>OU342502.1:2517500-5017500 GCA_910589525.2 Ennomos quercinarius
TGTAGAGACGTGCAACGCCGACATATTCACAGTTCCCTAGAAAATGAAGATCCTGCAAAGGTGTGGAAGTTCCTTAGGTCACTTGGGTTTGGAAGGTCCCGGACAAGACAATATCCCTAAAGATTTAGATATAAATAGTCTGAACAAGCATTTTTCTACCTCTGCCAGTTTTGATGGTGTCACAAAAAATCTTACATTACGTCATCTTAGTGCGGTTCCAACCCCCGACTATCCCTCTTTTGCTTTTAAGCAAGTTACTGATTGTAATGTTAGGAAGGGCATAGAAGCGATATCATCAAATGCTGTTGGCAGTGATTGCGTTAGCCGTAGAATGATTGTCTTGGTTTTGGACAAAGTATTAGCAGTGCTGCAGTATATCCGTAATACTTCCATCACTAGTGGTATGTTTCCTTCCATATGGAAAGAGGCTCCAATTATTCCTCTCCCTAAAAAAAAACAATCCCTCGTCTTTTTCCGACTATCGTCCTATATCCATTCTTCCTTTCCTTTCAAAACTCCTCGAACGACTTGTCCATCAACAACTTACCTTTTTCCTTATCCAATACAATCTTTTGAACCCGTTTCAATCCGGCTTTCATCCTGGCCACAGCACTGTTTCGGCTTTAGTTAAAATCACTGATGATATAAGATGTGGAATGGAAAACAGTAAATTGACGGTCTTGTCACTACTTGATTTCAGCAATGCATTTAATAACGTTGACTTTGATATTCTGCTAGTGATTCTGTGCTCTCTTAACATATCTCCAACGGTAATTGCTTGGTTCCGTAGTTACCTGTTTGGGCGCCGGCAGCGTGTTCGCGTTGATGAGACATTCTCGTCGTGGTGTAACACAATTGCTGGTGTACCTCAGGGCGGCGTTCTATCTCCCCTTCTTTTCTCCGTTTTTATCAATTCAATATCTCAAAACCTTTCCTCATCCTACCACCTTTATGCTGACGACTTACAAATATATACGCAGGCTTCTTTAAAGCAATTACCAGAGGCAATCGAGTGGATCAACGATGACCTTCGCAGAATCTCCGACTGGAGCCACTCCTATGGTCTTAGGATCAATCCGGCGAAAACCCAAACAATTGTTATAGGTAGCTCCAGAATGTGTCCAAAATTGATTGGTTTCGCCTTCCACAGGTGATATTCGACGGAGTCTTGATCCCATTTAGTGACGTTGTAAAGAATCTGGGAGTGCTGATAGACAGTAAGCTGTCCTGGGTGCCCCATGCTAGCCGAAAGCTTTTTGCCTCTGCGTCGTCTCTCAGGAGACTGCGTAACTTCCTACCTACTACCACCAAAATTTCGCTTGCACAACCTCTCTTACTTCCTATCTTAGACTATGCAGACTCCGCATACCTAGATTTAACCGAAGAGCAGCTTAATAAGCTTGAACGCTTACAAAACTATTGTATTAGGTTCATATATGGCCTCTGCAAATATGACCACATCTCTGAATTTCGGAAAAAGCTGTTATGGTTACCTATTCGCTGTCGCCGGAATACTCACATTCTTTCTCTTCTATATAATATACTCTTCAACCCATCCACTCCTCTCTACTTAAAAGAACGCTTCAAGTTCTTGTACCTCACCCAATCCCGATACTTCCGCTCCTCCGAAACCCTGCAACTTCGGATGCCTGTCCACACCTCTAGTTTTTACGATAAATCGTTCACTGTGGAAGCTTTTAGACTTTGGAATGCGCTGCCAGAAGACGTAAGGCGTGCTAAGTCCTTACCTATTTTTAATCGCATGGTAAAATATCATTACCTTTCTTCCACCTAACACTGCTATTGATATTTATATTTATTCATATTATAGTAGATGTATTTATGTGTTGTGTAGGTATTTACATAACATAAGTACACATAAAAAAAATATATATATATGTAAAATTGGTTAGGTAGTCTATAGAATATATATTTATTATATAATTATTATTTTATTATTGTTACTGTTGCTTATATCACTTACATTAAATACTGATTTTATTATCAAACAGATTTTCTACTGAGTCAATTTTCCATTTATTGTTATTTTAAATTTGTATTAATTCTATTTATTATACTTATTGTACACCACCGTCTGCTCCTACTTCATCCAATTACTGTCCATCCAAAGGTTGCCTAGAAGAGATCGCTTTTAGTGATAAGGCCGCCCATTGTCATACCTACTTTAAGGGTCAATTCACATAGAGCGGCAAAATGCTCGAGCAGTTTTTAAGTGCCATTGGAATATAAACCTTATTCCATTTAGACAAAGCTGAAAACAGTATACAACATTAAAATCTTACCTATTTTAACGTTGCATACTATTTTCAGCTTTGTCTTAATAGATTAAGGTTGATATTCATATAGCACTAAAAAACTGCTCGAGCATTTTGCTGCTCTGTCTGAATTGAGCCTAAGTCGTTATGTACATATCATTAATTAATTTTGTGGTATACAATAAAGAGTTTTTGTATTGTATTGTATTTGTATTGTTTTAAGCACGGTACTCTGACACTCCACGAGTTAAAGCATACTGTTAATAACTGGTTTCTCTCGTGGGGACGTCTAGTTGAAATGGCAATGAGCAGGTCACATCGCTCGTAGAACTGATAACCGATGGGGAATAAAGGTTCACCAGTAGCGACCACGAACTGGAAGACGCAGCGTAGCCTGGCCCCCCATAGGTGGACCGTCGATCTGGTAAAAACCGGGCGCAGCCAATGGATACAGGAGGCAAGCAGCCGCTTAAAGTGGCGCTCTGTGGGGGAGGTCTATGTTCAGCAGTGGTCGTCAAGACCTCGTCAGCGTCACTGTTGGAACACGAGTAAATTATACTTCTCATATGGTAGAGAGTATAAACTACCAAGCTAGCTAAGTGCGTATTGGTATAGAACAGTCATGTTCTTCAATATTGTAATTCACGAACATGGTTTCCTTACGAGGTTTTGTTTTACTGTTGTTGTATTTTCTATGTCTAACGTATAATAGTAAAGTGTAATATTTGGCGGCATTCATTGCGCCAACAATTTATTGATCGGATAGTCTGTAGTAGGAGAAATCGGGTCGTTTCTACAAAGTACCCCTCCCCTACTGTTTTCAACAAACTGTGTCATTTTGAGCAGCATATTGTTGAACGAAGCGTATTTTGTAAATATACAGTCACGAAATGTCTAATAAAGTGTTTGACATAAGCGTTGACAGTTAAAATTGGACATTTATAAAATACAAGTTGGTTTTTGGCGGGAACGTGAAAAAGTTCACGTCGTTGCATTGTATTATTTCACAAAACTTATGCTTTCTCTAGTGTTAATGTTTAAAATTAGTGGCATTTTACGCATTAAGTGCTGAATTACGAGTATAAGTGTGGGCAAGTGATATAATGTAGTGAAACGTGGTTTTTCGTGTTGCTTCCAAAATTCGATAGAAGCCTCTAGTAAAGTTGTCACTACTTTACTAGGGCATGACTTAGACTGGATTATGACTACCTGACTTAGACTGGACTATGACTACCCTGACTGACTGTGACTAAGACTTGACTTTACATGAAATATTTCATAATACGATGAAAAACTACAATACTTGACACTGGCTAAATACACTATGTGTGGAGCCAAAATATAAGAAAAAAAAAAATACAAGTTGACCCGGCCCGGCTTTACACGGGTTAATTAACCCGTGCGAAGCTACTAAAATTTTAGGAACTATAATTATCTTTGTAAATAATCACATCAACGGCCGGAAAACGTCCACAGAACACAGGCCTCTCCCATAAATAGCCACTTTGGACGCTTATCCTATGATAAAAAGGGAGGGAGCTTATGGGGAGAGGGATTTTCAATAATGTCCATGCTTGGCAGGCGGCTTAGTGATCGCAGAAGGTTTTAATGTACCGAGGAAAATGCTGCTGCCTATTCCCTGGATATTCTCTTAGCCGGCACCTACGGAAAGAGATGGGGTGGTCCTATTCGATAACCGGGACCACACTGACTATACTTTTGCTTGCTTTGGTGGCTTTGTAGATATACTTTGTAAAGGTTACATTTTAAAATCCATTTCATGGACGCTTACAGAGTGTAATATTTCTTACGAAAATCTATAACGATACATCAAACTGAACTATGAAGCTGTGCCGTCAAACAATGCGCCGGTGAGTGGGCTTACCAAAGGCGGACTTGGCACCTTGAAAGGCTCTCGTGTCAACTTAAATGTATGCTGTGTCAAAAGTTATTAAGTTACGTGTTGTTCTCTGCTTAAAGCTATAGAGGTAATGGTGATTCACAAATCTAAGTTACACGTGCATTTATTGAAACAGGGAAGGAGAGGCTACGTTAAAATATTAATGAAAAAAAAATATTTTTGATTTAATAAATACTTATAAAAAAAAATCAAATTGTAGTGTCATGATTTTGAACTTTCAATGACTACGAAAGTTCTGTTTCAAAAAAATTAGAAAAAACTACTTCGTTTGTTTACTTACTTAAATAGTTTCTGCACCAAAAACTTAAAACTTAGTACTTAAATAATAACTGTTAAAATTATTAATTAGTTATTAGTATCACAGTAAGTTTTTTATTACCTTTTATCTGACAATGTTGAAGGTATAAGTGTAAAAGCACTCTAAAAATATACACCATGAAATAAAGAAGGATGGCAGATCCTATGCGTTTTCAGCATATCAAAAAAAAGCATGGATGACACTTATTCGTATTGAAAGTGTAAATTAAATCTATTTAAATAGTAATTGAATCATTTTTGTAGAAATTGGGAGAAAAAAGTTAATAGAAAACTTCTAGTAAACTCAAACACAACTACGTTAACAATCACAGATAGGATTCATAAACAAGATGGATAGGTAAATTGCAATACCAATAGGAATGAGTAGAGTACTCACAAACGAAAGAAAAAAAATTAGTTACAGTCTTTTTTAAATCCTCTTTTGAGTTCTTAATGGTCGGTAACGCATCAGCAAAGATGGACACTCACCATTATGCTGTATGTTTGTCACTTCTAGTATAAAAAATCTAAACAAAAACCTATACTAACTTTCAACTGACTCTTCAGTAAAATAGATGTCTCTTAAGCTGCAACACAACAATTAGTGTCCGTGCATATAATGTTATTATTTTCTCACGTAGCAACCCTACTCACTTCGCTGGCGTTAACCGTGTTAGCCGAAAAGGCTTTTAAGTAATCTAGCCGGTTGACGTGGTTAAATTATGTACTCGTTAGGTGAGGTAAGCTTCTTGTTTGGTAAACGAATT
The DNA here is from genome assembly GCA_910589525.2 of Ennomos quercinarius. Lineage (NCBI taxonomy): Eukaryota > Metazoa > Arthropoda > Insecta > Lepidoptera > Geometridae > Ennomos > Ennomos quercinarius. The sequence continues at coordinate 2,522,762 of OU342502.1, forward strand.
CTGTCTCGCGCATAAGTGAAGCTACGTTGCTGATAGGTTAATTAATATTACAAGGTTATTTTGGTTTTTTATCATAGATAGAATAACATTTGACCACTTCCCGCCTGGTCCCTAATTCTCTATAAAAACACAGATTCCACACGATACAGAACCACGTCGTAATCGTGTTTTGTTCAAATCGTGTCACAGCATTAGAAATACCTTCACTTTACATAAAGTTATTTTGATTTTGAATAATTATTGACATAAGTGGTGGTAACTTTTGACGTGTTGATGTTTTGGAACGCGTTGCAGTGGAACATTATGATTTTTGACAGCTCAAATTACGCCAATCCCACATTCATTTCGCGCGGTTTCGTTTTCATTTCATAGAGAATAGATTTTTGCAGATTTCTTATGTAAGACAAGGAATTCGCGTGGTTTCAAAGTAAGGTACATTGTAAAGTGACCATACTGAATTAGGGTCCTGATGGTAATTGACCATACGAATGACGATAGAACATGCTTGCCTAGAAGATACCGGTTCACTGTAGTCTTAAAGGCTTCCAGTTTATATTTTTGTCGGGAAACGGCGTTTATTAACTGTAACTAGTGGTGTTTTGCCATATTAGGAGGAAGTTATTACCATCTGCCCCCACGAACGTTCCACGGGGTGGCAGGTGGTAACATTTACAGCCATCTGCTGTCACGGTGGTGGATGGCCCATAACTGTTACCATATACAGTAGACCGAAGATTATAATCAGCCGTTTTGCCTGGCGTTTGTGGACCATGAGAAAGCCTTCGATTCAATCGAGACTTGGGCGGTACTGCAGTCTTTACAGCGAGCGATGCCAAATTGACTATAGGTATATCGAAGTGTTGAAGTGTTTATACAGTAAGGCCACTATGTCAGTCCGACTACGGGACCAGAGCGCGGAACAAATCCCATTGCAAAGAGGCGTGAGACAGGGAGACGTTATTTCTCCGAAACTGTTCACGAACGTATTAGAGGACATTTTCAAGCTCTTGGACTGGAAAGGCTCAGGCATCAGCATGAATGGCGAGTACATCATTTATCTTCGTTTTGCCGATGATATAATCATAATGGCGGAGTCACTCGAGGATCTTAGCACTATGCTTAACGATCTCAGTAGTCTCCCAACAGGTTGGTCTTAAGATGAATATGGACAAGACGAAAACTGCTAATACTGCTAATTTTTGGGAACGGTACTCTCGAAGTTGTAGACAAATATGTCAACCTAGGACAGACTTTCCAATTATGTAGGTCCAACTTCGACAAAGAGGTCACACGAAGAATCCAACTCGGCTGGGCAGCGTTCAGGAAGCTTCGACCTATAATAAAATACCGCAGAGCCTGAAAACAAAGATATTCCATCAGTGTGTGTTGACAGTGATGACTTATGGAACTGAGACGTGGTCTCGTGGTCGTCGTCATTAGTAAGCTCAAAGTTGCGCAACGAGCTATGGAGAAAGCTATGCTCGGTGTTTTCCTGCGAGATATGATCCGAAATGAAGAGATCCGGACGAGAATTAAAGTGACCGATATAGCTCTTAGAATTAGCAAATTCAAATGGCAATGAGCACGCCACATCGCTCGTAGAACTGAGAACCCCTCTCAGCTCTGATGGCTGATGAGGAAGAAAGATTCTCGAGTGGCGACCACGGACCGGAAGATGCAGCGTAGGCCAGCCCCACACTAGGTGAACCGACTATCTGGTGAAAACCGCGGAGAGCTAATGGATACAGGAGTCAAGCAGCCGCTCAAAGTGGGGTCTGTGGAGGAGGCCTATGTTCAGCAGTAGACGCCTTGAGGCTGTTGATGATGATGATGATGAAATGAGTTGTTATTTTTATAACTAATTCGTTTTGCAAAGAAGCTATAACTAAGATAGCGTCACTAGACATAAAAATATGGAATATATTTTCCAAAAAACCTAAATTCCAATCGTGGCACGATCTAAATATGCCCTAGGGTGTATGAAACGTGATTTTTAGACGGGGATGGATTCAGGACTGGCGTTATAGAAAAGGACCTAAAGTGAGAAGTATATGCTATTGTTGCTATCCCTCTCTCCGGCATACACAAGCAGATGCTTTATAGATCCAAATCATAAAGAAACAGGAATAGAAATATGTTTTATTGAAACAAAAACAATAAATTTACGTATATCTCAATTTAAAATAATTGATTAATGATTCGCCGCTGCTGTGATGGGCATATTAGCACAAAGTTAAAATAGTATAAGCAGCGTAGGTACTGGCTTGTTGTTCCAAAACGTTAAAGAGCATCAAAAGTGACATTATTCCTACCTTCTTTTTTGCAAAGTTCGTAATGTTATATGGGATTCTATATTCAACGTTTCACTTTTTATCATACGCTAACATTTGACCACGGTATCAACTGATGGTAAATGACGACGCGGTCAACGATGGAGCATGCTTGCCTTAAAACTTGTTGATCGAAATAATACAGTTGATCCGTAGAATGTACCTAACAAGCAGAAATTGCACATAAATCCTTCAACTAAAGTTGAACAACAATAACTTCTCACTGCCATCCCCTTTTAAAGTTAGCATATTACCTTAGAGCCGACCCTGACAGGAGGCGTCAAGTTACTCAACGCCTGCCCATCACAGGGCGTAAAATCTCGGCGCCGATGTAAAAATCTTATTCATCGCCATCTGCCTGAAAACCATTTTTTTCACCGAAAGAATTCGCGCGAAAACTTCTAGTTAATGAGATGAATACTCAAACGAGTCTTTCAACATCGGGTGTTGACTATCAAAGTTTTTATTTGACCTTGCGGTAATTTATCTTAATTTAGCAAAAAGCTTTGAAATTTTTTTTCGGACCATATTGTCTATGTTAGTATTAATAAAGTTTTTGAATGATGGCGTACACATTGATGTGCTGATTATATATTTGAAATTATAAATACCTAGTTTCAGCGCTCATGGCGAAGCTCTACTGCTAAAGTTAAGCAAATCTTACGGCACCGGATTCTATCCTCGGCCCTGCACCAATGACTTATTTATCTATATAGTAAGTGGGGACCGCGAACCTGGGCCCGTGGGGACCGCGAGCTCATCGCGTTTTCCAAAGTCTATCAGAGCGCCTGGTTGATGCAACGCGTGACCAAAATGGCGGCACTTATTTGGCCCAACGCATCAGCATTGCAATTGTAAACTTTACAAACGTTTTTACCTTCATAAAGGGCATCAATAGAGAGAGAACGCATCGTTAGCAGTCAGCACCCTGGGCGTTGCTAGTAGATGTCTATAAGTGACGGCGGCTACTTACCATCAGGTGGGCCGTCTGCTTGTTTTCCACTCACAGTATAAAGAAAATACACTACAACATTCAAAATAGCATCTTGTGTTCTATGCGACGTCGTTTCTCTTTCCCGGCCGACGCAAATACGATTAATAAAACGCCAAATGCTTCTTATTACACCATTTTTCATACAACATTATTACACATTCGTTAAACCGCCCCACCAGCCATCAAACATCGGCAAATCGGTATATGTATGAGTATCGACCGATCCATTTTAGAAAATTGATATTTTTATTTTCCCGAGCAATTTATCACCCACCGTGGCTGATGCCATTATATTCTGCGGTACTTACTTTGCGTTTATGTGTATGCGTGTATACTGTCGGGAATATGTAGGGGATGGGAAAAATATGAAACCGTCTTATGCCTTAGTAGTTTTTCTATTCTTTAGGACTTTAATTTTGTAGTTTTATTTTTCCTTGGAATAACTTTCTTTGGTTCTGGTTGCATCCAACCAATTTTCTATTTCTAAATCAATTTACTACATAAAAAGCCGTATCAAAAGAAACCTTTATATAAACTGTCATGTCACTAAATTATGTACTATTATTTTTATACAACCGTTTTGTATTTGATTTTTATTAAAAACCAACTCTTTTGAAAATTTTGAGCGATTGCTTTTAGTTTTCGTTAAAATTTAAAGTTCCAATGTCTAAAACATTTATTATGTATTATTATATTAGGCTTGCTATATTTGACATTAAGCACTTTGTAATTTTATATTATGGTTATAACTATATCATAAATTAGGTGTATTAAGTTTCTGATTTTATGAACTGAATATATGCAAAAAAAATTAGCATATTTGCAATAGACTATTTCAGTTGATTGGTACCAGTACCAGTTAACTGAAACAACTTCGTACAATTTCGTAACATAAAATGAAAGCGTAAACAGCCATGACACAATTCGTATTTTTGTACAGCACTTCAAATCGCTAAGCCGCTTTACGCCACCTCTGTACACCTCCTATAAATCAAAGAATAAAAAGCTTTTATCGACACTATACCTCTGTGAGCTAGAAGTCGACGCTAAAATGAGAGATGGAAAAATCCTGTGAGTTCGAAACAAAAAAATATTATATTGAACACGGGTTTGAATCGACGAACATTTATTCTGTAGTGACATTATTCTAAAATTAAGACAGTTTGTTTCCATCCATAATTTAATACCATGATTGATTTTTTTCTCTAATCTGTGTTTAATACCCGCTTTCACGTCACGTGGTTTTTTTTTATTTCGATTAAGTTGAAGTTTGTTAGTATTTTGCACAGGCAGAGCATAAAAAATTATGCTTTGCGTATTTTTTTTCGTGCACTGTAATATTTTGGTCTAATAATTTTGTTTTAATTTTGTGTTTTTTTTTGCTGTGTAACTGCTTTAACATAACAAATCGTAACACAGTGAAATACTGTTTATCACTGCAATTATAGTGCAGGAGATATCACACAGTTGTCTGACTAGTCTAGCATTAACACAGTGACCTTAAAGGAATGCACGAATGAGTAAGTAAATTTCCTTGTCGCTGTGTTTATCCGCACTGAGCCGCGTCTCCAAACCGGCTCTAATTAAAAGCTTAATCAGATCAAAGAAGGTCAGTCTGGACTTGAAAGCCTCTAATTTCCTTTATAATTGATAGCACAGAGAATACTAAGAGCCCTAAAAAGGTTCTTTTACATATTCATTAAGTAAAACTAAGGAAATGTAATTACTTACCCTGTCTTCATTTGTCCGGACTTCTTCATTGAATTAATTCTAAAGACAGATTTTGAGCGGATAAGAAAGGTTCGGGAAGATGAAAACAACTTCTACCCACGATTGAGAATGGGTGTAAAATGAGTTAGAGGTAACCTTTGATAACGATCCTACCTGTATGGTCACCTCTCAGAATAATATAAATATACAAGGTGTATCATATGTACATAGACCCTGGTGGCGAGCTATAATCTGGATGCTATGACGAATAACTTTTGTTCTACGACTTTTGAAATTTCTCCATTTTTAAGAACATTATTTTCAGTAAGGCAAAAATCACATGTTTCCTGTGTTAAGGTCATCAACCTAAGGGTTAACACGTTTGTTGAGTTGGATTACCTACAAAGCAGCCCGTGTCATTCCAAATTAAAAATTGATTCTGATGAAGAACATGAAATTGTTAATACCACAGTCCGCCTTATTTTTTAGTTTAAATCAGGAGCATACGTGTTATCAATGGACTAGACAGATTGAGTTGTTACGTTGCTCCAACTCGATACTCGAGAACAACAGGATCGGGATCGGGAGGAGTGATATGATTTTGTTATCTCTTATTCTTATTTAGAACTAAAAATAGAAAACGAAAGATCGTTATCATAAGGAATGAGGAGATCCGCAGAAGAACTAAAGTGACTGATATCCCTCTTAGAGTTAGTAAGTTAAAATGGCAATGGGCAGGCCACGTCGCTCGTAGAACTGACAACTGATGGGGAAGATAGGTTCTCGAGTGGCAACGATAAACCGGAAGACGCAGCGTAGGCCGGCCCCCGCAGACGATCTGCAGGTGAAAACCGCGGGGAGCCAATGGATGCAGGAGGCGAGCAGCCGCTCAGGGTGGTGCGCTTTGGGGAAGGTCTATGTTCAGCAGTGGGCGTCTTCAGGCTGTTGATGATTCTTATTATCTACTAAAAATAGAAAACGAAATATCGTTATCATAAGCAAATCAGTGGTCAAACGCAATATTAAAATGAACATAAAATATTCTATAGTTCTAACTTGAGATTCTGTGCCATGTAGCTTAAAGTCTTGAACAAGTCCTAATACAGCATCTCTCTTTCACACACGTCTTACCAATTTCTTATCTTTTCCTGACGAAGATACGACCATATAATCTAAATTATTTTCAAATGCAGCTTGAAGAGTTTGTTGGGAAAAGTTTTCTACGAGTATAACATAATTAGCTCTTCGATACTTCTTTTCTTATACTTTACTTCTTTGAAAGTGCAATGAAGTTGGTCGTTAAGCTCACTCTGATACTTTGTCAGGTTTTACGAGGCTGAACGGTAACGTCAATTTATGGCTTGCCAATTTGGACTTTTATTTTACTTTGGACAGGCGTTTGACCAAACGCCGTGTGATGTTAAGTGCTTATATAGAAAGAAAGTCGTTTATTCAGGACATCACACAACACTTTGCCATTTGCATTTGTCATTTTATTGTGTTTTTTTCCACAGCGTTACTGTTAATGGGCAGCAGCATTCTCCTCGGTAGGTACATCAAAATCTTCTGCGATCGCCAAGCCGCCTGCCAAGCGTGGTAATGATTATAATCATCTATTGGCGTCTTATATTTAGAAGCGGAAGTCTTCCAGCCGACGACCTGTTTTCCTTTACACTGTACCGATTTTTAAGTAAATAAACAAAACACGATCCAGTCTTATCGCGCATTATTAGAATTCCGCCTACCGGCCTTAACCAAGTAACAACTGTGTCGTTTGACTTCCAATTTTAATTCTTAAAAAGTGGTAAAAAGTTGATAAATCTGTGTAAAAGTTATATAATTAGAAACGTCTCTAAGAATACTATCGACTGCAGTTTATTCAAGTTAGTTTTCTTTAAAATTGTGACCATAATAGCATAATAATGCAGTGCAAATTACGTAGTATCTCATTTTTATTAAAAGTGCTGTGGTGGTAGTTGGAAAATAAAAATCCGAGGCTCGTCGTCGTCGTCATACTCAATTTTAAACCAGTAGAAGCAAATGCTTATTTTCGACACTGCTACGTAAGTCTCGTTGGCTCGACGGTGCGCTTGTCGGGTGGCAATTCGAGGGAGCCTGGTTCGATCCTCGAAGGGGTGACTGAGTTTTTGCTTGGCAAAAATTTATATTTGAAACGCAATGAGTTGCTCAGCTTGTGAAAGAGTCATAGACTCTAACCGTTACTTAAAATGTTATCAATGCTATCATAAATATCACATTGAATGCCTTAATATTAAGGCTGAACAGTTCTTCGCTCTGACCGAAGAGTACTTGAGTAAATGGACGTGCCCATCCTGTAACAACATAACTAGGCGCACTAAGTCGAATGTGGACACCCCAGTTCATAAGACGCAAGTACCGATAACAACAGATGATTCGATGAATATGTCCTATGACAACCATGATCGATTTGTGATGCAATCTTCTACGTATCCGTGTGCTCAGTTGGAGCATGTGGACACTGGCGTTACTATGGACAAAATAAGCGCTCTTTTGGACCAAAAATTAAATAACTCTCTTTCGGTTTTTATGAATGATTTTCGGAAGGTTCTAACGGCTGATGTTAAAAAGTTGGTTCGTTTAGAAATTAACTCTTCAATGCAGCACCTTAAGGACGATTTTACGAGCACTACTAATTTCATTTGTGAAGAGCAGTCTTCCTTGAAACGTGACATAGAAGAGAAGTCGCGCACTATAAAAGCTTTAGAAAGCGAATCGTCATGCCTACAAAAAGAAATATCCACTTTGAACACACGTATATCTTCTATGGAACGTATGACTCGTTCTCAGAATTTGGAAATTCAAGCCGTACCTGAAAGCAAAAATGAGAATCCCATTGGGATATTTAATAATCTATGCAAAACACTAAACTTACAAATACATCCAGACCAAGTGCATTCATGTCGCAGAGTGGCCAAACTAAATGCGAATTCTGACCGGCCCAGAAACCTCCTTGTTACTCTCATAAACCCTCGCCTGCGTGATACCGTGCTTTCTGCTAGCCACCGCTATAACAAAGCTCATAAAGATGATACACTGAATACTTTACATCTGGGTCTGACGTGTCAAAAGCAGAAAATATATGTTACTGAACACCTATCGCCTGATTGTAAAGCTCTCCACGCTGCTGCAAGAAAAGCAGCCAAAGAGAAATCTTTTAAATACGTATGGGTGAAGTATGGAAGGGTGTATTTACGCAAGGACGACACTTCGGGCTGCATTTTAATTAAGAATATGGACTCATTAAATAAGCTGATATAATTTTAAGTTTATTTTTTATTGTTCTAATTATACTCAATTAATAGTATCTAGTACTTTTTTTTAATTTTTAATGGTTTTAGTCTATTACCAAAATGTAAATCGTATAAGATCGAAAACCAGAGACTTTTATTTAAGCATACTTAACAGCAATTTTGACATTATTTGCCTGACTGAGACAAACCTGAATAACAGTGTTTTTGATGCTGAATTGTTTGACGATAGATACAATGTAGTTAGACGCGACAGGTACGAGTCTAATCTCAAAAAAACTGAAGGCGGTGGTGTCTTAATTGCGTTAAAAAAGCATATTAACTTTATCCGTCAATCATCTTGGAACTCAGAAGTTGAAGATCTTTGGATTAGTATCTTACCTAATTGTAACAATACCAAGACTTTGAATATATGCGTTTGTTATTTGCCACCTGATTTGCCTCTTGAATGCATCCGTAAGTTTTATGATAATTGTCAAAAGGTTATTTTACACACCCGTGATAATGAAGATTACCTTTGTATAGGGGATTTTAATACTCCAGATCTTCATTGGTATAAATCTGATAGCAGTAATTCTATGACGCCTACACAACCATGTGGTCTTAAGGCCGAACTACTCTTAGAAACAATAACCTTATGCTGTTTAAAACAATTTAATATTATACCTAATAAAAATGGCAGATTTTTAGACCTGATACTATCAACTTCAACATCTATACATGTCTGTGAAACTGATCCAATTAGTCGTATTGATACACACCATCCTCCTCTTGCAGTTGATATTGACATTGGCAATACCCGTATAAAATCTTTTAAGCCTAATCAGAAAAGGAGACTCAATTTTAACAAGAGTGACTATCTAGGAATTGCGAGGGATCTTGGACAAGTTAACTGGGAGGTGATTCTGAATGATTCTAGCAATGATGTTATGATCGGAAACTTTTACACTGAACTTAGAAAAATAATTACCAAACACACGCCTTTCTCTCGAAGGAGATCTGACCTGCCTTTCTGGTATTCTCATGCTTTAAGACGCTGTCTCAGCGAAAAATTAAAATATCATAAACGTTATCAAATCCATCGAAATCCCCGGGACTATGACACGTTCTCTATGCTGCGGTCGAGGTGCAAAAAGCTGATTGAATTCGATTATATTGCTTTTACAACCTCAGTAGAATCTTCACTGGAACACAATATCAAGCACTTTTGGCGATATGTTAAAAGCAAAAAGGGCTCTGACTCTATTCCTTTAACTATGAAATACGGCAACCTTACATGTTCTAGTCAAAAAGACATTTGTGAACAATTTTCTAATTATTTTAGTTCAGTATTCGAGCCGGCAGCACCCTCCTCGGCTAGTTATACCCATTCAATTAAGCATGCTAATAATGTCATTAGTAATATCTTAATAACCCGAGCTGATATTCTTCGTAAAATTGCGAAACTTGATTGCAATAAGGGCGCTGGGCCGGATGGTATTCCTCCAGTGCTAATCAGTAAATGTGCTAAAGAGTTAAGTATTCCACTTCTCATACTATTTAATACCTCACTCCAATCAGGCATTTTCCCCTCTGAATGGAAAACGGCTCACATAATACCCATATTCAAGTCCGGAGACAAATCACGTTGTGAGAATTATAGACCTATTAGTATTTTGTCATGTTTGGGTAAACTTTTTGAATCACTGGTTTACGACGCTCTCTACCATCACATCCATCCTCTGTTGTCCCCTAGTCAGCACGGGTTTATCCAAAATCGCTCCACAACTTCAAACTTGCTTGAGTACAAACACTTTTTATGCAGTGCCTTTGCAAAAAGGCAGCAAGTAGACTGTGTTTACACAGATTTTTCCAAAGCCTTTGACAAAGTCAACCACGTGCTCTTATGCACTAAATTGGCAGCGTATTACGGGGTACATGGCAATCTGTTGAGGTGGATTGAGTCCTATCTCAGCAGGAGAACACAGTTAGTTGCAGTTAAAGGCTTTTTGTCAACATCTGTAGAAATCACTTCAGGAGTACCACAAGGATCTCATTTGGGACCACTTCTTTTTATTGCGTTCATTAATGACCTCATTGATGAGATTAAAAGTGCTTGCTTATTATATGCTGACGACTTAAAACTTTATTCAATTGTCAGAAACTGCAAAGACTCCGATGCTATCCAGCATGATTTGGATGTGATTGATGTATGGTGTCAAAGAAACAGGATGTTATTGAACGTTAAAAAGTGTTACGTTATATCTTTTACAACTAAAGCCAACAAAATATTACACAAATATAAAATAAATGACCAGTTACTACAGAGGCAATCGGTTGTGAGAGATTTAGGGGTCTATTTTGATGAAAAGCTTTCATTCCGAGATCATTACGATTATATCATTAACAGAAGTACCCAACTCTTGGGCTTTGTTTCTCGCATTACTAAGCATTTCAGGAATCCACGATGTCTTCTAAGCCTTTACAATGCTATGGTTCGAAGTATTCTTGAGTACTGTGCTCCTGTTTGGTCTCCGCATTACGCTGTGCATAGTGATCGGATAGAACGCGTACAAAAGCGGTGTTTGAATATACTGTGTCACAGACTTGGTCTGAATCGCCAACTTCGATCGTATTCTGAAAGACTATCAAAATTTAAACTGCTACCTCTCAAAACTCGACGGACATATTTTGACTTCATTTGCCTTTTCAAAATTATACACTCTATCGTTGACTCGCCTTTTCTGCTTTCGCAAGTAAATTTCAATATTAAGCCAAGAGCTCGTCACCCTCATTTAAATATTTTCTCACTTCAGGTGTTTACTAATAATACTTCGTTCTACAACCCTTTGGTTAGAATGTGTCGGCAGTATAACGACATCCTGAAAGAACACCACAGCTCAATTGACATTTTTGACCAAAATCTAGCAAAATTTAAAAGAGACGTTTCAGCTATTATATTTCGGAACTTTGAATGATTATTGTGCATTCAAGATTTAAATCGATACCATAAGCAATGTACTTAGTTAACTATTTTTTAACTATTTTTACTAAATATTCTAATAACAGTTATGTCAATCATGATGTGTACACATGTTTTGGGATATAATCTAGCTCAAAATGTATGTATTTTTTTTTCTTTCTGCTTGTTCTTTCATTTGGTTATATTCTGTTTTGTGTGCCAAATAAAATAAATAAATAAATAAAATTATCTTATAGTAGGTATAAATAAGCAAGTATGTATACTCTAAGCACATTATACTCTTGTTGGTGTAAAAATAAACCATTTTTAATGTACATTATTATTATTAAAAACACAAATAAGTTAGACCATGGACGTAACCGTTAGGCAGATGTACTTACTTAACTTAGGGTGGGTTTTTGGTCCGTGGTTAAGGTAATTAATGGTTAAAAACTGTAACAAATTCTAACCAGTGGTCAAAATTGTTGGCATTTTTAACCATTGGTTACCTTAACTAGGCATCAAAATACCCACCCTTAGTAGCGTTTATTTAACATACAAGTGCGCTACCCGCACCCGATTGTCTCACAGTCACTATGATTTCTATGCCGTTGGGGATAACAACTTTTCGCTATTCAACCAGGATTTCCCGTGAAACAATAGCCATATAGTGAGAGGCGAACTAAACTGTAAACTCGATATACATGTAGTACAACGCAGTTTTCCAACTGGAGTTTAGTGTGAGGTGCAACGTCCGGTATGCGATGACCAACCTTAATAAGAATCGTTTGGTTACAATTGGGAAATGGATCAAGTTTTGCTGGAGCCTACATTATGTGTAAGGTTGTCTTTGATGCCGTCTCCTTTCAGAGGACAGTACTTTGTAAGAGCACCACAATTTTAAAACACGTTTTTAATTACTTATGTCCATCTGCACCAGTTACTAGGTGGGAGGACATTTCTGCAAAGTTCGTCTAGGTAGGTACCACCGTTTTGCCAGTTATTCTGCCGCCAAGCAGTAGTGTGCAAGCACTACTGTGTTCCGGTTTGAAAGGCACTGTAGGTAGTGAAATTACTGGGCAAATCACTGGGCTGATCAGCATCAGGATGACGTGCGCAGTGCAGTGTCACGCAAAACTATATTCATTTAGAGTTCCGAACGATACTGCTATCTGTTATGGGCAGCCGTGGCGCTTAACGTTAGGCGAACGACTAGCTCGTCACGTCATTCATTTACATAAAAAAAAGTATAACAGCAGACGCCTGATAGAATCTGAGGCCTGGTCTAACCATCTTTGTTACTGGTCCCTTATGGGTTGCGAGGTCAGATGGCAGCCGCTCGTGTAATTCTGGTAGCTCGCCGCTACAGGTTAGATTAGGAGCCAGGTTAGATTAGGATTTGGGGTCGCCCAATAACAAATAGGAAAAGGCAAAGGAGGATGATGATTGGCACAAATCTTTTGTGACGCGATGCAGTGGCACTGCACTATTATTTAATCTATGACAAAAAGGGTAGGTAAATTATGTAAGTATTAATTTTTCTTCGGTGATTTTCTGTCTCATTTAATTCAAACCTATCCTATTCAACGAAACATAAAACGGAATAAATAAAATTCGCGGAATAAAAAAACGTCATATCTTTCAACCGTTTTACATTATGGCAACTCTACCCCGAGGGTGCTTTAACAGAATTACGAGTCAACACAATACTTTAAATGTAATTGCTCCGCTGAAAATACCGTTTTATGCCCAACTGTAAGCGAGCCAAATAAACTGCACCGTTTTATTTTTCAAGAGCACTGCGGTGCGATAGAACGGCGGCTGTGGCTGCCACAGAATATTAATGGTACTAGTACACAAAATGATTATTTAAACGTTTACTCTTTAAGCGCACTTACTAAATTAAAGGCTGTTCTGTGAGCTGTTGACCTCGTGAGACTATCTTTGCATAGCTTAAAACTGAAAAACTATTACTTACGTTTTCAACTATCACTGCTCTGCCATTTTGTAAAGAATAACGGTCAACTCCTATGTAACACTTTTTAATTTTTCGCATGTTGAACTTATCTATAATATATAAAGCTAAAAAACGGTCATAGATGACTGATTGATTGACTGATTGACATGAATGTTCTGGCCGATCGAGCCATCGGACGACTTGGCAATGTACTAGAGATGTGTGCGGATAGGTTCCGTGACCCCAAGTAAAATCGAACATCATCAGAAAATCGTCTCCAAGGTGGAACACCAGATCAGATCTCGGAAACGGTAAGGCCGATCGAAAAAGTTTATGATCAAAAGTTGTAGTAAACCTTGGGACGATTCCATGTAAACAATAAAAAAGGTACCTTTCATACAAAAAAAACATATTTTTCATACAAAAACCGAAAACCGGAAACAAGTACCAACTTCTTAATACCTACGAACTCCAAATTATGACTCACAGCAAAAAAAAAATACAATTACGAAAGCTTGATGCAGTTTATGATTATTTTATCGACTATTTCTCGTTTATTACTTTGAAGTTTTAAATAATTCATTTAAACCTTTATGCAAAGCTGATTTGACGTCGTACGTAATGCAAATGACAATCGCGTTCAGTGTTGCCGTTTTAAACAATTCATACCGTATTCATACCGTATTATATTATTGTAGGTTTTCGTAAGTTAGTATTATACTGTTCGAAAAAGTACCTCAATATCAAAATTTAAACAAATATTTTGAAACAATATACGATTATCCTAGGTTTCGACTATTATTACATATTTTGTGGTTAAGTAGAAAGGAGACGGTTATAAGTAGGTGTTAATTAAAGTGTTAAGTAATTTTTTTTTAAACCTCCAATTTAGATTTGCAACATTAGAGCACTATATGTTACTGCGTCAATAGAAATGTAAAACAAATTAGAAAACCACAGACGATACTTGACATTGACAAACATAAATCACAATCACTGCATTGTACAGCCAGGAATGCATAACCAAATAATGCACTTACGCAGTATTACAAAGCTATGTACACGGATTCCTGCTGTACATTGTGGGTCGTGCATTACTGCCTGTAGCAGTGATATTGTACAGTCCGATATTTGGAAGCCATGCACACCAATTATGGGCCGTACATTCGTGCTGGTCATACAATACAGGCTCTGCAATACTTTGGTTGTGCATTCCTGGCTCCCAGACCGCTACATATAATATAAAACATTCAATTTGCCAACTCCAGAGATGCAAGCATTAAATATTTTTCGTTTTGTTTGAAGCCAAATATAAATATTTTAGAGGTGCGAGAATTGCGATTTAAACACATAGACTTAATCACGCTAAAAACATTATTTATTTACTTCGACGTTTCAACCAAGTTGCATTGGCCATGGTCACGAGTACTGTATTGTAAAAAAAAAAACATTATAGCTTTAATGTTTCATTTTACATTCACTGTACGCTGATTAATGGCACTCAACCTAGCAATACTTTTGTAGGTCGAGCAAGCAAGATGGAGACCTGTCATGTCGATCTTTTCTGTATTTACTATTATTTTATCTTGATAATTAGGTAACTTTAGGTAGACTGTGTGTAAACGCTGTGTTTGATCAAATGCATACGAGTTTATGACTCCAAGTTTAGCTCCGGAAGTTTAAGCGATTATTGTTTCTTATGAATTGTGATGTTAATTTGATAAAACAGTTGGCCGTGTGGTCCCGGTCATGTGTAATAGGACCAGGAAGCAAGTACCGTCCTTTCCCGTAGGTGCCGTAAGAGAAATCAACAGCAGCAATCAACAAAAGCAACAAGTAAGTCTTCATACTGCACAAGATAAACAAAGTAAAAAAGCATGATGAGCAAGAGCAAACATGTAATTTAGTAGTAGTAGGTACCTATATAGGTACATACATAGTAGGTAAATAAAATACCGATACCAATTAGGATTGGCAAGTTGAAATGGCAAGGGGCAGGCCACATCGCTCGTAGAACTGACAACCAATGGGGTAGAAAGGTTCTTGAGTGGCGACCACAAACCGAAAGACGCAGCGTAGGCCGGCCCCCACTAGGTGGACGGACGATGGATGCAGAAGACGAGCAGCCACTCAAAGTGGCGCTCTCTGGGGGAGGCCTTTATTCAGCAGTGGAGGTGTTCAGGCTGTTTATGATTTAGTAGAATAGACTTAAGTTTGGTACTTCAAGAGTATGTAAATAACAATGCACATAACACAGAACAAATAATGGTAATTTGTAATGATCATTTCAAACATTTTTTTATCGCCTAAGCCCATTAGAGAAACAGTATGAATGAAAGCTTACAAAACACAAACCTCCCATTTTAAGTGGAAAATGCTAAACATATTATTATTTAATTTTTTACAGTTTTATTTTTCGAAGAGTTATACTTACCTGAAAATTAATTTAAAGCAGAAATACACCTGCGATTAAAGTTCAAGGTTCAGTAATCACAATAAGTACTTAGTTGATACCTTTATAACACACAAGTATAGCCATGGCAAAAAGGAAATTATAAAGTAGCAGAAGCAGACAATGATTTAGTATGGATTTCAGCAACAGCTAACAGAAACAAGTAGAACCAGAACCATACCAGATATTTGACTTTGCATGGCCGTTAAAATGGACAATGTTTACAAGTAAGTATCGCAAACTTTTTTCCTCCCAATAATGCCATACCTAATGTCTACATTCACAATGTAGGTATGCTTTAGAAAATAAGGAGGAATGGAACAAACTGTTACCATGATTAGTTTTCCTGAGGTGTGAAGGGTGGATTTGACCAAATTTGAATTTATGCACGAGTAACTATACCAGAATAAATCATTTCACGATCTTGAACTTGACTTTGTCGTATATTAGTTACAAAACAGTATAGAATCATAACCATACCTAATATGGCGCGCTGCTGCCGTTATAATGTTCTCGGAATAATCTGTTAATCCACCAAAAACGGCAGTACCTATTGCAATTATTCTCGAACAGGCTTGCTATTTTTAGATTTGTAGATGGTAAAATGGGAAATTGATTTACTCTCGGCTAACTGGAGATTTATCCTTTTACTCTCATTTGGTTGAATCCACCCTTAGTGAAGCAAGTTAACTAATTTATTAATCTTGTATTTGTATTTGGTAGGTACCTATCTAGACTAGATGTTAAAAAATAATGAGTTAGCTAAAGGAATTGTGTGAATTGAATGGCTATAGTGAAACCAATAAAAGTAGGTAGGTACATTACGTAATGTACCTACCTACCTATCTGATGTAAAAGTAGCATAATACTATAATGTGAGTTGAGATGAAAACAACTTGAAACAGTAAAGTAATAATTAAAAAAAAGTTAAATAAAGGGTAGGTATAAACTTAAGTATTATCTATACATGCAATAAAATAAAACTGTAACTGGGCTAAATCTGTACATTGAATATTTTTTGAAAACTTTGATTGCATTACACTTCTTAATCGATATACTTAGAAATAAAAACATTTTCTTTTGAATTTTGTGTCTGTCTGTCTGTATGCCTGTCTGTCTGTCCCTTTGAACACGCATCATGCTGAAACTACTACACGGATTTCGCTGAAACTTGGTGTGGTATAATAGCAGGTTTTTCAGAATAACATTTAGTGTACTATGTTTTCAAAAACAGCCAAGTGCGGGTTGCATGCCGCAAGCGGCTCGTGACTGTGTAGCGAAGGTGATCTGTGATGGGAGGTGGGCTTTTTTATTTTTCGAGGTTGCTCTGTTTGCTGGGCCGCAAGCGGCCTCCTTCTGCGAGGCGGAGACGCAGAAGGAGGCTGTGGAGTGGGCTAGGGAGGATGATTATAACTCTGACCCCCTCCGGCGCAGACGGGCCGGGGGACGGAGGAGGCGTTTCGCGCGCCTTCTCCTTCCTCCGTAGTGGGGTTGCCGGCGGAGATTCAGGGGAATCTTCGCCGTGCCTACACGGTGCCACACGTCTGGTGGGTAACCGAGGTGTAAGGTTACCTACTCATTGGCGCAGAAGCCCGAAAGGGCCTACCGCCGGGGCGAGATAGTGAATGCTAGCGCGACCCTATCTCGCCCCATCCCGGTGACGGATGGATCACGGGGAGGTTTAGTGGGTTCAAATCCCACATACCTCCTGCCATCACCCCCGTGGTGGCAGGGGAGTGGGAAGGCATTTCCCCATTAAAAAAATACAATTCTTAACTATGTCGCAGAATACACAGCTTATTGGCCTTCAAGAGTAGGTAAATAACAATTAGTGTGAGAATGTTTTGCAACATTTTTAAACGCCCTCAGTCAATTGTGCGGGCAAACCTTCAATTTAAGTGGAAAAATATAAAAATGTATTATTTTATGTTTTACAGTTCCTTCAAAGAAATACCTGCCTGACAAAGCGTTGAAAACAGAAACTCATCAAAGAAAAGAAGAAATGTCATGTCTACACTCACAATGTATGCTGCAGAAAATAAAGAATGGAAGAATGGGACAAATCATTACCAAGATTCGTTTGTCTAAGATTTTAAGTGAAGCAACCTACCCAGACTAGACTAGATGATTAAAAAAATGGGTTAGCTAAAAGATATTGTGTATTATGTATAAATTATAACGTTACAGTAAAATCATACCTATGCTTAGTTTGGGGCTAGATGGCGATGTGTGAAATGTCCATCCTTTTTTTTTATGTACCTACCTTTCCTACCTCTTTAATGTAAAAGTACCATTATACTATAACCTAATGCGGTTGAAATGAAAACAACTTAAAATCATAAAATAATAATTGGATGATATAATAAGTTAATATATGTAGGCACAAACCCGGTAGCTCCGTCGGTAGTAACTCCGCCTTCTACACTTTAATGTTCTGTGTTCGATTTTCACCCAAAACACAAACATTGAGTGTGATGATCTGATAATAGATGTTTAATCTGTCTGGGTTATTGTACTTATTCTAAGTATGTATTGTATCAGTTGTTTGGTACCCCGTTGTACAAGCTTTGCTTAATTTCAGGCTAATCAGCACTGTGTGAATATGTGTGGACATTCCACACAGCGCCATCTATCCTCGGAACTAAACTAGGCTGACTCTTATAAGATCTAGGTGGTGGTACATATTAGTAGAAGACCGACGACTTGGTCAGAACCGCAGGGGGCCAATGGATGCAGGAGGCAAGCAGCCGCTCAAAGTAGCGCTCTATGGGAGAGACCTATGTTCAGCAGTAGACGTCTTCAGGCTGTTGATGATGATGATGTCTGTTTGTCTGTCTTTCTATCTGTCCCTTTGAACACGCATCACGCTGAAACTACTGCATGGATTTTGCTGAAATTTGGTATGGTATAATAGCAGATTTCTCAGAACAACATTTAGTGTACAATGTTTTAAAAAACAGCCAAGTACGGGTTGCACTCCGCAAGCGGCTCGCGACTGTGCACCGACGGTGACCTGTGGTAGAAGTTAGCGATTTTATTTTTTGAGGTTGCTCTGTTGTTTGCTGGGCCACAAGCGGCCTACGACTATATGATGAAGGTGGCCTGTGGTAGACGTTGACGTTTTTTTTCGAGGTTGTCCTGCTCGCTGCGCTGCAAGTGGCCTGCGACTATGTGGCAATAGTGAACTGTGGTCAACTTTGGCGTTTTTTTTTCGAGGTAGCTCTGATCGCAGGGTTGCGGCACGGGGACAATGAGTTTTGTTGAATACAATTCTTAACTATGTCGCCGAATACACAGCTTATTGGCCTTCAAGAGTAGGTAACAATTAGATTGGAAAATTTATTACCAAGTAGTTTCTCTAAGTTTTTATGTGAAGCAAGGTGGGTTCATCGATATAAGTAGGTACTTATTTATTTATTTGTTTACTATGTACTTACTTACATAACTAATGTAAAAGTAGCATAATACTATAATGTGAGTTGAAATGAAAACCACTTCAAACATAAGAATTTATTAAAGTAAGTTAAAGAAAGTGCAGGTACAAACTTAAGTATTATACATATATTGAACATAATATATGTTGTCATAAAATTAAAAAATTGAAGTGGTTACTAATGTAAGCAGTACTTGCGGTATTACTACTAAAATACTAGCCCGGTAGCTCAGTTGGTAGTGACTCCGCATTATGTAATGTTCTGTGTTCGACTCCCACCCAATAGGCAAACATTGTAATAGATGTTTGTTCTATCTGGGTGTTATATTGCATTCTAAGTATGTACACAACAAAAAGTGTAAGTATTGTATCAGCTATTTGGTGTCCCATAGTACAAGCTTTGCTTAGTTAAAAGCTAAATGGCACTGTGTGAATATGTGTGGATATTCCACACAGTCTCATCTACACTCAAGGCTGACACTACATACATACGAGGTAACTAGATGATAATAAAATATTTATGATTTTCATAGCAGTATCGCCTGCTCAGCGGAATCTACCGATAAATTCGTAAAGGAAAAATCTGAATCACAAACGGGACTTGAACCCGCATCCGTCCGTCCGTTTTATTTTTCCATTACAAATGAATCTGTAGATGATAATAGATAAGATCTCTTGAACTTGCCTACTGTGCGAAGCAGGCCTTAAAATACTGCTTTTTGACAAAGCACTTTAGGTGCTATGTTTGGAAGTAAATCATTAATAACTAAGTTTGACTTGTTATGGAACATTATAATCGTAAGATCTATACTGCTGCATTAGCAGGTACCTACATAGTTTTACAATTTTCCCTACCTGCCTTTAAAAGGAGCTGTATAATTTGGTTTGGAGTCTGATCTGTTAGTTAATTTATTTGTAAGTTTTTAGAATAATGTCTAATCGTAATCATTCATAACCCACACAAATTGTAGCTGAGCAGTAAGAGTACGTAGGTGCCTGGTAGGTTTCCCGTCTATGATTAATCAAGGGCTTGAAAAAAAACACTCATATTTTTTATTATTTTTAACAAGTATATTATTATATTTGTAACTACAAAAAAAAACAGCTTTCACACCATTTCGATGCTTCTAAGACAGACAGTCAGTGAGTCAGTCTCTGCGTCGGCAGCTGTGGTGGTGCACTTGGCAGCGCAGGGTCCCTGGCGCGACCGACGGCATATCCCGTGTCGCGACATGTGGCGACGGGGGTAAATTCGTTTTCCGCCCTAACCCCTGTCCAAGGGAAGAGGAAAGTGAGTGAGAAAAGATAGGGGAAATGGGTGAATGGATGGGACGGCTATGGAAGGGAGGCAGGCGGAGCCTGCCTCCGTTCCATCGTCCCATCCATTCACCTATTTCCCCTATCTATTTTCCTCTCCCTTCCTTCAACAAAATGAGTATAGTGGCTTTATGCTACTATTATTACATGTAAGTGCGTTTACTGCAAAGGAGTGAAACGCATTGGCTTCCTTTGTAATCCTTGATTACTATAACCTATCTTCAAGTCTTAGAGTCATAGAGTATTATTCCTTCTATGATAGCTCTATGTGCTCCAATCTCGCTAATATCGTCACTCTTTCCATCAGGTGTGAAACAGGTAGATAGATAGATTCATGAGCAAAGGTATTGTACAAAAGTATTCTGTGGTATTGTATGAGAACAATACAAGTGTCTGAAGTGGGGTGTTTTTTTTACTACGTTTGACTTATGTGACGTCATTCTAATCTTTTTTTTTCTAATGTAACCTAACTTCAAAACGAAGATATCTTTGACTAAGATCTGATTATTTTCGGAAACGTTGATATAAAATAGTCACTTTTTTGGACAAACAAATCAAAATGGCCGGCATGCATGCAAAATTTATACGTGCACAAGTTAGAGACTTAGAGACAGCCATGGCGTGTTCAGACTCATGGCAAAGAGAGCAACGATGACATTTTTATGGTGGTAAAATAATTCCAAGATGGCAGATTCAAATTGGCGCCAAATCAAAATTGGCTCAGATCCGGCTGAATTTTTAAATTTGGGGTTTTTTGGGGATGCTGATTATAATTTTTGACATTTAAATTAACTGACAGCATTTTTCAAGATGGCCGTCACGCAAAATTCAAACGTGCACACTTCCGAAACTAACAAAGGTAGGCATGGCGTGTTTGGAATCATAGAAAAAAGAACATCGATGACTTTTTCACGGTGTTTAAATAATTCCAAGATGATGGATTCAAAATGGCGCCCGATTTGAAATTAGCTCTGATCCGTCTGGTATTTTATATTTGGGGGTTTCAAAAGACGGCAATTACAAATTTTGACATTTTACTCCACTGACAGCATTTTTCAAGATGGCCGCCATGCCAAATTTTAACTTGCACACTTTCAAAACTAACCGATGTAGGCATGGCGTGTTTAGACTCATGACAAAGAGAACAGCGATGACTTTCTCACTGTTTTATAACAATTGCAAGACAGCGGATTCAAAATGGCGCCCGATTTGAAATAACCTCTGATCCTGCTGAAATTTTATATTTAGGGGTTTTAAGGGACAACGTTTACAAATTTTGACATTTTACTTGACTGACAGCATTTCTCAAGATGACCGCCATACAAAGTCAAACGAATAATCATTTTCTTTGAGAAATACCACTGTTTTGTACTAATTCTTGCAAAATTTAAAGTTTAGCGTAAAGTATAACTCTTTTATAAATAAAACAGCCCCAAAAACGTACTCGCGGGCCGCTCGCGGCCCGCGCACGGGGCAAAATACTAGTTATTATTATAAAGTTAAAACGGCTCTCTTCACGCACAATTATTTTTCGATAAATTTCTGTGTGCGATGAGACCAGTTTTAACTCCTATATATCCCTAAAATACACGACGTCTTTAGATCAAAAATATCGCTAATATATTCAGCATTATTTTCTGATATTGTTAGTCTAAGAACTTCATGTCAAGGTGGCCTGGAATAATTATTGTTATTAGACTTCGAAGTTAGGCTAACCTAACTTCGAAGTCTAATAACAATAATGACGAATCGGAACCGGAGTCGGATGTCTGGCGAATGTACCTAAGTACATTCGCCAGACATCCTCCAGACAGACATAGGTACGAAATCATTTTGGCCGAAGCTGAGACGGAGACGGGACGGGACGGGACGGGAGATGATTAATCTTATTTATTTAAAACAAAATATAAGTTAAGTTTCCCGAGATACAGCATCATTAGAATCCGTAAATAAAGAAGTACTCTGTGAATGAAGCCTTAGGCCTACATTGTACATTTTGAGTTTTGTACATTTTGCGTGTTGTGCTGATTTTGCTATTTGCACATTCTGCGTATTGTAAATTTTAGAGCCAATACAACGCCAAATTGCTTAAAACGGCTTAGCTTGAAGCAGTATTCTGTCAACAATATTGCAACAATGACTTTGAAATTAATATATGGTAAAGTTCAGGACTAATGCTACTGCAAATGTATAGTGAAAACACGAATTAATAAAAATTTATCGATAGAAAAAAATTACAAAGTTACCTCCAAACCGTACAAATAAACAGCGATTATTCAATGAATACTTTAAATAAGATCATGAAACTTTGTGTAGTGTTGTGTGTTTGTTGAATTAAATATAATGGAGGGCTTATGTATAGCGAATTTTTAAAATACCCATTATATTCAGTGTAATAATAAATTACCTAAACTATTGCGCGTTGGAACCAGTTTGACTTAGACCGCCCCTGCCACTCGGCCCCTGGCTCATCCCCGGTTTGGCCTAGTACTATATATCTATTCTGTGGCTTTGACGTGAATTCGCGCTGGCCTTGCACAAGCCCTTAAGGATACATTTATTTTTCAACTAGCTGCGCCCCGCGGTTTTACCCGTAGCCTATGTGTTAATCCACTATATAAGCTATCTCTATTCCAAATCTGTGCAGCCGTTTGAGCATGAAGGAGTAACAAACATACACTCATACGCCAAACACACATACAAACTTCGGCCTTTATAATATTAATGTGATAGTGTGATAAAAATTCTACCTCGTTTATGTTTTTGTAAATAAATCTAAATGAAAATTTGTATAGGTAGGTACTGTTACATAATATACCTAGGTATTTTAAAACTTGCGTTCGTTGTTTCAGGAGGACGAGCGACAGTACCATGAATGCCTCGCTGCCCCCCATTGGGGTCAATGACACCATCAGTAAGTACAATCAATAAACATCTGTGTGGAGGTTGCTGCATGTAGGTAACAAAAGACCGTGGAACAAGTTGCTACTCTGTGCAAGTGTGCAGCCACGGAAAATGCAAAAAAAATTATATTCCATAATAATTTTTTTTTTCTTTTTTTTACATGAACATTCTCGGTTATAGAAAACAGGCCTAGTGTGTCATTTCTTTTTTTTTATGTAAACGAATGACGTGACGACCTAGTCGCTCGCCTGGTGTTAAGCGTCATGGCCACCCATTACAGATTGCAGTGTCACTCGGAAATCTAAATTAAAGTCTCGCGTGACACTGCGCGCTGCGCACGTCATCCTAAGACATCATACAGTCTAAAAAAGATTTCTAGACTGTGAGATCAGTTCTTAAGTCTCATTTGCCCAGTAATTTCACTAGCTACAATTCCCTTCAAACTGGAACACAGTAGTGCTTGCACACTATTGCTTGGCGGCAGAATAACTGGCAAAGCGGTGGTACCTACCTAGACGAACTTTGCAGAAAAGTCCTACCACCTAGTATTTAGAGGTAGTGCTAGTGTATCACCTGGATTCTTTCAAAAAATTAGTAATTTATTTAGCGCATTAGAAACACGTTTAAAAAGTACGTGTCTGTTATTCTTAACTTGTTTTAATAATACTAATAAAAAAACGGTGTAAGTACAAAAATAATAAATGTTGTCAATTCAAACTTAGGTTGTGTGTCTTTCGAAAAGGTGTCCCAAGAGCACAGCTCTACTGTATCTATCCTCAGAATATGGTCCCGAACATTAATCACTGCCCGGTTGAAATGGGTTGACGTCCCCGGATCAAACTATTCTAAAGTTATTGAGGTTGATTCAAATACTATCTCACTGAAAAAAGGGGTTTATTGGACTGTTTGTCATTACTGTGTTCTTTTTTTGTTGTTGTATGACAAGTTTTATCAAAACCATAGCCTTTTTTCTAGTACTATTGCAGTCAAACATCCACCTAATAATAAAAATCACGTTTACTTTTTTAACGGGCATACCGGGCAATATGCCTTTATTACACAAACTATCTACTACAATAATAAAACTTATACCATGTACTTACTTCCTGTTAAAGTAGAGCACTTCAACTACCATGCTAGGTGGACCGACGACCTGTTCAGAACCGCAGGAAGCCGAATGGATGCAGAAGGCAAGTAGCTGATCAAAGTGTCGCTCTGTGGGGGAAGCCTATGTTTAACCGTGGACGTCTTCAGGCTGATGATGATGATGATAAAAATGCACAAGTTAGAGAACAAAGAATAGTAGAAGAATGGGTGGCCTTATCGACCTTATTTCTTACCTTGTAGGTCACTGCATGGTGTCAATGTTCAATCCGGCCGAAGGCTTATTACTTGGCTGAACGACTGTTGTCTTACGACAACAAACGTGACTTGCAGGGCGATGCTCTTGATGCTGATGCTCGATGCTTTCGATGTAAATACCACTGTTTGTAGCGGTCACCCATCCAAGTGATGACCGCAGTGAACGTTGCTTAACATACTAATCAGTTAAAAATGGATAATTATAGCTATTAGCGCTATAGGATTAAATTGATAAAGGCTATGGAAACATTAAAATGAGTCCTGGTTTAAAAAAAGAACACCAAGTACCTAAGGAAATGATATTATTTTATGTTGGGCTATAACGACTTGCCAAATTATTTTAATAGCCTTTAATTTCTCGCCTCAGTTTTCCGAAACATTACACCCAAATCCTTAAAAGCTTCTATATTCCGGAAAAATCCGGAAAATGTTCGTTTCATTTGAACCGGTTAAAAGCAGTTCAATAGCAGATTAACTTTTTGAAGTTGAAAAATGTTTCGCATTATTCACGTTTTTTTTCCTAGAAAGTTGCGATAAGGAAGATACTTTCGTAGTTGTTTGTTTTCTCTTTCAGAAAGTTCTTTAAGTTTTTTCGGTGGAATGTACACAAAAGAGTTTCTACGTTGCTCGTAGAAGGCAACCCACGTACACTATTTGGGAATGGTTCTGAATAAATAAATATATAAATAGGTATTATTGACTGAACGAACGAATTGAGCGCAAGTATCTTCATCTGTCTGGATTTACGTACAGGACGCATTTTTCATCGAATCTTGAGGAAACTTGGTGTACAAGCTCTACAAGTCCAGGGATTTTTTTGTCGTCGGCTGTTTTTGATTGGTGGGGTAGTTTTTCCAAACTTCCGTGTGGTCCCGGTATGCGAATAGCGAAATATTATAATTGCAGTATACTCTTTTATCGCTAAAATAGAAGTAAAAACATTTTATCAGTCTGTCTGTCTGCCTTTGCCTCTATCTTTGAATCCCCTTGGATCCACAGCTCAGATTCACGTGTTGTTTGCCCTCTCCCTTTTCCCTCTTCCGGGTTCTTCAGGGTTAGGGCGTAAAAACAATTAAATCTATGCAAAACTCAGCCAGTTTTAAATAAATCTGAAATAACGTCCAAAAGCAAGCCCATAAGCTTTTTATTCACTTTTCTAAAGCGTGCAAAATAGCTGCAGTTTTCATAATTCTAATCATAAACCCAACGTTCCAAACATTCAATGCTTTCATTAGACCATTTCCATTTCAATGCACGCCTGCAATGTCTCTTCCAATTGAATAGGCGAACAATTAAAAAGTGCGACGGTGGTCGACGGTTATTATTTTAACGAGTAATGAGACATTTCTTTTAAGCTTTTTATTCGTGCGCCGTGGAAATTATATTTTCATTTCAGTTTGTAGGTAATGAGCAAAGAGATTGAATAACATTTAACGATGTTTAATTGTTTATTCAAGTTTTTTTAGTTTTGGCTTTGTATCGTCAGTGTATTTAGTCAGTCTCAAGGCTTTGAATCTTCTTATCATTTTGATCTAGAATTAAATAAAACCTAAGTTTTCTTTAGTTCGTATTTTTGTTCTATTTTCTCTCGTCAAAAACACTGACAACTTTTTAAGCCCAAGACAACAACAACATTGACAACTTTCCAAGGTAGTTTCTTAAATCCAATTTAGAAGAACAAAATATCTATTATCTAATCCAATTAGTCGTTCAATATAGGTCCCCAATTTTGTGAACAGTACTTACTTTTTCTTATCTATTTTCTATCAAATATCATCTAAAATATTTATAGGAATAAAATGAATGAAAACAATTTATTTAAAGATGAACGCTTTTATTGAAATAGCTTTTATGTACTTTAAAAATTAGGTTCATTATCATTAGCTCATACATTCCCAGTACGCGTCGGCGCAAAAAAGCCGTCTCGGTAAATAAGAGCCCACTTGCGGCGTGAGCTCTTATTTCGAATCAGTCCAAAAATTACTTTATATGTAAGCTCTTAAGGTTGATTTCACAATAATTGTTAGTTAACCTACGTCTTTTCAATTTGAAGTGACAAGTATAATTTATTGCTTTGCTCGTGGCGGTTTTAAGGATTTCTGACTTTATTACGAGGTTACTGTAGTTTTGATTAGGTTGAACTTGCCTCAATTCGTTCGTAAACGAATGTAGCTGTTTACAAGTATATGTAGTTGTAGACGTGGACAGAAAATACCTTTGAATTTGTATGTGACCCGGAATCTAGTTGTATACTTGATCGATGGTTTCGATCAGGCATTTATAAGCCACCATGCTGGCCAAGAGCGGTTTGGTGAATGACACATGTATTCAAATTTTGTGATTCTCAGACTAGTTTCTTCATGTTTTCTTCTTTACCTTTGAAAGAGCGAGTACTAATTAGGTACGCATATAGCTTGAAATATCATTGACCAAAGGGGATTTGAACTAGAATGGCTCTTTGTTTATAAAGTGGCATGGGGTTTTGACTATCCAACAAGTCAAAGGCATGCAGGGTATTACCGAGCCGTACTCGCTTAGTGTTAGTGTTATTCCCACAAAATAATGGGCTGAATGCCCTCACATCTGTTTGTAATTTAGTTGCGTCACCTGTCACTATATTCCGCTTACTTTTGGTAGATCAGTCACAACTAAAGTCAATTAATAAGGCTTTTGGATGGTGGCTAAACAAAACTTAGCGAATAAAAGCCTGCGTTGAATTCGCGGTAAAACATGACCTTTAGAATTCTATGAAAAAAATCTGCATCTTTCTGTCCACTTGTTATTTGTCCAATTCGAATAGTTATAATCTGGACGTTTTCAATAAACGTTTTATGTTTTCTTGTAATAAAAATTATCAAAAGAGTATTCAATTAGGTAACGCATGTAAACGAGTAAATTTTTTTTTTGTTTATGGGCAAAGCGTTTGACCACTGTCTCACCTGTTGGAAAGTGATGACGCAGTTTACGATGGTGCATGCTTGCCTAGAAGATAACTAGTAAATATAATAAGATAAAGATTTTTTTTGTAAAATGAATATACTGTATTGGATAAAATTTATTAAAGATAGCGCCTGCATTGCCTATAGCCATGTTAGTTATACTAGCTATTTGAAACCCGTTTTTAACAGGCATACTAACTTTGATTCCAACTACTATAACGATATTACAATATTATACACAATATAACACACAATACAATAAAGACACTAAATATAATATAGGCATATCACATCTTAAACAGATGTTTGTATCTTAGTGTAGGTATAAATAAACTCCGTATCCGTAACAAGCCAAACAAGAGGGCCTGTTTTAACTCAATAGCCAATATCAAACCTGTTGAGAATCCAACTACGAGCTAAGAGTCATCCGAAACCATCGCACTTTGATCTTCAAATGCAGATTTATTCCGGAAACTGTCGCACTTCAAACAAATCACAGATTTGACTGACAAAAGGACGTAACTACGAGCTTTGGTAACTTTGGCACCGCGCGTGACCAGAAAGCTAACTTCGGATGCGGCGCCGGTGGTCGGATTTGGCTTGTCAATTTTTCACCCAATTTAATATTTCAAACACGTTCCATTAAGGGTTGAGAAGGTCGGCCTTCAAGCCAATTTAGCCACTTTAAACCTGTAACAATGTTTTAATTTTTAACCGCAATTTCTCCCAATTTCGCCTGTTCTTCCGGAAAGCGAAACACCTTTTTGTGACAGTTTGTAATTAAAATTTTTAACGACATGGTTTGGTTTATGGCTTCGTCATAAAGATTCCTTAAAGTATTTTAATCTTTTAAGTTTAAGTTCTAGGCATGAGACTATTGAAAAACTTATGTAGTGTAACTTTAGTGGCATAAAATGTAGCGTAAAATTTGTAAAAACATGTAATGCTAGGGACAGTTGGAAGGAATTGGGGTAAGTACTTTTGCCCAGCAGTACGATACATCGATAAGTAAACAAAACAAAGTGTTGTATTTTTGCAGGTCGTGCTATTGTACAGAATATATAAGTTTGTACACAAAAATACTGTTAATGTATGGAAAAGAAAAAAAAGAAGATGAAAAAAAGTTGAGTAGGACTACGTAAGAGCAGATATTTTTTTTTATCATTGACTAGGCTTACGTTTGACCACAATCTCACCTGATGGGAGCGAAGATGCGGTCGAAGGTGTAGGTGTAGCGGTGTGTTATGACCGAAAACGAAGTGAATGAAATGATGATGATGCTATTAGCATCATCATCATTTCATTCACCTAATAAAAATTATTTTCAGTTTTAGTAGTTTTCTGTCTATCTATCTATATGCAGCTTGATAATGGATTCTCTCTCAACAGGTGACGTCACATATCCACCGACGTCCGAGTGGTTGGACAACAACTGCTCGTGGGTCGACGCGGTGTCGTGGGGCTGCAACGTCACGTTCAACGCAACCGCGAGCAACTCGACGTCAAGTGACGCCTCGTCGCTCGTCCTCATGGCTGTAACGTCAGTTGTACTAGCAATCATTATATTGGCGACTATTGTTGGTGAGTTATTTAACATGTTCTACTCAATTATTATCTTGTTGTTCATTCACCAACAATATCCATCGATAATGTTAAAAAGTTGATAATTGAATAGAACGTGCCAAACACATTCTACTCAATTATCTGCTCGACGTAAAGTGATGCTTCGGCGTTCGTCCTCATTGCTGTAACGCCGGTTGCACTAGCTATGCACGTTCTACTCAATTATGAACTTGACGCCAAATGACGCCTCGTTGCTCATCCTCATGGCTGTAATGTCCTACCGTTGTACTAGCTATCATTATGTTGGTGACTATTATTGGTGAGTCTAACACATTCTATTTAATTATTACTCTTGTTGCACGTCCTCATAGCTGTATCGTTGGTACCACTAGCGATTATACTGGCTACTATTATTGGTGAATGAATTCTTGACACGTTCTACTCAATTATCAACTCGACGTAAAGTGACGCCTCGTCGCGTGTCCTCGTGGCTGTAATTATGGTAACAGTTGCGAACACATTTACTTGTTATTGTCGGTGAATGAATTTGAACATGTTCTAC
Source organism: Ennomos quercinarius (assembly GCA_910589525.2). NCBI lineage: Eukaryota > Metazoa > Arthropoda > Insecta > Lepidoptera > Geometridae > Ennomos > Ennomos quercinarius. Next base: position 2,552,516 of record OU342502.1, read on the forward strand.
TCAATTATCAACTTGACAAAGTGACGTCGGTTGTCAAAGCGCTCGTCATTTGGCTATATAGAGTCATAAAGACTTTTTCATAAATAGACAAAACCAACTCTAGTTCTACCTCCTACCTGCCACTCATTGCCTGCAGATGTCCTGTAATAACTACAAAACAGAAAATAAGTTTTATTCATTTTCGGCCGTGAAATATTAGTTAGTAGAATATCAGTATGTTTTTATTTCACCAACACAAACAAAACTCTCCACAAACAAAGTGTGGTGTGCCTCTATCTATTGACACACCTCAATGATGTTTGCTTAATATGTATTTACTGCCACAATGGTTTGAATTGAAAATAAAAATCAAATACCCTTTCTATTGCATAAAAATATACGGGCGGTAAATTGTTATTTGTCTATACCTTTCAGCGTATTCTACTTAGTTTAACTAGTTGTACAATATTGAACTGTATTGCCATCGGGGCATGGATCAAATTGTTTTGAGCTTATCAAAAAATGTCTGACTAGAAATTATAGTAGTATGCAAATGTACCTTTTATTTGTAATCCAAGGCTTAATGTGAGCACTTACTAATAGGTATGTCTGGTTTCATTCGTGTTTGTATAATACGGGTGGAGGTTGATTAAGGTGGAACACAGAGCAAGGAAAAAAATACGCTTCGCCCCCCGATAGAGGCGCCCGGCCCTTCTGTTGCCGAAGTCCAGAGCACAGCGCAAGCCAATGTCAAAACATAATCGTAGCAAATAGGTAGCAAAGAAACAAAGACAACTGCATTTTGGCATTTTTCTTTATACTGGGTGTTGTTTTACATCCTTTCCATATTTGAAGGATTCATTGTAATTCATACACTGAATCACCTAATAATGTAATTCTAATTCCACACTTAATTAGTTGCCGAATATTTAGTAAATTATTTTTATGATGAACGACAAGTAGCCCCGAAGGAGGCCTTTGTGTGGGTGTGTGTGGCGTGGAAAGGAACGCCTTAGACATATCTAATATCTCATTTAGGTACTATTTAGGTAGATCCAACTTCGAGAAAGAGGTCGCACGAAGAATCCAACTCGGCTGGGCTGCGTTCGGAAAGCTTCGACGTATATTTTCATCCAAAACACCACAGAGCCTGTAAACAAAGGTTTTCAATCAGTGTGTGTTGCCAGTCATGACTTAATTATGGAACTGAAACGTGGAATCTTACTGTTAGCCTGATAAGTAAGCTCAAAGTCGCGCAACGAGCTATGGAGAGAACTATGCTCGGTGTTTGCCTGTGAGATAATCTAAAATAAGAAGAGCCGCAGGAAAAATAAAGTGACCGAATAGCACAAATTAGCAAGTTGAAATAGCGCTGGGCAGGCCCCATCGCTCGTAGAACTGACAACCGATAGGGAAGAAAGATTCTCGAGTGGCGACTACGAGCTGGAAGACGAAAAGTATGCTGGCCCCACCAGGTAAACCGACGATATGGTGAACGCCACGGGAAGCCGATGGATGCAGGAGTCAAGCAGCCGCTCAAAGTGGCGCTCTCTGGGGGAAGCCTATGTTCAGCAGTGAACTTCTTAAGGCTGTTGATGATAAATATCTCATTATTTGTTGGTATTTTGTCACGTATATAAAGAGAACTACACCTTTTTACGAAGTAACAAAGTACACACGCACATCTACAAATTGTCTGTCTGTGTGTCCATTCGGCACGCCAATTGAAAGTACAAAAGGCAACTGCCACTTGTTCGTTTAGACTTTGATTGATTATTGGATTTATTGGCTATCTCAATGTAGGTACTTCACAGTTTCATGTTCTGTTTGCGTTACCAGAGTACGTTTAATGTAGTTAAATATTTTATTTATATTAGATTTTCTTTCAAATGTTGTTATAATTAACTATTGCAAATTTGAAGTATCTAGTTTTATATATTTTTTGAAGTTATTACATTTTCGCCTGAGCAACGCTCTTCTGGAAATAATTGATTTTGTAGATAGCCGTTTGTTGTTTGCTGCCGTCGATATTATGTATGACATCTGCCATAGTCAATTTTTGTGTCAAATGTCATCAGGGCGCCTCTATCTAGGTGCGAAGCGTCATATTTTTCAATGCTCTGTGAGGTGGAACGTTACACTAGCGCAAGAAATTCAAATATTCTTGCGTTCTTTTGCCAATAATAGCATAATTACTCAACGTGATTACATGAAAACTAATTTTGCGCAAATAAATATAATGATTGTATCAATAAGTTACAATTAAAATTACCACCTAGATATCATTGGTTTAGCGACAAATGGCAATATACTGAAAAACTAAGAAGAAAATTGTTTATTGCCATTTGTCGCTAAACCAATGATATCTAGGAGATACTTTTAATTGTAATTTGTTGATACATTCTATTAATTTCCGCAAAATTAGTTTTCATGTAACCACGACCACGACCACGATGTGCTTGTGCACAAAAACTCGCGCTAGTAAAAAAAACTTGAATAAAGCTGGACATTTAATTTTTTCTCCCCATCTAATAGAGTTCGTCCCATTATTAGGATACCGAAACATGAACAAAGTATTTCAACTAGTTTGTGTTGTCTCCATTGAAGTGGTTGAAATAATATTGGTGACGAATAACCATTATTCATCACTAACACTAGAATTGACTTGAATCTTTGTTAGTGGCTTCTACGGCAATTTAACCACAATTTCGCCAATGTTGTGTACTAAGATAGACCATCAAACGAAAGGGATTATACGGTAATAAAAGAGAAAAAAGTAAAAAAGTGAAAATGAGTAGGTACTATGATGACTTTTACACTGAAACAAATACAAATATACACTAAACTAAATTACAATTACCAACATGAGTTAACTAAACAATAATAAGAATCTACACATATTTACAACTTAATTTTATTTAGTCTAATAATTATATCTACACAAAATACTTACAAATGGAGAAAAAACCAAGGAGAGGAGGCACTTAAAAGAGACAGGACGAAGGATGTCACCAATATTATTTCAACCACTTCAAGACAAGAATAAAAAAAAACTACTGACTTCTCGCTATCATTGTCATTAATGGGACAATTGGGGCAACCTTAGAGTAAAGACTATGTCTAGGGGGCAACAGCAAAATAAAGACTATCTTGTTTTGCCCATTATTATTCAGCGCATTGAGCATTATAAATATATCCATAGCTGATTTCTTTATTGACAGAGAGAAAACTCCATTTTTAGACATGCTACGGCCATAGGCTACGGTGATCGCTTCTTATCAGGTGGAGCGTATAATTTTTTGCTCCATTTTATAAATAAAAAAATCGAAATCACTTCTTTAAAAGCGCTATCTATAGTTTAAGTTACTGTAGTGTGATATGGGTAATTTAACAGTTGTTAACTCCAGTAATTATCAATAGCGATTACCTATTTTACAATGTGTAATTAAGAATCATTACGAATAAGAATCATTTATTTACTTAAATGTCGGTATATACGGTTTAAGGGCTTGTGCAAGGCCAGCGCGAGTTCACGTTAAAGCCACAGAATAGATGTATAGTACTAGGCCAAAGCGGGGATGAGCCAGGGGCCGAGCGGCAGGTGCGGTCTAAGTAAAACTGGTTCCAACGCGCAATAGTTTAGGTAATTTATTATTACACTGAATATAAAGGTATTTTAAAAATCCGCTATACATAAGCCCTCCATTATATTTAGTTCAACTACTACACAAAGTTTCATGATCTTATTTAAAGTATTCATTGAATAATCGCTGTTTATTTGTACGGTTTGGAGGTAACTTTGTAATTTTTTTCTATCGAGAAAATTTTATTAATTCGTGTTTTCACTATACATTTGCACTAGCATTAGTCCTGAACTTTACCATATATTAATTTCGAAGTCATTGTTGCAATATTGTTGACAGGATACTGCTTCAAGCTAAGCCGTTTTAAGCAATTTGTTGTTGTATTGGCTCTTAAGATACATCAATTCATTAGTGCCAGATACATTTTGCCGCCAGCGGCAGCATGCAAATATTGTAAACACAACAATTAGGTGCATAATTAAACGAGTTATTATTATTGTGAGTACTAGAATAAAAATAAAAATTAGGCAATGTAATAATTAATAATAATAAATAACATCCAACGATCACGTACATACATGGATCCTGGACCCTAACTGAGATTCCCTGTACCTAGGACCCAGGAACTACGAGGACCATGCTCCCACAACACCCAGACACAGAACAAGTATCTGTGCTTTTTTTTCTGTGAATAATAAAAAAAAATATAAAACCTATTATCCATATACATATTATAAACATTACCCTTAAAAATATCTGTCATATGAAATAAAGTACTAAAATGTCAAGCTTAGGTAAAATTAGGTGACATTGTGCATTCATTTAATCAATTCATTTACAGAATAGAAACAGTTTACCATATAGACACTGCTTTTAGCAATAATTATCATACTGTTGACTTGTTTAATTGATACTTAACAGGTTCATTATCTTGTTAATTTTTTTATTGGCTTGTAGCCGCAATATTTGAAGAACTGTTACTTTATCGGTAAATACAATGGTACAACGTATATCTATTATGCAAGTTAACTTTATGGTAAAGAAGATAGTATACTGGGGTATTGGGTACAATAAGTGCCAACATTTTTCTACCCCTAAATGTTATCCGATTAAGATGTTTTTTTTATAATTATGTTGTCTACACAAGGAAAAACTATGCTCATACGTCTTTCTTTTTAGAGTTTTCGCATATCTTCGTAGTATAAATGGCCTCCGAAAGTCCCGAATTTTTTGCGTCAAAATTATAACGAATAAAAAACATATTTAAAAAAAATAAAACGTATGGGCTTAAGTAGGTGGGTTTATTAAAACGATTGACCTTGAAAAGAAAAGATTTTGTAAAGATTGTGAGGGTGTAAACCATTTTCATCCTAAACGCTAAAATGTAGACAAATTCACTCACCGGTTCTAATTGTCTCTATCACATGTGCAGACAGCAGAGCGACGGCAATAACGTTTTCAAAATCCGGATGGTCCTCTATTTCAACTATAGCAACAATACAGGAATCATGGGGCAACCACCTCTTAATAGCAGTTGCAGTTTCAGTGTGACCAAGTACTAAATAAAGTAGGTACCTACACTCGAAGAGAAGTCTGGTGAGGTGAAAAAGTTTTACGACTTTATTGAATTATGCAAATGGAAAAATATATTTGGTTCGTTTTACCCCGGGAATTTATTACTACCAATCTACATAAGTATTTTTTCTCTTAGGTGTGCTTTTATTACGAAATTATGTCATACTTTTCTGGAAAATTGAAAAGGTTTGGAAGTGGGTTGACAATTTTAATCGTATGTTACTTTTTTGACATCACTGTAAGTAGCGTTAACTTATAGCCAATCAAATTTTGTTAAAACAACTTTTTGGGGTGGTTATTGTTTAAAAGACAGTAAAAGACAATATTAACGATGGTAAAATAATTATTTAAATATCTTGATAAAGTTATCCAAATTAATCATTGCGTCATTTTCACGGTATACCCTACGCTGCGATAAAACATAGCTGGCAACGAATATGAAGCCACTATACTCATCCTGTCAAAAGGAAGAGAGAAGGGAAAGGGGAAAAAGATAGAGGAAAATGATGAATGAATTGCTGCCCCATCCATTCATTCTTTACCCTATCTTTTTCTCTTTCACTTTTCTCTTCCCGTGAACAAGGTTAGGGCATAAAACATATTTTATACTAACCCGTGCGAAGCCGGGGCGGGTCAGCTAGCAACAAATAAATTTTGCTCCTAATTTTCTTTTCAAAATTATTAAACTTCCATTATGGCCACGCTTAAAACAAGTATCCCCAAAATTATTTCCTTCCCCAAATAGTTAATTAACAAGCCATAAAAATTCAATAAGTAAATAACAAGTAGGCAACAAAGAAATTCACGAAAAAGGCTAACAAAAAGGAATTAACTTCCGTCACTGGGTCCCTAAATGCAAACAAGTGGCGCCCCTTTTCTCCTTAATTATGACCGAAAATTAATTTTGGCCGAATGAAAAATTATTCTTACTTAATGAAATTCGTTTGAAGCCGCGACAGCGCGTTTACAGAAAGAAAAGCAATTTATATCAAATCATTAAGCCACTGCTGGAGTACTTATTTTAGTTCTCGGCGTTGAAAAACGTATAGTTAGTTTTGTTCCTTGCCGTCTTAATAATCTTTACTGTAAAACGATCTATCAAACTCTTATAAAAAGGTGGTAGTTAAGCCTATTTTTACTATACAAAGAAAATTCGTAAATTGATCTAGAGAACTTGAAGAATTCGGTGGACATTCATCATCATCATCATCATCAACGGCCTGAAGTCATCCACTACTGAAAACAGGCCTCCCCCAGAGAACGCCACTTTGGGCAGCTGCTCACCTCTTGCATCCATCGGCTCCCTGCGGCATTCACCAGATCGTCGGTCCATTGAGAGAGCCAGGCCGGGCTACGCTGCGTCTTCCGGTTCGTGGTCGCCACTCGAGAACCTTTCCTTCCCAATGGTTGTCAGTTCTGCGAGCGATGTGGCCTGCCCATTGCCATTTCAACTTGCTAATTCTAAGAGCTATATCGGTCACTTAAGTTCTCCTGCGGAACACATAAACACATTAATACATAAAACATACATAGGTACAGTCGAACCCAGAACCTTCTTTTTTGTAAGTTGGTTAAATTAAAAAGGAGGGTATACTATAAATGGTAAGTAACTGTAAGTCATCCAACGATGCATTAGATTCTATACTAGAATGTTTAAGTGTTTAGTTGTCTGCTCCAAATCCCCACTAAGCAAATGTTATGCTCAGTCAAGTCAAGTCAAGTTTGTTTTGGAACCTTGTGGTTCCAAAACAAAAACATGATAACAAAGTGAACAACGTAAAATGTAAAGTTTTGTTAGTTTTAAGTACTGTTTCCACCCACACATATTTATACGAATTAACTTAGTTATATTAACAGTAAGCTAAAACTTTTTCAAAATCAAACCTAAAAGTTTATGTTGCTAACTACACGAGCGGAGGGCTTTGAAATATTAAACATACAAAATTGAAATTGACGCTCAACTTTTCTATCTCTAGATTATAATTCACTGCTTATATTTAACGGGTGAAAGGGCTACTTTTAGAATAGAACCGTGGCAGTAAATAACTTAGACTTATAGACTAATGCATAGAGAGATTATCAAAACGATATTATATTTGTACTGCTCATACGTATCGCTGCATCAGTGGCGAAGGAAAGAAATAAACATATCCCATTATTTGAAGGAACGATTCGAGTTTCTTTATAATTCCCACTCTAGTACTATGTATCTCAGGTCATCAGAAAACCTTCTTCTCAAACCACCTGTTCGTTGTACGACATTCTACGACCACTCTTTCACTGCTCAGGCTGTACGCTTGTGGAATGAACTTCCTCTCAACATTCGAAAAGCTCAATCACTCACTGCCTTTAAGACTCAAATTAAGCACTTCTATCTCTCTAGCTTGACTCCGAAGTAATCCTTTACTGTTTCCTTATTAGTGATATAATTATGTATTATTTATGTAGTATATATGTAAGTATTTGTATTGTGTAATAGTAAGTATTGTTTATGTAGTCTATTATTTTATATTTATTTTAGTATGTATATTATAGTAACTTTTATGTTATAACACCACCGTCCATGCTCATTCATGTATCTCTGTCCATCCAAAGGTTGTCTGGAAGAGATCGCTTTTTAGCGATAAGACCGCCCATTGTACCCTATTTGTAAGTTTTCCTGTCTTTTTTATTTTTGTTATCGTTGGTGTCAATAAAGAGTTTATCTATCTATCTATCTATATAGTAATTAGCTACGCTTGCAATAAGCACCGTACCATTTGTTTTGACTCGAGTCAACTGTTTTTTTCTATACAAAGTCAGACTCATTCACATCAAAGTGTCCACATCATATAAAAAGTGCCAAAAAGTGGTAACATAATCAAGTTCTCTCTATGCTTTAGTCTATACTCTAAGGTAAATAGTGAACATCGTGCTAAAGAGGGAGATAAACAATTGGCTAGTTTGGCTTCGTAGAGCGTCGTCTCTGTCACACGTAGAGTAGCAATAACAAAACCACCGTCAATTGTTTTTTCTCTAATCTGTGAACAAAACGTCACTGAGTGACAGCGACAACGATAACTTTTGCATTTGAGTTTTGGCGGGAACGTGAAAAAGTTCACGTCGTTACATTGTATTATTTCACAAAACTTATGCTTTTTCTAGTGTTAATGTTTAAAATTAGTGGCATTTTACGCATTAAGTGCTGAATTACGAGTATAAGTGTTAGCAAGTGATATAATGTAGCGAAACGTGGTTTTTCGTGTTGCTTCCAAAATTCCATAGAAGCCTCTAGTAAAGTTGCCACTACTTTACTAGGACATGACTTAGACTGGATTATGACTACCTGACTTAGACTGGACTATGACTACCCTGACTGACTGTGACTAAGACTTGACTTTACATGAAATATTTCATAATACGATGAAAAACTACAATACTTGACACTGGCTAAATACATTATGTGTGGAGCCAAAATATAAGAAAAAAAAAACTTTTGCATTCTATATTCCTGACTAGCTAACCTGCCGCGGCTTCGCACGGTTTAACTTAACCCTATCAAAGAGAAGAGGGAATGAAGAGAGGAAAATATAGGGGAGAAGGATGAATGGATTGGACGGCAAAGGTTTAAAACCCCTGGTTTAACGCTATGCGTTATTTAGAACGAAAAGATAGAAATGAATTAAATGAAATTAGTTTATTAGTAACAACAATAATTAGGCACTGTAGTAATTAGGTTACATATTGGTAGATACTCTAGGTACCTATATAAAAAGAAAAAACTGACACAAATCGGTCCTAACTCAGCATAATGCTAGTTGTGCCAAACCAGCGCTGGTCTACGTTGGGAGCTGTTGGTGAAATCACGTAAAGTCATAGCTTCCCGATCGCCTAGCGTTCACACATCCAAGGAGTGGTCGAACTCCGCGGTCGTAACTCCATTGATTACCAACTATTCCTGATTCCCATTTAGTTACTAAGAGTGGCCTGACGGTTTCAGACTAACAGTAATCAAACTATGGACCGATTGAACTAGTCGGTTTACGTAAGCCGGCGTTAAGTGCGAAATCTGTTGTGAGTAGGTAAGTTGATGCCGACGTGTGGGGTATGAGGGCGGGTTAGTGGGGTGCAAGGGGTGAGCGAAAGCACAGCTTTGTCTGGTCAGCTTAAATCAAATCGCAGTTACGCTTTAGAACCTAAAATCTTTTCCTCTTAAATGAACGAGGATTTTTGTTACGGACACAAAATACAAAATCTACAGGTTAATTTTGAAGGGAACTACATTTTTAAACGACGAATGGGTTCCAAAGCCGGAATATGCTTCGGTGAAGTTACTGATGTCAAGTGATCTCATGTCCAAATTCATCCTTCACCTTTTACAACCAACTTCATCATCATCAGCCTGAAGACGTCCACTGCTGAACATAGGCCTCCCCCAGAGCGCGCCACCTTGAGCGGGTGCTTACCTCCTGCATCCATCGGCTCCCCGCGGCTTTCACCAGGTCGTCGGTCCACCGAGTGGGGGGCTGGCCTACGTTGCGTCTTCCGGTTCGTGGTCGCCACTCGAGAACCTTTCTTCCCCATCGGTTGTCAGTTCTACGAGCGATGTGGCCTGCCCATTGCCATTTCAACTTGCTAATTCTAAGAGCTATATCGGTCACTTTAGTTCTCCTGCGGATCTCCTCATTCTGATGCTTATCTCGCAGGCACAACCAACTTACGAGGTACAAAAATGAAATGACAAATACCACAATTTTCGATGTCTTTAATGAGGCATTTTATTTTAAAAAAAAGTAGTCTGTGGTGCATTCTTATTAAGTAAATTGATGTACAGTAGGTCTGCGAGATAGATACACGTTAATATTATGATCCAAAATAAAGCCAAGGTATCCCGCAATGAAGCTAAAAAAAACGAAAGAGTTTAGAGTTGTCAGTCAGTATCGTGACACATTTCTTTTAACCTGTGGTCTATGCTTGAAACAGTGACAGTGACAGATTTTAGCAAAAGCCACAACTGGCGCCATCTATTGAGTCATGCATAAAATACAATTTCTTTTTTTTAATAAAACACCTCATTTTAGTGTAACTCAACCGAAAACGGCGGAGTTACACTAGATTCTTGTTTCATTTTGTATTTACGATGAACCGCAAGGTGACGCCTGAGTCAATCGATTTTTATTTAACATAATTAGCCTTTTTGCTTGATGTTGCACAGTTGCCGACTGACCTCTTAAAAATAAGCCCTTTTAACAAAACTCCTGACTTTTTTTTTATAAGAATGGATGACGTGATGAGCTAGTCGTTCACTTGATGTTAAGCGACACGGCCGCCCATAACAGGAGCAGTGTCTCAGTGACTTATGATGCCAAACAAATATTGTATGTTTTTCGCTATCTCGAAAGCCCTTTGCATAAACCCGCTCGTCTCTTCCAAATCAGACCAATCGTACTCCGTCTGCATTGGAGAATACTCTTATTATGAAGAGGATCGTCTCCGCAGCGAAACTATTGCGGCATCCAAGCTTGGGGCCCACCGGCGCGTCTGCGAAGCGGCAGCGTCACTACGCGAAACTATTTGGTACCCATCGCTGCACGGGTAGTAATGGGGGGCAAATGGCCGATATTGACGCTTCACTGACGCCACAACATGACGCGCTGGTGTGACTGGAGCTTCATGCTTGCCCCCCCCCCCCCCCCCCTCCCTCCACTGTTCCCCTCCGCTCACCTTGATCGACGGGTAATTGCTTTTCAACTGCACTCTGTCGGATGCCAGGTTCTTATAACTGCGAAGATATTTGAAGGGGTGTCGGTTTTGTTCTGCCGTTCTATTGGAAACCTTTCTAATTGCATAGGTACTTTGGAGTTTACGTACTGGTTAATAAGCTCTATTTTGCTTTATTATTATTTATCACTGTAAAGTTTTTTGTAGCTTCTTCTTACAGATGAAATCGAAGCTATACGGATCGGAGTTTTCCATTCTACATTGTGCCGGAATGCTGCACCTGTAGTGGGAAAGAGACAGATTAGAGAAAAAAACAATTGTATACTCTGTGGGGAAAGAGAACTTATTTTTTTTTTCAAACTCAATAGGCTTGCTATACATTTGACATTAAGCACTTTGTAATGTTGCCTATAAATATGCTTACAATAATTTAATTTTAGTATGTTTAAATACCTCATCAAAGTTTGACTTGTAAAAGTGTTAAAAATAGCCTAATTACAATTTTTTTTTTTTGAATTTTTATTTAAGGATCTTTAAAGGACTGAACGTAATTTTAACCAACCAGCGTTCCGTCGTCGGTTAGGCAATTTTCTACAAACCATGAGAGAAAAAATTCTCAAATTTTTACAAATGCCATGTTATAATGTTGGATGCTTCTTGTACGAAGTATGTGAGTGATACAAAACTTAGGTGCGTATCACTATCAACCATAACTGACATAGTAGCGAGCGACTGTAGCTCAGAGGTCAACTCATACGTCTTTCAAGCTGACGCATGCAGATTCAAATCCTAGTCGGCCCTGAACCAATGACTTTTCAAGTTATGTGCAGGAGTTTCAGTCGCTCTTATGGTGCAGGAAAACATCGTGAGGCAGCCGGCATGTTCAAGAATCACAAAATTCGAAAACATTACGTGTCATCCGCTAACCTGCACTTGGCCATTTCTAAAATTTCAAAGGCTTTCTAGGTCGCTCATACATCTACACCTCTACACCACTATTATAAAGAGGAAAGATTTGTATTTTTGTGTGTATGTTTGTAATGAATAAACTCAAAAACTACTGTGCCGATTTCAAAAATTCTTTCACCATTGGCAAGCTACATTCACCTTGAGTAACATACGCTACACCACTACACGTGCGAAGCCGGGGCTAGCCGCTAGTTAATTATAAGACTGGTTCCTAGGCCTAGCTAGATCTACCTTACCTATAATGGAATAATTTTGTCAGAACCATGACTGACTTTAGGCCATTCCACAAAGTTACCCCAAAACTTTTAAAATAATTTCGCCCTTGAAACGCTGCTGACAAAGGAAACAATTCCTTTTCTCAAATAAAAAAGCTTCAAAAGTTCTGGTAAAATTGAACTTTCCTACTATTACCATAAATGATTTATTACCTTGTTCAAGGAATTATGGGCTCAGTTGATAGGCACTTATCATGTTGAAATTAGGTATCGCGTTTTCCAAAGTCTATCAGAGCGCCTGGTCGATGCGACGCGTGACCAAAATGCTGGCACTTATTTGGCCCAACGCATCAGCATTGCAATTCAACGTGGCAATGCGGCCAGCATGTTGGGTACGCTACCTACCGGTAGTGGGCTGGAGCACTTGGACTGTCTATAGGCCATCGCGGCTATTATACAGTCCATAAGTGTTCTTTGTAGTAGGTAGTGTAGCTAGTTTAGTTTAGTTTAGCTTAGTTATGCTTAGTTTAGTTTAGTTTAGTTTAGTTTTTATTATTGTAGTAGTTAGCTTGAGTAATAAAGGCAATTTAAAAATTAGGTTGTCTGATTCTATACATTTTACGCTAAATATGAATTTACTGAAACAGAGAATGACTTGTTAATTTAAACTAGCTTTCTTTTCAGTATGATGATGGAGCTATTTAATATGGGTCACATTGATGACCTCCGTAGGTTCACAGAGCGGTAGAATCTTTTTTTTCTAATGCAGAACTCAAATGGAAAGCGTTTACACACGCCGTCCCCGCTGAAAATCAAACTGAGCGTTAGCTAAACAATAAAAAGGAATGTTTTCTTGAGCATCGAAACTAAAATAAACTGTACTGCTCTTTTTATTTTGGAATAGCTAACGTTTTCTACCCATCATCATCATCGTCATCATCAACAGCTTGAAGACGTCCACTGCTGAACATAGCCCTCCCCCAGAGAGCGCCACGTTGGGCGGGTGCTCGCCTCCTTCATCTATCGGCTCCACGCGGCTTTCACCACATCGTTGGTCCACCTAGCGGGGACTGACCTACGCTGCGTCTTCCAGTACATGATCGCCACTCGCGAACCTTCCTTTCCCATCGGTTGTCAGTTCTACGACTCTCTTTATAATCGCCATTACAAAGTCAAAGAACATCCAGTGCTGAACACACCTCCGACATTGACTGTTACCACGTCATGATGAGGTTTTTTACACTTTAGAGTTGAACCTTGGACCATTATAATAATATGGGACGTAACGAGGCCAACATCCAACTACTTTCCGTGACTTGCGTCAAATTTATTTATTTTCATTATTCCAATAAGCCATAATAAGCAATACTTTATTTGTTTCAGGTAATGTATTCGTGATAGCAGCTATAATAATTGAGAGAAATCTGCAGAACGTCGCCAACTATTTGGTCGCGTCGCTTGCAGTCGCTGACCTCATGGTGGCGTGTTTGGTGATGCCGCTAGGTGCTGTTTATGAAGTGAGTTATTTTTATGATAAAGTTTTTAAAGGTCAGATTAATAGATAGAAACTTAATTGAATATCATAATTTATAAAGTTTTACAAAGAAATCATTATTTTAACTCACAGTTTACAGTAAATCTGTTATTTCCAAGGATTTGGATTCAGTGATTGCAACTTACAACCACTGAATGTCTTGAAATTGTGTGAGTTTATTTGTCAGAATTATTATAATAATAATAATAAATGTTTACTCCCAAAAATAATAACTAAACAATTACAAATAGCATTACACAGTTTAAAAATTAAGACTATATAAAGATAAACCAGTGATTCTCAAACTAGGCGAAGAGCCTGTATGTTGGGATAATATGATGGTTTGTCAAATGTATCAATATATTTTTATAATATGTCAGTTATACACACACAGATTAGAGACAAACAATTGCCACATGCTTGAATGAATGGATGCATAAATGAAAGAACGAACGAATCAACGAAAGAACAACGAAAGAACGAATAAACGCACGAACTAACGAATGAAATCTTTACCTATGTAAATAGGGCGAATTCTGTGGTCTTAAATTAAATTTCTCTATCATGTACTCAGATTTTCAGTTATGCAAAACATAAGCACTATCACAGCTTTTGTAAAAGTCTGTGCATTTTTAAAGCGTAACAATAAAGTTTTATACAACCACCCATTTATATTCGGCTGACTACGACTAGAATAAAAAAGCGTAAACATATAGGGCGAATTATGTGGACTAAAGCGTCCCAAACCATCTCTCAGCTTTACATTTGGCCCCTGACAGCAAACACACATAAGTTTGCATCAAAGGCAGGCAGTTAGGTGTGTTTCGCCTCAGGCAGTGGTTTATGTCTTGCGTTTACAAAGAGATATGAAGGTATTACTGGCTTATTTTCACGTGTGTTCTTTGTGTGACCGAGCTATATACAAAGGCTTTGCAAATTGACTTGGTAGGTTGGTTTGGTAGGTGAAAGACTTCAGAGCCTAGCACATCGACGTGAAGTGGCAAGTCTGTCGGTCTTTTACAAGTTGCACCATGGTGAATGTGCACTAGAACAGCACGATCTTGTTCCCCCGTCACCATTCCACTACTGGACCACCAGACGCTCGGCTAAGCGATATTCCTTCATGGTCCAAATATCACCCATTCGTACCAAGCGATTTGATTCCACGTTCATAACTAGAACTGCTAAGGAATGGAATGCCCTACCAGCATCTGTTTCCGGCACAATATGACCCGGGCGTGTTCAAGAGAAGAGTGAATAGGTAGTACTTACGTAGCATGCTACACCTTCGATAGCATCCATCAGGTCAGAGCGTGGTCAAGTGCTATAGAAGTCTATTGTAAAAAAAAAGCTTTTTGTACTAACGCTTTCTCCAGCAGTGGGCAAAGCAATGCTGGTGATTTAAGATCCATAGATATTGGCACGATACACGCTGATGATGATGATAATGATGATTTTTATGATGATGGTAGTGGTGGTGATGATGAAGTTAATTATAAAAACTACAATGTTTGATGTACCCGATACTCCGCATCAAATTAGGAATGGAAACATAAATAGTAGGTATTGTGTTAATTTGCAACACAATAGTATTCCAATTCATAACACGTAGAGCACTCTAAATAACAATCTACCTTCATACGCTCTCGCATCTACGTTCTAAATCTAGGAACTCGCATATTTATGTATTCTTTGTGTCAAACGATCTACGCCCGCATGTGTGTATAATTGTGATTGTACGATAGTAGCTGCCTGACACTCGGGGTGAGGAGATACAGTAGAAACATATTACGACATTAAATAACACAATTTAATAAAAAAAAGTATAAAGTACACGTTTCTTGTATGAGGGACCCCTTTTTTTATTAGTTAGTGATTCGTCGTAGTAACGCATATTCTGTGAAAATTTCAACCGCTACTAGACTAGGGTTTAGATACAGACGTTTTTAGGTTGCTAACGGACAGACAGACACCGGAGGCTTAGTAATAAGGTCCGGTTTTTACCCTTTGGGCACGGAACTCTAAAAACGATAAATAGACCCATGACAATCTGTGATCAGGGAATTAACAATATAATACAGGTAATAAAATTACATTAAAATTGAAATATTGCCTCGGTATAAATTACCTAGCTTTTAACAACAGATTGCAGCATCACTCAGAACTCTTAGTTAATATAGTTTAGCGTAACACTGTAATGCGCACGTCATCCAGAGACTTCACACAGTCTAGTACTAGACTGTGTGATCAGATCATAAAGTCTCATTTGCCCAGTAATTTCACTAGCTACAATGCCCTTCAAACCAGAACACAGTAGTGCTTGCACACTACTGCTTTGCGGCAGAATGACTGGCAAAGCGGTGGTACGTACCTAGACGAACTTTGCAGAAAAGTCCTACCACCTAGTAAAAGTTGGATGTACCACTAGTTGAAGCTCAACACATCACATATTTTAATGCTTGTTAAAAAAAAAAAAAAAATTGCTTCGTAATCAAATATTCCCACATCTCCTCACCTACACAAACAGGCTGCGTAATGGAAAGCCTTATGTTCATTGTAATGCAGCTCTGCATAATATGACAATGCTGTATGGAGCGTTGCATCAGTATTGGTACGGTACACAGTAATCACTGACCACTATAACAAGTTGTGCAGCTTTACTAAAAAATCAAATGGAATCAAAATGATTGGGTGATGGGGCGTTTCACACCGCGCTTGGTTCGCACCGCGTTGTGAATCACCCATGTACTCTAAATGAATTTTACCTATTTGTGTCAGTAATCAAACAATTAAAGCAATAATTTAAACAATTTAAACGAATTGGTTGCTACAAGGTGCGGCTATGCGCAAACAAAAGGCTCACTCTCCTGAATACGTCACCGAGCGAACATTACGTGATATTTGGAAAAATGAAATGAAAAAGGAGATGGAAACCATGCTTGAGGCGACGATTAAGCGGACTGTATCTAGCCATTTAAAGTCAATAACTAGTCAATGCTCGGGATTCCAGGAATCTATTGCCTTCGTCAGCACGCAGCATGATGACCTCAGAAAAGAAATCATGGACTTAAAGAAACTGCTTAGTAATTCCTCTTCTGAAGTAAAAACCCTTAAGGAGGAGAATAAAAGCCTCAAGGATAACTTGAGTTTATGTGTGACTCGCGTCAGGGTCCTGGAGGAGGAGAACCTGAGACAACAGCAATGGGTTAGAATGCAAAATCTCGAAATCACTGGTATTCCTGAGAAAAATGACGAAATTCCTATTGACATAGTGCGGCAAGTGGCTCAGCATATTGGCGTCACCATACAGCCTTCTGACTTGGAGTTCGCCCACAGAGTTCAGCCCCGGCGTGTGGCAAGTGCAGCCCGCGCTCGTCCCATTGTTGTTCGTCTGAGACAGCGTGCTCTGAAGGATCAGATTGTCGCCGCCGCACGCAAGCGCCGGAACCTCACTGCTGGGGAGATGGGAATTGGAGGCGAAACTGACAGGATTTTTATAAACGAGCATCTCACTAAAGATAGCAAGATGCTGCTTAGTGCATGTAAACAGAAGGCGAAGGAAGCGAATTATAAGTACACTTGGACAAAAAACTGTCGAGTTTTTGTTCGCAAAAACGAGACATCTCCTCCAATCCCCATAAACTCACCGTCGGACCTTGTCAAAATAGTCTAACTTGCCTCCTAGAACTGTTATATTATGTCTACCTGCTATGTATATCTTGTAAATTACTGTCTGTGTGTACCTATATGCCTAATATGTATTTATTGCTGAAATACCTCATACAAATAATGAAACCATACAATTTGACTATATATGAAATAAGCACACTTCTCCTAACATATAATACAAACAATAATTACGTCATACATATAATAATACAATATATTATGATAACTATTTACAGAATAAGCACACTTCACCAAAAATACAAAATGAACAATAATTACCCCATACAAATAATGATACAATATAATATAATACATTGTAACTATTCATACAAAACGAACAATAATTATTCCAAACAATTATTACAAATCAGTGCGCTATCTTTTGTGGAGATGGATTATAGCACATTATCTGACTATTTAATACCCGACGTCATGATTTGGGAGTTTTGGGATTATGGAGTAGCAAAAATATTTGCTGCAAAATATTTTCAGTTCTCGTCAGTGTTTTCAGGCCCAGACCCAACTTTTTATACACTAGAAAAAAATTACTATGTTCTGTTCGTAAGTGTGGATACTCTTTTTTGTTCATAATGCTTGATACAATGAAAAAATTAAAACTGTATTATCAAAATGTTCGGGGGCTAAGGACAAAGACTAATGAATTTTACAATAATCTGTTATTAAATAATTCTGATGTTGTGTTGATTACTGAAACATGGCTTTGTGAGGGAATCTTGGATGCCGAGTTAAGTGATGGTACTTTTAGTTTATTCCGGAGAGATCGTGGATCTTTGGGGGGTGGAGTTATGATTCTATGCGCTGCACACCTTCAAGCGTGCGCGCGACCTGAGTGGCAAAAAGTAGACTTAGAATGCATTTGGGTAACTATTCCAGCTCGTACACTTGGTTCTGCGCATGACTTGCATATTGCCGTTATTTACATACCTCCGAACTCACTCATCTCTTCGCGAATACAAGCTTTCATAGATCTTACGATCCAGGTTAATAACTTTCATCCGGATGATCACTTTATGATCTTTGGAGATTTTAACTTACCTTGCGTAGATTGGAGTTCTGGGGATCCGATAATACTGAGAGTGGGATCAGTTGATATACAGAGCCTGGCATCTAATTTGATTGCACAGTTTTCATTGCTTGGTTTCTCGCAGTATAATGTACTTACCAATAAGTGTAATAATACCCTAGACTTAGTGTTCTCAGACTCGCCAATTAGTATTAAAAAATCAATTTCACCACTAGTGAAAGAGGATGCTTTTCATCCAGCTTTTTCTATCTTTGCCACAGACATTTTAGTACCGCCATTGAAGCCGCAGTCTCGCATGAAATATCAATACAAACGTGGTGATTTCGAAAGCATAAATGGTTCGCTAAAAAAACATGACTGGTCATTTATTGTGAACGGTATTCAAATAGAAGATATTGTAGAACATTTTTATTCTATTCTACGTAATTTAATACTAGAATTTGTACCTCAGGTACGTTGTTCTGGCAATTACATTTATCCAATCTGGTATAGCCGAGCTCTAATACAAATAATTAAAGAGAAATACAAGGCACACAGGGACTGGAAGCGCTATAAAAATCCCAATGATTACGGCACTTTCGCCGAGCTTAGACAAAGACAAAAGTCTGTACAAGATGAGTGTTACGAGTCGTATGTTAATTTATCACAGCAGAAAATCAAATCTCATCCAAAATTTTTCTGGTCATATGTAAAGTCAAAAAGGAAGAACATTTCAAACTACCCCCAAAGGATGTCTTGTGGCTCTGTGACACTTGACGAACAGCATGATATTTGCTCCGCATTTAATAAATTTTTTGAGAAAAATTTTAGGAACCCAGCCTCTAGCTATATTTCTAATGAGTCAAATAACGCTAGTCATAACGTTATTTCTGATATAGAAGTTAATAATAGTGAGATCTTAAAACTTATTCGAAATCTAGATGTAACAAAGGGAGCAGGCAGCGATAATATCCCACCTATATTCTTCGTCAATTGTGCTGTTTCGCTGAGTGTTCCTATATCATTATTATTTAACCGTTGTCTTAGAGATGGCTATTTCCCTAGTATCTGGAAGCAAGCTCATATAGTACCGATCCATAAAAAGGGACCTAAAACAGCTATTGAAAATTATCGTCCCATTTCAATTCTTAATGTTTTGAGTAAATTGTTTGAAAGGGTGGTGCACACTCGAATATACCCCGTTATTTCTACCTCTATCCCCGTAGAACAGCATGGCTTCATGAAAGGGCGATCAACTTCCACAAATTTAGGAGTCTTTATTGATAATGTTACCAATAGTATGGAAGGAGGATCTCAAGTGGATGTGGTCTACACGGACTTTGAGAAGGCATTTGACCGTGTTGACCACATCATACTTTTGCACAAGCTTTATGAGCTTGGTATTCGAGGTAATTTGTTAAGGTGGATGGAGTCCTACTTGCGCAACCGCTCTCAAGCGGTGATTGTAGGTGGCTTCTGCTCAAATTTTATTGAGATTCCTTCGGGGGTACCACAAGGTTCCATTTTGGGGCCTCTTATGTACGTTTCGTATATATATGATATTAGACACTGTCTGGAGTACGCGCAGCTTCTCATGTATGCAGATGACACCAAAATCTACATGAAAGTACAAAATCATTTCGATTGTCTGAACTTACAAACAGACTTAGACAGATTGGCCGTGTATTATGCTAGAAATCGCCTGGATATCAATATAAGTAAGTGCTCATTTGCTTCGTTTACGCGAAAAAAACTTCCAATTAAGTTTGAATATGAAATCAATGGCATTAAAATAAGCAAAGTAGATTCTATTAGGGACCTAGGGGTAGTTATGGATACAAAACTTTCATTCTCTGGACATGTGGACTCTGTGGTCAGTAAGGCCTACAAGAGCCTGGGCTTCATATTGAGGGTTAGTCGGCCATTCTCTGATATTGATTGTTTGAAAGTCTTATACTACTCCTATGTGCGTAGCATCTTAGAGTACTGTAGCACGGTGTGGAATCCGCAGTACCTCATTTATATCCATGACTTAGAGAGCATTCAGAGTAAGTTTGTAAAGCATTTAAACTTTAGGTCTTATCGTAGTCTTAATGTCAAGGATTATCGGGATTCATGTAATTATCATCACCTTACTACCCTAGAAAATCGGCGAAAGCTAGCTGACATGTCACTTCTGCATGGTCTGTGCAACAGCTATATTGATAGTCCAGATCTAGTGTCGAAAACCTTAAGGTTTTGTGTGCCAAGAAAGCGAACAAGACATACGAATCTTTTTGCTGTATCACACTCGGCTACTAATTATGCCCAAAATTCACTCGTTAGTCGATTGCACAGAACTTATAATAAATTATTCAGCTCCATTGATATTTTCAACATTAGCAAATTGCATCTCAAACGGGAGGTTCTCCAAATCCTCAAAGATGAGGGTAAGGTTGGGGACAAAACGAGATAAACCCAAAATCATCACACGCAAAAGTGTTGTTCACACACATAATATAATTATCGTAAAAACCTACGTAGTTGAACACTAGGCACACTACAAGGAAAGACTTTAATTATTAGTATCTACCGTTGTTCTATTCATAGTTACTTAGTTGTTAGGTTAGGTTACTGATTAGTGATTGTCGTTTTAGCTTATAAAAGGATAAATTCATAAAATGTAAATCCGTTATTGGCTGTAAGTGTTATTTTAAGTTTCATATGTATTCGTTTTAAGAGCTGTGGATTTTGTAAACAAATAAATAAATAAATAAATAAATAAATAAGCCGGCTCCAGTTCAGTAAAATCATCATCATCATCAACAACAGCCTAAGCCTATACCTATCCCTCTAGGATGTACCCAAAAAACGACAACGAAATGATGAATGAGACGTGGTTTCTTACTGTTGCCCTTATGAGTAAGCTCAGTCTCTATGGAGACAGCTCGGAGTTTCCTTGCGGGACAAGATCCGGAATGAGGAGCTTCCCAAGAGAGCTAAAGTCACCGATATAGCTTTGAGAATTAGCAAATTGAAGTGGCAGTGGGCAGGCCACATCGCTCGTAGAACTGACAACCGATGGGGAAGAAAGGTTCTCGAGTGGCGACCACGAACTGGAAGACGAAGCGTAGGGCGGCCCCCCGCTAGGTGGACCGACGACCAGCCCTCGTATTGTGTAACTCAATTGTAATTGATGAACGGGCTTCATATGGTCATTTTCGGTTGTGTAAAATCCTCATCCATCGGTATTATGGTCCCTTAGGCGGAGAACTGAATAGACAAACATTGATTAACTATAATAATGAGAAATAGTGAGAAAATACTAAGATGGAGATGTTACACAATATTAACTTACCGGAACTGACGAAATGAAGCCCATTCATCGATTACGATTGGCTTAGACGGTAGCCCCGCTGGTCAGAACCACGGGGAGCCGATGCAAGCAGCCGCTCAAGGTGGCGCTCTTTGAGGGGGGAGGTTTATGTGCAGCAGTGGACGTCTTCAAGCTGATGATGATGATGATGATGATATACCCTGCGTTGTAGTAGTACCTACGTCATACCGGGATAAGTGCGAACTTAAGATCTGTCAAACTTTGCTGGAGACGGGCATGAATATAACACATAAGTCACTTCACAGGTTTACTTATAACTTCCCCTTTTTCTATCGGGAATCTTGAATTTTCCGATTTACATAATACCCAAGTTCGATATCGGTAATATCAACAAAAAACTGTATCCAATTTTAATCCTCCATTTTGGCGTGACATTGCACAAATAAACACACAAACAAATATAGCACGTTTCTACTTTTATAGGTATATCAGTAAGGACAGAAGTAGCGCTTAAAATAACGTATTTGAAATCTGAATCTAGTCTAATAATATTTTATTCCACTAATAAAATAGTAACAGCCAGTAAAACTAAAATAAAACAACACCATATTCATAAAACACACGTACAATCTATTACTAAAGGAGTAATGAAAGTTTCTATACAGAAAGTTCTGCGAGACAGCAATTTCCTTACAGAGCACAATAGCATAGCTGCGTAGAACTACGTAGGTATACAAAACTTGTCATTCTCTCAGTTATTACGTTACGTAAACTTATCAGGTTACGAGCAGGCAAAAAATACTACGCGGGTCACAGGGCAAGCTATAGCAGTAGACAATTTCATACAAGACTTAGGGAGGCAATGCAAACATACTGAGCAGGTCCAATCTTAAAGGCACATGGTCACATGGTCATACAAAAAAAACCATTTCACACACCGCAAGCACAGCGCAGCGTACGCTAGCCCTGGTGGACTAACGGTATTGTCAAAACCACGGGGATCGGATGGGTGCAAGAGGCAAGCCACCGTTATAAGTGGCGCTCTATGTGGGAGGTCTATATTTAGCAGTGGACGTTTGTCACGCTAATGATGATGATCTTTTTGTTCTTCTTCACCTCGTGTAGGCAAGTGGTCAGCCCTGGTGTCAGAAATTTTAGGCCACCCAAAGGCTTCTGACTTGGCTTAACGACTATTGTCTTACGACAACAGCTGGGACCGACTGCTTAACGTGCCATCCGAAGCACGGTAGCACTCAATTGTAAATACCACTTTATGCTGTAGTGGTCACCCATCAGAGTAGTGACCGCAGCGAACGTTACTTAACTATGACGATGATGATGATATTTTTTACTAGGTGGTAGGACTTTTCTGCGAAGTTCATCTAGGTAGGTACCACCGCTTTGCCAGTTATTCTGCCGCCAAGCAGCTGTGTTCCGGTTAGAAGGGCATTGTAGCTAGTAAAATTACTGGGCAAATGAGACTATGTTCTGATTCTTCTAGTAATCTTATTACTATACTGTGTGATGTCTCAGGATGACGTGCGCAGTTCACAGTGTCACGCGCAACTTTAATTTAGATTTGCGAGTGACCCTGCAGTCTGTAATGGGCGACCGTGACGTTTAACACCAGGCGAACGACTAGCTCGTCACGTCATTCGTTTACATTTAAAAAAAACAGAACGTCTACCTTTTTGAAGTCGTTAAAAATAGGAAGTAAAGTGTTTCACTGGTTTCGATATCCTATGCCCGTTTAATATAAAGTTTCTCAGCCAGGTCAAGTAACAGGCAAGCAACGCAAACGACTTGCGAACTATTCTAAACTGTTAAACGAATAGCTTTGGTGGCTCTGGCTATCATTATATTTCTCTAGTTAGGGGACCCTTTTGGTAATGACAGAGTGTTTTGATGATAGGCTTTGATGGATCTAGGATCTAAATTAGTATGGATAAGGGTTCGTGACTCAAGTGTTGGCTTCTCTTCATACATAATACGTACAGTAATTACAATGTAGTGAATTAGGAATGGCTAATTGCCTATATAAACTAGGTACTGAACTAGTATGCCTACCCTTGGTGAGTTACATTATGAGTAAAGCTTACAACACTGGGTGGTCTAGTGAGAAATGTTCAATATTTTCATTATTTTTCATAATTTTATTTTTTAGGCGAGCAATGTGCCTTCATTACTCAACCTGACTACTACAATAATAAAAACTATACTAAACTAGCTACACTACCTACTACAAAGAACACTTATGGACTGTATTTTCATTGATGTTCTTGGCGGATATTTTGGAGAATTTTACTATGATTGATGGGACCACGAACACTTTTAATTTAAGCTTCCCTATGCCTCGTCGTACTTATTATGATTTCTTTTTGAGCTTTTCGTAAAAAAAAACGTGATTAAACCAGCACAGCTCTATAGTCGTATAGCATTTCTCTAAGTGTTAGGACTTTTCTGCAAAGTTCGTCTAGGTAGGTACCACCGCTTTGCCAGTTATTCTGCCGCCAAGCAGTAGTGTGCAAGCACTACTGTGTTTCGGTTTGAAGGGCATTTTAACTAGTGAAATTACTGATCACGCAGTCTAGTAATCTTATTACTATACTGTGTGAAGTCTCAGGATGACATGCGCGGTGCAGTGTCATGCAGAGCTATATTTATTTAAAGTTCCGAGTGATACTGCAGTCGGTTATGGGCAGCCGTGACGTGTAACATCAGGCGAACGCTGTGGGCGAACGCCTAGATCGGCACGTCATTAATTTACATTTTAAAAAAAGTAAGGCACTTTTTTGTAATCTTCTGGCTAGCTGCTACCCTCAATGCTTAGGGTGGGTTTTGGATCCGTAGTTAAGGTAACCAATGGTTAAAAACTCTAACAAATTTTGACCATTGGTTAGAATTTGTTAGCATTTCTAACCATTGGTTACCTTAACTTTTGATCAAAAAACCCACCCTTAGTCTGTTGCTAAGCACTTGATGGTTCCGACACCCGTACATGTAAAAATTGCAACAGCAAAGCAACAGCAAACACTTAGCAATCGGTCGCAGTCGCCCGCTTGTTGCTCACCTGTCGCTGAATGCACTTTGGCCTATGATACTAGCGCCACTAGCAACAGAACAGCAATAGACGGAAACAAAATAATGCACTTTTAGTTCATCGATTGTCCAACAGTCGGTGATCTAGCGCCTGATCGCTTTCTGTTCTGCCAAAGTGACGTTTGACAGCTTTGACAGCAATGATTGCGAAAACGCCTGTTGCAAACTTTACGTAGCCGAACTTTACTAGGCCCCCGTATTATGTAAAAATTGCAACAGCAAAGCAACAGCAGTAGCAAAGCAACAACAGTAGCAAAGTGACAGCAAACACTTAGCAATCGGTCGCAGTCACCCGCTTGTTGCTCGCCTGTCACTGAATGCACTTCGGCCTATGATACTACTGCCACTAGCAACAGAACAGCAATAGATGGAAACAAAATAATGCACATTTTAGTTCATCGATTGTCCGACAGTCGGTGATCTAGCGCTCAATCGCTTTCTGCTTTATCAAAGTGACGTTTGACAGCTTTGACAGGAATGACTGCGAAAACGCCTGTTGCAAACTTTACGTAGCCGAACTTTACTAGGGAGTCAGTTCCAAATTCAGAGCGGGTAGCATGAGCTGTAGAACTTATTTCAAAAAGTGTAGATGTGTGTGCTGTGTTTCTTCAATGAATGGTCACGCGGATCACGTCATAAACCTTTGTTGCCCTTTCATTGGTCAAACGCTATCTCGAGGGAAGAGATAAGTCGATTTCTACAGCTAATATATAAATAAATATGTGTTGACATTTCACACAGCGCCATCTAGCCCCAGACTAAGCATAGCTTGTACTATGGGAACCAGATAACTGATACAATACTTAGATACTTTTTTATAAATACATACATAGAATACAATATAGCATCCAGACACAGAACAAACACCTATGTTCATCACACAAATATTTGTCCTGTAGTTCAGAAGACAGAGCTACTACCAACTAAGCTATCAGGCCAGCCCATAATGCTACCCGTGCAGCCATTAAGGCACCAGCTTCGGACATATTGGTACTCAACATCAGGTAAAATGTCGCTAAACGCTGTCTGCTTTAAAAAAATCCTTTCACGTAAAGGCTCACAAGCTAGCAACCGATATCAGACTTTTCCTTTGAACCTATCGTGTGGGAGGAAGGAAGTGAAACGATCACTTGAGTCGGTAAGACCTTCGCCCTATCAAATGTAACAGCTACTTCCTGAGATAAAGAATAAAGGACCCGAGGAACGGTCGGAAGTCGCCGACAAAGTGTTTCTGCAATCGTACGGCAAGATAATTTAAAAATGTGTTGTTGGAAGCTACAACTACAATTCGGCTGAGCAGCCAAAATGGCGCAAATATAGTTATCTCGGTAGCGGTTACATATTTGAGCCGTTTGGTGTTAAGACCATGGGCACGTGGGGACCGGGAGCTCATTGCATTTTCCAAAGTTTATCAGAGCGCCTGGTTGATGCGACGCGTAACCAAACTGCTGGCACTTATTTGACTCAACGAATCAGCATTGCAATTCAACGAGGCCATGCTGCCAGCATGGTGAGTACGCTATACCTACCGGTAGTGGGCTAGAGCATTTGGACTGTCTATAGGCCATCGCGGCTAGTATACAGTCCAAATGTTTTTTGTAGTAGATAGTGTAGCTGGTTTTTATTATTGTAGTAGTTAGTTTAAACAATAAAGCCACATTGCCCGTTAAAAAAACTACAATAGTTACCACACTTAATCTTTAAGAGTAAATTATTTGTGTTCAAAAAATATATTAGCGGGAGTGCTCTTTGGTGACTGCCAATGGACAGTAGAGTAGTCCTTTTATGCAGGGTTCACGAATCACAAAATGCGAGTGTGTCATCCACCAACCTAAAACCAACCAAACCCAAATTAGGTGGTAGGACTTTTCTGCAAAGTTCGTCTACTAGGTAACCACCGCTTTGCCAGTAGTGAGCAACTGCAAACATATGTTCCGGTTTGAAGGGCATTGTAGCTAGTGAAATTACTGAGCAAATGAGACTTAAGAACTGAACTCACAGCCTAGAAATCTTTTTAGACTGTGTGATGTTTCAAGATGACGTGCGCAGTGCGCAGTGTCACGTGAAAATTTAATTTAGAGCTTCGAGTGACGCTGCAATCTATTATGGGCGGCCGAGGCGCTGAACACAAGACAAATGACTAGCTCGTTAAGTCATTCGTTTACATTCAAAAAAACCTGCAATTGGCCAGCGTGGTGGATTATGGCGGGTACTGCTTCCCTGTCAGAGACGGCCCATGTCCTGTGTACCGTATCGGGTTGATAACAACGATGACGATAATAACTACTTAGGTACTACAAAAATTATAACCCTATATTGATTCCACAATGAGTATGTATCCCACCGATATAGCTCTTAGAATTAGCAAGTAGAAATGGCAATGGGCAGGCCACGTCGCTCGTAGAACTGACAACCGATGGGGAAGAAAGGTTCTCGAGTAGAAACTATGAACCGGAAGACGCAGCGTAGGCCGTCGCCCCACTCGGTGGACTGACGACCTGGTGAAAACCGCGGGGAGCCGATGTATGCAGGAGGCGAGCAGCCGCTCAAAGTGGCACTCTGTGGGGGGCCTATGTTCAACAGTGGACGTTTCAGGCTGTCGATGATGATGACGAAGTTTTCTTATACCTTCCTTTCTTCTTCCCCAGGTAAGTCAAGGCTGGATCCTGGGTCCTGAACTGTGCGACATGTGGACCTCCAGCGACGTTCTCTGCAGTTCCGCTTCCATTTTACATCTTGTTGCTATAGCTACTGATAGGTAAGTTATACTTGGAATGTCTCTCATTAGCGGAAAATTCAAAATTACCTATGTATAAAGAGATGAACAAACAAAAATGAGCCTCTGAAGCCATGAAAATGAAGGATAAATTAAAACGGGCTAGAGACAAATACTCTGGATGAGCCGATGGATGTAAGAGGCGAGCAGCCGCTCAAGGTGGCACTCTCTGGGGGAGGCCTATGTTCAGCAGTGGACGTCTTCAGGTTGTTGATAATGAGGACAAATACATGTAATCAGACTCAACTTATATGTTTATAAGATAATGTGAATAATTGTCTCGATGATCATCAGCTGACGATTTACTATGGTACGAGTTTTCTGCAAGAGTTTGTTTAGATAGGTATCATCGCTTTCCCAGATATTCTGCCGCCAACCAAGTAGTGTTCAAGCACTAAGCATTTTCAGCTTTATTGCGTCATTCGTTCAATACTGAACCGATCTGATAACTTCAACCTTTTGTATTGTTCAGAACTCATTTACCGTCACCTTTCAATAAATGATGTAACCAAAACTATACACTTCTCAGGTACTGGGCTGTGACTGATGTAGACTACATCCACATTCGCAACGAAAAGCGGATATTCACCATGATCGTGCTGGTGTGGGCAACGTCCCTCGTCGTCTCCGTCGCACCCCAGCTCGGCTGGAAAGATCCTGATTACCATGCCAGGATCATCCAGCAGCAGAAGTGCTTAGTCAGCCAAGATCTAGCGTACCAGATCTTCGCGACAATGTCTACATTCTACGTGCCGCTCACAGTGATCCTCATCCTGTATTGGAAGATCTTCCAGACTGCTCGGAGACGCATCAGAAGGAGGAGAGAGCCCCCTCCTCCTCGACCATCTTCAACAGACGGCGCTGCTCCTGTAGGAAAGCCGATCCAACCAGCTCGTGACAGGCGCTTCGTTAAAAAGCGATTCCTCAACCTGAAAAAGTGCAATCAAAGAACGCGAACAGAGACGTTAGCTGCTGCATTGTTACTAACAGAAGGCCAAAGCACGTCGACTGTCGACACTTTAGATGAGGAGCCCCGGACGACAGCGTTCACGATAAATGAAAAAGTGTCAGTGTCTCCAGAAAAGTCTTCCTCGACCGTCACGAATGGGTCGAAAACTGAACGTGCCATAGTTCCAGCTCCAACGCATCGAGAGAAGAAGGAGTCTCTCGAAGCGAAGAGGGAGAGAAAAGCAGCAAAGACGCTCGCGATCATCACGGGAGCGTTTGTGTTTTGCTGGCTGCCGTTCTTCATAATGGCGCTTGTGATGCCTATTTGCCAAACTTGTGAAATAAGTGACTACTTAGCCAGCTTTTTCCTTTGGCTCGGCTACTTTAACTCGACTTTAAATCCTGTTATCTACACGATATTCAGCCCTGATTTTCGCCAAGCATTCGCACGAATCCTCTTCGGAACGCATCGCCGTGGACGGAATAAAAAATTCTAACGAAAATGTTACTATTACATATACAACTGAGTCTGAAGGCTCAATGGACGATGGACTGTGTTTCTTCTTGTACTATATTTCGCTTTGTGTATGTTATACATACTTAGTGGTTATTGTAAATAAGTTTAGTGAGAGAGATGTACATATATAAAGATATATAACGGTATAGATGATGTTGAATTGTTTTTTTACGCGTTAAAATAGTATATAAGGCCGCGACGGGGTTGCTCGTGAGTCCAGGGTGGCTCCGCCGCCTGCTCTTACGTTGTTTCAAGTGACATTACTAAATAAATATTTAAATTATATCAGATATATTGATTTTTTATTTCAATATCTTTAGCAGGACAAAAACATATTTTAAAACAGTAAAAGCTACATCCGTCAATGTTCGTGGTTCAATTTCTCTATATTCTGTATTGTGTTAGCTATCGACTTTTGATGTTTACTGTCGATAATTAGAGGCATTAGGAAAATGCAATGTGTGCTGTAAAATAACTATAGGTAGAGCCCAGTGTCTAGATTTCATTTGAACTTACGATGTGTTTCCAAGAGACCACTGTTTGAAGAGCACTGATTAGAAGAGACTTGAGGTCTTTCCAAAAGCAAAAATGGGTACCACAACGCTGTTGAAAATAAAGTTTATTTCAAACTTAACTTTCCCCGGCGTTTAACTTTCACCACTAGGTACCTAATGTTTGAATTTCACCACTACTGAAACTCGGGACTTCATCATTCCTAAACAAATATCATTATACTTAGTAAAAGGTAAATATACTGAGTCCTAGCGAGATACGACCAGTTCTGGTGCAGTAGCAAAAATGCATATATACATCGCATTTCACTTGTTACCTTGGGCTTGTTTTTGATAAAGGAAAAAATAAAATAAGTAAATAAATATGTGGGGACATTTCACATAGCGCCATCTAGCCCCAAACTAAGCATAGCTTGTACTATGGAACCAGATAACTGATATAATACTTAGATACTTTTTGTTTGTAAATATACATACATAGAGTACAATGTAACACCCGGACACAGAACAAACATCGATGTTCATCACACAAATGATTTTCCCGAGTAGGAATCGAACCCTCAACCTACAGATCAGAAGGCAGGGTTAACCAACCCACCAACCAACCAACCAACTGAGCTATCAGGCCAGTCATCAGTTAGATTTGTAAAAGTGGAAGGCACTGGCGCCGCCTGACGCGCGGCATTTGTCGGAATCAAAGATTATAAAGCCCGTTGATAGCTCGTGAACATAATTTCTCGTACAAACACGACTCACCTGCGCGGGCAGTGGGCGAGGTAACAAAACTAGACAAAGTCATACGAAATTACAAAGAACAGAGCAGGATGGATTAAAAGACATCAACCGGTTCCCGTGACTTATTAGAAATTCATAGTATTTATTAGAAATTAGTGGTTGAAATACACCATTAATTATGTGTGTGTATAAGTATGAGGGGAAGTTGTTGTGTCAACTGGATTTATAGTCTATGGTCGGAATCAACAGCAGCTACGTAGATCTCGCTGGTGTGTTACAACCTTTACAGATGGTTCATTAAATCTCGATGTGCGCTATCCCCGGCTAAAGAAAGTCTGATATTAATTCTAATGTTACCAAGTATTAAAAACCTTTTCCACTGAACATCTCTATTATCCTATAATAATACTCTAACATCTTCATCAAAACTCTCTCTCTCTATTTAATCAAGATTTGCATACACACGTTTGTTCGCAATTACCGTACACCCTGTTAACGTATTCAAATGAATTTTTCATTTAATTACCTCCATGATCTGATGCTTGCCTTATAGAGCTAGGTATTTTTCGTATCAACAGTAACTCAAATCAGGAAAATACAATTTCTGAACGGTCATGACAAGTAATTTAATGACAGAACTATTTTCTGAGAAAAATACCGTGAACCGTCATGACCACGATTTGTCTTAGACAAACTGTAGTTTTATGAAATTTATTTCCTATTTCTTGACATGGCACGGTCTCATCATACCGCATTATACATAATCTTATCTTTTGGAACATGTTTAGAAATCAGAGAGCTGGTAATAAATAATAATAATAAATATACGTGGACATTTCACACAGTGCCATCTAGCCCCAAACTAAGCATAGCTTGTACTAATTGGGAACCAGATAACTGATAGAATACAAATAAACAAAAAGTTGTTTGTAAACATACATAGAATACAATATGACAACCAGACACAGAACAAACACCCTATGTTCATCACACAAATATTTGTCCTGGATGAGAATCGAACCCACAACCTATACTTCAGAAGGCAGAGCTACTACCAACTGAGCTAACAGGCCAGTCGATAGATAGATTGATTGTGTGGTCAACTGACAAGATTTAAAAAGTAGGTATATACAAGTGAT
The DNA here is from genome assembly GCA_910589525.2 of Ennomos quercinarius. Classification (NCBI taxonomy): domain Eukaryota; kingdom Metazoa; phylum Arthropoda; class Insecta; order Lepidoptera; family Geometridae; genus Ennomos; species Ennomos quercinarius. The sequence goes on from OU342502.1 coordinate 2,583,807, forward strand.
AGTAAATTATAGCTTGTATTTTATTTGTTACGTGGGGGGAAAAAATCACGAATCTGGCAAACTTCATAGACTGTCCATACTGTGTACTAAGTATGTATATTGAAAGTTAATATATTCCAAACTTGACGGAATGTTTCCAAGTTTCATTATTCATTCGTGATGCTGAGAATTTTTGCACACTTCCTTTGAAGGAAGTGGTTTACAGAATCGAGAACTTTGCAGTTTACTTTTGTCAAAACTTTTACGAACTCAGGTAAATGTATATCTTCTTCTATTATATAAAAGGCTTTGTCCTGACTGACTGACAGACACCGTCCAGCCCAAACCACTGGACATAGAGACGGTGGCTTTCTTTTATGACATAAGCACGTGATATGAAAGGATTTTTGAAAATTGAACCCATAAAGAGGCGTATTTTGAAACTTAGCACATATAACAAAAAAATAAAAATAAAATATACAAACAATAAATAAATGAAATGATACTTTTTAGTTTAAATGTAACCCTTATGATGGTGAAATACGTAGTTAAACCTTGTAAGGAAATTTACAAAAAAACTACCGTATCATATTGCAATTTGACGTGTTTAAAGAAGATACAAAATAAACAGATACAAGTCTCGGTAATTTTTGAATTTCATCCCTTAAAGGGGTATGAAATACAGGACAAGGTCTCATCGTAAGACGCTTAGGCACTCAACTGCTGCAGCGGAAATCTTGAAATTTTCAAAATACGTTCATTACATAGTGTAGAACTATTATCCCGGAAAAATTATCGACTTCTAAGGGATAGTCCAGGCCGGCGAAGCTGTGGGCGTAAGCTAGCTGTTTATTTTTTGATTTTAGTATTCTACGGTAATCTTATTTTTACATAGGTCTTAAATTAATATGACCCCCGTCCCGTCTCATCTAATGCTAGTAAAAATGAATCGTCATTTATTATTAACATATATTAAGTACCTACCTCAAAGGCTGGCACATACCTCGGCCAACGAATCAGCCTGGCTATTCAACGAGGGAATGTCGCCAGCTTTTTGGGTACGCTACCCGCAGACCGTGATTTAAATTCTGTGTTTTATTTACAATCTCCTTTTACCTGCCTTATTTTGTTCAATATTTAGGATTTTATTTAGTAAGTATACATAATTATTCAATTCAATTCAATTCAATTCAATTCATTTATTCTGCGGTTATATACATACAGGTTGACAGGTGTTAAGATCAGGTTAGATACATTTACCCGGTAAGGGTGTCGCAGGTTTAGGTCACTATTGTTAGCTTAAATCAATTAAACATTATTTAATTATATTATACAATACATTAAACATTTCTATTTATATTTTATCACGCTAGTTTAAAAAAAATCATTTATGTCACAAAATACATTTATTTTATGACATAAATGATTTTTTTTAAACTTTTTTTAGAAATAGAAATGTTTAATGTATTGTCCATGAGCCAGGTTTTCAGGACATTATTAAATTTCGTAGTGGGAGTGCCCTGAATGTATTTTGGCAAATGGTTGAAAATACGAATACTGGATATGTAGGTGCTCTTATCGTAAATCATCGCTTTAAAAAGTGGAAGCTTTTAAGTTACGTATCCTACTCAGATAAACTAACTACCACAATAATATCAACTACTATACTAAATACTACTAGCTACACTACCTACCTACTACATTTGAACATTTGAACTGTACGTATGCAGTCCAATTTTTTTTTGTAGTTAGTCAATGCTATAACAATAGCCAACCGCCAAACTATTTTTCGGTTATAATAGAAACAACTCAACAAACAACAAATAAAGACTTTTCCAGTACACTTTTGGAGTGATCACGCACCAAGATGTGAGCCATCAGTATTCGAATTCTGAGCTACCATGATGGAAAACATCTTGTTAAAACCATAGTAATTATTAGCTCGCTTGCTTAAATCAAATATACAATAGATACACGGTCTTTATGAAAATCAAACCTCAAAAGTGTCCCCGCGCCAACGCGTACTTAGACAGATATACCTCTCAAGCTAATATAAAATAGTTTTTTTATTGTTGATAGGTAAAGCCCACTGTCTCACCTGATGAAAAGTGATGACGCAGTCTACGATGGAACATGCTTGCCTAAAAGATACCTGTTCACTCTCGACTTGAAGACACCCAGATCATAGTTAGTCCACAAGCAACAACTGCTAATAATGAACCATAGCACCCTGGAATAACGTTGTAAAACAATAATATGTGAGTTACATCATTTTCATTTATTAGGCACGGTCGCATGTGAGAGCAATAAACAAAGCATATGCCTTGTTTAAACGGTGCCGTTTCCGATCGTGGATCTACCCTATATTTCATCGCAACTTGCTTGGCTAACTACCATTCTGTGCCATAAAGTATACACCCTGAAGTTAAAAATCTCTCGGCGGTTAACAATGTATTCGGGGAGAGTTCCTATTCCATGAACAGTGAGGCACCACTGTAAAAAGTACCTACTTGTTAACAATATTTTTAGTTTAATATACCTACCTAATTAAGTAGACCATACAATCTTATTGTTACTGAAATAAATAGTGTCGCTATTTATAATTAATCAATTATGACAACTTAAACAACAGTAACAATAATATTAGATGCGTATAAGGTAAAATATGATTCACTTCAACTGGTATTGACTGGCTCTTGTAAGACAGGTTCCTCCTAGTATAAGAGTTTGTCGTCCATAAAAGATTATACCTTAACTTAAAATGTAATATACTTTACAATAATTAGTGACTAAAGAACTGCAGATTTAGGGGTTAAGTTATTTGTGTGAAATAAAGATTTATTATTATTACTGTCATCCATATATTGTCAGTTAACACCAGGTGAAAAGTGATCAGGTAGAGAAAACTGAAGGTAATATGAAAATGAAATGAAATGAAATGAATGAAATGAAATGAAAAGTTACTTTATTGCCTTTTTTATCATGCGCACAAATATAAATAAAACTAAGAACAATGAAGTTTGAAGCAAAAGGGGTGGCTTCAGCATTGTGCTGCATGCACGTTATCACGTGCACGCAGCGCTGTTTTTCAAGCCATCCCTCGCTCGGACTGATGATCGCCGAGAGAAAAAAACCAGTACAAGCGGGTATCATTACAAAATCTCTAACAATAACAAAACTTATAAAATCTAAAATAGCGTAACCTTTGTGTGGGTATAAGATGGGATGTTTGGGTGTGTTAGTGTAAGTATTATTTTTGTTAGAACAGCCTTGCGATTCTGTTATCTCATTTCACTTGCGTGAGTGCGTGCAGGCGATCGACCGAGTGAGAATGTATAACAAATATTGCGTACCTATGTGTATGTGGATGTGTGAAGGTAGAGTATATGATGATGTCCTCCTTGTCAGCTTTCGACAACGGCGACCCTTTCATCTACTTCCTATCATGAGCCCTAATATGGCTCGCCATACCAAATTTGGTTTCAAATGTGCGATCACATGCACTGCAGTAGAGTTGACCAGCACTGTTGTAAGTATAAACGTAGGAGGGCTTGACGCGAGTTTTACGAACAAGGCGCTTTGCATCTAGATCATCAAGTCGCAGAACTTCAAAGGTTTTGACACCCTTGTTAACATAAGAGCGCCAACTCGCTATATTTGCAGCAAGACCTTCCCAGCAGTTGAAATCAATGGCGCACGCATGTAGGTGTCTTTTGAGAACATCCTTGTAACGCAGATGCTGCCCACCTGACCTACGCTTCCCCTCAGCCAACTCCGAATACAAAACAGCTTTTGGCAGTCTGTTTTCCTTCATGCGGGAAACATGGCCGCACCACCTTAACTGAGACTTCATCAGAAGGGCCTCCATTCCAACCATATTAGAACGATGGAGAATTTCAGCATTGGGCATGCGATCCTGCCACCTAATTCTCAATATGAAACGAAGACATCTCATATGAAAACTGTCGAGTTTACGTATGTCAGTCTTGTAGAGACACCAGGTCTCTGAAGCGTAAAGCAAGATTGGCAGAACGAGTGCCTTATATACAGATAGCTTTGTCTGTAATTTTAGGTCATGAGGTAGAGTATATGTAGAGTGTGTGAGTATATGAAGTAAAACTAGCTTCAAAAGTACACTCCAATAAAAGCCGAAGGACATGCGATCCTGTCTTTAGAACGAAATTTAATTCCCATCAAATGAAACTTCTTTCTAGGTACTATCAAATGTTGACGAATCCGTCTATAAAACGAAAGATACGCAATAAACCCCCGAGTTGGTATTGATGGGACAGATAAAACAAGGACGCTTGTATACGAATACACAGCCATGTTTTCCAAGTTCTATTGTTTGTGTTGAGGTTCTGTCTATCTATGGTAAATATTAGAAAAAAATTAAATACTTATTAAAATATAACAAAAAATAAATAAAAAATAATAACAAAAAATCATTAAAATGAAAATAAAACTTCATTAAAGTAATATTATTCACTTTCTTTATAATTTTCTTTTTTTAGTAACCTGACGCACATAGAAGGGGTTTTGTGTGTGTATTATAATTTTTAATTTCGAAATTTTTGTTAAATACCCGTGTGAAGCCGAGGCGGGCTGCTAGTGGTAAATATAGCGAGACTATGTAGATGAAGAAGGTTAAATCCTCAATGTAGATATTAATGGGCGGAATAACCTAGAATAGAATAATCTTGATAAGTTTTTGAATTCAATAATCTGAAACCTCCTAATCCTCTCTCTCTCTGAATTATCTACTTAATTTGATCTGGTGTGGTGTGATGGTGTATCCAGCATCTCCATACACATTGCTATTTTCATTGCCTTGTATCACTTATATCAAGTTTTAGTATTGTTTATTTTTTCTAGATCGTTTTCAGTATGGCCATTTTGACTATGATCATTTTGACCATGGTCATTTTAACCATGCTCATTTTGATCATGTTCAAAGTTGTTTTTTATTTTCAATAGTCAAATCTGCACAGACATTTCTGTGAAGGTAAGTCTGATTTCTCCCAATATTTAATTGAAATTCAATCACGTGGTCAAATAGATACTAAACTTCAAGCTTTGTTGAAAACGCTAACATCAGCAAGTGAATCCACGAGCAAAAGTTTGTAAGGCTATATAAGTCGCAGGAGACATTTTTTCCTTTCGATGCTGACAGACTGAAAGATGGATCACGAGTGAACTGAGTTGCGTAGCGACAGAGCGGGAGAAAATAGCTGAAAACTTTCCTTCAACAAAAAAGTGGCTTGCAAATACTTATATGCTCTTTTTTTATCAACGATGGGCCAACATTCGACCACGGTCTCACCGGATGGTAAGTGACGACGCGGTCAACGATGGAGCATGCTTGTCTAGAAGATACTGGTTCACTCTAGCCTTAAAAACTCCCAACTATCTTTAATAATAACATTTTAACAGTTAAATAGATTATTTTGGCTTTTTAGTGAATAGTAGTTTTTGTTATTGTAGTAGGTATAGTTAGATTAAAAAATAAAGGCACTTTGCCTATTTAAAAAAAGCTAAAAAAAGGACCTCTTCCTTTTTTTAAACGGTTGATAATACTGAGCGAAATAGCCAAACCATTTCTGGTAATTTTTTTGTAAGAAACTATGCGAAAGGGTTTAATATCTAACAAATTGATTCAAAACTCAATGTAGACGCGTAAAGTAACCTTACTGCTTCCAAAAGTGGCCAAGTAAAGTATTATATTATAATGCACTGTAAAAATAAAGTGACAAATTCATGAACCTGGAACTAAATAAATTAAATAAATATGTGTGGACATTTCACACAGCGCCATCTAGCCCCAAACTAAACATAGCTTGTACTATTGGAACCAGATAAACTAAAAATTTGATGAAAGTGTAAATTACTGCTAGGCTTTCTTAGAGAAGCAGTTTTACATAAAGTCTATTAGCCAAATATCACAGGAGCATTATTTTAGCTTATGTGTGAATACCATGGTCAATTTGCAAACAAACCTTGAACTTGGATATCTCGACTATTGAACTATTTTGTCCCCGCTGCCTCCCGTCAATCTAGCCCCACCCCTAGAACCCCATATGTTGTCACTAGCGAGGGGAAAATAAATTGTGGATGGAACTCACCCTACCATAAGTCTCCCTTAATAACGTCTGCCGACTGATAGCGCGTTATAGCGCGAAGATGTAGTTTGGGGTGGAAATTTGGATTACCGTTATCAGTTAGTTTGATGCAATAATACCTAGCTCAGTTGCTAGTAACGTTACCGAATAATTATAATAGTAGTCATGATGATGATGAAGATGATACTTAGCTCAGTTGCTAATAAAGTCACCGAATATACATATAAAAGTAGTCATGATGATGATGATGATGATGATAGCTAGCTCAAATGCTAGTAACGTCACCTAATATTATATAATTGTAGTCATGGTGATGATGATGATGATGATGATGATGATGATGATAATGATAATACCTAGCTCAGTTGCTAGTAACGTCACCGAATATAAAACAGTAACGTCAGCTTACGATTGGCAGATTATGGGTATAGATCATATAATTATGAGCCTTCCTTAAAATTATAGCTGAGGTCTTTCCGCCGAGTTGCAATATAAAAAAAGTCTTAAAGGACAGGCAACGCATTAGTAGTGCTCCATCTACGGGTTTCCATAGGCGATGTAACACAGGCTATACAGGCCGACCGTCAGCTTGTTTGTCCATACCTTCATCATCATCATCATCATCAACAGCCTGAAGACGTCCACTGCTGAACATAGGCCTCCCCCAGAGCACGCCACCTTGAGCGGCTGCTCGCCTCCTGCATCCATCGGCTCCCCGCGGCTTTCACCAGGTCGTCGGTCCACCGAGTGGGGGGCCGGCCTACGCTGCGTCTTCCGGTTCGTGGTCGCCACTCGAGAACCTTTCTTCCCCATCGGTTGTCAGTTCTACGAGCGATGTGGCCTGCCCATTGCCACTTCAACTTACTAACTCTAAGAGCTATATCGGTCACTTTAGTTCTCCTGCGGATCTCCTCGTTCCGGAGCTTATCTCGCAGGGAAACACCGAGCATAGCTCGCTCCATAGCTCGCTGCGCGACTTTGAGCTTACTAATGAGGCCAACAGTAAGAGACCATGTCTCAGTTCCATAAGTCATCACTGGCAACACACACTGATTGAAAACTTTCGTTTTCAGGCTCTGCGGTATTTTGGACGAAAAGATAGGACGAAGCTTCCCGAACGCTGCCCAGCCGAGTTGGATTCTTCGCGCCACCTCTTTGTCGAAGTTGGACCTACCTAATTGGACAATCTGTCCTAGGTAGACATACTTGTCGACAACTTCGAGAGTATCGTTCCCAACAATTACCGGTATAGGTGGAACATGAGCATTAGACATGATCTTTGTCTTGTCCATATTCATCTTAAGACCAACCTGCTGGGAGACTCTACTGAGGTCGTTGAGCATGGTGCTAAGGTCCTCGAGCGATTCCGCCATTATGACTATATCATCGGCAAAACGAAGGTTAGTGATGTACTCGCCATTTATGTTGATGCCAGATCTTTTCCACTCCAAGAGCTTGAAAACATCCTCCAATGCGTTTGTGAACAGTTTCGGAGAAATAACGTCTCCCTGTCTCACGCCTCTTTGCAATGGAATTTGTTCCGTACTCTGGTCCTGTAGTCGGACTGACATAGTGGCCTTACTGTACAAACACTTCAAAACTTCGATATACCTATAGTCAATTTGGCATCGCTGCAAGGACTGCAGCACCGCCCAAGTCTCGATTGAATCGAAGGCTTTCTCATAGTCCACAAACGCTAGGCATAACGGCCGATTATACTCTTCGGTCTTCTGTATAATCTGGCGCAGCCAGATATACAGAATATAATCTATAATATATATATATAATCTGGTCCATACCTTAGAGTATACATAAGCAAGCTACGTATATAGGTCCACACATATTTATAAAAAAGCCTATGACTAAAGAAAAATAAATTGAAGACGCAAATGTGCATACTGGCTAAATAAGATAATAGTGAGAGTCAAAAAAATGCAAGTCTGTACCACAAAATAGTAAAGAAATCAATCAACATAGTAAGTGCGCTCGAGCAACGCACACATAGTTTAAATTCAACATTAAACAGTGAATTGTCGTTTTTTAAGCTACCAGTTGTTAAGGGTCAATTGAGACAGAGCAGCAAAATGCTTGAGCACTTTTTAAGTGCTATTGGAATATCAACCTTATTTCATTTAAACATTAAAACTTACCTATTTTAATTCTGCATACTATTTTCAGCTTTGTCTAAATGGATTAAGGTTGATATTACAATAGCACTTAAAAAGTGCTCGAGCATTTTGCTGCTCTGTCTGAATTGACCCTTAGTATTTCGACGGTTCGTTTTGACGTAACAAAGAACAGTTAGGTAGGTAGGTAAGTAATAAAAAGTTAGGGTAGGTTTTGCTTGGCGAGCCAGCCGCCGCGTCCGAGATAGATAGCAAGATATTTTCTGTGACAAAGTAAATTAACAATAACATTGAAATTGAAATATTTTACTTATTTCTTCGACAAAGAGGTTCGGGAAGCTTCGTCCTATCTTTTCGTCCAAAATACCGCAGAGCCTGAAAACGAATGTTTTCAATCAGTGTGTGTTGCCAGTGATGACTTATGGAACTGAGACATGGTCTCTTACTGTTGGCCTCATTAGTAAGCTCAAAGTCGCGCAGCGAGCTATGGAGCGAGCTATGCTCGGTGTTTCCCTGCGAGATAAGCTCCGGAACGAGGAGATCCGCAGGAGAACTAAAGTGACCGATATAGCTCTTAGAGTTAGTAAGTTGAAGTGGCAATGGGCAGGCCACATCGCTCGTAGAACTGACAACCGGTGGGGAAGAAAGGTTCTCGAGTGGCGACCACGAACCGGAAGACGCAGCGTAGGCCGGCCCCCCACTCGGTGGACCGACGACCTGGTGAAAGCCGCGGGGAGCCGATGGATGCAGGAGGCGAGCAGCCGCTCGAGGTGGCGTGCTCTGGGGGAGGCCTATGTTCAGCAGTGGACGTCTTCAGGCTGTTAATGATGATGATGATGACTTATTTCTTTAGTTGTTATATTTCTGTTCTTCCCGTTTCATTCTCAATGATAAATCAAACAACGAGATACGTGTGCCACTACCACGATAGCTTTTTGTGCATAAGCCAAAGCTGATAACCCTAGCGCGAGCGCCGAGCGTAGGAATAAAAAGTGAAGTACATACATACATGTGATTGACTTCTGTGCTTTTCTATTTTGTGTCTGTACGCAACAAGGACGAGTTGTTTTATAATCTATACAGCGTAGTTATAACAATAGATTCATTAGCACGTTACAGTAGACAAGTACCAAAACACCATTATAGATACCTTATCCAATCTTAGATACTTTTTTTTTCAAACTCGTATTGTAACGGGCTTGTTATAATTATAATATTTTGACATTTTTGACATTAAGCACTGTGTAAGTTTGTTTAATTATGCTTGCTTAGAATGTACAATAATTTAATTTTTATTATTTATAAATACATTAGTTTTGACTTGTAAAAGTGCTAAAAATAGCCTATTTGCAATAAAAAAAATTGATTTGACTTGATTTGATTTGATTTCAGTGGAACGACGTCGTCAAGAATCTACATAACAATGGTTTTTTTTAATAAATCAAAACAGTGCTTGGCATAACTAGAAAAAACTATTTGTAACCACTTTATCGACATCGCATAATAACGGTAACGAATTATACTCGTGACTATAAGCCTTAGAAAATATATCGATATTTTGCCTCAATAAGAAAATATTTCCCAAATCTGAGATATTTTTCCTTTGATCCGTTTATCTTCAAGCGTGAAACCCCCCCGGTAACGGCATAATGTGCGTTTGCTCTTAGAAATAAATACATTCCAAATATCGTTTGATTAACGATGTTTTTAGATTTTAGTTTCAGGTTTTAGTTGCTGTTTCATCTAAAAATAAACGGCGGATAAAACAATTATTGATGACAGCCTCCTTGGTGTGGTGGTTGAGCAGGTCGGCTCATAGCCCGGAGGCGGCGGGTTCGATTCCCGCGACAGGACAAGTATTTGTGCACAGAAAAAAAGCCCAAATACTTGTACTGTGTCTGGGTGTTGTGGGAGCGTGGTCCTCGTAGTTCCTGTGTCCTTAGATACAGGGAATTCTAATTAGGGTCCAGGATCTATGTATGTAATCGACGGGTGTTATTTATATTTATTTATTGATGATTTTACACCGCATGCGCCTGTTGACCTCAGCTTTTCGCCGGCCATTTAAATAAACCCTTTGTAGATCTCTTTTATGTTATTCATTACGTACTCGTGTGTAAAATTTAATTAAAATGGCTTCCGACGTTTTGGCTTGAAATAAACACAAACAACCTTTTCAAATGATCAGGGAAGGGATAACGTAAAGAACAAACATGAAGTTTATTTTATGAAACCAATTGAAAGAAAAACCAGCAAGAATAGATATCCTTGCTGGTTTTCTTCCAAAATTTTGAGAAATGCCCCTAGTCTACAAGGTGGCATTTCTGGAATTTTGGTGCAGTTATCCCCACCAGGACCCTAATTCTGTATGACCATTTCATGATTCCTTAGTTCGATACCACGTGAATCCCTTGTCTTACACAAGAAATCTGTAAAAATCTATTCTCTATGAAATTAAAACGAAACCACGCGAAATGAATTTGGCATTGGCGCGATTTGAACTGTCAAAAATCATAATGTTCCATTGAGACGCGTTCCGAAACATAAACACGTCAAAAGTTTGTAGTTAGCTTGAGTAATAAAGGCACATTGCCCGTTAAAAAAAACGTCAAAAGTTACCACAACTTAGGTCAATATTTATTCAAAATAAAAATAACTTTAATGTAAAGTAAAGGTATTTCTAATGATGTGACACGTTTTGACCACTACACGATAATGACGTAATTTCGTATCGTGTGGAATCTGTGTTTTCAAATTCAAATGTTTATTGCATTCGACAATGTTACAAAAGATGACGGTATATACAAGGGTTAAGACCCATTATGGACCCTGTTGGGCACAACAATATTACGTTAGACGAGAGGTGGACATTAATAAACACATAATTAATTCCAAAGATTATTTACAACAGTTACTCTCAAAACATTCGGCATAATTATAATTATTTGTCATTTGTCATTTTATACAGAATTAGGGCCCAGTTATGTTACTTTACCTCGCCACATCACATCAACAGCTGCGCGACGTCCACTCCACACAGGCCTTCCTCATAAAATGCCACTTAGCACGCGTCTTGATGATCACAGAGTATTTGAATATACCGAGCGTTTGCTGCTGCCGATTCCCTGGATATTCTCTTAGCCGGCTCTTACGGCACCCGCGGGAAGAGATGAGATGGTCATATTACATATACATGGCTCGGGTGATGTTTCAGCGTTCATCACAAACTTTTGAACATGCAGAGGATACGAAACAATTTATTTATTTATCTTCTACTTCTCAGAGAGCATTATGTCGCGGCTGTCGGGTTCAACCCTAGCTCTCAAGCACAGATTTTGGCATCAACCCAACTTAAATAGGTTAAGAGCTTCTACTTTTATAAAATATTGGTTTATCGAAAACGTGGTTGGTACTTTTATCATCTTCATCATCATCATCAACAGCCTGAAGACGTCCACTGCTGAACATAGACCTCCCCTACAAAGCGCCACGTTCAGCGGCTGCTTCGTTTATAGTTAGTTCATGTTACAATAAACAGAATTTGAATTTGAATTTGAATAGTTTCGTTTATGAATTATCAGCGGGGTGATCACGGAACTTTGATTGCAATGCAACAGGAGAAATTTCATTCTGAATTTGGAAATTTTTACAGTAATTATGCACATAAACTGCTTATTGAAACTGTCATACATTTTTATGTTTCTATCGGTTTCAACCAAGTTACATGATCGCTTAGTAGATTATTGCACACCCTGGACATATTAAAAACAATTATTATATGGACTGTCTATAAGTTCCACGCCGCCTTTAGTCAGTCGAACATTTTTGTAGTAAATAGCATAGCTTTTACCATTACTTTTTAGTAGGAGTTGGTATGATTATAGCAGTCAGAATATATTCGAAAAATCCGTTAGAAACCCTACACAAACCCTTACAATTTCGATACAACACCCCATGTGGGACAATCATTGCTGCCTGAGATCACAAAAACGAAATGAAAGACTCGCACACTCACATGCTCATCAATAACCCGGAAACACAAAAAGATGGGACCCGATGATAACCCGAGTAGGATGCCCGTACTGATGCGCTCAACCCCCAACCTCAGAACAAAATATCAACAAGAATACCAGTCGATCTATGGTAAGAATGAAAGGAATATGGTAAAATCATACCTTTGTCGACAATCAGTAGCATGGAGATTACACTGAAAATCAACAAGGTTATAGGTACTCTTCTTATGTTAACGAATGACGTGACGAGCTAGTCGTTCGCCTGGTGTTAAGCGTCATGGCCACCCATAACAGATTGCAGTGCCACTTGGAACTCTGAATTAAAGTTTCGCGTGACACTGTACTGCGCACGTCATCCTGGCACTTCACACAGTATAGTAATAAGATTACTAGACTGTGAGATCAGATCGTAAAGTCTCATTTAACCATTAGTTTCACTAGCTACAATGACCTTTAAACCGGAACACGGTAGTGCTTGCACACTACTGCTTGGCGGCAGAATAACTGACAAAGCGGTGGAACCTACCTAGACGATGTTTGCAGAACAGTCCCACCACCGTAAACTAAACTAAAAGTATGGCTTGATTTTTAAGTGTAAACCACACTTCAGGTATATCTAAAAAAAAATTTTAAGAACTATAATATCTTTATAAAAGTATGGCGTTACTCTTTCAGTACAGGGGAATTGAAAAAATTCTGTGAACGACTTCCAGTGATACAAGCTACTAGGCCATACACTCGTACGACTTATAATGACGATCTTCAAATCTAGTCTGAAACGCTGGCTTATCGAGCAAACTTTCTACAGTTTTGACGATTTTATGAAGCTAAAATATTTTTTATAATTTTGAATTTTTATTATATATTTATTGTTGACATTTATAATCATTTATCAATCTTAATAAATGCAATATTATATTTTGACGATCTTATGAAGCTAAAATGATTTTTATAATTTTTGATTTTTTTATTTTATTGTTGACATTTATAATCAGTTATTAATCTTAATAAATGCAGTTGTATATTTTGGTTATTCTTTTTTGTATTTCAATAATTATAAAATAGCTACCTACTTATTTGGTACCTAGTTATGCGGTTGCCCGGCCGTCTGATAACGACCGCTTCGAGCGAAACTGCTAACGTAGTATAACAGGACGCCGGACCACCTGCATGATTGCACTGGCATTGTTCATGATTATGTTTTTAGATTAAGTTAATAGTCTAGAGCATCTTCCTTTGTTCGGACTAACTTCTTTTGAATAATTATATGGTTTTGATGAAAGCTGTGTTTTAATCAAAGCAACTTCGCGTTCCCGCAAACTTGACTACCTACTTATGATAAATGTAATTTTAATGTCGTTGTATTGTATACCAATATGTATACACCAATGTATAATATAATTTTTATAATAATTACCTACTCGTACTGCACCCGACCATACTGTGTAAGCCGACGTGTAAACTTAGTTTATTAATAAATGAGTATTTAGTATTTGAGTATTTGAGTATACGCTCCATCTATGGGTATTCTATTTTAGTCTGAGCCCCCAACATAATACCCCAATTTCGTAGTGTTACAAAAACCTAAATGAGCGTTGCATGAGCTCGGCAATCGCGCCTAAAGAGCCTGCCACACCGTACATCACTCTTATGGCAAGGGATCCCGTGCGTGTCATTATATTTTGGTGAAATACACTTTTATTGGGGTGAAGGGAATCAAGGGGTGTTACACAAATCACATGGTGTTTGCCCTTTTCGTCTTTTTGTGTTTTAGGGATCGCGTTTTTAATTGGCTTTTAAAAGAATTGAGGATTCATTGGCATGAACATTTTCGACTAAGTTCATACTGAGCAATAATAAGTTAGTTGTCGTTAAGGCATTTTTATAGTTAAGGTCAGTATTCTATACAGGGTGAGTTTGGATTGGTATGTTATCCCGAAAGACTGGGACCATGATAGCCCACAACTTGTGAGAGCCTTACTTGAAACTGCGTGTTTCCAAACCTTCATACTAAAAAATAAATCCATTCACAAAATTGCACGCGCGATCGCTACGAGAATTAACAAGATACTAAAATAAATAAATAAATTCATTTTTAAACCAGGTCGTCGAACTCATTTAAGTGCATTCGGTCAAGGACGAAGTTCAACTACACCCAGCTGTGCTAGGGGCTATCTTCGAAGCATTCGGGTAAAATTATAACGTAAACTATAAATGGCATTTCTTCAATGCAAACTATTAATTTAGAAAAGCCGTTAGTTTAAACATTGTCTACCTTGGGGAATAGATTTACCCCCTTTCGGGATAATATACCAATTCAAACTCAGATTGTATAGTTGTCCTAGTGATCTCTATCGTAGTTAATAAATCGTTATTCAAAAGCCATGTTTACCAAGCGATATCGTAGCATCGTAGACCATCTACGTACGTAGCTCTTCTGCACCCTACAAAGGTCTACGAAGTACATTGACGAATAACATAGACCGACATTTCCATTTCGAATTTTGAATTTTTTCAGGGTTATTTAAAGTACTTTCAAGTGTACGTACTTTAGTCATTTACATATTTTTATTGGTGAATTTTAAGGTTAGTTAAATATAAAATAATCAGAAATTATAGCACATAAAACATGTCGCTCTCGTGATTTGTCATGTTAAACCTGTCAAATAGATCTTTTGGCAACTTCAAAAGAATACGCTAGTTGCCTGCTATTAAAAGTTAACAAGTAAATATTATTTTCATAAAGTAGGTTAAAAATGAACGGAATCATTGAAAAAATAAGTAAAATCCGTAAAATAAATCACGGAGTAAGCTTTTAAAGTTTCATCGCCTGTCCCTTTCTCGCAAAACAAGAGATTCCCCACAGTTACTATGAAAACGCACGTTGTGAAGTCACATGCCAAAGGGACTGTACGTAAACCTACCACAGCTTAGTAATGAGGTACTCTGAAGGAGCAAGAGTGACGTCACTGCATGTTTGAGCTGTCTGTTTCTATTTCTGTATTTTAAAATGCTTGTAACTTTGTAATTTTTTGAGATATTTAGTTTTTGTTTTCATGGCTGTTTATTTTTTGAGGAACATCATTAATTTATTCATTAACAAATAGCAGGCAACTGTGTGTTGTGAAGCTAACTGATTGAAAAACTCGTTTTGTATGACTTTTACTGAAAGCAAGTGTCGCGTCGCTTGGTCACGCCATTGTAACGTAATTGCCAATTACCTACAGGAAAATAATAGCTTATAACCTTAACACTGTACCTTGTCACAATAAGACACGACCACTTTACTTTCACTTTGTTGCTATATTGTATTACTTTTATCGTGACATAGTAGTACTAAGAACAGTTTAAGAGAAGTGTACATTTCCCTTGGTAGAAATAAGGCGCCAATTACACGCTTATTCAATTTCTGTCGATTTCATCAGTCATGAATTATGGTTACTGATGGATGACTGATGGAATAGATTGCGACATTTTCAGCCCATTATGTTCCCACTACTGGGAGATGGATTTCTCTCACAGGGAAAGAGTGTAGGGCATAATGTACCACGCTGGTCAAGTGTGGTTAAGTTAATGATACAAACAGGTATACTCAATTTTTTTATGTGATTTTTGAACATACCGGTTTCCTCTCGATGGTTGTCTTTCCTGTTATAAGAGGGAGTGCAAATTACACATATAAATTGAAAGTTGTTTTGGCCGAGTAGGATTCAAACCAGGGTGCGTCGATTTGAAGTCAGGCGTGCTACCACAGAAACTTTCTTCTCCATCCGTTGTCAGTTTTACGAGCGATGTGAAAGATGGGCAGAAAGGTTTTCGAGTAGCGACCACGAACCGGAAGACGCAGCGTAAGCGGCAGCGTAGCGAGGATGCAGGAGGCGAGCAGCCGCTCAAGGTGGCGCTCTCTGGGGAAGGCCTATGTTTAGCAGTGGACATCTTCAGGCTGTTGATGATGATTATGATGTGCTATCACAGCCATACTCGACTGCGACATTACGATGGATTGCGACTTACAGTGCCACTTTCAATCAGCCACAATCACACGTTTATTCTCCATCAGTCATAGCATAGTTTGAGATAAAACTAAAAACAAAACCTACCGTGTAATCCACGCCTTAGATATCCGTGTCGAAAACATGTGTATGAAGGCCTACAAGGTCGTTAATTATAGGCTATAATAGATAACGTTCATTGAATGTACGGAGCCGACGAAGCGAGGACAAGTCAGGATTAAATTATTTTGGTAAGCAAGAGTATTGGATTATCTGAAATTAATATTACATTGATAGTATGGCAACGCTGGCAATTATTTGGCTCAACGAATCAGCATTGCAATTCAACGAGGCAATGCTGCCAGCATGTTGGGTACTCTACCTAACGGTAGTGGGCTGGAGCATTTGGACAGTCTATAGGCCATTTCGGCTAGCATACAGTCTAAATGTTCTTTGTAGTAGATAGTGTAGCTAGTTTACTAGTTTTAGAAGTGTAGTAGTTAGTTCATTGAGAGTTGATTCTAATTACATATCAAGGAAGGAGAAAAGTTTTCGAGTGAAGACCATACACCGGAAGACGCAGCGTAGGCTGGCTCCTCACTAGGTGGACCGACAACCAGCTAGGTTAGTACGGACGGTACACAAAATTGTCTTTCCTCTGTTTTACTCCACTTGACAAGTAAGCAAGTATGAAGAAAGTGACATAAAGCAGGGAAAGACAATTTTGTCTACCATCCATGCTAACCTAGGCCTAGTATGAGCGGTAGAGAAAATTGTCTCTCCCCGCTTTTTGTCACTTTCTTCATACTTGCTTACTTGTCAAGTGGAGTCGCGGGGAGCCGATGGATGCAGGAGGCGAGTAGCCGCTCAAAGTGGCGCTCTGTGGGGGAGGCCTATGTTCAGCAGTGGAAGTCTTCAGGCTGTTGTTGATGATGATGATCTTGGTAGATGTACATCATAATTCTATGCATTCTAAGTAAGACTGTATTATTATCAATTTTAGTTCCTTTGCTACTTATTCTTCCCTAGAACAAGACATCTAGTAATTTATTACATGACATCAAAGGGCATTCGCCAAAGAAAATATAATATGGCCCCAAATATAGCCTGCCATTGCCTTTGACCTCCAAAATCACATATTGAACGAGAAATATTTATATTACCGTAATAATTCAATGGAGGCGCTAAATTAATATTAGAAAGCGGTTTTAGAAAGTGGTTTTACCCGCACGGAAATTAATGCATTATCCCTCAAGAACGACACAATAGTGCAGAGTAAAACGCATTGTATATTCTTGGACTTTTTCTCCTGGACTTAAAGTATCATATACCAAATTTCATTGAAATTCGTTCAGTCATTTCAGCGATAAGTGTTAACAAACCTATACATACCATACCATAAGTGATGTTTCACTGATTTTTTGTCAAATTAATCAATCCATATTACACCTCTTTGGTATGTGTCCTCAATGATACTTAATAACGTTGTAATGGTCTTGCAAGACTTGATTAGTGGTTAATAGTGGTCACATTCAGAAGTAGTATCTACCTACATGGAAACAGGACCGGGGGTGTATACGGGTAAACAGATTGTAATGAATTTATGGGAAAATAAATCCACTCAAATAAGCAAGGTACCATCACATTATTACGCATATGTCGTTTTAGAGATATTCTGAGATAAACATGACGATGTAATAGTAGAAAGCAGAAGGAGGAGACGGATGAAGGGAGTATTGTTTGCTAGAAGGTTTCTACTACTTAAATAAATAATGTAGTTAAAGTTTTTTAATATTAATGTATAATTTATTAGCATTTCAACTGTCTATAGATCAACAAAGCTAGTATACAGTCCAAGTGATTTTTGTAGTAGATAGCGTAGAGTACTATCATTCATTTAGTAGTAAATTTTAGTAGTAGTATTTTTGGTAGTCATTTAGTAGTAAAAAAAAGAAAAAAAAAACAAAAAAAAACCTCTAATGAAGAAAACTGAGTCGCTGTTGAACAAATGTTTTTATTCTATTCTATTGTTTAACTAAGCTGAAACTTAACAAGTCCACTATAGTTCCAAAATGTTCTTTATTTTTTTATGTAAATGAATGATGTGACGAGCTAGTCGTTCGCCTGATGTTAAGCGCCATGGCTGCCCATAACAGATTAATGAATCACAATGCTTTCAATAACCACCACCTAGACCTGTATTTACAAAATGAAAAAGAATATATCTTGGCTCGAAGAACAACATGCTTTGCCAATTCGGAAATCGTAATAGCTAATCCATTGACCCGAAAAAGACCTCATAAATATTTATTGACAAACTCCTACCTACATGAAAAAAATAAAAACATGGCCACGACACCAAGCTGGCAGTATTCATGATGTATCTATCTCGCTCCACCAGACCCTCAGCCTCTTTATGCCCATTTTCCAAGGACAAGCTACAGTGAATACAGTTGGGATACTGTCCAGAAGTTGGCTAGAGTTTGCTGGCTCTAACGTAAATGTAGTAATTTTTTTTATATATGACTTTTTCATCTTAAATGAACGCAAGTGCGGAAAGTCATAGAAAAACAATTTAAAAAAAAAATTAAAAAAAATAAAAATAAAAAATAATTAAATTAATAATATTTATTAATATTTTTTTTATATTGTAAATTATTAAATTACACTCAAATTTGGAACAAACTAACGTGGTATGCTAAGCAATCTACGTTTTTTGGGATAAAAAGTACCTTATATGCTGATCTCAGTAGTGTAAGCAATCTTATTCAAATTGTATCAGCCATTTTTTGTGCATCAACAAACCAACAAAGAAACCAACAAACAAACAAATCAACAATCAAACCGACACACACGCATACACACACACACCCCCCACGCATACACATGTTGGCCGGAGTCATCACAAAATACAACATTTTGTTAAATTTAAAAAAAAAAAAAACAAGGTTTTTAGTTCTGACATAAATCACATTAATTTGACTGTTAATTAGGAGAAGCCACAGACTCCTGAAACACAGTGAACACTAGTTCAGGAGTCTATAGATTCACTACATAAACTGCTGTAAACTAATTTATGTCAATAAATGATTCTGGATTTTTTGTAAAACCAAAAAAAAAAACTAGAAACCAACAAAACCACCAAACCATCAAACTAGCAAACCAAAAAACAACCATAAAACCAATAGACGATGTTTCAATTTCACAATTATCAGTACAGATTAAATTATCCTTCTGTCTGCTTCTTTACTGTGACCTTGCAATACCTATGAAGGAAATCAAAATAATATTTAGGGTCCGAAAACGTTCTCGCGTCCGGGACGAAATGATGAATAGCATTTTTGCTGGTGCTATTAGATAAATATAGTGAATGGATGGAGGAAGTAGTGGATCAAAGAGGTAGAATTCTCGAATATTCTGTCGGGTAGAGTCTTCACCTTACGCTTGTAAGCCGTAAATTACAAGGAAATATGGAAGAACAGTCAGTATTTTATAAATTAATTCTAGTCATAGTATGTCTATAGTTCTAGTAGAAACTTAGAGTTTGTATAGCATGGATTCAGAAAAAACTTTCCTTCACTGGTAATAAGCAATCCGGTACAACACAGAAAATAAACTCTTTTTTTTTTTTTTGTTGAACGGGCTAGTGCTGTTGGTCTCTACCGACCTTTACAGCGTCACCGGGCGGGAGGGCAGGCGCTTAAGGCGCCCAACCGTCAAAAGTGGGAGCCAACTAGCACAAGGGCACCCCTGGGGTGCGAGCCTCGGCTTGGGCCGTTGCCGGGATAAGAGGATCGAGAAGGCTACGTCCACTGGAAGAGTGGACCCTATGGAAAGTCGCGACCGTTCTAGCTAACCTACGGGGGGTACGTCGACCTCGCCGGCGGGGTCGGTGTCTGATTGTGTTACGCTGGTATCCTATACCGGTGCCGAAAGCGGTACTTGAGCCAGAAGGGCTAGACTGATCCGGTGATCCTAGCGCAGCCGACACAACGGCTGCTATAGGATCATCCGGATCGCTCAAGACGTGTCTTGGGCGGCGACGACGGGGTGCAGAAAAAAAAACTCCAATCTGGTGGTTAATATAAGCAGGTGTAGTTACTGCAAGTTCAGAGTGACACTAACGGTTGGTTTTTTGGTCCGTAGTTATGATAACCATTGGTTAAAAACTCTAACAAATTTTAACCATTGGTTACCTTAACTATGGATCAAAAAACTCACCCTAAAACTGTAAATATAGGAGGCCGTGTCTCTTAACTCAATGACCAACATAAAAAATGTATAATACATATAATAATAGTTATTTGTTATACAAGGCTGCAAAGTTGGTTTTTGGCGCGAGTACTTGAATTGAAACCTGAGCAAGCGAAGGAGTCTAGGATTGAACCAATCCTGAGCGTAGCGAAGGTTTCAAAGGTACGAGACGCAGAAAAAATTTGCTGCCGAGTGCAACACACAACTTTTCACCTCACTACATCGAGGAAAATGCAAGAAAAACAGCTAAGAAAAGATTAGTTTTTAGCTTATTAATTTAGCTATGGGTGGCGGTAACGCTTAACATCAGGTAAACGACTAGCTCGTCACGTGATTCATGGAAAATTAAAGAAAAAGTGTTTTTCATCCATTTTCCATGCAGTCGCCGTGCTGGATAGCGTATTGGTTAATATACTCTTTGGTGCTGGACAGTGCGATTATTCCAAAAATGAGGTTGGTGAACGAGAAAGAGATGGTATTTAGGAGGTAGTCTGTGGTATTAATGAGTTTTCAGTGGACTGGCAATATCAAGAAGGTTAAATTCGGGCAGATCTGTGATTAAATCCTCAATTTTTGACGAGAAAATTATTGAATAGAAACGTTCGAATTTTAAAAACACTTTCCACGCTAGCAATTAAAATGCGTTTATTGCGCCCAGATTTTGAATGACAAAGAGAATCTTTCCAAGCTAGTGAGGTGAAAATACTTTTATTTTTTTTAAATAAGCTTTCTCTTTGATGACTCATAAGTTATACCTACTGTTTGAAACAAACGTGATTAATTTAACGCATGTCATATACAAAAAGTTTGGAGTGAAGATTGATTGTTTAAAATTTTTAGAAGTCAAACAAAAACCACTAACCACATTATTTTGAGTAGAAATAAACCTACGTACCTACTTCTCATTTTGTTTATAGTGTAAAGTTTGTAATAAAAATTAACCGACACTGTAAAACGTAGTACTACTTATTAATATTTGTGGGTAAAACACAATTCGAAAAATTCTAAACATTCATAAACCATGGATTTTAACCTTTTTTTTTTAATTTCAGTTTGTCAATAATTCTGTACTCAGTGTTCTCGTATATTATATGAAAAATGATAAAATGTAGCTTTGTTATGATTTATAATTATTTATTTTATTTATTTATAATTTTTCACAAAAATGAAAGAGCGACATTCGTATATTATTTAAAAAAGATTGACGCTTTGTATTTTGTCGTCGATAGATGTCCATATTAGGCATAGAGCAAGGGAAAAAATACTTACTATGCTTGGAAAATTATGACACTTAAGTCTTAAAACGTAATTTTTTACCCTGCTCTGTGTACCATATACCATCAGATTTTACCGTTTGTTTGTTTGCCTCTCATAATATGTTTAAAAAAGGATTTTCTTAGGTGGACAATCAGCAAAGTTGTACATGTTTTAAAACATCCATCATCACCATCATCTTCAGCCCGAAGACGACCACTTGGTCAACATAACCCCCTTCTATAGAGCACCACTTTGAGCGGCTGTTTGCCTCCTACATCCATTGGCTTCCAGCGGTTCTAAACAGACCGTCGGTCTACCTACGCTGTGTTTTCCGGCACGTGGTGGTGACACTCATGAACCTTTCTTCCCCATCAGTCAAAACAACCACGTCAATTTAACTTCTAAACGAAGCATAAAAATAAATGTTCATAAACGACACCGCTCTAAACAAATAAAAACAACAATAAACGGTGAACTCCTAAACAGCAATTCAAATAACAACATCGTGTGATCAACCGTTAGCGAGTAAAGTTTTACCAGAAAAGGGGAAGCTGAGAGGACTGAGTAAATTAAAAAAGAGGGCAAGAAGAGGTAACTTTTCTATTATAAAAAGAAGAGTTTCCTATCTAAGTTTGGTAGTCAAGAGGAAAGCTTTAACGAAATTTCACAAGGATTTCCTAAGAGTTCCTAAGAATTTTAGCAATCAGTGGGGAAAAAATTTGAAATGATTATATTTTTACTGATGCAGGTACAGTTACCTAAGTCTTTGGAATCCATTCCATGATAACAAAATCTTGGAACGAGGCTTAGTCGTTGTTGATAATGTCAATTTAAGTTCCATTTCCATTAAAATTTCTTCATGTTTAGGTAATCAGAATACGTCTGCAGTAACCTTCGTTTTGCCGATGATATAGTCATGATGGCGGAGTCGCTCGAGGACATTAGCACCATACTCAACGACCTCAGTAGAATCTCCCAACGGGTTGGTCTTAAGATGAATATGGACAAGACGAAAATCATGTATAATGCCCATGCTCTACCTATACCGGTAATTGTTGGGAACGATACTCTCAAAGTTGTCGACAAATATGTCTACCTAGGACTTTTCAATGGTTCAACCTAAATCTCGTTAAGTCAAGGCACACGATTACTATATTACAGCGTGAAATGATTCCAGCACGTATCATTGACGTCACGAGCGTCAATCTTCATTTCCCTAACCATTGAGATTCTGCAAACAAAACAGTGATCGGAAACAGAACAATCCGATGCATCGCCGTAAATTTCGGAACAAATCACCCGCGCGGTGGTGGCGGATGCCGTTAGAATAGATTGATCTCCCCTTTGAGCCGTGCCAAGTACTGCAATTGATACTTCCTGGCGTAAAGGCTCGATGCCAGCGGAGCTACGATATAGCGACAGTTTTAAGTGTTTGGTTGGAAAATTGGGTTTAATCATGCATGGAACTTATCGATGGAAAGAGGACGTGTGTTAAAAAAGTACTATATGATTTTTGAATATGTTTTATGTTATTTTTCTATTTGCTGAATTCTTTTTCTGTGAACACGTCTGACAGATTAGTTCGCTCGATCAGACCATAAGGAATTACACTAAAACTACATTATGTTTTATTATCAAAACCAACAAAACCAACAAAAGCAATATCTTTACAATTATATTGTCATCAGTTAGACTGTTTTACATTTTTTATTAGGGCCATTGGAGTATTTTATGTTTAACCAAATGGTCAATGTGCCTTTATTCTTTAAACTAACTACTACAATAATAAAAACTAATAAACTAGCTACACTATCTACTACAAAGAACATTTGGGTATACTAGCCGCGATGGCCTATAGACATTCCACTCCAGCCCGCTACCGGTAGTTAGCGTACCCAACATGCTGGCAGCATTGCCTCATTAAAATGCAATGCTTATTCGTTGAGCTAAATAAGTGCCTGCATTTTCCTCGCGCGTCGCATCAACCATCTAAATGGTTATTTTAACAAAAATGTAAATTCACCTTGTACTGGGTGGCGCAAAAGTAAAGACCCTATTTGGTTCAGCTATAACATTTTTTCTAAATTAGAAAACTAGATTTAGGTTTTTTTAAATGTATATTTGTGCCATTAAATTTCGTACCATTAGGATTTAAAGATGATGTCTTTTAAATGGTGACCTCCAGAGTTGATACACATTTAAGCCCTATTTATGACATTTTGCATAACTTGCCGTAACACTTCTCAGGGCATGTCAATAAGCAGAATACTCGGTTCTGGGGCACTGATAATCCGCGCATTATTCAAGAAACACCTCTACACCCACTAAAAGTTACTGTATGGTGTGGCATCTGTGTTGACAGAGTGATCGGACCCTATTTTTTCGAAGACGCTGGAGGCAATGCGATAACTGTCACTGGAGAACGCTATAGAACCATGTTACGTGAGTTTTTGATACCCAGTTTGGACGAATTGGGGCTGGAGCACATCTGGTTTCAACAAGACGGCGCTACGGCACACACAGCGCGCGACACTATGGACTTAGTGAGGGACGCTTTTCCAAGCCGAGTTATCTCTCGTTTTGGCGATTTGCCTTGGCCTGCAAGTTCACCCGATCTGACCAGTCCAGACTTCTTTCTTTGGGGTTTTTTGAAATCTCGGGTGTATGTGAACAAGCCACAGACTCTCGCAGCTCTAAAAGAAAACATTCGTCAAGAAATAACGAACATATCGCAGGAAGTGTTACGGCAAGTTATGCAAAATGTCATAAATAGGGCTCAAATGTGTATCAACTCTGGAGGTCACCATTTAAAAGACATCATCTTTAAATCCTAATGGTACGAAATTTAATGGCACAAATATACATTTAAAAAAACCTAAATCTAGTTTTCTAATTTAGAAAAAATGTTATAGCTGAACCAAATAGGGTCTTTACTTTTGCGCCACCCAGTATAAGTATATAACTCTAAAAAAAAAATAAGGCTAACTACTCAGCTTCAGTTGCTGACAACAGAATGGAACAAACTCGAACCCTTTGCAATAAGAAACTGTCGTCATACAGGCACTGTTAGTTTTATAGAGTAGCCCTGTTCGGCGCTTTACGAGCAATATCGGAGCGGAGTCGCGGGCAGACATTGTAGACGAGGTTTATGGACCATTTTGTTTACATACGAGACGCTTTGTGTAACATGCAGTTCAGGAACATGAAGAAATCTGTAAGATTAGGTCAAGACGGGGTCGAATTGATAAGCAGCATAATACTACACTATCTAGGTAAAGTAGGACTTTTCTACAAAGTTCGTCTAGGTAGGTAGGTACACAGATGTGCTAGTTATTCTGCCACTAAGCAGTAGTGTGCAAGCACTACTGTATCCCGGTTTGAAGGGCTCTGTAGCTAGTGAACTTACTGGGTAAGCAAATGAGACTCTATGACCTGGGGGCGTACCGTGAGCTCTTAGCGCGATTCAAAACTGAGCCTATATTGGATCGCTTTGTTTTTTTGTATGGGGATTTTGACAAGCGATCCAGTATAGGCTCTGTTTTGAATTGCGCTAAGAGCTCACGGTACGGCCCCTGATCTCGCAGTCGCAGTTGGACTGGCCTGATAGCTCAGTTGGTAGTAGCTCTGCCTTTTGAACTATAGGTTGTGGTTTCGATTCCCACCCGGGACAAACATTTGTGTGATGAACATCGATGTTTGTTCCGTGTCTGGGTGTCTACGTATGTATTTACAAACAAAAAAGTATTCTATCAGTTATCTGGTTCCCATAGTACAAGCTATGCTTAGTCTGGAGCTAGATGGCGCTGTGTGAAATGTCCACACATATTTGTTTATTTGTTTGTTTTTGAGCTAGTTATTCTGCCGCTAAGCAATAATGTGCAAGCACTTTTATAGCCCGGTTTGTAGAGCTCTGTAGCTAGTGAACACAGGGGAAGCAAACACACCCTTATAATTATGAAAAATTAACTAAGAATCGAATAGATATAAATAAAATAGATTTATGACAAAAAAAAATATGACCCATGCTCTGAATTCGTTTTTGATGTCTCTAATGCATGCAGTCTTTCAGTCGCTTTCTTAAGACTTTTTCAAAACCTGTAGGTACCTCAAATTAAAAGCGGACTTAAACATTTTCTGCAATATTCAACGGCATCAATCCCAGAAACCGGCAAAAAGAGTAGCACAGGTCAAATTATGATGGAACTTTGTATAACACCAAAGTGTCCAATGTAACCTGAGCTTCCGATATTGAGTAATGAAAAATGTACTGTTTTACGTTTTAGCCGACTATTGGTGCTTATGAATAGCGTAAAAACGCAAAATGCTTTGCTTGTATATTCAAAACTATGTAAAATAGCTCAGCTATCAACTTTTGGTATCAATTGAGTAAATTTTTCATGCCTCTGGAAAATTGTAGAGGCTTTTTACATGTTACGAAATGAGCAAAAGTTTCACATCATAATAATAAGGTCTAAGTTTATGTCTAAGGTCCTGGCGCCAACAATCGTCCCTTGCGACGAGGGCGTAGTTAAACTTTGAATAAAACTTGGAATAAACTTTGTCGTAGTTATTTACTGATAAATATTACAATTCAAAACTTGAGGTTTTATTAAACATGGTTTTAGTTTTGTGTCACTTACCTTACCATAATGGTAAGCAGGCGCGGATACAGTGGGGGGGCGCAGGGGGTGCCCCCCCCCCCCTTGGCGCAGGCAGTCCAGCACCAAGCGCGGTAATTAGCCAATTTACCAACAAGATATAGGTGCATGGAATTCATCATTTAAAGAAAAGAGCACAAATTGGTCTTGTATCGTATACTTATGTGTTTTACCACCATATCTCCAAATTCCCCTCTTGGACTCCCCTACGATAATGATTTATGTGCCCCCCCCCCCCCCCCCTCCCTTACGAAATTCATAATTAGAAAAATCATAATTAGACATGCGTCAACGATAATAAAAAATAATTATTCTTTTTTCCAAGATTCCTTAAATAAGTAAATTAAATGTAAAATTATTTACCTCTGCATTTAAAATAGTTAAAACTTGTAAGTAGCCCATAGTGACTCTCACATGGGTTCATCGAACCTGACGCTGTTTGCGCTGCAAATTGCGGTACTATGCTATGTGTTTACACTGATCAAGTTATTAAGCCAGTACAACAAATACGAGATTTTACATAAATTTTGTCTCTCTTTTATGGCTGCGTTGTTTCTCATATTTGGGTATCGTTTTTTAATTTGATTAAGTTAGTTTTATTGACCATGCGAACGAAGTAAGCGAAAACATAGAGTAGGTAACTGAGCGAAAACCTCTGCTCTCATCCAACTCACCAAATTTGATTTCGTCTGTCTGGATGTACGTACTCGCGTAGGTACAGATTGCAATTCTCAATTATCTTGACAGAACTTGGTATACAGGTACTGCGAGTCAGGGTTTTTTCTGTAGAAACCGATTTTGGATTAGAGGGGTATGATAATCATCCTCAGTGGCATATTACGGGGTATATGTGTGTTCAGCACTGCTGATATGATTATTGTTGCAAAACTGTTTCTGCTCGCGAGTTCTACCGTTCACAGAACTAGGTACTAGTGTATTAGTATAGATATAACCGTGCATGTTAAAAACAGTATAAAATTAAATAATTATTGGATTGAATTTTATCATGTATCCTAAAATAAAGGAAAAAATTGGGATATTAAGACAGCAAATAAGTATGTACCAAAAGTGTAAGAATATGAAATCATATCTGCCCCCTTTATACTAATTTTCGATAAACTTTACATTAAAATTGAGATTAGCACAGCCGTCGGATCATCGTTTTTTTAAATGATAATTTATATACATGTAAATAATCACTAAAATTGTAACTGAGCACTGAACTGGGACACAACTTTCATCAGCTTATAGAGCACCTACTGTCCTACAAACTTGAACGGCAGCTGCCCCATATAAACAAGGCTTTACCACTGAGTGAAGAAAACCTCAAATTTATTATGCCGTCATTCATGGTCTGAAGACGCGAAATTGGTTCTAAGGTAATGATTAAATTCCCAAATTATTAAGAACGACGTTATAAGCATGCAGAAAATTACGGCCTGACAAGATGTTGACTTTAGTACCTATATTTTGTAATATGAATACCTATAAGTAAACCTATTAACTCTGGCTACGTTTTAGGCGGCTTCCAATGAATGTTTTTTTGTACAAGTAGGAGTAAATAAATTTTATTATTAAGTAGGTAATGATTTTATTTCATATTCAAGTAAATACCAAACTATAAATATACCTTTTTATAAAAAAAATTATAAGTAGATCAAAATTCTAAAGTTTTTAGCAACCAGTGAGATTTGAACCCACGCCGTCCATACCGGATTAAACGCTGTCCCAACTGAGGTATGTTCGCATGCCCATTGGCTGGGAAAGTGTTTAAGACCACTATTTTGTTCTGACATAGTAGTGTCATATGTGTAATAAATACTAATAGTGGGTTAACTTCTTTGTTATACCGCAAAATACCTACAAGACCGTCTCGAAGTCTAGTCCCTAAAAATAAGCAAGGGTTGTCAGAAAAACATTTTCATAGATAGTAATTTTTGTTTCGTAGTAATTTATTTTTAATCATAGTTGCTCGTACAGTGGCGCTTATCACACCGCTTTTAAGTTAATAACCCAAGATATTACGGACACGTGCTTTTTTACTTTACATTACCGCACTACTGTTTTATGACGATATCTCGATTCAGTTATGTCCTCAATATCTTACTACAAGTTATACGTAGTATCATCATCATCAGCCTGAAGACGCCCACTGCTGAACATAAGACTCCCCCACAGAGCGCCACTTTGAGCGGCTACTCGCCTGTATCTATCGGCTCCCCGCAGTTTTCACCAGATTCTACGAGCGATGTGGGTTGCCATTCCAACTTGCTAATTTTAAGAGCTATGTATGTATCGGTCACTTTAGTTCTCCTGTGTATCTCCTCCTTTCGGATCTCATCTCGCAGGGAAACACCGAGCATAGCTCTCTTCATAGCTCGCTGCGCGTCTTTGAGCGTAGGTATTAATGAGGCCAATTTTAAGAGACCATATCTCAGTTCCATAAGTCATCACTGGCAACACACTCTGATTGAAAACCTTCGTTATATAGTTATTCGTATTTTGGACGAAAAGATAGGTCGAAGTATTCTTCTTCTTCTTCGAAGTATTCTTCTTCTATTCACGTAGTACGTTCAATATACGTTTAATAGAAGAATTCTTAATTTACAGATTCAGTATTATACTGACAAAGAGTTTTCGTGCAGCTAAAATCGATACATAAGTACATAAACATTTTCTTGAAGTAGGATCTAGGTAGGTAAGAGGTAGGTACTTCTTAGTAAACATTCAATTTTATCAAACTATATGCAAACAGTGTAGTTCCATAGTATATTCTACACTAACGGATCGCAAGAGTAGCTTGAACACAATGCCAAATGCAACGCCTGAACGGGCGTACCGATACGCAAGCAAGCCGGTCGGTACTACCGCAGACGTCGCGGGCAGGGGGGACCTCCGCTCTCCTGCATACCGCACCCCATCGTTGCTCCGTCTAGCCGCCGAGTTGACTCACTATTAGTATTTATTACACATATGGTAGTGTCTTAGCGGCATCTAGGTGGTAGGACTTTTC
This sequence comes from Ennomos quercinarius, assembly GCA_910589525.2. Classification (NCBI taxonomy): domain Eukaryota; kingdom Metazoa; phylum Arthropoda; class Insecta; order Lepidoptera; family Geometridae; genus Ennomos; species Ennomos quercinarius. The sequence goes on from OU342502.1 coordinate 2,613,218, forward strand.
TGCAAAGTTCGTCTAGGTAGGTACCACCGCTTTGCCAGTTATTCTGCCGCCAAGCAGTAGTGTGCAAGCACTACTGTGTTCCGGTTTGAAGGGCATTGTAGCTAGTGAAATTACTGGGCAAATGAGACTTTATGATCTGATCACTCAGTCTAGTAATCTGATAATTAGACTGGGTGATGTCTCAGGATGACGTGCGCAGTGCAGTGTCGCGCGAAACTATTGTTTTAAAGTTCCGGGTGACACTGCAACTGTTATGGGCGGCCGTGTCACTTAACATCAGGTGAACGACTAGCTCGTCACGTCATTCAATCACATAAAAAAAAATCTATAAAAACTATGGTATCTACCTACACTGCATTTTTAGGGGCTAGGTAATATGTTTGTAAGTAGATATACCTAAGTGTAGTTTACACTCTAAAATCCATTTCACGTAACATCCATAAAGCCATTTTTAATGTATGCACTTCACAGAATGATTGCCATACGTCACCCAAAAAACCAGTAATAACATTTTATGAAGGACACTTCCAATACCATTACTGCATGGACAAGAGAAACATGCTGTCGGGTTGTAGTTCACAGTGTATTGTATAGCAGTATCTGAGCTCATGCAATGCTAAATCTTTTTCATACAAACGAATGACATGACCTACCTACGAATCGTTCGCCTTAAATGGCGTCAGAGAAGCGTCAAAATCGGCCATTTGGTACCCTCGCTACCCGCGTTCGTAGTCGGCTGCGTAGCTGTCGCCGCAGGCAGTGATGGATACCGAAAGCTTCGCGTAACTTACGCTGCCGCTTCGCAGGCGCGCCGGTGCCGCGGTGGGTGGAAGCTTTATGTTTAACGTCACAGTTATAATGTAAAGTTCTGAGTGGCACTACACATAGCATGTGCAGTGCCACTTGGAACTTTACATTATAAAGTTTCGCATGACAGTGCACTGAGAAATTGACCACGCTCTCACCTGATGAAAAGTGACGATGCGATCGAAGGTGTAGCATGCTTGCTAAGTAAGTACCTATTCAATCTTCTCTTGAACACGCGTGGGTCATATTTTGCCGGAAACACAGACGCTGGCAGGGCGTTCCATTCCTTAGCAGTTCTAATTAAGGGGGCTTTTACATTTTGACACAGAATCCGATACAGAATCCGCCGGTTTGACCAAATATATTCAATTTAATTTATTGATAAATAAATAAGAGCATTAATTTAAAAGTATATAGACACATGGTCAATATCAGGATCTTTATCGGGAGATTTCATACTCATATTTCAATGGCAGGCGTGGATTTATCGGGCGAGGAGAATAGAAACCAAACTTTTCACACAGTATGCTATAATCATCGAGTTTTACAATAATCTGTTTAAATATGGCTACGAACACAATAAGGATAGTCCAATTATTAATCAACGTAAGACACTCCACCGAACACGTAATGCGCGAGCGCGATGCAAACGGATTGACCACCCTCTTCGTAATGGCCGCTATCCGTCCTGTTCCACGCCTATAGCACACTAGCGCCCGGAGTTGTGTCAGAGTGGAGAAACGTCAGCTGTCAAACGGCCGCTGTCAACTGTCAGCTACCAGTTACGTTCCTTGCCACTCTAAAATAATCGAAGCGCCGTCACGGCCAGACTGACGTTCGCACGTCCTCGTGCGTCTGGTCGCATCCTTTCTCCAGTTAATCTGCAAACAATAAAACTCAGCTGGTGGATTCATCGTTTTACGCTCGTCCATCTCTGACACGTTATTTCTGTGTCACCCGAACAATATCTCAACATCCACTCGTCCACCATACCACGACACCAAGCACTGGACCGGACAACTGAGCTCAGGCGTCCCTTCGACCAGCCATCATCTCTCATGATGACATGGACCGGACAACCCATCAGCGTCCCTCCGACCAGGCCTCTCTAAATGTTCGCCCAACTACAGCATAGTGGCCTGATCCGGAACATCGACCTGCATAAGCCAGTCCCTTAGACCTTCCACTAGCTGCACATACCAACACTGTACATCAGAACATCGACTCTCACGAGCCAGTCCCGATAACATGACCACACAACACAACCATGTGAAAATCGGCGTGGAGGTAATAATGGTTGTGAGAAATTACTATGGGTGGGGTTTACACACAAATGAAAAGAACTTACGATTTTACTATTCATCACGCTCAGAGGCAGAGAGGGTTTCAGAGCTAGCGGTCATAGTGCGCGAACTAGATACCGAGACCGTATCACTATCATCATCAGATAACCCTTCAACTTCTTGACCGTGGACCGCCGTCTCGGCCTCCTCTGCGTGGTTAATCAAGGAAGTAGCTGCCTCTACTAGACCATCGTAGCCTCCGGGTACCACACGCAAGTTCTCGTGAGCATACTTGTAAGTTCGACTAGACCCATCAATGTCTTTTAATTCGTACCTATCGTTATCTAAAACACGAGTGATAATAAATGGGCCTTTAAACTTTCTCTGCAATTTAGTCTGGTTACGCTCACTACATTTAATAAAGACGAAATCACCCTGTGAGAAGGGTTTTACTGCTGCCCTACCACGATTGAACCGCTTTGTTTCTGCTTCAGCTGACTTCGCAATATTTTCAGATGCATTTTTCCGGATTATGTCCAAATCTAAACGAGGCTCAGGCTCCGACGTCGCTGAAATGCTAGACATACCTATGACTGCGATTGTACACCGAACATTAGCTCCGTTGGTGTATAACCTGTTACTCTAGACTTTGTGCTGTTCAGTGCCAGCTGCACCTCAGGAAGTTCATCACGCCACGTCTTATTTGCATCATTCTCAACTATCGTGAGTAGACTCTTTAAGGTGCGCATCACCCGCTCTACTTGGCCGTTAGCCCTACTAGAGCCAGTAGCGATGAGATGGAGTTCTATGCCGTGGTCATTACAGAATTGTTTGAAGTCTGCACTTATATAGCATCTACCCTGATCTGCGATAATGCGTTTCGGTGCACCAAAAAGGCATACAGCTTTTTTAAGAGCTTTGATGGCACTAGCAGCATCGAGTGAAGATGTGTACTCTAGGAGGACATATTTAGTAAAGGCGTCAATAATGACTGAAGCATATTCTTTCCTATCACTTTTTCCGCTGAGTTTCCCTGTGATATCAACATGTATAGTATGCCAAGGCGTAGCAACTTTTGGGATTGGGTGAAGTTGAACTTGTTGCGCTCCCGAGCACCCTTTTGACGCTTTGCACACTATACATGAATTAACGAATTTACGGACTTGCTTAGCCATTTGTGGGAACCAATACTGTTCGTATATTTTATCCAGAGTTTTCTCTGCACCAAGGTGTTTAATTTCTGTGTGAACGTGGTTGATCAGAGTCCATGTTAGAGATCTTGGAACTACTGGGAGCCAGAAAGTATTCCTATTACGTTCAATTTTCCTATAGAGTATACCCTTTCTGACATCATAGGTGTGAGCGACTGCTTCCGGCAACTCATTGTTATCGTGTTTTCTGACGAGATCTTGAACTTCACTATCACGTTTTTGTTCTACTGCTAGCCAACCTTGGTGTAGCTCTATGAAATTGACATCTCTACCTTTTTTGGTTTTTGCAGATACATCGACTGTTTGGGATGATCCAGGCGTAGGATCTGAGAGAGGATTTCGCGATAAGAAGTCAGCATGTTCCATGCTGCTGCCTTGTTTGTGGATTATGTCAAAATCATACGCCTGTAGGAAGGCCCACCACCTATGAACGCGCGGAGTCAAATCTGTTTTTGATTTAGACGCTTTGAGGGAGTTGCAATCAGTAAAGACCGTAAAATGTTGTCCGTATAAGTAGTGACGAAAGTTTTCTACGGCCCGAACGACTGCCAGGGTTTCTAACTCGTATGAATGATACCGTGATTCCGTGTCAGTCGTTCGGCGGCTGAAGTATGAAACTACATGAGGCACGTTATCTTTTCGTTGTATTAGTATTGCGCCATATCCTTCTGAGCTTGCGTCAGTATGAAGCTCTATGGGGGAGTCACGATCAAAAATTGTTAAGACCGGTTCTGAGGTAAGTATAGAAACGATTTTTTTGTGGATGTCATCGTGTGCTTTTGTCTACTTAATCGGACCCTTCAATTTCGTTAACGGGTATAGCGGACCCACAATGCGCGTATAATTCGGTATGAACCGTCTAAAGTAAGACGCGAGCCCTAAGAACTGCCTAACATTAGTAGCGGTTTTAGGAGTAGGGGCATCAACCAAAGCTTGTATTTTTCTAGGGTTCGGGGTGACTTCTCCTGCTCTTATCACATATCCGAGGTAATCTACCTGGCTTTTCATGAATTTGCATTTCTTAATGTTAAACGAGAAACCAGCGTCAGAGAGTGCTTTCAATGTTAGGTCTAGACGTTCCAGACCTTGGGTGACGTCATCGGAATAACATAAGACGTCATCCATATAGGCTAGCGCTACCTGGTCTTTTAGGGGACCTAGAGCATTGTTGATACACCTTTGGTACACGGACGCTGCATTCCGCAAACCAAAGGGCATAGCCAAGTATTCATACTGGCCATCAGGGGTCACAAATGCGGTTCGTGCTATGCTGTCTCCCTCTGGTTCGACTACAATTTGGTGGTAACCTGACGCCATATCTAACGATGAAAAGAAGTGTGCGCCATGAAGACGGTCTACTTGTTCATCAATTATCGGCAGCGGGTAGTGCTCAGGGCGTGTGTTGGCATTGAGCTCCCTATAATCTACGCACATTCTATCGGTACCATCCTTTTTTTTAACCAGTAGAATGGGACTAGCAAAAGGCGACGTGCTTTCCCGAATGACACCTGCTCGCAATAGGGACTCTATTTTTTCCTTGACTACTTCCTTTTCCGCAGGGGCTAATCTATATGGTCGTCTCTGTACTGTTTTGTTCGGATCGATGGGGTCTATACGTAAAACACCGGTAGTAACGCGTCGCGTAGGTATGCCGTCAATGAAAAACTCGCTATACTTTTGTAATATCCTAATCAAAGCCACCTTAGCCTTTTAAATCAGTATCAATAGCATTCAAATCAAGACAACTAAGTTTTTCGGCTACATTCACTTTTTTGTGTAAAGCAAATTTAACCTGGTCACTGTCGATTTGTACGCGAATGTTGTTTTCCAGGACATCCCTGCCTATGATCACTGGCTCTGTGATGGAACCATCAGGTACTATATGAAACAGCCGTGATAGCGAGATACCTTGTACATTGATGGGGCTGAGAACCTGTGAAGTACATTTTACATTATGTCTACCTATACCCGTGAGGTATACTAAGTCGCTACGCGTTGTACCCGGAAACTTCTCGGCCAATGTATAGGTCACTAACGAGCAAGCAGATCCACTATCAAAAAGAAAGGAAACGGGCTCACCAGATGATGTAGTCAAGGTACTCCTGGTAGATTTGCGTTCACAGACGTGAACTTCTTTGACCGCCGCTGCTCCGCTGCCTCCTTTCCGGTCTGGGCACGCTGATGCAAGATGCCCCGTCTGGCCACACACGTAGCAGGTGATTGGTCTTGCTTTGTCAAGACTCTTTGCTGCCGGCGGTTGGTTCAATGTCTTGTCTGCAGCAGTAGGGTCTTCTCGGCGCTTGCGACAATCAAGCGCTCTATGTCCTTGCGTACCGCAGCGATGGCACGTCCCCATAAAACGAGGTTCACTGTAACGAGCTCTTTTCGTTTCATTCTCTTGACTATCATTGCCGTCGTATCTTCTCTTCAGTGAAATCCCGCCGAGAGCTCGAAGAAGTTGAGATCTTGTAGTGAGGTTGTGCGAGTGCAGCTCTCGACGAATCACGACGTCTCTCTGACACAACACTGATGTCACGAACCCGGTAGTAATATCTTCGGCCATTTCCATACGTGGAATTCGTTCTATAATATTCCACAGACGCATAGCTGCCTCACACGCAGTTTCCTTCGTACTAATTTGAAAACGCAATACTTCGTCGAAATAATCTTGAGGTAACATGGGCTTTGCAAATTTTGCCAGCAGTAATTCTTTTATCTGAGGCCATGTTAGCTGAGAAGCCTGCAGTCTGGTTATGCAAGTAGCGGCTCGTCCCTTCAAGGCATGCGTTAGCAGTAACAATAACTCAGCACCTTCTAGCTTTCTACTGTTGATTATTATTTCCAACACTTTGCACCAACCTTCTATGTCTGCTTCGGCATCATCTGGGTCAAATCGGATCAGTTGCGTGGTTGTGTTGTTATTAGGCTGAGGGCTTGCCAATATTCTGGATAGCAGCGTCTCCATATGATACAATAAGTTTGGCACTGACGATGACCCGGGCGTTTCATTTCTGCTGCGGGTATTCTCCTCTGATCTTTGCCCTTCACATCCCACTTCTGATATAGACACATGGTCAATATCAGGATCTTTATCGGGAGATTCCATACTCATATTTCAATGGCAGGCGTGGATTTATCGGGCGAGGAGAATAGAAACCAAACTTTTCACACAGTATGCTATAATCATCGAGTTTTACAATAATCTGTTTAAATATGGCTACGAACACAATAAGGATAGTCCAATTATTAATCAACGTAAGACACTCCACCGAACACGTAATGCGCGAGCGCGATGCAAACGGATTGACCACCTTCTTCGTAATGGCCGCTATCCGTCCTGTTCCGCGCCTATAGCACACTAGCGCCCGGACTTGTGTCAGAGTGGAGAAACGTCAGCTGTCAAACGGCCGCTGTCAACTGTCAGCTACCAGTTACGTTCCTTGCCACTCTAAAATAATCGAAGCGCCGTCAAGCATGAAATAATTTGTAGTAGCTTAGAAAAATGATGAGCTTTATTTTGGTAACAATATTTTGTCGATGTAATATAAAACTCCGGAGATATATAGAACTTTTGTTGAAGCCTTTTTGATCAATAATCAAATTTCATTTAATAATTTTTTTAATTGCTTGAAAGGTAAAAATTAAAAATCTGTTCTGACATTATCGAAGTACAGGATGTATTTAGTGGAGTATAATTTAGTTTGGGGACTTAAGTTACACAGAATTTGTAAATTAGAGCTCTCAAATCGGGTCTCTGTGTGTTTTTGCCAAAATGAACACCAGGAGAACGATGATTACTAAATAAATAGATAAATTACTTAAAATCCGTTCTGTCATTATCGAAGAAGATGAAATGAAGGGTGTTTTTCATATAATGGCTAAGTATAGACATTAATGTTATGCATCAAATATTGACGACGAAAACCTTGACACTACGCATAATTTTGTAAAAGCCCCCTTAAGAACGAAGAATCAAACCGCTTGGTGATGGGGGAATAAGATCGTGCAGTTCTTGTGCACATTCCCCATGGTGCAACCTGTAAAAAACCGACAGACTTGCCACTTTACGTCGATGTGCTAGGCTCTGAAGCCTTTCACCTACCAAAGTATCGTCGTCAATGAGCTTTTTGGCACACCTTTCTATTGAGTCCAGAGCCTCAAGCTGGTACTTGGCAGACCCGTCCCAGAGGTGGCAGCAGTACTCCATACATGACCGGACCTGTGCTAGATAGAAATCAGCATATTTATCTAGTATAGGGACTGCAATGTGAGATATCACCTAAAAAACAGTGGTAAGTATTAAAAGGCCAATTTTTTTATTGATGATATCTCTATTTGATATTCTATTGAATACCAAAAAATAATCAAAATACATTTTATTACTCAATAAAACAAAATACTAATTCTGGTGTACAGCATTCTGCCAAAAGGTTCAAAAAGAAAAGGACATTTTTAACGTGAGATGAGCCGTTCTTATTTTCCAATACCCATTATATTGGTGAAAATATTTATAAAAAACTTAATACATTATGTACATAAGTTATTTGTTTAATTCATATGACTTATGACCTAAAAGGTTAGAGGTGGATTACAAATAAACTTGTATTAATCTGTTTATTTTTATTTTCATAATCTGAAATTCAATTGACTAACACAATTGCTTAACACCAGGTGAACGACCAGCTCGTCACGTCATTCGATAACATAAAAACCGGCAAAGTGCGACTCGGACTCGCGCACGAAGTGTTCCGTGCCGTTATCTGTAAAAACAACCAAAAAAAAGACACGTTTGTTGTATGGGAGCCCCCTTAAATATTTGTTTTTTTGTTTTATTGTATTTTTTGTTATAGCGGCAACAGAAATACATCATCTGTGAAAATTTCAACTGTCTATCACGGTTCATGAGATGCAGCCTGGTGACAGACGGACAGAAGGACGGACAGACGGACGGATTTATAGCGGAACCTTAGTAATAGGGTCCGTTTTACCCTTTGGGTACGGAACCGTAAAAAAGACTAAAAGCTTGACTTCGCGGAAGTTCAACTTAATACAAATCCATACAGGAATATCCAGAGTAACTGCTAAAAATTGTAGCAAAGTTACAGTAAATATTCCTGTCTCATTTTGTATTTTTCATGTCACACCTATTTTACGGCCACGGTAACGACAGGGCAAGGGGTGCGAATCCCCGGCAGACGCTCGGCTACCAACGCAGCGTAGGCCGGCCCCCCACTCGGTGGACCGACGACCTGGTGAAAGCCGCGGGGAGCCGATGGATGCAGGAGGGGAGCAGCCGCTCAAGGTGGCGTGCTCTGGGGGAGGCCTATGTTCAGCAGTGGACGTCTTCAGGCTGTTAATGATGATGACCTATTTTACTTTAATTACAATACATGTATACATGACGAGAAAACTCAATTTTAGTCTCAACTGTTGATTTGCATGTTATACAGTTGTTTACAGATGTCCGTTTCCATAAATAGTACATTCATTTGCATAAAGCTCACGCTCTGTTTTATATTACCCTGTAATCATGCTTTACGACAAAAACGGAGCATGTGCTGCATTCGAATAGTCTCATAACAATATTCTGTTATGTATGTATCTCCATGCAACCTCACATGCAGTCCACTCGTAAACGTTGCAAATGAGACGTCGTTTTGAAACAACATGCATTCAGTTTAGTTGGTAGAATTTTGATGAGTACTTCTATTCTATCTGCGTGTTACATTTTACCTCTTTGTTGACTATCTTCGTTGTTCAAAATATTGTCTAGTCTAGGTATCGCAGGTGCAGTTTTATGTAAGTAAAACTAGGTAGGTGCTCATAAGTCATAACGCAATCGATAATACACCGAGTGCAATACGTACCATTATGCTCGGGACGGTACCAAAATGTCTGAAAATAGGTACAATTTCTTTAGCATAAGTAACGTAAAGGTTTCATTTTTAAGGTATTACTTACATAAGAAAACTCGAAGTCAGTCAAATAGTCATCAGAGGCCTGGTGCCATAACTTTAGATGATTAAACTAGTTTATTGCAAAATACCCCATTTTTACGTTTACAAGTAAAAATAAGAGTACTAAAAATACCGTTCTGGCCGTCTTGGTAACTCAGGGGGTCCAGCAAAGACAAAATGTATAGGAATGACATGACCTGCGGAAACACAGACAGGTCTGTGTTTCCATAATGTCATAGCTAATGTCATTGTCATTCCCCTACATTTTGCGTTATCATTTGGCGTTAACGCTAATGGAAAATTCGCAACTGGTTGCGTTGGAGAAGTTTTCCTTCTTTGTTGGCAACCAGTTGGTAGGAAAACCGACATGTCGTAACATACAAAAATATCGTAATTCTACCGTTTGAGAAATGTAATTATATATTATTAGCAACTGTCCATAATTGGTATGTGTTGTTGTTGTTGTTGTTGTTGTACTACTTATATTGTAGTTTCCATGTCTGTCTGGCAAACTTTCTACAGTTGTGCCTTAGGTATAGTAGATAGGTAATCTATATGACACAACACTACTGATAATTTAGAATTCCTAGTACTATCACCTAAAGCCCTATTCAAACCAGCGTGGTATTCGTACCGCGGTGGGTAGCGGTAAATACCGCGCGGGATCCCGTGCGGTATTTTGTACTGCAGTTCCGCGACTAGCGCGAATCTTGACCGAAACTTCATACAAAATATCCGGGCGGAATCCCGCGCGGGATACCGCTACCCACCGCGCCGGTTTGAATAGGGCTTTACATTGAGCTTGTACCCACGGACAATAGGTACAATTAAGTCAGACACCTCATGCCGTAATTGATTGTGCCTTGCGCCTGTCTAGTAGCAAACCATAGACTGACAATAACTACCCCAGTTCTAGCCTAACCTATATAACCAAGATGAAGGCACCCAGTTCAAGACTTAACTAAAATTTCGTTCTGATTATCAATCTTATGCTTACCTTGGGCATTGTCTTCCCTCACCATTTCGAAACCATCGCAAAGTTTTCCATACATCGACGTATCACAACTAAGTTTTGAGTAAGGTATTCCAGCAGTCTCGTCAATGGTTGTAAAAACTAGAGATATTGTAAGTAGAAGTAACATAAGGGTGAAAGCAACAAGAGGTTGTGATGAATGGTGCGTTCACGAGTCGTTGGTCGTATTTGTTTTGTGCATTCTATAGGACGTTGCGGCATGACCTGAGACCTAGATTAAAGGCGTCTCTTGTTCTTAAGCCCTGGTTTAATTAAAGTGGAAAGCTAGGATTTTGTAATACAGAAGGAAAGGCAAATAAACCAACTTGAAAACCAATTTCAATATAACATCGAATGCTTAATCTTTCGATTTAAAGTTTGTTATGATATGATTTCATCATGAATTAAGTAAAGCTTGTATACCTACTTACTTGAATCAGTGAAGGGTATGATTTTACCAAAGACTTCAAGTAGTAGCTAATGCTTAGTTCACAAATTTTTACATACGATTGAGTCATTGATACCATTAAAATTATAATGAATAAACAAATATGTGTAGACATTTCACACTGCGCCATCTAGCCTAAGCATAGATAGATAGATAAACACTTTATTGTACACACCAAATAATACAATTTTACAAGGCATACAGACATTTACAAAAACGTGTAACAATGGGCGACCTTATCGCTAAAAGCGATCTCTTCCAGGCAACCTTTGGATGGAGAGGATTTATAGAAGTGGTAAAAGACGGGGTGCACAAGCATAACTACATAGATAAAAATACCTTATAAACATACTAAATATCTTTAGCAATATACCTACATCTCTGAATAAAAAATATACCTACATATTATATCTACATACACTTACTTATACATAATATGTTCATACATAAACAAGTAACAGTAATATTATGGTAACAGTTTAACATAGTGATATGGTACTGATGAATCGGACAAACTCACACTGACAAGTAAAACTCTTTGACTTGATCCTTAAAGCTGTGCAATGAGGCATGGCTTGTATTATGAGAACCAGATAACTGATACAATACTTGGATAGTTCATGTTTGTAAATACATACATAGAATACAATATAACACCCAAACACAGAACAAACACCTGTATTCATCACACAAACGTTTGTCCTGAGTGGGAATCGAACCCACAACCTATAAGTAGGTTGTGGGTACGATTTATAGGTTGTGGGTTCGATTCCCACTCAGGATAAACATTTGTGTGATGAGTACAGGTGTTTGTAGAGTTAGTAGTTGGTGGAGCTAACAGGCCAGTCTAACTTAAATTAAAACTGTACCAAGGTAATTTTATCATTCAGCCGCTAGAATATAAATATACCTAAAGGGTTTAATTGTGTGGCATAAATAAATTATACTTAAACTAAATATATCAGCGAAAAAGTAATATGTTTTCCTTTCGTTAAAGTTAATCTATTTCTATTATAAAATTTTCATACTCAAAAACGATAACCATCCAACCACTCCTTCATCGATGATCAAATGTCAACCTCGAATCGATGTGTGCACCCATCCAATGGTGTTGAACCAACTAGTAAAACAATTAATATATGTATAGATGGCATTGCTTGGAACTGACAAGTGATGCCAAAAAAGGAAAACCGAATCGCAAAATTTTTCCTGAAATATTTTCAGTTAATGTGCCATCGATGAAATATATCTATGTATATAGAAGTGACAGTTTAAATAAACATTAGATGAGATGTCATCGACCAAGTGAAATTCGTTAAAAGGTTATTTTTTCACTATGTGAAGTAAATCCATGATTGGAAGCATATTACGTCCAATCTCGTATTGATAAAATTTGTCTACATTTCGTATTTGTTTGTGTGCTTCGCTTTCCTAGTCAAACCATGCCGTCTATTAGTGGTATTGTTCTAGGACCACTCAGTAGCTATTGGCACAAAGGGCTCATGCGATTTTAATCGATTGATTTCAATCTGTGGTCGGCATTGCTCTCGATATCTCGATTGATGGCAGCCGTTGCCTTGGACACTATACCGACAGGTTTTTTAGGGTTCCGTACCCAAAGGGTAAAACGGATCCTATTACTAAGTTCTATTGTCTGTCTGTCAATCTGTCACCTAACTATCTAAACAGACAGTTGAAATTTTCACAGATGATGTATTTTTGTTGCCGCTATAACAAGAAATACTAAAAAACAGAATAAAATAAATATTTAAGGGGGCTTCCATACAAAAACCGGGATTTTTTTGCTCGTTTACCAGATGAGTCATAGATGGCGCGCGCTGCTTTAAATAACACTGCTACTCAACACTAGATGGCAGGGTTAGATAATGGTACGGAACCCGGAGTCCAACCCGCACTTGGCCAGTTCTTTTAATATTATAGCGTACGGCCCGCCTGATGGAAAGCGGTATTTAACCGTAGCCTATGAACATTTGCAACATTAGGGGTGTTGTTGATGCGTTGACAGCTCAGTAAAGCTTAGTAAGATTATGTCCAAAACATGAATATTATCAAACTGTAAATATACATAAAAGCATTTTTTTAATGTAAATGAATGACGCGACGAACTAGTCATTCGTCTAATGATATGCGTCACGGCTACCCATAACAGATTGCTGTATCAACCGGAACGCTAAATTTATATAGTTTTGCGTGACACATGCACTGCGCACGTCATCCTGAGACTTCACACAGTATAGTAATGAGATTACTAGACTGTGTGATCAGATCATAAAGTCTCATTTGCCCAGTAATTTCACTAGCTACAGTACCCTTCAAACCGGAACACAGTAGTGCTAGCACACTACTGCTTGGCGGCAGAACAACTGGCAAACCGGTGGTACCTGCCTAGACGTACTTTGCAGAAAAGCCCTACCACGTAGCTAAGCATAAATTTGACCAACGGGTACAAAGCGGCAAGTACTTACTACTTCTGCTACGACGCTACGAGCCTGTGTAGCAAGCTCTACGAGCAGCTGTCATCTACAGTTAGATAGAAAAAAGCATTGTACTATGCTGTTCCTCTTGTTGAAGTCTTAGCTTCGTGCTATTGGTAGATTAGAGCGGATTATTCAACAAGCCAATCAACGAAAGCTTCAGTACTCCCTTAAGAATTCAAAGCAGAAAGTAAGCATTATTTAAACCAAGAACGACCGTTTATTTCTAAGAACTAACGCCAATAAAAGTTGGACTAGTGTCGGGAGCGGTTGGTCGGTACTAGTAGCTATCTTAACCCATTCTAAACCTATATTTTCCACATTACACTTAGAAAAAACTGATGTTGAATTCTGTTGTAGGACTATTCTGCAAAGCTCGTCTAGGTAGGTACCATCGCTTTGCCAGTTATTCTGCCGGCAAGCAGTAGTCATCATCATCATTAACAGCCTGAAGACGTCCACTGCTGAACATAGGCCTCCCCCAGAGCACGCCACCTTGAGCGGCTGCTCGCCTCCTGCATCCATCGGCTCCCCGCGGCTTTCACCAGGTCGTCGGTCCACCGAGTGGGGGGCCGGCCCACGCTGCGTCTTCCGGTTCGTGGTCGCCACTCGAGAACCTTTCTTCCCCATCGGTTGTCAGTTCTACGAGCGATGTGGCCTGCCCATTGCCACTTCAACTTACTAACTCTAAGAGCTATATCGGTCACTTTAGTTCTCCTGCGGATCTCCTCGTTCCGGAGCTTATCTCGCAGGGAAACACCGAGCATAGCTCGCTCCATAGCTCGCTGCGCGACTTTGAGCTTACTAATGAGGCCAACAGTAAGAGACCATGTCTCAGTTCCATAAGTCATCACTGGCAACACACACTGATTGAAAACTTTCGTTTTCAGGCTCTGCGGTATTTTGGACGAAAAGATAGGACGAAGCTTCCCGAACGCTGCCCAGCCGAGTTGGATTCTTCGCGCCACCTCTTTGTCGAAGTTGGACCTACCTAATTGGACAATCTGTCCTAGGTAGACATACTTGTCGACAACTTCGAGAGTATCGTTCCCAACAATTACCGGTATAGGTGGAACATGAGCATTAGACATGATCTTTGTCTTGTCCATATTCATCTTAAGACCAACCTGCTGGGAGACTCTACTGAGGTCGTTGAGCATGGTGCTAAGGTCCTCGAGCGATTCCGCCATTATGACTATATCATCGGCAAAACGAAGGTTAGTGATGTACTCGCCATTTATGTTGATGCCAGATCTTTTCCACTCCAAGAGCTTGAAAACATCCTCCAATGCGTTTGTGAACAGTTTCGGAGAAATAACGTCTCCCTGTCTCACGCCTCTTTGCAATGGAATTTGTTCCATACTCTGGTCCTGTAGTCGGACTGACATAGTGGCCTTACTGTACAAACACTTCAAAACTTCGATATACCTATAGTCAATTTGGCATCGCTGCAAGGACTGCAGCACCGCCCAAGTCTCGATTGAATCGAAGGCTTTCTCATAGTCCACAAACGCTAGGCATAACGGCCGATTATACTCTTCGGTCTTCTGTATAATCTGGCGCAGCGTATGGATGTGGTCTATGGTGCTAAAGCCTTTTCGGAAACCGGCTTGTTCGGGAGGCTGGAATTCATCAAACCTGCGTGCGAGACGATTCGTAATGACTCTCGAAAACAGCTTATACACATGACTCAAGAGCGAGATGGGCCTATAGTTCTTCAATAAGGTGTTATCGCCTTTTTTGAAGAAGAGCACCACCACGCTCTTGTGCCATGCCTCTGGCGTTGTACCTTCAAGGATGACAGAATTAAATAACTTCTGGAGGACTAAAAGTACCGGTCTACCACCCGCTCTCAGAAGTTCAGTCGTAATTCCATCTTCACCTGGTGCCTTGTTGTTTTTAAGCTGTTTGAGGGCCATTCTAATCTCGTACAAGGCAAGCAGTAGTGTGCAAGCACTACTCTGTTCGGGTTTGAGGGGCGTTGTAGCTAGTTAAATTACTGGGCAAATGAGACTTTATGACCTGATTACACAGTCTCGTGATTTAATTACTAGACTGTGTGATGTCTCAGGATGACGTGCGCAGTACAGTGTCGCGGGAATCTTTATTATTTTTTAAATTTCCGAGTGACACTGCAACTGTTATGGGCGGCCGTGTCGCTTAACATCAGGTGAACGACTAGATCGTCACGTCATTCATTCTCATAAGAAATGCTGGTACTGTTAGCAACCGCCGCTCATAGCCCTTACTCTCAGCTAAAAATCAATTTATTTCTGTGAGCTTCACCATCTTACCGAATGGTGAGTAACGATGTGGATCTAGTGAAATTACTGGGCAAATGAGACTTTATGATCTGATCACTCAGTCTAGTAATCTGATTACTTGACTTTGTGATGTCTCAGGATAACGTGCGCAGTGCAGTGTCACGAGAAACTTTCTTGTTTTAAAGTTCCGAGTGACACTGCAACTGTTATGGGTGGCCATGTCGCTTAACATCAGGTGAACGACTAGATCGTCACGTCATTCATTCTCATAAGAAATGCTGGTACTGTTAGCAACCGCCGCTCATAGCCCTTACTCTCTGCTAAAAATCAATTTCTTTCTGTGAGCTTCACCATCTCACCGAATGGTGAGTGACGATGTGGATCTAGTGAAATTACTGGGCAAATGAGACTTTATGATCTGATCACTCAGTCTAGTAATCTGATTACTTGACTTTGTGATGTCTCAGGATGACGTGCGCAGTGCAGTGTCACGAGAAAATTTCTTGTTTTAAAGTTCCGAGTGACACTGCAACTGTTATGGGCGGCCGTGTCGCTTAACATCTGGTGAACGACTAGCTCGTCACGTAATTCAATCGCATAAAAAAAATCTAGGATGTAAGTATAGACTGTTCACCATAAGTTGTCCCCTGATGCAAACATAAAACATATTAATCTGTGGTGGATACTTACTTTAGATAATGCTTACATATTACTTTACATTTACGATAATACTTGCATATAATGTTCATTAACTCAAACGCTTACCATCAGGTGATACAGCTGTCAAATGCAAGCCTATCAAAGATATAGAAAACCCACAGACATCTAATACTATAGTAAGCAGACTTAACATAAGAGAAATATTGCGGGCCACTTTTTACAACATGCAAATCTCAGGCACACAGTGACATGCACATCAAAACTTACTGTATAAGTAAGGTAGTGGGTAGTGTAGCTAGTTTAGTTTAGCTTAGTTTAGTTTAGTTTAGTTTTTATTATTGTAGTAGTTAGCTTGGGAAATAAAAGCACATTGCCGTTTAAAAAAAAAAAAAGAAAAAACTTACTGGTGCAAAGATAATTCGGGTGTGTTCTATATATGGAACATTGCCACACAACGATATGTTTCCATGGTAACATGATTTCGTTTTAGGCACGCGTTCCTTTTTGTCCATGGGTGCGTAAGTGTTGCAACAGCAAAAAGGAAAGAGATAAAGTTATCAAATTTTAATAAGACCGAAAGTAATGGATATATCATTTATTCTCGTCTATGTAGTAGTGAAGATAATGTTGGGTCTGCTTACTGTATAAGTATTAGCTGTCTGTGAGAAAAATACGCAAAATAGGGAATATTTACTATGCGAACTAGAAAATGAGGTTATAAAGCGGCACGCGCAATTGCATGATAAATAATGTCCTGTCCTTTTATTGTTCCTCTTGAGATTCCTCTCCTTTTCAAAGGAGAGGAATCCGTCATCGTAAACAGTACGCAATGTTCTCTGCTTACGGTATCCAATCGCAGCCGTCTTTTACGGAATAAGTGACTCTGAGCGGAGTGTAAATCGATTCCGTATCGATGTCAGAACACGGAAGCGACGGCTGAGTGAATGTGCTATATGAAATATTTACAGGCCGCGATACGACAAAGCCTGCCGACTGTTTATTTAAATGGACTAGTGATGCTTAGTGTTCTGATCACTTGGACGAATAATTCGTCTAAGACTGATCAGCGTGATCAGCGTCACTTGACTAAAGTTCTCTCAAGGACACGCTGG
This sequence comes from Ennomos quercinarius, assembly GCA_910589525.2. Lineage (NCBI taxonomy): Eukaryota > Metazoa > Arthropoda > Insecta > Lepidoptera > Geometridae > Ennomos > Ennomos quercinarius. Next base: position 2,630,467 of record OU342502.1, read on the forward strand.
ATTGCAAGCTTTGACTTGGAATATGGCTTTGTTTAGCACTTTACTTTTAAGTAAGAGGTTAAGCTAAGGACTTGGTATGCGTTTACCTTTACCATGTGGTTTTCCGATGTACGAATAGGACCACCTTTAGCCAGTTCGTACGGTACGAGAAGGTTCTTACCGTGGGTGCCGTAAGAACTTGCTAAGGGTATAATATTCAGGAAATGGGTAGCAGCAATCTCCTCGGTCTTAATTATAGTCTACTACGATCACCAAGCCACCTGCCAAGCATGGGGATTATGACAATCTCTCCTATGATAAGCGTCCAAAGTATTTGGTTGGGGAAGCCTATGTTCAGCAGAGGACATCTTCCGGTTGTTGGTGTGGCCTTTTGATTAGCTTAAAGCTTTGCAAATAGATTGAAACTCAAAAAGGCATCTATAACAATATTATAAAGAGGAAAGATTTGATTGTTTGTTTGTTTGTTTGCATTGAATAGGCTCCGAAACTACTGAACCAATTTGCAAAATTTTTTCACTGTTGGGAAGCTACACTATCCCCGGGTGACATAGGCTATATTATATTTTCAAAAGAATTAGGGATCCTTACTAAAACTCCAATAATGTAACCCAAGGTGTAAAAAAATTACCTAAAATATTCTTTACATCGCGTGCGCTGCGAAAACTAGTATTCCCGTGCGAAGCCGGGGCGAGCCGCTAGTGTTACATAAAAGTGTTAGTGTCAAACTTAAACGATATCGTATCGTGTCGTCTAAAATACAAAAGGTATATAGACACTCGTTTAGCGTGAAAGCTTTTGTCGATGATTGCGCGCGAAAAGTTTGCTTCGAAGATGTTTTGTTGATGATGCGTACTTCCAAATATTAAAATTAACTTTACCATTGATGTGTTTAACTTCGTTACAGGCACGAAGTTTGGTTAGATTGCTTTTAGTCAAGACAAGCAGCCCACGGTTTTACCCGCTCGCGTTTCCTTAATGATGTAAGTAAAGATACATCATAAAGAATCGCGAGCGGGTATAGGGATCGGGCAAGGGATAATAATGAGGTGTTCTGGTTTTGCCAAAATCATTCGACCATACTTCGACAGAACTTTTCAACCGGCTTCAAAAAAACAAGGTTGGTTGTATTTTTAAAAGTACATTTTAGGTACAGGTACCTATGTACTATACATAGGTACCTGTACCTAATATTCAAACAGAATTAAAACATACGAAACTTTTAAATAATCTTCTTAGCGTGTCGACGTTTTAAATAATGAAAAAAAATTTTTTCCGGAAATATGGTAGTAAAGCTTGCATAAAACGTAAGCTTTAAACTAGTGAGTGGAAATAGCTATTTGTTATGCAAGGCTGCAATGTTGGTTCTCGGCGCGAGTAGGTACCTACATTTATTGAAACCTTAGCACGTGAAGGATAGTAGGACTAGGGTTCGTAGAATAACTTTGCTGCCCAGCGAAACACAACTTTTCACGTCACTACAGGAAAATGCAAGAAAACAGCTTAAATAATATATTATGTATTAATTTAGTTATGGGTGGCCATAACGCTTAATATTAGGTGAAAGACTAGCTTTTCACGTCATTCCAAAAAAAAATCCTAAACCAAAATTAACAAAAGTTGTGTTTTTCAGTCGCCGGTTCGGAGGGCTTACATAATGTTTGTATATTTCGTATGCTTCCGTGTAATAACAAATTAGTCTGTGGTTATATACTTTTCATACTGGGCAGTGGGATTACTCAAAAAAACGAGGTTGGCGCACGAGCTGAAGAAGAAATGTTAATGCATTTTCAGTGGGCTGATATAGAAAGGTTCGAATTTTAAAAACTCTTTCCAGCTTTGCTGATAAATTAAAAACTATCTCTCCTAAAATCCACAAGCCTTCAGATAAAAGAAAGTGCAACCCCAAACCTTTTTCTGCCGAAACCCGTCGTTTTCCGAATAAGAGGAAGTTGTCGATTTAACTAAAGATTAGCGTCAGTAATCCGGGAGAGCCGGTCACGTACTAGCGGACGGCTTGACCAAGCTAAGAAGTTGGATGGCCATTACAGTGGTATATTTAGAAAAAAAAGGAGAAGGTGATGATAAAAAACATGATCTCTACCGTTTCAAAATAAATCAAACGGATATGTAAGACGACAGGCGGATAAAAAGGCCAAGTGTTATTATGGCCTATCTCAAAAGTTTTGAGATAGGCAATGAAGTAAAAATAAGGGAAAGTTATTTATTATGGACCTTCAACACTACTACATGATTTACAAATGTAAGAAAAATCATAGCTTACATGAGTTACATGACAGGTTTTGAATTACATGTAGCCCTAATTACAGAATGGCAACATCATGCATTAAAGAAGTGAGAATCCTATAGTAAAACTTACAGTAAAAATAATTACATATTTAAAAGACAAAGAATACAAACAATAGATAAATAAAAAATAGGTATCTACACAGCAGCACAGACCACGCATTATGCACGGACCATTGATAAAATACATTTCATCACCTAATTATTATTTAGTCTTTTATTTTTGATTTTATCTTTGTAGAGATCCATAGATACAATAAATCAATCAAGCGTCTCTTGAAAGGCCTAAGTAAGTACCTATGACATCATGTAAATAGGGCGAATTCTGTGCCTATGTTCATTGAATTTAGTGAAATCTTGTACAACTAAGGAGCAAAAAATTAAATAAAAGTGACTCAAAAAAACGTTTTTGCACAAAAATCGAGTAAATCATCGTACAAGTTACCATGCTTAACGCGCTTAGTCAAGCTTTATTTAAAAGGGCCCTTAGGATCTGACTCAACACCCTCAGGGCTGGGAGGACTAGTGATTTTATCGCAGACATAGTGAAAGTGGACATGGGCTGCATTTACAATATATGGGGAATAGTAAAAGTATAAGGGCCTATACACACGAAAAAGTTTCTACACGGTCTGGTTTCAAAACAGTCCAGTTTAAATCAGTGCTACGGCGCTGGTGAATTGGCAGCTACCATCTCTCATCTATCATCATCTATAGCGCCCAGGTCCGGTTTCTATCCGGCTGTCAATCCGAGTCCGGACCGTGTTGAAACCATCTTGTGTATATATGCCCTAATTGCATTATAGGAGTGAGATTGCAAACTTCCATGAAAATCTTTACCTTAAAAAAATATGCAAGCAGCTTTATATACTTACTTAAATCTTTTCAGTTTGCAATTCAATGAGGATCAAAGTTAATATCTATTCCTACCTATCTAAGTATTTATAACCTTTGCTTTCATAATAAAAGGAGAAGAGAATCATTCTTTTTGTTAAAGTGGGCAATAACAGCAAGAGTTATTAATACAATAGGTTTATTGGCCCCTCAAGTTCCGAGACAACAGTCGCTCCCGACACATTAGTGAAATACGAGCAGGGGGTTAATATTGAAACGCTTTTACATAAATTCGTTCACTGGGACATTATGTGTGATACAGTTTTTACAAAGAAACAGGGGGTCTAGCAAAGATACCTTTCTTTTAGCGTTAACGCCAAACGGTAACTCCAAAATATGTAAGTATGGGAATGACATTACCTGCGGAAAAGCGATTTCTGCAGGTAATGTCCTCCAATGTGGAAGGCATCTTTGCTAGACTCCCCTGTTTTAAACGTCATGTTTTTTTAAGTGACATCTTCTAGCTAAACTAATGTTTTTTTAGTTTAGGTCATGTTGGTTAAAATTAAAATATGGCTTCGCTTAGCTTAAATTGGATAAGCTTTAGCCCCACCTGCGCGTCAAGTTGCGTCAGCGAAGCGGATGCGTCTGCAGTTTGATACCCATTGCTGTCCGTGTTCGTGGACGGCCACGCCACGTTCACCGCAGGTAGCGATGGGTACCGCTAAGTTTCGCGTTGTGATGCCGCTTCGCCGACGCGCAGGTGTGGCTGAAGCTTTAAACTTAGGGCGTAGTTGCGTTGACATATTTGGTTACCTTAAAATTAAAACTTGACTTTGCTTATAGCTTTAATCGATTAAGCTTGTAATTTGATAGATTACAAAATTTGTTTCATTTAAAAATAGGTATTGAATTAGGTAGTTAAACTTAAGAGGACCGTCCTGGTATTTGAAAATGTTATTCCCGTCGCTCTGCTCTCCACACGTATGATAGAGATAATAGAGCCCCAGAGAGAATTTACCTACATTTTAGCGTTACGGGCGCCAACGGTTTTCACCCGTTGAAACTTAACAAAAATTTTGGTTTTGGTGTCAATCGTTTCGATAGATTATAATATAATTATGCTTGTACGTATTGATTTTTTTGAAAATATTTTTGTGTTCTATTTACAATTACTACTTTTGTTCGTCATAATTTTGACACCGAAAATTCGTAATTTTAGGTGGCTATAAATACGAAGATACTGTAAAAGCTTAAAAATGGAAGACGTACGAGCATAGTTATTTACTGGGTAGATAACATATACAAAAAACCATCAAAATCGGATGACATATAGAGGTAGAAAAGCGTTGGCACGTTTTGTATGGACAAGAGGGGGGAGGGGGGTATACGCTTCTATTAACTTGGTCTCGTTTAGCTTACTGATTTAATTCAAATGCTTTCTCTATGAGGTAAAACTTTGCAACACTACACTTTATATAAAAACGGCTTTTTTTAATAACTAAGAACACGAGTGAACCTTAAATAAGTACAATCATGAAACAGGCATCATTTCAGTTGTTACAGAAAATAATGAGTGGCAAAAAACCTTTTGTACAATTTTTATTTTCAAGGAATTTTGAACGTTACTGCCTTTGTTATATAAATTGTTTTCCTATAAATATCGCGGCCGAAGTGTTTGTAAGTTGACAACTTTTCCGATTGTTTCGTTTCGCTTTTTGCGGTTTTAATGAACGAAGCTTTTGATTGGAGTTCGAGGCTTGATTTGCTGCATGCGTTCTATCGAAATGAAATAAGTACTATACAGTAGATATCTCGACGGGAATCAAATAAGTAGGCATTTTTATTTTTAGGGTTCCGTACCCAAAAGGTGTAACGGACCCTATTACTAAGGCTCCGCTGTCTGTCTGGCTGTCCGTCTGTCACCAGCCTGTATCTCATGAATCGTGATAGTTAGACAGTTTAAATTTTCACAGATGATGTATTTCTGTTGCCGCTATGAAATCACATACTAACAAACAGAATAAAATAAATATTTAAGGGAGCTCCCATACAACATACGTGATTAATTTACTCGTTTTTATAGATAATGGTACGGAATCCTTCGTGCGCGAGTGCGACTCGCACTTGACCGGTTATTTATCTATACCTGGCATGAGTATACCTACACAGTTTCTGAAGAAATCCATTGGCCAGAAAAAGAAAACATTTACAGACGACTAAAATAAACAAGGCATATTTTTTCGGTCGAAAAGTTCGGATTTAAAATCATACTCTCTCTGTCTATTTACATAAAATACATTCAGACTGAAGGAGACGGAGTCAAGGTATTGAATTGAAATAAAATTATTGTGAATCGGCCGTATTTTTTTGTATTTTCAGTAAAGAAATACTTACAAATAAATCGTAGAAAGAACTTCTTTATTTTTTCATACGTTATTATCACGGGCATGCGCGACCATGGGCATGCATTCGACATAAGATACGAGGTTATTACCTATATCAACCACTAGCGGCTCGCCCCGGCTTCGCACGTGTAGTGGTGTAACCTATGTTACTCAGAGTGAATGTAGCTTTCCAATGGTGAAAGAATTTTTGAAATCGGCACAGTAGTTTTTGAGTTTATTCATTACAAACATAAAAAAATACAAATCTTTCCTCTTTATAATAGTGGTGTAGATTGGCACGCAAATGAACTGCGCAATTTCCGCTGTCATGCGGCTATTCTACCTACTGTGATGGCCATACAAGAAAGCATACTGTGCAAATTCAACTGTAAAATGTGCAAACTGGGAGATAGCTAGAAAATTATGGACAGCAGCGCTGACTATTGCTGATCAGTAGATTAGAATTATCAAAGACGAACAGTAGGTCTAGATAGCCAATCCGCTGACAACTACCCGATTTGTCACTGATATACCGCGGGTATATCACGGCTATCACGAGTAGCGTGGAGCTGTAGAAATCGACACATATCTTCTCGAGAAAACGTTCATCCTTATACTCTTTGCCTTTTCCCATTTGTTATTGGGTTCCACTCCCAATCTAACCTGTAGCGGCGAGCTACAAGAATTACACGATCGACTGCCATCTGACCTCGCAACCCATAAGGAACCAGTAACAGGGATGGCTAGGCTTCTGACTACCCGTAACGATTGCTATAGATGTTCTTATGACAACCGGGACCAATGGCTTAACATGCTCTCCGAGGCACGGAGCTGTGGCATCGAAAACTGCACATAACTTACAAGATAAGTCATTGGTGCACGGCTGAGAATCGAACCCGATGCCGTAAGATTGTGAAGCGCACATGCTACCGCTCGGCCACTATAGCTCCTGAATGGTTATCCGAATGGTTATCCGAATAATGAGCTTTATTCTTTACTTACCAGAGATATCGCATAACATTCACAAAATAAAAATTGCAGAATAATTATTTTAATTGGCATCTAACAATGCCAGTTTCAGTTGTTTTAACTCCGTTCGATCCTTTTTTTAACGAAAGTTCAATGAACGAACGTCCGTTCTTAATTACATTTAAAATGATTAGGTGCACTAACAGGTACTTTTATTTATACTGATGTTTATTAATAGAAGGACAGCGATAAACTTTGTTACCAGTTTGTAGCTACTAAAATTTACTCTGAAGCAAAATATTTTGCACTCCACTAGCTCGGAAAGGTTGAATTTGTCATTCAAAATCTGATCCGAGTACGTAAGCGTTAGACCAAAGAAAACGCAACAAAATACCTAGTTATGACGTGATCTGCGTGATCCTTCATTGGTCAAAAGCTTTCTCGAGAGAAGAGGTATTAAGTCGATTTCTACAACTTATGCTACCCGTGATCGTCTTTGCCAATATTGTAGGGATTTAACCACTACAGTTAGCTCTTAATAGCTCAATACATAACAACGGTAGTTCCGATTAGTCAGCCGGGCGCTACGACACGACGATCTGTCTTGGTAACAAATTGTCTGAAACAGATTGGATCACTACACAGTAATATATTAGGGGATACCCCTGCTTGTTCTAAGACTGTTGTGCTTTAACCTTAATGGCAGTTTTGTCTTGGGGATGGTAGGTACCCTGCGGATTTACCCACAACTACCCACTTTTCCGAGAGAGCTTCTGACTTTCCGAGTTAAAAAGTATTTTATGTTGATCTCGGTTAGACTAAGCAAGTTGTGTGCAATTATGCAATGTTTTAGGTATCCAAATTGGTACAGCTGTTTTGGTATGAAAGCCACAAAACAAATACAAAAATTTACAAACAAATAGGGATATGGAACAAATTAGTTTAGAAACATTATGATTAACGTAATGCTTATACGTTAACGATATAATTAAGAAAAAGCCAAAGGCACTTTTTGTTTTATCATCAACAGCCTGAAGACGTTCACTACTGAACATAGGTCTCCCCCAGAGAGCCAAATGATTTTTCCATTAATCTGTGCCAACTGGTTAGTTGACATATTAGTTGACATAGCGGTTGTTTATATGAAACGGGTACGGGTTGAAGACTGATTAAAAACATACCTTAAGTTTATCATAAAGTAATTAAAATATATTTCGGTTCAACCACCAAATAAAGGAAAATAAACAAAGCTCAACTTCTAACTAATACAACCCCTTGTAAATACGAACAGAGTACCTACCAAAATTAACCACATTTTCAATCGCGCTTAGCTTTTTAGAGAGCCGGAGCCAGGTATTGGGTAAATTATGCGAAATAGCCATATATCAGGTAAATTAAGTAATTTACCATTCCAACCAAACTCCTGCGTATGGTAAACAAAGAACAAAAGTCACTGAGCATCTGAGTCGATTAGCCAGCTGAAGTGACACTGGGCTAGGCATATCTGCCGCAGAACTAACAGTCAGTGGGACACGTGAATCCACAAACGTACTAAATAGTTTTTTCTCAAACATGCATGGAAATGTGTGTATTATTTTGACAACCTTCTTCGAGATAAATCGAAATGGCTGTACTAGCGAGCAGCGGCCGGCAAAAGTTGTATGAAAATCCATATCTGTCGTGGTATAGCGGCCAAACAAATTATGAGAAAATATTTGAGAAAAGTACTATACAAGCTTTGGCCACAACTAGCCATTGGTGGACTTACGTATGTGTGCGCCCACATTAAGACGTTCGTCCATCACGGTCCATCAATGCCTCTGTTGCTGGCCGCTGCAGTAATGTACTATAGACGCCTTGTTATTTGATGGATCGACGATATACGGTCGCTGGTAACGACTGGAAAGGAAAAGCTGATGGACGTGCTCAGTGGCGTACCTTCAGAGAGACCTATCATAATAATATGTCCAGTCCACTACTAAAGTATGAATGATGGCTGATGGATGTATGGCTGATGATGGTGATGATGATGATGATGATGATGACGGTGCCTTAATAATATAACTTACGAGAGCGAGCTTAACTTACTGAAACCAAGACTAAATTGAAATTCAGTTCTTGCAGGCACAAAGACAAATACAGACTACGTACCGTATGCTAGATAAGCCAGAAAGCGCAATCAGCTCTTACCCATTATACTGCTCTGTGATCAAATGCAAATGCCAAGCTAAAGCCTTCCTTACGCAAACAGGGTACTGTTTTCTCTCAAAATACTATTGCTAAACTCCAGGCATTTCCACGCTTAATCATGGAAAGCCGAGCCTCCATATTTCCACTATTACCGATTCCAAAGCTTCACAAACGGAATGCCTAATAAGAATTTGACAAACCGCTTAAGGGATTGATTAATGTGCACCAAAAGTGTACCTTAAAATAAGGGGAGGACGGTTCATTTTAAAAGGCGGTGTAATCTAATTGACTACGCGTTTTGCCACTATGCTGTTTGCTTTGAGATAGGAGAAAAGTTTAAGAATTTTGGATGAGGTAGTATTGGAATGGTGACAAATTGGGATGGTGCTTTTGTTTCGCCCGAAGTTTTGGAGATTTCAATTCCAAGGATTTTCGTGCTATAGGAATATTTAACTTTCAGATTTATGTACGGGGCTAATTTGTTAGGGAATGAATTTTTGGGTAATTTTTATACTGAATTCTCTCTCATTCTATATCTACCTCTAGACCTCATTTTACTTCAATCTTTGAAGTTCCTTCGTTGCTCTGAAATACTCTTCAAATCCTTACGAGATTTTCTTTTCGTTCAAGGTGAGTGTGTTAGTTGACTGCTCCATGATCCCTTTTCTAACTTCGAGTTCCCGGCACAATACGATTAAAGAAGGCTTTGCTAAAGGTCAATACATTCGTGACCTCTCATTCTACTAACTTTGGTTTATCTTAATGCTGATAATAAACTACTGAATAGCGTTTTGGGTCCATTCTTATCACAGTAATGGATTTAAATTGCATAAAATACTTAAGTTGTTGAATATTACTTACGTAATTTATGCAACCTGACTCTAATACTAACAAAAAATTTGACAGATCACTCCAATCACGGTCGTCTCATCGAAGACTAAATTGTACCATGTTTAAGGTATTTGACATCTACCTACGGGAGCGCAAAGAAGGAGGTCCTGAGAGAAAGGACAGAAGTGCGAGATCTATTTCGTGTTTGCAGCCAAGATCAACTCATCAGAGACAGCAATAAAAGTGGGTAGGTACGTCCACATCACAGACATGAACATAGACGTCTCCCATAAGGGGGGAGCGGGTTGCCATAATAATGATTACTAGACTGTGTGATGTCTCAGGATGACGTGCGCAGTGCAGTGTCACGCGTATCTTTATTGTTTTAAGGTTCCGAGTGACACTGCAATTGTTATGGGTGGCCGTGTCGCTTAACATCAGGTGAACGACTAGCTCGTCACGTCATTCAATCGCATTAAAAAAAGACCACGCTAAGCACGCGTCTTGGTGATCTCAGTTGATTATATAATGCTGAAGGACAGAGAATGCTGCTCATTCCTTAGGTATTCTCATAGCCAGCACTCGGCGCTCACGGAGAAGATGTGGGTGGATTCTCATAAGCTGCTGGGTTAGCATGGACGGTAGACAAAATTGTCTTTCCCCGCTTTATGTCACTTTCTTCATACTTGCTTACTTGTCGAGTGGAGTAAAACAGGGGAAAGACAATCTTGTCTACCGTCGGTGCTAACCCAGCAGGGACTACACGGCTAACAGATATAAAGACAGTAAATAGCCATCAAATTACTAATCTCGCAGCTGCTATTCTTCAGATCCGCATTTAGTCTTTTCAAAACACCTTTTGTCTCCATTCAACAAAAAAAATCTGTAAACAAAGCCGTCAGCTGGCTCACTTATAGACCTTGCCTTTATACTCCAGCCACCTTATCAAAACGTAAAATCGTAGACTGAAAAGATTTCTAATTTTATAGGATATTCAACAATGGCACGCAGGTAGGGAGCACAATAGAGACGGTTCTCATTTTCTAATTTTAGCCGGTTTGTTTTAATAATCTGTGGAATCAACTATAACTCAAGTACCATAACAGGCGTTATAGGAATTAAAGAGCCCTAATCTAGAATGACTGAATAGTTATCACAATTCCAGGAATAAAAGGGAATCAGGGAATTTTAGATATCCTTCGTAATATACTTCTGGGAATGTATAAAGTGCCATTATAAATATTTGAATAAGAATTTCAGAGTTTTTTTTCATTTGGCACTAGTCATCATGCTTAATTAATTTTTTAGAGGGATGACTATTAATTCATTGGCTAGGTGGTATGACTTTTCTGCAAAGTTCGTCTAGGTAGGTACCTACCACCGCTTTGCCAGATATTCTGCCGCCAAGCTACTGCTTGGCGGCAGAATATCAGTATCAGAGGCAGATCATATCAGTGGCGGAGTATCAGTAGTGCTTGAACACTACTGTGTGCAAGCACTACCGTGTTCCGGTATGACGGGCACTGTAGCTAGTAAAATTACTGGGCAAATGAGACTATGATCTGATCACTCAGTCTCAGTGTGTGAAGTCTCAGGATGACGCGCGCAGTGCAGTTTCACAAGAACCTATATTAATTTAGAGTTCCAAGTGATACTGCAATCTGTTATGGGCAGCCGTTAAGCTTAACATTAGGCGAATGACTAGCTCGTCACGTCAATTATTTGCATAAAAAAAATTCATTTTATCTAGTTCTAGATGGCCGACGAACCTATTCGTCCAAGCACACATAAAAAAGTTATACTCAAAACAAAAGTTTGAAAGCCGTTTATGGAATGCGCCTTCTTACCTGTAAATAATAATTCTTGTTTTACGAGTATTAGGTACTAACGTACCTAAGTAAATGCGTCTTTGTAAAGTCATGCCATACGAATACCTCGTTTCCAAAAGTAAAGCATGTACTTTGCCACTTAATCAAGGAACGCGCGCCGAAGTTCTTCATAGGTACTTAGGTACTTTTGTATTAAAACTTTCCCAGCGTAATTGTTCCTTGTTAGGCAATATTGTTTAGTTTGAGTTCCAATGGCATCAATAGGGATGGGGCTCGAAGAAAATTTTTGTCGATATTATTATCGAGCTTTTTGTTAAATCGAACATGGATAGAACAGAATTAACTGTAAATACTTATTATACAAGTTATAATAATAAAACGTATTGAATCAAAGAAACCCGCTCTTATTTCTGGCCATTCTGACACTACTAGTGCGGGAGCATATCGCGTAACTCTGGTCTGCTGTATTGTATACCTACCTACGGTAGATTTGTCTTATTTATTCCCGAACACTCATAATTATTAGATAGATAGATAGATCAACTCTTTATTGTACACCGTAAAATACCAAAATTTACAAAAAGAAAAACTGAATTAACCTATACTAGTACAATAGGCGGTCTTATCGTCGATCTGTTCCAAACAACCTTTGCATGGGAAGGATATCAGTAGCTTAGAGTTGTGCTTCGGTGTTCAGGTAAATCAAATAGCATAAAGGTAAATAATAGAACGATATAAGATACACCCTACACTACCCCACCCCTACACTAACCCTACAATAATACAGATACAAACGACACGTTGTCTGTTTTTTTATGTGGCTGTCTCGTCACAACGGCTAAATCGATTTGGCTGAAGTTTTTGACACCACACGAGTTACACGGTTATGATTAATATAGGATACCTTTATGAGCACAAGTATTTTAGGAATTTCCGCGAGAATACGGATAAAGTTTGTGGGGAAATGTCTTTTCAATATATTTAAATGTACGGTACTTAAATACTACGATAAAAAAAACTACGATTGAGCTAATTTTCATTTTTTTTTAATTGTCCCCTTCTAACAATTTAATTCACATTCTTATCGCTTCATCACAAAATTACCTCAAAAAGGAAAGGAACAAGGCCTACACAAAAACAACAGAAAGATTTCTAAAGTTAAACATCCAAACTATTGTAAAAAATATCGATATTTTATAATCGACATTTTTCGATAAACCAATTCACTGCACTTTGAGCATGTTCCGATCATTCTACGTAGTTTACTTGCACTGATGTTCGACAACAGTTTTGCAAGTAAATTAATATAACATTCATCAATCTGTTTTAAGTAACAACTATCTACTTGAAGGAAACTGCGGGTTTACGAACTTAGAAATTCATGTTCCTAAAACATCATTTAATTTGTATTACTATGTCTAGGGATTCTACGAAAATTACTCTGGAGATACATAGATATACTAACTATTAAGATTTACTAGTTAGAACTTCTATAGATACCTAATTTGAATACAGTCAGCGTAGACCCCTACTTACATAATATACTAGTCCAGGCAGAATAGCAAAACTACTGGCATACCTACACGTAGGTTTTTTTTTTATGCATGAATGGGCTCACGTTTGACAACAACACAACAACAGGTACCTATAGGTACGTAGTCTGTTTCAAAAGTTTGAGGATTGTCTTGTGGCATTAGGTCCTATCCCCTTAAAAACGTCAAATTAAGACCTCTCAATTTCAGGCGCGCGGGGAGTGGTAGGAGAGGCATAAAGATCCCTGGTTTAGTCGGAAAGATGCATGGTTTTGAAGACCGCGTCAGAAATGTATGAAGCCTAGGAAATTTATACAATTCCGAGGCTATTTAGAAAATGTATAAAATATTGTTTCAATGATTTTTAATACACATAGAGCGATGGTGGCCGAGCGGTAGCATGTGCGCTTCGCAAACTTACGGCACCGGGTTCGATCCTCGGCCCTGCACCCATGACTTATCTAGTAAGTTATGTGCAGTTTGTGATGCCATCGCTCCGTGCCTCGAAAAGCACGTTAAGCCGTCGGTCCCGGTTGTCATAACAACATCTATGGCAATCGTACGGGTAGTCAGACGCCTGATAGAATCTGACGCCTGATCTAACCATTTCTGTTACTGGTTCCTTATGGGTTGCGAGGTCAGATGGCAGTCGCTCGTGTAATTCTGGTAGCTCGCCGCTACAGGTTAGATTGGGAGTCGACCCCAATAACAAATGGGAAAAGGCAAAGAGGATGATGATGATGATGATGATGATTTTTAATACACACATATCCTGGGAAATGTATACCTACATTTTCTAGGAGTTGTATGAAATTCCGATATGGTAGGTACTAGGAAACTAATGATAACTGTGAATAAAATTAATAACGTTAACCGCTTACGTTAGTGAACTGAGAATCAGAACTATTTGTGAATAAAGTAAATGAAACACAAAATGAATGAACTGGGAATGTGAAAATTATAATTATTGCCGAGGACAGAGGTTAGGTTACGTTACGTTTATTTTATTCTTCCTGGGTGACAGCCCATCAGTTACCCACGGGATGTGCTTAGGCAAGTGCGAGGAGGGCACCGGTGCGTTCCGTAGGAGATCCCGGAGCCGTCTGCCATGCACCGAGGAAGGCCACTGGAGGGTTTTAGTGAGTGGAAACCTCACATAACCCGGCTACAGCCACATAGCAGCCGGGTATCTTTAAAAGATTTCCCCCTCGTCAACAAAAAAAAAGTTTATTTTATTCACAAGTAGCTCTGATTCTCAGTTACGTGTTTTATTCATTTTATACACAGAAAACATTAATTTTATACATTTAGGTTAGGTTAAGTTTGACCCATTGACACACCCGTTGATTACCTAGGAAATAATTATGTCGAATATAATTTAGGTCACACATTTCCGGACGATTTTAGGAATTATATACATTTCCTAGGACTTGCACAATGGCGGATTACATACATATCCGTTAGCATACTCACTACTAAAGTAGATGAATGACCATGAACAGTTCGACCTTCAACAATAAGAGAAGTGAACTTAACTACTTAATAGAAAATGGAAGCCAGGCTTAGCCTGCCTTATAATGACGCTAAAAATATCCCCACTTTGTCTCGATCAGAATCTTGATGGGTTAACAATTGATAAGTTGCGTGCGCCCTTGAATACTCTGGGTAGAGGCTAACATACACTTCCTACCTGCGATGAAATATAGGGTAGATCCACGATCGCCGCCTCGAAAACGGCACCGTTTAAACAAGGCATAATATGCCTTGTTTAAACGGTGCCGTTTTTGCTCGCGGTCGCGTGCGACCGTGCTGAATGAAAGTGATTTAACTCACATATTATTATTTTACAACCCTATTACAGGGTGCTATGGTTCATTATTAAAATGAAACAACCGCTTGTGGACTATTTTATATTAGCTAGAGAGGTATATATCTGTATAAATAAGCATTGGCACGGGGATACTTTTGATTTTCATATAGACTGTATCTATAGTATATTTGATTTAAGCTTCCTACTGATAAAACGGTAAGTACCAAAGTATACCTATCGTCATCAACAGCTGGAAGGCGTCCATTGCTGACACAGGCCTGCACACGTACTGCACACTACTGTTGTGTGGCTGCACACGTACTGCACAAGTACTGCATGATACGTGACGGCTTTCGTAGAATTTCATACATTACCTAGTCCTCGTGTACAGCGACGGATACGGACTGCAACTGGGTTTGCTGTGAATCAGGCTTTAGTGAAACACACAGACCCCTGTCGTCGTTAGTGTACCACAAGTCCGCACTAAGCGTTTTGCTAAGTCATTCATAGTCCGAACGGCCAAGGAATGGAATGCTCTTCCAGCAACAGTGTTTCCTCCTGGGTATAACCTGGGTCTTTTCAAGTCAAGAAGTGAATTGGCATCTCATGAGCAAACGTGCTCCACCTTAGACAACTTCGTCACTTACCATCAGGTGAGTTGTCAAACGTATGCCTATTTTAGCATTAAAAAAACAGACGATATAAAGCTTTGATTTCTGTATCTATATTCAAATTATGGGAACGGCTGCTTATCAATGACGTCATCAGAGCGACGGTACGGAAGCAAGGTATGAATTGCAAATAGTCATCCTCACAGCTCTTTTCAAGTCGGATTAACGTCATAGCGGAGTGAAAAGCGGCAAAAATAGTACCTTTTTCAAAGGTCAAAACGTGATAAATGAAATAGGGATTAGAAAGGGCGAATGTACTGAGTGACGTATGCTTACAGCTGCTACTGAAATGTTTCTTAAGGCTTTAGAGACAAAGGGGTGTTTTACAGAAATTGCCTGTAAAGTATTTGTTATTTATTATTTAGCTATTGGGTATTACCGCACTAGGTAGACCGAAGATCTGGTTAAAATCACGGAGAGTCGTTGGATACAGCGAGGCCAACAGCCGCCTAGTAACCCTATGGATGGGAGGCCTGCTATGTTCAGCAGTGGACGTCTTCAGGCTGATGATGGTTGTTTGGGTATTGGCTCAGAAGTTCGTAGCAGAGCATGTCGAACATGACATTTAATGGTCAAGATTTTGAGTGTTTTTTTGGTGGTCCTATTAATCTACAATTGGAGAAAAGGCCACTTTCCACCAGGTGAGAAAAAAAAAAAAAAAAGGCTGCTAGCCTGAAGTGGAACCGGGCCGGCCACATCTGCCGCATGTCAGATGACTTGTGGACTAAGAGGACAACGATGTGGACACCGCAGAACATCAGAAGACGCCGCGGTAGACCCAGAAAAAGGTGGCGAGATGAGCTTGATTCTCACTGCCCAAATTGGACCATAAAAGCTCTTAATCAAGAAAACTGGAAGGAGGGAAGGCCTTTGCCCAGCAGTGGGACGATCATGGCTAATAATAAAATAAATAATAATATTAATCCACCGCGTTGACGAAGCGCGGGTTGGTGGATGCCGCATAATGTCCCGACTTTGTTATCCTTGAACATGATAACAAAGTTTTATATATTTAGTAAAACACCAAGATGCAAACAATCAATACTGTTTATTCCTTAGTTAGAAGTTTACATTTTCATTATAAAAACAAGCTCTAGCGGTTCTCCATTACAATTGCACAGACTGCAGACCTAGCCAACAAACATAGACTACCAATATATACTTATGAAAAAGCCATAGACAATACACAACACAAAGATGTTTCACGATGTGTTCCACTTTCCGCAACTGGAAAAGTCATTGGTGCAAGGGTGAACGGGATTCGAAACAGGGTGCGTGGGTTTCAAAACCGCACGGGCTACCGCTGCGCTACACTCGCTCTCATCATCACACTAATATTCATCATCATCATCATTAACAGTCTGAAGTCCACTGCTGAACATAGGCCTCCCCCAGAGCACGCCACCTTGAGCGGCTGCTCGCCTCCTGCATCCATCGGCTCCCCGCGGCTTTCACCAGGTCGTCGGTCCACCGAGTGGCGGGCCGGCCTACGCTGCGTCTCCCGGTTCGTGGTCGCCACTCGAGAACCTTTCTTTCCCATCGGTTGTCAGTTCTACGAGTAAGAGACCATGTCTCAGTTCCATAAGTCATCACTGGCAACACACACTGATTGAAAACTTTCGTTTTCAGGCTCTGCGGTATTTTGGAATATAGATAGCTTATGTACTATATTAACACATAGGCTACTTTTTATCCGAGGGTGAAACCTCGAGACGCAGCTAGTACTGCATTATTCTAACACCCAAATATTGAAGCACAACTCCTAAAAGTTAAAAGTCGTAAAAGCACTAAATCTGCGGAAAATATTCCAATTTTATCGGTGAATCACCACAAAACCCTTTCGTTTATTGAAGCCTTCACTCACAACACCACGGCTTGATTTTAATTTCACGCTCAGAACGGCTCTTTAGCGTTACAGGATCGGCATTGGACCGAAGATCTTTATTTTGGCAGGTAGCTCTACTTACAGGGTGTTAAACTGTTAAGTGGATCAACAGAAGTCAGGTGGTAAGGTACATACTGATGTGTAGGTATGTTTAACTCCCAAAAAACTTTTTTGTCAAGATTTGAAAAGGTGGTACCCAACTTATACCAAACCTAAATGCACTTTCATAGACTAGTATTATTTTCATCTTGAAACTTTTTTTTTTCTTTCTTTATTTGTTTTGGGGCTTATACCCATTCTGGTATGCCAGCCCCATCGTACTCTAACCTAGTTTACACGTATAGTATTTATCAGCAACAAGGAAGCGTCTCACTTATGCAAAAGAATATCAAATAATGAAATGGAAGATGTCCATCACTTATTGATGGAATGCAATAGGTTTGGTATAGAAAGGGAGTCACTTATGCATAAACATAATTTAAACAAATATGACGTTGGTTCATACATTACATTATTAGCGAATCCTATCTTGAAACTTGAGTTTTAGTTTTGACCCATATGTTTTTGTAATTTTTTCCATGGATAATTTTTTTTCTAGGACTTTTCTGCAGTTTGTCTAAATAAGGTAGGTACCACCGCTTTGCCGGTTATTCTGCCGCAAAGCAGTATAGTGTGCAAGCACTACTATGTTTCGTTTTGAAGGGTACTGTAGCTAGTGAAATTACTGGTCAATGAGACTGTATGATCTGATCTCACAGTCTAGTAATCTTATTACTATACTGTGTGAAGTCTCAGGATGACGTGCGCAGTGTAGTGCCACGCAATAGGTAATTTAGAGTTCCGAGTGATACTGCAATCTGGTATGGGCAGCTGTGACGCTTAACATTAGGCGAACGACTAGCTCGTCACGTCGTTCATTTACATAAAAACATCTTTAAACTTGAGTTTTAGTTTCTGACCCATGTTTTTGTTTTTTTTTTTATATGGAACGATATGATAAGAATGTAACTACTTATGTAACTTGAGATGTATTATAATAATTTTCGAAATAAATGGAGGTTGAATAGATAGGTACTGCCTTCTACCACCTGACTTCTGTTGATCCACTTATTAAACAACACCCTGTTTATGGATGCAGCCTTACCTTACCACCACATAATAAAATATACCTAGGTATAAGGACTTAATAGGCCTGGTACATCTCCTACGGTAAATTAAATCAGCTATAAAAGAAATTCCATTGTGACCTTCCAATATCTAATTAACATTATATGAGTCAAAACAGAACTAACCATCTCCGAAGAGACGCTGAGACCATACTTAATCTTTCAATTAAATTCCTAGTAAGTCCGGTAGTGGGCTGGAGCATTTGGACTGTCTATAGGCCACAGGCGCGGATACAGAAATTTCTTAAGGAGGGGGCGCACAAACCATTGAAGTAGGGGAGTCCAAGAAGGAAATTTAGGGATATGGTGGTAAAACACATAAATATACGATACAAGACCAATTTGTGCTCTTCTTAGAATGATGAATTCCATGCACCTATATTGCTGGTAAACTGGCTAATTACCGCGCTTGGTGCTGGTCTGCCTGTGCCAAGGGAGGGGGGGGGGGGGGGCAAGGCTATATCAATTTCTTAGCTATATCAAGTTCTTCTATTGATATAGCTGAACCTTCTTTCTATCATGGAATAATCGTTCCTGGTGTTTTCCAAAGAACAAGAGTTAGAAGGAAAAGATAAAAGACCGCAAATGGGATTAGGGAACTTTGACAATAGCCAACTCTATTATCTTGCCACAAGGGACTACGTCTCTCAGAAATCTTTGCCACCCGAAGCGCAGAGTAGATAATTAGTAGGTACATAGGTAAGTACTCCCTAAAGTTTGACTTGGCTTAATGACTGTTGTCTTTCGAATGAACGTACCTTGTCATGTGTGTGACATGAAGTAAGTAGGTAGGAGCGCGACAGCACGAGTAAAGGCCTATTCAAACCGACGCGTTATTCGCTACCGCTATGGGTAGCGGTATACCGCGGGATTCCGCCCGGGTATTTTATATGATTTGTAAGAAGTTTCGCGCAAGTTTCGCTCTAGCCGCGGTACCTACCTCATACAAAATACAGCCCGGCATCCCGCGCGGTATTTACCGCTACCCACAGCGGTAGCGAATAACGTGTCAGTTTGAATAGGGCTTTATGTTGGACATAGTGCGTAGGAAAGAAATAGGTATATTTATTCCAAGAATAGGTACTATAGAACTTCCTTGATTTATTCAAACCCTTGACCAAAACGATCTGTGGGTTCCATGAAATCTAAAACATGGATGCAGTCGCTATGAGACTACGAACAGTGTCGGCAAATTTGTACCACTGTGGATACGGACAGGTGCGGCTGCGGTGAGCTTGAACTTATTACTTGCGTACTTGCTTGCTTTATACTTACTTACTTACTTAAACTTTCTCTCAACTTTTTTTTTTTTTTTTTTTTTTTATTAATACGCATTTCCACAGACACCTGGGTCCGTGCTCTTTTTTAACATTTATACACTTTATTACTATACATTTTTATACAATTTTGAACATCAATATAGTACAGGAGAGACAGTTTTTTTTTTTTTTTGTTTTCAATATATACTTTTTATAAGTGAATATATAACTTTTTTTTTTCTTTTTTTTTTTTTCTTTTTTTCTTTTTTTTTTTAAGAATTAAAAAATGAATAATACACAACACAATTTCTCTCTACGTTGTTGGAACTTAGGTCGTTTATACCTCATGACACTATACTGCTAGGCACTACCAGTATCACTGATCTATAAACTCTGAAAGGTTGCTGATAACTTTATCCGAGATAAGATCAGTCTGAATCAAATTAAGAAGTTAAGTAAGTATAAGCACTTAGGTAGGTACTCTACTTGAAACTTAAAATAAGGAATAGGTAGAATCATTCTCCATAAGATAGGAACGTAAGACCCAGCGACTAAGAACTAACTACTTTACAAAGGATTGCAACCGGTTGAAAATATTTGCATTAAAAATTCTCGAAGCTGTGCTCAGGCCAGTAAAGTTAGTCTATTTGCTAAAGAATAATCCCAATTTAGGAGCGTTTCACTCTGGCTCTAGCGCACTTGAGCTTAAAGTTTATGATTATAGGGGCACTTGCTTCCTCAAGAGGTTTCTGTGTTTAATGTGTTTGGTCTGGAAGATTTTGTGGGTAATTTTTATTTGTGTTATTGTGTAGGTATCCTAGGGAGTTTAAACTCTAGCCGTTAAAATAAGTACTTATATAAGTTTCTATGACTAACTCTGATAGCGCTGAGGTTTTTGTAAAGTGCATCATGTTCAATGTGATGGTAGCTGAATTGATTTATTATTAATGTCATTCTTCTATTGTTCCAATTCCATTCATTTTTTAAACTTTAAATTCAAACTAATATATTGAAAAATGACTTAATTTTTTCACAGATTTGTACGAGTACCTATAGGTACCAGTAGGGTTAGCACGGCCGGTAGACAAAACTGTCTTTCCCCTGTTTTACTCCAAGCAAGTATGAAGAAAGTGACGTAACACGAGGAAAGACAATTTTGTCTACCGTCCATGCTAACCCAGCAGGAGTAGGTACGAGTAGGCGGAGTACCTACATACCTAGTGTGGGTTCCAGTAGCTGCTAAAAACGCCAAGAACGCTACGAAATTATGCCACTTTTTACCCAGACAAGGCCATATCACATAATTATGATCGTTCCAGTCAATGTGAACGAAAAAAACGAAAATAACGATAACTTTTTGCTCAAGTGGAACCCGCTATTACAAGCAAGTGAAAGCGAATAAGTATTAGAAATATTAAAAGTTTCTATGCGGGTTATTAAAGTAAAATAAGTAAGTAGATCAGATACATACGCGTTCAGTCTGTGATAACCGATCGTATTGATCGATGAGAACTTTCTAAGCATGGCTATAAAATTTTACTACCACAATTTTACCAGGCGTGGCTTTACGAGCTAACTTCTAGACTTTACATCTAGGACTCACATTGTAAAACACTGCTGGCAAGGCTAAGGGGAAGAAAACTCGGCCGAGATATAAACGTAGTCTATATACCTACTCTCGGTCAAGATTTCGCGAGGCCCAAGCAACGTAAGGGACAATTGACAAACAATTGGAGCCCAAGCATAGACCTAGGATGTAACTAAAATATTATGTCTGTGAGCCCATGCAAGGCACTACGTCACATGAGCCTAAGCAAAAATGCGATGTAATGTATGTACCTATTACTTAAATTAGCAGAGGGTTATTAACTAATTATTTATACGATAGGAACACCTAACGGAAAATGGATTTAAATTCATATTGTTCGTATGAATTGAAAACAGAACTTTTAGTGAGGAAAAACTTCTATTTGGTACTGATGCATGCACGACATTTTATGAAGCTAATTTTTGGTAAAACCCTTTGTCTTTTTTACTAAAGGCACTCCGCGGTTTCACCCGAAATGTACCTAATTTCCTGTGGATGATTTGGATGGGAATTTAGGTACCTAATTTAAAAGTTTCGTCTTAGTTAAAGGGGGAAATCCGTGAGTTGGTACCTAGTAAAGGTTTGCGCACATTAGGGCGGCCCGGATCACTACGCATAGAAAAACGTATCGCATACAAAACCCTCCTACGAACCTAGGTAGGTCGTAGAGTTTATATTGAACTAGTATTTATTTTTTAGTAGTATGTACCCATAAGAATAGGTATACATAAGCCCTACATAAGAATAGGTATGTTCATATGCACCTATCCTATAGTGTGTAGTTCATATACCTAAAATGTACGAAAGTGATGAATTAGGAATTTTGTTTGTGATGCGTTGAAAACGTTATTGAAGCTTTGTCAAATCCCCCGTACTCACCCATTCACTCGTCGCGGTGAAATTAGGATCTACAAAAACAATAAAAACGTACACACAGCCGGATAAAACCGTACCCCTTATAAAACATTTACGGAAGGCTTAAGGAGCAAGCGCTGAGCGGTTATTTTGAAAATTGAACTAAAAGTAAACTAAATAAGAGTTATGGAGTGCTAAACTACTACTAGGTGGCTGGACTTTTCTGCAAAGTTCGTCTAGGTACGTACCACCGCTTTGCCAGTTATTCTGCCGCCAAGCAGTAGTGTGCAAGCACTACTGTGTTCCGATTTGAAGGGTACTGTAGGTAGTGAAATTACTGAGCAAATCAGACTTTATGATCTGATCACTCAGTCTAGTAATCTGATTACTTGACTGTGTGATGTCTCAGGATGGCGTGCGCAGTGCAGTGTCAGGCGAAACTTTATTGTTTTAAAGTTCCGATGTGACACTGCAACTGTTATGGGCGGCCGTGTCGCTTAACATCTAGTGAACGACATAAAATTTAAAAAAACATTTCATAATGTGCAGTTGTGCACTTGCAAAAATTAATTCTGGCTCTAGGATGCACTCGAATGGGCGTAGTTTTCGCACCTTTTCTCCCAGCAAAAAAGGCACTAGACTACCTATCTAACCTCTGGTTTCTCGTACGATTGTCAAACTGATGTTAACTAACATAACAAATATTATCCGCTCATTGGTTGACGATAGCCGATGATCAACAGGTAGGTAACCAATAAGCATTCGGTAGTTTAAAGTTGGCACGAGTTTACGAGAAACCGGGGGTAAGAGATAGAGATACTACCTACTTACGTAATGCTCAAGTGAAGCCGAGGATCACGTTACTCGAGGTAAATGAAATGAAATGAAATGAAATGAAATGAAATTAACTTTATTCCTAACATATAACACACAATATCGCATAAGTAACATTAATACAAGGACAAGGACAAAATAAACTTTCAATTCACACTCCTATGCGATACTGCGCGATGTCAGGAATAGGTCCCGACTCCCGGCTCAGCATACAACTAAGGCTGCAAATAACAACCTCAGTCACTGATTTTCAGCCGGAACCCATGCCATGACATCACGGACGCAACACACATTATACGACTACAAAGTACAAAATTACAATTCACAAACATAATAGATAAAAATAAATAAAACTTAAAACACACAGCAAAGAGTACACAAGAACAAAGAAAAAAAAAAAAAATGTAATGAGTTTAATACATTTAAAACTTTCTTACTGGCAGCCCAGAGTGGCCAATAGTGGGAGGTAAATAGGTATAGGCACCTACCTAACATTATCATTGGCTTTGTGCCTTACCTTACCCAAACCCATTAATAAGTATTAATTGTCTTTGCCTTACCTGTCCACAATCCACATAGGTACATTTCCTTTATATGCTGTATAGGTCGGTAAAGACCAAGTCAGTTCATAAAAATCATGAGCTTTATTTATTGTCACATTTAGATACCTACCTCCTTACTTCTAGTCCTCTCACCTTTCACTCGACTTCGGCTAGGTTAGATTACAACACAGAACCGCTCTCGCTTATAATCCAGACCGTGTCTCAGGATATCCCACGTTAAGGCGAGACTGGCCCAAAAACGCCCTTGTAAGAACAGACTTTTCTCTGAGATAAACCACACTTTTAGATATGAAAAAAATATATGTTATTCTTAAGGATGTCTTTGAGTTAAACCATAAAACTTATACATAAAAGGAATAACTTCACTCGATCGAAAAAAAATCCAAAGTTACCTCTATCTTACATTTTTTGAAATGACTATTCGACTTGTTTTATACGAATCGTATTATTTAAATAATTTTTAATGCATTATGTATTGATCAAAAAATTTAAATCATTAATAAAAATGTTAAAAAGTTAATACGGTAATTTTATATGAATTTATATCTTGGAGTCATGGCATCCGAGCGCGTTTTCGGGGCCGCCAGTCCGCTCGCAGAGCCCGTCGACGCCGGACGTATGCCAAATTTTTGCGCTCTACGACGCGAAGGTACGCTAATCGTAAATTTTAATTTATAAATAGAATAATTTAATTTAATTGTTTATTTCGAGTAACTTAACTAAGAAGTGAATAAAAAAAGATTAATAAAATGGGTAACAAATGTAATAAAAGGAAAAAAAATAAGTTATGCATTTAGAAAATCGTACGAGTCCAGGAGCTAACGACGGTTTGTGTTTGTGTGGGCAAATGTGGACAGGCGTGGGCAAGCGTAAGCAGTTATGTACAAGTGTGAAAAAGCTATGGGCAGGTGAGCCGCTGGTGGGGACAGGTGGGGGCAAGTGTGAGAAAGCTATGGGCAGCTGGGCTGATGTGGGCAAAAGTACCCAGGTGTGGGCAAGTTTGAAAATGTGTTAGCAAGCATGGGCTAATAGGCAGTTTGTGTGGGCAAATGTGGACAGGCGTGGGCAAGCGTAAGCAGGTGTGGGCAAGTGTGAAAAAGCTATGGGCAGGTGAGCGGCTGGTGGGGACAGGTGGGGGCAAGTGTGAAAAAGCCATGGGCAGGTGAGCGGCTGGTGGGGACAGGTGGGGGCAAGTGTGAAAAAGCTATGGGCAGCTGGGCTGATGTGGGCAAAAGTATCCAGGTTTGGGCAAGTTTGAAAATGTGTTAGCAGGCATGGGCTAATAGGCAGTTTGTGTGGGCAAATGTGGACAGGCGTGGGCAAGCGTAAGCAGGTGTGGGCAAGTGTGAAAAAGCTATGGGCAGGTGAGCGGCTGGTGGGGACAGGTGGGAGCAAGTGTGAAAAAGCCATGGGCAGGTGAGCGGCTGGTGGGGACAGGTGGGGGCAAGTGTGAAAAAGCTATGGGCAGCTGGGCGGAAAAAAATTGTTCAAAATTATACCTGCATCATGTACTTTTTTAACATTATAACATTTTAATCGTACCATTCATCATTATTATACCTACCTACTGGAAATAAGGTAATTGAAGTCGTTATTACCATGGGACTGGGTAGGTATTACAATAATAATAATAATTACCAAAAATAGCATTAAAAACACGGTTGTATCTCATACGTATTTTTTATCTAATAAAATAACGGTAGGTTCACAATTATTATATTATTATGTCAATCCAGAACATAAGCTAACTCTATTCTCAAAGCGACTTGATCTCCGCTACTGAGTTACATAACGTGGCTAACGAGCGAAACAAGTGCGCGCGGCGCATCGCACACAACTTTTGGGTCGCGTAAATGAATACGTCGTGCGTTCAAAAAGTGCGGCTTGAGGCAGCGTAAAATACCTAAAGATCCGGAAAAGCCTCGCCTTAACTCCACCGCCTTAACACCAAGACTTAAGGTCCAAAATCTTACTCCGAACCCCTAACGACTGTTTGATTCATAGTTACGCAGTAGGTATTACGCTGTCCGATCTTCCCTCAATACATTAGGTACATTCATCATAGAGAACCTCCAAATTATTTGTTGAATAAAATATTGGAAGGCTTGATCTAAAAGCCTTTCCTGCGAAGAACTTCGTGGGTTACTACGACAGAGGAATAAAGAAACCTTCCTAAGACAAGATAAAATAGGTTAAGGTGGAACGTTAATAAATAGAATGTATCAACAAATTACGATTAAAAGTATCTCCTAGATATCATTGCTTTAGCGAC
The DNA here is from genome assembly GCA_910589525.2 of Ennomos quercinarius. NCBI lineage: Eukaryota > Metazoa > Arthropoda > Insecta > Lepidoptera > Geometridae > Ennomos > Ennomos quercinarius. Next base: position 2,656,246 of record OU342502.1, read on the forward strand.
AAATGGCAATAAACAATTTTCTTCTTTGTTTTTCAGTCTATTGCCATTTGTCGCTAAACCAATGATACTAGTAGGTAGGTGATACTTTTAATTGTAATTTATTGACACATTCTGTTTATTTGCGCAAAATTAGCTTTCATGTAATCACGTTGAGTAATTAATCTATTATTGGCAAAAGAACGCAAGAAAATATGAATTTGCCGCGCTAGTGTAACGTTCCACCTTAAATAGGTATTGGTTTTATACATCTACTGTAGTCGTTGAGTCGAACTAGTAATGCGCTATCTCTATTACACATCTTCGTACAGAAGACAAAATAACAAGATTTTCGCTTAGTGGGCGTAACCTAACGGTCCAAAATAGTAAGCCGCGTTCACAATAGACAAAAAGCTGGCTGCGATTAAAATTAAAATTTTTAAATGGATTAAACACTGTTTTTTAATTTTTTTTTAAATATTACTGTCATAACTGATTAGTCTATATAAGGACTTAATACTTTTTTAAGCCTTTTTGCAAGGAAAATGGCGGATATAGACGTACTGACTTCAAGAAAACGTTATCCGATCCGGATGAAAATCGATATCTGAGAATCCCCCTTTATTTTTTTTAATAAGTACTTATAAAAATAATTTATTTTTAACAACGTCTTTCCGGCGAACCTTTGCTCTCCATTCCCATTTTGGTTCTGTTTTTTTTTCACAGCAAAAAAACACAATCCAAAAACAAGCCACGTCGCGGTTTAGAGAGAAGCGGTCGAAGTCGCAGTATTCGCAGAGAACACAAAGCGTCTGAACAGATAGGTACGAGTAGCACAGACAGACTGCCGAGTGATTTTACCGAGGATAATAGTGTTCTGTGGATTTTACTAACAATGTGAACGCTGCTTGTGCGCGTTGCCTCTGACGAATCTGGGGGTCTAGTAAAGATCCCAGCGTGAGGCGCTAACGACTTACGCTGACATCTTTGCTAGACCCCCAGGCGCATGGAAAATATCTCGTTACTATCTCGAGTCGGCGAATATAGTATAGGGATCTGTAGGTAGAGTACGGTACGATTCAAACTCAACTGCTGCTGTGGTGTGGCGGCTGTGGAGTCGGCGCGAAACGCTGCGCAGTAGCAAATATTAGATTTGCGGAGGAAGAGGTAAGCTGTGTGCGCAGCGTGCGGGGGGGGCTTACAGCGCACTTCATAGCCGCCACAGAATTCTCACTAGATAGCCGCCATTGTTTTTGTTTCGCACTCTAAGATTAAGAACAAATCAGATGGATAGTATCAAATGGAGAATACTCCGAAGAACCGCTTGATCGAATTGCAACATCGAATTTCGCTTGCTAACGATCTTCTCGTAAGATTTCTTTCCTACGCGGTCCGCGTTACTGACAATTTTGTTTAAATTGTACCATGAAGTTAACAGGAACATTCTTAAATTGGCTTGGAAATATCCAGAGAATGGGTAGCAGCATTCTCCTCGGTACATCAAAATCTTCTACGATAACCAAGCCGGCTGCCAAGCGTGGTGATTATGGCAAACCCCTATGATAAGCATCCAAAGTGGCGTTTGATGGGGGGGGCCTGTGTTCAGCAGTGGACGTCTTCCGGCTGTTGATGTGATTTCACTTTGGTCGGTACTTCTAATATAGTAACTAGATACTTATTTTTATTTATTATCGTTTATTAGCCATCTATCGAATAAAACTCAAAAAATACGTACAAAAAATATTTATTTGAATAACATCATATAAAAACTCTTAGATAAACTTTATTTACTGTGATTACTTAATAACTAGACATATCACAGGCGTAGAATAGAAGCCAAGAAACCGGAACTGGCCGGCGATCCGACAAGAGAAAAATAAAAGCCTAATTTAAAGCGCGAAGCCTAAATATATTTGTTGGGTCCCGTAGATAATTAAATTTTTGACGTGACATTCTATCACTGAAAATGCAAATAAAAAAGATAAAACAATACTACCGAATCAAGTATTTTTTTAGTATGATAATAATTTCAATTATTTATTTTTACTGATGTCGTCAATGTTAATAATCAATTATGTATAATTGTACTAAAATAAAGCCCAAAGCTAATTTCGTGCAAAACATGATTTATTAAAGTTATTTGCTTAAATAACAAAATATGCCCAGAAGACGTCATCGTCATCATCATGTGATGATGATGATCATGTCTTCTGGGCAAATTACTAAAATAAAGCCCAAATCTAATTTTGTGCAAAACATGATTTATTAAAGTTATTTGCTTAAAATTATTAAACATGCCCAGAAGTAATGCACAAAATTTAAGATATTATTATTAAAACTAATTATAATCATTGGGTATAATATTAATAAATTAAACTTTGAAACACCTTCTTCAGGCCACTGTTTTTACTCGATCCTAACGATAGAATTTTCTAGATTTTTTAAAGGCTTTTCTACTTGTTCCATTTTACTACCTACAGAACCCCAAAAGCTTAAAATAAATTACTAATTAGACCAAGTGCACACAACGCTACGTTAACCGACAACATTGGATAAAAGTTACATAAAACACTAGTATTAAACTAGTTTTAACCGGTTTTTTACAACTTGTGCCGCTTGCTAGCTCAACTTGTTTTTAAACTTCACCCATTGTGGACACGGCTTTAGTTAAATCTAATTTTAGGTTTGTTTTGGACCTTATTTTTCGAGAGTTAAAGTTAGTTTAACGTTTTTATTTAAAGTCAGTCTAATAAAAATTATTCTTAATTTAAAGCAGAAAGATAAAGTTAATTTGTTAATTTTATACTGCAATTACTAAAATGTTTGTTCAAAATAAAATTATATGGGAACATTTTGCAAGAGTTAATTTTAAAAAAAAAACAACAATACATCTATCAGCGAAATCTGAACCCCGCCTCATAGATGCACATTTTCAAGCTCTCCATCCGAAATGTAATCACCCGAGCTATGGTGTTGCCAGTATTACATCGTGTGCACCAAGTTCGCTATTTTATCACAAGGCACAGATCTATGCAGCACATTCGATTTTTATTGTCAAAAATAGCTAAAACCGCAAACAATATCTAAAAATACATTTTATATTTTACAAGTGTTGAAAGTCGTCTTAAAATCTATTTCTACATATTATATATCACCCAAAACCTCAAGATGCAACATTTACTAACATTGCACTGACAGTAGAATCAGCTGATAGCAGGGATTACAAACATTTTTAGCTGTGGCGTACTCGCCCATGAAAAAGTTTCCATACCAGCTCCATATAGAACCTCTTGGTTGCTAGGGGCGACGGATCATAAAGTCACAGTCAAAAAGTAACCAATTGTTTCCTACCTAGGACGTCAAAAATGATATTCATTATGGTTGGCACTGATAGATCTCTAGTGATTTTAATCTTCGTTTTTGTTTACCTATTGAAGATTTCTTAATTCAAGTAGTTAGATTTTTCATAACTATTGAAAATTGTGACATATCTGATAGAATTTATAGGTAAAATCATCGTAATTCTGATATTGGTCAACCATTTCGTGGTGGTAACCCTAAAAATCAGCTGATTCAACTGTCAGTGCAATGTTAGTAAATATTGCATTGCATGTTGAAAATGGCTATGGTATAGATATCTTTTTACAATTTTTATTGACCGGTAATTTTTCTACATTAATTAGTAATTGGTAAACATTTGATTTGATATGTTTAAATTCTATTCTTACATCAACCAGTTGGACAGCGTGCGGCCGATATCGGTCATAAACACAATTTAATTCTTCGAATACTACAGAATTCCCGAAACCGGCCGCTCACTGGGTTAAAATTAACATTAGGGTACCGCATCTCAAAAGAAAAAAACGGAACGGCTTTAGAACCACTAATGCAATGTAATGATTGGTAATGGTGTATTATGTATGGATGTAATGTAATGAATGACTGAGAGGTATACATACAGACACATATTGCGTAACGCTAATATCATGAAAAGCGTCATATGGTCTGTTTCAATTTTTTTTTTAAATATTTTAACGCAGACATAAAATCTGGACAGGAAATAAGCGATTCTTAAAATATATGATTTAAAAAGCAACATTTATAATGTCCAAAACTATAGTTGACAATATCAACCTAAGCTATCCAGTCGTCTTCTTTTCTCCTGCCGAACGCTCGCTAATACCTCATTTCAATAAGAAGGGGCGCTGTCGATTTCAACGTAAGGAAAAATGGACCTTCTTGCGCTGGCAAGAAGGTCGAGACTGTAAGGGAATATTTACCGGCTGGGAGGGAAGGCAGTTCTAGCACCACGAAGCCAGATCTGAAAAGAAAGTCAATCTTAGGATATTTTTTTTAAATACATACTTAAATTTTGCATGATCATAGTGCATGCATACTCTATAGAAAGACTATTAAATTTAGGAAGCTATTTACACAGCAACAACCGGAAAACGTCCACTGCTGAACTCAGGCCTCCCACATAAAACGCCACTTTGGACGCTTATCATAAGGGGAAGTTGCCATAATCACCACGCTTGGCAGGTGGCGTGGTGATCGCAGATTTTAATGTACCGAGGAGAATGCTGCTGCTCATTCTCTGGATATTCCCTTAGACGGCTCTTACGGCACCCACAGGAAGAAATGGGGTGGCCCTATTCTCACACGAGGAGAATGCAACTGTTTCTATAGTGTTAAGGATTATAATTAATTGTGTACCAATATTTACTTATAAATTATAAATAATTAAAATAGTAACTAGTTATCAAATAACATTTGCACGTCTGCTTGCAGACTAAATAAATGAGCAAAACTTATTGTAACACCTAATACTTTTTTTTATGTAAACGAATGACGTGACGAGCTAGTCGTTCGCCCGGTGTTAAGCGACACGGCCGCCCATAACAGATTGCAGTGTCACACGGAACTCTAAATTAATGTTTCGCGTGACACCGCGCACTGCGCACGCCATCCTGAGACATCACACAGTCTAAAAACAATTTTTAGACTGTGACCTAATACACTGTGTGTTACTATGTATTTTAGCAAATAAACGTTTTGGTTTGATTTGATTTGAGCTTTTTTATTTAGTCACTAAAGTACATGTATACGGAACCCTCATAACACGGGTCCGACTCGTACTTGGCCGGTTTTAATGTATTCAAATTCTCATCAAACTCACCTATGAGGTCCTGAAGATTCTCTCAAAAATGGCGCAGTAACGCTAGGGTCGTCCAAACTGTCCACTCTTGCATCAATCCCCATCTGATAGACCTTAGGCCCTTTAAGTTCGGCGACTACATGGCAACCCCCACGCGAATCGGGGACCGTTATTATAAATTTGGGGTTGTTGGGGTAAGTTGCTCTGTGGTTCTCGCAACCGCCTGCGGTTCGACCTGACCATTCACCCTTTAGCTGTGGATTTAAAGGTTTCTGTTAGACAGTGCCTGCATAACTTTTACAAGCTTTTTTGTTATACAAATGGTAGTATCAATTTTATGCAATGAATACATTTTGATTTTTACAGTCCTTGGGTCAGGAGCTAATGCATTTCTATTTTTCGACGTGCGTATAACGAGCCTAGTTGCGTTTGTCAAATTTTACAACGGCATACAGAATAGCATTTTAAAACCATTCCACGAAGATATCGTAACGCGTCGCGTTACGTGTCTAGATATTCATCGGGAATAACGGCACAAATAAACTAACGCGTGGCATACAGAATAAATTTTTTGATTCCATGTCATGGCGCGTTATAACCCGCGTTTATGTTTATAGCACGTTATGATGTCACGCGTTATTGGCAAGGAATCTCATGTGGCATAGCAAATAAGGCCCTTGCGTAGTGAACAGCCGAGTGAGTTTAAAACAGTGATTGCGCCATTTTGTTCACTGCAGACCGACTTACGTTTTTAACATGTGGAAAGTCCTGGAGCTTGTTCATATTAAATGGACACCTTGCATACGCCCGCAGTGTGTAGAAAATGGTACGACTTTTCTCGTACTGGGATACCACTAGTGTGTATCTGAAAATTTGTAGATTTGTGATGTATCGCCGGCTAATAAACAGATTTTTTTTATTTATAGATTTTTTTTTATTCGTGAACGTGACTTGAACCCGAATCTAAAGTCGACAGGGCTTGCTTTTCTAGACTCCCTTTAAAAAAAATCCCCAAAATTTAAAACGCATTAAACCATAATTTACATATAATTTTTATATATAATTTATATATATAATAGATAAACAATTAAAAGCACACGAACGTCGTACGAATAACATTCGAAGACCTAAGCTACCGTGCTATATCTAATACTTTTTAGAATAACTTAACGAGACTCTATTTTTCTAATAATACACTGGTACGACATACCTGCCTCCTATGCTTTCTGTAGTGGTGATTTTGCAGAGGTAATGAGGGCTGTTGATTCTTATACCGTCTATATAAGGCTCAGGATCGTCTGGCAAGTAGAAGAAACAATAAACATGCTATAATAGCGTTAGATGGCGCTATTTTCAATGACTAAAACTAAATACTGTTAATAATAGCCACACGGCGCCCGCGCCTTAGACTTAAAGCAAAAACTACGGGTTTTCACTACTAGATGGCGCTCTAGTAAATTTCCTCGAGACAAAAACAGGTCCGCTTAGGCTTTTGTTGCGGATAAATGTTTTAGTACTTAGATATTTTAAATTGAAACAGAAGATAGCGTCATTGTCCCACAATCAATTGCTTTTGTTTTTAGCGTTATGACTGACGCTAGATGGCGCTTTCCCAAATTTCACCAATTACTTCAACGGTGTCTTGTTATTATTGATGATACCAAGAAGCTTACATACAAACGCTGGAGAATGGATTGCGAACAACGCTTTGAAGCAAGCAAATGTGGTTTAGAATGACGTTTCTTATGTTGTGACCGTTGGGCGTTATTTATTATTTATTTATTTTCTTCTCTTTATGTTATAAGTAAAACATAAGAAACATAATTCGCTTCAAAGCGTCGATCGCGGTGCATTCTCCAGTGTTTTGTGTAAGCTTAATGGTTTTTTTTTTTTTTTTTCTTATATTTTGGCTCCACACATAGTGTATTTAGCCAGTGTCAAGTATTGTAATTATTCATCGAGTTATGGAATATTTCACGTGTCAAAGTCAAGTCTTCAAGTCTTAGTCACAGTCCAGTCTAAGTCAGGTAATCATAGTCCAGTCTAAGTCATACCCTAGTAAAGTGGTGGCGACTTTACCAGAAGCTTCTATGGAAATTTGGAAGCAACACGAAAAACCACGTTTCACTACATTATATCACTTGCCCACACTCATGCTCGTAATTCAGCACTTAATGCGTAAAACACCACCAATTTTAACCATTAACACTGGAAAAAGCACAAGTTTAGAAAAATAATACAATGAAACGACGTAAACTTTTTTGAGTTCCCGCCAAAACCCCCAGCTTAATGGTTCTATAATAATGAAAATATCTTTAAAGTAATCAGCAGTGATATTTAGAAATGCGCCATCTAGCGTTCATTTATAAAAGCCTCTTAGATGACACTTACAAGGGTAGTAAACTCGTTTCCCATTGTTCTTGTACACAAGCAGCGTGATGTATTCCTTATTGTCCCTGAAATCGTCTATCTGTGTGATATGTCGAGTCAATAATAGCCACACTTCGCCCGCGCCTTGGACGTGAAGTGAAAACTGCGGGTTTTCACTTATATTGTACGCGTCTTTCGCAGGACCATTGCCGGCGTCCCATTTCCTAAAAAAACAGAGCGATTAAATTATACATTTCTGTTTACAAAACATGTCTTAATATAGCTCTTATGGAACCAGCCTAAAAGTGGAAGAAAACATTATCAAAATTAATAACGAAATTATGTTTTCAATCGTTAAAATATGAGCCATAGAAAACTTTAAAAGAAGGTTCATTAAAAGAAAGCCGGTAAAAAATTTTGAGATGGCATTGTCAGTAAAGCGATGTGCTGATTACTATCTAGTCATCTCTTTCGCACTCATAACAAAACCAATTTTTTTTTATGCGATTGAAGACGTGACGAGCTAGTCGTTCACCTGATGTTAAGCAACACGGCCGCCCATCACAGTTGCAGTGTCAATCGGAACTTTAAAACAATAAAGTTTCGCGTGACACTGCACTGCGCACGTCATCCTGAGAAATCACACAGTCTAGTAATCAGATTACTAGACTGTGTGATCAGATCATAAAGTCTCATTAAAAGAAAGCCGGTAAAAGATTTTGAGATGGCATTGTCAGAAAAGCGATGTGCTGATTAGTATCTAGTCATCTCTTTCGCACTCATAACAAAACCAATTTAAATAAGGTCTGCTATATACCACCGCAAACTTACCATTTAAACAACGACTCAAGCTAATTTAAAACGTTTTTTAGGCAACAAATATGCCTAAGTGTTTGAAACTGATTTTGTACAAAATATGTCTAAAACAATAGTTTTATCAAAGACTATACTAGTATACTAGTTGAGAGTTGCCAACTTTTGAAGAAGAAAAAAAGCAGTGATATGAAAAAATGAGACACTGATAACCGTTCTTTGAAATGAGTGAACCGATGAATCACTCATTCGATTTAATGATATGGGACTTTGATATACTTTAGCTTCATAAGTTAAGCAACGTTGGCTGCGGGCAGTACTTTGATGGGTGACCGCTACAAAAAGTTGCATTTACAACTGAGTGCTATCGTGCTTCGGAGGGCACGTTAAGTCGTCGTTCCCGACCGTTGTCGAAGACAATAGTCGTTAAGCCAAGTCAGAAGCCTTTGGGCGGCCTAGAAATTCTGACACCAGGGCTGACCACTTGCCCACATAAGAAGATTGTGGCAATCTGAACGAAAGCCACCATTATTGGACTGGGTGTGGCAACATTATTTCCTGTTTTGGCATTTCTTAGCTGTCAAATCGTGAATCGAATTAACAGTGGTATTCATAGTCAACGGGTGAACAAACCCTCAAAATCAATCACTCAACTTTCACGTAGAGGTTAAATGTTGAATCGTTCTTCTTTCAATTTCATAAACAATCGCTGGAGAGAATCCTAACTGAATAGCAGTTTAACACATATTTTTTTTCTAATCTGTGCATTTCAATCATGTTTCGGCCGTTTGGTTGACGAAACTCGGACAATCAGCATTCAGCCCCTGACAATGTCAAATTAGGGGTTACTTTTGTTTATGAAATGCATAAAACTTGAATTCGCTACACAGCGCCTGAATCATCCCCTAGAGGAGCCCCCAACTTGACTATGAATTCCAGTGTAAAAGTCGTGGTAATTAGGGTAGCGTTTATACAAATATAACTTACTGATGTATACAATATGTGAACTCAAACAACGCCGGGTTCCAATTAAGATAGAAGACGTCGAAGAAGCTCAGTATACTGCGGTAGTCTATCCAGAAGACCCCATTGTCGTACTGCGCAGCGCTATCAGGAGAATACTGTAATAGGGACTTCAACTCCGGAGTCCAGTGAGCAGTGTCCAGCTCCGAATAGTTCCCGCGCCAACGTAGATGCGACCATGGATTCTTCAGCTTGAATAGTTTTACGCCCTGAAGGGTAAAAACTTTATTAGAAATCAGACTGCGTACAAATAGAACCATCTCTTTCCGTAACAGCCGGCTAAGAGAATATCCATTTTTTTCTATGTAAACGAATAACGTGACGAGCTAGTCGTTCGCCTAGTGTTAAGCAACACGGCCGCCCATAACAGATTGCAGTGTCACTCGGAACTCCCAAACTAAAGTTTCGCGTGACACCGCGCACTGCGCACGCCATCCTGAGACATCACACAGTCTATAAAAGTTTTCTAGACTGTGAGATCAGTTCGTAAAGTCCCAGTGATGACATGCCATGACATGTATATTCAAAATGTTATGAACAGTCTGCGTTATAATCTAAGTACTAGAGAAAAATACCATAACGCAAGGATATAATCATACCCATCCCCTTCTATCCTATTCTTCCTAATTTCGTGGATTTATTCATACAAATAAATAAACAAATCCAGTAAGCTAGTTGTCTGCTATTAAAAACTAACAAGTAAATATTATTTTCATAAAGTAGGTTAAAAATGAATGAAATAATCGAAAAAGTAAGTAAAATCTTTAGAGTATAGCCCAAAAGCATAGAGAGAACTTGATTATCTGTCAATCGTACCACTTTTTTGGACACTTTTTATATGAAGTGGACGCTTTGATGTGAATGACTGACAGATTTGTATAGAAAAAACAGTTGACTCGAGTCAAAAAAATAGTACAGTGCTTACCGTAAGCGTAGCTATGTTTGATATGTCTGTTTCTTTCCTTCTCCACTGACGTAGCGATACATGTGAGCAGTGCAAATATAATATCATTTTGATTGATCTCTCTATGCTTTTAGTCTATACTCTAAGGTAAAATCGGTTAATAAATCAAGGAGTAATAAGTTTTTAAAGTTTCCGAGGGGGCATCGTCTGCCCCTTTCATGCAAAACAGAAGATTGCCTAAAGCTACCACAGATTAGTAATGAGGTACTATGAAGGAGCAAGAGTGACGTCACTGCATGTTTGAGCTGTCTCTTTCTATTCCTGTAATTCCTGTATTTTAAAATGATTGTAACTTTGTCATTTTTTGGGATATTTCATTTTTGTTTTCACGACTGTTTATTTTTTGGAGAATATTATTAATTTATGCAATCAGAAAATAGCAGGACCCTAGCCTATTCTTTCGAAATCAAGCTGGGTTAATTGGTTTTTTTATTGGCAGCACTGGCTTGCACATGATTGGACGAGACGAGATCGTTAATCATAGGCAGGATCGGTTGAGTAAGAAAAACCGGATGAGAAAAGGACTAAATCTTTTAGTTTTTAGTTTCCTAGCGAAAAGATTCGATGTGTATCGAAAAATCAAGAATAAACAGTAGTTTAAAAGGTGCTCCGGGTTTATTTACAAATCAACCTTTCACTCTATCCTCTTACTTCCTCTTTCTTACTTCTTGTTCTATCTTTTTTTTTCTACTATTATCACTTTTCCACTCATCCAATTTTCCATCTTACTTTTCGCCTCCCTTCACCAATCATCTCATACTAATTTCTCCTCCTCCCTTCCCGTTCATCAAAGCTAAATATTATTTGCAAATAGACATTTTACCTCTTTTAAAATTTTTACTTACGTTAACAAGTCGCACATCCAACACAGCATATGCATGCGTAGCGACCAGCCCAGTCCGTTCAGCTTCCGCATCCGGCAACGTTCCGGTGGCGACTGTAGCCAAAATATCTCCGCGCTCGATCCTAGTTCGAAGCTTCTCGAACAATGCGTCCGCGTTGAAATCCGGCTCGTTCGGTCTTATCGCGCAACGTTCCGGGATCCAACCGGTTAGCGCGTGTAGGTCTATGTTCTATGGAGAATCATACTAAAAATTTATGATTTACTTAGTATTAATAAATAAAGCTGCTCGCCTCCTGCATCCATCGGCTCCCCGCGGCTTTCACCAGGTCGTCGGTCCACCGAGTGGAGGGCCGGCCTACGCTGCGTCTTCCGGTTCGTGGTCGCCACTCGAGAACCTTTTTCCCCATCGGTTGTCAGTTCTACGAGCGATGTGGCCTGCCCATTGCCACTTCAACTTACTAACTCTAAGAGCTATATCGGTCACTTTAGTTCTCCTGCGGATCTCCTCGTTCCGGAGCTTATCTCGCAGGGAAACACCGAGCATAGCTCGCTCCATAGCTCGCTGCGCGACTTTGAGCTTACTAATGAGGCCAACAGTAAGAGACCATGTCTCAGTTCCATAAGTCATCACTGGCAACACACACTGATTGAAAACTTTCGTTTTCAGGCTCTGCGGTATTTTGGACGAAAAGATAGGACGAAGCTTCCCGAACGCTGCCCAGCCGAGTTGGATTCTTCGCGCCACCTCTTTGTCTTTGTCTTTGTCTTTGTTGGTGTTTGTGTTTGTTGTTTGTTTGTTTGGATGCAGGAGGCGAGCAGCCGCTCAAGGTGGCGTGCTCTGGGGGAGGCCTATGTTCAGCAGTGGACGTCTTCAGGCTGTTAATGATGATGATGAATAAATAAAGAACTAACGCCCAACGATCACATACATAGATCCTGGGCCCTAACTAAGAGCCACAGAATAGATATATAGTACGAGGCCAAAGCGGGGATGAGTCGGCGGGCCGCGCGGCAGGGGCGGTCTAAGTTAGAATGGTTCCAACCACCAGGTAATTTATTATTACACGAAATACAATAGGTATTTTAAAAATTTACTATTCATAAACTCTCCATTATATTTAGTTCAACTACTACACAAAGTTTCATGATCTTATTTAAAGTATTCATTGAATAATCGCTGTTTATTTGTACGGTTTGGAATTAACTTTGTATTTTTTTTCTATCCAGAAAAGTATATAAATTCGTGTTTTCACTATACATTTGCAGTAGCATTAGTCCTGAACTTTACAATATATTAATTTCAAAGTCATTGTTGCAATATTGTTGACAGGACACTGCCTCATGCTAAGCCATTTTAAGCATTTTGGCGTTGTATAGACTCTTAAGGGACCCAGGAACTACGAAGACCATGGTCCCACAACACCCAGACACAGAACAAGTATTTGCATAAGTATTTGTATTTGATTTCTTCCTGTGCACAAATACTTGTCCTGTCGCGGGAATCGAACCCGCCGCCTCCGGGTTATGAGCCGACCTGCTCAACCACTACACCACAGAGGCAGTCAACATACATACACTAGTTGCGCCCCGCGGTTTCACCCGCAGATATAAAATATTTGGATTTTTTTAATTGAAATATAGAGAATCAAACTGCCATCAAATAAAAGTTCTGGGGCTTTACCGTCACCTCATAATACGATTCAAGGGAAGATCTAAAATTATTAATCGCTAAAGCACAAATTTTCTTGTAGTAATTGCGTTTCATCTTCATTTGAAACGCGCTAAGAGGTGATGGTAGGCCCTGTTCTGGAAAGTGCGGGCATTTCTTATTGCTGTCTCACTCTCTCTACATTCTGGATATAGCAGTGGGAGTGAGAAAACAAGCTTTCGAACTAAAAAGAGGCAATTTTATGTAAACAAATACAAATTTAAAAAGTAGTTACTCACACTATTAGATCCAGGGAAATCGTAGCCCCCCATCACTTTCATGTAGGCCTTCTCCAGCAACGATACCCAAAACTCGTTCTTGTTGCTTGAATACGAGCAGAGCAACCTTCCATGTCGGCTGTACGGGAGGCGGTCATCTATTATTATCTGTAGATAAATAGTACAATTCTCCTTGGTACATGTTACATATTAGTTAGCATTATGTGGGTACGCTCAGTCTTGCATTAATGTGGAACGTTTCACTCCGTGCGGCAAATTCAAATTTTCTTGCGTTTTTGCCAATCATAGCTTAATATTTTTTTTTTTTTTTTTATGCTTGAATGGGCTTACGTTTGACAACATCTCACCTGATGGAAAGCGATGATGCGGTCTATGTTGGAGCACGTTTGCCCATGAGATGCCTATTCACTCTTGATTTGAAGAGACCCAGATTATAATTTGTAGGAAACAAAGAAGCAGGAAGCGCATTCCACTCCTCAGCCGTGCGAATAATAAAAGAACTAGCAAAACGCTTAGTACGGGTTCGAGGGATGTTCACAACAAAAGGATGCAATGACTCGCCACGTCTTGAAGTCCGATGGTTAAATGATGAATGAATGGGGATGATGGGATTAGTTGATGAAGATCCTGCGCACATTCCCCAAAATGCAGCGGATAGAAAATGGACAGACTAGCAATTCTACGCCTGGGCTTTGCGTCCTCTTCCCAACAAGCGCCTTGTCTGCAATAAGCCTCATGGCGCGACGCTCGATTGTGTCCAAAGCTGCCAATTGGTACTTTGCAGACCCGTCCCACAAATGACTGCAGTACTCCATTAATTACTCAATGTGAGTACATGAAAACAAATTTTGCGCAAACATATAGGCTATCTCAACAAATTACAATTAAAAGTATCACCTAGATAACATTGGTTTAGCAACAAATGCCAATAAACTAATTTCGTCTTGGATTTTCAGTCTATTGCCATTTTAATCGTAATTTGTTGAAAAATTCTATTTATTTGCGCAGAATGAGTTTTCACGTAATCACATTCGAGTAATTAAGCTAAGATTGGCAAAAAACGCAAGAAAATTTGCATTTGCCGTCTGAGTGTAAAGTTCCACCTTAAACGCTTACTGGAAGCAAGTCTCTTATTTATCAGTGGCGATCGCGGAGAATACGCTAGTTGCCTGCTATTAAAAATTAACAAGTAAATATGATTTTCACAAAGTATGTTAAAAATGAATGCAATAATTGAAAAAATAAGTAAAATCGGTGAATAAATCATGGAATAATGCAAAATAATGCATAATGTAATGTGGCATGGTTTTGCCACATATAGGTTGCAGGTTCTTGGTGTGGTGGGACCTCCTATGGTAGGTGATGAGCCATGTTAGCAATGAAAGATGGTGTTGCGGTGCACAAGTGTATTGTTCGGCTTCTACATGGTGACTGTCTAGTCTAACTTATGCTACGTCGGCTAAACTATATAGGTCGGGCGTGTTCATACACTACAATAAATCTTTTAAAGTTTCTGGAGGGAGCATCGCCTGTCCCTTTCTCGCAAAACGAGTTTCCCCACAGTTACTATGAAAACGCACGTAGTGACGTCACATGCCAGAGATTGTATGCAAAGCTACCACAGCTTAGTAATGAGGTCCTATGAAGGACCAAGACCAACTTACGTCACTGCATGTTTGACCTGTCTCTCTTTCTATTCCTGTATTTTAAAATCCTTGACACTGTCATTTTTTGTGATATACAATTTTTGTTTGTATTCACGACTGTTTATTTTTTGAGTAATATTGTTATGTTATGCTTTCTTCTGGTTACCGCTTTCCATCACGCGGGCCGTATGCTTGTTTGTCGCTCTTAAGGTGGCTCGTTTCTCCTACTAATATATTTTCTAATTTATGGGCGAAGAGCGTATAATTTAATACTGGAATAACTATAGTTTGGTTTTTATTGGTCCTCTAAATGCGATAAATCAACTGCAGTTGAAGAAAATAATGGATTAATAGCAAAAATAACATCGAAATTTTTGTAAATTTTGTCAATGTATGAGTGAACACTGATAGTGTCGTACGCTATGACATATAAATGGCTATATAAATGGCGAGTACATCACTAACCTTCGTTTTGCCGATGATATAGTCATAATGGCGGAATCGCTCGAGGACCTTAGCACCATGCTCAACGACCTCAGTAGAGTCTCCCAGCAGGTTGGTCTTAAGATGAATATGGACAAGACAAAGATCATGTCTAATGCTCATGTTCCACCTATACCGGTAATTGTTGGGAACGATACTCTCGAAGTTGTTGACAAGTATGTCTACCTAGGACAGATTGTCCAATTAGGTAGGTCCAACTTCGACAAAGAGGTGGCGCGAAGAATCCAACTCGGCTGGGCAGCGTTCGGGAAGCTTCGTCCTATCTTTTCGTCCAAAATACCGCAGAGCCTGAAAACGAAAGTTTTCAATCAGTGTGTGTTGCCAGTGATGACTTATGGAACTGAGACATGGTCTCTTACTGTTGGCCTCATTAGTAAGCTCAAAGTCGCGCAGCGAGCTATGGAGCGAGCTATGCTCGGTGTTTCCCTGCGAGATAAGCTCCGGAACGAGGAGATCCGCAGGAGAACTAAAGTGACCGATATAGCTCTTAGAGTTAGTAAGTTGAAGTGGCAATGGGCGGGCCACATCGCTCGTAGAACTGACAACCGATGGGGAAGAAAGGTTCTCGAGTGGCGACCACGAACCGGAAGACGCAGCGTGGGCCGGCCCCCCACTCGGTGGACCGACGACCTGGTGAAAGCCGCGGGGAGCCGATGGATGCAGGAGGCGAGCAGCCGCTCAAGGTGGCGTGCTCTGGGGGAGGCCTATGTTCAGCAGTGGACGTCTTCAGGCTGTTAATGATGAAAAAATGATGAAGTAGGTACATTTTTGTTGAGAAATACTTCGGGGCTGACTTTACGCGATTTCAATCATTTGTAGGATCAGTCGTAGCTCAGGGGGGGCAATTGCCCCCCTTGGATCCGCGCCTGCCTGACCATCATCATCATCATCATCATCATCATCATCAACAACCTGAATACACGTCTACTGCTGAACATAATATAGGCCTCCCAGAGAGCGCCACTATCAGCGGTTGCTCGCCTGCTGCATCCAGCTTGCACCTGACCATAATTACAACTAAAACAGAATTCTTTATTTATTATAGCTTTTATTTATTTACTTATTTATTAGTAATATAATTAGAATTGTATAATGTAATTTCTCCATTACGCAATAAATGAACACGTCTTATCCAAAATTCTAGTACTGGATAATCAAATGTCCAATCCTTCATTATTTGTTTTTGAGTGCTAAAGCCTTTTCGGAAACCGGCTTGTTCGGGAGGCTGGAATTCATCAAACCTGCGTGCGAGACGATTCGTAATGACTCTCGAAAACAGCTTATACACATGACTCAAGAGCGAGATGGGCCTATAGTTCTTCAATAAGGTGTTATCGCCTTTTTTGAAGAAGAGCACCACCACGCTCTTGTGCCATGCCTCTGGCGTTGTACCTTCAAGGATGACAGAATTAAATAACTTCTGGAGGACTAAAAGTACCGGTCTACCACCCGCTCTCAGAAGTTCAGTCGTAATTCCATCTTCACCTGGTGCCTTGTTGTTTTTAAGCTGTTTGAGGGCCATTCTAATCTCGTACAGGCTGACATCCGGGATATCTTCGGTATAGTGTCGGACTAACTTGGCTCTGATGTCCTGAGCTGTGTTAGTAGCGGGCTTACGTGTCGAGGTGTATAACTGTCCATAGAAGTTCTCGATCTCTCTCAGAATCTCAGGCTTGGATGAAATGATGCTACCATTTTCGGTCTTCAGTTTTGTCATTTGGTGTTGCCCAATAGACGAATCCTTTGCGAACACTTTAGAGCCTTGGTTCCGCTCAATTGCGGCCTCAATACGTGAAGTACTAAGAGCACGCAAGTCGTGTCGCAAGGAACTCCAGATTCGTCTATTGAGTTCACCGTAGGCTGACATATCAACTGAAGACTGCAGCTTCATTTCGCTCCGGTCGGCCATTAGCTCAAGAGTTTTTTCTGAGAGCTTTTGAGTCTTCTTTCGGCGTTGGGTCTTAAAGAATTTCGATCCAACAGCTTGGACAGTTTCCACCAACCCGTCGTTTAGCTCGTCCACTGTGTTACAGTCGGCTAGGCACTGGAAGCGATTTTGGAGTTCCAGCTGAAAGCCTTCGGGGTTTTGGATTTGGACAGGATTTGGACGGAGCGTAGACTTCACCAGACGTGACCTTTCGAGCTTAACATTGATATTCAATGTGCCTCTAACAATACGGTGATCGCTACCGGTTTTCACCTTGCTGATCACAGAGACATCATCGAATATGTGCTTCTTGGTCGTCATGATGAAGTCTATCTCATTTTTAGTGGAACCGTCGGGACTTATCCACGTCCACTTCCTGGATGGCCGCTTCTCGTAGAAGGAGTTCATCATAAAGAGTTCCTCCTTCTCCATGAAGTCAGCCAGCCTCTGTCCTCGAGGGTTCCGCTGCCCGTATCCAAATGGTCCCACTCTCAGCTCATCGCTATTCCTTGTGCCCAACTTCGCATTGAAGTCTCCCATCACAACGGTGAAGTATGTTTCGGAAGTATGCATGGCTTCGGATATGTCCTCATACATAGCTTCTACTTCATCGTCTGAGTGTGCCGACGTCGGCGCGTATACCTGTATAACCTTCAACGAATACCGTTTGGTTATTCGGAGTACCAGGTACGCTACCCTGGCCGACACACTGTCGACTTTGACCACGTTGTTGACGAGAGACTTGCGGACGAGAAACCCGACACCTCCTTGGGAGAGTTGGTCTCCCTCCCGGTAGAAGAATAAGTTACCGGAATTTAGGATTATCGTGTCCTGTCCCTGTCTTCGGACTTCAGACAATCCCATTACATCCCAGCGTAACTTACCCATCTCCGCCTCTAGCTCGACCATCCTTTCGTCAGCCTTCAGTGTGCGCACGTTATGTGTTGCCAGGGCCAGGGGTCGTCGTTGGGGTTGGTAGCCGGGCGTCTGCCGGGGATTCTTCGCACCCCTTGCCCTGCCGTTACCGTGGCCGCTACCGTAGCCACGGGATAGCAGAGCTGCCGGGGACTGGGGGCCGTTTTTATTTGTGCTTGTCATTAGGGGGGGGGGGGGTTTGCCATAATCACCACGCTTGGCAGGCGGCTTGGTGATCGCAGTAGGTGAAGATTGATTGCCACCAAGACCGAGGGGAACGCTGCGACCCATTCCCTGGATATTCCCTTAGCCGCCTTCTACGGCACCCACGGGAAGAGATGGGGTGGTCCTATTCGTAACCGGGACCACACGGCACACGGCACGGCACCTACTTACCTATTGGCAATAAAGAAGATCAAGCCCAAGCCAAAACCATCTGAGTTCTTCCTAAAATTATTTTGCCAAAATCTGTCAGGCTATGAATGAAAAATTTTTCGCGCTCCCTCCGCTCGCGCATTACAAATTAGTTGGTGCTTGTGTGCCTTGTTTTACAGTGGTGTTCATTTCTACATAATATTATACCTGCTCCTACAGTGCTGATTACCCAGGTGAATTTTCGTGCTCGCTACGCTCGCATTGTCGTTTTAGGTACTTGTTGAAAAAGTGTTTTTCTACAATGGGTGAGGTGTTTATTATTAGATCAAAGAGAAATGCGAAAATGCATAATTACCTACGCAAATATGCTTTTGCATAAAGCCCGGTCAATACAAGTAAATAAGTTGTATTCCAACACAATACTATCATTCTCTCACACTTCCGGGTAATTTGCAAGTTAGTCAACGAAATCCTGGATTCGCGCCTGGGGTCAGGTGGGGTAAGTGAAACACCCTATCGTAAACCATAATCTATTCCGTGGCAGGTGTAGAAATCATTTTGTTGGGTGCCAAGCAATTGCGAGCGAATAAAAATATTCGTATTTAAAACATAACTTTGATAAAATTAGATGTTTACTAAGGAGGTACCCAATACATTTATACACAATTATATACAATACATTTATTTATTTAAGAAAATGTGTAACTGTTTTAGCCGCATAAAAACTCTTTGTTACTATAATAACATTATTCATTAATCTGTGGTATCATGCATACTGAATCTAAATTATCCGTATAATCCGGGTAAATTAGAATTTACCAGGATTATACGTATAACTTCCAGTGAGATACAAACTTAACTGAATCGAGATATCATCATGGAAAAAATAGCAGCGAGTGGAAATGAACTCTATTTTGCGGTGAATATAAACAACTGTGTTGTAGTGGCATTAAAGGGGTTGTAACATTTTGGCCTATAGATCGGCACCCATCTTGTTTTTTTTTCATATGCGCGGCCACTTTGAAAACTTATGCCAATGTGTAGAGGACATTCATACAAGCAATAAATGTCAAGGAAGTAATCTTGTAAAGTGTTGCATTATCCTGTTATATGACAAAAACAAAAATTGATTATTTAAAAAATGACAAAATCATTACCATCTAATTCATCCAAAATAGATCATTTATGTTTACTGCAGAGCACAATTGATGTAATGTTCAATAATAATCCTCCATCATCATCATCATCATCATCATCATCAGTCAGAAGAAGTTTACTTCTGAATGAACATACGCTTTTTACTCCCATCAACCGCCAGACTGAACGAGATTCTGCCATCTACATTCACTGGATGCCCGTCACTTTCATAATGTCGTTAGTTCATCTAGTCGGCCTGCCTACCTAGTCTTCTAGTTAGCTCATAGTCTACACTCAAGAACCTTTCGTCCACATCGGTTAGCGGTTCAAGTACGTGTTCCATGTTCCATTTCCAGAAGTTAAATAGTAAATAACGCCCAACGATCACATACACAGATCCTGGATCCTAACTAGGATTCCCTGTATCTAGGGACCCAGGAACTATGAAGACCATGGTCCGACAATACCCAGACACAGAACAACGTATTTGCGGTCTTTTCATGTGTCAAATACTTGTCCTGTTACGGGAATCGAACCCGCCACCTTCGGGTTATGAGCCGACCTGCTCAACCACCACAATATAGAGGCATTATTTCTGTTATTTTTGCCATCGTTTTGTAAAGTTGTTGTTATCGTTTTGTTATTGGTTACAAGATGTGCCCACTGCCTATCTCATGAGTGTAGTGTGGTTTGTGGGATGGGCGAGGAACCAAGAGATCCAACCTCTTTCTCCTGCTGCTTTTATAGAATATACCTTTACTTGACAAGGAGGATGATTTATGAGTAATTAAATATTAGTGGAAACATTTCATTTTGTTTTTTTTTAACTTTGGTATACCTATAAATATACATAAAGCCATGCCTTATGCCCAGCGGTGTATCCCTTTACATAATATACTTTACTAGATCTTGACATTTCTCGGAATTTATAACGTTTTTGCAGCGACCTATGGGCCAGGCTTCATACTAAAATGTTACAACCCCTTTATTAACCAGCGTTACCCTAATCGGAGACTGCCTGTAAATCCGAATTTATGCGCTCAATCATGTAATCATGTCTTTCCTGAGAGAATTGATATATGCGTCACCAGCTCGTGCATCAGATACATAATATTATTATATCGCAATATTATATTTTTGTTCCTTTTTTAATATTGTCTGACAGCAATTCGATCATGCAAACTCCAAAAAGTTTTTAATGTGTGTGTGATAAGGATAAAACTCAGCCTAATTTTTTAAATACAAAATATATAAGTAAATAGACAATCCAGTTGTCATAATCACCGCGCTTGACTTGCGTCTTGGTGATCATAGAAGATTTTAATGTAGGTACCGAGGAGAGTGCTCGTGACCATTCCCTAGATATTCCCTTAGCCAACTCTTACGGCACCCGTGGGAAAAGAAAGGGGTGGTACTATTCACTAGAGCTATTTACGTAAAATTAAAAGTAGGTACGTAGGTAATGTCTGTTTCACTTACCCCACTTGACCCAAAATGTTTTTTATTTTTGGGTAAAATAAGACAAACCAACATAATTTCACTTCAAAGTCATAATATTAGTAGGATTAAGAGTATTATTAACCTTGTAACAAAAAGTAATAAATTATTTATCTACACCACTATTATAAAGAGGAAAGATTTGTATTTTTGTGTGTATGTTTGTAATGAATAAACTCAAAAACTACTGTGCCGATTTCAAAAATTCTTTCACCATTGGAAAGCTACATTCACCCTGAGTAATATAGGTTACACCAATACACGTGGGAAGCCGGGGCGAGCCGCTAGTAAATAATATAGATATTATAGGTAGGTGCGAGATAAGCTCCGGAATGAGGAGCTCCGCAGGAGAACTAAAGTGACCGATATAGCTCTTAGAATTAGCAAGTTGAAATGGCAATGGGCAGGCCACATCGCTCGTAGAACTGACAACCGATAGGGAAGAAAGGTTCTCGAGTGGCGAACACAAACCGGATGACGCAGCGTAGGCCGGCCTCCTACTCAGTATACCGACAATCTGGTGAAAGTCGCGGGAGCCGATGGATGCTGGAGGCGAGCAGCCGCTAAAAGTGGTGCTCTCTAGTGGAGGCCTATGTTCAGCAGTAGACGTCTTCAGACTGTTGATGATGATGATGATGATAGATAGATGGGTAGTGATTGAATTAAAAAACAAAACACACTGAAGTGGGGGAAGAATCAAGGACTTCTACCCTTGCAGTCGAAGGCTTTCACCACTGGTCCAGTCTAGATCATTTTCTTGAGACTAAAATAATTAGCAATAACTTCAAAAAATGCATACAAAAATAAAACATGCAAAAATGAGAATAGAACCCAGGACCCTCTCCTTGCAGTCAAAGGCTCATACGACCAGTCCAATCTAGTTTATTTTTATGCAACCAAATTAGCAATCACTTCAAAACAAAATTGAAA
The DNA here is from genome assembly GCA_910589525.2 of Ennomos quercinarius. NCBI lineage: Eukaryota > Metazoa > Arthropoda > Insecta > Lepidoptera > Geometridae > Ennomos > Ennomos quercinarius. The sequence continues at coordinate 2,678,272 of OU342502.1, forward strand.
TTGAATGAAAATATATAGTATGCAAAATCAATACGAGCGGTGAGGTTCGAACCCAGGACCCTACCCCTTGCAGTCAAAGGGTCACACCACTAGTCCAATCTAGTTAATTTTTATGCAACCAAATTAGCCATCACTTCAAAACAAAATTGAAATTGAATGAAAATATATAGTATGCAAAATCAATACGAGCGGTGAGGTTCGAACCCAGGACCCTACCCCTTGCAGTCAAAGGGTCACACCACTAGTCCAATCTAGTTAATTTTTATGCAACCAAATTAGCCATCACTTCAAAACAAAATTGAAATTGAATGAAAATATATAGTATGCAAAATCAACACGAGCGGTGAGGCTCGAACCCAGGACCATCCCATTTGCAGTCAAAGGCGTACACCATTGGTCCAATCTATACATTTGTAGTGACACCAAATTAGGCATTCGTTTGTAAATACATACATCTTGTACTTTGGTAGAATAAGAACCTTGTATGTGTGAGTGAATAGTTCTGCCGCCAGACCGGCCTTTTGGGATAATGATACATCACAAATAAAAGTATTTTAGAAACCTAAATCACCTGAAATATTGATGGATACATTACAAAATATTATGCTATTACCGGTAAACATAAAATTACCAAATAATATACACATTTTCATTAATTAAAAAATAAAATACGCTAAATTAGAACATCAACGTCATCTGTTGACGTGGTGTGCTTAGCTGCCTTTGACGAGCGCCCTTAACATAAAAAAAGGCAACTAGCCTTTTTGAAGCTATTTAGTGCAGTTAGTTAAAGTAAACAATGTCTATAGATTGTTCAACTGATTGATGTGTTTTTGTTTTAATTAGTTGACGATTCATCATTATTTGGGTTTTGAAATTATTCAGATCAATGTCCATTCATCCTTATTCAGGTTTAGAAATTACTTAAATAACATTCAAATTCAAGCAGCCGCTCAAGGTGACGCCCTCTGGGGCCTACGTTCAGCAGTTGACGTCTTCAGGCAGTTGATGATGATGATGATTCAAATTCAAGCCATTCTCACCTTTCTCCTGACTCCATTAAGGTGCAGCTTGATCATGTACTTGCCGAACGGATTGATTATCGGATCGCCGTTCTTGTTCCTCGGATATATGATGGAAGTAATGATCTTCTTGTTAAACCTCTTCTCGTAGAGAGCTGATACTGCGAGCGAAGCGACGAACGAACAGTCCGATACTATCTGGAAGTGATAGTGGTCTTAAAAAGAATAAGTAATAAAGAACGCCGAAAGACCATAATAATACTATGTGTGTTTGAATTGGTATGTTATCCCGAAAGGGGGGACTGTGACCATGATAGCCCACAAGTTGTGAGTGCCTTACTTGAAACTGAGTGTTTCCAAACCTCCATACTAAAAATTAATTCACTCACAAAATTGCACGCGCGATCGCTACGAGAGTTAACAAGATACTATAAATTCATTTCTAAACACAGGTCGTTAAACTCATCATCGGTCTAGGACGAAGTACAACCACCCAGCTGCACTAGGGCTATCTTTTAACGTAAACTATGGATGGCATTTCTTCAATGAAAATGTATTAATTTTAGAAAAGTCGTAGAAGAAACAATTGTCTACCTTGGGGGAGTAAATTTGGGGTAAATTTACTCTTTCGGGATAATATACCAATTCAAACTCAGATAGTACATAGGTTCTTCACTAAAATGCCCTATGTCTAGGGGCCTATACTCTGTTCCATAATCTTAGATATGTTGTGTAAACAAAGGGGATAACAGTGCAAAAAATATCTTTTATAATGGTAGTTTACTATATTTGACAAATATTAAATAATATCATTTCCCGTTTCACTCGTTTTTGTGTTCTCAGACGCGAATGTTCTTCTCCCTGCGTTTGTGCAATTTTATTGTGCTTTATTGAGACTTGTTGGTTATTGTTAGTGTTTATTTTGTTGTTGTTCGGTTATTGTTCAGTTTCTTCTGGGAACTTCTTAACAGAAAATCTGTCGCCAGTTAAAATGCGGCCGCGGAAATCTTTGAGTGCCACGGATAAAGTCGTGGTAACGAATGTGTACAAAAAGAGACATACAAACAGTGGCCTGAGGGTGAATATTTGTCATTAACAGACTGTGCAAACAAAACAGCTGAATTGTTGGGAATCAAAATAAAAACGAAAATATTTTCCACAAGGCAAAATATTTTGTACAACTGGCATGTCACTTTGACAGTGACATTTCTTTGTTTACATAAAATATCTCAGATTATAGAATAGTAGAGTATAGGTGGCGAAATTGCGACATCATTCCGTCGCAGAAGCCATAATCAAGATGTCAAGTCAAGGACGTACGATGAACGGTCATCGTAGTTCCTAGGACCCTAGGTCCCATGACACCCAGACGCTGCAGTTAGGTATGTACGTGATAATATCTTTGAATGCGACGTCGATCGCCTAAATTTTATACTGAGAAAGTACGTGACAACATTTCTTTTCAGTTATTTTGATTTAATAACCATAGTACTGAACTGATTTTGATGTAAAAATGAAAAATATTCGCAGCCTCTGTGCATGCGACCTTAGCTCAGTTGGGAGAGCGTCTAATCAGGTGGACTCTGCGCCTCATCTTCATCTTTATAGATGAAGATGAGGCGCGGGTTCAATCCTCAGGTTTAAATGAGTTACTTTAGTTTCCAAATCAACTCACAGTCTGTTTAATACTGAAGCAGTCGATATGATCGCCGACAATCATCTTTGGCTCCGTACAGATCTCGTGCGGTCTGATCCAGCTGTGAAACTCCATCTCCTGCTTCCGAGATAACTTCAGTGCGCTCGCCCTGCAAAGGAATACACAGTTTGTGATATGTCTTTCCAATGAATTCCACCTACCACACATATACCGTTGAGCAGCATGGTAAATATGATCTCTCCCAACTGACTTCTATTATACTAGATGCTGGATTTCATATTGACCATTTTTGACTGAAGGCATTTGATGTCCGCCATTTTGGCGCTGATTGCTAAGAGTGACATCGTGAGCGTCCTCGGAACTAATTAAACCAACCAATCAACACAACAGATTTTCAAATTATAGTTCTCAGGACGCACGGAGTGGCGCTTCAAATTAGCACAAGAAATTTCTCAATTTTTGTATGATATCGTCAATCCTTGTATAATAAAGATCAGCGGGGTGATCATGTAACTTTAATTGCAATGCAACAAGAGAAATTTCTTTCCTATTTTGAAAATTTCCGCAGTAACTATGCACATATATGCGTATTGAAACTGTCAAATCCAAACAAATTTGTGTTTCTATTGGTTGCAATTGAGTTAATCGCCTAGCAGTGTCTCTCCCTCTATATTTCTCTAGCGTCTAAGAGCTTAAAGACTGTGTCAGACTATGACAATGACATTTTATAGTCATAAGTTTTATGCCATTTATGGCAAAGGTTCTGTGGCGACTACGAACCGGAAGACGCAGCGTAGGCCAGCCTCCAAATAGGTAGACCGACCATCTGGTGAAAACCGCAGGGAGCCGATGGATGCAGGAGGCGAGCAGCCGCTCAAACTGGCGCTCTGTGGGGGAAGCCTACGTTCAGCAGTGGACATCTTCAGGCTGTTGATGATGATGATGATAATAAAATTTTGGCATGAAAGTTATCAACTTAAAACTCACCTATCTTCAAACGGTATTGCATACTGGAACTTCTCCTGGTAATCAACATTCATGAACGGCAAGAAACAGTTGTTGTTTATATTGGATGTTTGTTTTAATACTTCTTTCTCTTCTTCTGTGTATGCTGTGTTCTTACCACTCACTTTCAGATGTACACTCTCTCCTCTTTGCAAGGGTGCTTTTTGGCTCGGTGAAACGGCTATGGAAATATTTGAATGACATTATCATGATATGCAAACATTAACAAAATTAATAGAAAACATTTTAAGAGGACTGTCCTGGGTAGCGATCATGTAACTTGATTGCAACCAATAGAAACACAAAAAGGTATAGATTTGAGTTTCAATACCCAGATTATGTGCATAGTTACTGTGGAAATTTTCAAATTCGGCATTAAATGTCTTGTTGCATTGCAATCAAAGTTCTGTGATCACCCCGCTGGTATTTGAAAATGTTATTGCCGTCGCACTGCTCTCCACACGTATAATAGAGACAATAGAGCACATGAGTGAATTTACCTACATTTTAGCGTTTCGGACGAAAACGATTTTCAACCTCTAAATCTTAACAAAACCTATTGATTATGGCTTCGAATCAAAGGATTTTGGTGTCAATCATTTTGATTGAGTACATTAAGATTTTTTTGAAAATATATTTCGTGTTCTGGTTACAACTACTTTTTCAACTTTTGTTTTCGCGTTTTTCTCGAAAACATGTTTTACCTACTTACTGCGTTTTCCATGAGCACGGCAGAATAGTAGTACCTACTCCTACTACTGTGATCACAAAACCACCTACAAAACGTGGGGTTATTGCTTATGGTTTATTGAATAAGTTAATATAGAACAACAATTACCTGGCCTTCTATTCTCAGCTATTGATAAAGAAGATAACTTTTTAATTCCCTTCAGCTCCTCAGCTCTGTCCAAAGCTTGTCCGGCTAAATTTTCAATTTTACTTTTTATATCGGGGTCTGATACTTTCTGAAAACATAAACAAATATAAATTAAAAATGTTTTTTACTGAAGGTCAGTTAAAATAACTAAATATATGGGTCATTATGAGTTAAGAGGTAATATGTTGTATGAAGTGACGGCATGGCATTTTTTTAAATATATTTACTTAAGTATACTTTTTTTTTATGGAAACTTTTAAGTTGAAAACGTTTACAAAGTGGCCAGTCAATTTGTTGGTTTTATCTCGTTTTATAAGTGACCAGGGTAAATACTCAGTGCAGGGTAGAGACAAAATGCACAGGGGAGGAGGAGGAGGATACTTTATGGACAGGGAAGAGAGATATACATATTAAAAACAAAGTTATTTTTAAGAATCAACTTTATTTATTTATTTTAATTTTAATTATGAATTACTTATAATCATACTTGTCATTTTTTAGCAGTCTTTGTTTATAAACTAAATTTTTCTTTAGTGCTAAGTACAAAACATGAAAAGGTTCTTACTTTTCCTTTCCATCAAAACAAAAATATCTATAACTTTACTATCAATAGTCAATAATGAAATAAAAAGAAACAAAAGCTTCTCTGAGTAACAGTATTAAATTTTACTCGTATTTAAAAACATTTTAACTAAGAGGTAAATAAAAAAAATCTTTTTCTAAAACCCGCGTTCAAAGACATCAATTAAATGCGTAAAAAATACGCTGCCCTCTCATTTTTAAGTTAGGGGAGGGTAGTTTTTTTAAAACCTGATCCCAGGTGATGAAAGAAATGTCGTCATCACTAGTTCTGAAGTTTCATCACAGATTTTACAAAATATAGCTTGAAATTTATCATCTTCTTCAATACCTGTGCACATTGCAACATAATGATATTCTGATTTTGTATCTTGAAGTTTAACCAGCACAAAGTCTCGTTGCAGAATGTTTTCTTTCCAGATGTTGAGGGCTTTGAATCATCTTTGTGCAGTTTGGTTTTAATACTGGCAGGTACAGAATGCTGTAGTGTTTCTTGAGGCTTCTTCCTGTGTTCTTGAGATGTGTAATTGATTAGAGGTTCATCTTCTGAATCGCTAGTTCCGTATACATCATCAACACATTGATTAAATTTACGATGTGCTTGTGGATAATCCAAAGTACCCAACTGAAAATGACGACACAGCTCTGAAACACAGAAGCAGCTCAAACTTTTCAATGTCAGGCAATTAGGTATAAATACGCAACCGGTAACTTGGTGAACCTTTCACTGAAAAGCAGCTTCTTCTTTAACGTTTCTTTGTCGCCTGCACTTACTGTTGTTATAAATGAATTTACTTTGGTGTTGGGTGTGCTAATTGGCGGCTTTTTGATCCGTTGTATTTGTTTCTTGTAGCGTTGGACTCCAGACTTAAGTTGAGCTATTTCAGCCTCTTGTTTTCTTATTATCAGGTTCCTTGCTTTTCTTGCTCGAATTGACTTTTGCTGTGCTGCCTGCGCTCGCCTGTTTATATTTTGAAGGAGCGGTGGGTCTTCATTATCCGAATATGGTGGTGTTTCAGGAGCATTGCTTATATTATCTTGGAGTGCTAAACGAAGTTTACGAATTTTTGCTTTTTCTCTCCATACTTTTCTAACCTTCCGCTGCTCTCTGGGACTTATTTGCTGAACTGTCTTAATAACTCTTTTTTCTTTCTTCTTTTCATATTTTTCCCTTTCCTTGATTTTTTGTTGAGCGTACTTATCTCTGTCATTTTTAATTCTTTGGTATCTTAATCGTTCTGCTATCCTCCGCGCGTCTTATTTTTCTAGGTGCCATTTTTTCTGTAAAAAGGTCACATTAAATTGTAAATAAAGCTAATATATACATAATGCCAAGTAAGGGTTCAGAGAAAAATTTAGAAGTATTCATGAAAACGCATACAAATGTATCTCCCCTGGACATTAAGTATCTCCCCTGCCATCAAAATAGCCAGGGGAAATACGCCAGGGGAGAGACATTTTCGATTGATATCTGAAATAGCCTTAAAAGTGTTTCTCGTACGCAATTCACAATCAAACGTAACAATGTATGTAATATTTATAGTGAATATTTAAGTCTATATTAGTATTTTAACAAATAATTGCTAAATAAAACTTACCAGAGGAAAGACTGCATTCACTCAACACTTCTACATCCAGCGAGCGGGGTGACTAAAATGGCCGTTAAAATGGCTGCACAGCCGGCTTATGCGCCGCTTGCTGCTAGCTTCACGTTACATCCTATGCACTCAAGGTCACAATTTCCACGAACTAGCAAAACAAAACTGATTTTTAAACGAAAACAAAACGCCAGGGGACGAGATACGAAACACGGAGGACAAATTTTGGCGTTGATATTATTTATGAAAAATTGAAATATAAGTAATTTTACTTATAAGACACTGTGACTAAGTTATTGGTCTGTATAAAATTAATGATGATAAAGTAATTATTGAATTTTAATACATTCATAATAACTGGTTTACAAATAAAGTCGGTTTAGGGACAGACCAGGGGAGGGACTTTTTTCTTATATTAGAACTTATTGTGACTAAACTACATACATTTCTGTAATGAATTTAAGTGAGCATGAAGAAAACATTTAGTTTTAAGTAATAAATAGGTTAATTAGGAAATTAGTATAAGAAAAAAGTATTTTTTTGTCCTGGCCATGGAAAGTACCTCTTAACTCATAATGACCCATATGCTACATAATGACCCTCTTGGGTATAGCAACATTGTGCAAAGAGGTTTTTCCACAAACAATACACCCATAAGCTACTAGCATTGTAGTAATTTTTCATTAGTAGCTACCAAGTAATATTATTTATTCTATGGTAGCATAGCTAAATGGCAAGGCACAAAAAAACTAATGGGGAAGAAAGGTTCTCGAGTTGCAACCGGAAGACACAGTGTAGGCCGGCTCCCACTTGGTGGACCAACAATCTGGTGGAAACCGCGGGGAGTTGATGAATGAAGGAAACGAGCAGCCGCTCAAAGTGGCGCTTTGTGGGGGGGCCTATGTTCAGCAGCGAACGTCTTCAGGCTGTTAATGATGGTGATGATGATGATGATGATGACTCTGAAAGACAAAGAACTGACATCACTGCATGTTTGAGTTGTCTCTTTCGAGGTATTCCTGTATTTTAAAACTCTTGTAACTTTGTCATTTTTTGAGATGCATATTTAATGTTTTTGTTTTCACAACTTCTTATTTTTGGAGGTACATTATAGAAATTTTTTAATAAAAAAAATTGCAGGCAACTAGCCTTATACAGGTAAAACTTGCAGGGGCACAAAACATAACTGAAAGTGATACCTCATGGTGTTTGTCGCTTGTTTGACTAAGTGACATATCTGACATTTTTTCTACAAATAAGTGATTAGACAGTTTGACGCGTCTTTAGATAAAATCTACATTTAAAGTTTCAGATACGTAAAAATGACAGATACGTCACTTAGTCAAACAAGCGACGATTTATGCTGAGCCCTGTCTGAGAAACATGTGACTTGTGTATGGTCTCATAGTGCCTAAGTTAGGGCTCAACAATCGCCAGTCACTTACAGAACATACTTACAGAACTAACAGCCAACTCAACCGCTTGTGTATACAACTCCAATGCTAGTTCTTTGTGGCCTGCTTGGTCTGCATCCAGTGCTTGTTGCATCAAGAAGTAGTATTTCTGCAGTAATAGCTCGCTTTCAGACTGCTGGGCTCTAGTGGACCTGTCTGTAAGCATAAAATTAATTAAAAGGTAGATTAGCATATTGATGTTGTGACTAGACAATATGAAACGGGGCACTATGAAAATTAGGACTTAGAAGATTTTCACCAAAACACAACATCAAAACATACATTCGGGACTCAGTGGGATGTTTTTTTTAATTATGATAATTAATTTTTTTTTTGACCTTGAGGAAGTAATTTTTTATATAAGCACAAGTGACTTCGCTTTGCTTGCTCGGCTCATGCATCATGTGGTCACTGTTCACCTAACGCTCCTCCTTGCTTTGCTCATCGTTGCACCTATTCATGACTTTGCCCTAGACCAGTATCCTAGTATCTTTAGGGTACATGCATTAATAATTAAGCTACTTTTGTCTTCTAACTCAAAGGTCATTAATCTTTTGAATTTATGACTCATACAAAATATTCTTTTTACACCACCTATTGAATGGCACTATAAAAAGTAGGGGTCATACTAACAAAAATTTTTGATGAAATTTTTCTAAGTTCTTAGTATCCCGTTTGCTACAGTCCAACCAATATCAGAATTGATCAGAATTATATCATAATCAAAACAATTGAACATTTAGTGTGCCAATTCCTTGAGCAGTTACGAAGTAGGTAGTATGGTGTTGTTTCAATTATGAGTCACCTTTTTCAGTAAACAAATATATTATCTGAGAACTAGAATTGTATCTACGAAACCTTTTTGTTCCTGCAACGTAGTAGCTCTTTCAAGATATTCAGTTACTTTTTTTCTTATTTCCAGTTGCTTTTCGTAAGGAAACTGATCTCGAATTCTGTCCAACATTCTTGCAGCAGTGCGGTAGCATTCCACAGCATTATCTGTTTGTCCAGCTTGGTCAAACTGAACAGCCAGAGAGGCTGCTTCTGTGGCGTTTTGGAAATCACTCATTTTGCGAAACTTACAATTTCACAAATCTCAACATCTCACAAATAATATAATCACTTTTCATTGTTTTCAACTACAAACACAGAATCACAGATGACAGATCAGTAATATGTAGCCACAAACGTAGACCACAAACAAAGAAGAAGAGTATTTATTTCATCTAGACTTGTGTAACTCCTGAACGAGTCGTTCCCAAGAACTGCTCAGTCGTGGTGAACGACAGTAACTTGTTCACCTCCACTGACTGTTTTCGTTCATTCGTTCCCAGTTCTATCTCGGTGAACTCAATAGTCAAGCTAGCGGCGCGTGGGACTAAGATTTGTGGACTGTTTTCATTCAGTCGTTCGCAGTTCTATCTCGGCGAACGCAATTGTCGAGCGAGTAGCGGGACTGGGAGTTGAACCCGCCCGCAACGTAACTCATAGTCCCAAGAGTGACTTCGTTCATAGTTCGTATTGAGAACTTTGAACAGGGAACTCAACGACGCGGCCGGCAGCCACTCCTTGTAGTGGATTAGATGGAACTTACGTTGTTAAATATGTATCTTTTTACTAGGTGGTAGGACTTTTCTGCAAAGTTCGTCTAGGTAGGTACCACCGCTTTGCCAGTTATTCTGCCGCCAAGCAGTAGTGTGCAAGCACTACTGTGTTCCGGTTTGAAGGGCATTGTAGCTAGTGAAATTACTGGGCAAATGAGACTTTATGATCTGATCACTCAGTCTAGTAATTTGATTATTAGACTGGGTGATGTCTCAGGATGACGTGCGCAGTGCAGTGTCGCGCGAAACTATTGTTTTAAAGTTCCGGGTGACACTGCAACTGTTATGGGCGGCCGTGTCACTTAACATCAGGTGAACGACTAGCTCGTCACGTCATTCAATCACATAAAAAAAAAAAAAAAAAAAAAAAAATGTCTTACGGGCATTGTTTTAGAGTCGAAACTAATAGTAAAAGGTAATATCTACTTCCATCATATTTATTAGCTCAAGTTAAACAGGTTTTATTATTGTTAGAACACTTGTTTTGATAATTTGGTTATATTTTTAAATAAACCTTTTAAAGTATAATCTATTTATTGCTTTAATTATCGGTCATAACCCTGAAAAAGTATGAAGGGAAATTGGTTTAATTATTTCGTACGTCATGAGTTTCGTTATGAAAACTATTATTACCTAAGTACACATAAATTGTTATAAGAACTAAGAACATTTATTTTTCCATAACTGTTACCATTTAGGCAAATCATGTGTTTACACATATTTTCTATAAAAGATTAGATGAGTCGCGTACATTATAATCAACTCCTTAGTCCTTAAAACTCCTTGCAACAAAATCGTTCCGCAGTTCGCAGTTCGCTGAGTTCAATAATCTTTTATAGAAAATATGTGTAAACACATTGTTTGCCTAAACGGTAACAGTTACTGAACGAGTTAGAAGAATCAGTTCCTTTTACTGAACGAGATTTGATGAACGAGTTCACCAAGGTGAACGATTTTGCCCAAGTCTATTAGACTAACCAACTGTCAACGTTAAATTAAATTGGCTGTCAGTGTCTATAATCACTTTTTTTTTTTCTTATAGTTTGGCTCCACACATAGTGTATTTAGCCAGTGTCAAGTTTTGTATTTTTCATCGTAGTATGGAATATAACACGTAAAGTCAAATCTTAGTCACAGTCAGGGTAGTCTAGTCTAGTCTAAGTCAGGTAGTCATAATCCAGTCTAAGTCATGCCCTAGTAAAGTAAACTATTTCGCGTTCCCGCCAAAACTCTAGCTCCTTATTAGCTCAATGACTAAAAGCCGTCGTCGTACTTGCCAGTTTTCCTAACCAAATAAAACATAATGGTCTAACGGGAAAGACATTTGCAGGAGGCGTGGCTTAAAGTCGTTCGATTCCTACCCACATCTTGTCGTAGTAGAAAATAATAGCGTTGCCACTGTGCCATGCTAATGGTACAGTGGCGACGCTATTATTTTCTCTCTTTTTTGCCAAGCTATAATTTATTGTCTGTATGATTTATTTAGCAAACCTGTTTTATTTTTGATATAATATAAAACCGATCACCTTTCTCTCTGCGAACTATTCTTTCTTGGATTTGTCGGTCTACTTGACATTGGTAGGATTGTGGTAAGATGGCAGCACCATAGATGCCATTAACCATAAGTTATCCAAAACCTTAGTAATCTCTCCCCATCCCCCCTTTTTTATGAGTGACTATCCCTTCACGGTTAGTAGCGCAAAGTTATGCCGCATTTGGCGGAAACAGCAGCCAATATATAAAAAAAATTATGTTTAGTACTTGGACCCCGTGTTATTTTTGATATAGATTTATAACCGATCACCCTCCTCTCTGAGAACTATTCTTTCTTGGATTTGTCGTTGAGCAGGGATATACATTGCATACTAGAGACCATCTCACGAAAGATGACCCGCAGACGCATCGCCACAGTCGCGCGACGAAAATATGTCTAGAGATATTTTTAACTACCCAAAATTTCAATATAAAATAATTGGTGAATATTGATTTTATTTAGTGGTGCGAGAGCCTACTGCACAAATACCTACGTTATTGGGTAGGATATCATTTGATCTGTGCTTTAGATCGTTAAATGACATCTAAATATGTAAAAAAAATCAGGTCTGCCGGTTCCGATCCTGCCGGGTCATGGAAATAATTGAAATTTTTTGACGTATTTTTTTTGTCAAAATGTACCTGAGTGAAAGTTCTGGCAACAGTTAACCATTGATTAAATATGTAAAAAAAATTGGTCTGCCACTGCGCACTCACTCTGCCGGAAGTACCTGGCTGACCCCTAAGAATGTACCCCTCACACTTTACCTACCTCAGTGAATACCCCAATGAAAGCAACGGCTAATAATAGCCAAGATGCCCCTGATAATAGATTAAAAGGTCTGCGAGGTCTAAACTTGGTGGAACTTAGTATTCAAGGCATTTGAAGTTGGTGAAGGTGGATTATTTCCATGACCCGGCAGGATCGGAACTGGCAGACCTGTTTTTTTTTTTTACATGTTTAAGTGTCGGTTAACGATCTAAAGATAGCTTATTGGGGTACCCGATGACGTAGGTATTTTTGCAGTGGGCTCTCGCACCATAGTAAATTAAATAAAGCTGAGCTCTAGTATTAGGGAATTTAGGACATAATTTATACAAAATCTAGGGTAAAACTAAAATTGTAAGTGGAAACACTGCTTCTTTCGAGTTTCGCTCGATTGACGATCGACGGTCTGGGAGACTGGAATGTACCACCAAAATATTGTACAGCCAGGAATGTACAGCCCGGAATTGGTGTACATGGTTCAAATTATCGGGCTGTGCAATACGGGTCGTACAATATTGGCTGTGTAATGTTGGTACAGGCAATATTGCACGACCGGCCCCCTTATTACCTAACTCGCAACAGGTTTGCGACAGGCGTAAATCTCGCGGTGATTGCTGTCATACATCATTAGTGGTGTCGAGCATGTATGCTTCGCTGCTGCTGTTGCTTTGCTACTGCTGTCGCATTGCTGTTGCAAATTTTACGTAATTACCCCGCCGGAATGTACAGCCTGGATTCCGTGTACATGGCTTCGAATTACTGGGTTGTGCAATACAGCAGGGCTAGAACGGCATGTGGACAATTTGTCGTTTCCCCGGTTTTTTCCACCTGTTACTTCAAATAATCCCACTCTCCACCTTACGTAGCACGGCAACAAGGAAAGGAAAGACGAATTTCTCTTTGACGGTTATTGTCCCGCTACTCCCGGCTTCAGAGCACGGCCTCGGCAAGAAGCGGATAACATTCCCTCGAATTGACGATGAGCAGGGAATATTCGTCCTCGAATCTTGGTGGTGGGTTTAAGTGCTTTTGATAACCGTAAAAATGTCTCGCGCGTATTATAACTATTCAGGATGTAATTGAATTCATTGGCATCCTTTGAAACTAGGTACTTTCTCCTGATACCGGTCACTTGTGCACCTACATTTACGAAATCAAACGTATTGACTTTGGTATCAATAATAATATCAGGAAATAAGAAAACCCACTTAATTAAATGCTGCAGTACATAATTAAATTAAAATAATTAAGTACTATTTTTAATTCATACACACAAGTTAGCAAAAACTTTTAAAAGTATCAAAAGCAGTCGTGCCAACTACACAAAACAGGTAGGTACGAACTACTAGACACCGGCAATATTCCAGAGTGCCGACAAAGCGTTTAAACTGCTTTTCTAATATGCCGCAAGCGCCTACTGTAACCATTCCACTACCTTATCGCATTGTAATAGGAATGAAAACCGCGTCTATCGCCGCCGCTTTGTCGCACGCCGCCTGAGCAATCTTTCGTCGCACTCCCACGCCGCTGTTTCACTCACACTCAGCTCACAGCTGTTCGCACCCCGCAGTTTACTAAGTTCCGCTATGCGAGACGGTTGCCGTTTTGCACTTCGTAAGGCAGAGGCGCGCGTGTAATGCTCGAATAAAAATTCTCCGAATAAGTGGACAGTACACCCCAAACAATTTAGTGTTAACACAAGAAATGTTTCACCATAGGTATCCGAATTTACCTACTCCATCGCGGGACCATATTTTGCGGACTACACAAATTGGATTTTGGTTCATTTACTGTGCCAGGCTGTTAAAAATTTCAACAAAAAGTTAAAAGTTATCAGGTACTTACCTACTACCATAATTTTGACCGCCCTAAGCTGGTTAAAGTATGAAGGGAAAGTTGGTAAATTAAACAATGATTAGGAGGCTTTTATCCTATGAAGATTAAGTGGGTTTTACGTAGTAAAATAAGTACCTACTACCTACTGAATAACATTTGATCCGGTGAAACACTGGTAGGTACATATGCGATTTCGCCAGACGTGGAAGCGCGGGAGGTCCCGGGCGGGCAGGTGTTCGGCCGCAGCTGCCGATTCTATGCTTATCATAGTATTGCGCGCCGCACTGTTTTGATAGTAATAATATTTACTTATTATTAATTACAATTTTTTTTTATTTCATTCGTACTCTTTACTCTTTAAAACCCATCAAAAAACTGTGTACTACGACATACTCAATTTATGCTAATGAATTCAATTCCATCCTGTATATAATCTCACGAGCTTGAGATTTATGATCGAAAATTGCACCGGAGGTCCATTCGAGATGCTAGCAACCCCTTCGAAATCCCCTCAAAATTTGAGACCCTATTTCGAATGAATAAGGACATGGCGAAATATTTATGTGAGGAGCTTAACGGCGCCTTGCAGCCAAGAAATCCTTGGGATGGTTTGCCGGTGCACATTAAGGTAGGTCTGGGTACCTAGGTAAGTTACGGTAAAAGTACCTACCTAAATTATGACCTACCTAGCCATCGATATTCTACAAAGTACACTGCGAAAGAGTAATATTTTTATTTCATAACTTACTGTACCTATATTTAAAAATGTAACTCTGCGGCAATGATTTGTATCCAGTTAATAAATTATTTAAAAAAAACAAGTCTCTTATTAATAAACATTGTGTAGCGGATGTATAGTTATTTAGTGTTTTGTCTTTTTCTGTGTAGTTTGAAATGGGCAAAGATAAAACAAGAGAAATACTGTGTACATATCTATATTAACTTTGTAACCTATGACTGTGTAGCTATTCCACTGTTATGCAGTGTTTATTAGTAAAGGGTAGTTCTATAGATTAGGCAAGTTATACTTATTCAATATATCGGGTAAAATAATGTGTAGAGGCACAACACAACATAACACAACAAGTAGTACTACTACACAACAAGTACTCACTTCTTTCCGCTCATTTTTCACAACAAAGTTATATTGAATATATACTCGTGTACAAATAAGCCTTAATAAGGTGTAGAGATACAACACAACAAGTAGTACTACTACACGATAAGCACTCACTTTTTCCTGCTCATTTTTCACAACAAATTAATTAAATTTATATTTTAATAACTAAGTATTAACCTCAAACGTTTCAAATGTAACTTTTTTAACACGCGCACAGACGTAAAACTCTTGTTTTTTTCTTAAATTCTGTATTTTAGCTCCACTCTCGGTGTATTTAGCCGAACGATTATTGAAAGTTTGATGGACTGATCAAAATATTGAAGAACGTATGTCATTTTAGTTTAATTTTCTCATGTTGGCATCAATGCGGTGGAGTAGCGCTACTCCCGCCATTTCTCTCCCGTATAAAGCATTCCACTGCCGCGGCCGTGCTCGCAAAGTGGAATAAAACGACAATGAGGATAAGTTTTTTATTCACTCCCTGGGAGCAATCGTCCACTGGCCGTGCGACCTGCAGGGCTACCTGCAGGTCGTACAATACTGGCCACGAAATATCGGCACGGACAGATAATGTACGGCCTGGAATGAACGGTCCGGAATAGGAGGTTTTCAGGTAACCAAATAAAATAAAAATTAGTACCTTAAAATCCGTAAGATGGCGCGATGCCGGACCGATTTTGCACAGGCAATATTGTACGGCCAGGAATGTACAGCCTGGAATTGGTGTACATGGCTTCGAAATATCGGGCTGTGCCACACGGGTCGTACAATATTGGCTGTGCAATGTTGGTACAGGCAATATTGCATGACTTGGAATGTACAGCCCAGAATCTATGTACTTGGCTTCGAGTTGCTGGGTTGTGCAATACAGGTCGTACAATACTGGCCGTGCATTATTTGGATGTGCATTCCGGGCTGTACAATATAGTGACTCGACGGTCCTAATCCTGCTTACTTACGTACGTTATCTTATTCATTTACTTCGCTCGGTTTTTTTATGTTTATCTTGAATCTGTGAAAGTTTATTGTAAAACCACATTTTTCCTGTAATTTATATTGTGGGCAATAACAATATTGCATCTTCAAATCAACAATAACAATGGCTTCGGATATCTTGACCAGTGCTGGAAATGAAATTCGGGATAACTTGGTATGAAAAATCGAATGGCTATAGCTTACATCTCAAAGCTTATTATACAACACAATTTATTAAACTTCTATAGAATTTAATTTAAAACGCTCTACATGTTGGCAATAATTTAATGTGACCTTCGGCCAGTCCTAGTTTATTGTAATGTTTTGTTTTATTCATTCGAATCTAAGCAACAGAAAATGCTTTGTTTCACACAGCACTCCGATAATATTCGTCATGTCAAATTACCAGCAATACCGACTAATTACCTGTATATTTATTATATAGTGACCAACTCATTAGCTATTGAATTATAACATTGTAAAATACTCAAGTAATGACTTATCTCTTATCTATTTTGGCATAATATCATTATAATACCTAATTTAGCTGTACATTTTTTTAACTTTTCCTTTTACATCCATCTTTTCATCTCTTAACTTTATAGCCGCTACTACCTTAGATTGGTTTAGAACCTGTGATTAACCCTGCACAGTGACAAATAAGTAGGCAGGTACCTACCTATTATTATTATAAAAAAATAGTACATTGCCTTCTGATGAATAAAATTGTATTGAAATTTACTTTAACTCAAGGAAGTTTAACACACGACTGTCATACACCTTTTTATAATTCTCATCTATTGTTATGCAAATTAATGGCATTGGACTGGTTAATTCACTAATTACTTTAGTATACAGGCTAGCATACAATCCAAATGTTTTTGTAGTGGATAGTGTAGCTAGTTTATTAGTTTTTATTATTGTAGTAGTTAGTTATAACACAATTTAAAAAACTTTTAACAAGCTATATTGAGAAAATTTTCATTCAGTCTGCTGTGCAGCAAGTACTGGTATATTGTAGATTTATATTTATTTGAATGTGTTATTGATTGATCTGAGTCTTGCTCTGCTATACCTTTTAAAAGATGGGTAAAAAGTAAAAACTTGTGTAAATGTTAGGGAAATATCAGAATTGCATCGGGTGTTGCAGGTGTTCAGAGATGGTAAATTGGTAATCTATGGTTATTATCATTAGGCAAATTTGCTTGTTATTTGCTAAATTAATGAAAATATAGCACTCATTCTGGGTAGGTATTGTTAAAAATGAACAAAGAAATATTATTGTCTAGGGCTATTTGACAATTCAAAAATAATAATATAATATTTTTAATTTTTTTTCAATTATCAAGACAATGTTTCAATTGAAGCACCTAACTGGCCTGATAGCTCAGTTGGTAGTAGCTCTGCCTTCTGAAGTATAAGTTATGGGTTCGATTCCCACCCAGGACAAACATTTGTGTGATGAACATAGGAGTTTGTTCTGTGTCTGGATGATATATTGTATTCCATATATGTATTTACAAACAAAAAATATCTAAGTATTTTATCAGTTATCTGGTTCCCATAGTTGCAGGTCTATGCTTAGTTTGGGGGTAGATGGTGCTGTGTGAAATGTCTACACATATTCATTTATTTTACTAAACAACAGGAAAAATTACACAATCTTGATTATTATAAACATATAATTATAAAACTATAATTTAGTAATTCTCAAGCATTCCTAATGGGTGATGCTGATAATGATGCTGAGGTTAGAGAACTATCTATTTTTCTCATAAGAAAATATTTCACTTACATGAGAACTAATGCCATTTGAACTGTCTCCCTATACGAGAAAGTCCATGTTGCAGCAGTGGGAACTTATTCGGCTGAAGATGTAATTAGGGATTGATTTTCTTTATATTTAACTTTTATATTACAGGTAACAACAGCAGTGAAGTTTCTAACAAATCCAAATGTACAACGCTGCACAATGGAGAGCAAAGAACGCTTCCTCCGTAGCAAAGGACTCACAGATCCGGAGATACAGAAAGCTATCTTGCAATGTTCTGAAATGATGGACCTACCCTCCCTAGCATCGGAACTTATGTTCTTCCATTCGAGAAGAAACTGGATTAGAGACCATCTGATGCCTTTACTGGTGTATGGAGGCTTTGCATATGGCTGCTACTGGTTTTATAAGGTAAGTACACACAATGGTTTGATATTTTACCCATGTATATGTTACCTAGTATTATGACAGGGGAAGCAATGCACCAGTGGCATGTCTAGTGTTGTACAGATGTGCATGGCACAGAATAGATATATGTACAGAAGGTTCACTCTACAAAATCGTTTAAATAGACAGCATCTATAGCTCCAGTGAGCTATAAAGCGCACAGGCCTATACTGACCTATCTTTAATATTCACCTTGAAGTTGCCTCTCTTTCTATCGCGTCACTCTAATTTTATCTAACCTACTGCGCCGGCGCCTGCCCAGCAGGCGCGCAGCTATACATTCCTAAACTGCGCAGTGAGACCCCCTGCAAAAATCTCAAAGGAATCATTTATCCTACACTGGTTCAAATATATCCAAAGATATTTATGATTAATAGCCTAATCACATTAAGGAAAAATTTAGAATTGTAGACCATATTGCTCAGCTGTACCTATTGATAATAGATGACTAAGTTTTGATCGTCTTAGTCCTCATTATTTACTTATCAATTAATAACAATTAAAAGTGACGGTATTTCATACAATTGTGCAGAATTCTTGTGTACATGTTGACGAGGAGTCAACATGCACAGTACAGTGTACTCAATAGTTATGCACAATTAGTTCCAGTAAAGGCCCATTTAGATGGAGAATTCCTCGCACGTTTTAGGGCGAAAGCTCGTACGCTACTATCGTATGCGTAGATGCAAGAATGAAGTTCTCGTCTACGACTATGTCATACGAGATTCGCATGCGATTATCGCCAGGCGGTAATCGCATGAGACTTTACACGGTAGAATATGTAGTGTGAAGATTTTTGCTAACGAGTTTTCAGCTTGTATAAACACGATCTCGTATGACATTTTTTCGCGCTTATATCGCTTGATTATCGTACAAATCGGTTGGAACCGTTTTGAGTGCGAGATTTGCCATTCGAGTTGCGTAATCAGTTCGGTATTGTTCTCAAAATGACACTAAAATCATTTCGATTTGGAACGGCGGATAATGTAAAGTTCATAAGTTAAGAGTGTTTATGGAATACGGAGAATGAGCTATATAAATACTTTGTATGTATAATTTTTTTAATAATATTTTTTTTTACTCATCATTATGTTTTCCGTTTTCGTTTTAATAATTCTCTTCTCAGAAGAGCAGATATAATTAAAACACCCCCACGCGCTGCACTCGTGGTAGCGACTGGCACAAAAACTCGCAAGGTTCTGCTGAGGTTCTGAGGTGGGGGTTCTTGCTTTGAAGTTCTGTTTACACGGCGACGATCAAATATTCAAGTCGAGGCAAATGTCGCCCAACTAGAAGTGCGAGAATCGTGAATGTTTAGACAAAGGCATTTTTTATGTTCTTTCGATAATCGCATCTTCGAGTCGAGAAACTCTCCCCATCTAAATGGGCCTTAAAGTTGTCAATTTTAATGAAATAAAAAAGTCGTTACAATATTTTCAAGGGGTGGCTGTCATACATGTAAAATGGGGATATATTTTTTGCACGCTAGCGATCTGGCACAGAACCTCGAAATACGATTCTTGCTTCGAAGGTCTGTTTTAGACGGAGACAACCAATATTCAATTACGAGGCGATACTCGCCCAACTAGAAGTGCGAAAATCGTGAATGTTTAGACGATGACATTTTTTTATGTTCTTTCGATAATCGCATCGAGTCGAGAAACTCTCTCCATCTAAATGGGCCTTATTTGCATTGGCTCTCAAGATACAGGCCTGTTCTAGTTTGGGGCCCGTAGTTAACAGGTATTATCATAATAATGTTTTAATTAATTAAGTCACAGTTTATAATGCATGTTATAAAGTATGAAAAATGTTATTTATGGTTAAAACTTGTAATGTTCTTTTTTGGATAAATATCTTATCTTGAAGCATAAACGGTATTTGAAGCGGCAACCCCGTAAGTTAGTGAAGAATAAAGTACGTGAGATATTTTATTTTTATTTCACGGCAGCTTAAGAAAAGCATGTCTCGGCTGGGACAAATGGATGGGGCCTCACATCCCGTTTGTGATTCAAATTTTTCCTTTACACCAACTCTAATAAATGTAAATAATGAATAACTATCGTGTCTCCACAAATTTTTACTGCACTTAGCAAATATTTTAAATCGATGTTTACATTTATTGCAACCTTCAAGTGTCAGACAGATTGCTGCATGTCCAACTTGTGTTGTTACCTAAATAACTTGCCATTTGTTTATGTAGGTAGGTTAGTGAGGTGTGATTTTAATAAGGTAGGTACTACAAGGTAAGGTAGGGAATAGAAAAGGAGGACTTAATGCTAAAGCATTTTCTACCAGTCATCCCACACATATTTTGAGAAAGAGGGATGTAGGTGTGCTTCAATATACATACTTTAAATTCTAGAAACATATAATTTATTTTGCCATTTATTTGTGTGGACATTTCACAGAGCGCCATCTAGCCCCAAACTAACCATAGCTTGTACTATGACAACTAGATAACTGATAGAGTACTTAAATACTTTTTGATTGTAAATACATACATAGAATACAATATAACACACCCAGACACAGAACAAACACCTATGTTCATCACACAAATGTTTGTTCCGGGTAGGAATCGAAACCAAAACCTATAGTTCGAAGGCTACTACCAACTGAGCTAACAGGCCAGTCAAAAAGTAAATTGAAACTATTTAAAACCTCCACGTCACGCGTCGTAGGTACTGTACCTAGGTCTCCGAGCATTTGCATCATGGAGATATTATCGTTATAGTCCGCATACACACTGTTTTCTGCCGATTTTTCCGGGGGATGAGGTAAAAACGCATAGCACACGCGCAAACAAAAATCTTATTCATATAAACACCTCCATTGATACATCCTCGAAGACCTAGGTAGGTAGTAGTACCACAGAGCACACATAAAAAATACGCTTAAGCGTCATATTTTTTAATGCTCTGTGTCGCCAACCAATGGTGACGTTGTGACTTTTGGGGTATAAACTCTGTTCCGTGGATAGAGTATACCTAGTTCATCATCGTCATCAACAGCCTGAAGACGTCCACTGCTGAACATAGGCCTCCCCCAGAGAGCGCCACCTTGAGCGGCTGCTCGCCTCCTGCATCCATCGGCTCCCCGCGGTTTTCACCAGATCGTCGGTCAAACTATAGGCCGGCCTTTGGTATAAAAATTAAATGTAGTAACTTAAAAATAAAATCAGACATTAATTTACGAGCTTCAATTTATATAATGCAGGCCTATGATGATTATAAAAATTTCAGGTGCTTCCCAACTCGTCTAATTTTACTTATCACTTAAAATTTACCTTTAGTCACATGTGTATCCAAAATACAGAAGATTTTCAGTTTTACTTGTATTTAATTAATCAGCATTGTTTTGTTGTATAATCTGTGGCTTGTTTAAACATTATTGTGATGTCAATGATATTATAACAACTGTTCTAACTTGAATTCTGAATACGTTAATAATAATGATAGTCTAGTAATGTACAATAGAAATTATTGTTATGGGGATGTTATTCCGATTTCTATAAAGTTATGTGTTAGTTGGTAAAGTTTAATATGGTTTTATATTTTGACTGGCCTGATAGCTCAGTTGGTAGTATAGTAGCCTTCTGAACTGTAGGCTGTGGGTTCGACCACGAGCCGGAAGACGCAGCGTAGGCTACTAGGTGGACCGATGATCTGGTGAAAACTGCGGGGAGCCGATGGATGCAAGAGGCGAGCAGCCATTCAAGGTGGCGCTGTCTGGGGGAGGCCTATGTTCAGCAGTGAAGGTCTTCAGGCTGTTGATGATGATGAGTACTTAAGGAACCTTAATAAGTTCGTCATGTCCGTCTGAATAGTTTACATACCTACGAAGTTATAAAATTACATGTATACCTATGTATGTATGTATGTATGTATGCATGAAATTTTGCATAATGATAGTCTATTATAAAGTTTCGCCTGCTGCTTTTATTATTGAGTGGAACAGTAATCTTGCTTTTATAGCATCATCCATTACACCTAATGATATTTTAATTTTTATCTTTTAGGTCAAACACTTTTTTATTCACGAATCCATTACCACATACCTAGTGACTTAATGCTTATACATAGTATTATGCTATCCGTGCGTGTTACGTTTAAAATATTCACACAGCACATATCGGTCATTGAGATAAGAACGGTAATACGTAATAAAACCCACAAAATATGTGCGTTATCACATGTAGCAGCCAAGATTCAAGTGCTGATTTACGGCTTGTAAGTTTAATTAAAGATCCATCGCACGGGTCACTTGCGAAGAGATAATAAATTGAATTATTTAATAATAATAAGAGCGAGTGTGGCACAGTGGTAGCCCGAACTGACTCACCCAGGTTCAAATCCCACTTCGGCCCTGCACCAACGACTTACTTTACAACTAGAAGGGCCGCGAGGCAAATTGCTTGGATTTGGGTATGCTAATCAGGAGAATAAAGTTAGATGGTCCAATTGTTTCTCTGACAGCTACAGGTTGGAATGCGGGGTGAGGCAGGGGGGATTAAGTTCACCAAAGCTTTTTAATCTGTACATTAACGAGCTGATCGTTGAACTCAGCAGACAGCATGTCGGATGCCATGTTGAAGATATTTGTGTGAACAATATCAGTTACGCAGATGATATGGTTCTGCTGAGTCCAACGATCAATGCCCTTAGAAAGTTGTTGGGCATTTGTCAGAGTTACGCTTGTGATCACGGATTGGTGTATAATAATAAGAAAAGCGAATACCTGGTATTTAAGGCCGCCGGTAAACTGCCCCAAACCATACCTAAGGTTCTCCTCAATGGGTATGAACTACAGCGAGTAAGGCAATTTAAATATCTGGGACATGTTGTTACCGAAGACCTTAATGACCAGGCAGACATGGAAAGGGAACGCAGAGCATTGACAGTTCGGTGCAATATGCTGGCTCGCAGGTTTGCTCGGTGTAGTGACGAAGTTAAAATCACTCTATTTAAAGCTTATTGTCAGGTTTTCTACACCAGCGGCCTGTGGATCAGCTATACGCAGCGAGCTTTCAATGCCTTGCGGGTCCAATATAATAACGGGTTCCGTATGCTGATGGGGCTGCCTCGCTTTTGCAGTGCCTCTGGTATGTTTGCGGAGGCGCGCGTCGATGGCTTCCATGCCATCCTAAGGAAGAGGACCGCGTCGCTGCTGAGCCGGGTGCGGGGCAGCCCTAATAGCATACTGCAAGTTATAGCGGAAAGTTTCGATAGCCCGATAAGCAGAGTATTTGTCAGTGTGCTTGTCAAATAGTTTTAAATCTTTCGATCCTTTAGCGATAGTACTAACACCTAGTTATAAGTCTGTACACTAACCCTTGGGCCTTGATGCCAAAATAAACAAATTATTATTATTATTATTAAATTACAAGCATGGAAAAAGGAGGAGAGGAATGCCAATAGGTACACCAAGAAAACAGCGTAGATCAGAAATATGCCAAAAACTATTATAAACCTAGATGACGCTGTAAAATGAGCGGGCTATACAGCTAGCTACGGCGGGGTAGGTTTAAAACGGTTTTTGACATATTTCTTATCTACGCTTAACTTATAGCTCGCTCATTTTGCAGCGCCATCTAGGTTTATAACGATTTTTGGCATATTTCTGATCTACGCTGTTTTCTTGGTGTATTGGCATTCCTCTCCTGATTGTTGCATCTTACAAGTTATGGGTGGAATTTGCAGTTACTTTTACAACGGTAAAGGAAAACCCGGTGAGGAAACCGGCATGTCCAAGAGTCGCAAAATTCGAGAACATGTAACACTAAACTTGGCCAAGATCATGGCCTAAAGAATAAGTATTGCTTTTTGTCTCCAGCTGCTATCGTCATGTCGAATGATTCGTAATCATCTGTTAGTCGTTCACTGCTGAATATAGGCTTCCCGGCTCCCATAGAATGCCACTTGCCTCTACATCCAACGGTTCCCCGCGCCTTTTACCGTCGTAGGTCGTTCAGCGAAAGCTGGCCTACGCTACGTCTGCCGGTCCGTGGTCGCCACTCGAGAACCTTTCTTCCCCATCACTTGTTGGTACTGCGAGTGATGTGGCCTGATGCATTTTGCCATTTAAACTAGCTAATTTTGAGAGGTATGTCGGTCCCTTTTAGTTCATTACGGGTGTTATCAGTTATAACGCAAAGAATCCTCGAGGAGTCCCTTAGCCTGCTCCATAGCTCGTTTTCAAATTCGTTGTAGGAGTGAAAGAGAAAAATCCGCCCATTAGCGGGCCTGTCTCACTCCACGCTTTAGTTTAAGTATAACGCTTCAAGTACCATGGGACCGGGCGTCTAGACGGATCGGTCCGTTACGCGTAACGTGTCAGAAGAGCAGCGATATAGCGATAGAACGAGAGGCAACTGTTTAAGGAAGGCTCGTAGCGCTGTGCGAGCTGAACTACACTTTATTCTGTTGGAGTAAGAGTCGCTATTTATTTAAATGATTTTGCGGACTCAGTTATTTTTTTTCAACAGAACTGCATAAGGCATCTAATATTCGTTGAGCAACCAAAGAAAAAGTCGACAGCGGAGTGTATCGATGAACTCCGCAAATCACTTGACATACTAAACGCAAATGTGACGTCACTGCGCGGGGAAATACAGGGATCCACTCAGCAGAGCGCTGTACGATCACAGTTGGACACCATCAAATCTGACATAGCATCTGTTAAAGGAATATTACTAAATAGGTAAGACATTTTATGAATTTGTGATGAAAAAAGCACCGTGCAAAAAAACTACATTTTCTATCTCTTTCCTAATTATACATTCAGGATCTTCGTAATCAACAATGTATTCTCCGTCTTTTTTATCTACATTCGGCATAAAACAGCCGGATAGATTCAAATTTTTCCTTTACATTAAAAATTAGGTCCGTGTGCTCACGGCGTAAAATTTGGACCACCCCAACCCCATCTCTTCGTCCGTTAGAGCTGTTTTTTTTACTATTTATAGGCATAGCTTTTGACCACTGTCTCACCTGATGGTAAGTGATGACGTAACGCTGAGGGAATATACCGAGAATGGGCAGCAGCATTCTCCTCGGTACTTCAAAGTCTTCTGCGATCACCAAGACGCCTGCCAAGCTTGGTGATTATAGCACCCCATCCCCTATTTTATTAAGGCGTATGTTTAGCAGTGGACGTCTTCTGGCTGATGTTATGATAATTAAAAATTCAATTAATAATTGCAGAAATCAATTCCCCTCACTAAAGCGGACGGAGCCGCCGTCTATACCAGCGTGGCAGCGGCAAGCTGAGGAAGCGACCACAGAGGTTGTGGAGGAGAAGAAACACAGGAGAACCCAGCGGTCAGAGTCCGGCGGGTCCAACTCTAGCGAGGGGGAACAGGCCACCAAGAATAGTGATAGCAGCTTGGAGATCATGTGAGTTGTACATTAAACCAGAGCACCTCTTAATCTTCTGTTTACCCTTCATCATTATCATCATCAACAGCCTGAAGAAGTCCACTGCTGAACATAGGTCTCCCCCAAAGAGCGCCACCTTGAGCAGCTGCTCGCTTCCTGCATCCATCGGCTCTCCGCGGTTTTCACCAGGTTGTCGGTCCACCGAGTGGGGGGCCTACGTTGCGTCTTCCGGTTCGTGGTCGCCACTCGAGAACCTTTCTTCCCCATCGGTTGTCAGTGCTACGAGCGATGTAGCCTGCCCATTGCCATTTCAACTTGCTAATTCGAAGAGCTATATCGGTCACTTTAGTTCTCCTGCGGATCTCCTCATCCCGGGTCTTTTCTCGCAGGGAAACACCGAGCATAGCTCTCTCCATAGCTCGTTGCGCGACTTTGAACTTTCACTAGCAAGCCAAAGACTAAGGCCTGTAATACAGAACTATGCTCAGTCGTTAATTGATGCTCAAGTAGCGATTTCAATCACAATTAGATAATTTTTTGAATGAAATCTCGTCTTGAGCAGAGATTCACAGCTGAGCGTGGCAATACGGGCATAAGAGACTTATCGCCTTTCTGCTCAATGGCCCAGCTTACGCTCTTGTCCAATCACGTGCCAGTCAGTGTTGCCATTGCCAATCAGAAAAAAAAAACAATTAAAAACTAACCAAACTTAACTTAATTTTCTATATCACCCAAATTCAAGATGCAATATTTATTAACATTGCACTAACAGTAGAATCAGCTGATAGCAGGGATTACAAACATTTTTGGCTGTAGCGTTTGGTGGTTTGTGTGGTTTGGCCCATGAAAAAGTTTTTACACCTTACCATATGTTAGTAAATATTGCACGTTGAATATGGCTCTGGTATAGCTCGTCGCGTTATTCAAACACACTTAAAAATAAATAGATTTCAACTATTTTTATTTGTATTTCCAGCACATGAAAGTCAACAGTCGTCGTAGCTTCCATTAGAATAGTACTGCGTTGGACCCGCGTATTGCGAACTACCCGCGCCTCCTACGAATCTACGTCTACCCTAATTCTCCGAACTACGAAACTGAACTCTACCCACTTAGACGTAAGAACTATAGAATTGTTCTGCTATCGCACGTCGCTCGGTCAAGAGCATCGTAACAAAAAATAATGAATGCGGCTGTTATTGCCAAATAATGTTGTTATGTTTAATTTTTGTGATGGTAACATTAATGGTAAACAAGGTTTCATTGTAAATACTACCACTGTATGCTTGGTTTTTGAAATGCTACGTATTTTTAACGTAACTACCATTTTGTCCAACCCTAAAAAATGCAAACATCTCAAATTGTGTCATTCTGACTAAGTCTGTCTCATTTTGACCAAGACTTCTCTGATTAAGTCTCATTTTGTCTAAGTTTTATTTCGTCCAAGTCTCATTTTGTCAGTGGACAAATTGAATTGTTTGCATTGCATTTCAGTTGGACAAAGTATCAGCTAGGCGGTTTGTATTTTATTTATCATTTGGTGGCAATAGTTTTTCAATTTTAGTATTAGCTAAATTGAGACTTGTGTTTCAAAAACTAAGATCTAGTTTATAATGTTTGCATAATCATGTGTTGTTTTCGCAATTTAAGTCATTAGTTGTATTATTTTGTTATTATGATTTATAAATTTTATTGGCACTATAATTATGATTTTAAAAAGGGCAGCAGTTTCTGAAAAACGATTAATAATTTAATTTAAGATTTTTTTTACGATTAAACTATGTTTTAATGCATATTCGGAGGCCAATGTAATAAATAATGTATGTCTGTCCTATCTTATGTACAAATTAGCTTTATATTAATCAGTTAAACTTATTGGGAGTTGTTTTGCTTATAATTTGTTAATTATGCATTGCATTTATTTAAATATGAATAATTTGTGACTTTCCTATAGTTGCTCTCAGTATTTGTGTAATTTTTAGACGATTATTCGATTTTTGTTGCGCTTTGTTAAAAATATGGAAAGTGCTTTATATGAATCAAAGAGACTAATGTTCACAAGTAACGGAGCTATCCATGACTAGCAAAGAGTATAAGAGTGAATGTGGGACGTTTTAGAAAACAATAAGTACTGCAGAAATTGCAGAATGTATGTAACCGTTTATTTTCAAAAATCCGAAGTTCGATACTGATCAAGCTAATTTCATAATCCAATGCAGTAACAGAGTTTAGGAAACACTACTACAAGCTTTCTGTGCAGTTGAATACTCAGTCGTCTCATTCTAATAAGGCCATTCCCCGCACTATTAGAAAGAGATGGCGAATAATCGAACAGATAAACTGGCGGCACTGTACATTCGTGTAAGTAGTACGTATGGTTTAATTCATTGCGTCTTTCGCTCTTACATGCATCTCTGTGACCTATAAAGTGCATTGTTTCGCTCGTTAAGGCTATATTCGCAGATCCACTATATCGCTCGCGCACTGTGAAATTATTGAAGGTATTAAATAACTGGCTAAACTATGTTCTAAAGAAAAAATATTACAATTGCTCAACATAAAGGCTTCATTAAAAAATCACAAGAAAAAGAAACTTTGATACTGTTGTATCAAAGTTTTTTTTTCTCTTTCTATATGTACCTTACTGTTATTTTATGTATGAAAACTTGTTTGGATTAATATGAGAACTATTAAATATTAAATTATTCATGAGAACATAGTTTAGCCAAATTTTCATAAGTAAATTCAGTTATTTATCTTCAAGTGTCGTATTCCACGAGTGACATATTTTATAGAGGATCCGCGAATATAGAAGCCTTAACGTTGTAACGCTGATTTTTATATTTTCAGTTACGTTACAGACGAGTGTTTACCAATAATCGAATAAGACTAGTATAATTGTTGTATTCAATACATTTCAAAATTGTACGTACCTATGTATTGTTCATCGTGATAAATAAACCAATGAATGCAAAGTTTCTTTCATTTTGTTGTCCTATTGGTGAGATATGATACACAAGTCCCACTAGTCTGCCCTCATAGTGAAGAACGCAGTAACTAACGTTTTTGGCAAAATTGAGTTAAACACATATTCGGAATCGCCAAAAAAAAAACAATATTCTGTTCTTTCTCACGTATCAAAATTCCACCTGGAACCCAAAAACTTGGGAAGTAAGAATGCAGCAACTCGACTACTCGCAACTTTTGTTTTCGCGTTTTCTTGGAAAACATGTTTTAACTTTTACCTACTTAGGGTGGGCATTTCAGCAATAGTTAAGGTAACCAATGTTAAAAAACAAATTTTGATCATTGGTTAGAATCTGTTAGAGTTTTTAACCATTGGTTACCTTAACTATCGGTGAAAAAGCTTTCCTTACTGCATTTTTCATACGTACAGCTGTAGTACATTCAATGGAACTTAATAACTGAACTACTGGAAACGGTTTGATTAATAGCTTTTTTTTTTATTTGATTGAGGCATTCCTGTTGGGCCCCATGGGATTGAAGACGTGGGGGACAACGGGAACAACCCACATTTGACCACTTTCGCCTGGTGTGATAATGCTAAGCGATCGCCGTCTTCGATGGTTTTGAAGATCGCGAAAGCCCTATTATTTTCTAGACAAACTATCTAGTGACTAAGGGACGAAAGAAAACTACGGCTTCGGTAATACGTACGAGTTTATTTTTATAAAAATACATCACAAGGTATATAATTTTTTGAGCTTAGTAATTGAAGGTCCTGTATACAGTATATCGATAGATCACACTTCAACAGTTTTACATTTCAATTGAGATCAACTACATAACGATTATATATAAATGCGCGAGATTAAATAAACGGAGATACGACAACTCCCAACGATGTTGTTAAAAAGGTACCTAACTTTTTTATCACTATTTTTAAAAACGTTTATTTAATCACGCAAAGCCGCATAATTTGTTTAAATACTCGATATTTTAAAAGAAAATAATATTAAAATATCGATAATTTAAAGCACCACTCATTTAAAAAAGACTATGCGACTGTTAAGACAGTTACATGCAAAAAGGTACACAAGAATTCAGGTAGGTATTTATGGCACACCTAATAACTTTGGATAATCCAGAAAACGAGCATTAAGGTACTAACATTTATATAAAGTAGTATTAAAATATTTCTTTTTCATTGGTTTTACTTTTTTCAACAGCACAGAAAATTTGTAAACATTAAGATGTTTATAAATCGATAGAAAAACAGAACCCAATGTAAAATTACTAGATTGCATCATGTGCGACACAGTCGAAATCGAAAGTAGACAATTATTGTAAGTACTTAATTACTTAAGAGCAACAATATCTATAGTTCATATAAAATAAAAAGAATCTAAACAACTATAAATTAAAAGCAATAAGATATGCATAGACTGGAAAGTGACAACAATTATACACACCATAAAACATTTGATCAATTTTTTTTGTTGCATTCGTAACATATTTTATGTATGTTTTACATGCATGCTTAAAATATATTCCAATGCGAAATAAATGATTTTTTTGAACATTAGAATCACTAAAATATGTATTATAAACCTAACTAAATAATAAAACAGACGCGAGAAATGCATCATCTATTTTCGTTCCGACCAACACCACAGTCCTCACAGAGGCACATCAAACTTAGGTACTTACCGCAAAACCGTTTCGCGTCTATTACTATTTTATTCCCATGAACTAATTAAACCCTAACGAATCATTATTCCGACTACAGCAATATCTTTTTGTCCGATTTTTCGTTCTTATCGCACCTGACAAGTACATCGTCTTGCAACAGAATCTTTTTGGCCCGGGTCAAGTCTTCTAAAAAGCACCTTCCTTTTTCCGTTCGCATAATCATTCTTTTAGGGAGCAGGTTCTTGGATAAATGCGATATCAGTTTCTGCCAATCTTTCAGGAGGAAATACACCTTGTCCGGTCTAGTTTCTACGGGGAGCGGTCCAGTGGAATGATCGAAGTATACGTTTAGGATATCTTTAGGGGATCGAGAGACTCTGCTCGCTTTGATAAAGGACAGGAGTAAAGTGTCAACGTCTTTGTGTGCTGTTATGATAGGTTTGTCGTAGATATTGCAAGGGTTGGCCTGCGCAGGTCCTACAATGTACATAACATGCGACGCGAGCCTGAAGGCTTCCTCGGCCCATATGTATGGGTCCCCGTGGGATGTAGTCGAGATATCTCCATCGTACATCACGTCTAAGCCGTATTCAGTGCGTAGATATGAGACGAATGATGCAACACATTCCCCGTGGAGTCGATTCGTTGGTGAGTATATCACGAGTACTTTGGTTGGTGGCGGTATTTCCATACCTAGAAACAATATAGGTGGATAGTAAATTCATTATTGTCTCTGAATACAATACAATAACATAGGAATCCTCC
Source organism: Ennomos quercinarius (assembly GCA_910589525.2). Classification (NCBI taxonomy): domain Eukaryota; kingdom Metazoa; phylum Arthropoda; class Insecta; order Lepidoptera; family Geometridae; genus Ennomos; species Ennomos quercinarius. The sequence goes on from OU342502.1 coordinate 2,709,316, forward strand.
AAAGAGCGCTACTTTGAGCAGCTGCTCGTCTCCTGCGTTCATCAATAAACCAATACTATTCAATGTGAAATATTGTGCGTGTAAATGTTTGTTATCATTAATCTCCGTAACTACTCTACCGAATTCGATGAAATTTTAAATGTAGGTAGCTTAAACGCTGGATTAACACATAGGATACTTTATATCCGCTTGTGAAAGCGCGGGGTGCAACGAGTATAACATAAATAATAATAATAATATTATTTATTTCTCTCATACACAAGCAGTCAACGTAATAAGTAATGCTATTTGATAATATTTTAGGTACAATAAATTAACATTGTTACCTGCTTTGTGAGAGACTGGTGCCTGATGTAGGTTTAAAAAACCTGTATTACAAGTCACCAGGACCCCACTCCGCGGAGACACACTTGTTAACATAAGTCTTAAAAACAGAGGGTAGAACATAGTTGGACTGAGATTTAAGTGCAAATTGAAATGACTGACGGTAGGTGCTTAAACAATGATTTGAAGCTAAGAATATATTATACTATGTCGTGGGGGTTATTTATCTTGAGTTACTTGTAAATCTCAGTCACAGGAGAACAGGAGCCCAATTCTACTAACAAAATCGTTATTAAACCGCATCGATCCGCAGCTAATCGACAACTTTTATGTGTTTTCGTATTCTACTAAACATTAGCGATCCATCTACGACTACAATTACGTTGAAGCCAACGATCGATCGAACATCAGTGGATCATCAGTACATTCGCATTCTGCTATTTCGGTCGAACGTGAACGGTACGTTAATAGGTATTCCGCTAAACTGTTGACACATCGGTCAGCCGGGACGCAGCCAAACGTCAACCGCTTAGCTGTCAAAATTAGCGGTTGAGCAAACGTTGTTGCGTTCGTACTTTTTCAGTACCTTTGCGCTTTTTTAGGTTTTTGAAGGAAGGTTTTCGGCTTAAATATTATAATGTTCTACTTGAATACCTAGAGCTTGCTAATAAATAAACGTTATAGTGTTACAATGGGTCTTGTCGCTGATGGCGATCTCTTCCAGACAACCTTGAACTTCTAACTTGTGTCTTTTACTTTGTCTCTATAATTTATTATTCATCATAATCTAACTCCATTGTCCCGTTCCCGCAGAACTTTTTTTCATATAAGTAAATAAATAATACCTAACCTAAATGTCGAATGACTCAGCTGCGAACAGACAACCCTTTTTTTGATGGGGGCAATGTCCTCGCACTTCCCTGCCACCACGGGGGTGATGGCAGGGGGTATGTGGGACGTAACCTTAAACCTCGGTCACCCACTAGACGTGTGGGGTCGCGACGGAGTCAGACAACCCTTCACTTAATTACATTCAAACCCTTCGTTTGGATTGATATATCATGTAGTCCCGGATAAGTTTAGGAGACTAATAATAGGAACACCCCATTTCTTCCCGTGGATGCCGTAAAAGTCGGCTAAGGTAATATCCAGGGAACGGGCAGCAGCATTCTCCTCGGTCTACATAACGTACTACCCCCCCCTTTTGTAATGGGGGAGGAAATGTTGTTAACTCACCCATAGCCAGTTTATATTGCTCCTTGCACCAGTACCGGCGGACGAGCCGCAGTACTATGTAGTAAGCGAACAGGGTGGCTACAATCAGCGCGGTCACGCTCGCTATGCAAATGTTGATCGTTTGCGATTCGCTGCCTGCAAACCAGAGGGTACTTTATAAAAATGATGAGTGATAGGTGTTATGGTGCGAGAACCCACTGCACAAATACCTACGTCAACGGGTACCCCAATAGGCTACCTTTAGATCGTTAACCGACATCTAAATATGTAAAAAAAATCTGGTCTGCCGGTTCCGATCCTGCTGGGTCATGACCCAGCAGGAAAAAAATACGGTAAAAAAAATGCAATTATTTCCATGGAAATAATTGATTTTTTTTTACCGTATTTTTTTGTCAAAATTTACCCGAAAGAAAGTTCTGGCAACAGTTAGCCATTGATTAATTATGTAAAAAAAATTAGTCTGCCATTGCGCACCCTGCCGGAAGTACCTGGCAGACCCCTGAGAGTGTACCCTTCACACCTTTTACCTACCTCAGCGAATACCCCGATGAAACCTACGCCTAATAATAGCCAAGGTGACCCTGATAATAGATAGGTCTGCCAGGTCTAAACTTGGCGAAACTTAGTATTCAAGGCATTTGAAGCTGGTGGAGGTGGATTACTTCCATGGCCCGGCAGGATCGGAACTGGCAGACCTGTATTTTTACACGTTTAATTGTCGGTTAACGATGTAAAGATAGCCTATTGGGGTACCCGATGACGTAGGTATTTTTGCAGTAGGCTCTCGCACCATAATTTCAGTTTTAAAACCAAAATAGCATTAGGTTGAAAGTAGAAAAGCACCTACACTATCTTCCTGTGAGAGAAGACCCGTGTCCCAGCTGTGGGAACGTAAGGCTGATAATGTATTTTATTGTGGTACTGCAGTAGCAGTAGCAGTACAGTATTATACATTTAAATAATAGCTATACTAAGGGTGGGTTTTTTGATCCCTAGTTAAGGTAACCAATGGTTAAAACTTCGAACAAATTTTGACCATTGGTTACTTTAACTAGGGAGCAAAAAACCCACCCTTAATAGAGTATAGCTATCACTTATATACAAATAGTTTACGACACTCGATAGCGTAAATAAATTCATATTTCTAATATTACGGCGCTTTTGCCATTCCCGACCTTGCAATCGCCGTGAGAAGAGGTAAAAGATATGAGATAGAAAGAGATGCGAATAAAAATTTCAGACCTGTAACGTTGTGCAAGCAATCTTGCACTTTATTACTTGTCAGTAGAAGACGCTATTTATACTCACTGATCTGAATCCTCGGGCTTTCCACATTCATGCCCTTCTTTCCACTTGGACACAGCGGAGTCACCATAAAATAGAACAGTCCATTTTCTCCAACAAAGTTGTAATCGTACGTCACGTCGTCAGTTCTGTTCTGAATACGCACAGTCTTAGAGTTAACCAGGTAACCACCCTTCCCACTTTCCTTTAAAACTTCGACGTAGTAACCTGTGATCTTCAATTCGGAAGGCGGTGGGGGAATGTGCAGACGCATTATGCTCGGGAATATCTCTATGTAGATAAATGGTGTCCATTCTTCGGGTTTCGCTACAGGACCTGTAAAAACACATTATATAGGAAACTTTTGAATCGTGAAGGGGATTTGAACCCGCATCTATCCAGCCTTAAAGCCGGGACACCCTTTCTTAGGCTACCGTGATAAGTAATCTCATGTTCAAGTTTATCCTTTACCTTTTACTTACGGAATTGGCAGAGTCATCTATTGAGAGATTAACCCCCGGGTTCCGGTACGTTTGTTGAAGTTAAACTCATGTCAAATTCAAAATACGGATCGCTTATTGGTTGCCTGTTGATCATCGGCTGTCTTCAACCAATGAGCGTTAAGATTTTGAATTTGACATGAGTTTTACTTTAACAAACGTACCGGAAACCGGGGGTAGGTTTGTAAGTTAAAATGGTAATGGGCAGGCCACATCGCTCGTAGAACTGACAACCGATGGAGAAGAAAGGTTCTCGAGTGGCGACCACGAACCAGAAGACCCAGCGCAGGCCGGCCCCCCACTCGGTGGACCGACAAACTAGTGAAAACCGCAGGGAGCCGATAGATGCAGGAGGCAAGCAGTCGCTCAAAGTGGCACTCTCTGTGGGAGTCCTATGTTCAGCAGTGGACATCTTCAGGCTGTTGGTGATGAAGTGGAAACTTACACAAATTGCGATCACTTAACAATTTAATATATAAACATAGGCCTCCAGGGTTATCATCTATTAGAGATACAATACACAATATACATTGGGGTCGGCTCCCAATCTAACCTGTAGCGGCAACCTACCAGAATTACACGAGCGACATGCCAGTCGCTCATGGCAGTCTTATGGGTTGGGAGTCCAACCCATAAGGAACCGTTACCAGGAATGGTTAGACCACGTGTCAGGTGTCTGATTACCAGTACTACACACTGCAGCACTAATACTTACTAAGCATCTCAGCGGAGGGCACGTTGAAGTAATACTGTCCTCTATTGATAACGCCGCCGTCTCCATGAGCTTCAAAGTCCAGTATGTGACTTTGACCGAGCCCTTTCTGCCCGGGCCTGGTCCAGTAGCAATCGTAGTACAACACCGACCGGTCATCGATCACAGCGTCGTTCGACAACACGATAGTGCGGCAATGGTTGCGAAGGTTCTTGTATTTCTCTTGGAAACGAAAACGCATTCCTGGAATTGCAGTGTTTAGAAGTAATTAGCCGATCAAATAAATTGTAGATTTCTTTTACGTAAGCGAGCTAGTCGATCGCCTGGTGTTAAGCGTCACGGCAGCGTCTAACAGGTGCAGTGTCACTCGGAACTCTAAATTAAAGTTATGCGTGACACTGCACTGCGCACGTCACCCTGAGGCGTCATACAGTCTAGTAATAAGATTTCAGTGATGAGATTATAGTCTCATTTGCCCTGTGATTTCAATAGCTATGATGCCCTTCAAACCAGAAATCAGAATACAATTGCACACTACTGCTTGGCGGCAGAACAACTAGCAAAGCGGTGGTACCTAAGAAAGTCCTACTAGCATAGAGTAGTAAGTATAAGTATCGGGAGTTTAAGCCATAACATTTAGGGGGTGATTTCGGTGAGCTCTTCGGGAGCCCTGGGTCTGTATCTGTACTGTGGATATCTAAATTGGGTTACCCCAGATTTTTTTTGCTCAGTGGGTTACCAGTATGTTTAGTGTTTTGTCTCTGACTATTACTTAAATTTAAATATGGGTTTGGTTCACTCATGCTCACATACAATACTGTGGGAATTATTACACCTCTTTGTATTACGACTATGACGTCATTTGTGGTTACGTCTTCATGATATGACTACAATAACAATGACAATAGGTAATTTTAAATGTACTTAATAATGAACAATTTATTATATTGAAATATGAATTTATGTATTAAAAAAAACACCCTGTTGTTTCAATTTACCCGTGTCTTCATTGAGGAAGATGTAATATGATGCATGTTTACATTATTTTAATATTACAGTATCAGACTTGCATATATGACAAACTAATACAAATTATTTAGATACTGGAAAAGAGAATAATCAAGATAACAATAATATTATATTTAACTAACTTGATCTGGTTACATGCAAAACAAGTTATAAATAACTGTGATATATACTAATATATATATATACATGTCGGATCATCATCACAATGAGTACTGCAAAACGCAAGTGTCACGTGCTCCTATAGCTTCGTGGCGCTTTGACGGAGTCTTGATGCCATCGCTTGGAAATGAATAATAGAGTAGATAGAGCTGGGAAGGCAATCGGACGTGGAAGCGGGTGCGCATCTCGGAACCGTTTAACGTTTTCGAGTTACTCATTAGAACCGTGTCGTGTGATATCTATAAAGTCAGTGTAATTAAGTAATTGACATTTGCTTATAGAAATAGACTGAATAACTGATTATAAAATAGTGTAGGGACCTTATTCTGGTCTTTAATTGAAATCCCGATATCAAGATGTCAGATCAGGAACATTTCTCGGCCTCCTGTGACGACATATATAATAATATATATTCGATATGTATAGGTACACATCATTGGCAAGTGTCCTGCTATTTATTTATTGCACAAATCTATACTTAATCTTAATTGGAGGGTTCTCTATAATCGATACTTGACGCTGGTAAGGTGTTCCATTCCTTTGCTGTCCGAATTATAAACGATCAAAACGATTTGTACGTATTTTAGGAATTCCTACCATATACGGATGCCGTGTTTCCGTGCGTCTAGATGTACCTACCATGGTAAAAAGGGGATGGGGGAATTAAGTTGTGTAATTCCATCGCACACTCTCCGAAGTGCAGCTTGTAAAAAAACCTATAGGCTGGCAACCTTACGCCGGTGTTCAAGGCGTTTTTGTATTGGGTCAAGGGCTTCCCAGAGATGGCTGCAGTAGGTATTCCACACATGACCGGACTTGCGCCTGATAAAGATCTAAGATCTGTCCCGATGTGAAATACTGTCTAACCTTCCCAAGGATGCCCAGCTTCTGTGCAGGCAATTTAGCCCTTCCCTCGATGTACGAGCCAAAGTTAAGGTTCGATGTTAGAGATACACCTAACAGCTCTAGGTGATTAGTTACCGGTACTGCTACACTCCGGAAAAGTAGGAGTGAATGGAAATGGACTCTGTTTTGCTAAAGCCAAAACAAGATTTTTTTTCATTTTTGTATGTCTGTCTGTCTGTATCTTGGCTGAGCATCACGCCGAAACTACTGAATGGATTCAAATGAAACTTGGTATGATTTGAGTTCATATTACGAGGTAGGCTATAGGATACTTTTAATCTCGAAATTCAGCACGGTTCCCGCGGGAGAGGGGATGAAAGTAAAAATATGTATGTACTTATTTGTAATTCATTAACGCGTGGCCCGATTTCATTCATTCATTTTTGTTGAAAAGTGGATGTTTTAAATATTGTCCCGTAAATATTTCAAGGTAGTCGGTTTTGTGGTTCAGAAATTACAGACATTCAACCTTCAGTGTTAGGTCCAAAGCCCCTCCTATCGTGTACTATGGGAAAGAGAAGGGAGGGGCCAGGCCTGCTTCCTTTCACCGTTTCATGCCTTCATCCTTTTCTCATATCTTTTTCCCTCTTCTTTCTCTCTTCCTTTAGATTGAGATAATAAAGCATAAAACTAATTAAACCGTGCGAAGCCGGGGCGGCTAGTTAATAATATTCCTCAAAACATAAACAGTCGTAAAAACAAACATAAAATATCTCAAACAATTACAAAGTTACAAGCATTTTAAAATACAGGAATAGAAAGAGACAGTTCAAACGTGCAGTGACGTCAGTTCTTGCTCCTTCATAGTACCTCATTCCTAAGCTGTGGTAGCTTTACATACAATCTATTTGGCATATGACGTCACTAACGTGCGTTTTCATAGTAACTGTGGGGAAGCTCTATTTTGCGAGAAAGGGACAGGCGATGCCCCCTCCAGAAACTTTAAAGCTTATTACTCCGTGATTTATTTACTGATTTTACTTCTTTTTTTATAAATTATTGCATTCTGTTTTAACCTATTTTATTGTTCTGGATGGCCGGACCCTGATCTACGCAGGCAACGACAATAGTATATAGACCTGTACCTATATTTGAATGAAGAACCTACTGAATTCTTAAAGTTAGTTAATCCAAAAACACATTTAAACATGATGTGTGTGGTGTGTGTGTGTGGTGGTGGTGGTGGTGTGTGTGTGTGTGTGTGTGTGTGTGTGTGTGTGTGTGTGTGTGTGTGTGTGTGTGTGTGTGTGTGTGTGTGTGGCATTGTGAGGTTGTTTTCTGGAACACTTAAGATAATAAAAAGTTCAATTGTGTTTCTGCCCTGATTGGACCCTGTGCTGTTTAAACGATTAATACTAGATATAGTAGGAAGTGTGCACAGTATGAAACACGAAACTAAAAAAAAAGTTGTAAAGTACAATAGTCTAATTTGCAGAACTTGCTGAGTGGCCTATTAACAGACAGGTATGGTTACTTAAAACTCGGTGAAATACCCTATTACCCATAATCTATGCACCCTATTACCCCCATGCAAACATGGGAAAATTATATTCCTTCAAGGTTTTCCTTATAATTTAATATTGAAAACCATTACTGGCCTTGTTAATAGTTTATAATGAATCAGCAACCTCTAGCTTGATGTCATTAACAATAGACAGTGCCCACAGTGGCATTAGTTGCTTATCATACCATAGTACACTTGTGTTACAGAAAGTTATGTTACACTACTTACACTATGCACATTTGAGTGCTCAGGTTCATTGTTAATGAAATGAATACAAAATAGACTAAATGAAGTCCCTCTTAAAGTGCAAACATAAACAGGCATAGAGGAGGTGGTGTTGCTTGCAAAAGCTAACAATGAAATATATAATAGAATAGGTTTTTAAGCCCCAGAACACTCTATTAGTAGTATAGTACAAGTTCAAAAGATTCACTCTTCAAAGAGGTTGTCCATCACCAGATTTTTTTAACTACTTTTTTAGAGATGTCCAAATGTCCCTGCTATTATTGCAATAAAGTTCAAGTTAGCTCACACAGGTGCAATGTTTTGTCTCTTTCTTATACATCTAATAAAGATGTGCCTGGCCAGGCCCATCCTCATCACATTGTAGCAATAAAGGTGTCTGCCGTAAACGCCACACTGAAGTTCAGACTGACTTGTCATTTAAGTCTATAACATTAAGACCGGTATTGCTTTGTACAGATTTTAACCAGCTTATTTCGTCCTACATTTTGCATTAAGTGTGGAGTGCCTAGCCAAGTAAAACTTTAACAATAAGGTAAATAGGACTTACGCTTCCATTTAATATTGCTAAATGTTATGTTGAGCACTGTATGGTTAACGGCATAGTCATTGAAGTTCTTGTGATGAACTATTGTCATTATGTAGGGCTTAAGTGTGACCCCTCCAATATGTGTGTTGGGATTGAGTGGGCGGAATACCATGGATCCACATTGTGGACTGTTCACTGTGTAAACTTCCGGATTACATATCTCATCATTGATAGTATCTTCGCTCAATATCTGGTGAACAGAAAAGTTATTTTAGTATTAAACATTTAATACATTTAGAAAGGCAGGAGAACTAAAGTGACCGATATAGCCCTTAGAATTAGCAAGTTGAAATGGCAATGAGCAGGCCACATTGCTCGTACAACTGACAACCGATGGGGAAGAAAGGTTCTTGAGTGGCGACCACCGGAACCGGAAGACGCAGCATAGGCCGGCCCCCCACTCGGTGGACCGACGATCTGGTGAAAAGCCAAAGGGAACAGATAGATGCAGGAGGCAAGCAGCCGCTCAAGGTGGCATACTCTGTGGAGGCCTATGTTCAGCAGTGGACGTCTTCAGGCTGTTGATGATGATGATGATGACATGTAGAAACCATCTATAGAGTGGTGTTTAAGCATGTCAATTGTGGCAATTAGTATTTGTGCACAGAAAAAAAATACAAGTAAGTACTTGTTCTGTGTCAGGGTGTTGAAGGGCCATATTCCACATAGTTCCTAGTTCCCTAGATACAGTAAATCTTATAAGGTTCAGGCTCATATATGTTATTTTAACTGGTATCTAGAAAGCATGTTTTTGATGATTATCATGGTGCCTCAGTGTGGCTATTTGATGGATACTTTAAACAGACATTATTGGTGTAAGCCAAATCTGTGCCACAACTCTCCCACACACACCAAGCCAATCAGGAATGCTCCATTGAAGTATAGATGCTCAGTAAGCTTTCAGTACCGGATATACCAGGCATGATGATGTTGCGCTGCTGCTGTGCCAACAAATCAGAAAAGGGTGTAATGGTGGCTGTGAAGTTGGTGCGAAACACACAGTAGAAAAAATTAGATGTGCATGAGCAGAGGTAAGCAATTAGTGCAGCATGTGGGGGGCTTGCAGCACACTTCAAAGCTGCCATTACGTTTGAATTACACTCTATATAGATACCATTAAAATGAATATTAAAAATCTGCATAAATTCTACAAAAAACCCTATTAACTTCTAATCAAGGTGAATGTATCTGACTATCTGAGAACATGGTATTACATAATTTCTTAGCTAAAACACTCCATGTTTTAAAATGACCTTGGTCTCCCAAAGTATTAACCCAAGTACAAAGTACCTATTCATTTTGGTTTAGTAAACAAGGCCTCATTGTTATTCTAATATATCTACACATGGGAATTAGATAGACTTCACGACTCAATGGTCCAAATTCTAAAATTGAGGATTTTATGAAAATAAGACATGAATTTTGACAGATGCACGGGAGTACATGCAGTCCATGCACTGCGTTTTCAAAATCATATACACAAGTAACCAAGATATTTTTAAACTTACCTGATTCGTGCAGGTATAGTTTTTCGCGGTGTCGTTGACGCATAGCGGACTAATTCCAGCTACATTTTTCACGTTTAGGATACAAACACAAAGCAATAAACGCCACATATCAGCAACCTGTTAATTTTCACGAACACATAATAAACTTATACATTACAAGTCCGCGCGGCTACGGCTATACACACTTCATAATTTCACCAATTATTTAGCGTTTTGTATTTTTATTGAATAAAACAGAAAAGAAACAACAAAACAGACCAAGTAGGGGACCGTCTACCACAGACTACTATACACCACAGACTACTAAGGGATACTACGTATCAGACGACCGTCTCTCATACATACAGCTTAGGCTGTGGTTTTTGATAAAGTGTGACGTTTCTGTTTTTTATCCATGTGGGCTATGGAGTGTAATGTATTTAGCCGGTGTGCCACAATATATAGGTATATATACCTATAGCCTATAACCTATATTTCATTTTCCTAATTATAATTAATTAGAAATAAAACTATAAATTAGTTATTAAAACATTTCTTTTATTATTTTACAACAATAAAATATGCCAAAAATCGGAATGTTGAAATCTACAATTAACTTTAAACTAAAACTTAAACAATTTTTGTTAAACAAGGCTCATGATGACGTAAATCAGCATTTAAATGACAAGCTCAAATGATTATATAAATAGTATCTATGTGGTATAATGTTTTGTTGATTAACAGCAATTAACATCTGTACACTGACATTTAAAATCTGTATTCTCTGCACTCTGTCTTAAAATGTATATGTAATGTGTAATACTAACCAAATTTGAGAATTGCTAATTGTACTTCCAATAACACTAACCTAACCTAAGCCTGCGACATCCTTACCGGGTAAATGTACCCTAACTTTAAGACATTTTTATATATAAGACCTGTCGACTGTACATTCCATAGAATAAATGAATTATTATGAATTATGAATTATTTTGTAACAATTTTTAATAACAATAATCTTATTTTAAATTATTACAATATTCATTTGACCATTTGATATATTTTAAATAATCTCTAATGTGATATTAAATAGGTAGCTATTATTATGTACCATAAATTCAATGCCACCTTTTGTATTTTGTCCAAAGCTGTGCTGTTGCATCGCAGGCAATATAAAACTCCTTAGTCGAATATTATCCGTGCCTTTTGTCTATTATACTGCACCACTGCAGGTATGTGCTAAGTGCTTTCACACAATTTTTCACCTGAAATATAACAAACACAATAATTATAAAAGAAGGTATAATCTTTACAAGTGGGTATTTAAATAAAATTGTCCGCTTATGTACATCATACCATATGAATTCATTATGTATGATTCATACATCATCAGCCGGAAGACATCTAGTGCTGAACACAGGCCTCCTCCATGAAACGCCACTCCGGACGCTTATCATAGGTAGAGGGATTTGCCAATAATCACCACGCTTGGTAGGTGGCTTTGTGATCGCATAAGATTTTAAAGAACCAAGGAAAATGCTGCTGCCCTGGATATTTCCTTTGCTGGGTCTTATGTCACCCACGGGAAGAGATGGGGTAGTCCTATTCGTAAACCGGGGCTACATGGTCAAGGCGTTTGTTTGTGTAATTGAAAGTGATCTTATTCACTTATTACTATAGCTTAAGAAAGGCATGTTCTCGCTTAGGATTTTGGGACGGATGGATGCATGTTTAAATCCCATCATGATTCAAATATTTGCCTCACAATAAACCTAATTTGTATTGCAAAAATGCTGTGAAACTTACCTTAATTTTATTATCTTTCCAAGGATGACAATGTATTTGTCATTTAATTTGTGTAGAAGTCTAGGCCTGACTCCGCTTATTTGTAACTGTTCCATCTGAAATCAGGTGTAAATCATAAATTATTATGTGATTGATTATAATTATTAAGTAAGGGTTTATAAACTGTATCCTTTCAGGGCATGCTTAAGTCTTTTGCTATATGTTGTGCGGCGTCATCACTATATCAGCTTTATGTAATGTCTATGCAGCATAATATTATACATGGGGTCAACAATGGTAAGTATAAGGATTCATGTTTTCTAAAATTTATCAATGAAATAATATGCATCAACATGCATGGGTGTATTCATGAGGCATGTGCACACCAATTCTATAACAGCCAACTTGTAAGCCTTGTTGGGTATATCTTGTGTATTATAGTGTCAGATACAAACAGTAACTACTGGCAGTGGCTTCGGGCTTGATGTATCTAGAGATTATGGTGGGTTGACAAAAAAGATGATGATAACATTATTACGACCATGATAGACGAGGAAACACTATAAATTCTCTGGTAATATTACAAGACTTACCTAAGCGACGTGATAATGTACGTTAAGAACAGTTTTCAGTGTTATTGAGAAACAAAAACTTCAAAAGCTGTTCTAGTTTAATTTTTTCGTTCAGATCATCACTTCCACATGAGTCTTTTCTCAGTGCACGGAAAACGGCGTAAAATAGCGTCCCGTTATGAACTGTTGTACACGCAGCTCTCACAACACATTTTGCAAATAAATAACTGTAAAACTGGAAATAAATAACATAAAATGGATGGAGAGGTTATGAAAATGAAAATAAATAACACGTAATGACAGGCAGCAAAGCCAATATGGCTGGCCATGTGGCCATCGAGCCAATCACAGCAAACCGAAATGTCACACCACATCAAAACAACAATAGCGCTACATCCAGCGTTACGTTGTACGCAGTTGAATGGGCGTGCTATACACTCCGTCCACCACACAGACTACTATACGCTCCAATTGTTTTTTTTTTCTCTAATCTGTCTAGTCCATTGAGCTATACTTCCTTGGTCTGAGGCATAGAGAAAAATAATACATATGGTCTAGTCTAGCGAAGCGAATCGCTACCATTGAATTCACAGAATTCCCACTAATAGAAATCTATTTCGCGTGGCCGCCTTGTTGTTTCTTGCTCCCACACGAGGTGCTGCCTGAATAAGAACGTCTCCCAAAATTTTGGGTAGATCATTATCTCATTGGCGATTTCGTTAGCTCTATCTATTGAGTAATTTACCTTGATACCTAGAATTTATGTTTTACCAGTGTTCACTGCTTCTTTATTGTAAAAACTAAAATGTAAGGTCAGGTGGGGTAAGTGAAACGAAGGAGTACGTACCTAAGTGAAACGCTATCGTAATCAATAAATCACGCAGTTTAGCTCTATGCTATGTGGCGAAATGGTTTCAATGCTCTAGCACACGCGTCACACAATCTTTCTGCTAGGTCATAAAATAAAAAGAAATCAGCTAAGTTTACAAAACACAAGTCGGCTGATGCCATGAAACACTTTAATAGTGTTTACGTACATTTTTACACGAAAATAATGCATTAAACGGCGCGTAATGTGGGGTTAGTATTTGCAGTCACAGACGACACACGTAATAAAATCAATCAAATACCTACTACATTACAAGTGTCATTGTAAATGTCCAATGGGTGAAAATCACGTATTTCACATCAACAGCTGGAAAACGTCTAGTGCTGAACACAGGCATGCCCATAAAACGCCATTTTAGACGCTGATTATAGGAAGGTTTGCCATAATCACCTCGCTTAGCAAGTAGTTTGTCATCGCAGAAGATTATAATGTACCAAAGAGAATGCTACTGCCCATTCTCTGGATAGTCCCTTAGTCTGCTCTTATACGGCACCCAAAGAAAGAGATGGAGATTCTGCGCTAATAAAGTGATACCTGGCAGCTATTATTATATAAGTAGTTACCTAATATAATGACTGCGCGTAACAGATAATAAAAACAAAACTATCAATATAGTCAAACGCCAATGTCAACCTACCGTCAGAATATTGAATCGGAACGTTTCTGTCAAAACCGTGAACCATTTTTGAAGTGATTCACGCAAATTGAATTTTCAAAAATTATTTTCTTGAAAAGTATTTATTGCCGTCATTTGCCATTTCAGATTTAGGCTTTCTATGTGTAAAAAAAATTAGCGTCCTAGCAGAATTCACAAAGTGGATAGATGTGCAAGTATGTTTCACTTACCCCACCTGACCTTAAATATAAAATAATATATTTTACTAAGTTAAATCAAGCAAATAATTAGCTAATATACCTACAAAAGGATTTTTTCCGACTTATAAACATTTGCAAATCAACATGGTACCTAGCTGGTATATGGGAAATTAAAAATCATAAACTGGCAGTACCTTGACAATGAAATTTTTTGGTTAGGTATGGTTATCTTATTCATTAATTAATCATTTTGCTGTTTTTCTGTTTAGCTGAGGACTTGTTATTACATGAAATGTAACGCTGTATATATATTTTTCACAATAAACAATTCTAAAAAGGGAAAATAATGGCTACTTACTTGTGAAATGTTATTCATTCATATTTACGCCTCAGTGCGACTTCTGTTGCTTAAAATGCTGCAACCACCCACTGCACACACATTATTTATCAAATATTTATTGCCTAGATCACCATTTAAATAGGATTATTTCACAAAAAACAATGATTTCAAAAAATTGTTAATATGTTTGGCTTATATCAAACGAATCCAAATAAAAAAAACCCGGTAACGGTGACAAGGACCAAAGATATTACGTTCGTCTTTTTTTTGCTTAGTACCGAATGTATAGCGCTCTCCTTGTTGTCCATGAATGACGTCATATACTACGGTTCTACTCGTAGATATTCAAAGTGTGGGAGATATAATATGTAGTACAGTATGTATATTATAGTTACATACTCTTTGGTATCCCTTATTTGGTTTGTGATCTGTGGTGTGTAGGAATGTTCCAATACCACTAAAGTATCAATACTCACTCATATGAGTAGTACTCAAATCATGATTCGATGCCTAAACATATCGATATATTTTTTTATTATTTATCAATGGCGAAATAATAAACAAATTTTACCTTATTGCAGCAAAGTTTTGTTTTTTCTTTGACTGTACTACATTCCCAAGTGTTTAGGCGCGAAGAATCAAACATTCGTACACTAGGGATGCGTTTAGGATATTTTATTTGACAATATTCTATACAAGTACTTTCTTTCCGATACAAGTATTTTCTCTCTGATACAAGAACTTTCATTCTGATACCGAGTAGGTATCGCGAGAATGATTCATGTTTAATTATTTTAATTAAGTATAAAAACTACCTTAACTGTAATGTGTGTGTGGAGGTGTGTTTGTGCGTATTAACTGTACTCAACGCTTTGAATTAAACCATTCGATTTAATCATGCTTAAATTAAAAACGAGGTTGTTTTAGTCCTCACTATAGGTACATTAAAAAAACATCTTTATAAGTTACTTGCCTTAAAGTTAGGACATAACTATGCGTCATTAAAGAAAAAATATTATTATAATGGTGTAATAAAGCTGCTTGGCATTGAATTTTTGGCGATTCTATCCTGTTTTGACTTAGCAGCATTTATTCGATTCAATACTATTACATTCTTTCCGATACTAAGTAGGTATCGAAAGAAAAGTATCGAGTACTTACTTGTATTCACTAGTATCGGAACATGGTGTAACCCTAGTGGTGTGTGAAAATAAAAAACAAACAAACTGGATGATACGATAATTTTATAAGTTATAAAAATAAAAATGTGATAAAATAAAGAAAAAGAAGCTTAGGGCAACTAGTACATGTTAAAAACATCGCTACTGCTGCAAGATGACAGTGAGTTTCCTAGAAAAAAGTCAAATTTTATCTCAATATAGCGATTACTTTCCTCCCCTTTGAGTTTTGACTTGTTCCAATAAATTGTTTTGGTGAAGATCATAAAAGAATTAACATAAAACACAGTTATGATACGTACATACTGCAAGACAATGCTAGTGCTACAAAATGTTAATGCGCCGCGCGCCGCCTCCAGCCTCTGGCCAGCCGCTGCCGGACATGTTAGACTGACAAGCGGGAATCAGGGGCATGGGCTTATCTCGTTATGTAGGTACCTACTGTTTGAGGACAATGTAGCGGCACGCAGTAGAATGTGTAGGAGACTACTGATAAGCCCTTGTCAATCATAATTATTACATAAATTACAAGTGCAACACAATTTTTCATACCTATGTGTGAGGAAAATGGAATAACAATATCCAACTGGCGATATACCTACTGGTTTACTTCTAGGATTTCAATTACAATATTATGTCAAATAAGCACAAGCAAAAGCAGGTAAATAGAACATGTTTTATGGCATAATTTTGATGAACTTTATTTTTTAACCTATTCTGTCCTACTGCTGGCTCCCTCATATCCTTAAATGAACCACCTCAGAACTTAAATGAACAAAAATATCCAGTTTCACTTTAAAATAAAATTAAAAAATACACTTTAAAATGACCTAGTCAATTAAGAAACACATAAAACAAGTTATTTTATGCATCATAAAATGTTAATTGCAGAATTCAACTTGTTGGTACTACCACATTTTAATTATTTATTTCAGTGTTGACTTTCAGCATGCATTTTTCTCTAAACTAAACTTATTTTGGCTAAGAAATAAGAATATGGATATTACACTGGTAAACAAGGTATTTGACAATAAATATTTTTTTATAATAATTGTTCAATAATGTAAGAAATTATTAAATAAACATACCTACTTATTAAAGTTTATAGTAGTAGATCATTAGACAGTTTAACAAACATTAGACCAAGTCCTACATACACGCATTCACCATTAAAATATGTAGGTTATAGGGAGTAGGATCCCTTGGGATAGTCATAGGACATCTACATCAGGGCTGGTCTGGCATCAGGGCATACCAGGGCTTTTCCGAGTGGCTCCATATTCTCTACATAAATGGAGAGTTGATGGTGATGACTGAGCTAGTTATTATCTAATTACTTGCCTAAAGTTACTAGATATTGTATTTTACAACTAACAAAAGAAGCTGGTAAATAATAAAGAAAGTAAATCAGGGTTTTTAACAGTGTTTTAAAAAGTTAAAAATTCGGTTCAACTTTAGGTCAGCACCATTCAAGTTGGTGGAAAATTACCTCAAAAATTTGTCATGCTCGCTGCGCTTGCGCATTTATAGGTTTTCATTTAGTTTTCACTTTGTTGACAACCCATTCCATCACTTGAATGTTCTAAATTAACAAAAAAATATGACATAAAAATTAGTGTGGGGCCGCCTTTTAAAACATTTTCTCTGTATATTTTTGGGTCCCAGACCGATGCTGATCTACATACTGACTATATTGGGTAGGTACTATCTATTCTGACTCAATAAAATCTTAAATAAAACATGCTATTTGATATAGTGTAAGAACACTATATCTAGATATATTTTTATAAATAATGTTTAATGTTGAACTTATTAACAAATTAATTATCTTTAACTCTTCATGGGTCTACACTTCAGTGTATACAAATGTTGAATATATTTAGAAGATAAGAATGGGCACAGAGTGTGTATTAGTTACTTAAATTATTTTAACACGCAAGAAGTTGGTACATGATGATGTAATTTATGCCAAAACAAAATGACATGTAAATTACCTTCTACAAAACATTTTACAGGATTATTTGCCCAGGCAACCCTGTATATTTAAGAAGCCTATCTTATACTTAACCACAACAGAATTTCGTTGGTGTTGTGGTACTCACCGCATACTGACTGACCGACCGAGCAGCCTTGTAAGGCTGCATCATGAGGCAAATTCTTGGTTTGGTCAGTACCTGCCTCACCCGAGGCAAGCGCATGCACTGCCTTGCTTGAGCCTGCCGCGGCCCAAGCCTAACATTGTCGGTTTTGTGGATACTTAAAGGCGCCTCAGATTGTTTGCCGCTGTCACTCAGGATGGTTGTCATATGCCAGCGTGGTCTCATGGCGCCTCTACGTTAAACTGAGCGCTTGATGTTGGCTCACCCTCACCGTGGCTTGGTTTTGCCCCGTGCAGCAGCCTCATGCAATAAATCTATAGAGCGAGGCTGCTTCGCGAGGCAATCACCGCGCGGCAAACGCCTGAGGCAGCCTCGCGAGGTCAGTCAGTAGTCAGTACGCAGCTATGACGCACATTTATTATATATTAAGCATGTTGCCTAATTGTTGTTGGTTTGGTTTTATCAAATATGAATATAGTCCAATGTTAGTAAACCGCATACTAATAATACTCTGATAACACTGAACAGTTAATAGAGTAGATACTGATAATATTTAAAGTGCATAGTTTATTTAATTATGTTGGCATAAATGTTCCGAATAAGTATGTTTATGTGGGGACTAGATCGCAAAATGACTACATCTTAATATGACTAGTTCTTAAAATTACCACATCACTAAAACGCCTAGATCCATATAATAATGACTTCATCGTAAAATACACTTAACGCAGAAAGTGTTGGTAGAAGAAAGCCTGGGGGTCTAGCAAAGATACCTTTCCATTAGCGTTAACGCTAAACGATAAGGGGGAACGTTTCCTCAGCAAATTCAAATTTTCTTGCGTTCTTTTGCCAATAATAGCTTAATTACTCAACGTGATAACATGAAAACTAATTTTGCGGAAATAAATAGAATGTATCAACAAATTACGATTAAAAGTATCTCCTAGATATAATTGGTTTAGCGTGGCGTTTTTCAGTCTATTGCCATTTGTCGCTAAACCAATGATAAGTAGGTGATACTTTTAATTGTAATTTATTTATACATTATATATATTTGCGCTTAATTAGTTTTCATGTAATCACGTTTAGTAATTAAGCTATTATTGGCAAAAGAACGCAAGAAAATTTGAATTTGCCGCGCTAGTGTAACGTTCCACCTTAACTAATGGAAAGGCATTTTTGCTACACCTCCAGATTCGCCAAAAGTCTACCTACTCCATACAGTCATGGTCAGATTAGATTATAAAATAATAGTGCAGTTTTCAATAACAATTTATGTATTAGACTTCGCTCCTGATCGTAGTAGAGAATGATGTGATTCGCCATCCTCTCGCCCGGTGACTGTAAAGATAGGTAGAGACCAACTACAAATAGCCCAAAAAAATTATATAATTTTAACTACGTTTCATTCTTTATTTAGTTTATTTTTTAGTTCTGAATGTACCGTTTCTATGTGTTTTTCTATATATTTATTTTGTCATTTTTTCATGTCTTTTTTCGTTTTGTGGTTGTCGTTTTTATTCCGCACTGTACCTACGAAAAGTAACCCTTTACTAATACGTAAATCAATTTTAGATCAAAATCAAGCGCTGAGATGTATCGAAGATATTGTTTCATGTTTGTAATTTATAGGAATTTTATGATGCATCAAACAAATTTCTTTAAGTTTTCATAACACGTGCTCCACTTGCGCCTTCATAACAAACTACAATGTATGTATATATAACGCTAGTGGCCCCACTGTCGGCGAGAAGCGATTTGTTTTCCGCTTATGAATAAAATAATCTACATTTAAAATAATATTATTTAATGAAGTATGATGATAGGATGTGTACCACATAACATACCTAAGAATTAAAATCAATAAATATCCATCCATAAAGCCCTATTCAAACCGACGCGTTATTTGTACCGCTGTGGGTAGCGGAAAATACCGTGATATTTTTTATTGAAGTTCCACAGTTAGAGCGGAACTTGAGCGAAACTTCATACAAAATACCCGGGTGGAAACCCTCGCGGGTATACCGCTACCCACAGCGGTTCGAATAACGCGCCCGCCGGTTTGAATAGGGCTTAAAAGCTGAATTAAAAAGTAGTCTGACATCCAATTTCAATGGAATGCACAAATGTGGCCATAACAGGTATACATTAGTAACAATTTAAAATCATTCAGTGAAATATTCAATTTTAATTAATTAACGACCTATTTTATAGGCCAGCGTGCTACACCTTCGACTGCATCATCGCTTAACATCAAGTGAGTTGCAGTCAAACGTTGGCCTATTCGTACATACTAAAAAAGACCAACCAACCCAACCCGTCTTTAAAAAAATAGTGTACACTGATTAAAGCTCCGCTCTCGCCTGCAGTGAGTCCACACCCTCTCTTGCTGTATTGTATATTTGTTTCTGTCTATGTAATTGTTAACATTTCCAGTGTATGTGGCGGCGGGCTACACAGTTGCACAACAATTAATTTATAATTTATCCTAATCACTATAATTATGCTTAAAGCTAAAAACTATGTTGTAAGCGTACTGGCACAAAGAGTCGTTTAAATATTTCGTTGAAATAATTTAATTTACTGTGACGAGTTATCAGTGAAAAGCCCGTTTTTATCATAGCAAGTGATCCCCGTTTTCTTTTTTGGTATTTTTATAACGTTAATGTCGTTTTTTTTTGATTTTTTTTGAGATCCGCAGAAGAACTAAAGTGACCGATATAACTCTTAGAATTAGCAAGTTGAAATGACAATGGGCAGGCCACATCGCTCGTAGAACTGACAAACTATGGGGAAGAAAGGTTCTCGAGTGACTACGAAACGGAAGGTGCAGCGCAGGCCGGCCCCCTACTAGGTGGACCGACGATCTGGTAAAAGCCGCGGGAGCTGATGGATGCCGGAGGCGAGCAGCCGCTCAAAGAAGCGCTCTCTGGGGGAGGCCTATGTTCAGCAGTGGACGTCTTTACGCTGTTGATGAGATGAAAACCAATATAACTTAGTGATATTAGAATAAACAGTATTTGTTGTATAGTGTGGGCTGTGACAATTAGCATGATTTTACGTCTGTGTTGTTATTGTAGATATGTAGGTAATCACCTCCTCATTTATTTTATACACACTGTCCTGAACTACACTTCTAAACTATTGATCTTCATTCTCAAATAGTTCTGTCGTCAAACAAATTAGGGCACCAATGAGTACAAATTGGTGTTGATGGAGCCAATACTTGTCGCCTATAATACCTATTTAAAATTCTACTATTTATCTACTAGCTATTGCCCGTGACTTTGTTTTATTCGATTTAATAATTTAATTCGGACTATTAAGAACATTTTAAAACGAAAAATAACCAAATCGGTCTAGACTAGAGGTTCTCAAGTGATCTTCTTACCTATAAGAGCATTTTATTTATATTAATATGTACGTAGATGTGTAGAACATATATAGGTTAGATATGCTTATGCATTTAAAAAAAATCATAGATGGAATGGAACTCGCTTCCGTCGTCGGTGTTTCCATCCACTTCCAACTTAAGTCTTTAAATCAAGGGTAAATAGGTTACTTCTGGGTAGGTGTGCTCCACCTTCGACCTCATCATCACTTACCATCAGGTAAGATGTAGTCAAAAGCTAACCCATCGAAAGTAAAAATACACTTATACCTAATAATAATTATTTTCAATTCAATACCTGCAAAACATCCGATTGTTATTCAAATCAATTTTGAAAACAATATTGATGATCTATTTGGTCTCGTACTTTAATATTTTACAGGTACCTATTAATTGTGCTACAATTTGATTATCATTAGTCATTTTGCTAAATGTTTTAATTTGTACCTGCTTATACTTTTCCAACTTAAAAAGACTATTACTTTATTGAAATGATAAATGAATTAAATTTAAGATGTAATAAGAGTTAGTGACATTACAAATCAGTAAGCTGAGTGAGTACAACTCCAACAACGTAAATTGAATAAAACTTTACAAACCAATAATTATATTAAATTACTAGCTTATCTGCAAAATCAGGTTTCCAAGGCCCGCAAACAGTATTTCTTTGCTGAAATTACTGGTCTGGCACACTGCTTTATAATTGGATATAAAACAGCTTAAAATAAACAAGTACAAAATTTTAGTTTCTTGAGAACTCCCACTTTTTACGAGTAATTTGAAATTGAAAAGTGCTAAAAATAGCCTATTTGCAAAATATTACTTTGAATATGAATATTTAAATGTGCTTTATTAATTTAATCGGGTTTAGGCATTTTTCCTCATTTAAACAGGATAATCACTGAGGTAGAAATTGGCCAACCTTTCTCCTTTTTAGTTTTAAAGAATTACATTACACACAGTAAATGTTGATAATAATGCTCCTGAGTGTGGGTGATAGGTAGGTACGTATTAGTTCCATTCCATTATACGCTTTTATACCACAGCCCTAGAATATGGGCAAACGTCCACCTTAGACAACTTCGTCATTTACCATCAGGTGAGTTGTTGTAAAACGTATGCCCATATTAGCATAAAAAAAAAATACTTTCGTTATTATACTGTTTAAAGTTTTAAACTAATGAGACTGTCACAGAATAGATAATTATGTAGTACCTACTTAGCTATATAATTCTATGGTACCTACACTCGTTGTCATTTCACCACAAACAATATCGAGAACTACTTGAAATGTTGTATCGACTCGTTGTGCCGTGCGCTAATAAAATAGGCGATCCTCTTTAAAAAATAAATACGTTATTTTTTAAACATGATCTGAGATTGTGACCATGTCAACTCTCCAGGCCGAGGGTCGGGTGATGGGTCGACGGTTTGTGCTAACATTGGTGATCGGAATCTCGGCAGGATTTAGTTTTGCGTACATACTATTAACATCTTCAGGATTCACGAGAGACGCTGGTTGGTCGCAGTACAGGTAACTGAAGCTAAATAATAATTTATATTTACTGCATGTGTTTCTGTGTCACGGCATGATAGTTTTTCCTATATATATTGCTTTTGCTTGTGCATGTGGAATGTTATTTTAAGATTATTAAAAGTGCTAATCTATGTAATTAATTACTATAATTTATGCGTAGTTTCCACTTTCTACATGGTAGTTTTAACGCCAAAGAAGGCTAAAATAGCTTCTACTACTTACAGAATACTTAACAAGTCAACGTATTCGCTTCACCTGTTGAAGTGATATTATTTTAATTTAGGAGATATTTGGAGATTTTTACTTGTGTATGTTTAAAAGTATTTTCTAATTTTTATCTAAAATGTGTGAATAAACTGCGTACTTATTTCTATATTGCACTACAAAAATATTACATCGTTTTAAGAATTCTTATTTTATATAGGTAGGTACATAATGCTTTATGTTTCTTATAATATTTATTTAAGTATTAGGGTTATAAATGGATTGTAGTAAGCAGTTATGAAAATGTTAGAACTGATGTTTCTTTATTATCCGAGGCTAAAATGTGAGTGGTTGTGTTTTTTTAAAATCGTGCTCGTATAGTAGTGGTTTAGTTGGAAAAGCGGTCATTATTCTTATCAGCCTGTATTAAGTGGTCACGACAAAAGAAAACAACATAAAACGGCCAAGTACGAGTATGTTACTATCTGCATGTTTCGACACGCGCTTGACCAGGTATTTTTTCGTGATTTCTGTTCAATGTATTTAATTTACAGATCAAGTTATTTCTGCATGTTTTAAAGCTCAATGTTACATTATATTTGTGTGTTTATCTGAATTATTTTTCTTACATATTTAAAAATGCCTAGCCTGTTAAATTGAAAATTATTTTGTTTGGAATTTACATACGTAGGGATGCTTTATTAGCTAGTGCAGTAATTTGTTATATTCATGCAAGGTTGTTATATCAGTTTATTGACTTTTTCACATTCAAACGACGTGAAGACTAAAGACACGAATGCTTTCCTATTCTGTGGTCAGTGGTCACACTTATAGCAGTTGTAGAAGTTTATATACATCGCCTCTCAGTTAGTTTAATTTCACATTACTATCGATATTTCTATGAAAAATTGCAAATTGACCTGCGGCTGCCAATTTCCTAGCATGAAATGCGTTGAATCAGCTATAAACAAAACAATAATGGCAGATTTTGCATATTATTCACATAATAAAGTTATGTATAGCATGACCGATCGAAACATTATTCATGTAATTCTGGGGTTCCACATTTTTCGCAAAAAAATCATCTTCAACTGAAGAGTAGAACGGTGTACATAATATAATTGGAACAAAGTCCATTCCATTCACATTCAATTCCATTATTTTGAAACTGTCTCCCGTTTCCCTTTAAATTTTTTTTATGTAAAATATTATAAGTACTTATGTATTTTTGTAATAAGTTTAGTAAACTCCTCCATTATAACATCACTATTTTTTTATTGTCCTTTCTGTCTACGAGAGGAAATTGATTTGTGTGCACTGGAAGCTTTTTTTATTTTTTTCTGCCAGCACTGTAAAGTTAGTAAGATTTGATCCGCCACAAACACTTAAAAGTTACTGCAAATATACTTGTATATAGTTTAATTACTGTTATTGCAGCTGTTGTAAATATAAAAATAAGTAAACACCAAGCTACAAAAGAAACGCAGTAGCGCTGCTCGAAAAACAAAATAATATCTGTTTTACAGATGTAGATACCTATTCTTGATTTTGTAACTCAATGCGTCCTACGCTCAATAGTCTGCCAACTACAGTCAAATCCGTTTTCAGAGAATCAGCCAGAGATCTAGAGAAGCATCCAATAGTTGAATTCGTAGAGCATGGGAAGGACGAGCCGGCGCACAAACATGAAGACAGATCGGTGGCCGATGAGCTCGCGAAGAAAGTGAGGGTCCTCTGCTGGGTGATGACGCAGCCAGACAACCACGAGAAGAAGGCGAGGCATGTTAAAGCTACGTGGGGGAAACGATGCAATATACTGCTGTTCATGAGCTCTGTTGACGGTGAGCTAACTTTTTTAGCCGTCGTTAATTTAAACTAAAACAGGTTTTAGAGATATATGCTGCGCTAACTGAGCAGCATACTGTTTTTCACGCGGAAATGAAGCCAATTCGAAAGCAATAAATCCAGAATTTTTATCCATGTTTTTAGCTATGTGTGGAATTTCAACAGTTTATCGTGAACCGTACTAAACATAATTACCTATTTACTTATGGTTTTATTGAATTGACCGATCGATAAACTCCCTCGGCAAATTCAATGAAAATTACGCTATTGGATTACAAAATAGGTATGCATTTGCTTAGGCCAGATTTCCACCAGCAAGTAAACTTCTGCAATAACTATAATCTGTCTGCTATCTGATTATAGCTAGAAAGTGCACTATTGTTATATAGTAGTTATCACTAGTTTAAATTTGCAAGCTACAGTCTGACAGACGGTCCGTCACTTCTTGCAGAAGTTTTCTTGCAAGTGGAAGGCCAGCCTTACCGTGAAATCCGCTAACGACCAGTAAACCGCAGGAGCCGTTTGATGCAAAGCCGCTCAAAGCGGTGCCCTATGGGGGAGGGGTATGTTCAGTAGTGGACGTCTTCAGGCTGTTGATGAGGATGATGATAGCTTACGTACATCCTACATGTAAAAATCACGTACCTACTGTTTACTTTTATTTTTTAGATCCATCTTTGCCGTCTATACGGCTCCCCGTCCATGAAGGCAGAGATAACCTCTGGGCGAAGACCAAAGCTGCATTCCGATATGTGTACGAGCACCACCGGAGAGACGCGGACTGGTTCATGAAGGCCGATGACGATACGTGAGTTCTATTCTATTTCCTCAAGTTCGCAACTATTTTAATAACAGTATAATGTAATCTACACCTATTATGTGCAACCTATTTGTACATATTATTATTTCTTACCAGCATATACCAGTCGCGCAGCGAGCTGTGAAGAGAGCTATGCTCTGAGTTTCCCTACGAGATAAGATCCGAAATGAGGAGATTCGCAGGAGAACTAAAGTGACCGATATAGCTCTTAGTTGAAATGGCAATGGGCAGGCCAAATCTGTCGTAGAACTGACAACCGAACATGAAAGCTTGTCGTCTGGCGACCACGAAACGGAAGACGCAGCGTAGACCGGCCCCTCACTTGGTGAGCTGACGATCTGGTAAAAACCGCGGGGAGCCGTTGGGTGCGGGCGGTAAGCAGCTGCTCAAAGTGGCGCTCTCTGGGGGAGACCTATGCTCAGCAGTGGGCGTCTTCAGGCAGATGATGATATACTAGTTAGCTGCTGTAGACTATATTGAACGATGCGCCAAAGAACTTAGGTACGAGGAGCGCCTTACAGTTGTATCACAACTGATATTAATAATTTTTAATATTCTTTTTATTATACTAACTAGCACTTCTGTGATACTCTACGGAATTTCACTTAGTTTTTTGACTTCGCTTTTACTGTACCTTTTACCATCAATAAAACCATGTTATTTTATTCAATTCCTTGCTGCACAGTGACCGCTATCAAATGGCATCAATGACACGTTACGTATGTGAATATTAAGTTTGTAACGCGTCACTTACGTATTAACTTCTGTTGTATTGTTGCGATTACAATACTGGGGTAATGTTTTCGATGAATCAGTCAGCATGTTGTTATCCCAGCTGATTATTGTTATAGAACTTTTTGTTGTTAACCGAGTCTTTTTTTATTATTATTGAGGTGTTTTCAAGGGCACGTTTGTGTTCGATTGATGGCGCTGACTTTACAAACATTTTTTGCTAGTTTACGACGAATTCGTATAACATAAGTTTACCTACTACGTGTTGTTGGTGGAAGCTAAGCTCACGGTTTAGAGCACCGACGTAAAGTTGCCAGTTCATCGGTTTTTTATAGACTGCATTTTGGAGAGTGTGCGAAGGAATTACACGATCTTATTCCTCCATCTCCCTTCTTTCACCGGACATCAAGGCGCACAAAAACACGGCACCCATATAATATGGTTGAAATTCCATCAACCCGCACTAAGCGTTTTGCTATGCACTTTATAGTGCGAACAGCCAATGGGTGGAACACCTTCCCGGCGTTCTTGTTTCCAGCTAACTATGATCTGGAAGTCTTCAAGTCGAGAGTGAACGGGTATCTTCTGGGCAAGCATGCACCATCGTAGACAACTAATTTTGCGCAAAAAAATAGAATGTATCAATAAATTACTGTTAATAGTATCACCTACATATCATTTTAGGTTTAGCGACAAATGGCAATAGACTGAAAAACTATGACGAAATTTGTTTATTGCCATTTGTCGCTAACCCAATAATATCTAGGAGATACTTTTAATCGTAATTTGTTGATACAATCTATTTCTTTACGTTAAATCAGTTTTAATGTAATCACGTTTAGTAATTAAGCTATTATTGGCAAAAGAACGCAAGAAAACTTGAATTTGCCCTGCTAGTGAAATGTTCCACCTTAATGATGACCTCACAGTCTAGTAATCTTATTACTAAACAGTGTGATGTCTCAGTATGATGACGTGCGCAGTTCAATGTCACGCGAAATTTCCGATAGTGATACTGTAACTGTTTATATGGGCGGTCGTATCGCTTAACATCAGACGAACGACTAGACCGTCACGTCATTCATTAACATAAGTAGGCATGCTTCATTTTCAAAGAGTAAACGCTTCTTGCGCATGCAAGTGTTATGCAAATGATAGCCTTATCCATTGTATAGGAAATACAATTCATGCCTTGGAAATAGCATGAAAATCGTAGGCTGTTCTAGCGTTGTGTCGAACTGTGTCAAAGTGTTAGATACGGCATTGAATTAAAGTACTCGGTTCTCCATTATGATATTATGTTAACTTGTTATAATATAAGTGCGTTAGCCACGTTAATAAAGTTGAAAATGGGGGTAAATAAGATAATGGATAAAATATCATTTCGAGTACCTCACCAGGTAATCACCTCAACCACAGGCATGCATTAGCTCTTCCCTCATGTAAAAGCAATATGTTAAAGTACACTTCACTTTATCGTATGTGTAAATCTTATGATCTATTGATAATGGTATTTTTGCTCATAATTCGATAACCTCACTTGACGTATATTACTTCAACATCAACAGCCTGAAGACGTCCACTGCTGAACTGAACCCAGAGAGCGCCACTTTGAGCGGCTGCTCGCCACCTGCATCCATCGGCTCCCCGCGATTTTCACCACGTCGTCGGTCCACCGAGTAGGGGGCCGGCCTACGCTGCGTCTTCCGGTTCGTGGTCGCCACTCGAGAACGTTTCTTCCCCATCGGTTGTCACTTCAACGAGCGATAATATTACTAATTGAAAACAAACTCTGTTGTGCAAAAACGTAAACTAAACTTTATTTGACAGTCCTAAAACTATTGCGGTTCTTGTCATTTCAACTTTTATGACTTTTTTTACTTTTATGACTTTTGGGTTTGGCAACATTTTTGGAGTTGTCAATTCAATTTAGTTTAGGATTTAGCAACAGGATCGGCACCAATGTCGCATAACTTGTGAAATTGATACTACCACATTGTTATCAATCGGTTGCATTTTTCGTTTATATAATTTGGCAAAAAGGACTAATTGTCTTCAATGAATCCTCAAATACCTAGATTGGTATTTTTTTAGGTACTGTATGATTTTTGATAACTTTTGTTTTGGTGTTTTTTTTATTCAACAATACCATGTAAAACTTTTTTTTTTATTGGTCATAGGCTAAGCATTTTACCACTGTCTCACCTGCCGTGCTTGCCTAGAAGATGCCTGTTTACTCTTGACATGAAAACTCCAAGGTTATAGCAGGTCTGTCTCACTCCACGCTTTAGGTATGAACCTAAAAGTACATGGGACCGGCAGTCTAGACGGGTCGGTCCATTAAACGTAACGCGTCAGAAGAGCGGCGATAAAGCTATAGAAGGAGAGGCAACTGTTTAAGGAAGGCTTGTAGCGCTGTGCGAGCTGAACTACACTCTATAGCGTTGCAGCAAGAGTCGCTATTAATTTAAGTGACTTCGCGGAGTAAGCCTTCTGTACGTAGTACTATATATATCTATTCTTTGGTTATAGTTAGCTGAAAACAAGGACGCCGGCATATTGTTCCATTCGTTAGCTATTCGCATCGTAAAGTTAGTATCGTAACGCTTTATGTCATAAAATTAATATACGATTGTTTAGTCATCCAGGAAGTACATTCCGAGGTAATAAAACCACTTAATTTTAAGTCAAATAGCTAACCATTCCACCAAACTACCATTGCATTTGTTGAAATGTAATTTTATTAATCCTTCACCGTTTACTTACGGGGTTGGCAGCGCAATCTATTGAAAGATGCATGCTATGCAAAAATATATTTTATTTCATAGAATCCTAAAAAATATAATATCAACTTGACAGGTTCGTTTTTTATTTATTTCAGATACGTAATAGTGGAGAATCTGAGGTACATGTTAGCGGACCACGACCCCACAAGCCCTATTTACTTCGGATGCAGATTCAAACCGTTCACCAGACAGGTAATAGTACATTAAGATACAAGTGTCCTAGGTTGATAATTGCACTAGAGGCGGTATTATGCGGGTGAGCTGCAAGCGAGTGCGGTAAGGGAACCGAAAGTGTAATGGTCAATGCACACGCTTATCATACGACGTTTTTCATCACACTTGCGAGGTAAAAGCAAGACTGGTATTGCTATTAACTTGTGTGAAAAATGTGTAAAAGTAATAAGAGGCACTTTACGAGCAAGTGTGATGAAAATAAGTATTTTTTTTTTTAAATTTTAATTAGGCTTACACATCACATCACATAACGGCCGGAAGCCGTCCACTGCGGAAAACAGGCGTTCGCTCAGAACGCCATTTCGGACGCTTATCATAAGGTTTGATTTGCCATAATCACCACGCTAATTAGGCTTAAGTTTCACCACATTTCTGATAATGCGGTCCACGCTGTGTTACGTAATACGGTACCTATGCGTTCATTAATTTGATTAATCAACGCGATTACAGTCTAGAGACAAAGTGAAACAATTTATTGCTAATAGGCAGTTTTCAACACTTATACTGGATTTTCCCTATAACCACTGAACAAATAGTACATTATGATACAAGTGTGTAAAGTTGATCATTGCACACGCATGTCATACGACGTTTTTCATCACAGTTGCGAGGAAAAAACAGAGTTGTATTGTGAACTAATTTTGTGAAAAATGTCGTGCAGGCTTCTTATTATCACGTGCCGTCAGAGAAAACCAGTGGGCACAATCAGACACCGACCCCGCCGGCGAGGTCGACGTACCCCCGTAGGTTAGCTAGAACGGTCGCGACTTTCCATAGGGTCCACTCTTCCAGTGGACGTAGCCTTCTCGATCCTCTTATCCCGGCAACGGCCCAAGCCGAGGCTCGCACCCCAGGGGTGCCTATGTGCTAGTTGCCTCCCACTTTTGACGGTTGGGCGCCTTAAGCGCCTGCCCTACCGCCCGGTGACGTTGTAAAGGTCGGTAGAGACCAACAGCATTAGCCCGTTCAAAAAAAAAACCAGTGTTGATGACGCGAACAAAATCTACATGGAACTAGAACGAAATGAAACGACGTAAATGTACGTATAATTTGCAGTGAGATACAAACGTAACTGAATCGGGTTATCATATTATAACGTGTGTAGTAATTTAGAGTGAAAAGCACACTCTGAAATTTGTTGGATTTTAGTTCTAAAAGCGGTGGCAGAAGAGCCACTTTACGAGCTACTGTGATGAAAAAATGTAATACTTCTAGATAAAATCCAAAGTTGTATAGGTAGGTACCTATACAACTTTAGTTTTTAACTTTATTTTTTAAATTATAATTTATTTTTAACTTTTAACCAACTATGCTCAAAACTCACCGAGATGGTGGCAGTTATGCGCGTTAAATGTAGGTAAGTAAACATCTGACAACAAAATCTGTATACGTCTTAGGTACCGCTGGCTTGAAGAAGTCACGAAGGCACGAGTTACAGGTGGAGAGATGGCAGGAGATTGCGCAGGACAGACCGAAGTGGTGACTTTTATTATCGGTGGCCAAGACTCACTTTGGGTCGTTGCGCCATCCTAGTTATTTGCAATAAAATACTTTGACTTTGATTATAAGATCTTGTACCTAATTAACAGTGTATTCTTGGAAATAAATATTTAATTTTGATTTTGTTGCATGTAAACCGCTAGGGCTACATGAGCGGTGGCGCGGGATACGTGTTGAGTCGCACCGCGTTAGATATGTTCGTGCAGAAGGCTCTACCATCGCCGCATCTCTGCTCCGCGGGCGACGGCGGCGCTGAAGACGCAGAGTTAGGTATGACACTCTTTGTGTAACTAGTTGCGACCCGCGGTTTTACTCGCAGATAAAAAGATATTATTTATTTAACAAAAACCACAGCTCTTAAATTTAAACAAACATGTCTTCTGAATAAAACTTACAGCCAAATACGGTTTTACATTTTATAAAGTAGGTACATGTGATTGTGTTGTTCAACCGTTAATGAATTTAGAATGCAAGTAGAGGGTAATCTATAAAAGTCATGTAATTGTGCTGTGCGTATGCAACTTATTTATGTGAGAAAGAGAGGGTGTGTTGTGTGCATAATTGTGTAATAATGATACAATAATTATTATAGGTATAATATAATTTTAGTGTGTAAATATAATATAAGTAGTATATATGTGTGTATTTAGTGTGTAATGTATGTGTGTTTATTCCAGCGTTTTAGCATTCCAAATTTCATACACATAACAATTGTTTTTCTTTATCTTTGACTAGGCTAGCGTTTTACCACAATATCACCAAAGAAATAACCGGTATTTGACCCGTTATATTGGCGGAAATATTAAGATTTAAAAAGAAATTACAAGTTTCTTTTTATGTAAACTAATGACGTGATGAGCTAGTCGTTCGCCTGGTGTTAAGCGTCACGGCCGCCTATAATAGATTGCAGTGTCACTCGGAACTCTAAAAGTTTCGCGTGATACTGCGCACGTCATCCTGAGACATCGCACAAATGATGATGATCTTTGTTTAAATGATATAAATTATGCCCTAAAATATATTAGGTGAATTAAACATTACCCTGTGCATCATTTCAACAGGTAAATGCATGACCAACATAGGTGTGAAAGCGATGGACTCCCGCGACTCACAAAAGCGCGGTCGCTTCTTCCCATTTGTGCCACACGATCACCTCTTCCCCAACAAGGACAAACGGTTCTGGTACTGGGACTACATTTACTACCCCACCGATGAGGTATGTAATATTCAAATCAAATAATAGGCCACATTTTGAAGGCTTTAGTTTACAGGTCTAAAACTCCTAAAACTTTTTATCATGCAATGAAGGCCCATACATAAGTAGTACTTATTAGGGTTACGGCCCTCGCAGCAGAGTGTGGAAGTGGCGGCAATAAATAACATCTAAATATTGGAGTAGAGAATTAAAGATAAATAGTAATACAACTCGGTATACGCTGTAAAGTTTTCTATTAAAGTTGACGTACATAGGCAGGTATCAAAAGTAGGCAAAGAACATAAGTTATTTTAAATTTAAATAGGTCTATCAAAAAGGCTTTAATAACAGTACTTCACTAAAATTATAATCTAGCCACTACTACGGCTAATAAGTAATTTAAATTTGACTTAAACTGCTAAGGTAGAGTAATCCTAAGAATTTGTCCATTAACACTTTTCTTAACCCATTCAGTGCCGGGGACCCTCCAGGAGGGTTCACCTATTCCGCATTCGCGGGTCCGAGGACCCTCCTCGAGGGTCCATATTAAAAAATATAGTTTTCATCGTAAATACACTGTAATAACTGTTGACTGGCCTGATAGCTCAGTGGGTAGTAGCTCTGCCTTCTGAACTGTAGGCTGTGGGTTCGATTCCCACCCGGGACAAAGATTTGTGTGATGAACATAGGTGTTTGTTCTGTGTCTGGGTGTCATATTGTATTCTATGTATGTATTTACAAACAAAAGTATATAAGTATTGTATCAGTTATCTGGTTTCCATAGTACAAGCTATAATGCTTAGTTTGGGGCTAGATGGCGCTGTGTGAAATGTCCACACATATTTATTTATTTATTTAATAAAAAAGAAAAATCGGAACTTTTGGCAAAGTATTTACGACGTATTTGCGCGTAAAAGCGTATTTTATATTACGAGCACATATTATATTCCGCTTTTAAAATTCCTCAATTTTAATGCATTAAAAGCAAAAACAATACGGGTCTGTTATTTTCAACTGTCTTAACCAATAATAATTGGGCGTTAAAAATTTGTTTCAACTATCAAATAAAAATTTAGCGTTAAAAATTTGAAATATTAAGTCCATTGTTGATCTTTTCGTACATAAAAATACCATTTTGGAGTGTGCGCATGCCCTTCATCAGCTCATTCCGTCATTCCCTTTCCATCATAGAACTACAAAGCTTGGTGATCTTTGACATCCTTACGTCGTTAGTGTACCACAAGTCCGCAAGTGTTTTGCTAAGTCATTCATAGTCCGAACGGCCAAGGAATGGAATGCTCTTCCAGCAACAGTGTTTCCTCCTGGGTATAACCTGGGTCTTTTCAAGTCAAGAGTGGATGGGCATACGTGCTCCACCTTAGACAACTTCGTCACTTACCATCAGGTGAGTTGTTGTCAAATGTATGCCCATTTTAGCATAAAATAAACTTTTTTGCCAAAGAAAATGCGACTTGCGCTTGACTTTTTCTGTTATTTCAGGGTCTAGACTGTTGCTCCGACTACGCTATAACATTCCACTACGTGAGCCCCGAATACTTGTATGTGATGGACTACCTCATATACCATTTGCGACCTTTCGGAATCAACTTCGGAAATAGCGAGTTGCCAAAAATACTAACTGGCAACGATACCAGAGTTATGCTGACAGTTTAAATTTAGAACAAGTTTTAATGAGGGTAGAATAGAAAACTGAGCGGTATAAAAACTACCTTCATTTAATTTTTAAATACTAGGAAGGATTTTTTTTACTTCCGTCCTTCGTGAGTTATAAAGGGTGGCAATTAGTGTGAATAAGTACGCAAGTGCCGCAAGTAAATAAGTACAGCGGGGCGCAGTGGGTTTCCATAGATTATATACAAAAAATCTGAAATTCATCGAACGACATTAGTCTACGACCAGACAATTCTAGCGACAAAGGCGCCATTTGAGATTTGTTTCGCCTGTGCCCGCAGAGTATGAAATGAGGCATAGAATGCGGGAATGGGGTTAGATAAACCACAGAATAGATATATAGTACTAAAAACAGAAGGCTCACTCCGCGAAGTCACTTAAGTAAATAGCTACTCCTGCTGCAACGCCATAGAGTGTAGTTCAGCTCGCACAGCGCTACAAGCCTTCCTTAAACAGTTGCCTCTCGTTCTATCACTATAGCGCTGCTCTTCTGACGCGTTACGCGTAACGGACCGACCCGTCTAGACGCCCGCTCCATGTACTTGTAGCTTCATACCTAAAGCGAGAAGTGAGACTGGCCTGGATAAACTAGAAATATGTATTAATTTCCCCTTTTGTCAGTAGAAAGCGGGACAAAAGCATCCAAAGATAGAAAGAGAGGTGATTAGTAGTTGAATACTTTAGGCTCGCAGCGCTGTACGAGCGGAATTGCACTTTATTGCGTTATATAGCAAAAGTCGGTATTTATTCAAATGTCTTTTTGGAT
The DNA here is from genome assembly GCA_910589525.2 of Ennomos quercinarius. NCBI lineage: Eukaryota > Metazoa > Arthropoda > Insecta > Lepidoptera > Geometridae > Ennomos > Ennomos quercinarius. The sequence continues at coordinate 2,743,670 of OU342502.1, forward strand.
AAAATCTTCTGTATAACTGTCTTCTGTTTTCTGTGCTAACAGTTTGTCTCTAACAGCATCCCGCGACTCTGATAAGAGAATGACAAATCATATTCCAATAGATTTAAGTAAACAATTAAATGAAGGTACTTTTAAAATACAAGTAAAGACAGGTAGTTTTATATTTATATAAGAAAAACTTTTTATGAACCATAGAGTAGATAATAATCATTATGTAGTTTTAAAAAGTGTAAAATTGAAAATTACTGATAGTTTTTTTTTAAGGTAAGTCCAATGTTGTCATTCCCGCAATTAAGTTAATTATTTGCCTCCATAAACAAACAATACATTTCGCCCGTGATAAAGCGTAGAATAATTTGACGAAAACTTTCACGGATTGTAAAAATCTGTGAATAGAAATGAATCTCATTTATCACGAAAGTATTTTATTGTAAAGACATGATTGTTACATTCCTATATTAAATTAATTTGATTTGCCAAATTATTTATTTTAAAAAAAACGGTGTATGTAAATACGTGCTGTTTTAAGGTAAAAATAATAATTGTATGTAGCATAATCAAAAATTACCTTGCCATAAGTTGAATAATTTTTATAACTCGCTTTCTAATCAGGGTCATTTACGGCATTTATTTGTAAACGAGTGCTTTTAGTCGTTATATTTTATTTATTATATTTAGTTTTTATTAGGATAGTTTATAAGAAAATTTATATTTATTTATTTGACAGCATTTACCAATTGATTTTAACGCTTTTTGGGCACGTGTTACAGAAAAACGCTTAGTTTTGAATCTGTGCTGTATACGGCCGTAGAGTGCAAAAAGAAGGAAATTCCAAAACCAAAGAGTTATTATTCTAAATGTATGTAAGCTTTCATCAATGAAAAGCTCCGAAGAGAGCCGACAGTATTTATGTCTCACTCACACAACACTTTCGACATAGAGGTAAGAGTGAGAAAGCAATATTGTGTAACTTCTCCGTCGAAACCACTTTTCTAAGGGCGCGCGTAGCTATTCAACACAGCCTAAAATTATTTTATTAAAAATTATAAACCGACTAAAACGAAAGAACATTATTTTTTCAGTATTCGGTTTACAAAAGTCACTTTTGCTTTTCACCGTTTTGTTTTATCCAATGAATAACTTTTTATATAATTCGCTGATTACACATTGAAAAACGCGTGCGTAATGTAACTATTATACTATGTTACATCTCATAATAACATTATGTATATTTATAAAATATATTCAAGAGCAATTTGACTTATTATTTTCAGTATAATTATGTACACTTGTACAGGTGCCGGGGGTTAGACCTGTTAGGCTCGTGTCGTGCAATTTTTTTAATCCACAAATTAATAATATTTCTCAATAAATAAACACTCGTGAAAACAAAAATTAAATGTCTCAAAAAATGACAAAGTTACAAGCATTTTAAAATACAGGAATAGAAAGAGGCAGTTCAAACGTGCAGTGACGTCAATACGTTCTCCTTAGTAGTAACCTCATTACTAAGCTGTGGTAGCTTTACATACAATCTCTTTGGCATGTGACTTCACAACGTGCGTTTTCAAAGTAACTGTAGGGAAGCTATGTTTTGCTAGAAAGGGACAGGCGATGCCCCCTCCAGAAACTTTAAAAGCTTATTACTCCGTGATTTATTTACCGATTCTACTGTTTGTTTTTTTCAATTGTTGCATACATTTTTAGCCTACTTTACGAAAATAATATTAAGTTGTTAATTTTTAATAGCAGGACACTAGCCTATTGGCGGGTGTCGGCTTCGGCTCGTCTCTAGCACTCAGTTCTCAGTGCACCGTTTTTTTTTTTTTTTTTTTTTTATGCTATAGGTAGCAAACAAGCATACGGCCCTCCTGATGGGAAGAGGTCACCGTAGCCTATGGACATCTGTAACACAAGACGTGCCACTGATGCGTTGCTTACCCTGTGATAATACTCTTTTGACCCTCCTTTTAAATTGCTGCATGTTGTAGCTCCGGGGAAAGACCGCTGGTGGAAGCTCATTCCACATCTTACAGATGTATGGTAAGAAAGTGCGCATAAACCGAGTCGTATGTGACTTCCATGACTCAATAATGTGTGGATGAGCTTTTTTACGGTGGCGAGAGGTGCGATGGTAGAAACGCGATGCCGGTATTAGATCGAATAGTTCTTCAGAGCATTCCCCATTGTAGATACGATAGAATATACAAAGAGACCCAATATCTCTGCGTATTTTGAGAGGCTCAAGATGTTCGGTAAGCTCAGGATTGCCGACAATTCTGACAGCTCGACGTTGTATCGAGTCAAGAGGCTGAACTTGATACTTGGGTGCTCCGTTCCAAAGGTGAGAGCAGTACTCCACGTGAGGTCGGACTTGCGCTTTGTAAAGCAAAAGTCTTTGACTCGACGTGAAGTACCGCTTCGCCTTATTGAGCACACCAAGTTTTTTGGACGCAAGTTTAGCTTTGCTCGCTATATGACCACGGAACTGTACATCGGCAGAAATGTCGACACCCAAAATCCCAATACTCTCCGATACCGCAAGAGGAACGTCCTGAAACCGGGGAGCTACAACAAATGGAGCTTTTTTAGCGGTGAACGCGCAAACTTGTGTCTTCGTTGGGTTAAACTGCACCAAGTTTCGTTCTCCCCAATCCGAGACCTGGTCGAGAGAGGCCTCAACTTCAGACACAAGTTTGTTTCTGCTCTCCTCAACTACGGCACTAGGAGTGTTTGCACGGCCGGCATATTGTGCATCACCGGTGCTGTCATCCGCATAACAATGCATGTTACTAATAAGTAACATATCATTAATATGCAGGATAAAAAGCGTAGGCGATAGCACAGAGCCCTGAGGGACGCCAGCGTTGATAGGCATGAGGTCAGAGGAGGAACCCTCGACAACAACCTTGATGCTTCTCTTAGAGAGAAAACTGGCGACCCATGTGCATAGCCCCTCGGGAAGGCCGTAGGATGGTAGTTTCTCTAGAAGTGCCCTGTGCCAGACCCGATCAAAAGCCTTTGCAATGTCAAGACCCACTGCAAGTGCCTCCCCTCTACTCTCCACGGCTTCAGCCCAGCGGTGAGTAAGGTAAACTAGCAGATCACCAGCTGATCGGCCGTGACGAAAACCGTACTGACGATCACTGATGAGTTGGTGATCTTCCAGATAACAAAGCAGCTGGGTGTTGATCACACGCTCCATCACCTTGCAGAGTAGAGAAGTAATAGCAATAGGCCTGTAGTTTGACGGGTCTGATCGGTCACCCTTTTTAGGGATTGGGTGGACAAGAGCAACCTTCCAAGAAGACGGGACACTTCCAGATGAGTAGGAGAGCAAAAAAAGACGCGCAAACACAGGAGTCAACTCCGGTGCACACACTTTTAAAACAATGGCTGGAATGCCATCCGGCCCACTCGACTTTCGCACATCAAGGGACAAGAGTTCCTTCCTTACCGCTCTCTGCGAGAAACGGATGTCAGGCATGGAGCTCTCACACCGCAATATGGTAGGTGGTGTGGCGCCCCCATCGTCGAGAGTCGAGTTAGAGGCAAAGAGGCTGCCAAGAATGTCGGCTTTCTCCTTAGCGCTGTGGGCCAAAGTGTCATCCCGCCTACGTAATGGTGGTAAAGAGGGCCGACAAAAGTTGCCTTCAGCAGCCTTGGCTAGTGACCAGAAAGCACGACTTCCAGAAGGAAAACTCGCTAACCGGTCACCAATTCTGCTGATGTGGTCTGCTCTAGCCTCAGCCATAACTCGCTTACTGGATCTGGAGGCAGCATTTAGCTTCTTCTTCAAGTTAACTGTGTCTGGGTCCCGGAGCACGTGTGCATCGGCCCAAGATCTGTGGGCGGCTTGTTTATGGCGAGACGCTTCCGCACAAGATTTATTAAACCAAGGCCGACTCCGCCCGCCAATGCGAACCATAGAGGATGGAATGAAACATTCCATACCTTGAAGTATGACATCGGCGATAGATTCCGCACACGTGTCAAGATCATCAGAAGAGAAGCATAACTGCGCCCAAGGGTAGGCAGCGTAAAACTCGCGCAGTCCGTCCCAGTCAGCTGATTGGTAATGCCAAACTTTTCGCCTTCCAGCAGGGATGTTACGGACGTGGTCTGCTGTTGGCACTACGGAACGGATAAGGCAGTGATCGGAAGAGCCAAGTGGCGCCTCAACTGTTACGCTATACAGATCCGGTTTTGAGCTCAGTAAGAGATCGAGCAAAGAAGGGCTATGGCCATCGCAGTCTGGAACTCTGGTAGGTTCGTTGACTAGCTGAGAGAGGCCATACGCTAAGGCGAATTCATACGCTGCTCGCCCCGCATGATCAGTAGTTCTGGAGCCCAACCACTCTGAGTGGTGAGCATTAAAGTCTCCAAGAACCACCAACTCTGCGGAAGCGTACTGCTCAGAAACCCTGTCAGCACCTCTGGCAATGTGTTCAAAAAGGTGAGTTGTCTCCGCATCACCGCTATGAGATCTGTAAAGGCACGCATAGACTCTCGTTTTACCGGCGAAGTCTGTACGCACCCACAGAGTAGACAGATCTCTATCTTCAAGGCCGTTAAGACGGCGACAACAGACATCTTCCCGCACATAGACGCATACCCCGGCACGACGCATAAATGTATGCTCAAGTTTGTACCCAGGGTATAGAAGATAGGAAGTCTCGGCAGGGTTCGAAATTTGTGTCTCCGTTAAGAAGAGCATGGCGGGCTTTGACGATTCAAGATGGTGGTGAACCGCGTTGAGGTTAGAGTGGAGACCTCGGATGTTACAGAAATCCACTTGAAATGTGGAGTTAAGGACCGCTGAAAAAACGCTCTTTCTTATTGATTTGTCGGCCATTGATTTTAATTAGGGTGGGACGGCATAATGTGTCCAGAACTCTTGCCAAGGACAATGGGAAAGTTTGAGTTATAATAGTCCCACAAAATAGTAACGTGAATGACTGGCATGGAGGACGGAAGGGCTCCCGATCCCCCCTGGAAGTAACTGTCGGGATCCACTCCGGTCTCCTAATCCGGCACGACAGCCACTCCACAGGATTATGCGCGTGATGGTGGGACAGCCTCCTAGGGTGGAGGTAGAAAGTATTCCCTAGGTTCGGGTCCCTGTACTATCCCGCGGGCGGCCAGCGGACAACCGTTTCACCGGGTCTCCCTGGCATCCATGCCAATCCCTCACAACCATCTCAAGGGTTCCATAAACGTCGCACTAACTGGTCCCTAGAAAGAGATACTGAACACATTACACCAGAGGGGAAACTGGCAATCCTGCACTTGTACCGGAACACGTCGACGCACTGACATCAACATTTGGCGGTACTCTTAAACAGGAAGGTGGTAATCAAGAGCCAGGCGGACTTCAGGAGTGAAGTCCTACCACCAATTTTGATTCGAGTGGAGTTGCAGTCCCGAGAGCACACAAATAAGGCATGAACTATTTATGTGCTCCCACAACAGGCAGGGATGCGACGAGCACGCCTCCACGCTTATCCCCAAAAAAACCCGTGACCGTAAAAACCGTGTGACAGAGACGACACTACGAAACCGAAAACTAGCCGACTATCTATCTCCCTCTTACCACCGGTACCTATATACGTATTGTTGACGAGAGATAAATATATTAGGTTAAGGTTTTGAGTTATTTGAGTTAATATATAAGCTCTACGCCACAGAAATGTATATTCCGGATTTAAGTAGTTAGTCATATTTTTACAGTCATAAAAACTAAGAAATGTTAGTAAGTTTTTAGTGTGCTTAAGCTTAGTAGTCGTTTTATCATAATAATGTGCCATAAGGCTTCGTATGGTATAATAACTTTATCAGTCGAATAACCAAAGAATCTGTAGGTAAATCTATGTCCATATACATAATAGGTAATAAGAAATTATGTATATTATATAGGCACTAATAGAGTTTTTCAAGCATACCTATTGTAAATCCTAGCTAGGAACGCTAATATTTATAAGTGAAGTTTTATACAGTTTGCTATGTATCTTAAGTAGTGTAAAATACAGGAAATCAATCTTTGACTGTCACATTTGTGTGTACAAAAAGTAGATCTGGGGGTCTATTCTCGAAAAATCAATCTGTCAAATCTCGAGTGAATTCTTTTACCGCCGCCGTCCATGTACCATTGAGCAATACCATGGAGCCTATACAATTGGCGTTAAATTGTCCCACTAGTAGTGTCAAACAAACTCAATGGCGGCTGTGAAGTGCGCTGCAAGCCCACTGCCATTGATGGTACAATATTTGTACCATCAATGGTACTAGTGGGACAATACCAATAATTGGTACTGGCTTTTTACGCCTGACTTTTTGCGCTATCGCCTGATGGAAAGTGACGATGCGATCGAAGGTGTAGCAAGCTATCTAAGTGGGTACCTATTAAATTTTCTCTTGAACTCGGCCGGTTTATATTTAGCCGTAAATTTTATACAGACGTAAGCAAGACGTTCAGCTCCGTACGGTCCGAGCGATGAGAGAACGCGTTTTAAAGTTACAATAACATTGTCATCAGCTATTTTTTGGGCTTACATTATGACCAATATTGCAGAACGATGCTCAGTCGTCATCGTCAAATCGACAAATTGATCATTATGTGAATGAAGTCTCGACTTGAGCACCGATCAGCGCATGCAGCGTAGGCCGGCCCCCACTAGGTGGACCGAGACGGTCTGGTGAAAACAGCAGGGTACCGATGGTTGCGGGAGGCGAGCAGCCGCTTAAGGTGGCGCGCTCTGGGGGAGGCCTATGTTCAGCAGTGGACGTCTTCAGGCTGTTGATGATGATGATGATGATGAGCACCGATCGACGACTGAGCATCGTTCTTGTAATACGGACCCATAAAAGCCATAACAAGTGGTTGAAGTTATAGCGGTATGTGGTACCCTATAAAACCTAAAATTTGTTTTTTTTTAAAGTTAGTTTTTTGTACGATGTTGTTTTAGCTGTCAAACCCATGTGTTAAACGCATTCTACCAGCGGCTGGACTTAGCTGTTCTAACTTAAGTTTTCACGCGTCATTTATCGAGAGTCGGCCCCCATACCAACACAACACGTTTAAAAGTAAATCGCTTGGTATTTATTTTTCTTTACAGATTGTAAATGATTATTGATTACTTATTTCAGTATCAAAGTTTTTATATAAATATGATTTGCTCAATTTGTTTAGTAATTTATTCTTATTAATATCAATGAGGAATATTAATATTTACAGAAAATAAATGCTTGTTTTGTTCCTTTATTAAAGTGTTTAATTACTTATATTAAGTAATCCTTAAATTCCCCACTTAAAAGTTTTGAAACTGGTGCAAAATACCTAGGTAGTACCTATTTATGTACTAAACTGCATCTACCTGATAACTGAAGTACTTACCTATATATTATTAAACTTATCCATTAAGGATTACGTTAAGCCAACCAGTCAAATGTAGTCTCATGTCTTGAATTAAACAAGGTAATTAATATGGGTTAACTGGTTAACTATAGCTTTTATAAAAATAAATATGTGATTTTAGTAAGATTTAATTTGAGGTGGAATGTTTCACTAGCGCGGCAAATTCAAATTTTCTTGCGTTCTTTTGCCAATAATAGCTTAATTACTCAACGTGATTATATGAAAACTAATTTTGCGCAAATAAATAAAATGTATCAATAAATTGCAATTAAAGGTATCATCTTACATGTCATTGGTTTAGCGACAAATGGCAATAGACTGAAAAACTAAGATGAAATTAGTTTATTTCCATTTGTCGCTAAACCAATGAAACTAGGAGATACTTTTAATCGTAATTTGTTGATACATTCTATTTATTTCCGCAAAATTAGTTTTCATGTAATCACGTTGTGGCAAAAGAACGCAAGTAAATTTGAATTTGCCGGGCTAGTGTAACGTTTATTGTGCGTTGCTGACAGTATAAATAACTTGTTTCCTTTTTTAAATTTATATGCCGTGGCTGTCATGACAAAAACAAAATAGATGATTATATTTGTTTTTATCATTATAGTAAAATGTTTTTTTCTCTAATCTGTGATTTTTATCTACCGCCTTTGCTTGTTATGCCTCCAAAATAGTTTTAAACACAAGAAAAACTAAAATTAGTGTAACCCTTGCTTTTCTTCTTGGTTTTGAAGATACGGTAAGTATTATTCTATTATTACAAGATATAAAGAGTATTATAACCGCTACACTACAGCCTTCTGGCTTATATTTCTATCTAAGAGCTACGGCTTTTAGATTACTTATGCAATACTAGTCTATGGCTACGGCTTACGTAGTAACCTAGTGGGAGTTCTGTGGTAGTAATTATTTAGTAATCTGTGTAATTTACTAATACGGCTACGCTACGCGCTACTCTAATGTAGAAATAAGCTTCGGTCCGAACACAGGGTCTGAAGCTGATAGGTACCAAAAAGAGAATATAACCGCGCTGTAGGTACCTATAGAATATACGTCCAATTTCCGTGGTACCCAAAGAGTAGTGGTACCTACCTAAAAAATGTTTCATTCAAATAAGTTGCTTAAGTATTCTAATAATCTCAATGTTTCAGACTAAAGACGAATAGGTACCTGCCTATCTTAAAAACTGGATACTGGAATTGGAAAGATGATGGGGCGATCTATCGTGCTGTTTTTGATAGTCGGAATACTGGCATTCGGTATTATGTACGGGCTATATTCAGAGTTTAAAATGTTTAAAGGTGGTAAATATTGGTTGTTATTGTTACGAATAGGTACTAATTTATATTTTAAACAAATAATATTGCAACGGCAATTTTTAACATCATAAATTCTGTTATGAATATTTACAAAGCATTTAGAGCCGCTTACGGTTGCACTCGCAGTTTACCACTTTTCCATAGTCAGGAACCCAATGTTGGCCGATTCGGTTCAACAGTAAGTAGTTCGTATACAGGCCCTACCTAAGTTCTGATGCTGCGATAACTCAAAAAACTCTCTTGAGATGAAATGCGACCAATAGCCAATAATTAAATTCGTAGAGCATGGGAAAGACGAGCCGGCGCACAAACATGAAGACAGATCGGTGGCCGATGAGCTCGCGAAGAAAGTGAGGGTCCTCTGCTGGGTGATGACGCAGCCAGACAACCATGAAAAGAAGGCGAGGCATGTTAAAGCTACGTGGGGGAAACGATGCAATGTACTGCTGTTCATGAGCACAGCCAATGGTAAGGGCGATTCCACTTGGTACGGAATGTACGAACGTAGTGCAAAAGAGTAGAATGAAATGATACTGGCACTGAAACGGCGCCCATATATCTGCCATAAAAACTCGAATCTCCCATCAGCTGTGCGAAGGATGAGGCTGGGAAGATGACAATTTTTCTTCACATTTTTGAATGCTAATGAATCAAAAAATCAAAAAATCAAAATCAAATAATCATTTATTGACATAAAAGGGTTTATACATCTTATTGAGTCCAAAGACTCCCGAACTAGTGAGAACACTGTATTTCAGGAGCCAAGGCTTCTCTCATTCTTTGACTTTTATTATTATGCCATATTATACTAAAATATTACTAAATTTATAGTTTTATTTTAACTTTAGAATAAACAATAAAAAGAAAAGAAAAATGCTGGTTTATTGTAAGTGCCCTTGTGTGTGCCATAAAAACTCGAATCTCCCATCAGCTGTGCGAAGGATGAGGCTGGGAAGATGACAATTTTTCTTCACATTTTTGAATGCTAATGAATGACGTGACGAGTTAATTCGCTTGCCTGATGTTATCTAAGCGTCACAGCCGGCCACAAAGTTGTGGTGCGACTTGGAACTCCAAAATTGATATAATAGAGTTCCGAGTGGCACCGCATTGCGCACGTCATTGTGACCCATCAGCACGGTCTTGTAATAAGATTACTAGACTGCGAGATCAGCATGGAGCCGATGGATGCAGAATGCAAGCAGCCGCTCAAAGTGGCGCTCTATGTTCAGCAGTTGATGTCTTCAGGCTGATGATGATAATGAGATCAGCATTAGAACGTCGACATCAGTAGATTAGATACCTATAAAATTTCTTTTCAGACCCATCTTTACCAACCATAGAACTCCCAGTGTCTGAAGGATATGCAAATCTCTGGGCGAAGACCAAAGCTGCCTTTAGTTACATATACGAGTACCATCGGACAGACGCCGACTGGTTCATGAAGGCTGATGACGATACGTAAGCTCTACCTCTAAGGATCCCAATATATTTGAGCTAGAATATGTTTCATCATCCACAGCCTGAAGACTTCCACTGCTGAACATAGGCCTCCGCTAGAGAGCGCTACCTTGAGCGGCTGCTCGCCTCCTGCATCCATCAGCTTCCCGCGGCTTTCACCAGATCGTCGGTACATTTAGTGGGGGGCCAGCCTACGCTGCGTCTTCCTGTTCGTGGTAGCGATGTGGCGTGCCCATTGCCATTTCAACTTGCTAATTCTAAGAGCTATATCGGAATATGTTTATAAGGGATTAAAGTTAGTCTTCCTCTACCTAGGTAATTACTTTTGATATTATTTATTTCGCAGATACGTATTAGTTGAGAATCTTAGATACATGTTGGCGGACCACGACAGCACAAGCCCCATTTACTTCGGATGCAGACTAAAACAATACATAGCTCAGGTAAAGTTACTAAGGTGTACCTACCGCAATCTTTACGCAACTCATGGTCGCCATTCGACATCCTGTCTTCCCACAGATTAAGGAAAAATGGTTCATCTTACCTACTTTATCTGTGTTTACTCCGGTTCGAAGAGCTATCGAACTGTACGTGATCCGTTTGCAGAGTTTCATGAGCGGCGGCGCGGGGTACGTCCTCAGTAGGGTTGCATTAGACATGCTCGTGGAGAAGGCCATCTCCGTGCGCTCGCAGCTTTGCTGGTGGGGGGACGATGGCGCTGAAGACTTCGAGTTAGGTTTAATCCGTTTATACATAACCTTATTAATTCTTACCACGTGCTTCACTGTTTAAGTTGTAAGCCGTCTGCCAAGCGTGATGATGGCAAATCCCACCTTATGATAAGCGTCCAAAGTGGCGTTATATGGGGGAGGCCTATGTTCTATAGTGGACGTATTGGCTGATGATGTGATGACGTGTCTTTCACTGTTTTGTTACGAAAGTTATAGAAGTATTTCAATGGGCTAGGTCTTCTCGGGCCTCTTCCAGCAGCGGGACCTTTAGCTGCTTGCTTCCCACTTTTGACGGCTTGGCGGCTAATGCAAATTCTGTAAAAGATCGCTCTAGAGACTAACAGGATTAGCCCGATTAAAACATAGGTACATATATACCTAGGCGCTTAATTCTTATAGACTTAGAATGACTCGTATCAAATATTTACCTTTGTAAGTTGTTCATCAAATTGGCAAGCATGATGTTTTTGGGATAACCAACATCTCTTGAAGATATGATAAAAGAACTTCGAGGTAAGTTAAGACCACACACCGGGACAGAATTGCAAAGGATTTCAATTTTTACCAAAAGACATTCAAACTTATCTAGTAGGAATACGACATTATTAGGAATACGAATTCCAATGTTTTAAATTTACTCCGTGGCATCGAAAGGGATTTCTGGAACGGCACTGGTGAGCGCGCTAAGGGATCCCGCGACGGGATGCCGCAGTATGCAACAGGATGTCAGTGTACGCTGGCCGGTGGCAAAATCCTCTGCCCAGCCGTCCCGCGTGTGCCCTTAAAGATATGCCAAATAGATCTCTTCAGACTCTTCAGTGCTGCAACTAAACTTACTATCAGCTAGATGACTATGACGACTGAACAAGCTTCATAAAGTAACACCCAGCAATATGATGTTAACAGGTATATGCCTGAACAATATTGGAGTGAAAGCCATGGACTCACGAGACTCGTTAAAACGAAGCCGGTTTTTGCCCTTGTCCCCACGTGAGCATCTGTTCCCCGATCTTAGCAAAGGAAACTGGTACAGGAGCTTGGTGTACTATCCCACGGATGATGTGAGAGCAACTATTACTTATTACATTCTCCTATAGATATTTTAGTTACCCTCTTTTTTGAAGGAAACGTTAGTAGGTCACACATGAACATGTTACATCTTCGATCGCATTGTCATTTCCATCAGGTGAGTGTGTGGTTCCCTGCTAGATAAGTCTGGTGAAAAAAAAAGTTTCATACCTTTGGTTGATAATTGTAGTAGACTGCAGGATCGATCGCCTAACCCGACAGGTGTTAGTGCATGAATATAGAGTACCTACCTATATAGGTACTTATTGCATCCAATGTTATGTTCTTTTTCTGGGGACATGGTAAAAACCGGTACCAGGAAAGAACTCTATAAATCCAGGTAGACGCTTTTAGATTAGGTCTAGATACGTACCTACATGAAATTCTTAAGTCGTGACAATTTCTAGTATGATCGTTGAGTGGTTTCTTAATGAATTTCTATCTTTTCAGGGACTGGACTGCTGCTCCGACCACGCCATTTCCTTCCACTACGTGAACCCTGATTTAATGTATGTGTTGGATTACCTCGTATATAGCAAACCTTATGGCATCAACCACCGAGTTAGTGAGCGGACTTCTGATTCTCAGCTTTAAAGTAAATAAAGTGGAATTAAAGTAACTGTTCTAAGCTGAATTTACTACATTATTTTAATTTAACTGATGTTATTTGGGAATTTACAATAACGCCTAACGGTTACATAGTTCATGGAGCCTGACTAGAATTCCTTATATCTAGGGACAAAAGGAACTACGAGTACCATGGTCCCATAACACCCAGCCAATTAATTAAGCTACTACTATTGTTTTCTTAAGAAAATATGCAGCTGGTTAATGATCCTTCATGACACATCTTTGGAAGCAGAAGTGTGTTAATAGCACATAGGCACCTGCTTTGTAGGTAGGGCCTACAGTTGGTCCCAGCATGGTTCCAGCAAATGGTACAAGTTTGCGGCTGTGTTAAGGCTCAAACAACCTTTTTATTTTGATCCAAAGAGTGGGGTACAAAGTACTCTGTGGTTATACTTTTTTGAGCTCTATGGGCTGTGTCTATGGGTTTCAACGTCACGTGTCATCACAGAGTACCTTTTTATAAACCGAAACGTGTCATCCTTTTCATCACAGCTTTTCATAGACTAGTATTGGTATTTTTGTTCGGTGCTTTTGTTTGTCTTTACGTAAATGAGCGTAAATTTATAAAAAGGTACTCTGTGGTAAATGTAAATACAAAAACAGAAGCCACTAACTAAGATTCAATTCAATTAAATACAAAAAACCTCTACTCACAGAAGTCGCCCTATTTACATAGTAAGTGGTTTCCATGGCTCATGAAACCACGCTCCACGCTCAGTTATTATGTTGTTCGTTCAGAAACGAATAAAAACATACCACAACACTGAGCTGGTGAGGCAGAATCATTTCAGCTGAGCCGTGAGCCATGATTGACAATGCAGCGGGACTAGAGTGGACTATTCGGCTTTTATCCAAAGCACAGAATATCCAAAGTAACCAACGAATAGAACAGATTAATCGTAATTTCTATTTATACGTCTATTTCAGATAGCGCTAACCTGGTACACCATTTCTTCAAATGATAAGGTCGTGAATCGTTATCATTAATGATGGCTCTCTGCGGTTTAATTTTAGGACGTTGCATCGTTCTGTTACTGATACTCGAGATATTAATACTGGGTTTTAGGTACAGATATACACTATTTACTGCTGAAGAACAGAATATAAGCGTGAATCGGGTTACTAACAGGTATTTTTACGAATGATTTATGATTTCTCAGTATCAGACACACACCATTCAGTCTGCCACACGGTTCTGGTCGCCAATCTCTTAAATAAATCGCATCGTGTGGAGGCGCGTTGCGGCTCCCATCCAGCAAATTGTATCATGTGGAGGGTAGACACACCTTTTTAAAAGCTTTTTTCCCGCGAAGTCTCTTGTTTGATAACTAAGTATCTACTACTTGGTCTGTGTTGATAACTGTTGCAGCTATCCTATAGAGTTAGAAGAACACGAAGATAGATCTGTGGCCGATGAACTCGCGACGAAAGTCAGGGTACTGTGTTGGGTGATGACGAATTCCAAAACTCTCGAGAAGGCGAGGCATGTTAAAGCAACTTGGGGAAAACGGTGTAATAAACTGCTTTTCATGAGCACTACTGAAGGTACCTTATATAACATAAAAAAATTCTATTGCACAGCACAGCCTCCAACTACACCAGAGCGACAAGGCAAAGAATATATAATTTGCTACGTAAGACGACAAGGTTTTGAGCTGGATTCGAATAATCTCTCAGAGCATCTCTGTCACAGTACCTCTACATAATATGTGACGTTTTGTCCCTCTATTGTTTTGTGTGACAGAGACGACGCTCTACCTACGAAGCCCAAACTAGCCAGTTCCTTATCTCCCTCTTTGACTCGATGAGCATTAGTATTTGCCGCCGGTAATCTCTACATCTTCACACTACAATATATTATGACGCACGAGACGGTAATATAATGCCATTTTAATCCAACTGACACCTCAAGTCTTAAAATAAAAGAACAGGTTATGAACTGGCAGATTATGATCACACGGTAAAAATACTCTTCGGGTAACGTTGGCCATTCCATTACACATCATCAGCCGGAAGACGTCTACTGCTGAACACAGACCTCCCTCATAAAACGCCACTTTGGACGCTTATCAAGTCTGCCATAATCACCATGCATTGGCAGGCGGCTTGGTGATTACCGAAGATTTTAATGTACCGAGGAGAATGCTGCTGCCCATTCTCTAGATATTCCCTAAGCCGGTTCTTACAGCACCCACGGGAAGAGATGGGGTGGCCTATTCTTACACCGCCGGGACCACACGGCCACCTTAACCATTGCGAGCTGCATAATCGTTTTGTGATCATCGCATATTCGCGCGACCACTTGTGGATCGAAATGAACAGAGAAAGAGTTGTTGTTTTAGACGAATCTTTGCCCACGGTAAACCTCCCAGTGGAAGAAGGAACACATTATCTTTGGGGAAAGACGAAAGCAGCCTTCAACTATGTGTACCAGCACTACCGGAATGAAGCGGATTGGTTCCTGAAAGCTGACGATGATACGTAAGTAACGTGAAGTCTGTCGGACAAATAAAATTCCTCTTTTATAGAATCATCCTGCAACGTTAATTTCCTTCCATATATAATCTAGACGTATTCAAGAGTACCTAATGCGAACATAGGTATCTTCTGGGTAAGGGTATCTCACCTCTTTGGCTTCATCTGCATTTGCCACCACGAGGTATTAGCCAACGCTGACCAAAATCAATAAAAATAATTAAATGCCAGCTCAAAGCTTTCAAAACGTTATTGAAGTAGCTAGGTGATTACGGATTTTTTTTTAAGATCATGATCTCCGTTCTGTTGCATTCGACTTGTTGTCGCTTCTGATTTTCCTTCATCTGCCGTTACTGTCCCTTTCGTACGCGTAGTCCAATAGTGTGATAAAGTGACAGAAAATTAAAATCATCATCATCATCATCAAAAGCCTGAAGACGTCCACTGCTGAACATAGGCTTCCCCCAGAGAGCGCCACTTTGAGCGGCTGCTCGCCTCCTGCATCCATCGGCTCCCCACGGCTTTCACCAGATCGTCGGTCCACCGAGTGGGGGGCCGGCCTACACTGCGTCTTCCGGTTCGTGGTCGCCACTCGAGAACCTTTCTTCCCCATTGGTTGTCAGTTCTACGAGCGATTTAGCCTGCCCATTACCATTTCAACTTTCAAAATTAAAATAGTAGAAGTGGTCAAATTGTCTTTAAGTCTATTTGAAAGATTCTATCTTTTCAGGTATGTAATAGTGGAGAATCTCAGGTATATGTTGTCGAAATACGACAGCAACAAACCCCTATATTTTGGATGCAGATTCAAAGTAAACAATCAGGTTAATGCATATTATTTAACCTTTGCTTTACCTACATTCTTGTTTGGTTGTTAATTTAGCGAGCGAGCGGATAACTATTCCCGCAGTTCACATTACTTTGCCTTGGTCACCAGCTGGGTTAGCACGGACGGTAGACAAAATCGTCTTTCCCCGTTTTACGTCACTTTCTTCATACTTGCTTGGAGTAAAACAGGGGAATGACAGTTTTGTCTACCGGTCGTGCTAACCCTACAGTGGGCAGTGGCTACCTACTACCTATAATATATTCTGGTGGCAGTGGTGATAACTGCGGTTATAATGATTACCAATGCTCAGTGCTCCCACAGTCCCACATGTCTATTTATTTATTTATTTATTAGGAACGACAAACAGCTGTACATTAGAAATTAGAGTAACAAGGTGTAATATAAGTGGTATTATTAAATATACAGCCAACCACATCATCCACAGATTACTAACTAGCTTTAACATTATGTTGATCATACACTGCCAAAGAACATTAACTATTGAATCTACGTATTCGGATAAAAAAAAGAACAATACCATATTACATTATTACAGATTACATTACTTAATCTAATAATTATGCCATCTAATAACCATACTTAAATTTTACACAGTTGAGTGGATTGGGTAGAAATTAACCCCCACAGCCCCACATGTCAATCAATAAAAGAAACCCAAGATTTGTCAGTGTGCATATTTCGACAATATTTATTGGCAAGGGTGATATCTTTCTATCCCAGAGCTACATGAGCGGCGGCGCGGGGTACTTGCTAAGCAGAGCTGCGCTAGAGTCGCTAGTCGAGGATGGACTGTCTGGCTCGTACCTATGCAAGTGGCGTAATATAGGCCTTGAAGATCTCCTCTTGGGTTAGTCATCCTAAGTTATGCAATAGCCATTTTCGATGGCCTTCAAAGTAACATTGTGTAATGTAAGTCTACTGTATAAATGTCAGCAGCTGCGGTCACTACTTCGATGGGTGATCGCCACAAAAAGTGGAATTTATAACTGAACGCTACCGTGTTTCGGAAGGCACGTTATAAGCTTACAGAGCGCCACTTCGAGCGGCTGCTCGCCTCCTGCATCCATCGGCTCCCCGCGGTTTTAACCAGATCCACCTAATGGCCCCAGCCTACGCTGCGTCTTCCGGTTCGTGGTCGCCACTCTAGAACCGTTCTTCCCTATCGGTTGTCAGTTCGCCGTAATAACCGTCTTCAATACACCACTTAATACTTGGTCCACCTGTCCCTAGGGAAATGCTTGGAAGCTCTCGGCGTGACATCCGTGGACACGCGCGACTCGCTGCGCCGCGGCCGCTTCTACCCCTTCACGTTGTACGACCACATGTTCCCGACGATCAACAAGGACTTTTGGTACTGGCACTACGTTTACTATCCTGCTGATGACGTAAGAACTTTTACTTTTTTGACTTACACTTGGTTTGTGTTTGGTATTTGAAGATTTATTCATTTCTAAAAAGGTAATTGGATCTTCAGCATTGCTAATGGCTTGCACATTTAGCCTGATTGTGAGTGCCTTAGGATAGTGTTGAAAATATTAGTGTTGAAGCTATTTTTAGTTTCGACGACAAAAACGAAAATAATTGGTCTGTGCGCCGCCGCTTGCCGTGTTTCTGATGGTTTGTATAATTTAGAGTCATCCATACTTATTGTGGATCTTTGTCCACTTTTGGTAATCCTGTACCAATGAGATGATGAGCTATGGTGGGTCCTCACATGAAATAGTACGTCATAGTCAAAAAACTATCCCGAGGCTCGCTCTACTTGTCGCTGAAATTGTGTGCGGTGCACCTAATTTAAGTACGTTATCTTCTTCTAATTCTATCTGCCGGTAAACTGTAAATGTATATTCCTAGAAAAACAAATCGGATGTTATACTTGGACGAATTAGTGGATAATTCGTCCAAGATGTTGAAGCTAATTTAATGCCACATTCATGTTCTGTCAACTTTTCGCTTTCAGACTTTACTTTTAGTAGAAAAATAGGCAAACGCTAAACAGCATTTAACAGTCACTAATCAAAAAAGAAGAACGCTTTCAAAGCAATACAGTATTTTTATCACAGATTAGATAATCTTACCACAGAAGGCTTGTTGTAGAGAAAACTTTATTGTTACTCCCAGGGCCCAAATTGCTGCTCGGACCTCGCGATATCCTTCCATTACATCTCCCCACAACACATGCACGAGCTGGAATACTACGTGTACCGCTTGCGACCTTTCGGCATCAACTACAACACCAGAATACTGCCGATACAGACTAACAAAGGTGTAGCTTCACACCGACACGGATAACTGTTAAATCAACCCAAAAGACGAAAGACAGAGAATAGAAGACGAGCTTCATTGGCCCTTAACTAAGCCAAATGTCAACCGGCTCAACCCGTGGTTTCTCGTGCGTTGGCACAGAATAGTTAGGGGATATTACATTTTTGGCAGCGAAGCCAAATAACTAATCCGATATACATTGCTGGTTGGAGTAAGGGTATTGGATTGAAGTAACACCAAGCCAGCAATGTATATTGATTTACCCTGTCTAATCCAGCGAAATGTAACCTTTCGCGTTTGGAGTTTTACTGGAGTTCATATTATGAGCTTTTTAAGCCGTTGTTGTAATAGTACTTATACTTTATTACCCCAGCAGAACATCTGCCTCCTGGAAAGGAACTGCAGTGGCCAATCTGGAAGTCACTTAACAGACTCCGTACCCAAGTTGGTCGCTGCAGAAGCAATCTAGCTAAATGGGGCATAATAGACCCAACTGAGGTTCAGTGTAAGTGCGGAGCTCCCTTGCAAAGTATGCTGCATTTGCTATCCTGTCCTTTGTGCCCAACAACCTGCATACAAACAGACTTAATGAAAGCATCCAAAAAGGCCGTGGGAATAGCCACGTATAAACGTCGTAAAAACGTGTAAAGTAATTTAAAATAAACAATATTTATAAAAATTGAGCCAGTTGACACGAAGAAGAAGAATAGTACTTATTTATTGATGTTACTGTAGACTATAGAGTTATATTATTTTAGTTTTTTTTTTAGGATAAGTATTAGTGTTTTTGTGTTTGTTTGTAATAGAAAAAAAGACTGATTTGACTTACTCTGTGATACGGGCCTTAAACGTAAGCTGCATATTATTGTGCATATCTATCTCGTAAGTTAAATATTTACTTTCTCATTTGAATTAAGAAATATTTGTGTTTACGTGTTCTTAAAACAATAAATGGTTTAATTTTAGTACTTTTTTGTTTTTATAACCTTGACTATGTCATTCAGTACCATCAATATTTACTTACATATAAGTACACTTAGGCGTGATTTTGCAATAATCAGATAGTTATTCATTAGATAAAACAAAACACTGTAAAAATGAAAAGCGAATTTTATAAGCGGTATAGTGAAAATTGAAATGTTTTTGTTTTAGCTGGTTTATAATTTATTAGTCGAATAACCTTTATCCAGCCATTGAAAAATCACCCCTTAATTAAATTAAAACTATCAATACTAACTATCTTTTTTTAAAAATAACAACTTTTATCGTTTCCAATAATTTATTTCAAGTTTATGAGTCAGAACACAAAACATAAAAGCTAAACACTAGTCTTTGACTAGGACAGGAGTCTGTGATGTACTATTGAAGAACAATATTATAGTAATTCGACAAAATTGTTTTGATTTGTTTACATCAAATCTCTATATTGTTAATGTTACTTAATACAAAAAAGTTTACAAACTACAAAATTAAATGATAAACGTGGTAAGGTAAAGTAAACTTTAACTAAATGTACATAAAAGAACTTATCCCGTAACCCAAGATTATTTACAGCCTTAATTTTTAACTTAAACTTACTAAAAATAATTGAAAAGAAAACAAATTAATAAAGATAAATCGACAAACGAGAACACCAAAACCAGTGACAAAAACTTGCTAAAAAGAGCTTTTCAACTAAATGAAATAGGAAGATTTTGTTTGTTTGCTTTTTATGTAGGTACTATTTTTGAACGCCACTACACACTAATCGCAATTTTCAACCTTATAATATCAACGTTAAAATCAATTTTGATAACTGGCTTTTTATAGTTTAGTCGTCGCGTTCAGTACCGTACAAATAAACGTAGATAGGTACCTACCTAACCTATATAAGTATGTACTTTTTACATTACGATCAATATTAGAAAAAAAAAGAATACTGTGTTATAATAATTGCGACATCTAATGAACGAAAAGAACTATGAATATCGGATGTAGAGGACAATTCAATAAAGAGTCGATCACGAAATAACGAGCTACGTTTGGCGTGATGTTGTAGGATAGAATCAATCGCCAAAAACAACAGATACATTACGATTTTTTTCGAATATCGAACCCTAGTAGTCGACCACTGCTACACAAACTCAGCCTTAGGTCAGTACTGCAATTTTATTGATGGCACTGCAATATTATTGGCAGCACTGTAATTTTATTCATAGCACTGGATTTTTTTATTGATAGCACAGCAATTTATAGAAAAGCGTGTCATAAAACTTGCTCGTGCCGTGACTATGAAAGAGTAACTAAATAATAACTAAATCAACAAAACGCACATTAAAAACAATAAGTTCAGTACTCAGACCCAACAAAGGTAATCTAAAATACAAGCGATATAGACATGCCATTTATATACATCGTACATATTAGGCGGTGGAATGACGTCTCAACAACGGAATCGTATATCTAAATAAAATAGCTAACAGGCGTCGATTCTGTTTGTACATAATTCTAACCAATCTTAATTTCACAGTTCCAATACTATCGCTGTTCTTGTTACTTCAACGTATATGAAAAAGACAGCAGCATTTTTAGAATCGTCAAATTAGATTTATGCCCGTTTTCATCAAAGATCCCTAAACTACACTCTAACCCCTAGGAATCCCTTTGGCTAAGGGCCCCTTAGATTTGACCCTTACCTAAATTCGTTTTCACAGCGCTGAGTGACACTTGAATTGTAAAGTGACAGTTTATTCTTTTCTACGGTTTCCAAAAACCGTACGTTGCCGAGTTTCGTTATTTTATTTATATATTTTAGAGAATAATCGTCAAAAATACAAGCAACATGCTTTATTGATATATGCACTAGAGTTTTTAATATATTATGCCTCCGAAAAAATTAAAACAAATACCTTTTCTGGCGTTATGCGGGTAGAAATAATTGCCGAGACAATAGAAAAAAAAACTGGCGTTTTGATAATTTCACCTGCCCCTTAACGCTAAGGGGTTGAGCTTCGGCCCCCTAAACTTAGGGGATCCCTTAAGCTTTGGGTGTCCCTTAATCGCCGGTGAAAACAAAATTACTGTCAGATGTCACTTAAATCTTTTTAAGGGTCCCTTAAAATTTAGGGATCTTTGGTGAAAACGGGCATTAGTCTACGATTTTGGGATAACAGAATCGACATCAATAAACCCCTTGGAAGGAGGGCAAGACTAAAATAAATGTGTAATCTAATTAAGTACAAAGAAATTAAAAATAAAGCTAAATAATCGCTAAATATTGTATGTATAAAGACCTGCAATTAACCGCTTCTCAAGCGGGATTTCCTATCCGGGATAAAAAGTACCATAAATGTTGATCTAAAAAAATACAAAATACCGGAAAAATACTGAGATTTGGTTTTTTAATTTGTCATGGAATGAAAGTTGTTTGATTGAATTATAATTTTAAAACTACGAAAAGAAAAAACAATTATTTTAGTAATTTTAAATGCAATTGAATGCCACAATTTTAACTGTCCAACTAAAGTGATTCGGTATAATATTTAAAGTAGAAGCTAAGAATAGAAAGATAGTTTTTGTAACTATGGCCTGGTGTATATTTTACTAAAGATGACACAATTGGGTCCATACAGTTTATAAATTACAATGAAAATTCTTGATTTATCAAAAGATATTTAACCAAAAAAATACACAGCAAAACAGTAACAAACCTAAATAAAAGCAAACTTAGGCGTTCTTACTAAACATATTAGATTATAGAAAAAGATATATATTACCTAATGGTTAACATAAAGTGTTCTCTTACTAGAACGAAATGAACTTACATTTTATCGTTCAAAGTTGCCTGGTAGTTAAAGTAGTTCTTCTTTTTCCTTGGCATTCTGTAACAAAAGCATTATTTTAATATCAACTACGTAGCGCTAATATCGAAGCTGGACTAGCCGTTCTTAACCGATCGGTAAAGATACACAACGTGGTGATCGCTACAGAAAAGCCGAGCCGAGTGCTACCGTGTTTCGAAGGGCACGTTAAGCTTTCTCGTAAGACAATAGTCGTGCGGTACCTCCGGCAGGTCTGAGGAACTCTGAGCGGCCAAACAATTTGTCGTGTGTCTTAGGTGAGATAGTGGTCAAGCACAAGACTAACAAAAAAAAAAGTAGTGTTAAGGCGACGGGTAGAGCAAGGTGTTTCTTGGCAGGTTTCCTGGCGTAATTAGAACATGACTGTGGAGCTTCGAATTTAATATATCATGTAATTTATTTCATTAAGTTTCATTCGTTTGTGATGACCGCAATTACAAGATTAATAAATATAGCTCTATAGGAAAAAATCGCAAACCAAAAAATTTGAGTGTTTCCATTTTACTGAGCTTCTACCGAATATATTTTTACAAAAAATAAATTAGTGTATTCGCAACAAACACTCAGATGTCGTGATGACTTAATAACTTTGAAAAATACTATATAAAAATAGATATTAATTAAAAACCTTTAAAATCAGTCATTTCATGCGCTGACTTTGTCGTAAGCGCCGCACGTAAGTGTAGACTGAATTGATATTTACGACTATGACGTTAAGGTTGTGTAGTGTATGAACACGCCCGACCTATATATTTTAGCCGACGTAGCATAAGTTAGTATTAAGTTAGACTAGGCAGTCATCATGTAGTAGCCGTACAATACACTTGTGCACCGCAACACCACCTTTCATTGCCAACATGGCTTACCATCAACCATAGGAGTTCCCACCACACCAAGAACCTGCAACCTTTATGTGGCAAAACCATGCCACATTACATGGCGACCCTGCCGGAGGGCTTCTTATGCCACATTACATGGCGACCATGCCAGTGCCACTTTTACTGGTTGGCTTTATGATGGAAGAAAAAAGATGTGTTATAAGAAGAATAATATTGAAGAAAGAAGATTAATTTTATGAAGACCAGTAATGAAAACTGAAGATGAATAATATGAAGAAAAAATTAAGAAGAAAGAAGATAAATAAGAAGAAAAATATATATGACCGATAAAGCTAATGAATTATGAAGAATAAATATTTTAGGAAGAAAGAAATGGTTTTACGTCGCTACGTATTGAAGAAAATATTATGAAGACACAAAAAAGAAGAATTAAAATAATTTATCAAGAAAGGAGGTGTATTTTGGGAAGAATACTTAATTATTGTGGAAATGGAAGAATAATAAATATGTTTAATGAAGGTGAATTATTAATGAAGAAAAAGAAGATGAGTTTGTGAATTATTATTATTGTGAAGAACGAAGGTAAATATTATGAAAAACGAAGAATAATTATATTTAATAATTTATGAAGAATTTTTGAAGAGAAATAATATTATGAAGTTAAAGTTCACGAAAATAAGTTACGAAGAATTAACATTGACATTAAGTGACAAGAAAATTTACAAGAAGCAGTTTTTTTTTAAAGAAAATAAGGGGTACATATTTAAAATCGGTTCACTAAATACCGACTCGATCATAGTGCCTACAATTCTCAAGAGGCCTATCCAGAACCCCTCGACGTGATCTTCGGCATCAAGGAGCACGGGAGCAAGGATCGGTGTCCAGGGTATGCCCGGCCTAAACGCAATAGGATAATTGGAGAGCAGCAGCAAGCATCATCAATAGAGACCAGCGTTAGGATCTCAGCACAGCAAGATCAGCCAGGACCACCGACCCCGTCTTCAATTAGCCCCAAGTTCCACGAAGTTTGAATTTTTTTTGTTGCGTGTAATGTTACTGTAGAACGGAACTGTAAGTACTACTTTGTTCGGATTTTTTTAATTCGAGATACGAGTTATTCTTTATTAAGTATTTGTTACAAGAGCATCTTTAATTATTTTTCTATTTTATACAATTTTTACTATTTTTTACTTTGACATATTATTTTTTTACAAGTTTACAAGTTGATATAAAATGGAAGATTTTGATTTTGAGACGGCTATTGCCTTGTTACCAGTAATTACGGGACTAGAACATGTAACAAAATCTTTAATTGATGGTATAGATTTTTATAATAGTATGCTGAATGAAAGTTCCAAGCCTTTGCTAATTAGTTTTGTTTTAAACACGAGGCTAACGACAAGTGCTAAATTTTACTTAAAATCAAATTATGACGATGTTGAGAGTTTATTGCAAGATATGAAAAACATTTTACTACCGAAAAAATGTCCAGTTGCATTACAAAGTAAACTATTCAATTGTAGACAAGGCAACAGGTCCATTAAGAATTTCGGATTAGAAATAGAAAATATTTTAACCGAATTAACACAAGCGCAGTCTGATAATGATAGAGGAAAGATTGATATTTTATACCCAATCAATGAAAGAATGGCTATAAACGTTTTTGCAAATGGTCTTAATAACACGAATTTAGGAATCATTATTTCATGTAGACAGATTAAGTCTTTATCTCAAGCTATTCAAACGGCAATAGACGAGCAGATTATTAAGTCATCCTTTAGTACGAATATCCAGGAAAATTGTTATACTAAATTTCAAAATCGCAGATATAAAAATTACATCCCACGTAAAAATTACAATAAAACAAACGTGTGGAATTGTAAAGATAATTTGTGCAACACGCCCTTATCAGAAACGTGTCATGATTCCATACCGAGCAGCGATCGTACTTTGCCCGATCAGCGTATTAGGCAAGTACATGAAGCTCAGTGCACTTTAGAGAACAGTTATAAAACTAAAGTAATGAAATCTGATACCGCTTGCATTCCTGAACATAGTCGTCAGGTACATTATATGAATGAAAGCAGCGAAGAAGTTTTGAATTTGGACAGAAACAAGAATTTAGTATTACAATGCGATGGTGATGAGGAAATTTCGGTTCCCAAACAAAATAAAAATGGGGAAAAATCGAAATATTTACCGGATTTGACAACCTCAGTACCTTCTGTCACCAGGCTTGATCAACCTGCGGTAGTTAGGGAAGTAGAGGAAACCATGGATTTAGGATTAGATATTTTATTTTCGGAAAGTATAGAGTTCGGTGACTCAATTGAAAGTAAAAAACGTAGTGAGCATGAAGTAAGTTTGAAAGAAGAATTGATGAAAAATGATGGTGATGATGATAAAAAGAGATTATATGAGATAAAATGTAGCAAGAATAATGTTGATAAAAATAATGAACTAAGGGAAATTTTAAAGAAAAAGTTGATGAAAAATGATGATGAGGATGATTTATTAAACGAGTTGAATAAAAGAAAAATGTTAAAATCATATGAAATTATAGGTAGTGAAGGTATTTTAAAGAAAATAGGTCAATATTGTAGTAAAAAACGAAAAATAGGTATGAAATGGTCAGACCGAGAAACTTTAGCTAGATTTAACGAGAAGTACGACGAAAGATGTGTAGGTATAACTTAGAAATTAATATTGTATAAATATAGCATTTATAGCGGTATGCGTATGTTTAGATTTATGGAAAAGTAGTATGATAAGATAGTATGAAAACTTTGTAATAGTAAAAATATAAAAGTTTAAATAACTTTAGATAAATAATTATTATTATAAGAAATATTTGAATTTGATTATAATTTTAGGTGTTTAGAAGTAGATCGGCTGAGTATGTAGTAGGTATGGCATACAAAAAATATTGATAAAATAAAATACATACTTGCAAATATGATTGTACTAGCGTATGTAATAAAACTTATTAAAATAGTGAAATGTTTAAGGTGAAAAATTAAAACGTATTATTATAATGTATGAGTGTAAGTCTAGGTAATAATAACTTTTAAGATTTTTGTATAATATTATTAGTCGACCTTTTTGCTTATACAGTATAATTGCTTTTTGTATGAGTTATGTTTTTTTAGTAATCTGAGATATGTATCTTTTTTGTATAGCATAAAAATGTTTTTTCTTTTAGTATAAAAAACATTTTTTTCCAATAAATCGGGTGGTGTAGTGTATGAACACGCCCGACCTATATATTTTAGCCGACGTAGCATAAGTTAGTATTAAGTTAGACTAGGCAGTCATCATGTAGTAGCCGTACAATACACTTGTGCACCGCAACACCACCTTTCATTGCCAACATGGCTTACCATCAACCATAGGAGTTCCCACCACACCAAGAACCTGCAACCTTTATGTGGCAAAACCATGCCACATTACAGTTGATGTTTCTTTGACCGGATTTGGACCTGCTTATCTGGCTCTACCCGTCACCTTAATTATTTTTCACAATTTTGAAAAATAATTAACACTATATTTTACACCGATACAAATACAAAAATATACACCACGCGTACAAAACCGCGGCTGATACTTTTTTTATACTTATTTATTTTCCCTTCTCGACAGCTCTGATGAGATTTTTTGCAAGTCGAATGCCTATATTGTCAAATCGGTACAGAGTTTGATTCATCATCATCAACATCCTGAAGACATCCACTGCCGAACTTGGCTCCTGCATCCATCGGCTACCCGCGTGGTTATCACCAAACAAGATGCGAGCGGTCGGTAGTGCAGTCACGTGACGCCTAGCTCGCAGCAGGCGCGGGTACTCACCCGGCGTCGAGCGGAGAGAAGAAGAACCCCCTTGGGCGCGCGGCCGGCGTGCCGTCCGCCGCGCACGCCCACTGCGACCAGTAGTCGCCCGGCAGCCGGAGCAGGACTTGCATCACCTGTGGGCACACACTACGTCAGCACACGTGGGCACACACTACGTCAGCACACGTGGGCACACACTACGTCAGCACACGTGGGCACACACTACGTCAGCACACGTGGGCACTCACTACGTCAGCACACGTGGGCACACACTACGTCAGCACACGTGGGCACACACTACGTCAGCACACGTGGGCACACACTACGTCAGCACACGTGGGCACTCACTACGTCAGCACACGTGGGCACACACTACGTCAGCACACGTGGGCACACACTACGTCAGCACACGTGGGCACACACTACGTCAGCACACGTGGGCACTCACTACGTCAGCACACGTGGGCACTCACTACGTCAGCACACGTGGGCACTCACTACGTCAGCACACGTGGGCACACACTACGTCAGCACACGTGGGCACACACTACGTCAGCACACGTGGGCACACACTACGTCAGCACACGTGGGTACACACTACGTCAGCACACGTGGGCACACACTACGTCAGCACACGTGGGCACACACTACGTCAGCACACGTGGGCACACACTACGTCAGCACACGTGGGCACACACTACGTCAGCACACGTGGGCACACACTACGTCAGCACACGTGGGCACACACTACGTCAGCACACGTGGGCACTCACTACGTCAGCACACGTGGGCACACACTACGTCAGCACACGTGGGCACACACTACGTCAGCACACGTGGGCACACACTACGTCAGCACACGTGGGCACACACTACGTCAGCACACGTGGGCACACACTACGTCAGCACACGTGGGCACACACTACGTCAGCACACGTGGGCACACACTACGTCAGCACACGTGGGCACACACTACGTCAGCACACGTGGGCACACACTACGTCAGCACACGTGGGCACACACTACGTCAGCACACGTGGGCACACACTACGTCAGCACACGTGGGCACACACTACGTCAGCACACGTGGGCACACACTACGTCAGCACACGTGGGCACACACTACGTCAGCACACGTGGGACCTGTGGGTATACAACGTCAGCACACGTGGGACCTGTGGGTATACAACGTCAGCACACGTGGGACCTGTGGGTATACAACGTCAGCACACGTGGGACCTGTGGGTATACAACGTCAGCACACGTGGGACCTGTGGGTATACAACGTCAGCACACGTGGGACCTGTGGGTATACAACGTCAGCACACGTGGGACCTGTGGGTATACAACGTCAGCACACGTGTGACCTGTGGGTATACATGACGTCAGCACACGCGTGCCCACTGCTGGGACACGGTTTTACGCTGGCCGAGTCTACGACCCGACTTCTAAACCAGTCCGTTACGTTTAACACGCCAAAAAGGCAAAGCTTTAGCGATAGAAAGGCACCTGTTAGAGTAGGGTTTTAGTAGATTTATAGGGTTCCATACACAAAAAGTATAAACGGGACCCTATTACTAAGACTCCAGCGTCTGTCTGTCTGTTCAATCCTACCTATAAATGACTGAAATTTTCACAGGATATGCTTTGATACATGGGATTATCTAACATATTATAACAAAAATCAACAAAAGTTCCTGACAACAAGAAACATGTTATTAACGGTTTTTAGATCTATTCACGTCTCTAAAACCACAATAAGCCTCAAACCTGGTAATCCTGGTACGACTATAATGCCTACTCTGTGATATCAACAACAAATACTAAAAAGCAAACAAATGCGAGTTAGACATGCGACAAAAGTATTCAACCACTATTCAATGTAAGAAGCTATTTTATTTTGTCTTATCACAAATGTCAGTGTGTACATGAGAAGGAACCCTCGGTGCGCGAGTTTGACTCGCACTTGGCCGGTTTTTTTTTCAATAAGTAATATGTTTATGGATGAAATCGACTGACCATGGTCATTTTAGCTGCCATCGCGTACATTTCGTTCTGCGGCGTGAGACCAAAGCCGATGATGTTGGGCGCAAAGATTCGCGCCAGATTTTCTATGCCCATCTCACACTCCGGGCTCTCGGCCACTCTGGAATAGACGGGAAAATACATTATCTTCTTAATATATAAAATACTTCCATATGTGTATGTTACTTAAATCCGAAATGAGGAGATCCGCAAGCAAACTAAAGTGACCAATATAAATTTTAGAATTAGCAAGTTGAAATGGCAATGGATAGGCTACATCGCTCGTAGAACTGACAACCGATGGGGAAGAAAGGTTCTCGAGTGGCGACCACGAACCGGAAGACGCAGCGTAGGTCCCTCACTCGGTGGACGGCTGACCTGGTCAGAGCCGCGGGGGATAACATCTCTGTACCATATTACCGTAATAAAATTTGTACCATTGTATCATTGTATCATTGAACTCCTAAACGGCTCAGCCAATTTCAATAAAGTTTATGTTTGCATTCAAGTGGTCCCTGGATGGTTTAGATAACCTGTCTGAAGAAATTCATCTTTTTGGAGTACACATGAGTTAAAATTCGCTGACCACATGAACTGTCCCAGCGTTCAATTCAGCCTGCAGAGAAAAATAGCGCTGTGCAAAATGTCCACAGACAAAATCATTCGACTTACTTCTGCGAATGCAGCATCAGGAAAGCTAGCGTGTTCCTATTAGGCAGTGGCAGCTGGCAGACCATATATAGTCCCAGCAAGGAAGACAGCACTGTATAAAAGGTCCACAGATAAAAACATCACTTACTTCTGCAAATGCAGCATCAGGAAAGCCAGCGTGTCTCTATTAGGCTGTGGCAGTTGGCTGATCGCATGAACAGTTCCAGCGGATGCATCATTGGGATCAGGTAAAGCTGCTGCAGAGAGGAAGTCAGCCCACAAAGCGTTGGTTATTAATGGCTCTCGAAGGGAACGGATGAAGTCCTTAATACAGCCGCATACTGCGTGGATGTCCTCGTTTGTTAGTGATGGGGAACCGCAGCCACGGAGGAAACGCTCCTGAGGATTGGACAAATGATCAATATTAAATGTATTATTAGTCTATCAGTGCTGTGTGGTTTGAGAATAGGACCACTCCGTCACTACCTGGTGGACCGACAATCTGGTCAAAACCACGGGGAGTCGATGGGTGCAGGAGATAAGCAGCCGGACAAAGTGGCGCTCTGTGGGGGAGGCCTATGTCCAGTTGTGGACGTCATCTGGCTGTTGATGATGATCTCTTCCCATGGGTGCCAGCTAAGAGAATATCCAGGGAATGGGCCACAGCATTTTCCTCGGTACATTAAAATCTGCAATCACCAAGACACCTGCCAAGCGTGGTGATTAAGGGAAACCCCTGTGAAGCGTCCAAAGTGGTGTTTTATGGAGGAGCCCTATGTTCTGCCCAGACGACTTCTGGCTGCTGATGTGAACTGATTCTATCAGTTATCTGGTTTTCATAGTACAAGCTTTAGCTTAAGCTTAGTTTGGAGCTAGATGGCGCTGTGTGAAATGTCACCCAACTCACATGTCACTGTGTTTCCGGTTTGCAACTTTCATGCACCTTGTTTTCCAATCTACATCTGTATCCCTCTATCCCGTTACCTTGAGCCTCTTGACATCCTTGTCTGCCGCGCTGAGGCGATAGAGGCCGCGTTCGGAAAGCCCTCGTTTCTCCACCTCGTTAACACAGTGTACCAACAGCGCCGGAACCATCGGCGGCGTCGTTGGAGCATAGTCTGCGATACTGCCTTCCTGGAATCACAAGAAAAAAAATTGCATATTTTACTGGTATTATACACAGTAATATATTAGCGCGCCCCTAAAGAGACGCCCTTCTCTCACACACAACATACAATTCAGAGAACGTGTGTGTCGCGAAGCTGACATGCAGGAAAAGTTAGTTTTCTTTCACGGGTCGCTGTTTGCTGGGCCGCAAGCGGCCCGCAAGGGCATGTATGTAGCTAAGATATACTAGTGCGCGATGTGGGCAACGCGCGGTGTCGCTAGTAGTGCGCTGTGGGCAGTAGATGTAGGCAGTAGTGCGCGGTGTGGGCAGTAGTGCGCGATGTGGGCACTAGTGCCCGGTGAGGATAATAGTGTACTGTGTGGGCAGTAATGTGCGATGTGAGCAGTAGTGAGCTGTGTGGGCAGTAGTGCGCGATGTGGGCAATAGTGCGCGGTGTGGGTAGTAGTGCGCTGTGTGGGCAGTAGTGCGCCGCAGTGTGGACAGTAATGCGCGATGTAGGCAGTAGTGCGCGATATGAAATGAAATGAAATGGAATAATTTAATAGTCAAAACATGGGTACAGATAAAGGTGGTATAGAATGTAATTAGATTCCTCATGTTCTACCTTGAAAGGCATACAATTATTTTAGCTTATAGTTACAAACACATATATACAATGGCATGTTAAAGAAGTCATTTAAAAAATTCGTCAAGAGAGTAGAAGTGGAAACTCATAAGCAAGTTGTGCAATTTTGGTTTAAATTTATGTGGAGGCAATTCTCTAATTTCCAGTGGTAGTTTATTATAAATTTTTATAGCCATACAGTAGGCATTTATCTGAAATAAATGTAAGCGACATCTGGGCATTAGTAAATCTTTACGGTAGCGAGTCGATCGTTGCACATCACCTTTAATGGTAAAAAAAACTTGAATATTGTTAAACAAATATAGACATTTTTTCTATATATAAGCAAGGGAAAGGTAAAAATTTTAACTTCCTACATGTGTCTCGATAACCTGCATTGCATAAGGCACGGATACATTTCTTCTGAGATTTAAAAGCTCTTTCCCAGTCTACGGAATTACCCCATATTAGTCCGTATCGCAATACAGATCCTACGTAACCGTGATAAGTGGCGAGGGCAGCCTCAAGCGAGACTACCTGGCGTATGCGCTTTAGAGCGAAAGTGCGATGTGGGCAGTAATGCGCGATGTGGGCAATAGTGCGCGGTCTGGGTAGTAGTGCGCTGTGTGGGAAGTAGTGCGCCGCAGTGTGGACAGTAATGCGCGATATGGGCAGTAGTGCGCGATGTGGGCAGTAATGCGCGATGTGGGCAATAGTGCGCGGTCTGGGTAGTAGTGCGCTGTGTGGGCAGTAGTGCGCGATGTGGGCAATAGTGCGCGGTCTGGGTAGTAGTGCGCTGTGTGGGAAGTAGTGCGCCGCAGTGTGGACAGTAATGCGCGATGTGGGCAGTAGTGCGCGATGAGGGCAGTAATGCGCGATGTGGGCAATAGTGCGCGGTCTGGGTAGTAGTGCGCTGTGTGGGCAGTAGTGCGCGATGTGGGCAATAGTGCGCGGTCTGGGTAGTAGTGCGCTGTGTGGGCAGTAGTGCGCTGCAGTGTGGACAGTAATGCGCGATGTGGGCAGTAGTGCGCGATGTGGGCAGTAACGCGCGATGTGGGCAGTAATGCGCGATGTGGGCAGTAATGCGCGATGTGGGCAATAGTGCGCGGTGTGGGCAGTAGTGCGCCGCAGTGTGGACAGTAATGCGCAAAGTGGGCAGTAATGCGCGATGTGGGCAATAGTGCGCGGTGTGGGCAGTAGTGCGCGGTCTGGGTAGTAGTGCGCTGTGTGGGCAGTAAATGCGCATTTTGGGCAGCTCAGGTAGTGTAGTACCTGTTGTTGGTTATTGCGGCGCGCGTTGTTGCCAGGCGGCACGCACGGTGTGGGCAGTAGTGCGCGACACTCAGGATGCGCCTGCGCACGGCAACATTCGCACTTCACGCCCACCTTCGCGAACTTGATGCTGCAACAATCGCAAACTATGTAACGCAACATGATGATACAAACTGAAGGTAGCTGTAAAGCAATAGGAATGAGCACACCCCGTATCCGCATTCACGCTAAGAATAACGCTGCATGCACTCACGCTTTTCGACGCTTATTGCAACAATAGTATCGTCATCATCATCAACAGCCTGAAGATGTCCACTGCTGTACATAGGCCTCCCTCACAGAGCACCACTTTGAGGAGCTGCTTGCCTCCTGCATCCATCGGCTCCCGCGGTTCTGACCGAATTGTCGGTCCACCTAGAGGGCCTACGCTGCGTCTTCCGATTCGTGGTCGCTACTCGAGAAACTTTCGTCCCCATCAGTTGACGGTTTTGCGCGCGATGTGGCCACAAAAGTACCTGTTTAAAACCACAGCTTATCACATAGTAATAATCACAGAGCACGAAAAAAATCCGCTCGGCCCCAGACAGAGACAAAATTCAACATGAATTTCGTGCTGGCAGTAAGCGCATAACGCACACTAATGTCATCTGCTACAGTCGATTGCTTGTGTAGTTTTATTAGAAGCGCATACTAATGTGAACAGGGTGCTTCTATCTGGGTGTGTAGTGTCATTTTTTAGTCCTCTGATAATAACTCACGTCTTCCCACAAGGCCCGCAAGTCTCCCGCTTGTAGAAGGTCTTGGTGACGAAGGAGTGCGGGCGCGGGCGCGCGCGCGGCGAGCCGTACGCCGCCGCCAGCGCGGACGGCGTGCGCCCGCGCGGGGAGCTCTCCGGGTCTGTGGGCCGGTCATCGTTATCGTCACTGTCATCATCATCATTGTAATCATCATCGTCATCAGTCGTTACCAGTCAAACACGGAGCACACTGCATTCTTTGGTCAGCAGGATTGGCGTTTGTGTTTTTGGGTAGTTTAGGCATTATCATTAATCAGGTTTACTATAACTACACGTGACGACCGCCTTACCTGACTGTGTACAGAGCGCAGATAAAACTGCTGATATTCCAGCAGGTTTGACTTTCCATATTAATGTTAGCGTGAGTCCGAACGAAAGCACGTCAATCTCACCCTTTCCATCAAACGGTATAGAAATAGTTTCATATCAATCATTTCATTAATATTGGGAGCTCTGATTTAGAAAAGCAGCTGAAAAGCGTTTTATCTAGATTTAAAAAAACGTGCAAATTTTTGACGCTTGCTTCGCTCGCGCTATATTATTAATGGTAAACCCAGTAAACATATTATAAGAATCACATATTATTATGTAAAAGGCAAGTATTCATATTTCTACAGCTCGCACTAAGCGTTTCGCATCAAACTTTATAGTGCGTACAGCAAATGAGTGGAATACTTTGCCGTTGTCCTTGTTTCCAGCTAACTATAACCTGGGTGTCTTCAAGTCAAGAGTGAACAAGTATCTTCTAGGCAAGCATGCACCACCGTAGGCCGCGTCATCACTTACCATCAGGTGAGACAGTGGCCAAATGCTATGCCTATAAATTATTTAAAAAAAAGTAAAAAAATTATAAAAGCTATGAGCACAGTCAGCATTATATTATACAGTTACCGGTGGGTGGCGGCGCGGTGGGTGTACACTCCTCCATGATGGTGTGCGTGGAGTGGTTGCGGGACGAGCGCCGCCGCGGCGGCGCTTCGTCACTGCTCTCCGATATTGGCTGCTGCAACATTCATCGCCATACACATTCTTATTATTCATGACTTTTGTAACATTAGTGATGCATCCCACAATTAATGATAACAAAAAAAATTATAAACTTATTAACTAGTCACTCTAGTTGCGCTCCGTGGTTTCACCCGCGGATAAAAAGTATCCTATGTGTTAATGCAGCATATAAGCCATCTGTGTTCCAAATTTAATCCAAATCTGTCCAACCATTGTGGCGTTTAGAGGTAACAAACATTCACACACACAAACTTTCGCGTTTATAATATCAGTAGGAAGGATAGGATAATCAATTAATTTTAATATTTTAAGTAAGCAATCTCATTTTGACTTACAAAAGTGCTAAAACAGTCTATTTGCAATGAAATTTTTAACTTTTTTAGCCCTAAAAACAAATCCAGATGTGGAATACTTACAAAGTTTTGCGGCGGCTTCAGGTCGTGGTTAGTGGGCGTCCGCTCGAGGGTCAGTGTGGTGGTTGCAGTGGCCAGCACCTTGCCACCGTTTAGCTCCACCGTCTGATATAAAAAAAGGATATGTGTGACAGTCAACTCTTTACGACATATTTAATACCTTGAAATAGAGCTCATAATCAATACACATTTTGAAACATTAATTACATGCCTTCATTGGATGAATTATGATTAAAATAGGCACCAAGACAACAGACAAGGTAAGTGAAACGTCGATCGCCCGATTGCGAGTGGGTCGACGATATTGTAAAGATCGCGGGTCAAACCCGGATCCGATTGGCGACAGATGGAATATAATAAAATATAGGCCTGTACCCAGCGGTGGGATGATACAGGCTGTGGATGATAATAATAATAACACCCAATAATCACATACATATAGATCCTGGACCCTAACTAGGATTCCCTGTATCTAGGGACCGAGGAACTACGAGGACCATGGTCCCACAACACCCAGACACAGAACAAGTATTTGCTCTTTTTTTTACGTGCACAAATACTTGTCCTGTTGCGAGAATCGAACCCGCCGGCTCCGGGTTATGAGCCGACCTGCTCAACCACCACATCAGAGAAGCTGTTATGATATGATGACCAATGAATAGCATCAGCTGCGTATCTAATTTTTGTATCCGTGTTATGTATAATCGTTTTGTAGGTATAACATGTCCAGCGTTTTGGCTTAGGCTGTAAGCTGCAATGTAAATGTAAATAAATAAATAAATAAATAAATAATCAAAAGTACTTGCAATATGCAAGCTATAAATACAAAAACTCGGTGTTTGCTACTCGGAAATTAATTAAGCATCCCTGAGACAATCGTTTCGTGAGATGTTACCTTTGTGGCAGAAGAGGTGGAAGAGCGACGCTTCTTGTTAGCAGGGGGGGCGTCCCTCGTCTGCCAGCCGCCTCGCTGCACCCAAGAGCGGCGAGACGACGCCAGCGATAGGTCCAGGTCATCTTCAGACCGGGAGTAGGACATCTCCGATAGCAGAGTACCTGAACAATAAACCCTACTAGATAGATAAAACTTTTTCAAACAACCAACTTTTTCTTTGACCGCAATCTCACGTGATGGAAAGTGACGACGCGGGCTACGATGGTACATGCTTGCTTAAAAGATACCTATTCACTCGTGACTTAAGACCTCCAGATTGTAGTTATCGGAAAACAAAGACGCTGGTAAAGTGTTCCATTCCTTAGCTGCTCGGATTATAATTGTCGAGTCAAACCGCTTTGTGTGAATCAAAGAAATCACCAAGCAAGCTAGTAAGATCATATTAATATAACACATACATACTAGTTTAGTCTGTTAAGCATAGTAAACAGACTAAGCTTCTTTAACAGTTTGAAGACATTCAATCATATTAAAATTGCAGCAAAAAAAAGCCTTAACTTTCAAAAATTTCCATCATCATCAGAGGACTGGCCATACCACCCTGGAGCCAACATTAAATAATATTAAGAAAACTATTTGTTAATTTGCTATGTTAACTTAATGAATAGTGATTGAGGACTTACCAGTAGAATTCAACTCTGGCACCCCATGAAGCTTAGCGTTATGGTCCTGTGGAGCAGTTCCATTGAGGAATGCCAGTTTTTGAAGTGTCTCATCATTAAGCTTGGTTCTGTTGTCATTGAAGAGGAGGTCCCGAGCCAAGTCTAGCTGTTTACACTGTGAAATATTACATTTATGTGTGGGCACTTCACACAGCACCAAAATAAGCAAAGTACTATGGGAACCAGATAAATTATAGAATACTCGTATTTTTTAAAACCATATTATATGGATGACACTTTCATAGAAAATAAGCTAAACTGCTTTCAATGTAATTTCATGAACAGATTGCTTTTAATACAGAGGTCAACATGGAATACATTTTATCTCGAAAACTAGGGAAATAGGTAAATAGCAGAAGAAACATGGTGCCACTGGTATAAATAATAGGAACTACTTTGTTTCATAATCACATACCAACTCATTATACTTCTTCAGGACGATATTTCTCTCTCTTTTCTCTCCATCTAGAAGTTTCCTGACATGAGAGAATTTTGCTTCCCACTTAGCAAGTGTGCGGAGGGATTCATCCAGCTCTGTTTGGAGACGGACTGCTTCTTCCTGGGCCGATGCCCATTGGCTCCTGACCCATTCCATTTGTTTTACAAATGCTAGGAAGCCTGTAATCATTCATAACCAATGGCCTAGAGTGGAAATAATTTGCTTGTGTATAACTATGTACCATTCTTTTTAGTAATTCAATTTGTTTTTAGGCTGTAAGCGGTACTTTGCTATGCCTGAATTAAGAACTGCAAGAACATGGTTTCATCACAATATTTTTTTACTCTCTAAAAGCTCAAGCCCTTTGTATGATTCAAGCCTCTAACCAATTGTTTGCATGTCAACCTTACTACCAATACAAACCAAGCAATATTGTGTTTATTAAGCTTGAATCTAGATCATTTATGCCTCAAGGCTATACTTTCTAAATCTAGGAGCTAGATATCTTTAGAACATGGTACATGGGCAGTTCTTGATAAGCAAGTGCTTGTATATTTTACTTTGATAATTTAATTTAATAACATTGAAAGAAAATTTTTCTCATAAACAGTAAAGCGTTTTCATTTACCGGTTAAATCAAGAGCAAACTAGAAAACTCAACGATCAGGGGGGGGTAGTCCCTGATGTTAACAAAACAATAACTAGAAAACAGTCTACTTACGATCTGGAAGAAGGTACTTACATTCTTCAGCGGCTCCATCGTTTAGCACATTATTTAAACGGTTTATGTCGTCAAATTGAGCCACCAGAGATAAAGTTATGCTGGGACCAGAGTCCGAGTTTTCAGAACTCATTTCGATGCGGTGTAGTGTAAACTGACTACTACATTAACGAAGTAACGTACTCTAAAGGAATGGTAGTAAATTAAAACAGCTTCGGATAATACACATTTCAATATCACTCAAATTATAGTCTTCTTTACGAAATCAGGACAACGAACAGTCGAACGACGATTCGCAAAATCACAAAACTTGCACAAAACTTAAAAAATAACGGCCAAACAGCAACCATACACAAAAAATCACAAATCTGCACAAAACGGTGTAAAAGTCACTGTCAGAGTCAAAATGAGTCTGTTACTGTCATAAATATCAACTGTCATGAACATTTTTGTACCGTCACTGTCAAAAAAGTTTTTTTTCTTATTGTGTGTACCACAGATTAGAGAAAATACCATCGGTATAGAAGTGGTATACAAGTATACAATAATATGTACATTTCACAGATAAGGAAGTTATAAGGATGCGGCACAAAGCCAGTTATCTATACAAAATATGTTATTATAACGCCAAACAATAAATCAAAATGTATGGGAACGACATTAGCTGCGGAAAAGATTTCTGCAGGCATTGTTTTTTTTATCGTTGGAAAAAAAATTTCATTCCCATACACTTACAGCCCGTTGCACAAAACTCTTCATTATCACTTCATTAGCTAATGTCGGCATTAGTGCTAATGAAGTCCTTAAACTAATGACATTGCACAAACGTTCTGTGATCAACATTAGGCTTTCTTAAAGCTCCATTAGATAATGAGGACATTAAATAATGAACGAATGAAATGAGTGAACATTTTGTGTTATGGTATTGCGCTTTTACCAGTTTACCATTGAATTTGCATATTTATAAACAAAAACATAACGCACATTATGCCATTATCGTCATTTCCAGCTGTCAAATTGAATAAAGTAAAAATCTATACATATAATAAAACTGTAACTGGGCTTAGTCTGTACATTGAATATTTTTTGAAAATATTGATTGCGTTACACTTCTTTATCGATATAGTAGTGGAAACAATTTTTTTTGGATTTATTTATCTGTCCGTCTGTCTGCCTGTCCCTGTTGAACTCGCATCACGCTGGAACTACTTTGGTATGGTTAGAATAACATGTAAGAAACATTTCGGTTTCTAAAACGGCTAAGTGCGGATTGCACGAAGCAATAAGTATGTAATTTTTATGCAAGTATATTTTGTTTGTAGGTGCCTATATTACTTTTTTATTTATTCTCATTCTGTCGAAGGGAAAAGAGAAGGGCCGGCGAAGGAAGGCTGGTTTCACCTGCCTCCCTTCCAGTGCTGTCCCATCCATTCATCCTTTTTCCCTTTCGCTTCCCTTTTACCCATAAATAGGGTTAGGACGTAAAACTAACTAACCCGTCCGAAGCCAGGGCGGGTCAACTAGTTTAATATAAACTCGAAGTCTTGCTCACGTCTTGTTTGTATAGCTCTGCCTTCTGAACTGTAGGTGTGTTCGATTCCTACCCAGGACAAACATTTGTGTGATAAACATTTTTTTTTTAATATATTTGACTAGGCTAGCGTTTGACCACAATCTCACCATAGGTGTTTGTTCTGTGTCTGGGTTTTATATTGTATTCTATGCATGTATTTACAAACAAAAAGTATTTTAGTATTGTATCAGTCATCTGGTTCCCATAGTACAAGCTTTGCTTAGTTTGGGCCTAGATGGCGCGTGTGAAACGTCCATATTTATTTATTATTTACCTATTGAGTATAGACAAATATTATTTGTATCATGCTTGTGTGGTTTCGACATTATTTTCAAATATGTTCATCATCATCATCATCAACAGCTTGAAGACGTCCACTGCTGAACTTAGGCCTCCCTCAGAGAGTGTCACCTTGAGCTGCTGCTCAAGCTTGAACATAATAAGCAATAAAATATAATTATTATGGAGTGTTCAAAGCTGATCAAATTTTATTTAATATCCCTACATTATAATAATATACCTACAGGGTAGAAGTATTGAAGTTTTACCCAAAGGAACATACTTTATTTTTATAAAAATTAAAGAAGAGCATGCCGGGAAACATCTTTGGTATCAAACAATGATAAAAGTCTTGATAGAGACATATTTTAATCGCAGAAATGTACTCAAAACACTTTGAAAATAATTAAATGCAGTTTTAATGGAGGCTTTTCGGCCCATTAAAAATTTCAACCTTTAAACTGTCAACTAATGCCTCATTAGTGTTAATGGCCCTTTGTGCAACGTAAAACACCATTTAATGGATAAACTGACGTTTCATTAGATAAACTTAAAGGAGCATTAAAATCTGATAAAATGTTGTTTTGTGCAACAGTTTAATGACAGATTAAGGTTTAATGTCGACTTTAAAAGTTAATGTTCGTTTCTGCAACTGGGTGTTAGCGTTATCATTTGGCGTTAACACTAATGGAACGTATTCTTGCTAGATCCCCATAGAAAAATTCAGTAAAGTGTCCACGCCGTTTTACTGGAGCTTATTTGAGACTTGACTGTGGTACACTTGGGCCTTTGATTCGACTTTATATACTAGAAAACGTAAAATTGTAAATAATATATCAAAACTGTTGATACTGGCTAAATACACTAATTGCGTGAAGTCATAAAAATATTGCCTTCAAACTGACACTGACAGCTGACAGCACCGATTTTGTCGTTTGACGTTTTTTTCTTTCAAGTTTGAAGTTTTGTTTCATTGACTAATCAAATCGCGATGACATTCGGTTGAGTGCGGTTGTTTATTCGTGGTCGCGCTCCCGATTAAAATTGTGAGATAGTAAGTAATTCCGAATCCACCGGCGCTTGTGCCACCGCTCGCCATGGCGGATGAGGAGAATAATTGTGATGAAGGCGGTGGCGACGTTATCGTTGGGGGATTCCGTTTGCGAGGCCGCAAGGGCGCTCTGAAGAAGAAAAATGTTTACCTGATTAAAGACCACAAGTTCATGCCAAGATTCTTCAAGCAGCCGACGTTCTGCTCGCACTGCAAGGACTTTATATGGTGAGTGACCAGTTCTTTATATTGTAAACGTCTACTTTAGTCGTTAAATTATAGTGTTAGTAAAAAAAATATTTGTTTACAATGAGGAGGCGCTTAGCGCGAACTGCCCGTGGCCCGCGCGCTGTTTTTAGCTGTGATCATTTACGTGTTTTGTTTTTTCCTTCCTGCTGATTTGCAGTGAGCTAAAATACCTCTCAGCTCAAAAAAAAAAATTTCAATGCATACATAAACAGCTCAATGTACCTACCTGTCCTATTTTAAATTTTATAATAATGTACCTAATAATATTTCGGTCATCAACAGCCTGAAGACGTCCACTGCTGAACATAGGCCTCCCCCAGAGAGTGCCACTTTGAGTGGCTGGTTTCGGTAATCACCAATTATTTGTGCCGAGTTAAGTTAGCAATACATTATAATCCATCTCTTTAATTATTTACTATCTTAATATATTACATTTAACAGTAGATGTTCTTTATTAAATGGAATATAAAAATACATACTATATTTTTTATAACTTCCTCTGATGCCTTTGTTGGAATATTGAAATAGCATGTTTACACAGTTTACATCAGTTGTTCCTACTATCCTAATTTTGTACATATACACAAAGTTATATCACATAGAACTCTTTAGTTGACCAAAAACTTGAATTCATTTCTAAAGTCAAAGTCCAAACTTTTTGATTCACATGATCCATAATGATACCATGAAAACACCCTACACTTCTATCATAGGTTGAATTAA
This sequence comes from Ennomos quercinarius, assembly GCA_910589525.2. NCBI lineage: Eukaryota > Metazoa > Arthropoda > Insecta > Lepidoptera > Geometridae > Ennomos > Ennomos quercinarius. The sequence continues at coordinate 2,784,942 of OU342502.1, forward strand.
AACATTTCATAAAACCCGACCCATCTTTTATTGTACACTATAGAGCCAATAAAATGAAGAATTCCATCACAAAATAATATTCATAAACTTAATTAAGATCGGAACATTCTTATTAAGTTCTTCTTAAACTGTAAAACATAAACCCCCTTACCAATAAACAGCATAACAGTGGAATAGCTACTCAGTTTTGTCTTGTTTTATCTTTGCCCATTTCAAACTCAATAGAGAAAGACAAAACACTAAATAACTATTCTTATGCTATACATTATTAGTAAGGGGGCAAGAGTGAAGAATTGATTTAAAACTCAATTAGAGAAAATCCACATTCCACTTCATATTATGGCTTCTACGGGGTGCTGCCACAGTTTTGCCTATGTCGGAGCAATAGAAAGAAAATAAACCAATTGATTTCAGTGTAAGCAAAATTTTGGCTGGTGTATGAGGGCACATCCCTTATAGAATGGCATTATAATAAAATAGAAAATCATTTTGATTAAACAATTACGATGAGTGTGTTTAATATTAAATTAATAGAATATCAATGTTACTCACAAACACTATGTATTTCTCAACCAGGTTGCAAACACATCTGATATGCCCGGGATGAGTAGGAGGGTAACTTAAGGACTCAAAAGTTTATTGAGAAAGAATGTAGGTATACTCTTTGTGATACACAAATAGTAGTTACAGTAGTAGTATAAGTGTTAGAGCTGCCAAAACATTTTGGATTTTAAATGTTGGCCCATTTGGTCTATTACTGAAGTTGTCTTAATTTAGATATAGGTAGGCTATAGGCTTTTGTCATACCATGATATCTTAGCAACTGGCAGGGCAAGCCACTCCACACACCAAGTGTAGACTAGCATAGGTATATTTTAATTTTGGATACAATATAGGCACCAATCTTATGAGTGTGCTGTAGTGAGCAACGGATTGATTGACAAGTGAACCAGTTCTCAATTTGCTTGCAAGTCACGATAGTATGTAGTAGGTAGTACTATTATTTATTCTGTGTCGATAGTCACGACACTAGTTAAATCTCGCAATGTGATAGCAATCTAGCTAGCAATCTCAGAGAAAAGATCTGCAGTCTGATATTGATAAAATCACATCTTTCATTATGACTAAACATAAAATAGTACAGAATTGAGGGGTCGATTTTTTGTGCAAATTACACTAAATACCTACAGTTTGTCTTCTTGAATGTTGCCGATTCTTTCCTGATAAATTAAAATGACGAGGGATCGACATAGTTTTCATCATCATCATCATCGTCAGCTGGAAAACGTCCAGTGCCGAACTTAGGCCTCCGTCCCCCGTAGAATATTTTGAACGACTACATGCCTCTTTGGCTCCCCGCGGCTTTGACCAGATCGTCAGTCCATCTAGTGGGGCCTTTCATCCCAATTAATTGTAGGTTTTATGAGCGATTTGGCCTCATCAACAGCCTGAAGATGTCCGCTGCTGAACATAAGCCCTCCCATAGAGCGTCACTTGTAGTGGATGCTTGCCTCCACTAGAAGTGGCGCTCTATGTAATAATTATCCTTCTATGGAAGGTCAAGCACTTACGTATTTCCGTGAATATTGGTAGCACATTCTCCCCACTTTGATGTCAATTTTCCTCTTTATCTATCTCATTCACACTGGTGTCCCTGCTTCACACGTGTTCTTTTGTCTCAAATGAACACCATTTGTAACTAAGGAAAGAACTAGGTAGGTACCGGCATAATTGAATCTTGGTCCTTGTCAAAACTTAGTCCTCCTCAAAGATTAATTTAATGTGTAATTAAAAGAAAAAATTGAACCACGATAATCCTCTTCAAATGTCAGAACTGTAATTCTTAGCAAGTTCTTATTATTTACACAGGTCGTTTTGAATTTTCTACTCTACCGAGTCCCTCCAATCGCAGCAACCAAAATACGCTTTATTGACAAAAATTGTAACCTGCTTCAAAATTGTACTTCAAGTACAAGCTTAGAATAAGGTACTGTTCTAAGTGTACAAGTCTATTTACTGGGCACTTAAAACTTAAACCCTCGATCATTTTAATATCAAAGTGGTTTTATCCTGGACCATTTCCTGGGCGATCTAAAAGAAATTTTACATTATCAGAAATACCTATGCTCCCATCCACAGTTCTGTCATTCCTATGCTCCTATGCTGTTAATTTTGTATCCTAGTCACATTTTCCTACAAACGAAAAAGTCCGCCTTTTGATTTGACAGGAAACGCGATTCTCGTAGGTCTTGTAAATAAGGCGTATATCCGAAACTAAATTTAACCGCTACGGAGCAGACCTGAGCTGTACAATATTTTATAGATCTATTTTCATATCAGAATGGAGTTGAGAAATATTTTGTTGCAGCGTTCATGGGAGCAGCGACAAGCACTTGGCACCTGGACAAAATGCTCTCATATTTTATATTGGAATCTAAATAGCTGGAGATGTAGGTATTGAACGGATGGTGGATCTGGAAAGATCGCGGTACTTTTTGATTATCAAATATTATCATTGTATAATAGACAAGTGGCTTTAGCCCTTAAGTCAGAATTTAGGCCACAAATCTGAATATTATAATCGATCTATCCCGGTTTGAGCTCCCAGCAAGTTTTTTAGAATAGACTAGGTGGTAGGACTTTTCTGCAAAGTTCGTCTAGGTAGGTACTACCGCTTTGCCAGTTATTCTGCCGCCAAGCAGTAGTGTGCAAGCACTACTGTGTTCCGGTTTGAAGGGCATTGTAGCTAGTGAAATTACTGGGCAAATGAGACTTAAGAACTGATCTCACAGTCTAGAAATCTTTTTTAGTCTGTGTGATGTCTCAGGATAACGTGCGCAGTGCGCAGTGTCACGCGAAGATTTCCGAGTGACACTGCAATCTGTAACGGGCGGCCGTGATGCTTAACACCAGGCGAACGACTAGCTCGTCACGTCATTCGTTTACATAAAAAAAGACAAAATGGATCCACTGGATAGTGGATACTAATACCAAGGAATCCAATGATAGATATTTGTATTTAACTGGGTCGTACTCACGAACCCTCAGTAAAATATGAATTGAACTTTCCTGCGGACTTTTCTATCAGATAATTCAAAAGTTTGCACAATTTCACAATTCAACGTTCTTAACCGATAGGTATAATATACATACTGGAATTCTATCATAGCTTGAAAAGGTTTTCTAAAGTCTTGGTTTGGACGAAATGGCTAATTCGTCCAAGTCTAAAGCGCACCTTTAAATAATCAAAGTAAAGCACATACTTACTCTAGTCTTAAAATTACTCAGTTAGAATTAGATAGATAGATAGAAAATTCTTTATTGCACAAACAACAATAGTAGGTACATAGGCGAACTTAATGCTGTAGAGCATTATCTTCCAGTTAGATGTCGCTATCCCGAAAATATTGTTACTCCATGCCACGTAAGTCCCGCCCGCAGTTTCTGCTCGAATATACGTCTCTGCCATCGTGCTTATCATTTCCATAAATATCCATAATAGCGAATCGACAGTCGACATAATCTGCACACTGTGAGGTATGAGCTATATTTAGAGGCATTGATTTTATCAGTACGTACCTACGTACCTACTAAGTACCAAATATACAACATGACACGATGACATAATTATCATCAATGCACAATTGTATTTATAAGGAGTGTGTAAAAATGTGTTTGCGGTCAATTAGACTGAGTGTGAAAACAAAGGTTTTCAATCAGTGTTTGTTGCCAGTGATGACTTGTGAAACCGAAACGTGGTCTCTTACTGTTGGCCTCATTAGTAAGCTCAAAGTCGCGCAACAAGCTATGCTCGGTGTTTCCCTATAAGATCCGAAATGAGATCCGCAGGAGAACTAAAGTGACCGATAATGGCTCTTAGAATTAGCAAGTTGAAATGGCAATGGGCAGGCCACATCGCTCGTAGTACTGACAACTGATCGGGAAGAAAGGTTCTTGAGTGGCGACCACGAACCGGAAGACTCAGCGTAGGGCCGTAGCGTAGACTATAGGTGTACCGACGATCTGGTGAAAGCCGCGGGAGCCGATGGATACAGGAGGCGAGCAGCCGCTCAATTGGCGCTCTCTGGGGGAGGTTTATGTTCTGCAGTGGACGTCTTCAGGCTGTTGATGATGAGACTGAGTATTGAGGAATATTTATATTGTGTTTGTCTCCCTCAGTTGAGTTTGGGATAGGTAAAGATAAAACAAGAGAAACACTAGCCATTCCACGCTATGTTTATTCGTGAGGCCACTAGTGCGATGACGCGTACGCTGACGCTATTTTGTTTGTTTATTATGAACAACATTGGGATGGGTACAGTTTACGTAGACGGCTCGAGACCTCGTTACAAGACTGAATAAGACAGATTGGATGATCTAGTTAGCTTTAGATTAAGTTAATCTAACGCTTATTTTTCATCATCGTCGTAATATTTATTAAATGCAATAATGACGTTAATGGTGGAACCTATACCGATGCGCGAGGTTTCGGTCGGTTGCTGTTTCTAGTAGTCTGCCTTTAGGACTGCGCTTTTATACAATCTATCATCGATGACGTAACAAGCAAGAAACCAAAATCCCTTATTGTCATGGTCACAAATGAACCCATGAAAAAACAATAACTTGCAATAAACCAACATTAATTTTGAACTAAGCTTTTATTTAAAGAAAAATACAAATCATGTTGTATGCACACTTCAAATCTAGCATTCTAATCCTTGTTCATATTCATATTAAGTAATGGTTTTCATTATTGTTTTCAGAAGTCCCTCAAGAACCCTTCTCCTGTGAATCCATCCCTGCTTCCCAGCTTCTTCATCCTGTTATAAAAAGAACCACTGAAGATTCAGAAGATGAATAAAATTGAATAATGATACAGTTAGTGCACACTTGTACACTGTACAGTCACAATATTGTAACGTGTAGATCTTAATAAAACTTGATGAAGTACATACTTACACTAAATTTTTTGATAATTTTATTGTACTTATAATTAAAGTAATAAAGCAAAGTTGATTATGATTATGCTCAGTACCTAGGTACCTAGATAATCTTGACTGGTCCCCTAACCCTGACCCTGACTACATTCCTGCTCTGTCCAATGCCGTAATGTCTGTCCGTCGTACACCCTGTCGGAAATTCCGAACGCTCTGACCATATGGTATTATTGGAATTGCCGACATTGTTCGAGTTCTGATTCTGGACTGGTTAACCGCAATTGCCTCGAAATGTTAAGTTGTTGACTATATGTCTGTACTCCACGACATTGAAGTAGTAATTAGAGAAAGAGAGACTAGTATTCTAGTATGGAGTACAAATAAATCGATTCTGCATGTCGTCAATAAATACATTTTAACTCTTAGAACAAGTACCTGTATGGAAGTTAAGTTTCCAAACAACACTTTCTCAAAACGTACGCTACTTTTTTTTGGTATTTTAGACGCATTAAGCAAGAACATTAGTAGATTACCAGTGGAATGTCACACCAGTTATGCTGCTTTTCTGATGTGTTGTGGCGCGATTTCACCACGCAATTGTCATGGAACTCTTCACACAGAGCACTGACAGCGCGAACGTCGTACGGTGCCATATATGACACCAATTAAACGGCTTACATTTCGTGAATGTACTGGGGTTCTATAGGTTTTTATTCTAAGTTTTAAGTGTTTTTGATATATTTAGTTAGGCTATTTAATTATCTTATAATTTAGAGATAGGAATAGGAAGTACGAATTCTCTTTTGTGCACTTTTTAGAACACCAATTGAGCGCTACAGGTATTATGTTTTTTTTATTCTTTCGATACTTATGCTTGTAGCTTGATAGTGGAATTAGTTAGTTGAAATAGTGAGACTGAAAAATCTCAGTCAGTTGAATTACTGAGAATAGACATAATAAACCCTCAAACTATGCCTTTTGAAATCATCAAGTAGGTATAACGTACATAACTAAACAATATTACACCATTTAATTGGAATTTAAACCACTTTTTGCTAATTCTTGAGTAATTATGTAGACTCATATTACTTTTTTGCAAAGTCCGTCACGCAATGTAGGTTTAAGTCGCACTTAGCAGCCTTTTTCATGAACCGAGACTGGACTATGTAAAAAATAGTTCCGTGTTCAACGAGTAGGTAACCAAGGTGGTCTTAAGTAATGTGCTAAAATAAGACGCTAATGCCTTCTAGATCTAGAGTCTAGATCTAGAACTATTATATACTATTACGCCTTCGTCTAGATTCTAGACGAAGGCGTAATACTCTTGTCTTTTCGAAATTTTACAATGCTTCATACGTACACCATTGTATACTGAGACAGAGAATCCTGAATCGGATGTATTTTACGTACATGTCTAGTTATATTTGTATTCATTAATTGCTTTGCATAAAGACTATTAGATGTATTGCTTCATCAAAAACGACTTAATTATTAATCAGTAGGTAAGTTATCTAGTACTTGCAGTATTTTACTTACCTAGGAGGAACACGAGAACTAAAGTGACCGATATAGCTCTTAAAATTATCAAGTTGAAATGGCAACGGGCAGGCCACATAGCTCGTAGAATTGACAACCGGTGGGGAAGAAAGGTTCTCGAATGGCGTCCACGAACCGGAAGACGTAGCGTAGGCCGGCCCCCGCACTAGGTGGACCGACGATCTGGGGAAAGGAGCCGATGGATGCAGGAGGCGAGTAGCCGCCCAAAGTGGCGCTATGTGGGGGAGGCCTATGTTCAGCAGTGGACGTCTTCAGGCTGTTGATGATGACTTAGTAGGTTTGGGTTGCATGTTGTGAGTCAGTCACCCCAGACAGTCTTTTATTAACATATAAATAAATAGTTTATTACTATTAAGTAGATATTAAAATCACCTGCTGCCAATTATTAATTTTTTGAGACTCTATTTGCCCGTTCACAATATACTGCCCGTATTACATTAGAGTGTGATTCAAACTCATTGGCGGCTGTGAAGTTCGCTGCAAGTGTTTGTGACTCTGTGTATACTTTTTTTGTTTTTTTGGGGGGAGGAAAATGCCTACTCATTCCCCTGCCAACACGGGGGTGGAAGCAGGGGGTGTGTGGGATTCGAACCCGCTAAAAACCTCTCCATGAGCAGTCTACCGCCGTGGTGGAGCGAAGTGGGGTCGCGTTCGCAGTCGAAGTATCCCGCTCCTTTTTTTTTTTTGAGGGGGGGAAATGCCTTCGCACTTCCCTGCCACCACGGGGGTGATGGCAGGGGGTATGTGGGACTTGAACCCACTAAAACCCCCCCGTGATCCGTCCGCCGCCGGAATGGGGCGAGATAGGGTCGCGCTAGCATTCACTATCTCGCCCCGGCGGTAATGGCTGCAAGCCCGCCCGCACACTGCGCTCACCGCTTACTTCTGCCCGCGCACATCTCATTTTTGCTACTGCGCAACGTTTCGCAACGACTTCACAGCCGTCATTGAGCTTGAGTGGGACTATGCTATACATACTAGTATTTTACTTACTATTAGATATTCTGTGGTACTATATAGGGATCTACGTGAGTCGCAAAACCGCCTATGTATAAAACTTGTGTAAGAAGGAGTAGGTATATATATGTACGCTAAGTTTCCCTTCAAAGCAAGTAATATTTAATTTACCTACTGTATGTTAGCATTGTGTAGGCGCGCTATAGGTAGGTAAGTAGAATGTTAAGTAAGCCGCTTATTTAAGAAATTACACAGAAACTTGAACTCTTGGTGTGTACGCATAAATAAATAATTATAACTTCCCCCTAATTAAACATTATTATACTTAAAAAGCGGGAGTTTTTGAACAATTAGCAAGTATAATTAATTTTGCTTTGAGAAAATAATGGTTAGTAGCTAATGTTTTTGTGAATTCGAGGAGCTCTAAATGAAATCATCATCATCATCATCATTAACAGCCTGAAGACGTCCACTGCTGAACATAGGCCTCCCCCAGAGCACGCCACCTTGAGCGGCTGCTCGCCTCCTGCATCCATCGGCTCCCCGCGGCTTTCACCAGGTCGTCGGTCCACCGAGTGGGGGGCCGGCCCACGCTGCGTCTTCCGGTTCGTGGTCGCCACTCGAGAACCTTTCTTCCCCATCGGTTGTCAGTTCTACGAGCGATGTGGCCTGCCCATTGCCACTTCAACTTACTAACTCTAAGAGCTATATCGGTCACTTTAGTTCTCCTGCGGATCTCCTCGTTCCGGAGCTTATCTCGCAGGGAAACACCGAGCATAGCTCGCTCCATAGCTCGCTGCGCGACTTTGAGCTTACTAATGAGGCCAACAGTAAGAGACCATGTCTCAGTTCCATAAGTCATCACTGGCAACACACACTGATTGAAAACTTTCGTTTTCAGGCTCTGCGGTATTTTGGACGAAAAGATAGGACGAAGCTTCCCGAACGCTGCCCAGCCGAGTTGGATTCTTCGCGCCACCTCTTTGTCGAAGTTGGACCTACCTAATTGGACAATCTGTCCTAGGTAGACATACTTGTCGACAACTTCGAGAGTATCGTTCCCAACAATTACCGGTATAGGTGGAACATGAGCATTAGACATGATCTTTGTCTTGTCCATATTCATCTTAAGACCAACCTGCTGGGAGACTCTACTGAGGTCGTTGAGCATGGTGCTAAGGTCCTCGAGCGATTCCGCCATTATGACTATATCATCGGCAAAACGAAGGTTAGTGATGTACTCGCCATTTATGTTGATGCCAGATCTTTTCCACTCCAAGAGCTTGAAAACATCCTCCAATGCGTTTGTGAACAGTTTCGGAGAAATAACGTCTCCCTGTCTCACGCCTCTTTGCAATGGAATTTGTTCCGTACTCTGGTCCTGTAGTCGGACTGACATAGTGGCCTTACAGTACAAACACTTCAAAACTTCGATATACCTATAGTCAATTTGGCATCGCTGCAAGGACTGCAGCACCGCCCAAGTCTCGATTGAATCGAAGGCTTTCTCATAGTCCACAAACGCTAGGCATAACGGCCGATTATACTCTTCGGTCTTCTGTATAATCTGGCGCAGCGTATGGATGTGGTCTATGGTGCTAAAGCCTTTTCGGAAACTGGCTTGTTCGGGAGGCTGGAATTCATCAAACCTGCGTGCGAGACGATTCGTAATGACTCTCGAAAACAGCTTATACACATGACTCAAGAGCGAGATGGGCCTATAGTTCTTCAATAAGGTGTTATCGCCTTTTTTGAAGAAGAGCACCACCACGCTCTTGTGCCATGCCTCTGGCGTTGTACCTTCAAGGATGACAGAATTAAATAACTTCTGGAGGACTAAAAGTACCGGTCTACCACCCGCTCTCAGAAGTTCAGTCGTAATTCCATCTTCACCTGGTGCCTTGTTGTTTTTAAGCTGTTTGAGGGCCATTCTAATCTCGTACAGGCTGACGTCCGGGATATCTTCGGTATAGTGTCGGACTAACTTGGCTCTGATGTCCTGAGCTGTGTTAGTAGCGGGCTTACGTGTCGAGGTGTATAACTGTCCATAGAAGTTCTCGATCTCTCTCAGAATCTCAGGCTTGGATGAAATGATGCTACCATTTTCGGTCTTCAGTTTTGTCATTTGGTGTTGCCCAATAGACGAATCCTTTGCGAACACTTTAGAGCCTTGGTTCCGCTCAATTGCGGCCTCAATACGTGAAGTACTAAGAGCACGCAAGTCGTGTCGCAAGGAACTCCAGATTCGTCTATTGAGTTCACCGTAGGCTGACATATCAACTGAAGACTGCAGCTTCATTTCGCTCCGGTCGGCCATAAATGAAATATTGCTGCTTAAACCTATGTTTTTTTAGGTAACTAAACACAACATTAGCAGCAGTAGCAGATAAGTTAGTTTAGTTAAAGGGTAGCAGTTTCAGCATAAGAATTAATTTGTATAAGTTGCTATTACTGACTTATTGACATCGTAGGTACCCAAACCTAGACCTAGAGATTTGAAATTTGGAGCATGTCTTCCTATTATGGCGTAGGGGTGTACTAAGAAAGAGTGTTTGATAATTTAACCCCTAAAAAAGGTGAAATCAGTGTAATGGGCTTTTTTTGGCCACATCGCTCGTAGAACTGATAACCGATGGGGATGAAAGGTTCTGGAGTGGGGACCACGAACCGGCAGACGCAACGTAGGCCAGCCCACCACTCGGTGGACTGACGATCTGGTGAAAACCGCGGGTGCTGATGGATGCAGCAGGTGAGCAGCCGCTCAAAGTGGCGTTCTCTGTGCGAGACCTATGTTTAGCAGTGGACGTCTTCAGGCTGTTGATGATGAGGGCTTTTTTAAATTTAACTCCTTAATTGGTTCGAATTGGTTAAGAAACGCGTATGCAATCGCGGGCTGCCTTTGTATAAGGCTCACAAAAAATTGCGATAAGAGAGTATACAGAAATAGATTTATAAAAACAATGATTTCCGGAGCAATCTTGCACCACTAGTCGTCACTCAGTAAACGAAGTCAGATGCGCGGAAGCCCGCGTCTCAGAACATTTTTATCAGCAAAAACAAATTAAGACTACATGATGGCGTAAACAATTAAATTATCTGTACATGACTCACAGATGTTGCGGTTACGGCCAATGTCATAAAACTAGATTGTTATCTTCTATAATACAAATTTGTTACTGACTGACGGATTATGCTCGCTGATTATAGACTACAAATGCGTCCGATTCGTTAGAACCTACTCTCAAAGTACGTGATCCTAAAATGTTGTGTCGTAAGCTGAAACCGTAATGTCTGAAATACAAAACGACTTCATACAACAATGTCAGAAAAAAGACAAAATGCAAATCCATCATACATATAGAATGCTCCAGTTTCTCCAATACCGCTTTGACTGGCTTGATAGCTCAGTTGTTACTAGCTCTGCCTTCTGGACTATAAGTTGTGGGTGTGATTCCCATCTAGGACAAACATTTGTTTGATGAACATGGGTATTTATTCTGTGCCTGGCTGTTATATTATATTTATTTAAAACCAAAAAGTATCTAAGTATTCTATCAGTTATCTGGTTCCCATAGTACAGGTATTATATTACGTGCGTATGCGGCTAGATGGCGCTGTGTGAAATGAAAAGTAAATTGTTATGATCTTCAGCGCCACAGCCGCCCATAGCAGTTGCAGTGCCACTCGGAACTTTAATACACAATCATATAAAGCTTCGCGTTGCGTGACCCTGCACTGCGCACGTCATCCTGAGACACACTGTTTAGTAATAATCTAGATGTAGGAATTAAGTAATTACTTTTTGTTTGTAAATTCGTGCGTGCTATTGGTATTTGCCTACAAGAATTTCGTGATTATTGTCACACGAACTCGAGTCACGAAATGCTAATGAAATTAAGTTTTCATCATCGAATTCTTGCGTGTAGGTACTACGTGCGAGATGTGTATTGTATTCTGTGCTAGCTTTTATGGTTAATTATGTAAGCTGGTAAGTACTTTATTTCAATAGCAACACGAAAGATCAAAGTACATTTCGATCGTAACGCAGTCGAGTCCTCCCCCCGTTCATAGAGCTCATATCCCATGCCGCCATATATTTCACCAGACGCGAGCGTGCGGGGTCCTCGGCATTACAGATGCGCCAGAGTGAGCCCACGAGAAGGGTTCGCGGAATATAGTATGGGCGTCGTACGCTTATTACGCGCAAATACGTCGTAAATATGTGTTATTATAAAAATGACATACATTTTTTTTAAATTCTATTACGATGAAAACCATGTTTTTAATATGGACCCTCGAGGTAGGTTCTCGGGCCCACGAATGCGGAAAAGGTTTCTCCTGGAGGGTAAAATTGGGTAAAATTAAGTAGATGTTTAAAGGATTTTTAATGACTAATCTAGAGAAACTACCGTTTACCGTTAGCTACAAAAAAAAGGTACTCTGTGGTGTGGTAGTTGAGCAGGTTGGCTCATAACCCGGAGGCGGCGGGTGCGATTCCCGCGGCAGGACAAGTATTTGTGCACCTCGAAAAAAAGCGCAAATACTTGTTGAGTCTGGGTTTTGTAGGACCATGGTCCTCGTAGTGCCTGGGTCCCTAGATACAGGGATTCCTAGTAAGGGTCCAGGATCTAAGTATGTGATCATTGGGCGTTATTATTATTATTTTTATTATTCCCAGAAGTTCCGTGAAAGTAGTTCCGTAAAGGAACTATTGAGACTTTTTCTCATTAGTTCCGTCAACAGTTAAGTAACTTACATTGATAAATTCATATCAGAATCGTTCGTCTCAAAATCGTAAGGCACAAAGCTAACCTTGACTTGCTTACAAAAACTAATATTAGACTAACTTTTCTAGCGTTGCACTATTACTCATTTGTATCTAAACGTAGTTATAGGTCTAATCTAATTCTAATACAGAGAGTGCAATGATACGTTTATTACACTTCATTTATCAATAACACTCTGCAAAAGATTGATTGTCCTTCACGACACTCAAACAAGTCATGGCACCTATTACAATACCAATTGATTCAATTGACATCACATGCCATTCGTTAACAATAACTTTAATGTAATGTCTGTTCATCGTACAATTATGACACAGGTAATAAACAGTGGGCGATCTTCATACAAGCAGCGGTATGTTAGTCACGCACACATAACACTTCGATTACGTAAATAGACAAACACTTACTCACACACTCGTATATTATAAAAAAAGTTGCAGTTGCAAATGATTTCAAGTACACGAAAGTTTTTTTTTATGTAATCGAATGATGTGACGAGCTGGTCGTTCGCCTGGTGTTAAGTGACACGGCCGCCCATAACAGATTGCAGTGTCACTCGGAACTCTGAATTAAAGTTTCGCGTGACACCGCGCACTGCGCACGTCATCCTGAGACATCCCACAGTCTAAAAAAGGTTTCTAGGCTGTGAGATCAGTTCTTAAGTCTCATTTGCCCAGTAATTTCACTAGCTACAATGCCCTTCAAACCGGAACACAGTAGTGCTTGCACACTATTGCTTGGCGGCAGAATAACTGGCAAAGCGGTGGTACCTACCTAGACGAACTTTGCAGAAAACTCCTACCACCTAGTGAAATATTGACGTAAAGCTGTAAATAAGTTTTATGAAAATCAAGTAATTCAGTAATGTCCATCATCATCAACAGCCTGAAGACGTCCACTGCTGAACATAGGCCTGTCCCAAAGAGTGCCACTTTAAGAGGCTGCTCGTCTCCTGCGTCCATCGGCTCCCCGCAGTTTTCACCAGGCCGTTGATCCACGTAGTAGGGGGCCGGCCTACGCTGCGTCTTCCGGTTCGTGGTCGCTACTCGACCACCTTTGTTCTGCGAGTGATATGGCCTGCACATTGCCATTTCAACTTGCTCATTCTAAGAGCTATATCGGTCACTTTAGTTCTCCGTATATCCATCGTCTTTTTCTTATGGTGGCATCTCCTACCGGAGGCCGGGTATCATTAGAACAATCCTTATTTTGAATGATGCTGCTCGGAACAGGGGTCTCGTGCTAATCCTAAACCACGTGCGAAAATTTTTAAGCCATGAGGTACGTGTTCTTCCAGGTCTTTCAGGTCTGTATATTCATATATGAACAATATTTTGGAAATGGAATGTCTGAATGAGTTGTTTTAAATATAAATTAAAACAATACAATACGTACGTTATTAACCCTACGTTCCCACAGCTGGGACACGGGGCTTCTTTCACATTGAGAGAGTGTAGGCACGCTGAACAAGTGCTCCGCCGGTTTCCTCACGGTGTTTCCCTTTACCATTGTAAGAGCGAGTGGGAATCCTGCACCCTGCACATAACTTGAAAACTTATTGGGGCAGGACCGAGTGGGATCGGAACCTGTGTGCGTCCGTATAAAAGTCGCACGAGCTATAACCGCTGAGCTACACTCATTCAGAAAAAACCAATACATTTTTTTATAATATTTTTTTAAATATGTGTGGACATTTCACACAGCACCATCTACCCCGAAACTAAGCATAGCTTGTACTATGGGAACCAGATAACTGATAGAATACTTAGTTTTTGTTTGTAAATACATACATAGAATACAACACAACACCCAGACACAGAACAAACCAATATGTTAATCACACAAATGTTTGGACCGGGTGGGAATCGTTTAGAAGGCAGAGCTACTACCAACTGAGCTATCAGGCCAGTCTAATACTCTTCTTTGTTTCCTACACATTACAATCGGGGTCTCTTCAAATCAAGAGTGAATAGGCATCTCATGGGCAAACGTGCTCCAACATAGACCGCATCATCGCTTTCCATCAGGTGAGATGTTGTCAAACGTGAGCCCATTCCAGCATAAAAAAAAGAATATAAAAGTGCAATAGTGTACCATTGTAAGTGTGAGTTATCTCGAGCTTCTACAGAATATGCAAATGTTTGTTCCACTATGATCACATGTTACTGTCACGGCCTACTCTACAATCCATCAATGTCACGGCAAAATATTCGGATGTATAATTAAATGGTAGGCAATTTTGATCTCTATGTCAGGTGGTGTCTAATGCCAGCTTAACATAAGTGTGGGTTAGCTTGCTTGAGGCAATGTTGAATTATCATGCGTATAATTGATTTCATAGTTTAAGTATAATTTAATCCGTAAAGATTTATATAGTGTTAGTGGCAGAATAATTCGCTTAGCACCGTGGTACGTAGTCGTACCACAGCGGTGCCACGCACGGTTTCTTTTTAAAGTAGGTACATAGATTTAAATCTCAGTAAATGTCAATGATTGGATATATATGTACAAGTTAGTATACCTAATTGTAGTTGTTAGACAATATAACTATTTACTATTTTCTTCATTCTGCATTCACCTACATTCTTTGAAAATGTAAGCTACCTACTCCTAAATAAAATCAAGGATTTTCCTCAGTTTTTGTGGGTTAGGCATAGATTTAAACTTCAGGATATGCCCGACCTAGCATTTTTTTGTTCAAAGTGGTGGAAAAAATTTCAACGCCATCATGGTGACGCCGCAATGACGTCCTGTCACTGTATAAGTTTTCAATAATTTTCCAAATATAAATTAGATTATTTTGTGACAAAATGAAGTATAGTTGGTAAAATATGCTGCGTTTTTGATTACACTTACGGGTGTAGCTGGTATATATATATTATCATGTGTTAGCGTTGTTAATAATAAACCGATGGGAGAGCAGTTTTTCTATGGAATGCATAGATGGCGCTGAAATAAAAAGGTGGAAAAAAGTCAGAGGTCACGCAGGCGGCACGACCCAATAAAGAAAAACAACAACACGAGGAAGAAGAAGCAAAAGTAGTGGAAGTGAAAAGTGCAAAAACTCGATGAAAAATCAATATATTGGAAAAAGATGAGCTACCAGTGGAATTGCTGGAGATGTTGATGATTATGTCGATTAGTTGGGAGTATCTAATAAAACTATGTTGAATACTAATGTCGTTCGCTATCACATGGAACAAGGAGGAGAGGAATGCCAATACATCAAGAAAACAGCGTAGATCAAAAATATGCCTAAAACTAGATGGCGTTGCAAAATGAGCGGGTTATAAGTTGAGCGCAGATCAGAAATATGCCAAAAAAGCCTGGCTGGCGCTGCAAAATGAGCGGGCTATACGGGTAGCGGCGGAACGGTTTTTTGGTATATTTCTGATTTGCGTTCTGTGCTCAACTTATAACCCGCTCATTTTGCAACGCCATCTAGTTTTAGGCTTAGTTTTGATCTACGCTGCTTTCTTGGTGTATCGGCACTCCTCTCCTCCTTGTTCCATGATATTATATAACCTTTAACAGCACAACTGTGCATGTTTTCTTTGTAGCACTTGACCGATCTCGTCTAATTTACATCAGACTGAGCGCTAGTGTAGGCCAATCTGTGAACTTGGTTTACACTTTGAAGCGACGTTTAAACCTGTCATCAGGCCTGTCCTTACAAGTAATGTATATGTCAATGGAGTAAGGGTACAATACTACAATCACACGCTCAAAATCCCGCCTCGAGGCGAAACGTCAACTTTTTGAAATGAGTATGATGGGCGTATTCGCCCAAAACACATTTCAGCATTGCCAGTCGAATTCTTGAAATGGTTATTGAACCTATATTTACCCACAAAATAATGTGCGTTCGATATTACTACATTTTCCATTTATTTTTTATTTATTCCCTAAACATATTTGAACAATTAGATGTACATCATTCAGAAAAATTTTGGCCCGTTCCACTGATGGTACGCTCAAAAATTTTGCTCAAGTCTTTACTACCGCGGACGGTTACAAATTGTAACCTTTGAAACTAGAGTTCGCCTTGTACTATAACGTTTATAAACAAACTTTGGATGAGCTCACGAATAGCAGATGTGTCTGTTATAACAGGTGTACTCGATGGCCTGTCATAACAGCATTGCGGATTCCCTACTGCTAATGCAAATGTCATCGACTGGCCGTTGTTTAGCTGAACTTTGCCTTTGGTACGCAGCAAGGTCAACATTTACTCCAAGTCAAAAATAATTTATTGCAATAAAGCAATTTTTTTACTCAGTTTATTTTGTTTTTTTTTAGACGTTTTTAGACATAGATATATGTAGTATAATTTAGATGTATGTTTAATTTACCTGTACATAATAAAATTATGATGTTATCAAAATAAGGCTGTTTTAAGAAATTTTACAACTCAACATCAGGATACTTAAACCACTAACACCGCTTTCATTAAAATTTGATTTCAAATTTTCTAAAATTTGAATTTGGCTCTTATGTTCGCACTTTTCTCTCTAGGACTTAGGTACCCAAATGCGTAGCAGTAGTTGGTACCTACGTCATAGAGGAATAAGTGTGGACTTAAGAGCATACTAAAGTTCGTATGTCTAGTCACTGTTCATCGCGAAATTAAAAAAAGAATTATATTACCTACTCCCTTTTAGTTTTGTAACCATAGCAATTAGCCATATTTGTATTAATTATTAACATCATCATCATCATCGTCATAAACAGCCTGAAGACGTCCACTGCTGAACATAGGCCTCCCCGACAGAGCGCTACTTTGAGCGGCTGCTCGCCTTCTGCATCCATCGGCTCCCCGCAGCTTTTACCAGATCGTCGGTCCACCGAGTGGGGGGCCGACTTACGCTGCGTCTTCCGGTTCGTGGTAGCCACTCGAGAACCTTTCTTCCCCATCGGTTGTCAGTTATTAACATAACACTCATTTAGTTCCATTATAAGGATCATTATTCAATACTTCAATCAATTTTCCTCAACAATAATGCAATTACGTGCCAAGTGCCATCGTAAAATAACACTGTCGTTTAAGAAGTTACCTACCCGGAGACTGAAATTAAAATTAACATTTTTAAAAATACGATGAGGGAAAGTAGGGAGGCACTTGGCACTTTGGACAAACACAATTGTATCGCGGAGGTACCTAAAGATGGCGTTCGTAACGTCATTACTCCGCCGGCAGCCGTCAGGCCGTCACCGCCTTGTCTTATCTTATACAGCCTTCACAATATCTGACCGTTTTGCCTCTTTAATAGAAGCTGATTGTTCAACGACACTGAATGAAAATTAACTCAAAGAAAAGCGTTTTACACTGGGATTAGTTTAAGAAGATAGGACGAAAACATTAAAACAAAATTAGAGATACTTCCAATCCTTTTCCAGAAAAGTAATTCTTATACTCGGTACGTTATTTCTGTATTATTCTTAAGTTTGTGATTGATTAGATAGAGCAGGAAAGTTGACTTTCTTCGTAGGAAGGTGCTTGACATCTTTAAACAATGGTTGAAGTTGGAAAAGTTCTTTTGGCGCCCAACGTGAGACCATTGACTTTGACTAATAGTTCTTCATATTGTATCCCGCGCGCTCCGTTACGTGTGTAATGCCGTTTTTATTTGTATCTTTAGGCACAAAGAGAAGTAATAAAAAGGGATGTAGTGCGGTGTTTATTGCGGGTTTTAGAACTGTTAGATAACTTTGTTGGAGTTTGAGGGTTGGATGACGCATTAGAACATAGCAAACATGCTTGCTTTTATGTGTGTTTAGTAAACTAGGTATTTATAAAGGACATCCAATGGATGAGCTACTCGTTTTAGAAGTTTGCTAGACAAGGAATGGTCAACAATCGTGACCATCTCCAATAAAACTGTTGTTGGTATTGCAGATCACAAAACCAACGGTTGTTCGGCGAAATTTCAAAATATAAATCCCACACTACCTTCTAACTAAATAAGCGAAATAAATACTGTGTTATCCAATGGTCGTACATTTTACCTTAACATAAAAAGCACTCAGCATTAACATTTATAATCACAGAAGTCATTTGTGCGAAAAAATGGTTCATAAATATAATAGGGCTGTTATGAAGGCCTAATGAACCTTTGCCGTCGTCCCCGCCCCGGCCTTGTAAGCATCGGCTTAGTTTGCCAATAGACTTGCCTAATGCTGTATTTGTATGAAAACATGTAAAGCTAATCATTACCTAGTGAAATGTGTTATTTATATTTAAGCAATAGACAAGACATAAAAGTGTTAACACCAGCTAAGGAAATAAAAGCCTAAGACCACAAGGTTGCAATTGGCTTTTACGAAAGGAATCTTAAAGGTAAGTATGAAAGTGGTGTTTCTGGGCTCTTGCTTAAAATTCGCCAATTTTGAAGTGTCATGTTTCGTCGACGTCCCTTTAAAAGTGAGCTCGGTCATCTAGATATCAGACACATTAAGTTTCTACGTCGTTCCCGATGTTTTGAATGGCGTGATAGCCAATGCCGTTACCGGCAACATAATGTAATTATTATACCACTGGTGGTTACTTACACTGACGCGGTTGTTGTCTCTGAGAATCAACTCCGATGCCTGTAGGCTGCGTCCTGCTATGTTTGCGGACGGCAAAGAGAATAATTTACATTTTTACGAGCTACCAGGTGATTTCAAAAGCATTCCACGTCTGCGATACCGCCTGTTTTGAGCATTAACATTTTGCAATTTGGGCTTTGCTTAAAACAACACATCATTGTTTAAGGGTAATAATGACGTCGTCTAAATTAGTTTATATAGGTACGTGTTTTCATGTTAGTAGTCTAATTAATTAGATAATTTTGTCGCTTGATGATGCTCTGAAATAAATGTATTGATACGGAGACTTGTGTTAGTACCAAAACAGAGATAAGTACATAGTAGCTGTGAGCTGTAGACCTCTACCACTATAGCTTAAAACTGGAAAACAATTTTTTACGTTTACAATTGCCATGACTCTGCCATTTAGAAAAAATCGAAAATCTGTATCTGTAATGGAGGGCGCCCTTTTTTATGGGGTAGGATAGGGGTGTACTTACTTGGTGCGCGGGCTGTTTTCCGCAACTAGGCCGCACAGCGGCCCTTTTTGCGTGATGAGGTGGCGCACTCAATCCAGCCACCCAATGTCCTCCAGGAAGGCCAACAGTCCTCCGATGTCGGTGCAGGCCTCCTGGGTAGTTCTCGGCGCTCCGAGGAACGCCGCTCGGTGCAAGGCCACGCTACTGCATTCAGGGGTGTACCTACTAAAAAAAAGGCTTTTTGCAAAATAAACCCCTAAAGTGGTCAAATGTGGTTAAATATTTAGAAACGCAGGCGAAACCGTGGGCTGCCTCTACTCTGCAATCGATAGCTACAGGGCCAATAAGCCGGTCCGTGGCTTAAAATGAAATATTATGGCCAAGGTTGGAGGTCAGCCGAACCCCACTTAAAATCCCATTAGGCCACGGAGTCCTATTTAATCAAACTCCATACACGACTTAATGGATTTGAGAGGTTGTTTTCTCTCAAACTCAAGGATTTAAGAGGTTTTATCTATTCATTTCGCCGTGTGGTCCCGGCGCGGTATGAGAATAGGACCACTCCATCTCTCCCCGTGGACGCTGTAAAAGCCGGCTAAGGGAATATCCAAAGAATGGGCAGCAGCATTCTCCTAGGTACATTAAAAGCTTCTGCGATCACCAAGCCGCCTGCAAAGCGTGGTGGTTATAGCAACCCCTATGATAAGCGTCCATAGTGGCGTTTTATGGGGAGGCCTATGTTCAGCAGTGGATGTCTTCAGGTTGCTGATGTGATCTATTCATTCCTTCATCATAGATATGTAGAGATGGTTTTTTAGAACGATTGGCCTTCAATGGGAAGCATAACTAGTCTAGAAGATTTTTAGAGCAAGCCCGTAGAAATAAATATGTAGTTCAACAACAACCCGAACACGTTTACGGCTGAACATAGGCCTCATGGAGCGCCGCTTTGAGCGGCTGCTTGCCTCCTGCATCAATCAGATCCCCGCAGTTTTATCTTCGTTCGACACTCGACAGCGCAGAGCGGGCGGCCTGCGCTAGCTTATTAATAAATATTTAGGTGAAACAAATACGCTGGTATTTAAAATACTTACATTCCAACTTGTAAGAAAAACGATCAAATTGACCAAGTATCCTTCTGAATATTCTGATAAGTATCTTATATTTTTATGACTTTTTAATTTTCTGTAACAAAATTCGAATTCAGAATCATAGAATTCGCGCTGTTTACGTTCAGAATGTCTGATTATTAAAATCGATACATCATTTATTTTTATATTAAGTATAGTCATAGAGCGTTATGAACAAGGTAACCTCAATGTTTATCATAATATTTTAAATAAAATTCACTGCTATAACTTGTGAATACGGTACAGCCGGGCCCGACTGCCATGGAAAGCCGAAATGTGCAGGGAATACTGCCTTAATAGCTGTAATATTAAATATGGATTCAGGAGTGCTAATGGCCTCGGAGACCTCTAAGTATCGTCTTTACATAAATAGTAAACACAACGAAGGCTTATTTGTTTCTATAAACAAACAAATATCGGGGGTTAACTTGGAGAAGCCTCATAATGGATTGACCATGATATTTTACGATATTATTTTATGTAAGTATACGACATATAACGTACCTATCCACATTAATTTAGTTAGAGATCTATATACGCTACCGTGTGGTCCCAGTTACCAGCGCACAACTCTTCCCTCGGTTTTTAAAATGTAAACGAATGACGTGACGAGCTAGTCGTTTACCTGGCCTGGCGCTTGCCGTAATAGCCGGCTACGGGCTAAGGGTATGGCGGGGTAAAGGAATGGGCAGAAGCATTCTCCTCGGTACATTACAATCTCCTGCGATTACCAAGCCGCCTGCTAAGCTATGATTATCGTCCAAAGTGCTATGTTATGGGGGAGGCCCTAATTGATTAGAAATTAATAAGAAAGACCAAAAAAAATGCTAAGTTTGTAGCGCTGTCTAGTTGTTCTTTATTTGTGGAATGAGTATTATTCTATGAGGGATGTATGTATTATCTCCATTCATGGGAAATCAACCCTTAATCTCATCAAGTGTTAAAAACTCCACGTTTAGTATTAATATGAAATGTGATCTTTTCAGGTAAGTGAACAAAACTGCTGATTACTATTGGTGTCTTTTGGTAAGTTTATAATTGTAGACATAGTTGAGCGAGGGTGGTGGCAGCCCGTGCGACCGACGCATCCTGGTTTGAGCCCTGCTTCAGCCCTGGGCCCATATTCCCTAGGTCATGTAACGACACCTTCCGACCACCTTCCTTCCTTCCTTCCATTACGATATCTTCGTGGATTGGTTTTGGGTTTTAAAATGCTATTCTGTATGCCGTTGTCAAATTTGACAAACGCAACTAGGCTCGTTATACGCACGTCGAACAATAGAAAACACTGGCCACAAACAACATAACGCGTGGCGTACAAAAGAATAAAAAAATACCATGTCGTGGCGCGTTAAAGCCCGCGTTTGTTTATAGCGAGTTATGACGTCACGCGTTATTGGCAAGGAATATCATGTGGCATAGCGAATAAGGCCCCAGCACCAATGACGTTTCAAGTTATGTGCGGAAATTGCGCTCGCTCTTACAACGGTGAAGCAAAACATCGGGAGGAAACCGGCATGTTCAAGAATCACAAAATTTGATGACATGATGTGTCATCCAGTCAACCTGCACTAGGCTATCGTGGTGGATTATTATTTATACATTAGCTGACCCGCCCCGGCTTCGCCCGGGGAAATTAGTTTTACACCTTATCTCAGTCTAAAGGAAGAGAGAAGGAAGAGGGAAAAAGATAAGGGAAAAGGATGAATGCATAAAGGTGAAAGGAGGCGCACCTGCCTCCTTTCACCTTCATCCATTCATTCTCTTCACTTATATTTCTCCACCTTCTTTCTTTCCCATAGTACAGGATAGGAGTGGCTTTAGACCTAATAATGAAGGTTGGATGTCTGTAATTTCAACCACAAAGCCGATGACCTTGAAATATGTATTTACGGAACAATATTTCAAAAACACTGATTGAAAACTTTCGTTTTCAGGCTCTGCGGTATTTTGGACGAAAAGATAGGACGAAGCTTCCCGAACGCTGCCCAGCCGAGTTGGATTCTTCGCGTCACCTCTTTGTCGAAGTTGGACCTACCTAATTGGACAATCTGTCCTAGGTAGACATACTTGTCGACAACTTCGAGAGTATCGTTCCCAACAATTACCGGTATAGGTGGAACATGAGCATTAGACATGATCTTTGTCTTGTCCATATTCATCTTAAGACCAACCTGCTGGGAGACTCTACTGAGGTCGTTGAGCATGGTGCTAAACGAAAACGAAACGAAAACGAAAGTTTTCAATCAGTGTGTGTTGCCAGTGATGACTTATGGAACTGAGACATGGTCTCTTACTGTTGGCCTCATTAGTAAGCTCAAAGTCGCGCAGCGAGCTATGGAGCGAGCTATGCTCGGTGTTTCCCTGCGAGATAAGCTCCGGAACGAGGAGATCCGCAGGAGAACTAAAGTGACCGATATAGCTCTTAGAGTTAGTAAGTTGAAGTGGCAATGGGCAGGCCACATCGCTCGTAGAACTGACAACCGATGGGGAAGAAAGGTTCTCGAGTGGCGACCACGAACCGGAAGACGCAGCGTGGGCCGGCCCCCCACTCGGTGGACCGACGACCTGGTGAAAGCCGCGGGGAGCCGATGGATGCAGGAGGCGAGCAGCCGCTCAAGGTGGCGTGCTCTGGGGGAGGCCTATGTTCAGCAGTGGACGTCTTCAGGCTGTTAATGATGATGATGATGATGATGATTTCAAAAACCCCTTTTCTAACAAAAAAAATGATTGAAATTGGACCACGTGTTCATGAATTACAAATAATTACATATTTTTACTTTCACCCCCTCTCCCGAGGGAACTGCTTTCGGGATTAAAAGTATCCTATAGCCTACCTCGTAATATGAACTCAAATCATGCCAACTTTAATTTGAATCCATTCAGTAGTTTTGGCGTGATACTCAGTCAAAATACAAACAGACAGACAAAAATGAAAAAAATATAGTTCTGGCTTCAACATCGATAATAGGGTGCTCTCCAAAAAAAATTCTAAAATATCTTAAATAAAATACCTGGTATCTCTCAATGTACGGAATTGGACCTGTTACAGTTTTATTATAAGTACCTATCGCAGCGTATACATAAGCATATGTATACTCTAAGGTACCTATAGATATGACCTGCACTCCTAGTGAGAGAAGGCCGATATTCTAGCATTGGGAAAGTATTTAGCTAATGGCGACGACGAAGACGTATTTATTATAGTACTCGATATAAAAACATCTTGTAAATACGTTTACTTAGGTACTCAATACATTCTGTTTGTGCCTTTGAATATCTGAATATCTTTAGTCCGATAAACAAACATTTCTGTTTATTTGGGTATCGAACACACTACTCACACAATTATTCTTTCTACAAAAGCTTTATCGGTGTCCCTTTGTATTTTCTTTTTCTACTGAATTTCGTCATAAGTCTTCAAATATACTGTCTCTGGGGTAGCCGTACTCAACCCTTTTTTTTGTGGGGCCAAATTGACTTAGTTAAAAGTTTAGCGGTCCGCACCGCGAAAATTAGTAATTAAAACTTTAAAATAAAACTGATCTGTCATTCATTATTTCCGACGATGACGTCGGATATAATCGTCGGTTTGGTTACGAGTTATGAAACTCGTAACCAAACTACTTATAATATTGCATATTAGTTTTTCTTTGCATAGACTAGTATATTTTATAATGAACTCTTTTGCCATACAGTAACAAATTAACAATACCTATAGGTAGCGACAACTCGTAACAAATAAACAAAGCCTTTATGTAGAAACATAATTGTTATAATCATGACAAACATTTTGCCCAAAACAACATTCAATTTACAAGGCTTGCGTGCCTACTACATATCTGACTTATTATAAAATAAAATAAAAATGGAATTCATTTATTTTAAGTAATTTTACAGTCAAATTTTGTAGGTAATCAAAACTAAATAATTAAAAACTTTAAAAATTCAACTAAATTATCAATTTAAAACTTAAATGCAAATTCTGGAATTAAATAAGTAACTAACTTAAATAAAATCAGATATTACTTGCATACATTTATAAAAATAATGTTTTCTCTAAGACGTTTCTGCGTGATTTTATGCAAATGCAGTGATTTAGTTTTGTTTTATTTATACTAAATTTCTGACCGGGCCGGAGGTTGAGATTACCTGGTTGAAACATTCGGCACAAGAGGAGGGCTTATAAAAAGAATACTTGATACGTTCTCGTATGAATAACATTATTATTTCTGCTCAGTGGGCAAGCAATCGAAACGTTGTCGAAATAAATATGTCAGTGAATGTAATAAGAACCTAATCATGTTTTCTATAAGAGTTATTTCTGCGTGATTTGATGCAAAATGACAATGCTGCCATCCTTATGAAAAATGCAGTAAGTAAGTAAAACATGTATTCATGAAAAAACGCGAAAACAAAAGTTGTGAGTAGTCGAGAGTAGTTGAGTTGCTGCATTCTTACTTCCCGAGTTTTTGGGTTCCAGGTGGAACGTGAGAAAGAACAGAATATTGTTTTTTTGGCAATTCCGAATATGTATCTAACTCAATTTTGCCAAAAACGTTAGTTGTTTACTAGCAGAATGGTAGTTTAGTCGTTGATAACCTGCGGATAAGTATGTGAACGAATGACGCGAGTCATTTGCCTGATGTTAAGCGGCACGGCTGCCTAACAGTTCCAGTGCTACTCGGAACTGTTAGGCAGGCTCATTCTACATTAAAAAAAAACTACATTACAAAGTATTGCGTGACACTGCACTGCGCACGTCATCCTGAGACATCAGCACAATCGAATATGATTTCTGGACTGTCAGATCAGGTCATAAAACCTCATTTGCCCAGTGATTTCACCACTTACAGTGCTCTTTAAACCGGAACACAATATCGCTTGCACACTAATTCTTGCGGGCTGTCGGTTTCACTCCACGTTGAGCTATTTAGTGATATGAAACCACAGATTATTACTAAATAATTAAGTTACTTCGTAAAACCCTGTACTATTAAGTTTTCTGTGGTTAAACTTAAGTAAAACACTATGCCCGTCTGCACTTAAGTTTGACAGTTCTTAAGTTCCCACTTCTTTCTTTAAGCATTATGCTGCGGCCACACTACCGTGATATGCCAACAATTATGGCAATAATAAAGAAATTTTTTTTTTAGTGTTATTGAAAGACGTGACGAGCTAGTCGTTCACCTGATGTTAAGTGACACGGTCGCCCATAACAGTTGCAGTGTAACCCGGAACTTTAAAACAATAAAGTTTCGCGTGACACTGCACTGCGCACGTCATCCTGAGACATCACCCAATCTAGTAATCAGATTACTAGACTGAGTGATCAGATTATAAAGTCTCATTTGCCCAGTAATTTCACTAGCTGTATGTATGTATGTATGTATGTGAATTTCACAATTTATGGCTATAATTATTAACATATCAGCATTTGGGTACGTCCTAGAGAGATAAGTGTGAACTTAAACGCTGTCAAACTTTAGTGCAGACGGGTGTTTTGGTTTCAAAAAGGTGTACCTAAATTATTATTAGTTATGTGGACCTTTCATGGTAGTTGCACAGATTAGACATTAGTTGTTACAACTACGACTTTTAACTATGCGTTATAAAATTTCCAAATGCATAATTTATATAATATTAGAAACGAGTCATATTATTATAAATAAACGAGGAAGAGATATCCTCAAATCGCATTGTATAATAATATACTGTGTATATTATCCTCCTTTATTATAAATGCGGAGATTTTCAAGCATAGTTATTATTATTATTATTAAGCCGTTTATTTCCCCTCCTTATATCATGAAACAGTAAAATATTTATAAATGCGTTTGAAAATTAACTAATAAGTAAACTTATTCACTAGGTATCTCTATTTTCTTTTTCTTGGATAGGAACCCCTATTAGGGTATAGGCCTCTTCCAGCTTACTCCAGATCTCTCTATTCATTGCTTTTGTCCTCCATTCTGTACCTGCAGTATCTATTATATCGTTTATCCACCTCTTCTTCGGACGACCTCGTCTTCTTATACCCATCGGTCCTTCCCATCTCGTTATCTCGGTTGTCCATCTTTTATCCATGTATCTTGCTAAATGTCCTGTCCATCGCCACTTTAGTTTGAGGGCGTAATGTAGAACATCTATGATATTCGTCTTGCGTCTTATGCGTTCGCTTTTTATTTTGTGTATTCTTCTTATTCTTAGTATACTTCTTTCCATCGCCTTTTGACATGCCACCAATTTGGACTTTATTTTTGTATTGTATGTCCACGTCTGGCATCCGTATGTTAGAGTTGGCAGAATGCAGGTGTCCAGAACGGTCTTTTTAAGGTAGAGCGGAAAATCACCTTTTAGAATCTCTTTTAGGGACCAGAATTTTTTCCAGCTCATATTTACTCGCCGCTCGACTTCTTCTTCGTTCCTATCGGCAAATGATATTTGCTTCCCTAAGTATATGTAGCTGTTCACGTATTCCAGCGGCTTACCATTTAGGTTGATTGTGTGTGTGTTACTGTTTGTCATTATTTTAGTTTTATCTTCGTTCATTTTGAGACCTACTTTTTCACTTTCTTCATTTAATGTGCTTATCATATTTTCCAGCTTTTGGCTTGTTTCGGCTAAGAGGACGATATCGTCGGCGAACCTGAGGTGAGTTAGACGTCTATCAATCACTCTGATTCCTCCCGACTGCCAGTTGAGACCTTCAAAGATGTGCTGCAGTACTGCTATAAAAAGTTTAGGTGACAAAGGATCACCCTGTCTCACTCCCCTGCAGATTGGTATGTCTGTTCCCCGCTTCTCCAATTTGACCCGGCTTAAGCTGTTATTGTAAATGTTCTTTAGTACGCTTATGTATTTCTCGTGAATGTGACATTTTCTAAGAGCTTCCCATATCGAGTCATGTGATATCGTGTCAAATGCTTTAGCGTAGTCAATGAAGGCTATGTAAAGTGGTCTGTTGAACTCTTTATATTTTTCTATGACTTGTTGCATTACATGTATATGATCCGTGGTAGAAAAACCGGAACGGAAACCCGCTTGTTCCATCGACTGAAAGCCCTCGATTTTAGGGTTCATTCTGCTTTGTAGGATCGACGTGAAGAGTTTATATATACTTGAAAGCAGACTTATCGGGCGGTAGTTTCCTATGTCTTGTGGGTCACCTTTTTTGTAAAGTAGAATGATGTCGGAATTCTTCCACTGTTCTGGTACTCGACCTGTGGCAAGGGCCTTACTGAATAGGTAGGAAAGTGGACGGGCTAGCAAAGAAGCACCAGTTATTATAGCTTCATTCTGTATACCATCTGGGCCGGGACTTTTGTCAGATTTAAGTTTCCGGATATGCTTAATTACCTCCATGGCATCCACTGGTGCGGGGTCCTCTTCGACTATGGATGTGCTGAATTCCTTCTGTGATTCAGAAGGAGAGATTGAATTTGTGGAAGAATCTGTTTCCTTTCCATAGAGTTGTGTATAGAATTCTGTGGCACAATTCAGGATATCTTGTCTGGTTCTAGTTTCTCTAGGTTTTGTTTTCAGGTTTTGGATCCAATTTTTGTGTGTAGTAAGTTCTTTGTATGCCCTTTTTGTACTTCGATGTTTTAGTAAGTTTTTCTCTATTATTTTATTTCTGTGGTTTTGATAGTCCTTTTTAATGGCCCTGCTAGTTGTTTTAAATAGTGTACTTAGCTCTTCTTTAATTTCTTTAGTTTTTTGTTTCATTTTTATAAGTTCTGTACGTTTGTTCAGCATATCGCGTGTTGATGTACTGAGAATTTTGTTGACAGTATCTATTTTTGGACCGTAGTGTTTTAATGTCATGCTCGTACTGATAATGTTAGCCAATTTGTCGTAGAATGTTTGAACATCGGCATCCTCGTTCTCGTGTTGCGCTTCTAATTCTCGTATGTTAATCTCTAGATTTTTTAGATATAAACCAATGTCTTCTTCTGTTTTAAGAGGATTTGGTTGCGTTTTGAATGAAGTTCTACTATTCTTTGCATTTTCTAACAAATACGTAGCTCTTACTAGGCGGTGATCAGATCGGAATCCAATGCCATGAAGAACTTCTACATTTCTTATCTTTTTAGGTTGTTTCGATAGGATGAAATCTACTTCATTTTTAGTCTTTTCATTAGGAGAGAGCCAAGTCCACTTGCGGTTGTCTCTTCCTTTAAAATAGGTGTTCATAATGCATAGTTTGTGCTCCAAGGCATATTGTATGAGTTTCTCTCCTCTCTCATTTCTGTTTCCGTAACCAAACTTTCCCAGAATCAAGTTTTCGTTTGTTTTTGTTTCGCCGACCTTAGCATTGAAGTCGCCAATGATAAGAACATTTTCGCTTGCTTGGGATTGTGCTATTTGTAATGTTTCATAAAAAGCATTGATTTCTTCTCCTGTAGCTCTTTCAGTTGGTGCATATACTTGTATTATAGAGAGCGTTTTGCTATCGTATTTCATTTGTAGTAGTGCGACTCGCTCAGACAGGCCTGAGAAATTTAATATCTTGTTTTTATGGATTTTTTTTATCAAAAAGCCCACTCCGTGTAAGCCGGGTGTTTCTCCTTTGTAACAGAATATATAGTCATCGTGTTCTTCAATGGCACTGCCCATTCTTCTAACTTCTGCTAAGCCTAATATATCGATTTGTATTTTTTGCAGTGAGTACGTCAATTCTATGAGTCTTTGGACTGTTGCTAACGATCTTACATTCAATGTTCCAATTTTGAGAGTTTTAGTTGTTTCCTTTTTATTTGTGCTTGCTGGAAGGTTATGGTCATTTTCCCCCACGGGGACCAGCCGGCTTGGGGGAGATTTAATAGATGTTGTTTGTTCAATGTTGTTTTTGATGGTGTAGTTATTCCGTTTGCTGGCGTTCTTTAGTTGCTAACTACTGTTTTTTTCTTTGAGTGAGTTGCTCCTTGCACGCCCCATATATTCAAACGCGTTCGTTACGTTAATTTTTTTGGGAGCAGCAGAAGTAGATGGGTGATTCTGAACAGAATGCTCCAAGTTTGGGGAGGATGACGGTTGTCAAGCATAGTTATTACTATTATAATATTCTGTGGTATAACTATGTGAAATGAAATAGCTCTTGACAACTAAATTGATACAAATGGTATTATCTGGAGGTAATATCATTTTTTTCTTTTTTTATGTAAAAGTGTGACGTGGCGAGCTAGTCGTTTGCCTAATGTTAAGCGTCATGGCTGCCCATAACAGATAGCAGTATCACTCGGAACTCTAAATTAATAAAGTTTCGCGTGAGACTGCACTGCGCTCGTTATCCTGAGACTTCGCTTGGTTAGATTTGTGTTAGCTCTCTATAATGTAATATTTAAGTTTTTTTTAATGTTGGAAATTCATAATTTAATACAAACCCCTACTCCTTACTTTGAAAATATGGATCGCCTGTTTGTTTGTTTTCTTACTTTTACTTCAGAACGGCTGTATCGATTTCGATGAAGTTTAAAAGATCCCGGAAAATTAAGAGCTGAGCCTCCGAGAAATAGCTAAACTACGAGTGAAACCACGTTTCGTTTTTAGACTTCAAATAAGTTATAAACTTCTGCCATTTCCACACATATTTATTATTATTATTATTTGTAGTAAGTTTGGTTAATATCAGTAGAATAAATCACGTATTTTCTTTCTTCCCATTCCATTTGGCGAGTATTGATCCCAGTCCCGAATCACAGTATTACCTGAGCCACATCTGTCACATCGGCATGGAATTGCATTTTTTCATGCTCTATTCTTTTCTATCGCTCAGGATCATCATTTCCTAGAGCGAGAAAAATGCTTGAGTTCTATCGAGTGTGGCTGCGTCAACGTTGCGATAACACTCACACTATCTCTCTCGCTCTAGGAAATGACGACACTCAGCGATAGAGAAGGATAGAACATGAAACCTATGTAAATAATAGGGCGAATTCTGAAACAGTACGATTCCCTGCTGACAAATGTGGTACCACCAATTCCTTGGATTACCGTACTCGTCGTTAGTGTACCACAAGTCCGCACCAAGGGTTTTGCCGAGTCATTCATAGTCCGAACGGTCAAGGAATGGAATGCTCTTCCAGCAACAGTGTTTCCTCCTGGGTATAACCTGGGTCTTTTCAAGTCAAGAGTGAATGGGCATACGTGCTCCACCTTAGACAACTTCGTCACTTACCATCAGGTAAGTTGTTGTCAAACGTATGCCCATTTTAGCATTAAAAAAAACTCATTTTCTCAGTAGATATTCTAAAAGCTTACTCAGAATTGTTATGTTCATTTCCATCAAAACACATCCTCAGAAACACAAGGCTTCAGACAACCGCTGAATATTTCAATGAGAATTCGAAAACAGATCTATTTTGTCGTAGCAACGGCTACGCCGTAACGCCGTTGCTACGCAGCGTAGCGCGTAGCCGTTAGCAATTTACTTTTTTGGCAGAATTTCATTTCTAACGACTGAAATTTTCTAACGGTTACAACATTTAGTATCCTCAGGGTAAAGTGAAATTAAGGAGGAACCTATCTCTCTTAAAATTATTTTAATTTGTAACGAATTTTTTTTTTATTCTTGGTATTTATCACGTAGGTTTTACTCGGTAAAACTATCAAATACACAATTATTTAAATGCAAAGTTTTCTATTACGTATGCAGTCTATAAACCTGCTATATTTATGAAACTATTCAAATAGCCTTTCATTTAAAAAAGGTTCTGCCCACTGTTGGTTGGTTAAACATTCCCATGACAATTACATGAGCCAATGAGTGGGAACACCTTGCCGGCGTCATTGTTTCCAGCTTACTATGATCTGGGAGTCTTCAAGTCGAGAATGAACAGGTATCTTTTAGGCAAGCATGCACCATCGTAGACTGCGTCATCACTTTCCATCAGGTGAGACAGTAGTCAAATGCCCAAATATTGTTTATTAACGGGATATTTACCATGTAATTTACAACAACAATATTTGAGTAATTTTAGTGACCACGAAAGTTTCAAATACTATAGTAGTCAAATGCTTTGCCTAACAACAATAAAAAAAAACAATATTTTGAACTCTTTTAGTGAGTTTATCACTAACACGAAAAAAATAGGCTTTGCCCTACGAAGCATCATATTTTTTAATGCTCTGTGGAAATTATACTATTAGAAAGAGACACCTATATAATGAGCTATGTGATCTTTGTCATACCATAATGATTAGGATGCTTATTACTATGCTTCGGATGTTTTTTCAGCTTGTCCGCTTTTCATTTCGTCTGGCATTGACATTGAGAATATGTATTCCTAACTCGTCTGGCGTTTTATTAGTATTTCTAGGAGATTTACAGAGCAGCCTGCTCTGTGGGCAGATTAAATGCCGAGTAAATCCAACTAGTCGTTATGCTAGCCTGGTATTTTGATAATATATAGGTTGATTCATCGCATTTTAATTTCGGGGACAGTCAGGAAATATATATTCTTGTTTGTCTCCGAATTTGAATTCAGTGATAATTCGGGGACAGACAGGAATTTTTATTCTTGTCTGTCCCCACGAGGGCACAGACGCGGGGACAAACAGGAACAACCCAAAATATCATGTCAGAAACAAAGATCAAGTTAGAGAGATGTTACGTTTCGTATATAGATTCATGATCATCATCATCATCAACAGCCTGAAGACGTCTACTGCTGAACATAGGCTTCCCCCACACAGTGCCACTTTGAGCGGCTGCTCGCCTCCTGCATCCATCGGCTCCCCAAGGCATATAGATTGATTCTCTAATAAAACCCACTGGAGACTACTCTTCACTATTCCGTGATAGTAATCTCATAATACGCCATCCTCGTCATTCTTTTTAGTAACGGAATTACCGCTTTATTCCCATACGACCCTTCGGCGCCGGCCCCTTGATTGGCGATTTGGGACACATTTTTTTTAATGCCCGATGCTCCTTTGTTTTTCTCAAGGGGCCATATACTAATGAAGTGTTACAGGGTGGGTTTTTTTGAGCTGTAGTTATTATAATAAAGCGTTGAAGTGTAACACAGCATAGTAGCCTAGTGGTAAAGTGACTAAACCGGTGAGTTGGAAGAAACGGGTTCAAATCCTACTGAGCGCTACGTATTATTGGAACTCAAAAAATATTTTTCTTAGCAACCCATGTTATAAATACTCGTAACATAACATCAAATAGAGCTACAGGTCAAGTTCTAACAGACAGACTATGTGAACATTAGCGCTAATGGTATGAGTCCCTTTGTGTCGGCTGACACGGGACTATGTGATAGAAGTGCCGCTTTTTGGTGCAAGGCACAAGCGGAAATCAATTTAAATAAAATAAAATAATGGGACTATATAGGAGAAATATTGAACATGTAACTTGTTTTGGATGGAACGCTATCATTTAAATCCCAGACCCTAACTAGGATTCCCTGTATCTAGGAAACCAGGGACTACGAGAGCCCTGGTCCACAGCACCCAGAAACAGAAGTATTTGTTTTTGTGCACAAAGCCTTGTTATGCCGCGGGAATCGCACCTGTAGGCTCCGGGCTATGCACTGACCTGCTCAAACACCACACCTCAGAGGCTTTTCATTGCTTTTGTTTGATTGGTTGGTTTTTGTTTTGGTGGGTTTGCTCTTTGTATTTTCATCAGGCTAGTCGTCGTCTTATTACAAAATGAAAAACGCTGGTCGCTTTTCCCCCAAATCTCTTTTCAAACATATACTATACGAGCGCAGTGTCGCGGCGCATTTCTAGATAAGTTTCTACACTTCCTTTGTGATGATGTGAATTGTTACCCAGCAGAGGGAAATGCAATCTTGATGGACGTTAATACATTAGAAGCCTTATTTATAAACGCCTAAGTAAATATTAGTTTAAATTGCCGCTTTGTGGTCCCGGTGTGCGGATAGCATCGCCCCATCTCGTCCCGTGAGTGCCGTAAAAGCCGGCTATGGGGTGTGTCCAGAGAATAGGTAGCAGCATTGTCCTCGGTACATTAAAATCTTCTGCGAAGACCAAGCCGCCTGCTGATTATGGCAAATTCCACCTATGACAACCAGGATCAGGACAAACATTTTGTGTGGTGAACATAGGTGTTTGTTATGTGTCTGGGTGTTATATTGTACCTATTCTATGTATGTATTTACAAACAAAAAGTATTTAAGTATTCTGTCAATTATCTGGTTCCCATAGTATGAGTACAAGCTATGCTTAGTTTGGGGCTAGATGGCGCTGTGTGAAATATCCACACATATTTATTTATTTATACCTTTACCTATATAATAGGTGATACTAGGTGCAGACCATGAGCGTGACCACAACGTTCGCAGCCCGTGACGTCACACATACCACATACACTCGCACATACACATGTCTGCGTCACGATTATTTAAACTACAAGGCGCGGAAGATCAGCTATTTTCATGGACAATGTATACGAGATCAGCTGGCAAAATAAACCGTGTGCAGTACAGTTAACTACAGAAATAGAAATAACAATTGAAACCACTACGGAACCACTATGATCATAATGCCAAACAAAGCAAAATGCCTATAAAGCAAAATGCCTATAAAAACGATTTCAACTTTAAAAAAAGGAAAATGGATTACAAACAAACAATAGGTACTCCAACTCTAAGCCAACGCTTTATTTTATCACTATTCACTAGGTGGTACAACTTTTCTGCAAAGTTCGTCTAGGTAGGTACCAGTTATTCTGCCTCCAAGCAGTAGTGTGCTAGCACTACTGTGTTCCGGTTTGAAGGGCATTGTAGCTAGTGAAATTACTGGGCAAATGAGACTTTACGAACTGATCTCACAGTCTAGAAAACTTTATTAGACTGTGTGAAGTCTCAGGATGACGTGCGCAGTACGCGGTGTCACGCGAAACTTTAATTTAGAGTTCCGAGTGACACTGCAATCTGTTATGGGCGGCCGTGACGCTTAACACCAGGTGAACGACTAGCTCGTCACGACATTCGTTTACATAAAAACATCATGTCACGTTACTAAGCCGCTAGTAGCGAAGTCTCCTATCTGGCTGAAACGTTATGATGCAGCATAAAATTTTATTCAATGCTGGAATGTTATATGTTTGTGTGTCAAATAGTACGTGTGCCAACGCTCAATGCCAGGTTCAAGGCGTGTTTACGGAATGCCATGTTATTTTACTGGTCGTAAACCTCCTATACCTACTATAACATTATCTTAGTACAAGGTGCGTACGAGTTGACTTCGTGGGAATAATACGGTTATTTCATAAAAAGAAGTTTCTTAAAAACGTTAATTTGTTAACGATAATACTTATTGCAAATTAATTCAATAGAATAAAATATGTAATCTGTAGCAAAGAGAGCCAACAAAAGTTCGCGTGCTGTCCGGCGGTCTATTACAATATTGTTTTTTTTTCTCTAATATGAGGTCACTATAGAACATAATATGCGGTTTCAAAACGTGTTTGTCGCGAATGAATCGAAAATCTCAAAGGCTATTATTCAAAATTACAAAGTATGTTTAGGCATTTTTATGAAAATTCACGTATTGTGTTGGGTCGTTTTGCGTTGTGATTCTTTTTGGTCATTGTGCGTGATGGCGTATAAATCGTATCCTAATGTCTCGATATAGTAACATTAACGATATCCTACTAGTGTTAAAACATTCACGTACATTAACCAAAGCCATAGAAGAATTACGCTTATTTTTTTCCGGAAGGAAAATTAAGTTTAACCCGCGCGCTCTCATGTAAAGCCACTACAACTAATGATAGTTTGAGAACGTAGCATTTTCTTCGCTCTGTATTTCATAACTTTTAGAGTAGTAATGACCACGTTGCATGAGTTTGTTTGAATGGCAGACATAGAGACGGGGCTGTTTATTATGAAAGTTATGAACGTTAAGTATTGCTGCAGCGTATATGTAGATGTTTGTGAAACGAAAGCATACTTTACTGTGACTACGGGTCGGTACTTTTAGTGAATAACTTAAGTTTCTATAGAGATACGAAAGTGTGTCTATAATCCCACGCTATACAATTAATCAAAAAATGTGGTAGGACTTTTTTGTAGAGTTCATATAGGTAGGTACCACCACTTTGCCAGTTGTTCTACCGCAGTAGCATGCAAGCACTACCAGACCAGTCTCACTCCGTGCTTTAGGTATAAAATGACAGATACATGGGGCAGGGCGTCCAGACGGGTCGGTCCGTTACGCGTAACGCGTCAGAAGAGCAGCGATATAGTGACAGAATTTGAGACAACTATTTAAGGAAGGCTTGTAGTGCTGTGCGAGCTGAACTATACTTTATTGTGTTTGAGCAGTAGTCGCTATTTATTTAAATGATTTTGTGGAGTGAGCCTTCTCTACGTAGTACTATATATCTATTTTGTGGCACTACTGCATTCTGGTTCAAAGGGCACTGTAGCTATTTGTAGTGAAATTACTGTGCAAATGAGACTGTATGGTTCTTCCTGCGGCTTACAATCCTTAAACAAAAACAGCGCTTTTAAATACACAGAAACCTAAGCATAAACAGCGCTTTAAGTAAGCTTAGCAACAAAGTTAAAGTAAACCAACTTTAACCTACAGATAGAGAATCCACGAAGCCTTCGTTTCTATTAACCAAATTAAGAACCAAAGCGAAAGTTGCGAAAGTTGGCGAAAATTGTCAGAAACTTGGAGAATTAATCGCGATTCGAAACTTTCCATTCGTGCTTGAAAAGAATTAATGATCCTTGAAACAAGACTTCGATGGGATTTGAAAGCTTAAGGCATACCTATGCAACCACCGCGACTACGATATGCCAGATATGGCCATCACGTGTATAGATTTTTATAAGAGAGTGGAAGTCCCACTGAATGCAATCCAATATCAGCCTGTATTCACAGAGTAACTTTTAACGTAAAAAAAAAAATCGGGAGTCGGTAACTATGTTTGTAACCATATGGGGCATCGTAAAAAAAATGAATATTTACTCTTATTTTTTAAATAAATAACACAAACAAATGGAATGTAGGTAGGTATAAGCGTACATAATGGAAGTGGAATAGTAATATTATTTTACAAAAATGATTTTGCCATCCTTTCCGTAGTATATATTTGGTAAATAATACCATAGATAGTGTATTCACAACTCTGTTTGTAACGTCCCCGTCGCATCGTGTCGGCGTCGTGGAAGCCGTTCATGTAATTGTGGTCCGGTAGTTCGTTACGCCGCCATTTATTTTGTAATTTGAACATTCCTAAGATTGCGAATTTAGGCTTTTCCACTAAATATTTACAATTTTTAATGATTAAGTACGTCAAGCTTAAAAAAAAAAACAGTAATTACAAGCGGCGAACTCTATTACTTTAAAATTAAAAATTCATGAATGAGAGAATTTCGGCCGTGTTAATTAATAAGCCTGTCCTTTGAACCAATAAATTTAGTTGACATAAACAATTTGCGTTGTAAAAACAAAACATAAACAACAGCGTTAAACAATCGTCCTCTCAAATTCAATTACTTCCGAAAATGTTTGATGAAACAGCACCCATGTTTGTATCGGGGTTAAAATTTTATGAGGTTATATTGGCAGAGGGAATGGAGTCTTTGTTATGTGAGTTGTCACATTGCGTGTTTGTGGTTTTCGCATCATTCGTTCGGAATATCTATATCTCTTCACAGAGCATAATATAAATATAGCCAGTGCTCCAGCCTACTACCAGTAGGCAGCGTTCCGACTAAACTTAAATTTTGTTCTGCATTGATCTTGAAATAAACCATGTAGGTACTTCATATAACTTTAAGTAGATATCTAAATGAATTAATTTTTGTAGTAACACGGAATTTTCCGTTCGAACTCATCCTTTTTCTATCTAATTACAACTAGAAAATGCATAAGCTTTTTCCATCAAATATTTTTAAATTAAAATTAAACCTTAGCACGTCCTTCTACTTAGTGGAAACATTCGCCACATAAATCTTTTGTAACCCCTCTGTTTAAAGATCCTACATTACAGCGAAGGGATGATAGTACGACGGGGATGAATAAATTTTTATTTCGCCCCCGAAACGGCGCGAAATAAATTCTCTACATTGTTATTTATAAAGTTCGAGGGAAACGCGGAGAGAAGCGCGCGTCTTGAAAGTGGCGTGAAAATTGGCTGGCGTGCGAGGGGTTATTTTTTTATGTGTTTGAATCAACGGCTGCTTGTAAGACTAAACTAACATTACGTGTAGTCCCTTTTAGGTTATGCGGAAAGAAAGGAACGACTTCTATCTTCTTTTGTTACCTATCAATCTGTTATATTTTTGCTTCAAATTTGGGAATAATGTTCATGTATGTTACAGGTGGTTATCTGGGTATTTTAATGGATATTTTGTTTTTATTTGTTTATTTTTTACTTATGTTAATCTGTACATTTAATTACTGTCGCTGTGCCCCGTCCGACTGAAAACCACTGAGGCTGTAGTTTGCAGACCTGACCTCATACAATGTCTGTTCATTGTCTTTTTTAAATTGCATATATAATTTAATTTGTTTTGGTTTTATGATTTATTGCTAGTTTGTTTTCGAATAAATGTATTTTCTTTTTTTCTTTCTTTTCTTCCTATTCTTGCATATCTACTTCTTTCACTTCATCAACAGCTTTTTCAGTCACTCTCGCAGTGTGTATACCGTACCGTGCTCTCTTCTCTACTTCCGACAGTGGTCGAAACTGTGTACCGTAACCAGTTGCGATAGAAGAAAAACATTCATGGTTTGCATTCGTAACCAGTTGCGAACTAACAATATTTATGCTTATATTCGAACTTACGAACTAGTTCCGTAACCAGTTGCGATTACCATTTTTGAGCACACGATATGTACAACGCTTCTATTTTCAGCATTCGTAATTAAAGCAATTCCTTTGACATAATTGTAATTATTTTCCTACTATTCATTAATTGTTTTAACGCAGACACGGCAGACATTTTCTTAACGGTTCATTGTTACATTACAAATGGGAAATTTATTCTCAATAACAAAGCACCTGCCTTTGCCAGCGACAATTCTGTATTCACTGTAACTTACTAATAGGTAGTTTATAGACAGTCTATTCTCTGTAGTCTGCAATCTCGCTGTACGTCTGAAACTCGCTCGGTCTGCGAGTTGTGTGTACGATTGTACTTGACTGCGACGTATCCTAGCTTCTAATGGGACTCACACACAAGTGAGACTACACTTGGCGTACCGAGTTCTATACTATGTAGTTACAAACCACAGTTTGATGTGTTTTTCAGGCTTATTTCTTCAGATAAAACAAAACAATTAACTACCAAGTGTCTCTAATGAGTTCTAATAACATAAAATAAGAAAGAAGTTACTCCGTGAGTTTAAATGTAAGCCTGTACCTTATAATTATATTTTACTACCATTTTACTACATATTTGCCAGCATTAATTAATGTGTGCAATATAAAAATAGCATGACACAAGCCTATTCTCCTTTTGTTGATTATTCGGCTAACATCTATTTTATTTCAAGGGCTGCGGTACTTAGTTCACTAGTGGCTAAAATAGAGCCATTCGTTGCCATCTATTCCACGACTCAGTTAAAATAATAAAGAGTGATTGTGAAAACACATAGCTGAACCACTATTTTATAAATCTCCCAACAAACAAATATTGGTGCTTGTTTATTTTTCAGATCTCACACTACCCCAATCAGTTTCGGGTTTAACAAGCTGTCCCATCACGTTTCTTATAACCAAGTGATCTACCCTCGTGTCGTAGTTTTATTGCGTCCAAAGTAACAAGAAAAGTAAACAAGAACTAACAACTACAAACTGATAGTAACTTACGCAACATGTCCTCACCAATCTCATTCCGCTATTGACAAAGTTCGGTAACCATCACTGAAAAGCTAACAACGAAGCTATTTATAGCGCAAGTATCCGGCTAAAAACAGCTAATAAAGTTTATTTTTCATTTGTTTTCACACATCGCAGCTTCGCGGCGTAACAATTTACGATAATTCGGTGATTTGAAAACGATCTTTATTTGAAATCCGACTGCAGGCTACAAAAACGCAATTTTGAGTAAATTAAAGCGGTAAACGAAAACGAGTTACAGTGCTTTATAAAAAGTATGTTGCAAAATAACGTTGCAAATATTGCCAGTAGCAGCTATTTTGCTTATCGCATTGTCGTTACTCGTTATCCGCGAGAAGGCTCTACAACTGTCAGTTTGTTGATAACTGGATATATAGGGATATCGGTACGGATTCAATCAAGACTCGATTGAATGTGATTGAGTTTGGATTTACCGCCGCTGAGGCGATTATGGGTACAGCGAGGCAGTAACAAGCTATATACAATGTAGATGGAGGCTGTATCACCAAAAAGTATCAGAATAGGGTCTTTGACAATAGGTAAAGAAGTTATGTTGCTTTTATTTAGAGTTTAGAAAAAGATAGCTGCTTGAGCTGAAAGTGAAAGGCCGAATAAAACGGTATAGAAAATGTAGAAACAAAGTATTTATTATTCTCGGCTAATTACTTAAATGACCCAAAAAAAATGGATTTGGAAGGCGTTACCTTAAAGCCCTTTTTTACCTTCGATAGGCTTGTTTGTCCACTGTCTCGCTTGATGGTAAGTGATGACCCGATCGACGATGGTACATACTTACCTAGAAGATACCGGGTCACTCTTGTCTTGACTCACAGATTATATTTTCCAGGAAACAGAGACGCTGGCAAGTTGTTAACGTAACCTGACCATGCGCGTTGGGTGATTCTCAAGGAACGGTCCGTATCAGAAGGACAACCTAGAATAACGCCCTTGTGGGATGAACGATAGCTTACGTAAAGCACGCCCCAGCTCTAGGGACGAATTTATGTGGGTTCAAATCCCATTCGTGATTTAAAATTTTCTAAGTTTTCGTCCACTGTGGAACACAGGCCTCCTCATAAAACGCCACTTTGGACGCTTATTATGAAAATGCCATAATCACCACGCTTGGCAGGTGGCTTGGTGTTCGCAGAATATCTTAAAGAACCGAGGAAGATGGTGCTGCCTATTCCCTGGATATTCTCTTAGCCGGCTCTTACGACACTCACAGGAAGGTGGTTCTATCCGTAAACCGGTACTATGCGACCGAATTCATTAATAAAATAACCTATTATACGCCGATTCCGTTTGCGAAGGGTTTCATTAAAACATAACTTGATACGGCATGTTTGAAAAACGACTTCAAATGTATGTAGCGACGAATACCAAT
Organism: Ennomos quercinarius; assembly: GCA_910589525.2. Taxonomy (NCBI): domain Eukaryota; kingdom Metazoa; phylum Arthropoda; class Insecta; order Lepidoptera; family Geometridae; genus Ennomos; species Ennomos quercinarius. The sequence goes on from OU342502.1 coordinate 2,825,584, forward strand.
AAAAATGTTCATTCAAGCATCCACAGAATTTTCCTGAAATGCATAGATAATTATTAGCATAATTGTTAAATTTGTGAGAATCGTAAATTGTTTAATTTTATTAAAACTAAAACTACTACCTATCCAGTAGCCACTGAACAATTAGACGTATAATTGGGATGGTTTATTACTTTTTTATGAGAGCCGTTAATATTATGATGATGCAAGCTAAATTAATTACTCCTGTCCCGTGTTCATAATAAGTAGCTGGCGAAGGTTGATACTTAGATAGTTCTCAATCTACTATCGTAGGATAGAAACTGTGAGTGAATTTACCTACATTTTACCGTTTCACTATGACTATTCATCACGATGAGCAGCATAGTGATTCCCGTCTCAATATCGATCGCAAGCACATGAATATTTTCCCTATTATCTATAGTATTGTATTCTAAATTATGTACCCCTAGAGGCGCGTCTCGAAACATAAAATTAAAAAAAATAACCAACACTTTCGAATTTTCCACACTAAAAAACAAAGCCCTCAATGATTTAAACTCAATAAACATTCCGCACAGCAATTTCGTCTCATCTCATTCCTCGAGTGTCAGGTGACGTCATATCTCCTCGATTCTGGTTTATGGATCACAATAAGTGTTTACGATCGACCATACGGATGGTTTTGGACAGACGCGTGTTTATTTATTGGCTAGGTATAGGTATGCTTAAACATTATTGTTTTATCTATAGTCTAGAATAGTTAGATGGCTGTTATTGTCTAGGTTGAGGCTGTAAAAGATTTAACGGTGATTTAACGGTCTGGTATTGTGTAACTTGTGTAAGCCTAGACTGTAAGATAACAATTGAATGACGAATCTTTATTGTCTTCTGAAGTTGAAATCTTTTGTTTGATATTCCACCAACCCGCGCGCGTTTTGCTATGCACTTTATAGTGCGAACAGCCACTGAGTGGAACACCTTGCCGAGGCCCTTGTTTCCAGCTAACTATGATCTGGGAGTCTTCAAGTCGAGAGTAAACAAGTATCATCGTAGACTGCGTCATCACTTTCAATCAGATGAGTGGTCAAATGCTTTGCCTATAAACAAAAAAAAAGTTGATAATGGTTTTATAAAGACATTTTGTGGAAGGCCGTATGGACAGTCAGTCATACTGTTGACTATGAGTCTATTATGCAACCTGTGGTCAAGTTTGTGCATTTTTTTCTTTTCTCTCAATCATGGTTTATTTTTAATAAACTGAATTGTTAGGGTTTAAAAAAAAGCTTTTCGGTTTGTGTTATATTTAATATCGTATTTGCTTGATTTATGTTACATTTGTTGAATTGTTATTACGTATTATACGCCGCACCATGTAGGTACTAATATTTATTCTATGGCCGCACTTTGATGTTACACCAGCTAAATACCTATGCGATAGCTTTGCGGTTTCGTCAAAGTTGCGTCCGCATAAGCCTAAATATCATCCGCAATTCTCTTTCACTCGTTACTTTCATTTTCGCTGAGATTCTACCTTTATCACGACCCAAATACACACTTTACGTAAGCCTCTCCGAAAGTTTCGAGCATTAAATTTTTAGCCTTATTCTTTGGGTGTTAAAATTTCAAATTATTTGCAGGCAATTGTTATTAGGGCTAACAAAAGCACAACAGGGTGAGCCGTCAGCGGACCAATCAAGGCTTCGCTAATGATCGGGTTGGGGTAGGGGAAAATGGACTCTACAACGAGCACGTAAAGTACTTTTTGTGAGATACGTATAGTGTGAATATTGAACTCGCGTGTTTTAGTATAAAATGCTGACGCATCTTTCTGTTTTGTGCAAATGTTGGTAGAGAGGTAGTTTAATAAATTGTGAATGCTGCCATGTATAAAACCATAACTGTAACTTTATGAAGTGAGAGATTCACACACCTATGACTCGCCACGGTGGCTCAGAGTTGTCCACTCGAATGCTGACGTTTATGTGTTATGCATAACCATAAATAAATAACGCCCAACGATCACATACATAGAGGCTCCATCCACTTGGATCCACAGCTAGCCTAATCGGTAGTACCACGGGCTAGTATAGCGGGTTGTGGATTCAAGTAACATATAAAAATATTAGTGTCTTTGGATCCACTCGTTTGTGGATCGAAGTGAAATATAAAAATGATTAATATTCTTGAATCTACTCAGTGTGGATTTAAGAGGAGATTAAAGTACCCTTGGATCCACATGTGGATCCAAGCTGTGGATCCGTGTGGAGCCCTCCGCATGAGCTCTGTTTTACGAGAAAGGGACAGGTGATGCCCGCTCCAGAAACTTTAATAGCGTTTTACTCCGTGATTTAATTACCAATTTTACTAATTTTTTCAATTTTTGCATTTATTTTTAACCTACTTTATGAAAATAATATTTAAGTACTTACTTGTTAATTCTGAATAGTAGTCAAATACCCTATTGCTCTACAAATATATAAAAGTGAAACGTTGTCAGTTTGATTTTAATTTCACACAAATTGATGGATCCTCACACTAGCGCGGGAAATTCAAATTTTCTTGCATTCTTTTGCCAATACTCTTAATTACTCAACGTGATTACATGAAAACTAATTTTGCGCAAATAAATATAATGTATCAATAAATTACAGTTAAAAGTATCACCTAGATATCATTAGTTTAGCGACAAATGGCAATAGACTGAAAAACTAAGAAGGAAATTGTTTATTGCCATTTGTCGCTAAACCAAAAAACTCAAACTCAAACTCAAACTCAAATTCTTTATTGCAAATAGGCTAATTTTAGCACTTTTACAAGTCAAAACTAGATAATGTATTTATGAATAATAAAAATTAAATTGTTGTACATATTAAGCAAGCATAATTAAACAAAATCACAGTGCTTAACGTCAAAAAAGTCAAAATAAATGTTAAAATTATAACAAGCCTATTACATTACGAGTTTGAAGAAAAAAAAGTTCTTTCTCACTACAGGTGCAAGCAATCTGGCATAATGTAGAATAGAAAACTCCAAACCAATGATATCTAGGAGATACTTTTAATCGCAATTTGTTGATACATTCAATTTATTTCCGCAAAATTAGTTTTCATGTAATCACGTTGAGTAATTAAGCTATTATTGGCAAGAGAACGCAAGAAAAGTTGAATTTCCCGTGCCAGTGTAACGTTCCACCTTAAGTCGTTTTGGCGTGAAAGCGATTTCGGCTTAACCAATTCGTATGAAATTATTCACGCGGATTGCTCGTTACAGGAATATACAAGGACACTTATAAAATTTAATGTTATTATCACTTACGTTACTCTAAAACAATTACTTATTGAATCGTTCGTTCACTAAACAATATGTACGTTCGTATCCACAATTTCGACACGTGTTTACACAGTTCGTTATGAAACCAATTAGCGTGGCAAATAGGCCATTAGCTAGTACGTTAATATGGCTTCCACACGTTCTTCGGTCGTACGAATCTAAATAATACCAGGTGGTAATTGTTTTGGAGTTATTATGATGTACGCGGATGTTTCCATGACGTGGGCACTGTGTTGCAATACAGATTCTTTTGTTTGCGGAAATAAGAACTCTTTCTCTTTAACTCAGTTGGTAGGCAGGAACGTCAGATCTGTCTTGGACGCCGTATAAGCTATGGGTTCAATTCGAAATGAAATTATGTATTGCCATGGTATTTGTGAGCCCATGGATTCAATATGAAGTTTTATTAGCTATCTAGTAAAAGTAAGTTGTCTGGAAGCTACGAATGGAAGATAGCTACGAGCAATCTCTTCCAGACAACTAAAAAAAGCGTTGTAAATAGGTGAGTAGGTTCGAACAAGAAATGGGTAAGAAGCTAATTATGTGACAGCTTCTTCGGTGTACTGGTTAAAAAGGTCGGCTTATTTGTTCTGTGTCTGGGTGCTGTGTTACCATATTATTATGGTCCTTGTAGGTCCTTAGACACAGTACACCCAGGAATACTAGGTAGGGCCAAGATCTATCTATGTTTTTTTTATGGGAATGAACACACAGCAAATCAGATTACAATCAGATTACTAGACTGTGAAATCAGGTCACAAAGTGTCATTTGCCCAGTAATTTCACTAGCTACAATGCCCTTCAAACCGGAACACAATAGTGCTTGCACACTACTGCTTGGCGGCAGAATAACTAATAAATGTGATCGTTGGGCGTTATTTAATGATTACCACAGATAATATAATACCAAAGTGCATCAACAATTGGACAATAGACTTATAGTCAAATTCCTATAAGAGAAAGAACGAAGGCTGTAATGTAGTTACGTTCTAAGTCCAATCCAAACATTTGAAACGATCTAAATAATCCGAACCCAGAAATACTGAATTGACAAATCCCACCTGAAACAAAATTACCGACGATCGCACCCATGTCTTTTCAAATAAAACCACTAAAGCAAAAGAGGGGAATAGAAAAATCTAAGTAATAGAAAACTTCAGGATACCAAAATAAACACAGGGCGTACGGGCGCGCTCCAATGAAGCGAAGCAAACGTATGTCGATAGAAAAACAACCCCTATTGCAATGGAATAAGACACAAAATCAACGTGTAAATGTAGAGAGTATGTTAGAAACACAAAGAATAATGTATGGCTAGCGGAATAAACGGAAACGATTTGGTGTTTCCTTATTTATAGGTTTTTGTGTGGTCTTTGGAGAAAGATGTATCGAGACCGCCTTGTCGGTAAGGACATCAGTAAATACGATATAAATGAATATACTTTCATGTTCCTGTTCCGAAACCTTACCGAAAATTAATTATCGTCATCATCATCAGCCTGGAGACGTCCACTGCTGAACATATATATGCCTCCCCCATATAGCGCCACTACGAGCGAATGCTTGCCTCCTGTGTCCATCGGCTCCCCGTGGCTTTCACCAGATCGTCGGTCCACCGAGTGGGGGACCGGCCTACGCTGCGTCTTCCGGTTCGTGGTCGCAAGAATTTTTCTTCCCCATCGGTCGTCCAGCTGATGATGTGTGTGTATTGTTAAACAAGTGATAGGAGTTACCGCCTCACCACAGGGAACTTTCAGGGCTATCACTTAAGATCGGCTTTAGTTTTTAGATTAATAATTCTCTGTTCTCTGTGTCAGTGGATAGTCAATTTAAAGAAAATGACTAAAATATAAATCTCCACTTACCGGCAGTCCGTCGGCTAAATATCCGTGTAATCTCCATAATTTGTTACTTACAGTGATCGGTCCGGATATAATACCTTACCCGGGGACCCGGGCAAACGGTGTCAGACGAATTACAGCACAATGGACGGATAAACTCGGTTATCGACCGGATAAGTTAACTAACGATGTTTTATAACAGCTTTTTCCGCTACAGTCCACGATTTTCTTAGATATTATTGGATTGACAAAAAAGAGCCACTTAACATCTTCGTACTATTAAAGACAGTTTGAGTAGTGTTGTTTTACTTAAACTCTTTCTTGATAGCCCTCATATTCAAATTTAAATTACAATGACTGTAATATGAACGATGTAAATTACCTTATGTATAATCAGGTCATGTTTTCCAATAAATATATTTGAACTACGATCGCCGCGAATAAGGAACTAAGAGTAATAGGTTCAATAAATAATTTCCATGTTTCTTGGCTGAAAGCAATAAATAATGCTTGAACGCTTGACACCATTCTCCCTGCAGAATCCTTTAGCCTTGACAGCCAGGATACAAAAAATAAAATATAGAAAAAATGTAATATAAGTCAGATTTATCTGCATTCTTCATTGATGATCGTTCATAATTCATCAATCAAGCTGTTCTTATAAAACTGTATTTTTTATCAAACCTTCTTAGTCTTGGCCTAGCGCGGGAAACGAAGCTCGAAATTGGAATGAGAAAAAATACATAGGAACACAAAATCGGAGAACGAGGAGAGAGACACGGTTCGATGGAAACGCATCGTGGTGTTCATAAAACTTAAGTATCCCTTGAAGGCAGATACCAAGATATTAATTACTGTTATCCATTGTGGATCCTATTGGAGACGTTCTCGAAGACTGAGAAGTGTTTGGACAACCGCCGTTCATCGCTGGAAGGGTGTTTGGACGAGCTTGTGAGCGAGCCGTTGCATGCCGTACAACCATGCTTGGAACCTTGCCGTACATGGAAATGGTTGCGTAATAAAGTTTACCTTTGATTCCAGATCCCCAAGATCTTGTCGTTTCTAAAGTTTCTATAAAGCAAAACTAAAATCCTTCAGTTCGAAATTCAAGAAATCTCCAACTTACCAGTGTCCCAGCAGAAGATTACTTCCCCAGTGCCCAAGACTTCAACTTTATGATTTACATCTAATATAGAGTCAAACTAATCCTGCTTTTATATTCATTTCCTCTGGTAATAGGTAGGAACGTTCCCTCGGCTAACATAGCCTGATGGTAGTGTAGTGAAGTAGGCCAAACACGCACGTTTCATTACAAATATTTTATTTTCTGTCCAAAAATAATTGTAGGTATTTATGAAGATGTTGATTGACTAATTGATGATCAAACGAACTTACGTGAAGCTCGACCAAAACTTTCAGTTCTGAACTGTGGAACTTTACTTGATAAGTTGGTTTTTTTTATAACATTGATGGAGACAAACAAGCTGACGGCCCGCCTGATGGGAAGCGGTTACCGTCGCCTATGGACACCAGCAGCACCAAGGGCGCTACCGATGCGTTGCCTATCCTTTAAGACTCTTTTTACCCGTCTTTTGAAGTGCCCCATATTGTATGTAACTTAGTGGAAAACCCTCCTTCATTTGAAGCGACTCATACTATCTCTTATTTTATTTATTTATTTAATAGTTTAGCACAAAGGTGTACCTGTACATGGATGAACTTAATGCTAAATAGCATTATCTACCAGTCCTCCAGGTCGTATAAGTAAATATGGGTGTGCGCGGCTATTAATTAGAGATAACAATTGTGGGACATTAATATATACTTATCTAGGACCACTAAATTGTTACAACGTAATACAAATATACAAGATAATTAATAGACTAATACATACAAATAATTATATTTGTATGTATTAGTTTATTAATAACACAAATAAAATTATTATGTAACCTATCTACACAATAAACATAATACATAATTAATACATACTTTCATTCTATAAAATGGTAATCTGAAGTTAATGAAATAAAAATGATGTTGTGATTAAAAACATAGAAGAGATCATAGACAGCATCGTTTATGGGGAAAATGATGGGGTCAATATTACATTGGGTAAACTTTTTTAACAAAATATTCAGTGGCTAACTGTTTAAAGCTAACTTTGTCTCTTGCATTTTGAATGTTATCTGGTAGCGCGTTCCATAACCTTACCGCAATGACAGCGAAGGACTTGTCCATGAAAGAAGTGCGGTGTTGAAGAGGGGCGAGAGTGAGCTTATTTGATGACCTTAGCTGACGATCATGAGTGTCCTTGAGGAACTGAAACCTTTGTTTTAAGTATGTAGGGGAGTGCTCTTAGAGTATAGACTAAAAGCATAGAGAGATCATCAATATGATATTATATTTGTACTGCTCACACGTATCGCTACGTCAGTGGCGAAGGAAAGAAACAAACATACAGTAATTAGCTACGCTTGCGAAATGTCACCGTACCATTTTTTTTCGACTCGAGTCAACTGTTTTTTCTATACAAATCTATCAGACTCATTCACATCAAAGTGTCTAAAAAAGTGGTACACTTGACAGATAATGAAGTTCTCTCTATGCTTTTAGTCTATACTCTAAGTATTATCTACGTTAAACATCGTGTTTATAAAACCCAAAGTTAATATTTGATGACACAAACTAAAAAGTCCATCGACACGATATCGGCCTTCGTAATCTCCGTAATTGGTTACTTGAAACCCGATTGCTCCCGGATAAAATACCTATTCCCCTCAATTCCGGGTAACGAGGCGAACCGTGTCGAACGAATTATCCGGACAATAGCCGGTTACACTTGGCTGTCGTTACGTTAGTCAGGATTTTATAATGTTTTACAGTTCCGTTGTGTCAGCATAGGGTCTATCATTGATTGCGAATTTTCCTGATTGTCATAATGTGAACTCATCATCCCAAGGCCGTGTGGTCCCGGTTTGCAAATAGGACCACCTCATCTGCCCGTGGGTGCCGTAAGAGCCAGCGAAGGTAATATCCAGAGGATGGGCAGCAGCAGCAGTAAATATTCATAGCTTTAGAATAAAATTAAAGAAATTCCTTTTTGAACATCAGAGAGCGGATGCAACTCTTAGACACGACACAAGTGTTATCTGATGTGGGGATTCTAATGTAAATGCATACAAGAAAAATAAAATATAATTACTCAATTCATATGTAGGTGCAAGCATACACACTTCTGTTAACTAATATTTATGAATCATTAACTAAAGTAACTGTAAATAATTATAATGTTATACAAAAGTGTTTATGAACATAGTTAATCTACTTACCTGCTTAATCCTTGTTTGATGATGCTACGTGATTCTGCTGATGTATTTCTTAAAAATATTTGTTAAATTTGAGGTTTAAACACAAAGTTTTGTTTAACACAGGACTTAATCGCGCTAAAAAAATATTATTTTACCTCGAAGTTGTATTAGCCGTGGTTACGTGTAGATTTTTTCTTTTTTTTTACTGTTAATAGTATTGTTACTCAAGCTAATGATTACTTGAGCCACAGTTTATTGAGTTTGTGATAGAGCTTTGTTTTAGTATTTTATTACGTTTTCCAATGTTTGAGCCATTGGCAATGTCCAGTAAGAGTGCACACTAATGTTTCTGTGACTGGCTGGCTCACTTCCACTACACTTTTGTAATGGTGGTGGGAGTGTAGGAGTATAATATTCTTTGTGGCCATCGTCTGTAGGAATCATTTTTCAATGTTGTGAGTTATAATTTATCCCATAGTATTTAGATTCACATAATTGTAATTTGTAACCTGCGCCGTGACGACACTGAACCGGTCCCAACGGAAGACCAGCGCTGGTTGTACGACCAGCACCATGCTGAGTTGGGACCGATTCGTGGCAACAGGCAACAAATGTTTACTATTATTGTTTGTAGTACTTAGTTTGTAACTTTGCGTTGTTTTTGTGCCTTTTGTCAGGAATAAATATTTTCTGATTTTTTTTATTCGCTCGAGGACCTTAGCACCATGCTCAACGACCTCAGTAGAGTCTCCCAGCAGGTTGGTCTTAAGATGAATATGGACAAGACAAAGATCATGTCTAATGCTCATGTTCCACCTATACCGGTAATTGTTGGGAACGATACTCTCGAAGTTGTCGACAAGTATGTCTACCTAGGACAGATTGTCCAATTAGGTAGGTCCAACTTCGACAAAGAGGTGGCGCGAAGAATCCAACTCGGCTGGGCAGCGTTCGGGAAGCTTCGTCCTATTTTTTCGTCCAAAATACCGCAGAGCCTGAAAACGAAAGTTTTCAATCAGTGTGTGTTGCCAGTGATGACTTATGGAACTGAGACATGGTCTCTTACTGTTGGCCTCATTAGTAAGCTCAAAGTCGCGCAGCGAGTTATGGAGCGAGCTATGCTCGGTGTTTCCCTGCGAGATAAGCTCCGGAACGAGGAGATCCGCAGGAGAACTAAAGTGACCGATATAGCTCTTAGAGTTAGTAAGTTGAAGTGGCAATGGGCAGGCCACATCGCTCGTAGAACTGACAACCGATGGGGAAGAAAGGTTCTCGAGTGGCGACCACGAACCGGAAGACGCAGCGTGGGCCGGCCCCCCACTCGGTGGACCGACGACCTGGTGAAAGCCGCGGGGAGCCGATGGATGCAGGAGGCGAGCAGCCGCTCAAGGTGGCGTGCTCTGGGGGAGGCCTATGTTCAGCAGTGGACGTCTTCAGGCTGTTAATGATGATGATGATGAAATATTTTCTATTCTATTCTATTCTATTCTATTCTATTCTATTCAGTCTCCTCGGTACATTAAAATCTTCTGCAATCACCAAGCCGCCTGCCAAGCGTGGTGATTATGGCTAATCCCTATGATAAGCGTCCAAAGTGACGTTTTATGGAGGAGGCCTGTGTTCAGCAGTGGACGTCCTTCTGATGAGGTTTATTCATCATCATCAACCGTGCATCCTGATCCGACCAGGCGGGGTCGTTCTGGTTCTGGTCATGTTGTGGTAAAGGTTTGACTTTCAGCCCACCTGATTCAGGTCGACCCTCTTTTGGGATTATCGTTGGGGGATCGATCGCCGCCAGTTGATTATTTCTGAGTGTTTTGTGTATCACCCATAATTTTCCTTTAACCGAATCTTACCACTATTATTATGATTTTATATTTTCGGGGTTAAAACATCTTATGTTGGCTCCGGTAACATAGAGACGCTGTTTATAAAATTTCATCAGCACTCAACTTTGAATCTGCACTGAGCGTTTTGATTCCTCACTTAGAATTCGGATAGCATAATAATAAACACCTTGTCTCTGGTCAGTTTCTAATGTGGGAAATTTTAAGGCGGTATTTTCTATCCTCCATCAATGCCCGCGTCATCAGTTACCATCAGGTGAGACAGTAGTCAAACCTTAGCTTATTTCTGATTAAAAATAACGTTTTGTATTGTATTAGTATTTGCGATACTTCAATAAAGAGTTAATTCATAAATCTACCAATGTAACCAATTACTAGAGCCGGAGTATGTTTGCTGTGTCGGGGTTCATTACGGTCTCAATTGAATAACTGCTCTTTGATTAGCGCTGATATCTTTAGTCACATCTATTTTAAGGCACAATTCTGTAGGCGACTCTAAATGGTTAAACTTGTTTAACTGAAATAAAAATGAAATGGGTATGAGCATGGAGATGGGTGGGTATTTTAACCGACCTCAAAAAAGGAGAAAGTTACCATTCTGTTGACTTTATAAACAAGCGGATTAAAGATTGATCCCAAAGAAATGTTATCAAAATTGGTTTAGTAGTTTGGTTTATATTCCAAACTAGCGGCTCGCCCCGGCTTCGCACGGGTATAATAGTTTTCGCAGCGCACGCGATGTAAAGGATATTTTAGGTAATTTTTTTACACCTTGGGTTACATTATCGAAATATTAATAAGAATCCCTAATTTTTTTGAAAATATAATATAGCCTATGTCATCCGGGGATAGTGTAGCTTCGGACTATACTAAGTCGATAGAAATTTTTATTAGTAAAGAGTCAGTCGAGTTTATTTGAAGATAGTATCGCCAATGCGAGCGAAACATTATTTCATTTTCTTTTGATTCTATCCGTGACGGGTCATTACGTTGCCTATGTTTTTGTCAGGATTACGTAGTTCCGCATTATTAACTTCTATATTCCGAAACAGCGGCCGAATTCTCTAAGGTTGTTTCTCATATATCTTGCTCACACAACATAATTTATTGTCTACCCTAGTTGGGATATTCTCTTAATTAACTTCTTTTACCTCCCAACTGTTTCTCCCCTGATTAACTGTTAATGGAGGCTCGGACGAGAGAATTAGTAGTCTGTGGTAGGGATCAGTTGCCTTGCCTAGTGCACATACATAAAATAGACATACATAAATGTATATAAGTATTGCCTGTATGTAGAGATAAAATATAACCAAAAACTAAAATAGACAAATCATTAAACTATAAAATCCACATTAAAAAAAAGTTACCTTTAGTGGAAGGGATGGTGGCCAGAACGCTGGCTGCATGCCACGCTTTATGGCAAAGCTGGTTTTTGGGCTAAATCCGAGCCAACTGGTTACTGGTTAATTCCACCAAAAGTTTTGCCAAGTCTGTAGTCCGATGGACGTGCATAATTGGGCATGGTAATATCACCTACACACATTTTCATGGCTAGGCTTTCTCTAGCAATAACTGGGATTAATGGCATCGGAAGCACGGTAGCGCCATAGAATACTTAATAGGTAGCGCTCAGCTGTAAATAATATTTAGCAGCCAGATTGAACGATTCTAATCTACGAAGTCAAACAAAATCGTTCTATTTTGTTGTAAAAGAGTTTGCATCGAAGCATCGTCAAATTGTTTATCCAAGTTATCTCGAGAAATAAAAAGCAATTTCGTTGATCAGTGGACAGAGCCATCAACTCTGCTAGCTTTTAAAAGACAACATTATTTGTAAAGTGTTTTCACCATTGTTCCTCGCGTCGTGCAAACAGCTAGCTTTCAATATCAGTAATGGACACAAACAGAAATAAAAACCGCGTGCAAACCGTAACTGTAGATCTCAATAGAACAATATAGACGGCACGTTCAGAACTAGTAAAGTGAAGCTCAAAAGGAATACTGAATAATACAAAAATCTAATCAGATATCACAAAATGATTTTAAAATTATTATTTTTATTTTGTTTATTATTTAGGGTTTTCGTTTTTAGTTAGGTGTAGATAGTTATTAAGTTAGTTGTAAAATTATTTAAATTAAAATTTTATATATTTTCACAAAATATTTTTTTTATGAAATACACAGTTTCGGTTCTGTTGTGCAAATTCCTAAACTAAAGTTAAGTTTAGGGTTTTGAAACTATTGCAATCCTTGTTATTTTGACGAGTAAGAAAGGTACGCCGACATTTTTTGAACTAAACAATTAGATTTAGCTAAATTTTATGCACAAAATATTTGAATTAATCAAAAAATCTAAATCGCACATCATTTCACACATCATACATACATTTGTTGATATTTTTTACTAGCATGCATTTGACTTGGCTATTACTGCACAGTAGCCAAGTCCGAATTGTAAGCTGAATAACTAATACATATAGGTCCTTACTCGTCAAAATTTCTGTGAAATTGTATAGTTTTGCGATTGGTATTCCATTTTAAACTTCACCCTCTTGTTCTGCTCGTGCTGTCTATATTGTTCTAGTCTAAGCTGTAAATATATTGAAATACGTTCTGAAACGTTTAATGCTCTTCTAACACAGCTGTTGGCGTGCTCTCATTTTGTCTCGTTAGCTGGAGTAAGTTTTCTTTCATTTTTATTTAAGGTGGAACGTTTTACTCAGCGCGGCAAATTCAAATTTCCTTGCGTTTTTTGCCAATCATAGCTTAATTACTAAATGTAATTACCTGAAAACTGATTCAACGTAAATAAATAGAATGTATCAACAAATTACGATTAAAAGTATCACCTAGATATCATTGGTTTAGCAACAAATGGCAATAAACCAATTTCTTGATGGCTTTTCAGTCTATTGCCATTTGTCGCTAAACCAATGATATCTAGGTGGCATTTTAATTCTAATTTATTGATACATTCTATTTATTTGCGCAATACTAGTTTTCATGTAATCACGTTGAGTAATGAAACTATCATTTGCAGGAAAATTTGAATGAGTGAAACGTCCCATTGACTTAGTCTAATTTTCTGCGGAGTCGGAACAAACGTAAGGTGGCCGTCACAATTACACAGACAAAGATATTATAAACTTCTTGGATGGTAAGAATCGTAGTAATCGTCCAGTAGCAGACGAGAGATACTTCTTTCCTGTTTCTTTGTTTAAAGAGTGAGTGCGCGTAAACTTGTACAGGTCAAAAATAAAACGTGATAGTATATAAACACAATTTTTTCTGTATTCCACATCAAAATTCTAATATTAACCCATAATTTATCTCATAAAATATGATTCATAACAGTCAAAATCAGTCACTAAATAAAAAAGATGATTTTCTCATATTTTCTCAATCATTCATTTTCCTAATTTCCTGTGCCATAAATAAGAATGTTTTCCAAAGAAATTGGCGTGAAAGTCTCATCTTCAAGTGAATTGCTACGCCGTAGCACTTATTCTTCTACGTGCGTAGCAACCGTAACGACTTCGTAGCTCCCAACCCTCGTAGCACGTGCTACGATATTATATTAAAACAGTATCGAGGGAGTGATCAAATTAATTTTGTAACTTATCAAATATTGAGCTACTTATTATGTAGTATTTTTTTTCGAGAAGCGAATGTGGCTCAGCGACAGCTCATGCGACTTTTAATTTAACATAATACGCTGGTTCAAATCCTGCTCGTCGCACAAAGTTCAAAGTTATTATGCAAAATTCGCACTCGCACTTGCAACGGTGTGATTTCCACGACTCTACAGGATGCAATTGAATAAATTGAGTGTATGGTAGTACATCATTCATTGTTGTTTCATTTTTTCATTTATTTAGTTCATCGTTATCATTTTTTTTTTTTTTTAATTTTTTTTTTAGATGATTATTAAAGCGAAAAGGGTGCAAATGAACATATCATATATCGAAAATTATGAAGATTGGCCGCGGCGCGTAACGTAGTTGGCGCGAACGATGTTGATACTTGTAAAAGTTTTTTTACCTTGTATGTACTTATTTATTTTAATACATATATATATGTATACTTGGAATAAACGTTGGTGAAATCGGGCCTTAAACCGCTAGGTAGATTAATATTCATCATCATCATCATCATCATTAACAGCCTGAAGACGTCCACTGCTGAACATAGGCCTCCCCCAGAGCACGCCACCTTGAGCGGCTGCTCGCCTCCTGCATCCATCGGCTCCCCGCGGCTTTCACCAGGTCGTCGGTCCACCGAGTGGGGGGCCGGCCTACGCTGCGTCTTCCGGTTCGTGGTCGCCACTCGAGAACCTTTCTTCCCCATCGGTTGTCAGTTCTACGAGCGATGTGGCCTGCCCATTGCCACTTCAACTTACTAACTCTAAGAGCTATATCGGTCACTTTAGTTCTCCTGCGGATCTCCTCGTTCCGGAGCTTATCTCGCAGGGAAACACCGAGCATAGCTCGCTCCATAGCTCGCTGCGCGACTTTGAGCTTACTAATGAGGCCAACAGTAAGAGACCATGTCTCAGTTCCATAAGTCATCACTGGCAACACACACTGATTGAAAACTTTCGTTTTCAGGCTCTGCGGTATTTTGGACGAAAAGATAGGACGAAGCTTCCCGAACGCTGCCCAGCCGAGTTGGATTCTTCGCGCCACCTCTTTGTCGAAGTTGGACCTACCTAATTGGACAATCTGTCCTAGGTAGACATACTTGTCGACAACTTCGAGAGTATCGTTCCCAACAATTACCGGTATAGGTGGAACATGAGCATTAGACATGATCTTTGTCTTGTCCATATTCATCTTAAGACCAACCTGCTGGGAGACTCTACTGAGGTCGTTGAGCATGGTGCTAAGATCCTCGAGCGATTCCGCCATTATGACTATATCATCGGCAAAACGAAGGTTAGTGATGTACTCGCCATTTATGTTGATGCCAGATCTTTTCCACTCCAAGAGCTTGAAAACATCCTCCAATGCGTTTGTGAACAGTTTCGGAGAAATAACATAGATATAGATCTGTATATAGATTAATATTCTAGCATGTGAATATTAATCTGAATACAGAATTATTTTTGTTATAATATAATATTAATTAATACAATATTATATTTAATTTAATTTAAGTTGAATAATTTTTGTAACCTAGCTTAGGCATTGTCTATATTGTTTCCGGCGAAGGAGGCCTGGACCTCATAATACGGGCCCTGAGCCTAGTGTGGGATCCAGGGTTTCTAACTAAATATAAATGTTACCTATATGCCTTGTCCAAATAAATGTATTTTTCATTTTTTCTTTTTTTTTTCTTTTTTTTTCATTTATTTTAATATCATTTTGTACTGTAGCAAATGTAGTGTGGCATTATATAACTTATCCCATTTTTTGGAGTCATTATCAATACCAAGCCGATGCGATAGATTTGATACATATTGATCCACACGTGACCGGTGTCAGGAGAAGGTAGTAGGTAGGGGGAAGATTAAAATCTTATATTACCTAATACCTAGTTTCAAAGGATGCTAATGAATTAAATTACACCCTGTATAAATGTGCGGATGAGATTATTAACGGTGGCGAGAGGTGTGATGGTAGAAACGCGATGCCGGTATCGAATAGTTCTTCAACGCAGCGCAGTGTTATGAGGAAGTAACTTTAGGTACATGTAAGAAACTTCCAAGTTTCTGAAAGAACCAGCGTTTGTAGTGCAGCTTATGTTTTTAAACCACAGATCTAGAACATTTTCGTTATTTAAAATGTTCTGATATTGTTGCTTCGGTTTTAGATATTTTTCTAATGTATTATAGGTCTAGTAATAATTCACAGCGCAAACGACTATAAATCCTATTTTGTGAAATTGATACATGTAGGTATTGTAGGTAACATCGCATACTGCAAGCACATAAGAAGATAGCCTGTCTCATCGTTAACGGTCGATCTATTTATCAGGGGTGGCCAAAGAGTCGACCGCGGAGGCATTTGCAGCAGCCCGCTATGTAACTTGCGCTGCGTTATGAAATGACCAAAAAGTCCCATTGTCAATTACCTACTCGCACCATTCTCGGGTACCCCTCGTGGTCAAACTATAGATTTTCTTGCACTACGTGAAACCACAGAGAAATGTCCAAAAAAAATTATGAACTGATCTATGATTCCCGTGTGAAATGATCACAAAACAACGTTAACCTGGGCGATATTTTCATATATATTTTTCATATAGTGTTTGATAAAAAAAACTGCAACTTTAGTCGAATGGAGGCGTTTAGAAACTAGAATATCAGAAGTATCGGAACCCTCAGAACGCTAGTTTTACTTGTTTCTTGTCCTCTTGGTTTTTTTCCAGTTTTGCTGGGCGGTAGACCATTTGGGTGCTTCAGAATTATCATGTAAACCGCATACTCCAAAAGTTTGGCCACCCCTGATCTTTATGAATGGTATTTATGTATGTTCATTTTAAAATGGAAACAGACAAGCTCAACTCTGCCTTATCAGCATCTTATTAAAATAATTATGTACTTAATTGTTTAGCGAAATTAACATTTTCATTTCGCCCACTTAAAAGCAACGATTCCTTTTAATATTAGGATCCTTCCCTGAAAAGGGATGTCGGGGTAACGACTTCACCTTTTACCTGCAAGAATTTGAAAACGAAATGAGCGGCAGGTATGCTTTTCCCCGTAGCCATCAAATATAATATTCTCAATTCACAACAAATGCTGATTAACTTTTTATGGCTAAAATCATGGTTCATGATAAAATCATCAAACTAAAAGTTAGTGCCCTTGAAAATTGTATTATTGTTTATCGAATATTAAACCTCAAACGAAATAGCCATACATGCAGTTAGGTTCACAATTTCACAAATTGCTAACCAATAGAAGCGAGTTGATTCAAACGAATTTTACTTTCATTTGTCCGGATGTATAATCGCAACTAGTTGGCAACAGTGAAGGAAAACGCCCCGATCGAAACCAGTTGCGAACGGCTGGAAAGTTATTTATACTCGTGTACAAGTCGCATTTTTCAAATAATCTTGACTAAACTTGGTTCTCCAATTTCGTAAATTACCGTACATACATCTTAAAATAGTCATCCTCTTTGACTTTTTCCCATTTCTTCTTGGAGTCGGATCTCAATCTAACCTGTAGCGGCAAGCTACCAGAATTACACGAGCCACTGTCATCTGACCTCGCAACCCATAAGGAACCAGTAACAGGGATGGTTAGATAAGGCGTCAGATTCTATCAGGCGTCCGACTACCCATAACGAATGTCATAGATGTTCTTATGACAACCGGTGGCTTTACGTGCTCTCCGAGGCACGGAGCGATGGCATCGAAAACTGCACATAACTAACTTACTAGATAAGTCATTGGTGCAGGGCCGAGGATCGAACCCGGTGCCGTAAGATTGCGAAGCGCACATGCTACCGCTCGGCCACCATCGCAGAGATAGCACCAGTATAAATTCTA
This sequence comes from Ennomos quercinarius, assembly GCA_910589525.2. Classification (NCBI taxonomy): domain Eukaryota; kingdom Metazoa; phylum Arthropoda; class Insecta; order Lepidoptera; family Geometridae; genus Ennomos; species Ennomos quercinarius. Next base: position 2,843,389 of record OU342502.1, read on the forward strand.
AATTCAAAGTAGAAAATTGTGGGTAAATATCACCAGTACAGTCATAAAAATGGCCAGGTTTTCTATGAAATTAAACTATAAAATTTACTACACCCTATGCAATGTAATAGCGCTCTAGTTTAGTCGACAGTAAATATTTATAGTGTAACTTTAACGGCGAGGGACGTTTTATGTCGAGAACGGGACTATCAGAATATAAAATGGAGATTTAAAGGGATTCCTTTTTTATAGATTCGTAACGTACAATGGACTGGAAGTAGTTAGGCGTGAAGGGTCAAAATAAACGAGCCTCTTCAAGATAAAACTGATCTTGAACTTGGTCTCATTATCTCATCACTATTTTTTATAATGAGACCTAAGATAAAACTGGTAAGTAATTAACATAATAGTGTATTCGGGGATTTACGCTCCTTCTAGTTTAGCAGGACCCCTTTTCGCAAAAACTTTGGTGTTATCAAGCTGAAATTCAGAACAATTACTAAGGTCCGTGGTCTCATAATCCCGTAAAAACACAGGTATCCAAATTAGGCTTAGTGTACATAGATATCGGTAGTATAACTTAGATGTACTTATGTTTAATTTACCTGTACCTAATAAAATAATTTTTTTTTTTTTTTTTTTTTTACTATTGTTAGAGTACCCAATTAAAATTAAGCATTCTAATTATATTACAATCTAGCCATCGATTTGGCTAATGAGTAATTTTAATTTAACCTAAACTTCTAATAAATATTATTAAGAATGTGTCCAATAACACGTTTCTTATTGTCTCTATTAAGGTGAAGGCACATTGTTCTTGTGTTCTTTTCAAGTAGCACTTACACTGCACCACATTAGACTATCACGTAATTAATACACTTTAACACTACATTAACTAAACTAACTCAAAAGGTTTTGTTCTTTTTAGTCTTCTAACTAGATTCGTGTGGTCGAGGAGCTGGATTGCCTCAACATTCACGTGATGGTGAAGTCTATGTTGATGACTTTCTGCATGCTTTTTAATAATATTGTGGACGAACTCTATTTTAAGATCCCGATGGAGGTCGTCGTTTCGTATATACCAAGGTGCATTCACAATTTCCCTTAGTACTTTATTTTGGAACCTCTGAATGGTTAATATATTGTTCTGTTTAGTACAGCCCCACAGCTGTATACCATAAGTCCATACTGGCATTAGGACTTGCTTGTATAATAATACTTTGTTGTGTATCGACAGAGTAGAGTGTCTTCCAAGCAGCCAATACATTCTTTTATAACGTAAATCGAGTTCTTCTTTTTTTTTCTTGACGTGGGCTTTCCAGCGGAGCTTCACATCAAGAGTCATACCCAGATACTTGGCCGTATTCTCATATGGAATCAGTTGGTTGTTGATATAAATAGGAGAATACTGATGGATTTTGTTACTGAAGTCAATGTGAATCGATTTGGATTCGTTTAACTTAATCCTCCATTTCTTAGTCCAATCGTAAACTTGATTGACAGCCATTTGCACCTTTTCTACTGCTTCTTTGTGGGTATTTCCCAAGGCCATTATTGCAGTGTCATCAGCAAAGGTCGCAATGGTGTTATTTTTTAACTCTGGTATGTCACAGGTATATAGTAGGTACAGGACCGGCCCTAGAACACTACCTTGTGGTACACCAGCTTTTATTTCCTTCAGATCTGAGTAGGCATCTTCTTGCCTTATTCTAAATACTCTCTTAGAAATATAAGATTCTAGTATATCGGCAAACGATTTTGGAATAAGTGTCCTCAGTTTGTATATAAGGCCGTCATGCCACACTTTATCAAAAGCTTGCGCCACATCTAAGAATACAGTAGAACAAACTTTTTTATCTTCAAGTGATTTTTCAATAACATTTGTAATTCGGTGCACTTGATCTATTGTTGAGTGCTTTTCTCGGAATCCAAACTGGTGTTCAGGTATTATGTTTAAGCCATCTATTATAGGTTTTAGCCTTTTCAGTAGCAACTTTTCCATTAACTTTGACATTATGGGCAGCAGGGAGATCGGCCTGTATGATGTTGTTTTGTGGAGAGGTTTCCCTGGCTTTGCTATCATTATAACTTCAGCAACTTTCCATAGATCTGGTATGAACTTCAATCTAAAGGTGGCATTAATAAGCGTTGTAAGTTTCACAATTGCCTTTCTTGGCAGATTGTGAAGAACTTCTCCGGATATTAAGTCGTATCCAGGAGATTTTCTAGGGTTAATATTAATTTTAATCTCGCGCAAGACTTCTCTCGGTGTGACAAGTTTTATCTCTTCTTCATCTTGTTTCAATGTCATTTCATCCATATGAATAGCTTCTTCACTGTCATTAGGTTGAAATATGTTTTCCAAGTACTCAGCGAATCGTTTGGCTTTTTGTTCGTTATTCACTGCCCATTTTCCATTTTCATCTTTTATTGGAGGAATTTGGATAATGGGCCGTTTTAAGTTCTTAGTAACCTTCCATAGAGAGTAATCAGTACTTCGGTCATTGGTTAGCTTCTGAAGATACTTGTTACTTGAATCATCATTAAAGTTTTGAATTTGCCTCTTAATTTTTTTGGTTAGGTTGTTTAACTTTCTTTTATCTCCAGGGCTCCTGGATTGATGCCATATATTACGCTGTTTTCTCTTTTCATATATCAACTGTTTAATTTGTAGGGGGTATGTGTGCCCTTTGGTTGCCGCTTTCATTTTCGGAGTGTTTTTCCAAGCAGCTAGTTGTATATTATTTATAAGAGTTTCCAATTCTGTGTTCAGGTGCTCCGGTGATTTCAACGGAACTTTGAGATCTATAAGATTTTCTAGGTCTGTCTTGAAATTTTCCCAGTCGGTATATTTATTAACTAGTGTGAGTGGTTTTTCTATGTACAAGATATTCTCACATATTTTCAGATATATTGGGGAGTGATCTGAATTCATGTCATAGCTCTGCTCTGTTTTTATATAACTAGATGAAATATTCTTAAAAATAAAAAAATCTATTAGGTCAGGTAGTTTATGTGGATCTGTTGGCCAGTAAGTAGGCATACCTGTAGACGTAACGTCACATTTCATCTCTCTGATTGCTGACAGCAGTTCTTTGCCCTTGGTTGTAGACAATCTAGAGCCCCAGTACGTGTTTTTCGCGTTAAAATCACCTCCTAAGACAAATCTGCTACCAAGAAGCTTCAGGAAGCTTATATAGTGCTCTTTCTTTAGCGCATATCGAGGAGGACAGTATATGGCTGAAACAGTAAGAGTATATCTTGTTGTTTTAAGTCTTATCGCTACAGCTTGTATCTCTTTCTCTTCATGTTTGAAATCTTCGTAGTGTTGCAAGTTTTCTTTGACTATGACAGCACTTCCACCTCTTGCTGTATTGTCAGGGTGAAGTGCATGGTAAATTTTGTATCCTTTGAATTTAATGTGCGATTGTTTTGTAAAATGTGTTTCAGAAATAAGACACACATCGACATTCTCTATATCCAAGACTACTTGTAATTCATTTTGGTGTTTTTGTAACCCGTTTGAGTTCCAAGCCATAATTTTAAGTTTTTTATTCATTTTTTCGTCTTAGTAGTAGCTGTTTTGGCGCTATTTTCTATCTTTTTTAGTCGTTCATCAAACGACATCATGAGCCTTAATATATTATCTAACTTCTTATCATTAGTTACAGCTTCGTGAGAAACCAGAGGTACTTTAGCTGTACCTCTTGCAGCTGCTTGAGCGTATGATACATTTTTAGATGTTGTACGGGTAGGCAATCCTGCACTTGATTTATTGTGGTTTGAATCACAGTGCTTAAGCACGTTTTGCTGTCGTGTTACTGAAGAATTTTTTGAAGTCTTGTTTCGTATTGACTGTATTTCTTTGGCTATAGTACAACCTCTATAATTAGCTGGATGTGGAGCTCCGCAATGGACGCATTTAGGCTTTTCCCCCGAAGGTTTTTCGCAGTCCTTAGTCCAGTGTTTGCCTGTACATTTGACGCACCTCGGTTCTTTGGAGCAGTACTTTTGTGTGTGTCCGTAAGCCTGGCATCTTTTACACTGAGGGACTAGTTTAGTGGTTCTCATAGACTGCATCTCTATTTGATATCCCAGTACTGTTCTAATGGCAAAAATTTTGTTTATATCCTCGTCGTTTTCAAAAGAGAGCATAAACATATTGAGTGGCTCCTTAGTTTTCCAACTCAATTTGTTCACTGCTTCTATAATTTTGAAGCCCTTCTGTTTTAGATCTTCCACGATTCTCTCTGGCTGGCATGTATGGTGCAGTTTTTTAATCATCACTCTCACTGGCCTTTCTTGTTTATTTTCGTAGGAGTGCCAGAGGCAGTTGTTATGAGTTAGGGCTTTTGTAATTGCCCTGTAAGAATCGTCACTTAAGGCGTTTACTTTAAGAGATTCCCCACTCATCATTTTGATACTGAAAGTGTCAGCTGCTTGGATGTCTATCAGACAGTCGTAAAAACCTTGATAGTCTTTTATTCCATCAACTATGATAGGTGGTGGCTGGTGGACTTTTTTAGTTTTTGGCTTGTTATCCTTGTCATCTTCTTTCGTTTCGTCTTGAGTGGGTGAGGAGTTAAGTTAATAAAATAATAAATAAAATTATGCCTACATATACATATATTTTTGGAAAATGGACACAGATGTAGGTAATATAATCAAAACCAAAGGAAAATTATCCAATAAGAATAAATTGCCATTCCTAGATTGAATTATTGGATGAAAAAGTTAACTTGGATGTTGTGAAAAAAATAGTCAATGATTTTAAGTTTATCGAGTACTCCAGCTTATGGACAATTATCGGGTATGACTTGTTGACTACACGCAGTACTTAGGAGCATTGTATATTTTTTGCAGCGGTCACCCATCCAAGAGAAAAAAAAAAAAAAAAAAAAAAATTGAGTATTGAGTATTGAACGTTGCTTAACTTTACAAATTTGTTAATCATGGATGACCAAGCATTGCTATGAGCGCTTGTTGTTCTAGACTGACAAATATAGTAAGAAGAGAAAAAAGTCTACTTTATTTACTTTTTATCTAAACTTTACACTTCATAAATGTAATAAGAACTTTATTCAGAAAACAGAGTCTAAGCCAAAGACATCGAGTAGCTTAAACTCTAAACTTAATACTTAACTTGGTTACGGCGCTAACTTATAGGGCCAATTCAATATAGCCATCACAACAGCCGAGCGATCCAATTTCCATTTTCAAATAGCTTCTGACATTTCGATATAAACCGATAAGAGTATGCAAGGAGTTTTGGCGGGAACTCGAAAAAGTTCACGTCGTTTCATTGTATTATTTTTCTAAACTTGTGCTTTTTCCAGTGTTAATGGTTAAAATTGGTGGTGTTTTACGCATTAAGTGCTGAATTACGAGCATGAGTGTGGGCAAGTGATATAATGTAGTGAAACGTGGTTTTTCGTGTTGCTTCCAAAATTCCATAGAAGCTTCTAGTAAAGTCGCCACCACTTTACTAGGGTATGACTTAGACTGGATTACCTGACTTAGACTGGACTGTGACTAAGACTTGAAGACTTGACTTTACACGTGAAATATTCCATAACTCGATGAATAATTACAATACTTGACACTGGCTAAATACACTATGTGTGGAGCCAAAATATAAGAAAAAAAAAAAAAAAAAAAAGAGTATGCAAATTAATTATTACCGATACCTGTTCTCTGGTTCGATGAGTACCTAGTACCTACCTGCCTACCATCCAGTGACCATTCGATGGAAAAATATTTCACTACCATTATTTTAAAAGTTTATCATTAGTAGTTCATTGTTTCATGGTTTAAGACAATAATATTAACTTTTTTTTTTAATGTGATTGAATGACGTGACGAGCTAGTCGTTCACCTGATGTTAAGCGACACGGCTGCCCATAACAGTTGCAGTGTCACCCGGAACTTTAAAACAATAAAGTTTCGCGTGACACTGCACTGCGCACGTCATCCGGAGACATCACCCAGTCTAGTAATCAGATTACTAGACTGAGTGATCAGATCATATAGTCTCATTTGCCCAGTAATCTCACTAGCTACAACGCCCTTCAAACCGGAACACAGTAGTGCTTGCACACTACTGCTTGGCGGCAGAATAACTGGCAAAGCGGTGGTACCTACCTAGACGAACTTTGCAGAAAAGTCCTACCACCTAGTATTCTCTTGCTAGTAAAAATACAAAAGCTAATAAGCTAAGCTTAGAAGCTTTCAATGCGCGTAGTAACGAAAATATTATTCTAACAGTAATACTTGTAATATTATCCTTCGTTTAAAAAAGTAGTTTCATGGAGTGAATTTCAAGGTGTAAACCACACACTTTTGGTTTCAACGTCTAGTCAATACTTCATGTTTCTATCTTACTGATAATAGGATAAGGTTGGAAATAATTAAACGACCTGCCCTTCCGAAACAAAATAGTTCAGGTGGTGTTAACCGTTCGGTAAAACAATAGGCTAGTGTCCTACTGTTTTTTATTGCATTAATTAATAATAATCCTCAAAAATAAACACCCGTGAAAAGAAAAAATAAACATCTCAAAAAAATACAAATACAAATACAAATATCTTTATTGCAGTAAATGTGGTACAATTTGGTCTTAATATAGAATTTTTAGTTTCGTCACATTCAGCTTGAATAAGCATACAATAGTCATATTATTTCTTATGTCATTTCTTCAAAGTTACAAGCATTTTAAAATAGAATAAAAAGGGACAGCTCAAACATACAGTGACGTCACTTTTGCTCGTTCATAGTACCTCATTACTAAGCTGTGGTAGCTTTACATAATCTCTTTGGCATGTGACTTCACAACGTGCGTTTTCATAGTAACTGTGGGGAAACTTGTTTTTCGAGAAAGGCACATGGCGATGCCTCTTCCAGAAACATTAAAAGCTTTATTACTCCTTGATTTATTTACCGATTTTACTTATTTTTCAATTATTGCATTCATTTTTAACCTACCTTATGAAAATAATATTTACTTGTTAATTATACAACAACTACTAGTCTACAACAACAACAACAAGCAACAACTAGCAAGCAACTAGTAGTCTATTATAGAACGAGTATTTACAGAAAATCGTTTCATAAACCGTATAGCAATAGTATCCGAGGATACTTGTTTAAACATAACTACCTCACTATATCACAGCAGAAAATTATTCTCGCTTTAAAATGCGCAGGTGTGACAATGACCTAATAACGTTTCCTTTCGACCTATTTAAATCTTAACCATGACGTTTAGATCTAAAAACCACTTAAACGTTTTGAGAATAGGGTACATATTTGTATGGTCGTGTAATCTGACTGAGCTGTTTGGTTATGTTTGGAACTGTGTATTGCGTAGGTACCTTATGGACGCGCCATTCCAATTGACGTAATATTCATTTCCTCCTTACATAGGTACCAGATATACCTAAGCCAAATAATTTTATTTAATTTTGTCCTAAATCGCACCTGAATATTATTGACTTAAAATTGCTATTAAACAAGTAGATTTCCGCAGGAGAACTAAAGTGACCGATATAGCTCTTAGAGTTAGCAAGTTGAAATGGCAGTGGGCAGGCCACATCGCTCGTAGAACTGACAACCGATGGGGAAGAACTCGAGTCGCGACCACGAACCGGAAGACGCAGCGTAGGCCGGCCGACGGTAGGTGGACCGACGACCTGGTTAAAACCGCGGGGAACCTATGGATGCAGGAGGCGAGCAGCTGCTCAAAGTAGCGCTCTGCGGGGGAGGCCTGTGTTCAGCAGTGGACGTCTTCAGGCTGTTGATGATGAAGTAGCTTTCAATTTCAGCATTTCCAGTAACGAACTCGATAGAAACATAAAATAAAATCTGCGCTGAAACTGTTCATTTTACGCCGGAGTTGAGCGTAACAGTGGTCGAGAGAACTCTTAACAAACTTTTTTATTGTTCGCAATTTTTAACCGTTTCCACGGAGAAAGTTAACGACGCAGTTAGGCGATAACAAGCTGTCATAAATTGGATGTAAATGCATTTTTAGCATCTATGCTAAAAATCGCGTAAGCTCTAGCTTACGCGATCAGAATAAAGGGAATGTCTTTTCGGTTGGTTCTAAAATGTGAAGTGGGTGGCGCTAACGCTACAGACTTTTTTGCTAAGCTACGATATGGTGAGGCATAGAATCTATACAATAAAACTGTAAAGGCTAAATCTGTACATAGAATAGGTTTTGAAAGATTTAATTCTATCCGACATTCAACAATCTTACGGCATCGGGTTCGATCCTCGCCCCTGCACCAATGACTGTGAGTTATGTACAGTTTTCGATGACATCGCTCCGTGCCTCGGAGCGATGTCATCGACAACATCAATGGCAATCGTTACGGGTAGTCAGACGCCTGATACACTGAGAAAAAAAATAGGTTACGGTTACGTTTTGTCGGACAACGTAACATATTAGGTAAACACAACCGAGTGCACTTGTTAATACAGATTTTGTGATTTTACTAACTCATTAGGTTATTTTAACCTTTTACCCAGTTAGGTGATTAACTAACTGGTCAACCTATTAGGTTATTTTAACCTTTTACCCAGTTAGGTGATTAACTAACTGGTCAACCTAACTGGGTAAAAGGTTAAAATAACCTAATGAGTTAGTAAAATCACAAAATCTGTATTAACAAGTGCACTCGGTTGTGTTTACCTAATATGTTACGTTGTCCGACAAAACGTAACCGTAGCCTATTTTTTTTCTCAGTGTACCATCGTAGATCGCCTTTTACCCAGTTAGGTGATTAACTAACTGGTTAACCTAACTGGGTAAAAGGTTAAAATAACCTAATGAGTTAGTAAAATCACAAAATCTGTATTAACAAGTGCACTCGGTTGTGTTTACCTAATATGTTACGTTGTCCGACAAAACGTAACCGTAACCTATTTTTTTTCTCAGTGTAGAGTCTGACACCTGGTCTAACCATCCCTGTTACTGGTTCCTTGTGGGTTGGGAGGTAAGATGGCAGTCGCTCGTATAATTCTGGTAGCTTGCCGCTTTAGCTTAAATTGAGAGCCGACCCCAATAACAAATGGGAAAAGGCAAAGAGGATGATGATGATTCAACAAAACATTTTATTTCTTATTTTTTGTCTGTTTGTTTGTCCGTCCCTTTGAACATGCATTACGCTACAAGTACTGAACAGACTTCGATTCAACTTGGTGTATGATTATAGCTAATCGTTCTTTTCCCCTGTTTTTTTTTCTCCTACCATTCTTCTCTTTGACTGGGTTAGGGTGTAAAACTAAATAATCCGTGTGTGTGGGATATGTAGATAATATATACGTACAGTGCACTGACTTATCTGTTCAGGTGCATACTCAGTCATCCTTTTTTAATGAGGCTATTCCTTACTCTGTAAGAAAGAGATGGTGAAAAATCTATAAATCTGTAGCTGTAACTAAAGTTGTTTCCCAAAGTTAAATTTTTGAACTAAATGCTCAACCCCCAGGCTCTACAGACCAACTACGCTTTAATAACGAGGTTGAATGGAAGAAGAGGTTGGTTCAACTAAAGAATCTAAATAAAGAAGGGTTGCGACATGCCTTTGTGTATTTTCAAACGCCTTGGTTCAATTCAACTAACATAAACCGTTCCTTTGTTACAGGTAAGTTTGCATTATTCCCCTGAGTGCAGCTGCCATTTACAATGCACTCGGTGTACGTCTTCGCATTGGTTATACCGAGCTTGGACACGTGGAGCCGGAGGCAATCTCACGGTAAATCCATACCGACAGGTATTAGAAGAAACTATTGCCGTCGCGCTGCGCCAAGTCTCCCCCGTTGAGTGTGATAGGGACAGCTATATGACGAGATCGATGTTTCCTCTTCCAGAACTGAACTGATTTAATCATTTTTTGCAATTTAAATAATGAGTATGGCATTGGTTCTCTTTTTTTTTGAATGCGCGTTGGTAGTAACGGGGCATTTTTTGGGATTTTTGAAGAGTCATTTTTTATACAGTTAGTTTCGGAAAAAAAAATAGCAAGTGAGAGGGACATGCCTACAATATACGTAAATTTTACAAAAATTTGTCTAGAGCCATAATCCAGGAAGGAAATAGGGGAATACCTTGACATATTTGTATGGAGAATCACAGCTCGTATGTCCTCTTAAGAATTTGTTAACTTTTCTTGCGCATACCTTAAATAATATGTCTCAGTAATAGGAAGAAAGGTTCTCGAATGACGACCACGAATCCGAAGACGCAGCGTAGTCTGGCCCTCTACTAGGTAGACCGACACGATCTGGTCAAAATCGTAGGCAAGCGCTCATAGTGGTGCTCTGTGGGGATGGAGGCCTATGTTCAGCAGTGAACGTCTTTTAGCTATTGATGACGTCTAAGTTGTCAGGTTGCTTTAGAAGTCGTACAAAGCCTTTGGTTTAACGTGGTTCCGAAGGCCGCTGCTCTGGCCTCACAGCGCAGTTGGTATTAGTAGCTCAGCCTTTGAACTTGTGGGTTGTGGGTTCGATTCCCATTCCGGAAAAACATTTGTGTGATGAACATGTGTTTGTTCTGGGATGTTATTTGTACGTATTTAACTAAGTCTAAGTAAAAAGTATACAGAAAGAAAGAAATAAAAAACAAACAAAACAACACACAAAAACAAAATACAAAACACAACATACATATACGTTTATTCGTGACAAACACAACATTACACTACATGATATCATATCACAATACCTTAATAATAGGTATATTACCTGTATACTTCCTGTATAGGTAGGTTACCAATAATGACATTACAAGTAAACAAACAAACATATATAAAAAACCTACCTAACACAAACACCCAAAAAAAATCAAAACATTCTATCTGTTGCCTATATTACTAGCTTTGCTTAGTTTGGAGCTGGATGGCGCTGCGTGAAATGCCTACAAATATTTGTGTAGGTATTTATTTATTTAAATGATATGTACTGGTTCAGTTATAGACAATACGTTGAAACAACTTTTTTCCTCCGTAATAATGTCTAGACAATTCTATTTAGTGCTTAGTAAACCCTTATTATAACTGCCTTCTACAAATTACATGTTACAAGATGAGACATTTGATAACATGTACATCCCAAAAAGCAATTTCCAGACAATAATGAAATAAGAAACACGAATACAACAAAACATTGCCTTAGGGCAGCTTAACCAAGTATCAAAATTGCTTGAGTATACATTTAATCTTACTTAATTAAACGCAAAACGCAAACGTAAAAATATATTCAGACAGAATTCCGTTTTACGCAGTTTTATTAACCGCTTAGACCCGCTTTCGACCGGTAATTACTGGAATTATTCGGCTCGCTGATTGGACAATTTTGGAATTCGAAAATTGAAATGTTGCGTCGGAGGGTTGAGTGAGTACCTATGTAGGACGGGCCTTTTTGCAGGAAAAATACAGGTTATTTCAGTTTTTTACAGTTTTTTATTTGACTTGCTAATTAGTTCCCTTTTGTTACGTAACTACTGCTTTTTCCGCAGTTTTTGGGTGGAAATTAGCTTGTTTATCATAATTATCATAGATGAGATGAAAAGTATGATTTAAATAAAGTTTCCATTATCTAGTAAGTAATGTGCAGTTTTCGATGCCGGCGCTCCGTGCCTCGGAGAGCACGTTAAGCCGTCGGTCCCGGTTGTCATATGAACAACTATGGAAATCGTTACGGGTAGTCAGATGAAAGAATCTGACGCCTGATCTAACCATCCCTGTTACTGGTTCCTTATGGGTTGCGAGGTCAGATGGCAGTCACTCGTGTAATTCTGGTAGCTTGCCGCCACAGGTTAGATTGGGAGCCGACCCCAATAACAAATGGGAAAAGGCAAAGAGGATCATGATGATTGCTAAGTTTCATTTTGATTTCGTTTCAAATCATAGCGCCGAGACACCAAAAAGACGCAACCCTTATATAAGACAAGTTAACAAACAACTTTGCTAAGCTCGTCGACCAACCCTTAAAGCTGGGATTGGTGCGACGAGCGCGGTCTATTTGCTCAGTAAACAGCCTAGCTCAACGCTTGTTGTGCTTAATAAGATACAAACACGTTACGTTTACATCAGACAAAGCTAAAACATGAAAGAAACTAGAGTTGCGCCGCGTTTTCACCCGGAAATTACCTGTTTTCTTGGGGGGGCAGTTTTCTGGGATAGATTCGTTATCCTATTTGATATCGGTAATATAAGCAGCTTGTGTGCAAAATTTCACCTAAATCGGTGTAGCCGTTTTGACGTCAAAGCCACAGAAACAGACAACGCGCAACGTTTCATTTTTGAATATTAATGGAGATTATAATATCAAAAGGGCGTTTATTTTACAGAAGCGTGCCATTCGTACTATGGTACACCACGTATGGGCATACCACCGTGGGAGTCCTGCAGAGATAAGTTTAGAGAACTGCAAATCCTGATGGTCCCTAGTTTGTATGTTATGGTCTTGCTCACAGATGTGATTAAGTTTAGACATAAATATGAGACAGCGGAACAGAAAAACATTAGATTAGAAACACGAAGAAAAGACCTAAAATGTGCTCTTTTGCCAAAATTGAATATTGCTAAACACTGTTCCAGGTACCAGGCTGTCAAGTTATTTAATTGTTTGCCCATGGAGATGAAATCAATCGATAGTCTCTCTATTTTTCGAGTAAGACTGAAAAGACTTTTGTTGGAAGAGTGTTTTTACTCCGTACAGGATTTTATTGACAAGAACGGCTGTTTGATTATCGTTTTCTGTTATTTGTAGGTACATATTAACTGGAATTAGGAAATCATTCTTTAAATATTGAATTATACTGTTGATTTATATTTAATTATAGGTGATTAGAGTTTTAGGTGAATTTCAAACACAATGTAAAAATTGTTATTGAATAAATAAATTATGAATTATTATGAATTATGATTAAAAGAAGAGAGTGAAAATCGTACTAAAATTAAACTTTGCCCGCTGAACAATTAATAATATTCACTGAGTACCTAATATTAATTCTTCAGTCAATCGGTACTTAAACTGAGATTTTATTCGTGTAATGACTCGCCTGTTAGCTCAGTTGGTAGCAGCTCTGTCTTCTGAACTATAGGTTGTGCGTTCGATTTCCACCTGAAACAAAAATTTGTGTGATGAACATCGATGTTTGTTCTGTGTCTGGGTGTTATATTGTATTCTATTTATGTATTTACAAACAAAAAGTATCGTAAGTATTGTATCAGTTATCTGGTTTTCTATGCTCAGTTTTGGGGTTAGATGGAGCTGTGTGAAATGTCAAAATAAAAAAGATCATTTTTATATAATTTTAGTTATGTATGATATCTCTGGTGCCAAAATACAATCGCACATTTAAATAAAATTAAGAGAGTAAACGACAACCGCTCAGCTGGCAACCACAGAGAGGAAAAACAATCTCGGAACCACAGATAGTGCTCGCAACGCATTGTGTAAAGTCGCCGCTGCGTCTGAACCCGATGCGAGCGTCTGAGTCGATGGAATTGAGTGGCATCGTTAACACAAGTGGATCTGATACCGACATCGAGTGCCAGCTCCTGGCCAGATGGCCTTCCCGGAATTGAATTTCAAATAAATAACGAGGGTCCTGCCTTTTATATATCTTGGAAGCCGAATTGTTTCAATTTCCTGAGTATTTTAAGACTTGGATGGGTATTGTATTTATTTTACTTTGTGGAAATTTATTGACCATCGAATCTGGTCAAGGCCCGTATTACAGAGTGATGCTCAGTTGTTGCTGGATCCGCAAATCGAGATTTCCAATCATTTTATGATTATTTTATGTTTAATCTTAACGTTTATTGGCAACGACACTACCAGCCGCACTGCCAGTAGTGTTACAATTAATGACACTACTATGGATAAAATTGTACAGACAACACAAATAAGTACAGGACTTTTAGTATGCAACTGCAGGGAACATGTTCATCCTTATCGGAAACACTAGAGTACTTAACAAAGAAATTACTGGGCAAATAAGATTTTATGACCTGATCTCACAGTCAAGAAACCTTATGACTAAACAGACTGCTCATGTCTCAGGATGATGTGCACACTGCACAGTAGTGCACAGTGCAGTGTATAGTGTCATGCGAAACGTAATATAGAGTTGCGAGTGGCACTGCAAGTGCAACTGGCATGGGCCACCGTTAGGTGAACGACTAGGTCATCACTTCATTCGTTTAATTAAAAAAACTTATGTTATTTTTCTATGAAAGTTTTTTTTTTTACATTCGTTACAGAATTGTCAAATAAGAGGTTTCCGTCTAAAGCCGTAAAAGGGCATGACAAGGATTGAGATAGGATAGAATTGGGATCTTATTGAATCACTATGCTAATGCTTCCAATACAGACAGCTTCGAATGGAAAGCGAGGATTTCGCGTTATGTTTTTTATTTATATTTTTTAATGTAAACGAATGACGAGGTGACCTAGTCGTTTGCCTGATGTTAAGCTTCACGGCTGCCTAAACTATAAAATTTTGCGTGACACTGCACTGCGCACGTCATCCTGAGACATCACACAGTTTAGTAATCTTATTACTAATCATAGCTATATATCATAGCAGATCATAGTTTCATTTACCCAGTAATTCACTATCTACAATGCCCTTCAAACCGGAATACAGTAGTGCTTGCACACTACTGCTTGGCGGCAGAATACCAGGCAAAGCGGTGGTACCTACCTAGACGAACATTGCAATAAAGTCTTACTACATAAGTTTGGCACAACGACGTGAAAAATTGTGAGAAAATTTATGAAATTAATAATAATGTAAGTTGTGAAACAGACTTTGGAGTAAGACTTCCTTTTATAACACCACGCATTCGAGAAACTTGTGAACAAAAATAATATTTCAATAACTTAGTTAAGGTTGAAATATTACCGTCTGCCACGTACGTCCCCCACGTGATGGCAAACGGTAACGCTTATGGCTATCCCCCCCTTGGTGTAAACAGCATCGTTTTACCTAAGCCAAAGCCCGCCCATATCAGTTATGCCATTCATTATGTATGATAATAGCACTGGACCAAAGTGTTGTAGAGCCTTTTTACCCAAAACATTTTTCGCACAAAAATATAGGATAACCAACAATAACTCAAACAAAAAGGGCACTCAACAACGAAAACAGCGCACAAGGACCTCACGCTTACGATTCCGTACGTTACGTCCCCTGTCCATTCGCCAAATTGACCTAAAATTGAGGAAATATCTTTGATAAATCAAAAAGGAAGATGGGTCACAGTAACATTAATTTTGACGTAGGTACATTTTATGTGATTGAATGACGTGACGAGCTAGTCGTTCACCTGATGTTAAGTGACACGGCCGCCCATAACAGTTGCAGTGTCACCCGGAACTTTAAAACAATAGTTTCGCGCGACACTGCACTGCACGTCATCCTGAGACATCACCCAGTCTAATAATCAGATTACTAGACTGAGTGATCAGATCATAAAGTCTCATTTGCCCAGTAATTTCACTAGCTACAATGCCCTTCAAACCGGAACACAGTAGTGCTTGCACACTACTGCTTGGCGGCAGAATAACTGGCAAAGCGGTGGTACCTACCTAGACGAACTTTGCAGAAAAGTCCTACCACCAGTAAGACATGAGAGACTTTAACGTTTTTCTACTACATTATTTTCTGTTTGACCTAGGTACTATAAGCGAAACAAAGTATTGTATGTAGGTATGCCCTAGATAGTAGTTACGTTTTTAGAGTTCCGTACCCAAATGGTAAACCGGACCTTATTACTAAGGCTCCGCTGTCCGTCTGTCACCAGGCTGTATCTCATGAAACGTGATAGTTAGACAGTTGAAATTTTCACAGATGATGTGTTTCTGATGCCGCAATAACAACAAATACTAAAAAACAAAATAATATCAATATTTAAGGGGGCTCCCATACAACAAACTTGATTTTTAGATCGTTATTTGACCGCTAAGCAGTAGTGCACTATTATGTTCCGATTTGAAGGTTATTGTTGCTAGCGAAATTACTGGGCAATAAAGACTTTATGATCTGATCTCGCAGTCTAGAAATCTTATTACTAGACTGTGTGATGTCTCAGGATGACGTGCACAGTGCAGTGTCACGCGAAACTTTAATGTAGAGTTCTGAAATTGCATCCGATAGGGGTGGCCGTGACGCTTAACACCAGGTGAACGACTAGCTTGTCAGCGTCTTTTCCATAGAAGTAAAAATTCTATATATATGTCTAAGTATACAATTATCTTTTAAGCGTCACCATGGAAGAAATTGGTTACCGCTTACCATCGAAATCCCCCGAACCGATTCCGTAAAATGAATTTCTGTTTGTTCGCATTACGCAGCTTATTTACTTACGGGTTTAATATCGGGCGAATTAATATTGGAAATAAATTAGGTTGATGTTGAGACCCACGTTTTCCCTTTAAGTATTGGATAAAGGATTTCTTGAAAAAATTAGAACGGCTGGCTAATTACGTAACTAGGCACAAGTTTGCTACAGCCGTAAATTTCGTAATCATTGCTGTCAGACATCATTTTGGCAGAGCAGAAAGCGATCGAGCGCTAAATCACGTTCTGTCGGACAATCGATGAACTAAAAGTGCATTATTTTGTTTCCATCTATTGCTGTTCTGTTGCTAGTGGCGCTAGTATCAAAGCTCAAAGTGCATTCAGCGACAGGCGTGCAGCAGGCGGGCGACTTACGATTTCCAGTGACATCTCGCGACCGATTGCAAAGTATTTGCTGTCGCTTTGCTACTGCTGTTGTAACTTTTACATAATACGGGCACGGAATTGTGCTCTGGCTTGTGAATTGCAATGAACGGTAACTCGAAATTACTGGGCAAAATATTGTAACATTTGGGCAAAGGGAAAAGTTTTTGGTAAAGAACGTGTCTCACTTTTTTATCAACCATCATCATCCTCTTTGCCTTTTCCCATTTGTTATTGGGGTCGGCTCCCAATCTAACCTGTAGCGGCGAGCTACCAGAATTACACGGGCGACTGCCATCTGACCTCGCAACCCATAAGGAACTAGTAACAGGGATGGCTAGATCAGGCGTCAGATTCTATCAGGCGTCTGACTACCCGTAACGATTGCCATAGATGTTCTTATGACAACCGGGACCGACGGCTTAACGTGCTCTCCGAGGCACGGAGCGATGGCATTACAAACTGCACATAACTTAATAGATAAGTCATCGGTACAGGGCCGAGGTTCGAACCCGGTGCCGTAAGTTGCGAAGCGCACATGCTATCGCTCGGCCACCATCACTCTCAACCATATTTTCACTAAATATCATGCGAAAAGTGACCAAACGTTACAAAAATGTGTTTGTGAAGAAATAAAGAAGCTAAGAATCTCGAAGGCTAAAAAATTGTTTATTAACGGGGTATTTACCGACGATCTGATTAAAACTACCTCCGAATATCACTTTAAATCACATCGTTGTGACGCCTGAGCGATACGCTGCTAATCCGAACAAATCGCAGGACCGAAACTTTGCGGAAATATATCTGGTTACAGAACCCGGAATTTGGTTTGTGTAAACTGGGATCATGAGATCTCAGGCAAAATATCGGTTACGAAAGAGGTTTAACGCTCGTCGTTGGAGAGAAAATGTGGGTTTTATAATAGACTTGAATAGACTGTATCAAGTTTAGGTACTTGCTTTAAATGGCGTAACGTTGAAGATCATTTTATTTATGGGCGGCCGTGTCGCTTAACATCAGGTGAATGACTAGCTAGTTACGTAAGCTAGCACGTAGCTAGTACGGAAATATAATTATGTGTGCTATTTTGCATAGGATATCAATCAAAATGGTATAGACACAAATCCCACGCACAAAGAGTCAAGTATACATTAAATGAAAAACGAAATGGATATACCTAATAACTATAAGCTGCAATGTACGCAGTACGCCCATTTCCAGCGATAGACATGGCACACAACCAAAACAAAAAAGTTTTTTTTAAGAACTTTTTAATATTTATAAACCCTCGAACTTCGTCTTCTAAAAAAAATGTGCAATTTATCATAAAGCATCGTCTAGCGAGCTCTCGAAAATAACAAGGATCTGTTTCAAAATGGCGGCCATATTATTTTCCCCGAGTCAAACTACACTTTAAGCCTACGCTTTAGCCTTATAATAAAGGCGCGAAAACCCTGTAGGTTATGTAAGTAGTATCTACACGAAAGTAAACAAAAAGCTAAAGGCAAAGAAAGCTAACTTTTATCGTATTTTTATATTTTGTAGCGCTCATATCGAAGCACGACTAGCTGTTTCTAACCGATCGGCAAAGTTAAGCAACGTTCGCTGCAGTCACTACTCTGATGGGTGACCACTACAGCAAAAAGTGGTATTTACAACTGAGTGCTATCGTGCTTCGGAGGGCACGTGAAGCTGTCGGTCCCGGCTGTTGTCGACAATAGCCGTTAAGCCAAGTCAGAAGCCTTTGGTAGGCCTAAAAAATTCTGACACCAGGGCTAACCACTTGCATACACGAGAAGATGAAGACCGCATTTTTCTCGCGGAGACGTGTACGCTATACGCCTTCTTCTATGGAACACAGAACCGATGTGTGTATAATATATAACCTAATAGTGAAATTGGATTTGGATTGTATATTGAAGTCAAGTTATAGTAAGTTGATTCGGGTGTGGGAGTATAGCTTTTATATCTGGAACCGCCCACGTTCATTATTTCAGAACTTTTAATATAAAGACTTCGAGGAAAAATAGATTTATTTAATAAAATATTGTTGCCATGAAAGATTTTACCTATAGCTTATTTTGTTGGTTTAATAACGTATATTTATTATAATAAAATAAGCTAGTTCATAAACCAGTAGGACATTATTAAAGTGTCTGTTAAGATTTTCATAGCCGCTTACTTTTACCGATATTTGCAGGATGAGTAACTGAGTAAGTAGATGTATTAACTGAATAATTTAGCAAATACATTATGTACCTACCACGTAAAAAGAACTCCACCCAATCACATAGCGTAAGCCACGGCCCAGTGGTCCGGAAACGTCTCTAATGCGATCAACCACGTTGCCAATGGAAATTTCTATTTAACATTCAACAAGAGTCCGCGGAAACACTGGACGGAATGGAAAATAATTTAAATCATGAATATACAAGTGAACTTGAGAAACGTTTCGACGACTACTTTGCGAACAGTTGAACCTTTGAAAGATTGTGTTTAAGACGTAAGAGAATATGTTGGCGTAAAGTTGTAAACACCGTCAGAGAACCATCCGAACAGATTTATCCATCTCGACAAATATAGTCCATCCAAGATCCGGACTGCCAAACCCCCCAGCGTATTCTAATACCAGTAAAAAAAATATCTAGTGACTTGATAGGTATTTCATTTCACACATCTCTTTCGTGTCACCAATTAGTTCACTTGCTACTCTGTAAAATTGTATTGTCAAGGGAATTCCAACGTTTGGCACAATTATTGGTCAGTTTACGTCCGATTTCCGAGTGAGAGCTCTCCCTGGGTGGCTTTGATCGATGTGTTTCAAACGTACGTTGGGCTCTGTGTACTGAACAGAGGTAAATTTGTTGGCTGTGTGCTGTGTAATAAACTGGATGGCGTTATGCGCCAAAATACAAGCGTGTGATCGATGTATACTAACGGGATATGAGAAATGAAATGAACTTTATTCCTGACACACAATATCGCTTAATACAATACAAGGACAATATAAAATTTCATACAACCTCTTAAGCGATACTGCGCGATGTCAGGAATAGGTCGTGGCTCAGCATATAACTAAGGCTGCACACAACAACCTCAGTCACTGATTTTCAGCTGCAACCCATGCCATGACATCACGGACGTAACACACCTTACACGACTACAAATTACAAAGTTTATTACAATTTACAAATATGATACATAAATAAATCAAACCCAAAACACAGAGTACCTATGAACAAAGAAAAAACATTTAAAACATTAGACGATAAGGTTTAGGTTACGGCAGGCCTAGAAAGAGCGCTCTTTTTTAAGGTAGGCTTGTAGCGCTGTGCGAGCTGAACTGTATTTATTTCATTGCAACTAGAATTGCTATTTAATTAAGTGACTTTCCGGAGTGGAGCTTCTGTACCTGTGCTATCTATTCACTTGTTTCAATGAAATGGGAATTTGGGTAGCTAACACATCACTCCAACCTATATTGGCAAGCCATAATCACCTGTAACAGCTGCAAACCGCCAACAAAAACAAAAACTGCTGCTAATTAATCAAACAAACCCTGTCATCAAACCCCGTATTAATGTTATCGTGTATTTTCATACATTTCGCCGTTAATAGGGTACATTCCGGTTCAGTGGGCTGCTTCAAAGAGACTAATATATCGCCCGCTATAAGCGGACCTGACGTCAGGCATTCCAGACAAATAGGTGAAAGGATTGGCGGATAAAAAGAGGAGTTTAAAGATGAAATTAGATATAGCGTCTTGTAAAACACCCATTGTAGAAAGTTTGTAAAGACTGCGCCCCGATTCGCAATTCTTAGAAAAGATTCGAAAACTAAAATCTGTTTCCTTCATCTACGTTCAGGATGTGTCAGGTGAGTGTAGATTCCAAATTGGAACCTTTCCGATTGTGTTTAGAACTTGTAGCACGGCATGACGGTGTCCAGTATTCTCATCCCATGAATCAGAATGCGTAGCCCATAGTGACGATCCCAATTAAGGCAGTCATTTGTTTATGTTAATTTGTAGCCACAGGCATTGTCTGGGTCGATGTAATCTTAAAAGGTTTTTCGATGCCTGCGACGGTATCACAGATTGTGAGCGACGCCAGTGTTTCCTAATCCTGTAATTTTTCTACGAGTTTCCATTTTAGTTTTAAATACCGGATTTAGCAGCCAACGGTCACCCATCAGAGTAGTGACCGCAGAGAACGTTGCTTAACTTTACCGATCGGTTAGAAACAGCTAGTCGTGCTTCGCTATGGTCGTATATACAAAAAAAAGCCGGAAAGAGCCATAAAATACAACACTTTTTATATAGGTACAGCCAAACTAAATAAAACACTTAAAGATCTTCGGAAACAGCTAAGCCAATCTGTCAGGGAAGTGGCTGCTCGAATCCTACTCAAAGTTCCGTCCTTATTGACATTGTAGCCGCTTCACCTGAACCCACAACCGGGGGTCGGTAATTGATCGGTTGGCCGCAACGTGTCCAAAATGTTCGAGTACGTGAACTTGTTAATATACTTGTTAAGCAGAGATCTATCTATGCTGGACTTTGTTGAATAACAGTATGGTCTGAGTCTTAGAGTATACAACATAAGCAAGCTATGCTTTGGGTCTGTGTGCTGTGGTGCTAAAGATTTTTATTATTTATGTAATTTTTCTATATCATCATTCATCATTAACAGCCTGAAGACGTCCACTGCTGAACATAGGCCTCCCCCAGAGCACGCCACCTTGAGCGGCTGCTCGCCTCCTGCATCCATCGGCTCCCCGCGGCTTTCACCAGGTCGTCGGTCCACCGAGTGGGGGGCCGGCCCACGCTGCGTCTTCCGGTTCGTGGTCGCCACTCGAGAACCTTTCTTCCCCATCGGTTGTCAGTTCTACGAGCGATGTGGCCTGCCCATTGCCACTTCAACTTACTAACTCTAAGAGCTATATCGGTCACTTTAGTTCTCCTGCGGATCTCCTCGTTCCGGAGCTTATCTCGCAGGGAAACACCGAGCATAGCTCGCTCCATAGCTCGCTGCGCGACTTTGAGCTTACTAATGAGGCCAACAGTAAGAGACCATGTCTCAGTTCCATAAGTCATCACTGGCAACACACACTGATTGAAAACTTTCGTTTTCAGGCTCTGCGGTATTTTGGACGAAAAGATAGGACGAAGCTTCCCGAACGCTGCCCAGCCGAGTTGGATTCTTCGCGCCACCTCTTTGTCGAAGTTGGACCTACCTAATTGGACAATCTGTCCTAGGTAGACATACTTGTCGACAACTTCGAGAGTATCGTTCCCAACAATTACCGGTATAGGTGGAACATGAGCATTAGACATGATCTTTGTCTTGTCCATATTCATCTTAAGACCAACCTGCTGGGAGACTCTACTGAGGTCGTTGAGCATGGTGCTAAGGTCCTCGAGCGATTCCGCCATTATGACTATATCATCGGCAAAACGAAGGTTAGTGATGTACTCGCCATTTATGTTGATGCCAGATCTTTTCCACTCCAAGAGCTTGAAAACATCCTCCAATGCGTTTGTGAACAGTTTCGGAGAAATAACGTCTCCCTGTCTCACGCCTCTTTGCAATGGAATTTGTTCCGTACTCTGGTCCTGTAGTCGGACTGACATAGTGGCCTTACTGTACAAACACTTCAAAACTTCGATATACCTATAGTCAATTTGGCATCGCTGCAAGGACTGCAGCACCGCCCAAGTCTCGATTGAATCGAAGGCTTTCTCATAGTCCACAAACGCTAGGCATAACGGCCGATTATACTCTTCGGTCTTCTGTATAATCTGGCGCAGCGTATGGATGTGGTCTATGGTGCTAAAGCCTTTTCGGATTTTTCTATATACACGGTGGAATTTAATTGGTTCTTTTCCTTAAATGTATGTACTCAGCCCATGCTATAGAATAATCGTATAAGGTGCAATTAAATAAAAATAAAAAAATTATGCCTCTTTACATAACTGGATAACAGCCGAAATGTCTATTTAACGCTACACACAGCACGGGCACCGGCTGAGCGCTTTGTAAATGTTTCGTAGGTAGGTAATAAAACATAAACACCTGCGCTACCCGTCCCGCTCTCACACAGACAAAAAACAACGTGAGTGCGGCTTATCTCTTATCTTTGCTAATAAAGACTCCCAATTTTCCCTTCATACTTTATCGGGCTTAGGACCGTCAGAATTACTTACCTACTAAGAAAATCAGCTACGACCAAAAGGGTACGGTAGGAACTTGTGGATCCCTGATGCCATGTGCTCGTAAAGTGTCCAAGTGCTGTGGCTGTGCGTACATCCACCTAGCCTCTGCTAAGTTGTAGCTTGACAGCGTATAAAAACGCACCATGTCCAACCACCCAACATTTGAATAATTGTAATGTCAATCCATTGTCCAAAATCGCGATGCGCGCGCGTAAACGGGACACAAGTTTTGCCCCTGGAAGTTTTTGACCGACTGACCTATTTTCTGGTAGACTGGTACTTGTTTTAGGAAGCGGCCCGCGCGCATATCCGCTGCACAAAAGAAAGGGGCGGGGTATTCTTTTTGTGCTATTGGTCACCGCGGGCGGCGCCGGCGCGGCGGTCGCTGTTTGAGCCAGTATTCGGTCGGGCATTTTATTACGTTGTACTATTATCTATTCCGTGCTTTTGTTCAATGTCGCAGGGCTTTTCTTTAGAATTTGAATTCGCAGTAATTTGATAATACCTAGATTTAAGTTTTAAATCCATAGTTTTAGTTATATAGGAGCGTTCTATAGCATGGACTGAAGAATAGAATAGAATAGAATAGAAAATATTTATTCCTGACAAAAGGCACAAAAACAACGCAAAGTTACAAACTAAGTACTACAAACAATAATAGTAAACATTTGTTGCCTGTTGCCACGAATCGGTCCCAACTCAGCATGGTGCTGGTCGTACAACCAGCGCTGGTCTTCCGTTGGGACCGGTTCAGTGTCGTCACGGCGCAGGTTACAAATTACAATTATGTGAATCTAAATACTATGGGATAAATTATAACTCACAACATTGAAAAATGATTCCCACAGACGATGGCCACAAAGAATATTATACTCCTACACTCCCACCACCATTACAAAAGTGTAGTGGAAGTGAGCCAGCCAGTCACAGAAACATTAGTGTGCACTCTTACTGGACATTGCCAATGGCTCAAACATTGGAAAACGTAATAAAATACTAAAACAAAGCTCTATCACAAACTTAATAAACTGTGGCTCAAGTAATCATTAGCTTGAGTAACAATACTATTAACAGTAAAAAAAAAAGAAAAAATCTACACGTAACCACGGCTAATACAACTTCGAGGTAAAATAATATTTTTTTAGCGCGATTAAGTCCTGTGTTAAACAAAACTTTGTGTTTAAACCTCAAATTTAACAAATATTTTTAAGAAATACATCAGCAGAATCACGTAGCATCATCAAACAAGGATTAAGCAGGTAAGTAGATTAACTATGTTCATAAACACTTTTGTATAACATTATAATTATTTACAGTTACTTTAGTTAATGATTCATAAATATTAGTTAACAGAAGTGTGTATGCTTGCACCTACATATGAATTGAGTAATTATATTTTATTTTTCTTGTATGCATTTACATTAGAATCCCCACATCAGATAACACTTGTGTCGTGTCTAAGAGTTGCCTCCGCTCTCTGATGTTCGAAAAGGAATTTCTTTAATTTTATTCTAAAGCTATGAATATTTTGCAGGTTCCGTATGGGCGGAGGTATGTTGTTCCAGCACTTGGAAGCTGCGTAGCGGAAACTCCCTCTAAAAGCAACTGATCTGTGATGTTGAGTCATAAGCTGGGCCGCGCACTCCCGGGGCCCCTGTTGTCTGCGACTACATGTCCAAGACAATTTTTCATGTAGATAGCTCGGCGCTCGATGCTTTATAACGCCAAAAAGAAGGCAAGCCAAATGAAGCTTCCGGCGGTGTTTCATTTTCAGTAAGGAATGTTCGTTCAAATACGGCGTCACATGGGCCCTTAACGGAATGTTGAAACAAAAACGAGCACAGGCGTTCTGTACCCGCTGTATTAAATTCTGTGTTTTAACTAGTAAACGTGGGCCAAAGACTGCATCTACATAATTTAACTTGGATAATATGAGGGATTCTGTCAACTGAATACGTAAACTTTCTTTTAAATATGGTCGACTGAGTACGTACATTGAAGGAAAAGAACCAATTAAATTCCACCGTGTATAGTCTTAAGGTCGGTCGATAACTTCTTTTGTTTATCTATCGTAAATGCTATAACAATGACTAGAAATTGGTACTTTATAGGAATACTTATGGGCAGACCACATCACTCGCATCCTGACGTCAGATGTGGGAAGAAAAGGTCTTGTGTGGTGACCACGTATTGCAACCTTACTTAGGCCGGCCCCCCTCCGGTGGTTGCTAACACGTATGCGACAGGTTACTTTGATCCCGGTTTTTTTTTCGTGAAAACGAGGAAAATTATGGGTGACACCGCTGGGTGCCTCTAATTTGTATTTAACCCCTTCAGCAGAAAAATCAACCTCTATCAACGTACTATTTATTGCTCGAAGTTAAACAAAATACACATTGTAATATCTTAATTTCCAAACAAACACTGTTCATTCCGTATTCTATCTAGTCATCCGTTTCTTTCGCTTCAGGGACCTTAAATAAGTCTGTCTGCTTATGAATTATTCGTCGAGGTCCTCAAGCTCAAAAGGTCCAAATCGACGTGAGCACTCCAATAAACTTGGGTCATTACCGCTGCTAAAGGCCAAAAGGCGGAATTTATTCCGCATACGGATTAGGGTTGTCAGGCTCGCACGTACGCGACGCATATTTCGGCTAGATTGGCCAACGACGTGCGATGTCGCTCGTTGGCGAAACTGTAACATATGTTATGAGAAGTCGTAGAAACAGAAATTTAATGCAAGAACAGTAAACATAACTTTTTGTGTTTTCAAGGGGATTTGTGTTGATAATATATTTACATACCTACGTACAATGTACGATAAGTAAGATAATCATAATGCTGAACAAACCCAGTTGAGTACATTACAAACTAACTACTGGCAAATTATTATACACAGTCAATGAGTACGTGTTTTAATAACTTAGCTAACTTTTTCGTTTCATAGAATTAATTCACTGCCGGTGATCTTACAACGTAAAAATTTCAGTGATTTTATGTAAATAGATCCTAAATCATTTGTTTTCTTTTTCTAACTACTGGGAGACCCAGGCAGCCTCCGCCCAGAGCGTTTACATAATTAATATATTAAGTGGACCCGAGTGTATTTTTTCTCGGTAGTACCAGCCCTATAGTCAATTCTAATCCTGCCGTCCACCTTTTCCGGTCGATACTGAACCGTATGAAAAATCCGTAAACATCACGTTCGGATCCTCAGCTGAACACTGAACTAGTCTGGGACAAAAATATACTGTAACGGTGCGGTCAGACGATGCGTATCGTTGTGACACGATACGGGTTGTATCGTATGATAATGCTATGTTCGTGGCATCTTAGCTACGCCATTAGTTACCCAAGGCTCGTATTACAAATCAACGCTCAGTCGTGAACTTCGTAAAGTAATCATTTTGTGATCGAAATCTTGACTTGAGTACTGCTACACGATCATGTAATTGCAACCGATAGAATTAAAAAATCTATGAATTTGAAACTTTCAATACGCAGTTTATGTGCATTGTTACTGTGGAAATTGTTTAATTGTTATTGTTCCTGTTGCATTGCTATAAAAGTTCGGTGATCAATCCGCTGATCGACGATTGAGTGTGGCGTTTTCCTGTGGCGGTCCATATTGCTATGAGAATACGCATTAGTAACCGTGTAAAAACAATAGTAACAGAATAATACTATTTGGCACAATTTTACAACCGATTTAAAGTTACTTTTAATGAAAATAGGGTTTTCCAGCAAGCATAATAGTCATTAAGAAATGAATTTGTCTTTATTATTACGTAGTTTTATAGCCTACGCTGCAAGCCGTAATAATCTGGTGCGTATCGTACTCATGGGCCGTTGTATGTCTTGCAAACCGGTGATACGCATCGTGTGTTGCTGCCTTAAAGCTCCACGTAATAGGATACTGTAAACCAATCACGTGGGTACAATATATCCTCAGAGTGTAACTGAGTACTAATGTATGGTGCATGCGGATACAGATACACAGTACAAATACTGCGGCCCAGAGTATACTTTCAAACCGAGTCTCTGTATAACGGTAAAATGTACAAAATGAATGGTATTTTATTTTGTACACTTACTTCTGCATTTAAAAAAATAAATACATGATTAAGTATTATTTACCACCCGTAAAAAGTAGCTAATTCATAAGTTCCAATCAATGGGGATTTGTGGAGTTTTTGTCTACAAATTATCTTTCATTGAGCTCATGATGGGGATCTGCGCACAGAAAGTTCAGAAACAACTGTTACTGCAACGTGACGCTTAACATCAGGTGAACGGCTAGCTCGTCATACCACTCCTTTACATAGAAAGAAAGAAAGAAGAATGAAAGAAAAACTACTGCCCCGGATTAATTACATAAGTAGCAAGTATCCTTTAAGTAGTAACCATTGAGCGTTTTGTAGTAAAATTAAAAATATTTTGTTAAACAAAACTCTGGTCTATGTGACCATGACACAGCCTTCCCTGCATTACCATGCCGCAATAATTAATTATAAACAGCAGCAGAGAATTAAGGCGTGAGGTCGTGAGGCTTCCGAAGCCTTCATCCACTTACAGGCTTTGCTCTACTTAGCCGGCAATGTTTTATGGCTTGTTTCTACATACAAGCCTCGCATGTTTCACTTATTGTCTACTAGTTGATGCCCGCGGTTTCGCAGTAGACGTGGAATACAAGAACCCTTTTATTTTTATTTTTGTCTGCTCTTTGCCGTCATGACTTGTAGAGACATCAATGAGTATCCCGCAGCTGCTCTTTGTAACAACTATAAGCTGCCCCCCGTGGCGTAAATGTGGCTAACCGGGTAGACGATTTCCCGACAGGAAAAGTATTTTGACACGGATACTTATATCTGGCCCATAAATTTGTTATTATATGTAGAAATAGTTATTTGTTATACGAGGCTGCAAAGTTGGTTTTTGGCGCGAGTACTTGAATTGAAACCTGAGCAAGCGAAGGATTCTAGGATTGAATCCTGAGCGTATAGCGAAGGTTTCAAAGGTACGAGACGCCGAAAAACTTTGCTACCGAGTACAACACACAACTTTTCACCTCACTACAGCGAGGAAAATGTAAGAAAAACCGCTAAAAGGCTAAGAAAAGATTAGTTTTTAGCTTATTAATTTTTTTATGGGTGGCGGTAACGCTTGACATCGGGTACTGGTTTTATACTCTTTGGTGCTGGACAGTGCGATTATTCTAAAAATGAGGTTGGTGAACGACAAAAAGATGGTATCTTTTAGGAGGTAGTCTGTGGTATTAATGAGTTTTCAGTGGACTGGCGATATCAAGAAGGTTAAATTCGGGCAGATCTGTGATTAAATCCTCAATTCTTGACGAGAAAATTATTGAATTGAAACGTTCGAATTTTTAAAACACTTTCCACGCTAGCGAGTAAAATGCGTTTTTGCGCCCAGATTTTGAATGACAAAGAGAACCTTTCCGAGCTAGTGAGGTGAAAATATTGTTTTTGGACCTAGGTTGAGTGAATTAGGAAACTATAATGGTCATTCCGAGCTACAACCACTAGCAAGTGTGCAAGCACTACTGTGTGAACGACGCAGGTAGCTCATAAATAAATTATATGGACGTATATTCTTGTTCACTCATATTTTTTATGGTTTTGTAACGTACTGGGTAGTTAAGCAACTAAAAAATTTTTAATTTTTCTTCAGTAAATATATAGATAAAACTAATCTTAATTTAAAAATTTTCATCACTAATGCACGTAAACTGCGTAGTGAAATTGTTATTATATTTATACAATTTTAGGTTTCAATCGATTTACATAATTCAGGGCCAGCTAGGCTATCATGTAATTTTCTTTCAATCGATTGAAACGTAAAATTTGTGTGGATTTGACAGTTTCAGTCCGCAGTTTATGTACATAGTTACATTGGGGGGACCGGGAGCTCATCGCGTTTTCCAAAGTCTATCAGAGCGCCTGGTCGATGCGACGCGCGACCAAAATGCTGACACTTATTTGGCCCAACGCATCAGCATTGCAATTCAACGTGGCAATGCGGCCAGCATGTTGGGTACGCTACCTACCGGTAGTGGGCTGGAGCACTTGGACTGGCTATAGGCCATCGCGGCTATTATACGTTCCATAAGTGTTCTTTGTAGTAGGTATTGTAGCTAGTTTAGTTTAGTTTAGTTTAGTTTTAATTATTGTAGTAGTTAGCTAGAGTAAGAAAGGCAATTTGCCCGTTAAAAAAAAAGTTACATTGGAAAATTGTAAATTAGGAGTGAAATTTCGCCTGTTGCATTCCTATATCCAAGTTACGTGAACATCCACTACAGTTTAGAAAAAGCATAGAGATTCGCACAATTTATAAAAAAGAACTAATAATGAAAAACATAGTTTCTTTCCCAGTATTACCTATTGTTTTTGCAAGAGTTTGAAATGTCTTATCTTTTGTTTTTGCGGTATTTTTACTTTTCGAAACCGTATCTTTACTGGCGCAATTTATACATGAAATTGGAACACAAGACAGTGGAGCCTTAATTTTACATTCAGAGATAGTGGGTTTTAAAATGGTCAGTATTTACGACATTTTATATTCTTCAAGATGGGGGTAAAGATAGAGCTCGGAACTTAAAACGGTACATTGGATCAATGTTCTGGCTACCTCCCATAGATAAGTTCTAGCTACCTTCATAAATGAAACAATAAGACACGTATTAGTCTGCAATCTACAATTTTAAGTCGTAGTCTGCATCAACAGCCGGAAGTCGTCAAATGCTGAACATAGACCTGCCTAATAAAGCGTCACTTTGGACGCTTACCGTAGGAGGCGTTTGCCGTAATCACCACGCTTGGCAAGCGTCTTGGTGATCGCAAAAGATTTGAATGTACCGAATTTATCTGTTATTTTTCAACTAACTTTTAATAAAGCCAATAAAATAACCGGCCAAGTGCAGGTCGGACTAGCGCACGAAGGGTTGTGTACCATTATCTATAAAAACGAACAAAACATCACGTTTGTCGTATGGGAGCCCCCTTAAATATTTATTTTATTCTGTTTTTAAGTATTTGTTGTTATAGCGGCATCAGAAATACATCATCTGGGAAAATTTCAACTGTCTAACTATCATGGTTCATATACAACCTGGTGACAGACGGACAGCGGAGCCTTAGTAATAGGGTCCGTTTTACCCTTTGGGTACGGAACGCTAAAAAGTATGTGTCTGTTATTTTTCAACTAACTTTTAATAAGGCCAATAAAAAAGGGAGTCAAAAATTGAAAATGGGTTTCATTGTTTAGTACCTTGCGTAAGTCAAAAAGATTTAGTAAGATTTTTCTTGTAATGCTCAATTAATTTTGCGGTATTGCGTGGAACCTAACCACCAAGCCATAAAACGTACCATGAACATAAATTAGTTCCAGGAATTACCTTTCAATAAAACACACTTTATGTGCCTTCTCTTATCGAGTCATTAACAAATCCCCTATTTTATATAGGTATCCCGAAATTTATCGAGTCGAATTCACGGTGGTATTAAATTGATGGCACACCATTACGTTGAAATCAGTTGCTATGTAAATCTTGGTCCCGGCTTGCGTTAGGTATTGGTACGGAATTGCCTTCATTTTCTTCGCTTTTGGGATGGGAATAGATATGCATATGTGTAAAATTTCGATGGTATTGTTTCTATTATACACTTAACGTTATTTGCTTAACCCAAAACTGTGAATCTATGAACGTTGCAATGTGAAAACACTCATAAATATTAACATAATCAATAAACGATTAGTTATATTAAGTACCTACAGTTCATCTTATAAAACAAACAGAATGCTCATTTGATGGTAAGCGTCCCTAGAGTATAAAAAACATTGCATACTGCTTTTCTTTTATTTTTTTTTTTACGTAAATGAAAGGCTGGGTTTGTCGTTCGCCTGGCATCACGGCCGCCCATTACAGATGCAGTAATTATACCATATTTAGATATTATATTTATCCTTTAAGTATCGCTATCGATAAAACATTGAAATTTCGATATAATTATCGATCCATCGGTCCATCCCTAGAGGTTAGAACGGTGACGTCACCGGTAATGGCCGGTTAGTCCCGCGCCTCAGGCGTCTCCGGGAAAACCGAAAACCTTATTGAAGGCACTGTCATTGTGCGCCTGTGAGCCCATTCGCATTGTTTAGTGCTTTGTGATTCCCAATATCTTGATGGGGACCCTATTTTGCCGATATGTTTTTCTGATATTGCCCTTCTCCAATTTCGTTGTAGTAGGAATCGTGCGGCAAATATAGGTGTCCTTGCCAAAGTTTAACTACATTGATTATTAACTACACGTTAAGTTTCACGTCTTACCGTTTTGTCTGAACACTGTTTTCGCTAGATTATTCTAATTATCCTGGGGAGAAAAAGTAACTACGAAGAAATTTTGTTTTTGAAATATTTAGGTAATTTGTTCATCAATACTTTCGAAAGATTCTGCAATCGCCCCGTAAGTATTTATGACGAGAATTTTTGATGTAATCGAAATAATAGTATGTAGAGAAAGGGGAGGGGTATCCTTTCCTTTCCATTTCCACGTTCTAATGATCGTGCGCACAGATCAGAATAAAAATTACGCTCGCGCTCGATAGCATTTCTCAACATTTCATACGATTCAAGCACGTCACGTTTTTGAATAAAACTTTATGGTTTGCCTTCGCAGATGACATAAATGTATCCATTTTTAGTTATTTTCGCCACGGCTAAGCCGCGGGGAGCCGATGGATGCAGGAGGCGAGCAGCCGCTCAAAGTGGCGATCTCTGGGGGAGGCCTATGCTCAGGCAGTGGACGTCTTCAGGCTGTTGATGATGATGATGATGACTTTCGCCTTTATCAGGGCGCGTGCGTAATATGCGTTTATTCTCTGTTATCATGTGCAATCGAGCGTTAGAAGAATTTAATCTATAACGCCATCTTCTTTATTTAATTTATTAAAAACTAAACAATTATCAATGTTTTCTGCTATGTAGAGGTAAGCCTGAACACATGTTGCTATGAATAACGTAATGTACTATTTTCTCCTTACCAATGATAATGACACCAATAAGAAGAGAGAAAACACTGGGAGTTTAGGCAGGAACGCGGAAAAGTTCATGTCGTTGCATTGTACTATTTTTCAAAACTTGTGCTTTTTCTAGTCTTAATGTTTAAAATTGGCGTTTTACGCGTTAAGTGCTGAATTACGAGCATGAGTGTGGGCAAGTGGTATAATGTGGTGAAACGTGGTTTTTGGTGTTGCTTCCAAAATTCCATAGAAGCTTCTAGTAAAGTTGCCACTACTTTACTAGGGCATGACTTAGACTGGACTACGAATACCGGACTATGGGTGGCTTTTTGATCCGTAGTTAAGGTAACCAATGGTTAAAAAAGCTAACAAATTTTGACCATTGGTTAGAATTTAATAGAGTGTTTAGACCGGACTGGACTTGAATTTAACACGATGAAAAATTACAAGACTTGACACTGGCTAAATACACTATGTGGAGCCAAAATATAAGAAAAACAAAAAAACACTGAGTAGCTCTATATAGCTATTCCACTGTTATGCAGTGTTTAAGACGAGGTATACCAGCTGGAATGTAGCAAAAAATAACATTCAAATTATTCAAATCAAAACAACTTTACATAAACCTTTTCGTTTTATTTATTCGGCCATTTTAATATTTTCTAAGAAGATTGTTTTTGCGACCTTGAGACGTCTTCAGTTTTATAACCTTATTTTTTAAGCCGGGCAGGGCTTAGGGCTTTCTGAATAATTATAAACCTTTACAATAGGTTTGTTTTCCATCAAAGCTTATTTTGGAAGTGTTGATGTAAGTAACATAAGTGATGCGTTTACCGATGTAACAGGGTCGGTCTGGCCTCAGGGAATACCGGGACTTTTCCCGGTGGGCCGCACAGTGGCCGATATATCGAGCTTCCCTTTCATAGGATTTTCGAAAAAAAAAGTTGTAATTTTGAGTGTTTTTAGTATGCAGTTTTGTTGAGCACATCAAAACATTAAATAAATTTATGACTACAAGCTTTTTTTTTGAGTATTAATTGTAAAATATCAGTTTGAATATTTCAAATGTATGAAACCGGAATTTGTTTTCCTCATAACTTTTTTTTTTACCGTACGGTCAGGCTGGAATTGTTAGTCCCCCTTGCCGAGTCCAAGACGAAGCCACATGACCTTTGCCCTTGACCTCGGACGGCCACGTTTAGAAAATATGGGTGAATGAAAAATGCATGTTTTGACAATATTGTTCTATGGGCGATGTGCTTCCAGAAATTAGTTTTTTGAGCATTATTGTTACCATACCGATAAAACTCAATCTGTTTTATCTATTGACCTTAAAAATGAGCGTATTTTATCAAAAAATACCTATGTTTTTGGATTTTTGCTTTCATTTTTTTTGAAAACGTCTCCTAAATTCACGTCCTCGTCTAATTTTTCACTTTTAAGTTTACAATTATGTTAAAAACTGCAAAATGTTGTATAAGTATATGGTTGCCGAGTATTTTTTTCGAGTTTTCATAATAAAATATCAGTTTGAACATTTTATATGTATGAAACCGGAGTTATATTCCTCATAACTTTTTTTTTTATCGTACGGTCAGGCTGGAATTGTTAGTCCCCCTTGCTGAGTCCAAGACGAAGCCACATGACCTTTGTCCTTGACCTCGGACGGCCACGTTTAGAAAATATGGATGAATGAAAAATGCATGTTTTGACAATATTTGTCTACGGGTGATGTGCTTGAAACGGGGCAGTCCGAGGTCAAGGTCAAAGGTCATGTGGCTTCGTCTTAGACTCGGCAATAGGGACTAACAATTCCAGCCTTACCGTACGGTAAAATAAAAAGTTACGAGGAACATAATTCCGGTTTCATACATATAAAATGTTCTAACTGATATTTTATTATGAAAACTCGAAAAAAAAAACTCGGCAACCATATACTTATACAACATTTTGCAGTTTTTAACATAATTGTAAACTTAAAAGTGAAAAATTAGACGAGGACGTGAATTTAGGAGACGTTTTCAAAAAAAATGAAAGCAAAAATCCAAAAACATAGGTATTTTTTGATAAAATACGCTCATTTTTAAGGTCAATAGATAAAACAGATTGAGTTTTATCGGTATGGTAACAATAATGCTCAAAAAACTAATTTCTGGAAGCACATCGCCCATAGAACAATATTGTCAAAACATGCATTTTTCATTCACCCATATTTTCTAAACGTGGCCGTCCGAGGTCAAGGGCAAAGGTCATGTGGCTTAGTCTTGAACTCGGCAAGGGGGACTAACAATTCCAGCCTGACCGTACGGTAAAAAAAAAAGTTATGAGGAAAACAAATTCCGGTTTCATACATTTGAAATATTCAAACTGATATTTTACAATTAATACTCAAAAAAAAAAAGCTTGTAGTCATAAATTTATTTAATGTTTTGATGTGCTCAACAAAACTGCATACTAAAAACACTCAAAATTACAACTTTTTTTTTCGAAAATCCTATGAAAGGGAAGCTCGATATATCGGCCACTGTGGGCCGGTCCCTCCTTGAGCCGGTCCACACCCAGAGCCAAACACCGGCGCCATATTCCCTACATTTTAATGGAGAGCCGAGCCGTGATCACTGAGCTAATTATTATCTAACTACTTGCCAATAGGGATTGCAATCCGGCGTCATTTTCAATTCGGCCGGATCCGGTCGAAATTCCGTTGATCTGGCCGGATCCGGCCGGGTCCGACCGGATTGATTAAATCAGCTTAGTTTTCCCTTTCGTTCCAGATAGGACTGTTTATGAGATAACCAAGTGAGTGTAACATAGCAAAAAATGTATATGTCCAACTACTATGTGTATCAACTTTATTTTCGATGTTATAATTAAACAAACCATTAAAAATCTACTACTACAGTGTAACTATAATCAAATTTTAACGTAACGTTCAGGATTTCAGTTTTCACAGTTATTTCAATTTTAGTACACATTATTAAATCTAGCAGTTTTCTATTAGTTTTACGGTCATAATTACGACTTTAATTTTATGCTGAGTCAGGACCTATATCATGGTGACACGCAACATTATATTTTGTATTTATCTATTTGTGGTTTTTTTTAATAAGTGTCAAATTTTCATGTTGTAAAAATGTAATGTGTGATTTCTTGAATAAATGTGTTTTCTTTCTTTCTTCTCAGCATAATCAACTTTAGTTAATCTACTGAAATTCACAATAATTAGGTATTTGAACATGTGCCTGAGCATGCTAACAAGTGTCGTTCTTATGACAGACATCATGATGAATCTATCTAATGAATGGCACAATCATCACAAAAATGCTCTTATAACTTCATCAACTCAAGCTAAGATCAAGTTTAATCATCTTACACACCGATATGCATTTAAAGTAACCTATAGTCATGTAGCAGTGCGATTATTTGACCAAAATTGGCATCCCGGATCCGGTGACGTAGACGTAAAATGATGCCGGATCCGCCGGATTACCGGATCCGGTTTTCCGGATTGCAATCCCTACAGTTGCCAATAACTAACAAAAAAGTTACCAGAAGTTGTATTTTACAACTAACAGAAAGATCTGGTAATAAAGAAAGTGATTTAGGGTTTTAAACAGTGTTTTAAAAAGTCCCGAATTCAACCCAGCACCATTCAAGTTGGAGGAAAATTACCTGAAAAATATTCCGCTGCGCTCACGCATTTCATCATCATCATCATCATCCACAACCATTGTCATCCCACTGCTGGGTATAGGCCTCCCTTTGCACATGCCATCCGCCTCGGTCCGCATTTATAGGTATTATTTAGCTTACGTTGTTGATAAACCATCCCATCGTTTGACTGTTGTAAATTAACCTAAAAAATATCACAATTAGAAAGGAGTGTGGGCTGCTTTTTGAAACATTTTCCCAGTGTTTTTTTGGGTCCGACACCGACGCTGATCGGTAATGCAGTAAGAATTTGAATGGTTTAGAAGTGTTGATGTAAGTACATAATGCCTACCGGTATAATGCGGTAAGAATTTGAATGGTCTGAATAACCTAGGTTTTATTAATTAGGACAGGTAAATACGTAAACCGATACGCGTCACTTATGTACATTAACACTTCCAAAATATTTCACCCTTTAACCACGGAGTCCTTTATCCCTCCACTCAAGCACAGTGGTCTTAGCTTACGCAAAGTTGGACAAAATATCTCAAAACAAAACTACAGTTTAATCGTTCCGAAACAAACACGGAGGCTTCAACCATTCAACTTTGGGATCCGACCGGAAAGTTCGACGGAACTTTTACCTACGGGCTATCAATAAACGAATAGTTTGGGCACGTTCTGAAACGTCAGATTATAAAAAACTCGAGTTATTCTTTATTATTTGAGTACTGGCTCTGTCCCATCTTCCTCCAACTACAGTTCAAGCCGGTGCAGCCGCCATCAAGGCCGAAAATCTCAATCGACACAAATATGCACTCTTTGATAGGGCCTACATATATGTGTCGTTTGGGGTGGAGACAATGGTTGAAAGGGAATGGTTGAATGGAATGGTTTGGGGGCCGGCTGCTATGGACACTTACAGGGCCTTGGCGAAACGTTTGGTGGAGGCATCAGGTGACCAGAATGCTGGCTTTTATTTTGCACAAATCATAAGCATTGCCATTCAACGTGGTAACCCAGCACGTGGGAATGCCAGTATTCTGGGCACTTTTCCATCCACCAACGGGTTATTTTAAACTTTTCTATTTTAGATTTAAATAGTTATTTAAAGTTTTTAGGTATATTTTAGTTTTTTTTTTATGTTTATTATGTTTTTGAAGTTGTTGCGAATATATTAAAAAACTTATAAGCCTATTCTGTATTTCTCAGGCAAGTGAATCGTTATTCTTTTTGAAAAATAAACATGCGGATGAATCCGCGTGGTTATAATAATAAAGAATAGTGTGTATTATTTCGAGTCCTCTGGTGTATATTTTTTTTAAAGCATGACAACATGTCGGAATATTTAATACATACTTATATAACAAATACTTATTCATCATATCCATTATTTGCAGGTAAATTAAAAACAAACACATAAAACAGTGTATTGTTGTTAAACCGGACTCTTGTTCCATTTATACGGGATCAATCACCTGCGGGCACCACTGTGCAGCGGCCTGGTTAAAAATGTATGGGCACAGGTATGGGGAAACCAATCACTTAGTACAAATGAATCGTTCCTGCAAAAATGATGTGTATCAATAATACAATACATGTGTTGCGGGCCGTATTAATTATTTGTAGCGGTTAATTTTGATACCAGAGTTTCCAAAAAAACTTGGTCGTGCGAAACAATGCTGGGAGAACGGCCTTTCCTTTTCTAGATTTGTATATCCTGCCCGGTAATTTTGGATCAGTGCAGTTCCCAATCATAAGCCATATACTGCAAAAGGTTCCCTCAAATTGGATCCACAGCTGGGTTCCACAAGTGGATCCGCAGATACTTTTATCTCCTAATAAACATTATTTTTATATGCCACTTCGATCCACAAACAAGTGGATCCAAAAATACTAATATTTTTACATGCCAATTGAATCCACAATACTCGAACTGTTGAGGCCATTTCAGACATTTTTTAATTTTTGCCGAAATGTACAGCCGAGCTGTGGATTCAAGTGGATCCGCCTGCCTAATACTAATTACTATTATACCTGAGCTGGTTATAATAGTATTTAGTATTGCTTAGGCATGGCGGTTTGCCGAACACAGTGTGTTGGGCAAAAAGCCGCAGTTCTGTGGGTCTCATAACTCCCATAGTCACCGTCTACGATACACATGATATGAGACGGATGAATCCTAGACTTCGTCTGAAACTATCTCGTGGCAATTTTGGTCTTAGACTAATCTACTCGATACTATTAAAATCCTTCGAGTATCGTAGTGGAATAGTAATTGCTGTCTAGTCACTTGGGGTCTGGGCTAGATTTTAGTGGGAGTAACGATATTAATTGGTCTTCTAGGTTCTTTAGCTTTGATCTAGTATTAGAGATTTAAAGGCGATATTGCATCGAGGTTCAGGTTCATCTTAAAAATAATCATATTAAAATGCCATTTAAATCACAGGCGCAAATGAGCAGTTTACCGAATTTCAACTAAAATAACCAAGCTTTTACAGTTCCAATGTTCTTAGTAGTAGGTAGAATAGCTAGCGTACTTTTAGTATATAGTTATTTTTATAATTATAGCAGTTTTTACAGAATAAAGATACTTTGCCCAATAAAAAACTAAGATATTAATTATAGGTGAATCTACTAGGACTTAGCTCTCGATACAACATTGGTCTACCAGGAATTTTTCCAGTATCCAATAGAAAGCTCCAGAACACAGGGTGTATTGCAGTGGCCAAACTACTTAGCATCGGCAATCCATTTAGACCTGATACACGCGTCGAGATACTGTCCCGTGTCACGCGAGCATTACGGGAAATTAGTGCACGATACTTGTACTAATACTGGACTGTAGGGAACTGACGTGGATGGTGTAGAGGCTTGGTACTCACGGGAATTACAGGGCTTATATTATGAGTAAATAGCCATGGGGTAGATATTCATTTGGGTGGAAACCGCGCCTTTCCAATCGTAAAGTAGGATGCCGTCCTACTAAGGTCTTCGCAATTGATTACGAAGCTCTGGTTTCGTACGCGGCCGAAGGGGTGTCAACTTGCGCTATTGGCTGCCAGCAATTGAATAAGGAGAGGTGAAAACCAGGCGTACTTTGGGAGTGATCAGTATTTGACTGTCAGGCGGATGATGATTATACTTATGTATATGTGTTAAAGACAAATCCAGTACCGCGACGTTGGTCTTAAAAGCTTCTGGCTTCTAGCAAACTAAGCAAAGCTTGTACTATGGGAACCAGATAACCGATAGAATACTTAGATACTTTTTGTGTTGTAAATACATAGAATACAATATAACACATAGACACGGAACAAACACCTATGTTCATCCCACAAATGTTTATCCTTGGTGGGAATCGAACCTACAGTTCTGAAGGCAAGGCTACTACAAACTAAGCTCAGGCCAGTCGGTATACATTGTAGATGGTACGGTAAACCCACACGTAATTTACTAAGTTCATTGGTGCTAGTTTATAATTTGTAATTATGATAATAATGAGACGTGCCGTCCTTAATTATAAAAATTGAAAAACAAATATCGTTTCGAAGTTCCCAACGGTGCCTCGTCTAACATTTTCAACGCGACATAAAGAAATTGTTCAATTACCACAATGCACAGTTTATTAATATTATACCTGGACATGATCACTTTATCGCGGATGTTTATGGCGCATATAACTTGATGATTCATATGACATAATGGAGAGTTCGGGGACTCCACTTAATATGCGTTTAATGTGGAGTCGTTCGTATAACTTTATTTGAATTCAATGGCCTTATTACCGAATAGCCATTATTGTATAACTAGCAGTTCTGCGAACGGTAGACTTAGTGAGCACAAACGTTTTGGTGGTCCTATGCTCACACCGCTGGGACCACACGGTATGATGCTATATTTATAGTATGTACTTAGTATGTCCCGAACTCAGACCTTACGGCTCTACATCTTGACCACCTCATAACCGATTTTCCTCATATTTGAAATGTTTGTTTAGAATCGGTTACTCAACCTTTCTGCCAAATATTATCAAATTTAGACGATATATGGCACCGCAGCAAACTTCCCCCCTTTTTGGAGGAAATAAATCTAATCAAAAATCGCCGACGACAAATTAAAAACCCTGTACTTGTAGAACGTGCACACCAAGTTTCATCAAGATTCGTTGAAAAATGCGACCTGTACGCGAATATGTACATCCGGAGTCGGACAGACGAAAGCAAAAAAGGCGAGTTGAAGCACAGACGTTCACTCACTTCGTGCGCTTGGTCGAGTCTAGTCTTAATCTTTCAGTTGTTTTGTCAGTTACTCTACCAACTCCAAACAGGAGGAGGGTGGCTACTTGAGTTTCCTTGATGCGTATATCCTAGCCACTTATGTACAACGATGATTCTGGGCAGGATATTGCGATGGTTTTCAACTTGTTTCAATGGTCATTAACTTCGTTCGATTTGGAAAGGGTTTACACAATTTCAAAATCGCTTCAGTTCATATAAGTAAATAGAGAATTGTATCTGTCAAGCTTGCGTGAGATACGTCGGAAAGAATGCGGTCCTTAGTCGCACGAGAGGTTATATATAACTGCAGTGCTCGCGGAATCACTAAACTGGAAACCAATCATACTGCTCACGTAATATGCAAAACCGCCATCTCATCTCGCAACCCCATCTCCATGTTTACATAACCCTATAAAATTATTGCAGAAGGGATAACAAATAGCGCGTCTCTTATAAAGGTTCCACTGCGGGTCCGATCGATTGTTTCAAACGACGGCAATCAATCGCTCGGGACCCAGAATGTTTTACACACCGGCTTTTTTTATTTTTACATTGTTTGACAGGAAAATGTCAGGGAAATGGAGCGGCGACATTTATTACTGAGATGGATCATGTTTATCGTGGAGCATTCCATTTTTTTACAATGGCAATAATGCTTTCGGGAATGACCTGGAGCTTTCCGTGAGGAAAACATGGCAATGTGAGCCAATCTTAAATGTTGAAGGACATTTTAAATTCGGCTGGGTAGCATAGTGACCGCAATAATAGAATGGAAAAAATATTAAATTATACACCAAAATACACTGTCGCTGTATTAACTAAACGAAACATATGATAAGTCAGTACATTGGGTGGTGTTATCACTCAAGGTTAAAGCTAGTCTGATATCAACTTGAACGGCGGTCCTTCAAACATCACTGTCTTTAATTCAGACTATTACGAACATTTTAAAACCGAAATAGACTTTTTCTCAGTTCTTCTTCTTCTTCAGGGTAGGCAACGCATCAGAAACGCCCCTGGTGTCCAAAGGTGACGGTAACTGCTTACCAAAAGGCGGGCCGTCAGCTATGTCCATCCATGCTGTACAAAATCTCTACAGTTCTCTAGTAATGCGCTTATCAAAGAACAGCATTTCATTCTTATTTTTCATAACCTTACATAAGATTATCAGCAAATTATCACATCTATTCCACTCACGACTATTGTATTATTATTTAAAACCTTATAATATCTAAACTATTAATGTTATCTACCTCTTATTATTATTTTTTATTTTGGGTAATCTTTTCTTTTTCTTTTTTCAACCAGCACTACCACTCGTTCCACACTACACAAAGGTTAACTGGAAGAAAATGCTACTTAGCATTAAGTTCGCCTATCTACTTGATTATCTTGTGCAATAAAGCATTTTCTATCTATCTATCTATCTATCTATCGACTATTTACCCGCCAGACGCCACAAAGGACCTGTCAAATTACCCCCAACCTTGCAGATTTGCCGCAAAAGCGGCTGGCAACACTGACAGCGGAGTGACAGCCGGAAGCAACAGTATTGGCGAAGCCGGCTTTTACGGCGGTGATACATTGTTAAATTCTAACCCAGATTAGAGAATAACATTTTTTTATCCAGATTTTTGAATTATTGATTTATAGTTTTACAAGCGTACAAACAACTATTTAGTTCGTTAGAGAATTTATTCTGTCTACCTTTCTTCGTTTATTCCCGTTAGAATACCTAATTTAATAACCGGTGGTGGCACCTAGTGGGAAGGAAAATTCTTGATTACTGGTTATAAAGTAGGAATTCTTCCGCAGTAACTATTATTTAACCTGTGCTTTATCTTTTACCTGCACGGTTGGCAGCATTGACTGGCAGAGTGACAGGTGCCCGGTTCAATCTAGTTGTTTTCCCTCCGATATTGAACAAGGGGATTGTACTGACTTATTGAGACACTGGAGTCGGAGATTGATAGTTCCCAATTCCAGTTC
Organism: Ennomos quercinarius; assembly: GCA_910589525.2. Lineage (NCBI taxonomy): Eukaryota > Metazoa > Arthropoda > Insecta > Lepidoptera > Geometridae > Ennomos > Ennomos quercinarius. Next base: position 2,885,279 of record OU342502.1, read on the forward strand.
CAGTGCTGTTGCTTTCAGTGTTTCAATAGACGACCTAAAACGACTCTTATTATCAAGGTAAAAAAAAAAAAAAAAAAAAAAAGCGAAAAAAAGAAAGAAAAGAAAAAAAGCGCAAAACGCGGAACGCGAGCGAGGGAGAAATAAAGCGTAGTAGAAAAGTTGTATTTGAATGTGACTTTTATTATTCTATTTTCTAGTAAAGGAAGCTTCCGTCTTCAGCCAAATACGTACTGGCGAAATTTGTTTGCATCTGTCCGGATGTATGGATGTTGTTACTTACGTACAGGACCCTAATTCTGAATGACCACTTTACGATTTCTTACTTCGAAACCACGCGAATTCCTTGTCTTACTTCAGAAATCTGCAAAAATCTATTCTCTTTAGAATGAAACGAAACCGCGCGAAATGAATTTAAATTAGCGCGATTTGAACTGCCAAAAATCAAACTGAGACGCGTTCCGAAACATCAACACGTTTACCACCACTTATGTCAAAATTTATTCAAAATATAAATAACTTTAAATGTAATGTGAAGGTATTTCTAATGCTATGACATGATTTGAACAATACACGATAACGACGTGGTTTCGTATCGTGTGGAATCTGTGTTTTCATACAGAATTAGGGCCCAGCTCTTATTTTTCAACTAATCGTGACGTGACTTGCTATGTTACTATAGATAAGTTCTCAGCTACTTTCACAATTATTCTTGTCGTCGGCGATTTTTGTTTGACATTTCCACTGGGAGAAGGGTGAAACGTGCGTGAAACTACAAGCCATTTCTATCTGCATACTTCTTCATTTTGTATCGAATTTGTGACTGCATGTGACAATGGAATGGCCATTTTGCTTATGCCAGCATTTATCGAACAAACTCGTTGAGTATAATGCCATAGTGCTAATAACAGTAACTCGACATTAAGAGAACGTATCACCCCCTCTCTTGTCCACACAAAAAGTTCCAAAGCTTTGCCACCTCTAAATGCTATCCGATTTAGTTGATTTTTTTAGAAAATCTAATGTTTACCTACTTATGGTGAAAGTTAAAACCCATTGACGCGGCCTGACGCGCAGCCTGTGAGCAACGCGGCTGCAATCGTGTCTCAGACCACACGCTAAGCTATCCCAGTTTGTTTTATAACCTTACAGCTTTAATGGTCACTTTGCTAAAGTTTTGTTTTTAATTGAAAAATAAATTACATCCATGCTAAATATCCCGTTAATAAACAATATTTTATGAACTTTACAGTTACCTATAATTGTAATAAATAGTTAAAAGTGTCAACAGCTAATGGCCGGCAGAATTATCCGCTTATACTTATAATTTACCTCGATTAATTCGCTTCAGCTCGATTCTATTCATTTATGTTTTTCATCTTCCACGAAACCATTTTAGTAACCAGATAAGCGCAATAAACGAGCAAGGACGTCCGCCTATCCATTATAGGGGTCCGAGAACAATTCAAACCCTTAAGTAATTGGTACAGATCCTTCCGAGACATTCCTCCGCGTCCCTAATTTCGCTAAAAGTGACGAAATTGCGTCGCAAAGAAACGTTTACAGTTCAGAAAATTTTCTGCTTCTACTGGAGCCTACGCGGATCACAAGCGTAACCGTCTGAGTCTGAGACACATCTTCATGTCTTCAGCGTAATTGCTCAACTCAACCGGTTAGACATGAACCCTTGAAGCACGGTTTATGCTTCAAAACACCAGGGTTCAAACACTTGCAAGGGTAAGGAGAGATCTTTAAAATTGGTTGTTTAAATCGCGTGTATGATAAGTTTAGCGCGCGTCGCCAAAACGCAAATAAAAGTAGAATAAATAAAGTTGTGAGCTCGGGGTCGGGTCGACGACGTATGTACGAGCCATGAGTGAGATGTTCCGGCGCCGGCTGCGGTCAATTCCAATGGATGGTTCCATTTAATATTCTTGTGGATTCGGAGGAAATTGGTATTGAATTGTATTTTATTGTTTAATTGGCGAAGCTCGAATAGTCTCGGAAAAGTTAAGCAATGTTCGTAGCGGTCACTACTTGGATGGGTGACCGCTAATAAAAAGTAGTATTTACAACTGTATTTACCTTGGTTCGAAGGGCACGCTATGTAAGTGAAATCAGGAGGCGCAACTAGTCAAAAATAAAAAAGGAAATTGGGGTGTAGTTTCTATTTTGTTAAATTCAGAAGAGGTGCTTACTGTGAAGCTTTTTATGAATGTAATCCACGAATATGCGACTGCTACTAAAAGTAGATCTGCCAATACTTCTAGAGTTCTAGAAGTATTGCACACACCCAACACGTTCATCGTATAATTTTTATAAAGAATCGTTTAGACGGGACGTGTTCACAAACCTGATCGGGACCGTCTACCCCAGCAGAATTGCCGAAACGTGTCGCTAAGGCGGCTGATACTGACACACCTACATTTATTTTTAAGTACCCCGCACGTTTAACACCCCACCAGAACGCCCTTGCGATGTTTCTTTCGGAAATATTGAATTTCTCATTCACTTCCTCCTCCAACTTTGTTAAGTGATGGACTGTGACCGATCATTCGTGAATTTTCGTTTTTTTTCTTCGTTATAATTTTCGTCGTAAAAGCTACAGAAACTCCCAAGGTGGGCTCAAGGTGTTTGAATGATAAATAACTTTAATAAAAGTGTTGGCGAAGGGAATTTATCGTTCCGCGACAGAGTTCCGAAGTTTGTTGCGGAAAATAAGAGATGGGTAACCTCAACCTAAGGTTTTCGTAAGCGGAAAAATAACAAGGCAGGGTCGGAAGGGAAACTTTTTACCGTAAGATGTGAGATCTTTGAAGGGAAACCATTATTTTAACAAGAAATAATGTTTTGTTCCTTAGCAATATTATTTCTGATAAAGTTACTGATTTTAATTGGGTAGTTACCATTTGTTCTACCAATAGAACAAGTAGGGAAAAACACAACTGTTCTACTCGCCATTGTTGCCCTTTCAGAAGCTTTTGTAAAAACTCTGGACTTAGTGTCTAAAGAATTACGACTTTGGTTACATACAGAATAAACTACAATAGACAAACTCTCCATTTCATTAAGTAAACAAAGTAATATCTTTACTTTATGATTATACCAACATAAAATAAAACTTAATATTAGAGTAGGTACTATAATGGGGCAGTACAATGGACGGCCTTAACTCTGATGACCAGACGCATTGGATCTCATCCATCACCCATACATACATGGTTGCCATCTCTCCAAGTCCTATCCGTCATCATCCTCTTTGCCTTTTCCCATTTGTTATTGGAGTCCGGTCCCAATCTAACCTGTAGCGGCGAGCTACCAGAATTACACGAGCGACTGCCATCTGACTTCGCAATCCATAAGGAACCAGTAACAGGGGTGGTTAGACCAGGCGTCTGTAACGATTGAGACCAGGCGTCTGTAACGATTGCTATAGCAATCGTTACAGACGCCTGGTCTAACCACCCCTGTTACTATAGATGTTCTTATGACAACCGGGACCGAAGGCTTAACGTGCGTCATGTAATCACGTTGAATAATTAAGCTATTACGCAAGAAAATTTGAATTTGCCGTGCTGTGTGTGAAGTGAAACGTTCCACCTTAATACGATAAAACGAGAATGCGATATTTTACGTCTCATAATACGCTCAGTAATCGTACCAGCCGAAGTACATACTACAAATCACGAAAACCTAACTGTTTACACGAATTTAATAGTAATCCTAAAGCCCAAACACTCGTAAAGAATTTATAGGCGATTCTCACAATCTTTTGTCCCTTAATACTATTGTGTGAATGAAAGGGACGGGTGATTTTATGGTATAATTTGTAGACATCCATTTATTCGGGAGAATGGTATATGAGCGCTGGTATTTTGCTACTCTATTTAAACTGATTTATTAAAATCTAAAGCCATGCTAATTGGCGTGAGTTTTTTTTGAGATTTCTGATTAATTTAAAATGTTAAAATGGTGCCTTATAGAATAAAATTTGACTGGCCTGATAGCTCAGTTGATAGTAAGCTTTACCTGTAGGTTGTGGGTTCGATTCCTACTCAGTACAAACCTTTGTGTGATGAACATCGATGTTTGTTCTGTGCCTGGGTGTGTTATATTGTATATTGTATTCTATGTATGCATTTACAAACAAAAAGTATATGAGTATTCTATGAGTTATCTGGTTCTTTGCTTAGTTTGGGGCTAGATGGCGTTGTGTTAAATGTCCACATATATTTATTTTAATTTAATATTGGAGTCAAGATCCATTTTCAGTTGTTATGTTAATATATCTCTATCTACTCTTTAGTTAAAATAGTTATCTGAATAACCGAAAGTTTTCTGTTTCTATGTAGGAGTAAAATATTTCAAAGCTTTCGGTTGAAAGAAATGATTTGTTCCGCACTTTGATTTTGTCTAGAAATAAATATCTAGAAATAATGTTAATCAATAATTAACAAAAACATTTTCTTTACAGGTACGTATATAGACGATACGGGCGATATTTCGATTCCAACACATAGTGATGTAAGTGACATATTTTATCCAGAGTTAACATGTTAACATGTTTATTTAATTTCAGTCTAGAAATATTACTATTAGATTTCTGGACTGTGTGATGTCTCAGGATGGTGTGTGCAGTTTCACGCGAAACTTAAATTTAGAGTTCCAAGTGCCGTTGCATCTGTTAGGTTGATCCCACATTGGGCGGTAGCGATCCTAGAGCGACTTACCGACGATAACGCCACGCGTTTTACCAGCGTGCGGCGTGTGTCGCCGCGATATCGTGATATCGCTTCAAGTCACGAGGATCACTACCGCCCAATGTGGGATCAGCCTTATAGGCGGCCGTGATGCGTAACACCAGGCGAACGATGAGCTCAGTTGTTTATTTGCATTCCACAGTATTATCTACAGATGTTCGTTTTCCTAAATAGTTAATTATGGACCCTTATTAAAACTCAAAAATGTTTTCCATAAGGCTATAATTAGCACTTTTACAAGTCAATATTAGATCAATCCTTTTCGTCCAAAATACCGCAGAGCCTGAAAACGAAGGTTTTCAATCAATTTGTGTTGCCAGTGATGACTTATGTAACTGAGACATGTTCTCTTACTGTTGGCCTCATTAGTAAGCTCAAAGTCGCGCAACGAGCTATGGAAAGAGCTATGCTCGGTGTTTCCCTGCGAGATCCGCAGGAGAACTAAAGTGAACCATTTAGCTCTTAGAATTAGCAAGTTGAAATGGCAATGGGCAGGCCACATCGCTCGTAGAACTGATAACCGATGGGGAAGAAAGGTTCTCGAGTGGCGACCACGAACCGGAAGACGCAGCGTAGGCCGGCCCCCGGTGGACCGACGATCTGGTGAAAGCTGCGGGGAGCCGATGGATGCAGGAGATGAGCAGCCGCTGATGATGATTAGATAAGGTATTTAAAGATATTAAAATAAGTTATAGTACCTATATACTAAGCAAGCATAATTAAGCATCATTACATAGTGCTTAATGTCAAAATGTTTTATAGCAAGCCTGTTACAATACGAGTTTGAAAAAAAAAAGAAGTGGTCCATCCCACAACAGGTGCAAGCAATCCGGCATAAAGCAGAATAGAAAACTCCAATCCGCAGCTTCGGTTCATATAACCTTGTTTATTGTTATTTTTACGATGTTTGAGTAACAGCTAATACAAAAGATTGTCACCACAAAATTACAAAAGCTACAATACATAAAATAATACCAAAATCGAGACAAATCCACGACGACAAAACCAAATCATAGCGCCACAGCCTAAACTAGAAATATTTAAAAGAGGGCCTCATTATATGCTTATAAAAATATATAATAAACTGCCGGTTCACATAAGAAGCGAAAACAAAGAAAGAAAATTTCAGAAAATACTCAAAGAATTCCTATCCCAAAAATGTTACTATACAGTGCAAGAATACTTGGAAGACAAAAGCGTAACAAATTCACGATGATATTGATGACACAGTCACTGTAACTGTAGGCAGATAACCTATACTTAGATATAATTATTTCCTCGGTATTTTCATAGTCTAAATATTATTATTGTGTAAACTCTTAGTTAGTAGTATTGTTTTGCTATACCCTAGCAGGGTTGTGTAACTTGTGTGATGTATCGCCTTATTACATAATGCAATAAATAAATCTAAATCTAAATCTAATAATAATAAACTTTATTATCCAAAGTATTATATAAACACGGGCAGCTTATAACTAAATACAATTTGTATTCATTACTTGTCTTGTAAAAACACCACTAGTGTCTCTACCGCGGCTGCACGTCAAAATAAACATTAGAGTTTCATACGATGGAAATTGTATAGCGTATTCATATGAATCTATATTAGGGTTGTCTAAAACTTATAGGGTCATCGTAATAGTAAACTTAAGTATCCTTCACCACTTTTGAGGCGTAGTTAAGGTTTTGTCAACGATCTTGTGATTCAGCAAGTATAATAAAAAAAAAAATTAATTTAATAATAAGTGTAATTGGCGTATTGCCGTTCTTATTATAATAAATAAATACAAATACAAATAAATACAAATTAAAATATATCACTAACCTTTTTTATTATAATTAAAACTAGGTAATCAAATTCTATACCAATCCGTACCGTACTATTTATAGTTCTTATGTTATTCCTACTTCCAACTTAATAAATGCGAAATTTGGCGTGTTTGCTTGTTTGTTACCACCAGAGCTGAAACGGCTGAATCGATTTTGTTACAATTTGGTGTTTTGGATACTTTTTATCCTGGAAACTATTATGGTGCCCGTGGGATATTCTAATCATTTACCGCGCGGGTAAAACCGTGGGGCACAGCTAGCTAGTTTTACAACTATTCCAAATTGTACACCCCACTAAAACAATACATCATCTATTTATGTTTATATTAGACACCTACTTAACAATAATTATTATAATTTATTTTTTGATGTAATAATTATGCTGACTTACACTATTGAATTGGGCAGGCCTGTAATGATAGTTGTAATTTGCAATAAATAAATGTATATCAAACGTGAAGTTTTCGTGACAACCCTGAAAGTAGACATTATTATTTCACGTGGCGTCAACCGACGTTGGCCTTCGCACATTCTGAATAATAACTCAGTCTCTGAATTTATCACTAGCTAGGGTTCGCACGCGATGCTCCCCAACATTAAACTCGCTTTATTACTTTCGTTTGATATGTTGACTTGTAAATTAAAAGATAATGAGTCACGTAGATCCTGTCTGCAACTTCTCCCGTCCTGTGCCTGGCAATGCTATACATTTTCTATGTCAACCGAGTTCCGCTTACGTTTTTCAAAATCGTGTGAAAGTGTAATAAAAGGTAATAAATGCTCTTAACAATACGTCACATAAATAAGCAAACAAAAGCTTATGTACAGAAAAAAAAAATGCTTGAGATTCTGGCAAAAAATATTTTCTTGATAATTTCAACAAAAACCAAATACTCATACGAGATAATGCGATTTTTTTGTAGTCTAAGATTTCTAAGTGAAGAAATAAAAAGTGCCTAAAAATATTAATGATAAAATTTGCCTCGTAAACAATTTTTTAAATGTTTTACTGGTACCTATGTTGTGCTTTCTTCACTTTGATTCGTCGGTGTAAATAGAGATAATAGAGATGTGTGTTGAGTCTACAAGATGGCAGCCCTACCATCCCTGTAGACTTGAACCGCGTAAATAATAAATGCCACTAGGCACGCAGCATCCAGCCGTCTCGTTAACCGACCAGTTTCAGGTCACTTCACTGGAGATTAATGTTAACGATGAAATAACAGAGATAAAAGAACTAATTTTGCCGTCTACTTGCGTTTTTTTGTATTTTTGTGTCACCAATTGTAACCAATTAGCTTCTATTTGCAGAGCTAGAGAGTTGAAAATAAATGCTTAATCGTCATCATCATCCTGTGTTAGTCCACTGCTGGACGTAGAACGCTCCCAAAGTGTGCCACTGAACCTAATTTGGTCCTTTTTTTCTTTTTTCGTGTAGGCAAGTAGTCAGCCCTGCTGGATAAAACATTAGAATTCATAAGTATACAATAACACATAACAAAAACCAAAAAAAAATTTAAAAACTACAACTAAAACATTACTTACAAAATGTACAATATAAATACGCCATCCGAGTTGGATGTAAGTAATGTACCACCGCGTGGTAAGGTTCCCAGAATACTGGCAGCATGACCTCGCTGAATAAGAAGGCCTAGCTTCTGAGCGAAGTATGTGCCAGCTATGGGATCCCCCAAGACGAGGACCAATCTAGATTTACAAATTTGTTTGCAGAAATTTTTCATGTCGCACGACCACGGGCCTTGCGTTTCTGCGGCCAGCGCAACAAGTTCGAGATTTGAGCAGACCTGCGCATATTTGCGTCGTTTTTGTCCTGTCGCTTGTTCAGCCGCGGCTCCGACGCTACGTGCCGTGCTGTAGACATGAGATGGTGCCAGGGTATCCACACACGTTGCGTCCCAGACAAGTGTGCGTCCAAGACACCACAGCCCTGATGTCAGAATTTCTAAATTGACCAAAGGCTTCTGATTTAACTTATCTTTCGGCTATTTTCATGGTACAGCTTTCAAATTCATCAAGCATTCATAGCGAAGCTCGACTAGCCGTTTTAGGATCGGTGAAGTTAAGCAACGTTCGCTGCAGACAATATTCAGATGTGTGACCTCTACATAAAGTGGTATTTACAACTGAGAGCTACCGTGCTTTGGAGGGCACGTTAAACCGTCGGACCTGGTTGTTGTCGTAATCGTTGAGCCAAGTCAGAAACCTTTGGGTGGCTTAAAAATAGGTTTAAATAATGTCTTAAGGAGAATTGAAGGAAAGGAATAATATCAAAACTGACACGCTATGATAGTATACTTTATACAGTAGTTTTAGAACGCTGAAGAAACAACGCGTCTCTATAGTAGACAGAAATCAGTTACAGAATGAAACTATAATACCCTATTAAACATCCATTACGGAGTAACTACTAGTCATCAATTACTAATCAGAGCAAAAACCAATAACCTATATCGCTCGTACGGTTAATTTCCTGCGCTATATTAACATTCGTCTAAGAATATCGTTGGCATAAAAATGAGCAGAGTATATTTTCATGCCGTCGAGGGATTGATGAGTCTCCTTCTTTATTATAACTTGGAGGATTTCCAGGATTAAAGTAAAGTGTACCACACACTGGTGTGGCCTCGTGCGTGATCTGTGACTGATCTACGACGTTGTAATTTTTTTAACTTCTATTGAACGGCAGGACTCCACGACGAACATTCTCTTTAGTGGATTCCCGCGACATTTGCTAGGTTATTTTATATAGGTTGGTAGGTGGTGGTTGGTAGGTTGGTAGGTTGGTTTGGTTTTTTTTTTTTTTTTTTAGGTTTTTTGGTTTTTTTTTTCATACCTGCGTTTGACCACACCTCACCCGATGATAAGCGACGAAGCAGTTGAAGGTGGAACATGCTGCTAATGGGTACCTATTTACTCTAGTCCTAAAGAGATCTGACCGTCTCGCTCTATCTCAGATGCGATTATTAATAGTCAAGTTTTTAGAGTTTACTTTTGAAACGATATTTCTCAAAACCATTCCCCTATAGCTATTGAGAATGGCGTCGTAAAATCAATAATCCCAGACGTTTTGTCCCTCTAATTGGATGTTACGACAGAATTCAATTTTATTGCTTTTTCTTAATTACAAGTCCTCAAAGTTAGAGGTGAAATGTGGCAGACGGAAAATGAGACATATTTTTAATTATGCTCATAATTTAATTAGTCCTTTATTAGATTTTTTTAATTGAATAGGCCCACAGTTCACCACTAGTTCACCTGATGGAAAGTGACGACGCGGTCTACGATACTGCCATTACTGGTATTATCGTAAACTGAAGTGCCCCGCGGCCTCGCTTGTAGACTTGTTGATTAATATAATGATCAAGAGTAGCGATAATGGCATAACTAAAGAGGATATAAGAAGGTGTAGGTAAACCCAATAGTTAATTACGGGTTGATGATGATGATGATGATGATGATGATGATGATGATGATGATGAAGAAGATAACGATGATTTTTGACAAACAATCTTTATACATTACCTAACGTTGTAGTTGAAATGTAAGCTATAATACAGACTCTAAAGGGATTTTCCGTTTGATAATAACATGAAATGGTTAAGAACACACAAAATACATTGGGGATTCAGGGAGAGCGAAAGAGAGAAGAGGATTCTCCCCCTCTCTCTCATCGTCCCATAATTTGGGTATTACTGGGTTTTGTAGGTGCCTTGCCTTAAGAAACATTTGGGTTCCAAATACAATAATAATCTTTTTTTTTTGTTCAAGTTTTGTTTAGAGGCTTTTACCACATGGTATGCAATGATAATCTTATTACAAGACAGGATGACGCGCGCAACTGCGCAGTGCAGTGTCACGCGAAACTTTAATTTGGAGTTCTGAGTGATACGTATGGGCGCTTAACATCAAGCTAACTACTAGCTCATCACTTCATTTGTTTACATTAAAAAAAAACTGTTGATCATATATTTGATAACATAACAAAACCATTACTCAAATGTAACCTTTACAAAAAGGCTTTCTATTAATTTTTGTCATCTGAAATGACGGTTAAAATAGAAGCTCATCAAATCTATCTAGACTATGCCACCCCTTTTGTTTGAAGTGACCGACAACCCTTCCAGATCAAGTAGACCGACTGACCTCTGGAAATAAAGCAACAAGTCTACAATCGAGTTCGAGCGGTGTAGCGAACAAGGCCTGAACTAGGTTAGCTTTTATTAAGGCGTAGCTCGTAGCAAGAGTAGTCAATGTACCATGCCTCCGTAAATACATTTACATCAGACTTTATCTAAAAACAGGCAAGTAACAACTAAAGGTTGGAACTAATTAAACGACCTGCCCTTCCGAAACAAAATAGTTAAGGTGGTGTTAACCGTTCGGTAAAACAATAGGCTCGTGTCCTGCTGTTTTTTATTGCATTAATTAATAATAATCCTCAAAAAATAAAGTGTGAAAACAAAAATTACATGTCTCAAAAATGTCAAAGTTTTTTTTTTTTTTTTTCCTTATATTTTGGCTCCACACATAGTGTATTTAGCCAGTGTCAAGTATTGTAATTAATCATCGAGTTATGGAATATTTCACGTGTAAAGTCAAGTCTTCAAGTCTAGTCACAGTCCAGTCTAAGTCAGGTAATCATAGTCCAGTCTAAGTCATACCCTAGTAAAGTGGTGGCGACTTTACTAGAAGCTTCTATGGAATTTTGGAAGCAACACGAAAAACCACGTTTCACTACATTATATCACTTACTCTCACACTCATGCTCGTAATTCAGCACTTAATGCGTAAAACACCACCAATTTTAACCATTAACTCTGGAAAAAGCACAAGTTTAGAAAAATAATACAATGAAACGACGTGAACTTTTTCGAGTTCCCGCCAAAAACCAATGTCAAAGTTACAAGCATTTTAAAATACAGGAATAGAAAGAGTTAGCTCAAACATGCAGTGACGTCAGTTCCTTGGTCCTCCATAGTTCCTCATTTATAATATTAATAGGATTACTAAGCTGTGGTAGTTTTACATACAATCTCCTAGGCATGTGACGTCACAACGTGTGTTTTTATAGTTGTGGGGAAGCTCCACACGATCTCTGTTTTGCGTGAAAGGGACAGGCAATGCCACAGAAAGTTTAAAAGCTTATTACTCCGTGATTTATTTACCGATTTTACTTATTTTTTCAACTATTGCATTCATTTTTAACCTACTTTATGAAAATAATATTAACATTGTAATTTTTAATAGCAGGCAGTTGCCTGCTATTCAAAATTAGAAGTTTCTTGGTAGGTAAACAATAATCAACACAGCACATACAGTTTCCAGGCAATATCCTTCGTAGCTCCATGCTACGCGGCTGGCGTAGTGGGTCTACGTGCCTGTTGATCGTAGCCTTCTGTGCTACGGTAGCATAATTAAACGAAATAATGTATGGGCGTACATTATTTATCTACTCTTACGTATACTCTTCGTACTATGTTATAACTTAATAGCTGTTATCTTTTAAACCCCGTTTATACTGTTTCTATAGTTTTGAGGGACCAGTCAATTTCAAACCCTTTCCGGATGACCCGCAGTTATGTATTTATAATCCGAATCGAGTGTTTCGGACGGTTTTGTCCGCGGCCCTTTGTTCACGGATTAATCCCGCCCTTTGAGCCCGTCCCACAAATTAGCCGGGAATTTGGGAAATTCATCGTAATCCGTTCAGCCGACGACCACTTTGAACGTTTGTTATCTGTGAGAGTGCTTCAGATCTACTTCCGGTTGATGACTCTTTTTGTGTATAGTTATGAATCTGTCGCCAAGCATTAAACTGTTCCAGTCGTTTCGCTTGAATTCCAGTTCCTAATACAAAACCACACTAGTGGCGCCACCTTGTGCTATATTATTGAGACTTAACATGTGGTCAACGTCCAATGTGGTGTTTTATGGGGAACGCCTATGCTTACTAGTTGTAGAACTTTTCTGCAAAGTTCGTCTGGGTAGGTACCACCGCTTTGCCAGTTATTCTGCCGCCAAGCAGTAGTGTGTAAGCATTACTGTGTGTTCCGGTTTGAAGGGCATTGTAGCTAGTGAAATTACTGGGCAAATGAGACTATGATCTGATCACACAGTGTAGTAATCTTATTACTAGACTGTGTAGTAATCTTATTACTAGACTGTGTGAAGTCTCAGGATGACGTGCGCATTGCAGTCTCACGCGAAACTATATTAATTTAGAGTTCCGAGTGATACTGCAATTTGTTATGGGCAGCCGTGACGATTAACATCAGGTGAACGGCTAGCTAGTCACGTCACTCATTTACATTTAAAAAAAAATCAGCTCTGGACTCTCTTCTAAGTAGCTGAAGAGACCTCTTCAGCTACTTAGAATAGGCCGGCTAATAAAGTGTGTGGGTGTGTATAAAATAGGATACCTAATTAATCACCATCATCATCATCATTAACAGCCTGAAGACGTCCACTGCTGAACATAGGCCTCCCCCAGAGCACGCCACCTTGATAACCTAATTAATAGCCAACGTAAACTGCCAAATTCCTTGATCTGAGATAAAACCATCTACGATTACAACGTAATTTTAAGCAAGCATTCCACTATCAGTATGACTAGGACTTATCTAATAAGTTATGTGCAGTTTTCGATGCCATCGCTCCGTGCCTCGGAGAGCACGTTAAGCCGTCGGTCCCGGTTGTCATAAGAACATCTATGGCAATCGTTACGGGTAGTCAGAGGCCTGATAGAATCTGACGCCTGATATAACCATGCCTGTTACTGGTTCCTAATGGGTTGCGAGGTTAGATGGCAGTCGCTCGTGTAATTCTGGTAGCTCGCCGCTACAGGTTAGATTGGGAGCCGACCCCAATAACAAATGGGAAAAGGCAAAGAGGATGATGATTCTGCTATTAGCATGATTAGCATTAAAAAAATTAGATGTTGAACTACTGGAGACCGCCGTAGTTAAACGTTTTGCTATTTAAGTACAAAAGAAAAAATCTCTAATGTCTGTCTGTACATACGTACACATTTATTCGCAACAAAGAATGATCTGCCTTGATTCCTTTCATCTCTATGATATTTGGAAAAAAATAAAGTTACATGCAAAATTACATTTCGCGAGGTTGAAAACAAAAAGAATTTCACAATCAACTCGGCGAAACCAGGCTTTGTCAACTTACCGAGAAATGTTGGAAAAATACTTAAACTTGGGTATGAGTTTCGGCTTTTGTCAAATTAAATTACTTAGCGCAAACTCTCTGACAAATGATCGGGAGAAACGAACTGTGGTACTCCCAGTTCGCAGTAGATAAACCGCACTCGAAGTTTACTTTAAAGAGGCAAGTCTTCGGACTGATTTTGCTTATTTTTGAGAAAGACCTAAGGAATCCTTTTCGTCAATTGTTTCTGGTGTTGTCAAAGTGACAACACCAGAAACAATTGACGATCGTCGCGATGTTGTGGAGATTTGAAACCACAATAAAGATAAATGTCTTCGGAATGACTGTTATCACAGTAGTATCGCTACAGACACCACCGGTTGGTTTGGTCCACTTCTTAAATTGTTAAGTGTTATTTTATTATTTATTGTAACTTTTTGATTAGTACCAAATTAACCGATTGAGTGAAGCTTCTTCAACTCGCGAAATTTGTTTTCATCTGTCCGAATGTATTTCGTCCGGTCGGTATTCACGTACAGGTCGAGTTTTGATGAAACTTGTTATAACAGGTTCTACAATTTCATAAATTTTATTGTAAGTCGTTGGCGATTTATATTGCAGGTGTAATTCCCCCAAAATGGGGGAATTTTGCTGCTTTTGATAATATTTGGAAAAAACATTCGATACTCAATTCTAAAGAAGTATTTCAAATATGATCAAAATAATATAAATCACACGTACACGCCAGCGCGTGTGCCAGCGATTGCGTGTATAAAATTTTAAGATACCTTCATCGCAAAAGTAATTGCTGCGTGATCGGAACGGCGATAGCTGCACTCGATCATCGTTCTTCGATCGTTCAAAATCAACATTGCTGTTAAAACACTCAGCCCTTCAGTTTTATCTCGCGAATCATGTCCAACCGTCCATTTACTTGGAACTTTCTCGGATTGTCGCCGATCGTACCTCCGATAGCGGGCTTCTGGCGCGGGTAATAAATTAAATAACTTTCGGACTTGTTCAACTACCGTCATTTGAGTCTAGAACTTCATGAAATATCGTAAGTTCATGAGTTTATTCAGAAAACGATTTCTCGAATTTCTTAAACTGTGAGTTGACCAACCTTTTGCTATTTTTATCAATCAAGTTTTTGAATGCGACTGAATCGTAGTATATCATTATCGTATACCCAATGCTGGCAACATATCGGCGATTTCTTTAGTGATGTAGACGTTCATAGTGACGGTTTTTGCTTACCATCGTGACTGTCTGCTTGTTTGTCGCTCATATCAGATAGAAAAAAACAGGAATTGAACAATAAATAAATAGGTTTGAGCCAAAATTTTGCCTAGATCGAACCCTAACGGGTTGCTAGAAAAGAGCTCAGCATTATAAATACATTTACTTATATCCAATCACCCCCTTTGCTATTTTTCTTACAAGCTTGATTTAAAAAAGCTTTATTTTAAAGGTCAAACTCTTCATATAAAATAGTTTGGCGGTTTCGCGAAGAGCAAGCCGCGCGACAAAAAGTAGAAAGTCTTGTAAGTGACTTGAAAAACCAAATTGAGATTCTTCAAGAACAACTAAAATGTCTTGCGGAGACGAACCTACCGAAACCCGCAACCACCCCAATGGAGGCTTCCTGTTCACGTGCTGAATACAGTACAGATGAGGAAGATCTGGCCCGTGAAACTGAGTGGATACGAACAAAAACTAGGAAGAAAAGAAAATTGAACTCCTCACCCACTCAAGACGAAACGAAAGAAGATGACAAGGATAACAAGCCAAAAACTAAAAAAGTCCACCAGCCACCACCTATCATAGTTGATGGAATAAAAGACTATCAAGGTTTTTACGACTGTCTGATAGACATCCAAGCAGCTGACACTTTCAGTATCAAAATGATGAGTGGGGAATCTCTTAAAGTAAACGCCTTAAGTGACGATTCTTACAGGGCAATTACAAAAGCCCTAACTCATAACAACTGCCTCTGGCACTCCTACGAAAATAAACAAGAAAGGCCAGTGAGAGTGATGATTAAAAAACTGCACCATACATGCCAGCCAGAGAGAATCGTGGAAGATCTAAAACAGAAGGGCTTCAAAATTATAGAAGCAGTGAACAAATTGAGTTGGAAAACTAAGGAGCCACTCAATATGTTTATGCTCTCTTTTGAAAACGACGAGGATATAAACAAAATTTTTGCCATTAGAACAGTACTGGGATATCAAATAGAGATGCAGTTTATGAGAACCACTAAACTAGTCCCTCAGTGTAAAAGATGCCAGGCTTACGGACACACACAAAAGTACTGCTCCAAAGAACCGAGGTGCGTCAAATGTACAGGCAAACACTGGACTAAGGACTGCGAAAAACCTTCGGGGGAAAAGCCTAAATGCGTCCATTGCGGAGCTCCACATCCAGCTAATTATAGAGGTTGTACTATAGCCAAAGAAATACAGTCAATACGAAACAAGACTTCAAAAAATTCTTCAGTAACACGACAGCAAAACGTGCTTAAGCATTGTGATTCAAACCACAATAAATCAAGTGCAGGATTGCCTACCCGTACAACATCTAAAAATGTATCATACGCTCAAGCAGCTGCAAGAGGTACAGCTAAAGTACCTCTGGTTTCTCACGAAGCTGTAACTAATGATAAGAAGTTAGATAATATATTAAGGCTCATGATGTCGTTTGATGAACGACTAAAAAAGATAGAAAATAGCGCCAAAACAGCTACTACTAAGACGAAAAAATGAATAAAAAACTTAAAATTATGGCTTGGAACTCAAATGGGTTACAAAAACACCAAAATGAATTACAAGTAGTCTTGGATATAGAGAATGTCGATGTGTGTCTTATTTCTGAAACACATTTTACAAAACAATCGCACATTAAATTCAAAGGATACAAAATTTACCATGCACTTCACCCTGACAATACAGCAAGAGGTGGAAGTGCTGTCATAGTCAAAGAAAACTTGCAACACTACGAAGATTTCAAACATGAAGAGAAAGAGATACAAGCTGTAGCGATAAGACTTAAAACAACAAGATATACTCTTACTGTTTCAGCCATATACTGTCCTCCTCGATATGCGCTAAAGAAAGAGCACTATATAAGCTTCCTGAAGCTTCTTGGTAGCAGATTTGTCTTAGGAGGTGATTTTAACGCGAAAAACACGTACTGGGGCTCTAGATTGTCTACAACCAAGGGCAAAGAACTGCTGTCAGCAATCAGAGAGATGAAATGTGACGTTACGTCTACAGGTATGCCTACTTACTGGCCAACAGATCCACATAAACTACCTGACCTAATAGATTTTTTTATTTTTAAGAATATTTCATCTAGTTATATAAAAACAGAGCAGAGCTATGACATGAATTCAGATCACTCTCCAATATATCTGGAAATATGTGAGAATATCTTGTACATAGAAAAACCACTCACACTAGTTAATAAATATACCGACTGGGAAAATTTCAAGACAGACCTAGAAAATCTTATAGATCTCAAAGTTCCGTTGAAATCACCGGAGCACCTGAACACAGAATTGGAAACTCTTATAAATAATATACAACTAGCTGCTTGGAAAAACACTCCGAAAATGAAAGCGGCAACCAAAGGGCACACATACCCCCTACAAATTAAACAGTTGATATATGAAAAGAGAAAACAGCGTAATATATGGCATCAATCCAGGAGCCCTGGAGATAAAAGAAAGTTAAACAACCTAACCAAAAAAATTAAGAGGCAAATTCAAAACTTTAATGATGATTCAAGTAACAAGTATCTTCAGAAGCTAACCAATGACCGAAGTACTGATTACTCTCTATGGAAGGTTACTAAGAACTTAAAACGGCCCATTATCCAAATTCCTCCAATAAAAGGTGAAAATGGAAAATGGGCAGTGAATAACGAACAAAAAGCCAAACGATTCGCTGAGCACTTGGAAAACATATTTCAACCTAATGACAGTGAAGAAGCTATTCATATGGATGAAATGACATTGAAACAAGATGAAGAAGAGATAAAACTTGTCACACCGAGAGAAGTCTTGCGCGAGATTAAAATTAATATTAACCCTAGAAAATCTCCTGGATACGACTTAATATCCGGAGAAGTTCTTCACAATCTGCCAAGAAAGGCAATTGTGAAACTTACAACGCTTATTAATGCCACCTTTAGATTGAAGTTCATACCAGATCTATGGAAAGTTGCTGAAGTTATAATGATAGCAAAGCCAGGGAAACCTCTCCACAAAACAACATCATACAGGCCGATCTCCCTGCTGCCCATAATGTCAAAGTTAATGGAAAAGTTGCTACTGAAAAGGCTAAAACCTATAATAGATGGCTTAAACATAATACCTGAACACCAGTTTGGATTCCGAGAAAAGCACTCAACAATAGATCAAGTGCACCGAATTACAAATGTTATTGAAAAATCACTTGAAGATAAAAAAGTTTGTTCTACTGTATTCTTAGATGTGGCGCAAGCTTTTGATAAAGTGTGGCATGACGGCCTTATATACAAACTGAGGACACTTATTCCAAAATCGTTTGCCGATATACTAGAATCTTATATTTCTAAGAGAGTATTTAGAATAAGGCAAGAAGATGCCTACTCAGATCTGAAGGAAATAAAAGCTGGTGTACCACAAGGTAGTGTTCTAGGGCCGGTCCTGTACCTACTATATACCTGTGACATACCAGAGTTAAAAAATAACACCATTGCGACCTTTGCTGATGACACTGCAATAATGGCCTTGGGAAATACCCACAAAGAAGCAGTAGAAAAGGTGCAAATGGCTGTCAATCAAGTTTACGATTGGACTAAGAAATGGAGGATTAAGTTAAACGAATCCAAATCGATTCACATTGACTTCAGTAACAAAATCCATCAGTATTCTCCTATTTATATCAACAACCAACTGATTCCATATGAGAATACGGCCAAGTATCTGGGTATGACTCTTGATGTGAAGCTCCGCTGGAAAGCCCACGTCAAGAAAAAAAAAGAAGAACTCGATTTACGTTATAAAAGAATGTATTGGCTGCTTGGAAGACACTCTACTCTGTCGATACACAACAAAGTATTATTATACAAGCAAGTCCTAATGCCAGTATGGACTTATGGTATACAGCTGTGGGGCTGTACTAAACAGAACAATATATTAACCATTCAGCGGTTCCAAAATAAAGTACTAAGGGAAATTGTGAATGCACCTTGGTATATACGAAACGACGACCTCCATCGGGATCTTAAAATAGAGTTCGTCCACAATATTATTAAAAAGCATGCAGAAAGTCATCAACATAGACTTCACCATCACGTGAATGTTGAGGCAATCCAGCTCCTCGACCACACGAATCTAGTTAGAAGACTAAAAAGAACAAAACCTTTTGAGTTAGTTTAGTTAATGTAGTGTTAAAGTGTATTAATTACGTGATAGTCTAATGTGGTGCAGTGTAAGTGCTACTTGAAAAGAACACAAGAACAATGTGCCTTAATAGAGACAATAAGAAACGTGTTATTGGACACATTCTTAATAATATTTATTTGAAGTTTAGGTTAAATTACTCATTAGCCAAATCGATGGCTAGATTGTAATATAATTAGAATGCTTAATTTTAATTGGGCACTCTAACAATAGTAAAAAAAAAAAAAAAAAAAAAAAAATATAAAATAGTCAACCTGCTTTTATCTGCGGCAGCAGCGCCAGCAGGCGTGCAAATAACGCGCGATTTATGGTTTTACCATGACGACGCCACTTCTGAGTTTTGCTTTATTACCGGCATAAACCCGGTCTTTTGAGGATACAGCCTAATATAGACTAGCTAGGTGTGTAACAATTAGGACTGATACAGACTGCTAGACAGTTATGGAGAGATTGCTGCAGTCTACAGTCTCTAAGCTTACCTTAGGTAGGCCGTGGGACTCATTGGGAACTACATATTTATATAGTACTTAGAACTTATTTTTTTGTTATTGAACGGGCTAATGCTGTTGGTCTCGCCGAAATTTACAACGTCACTGGGCGGGTGAACAATGACGCCATAAATAAACGTGAAAGTTTTACACTTAATGTTCATATTGTTTCAGTAAGGTTTTATCATTCGTTCGGAGAACATTCTAAATTACGTCTCTACACGTGGGCGGAGCAATTTCAAGTAATTTCATAGAGCCAGGTTTAAAAGTGGGCGAATAATTATACCATTCGCGTAGGTGTCAGACAGATGAATGGACCCCATTAATATCAGCGTGATGTCATTTATCTGGTACATAGTGTGGACGAACTCGAATGGAGTGGTCCAATTGGATAACTTTGAGTATCAATCAATGATAAACGATAAGTGCTCATACTACTAGCAGTGTCCCGCGGCAAACTATAGTATTATCATTGAAATAATAGTCATGATGTGTTTGGTGGTTTAAAAAATTATCTTCCCAAACCTTAGATAGCGTCTATTAATTAGTTGAGGCGATTATGAAAACCAAACCACCAAACTACCAAAGCCACCACCAACCACCACCAAAACCAAAACAACCAACCACAGCTACCAAACCAAACTACCAACCACCAAACCAACCAACCAACCAAAACCAAACCAGACCAACTATTATGAAAGCCATTCATCATCATCATCATCATCATCAGCCTAAAGACGTCCACTGCTGAACATAGGCCTCCCCCAAAGAGCGCCGGTTTGAGCGGCTGCTTGCCTCCTTCATCAATCGGCTCCCTGCGGTTCTGACCAGCCCCCGTATTGTGTAACTCTATCGTAATCGATGAATGGGCTTTATTTGGTCATTTCCGGTTATGTAAAATCCTCATCCATCGGTATTATGGTCCCTTAGGCGGAGAACTGAATAGACAAAACATTGATTAACTATAATAATGAGAAATAGTAGGAAAATACTAATGGATGGAGATGTTTACACACTGCCAAGTTCGCTTGCGGATCTCCTCATATAAAAGCCATTGCTTTGTGCTAATTGACTCCAGTGAAAAGCTGCATTGTAGCAGAAAACATTGGTAAACTACAGACCGCATAGCAGGGCCTCTTCAGTTTTCTAATAGCACGGTATTTCTTAATACAAGCTCAGAAACAGTCAATCGAGTACTATAGACAAGTTCAGGGTTGCCCCTCACACGTAATTGCGATCACGTCTCGATCACCCGTCAAGTATTGATGGCGGCGACTGGCTGACGGCGATATTGAATACGTGCAAAAAGCTGCCATCACTCACGCAGCCGCTATGCTCTTTATACCTATGTAGTTGAATCGTTAAAACGGAGTTCATTTGTCGAATAGTCTGTCTACTTGTGAAAAATATTTTCTTAAAGGATTGTATCCTAGATTCTAATTTTTTTGTCTATTAAGGAAAAATAACAGCTTTAAATTACCTATTCAACAACATGATGGGGTCCGAAAAAAGGTTTGATCCCCTCTTTACACGTATGGAAGCTACCATTAAAATAAAAAAAAGATGTTTATATTTTTTTAATGCTCTAGTAGCTCTTTGAGATTCTGTCGTTAAAATTTCTTTAGAAAGTTATAAGACTGTAAAATTCAGAAGGACATGGCGAACGAATGGTTCATTGACCTACGGAACTACTCTACTACGGAACTCTAAAAAGCCTACCACATTGTACATTTATTTTTTCCAATATTGAAAATTAGTACCGTATTGTATCTAACCGACACTCTATTGAACAGCTAAGTCGATAACCATGTTCACGTCGTTCCAAATCTTTTAAAGAACACCCATAACTTCAGATGAGGTGCCCCATTCCAATACATCGTTTTCCAACTTTTACCCGAGGTTCGCGCAAATGTTTTTGTTAAGCAACTTTAGAACTTGAATTTAGATCGTATTAGTTATTTCTCTTTGTCTGTAATTTCTTAAGCGTATCCTTATGTTTATATCTTTGTCCCATCCTACTAATATATGAAATACACCATAGATCTAGGATCTAGGTCTGTGAAATACACACGGACAGCTTACACTACCTAGGTACATGGGCGTATATATCCATGCCTAGATGATAATACTTTTTGACGCGAAAAAAGTCCCATTGGAGAACGGATTCATTGCAGGCATTGACTATAAATCCAGTTGACTAATGATACAACTTCCCCTCATACGAAAATTAGTGGTGTACTTCAACCACTAATTTCTAATAAATAACGGGAACCCGTTGATGTCTTTTGTTCCATCCTGCTCTGTTCCTTGTAATTTCATATGACTTTGTCTCGTTTTGTTACTTCGCCCCCTGCCCGCGCAGGTGAGTCGTTATTGTACGAGAAATTATTTTCACGAGCTATCAACGGGCTTTATAATCTTTGATTGCAGGTGACGTCACGGCAGCTTCAATAACCTAAAGCCGACAGTCGCGCGTCCCATTTAAAATTTAATATAGAGTCCTACGGATTCTTGCACGTTCTGTTTCGAACCATAGAGAATTTGGTCACTTCGTTTTGAACTTCGAACGGATCGCATCAGCAGGATTGCCTATGAGCACTGACCTCTATTATACCAGTACGCTGGACTTCATATTTACCAATATTGACTGAAGGCATTTGATTTTCGCCACTTTGGCGCTGATTGCTAAGAGTGACATCGTGAGTGTCCTCGGAACTAATTAAACCAACCAATCAACGCGATGGATTTTCAAACTATCGTTCCAGGACAAGTGTCTAAATCGGCACGAGAAATTCTCAATTTTTGAACGATATCGTCTATCCAGCGTACTTGTATAATAGAGATCAGTGTCTATGAGTTACGTTACGTTACGTTACGTTTCACAGGATTTAGAGATACACGTTAGTGCGCAGTACCATTCTGCGATTACCTTCTTACGCAAGTATCGTAAACGAAAAAGTACCAGTAATATGAAAGTCTGGGAAGTACTAAACGCAGTTCAGAGCATATAAGTACGACCCGTATGGCTTTCCCAGGCCATTCTGACATGAGATTTCCATTAGTGTACTCGGTGCCAATACGAATAACAACTCACGGCTATGATTTAGCTTGTTTATTTTATGATGTACCAGATAAAGCTTTTGTATCAGTAGGTTGACGTTTTGTACGATCAAAGAGGTTGAATACTGCCTTCTTCGTGAGGGGAAGCCGTATTCGTGGGTGAGAGTTTGGGTCGAAACTTAAGCCGTTAGTAGTATTGATGAATACTGCTGAATTATGATGGTTACTTGAGAAAATCCTCTCATCATCATCATCAGCCTGAAGACGTTCACTGCTGAACATAGGCCTCTCCCAAAGAGTGCCACTTTGAGTGGCTGCTTGCCTCCTGCATCCATCGGCTCTCCGCGGTTCTGACCAGTTCACTTAGTGGGGGTTGAGAAAATCCTCTATATGGAATTATTTACTGAAAATTCAACTTTTTATATTGGCTGTGGTAGCACAGATTACTGAATATGTGACACGGTATTGTTTGACCACATTTTGCCTGATGTAAAGCGACAATGTGTAACGGTGCAGTCCTGGTATGCCAATACGACCCCATCTCTTCCCCTGGGTGTCGATGAGCCGGCTAAGGGAATACCTAGGGAATGGGCAGCACCTTCTCCTCGGCTTCATTATAACCTACTGCGATCACCAAGTCGACTGCCAAGCGTGGTGATTTTGCTTTTGAGATTTTGTATAATTATAGTTGGGTATAGCTAAGATCATGTTCCTTTGTCGTTTATACTGAAGGCGAATTCGCACTTAGAAAATCACCGCATGTTCCGAGATTATAGAGGCAATATATCTAGAACTACAATCGACCTCTCGCACCCCTTGTGTAGATTTTAGTGGGAGAAGGCTCGTGACCCAAAACGTGAATAGAAGCTAAACCTTGCTGGAATTTATATGACCTATGAACAACCTATTGTCAAAGAAAGTCTAGAAATTCTGAGCTGTGAATGCGCCTTAGTATAAAATAAAATACTGGTTAGAAATGTGCGCTTTATAACCAGGCATGCAATGAAAATGGTGGGAGAAATAGATTTTAGGCTGGAGTTAAAAAATATCACAATGGCGATCGAATGTGTTTACTAAAAGCAATTTTGACCAAATAACCCCGACATTTTTTAAATGTTAATGAATGACGTGACGAGCTTGTCATCTCTTGATGTTAAGCTATACGGCATAACAGTAAGTAAAGTAAATTTTTATTTACCAAAAAGAATGAACTGGCAGTGCCAGTCGGAACTTGCTGCTGTGGTGCTGATGAAGCGGTTGATGTAGGTGCAGTGTCGAGGAAAATTCAAACCAGGGTGCGTTTTTTATAGCTAAATAAAATTCCCGCATTTGACCGCAACCTCACCTGATGGACAATGACGACGCGGTCTACGATGATACATGCTTGCCTAGAAGTTACCTATTCACTCGCGATTTGAAGAGCTCCAGATTGTAATTATCGGGAAACAAAGACGCTGGTAAAGTGTTCCATTCCTTGGCTGCTCGGATTATATTAATGTCGAGTCAAACCGCTTTGTGCGAATCGAAGGAAGGCGTCAGTTTGAGAGTTGCAAGGCCTTACGCTCTCGTTTTGTCGCGTACACTATTCGAAATCAATCTTGAAAGTCGATCGCGAGCAAGGGGATGGAGCACTTATGTCAGTGACTATTAAATATACCAGCGTACGTTTGTATAGGCTTTGATGGATCCAATACTCGAACATTTCGCGTATAAAAGGATGTCATTATATTTACATAAAACGAGTGGCGGTCTCGTTGATCTGAAGAGGCAATAACATTTATGATAGTGGTATAGTCGGCGATGGAAATTTCTGAACAAAATTGATGTAAACACGCTTACAGTAATGGCAACAAATGTTTGGTTAGGCAATTCAGTGATGCGCGCATGTTTAGCCGTAGAAGTTTTGTAGATATTCGGAAGGTACCGGGAAAACTGTTTGTTTTTATTCGGCCAATTTTGCAGCTGGCTGTACATAAGAATCCATTTGAAGAGGTACATAAGAAGCCATTTGAAGAGCGCCAGCTTGGGAGTAGATTATCTTAAACCGTTTTTTTTTTCAAAGTGGTTGGCAATTTTCTACGAATAGGCAAGAACTTGACTCGCAAAATGTAGAATGGAGAATGGAAGTATTTGCAAGAGATTTAACAGAAACAAAAATGAGGAATGTGGTCAAACGCAAGCCTATGTAATATTTAAAAAAATGATTTACCTTTAAGTATCAACATTAGGATAGCTACAACAAAATAAAGTCATTGCTAAGCAAATAAAATTATAGTAAAGTCAAAGTATAGCAAAAACAGAACTTCCCGGCGTCGGTTATCTGTTTCTCAAAAATCAAAAATGTCGAAAATAAGTGTAAATTAAGATTAAACTCCTAGCATTAGGAATATTCATCGTAAAAATGGGATAAAACGTGAAACTGCTAGTTTCGAAGTCTTGATGTTATTCCTTCAAAGTTGGCGCATTTCAAAACTTACCCCGATGTAACTCGAGGGAAAAACGGCAGAACACGAATTAAGTTCACATTCGATTTTGGCGTGATATAGGTACTTGTCTTGACACATGTCCCAAATAACTCATCTTTCTGCCGTCCCTAGCGAAAAAGGCGAAAATTGGGCTTACGAACTCCTAAATTCGGCCTTAGTTGTATTTTGACAGTTGGAGGATTAGTCGGTGTTATTCTCTGGGGCTCAGACAACATTATACTATGATGCTATCTGGGGACTATGCATGATTTATTATGTATCGTACTACTTACACTTAACCAAAATTATCAGCATTTATAGTCCTGCTAGGCTTTTCTGTATTCCAATGCTTTTGGTCTTTCTTTTTTTATAACTAAATAGGCCCGCATTTGACCGCAGTCTCACCAGATGGAAAGTGACGACGCGATTAACGATGGTTCATGCTTGCCTCATCATTAACAGCCCGAAGACGTCCACTGCTGAACATAGGAATCCCCCAGAGCACGCCACATTGAGCGGTTGCTCGCCTCCTGCACCTATCGGCTCCCCGCGGCTTTCACCAGGTCGTCGGTCCACCGAGTGGGGGCCGGCCTACGCTGCATCTTCCGGTTCGTAGTCGCCACTCGAGAACCTTTCTTCCCCATCGGTTGTCAGTTCTACGAGCGATGTGGCCTGCCCATTGCCACTTCAACTTACTAACTCTAAGAGCTATATCAGTCACTTTAGTTCTCCTGCGGATCTCCTCGTTCCGGAGCTTATCTCGCATGCTTGCCTAGAAGATACCTATTCACTCGCGACACTTTTATTCTAGGAAAGTAGATAGCGAAACTCGATTAGTCCTTGTCGATCGGTAAAGTTAAGCGTTCACCGCCGTCACTACTTCGATGTTGACCGCTACGAAAAGTAGTATTTACAAATGAACGCTACTGTGCTACACGTCTAACCATTTTTCTCATTTAGCCACTCATAAACAAAGATGGATTTTGGCAAATATAGTTAATTCTAGATCCAAACCACCCTTCGTATTCGTAGGCATCCAGCTCATCTCTCAGCCTCGTCTGAGCACGGAAAATATTTCTTAAATTTTCTGTAAGCCAATCGTTATAA
This sequence comes from Ennomos quercinarius, assembly GCA_910589525.2. Lineage (NCBI taxonomy): Eukaryota > Metazoa > Arthropoda > Insecta > Lepidoptera > Geometridae > Ennomos > Ennomos quercinarius. Next base: position 2,911,614 of record OU342502.1, read on the forward strand.
GATTAGAATGAATAGGTCAACGTACTAAACCTTCGACTGCTTCGTCTTCGGCGCTTAACATCGGGTGAGCCGTGGTCAAACGTTGGCGTATATGTACATTAAACAAGCCAGTCGTCTCCTACTTCATTAAAGGTTCTGTGGGTAAAGATAATCTCGCAGAAATGAAAAATCGCGTGTCAATACCCCGAGGTCGGCAATAAAAAGTGGAAGTTCCGAGATGTCACAACTCGATTCGCCGAGAATCGAAACGATGGAATCGAATTTGAGAAATAAATTCTTAATTTCACTTATCTTTTTGAGTGATGCCACAAATGTTTATTAACTTTCTGGTGCTATTAAAAACTATGTTTTTTTTAATGCCCAACGGTCACATACATAGACTCTGGACCCTAAGGGAGGATTCCCTGTATCTAGGGATCCAGGAACTACACTAGGATTCCCTGTATCCAGGAACTACGAGGACCATGCGTCTGCAACACCCAGACCCAGGACAAGTATTTGCGCTTTTTTTTCACGTGCACAAATACTTGTCCTGTCACGGGAATCGAACCCGCCGCCTCCGGGTTATGAGTCGACTTGCTCAACCACCACACCACAGGGGTTTACTTCTATGACAATTGATACATGCAGATATCACTGATTGTGCATACCAATGGTTATAAATAGTGGAATAAATAATCAGTACAGCCATATGGTGCCAGCGCCGGTGGTTGCTCCTCGCAATATACTGGGAGGATCCACAACACGTTTTAAAGACCTGAGAACTTCAGCTAAAGCACGCAGTCTGACTTCAATCATTACTTTTTAACATGTTTTATTTTTCTAAATAATTCGTGAGAGTAACGAAAATGTTCTAAGTTAGGGTAAATGACATTACCTAGTGTAAACCAAGACCGTCTCTTGCATTGAAATGAAATGAAATATATTTATTCGAGACATACACATTGCAATGTAACACAACTGAGATTGCAGATCACAACCTCAGTTACTAATTTTCAGCCGGAACCCAAATTCATGACATCACAGACGCGTTTTATACAAACTACACAAAAAACTAATGCAGCATAATGTACAGATTAAACATAAAAAATAATAAGGCACAGACATATCAGTATTGCATTGTATATCTTCATCTATAGTGATTGAGAGAATTCTAAATTATTAATTGTTGTAAGCATATACGAAACTTAAATTGACTAAATTGTATAATAGCTATGTCGGTATATTGACTTTATTAATGTTAAAAATGCTTGAGACGTCCTACTTAAAAGGATATGGACCGTTTCTCTGGGATCGATTTTCAAATGTATATAATGAAGTAGGTATAGGTTTATTTTCCGTTTGTATAGGTTGTACATTTACGAGACCATAAATTTATACTAGGCATACCCCCGACATTCTTTTGAAGCTGTTTTTGTTAATTGTTACTGTTTTAACCTACATACATGCCTCATTGGCTGCATGTAGCGAACTAGCAATTTCGTAACACCTATATCACCTACTTTCGTAAGTAAATAAATGAATTATGATTTATGAATGGACTTTTTTTTTATGTAAACGAATGCCGTGACGAGCTATTATAGTCGTTCGCCTGGTGTCGTCACGGCCGCCCATTACAGATTGCAGTGTCACTCGGAAATCTAAATTAAAGTTTTGCGTGACACTGCGCACTGCGCACGTCATCCTGAGACATCACACAGTCTAAAAAATATTTCTAGACTGTCAGATCAGTTCTTAAGTCTCATTTGTAGTCCCAGTAATTTCACTAGCTGCAAAGCCCTTTGTGTTTTAAAACTGACTATGGTACGTATCCAGCTCTCCATTATAGCAGGACTAATACCTACCACTGAAATAATACCACAAAAGTATGCATGAAACCGTATTTAATTTTCTTTTTCGCATTACGGCATCCTTTTAATATCACCGATAAATCTTGACCCTTCTTGACCCTGGTCTCCCGATTGTATGGCGACCGGTGAGTCTGGAGGACTTTGGTATTGTAGTTGTCTGTTATGGTGGATAGGATAGGATGGTTATAGGTAATACGTCTATAGGTATGTGTACTAATAAGATGTTTCTACACAATAGCTTTCTAATAATGGTTATTACTTTTAGAATGTAAACCTAACACTATGGTTGATTAGTGCCTTTTCAGGATAATAATAATAATAATAATAATAAATTTATGTGTCGACGTTTCACACAACGCCATCTAGCCCCAAACTAAGCAAAGCTTGTACAATGAGAACCAGATAACTGATACAATACATAAATACTTTTTGTTTGTAAATACATACATAGAATACAATATAACACCCAGACACAGAACAACAGGATAGAATACAATATAAAATTAATTATTGTACCATACATGAAAACAGATACAAAAAGATAGAAACTTAGTGCTGTAGTGCAATGGGTGGACGTATTGCTAAAAGCGATCTCTTTCAGCTTTGGATTTGAAATACATAGCTCTAACATAGCTAACTTGTTAAACTTGATCTTTCTAGAAGTCATGATACTTTTAAGGCGTTGCTTTCGCACTTGCCTCCAAGGAAAATAAAATTCTTTTAGCACCAATGTAAATGTGAAAATATTTAGCAAAAATTACCCCTTTATGGTTAGGTTTACCTTCAACGTACCGCGTAAAATCGCGCGGTGTCTTCTAATATTAAATCTCCAAAAAGATACTGCGGTATGCATTATTCATTACGAAGCTCATGTATTTCGGATATGAATTGCGGAGTGCTTTAGAGCTTTTTAATGTTTGCTCAAGCTCCTTCACACATACGGTGTATGGCAATCTAAGAGTTGAGATGATGCGTCTAAGGGTTGAGCAATATCACACCACGGAATCGTATTTTTTTGTGCTCTATCCTTTTCTATCGCTTAAGATCGTTGTTTCCTGGAGCGAGAGGGATACAGTGAGTGCTATCGTGTGCGGCCAAGGAAGTTGAGCGGTATATTCTTAGGTTTATTCGAACTTATTTGTGTGTGGCAGCGTCGGTGATGCGATGGCACATTTGCTATTTATCTCACTCTGGGATACGGCGATTCTGAGCGATAGAAAAGGATAGAGCATGGAGAAGTGCGATTCCGTGCTGACAGATGTGGTTCAACCCTTACAGGTAGTCCAAAAGTTCAAAAGCAAGCGCTATTAAATATGAAGCGTTCATGAACAGTTCTCGGTAAAAGTCTTTTTCAAACAGCTAAAATATCAAACTCCGCCTTTTTCAAGTTCGCCGAACAAAAGAATTATTACAAAACCACTTGCCACAATAGGTATCAAAGTTTCATTGAGACTTCAATACTCTCTAACCTTTGCCTTTGTTCCAGAAAGTCTGTTTTTGAGTATTACTTAATAAACAAAAAGTTGAAGAAGTGCCATTAAATATTATGTTAGTTTAATCTTTCTTCTCTTTAGTAACTTTAATCCGCAGTAAAGTGCATCAGCTCGCACAGTACTAGATGTCCTAAAAAGGTGCCTCTCTTTCTATCGCTCTGCTCTTCTGACGTTTGCTAGGTCTGATAAAGAGTAGCGAAAATATTTTAGGTCTGTGTTTAGCCATCGAAATTTACAACAGAGCGCTACCGTGCTTCAGACATTAAGCCGTCGATCCCATCCGGCTGTTGTCGTAAGACAATAGTCCTTAAGCCAAGTCAAAAGCTTTTGGGTGATCTAATAATTATTTTTTATATTTGTTTTGTAGATGGGTTAGCGTTCGTAGCGGCTCGTAGAACTGACGTGTGGTGAGTGGCGACCACGAACCGGAAGACGCAGCGTAGGCCCCCTAGGCGGAGCCGATAGGAGGCGAGCAACTGCCCAATGTGGCGCTCTGTGGGGGAGAGGCCTATGATCAGCAGTGGCCGTCTTCAGGCTGTTGGTAATGATGGTTTATCGACAGCGTTAGGAGCCAGCTACAAGGTCGATGTCTATCGCGATATTTGGATTTCGATATCGTGGGTGTAGCAGGCCTCGTTGGTTTTGGCTTTGGTAAAGTGCAGATAAGCTGAAGATGGGCCATACTTAACCGGAAGATACCTATTGACACTGCTCTTGAATACGCCTAGATTATATTTTGAAACCAGGGCTGAACACTGCCCCCACTGTAGCTGTCCACTTGCCTACACGAGAAGAAGAAGCTAACGAAATTGTAATGGGTATCGCTAAGCAGACCATAATACCAGCTGTTCAGAAAACTCCTACAAACCAAATGCTACCAGATCCACGTAAGGCGTTAACTAAAAAGACTATGACTGTGGTGCGAAGTTAGGTGATATAGCAACCGCTCACAGCGCCACCTGCCACTACAATAAGAAAAGGACCAAGGAAAGGCGTTCAGATCTAAGCAACGAGAATAATAATCAACAAGGGGTAAATAAAACGACCATAATTTTGGTCTTCGCGCCGCATTCAAGTAAAGAAACCAACCTATGGAAAAGCAGCCAAAAATCAAGAAAATATAAATCGAGTGAGTCCTATCCAGTTTCGACGTCCCTATCTCTGTCCCCATATTTTCAATCTCCAGTATAAGTCCCTATCTCTGTCCCCATATCTCAATTACCAGTATAAATTATTCAATTGTTAAAGATAATCATTTATAATTACAGATATTGCATTAATTTCTATTGTTTGTCGTTAAATTGCCGATGCCGGCAAGCGGGTGTATCGCGCGCTTTGAAGGTGACCTTTACCGTTCGCACTTGACTCTTGAAAATATTCAAAGATTTAAACATTTCTAGGTTTCAATTTGTGTTTTTGTTTAGTGTTTTAAACAGTGATTAACGTTTTAAAGGCATTAAATCATTAAAATTGACTGTTTAAGCGAAATTTTAGCAATAAATTTAATAAGTTTGTCGAGGGTAATTACGAAAAAAGTTCGTTATTTTGTCGAGTTCGTTACAAGTTTTCGTGGACTATTTTATTGCTAAAACTAGTATTAAACATGCCGAAATTAGAAGAATTAACTAAGAAAAGAAGTTCTTACAAAGGTCAGCTCACGAAATTTGAAAATTATATCAATTCGTACAAAGATGTTTCCGATTGCAGCAATGTTCAAATATTGGAAATCAAACTACGTACATCGAGGATGGAAACTGTTTTTACGGATTTCGACGAGGTTCAAACTGGTTTAGAGTGCATGGCCACAGGTACCGACGAGGAAACTCAGCAGATTTCAAGGTCAGATTTTGAATCTAAATATTTTGCCATTATGGCACGCGCGCAGGAATTATGCAATGATTTTAGGCGGAATTCCAAGCAAAAATCGAGACGTGAGTCAGATACGTCATTTTCAAGTGCAGACAGTGCACCACCAAAATCAAGATTAAAATGTCAAAGTATAAAATTACCGACTATTGTTCTCCCTAAATATCAAGGCGAGGCTGGGAATTGGTTGGAATTTCGTGATACTTACGTTTCTCTTGTTCATCACAATGACAGTTTGAATAACATACAAAGGTTTCATTATTTACGTGCCTCTTTGGAGGGAACAGCTGCTCAAGTAATTCATTCATTGGAATTTTCTGATGCAAATTACAATACCGCTTGGAGTTTGCTAACTCAACGATTTGATAATCCGCGTTTATTGATACAAACACATTTAAAAGCAATATTCAACGAAGAATCCATAAAAAAAGAATCTTCAACTTCAATTCGTAAACTTTTAGATTCGTACACTAAAAACTTACGTGCTTTATATACACTTGGGGAACCTACACAAAGTTGGGACACTTTAATTATTTATATAATTTCGAATAAGCTTGATATGAGTACATTACGGGAGTGGGAAACACAAAGGGCAGTAGTGCATTCACCGACGTTGGATACATTCACAACTTTTTTAAGAAACAGGGCTGATTTACTTGAAACAATAGAATTTACAAAGCCGGAAACATCCACGTCACGGAACACTGTACCTACTAGGCAGGTCAAGGCTTTCACAACGCATACTCAGCCAAGACCTCAGCAAACACACCAACTCCAGTGTACCCTTTGCAAGTCATCTGATCACGCGATATACAAATGTGAACAGTTTTTACAAATGAATGTAGGTCAGCGGCAAAAAACAGTGCATAACTTAAAGCTTTGTTCTAATTGTTTGCGGTCCGGACACTGGGCTCGCACTTGCAAGATGGGTTCGTGTAGAAAGTGCGAATTAAAACACAATACCTTATTGCATGAACATGAACAATCTACACAAAACCACAGTTTGCCGTCGACAGCTACCGTATTGTCTGTCAATTTGGATAGAAGGCGTAATTTAGGGAATAACTTGATAGGCACTGCAATATTACAAATGTTCAACGCTCAGGGCACACCAGTCTATGTAAAAGCGATACTAGACTCAGGTAGCCAGGTTAGTCTAATAACGGAAGAGCTTTGTAACACGTTAGGGCTGCCACATCACAATATTAACTTTGGAATTTCACTTTGTGACGACAACACATCATCAAGTTCTAAATATTGTACAACTTTAATACAGTCCAGGCTCAATTCATTTCAATGTAAGCTATCGTTCTTGATACTAAATTCAATTAATTGCATTAATAACGAATACTTTACAGATTTACGAAAAATCTCAACCCCTTCGGAGCTCGAACTCGCAGACCCAAGGTTTTACGAAAACTCAAAGATCAATCTATTGATCGGGTCAGACATTTTCTGGGAAATCATTGGCTCACATCAGATAAGATTAGGAGAAAGCGGTCCTTTTCTACGCGAAACAAAGCTAGGCTACATTGTTGTGGGTCCATTCGATTCAACAAAACCTGGTGTGCACCCAGCAAATATATCATGCAATTCTACTCAATTTTGCGAAATTCAAGAACAATTAGCGAAATTCTTTATTATCGAAGATGTTCCAGAAGCGCACAACCCTAGGTTATCGACTGAGGAAAGGTTGTGTGAAGAACATTTCACAAAACATATGTCTAGAACAGAAAACGGTAGGTTTTCTGTCGCGATTCCTTTAAAGCAGCACGAGTCTGCGTTAGGTGATTCGTTTCAACGGGCCAAACAATACTTCCTAACATTAGAAAGACGATTTCAAAAACAACCCGAATTTAAGGCCATGTATGTCAAATTCATGGCAGAATATCTCGAGCTAGGCCACATGTCGTTAAGCGACATCAATAATTACCCGGAGCATTCGTACTTTCTACCTCACCATGGTGTCTGGAGGGAAAATCATCCTACTACACCCCTTAGGACGGTCTTCAACGGAAGCCAACGTACAACTTGGGACGACACCCGGACAAAACCGGACGATATTACCGGACTATCATTAAATGATATACAATTGGTAGGGCCGACGATTCAAAGCGATATACTATCTATTATTCTACGATTCCGTCAGCACCGCTTCGTTATTGCGGCTGATATCGAGAAAATGTACCGTCAAGTACTTATCAACAAAGATCAACGCCATTTACAACAAGTAATCTGGCGCAGTGATCCCGCGAAACCATTACAGACGTACACGTTAAATACAGTAACGTACGGAACCGCGTCGGCTCCGTTTCTAGCAGTTCGGTGTCTAAAACAATTAGCAGACGAATGCTCAGACCAGCTCGTGCGTACTACGATAAACGAAGATTTCTACGTCGATGATTTATTGACAGCACATGACTCCGCCGAGAAGTTGATGGCTGTCCGTGATTCAGTATGTCAGGTTCTAGCTTCCGGTTGCTTCAACTTACGGAAGTTCAAGTCAAATTTACCGGAATGTAACAGTTGTAATGATTCCACTCTTGTCGATATAAGTGGACAGGACCAGTGCAGTACATTAGGTTTGAAATGGTCTCCTACTATGGACACGTTGCACTTCAAGGTCAAACCTAGTGCGGATTCGAATCCTACCAAGCGTTCCATTCTTTCATATATTTCACAAATATTCGACGTCTTAGGGCTGTTAGGGATATTTTTGATTGAAGGGAAGATCATGCTACAAAAACTATGGCTTTTAAAGTTGCAATGGGATGATCCGCTGCCACAAGACGTTATTATAAAGTGGCAAAAGTTTGTATCTCAACTTGAACAAATTAACGATTTAGCGATTCCTAGGAAAGTCGTCTGCGACAACCCTATCGATATTCAACTTCACGTAATGTGTGACAGTTCAGAAAACGCGTATGGAACTTGCCTTTTTGTTAGGTCGAAAAGTGCTTCAGGCGAAATAAAAGTCAACTTGCTGTGCTCTAAATCCCGTGTAGCTCCATTAAAAGTAGTTTCGATTCCGCGACTTGAGCTATGCGGCGCCTTATTGGGAGCTAAGGTACTGTTAAAAGTTCTATCGACCACTCGATTACAAATAAACAAATGCGTGTTGTGGTGCGATGCAAAGGTAGTTTTATGCTGGCTTAAAATGCAGCCGTCCAAGCTAAAGCCATTCGTGCGAAATAGGGTTTCAGAAATACAAGAGCTGACTTCCAATCATACCTGGCGTTACGTACCTACTCATTTAAACGCAGCCGACCTACTGACTCGAGGCGTCAGTGCGTCTGCACCCGATAAGGTATCGCTCTGGCTGCACGGCCCGCAGTTTCTAGCGGACGACGAAATCAAGTGGCCAAGCGACGATGTTCAACACAATAATACCATTGTACCGGAAGTCCTAATATCATTATCTACCGTTAGTAATAATGATAACGAACGAACTTTATTCCCATTTCAAAGATTTTCTAAGTTATCAAAACTACGGAACACAATGACTTACGTTTTGCGATTTATCAATAATTGCCGATTAAAACAAAAGGAAGGTAGGGTTACCGAGCCTATCACTCTTACGGAAAAACAGGATTCAATGACAATGTTGTTGAAACTTTCTCAAAAAGAAACTTTTCCAGAATATGATCAATTAACACAAGGTAAACAACTAAACACTAAAAACAACCTGTTATCTTTGAGTCCGTTTTTGCACAATTCATTGATTCTTGTTGGAGGCAGGTTACGTAACAGTGATTACAACTTTGATAAGAAACATCCCGTTTTATTAAGTGCAAAACATACATTGACGAAGTTGATTTTTGAAAGCATGCACTTAAGTCTAATGCATGCCGGGCCTCAACTCTTATTGGCGTCTATACGAGAACAATACTGGCCATTGGGTGGGCGCAACTTAAGTAAACAAACAGTTCACAAATGTATCAGATGTTTCCGAGCTCGAGCACAACCTGTCGTTCCAATTATGGGAAACTTGCCTGAGCAGCGGTTCGATCCAGGGTACCCATTCTTAAATACTGGAATCGATTACGCTGGTCCTGTGACCGTGTTGAACAAGAGAGGGCGTGGTAGTCGTACAGAAAAGGCGTACATTGCAGTATTTGTTTGTTTCTCAACTAAGGCCATGCACCTCGAACTGGTGAGTTCTCTTACTAAAGAATCTTTTCTATGCACATTAAATCGATTTATAGCAAGGCGTTCTAAGCCACGTAGTATGTTTAGCGATAACGGTACTCAATTTCATGGAGCTCACAATGATCTTTGTAAGTTTTTCAAACAATGCGACATTTCCGTTGTCAGTGAAATGTCTGAACAAGGGATCGACTTTAAATTTATCCCTGCATATGCAGCTCACATGGGGGGCTTGTGGGAAAGTGGGGTACGATCAGTCAAGGCACACCTTCAGCGAATTTTAAAAGATGCTCATTTAGTTTTTGAGGACTTTTATACAATCTTAGTACAAATCGAAGCTATTTTAAATTCACGGCCCCTGACTCCCATTTCATCTGACCCACTTGACATGACTGCCCTCACCCCGGGACATTTTCTGGTTGGACGACCTCTCACTGCGCTGCCAACGGCTCCGGTTGCTGATGTAAAGCCAACCAGACTCACGCCCTATGAGCGACTTGAACAAATGCGACAACATTTCTGGACAAGATGGCACAAAGAATACATAGCCGAGCTCCAGCAGCGCACAAAGTGGCGCACTTCAAAGGGATCTTTGCAAAATGACGCACTTGTGCTTATCAAAGAAGAGCATTTACCTCCGATGAAATGGAGTTTCGGACGAATAGTCAAGGTCTTTCCCGGCACGGATGGCATCAGCAGGGTAGCAGACATCAAAACAAGCAAGGGCATAATCCGACGTGCATTCAGCAGGATATGTCCTCTGCCAACAAATAACTAAGTTGAAAGACGTGTCTTTCAACGTAGGGGGGCATGTTCAGAAAACTCCTACAAACCAAATGCTACCAGATCCACGTAAGGCGTTAACTAAAAAGACTATGACTGTGGTGCGAAGTTAGGTGATATAGCAACCGCTCACAGCGCCACCTGCCACTACAATAAGAAAAGGACCAAGGAAAGGCGTTCAGATCTAAGCAACGAGAATAATAATCAACAAGGGGTAAATAAAACGACCACCAGCCCTTATATCTAAGATCAGAAGACTAATGGACCCCATCGTCTCTAAATCAGGCGATATGCTAGCCTATGAACTTGTTAGCCGGTTAATAAATAACTTCAACAAAGAGAATTGGGGCAGTTTAACTTAATCGCTTACTGTTGAATAATGTCTAATGAACTTAAAATGAACTTCTAAACCGTTAAGCTAACATTAAGCGTTCGTCTTTTACAGGTAAGCAACTGTCAGAAGCCTACAGGCAACTTTGCGAAACAGCGAAATGTCCTGTCGGTGGTTGGCGCAAGTGAGCAGAGCACGCGAGTAAAGGTAGGAGTGTGGGGCAAGGGCGTAACATTATTTGTTTAGCTGAACATTTTACAAATAACGTGACATAAACGTATAGTTTAATGCCGACCATAGGGACAGATTGAAAAAAATACTTCACAGGCACAGGCAAAATCCTACTCATAAATGTACTTTTGCATGGGTGAAAATCTAGGTGTTTACAGGTACCGGCGGTAAATAATGTACATCGAGCTAAAGAAAGAAGGTAATCGGTTGTTGTCGGCTTCGTAGTGTCGTCTCTGTCAGAGAAAGCACTAGAGCGACAAAACTTCACATAATATACTGAGTACCTAAGCCACGTAATATCAACAAACGTGGAAAAAGTTATAATAACACGTCCACGTAAAAAAAAAACTCTATGACTATATTATAATACGATGTGTTTCTTGACATGCCTGTTGATGCTAAAATGAAATTTTAAAAAAACCGAAGTATATTCTGATGTTCGTAAATCGAACATGCGGCGGGGTAATTACGTAAAATTTGCAACAGCAATGCGACAGCAGTAGCAATGCGACAGCAGTAGCGAAGCACACATTCTCGACACCACTAATGATGTATGACAGCAATCACCGCGAGATTTACGCCTGTCGCAAACCTGTTGCGAGTTAGGTAATTAGGGGGCGGGTAATGCAAGCATGCTTATGACTTGCACCACACTACGGTCTCGCCTGTTATAAATGAACCACCAAAGTACCGACGTTTTTAATTAACTAAAGGGTTCTCTAAATCTTTTCGGTGGAGGTTTTAATTCAATTATTTTTCTCCCTTTTCGTACGGACTTCTAATTTTTTTACTTCCTCGATGTAATTAACCGAATTTTAAATGAACAACCCTCTGTGTGGGGAACTTGTTGAACAGGTAAGCGGAATTGAGTTAATGTGAGAATACCGTAAAAATTTACGCAGAAACCGCTTCAGCCCTTTTTGGTTTGACAAAATGTCTACAAGTGTCTTTTAGCAAGGTAAATATAGATAACTATTAATCTTTTTTTTTTTTGTTTTTTGTTTTTTGTTTTTTTTTTTTTTTCTCTTTTATAGTTTGGCTCTACACATAGTGTATTTAGCCAGTGTCAAGTATTGTAGTTTTTCATCCTATTATGAAATATTTCATGTAAAGTCAAGTCTTAGTCACAGTCAGTCAGGGTAGTCATAGTCCGGTCTAAGTCAGGTAGTCATAATCCAGTCTAAGTCATGCCCTAGTAAAGTAGTGGCAACTTTACTAGAGGCTTCTATGGAATTTTGGAAGCAACACGAAAAACCACGTTTCACTACATTATATCACTTGCCCACACTTATACTCGTAATTCAGCACTTAATGCGTAAAATGCCACTAATTTTAAACATTAACACTAGAAAAAGCATAAGTTTTGTGAAATAATACAATGCAACGACGTGAACTTTTTCACGTTCCCGCCAAAACTGTTTTAATTTGTTTCGTCCTAAATGTAATTATCATTAAAACGTCAGCTTCAAGCTTCAGTGAATCCTCATTGGTCTGTTTTAGTGAAAACATAGGCCTCTCCATAGAGCACCACTTTGAGCGGCTGCTTACCTGCATCTAACGGCTCCCCGCGGTTTTGACCATGGCGTCAGTACTCATAATGGAGGGCCTACGCTGCTGCTTTTGGTTCGTGGTCGTCACTCGACAATCTTTCTTGGCCATCGGTTGTTGTTTCTGCGAGCGATAATGCCTGCCCATTGCCATGTTCATTGTGCATGCAGTTAGTTCTGTGGTTTTCATTCTATCTACGAACAAATATGAAGATTTTTTTCCTAGACCTAATATTTAATCTATATCATCCTGTATCAGTCCACTGCTGGACATAGGCCTCTCCTAATGCACGCCACTGAGCCAGGTCCTCGGCTAATCTCATCCAGCTGCACCAGCCAATCTGCGTGTATCGCCGCTCCACCTAGTCGGAGGGCGTCGTACACTACGTTTGCCAAGTCTCCACTCAAGAACACGTCTACCCCAGCGGTCGTCGGTTCTGCGGCAAATCTGACCAGCCCATTGCCACTTCAGTTTGCTAATTCCTAAACCTAACCCTAACCTAATATTTAGTCGGGATCATTTATTTTCTTTCTTACTCAGCGTGATCGATGTCTGATTGAATAACCTTCTACATCCTTAAATACCGAACACACTGCTCACGTTGCTCTGAGCTCGGCGTTTTGCCAATTAAAGAGAGGACATGTACTGAATAAGTAATTATTCCTGTCCGCCCTTCGTTTGCTTGTAATTAAGTTTTCTACATGGTCCTATGTTCTCACAAGTTACCTCGGGATGTCGAGTAATGTAATACCCTTGCATTGCCAGCTTCGAAGGATATCTTATCATTACCAGTCGGTTAATCAGATACAGAATTTGCGAATTGACACTAAGATAGTCTAGAACAGGATATGACGTATCGTATCCTGTTTCCACGTGTTCTAGGCTATTTTCTTGTAGGCAACATCTATAATATTATATGATAAATAGCAGTTACTTAAGGGCTTGTGCAAGGCCAGCACGAATTCAAGTCAAAGCCACAGAATAGATGTATAGTACTAGGCCAAAGCGGGGATGAGTCAGGGGCCGAGCGGCAGGGGCGGTCTAAGTTAAACTGGTTCCAACGCGCAATAGTTTAGGTAATTTATTATTACACTGAATATAAAGGGTATTTTAAAAATCCGCTATACATAAGCCCTCCATTATATTTAGTTCAACTACTACACAAAGTTTCATGATCTTATTTAAAGTATTCATTGAATAATCGCTGTTTATTTGTACGGTTTGGAGGTAACTTTGTAATTTTTTTCTATCGAGAAAATTTTATTAATTCGTGTTTTCACTATACATTTGCAGTAGCATTAGTCCTGAACTTTACCATATATTAATTTCAAAGTCATTGTTGCAATATTGTTGACAGGACACTGCTTCAAGCTAAGCCGTTTTAAGCAATTTGGCGTTGTATTGGCTCTTAATTCTGAATCCCTTTTATCCCTGTCCCTACCAGTTAACAGCCTGGAAGACGTCCATTGCTGCACATAGGCCTCCCCCATAGACCGCCACTTTGAGCGGTTGCTTGTTAAATTGTTCAACTAATCTGGATGTAAACATAGATTTTTTAAATGTATACTAAACTGAGTTTAAAATATGTTACTTTTATCGCGGAATATTAAGAGTCCCGAAACCGCAAAGCGCCTATAATTTGTTAATTTACAGCTAAGTAATAATAAAATCAGGCATGCAAATATCGGCGAAGGTGTTATTTTTATTATTATTATATTCTATTGCTATTTTATCTGCTTTCCCCAACAATATTGATGACAGGTAAAACTTGCGAATTTTTCTATGAAGCGGATAATTTGAGAATCCTTCAAACTGTTAACGTTTCCTTTCCTCGAGTGTACATAGCAAGATTATTTATAAACACGATGAAAACCGAAATAATTAGGGGCATGTCTTTACCGCAGCCGCCGGCTACACCGTGGGGCGGGTCTTGTCGAAGCGGCCGCAAACATAAATAAGCCCGCATTTTAATTTTCTTCAAAGGTAGCTTCATCTGTATTTCTATATCTATCAAACTGAATGTCCCTCTTTTCCCTATATAACAAGGTAGGTACTCTGTGGTCCCTCTGTTGAATATTCTACCGTTTTATTAACATATTGTTATTTCCACAAATGTCTAATTGCACAGACCAAACTTGGTACCACATATCACGAAAAATACGTTTCGCGTGCGAAGCATCGTGTTTTTTAATGCTCTGTTCTTGGTACAATAATTAAGGTGGAATGTTTCACTCAGCGCGGGAAATTTAAATTTTCTTACGTTTTTTGCCAATAATAGCTTAATTACTCAAAGTGATTACGTGAAAACTAATTTTGCGCAAATAAATAGAATGTTTCAACAAATTACAAATAAAAAAAATCACGTAGATGTCATTGGTTTAACGACAAATGGCAATAGACTGAAAAACTAAAAGGAAATTTGTTTATTGCCATTTGTCGCTAAACCTACGATAATATCTAGGTGATAATTTTTCATCGTAATTTGTTGATACATTCTATTTATTTACGTTAAATTAGTTTTCATGTAATCACATTGAGTAATTAAGCTATGATTATCAAAAAACGCAAGAAAATTTGAATTTTCGCGCTAGTGAAACGTTCCACCTTAATTGCCGAACCGAAATAAGGGATGCGTTTGCAGTCGCCGAAGCCACTGCTATCTAAAATTATTTTCTGACTCCTGAAGCGTTATACTTGCCACGGAATATTACTTGGGGCGTACCAAATTATGATTATACACATAACTTTTGCATACATGTCTTGGCGAGGTATTTGTACAAACATTGCTTATGACAGATTCGTGGAGATTTTTCGCGAATGAAGTGGAAACAGTGCTCGCTTACATTTTTACGGTAGTATATTGATAATACTCATGATTTTTATTGCAGTATTTAAATTTTTTCTTTACAAATAATTCGGTAGTACATTGGTTACTTTTTTTTTTTAGGAAAATGTCAATTAAAACGTCAAAAGAAACAAACGATTAAGAATAAATCTGATTTTGTATAAACGTTTTTCATTCAACATCAAATTATATTATGTTTTTGAAAAAGAAAAGAATAGCCGATATAATTATTTCCCAAAAAATTCAGCAAGCACAAATTAAAAGTTTCACCTTTTAACTTGCTAATAAATCCACGCTAAGTTACTAACTTTTTTTATTTGGTGCAAGTGCACTTCTAACTTTACGATAAACTACGCTGTAAAGTTGAAGCATGTTCTATCTAATTTAAAAGTTTGCTAAACTGTTGACAACAAGGTAGCTAAATAGCTGCTAACTCCCTAGAGTCGTGAAAGAACCAATGGTGTGGAGTAAGGGTAATATTAGTTTGTAAAAGTAAGTAAAGGTACTGTGATTGATAGCTCTGATAGCGAACCTTGACTAGCCGTGTTTAATCGATTGGCGTTGCGGTCATCAGTTGGATGGGTGACACTAAAAGTGTTCCTTATCAGCCGGAAAACTTTCGCTGCTGAAAATAGGCTTCCCCGATTGATCGTCCGGTTATTTGTTTACATAAAAAAAATGATGGGGTGGTCCTATTTTGACACTGGGACGACACGGATTAAAGCGCTGTTAACATGGTATTTAAAGGAGCTGTAACTTCCTTCGAAGACCACATTAAGGCCAGTGTATTCATGCATCCTCTATCCCGCTCGCGCATTTCGACATTTTTTAAAGATATTAAATAGTAGAATTTACTTACGAAAAATCTATCCGTAGAGAAACCTTAAAAATAACATCACAAATGTTCAACAAAAACATTACATTAATCAAACCAAATTTTCTAACATTGAAACAGAATCAAAAGGGGTTTCCTTGTCTTGTTTTTATGTATGAAAATGTGTTTGGATTAATGTGATGTTTTTGTTGAACATTTGTGATATTATTTTCAAGGTTTTTCTACGGATAGATTTTTCGTAAGTAAATTCTACCATTAAAATGTCGCAATGCGCGAGCAAGATAGGCGATGCACGGATATAAGGGCCTTAAGGCTGCTGTATACGCAGATCCACTATCTCACTTGCGCATTGCGCCATTTTTGAAGATATTAAATAACTGAATTTACTTACGCAAAATCTGGCTAAACTATATTATCGTTAATAACATTATAAACGTTCAAGGAAAATATCATATTAATCCAAACAAGTTTTCGTACATAATAACGGTTACGAATGAAAAAAAACTTTGATACCGTTTTAATTATGAAATCTTGTTTGGATTATGTGTGATATTTTTTTTTAACTGTTGTAATGTTATTCATGAAAATATAGTTTAGCCAGATTTTGCGTAGGTAAATTCAGTTATTTAATATCTTCCAAATGTCGCAATGTGCGAGTGAGATAGAGGATCTGCGTATACAGCAGCCTTAAGGCCCTTATATTCGTGCATCGTCTATCTCGCTCGCGCATTGCCACATTTTTTAAGGTATTGAATGGTAGAATTTACATACGAAAAATCTATCCGTAGAAAAACCTTAAAAATAACATCACAAATGTTCAACAAAAACATCACATTAATCCAAACAAGTTTTCATACATGAAAACAGAATTAAAAGGTTTTTTCGTTCGGTCTTGTTTTTATGTATGAAAACTTGTTTGGATGAATGTGATGTTTTTGTTGAACATTTGTGATGTTATTTCATAAGGTTTTTCTATGAACATATGCTTCGTAAGTACATTCTATCATTTAATACCTTAAAAAATGCCGCAATGCGCGAGCGAGATCGAGGATGCATGAATATACGGGCCTTAAAACAAAAGTCATTTAGGAAGTCAAACCTTCGGGCGGATTAAAATTGTTAAAAGGATCTAAAGGAATAATAAAAAGTCCTACGTGAACCTACTGCTTTATCCACAGTCCAGCAGGTAAATTATTATTCATTACACTGGCACAGTAATGGCATTTTTCCTAATTAGATCCGAGTTAAGACTTAATGGTCTAACTTGTATAACCCCACCCGACTTGGCCATTAGCCGGCAACTTTTCTCGGACTTTATCTGATTAAATTATTATTCATTGCTTGTCTTGAGACATCGTTAAAGTCAATTTATTGCGTGTAGTTATTTTTATTGAAGTTTGATAAGATTGTGCTGCAATCATCGTGAATGTTTTTCAAGTATTTATGTTTTCTATCTGACGAAAAGACATTTGAACTAAATGGGCACAAGAACAATTCCTCAATACCTATGTATCATTCATAATACATTTCTTCATTTGTTGAATTATTTTTTAGTAGCAGTTTGAATTGCCTATCAGCGGCATCAGCCTTTTGGCCGTCCACTGTTGAACACAGGAGCCCATTAAGGCCCGGTTTCCACCAAAGCGGGGAGGAGATGTGAGCTGTGCGTAGCGGAGATGTGAGCTGTGAGAGCTCGAAATCAGTCCAGGCTTGTTTTAGAGAAGGCAACGGGGAGCGAGAGAGCGGGCGCCGCGGCGCTGCCGCCCAGCCGCCCGACTATACTGGGTGGCGCAAAAGTACTGGCACTAAAGAAAATACTTTTATTTTTTTTATATGACATTTTCTGTCATTCTGTTGTTGAAAATTGTGTAGTGAACAAATGTAAAATACACTGAAAATAAACATGGACCGTTTTACTCCCCAAGAACGTGGAATAATTGTGTCAATGTTCTTACGGAATAATTCATCAGTGATAAGAACACAACGTGAATTTCGTCGACGATTTCCCCACCGTCCGGCACCGATTGGTCGCACAATTCGACGCTTTGCCACACGCCTTGAAGCAACTGGCTCAACATTGGATAGACCTAAGTCTGGGAGACCAAGAACAGGCCGTTCAGCTGAAAATATCGATGCTGTGCGCGAAGATGTGGAAGAGTGTCCAGAAACATCAACGAGGCGACGTGCCACGCAATTGGGCATTTCCAGACGGACCCTGCAGCGTATTTTGGTGAAAGACTTAAAGATGTTCCCGTTGTTCTCGATGTAGTAAAACCACTTAATTTTAGTTAACTATTTTATTTATTGGAAGGCAAGGCAAATGTGAAAGTTACACGGATGGATATCGATCGAACAGTACAAAGATAGAAGTGACCACAGACAAAATCAAAATAGTTGCCAGTACATAACTTATATATCTACTGTATTGTTTATGGTTTCCAACATAAGTTGGGCCGGCCAGAATTCCCATGAACTTATTTACATTAAATCAATTTAAATATATTACTCTACATACTCTGTCATTACATTAATTTAAAATTGTATGCAAAATCAAGTTAAATTTATAGTTTATTTAAGTTAATTTTATATTTTACAATTTACAACATGTACTGTGGCCTAAAATGATAAAAATTAAAGTTTTTTTAATATTACAATTTTGTTTTATTTTTACAATTATTTATGAATTTATAGCCTTGCCTTAATCTTTGAAATGAAAAATACTAAATTACATTGTAACTGTGGGCGCTAAATGCGATACCTTATTTTATAACACAATATTATGATACATTTTAAGTAAGTACCTAATTTATTTAGGCATGTAGATACTAGGTAACAAAAGGCTAATAATGCTATACTTAAGTACTAATATCTAGAAATATTTATCAATGTTAATGTTTATTTTATTGTGATGAGAGCTGCTGAAGTTAATTTTAATATTTGTTAATCATTTTTAAGTATTTTATTCTATTTATATTAAGAATTTATATTGTTTTAATGTTTTATGAAATTTAATGGAACTTAATCTTTAATCAATTGGTAAAACAACAACCTTAGCAATTGATCTTGTGTGAAGCTTACCATCAGCAGTTCTTATCTCTACAACACGTACTTTATTATCCAACCCTAAATATACATTTGAGACTCTACCTATAGGCCATTGAACAGGTGGTGAGTTTGGATTACGTAGCAGTACTAACATACCTGTTTTTAGATTAGGGTACTCCTTGTGCCACTTGGTACGCTTGTTAAGAAGTGACAAATACTCATTTGACCATGCCCTCCAGAAATGCTGCCGTACTTGTTCGCAACACCTCCAAAACCGTAGCCTATTTGATGGAATATCTGTCAAATCATGTTCTGGGTAAGAAGTTGGAGCACAACCGATAAGGAAATGTCCTGGTGTTAAATATGAATAATCTGAAGTATCTTGAGACAATGGAATTAATGGCCTTGAGTTCAAAATTGACTCTATTTGGCATAAAATTGTGTGAAATTGCTCATAGGTATAAAGTTTAGTTCCAGCATTTCTCTTTAGAATGAACTTGGCTGACTTCACAGCTGCTTCCCACAAACCACCATGGTGGGGACTGTAAGCTGGAATAAATTTGAATTGTATGCCTTTAAGTGCCGCAAAATCTAAAATAGTATCTTGAAAAATTGAATTTTTATGTAATTTATAGAGCTCATTTAATTTATTGTTGGCTCCTTTAAATGTTGAAGCATTATCACAATTTATTATGGATGGAAGACCCCTACGTGAGATAAACCTTTTCAGTGCTGCTAGGAATGCATCGGTGGACAAATCTGAAACTAATTCTAAGTGCATGGCTTTGGTTGTGAAGCAAACAAATACGACAACATATCCTTTTGACACTGCAGTCCGTCTTAAAGTTGATTGTTTGACACTGAATGGGCCACAATAATCCAGACCCACCACCTGGAACGCCCTAGCAGGTGTGACTCTATCACGGGGTAAAGAACCCATAAGCTGTTTCGCACTTTCAGCTTTGTGTCTGGCACAGATAATACATTTATGCAAGACACTTTTTATTTCTCTTATACCATTTACAATGTGGTATTTTTGTGATAAGCTACTGAACATAAGTTTTAGTCCAGCATGTAACAATGACAGATGTTCATTATGTATTATAATTCTGGTTAAGTGACATTTCCTTGGCAAGATAACTGGGAATTTTCTTGCAAAGGAAAGATTTGAGTTTTGGAGTCGGCCTCCTACTCGGAGCAGACCGTCTGCATCAATGAATGGGTGTAATGATTTTAAATTTGTATTAATTTGTTTATCTTGTGTTAAAAGATGTATTTCATTGCAAAAGTGAACACTTTGAACACCCTTTATTGCAATGTTTAAAGCATTTTTTAGCTCCTTTGCAGTAAAATTTTTAGAATCAGTGTCAATGCGTCTACATTTATTTATAAATCTTATTACAAAGCAAATTACTCTTTGCATTTTAAAGAGGCTTGAAATTTTTGTAAACAATGAGAAAACATTATCATCATTGCAGGTACTAACAGTGTGATGTACATTATCTTCAATTTTGTTGTTACAATGAATTGGCAATTCAATGACTAAAGTGTAAAAGTTACAATTATTATTCTCATTACATATATAATCAGGGCCATGCCACCATATATTAATGTTATGTAGATCAAGCGGGCTTGTACCTCTTGATAAAATGTCACATGGGTTAAAAATACCTGGTGTGTGATACCAGGTCATACCTACTGTTTTTTCATTTATTTCCTTGACTCTATTAGCTACATAGGCCGGTAATTTATTTAAATTTGAGCTCAACCACCCTAAAACAATTTTTGAATCTGTAAACAAGTTGAAATTTTTGATGTTAGGTAATATCTTTGAAATTTTACATATTAATTTGGCTAAAAGTAATGCACCATTTAATTCAAGTTTTGGTATTGTTAATTTAGAATTTAATGGGGCGACTCTAGATTTGGAACACAGTAGGTATGACTGGTATTCTCCAGCCACCTTAGTTTTTACATAAGCACAACAACCCATGGCCTCCGTGGAGGCGTCGCAGAAGGCGTATATAGCAGGCTCATCTGCTTCTGTAAGCTGCAAGTTACGTGGAATTACTAAATCAGGCATACTAGAAATTTCGTTATGAAAGTTAGACCATACTTTGCTTAATGTTGGCGGCAAGGGAGTGTCCCAGTCTAAGTTTGATAGCCAAATCTGTTGCAGTATAATTTTCGCTCTAACTACAATAGGTCCTGCATAACCAATTGGATCAAAATACTGGCTGATGGAGCTTAGGACACTTCTTTTCGTTGGTATTTCAGGAGAGGTCACCATCCCTCCACTCATTTTGAATACATCATCTCTGGCATCATATGAAAGTCCTAAGGTTTTTACTTCCAGCTTGTCCTGATTTAGATCACGTTGTGTAAAGCCTAATTTTTCAGTGGGAATATCAGATAGCAATTGAATATTATTAGAACACCACTTGTGAAGTTCGAAGCTTCCTAGACTCATCAGCTGAATCAGCTCATTTTTTAATTGTACAGCTTGGTTGTATGTGGAAGCCCCACATATTATGTCATCGATGTAACTCGATGACATAATAGCTTTGCTTGCTAAAGGGAATGTATACTCATGTCTTCTAGCTAACTCAACTAGGCATCTTGTCGCTAGAAAGGCAGAGCTCTTCAAACCGTAACTCACCGTTTGAAGCTGTAGGCACTGGAGAGGGTGTTCTGGATTATCCCTCCACAAAATATTTTGAAGCACCCTGTGTTGGGGGTGTATATTGATTTGACGAAACATGTGACGAATGTCACACATTAAAATGAAATTAAATGTACGAAATTTAATCAAAATATCAAATAATTGACTTTGTACAACTGGCCCATTGCATTGTATGTCATTTAGACTGGAACAGCTGTGACTAGTGGCGCTAGCATCGAACACTACGCGTAATTTATTTGTTTGTTTGTCAAGGCGTAAGACTGCATGATGTGGAATGAAATATAAAGGTTGAGTATCGGGTGAGTCATCATCCATATTTATTATTTTTGCATGGGATAACTTCAAGTACTCTTGTATAAACTCAATGTATAATTGCTTGTATAATGGATCTTTGGAAAAACGCTTTTCTAAATTGTAAAATCGTTGCAAGGCGATAGCAAACGAATTTGATGTATTAATATCGCTGGGACTCATTTTGAGTGGAAGCATCACTTCAAAACGGTTATTTTGTAGAGTGACAGACTCTTGAAACACCCTCTCGCTGTGAGCATGTTCAGGTAATGACTCTAGGAAGACTTCTGGAACCTTTTCAGTTTCCCAGAATTTTTTGACAACGTGTTCCAAATCAGTACTCACTACTGCATGCAAATTAGTTGCTACGTTACAAGGAAAGATATCACCTGAGATGATGTATCCAAACTTTGTGTTGAGCATGACTGGATCTGAATGACCTCCTTCGATCTTTCCATCCTGAATTACTTGAAAGAAGATGTCCGCGCCCAGCAGCACAGAGATTTCTCCTGGAATGTTAAATTCATTATCAGCTAATGCAATATTTTTTGGTATCATGAGCTTGGAAATGTCAAATTTTCTTTGTGGCAAAAGAGTTGTAATTTGATCAACAATGGAACATGTTACATTTATTTTAAACTGTTGAGTTAAAGAATGTGCGGTTAAATTTATGGCTTTATTTATTTTATTCACCTTTTCACCTAATGTGAGTATTTGTTTTTCATGTTTAAATTGTTGAATACCCAACCTGTCGGCCAACTTACCAGTGCAGAATGAGGTTTGACTACCTGAGTCGAGCAATCCTTTCACAACAATATTGTTGCCTTCAGCATCTGGCACTAATAATTTCACTGTAGGCAACAAAACTTTAGTTTGGGGATTTTTGAATGAAAATAAAGTCACCGCTTGTTCCTCCTTGAGGTCACTCTTCTTGCCGTCCACATGAAGCAGAGTATTGTGGTCTTTTGACTTGCAAATATTGCACTTAAACTGATAGCGACACTTCTGTGAATGTAATCCTAAACATATAACACAATGTTTAAATTTATTGACATGATCAAGCCTTTTTTCAACTGACATAAGCACAAACTTGGGGCATTTAAATAGTTTATGTGTATCATTGCAAACATTGCAGCTTCCAGAAGCAGATGTTGACTGCTTAGGACTAAGAACTCCTGCCAAGGTTACACTCTTTGGCTTAGGTTTGTCACTAGCCATTGGACTGACTTCAATTGCAACTGCACGTTTATCTAGGAATTCTAACAAGTCTTGCAATGAGGCCATTATGGTGGCATTATCCTTTTCAGAGCGGAACAATCGAACAGTCAAAGGATCAAGCTTTCGCATAATGATGCACATTAGAATAGCATCCCATTGGTCAACGGGCTGCTTCAAGTTTTGAAGTACAGTCAGCTGCTGCCTAATTTTGGTTGTAATTTCCCTCAGCTGTACGGCGGTTCCACGCTGAATAGGTGGCATGTCAAGTAATATACTAATATGCATTGAAATTAACAAAGATGGATTGCTATACCTTTTGTTTAAGAGTTGAAGTGCAGATTTATAAGACTCATTGCTAACGGGTAATCCTTCTATTATTTGAAGAGGTTCTCCCTTGAGCAAGGTCCTCAAGTAATATAACTTTTCAACTGAGGTTAACTTACCATCTTTGTCAATAACTGCTAGGAACAAGTCTATGAATGGTTGGAAAGCGCTCACATCCTTCCCATCGTAAGGTTGTATGTTGATTGCCGGTAACGGTAGGCTCCTAGTCACACTTGAATTTGCACTGGATAATTGACTTTTAGCACTATTTTTTGCCTTTTTAAATAACGCACATAAACGAAAATACCGCTCTTCTAACGCCGGCGACTCGTCGTCTTTGTTGTCGAGGCACAATATGTCAAGCTGCACCTCCAGGAATTTTGCGTATTGCTCATGAAGAGTGTGTTCCCGTGCGTCGAGCTCATCCTGGTCAATATCTTTGAAAAGATTTTCACCTGTAAGGGCCTCACTTTCACTGAAAAACCCTTCCAGCCTCGTTATAAATGACTTGCACTGCCCCCGCGCAGCACGTAGTTTTCTTAATTCTTCCGTGCTGGCCATGTTTTCAATTATTTGTACACTGGAATGACTGGAATTATCTGAATTATATTCTGATGACTCCGATGTATCGCTGCCTGCTGTTGACATCTATCATTGATTGACCCGCGTTGATTACGCTTGCCACTGGAGAATCGCACTGACGCACGACGACGCGCGACGCGGCGACACCGCGCCACTCGATAAAATGGCTGCCAACTACTGGATGCAATGTGCAGTTTGCACCGCGTGGCGATGAGATTTCTAATTTGTATTTATGAATTGAATTGTGATGCCTTGCCTTCCTTTTATGAATTAGATTATAGTTTTTAGCGAAATAGCACTGTAAAATGCCCGTGCGCACGGATGAACTCGTTGCGGAATGGGGCGTCTGCGCGGCCGGCAAATGAAAAAATAACTTTTTTCGCTGTACCACACACTGTATTGTCTTGGAAACTGAAGAACTGTCTTTATTTCGGCACCAAATGTTCTCGATGTAGTAAAACCACTTAATTTTAGTTAACTATTTTATTTATTGGAAGGCAAGGCAAATGTGAAAGTTACACGGATGGATATCGATCGAACAGTACAAAGATAGAAGTGACCACAGACAAAATCAAAATAGTTGCCAGTACATAACTTATATATCTACTGTATTGTTTATGGTTTCCAACACCCGTATAAAACTCAAATGACTCATCAACTGCTGCCTGCTGACCACCGAGCTCGTCTAGATTACTGCCAGCGCGTCATAAACCTCAACCTTGAAGAGGATGATTTTCCTTCAAAATTGGTTATGAGTGACGAAGCGCATTTCCATCTCTCAGGGCATGTCAATAAGCAGAATACTCGGTTCTGGGGCACTGATAATCCGCGCATTATTCAAGAAACACCTCTACACCCACTAAAAGTTACTGTATGGTGTGGCATCTGTGTTGACAGAGTGATCGGACCCTATTTTTTCGAAGACGCTGGAGGCAATGCGATAACTGTCACTGGAGAACGCTACAGAACCATGTTACGTGAGTTTTTGATACCCAGTTTGGACGAATTGGGGCTGGAGCACATCTGGTTTCAACAAGACGGCGCTACGGCACACACAGCGCGCGACACTATGGACTTAGTGAGGGACGCTTTTCCAAGCCGAGTTATCTCTCGTTTTGGCGATTTGCCTTGGCCTGCAAGATCACCCGATCTGACCAGTCCAGACTTCTTTCTTTGGGGTTTTTTGAAATCTCGGGTGTATGTGAACAAGCCACAGACTCTCGCAGCTCTAAAAGAAAACATTCGTCAAGAAATAACGAACATATCGCAGGAAGTGTTACGGCAAGTTATGCAAAATGTCATAAATAGGGCTCAAATGTGTATCAACTCTGGAGGTCACCATTTAAAAGACATCATCTTTAAATCCTAATGGTACGAAATTTAATGGCACAAATATACATTTAAAAAAACCTAAATCTAGTTTTCTAATTTAGAAAAAATGTTATAGCTGAACCAAATAGGGTCTTTACTTTTGCGCCACCCTGTACATATCTCCGCTCTGCCGAGCCGCTTGCTCGCGCGCGGGAGTAAACTCTATGGAAAAATGAGATCTTCTCTCCTCTGGGGTTGCCATAATCACCACGCTTGGCGGGCGCGTCTTGGTGCTCGCATTAGTTTTTTTTAAATGTAAATGAATGATGTGACGAGGTAGTCGTTCGCCTGGTGTTAAGCGTCACGGCCGCTCATAACAGATGCAGTGTCACTCGAAACTCTAAATTAAAGTTTCGCATGACGCTGCGCACTGTGCACGTTATCCTGAGACATCGCACAGCCTAAAACAGTTTTCTAGACTGTGAGATCAGTTTATAGTGTCTCGTTTACCCAGTAATTTCACTAGCGACAATGCCTTGCAAACCGGAACACAGTACCTAGTGGTTGCACACTACTGCTTGGCGGCAGAATAACTGGCAAAGCGGTGGTACCTACCTAGACGAACTTTGCAGAAAAGTCCTAACACTTAGTAAAATGTAGACGAGGAGAATGCTGGTACTCATTCCCTGGATAATATTTATAACTGGCTTATACCAACCCCGTATTTACCCGAGTGGACAAAAATTCTGCAATAATCAGGAGGTCTTTTTGTGTTACCTACTCCAGAACCTAATTAAGTAATTACACACCCGTGTTGATTTTCCTATCAAAGCTATCCAACAAAGCAAAAGTAAGTCAATATTCAC
This sequence comes from Ennomos quercinarius, assembly GCA_910589525.2. Taxonomy (NCBI): domain Eukaryota; kingdom Metazoa; phylum Arthropoda; class Insecta; order Lepidoptera; family Geometridae; genus Ennomos; species Ennomos quercinarius. The sequence goes on from OU342502.1 coordinate 2,937,862, forward strand.
GTTCGTTTGTATAAAGTGTATAAAGGATCTTTTAATATATTAGTATAAGCTAATTGAAACCCGAAGCTTCAAAGTAGCAATTTACACTAGAAATTATGGAGCACAGTTATGTGGATGTAAACCAGTTACCCATGGTGTACTTTAGTTAGTTCGGAGGATGGTTAGTACGTCCCAGGGGAACTTGTTGCTAAGGCAAGTGGTAGCTACTTGCCCTTCGTAACTTTATGATGAATTAGGCTAGTCGCTTGCTATTAAAAATGAACAAGTAAATATCATTGTAATAAAGTAGGTTAAAAACGAATGCATTATTGTGGTCGCCACTCAAGAACCTTTTTTCCCCATCGGTTGTCAGTACTACGAGCGATGTGGCCTACCCATTACCATTTCAACTTGCTGATTCTAAAAGCTGTCACTTTAATTCTCTTGCGGATCTCCTCATTACGAATCTTAGCTCCCAGTATCTATATAACAAATTGGTTTATAAATGAAACGGAGACATGAGGTAACAAACAAAAAAAAAACAACCAAAAACTAGAAAAAACTAGGAAAAACCATGTCTAAATTATCCGCACCTTATACCATATTAGTCCGATATTACGTAATTGATCGAGGTAAAACCATGGGAAAAGCACCTGTTCTAGTAACTAGATTGATTTATATTTTATAGCTGCATAGCTTAACAGGTCTACGTTTAAATTAGACAAATTGTTGAAGTAAAGGCCTACTCAAGCCGGCGCGTTATTCGCTACCGCAGTGGGTAGCGGTAGCGAATAATGCGCTGGTTTGAATAGGCCTTAATTGTCATGGAATTGATTTTAAGGTGTAAACCACACTTGAGGTATATCAAGGTTGGTTGGTTGGAGGTTGTCCACTACTAATCTAATCTACTGATTACAATAGATTTCTTTAGGGGTAGAGTTTCCAAAAACCCTTCCTTCTCTACGCCATAAAAGAAAGGTACTTCCAAAAATAAAGTCTCTGGGTCTAGTTTGGGCTGTGTAGGTACGTTGTCTGCATCATATTACTGATCTGTGGTCTGCATAGACCGCAGCACAGACATAATATTGAGTGTCTGTGTTTGCCTGTCAGTTAGTCAGTTGGGACAAAAAGTTTTTATGTAAATATACATATTACCACATAGATTGAAGAATCAAAAATGACAACCGTTGTTGATCTTTTTGTCGTTGCTCTATTAAGAAAAATAATTTATATCGTGAGGGCCAAACAGGCCAAGTTTTTACTAAGCTTCAAGTTGAATGAAGCCTAGGACATTGACAGTCTTAGTATGGCTTTGGTCCAAATACTGCCCAGAGAAACGGGTATCATTTTTAGACTCCTGACATAAATAAATACTTGTACACAAAATATTTCCAAAATCTGACCATGGAGTAAAAAAAAATGAGGTTTATACAGGATTGATTTTTGAAACGGGCCAGCAAGGGCAGGTACCTTAACCACTATAGCTACTGGAAAACGCTCCTAGAAGACTAAATATGAAGTTTTGAGATACTCTGAACTGCATTAACTGATAAGGTATGAGTACTGTTAATTATAAGTATAAGTGTTAAAAGAGTCCTCTCTAAGGGTAGGCAACGCACCGGCAATGCCTTCGGTGTTGCAGATGTCCATAGGCGGCGGTGACCACTTACCAGCAGGTGGACCGCATGCTTGTTTGCCACTCATCTCATAAAAAAAAAAAAAAAACTAGAAATGACAGAAATCGCGAAAAACTTATCCCATACATTTTTTTACGGAAAAACGATTAATTCACTCCAAATATGATGATGACATAAATATTTATTATCCCAATACTTAAGTATCTGGTAAGGTCCCATAGTACCAAATTCAATATTAAAAATTAATTTTAAAAAAACCCATGGTCAGATTTCGAAAATATTTGACGTGTAGCTATAAATGGATGTAAGGAACGTAATGTAGGCACTCTCATCACTGGGCAGTATTTGGACCGGATCCTGTCAATGTCCATTACACTAAACATATAAATGCACATTGCACACACGACACAGTCTTAACACAACATGACTAAATAAGTCTCATAAAAATTAAGTCATGGGTACGGTAATTTATAAGTCTGCAGCAATCATGATTGAAGCAGCAATTGGTTTTCTAATTACTTCACATATTTTATCGCTGTCCCATATTTTATAGCGCTAATTCTATCTTTATTCTAACTTTAAAACGTACAAGTTTTAATTTTTATTCGCATGTCACCCATCATTTGACAGTATATATCAATACATAATTTACAAATAAATAAAATGTTTATTTCGCAAAAGCATAACGCATTCCATCGCGAACTCTTGAACGTTAGCATCATTAATTTGAGGTGAACTCTGACAGTGGACGGCCGGTGTCGCCCTCTGAATGTTTAATGGACTCTGAAGGACTCTGTGATGCCGTGAGGCATGACCTTACAATGCGAGTTATATATATATTCTGCAAAATCTATACAATAATATAATTCTTACAATATAATGCATTCACCACCGTATGCCGCCTCATCACTTACCATCAGGTGAGACAGTGGCCGATATATATTTAAAATAAATAAATTATGTGTATTAACAAACGACATTAGTATTCAACGTAGTTTTATTAGATACTCCCAACTAATCGACATATTCATCAACATCTCCAGCAATTCCACCGGTAGCTCATCTTTTTCCAATATATTGATTTTTCATCGAGTTTTTGCACTTTTTCACTTCCACTACTTTGCTTCTTCTTCGTGTTGTTCTTTTTTCTTTTTTGGGTCGTGCCGCCTGCGCGACCACCGACTTTACTCCACCTTTTTATTTCAGCGCCATCTATGCATTCCATAGAAAAACTGCTCTTCCATCGGTTTATTATTAACAACGCTAACATGTGAAATAAAAATATATCAGCGGGTGTAACCCCCCCCTCCCTCCTATCTATAAATAAATATAAAATAAAATTGTCTTTAATTAAATGCATGCTATTACTAACTACTACCTACCCCAATCTATACCTATACCACCTACTAATCCTAATTTACCTAATTAGTAACGATGTGCTTTTGTTTTATTTTGGCCAAATGATCGTCTAGTGGATAAACCTTTCGCTGTGATCGTATTATACCCAAGTAGCGAATAAGTATAAGCATAATAAAGAACCTATAAATCTATTCCCTACGTGATAGATTGAATAAAAGACTAATTATCAATGCCTATATTTTAATGTCGTAATTAAAGCTATTTTCACTCGTATTTTTAAATGGTAATTAAATTATGTTTTTCCGATTAAATAATTAATAGTATGAATTTCTTGTAAACAATTATAGTACAACCTTTAACGATATTTCACTTTGTATTTAGATATAAATATGTATTAAAGTTCTACCTTGAGACTAGTACAAATAAAATTATGCCTAAAATAATTCAGTAAGGAAATAAATCCAAGAGCTACGAATTGTCTACGAGTTTCGTAACCCTAGCTACGCCCTATTTAAAACATTCCCGTTACCCAATCACTATACGTAAAATTGCGATATAATCGACCTATAAGTTGAACATCGAAATAAGTTAGTTCTTAACCTAATACCTAGACTGAAGATGACCTAAAGGCCTACATTTTCTACCAAATAGAAAATATCGTAATTTATTCTGGAAAACATAGAGAATGTATAATAAACAATGTAGCATCCTTATTTCCTGTATTTATTGTAAAAATACATGTCTGGATTACACAAAAGGTTTTAGGGGTTTCCCCCAATGGTCTCCAAACCTCCCCTCATAACCATTCCGTACCACCCTTCAACTTCCATGTTAGAAGGCTGGATTCCTCAACTGTCCCATATTAGAAGGGTGGGTACCTCCACTGTCCCAAGTTTGAAGGCTGGGTGCCTAGACTCTATTAATCCAGAAACACAATATGTCTACAATTCAATACAGATAAATAAACATGAAATCTTCTAAAATAGAGTGAGCAAACACGGTTTATATTAAATCTCATAATTTATACAAGTATATAACTCAATAAATAGCAGTCAGGGAACACTCCCTCTTTTGACTGCTTGGAATACTTTCCAAACTAGATTATTCACATATAAGTTGATTTAGTTCAACACATAGTTATAATGATGTAAAATGTAGACTCTCGCTACTTCATTAATCTGTCTATCCCAGACTGATCACTGATTTCTATCAGATGAAGAAGAAAACAACTATTAACCCTTAAGCTGTATAAGAAAGATCTCGCATTCCCTCTGGAATTTAAGTATACTTTCGGAGTCTCTCGCTCCTAATATTAACCGTCGATCCAGCCATTAACTCTCAAGCTGCATTTGAAAGATCCCGCATTCCCCTTGGAATTTAGGTATACTTTCGGAGACTCCCGCTCCAAATAACAACTGAAAGCTATTAGCCAAACAATAACTGTTGTCCCAGTTAGATATTCCAACCATGGAATAAGTTTAATTCATTACAAATGATCAGTCTTAGGTTATCCAAACCAATAAGTAGCTCTATTAAAAATAGATGATTACTCTAAGTTAATCTTATATTATTGCATAACAATTTAACAATATATCAATAGCTACCACTATTAGTAGTATTCAGACATCTTTATATCTCTTGAATACAACAACGTACATTACAGATTCTTGAATCTCTATTAGTAAGTGATTATTCAGTTAAAACACTAGAATATAATTGCTCTATTCAACTCAAACCGATTTGATAAAATTTCAATCAAAGAAATATATGAACTTTCTTAATATGAGCAAAACCTTTGAAAATATTTAGTAAATGCAGCTTTCCTAGCTAAAATCTCATTAATTACTAAAATGTCTACTTTACTCACAAATAATATCCAAATCCTTAATCACTGCAATCCAATACACTGCAATCCAATAAACACTGCAATCCAATGGCACTACCGAAACCGTAAAGGGAACTACTATCGCAAACCGAACCACTAAAGACAATTTCTTTAGTTAATTACTTAAAACAATTAAAAGAATTTCCTGGTTAATTACTCCAAGAAAGCGCGACCGAGACTATCACGATTTCCCTCCTGCATCTTCTTCTTAAACTCTGGAACTTTCCTTCATCAGCTCCCAGCAACCAATCACAGCTCTTCGTCACATCTCAACATTGTCATTCTCCTTCCTGATTGGTCAAGAACCTACGTAGTCCACGTGGACCTACATTTCTCATACATCTCTTGACCATCTAGATTTACTATACTGCTCTCTAATTGGTCGAACTAGTTCTTACTACTAAGTACTGAGATCACACTCCACGTGGACCACTCCACGTGGACTCGACTTCAGCTGAAAATATGATCTTAGAATAAACAATTGACGATCAGTTTGTTTAAACCATTCCTCTAATCCTGCTAATAGACTGTTACTTAGCTTTATTAGAAATAATGATGTTTCTATAACTATTTTCACATTTTTCCTAATAATTAAAGAATAGTGGTGTATTATTCATACTATTTGAATAGTTTTCTTCAGTAACGATTAGCTACAGTACGTAAATTATTATTAATATTATTTACTGTTAAAGAAACCCATTTTATAAATGTAAACGGGACCCCGTACCGTTACACGGGGTAAAAACAAAAGTTTATCAAATTAGATATGTGATATGCATAATCCAACAATTTTTGGAAAGAGAGTAGTAGTAATAAAAAAATAAGCATTAACAGCAAAATTCATTTCATAGTTGCACAGAAATCATTTTACAATACTAAAACAACGTTAGTAACAAATTTACTTATTGTCGTTTCCCACTCTCCATCGTCAAAGCCCGTTGAGGTGCTATCCACGGCCAATGCTGTCTGTAAAGACCAGGATACATACTGGATCATTTTTCAGCAGCTTCGTCTTAACCGCATATGTGAGCTATCGTTATTGCTAATCTTCTTCCGCAGTATATATGAACATCTTGGCTTGCTACCACCGTGAACGCTACGACGAAAAGAACTAGTTGAGATGCGGTCTTCATCTTCCTCGTTATCCTTTGTCTGGGACTATGTGTGACATCGGTGTGATCTTCCGTTTTATTCCGTGAATGTTGCTTAAGGCGGCGGGTAGACCAAAGAAGGTGTTTTTTGGGACGTTTCCTGGCGTAATTACAACACGTGGAGCTTTAAATTTAATATATCATGTAATTCATTTCATTAACTCGTTTGTGATGACCGCAAATACAGATTAATAAATATAGCTCTATAGAAAAGAATTGCAAAACTCCCTCGAAAAATTCCCATGTTCGAATGTTCCCATTTTGCTGAGCTTCTACCGAATATATTTTTACAAAATAGTTATTTGTTATAGTAGGCTGCAAAGTTGGTTTTTGGCGCGAGTACTTGAATTGAAACCTGAGCAAGCGAAGGATTCTAGGATTGAACCACGAGCGTAGCGAGGGGTTCAAATGAAGAATCCTGAGCGTAGCGAACGGTTTCAAAGGTACGAGACGCAGAAAAACTTTGCTGTCGAGTGCAACACACAACTTTTCACCTCACTACAGCGAGGAAAATGTAAGAAAAACAGCTAAAAGGCTAAGAAAAGATTAGTTTTAGCTTATTAATTTTTTTATGGGTGGCGGTAACGCTTGACATCAGGTACTGGTTTTATACTTTTTGGTGCTGGACAGTGCGATTATTCTAAAAATGAGGTTGGTGAACGAGAAAAAGATGGTATCTTTTAGGAGGTAGTCTGTGGTATTAATGAGGTTTCAGTGGACTGGCGATATCAAGAAGGTTAAATTCGGGTAGATCTGTGATTAAATCCTCAATTCTTGACGAGAAAATTATTGATTATAAACGTTCGAATTGGGAGTTTTGGCGGGAACGTGAAAAAGTTCACGTCGTTGCATTGTATTATTTCACAAAACTTATGCTTTTTCTATTGTTAATGTTTAAAATTAGTGGCATTTTACGCATTAAGTGCTGAATTATTAGTATAAGTGTGGGCAAGTGATATAATGTAGTGAAACGTGGTTTTTCGTGTTGCTTCCAAAATTCCATAGAAGCCTCTAGTAAAGTTGCCACTACTTTACTAGGGCATGACTTAGACTGGATTATGACTACCTGACTTAGAGTGGACTATGACTACCATGGCTAACTGTGACTAAGACTTGACTTTACATGAAATATTTCATAATACGACGAAAAACTACAATACTTGACACTGGCTAAATACACTATGTGTGGAGCCAAACTATAAGAAAAAAAAAAACGTTCGAATTTTAAAAACACTTTCCACGCTAGCGAGCAAAATGCGTTTTTGCGCCCAGATTTTGAATGACAAAGAGAACCTTTCCGAGCTAGTGAGGTGAAAAATAAATTAGTGTATTCGCAACAAACAATCAGATGTGGTGATGACTTAACAACTTTGACAAATACTATATACAAATAGACATTAATTAAAAACCGTAAAAATCAGTAATTTCGTGCGTTGTCTTTGTCGTAAGCGCCGCGCTGAAGTGCAGACTGAATTGATATTTAAGACTATGACATATTCAGATCTAAGGTGCTAAATTAAGGACAATGTTTGTAATTGACGTCATATAGGTTTAAAACGGCTAACGCAGGGGCGGCTTTGTGGCGAGCCGTCGGTAAGTGGCGACACCGCGTACCCTGATTCCAAGGAGCTAAATGAGACCCCTGACCCCTGACTTGCCTTTACTGGCTGTCCGGGGGTGGAAGTCGCAAGAGCTAAAACCTAAGCTCCAGGGTGGAAGTGTTAAAGGGCATAACGCCGCGAGTAGCGTTCAGTGAAAGTGCAGCACACTATTCGACACCCTAAGCCACCCACACCAACGTCGCTTCCTCGGCACCAATATGCGGTAGCCACTATAGGGAGCCCATTTAGTGGGTGGCAAGTCATCACCTGCCTCAAACATTTTGACGTGAGGCAAAATTGGCAGGTGCCGTTTTCTCATTCCATAAACCAAACATCAATACATCATAAGTTCACCACAATAGCCCAGATTTATTTTTAACCTTTGTATACAAAATATTTTATAATATGCCATACCATGCCTTGTAATAGTTGTAGTTAATTTTATACTCAAACTAGTATTTTGCCCCGTGCGCGGGCCGCGAGCGGCCCGCGTGGGTGTTTTCGTGGCGTTCCATTTGTTCAAAACGCTATACTTGGAGCTAAACTTTAAATTTTGCAAGTACTTGTACAAAACTGCGGTATCTATCAAAGAAAATGATAATTCATCTGACTTGTGCATGGCGGCCATCTTGTTTGACTTGACAGCGTCATTGGCACCATTAGCAGGTCAAAACCGGCACACTTGCACCGTGTGCACACGGTGCAATTGTGCAGGTGCAAGTGTTGATCGTGACCGTCCACTTATACCAAACTACAGTAAACTAACTCGCTTCGCTCGTCGTCGCATTGGGTAGGTTGGAAAAAATTTGACGTTTGACATCTGTCAAAAATTGACATTTGACATCTGTCAAAAATTTGACATCTGTCAAAAAATTTGACATTTGACATCTGTCAAAAGTTTGACATTTGACATCAATCAAACTGACATCTGTCTACACTTGACAGCGGTATTAGAACAGTGCGCAGGTGCAAGTTTTGGTCGTGACCGTCCACTTATACCAAACTACAGTATACTTGGTGCTTGCTTCGCTCGTCGTTGCATTTGGTAGGTTGGAAAAAAATTGACATTTGACATCTATCAAAAAATTTGACATCTGTCAAAATTTTGACGTTTGACATCTGTCACACTGACATCTGTCAAAATTACAACTATCTCCTTCCGAAACTGTAGTACCATAGGCGATAAAACGGAAAACAGCAATTTTGATAATAGTATATACGGCGGCCATATTAAAAAATGACAGATGTCAAAATTTGACCAAACCATGTTGATCAGCATCCTTTGGGACCCCCCAGATATCGATTTATATCCCGATCAGAGCACCTTTACTTTCAGACGCGGACCAATAGACCGCCATTTTGAAAAAAGTACTTTTTCACTGTGTGCCCCTCACAAAACTGTACAATATTAGAACAAACCCTCCCTACAAAAGTCTCACAGTTTCGGTGTTATTTGCGAATTAAAAATCCTTAAAAAGTGAAATTGCATGTTCGCAATTTTTCAAAATGGCGGAATCAAAAAAGTTTTTACACTTTCCTACCAAGTGTACCGTGGGATTTTCAGATATCGATTTTCATTCGGATCGGACAACTTTTACTATGAGTCGGTACGTCTACAGCCGCCATCTTGAAAAAAATTGATTTCACTGATATTGCATTTTTACCCTTATAATAATAATAATAATAATAACCCATCCAGGCCGATTTCGGCCACGGCGACCTTTTTCTGTCATTTTAGGAGCCTTGGTGTTTAGCTCTAATATTTCACATACCCTTATAACATCTATACTTGATCCCCAGGAACGACTTTTCTAAAGCACTCGCAACGGAGGCGCAAAAAAGCAAAGTTGATATTTCAATAAAAGCACCTTTGTATGGCAGCCCCATTGAAAGTTGACACATGTCAAAATTTGATTACAGAATGTTGATCATCATCCTTGGGGACCCCCAGATATCGATTTTCATCCGGATCGGTGAAACTTTTTTTCCCGCCGCGGCCAAAATTTCCGCCATTTTGAAAAAAAAAATTTTTCGCAATCTCCCCTCTGACCTCCAACCAATATTAGTTCGAGCTCTTTTTACTAAAGTGTCATAGTTTCGCCGTCATTTACGGTTAAAATTTGTATGGCGGATTTTTTTTTCCGCCATTTTGAATTTTTTTTGACATCTCCAAAATCGGCCCAGGGTTTGCTATGACATTCCTTAAAACGCACATGACCTATCTGATATGGTTTGGCCAGGCCGTTGACTGTCCGAGTGACCGAAGGTCGGAAGACCAGGACATGAATTTTTCTGGAGACACCTCAAACACCTTGACACGAATGTTAACAAAGATATTCAAAACTTTCCATAGGTATCGAGAAACAATGCGTCAAAAATGGGAAAAAAAATTTGTATGGCAGCCATCTTTAAAAATGGCGGAATCCAAAATTTTTTTCAAATTACGAATCTGCGGCCCCGAAAACCCCCCCATGCGAAAAATCACCCCGATCGGACCAACTTTCAAAATGGCCGCCATTTTGAATCCGCCATCTTGGATTTTCATGACAACCATCTGACAGCTCCCGTCATCCTCTATGACATTTGGTCGAGCACTACCCACATACCTCTTACCGTTTCCAAATTATGAACGTTTCAATTTTGTATGGAATTTTTATTTTTTGTATGGCAACACTTTTTTTTTTAATTTCTCTGGAAACATCCCAGGGTCTACTCCAACTTTAGTTAAAACTGGACCCCCATATCTCTTGTCGTTTTTGAGATCCGTTGACCTGTTCCATCTCAGAGACGATTTTCTGGTAATGTCAGATTTTTCCTGGGGTGACATAACCCATCACTATACAGCCTCATACTCAGTTTTGACTGACCACTTCTGAGAGCTGAGATCAATTATGTCAATCATCAGTCAGTCAGTGAGTCATGGGTATCCAATTTTATAGTAATAGTAGTAACTAGTATTTTGCCCCGTGCGCGGGCCGCGAGCGGCCCGCGTGTGTGTTTTCGTGGCGTTCCATTTGTTCAAAACGCTATACTTGGAGCTAAACTTTAAATTTTGCAAGTACTTGTACAAAACTGCCGTATTTATCAAAGAAAATGATAATGCGCGTGACTTTGCATGGCGGCCATTTTGTTTGACTTGACAGCGTCATTTGCACCATGAGTAGGATGCAACCGGCACACATGCACCGTGCGCGGTGCAAGTGCTGATCGTGACCGTCCACTTATACCAAACTACAGTAAACTAACTCGCTTCGCTCGTCGTCGCATTGGGTATGTCGGAAAAAATTTGACGTTTGACACCTGTCAAAAATTGACATTTGACAACTGTCCTAAAAATTGACATTTGACATCTGTCAAAAAAATTGACATTTGATATTTGTCAATAAATTTGACATCTGTCAAAAAATTTGACAATTGACATCTGTCAAAAGTTTGACATTTGACATCAATCAAACTGACATCTGTCTACACTTGACAGCGGTATTAGAACAGTGCGCAGGTTGCAAGCGGCACACTTGCACCGTGCGCGGGCCGCACGCGGCCCGCACACGGTGCAAGTGTGCAGGTGCAAGTGTTAGTTGTGACTGTCCAATTATACCAATGAGAGACAATAAACTAACTCACTCATCGCCGCATTTGGTAGGTTGGAAAAAAAAATTGACGTTTGACATCTGTCCAAAAAATTGACATTTGACATTGGCAATAAATTTGACATCTGTCATCAAATTTGACATTTGACATCTGTCAAAAGTTTGACATTTGACATCAATCAAACTGACATCTGTTTACACTTGACAGCGGTATTAGAACAGTGCGCAGGTTGCAAGCGGCACACTTTCACCGTGCGCGGGCCGCACGCGGCCCGCACACGGTGCAAGTGTGCAGGTGCAAGTGTTAGTTGTGACTGTCCAATTATACCAATGAGAGACAATAAACTAACTCACTCATCGCCGCATTTGGTAGGTTGGAAAAAAAATTGACATTTGACATCTGTCCAAAAAATTGACATTTGATATTTGTCAATAAATTTGACATCTGTCAAAAAATTTGACAATTGACATCTGTCAAAAGTTTGACATTTAAAATCAATCAAACTGACATCTGTCTACACTTGACAGCGGTATTAGAACAGTGCGCAGGTCGCAAGCGGCACACTTGCACCGTGCGCGGGCCGCACGCGGCCCGCACACGGTGCAAGTGTGCAGGTGCAAGTGTTGGTCGTGACCGTCCACTTATACCAAACTACAGTATACTTGGTGCTTGCTTCGCTCGTCGTTGCATTTGGTAGGTTGGAAAAAAATTGACATTTGACATCTATCAAAAAATTTGACATCTGTCAAAATTTTGACGTTTGACATCTGTCACACTGACATCTGTCAAAATTACAACTATCTCCTTCCGAAACTGTAGTACCATAGGCAATAAAATGGAAAACAGCAATTTTGATAATAGTATATACGGCGGCCATATTAAAAAATGACAGATGTCAAAATTTGACCAAACCATGTTGATCAGCATCCTTTGGGGCCCCCAGATATCGATTTACATCCCGATCGGAGCTTCTTTATTTTCGGACGCGGACCAATGGACCGCCATTTTGAAAAACATTCTTTTTCACTGTATGCCCCTCTCAAAACTGTACAATATTAGAACAAACCCTCCCTACAAAAGTCTCACAGTTTCGGTGTTATTTGCGAATTAAAAATCCTAAAAAAGTGAAATTGCATGTTCGCAATATTTCAAAATGGCGGAATCAAAAAAGTTTTTACACATTCCTACCAAGTGTACCGTGGGATTTTCAGATATCGATTTTCATTCGGATCGGACAACTTTTACTATGAGTCGGTACGTCTACAGCCGCCATCTTGAAAAAAATTGATTTCACTGATATTGCATTCTTACCCTTATAACATCTATACTTGATCCCCAGGAACGACTTTTCTAAATCACTCGCAACGGAGGCGCAAAAAAGCAAAGTTGATATTTCAATAAAAGCACCTTTGTATGGCAGCCCCATTGAAAGTTGACACATGTCAAAATTTGATTACAGAATGTTGATCATCATCCTTGGGGACCCCCAGATATCGATTTTCATCCGGATCGGTGAAACTTTTTTCCCCGCCGCGGCCAAAATTTCCGCCATTTTGAAAAAAAAATTTTTTCGCAATCTTCCCCTCTGACCTCCAACCAATATTAGTTCGAGCTCTTTATACTAAAGTGTCATAGTTTCGCCGTCATTTACGGTTAAAATTTGTATGGCGGATTTTTTTTCCGCCATTTTGAATTTTTTTTGACATCTCCAAAATCGTCCCAGGGTTTGCTATGACATTCCTTAAAACGCACATGATCTATCTTTTATGGTTTGGCCAGGCCGTTGACCGTCCGAGTGACCGAAGTTCGGAAGACCAGGTCGCGAATTTTTTTGAAGACACCTCGATCATCTGGACACAAAACACAACAAAGACATTCAAAATTTTCCATAGGTGTCGAGAAACAATGCGTCAAAAATGAAAAAAAAAATTTGTATGGCAGCCATCTTTAAAAATGGCGGAATCCAAAATTTTTTTTGAAATATCGAATCTGCGGCCCCGAAAACCCCCCAATGCAAAAAATCACCCCGATCGGACCAACTTTCAAAATGGCCGCCATTTTGAATCCGCCATCTTGGATTTTCATGACAACCATCTGACAGCCCCCGTCATCCTCTATGACATTTGGTCGAGCACCACCCACATACCTCTTACCGTTGCCGAATTATGAGCGTTTCAATTTTGTATGGGGGCCACCGTTTTTTGTTCGGGGGCCCCCATTTTTTTCATTTCTCTGGAAACATCCCAGGGTCTACTCCAACATTAGTTAAAACTGGACCCCCATATCTCTTGTCGTTTTCGAGATCCGTTGACCTGTTCCATCTCAGAGACGATTTTCTGGTAATGTCAGATTTTTCCTGGGGTGACATGACCCATCACTATACAGCCTCATACTCAGTTTTGACTGACCACTTCTGAGAGCTGAGATCAATTATGTCAATCATCAGTCAGTCAGTCACTCATGGGTATCCAATTTTATAGTAATAGTAAAGTAAAGTAGTAAAGTAGTAAAGTAGTAATAGTAAAGAGCCTCTTGGTGTTAGCTTAGGCCCCACCAATGCCTCTCAAATGTCCGGGCTAGACCCGAGAATTTAAATAAATAATAATAACAAGCCTTTCTTATTTCCTTAACTATACAATTTTTACAATTCATTTTAAAATATTTTTATCAATTTAGTTAAGGCCCCTTGTGAGTATATGCCTCCTTTAAGAGTTTCCACGATTTCCGATTCTTCGCTTTCTGTACCCAATTTTTCCTACTGTTTTTTGGATGTAATCAGCCCCACGTTCTCTGGGACGTCCTCTGCCTCTACATCCATTTGGACCTGCCCATACAGTAACTTGTTTGGTCCACCCGTTGCCTGGAAGGCGTGCCACATGGTCTGCCCACCTCCACTTTAAGCTGCGCACGTTGTGAAGCTTTAGCACGGTATGCCTATTACACAGTGTCTATTTCACTAATGATTTATTACTTGAATACCGCTTGCAGCTTAGGTGTGCAGCGTGTGGTACAGCTACATACAATATACGTTTGTATGGATTAAAATCCGCTAGCGGGGAGAAACCAATGTAGTGTTATAGAGAAAAGGAAGAGCTACCTAGATGTTTCGATTTGATCGTGACACAAACTTTTTTGTCTGGCTGAAGATCGTCTATTACTTTCGCAACTGGCGTAAAGGATAGACCAAGTAAATCATTTTAATAAGATTATAATAACACACAACCTCTATTAAAATAACAACGTTTAACACAACATTCAAGTAATCGAGTCCTTAAGCTGTTTACTTTTAATTACTAAGCGAGCTCAAAATATATTCAATATTAACAAAGTAGCGTTTCTCAGAAAATCAAACGAGAACTCAAAGCTCGACGATAATTTCCATATCTTTGTGTGTAACACAGCCTAATTAATGTAAAAGCAACATTCTACATAATTGATGTTGGAGAATGGAACTCAGAGTCAAAGGTCACTCCGCACATTTTCGTCATATTAGAGGCAAAATTTCATGAGCAGTCTGAATTTATGCAAAAACTAGCTGCAAACTGTGGTTTCGAGCGGTTGGGCTAATGTTTATTAGTAGCGAGTTTCTTAGATGTAAAAATTTGAGGTGACAAGCAGACAAAGATGGAAAAACAGATATAGAGACCATAGACGGAGAGAGAGAAAGAGTTCCTTTAAAATACAATACCCTACTTTAATATAACGTGGCCTGTTTGTGTGTCTTTAACGCCAAAGCAATAGTTAAGTTATCTTTCGACTCACACACGCACAAACTTCGGAGACATATCTGTGGAACAAAGCATTAGTTCTGCACTATCCAATTGGATATTATCGTTTCTACTACTATTTTAAGAATAGTTGACAAGGCCTCTTATTATTTTGACTCAACGTATAGCTGAAATAGAGATAAGATAAACCCTGGCCATAATTCACCACTAAGCTGGCTAAGTGAAGGTTGAAATCTACTATTTCCCATAATTTGAATTGAATATACCAAAGACCTCTCTGAGATACCTCCTCAAAAAGGGCGATGCGGGCTTTAATCTCCGCCCGCATTTAGGGACTCGTTCAGTTTTATTCTTTTATTTTTGACTTATTCCATTTATTACCTCAGTCCGCCCATATTTTCTGGAGTCAAAAATACATTTATCTCATTACTTTTCATGAAGAAAAAGATCTTTTAAAATAAAGTATACATATTTTCATGACAAGTAACAACGACTGTCGTAACAAACGAACAGAAATAATATTTCACTTTGAATATTTAATACACGGAGAGCAATGTTGCCATTTTAAAGATACATTTTTCGAGAGCTCCGCCCGTTGATTTAGCAAAAATAAGGAAAAGAGATGCGACATAATCAGATATATACAAATATCTATAGACGTTTACGATTATTATTTATTATACGATGTATATACGGTAAAGAAGTTTTTAAATATTGTTGAACTTACTGTCAAAGTTTTTGCTGGCTGCCAACAAAAATATGGCTCAAATGCAGGACCAAGGTGTATTTAAAAATCACTTGCATTGCATGCACTCCCTGTAGTCGGTAAAGAAGTTTTTAATATTGTTGAACTTACTGTCAAAGTTTTTGCTGGCTGCCAACAAAAATATGGCTCAAATGCAGGACCAAGGTGTATTTAAAAATCACTTGCATTGCATGCACTCCCTGTAGTCGGTAAAGAAGTTTTTAATATTGTTGAACTTACTGTCAAAGTTTTTGCTGGCAGTCAACAAAAATATGGCACAAATGCAGTAGGCACAAATGCCAAGGTGTATTTAAAATCACTTGCATTGCATGCACTCCCTGTAGTCGGTATTGAAGTTTTTAATATTGTTGAACTTACTGTCAAAGTTTTTGCTGGCAGTCAACAAAAATTGTGCACAAATGCAGTACCAAGGTGTATTTAAAAATCACTTGCATTGCATGCACTCCCTGTAGTCCTGTAGTAGTGCTTCTCATAAAAGTTTGCGCGCATTTGCATTTAAACAGCGTCGCAAACAAGCTGTATATACGCCAAGCGGGAGAATATTTCTCTAGTAGGAGATTCAATTTACCTGCCACATCTAATGCACGTTTGGATTTTTGGATGTAGATTGAGACTGCTTACTGTTCTGTCATGACCAATGAGCATAGAGTTAGAAGGTTACTTTCTAGATCTGCAGTTACGAGAATAACATCAGGGAGATTTAATTGATCTTAGGGCTAAGCTTCTACTTATACAAAATGAACTTTTAAAGTAATTTCCGTTAAAATTCGTGAAACCGAAAAGCTAGCTAACCCGGTGAGTAGAAAGCCGTGCGGGTTTAAATCTCACTGGTGCTAAAGTTTTTAGGAACTATAATATCTTTATAGATATACCTTAAGATGAAGGGTAGGGCAAACAAGGTGTTTTTGGCATGTTTTCTGGCGCAATTAGAGCATGTGAAGCTTCGAATGTAATATATCATGTAATTCATTTCATTAAGTCGTTTGTGATGTCTGCAAATATACTATTAATAAATATAGCTCCATAGAAAAAAATAGCAAACCACCCTCAAAAAATTTGAATGTTCCAATTTTACAAAGTTTCTATCGAATATATTTTTACGAAAAAAAAATTTGTGTATTCCCAACAAACATTCATATGTCGTGATGAGTTCATAATTTTGAAAAATACTATGTAAATGTAGATATTAGTTAAAAACCGTCAAAATCAGTAATTTCATGCGTTGTCTTTGTCGTAAGCACCGCGCTAAAGTTCAGATTGAATTGATATTTAATACTACGACGTGAAGGTCTATGTTTCTTTGAACGGATTTTGACCTTATCAGCCCTACCCGACGCCTTAAGACGTGTGGTTTACACTTGGCCATTCCATGAAACACCTTGCCGAGCGTTGCAACGTCACATTTGACACTGTAATCTGTTATGTCATATCTGAAGAACTAGCGATGGCTCACTCCGATATAGTCTATTTTTCCGAAAACAATCTTGAAAATTCAGGGTGCTCTCACTAGCCTATTTAATATACGGCTGACTCTATATCCCCCACTTAGGAAATTGGATTCGCCCTAGTACCGCATCTAGAGCTATTTTATCATTTATTTTAGCGGCTTTGCTTGCCGCGTGGTTAGAACAAATTGTATGCTTTTTTGCAAAATTATAAGTACCTCATCATCATCATCATCATCAGCCTGAAGATGTGCACTGTTGAACATAGGCCTCCCACATAAAGCGCTACTGCTTGCCTCTTACATCGATCGGCTCCCCGCGGTATTGAACAAATCATCGGATTGCCTTTTGGGGGCCCGGCCTACGCTGCGTCTTCCGGTTCGTAGGTGCCACTCGAAAACATTTCTTCCCATCGGTTTTCGGGTCTACGAGCGATGTGGCCTGCCCACTTCCATTTCAACTTTCTTTTATTGTTGTTCTACTTGTATATGATGAATATACGAGTAGTACAATTAAAAAATAATAAATTATTTAATTTTTTAATAAAAATAATTTTTGATTTTTTTTATTAATTAATTATTGAATTTAATAGTAATTGGCATATTGCCGTTTTTATTATAATAAATAAATACAAATACAAATTATAGCCAAATAACACTTTTTTATATATGGCAACCTGTGCCAATGTTCTTTGTAAGTCTGAACACCGCTCGTTATGTTAAGGTGGAACGTTTCACTAGCGCGGCAAATGCAAATTTTCTTGCGTTCTTTTGCCAATAATAGCTTAATTACTAAACTTGATTACATTAAAACTAATTTAACGTGAAGAAATAGAATGAATCAACAAAGTACGATTAAAATTATCTCCTAGATATCATTGGTTTAGCGACAAATGGCAATACACAAATTTCGTCTTAGTTTTTCAGTCTATTGCCATTTGTCGCTAAACCAATGGTATGTAGGTGATACCTTTAATTGTAATTTATTGATACATTCTATTTATTTGCGCAAAATTAGTTTTCATGTAATCACGTTGAGTAATTAAGCTATTATTGGCAAAAAAACGCAAGAAAATATGAATTTGCAGCGCTAGTGAAACGTTTCACCTTAATAAGCTATTTTTCCTGTAATAGCAAGTTTCATTATGAAAAGTTTGCTAAATGAGGCGAGCAAATAAGCCGCTTGGTATAAAAGGTGGCTTAGGTAAAATGGATGGGATGAAGGCTTTAGGCATGTACAGAATAGCTCCGTTTCAGTTTAAAACTAGCATTTCTAAAAATATTGTTTATGAACGGGATATTTAACATGTAATTTATTTGTTTGTGTGATATTTATATATATTGACGCCTAATAAATATGCGAAGGCCGCTACGTTTGCCCATAACTTATCACCTACCCGCAAGTTCTTCAGTTCGACCGTGATCATGGTGCTCGCAGCAAACTGAGCTTTATTATACTAGTACGCTAGACTTCATATTGACCAATATTGACTGTAGGCATTTGACTTTCGCCATTTTAGCGCTGATTGCTAAGAGTGACATCGTGAGGATCCTCGGAACTAATTAAATCAACCAATCAGCGCGATGAATTTTCAAAGTATAGTTCTCAGGACGCACGGAGTGGCGCTTCAAATCGGCACAAGAAATTCTCAATTTGTCTATCCAGCGTACATGTTTAATAGAGATCAGTGTTGCAGCACCACCAAAATATCAGTAGCTTTTAGACACATGGTAAATATCGCGTTTGTAAACACAGAATTCGTCCTATTTACATAGGTCCAATATTTAAGAAATGTTAGTGACAGTGTTAATGGCAGTATAAATCTTATATTTTTTTTTTCTACTTATAGGTCTTTTTATTTAATTAAAGGGACAGAACAATAATTCATTATATTATTTAAATCTATGTACACTAAGCCTAAGAAAACAAAATAAGTGAGTAATAAAAAGTAAAATAAATCTTATATTAAAACTAGTAACATTTACCTGAACCTCAATTTTCTTTTACATAAATCCAAACAGAGTCTGACAACTTGTAGGGTAGGTAGGTACTTGAAAAGTTCACAAGTTGAAGCTTTTAGTTGGCCTGGCAGTGGCCCAGACTAATGCATATTGCATTTCAGAGTTGAGTAGCAACTTACAGCACCTCTTCGACGGCAGGTCAGGTTAAAGTTCATTTTGATTTTACTACTGAACAAATTTTGTTTAGCTTTGAGACGAGACTTGTACCGGGTAAATTAAACTATTAAACACTACATATCTGTCATATGTATATAAATGTACTTGTTAGTAGATGGAATGTTAGGATTGGTTAGAGGGTACTTGTCTACTTTGTTGTACTAATAATGTGGATTAAGTGGGTACTTGAGAATATTCAGTGACATACCCACTTCTTGTACTGGCTACCTAGCGCAATACACGATTCGTAATTAAAATGTGTTTAAATTAATATCTGGACATATTAATATCCTTTTTAAAAAGGAGGCTAAACCGACTTCCATTTTCAAGTGCTTTCATTTTGTACTGAGTAATACTCGGATATTATTATGAGCGTCAGAATTTTCCAGATACATAAAGAACGGAGATTTGAGGTAACAAACATACAAGAAAAAAAAAGAAATATATAAAGCCTCCACCTTCTTGAAATCGGTTGATTAAAGGCTTCCTCTTGCGCCTAGCGCATAAATTATACCAATTAACTGGTGTACCAACGCCTCAAATTATTTGACAATCGCAAACGTTAGAAGATCTAAATTAAACCGCCTTTCTCTATATTTCAAATATCCGAAGAGACTGCAACAGACGAGTTGAACCCTCCCTCGCCCTCAAAGCTCTGTACGAGTCGTATCTGAGCCCTTTGTATCTAACTCTGAAGGCGCCGCTTCTAGTGTCTCGTTGACGAGTAAATGGAAGGACAGCTTGTGGAGTAGTTCTAAAAACAGTCTTTCTTTGTAAACCTATTTCTTCATTTTTGATAAAACGATTGTGGGCTCCCATGCTCCATGATTTGAATTAATTAAATAAATAAATGTGTGGTCATTTCATACAGCGCCATCTAAGTAGCCCCAAACTAAGCATACCTTGTACTATGGGCACCAGATAACTGATAGAATACTTAGATACTTTTTGTTTGTAAATACATACCTACATAGAATACAATATGACACCCAGACACAGAACAAACATCGGTGTTCATCACACAAATATTGTGGTTGGTGTTATTACAACTAAATAGATAAAAAGAATATTACACAACTATTTTAACTGCTAACTTATACGGGGAAGAGCAAATAAAGAATTACTTTGTTAACTCTGTATAAATACGTAATACTTCTCTTACTTTCTCTCAAGTTTAATACCAAAACTCTAACAACATTAAACTTCCCGCAAATAAGATCGCGATAAAATCACATGTTTACGTTACGGCGTGCAAATCACACACGAATGTATAAACTGTATTGGAAACAGCCGAAATATTTATCAACATTACCCCGCTACCGGTAAACACGAGTCTGATACTTTCCAAGAACTTCTCAAAAGAATTTCCAAGTTTCGACGAACGATAATTGGTATTTATCTCTTGTAAAAGCTGTATCCATCGGGTTCTTTTTAAGCCAGTTTAGGTAAGCATTCGTATATTAAGTACGTTATGCCCGTCTGCACCCATCATCAATAGCCTGAAGACGTTAGACGTCCACTGCTGAACATAGGCATCTCCCACAGGCCTATGTGGACGAAAACTTCCACATTTACCCACACATGGTGCATGTAACTGTACTGAAATATCGGGAGCTCGGATTATAATTCCAATCGAATATTATGCTAAACTTCATAGTGAAGGTCACAGTTAATTTTAGAAAGTTTAACCAGGGTTATAGTGCAATCTAGCCTAAGGGTAGGTTTGTGAGTTAAGGTAACCAATGGTTAAAAATGCTAACAAATTCTAACCAATTGTCAAAATTTGTTTGAGTTTTTAAACATAAGTGTCATAAAGACTTTTGCAGTAGTCACACAATTTTCTATATTTTAACTGGAACTTATACGGGTCATATTGTTGTAAACATGACAACCTTCTTGTGTGTCAATTAGTACACTTTAAACATAATTCGAGCAAACCTTTACACGGTCACTCCGTCGTAATAAAAGGCTGAAGGGTTCTCACATTTGGGACTGACTGTTCTCATGTATAAACAGATACAAGTCGACATAAGTCAACGACGTAGACGTAAGTCTTGAAATCCTCCTTACAAAATAGCATAGAGTTTGGTGTGTTTGGGCTGATCTAACTCTACGTACGAATAGAAGTTTGGACTCTCTAAATAACATTAATTAAGAAAGTTCCAAGGAGTGTCACAGACGGTTTTAATTAGTCTGACTCAAGTTTACAATCGTTATTCTTACTATCTATTATACTGTGTTCGCATTGGATTGGCTTCGAAAGGAAGATTTAGTTTGTTCCTAAATTCAAATTCTATTTTACCTAAATTGAAGCTTGTTTTAATGTTTTTGTCGCTGCTTCTCTGTTAAAGAAATGTGATTGTGTGTATTAACATGTGTGTGTTAACATTTTTGAAACCTTTATTTACTGGTTGAGCGATGCCAGTTTGTAATCAGTCAATAACACAATCGAGTTCGTGAAAATCAGGAAAAAAAGAAAAGATAATTTGTGGTGTGAGAATTTTTCCCTTCCGTATAGAAAGAAAAAGATGATTCTGGTGTGAGAATTTTAGGCCACAATTACTGTAAGTAACTACTAAGGCTGGGTATTTTGACCAGTAGTTAAGATAACCAATGGTTAAAACTGTTAACTTTTAACTATTGGTTAGATTTTTTTGAATTTTTGACCATTGGTCACTTTAACTACAAATCAAAAAACTACCCTTAATCTCCGTTCTTATACCAGTAGTTGTTAAAAAATACATAGAAATTTAATTGTAATTCATCGTTACCCGTCCTCGGTAGGCAGGTAAAATACTGGATTACTCAGTTCTGAGTAATCCAGTATTTTTAAAGGGCCATCTTTACTCAGCTGTCGTCTTTAGGACAGAATTTCATTCAATTAGTCGTCGCTCGCTCCTCTAAACTTAATTTGTGGAAGGAGGTTGCCGGGACCCTCTTTGTGAATACGTAATTTTAAAACAGTAATTTTCTTGTATTGTATTACGTCTATATGACTGATATGACTTTCGACTTAGTACAGACCGTTCACCGTAAGATGTCCCCTGATGTATTTATATTATTTAAAAATATATTTTTTTATGCGATTGAATGACGTGACGAGCTAATCGTCCACCTGATGTTAAGCGACACGGCCGCCCATAACAGTTGCAGTGTCACTCGGAACTTCAATAAAGTTTCTCGTGACACTGCACTGCGTACGTCATCCAGAATATGGAAGTATTATCGTAAATGTAAAGTAATATGTAAGCATTATCTGAACGTGTATGTACACACCACAGATTAATATGTTTTACTTGCATATTTTTAAATAATATAAGTACATCAGGGAACAACCTACGGTGAACGGTCTATAGGATCTATCGTATCTTGAAATGGGCAATGTAAGAAATAGACTAGTAAGTACATAGACGAATATCTACAGTCCAAACGCTTGTTTGAAATAACATGTAGGCACAACTCGCGTTGTGCCTACATGTTAAGGTGGAACGTTTCACTAGTGCGACAAATTTAATCTATTATTGGCAAAAGAACGCAAGAAAATTTGAATTTGTCGGGCTAGTGAAACGTTCCACCTTAACATAAAAGGGTTCACTTTTTTCCTTGCTTCGAAATATTGTGGCTTGAATGAAAAAAAACTGGAAATACCGTATATTCTAAACTAAAAAAAACATTCACTATTCTATTGCATATCAAAGGCCTGAAGACGTCCACTGCTGAACATAGGCCTCCCCATAACACGTCACTATACGGACGCTTATCATAACAGGGGTTGCCATTCACCACGCTTAGCAGGCTTGGTGATCGCAGAAGATTTGAATGTACCGAAGAGAATGCTGCTTCCCTGGATGCTATTCTATTGCATTTAAAACAAAATAAGCAATCGAACTGACTTGCCGTCGCGTCGTCCGGTGTAGTTCGGACTTCGGACATGCCTCAGATTCCCCACGCGTCCGTAATCCCGCGACATTAGTGAAAATCCGCTTACGCTGTTCAGATCCCAACTGACACTCGCTCATAAAACCAATGATTCGCTTTATGGGCCTTGTTTACGGATAGATTTACGGGTAACTCGAGCTATACGGCGCTAAATTAGAGTGCTTTTGTCGAGTTAGTTTTATTTCTTTCTGAGAATAATTTTATCGATTATACAATAGCGGGATAATCAGATGTGTAAATAGATTGATGGAGGGGTCAGCACTAACTGCTCATGTCAACCCAATGCTTAGTATTTGGTCTGTTGAGTGAAAAACGCATTGTATATTTTTCTACACTCATGAGTAAACTGCAGCAAAATAGTGCTAACGGGTGCATCATTATAACTCTGGAGAACTGGCTCAGACTTCCATGGGGATCTGTAATTTCTAATTTTTCATTATCTATTTCAATAGTTATCACTACACCGGCACGGGCGGCGCCCGGCTGTCTATGCTCACCGCTTTTGCTGTAAATAAAGCATGCCGCTCAAGCCCACGCCACCGTCTTCCCCGCTTCCAAGTGCCTTCGCATCACCTATACAACACTACCCATCTGACTCTAACGTGTCCGAAATCGGTGAAGAAGCTACAATGAGTGCCGCTTCTTCCTTTGGAAATGTTTCCACACGTAACGTCCCAAAACGAAAGCGAGGGGACACGGATGACATCAGTAAGACCCAAATGATGGAGATGTTTTCTGCACTGCAACAGCGGCAGGACGAAAAATTTGATATAGTCCTGAGTTCTATTAATGACGTCAAAATTTCTGTGGACTGCATGGCGACTAAATATGAGGAGGCACTACACAGAATAGACTTTTTGGAAGAAGAAAGAAAAGCTGATAAAACCCTCATACAGCAACTGCAAAGTCAGATCGAAATGCTGCAGCATAACGCACGTAGCACTAGCGTGGAGATAAGGAACATTCCACAGGGCGAAAAAGAGTCAAAAAATGACCTGCAAAAAATATTACGGAGCACAGCTGATACACTTAACATACCGCTTCAAAGTTCTGAAATCAAGGACGTATATCGTATCAACACCAAAGCGGCAATCAAACCCATAATAGCTGACTTTACCACTGTTTCGAAGAGGGATAGCTTCTTAAACGCAGTGAAAAAATTTAATAAGGTACACAATAATGAAAAACTCAACACGATGCATCTTAATGCTAGAGGACCGAGTAAACCAGTGTACATATCAGAAAATCTCACGCAGTGTGAACGACACCTATTTTACCTGGCTCGCGAATTTTCCAAAAATCATGGATTTGCATTCTGTTGGACGTCCTTTGGCCGTGTATTCCTGCGCAAACAAGAAGGTTCCCCGCAAATACGTGTCAACTGTGAAAATGATCTCTTCAAGCTGCAAGATAAATGACTAGGCCCGAAGTATGCCAAAAATACAAATAACAGTGTCCATACTGGATTTGAGAGGATAGTACTTTTACTATTTATCCTTATAGCTATGGTCTGGAACAGTGTTATTATGTTAGATCTATATAATGATTTAGAATATTATAGTATTTACAAGTACCCCATGTTTATGTTTATGAAAATTGTAACGCAGCGACATACCCACACAACACAAAAAACTATACACCCTTCTGGGACAAACTATACACTTATGCTTAACTATATGTATTATTATTATATACTATACTATATATACCTACAATATTGCTCTTTTAAAATTCATTACAATAGAATACAAATCATTTTTTACATACACTACTTCGTTTGTTCGAATAAATTAGTTCACGAATTCCATAACTATCAAGGAAATCACTCGGTACAAGACACCGATTATTGTTTGAGTAAAACACCAAGCTGCTTAATAATTATTTTTGTTAATACGTTTTGTGTTACGATCCGACATGCAATTAGACGTTTAATTGCAAATTTTAGTGGCAATGAGCGTTCTATGAACCATCCAAATATTTACCAATTTCGGTGCTTTCAATCGCACCACATATGTCGATATTTTCCTCAACAGCGCACAAGCACACGCGCCGGTAGCTGTTACGTAACTGGAACTGTTATCCTCCAGTTTTGTGCTTCACCGAAACGAACTTTTACGGCTATGTCATCCTTTACACTAATCCTACATTCTTGCAAGTTACCCACTACTTACGTGGCCAATAACTGTATTCGCCTAGAAAATAAACTATATCTAAAAAGTTGTCTAATAATCGCTTGTTGTCAGTGCAAAAACATTAATCTCCGTCATAGTAAAATACACAGGTATTCCTGTGTTGACAATAAATATATATTATTATGATAGGACCACAAGATTTAATAGATAGCATTGACAACACAACATTGATAGACAATTTTAGAGTAAGTGCGGCAGAGGAGTGTAGGGATAAAATAGGTGACTACTTGCACCAAACAACGGTAATTGTACAAAATATTCGAAGTATCCAAAAAAACTTTGACCAATTTTTACTATACTTAAATAGACTAAAATTTCTCCCGGATATAATTATACTTACAGAATGCTGGATAAATGAATCGTTTCAAGGAATTAATTTAATCAACTATAACTGCTACTCATCTACTCTTTTAAGAAATCAAAATGACGGGTTAGTCATATTCACCAAAATAGGGTTGAACATTGTAATAAATGAAACCGAGTTCAACGATGCTAACTGCCTAGTGATAAACCTGGGTTCTGAACTAAGTATTATAGCAATTTATCGATCCCCATCTGTACGTGACACAGCCAGATTTCTAAAATCTCTTGAAAGTACAATTTCCAATGTTTCCTGCAACTCCTGTATCATAACAGGTGATATAAATATCGACATTAAACCAGACTCAGTTGATCCTAAATCTTCAGACTATATCGAACTCACAGCTCATCACGGATTCATCCCAGGTCATGTATTGCCAACACGTGGCCCAAATTGTTTGGACCATGCACTTATTAGATCTAAACGAACAGGACGTGTTATTGTCTGTGACTCTGGCATTACTGATCATGAAACGGTTCTAATAGGTATTGATAATGACATCGCAAAAAGCCCCCCAAGACCTAAAAAAACTATCAAAATCAACTACGCAGAGCTTATTGCCTACCTAGAGAATACTGACTGGTCCGAGTTTTACTCGGAAACGGATGTCAATCTTGCTAGTAACCTCCTAATCAACCGCATTAGTGCAGCTGTCAGGGATAATACTGTAGAAAAAAAGATCCGTAGTTCTGAAGTTATTACTAAGCCCTGGATGACTCCAGAACTGGTGAATTGCGTCAGAAAAAGGGACTCCATGCATTTACAGGCTAGGAAGCATCCTAAAAACGAGCCCCTACAATCAAAATATAAAAATTATCGAAATTATTGTCACTCGTTGCTCGAAAACCAAAGGAACAACCATGAATCTGAACAGATAATAGCTAACAAAGACAACAACAAAAAGCTATGGCTTACTATTAAAGACATCTGCAACATCAAGGATAGAAAATCAGGGTCAAGTGATCTTCTTAAGATACAATCTAACCCTACTGATTCACTAAATATGGTTAATAATTTCTTCACTTCAGTTGGACTTGATCTTGCCAGAAATACCCTTGCCCAGATGAAGAAAACCGAGGCGCAGCTAGCAAACTCAACTAAAACTGATAATTCACCTCTTACTTCTCTATTTATGACCCCCACTGATGTATCAGAAATAACTAAGATCATTTCGGGCCTCAAATCTGGATCCGCCCCAGGCTGTGACCAAATTAGCAATGAGGTCTTAAAACGCGCTGGTCACATTCTAGCTTCCCCGATTTCCCATTTATGCAACTTGAGCATATGTTCAGGGCTGGTGCCAGACTGTTTTAAAATAGCAGACATCTGCCCTATTTTCAAATCTGGCAACACCTCTGTCACAACAAACTACCGCCCAATATCACTGCTTCCTTCCTTATCAAAGATCCTTGAAAAGGTTGTAAATAAACGACTTTTAGCTTTCTTGGAGAAACATAACATCCTGTCCCCCAATCAGTTTGGTTTTAGATCAAATAAATCAACAGAAGATGCAGTGGTTGCTCTTATTGATCAAGTATCTGAGAAACTCGACTCTGGTCGCAAATGTATAGGAGTCTTCCTGGATTTGGCCAAGGCATTTGATACGGTGTCTTGGCCTATCTTGTTAAGGAAGCTCGAGCTCCTTGGAGTACGAGGAACATCTCTAAATTGGTTCAAATCCTACTTAAGTGATCGTAAGCAAAGAGTACGCTTATCAAACCAATATAGCGACTACGCTTCTGTTTCATTCGGTGTTCCGCAGGGTAGCGTTTTGGGTCCAACTCTTTTTTTGGTCTATATCAACGACCTCTGCCGCCAAAATATCAATCAAGCCAACATCTACACATTTGCTGATGATACAGCAGTCATCTTTCACGGTGACAGTTGGAAGGAGGTCGTTGGTATGGCCCAAACAGGACTCTCGCAAGTGGTGCACTGGCTGCAAAGGAATCTACTAACCCTAAACGTGAGCAAAACGAAATATATGGCCTTCCGAATTTCCAAACGAACTCAGCCTAGTACCATAAGCCTAAAAATCCACGCATGTGAGTCGAAAAATAATCAAACTTGTGTTTGCCCGGAACTAGAAAGAGTTGACCATATTAAGTATCTAGGTATCACAATAGACCACCAATTAACATGGGAATACCAAATTAATACGCTTTGTGGCCGACTCCGAAAGCTAACTCACATATTTAAAAGGTTGGGTTCTGTGGCAGATCCAGGAACGCTAAAAATAGTATACCAAGCCCTGTGCCAATCTTTACTCAATTATTGTATAGTTGTCTGGGGTTCTGCTACCAAAATGCTGTTCCTGAAAATCGAGAGAGCCCAACGAGCACTCCTCAAAGTTGCCTACAAAAAGCCGTACAGGTTTCCCACCGATCAGCTATATGATGAAACCAAATATCTCAGAGTGCGGCAGCTGTATATTTTGGCAGTAGCAATGCGTTATCACAAAATAGCACTAAAAACGATCTCTAAACCAACCAGATCTTCCCGTCGCAATATGTGGATAGTTCCGCGAACCAAAACCTTACAAGCACAACGAGCTTTTTCATTTAAAGGACCGTACCTATACCAACGTCTGGACAAAACAATAGACATACTAAACGCATCTCGGTATGTCTGCAAAGTCAAAATTAAGACTTGGCTTTCCAAGCTGAGCTATAATGACACGGAAAATGTTCTTAAAATTATTACATGACATTAAGGGGTCTGTTCCCACACTAGTTGGCAGATTTCTTTGCGGAAGAAGTAACAACAAAATACATCTTTTCAAAGCTACGGAAACTCTGCACCAGTTGCAAAGCAAATCTTCTGCTAGGAATTTGTCAGCGGGTGGGGGACCAGGCCCCAATTCAATCAATTACTTATCCACCTATTTAATTTAATCTATTTTATAGATTCTAATAACAGAAAGAACACAAACCAAGTCTAACCTATAAGGTATATTTTATGATTCAAGAACTAATAATAAAGATACTCATATGAACCATTGAATAGATACATATTTTCAATTCAGCATAGGTATAAGAACATATTATATAGGTATATTTCCATTCCAAAGTTAATTCTATTTCTTTTCGCAATGACGTTCAGTGTCAAGAGGAACAAGCACATACACCAACTTCCGCATTTATAATATTACTATACTATGATTAATTGATTGGAATAAGATATTATAGTGTGATGCGTCTACTAACTTGCGCATCCTACCACATTAATAGACGGTCATAATTAACGTATTAAATATCCTCATCAACGTATTCGCTTACCCTTTCTTACCCACATAATCATACAATCATTCACGACGACATCTACACACACAATACAACCTAATCACACACTTTAAGTTTCTGATCGTTGCAAACATTGTATAAATTTAATTAGATAAGTTAGTTAGTCTACGAATTACTTTATTTTTATTTTTATATTGTATTCAAATCGGAAGAGACTGAATCCCACGACACAGGTTACCCTAGTGTGGGATTCAGGGATCAACTAGCATCATTCTTGTTTTTGTACACAATCCTCGATGTATGCTATCTGCTGATTTGCCTAGATTTATGTTCAAATAAACACTTTATTATTATTATTATTATTATTTATACCGGCCAAGTGCGAGTCGGCCTCGCGCGCGAAGGGTTCCGTACCATTATCTATAAAAACGACAAAAAAATCACGTTTGTTGTATGGGAACCCCCTTAAATATTTATTTTATTCTGTTTTTTAGTATTTTTTATTATAGCGGCAACAGAAATACATCATCTGGGAAAATTATGAACTGTAACTATCACGGCTCATAAGATACAACCTGGTGACAGAGGGATAGACAGACAAACAGACAGACAGACGGACAGACAGCGGTGTCTTAGTATTAGGGTCCGTTTTACCCTTTGGGTATGGAACCCTAAAAATGTAACCCGTTCCATTGCTCCTCCTTACTTCCTTTTCGTATAAAGTAGTCGGCCCTGGGAATATTCAGAGAATGGGCAGCAGCATTCTCCTCGGTACATTGAATGAAGATGGCTTAGCTTGCGCTCCGAAGCACGGTAGGTACGGTAACCACTTTTTGTAGAATTTCCTAATCAAGTAGTGACCGCAGTGTGCCGCAGTGAACGATGCCTCAGATTATATAATAAGTTGCTTGACTTTACCGTTTTCTTTTAGTTTATTTATTCGTATCAAATTTTACATGGGCTTACATACTAGCATCGGTAAACCTTGCAGAAGTTTGTCTTGGCGCTAAGAGTCCTCTAAGAAGCTAGAAAAAAAAACGAAAAAAAATCGATCGGTTAAGAAATGGTTAAGAATTGAGCTTCACTATGAGTGCTACACGAGCCCTCCGCTCTGACTTGATTAAGTAAAAGTAATATGTACAATTCATTATTTTATTTGAATTTTTAACGTTGTTAGAAACCGTTATTTTCTCTCGTAAAGCAAAAATCTCTTTCATTCTAAGCTAGCTACTTTGAAGCTGAATACTTTCCCCATCTGGGCTGAATTGAACTTTACCATTTCAGTGCCTTCCCACGCTTAGCTCTGACACTGTTCAGTCAGAAAAGGTCAAAGCTTAGGTACGGTCTTTTAGTGTGGTGGAAAAGAGCGTAATTATACCTAGTTACGGCGATCTTAATTTTGTTTAAGAAAAAGACATTTTCTTTTATTGTTCAGTAGTAAAAGTCAAGTCGTTAAATCTAATTTGATCTTCTTAGGTAAAATTATCAACGTAAAATGTTATTGTTCTCGTACATGTGGTTTATTATTTTATTTTACCCCCGACGTTAACAGAGGTATTTAAAGTTTACTTGAACGTCCCCAATCGCGTGGACCTATTTTAGTTTTTCAGTTTTGAGGTTGACTTGATCGAGGATCTTCCTATATACTATACGAGGTTGTTATATTGAGTCAGATGGTTCAAAATTTTGAATTTAAGATTTCTAGTATTTTAACTATATTTGAGCTTTATAATCTGTCTTAACTAAAATGTTCAATATTTAAATTTTTTAACTGATATAATCATAAACACGCTTGTAGTTATTTTCAATGTTGTTAAGCACAACTCAGGATTTGAACCCGCATCCTACAAGTGCGCGAGCACCTAAAGCTAAACCAAAGCAGAATCTACATTTGAATCGTTCACTAATTTCCACCGTTCAATTCAATTAACGCTATGATTGCCACGAACAAATGAAGAGCGATATCATAATGAAGAGGAATTGATTAATTTACTGATTGGACAGATGTCTTCAAACTGACAAAGAATAAACGTAATTTTTCTGGAACTTTCGAGAAAAATTACGTCGGTGCTAGACACTTAACGGAGCAGCACGTTCGGTTCGGCAGTATTTGTTGAACGCGAAGGCCGGCCCGTAGCATTATCAACATGTTGTATGTAATTGCATTCGGTTATTGCCGATCGGGTAGTCCGTTCAGTCAGGCTATGTGCGGGTCGGCACATTCGGTTTGGTATAGTATTCGTTGAACGATTCATCTAAATATAGATAATCAATATTGCCGTCCGGCTGTGCCGATAAATGTCTGTTAAAACACTTCTAAATACTTGCTTAGAATTGAGTACCCAATGTTACTGCAAAATATTATTAAAATAGGGTGGTATATCGACGAAAGCCAATTTTGCCAGGTTGAAGCAGAGAATTTAGCTCACTTCGTTCGCTCGGTCAATTATGTTCGATTTTGTCGCCCGGATGTGGCGATTTATGCCGACCTGCTAAAGTGTAGCCCCCTAACACACAGAACTTTATAAAGTATGTCATATAGATTGTAGAGATGACATGGTTAAGAAGCGCGCGTCGCCAAACAAAACCTCATTAAATCATACGGCGAACAAAATTAACCCGAAACTAGTCTGCGATATGAGTGTCACTTGACGTGCATACATTGCTGTTATATCTTGCACGTTTCCAACTAACTTACTATCAAATACGCAATGTATCGTGATCGAAGCGAGTCGTCTGTCGTACCAGCGACATTGTTTCCTGTACAAACGAGCCACCATGCAATTTCCAGTCCCATTCAGTGGTTTCATCCATAGTTGGCTCAAATCTACTATTCAATACGATAATAGTATAGGCAATAGACATAGCTGGTTAGTATTCCGGCCTTGTGGTTGAATTTCCACTCCAACGTAGAGCAATGCTAACTAATATCGCTGAATACCGCAGTCGCAGAGTTGCTTCCAATTCGCTGGTCATTTTATATTCAAGGGAATATGGACTCTGTCTTAAATGAGCAGTGTTCCAAATTGTGCTGTGATAGGAGTTCCAATCGACGATTCCGTGTAGGTAGGTTTACTACCGAAATTGTCTATGGACTTTGGCTATCGGCTTTGATCCAGTTGGTTTTCATTATCCACAAGTTTTTATTTAACAACTAACTGGCCTGACAGAAGTAGTCGTGTCTTTTCCCATAAGTACAAAAAAAAGATGTTCATTTTTGCCCGAATTTCAAACTTATTCCGGAAATTTTTACCAAATTTTTCTGACCATGTAATCCTAATTCGGAAATCCTACTTATTATGAACATTTTAGTACTAAACGTAGCCGAATTGGTCTAGCCGTTATCAAGTCAATACACTTATCGTCGAACAGCATTTCATTTTTTATTTACATAGATTGCTTTCTATCATGGTGCTTGCAACAATGACTAAATCGTCATCCATTCGGACTGTTGTTCCACTGCTGGTCATAGGCAGACGCTCCAACAATTAAAAATTAGCACATATTGTCCCAGTGCTAGACAAAGGCCCCTTCCTTCTTTCCAATTTTTGCGGTGATTGCTTGCGTTGTCCAATCCTTTGCATAAGCGTTAAACTGGTCCCTCCACCTCAAACAAAAAACTTCGATTTATTTTGAAATCTTAACTTGCTTTTCAAATGATGGTCCTTGCTCTAGTATGTTTACAGATAGTGATAGCATAACCTTACATAGTCAATTTAGCACTTATACAAATAATTCTAACTCCACAAGTTCTACCAACCTCAAGTAAACTTGCACTACCTACTACTTACTGTAACAATCACCAGTAACTTACCCAATTATCTCAAATTATCCAACATCTTATTCCGTTTCTTATGGAAAACATGTGACCAAATTAGAAGAATAAGAGAAAATATTTCTAGGTAATGTTTTTGTTCAATTCGCGGAGCTGCCTCACGAATTCTCGCTTGTTTAATTAACGGAAAGTACTGTATTATAGCAAGATCTGTATCAAGATGAGTGTGGTACAAAATGTTCATGGCAGCAACTGAAACAGCTTTAAATTGGTATCCTATGGTATGGTACTAGTCAATACCTTTCAGAGGCTTTTTTCTCCGGCGTAGCGATTCTGAAGATGGCAATTTATACGTTGCTGGCATATAAATTCTATCGTTTTCAGAGTTTATAATCTAAATTTGCTTTGATCGCTCATCGCTCCATATGTCTCTCTGTCCGCTTCCCTGTACCGTAAAAGTTTTCAGTATCTCTCAATGATATCAGCCTTGTTTAAACTTTCAGTACCTATCTTGCTTTGACCCATACAAGTAAATCGTTTTTTGCCCATACCACCGAATGATGACCAGCCTGTGCCAGTGATGACTTATGTAACTGAGACGTGGTCTCTTACTGTTGGGCTTTTGAGTAAGGTCAAAGTCGCGCAGCGAGCTATGGAGAGAGCTATGCTCGGGGTTTCCTTGCGAGATAAGATCCGAAATGAGGAGATCCGCAAGAAAACTAAAGTCACCGATATAGCTTTGAGAATCAGCAAGTTAAAGTGGCAGTGGGCGGGCCACATCGCTCGTAGTACTGACAACCGATGGGGAGGAAAGGTTCTTGAGTGGCGACCACGAACCATAGATACCACCGAATAGATAATCGTATGTCACCATTTTGCCCCTATGAGCATATGGCCCATAATTATGCTAAAGTTACACCGGGATTTTTATTTTGGAAAAATTAGTATAAACCTACAGCTTCTCTTATTGTCTTTTTTTACACAGTCGATCTCTTTTCTACATTTATCGCTCTATTACAGAATTCTTTGGCCCCACGTTTCGATAAACGGTCTAACTACATACACATATTCAGAAAGAAAATCTGGAGGAAAATGTGGTTGCTTACTTTGATCTATCAGCATTGCTAGTGCAGTAGAAGGCTAATATGGTTCACTTGTCTTTGTTAATTCTTGTTTGTCAATTGTTTTTTTGTTAGTTTCTTCTGTTGCTTTCAGTTATTATACTAGCAGGATCAACATAGGGTTCTTTTAATTCCGAAACACTGAGAGTGTAAAAAGTGAGAGTTCCGGAAGCCTTCCTGGAACTCTTAGTCTTTCCCTATAAATTGTGATTTCTGTGGGATAGAGTGACCAAAATCACGCAAGTAAAACCACGGCGCACAGTTAGTAGTATTTCAAAGTAACGATTCCGAAACAAACGGTCCCGGTGAGACTGCAGCCTACGGAAGTAGCTCACCTGTTGCGGCGCGCGCACATCGACCGCCGCCCTGCATTCTGCTGATTGTTCCCCGAATGTGGGTCGCCGCTGAATCAGGAAAGGTGTAGGCCTACATTGATACTTAACAGGTTCAAATTAATGCGCCAACGCGTTTACATTGTGGCACGGACCTAATTGTGCGCGAAGACACCGGTGGTCACGGCGATCTGTCAAAACGAAACGTTTTATTACAAGAGTAGTTCGATAGTTCCTTTTAGAGAGAGCCAAGTTCATTATGATATATCAATGTTGTCAAGATATTTTAGATTGACTGTGGTTCCGGTGGTGTGAGAATATGTCCACCGCATCTTTTCCCGTGGATGCCGTATGAGCCGGCTAAGGGAATATCCAGAGAATGGGCAGCAGCATTCTCCTAGGTAAATTAAAATCTTCTGCGATCACCAAGCCGCCTGCCAAGCGTGGTGATTATGGAAAACCTCTACGATGATATGCATCCAATGTGGCGTTTTATGCAAAGACTTCTATGTATACACTAGACAGCACATCTCTAACTTGCACTGTCAACCACTGCAAATATGCCAGCATCTTCTCGCTCATACGATGCTCGGCACTCAAAGCGACTGCACGTGCAGCAGCGATTAGCAGTAAAATTGTGATCCAAATATGCCATTGCACTAGCGCTGTGCGTGTTAGGATCGTTGGATAGACGATTTAATCTCGTAAAGCGGATTTTAGTTTAATTATACAAAAATGGCAACTATTTCTGCTTCGAATAGCTTCTCTAGTACGTAGTACATATACCTCTTTGGTTTTATGGGGGAGGGCTGAGTTCAGCAGGAGACGTGTTTTGGCAATCGATGTGTGTGCATGATATTTTAGATTGCAAATCTGAATTCAAACATCAGCGGGGTGATCATGTAACTTTGATAGCAATGCAACAAAAGAAATTTCAATCCAAATTTGAAAATTTCCATAGTAACTCTGTACATAAGCTGCGTACTGCAACTGTCAAATCCATACATTTTTGTGTTTCTATCGGTTGCCAACAAGTTACATGATCGCCTAGCTGGTGGAGGTTAAAAGCATACATATAATGATGGACATATATTTTTAACAATAGAATGTAGGTTAAGTTAAAATAATTTATTGTATTCAGCTGTATGTTTAAGCTTGATACTGACTGAAAATGACATTCTTTAAAAGACTGCTGTAAGGCTGGTCTATTTCGGGTATGATACCCCAAAACAAACTTATGTATTCAGTTTTTTAAAAACCGGTTAGAACCTAAGGATGACAAAAAATTTTTTAAAGGATGAGGGCAGAGTTTTTTCCTACAAACGTGGACAACTCGACCCTT
Organism: Ennomos quercinarius; assembly: GCA_910589525.2. Classification (NCBI taxonomy): domain Eukaryota; kingdom Metazoa; phylum Arthropoda; class Insecta; order Lepidoptera; family Geometridae; genus Ennomos; species Ennomos quercinarius. Next base: position 2,973,485 of record OU342502.1, read on the forward strand.
AAAACCTTGTATTTGTGAACAAATGTCGGAGTTGATAAGTTAATGTTGGTACCGTGCCACAAAGGTTTCAGGTATAGAGCACAAAGTTGTCGTTGAGCTTTGCCAGCTTGTAGTCCAGTAAAAAGATGCAATCTTTGGTGACCCGCATTCGCCGATTGTTACGTGAAATGTGGGTCAGTCCCCACGCTCGCTCAATGATAGGCATTCAGCAGGACTTTTATTTGTTGTGTGATTCGACCACTGAAAAGTTTAAAATTGGAACAATGATTTACACACAGGCCGACGTAAATGAACGTAGAAGAAAATTATTACACATTCTTTTTCTTATTGCGTAGGCAAGTCATGGTTTTAATCTATTAGTGGTTTCACTCTTAGACTTATTCAAATTATTATTAAGTATAACAATATAGTGTACAGTTAGTTTTAGTTTGCTAGTAGTTTGAGTACATGCTGAATCTTTGTGTACCTATTGTTTTATGAAATAAAATCCTATTATTCAATGTTCTTATTTATTGTTTTTTTTTAAATAAGTTTGCTTTTATGATATGGCTTAGTCAGACCATAATGAGCGTTTAACCTAAATCCTTCTGAACTGACTGTTATGGATTATTGAATGAAGCAGTATTCTGGAGTTTAGGGTTAAGTCCCGTTACTGTGTCTCTTACCCTATAAAAAATAAATTGTTTGTTTTTAAAATACTTTTTTTTTGTCTGTGACACTATTAAACATGGTGCCGGCGATTTCTATTACTTTTACAGCCACGTTTATCTCCGAGAACTAAAACGTCTGCTGATATTAAATCGTTTGACAGTTATTTAATAGCAGGTTTTTTTACAACTTCCGAAATTTCTTGACGCAAGATCAATTGAGAAATAAACACATTCCAAGAGACGGTGCCAAATAATTTTGGGCTATCGGGTCGTTAACCTGTACCACTAAAATCTAATAAATGCCAGCGCTAAAGCTGTGGAAGAAATAATGCCTGATAAATTAAAAAAGATACTTTATAATACTTGGTTTAAAGTACGGGGCAGCGCATAAATCATAGCAAACGGTGCAGAACAGCTGTTACAGGTCTCATCACTTAAAAAGAACGCTGGCCGTTCGTCTGCGCAGGTTTCTTAATTCCCCCCTTATTCCAAAGTAATATGATTCTTAATAACTATAGAATAAAAATAGTTACTTTACTAGCTCCAGGTCGAAAACTGGCAGGAGCTAGCTCAGGATAGATCGAAGTGGCGGCTCTTATTATCGGAGGCCAAGACTCATTTTGGGTCACTGCGCCATCCTAGTTAGTTAGTTACTAGCTACTTATTAGTACTTGGGAATAAGCAGGAGTTTAAAAACCGCTCAGTTCGCAGAGCTAGCATACTTTTTAGATGACGGGCACTATAGTTATGTACCTAGTTATGTAAAGTGGCACAAAATTTCTGTTGCATTTTAATGTATTTCCAAATGAGCTACGATAAAAAAATACCTAAACAATTTTCAAAAGAGCACCGCAACAAAAACAGATCAGTGCGTTCTTGGTAATAAACTGAACATTTTAAATCAATTTCCACTTAACTTACGTATATATATATGATTTAAAAGAAATTGAAGAGGAGAAAGCATTCGCCGTAGCTCTAAAAAATGTGCTACTGGGTAAAAGTTACTACACCTTAGACGAATTCCTTTCGAAGAGATTCATTATGGACTAGGTCGATTCGCTCCGCAAAATATTGCCATACCCAAGCAGAGTCATTATGTAACACCTCTAAATATGCTAATTAACATCTGCATGTAATCTATAATGTTTGCAATAAATTATTGACTATGATAGTATTTTAGTAATGGGGTAACAAGGTACCAGGATAACATTCCTAAAGAAGAGGTCGCATTATTCGTCATCTTTTTATAACAATGCATGGATATGAATGGCCTTATTAATAACAGACGTCGTGTCGGAAGAATAAGCACTGCACGTAGCTCGTACTATTTCTTCTATGTACAGACGTAAAACTAGACCAGTACAGTGAAAATAGAAAAAGTTGACCCGAGTCGTAAAGCGCGGTTGCATCCTTTTAAGTTCCTCACGTGGAAATCCGACGTCGAACACGAGTGTTTAATGTTGGCCGACGTACGACGGAGCTCAAGTTAAAATGGGCATGAAACATGACTGAGAAAAGACGATAGGTAGACTGACATAGAATATTAGGATACTGGTCCAGAGTAACTAAGTGTGGTTGAATGTTCACAGGCTACGATGACCTGGGGGCGTACCGTGAGCTCTTAGCGCGATTTAAAACAGAGCCTATATTGGATCGCTTGTCAAAAACCCCATACAAAAAAAAACAAAGCGATCCAATATAGGCTCAGTTTTGAATCGCGCTAAGAGCTCACGGTACGCCCCCTGTTCCCATCAGGGGGCCGTATGCTTGTATGATGCTATAGCTAGTACTATAATATCTGTGACTTCACTGAGCGGTACCAATTATGCATGGAAATGATTGCTATTTTAAAATCATTGTCATTTTATCAGACGATTAATTTTTGTCACTGTGATTTTTCACAGCTTGTGATTTTTCATATGCATATGAATTTATGATCAGTAGCGATTGGCTGTGCTTTATGAAATAGAACAGAGATGTGATTTAGGAGCAACCTAGTGAAGTTGCGGCCTCAAAGTTCACCGCTACACTACAATGTTAATAAAATTATAGGTACTCTTTAGGTCTCAGTTTATTTGCTGAAGCATAAACAAAATTATATGTTTTGATATTCACCGCTTACGCTACTCTCGTATTATGAAATCCGAAGCCACGATTCATTAAGTGTGATTATCACACTGTGATTTGTAGCAGAGTGTCTGACAAAAAGTAGCAGAGTGGTTTATAAAAAAATAAAATCATATGATTTTTCACCTGCTCCTTGTGAAATGATGCATGCCTAGTACCAACTGAAAGACCAGCGCTGGTTCGGAAGAACTAGCATCATGCCGAATTGAGTCTGGTTTGTAGAAGAATTACTGTTAGCTTTTTTCTGTTGCTAATAAATACTTTTCTTACACCTATGCCCATAGCATTAAAAAAAAACATTTGCTTCGATATTCAGATAGCACGTGGCATAAGCTACTCTCAATAAACTACTTTATCAAAATAACGCTTCCATTACAATTTGTCATAATCGCCCACGTTTCACTAAACTCGGATTTACCCGTTGCGATCTCAAATAAACAATGTAAAAAGAGATAATGACCCAAACAACCGTAAAACACCGAACATCTAATGAAACACGATCGAATAATTTATTCTTTGACGACATGCCAGTAAATCTCGCCGCAGGGAGCGTTTATACGGAGCCAGTAGAAAAAACAGTATAGCTTGTAGTAGAACTACTTGCCAGGTGGTAGGACTTTTCTGCAGAATTCGTGCTTGTAGTACCACCCATAGACCTAGAGACTAACAAAAATGCCCTAGGTCTGTGGTACCACCGCTTTGACCATAGACTTAGGATGTACAAGACCAACAATAACAGTTTGCAAATGGGAAATGAAATTTAAAAAATTGTGTGTGAGAAAACTGTTGTTATATGATTATGCCTTGAATATTTGCGACAAGTTAACTGTAGTATTTACTAAACATTGAACCTACCTATAGGCCCCGTAGTATTTTAAATAAAAATCAAGTATTTTATTCACTGAAATCCCTCAAACATTGGAGTGAAATTGCTATATAATAAAAAACTGAAACACTGAAATATTGCGATATATCGGAAGGAGCATTTCGAATCTACAAAATAAACTGGTTTTACATCCAGATACCACACCTAAATAAAAAAAATATGACTATTAAAATGCAATAAAATTTGTGATAAATTTGCTGTGATACGTGTACTTGTTCGGGTTAGTATGTTTTGTAACATCACATTCACTTACGGAATAAGATTTAAAAGCCGCAAAAATAGTATTTTTTACTTTGATAACGAGATTATGGTACATGATCACAAAATACTGTTCGTCGTGAACACAGGTCGTGAAACAGATTGTGGTAATATATGCTAATAATCGCCCAAAATAATGACACATCCGCCTTTTTTGACTATCTCTTTTCCTCGGGCAGTGTGTACTTGTTTTGTACCTCTCGCTCCCACGCTTCGAGTCTTTTGAGAGTAACGAAAAACTTTTAGGTCTATGGTTTTGACAGATAATCTGCCGCCAAGCACTATTGTGTTTTCATAATGTTAATGAATGATGTGACGAGCTAGTCTTTCATCTGACGTTGCAGTGTTCGGAACTCTGTGTTCCGGTTTGAAGGCCTAGTGAAATTACTGGACAGTTGAAACTTTATGATATGATGTCACAGTCTAGTAATCTTCTTTAATACACTATACTGATGTTTCAGGATGAACAAATGATCTTTTTGTTAAAGTTGTTTGTCTACTTGAGTACAGACTCACGATTGAGCGTCGTTCTGTAATACGGGTTTTAGATAATTGTCATTGATCAAAAACCTTCCCACAGCTGGGACACGGGACTTCTCTCATGAGAATGTAGGCTATTATCCAAGAGCGGATGATACGTTTTCTTAAATTTTTGTGATTCGTGAACATGCTTGTTCCCTCACGATATTTTCGCGATTGCAAAAACTTGAACAGTCATTGGCAGAGCCGAGTGAGTTTTAAATTTGGGTGCGGGGTACACTCGCTCGAATTAAACTTCTTTTGATAATAATTTGTTTGTTTTTAGTCTCTCCTATACTTTTGTTTCCATAGTCATCATTAAGAAGAAAAAATACTTAGAGTCGACAATTTTTACGGCCTCTTCTCGATTTGGCATATTTGTAGAGTTTTTAGTTTAATTGAAGCCATCAATATTAAATTTTGTATATGAAATAGGCTTAATTATGAGTAACTAGCTGCGCCCCGCGGTTTCACCCGCAGATTAAAAGTATAGGTACTATGTGTTTTATTTATTGTTGTTATTAAACAAAATTAACAAAAACCACAGCTCTTAAAACAAACATATCTTCTAAGTAGAACTTACAGGCAAATACGGTTTTACATTTTTTAAAGTAGGTTCATAATGATATATTGTTATTGAAATTCCATTTATTATATATTTGGCTGGTGCAGAACCCTTATAGAAAACTCATTATTAGGGTTCCTCACCAGCTAAATAGCAAACGCTTGCATTCAGTAAGTAGATTACGTACAGCAGCTAACCTAGTACACTCGCACGCCAACTCGCACTGTATAAACCACGCATAAAACCCCGAATAAATACGAATAAATCCGAACATCGTCGTGTCGGAAACAATGGTTTTCAACGAGGTTTTTGTGCCAATCTGCCTATATTTTTATGTTCGTTTTTGTAACATACGAAATGGGTCAGGTTGCCTATCCCATTTCGTGTGATGCATTTTTAAAATGTGTTTGGTCTGCCTAATGCACTGACGCTCTGCTAAAAACAATAGATAATGCGTATCAAGTTTTCAACTTTTCATCATCATCCTCTTTGCCTTTTCCTATTTGTTATTGGGGTCGGCTCCCAATGTAACCTGTAGCAACAAGCTACCAGATTTACACGAGCGACTGCCATCTGACCTCGCAACCCATAAGGAACCAGTAACAGGGATGGTTAGATCAGGCGTCAGATTCTATCAGGCGTCTGACTACCCGCGACGATTGCCATAGATGTTCTTATGACAACCGGGACCGACGGCTTAACGTGCTCTCCGAGGCACGGAATGCAATAATCACCACGTTTCGCAGGTGGCTTGCGGCGCGGCTTTGCAATAGTCTCTAAGAAAAGTTTGGTGCTCTCCCAAGCTCCCAAAAGGCGATATAATGCTGGGCTGTTATGATACAACTAGGACATTATTATGTCGCTTGCAGGAAGTTTACACAAGTTTTTAAATATAACTTGAATAGTGGATGTGAGAGCTCTTAACAAAGACTTGTTGGACGCTAAAACAATTACTTATATTCTCTGGAGACCAAACTTAAATAGTTCGCTCATTTCAAAGATAAACGTTGATACTAGGTTATAACAGAGTATCAGCTAGAGACTCAGTGGGCCCGTGCCGTGCGACTTCCAAACCCTGGTTCCAATCTCTCTCGGCCCAGCAGTGAGTTCGAAACAGGAGCGAAGGAAGTTTGAAAAACTAGCTATTACATTATGGCGACTCAGTACCGCGCGCGTGGTACCGAGCTCGCAGCGTCCGTCGGTTTGACCAAATACATCTAGTTTCATTTATTGATATATAAATAACACAATAATTTAAAATTATGAAATAATTTTTAGTAGTTTAGAAAAATGATGAACGTTATTTTAACGGTATTTTGGTGACAATATTTTGTCGTTGTAATATAAAATTCCGGAGATATTTGCCCTTATGTTGAAGACTTTTTTAATAAAAATCAAATTTAATTTAATATTTTTTTAATTACTTGAAAGGCAAAAATCAAAAATCTGTTCTGTCATTATGGAAGTATGGGATAATCATATACTTAGTATGTAAATAGGGCGAATTCTGTGGGGATAATAAAAGTATAATTTAGTTGGGAGACTTACGTTATACAGAATTTGCACGTTAGAGCTCTCAAATCGGGTCTCTGTGTGTTTTTGCCAAAACAAATACCAGCAGAATGATGATTACTAAATAAATAGGTAAGTTACCTAAAACTTGCTCTGTCATTATCGAAGAAGATGAAATGAAGGGTATTTTTCATGTAATAGCTAAGTATAGACATTAAAGGTATATGCATCAAATATTGACGACGAAAACCTTGCAACTACGCATAATTTTGTAACAGGAGCCATAAGTCCCAGCAGACTAGCGACTACTGTACGTTTTTACTTTTCGTTTTGTGCGTTGTTGGTTTCAATTAATTATTCAATTATGTTACGCCAGCTGTTGTCGACGAGGAGCTCGCGTGGCGTGAGTTACGGAAAATCATGCAGATTTATTCTGAACGCCAATGGGGAATTATCGCGTTCGTTTGATCATAAAATATAAGCTGCACAGTTCGGTGTACTGTAGGGAACTACATAATTCAATAAGAGCTCTTATAAGACTTTCAAGAAATCGCGCAATGAGCTATGGAGATGGCCATGCTCGGGTGTTTTGATCCGGAATGAGAAAGTCTGCAGAAGAGCTTTTCGCCGGCATAGCTCTCAAAATTAACAAGCTGAAATGGCAATGGTTAGGTTACATCTTACTCACAGGCTCGCAGAACAGACAACCGATGTGGAAGAAAGGTTCTCGAGTGGTTGACCACGTAGCGTAGGGCGGTCCTCCACTAGTTGGACCGACGATTCAAAACTGCGGGGAGCCGTCGATGAAAGTAGTTATTCAAAGTAACCATATATGGGGGAAGGAGCGGTGGGTGGATATGGATCCCTTCCGGCTGACAGTGATTATGATTATGATGACTTTGGTAGAACCTCAAAATTGCGATAAGTTATTCATTACACGAAATATAACCAGATAGTAGTGTAAATAGCATGGTGATTCTTTTGTACGGGCACTGAAAATCCCTTAAAACGTGATCTAATGAACATTCCATTGCGTGTTTGAAAAGAAGTCAGCTCGACTCATGTGCACAATGTAACGGCAATGTATGTTGGATTTTGTTCGCCATGTGACCAAAGCGGCCATAATATGCCTGGCTACGCGCGCTTCTTAACTATATATACATCTCTAACTACATTTAGGTATATTATGCTTTTTATTAGCTGATTACCAAGTTAGGAAAAATTAATATCTGTGCTCTAAAACATTGTAATAGCTCTCACGTTTTAAATCGCACAAAATCTAAAAAATGTATCCAATTATCTATTCAGCAAGATTTCTGTGTCCGAAAAAAGTCCCTTACTTAAATGTCGGCGCACATTTAAACAAATCGAGTTTTATTTTTCCACCTTCCCAACTGGCTGGTTTTTTTCTAAATCCCGAGAAGGCCCTGGAGGAACATTACATTTTATTTGTCTAAGTGTTCGCCTCGCTCGCCCACACGGGTTGAATATGAATCAAGAGGGTTGATTGGACCCTTTTTAGCCCTAATACATTTGGACAACAAGCCCCCAGCCGCGGTGGCATGCTTGCACGATGGCCGCGTTAATTAATTCATTTATTCCAAAATACATAGGTACCGTATTTTTAGGTTTGAAATCTATAATAATAGTTTAGTTAGCCTATAGACACAAGCAAAAGACAACCTAATGTGGCTTTGGCGGTTTCGACGTGAAAGCCAGACAAGAAAAAAAATACATAACGTTTCGCTTTTGTTTTGCTTTTGAAGAAAACTTCTTTATATTTTTCATATTTTTTATCATCCTATTTGAAACATTCAGGCGGTCATGTTCCAATGGGGTTAAAAACTGAAAGCTAATCGTAGGTGGCGCCACTGTTGAGTGATCCTAATCGCCGCTATATTGCGTTTTTGATTCTTTGTGCTTACCAGCGAATTCGATCTTAATACTACAAAAATGTATTCAACATGGAGTGTTAGGCAGTTAAAAGAACAGTTGCGGAATAGAAAAGCATCTACTACTGGAAAAAAGCACATAACCTTGAATATTTAGTTGGCTCCCAATTTTTTCTTCGTAAAGCTTTTATCCATTGTTTTCTCCATTTGTTATCTTTAGGGGATACATGGACTCCCGTCTTTTTGCAATCCAAAGCTGAACACAACGTCATATTAATGAAATAAATTGAGTTATTTTTATTTGTTTACAAAATTATTATGGAGGATGACAGATATTTGTCAGATTTAGGGAACACTCAACAGTGCTGCCATCTAAAGTGAGCAGAAGGCAGTTTTTTACCCCATTTGAATCCATATGCCACTCGATGGGGTCGAGTATAGCCCATTAGATAATACGGTCCTGTAGTCTGTATTTTTATGTCACCTAGAGAGAGAGAGAGAGAGAGAGAGAGAGAATATATTATTAAATTTTGTGCCAGGGATTTATTTTATTTATAATAATCTAAACGGATACAAACCACTTACACTAATTATTAAAAACGGGATGTGACCACGCAGCTTATGTGGAAACGCAACGGGCAAATCCTTTAAATCTTATCCTTCTTACATGTACCCCAAAAAAAAAAAAAGAAACAAAGAACATTTATTTAAGACATCACACAACATTCCTAACATACAACATGAATATTATACAATAAATAACCAATAAGAGATATCCTACAAAATGTAAAAAAATAAAAAATAAGTTTCTTCCAAGATTTTAATAATGATCGATTCTTGTTGGAAGGGTTTCACTACTTTCGACAAACGGTGCGTTCAAACTTTCGTCCACGATTCCAAGTCTATGAGTATTGGATAAGTCACGTTTATCCTCCTTTTTACAAGCGTTTATTATATTTCACGACGACTTTATTTATTTGCTTCTTGTTCTTGATATATTCTTTTCTTTCTAATTTATTCCAGGTCGCTCGTCGCAGAAATATCAATAAGCGATCCTTATTCTTTTTTCCTTTCCCGCCGCGTATTTTACGATGCTCCATAAAGTTTACGATTTGATCTATACTTGTTTAACGAAAATTACAATAAGTAATTTGTCCAATAACTAGGTAAAGTGTCTGTCGGAAACAGGCGCGAGCTGAACCGAGCATCTTTATTAAACTTTGACAGGCAATCAAAGTTAAGAGGTCCTTCGAGAGCTAACCGGCTTAGTTTAAGAACGTTCTCTACTAATAAAATTGAAAGTTTGCTAAATCTAATGCGGTTTTCGTTTAGTCTATCTATACATATCTTCTATCTATACATATAATAAAACTGTAGAGATAAAAAAGTCTGTAATTGCAAGATATCAACAGAAAAATACACAGGTTGGCTTAAAATTAGCCGCTAATCACGTTAAGCCACTTTTTAAACACTTTGTCTGTTTGTTTGTTTGTTTGTTTGTTTGTTTGTTTGTTATGACTGAACTCCTAAAATACTGAATGGATTTTCATGCGGTTTTCACTAATATGCTTAGAAATAACCGGCGCTTAAAATAGGATATATTAAAATTGAAATATCGTTAAAAAAAATTTGATGACAATTATTAAGATTTCAACGAAACGAATCTGAGTTTTAAACAACATGGCCGATTGACTCTTTTTTTTGTTACTGACGGTAAGTTTTTTTTAAAATTTGGCTACTGTTTGTGTGCGCCGTAATGGTAAGTTGTAAGCTGTGGTTGTAAGTTACCACATATTGTCACAGATTAGAACAAAAACAATCAACTACACTCTGTGCCACATGTTTGTCTGGAGGCACAGATTAAAGAAAAAAAGCTCTGTGAATGGATATGACCAAAGAGTAATATTAGTACCGCTACTCTAAGAGAATTAAAACATTTTATAGGTTTCCTATTTATATTTTTACAGGTTGTTTAGCATTAGAAGTTAAATAGATACATATTATACCAACAAATATTAAGAGTGTGAAAGTAGATTTTTTTTTTGTTTTGGCATTAGGCGGCATTTGTACTTATTCAATGATACGAAATATTTTATGAAAAATGTTTTAAAAGGTACTTACTTAGAGTATAGACTAAAAGCATAGAAATATCCATCAAAACGATATTATATTCGTACTACTCACACGTATCGCTACGTCAGTGGCGAAGGAAAGAAACAAACATAAAGTAATTAGCTACGCTTGCGAAAAGTCACCGTACCGTTTTTTCCACTCGAGTCAACTGTTTTTTCCTTAGAGTATAGACTAAAAGCATAGAGAGACTGTCATTATCTGTCAAGCGTACCACTTTTTTGGACACTTTTTATATTAAGTGGACACTTTCATGTGAATGAGTCTGACAGATTTGTATAGAAACATTGATTTGTTAATGCAATACTCCAACTGTAAAGTATGTATTTTATAAACTTATTATTGACACTGGCTAAATACTCAATTTGTATGAACCCAAACTTAATAAAGTAAAAAAAAAATATGTGGTGAATGCAACAAAGATACTCTTTGGGAACGAAAAGCGCGCGGATATGAAAAATAGACCGCATCAGATCGTGTGTGATTGTTTTGTATTTTTCTAAACTGCCTAAATAATAGGTAGGTACTTAGGTAGGTATACTTACTGCCTAAACAAAATTTACTGGAACCTCTTATAAAGACTTGAACGGTTTTTATGGTGAAAACACAAGAACAATCTGTTGAAGTGAAAATGACAAGGAAAAGATCGAACGTATCACTGGTATGTAGGTATAGAACTGGCATAGAACTTTTATTCGTTAGATGCCTAGATCTACCGTATATTTAAAAAAAAACTAACGTCTAAGTATGAGGTAGGTCTAAGTAGATAAAATATTTAATTAAATACTGTACCTATGATTTGCAGTTTCTAACACTATTTTATCAATGTGTAGGTGATCTGATGACACGTGAAAAGCCATACCTACCTACAACCTAAACAACATTTTTATACGTGTGCTACCTAATCTGCTAATACGTGCTGAGCTTCGAAAAAATTGAGTGGATTTTGTGGTTTGGTATAGAGGAAATGCATGAACTAAGCTATTATTAGACTACCTAAACGTAGAAATAACACAATACATGCGTGCGAAGCCGCGGGCAAAAGCTAGTTTTTGAATAAAACACGAGCATTTTTAAAGGACGGTCAAAAGAGTATCATCATGAGGTAAGCAATCCATTACTGGCACGTTACAGATGTCCAATTGTCCATAGGCTTCAGTGACCACTTCAGAGCACAACCTATTCACTTATGTAAGCAAAAATTGGAAAATGCGTTTTAAACCTTTCTTTTAACTTTATGCATCAATTAATTTTTCTACAGTTTCCCAAAAGTTCTCCTATAGGTTTGAAACATTGATACCTACATACTAAATCGTAGCTCCATCCAATCGATTCGATCCGAAACTTTACGAGAGGCTTTTGTTTTTCACTCGAAGAAATTCATTTCGGACGGAGATCGTCTTCGATTCGGACTGAAAAGAATTTGAAAACCATTTCTCATCGAGGCGAGCACTCATTATATCGGAAGACTCGCTATATCGGAGGTTTCATCTGTCGAGAGCCATTGTAGGGAACTGGTACGCAACCCCCTCGCCTCGCCCCACTTTGCGGACTTGTTGGGTTGAAGCGTACTTTTTTCTGACACAGCCGCGATTGCAGCCTCTATTTTCGCTTCACAGCCAGCCAGCTGCAAGTTTTGAATAGTAATACTTTTTAATTGATCTCTCCCGGATCGTAATAACTGGCGCGTATTGGAATAGGCGCCGCTTTTATAGCCTAAACCAGCCAGTGGTGTTTTAAATAGATTTCTAATATTAAAATTTCATTTACAGCCATTGTTTGTAAAAATATGTCCATGTTTCTTTTTTGCGGCAATGTTTTGTCGCAACCGTGCCAATCTTTATCAAGTGTGCGTCCGGGGTAGAATGTTTATCGCGGTCGTTAGTTCACCCTTGACCGTCCGTTACTATCCCCGGTCGGGGTGGCTGCCTCTCAGCGAGCTTTCCACGGTTCATGGAACATACTTAGGTAAGGTTGATTTAAATCTAATGTAATTTGGCGAAGGCATGGTTTGGATTTGCTCGATTTGGGCACGTGGATTTAATAATTTTAGTGAAGTACCTTGAAGGCTGGAGCTTAGGTTACATAATCATCATCATCAAGTCCATGGATAATATGTTCATCATCAGTTGGACGACACTGAATGAGTTGGGATACATTGACTCGATCTACATACGCAAAGTGCCAACCAACTGAAGCGAGATAAGCAACAATTACGAATATTCAAAGCGTTAACGTTATTATGGTAGCTCCTCTGGTTAGGGTTACCATAAAATAAAGAAAATTACCACCAGGTCAAACTGACCTGGTGGTAATTTTCTTTATTTTATGGATAACAGAGTTCTGTTATCAACACGGCGCAAGTATTTGTTAGCATTATATGTAATGTTAGCCTTGCCATATTATACAATGAAACAATACTTAACAAAACAACTTTAAATAGATCATTTTCATCGAGGTACACAAAGGCAGAGGTACACAGAGACAATCTCTTCCTTCTATATTTAGAACACATTGGATACTTTGGTCACATTCATTTATTTTTCATGATTATTACCTACTAAGCTAGGGAAATACACCACAGGGAACTTATCGATACTCTGTCATCATCATCATCATCTTATACTATACATTATTACCGTCTGCCACCGCGAACGTTCCCCACACTGTGGCAATCGGTAAACACTAGTCCGCTGCTGGATACAAGCCTCTCAATACTTCTGTGCCAAATAAAATATGTTATAAATATGTTGTCCGAAGAATACGAGATCGCGTGGTCAACCCAACGCCTCTAGCTAATCCACCAATCAACCGTAAGCTTATAGATGAGTAATGACGTCATAGAGTTATTTCAAACAAAGGCAAAGATAAGTTAACGTTAACTCAACTACGTATATTTGCTTTGAGCTTTCAAGTCAATAACTTAATTGTTTTTAACTTAGTCAACGGCTCTGCTCTCATAGTGAAGAACGCAGTAACTAACGTATTTGGCAAAATTGAGTTAACATAACATAACATAATCATTTATTTCTCCTTCACAAACCAGTTAACAGACCTTTAGATGTAAATATATTAACGTTATAATTTAATTTAATTTTAACACTGTAAACCTGCTTTTTGAGAGACTGGTGCCTGACGTAGGTTTAGAAAAACCTGTATTACAGGTCACCAGGATCCCACTCCACGGATCCCTACTTATGTCGAAATCAGTAATAAAGAAATTAACTTTTTTTGTACTTTAAAGATGGTACGTACAAGCACCAAAACAAAACTACCCATCTGCGCTGCGGTATAAAACTAGGCCGAAGTTGAATTAGATAGAGTAGTTAGATACATATTCGGAGTCGCAAAAAAACATCTATATTCTGTTCCTTCTCACTTATCAAAATTCCACCTGGAACCTAAAAACTCAGGAAGTAAGAATGCAACAACTCGACTACTATCGACTACCCGCAACTTTTGTTTTCGCGTTTTTCTCGAAAACATGTTTTACCTACTTACTGCATTTTTCATAAGGACGGCAGGGCTGTTTTCTGGAATAACTACTACTGGATGCTACTATTATAGCTACCTATATGTACTACCTACTATTAAAACATTTGGACTCTATACTAGCCGCGATGACCTCTATAGACAGTCTAAATGCTCCAGTACTACCGGTAGGCAGCATACATCTATACCAATATTATAAAGAGGAAAGATTTGATTGTTTGTTTGTTTGTTTGCATTGAATAGGCTCTGAAACTACTGAACCGATTTGAAAAATTCTTTAACTGTTGGGAAGCTACACTATCCCCGGGTGACATAGGCTATAAGATTTTCAAAAAAATTAGGGATCCTGACTAAAATTCCAATAATGTGACCCAAGGTGTAAAAAAGTTACCTAAAATATTCATCACATCGCGTGCGTTGCGCAAACAATTACACCCGTGCGAAGCCGGGGCGGACCGCTAGTACCCAATATGCTGTCAGCATGGCCCCATTGAATTGCAATGACGATTCCTTGTGCCAAATAAGCGCCAGCATCACGGTAACACATTCAATTATATTATTTGCGTCGCCCAGCTGGTTAAGAAATAGATTTACATTAAAATAATTTGACTGGCCTGATAGCTCAGTTGGTAGTAACCCTGCCTTCTGATCTGTAGGTTGTCGGTTCGATTCCCACTCGGGACCAATGTTTGTGTGATGAACATCGATGTTCGTTCTGTTTCTGGGTGTGATATTGTATTCTATGTATGTATTTACAAACAAAAATTATCTAAGTATTATATGAGTTATCTGGTTCCCTTAGTACAAGCTATGCTTAGTTTGCACTGATGCTTAGTTTAGATGGCGCTGTGTGAAATTTCCGCACATATTTATTTATTATTTATTTAAAACATTTACAAAAAATACAAGCTAAAAGGTTTGAGCTTATTCAGCTCCGCAGTTTCACCCTCACAATGATAACTGCTATTAAGTTAGTCTGTATTGTCAGGTAGGTGCTTAACACCGAGAACTGCTGAAACCATCCTATACACGTTTGCTATCTTAACAACAAAGATTATAAAGCCCGTTGATAGCTCGTGAACATAATTTCTCGTACAAACACGACTCACCTGCGCGGGCAGGGGGCGAGGTAACAAAACGAGACAAAGTCATACGAAATTACAAAGAACAGAGCAGCCGCCATATAAACGCCCGCCGATACACGGTAAAGCTCAGTTTTATTACCACTCTCTGTGGCGGTCACCCATCCAAGTAGTGACCACAGTGAACGTTGCCTAAGTTTACCGGTTGGTTGTCAAGCTTCACTATGAGCGCTACTAATCATAGTTATGCTAAGATTAGCCAGTTTTTCATACCTTGCGTCTGCTCAATCGTCATCGTGTTTTAACAAAACAGAAACCAACGAGAAAATGTTAGCGTAAGCTCCTTCCCTCAGGTAAAGCAAATGTAAGATCAAAGACTTGAAAGAGATTCAAACATGAAGCGTGACGTCACCTCGTTGCCTTTGTATCAGAATTTGTTTAAGCACCCACGAAGTCAAAACAAAACTGTATTTTCATGATGTTTTGATTTCATTTTCATTCAGAAAAGAATTCAAAATATCACAGCAGTAATTTACGTAAAACAACAGGTCCATAAAATATAATCGCGTATTTAATGTCCACCTGGCTGAATGCCAGTGACGCCCTTACAACGGAATGGAAAAAAATATTTGGAGAAGAAAGCGGACGCTGGCAAATTCATGTAGGTGTACATTTTCTGATAAATACTTTTTTTTTGTTTGGGATATGGTAGAAATATTAAAGCGATTAACATTTAGTTAGTTACTTAAATATTGCTATAGATATTACAATCCTATTTTCTCCAGAGATTCCAAAATGAACCAGATGCCACTTCCCACTCGATCCACTAATGATTCGTTCCGTTCATTCCACGTTTCACTTCGCGTATTGTTATTTCTGCATCGTA
This sequence comes from Ennomos quercinarius, assembly GCA_910589525.2. Taxonomy (NCBI): domain Eukaryota; kingdom Metazoa; phylum Arthropoda; class Insecta; order Lepidoptera; family Geometridae; genus Ennomos; species Ennomos quercinarius. Next base: position 2,989,484 of record OU342502.1, read on the forward strand.
TAAATCATCATTAATGTAACGCCACGTCGTTTCGTTATAATTTTGAACCAGAGAAAGCTAAGGATATAGTAGTTTGTCCAGTTTAGCAGTAAGGGGACACGCACAGTGACGTTTAGTTGCACACACTGGTAGACACCGGAGGAGCTATTCTGGTAATTTGAACTCTGTATAATAGCATTCACAACAGCTATCTATGCTCGATGCTCGGTATTTCCCTGCGAAATAAGATACGAAATGAGGAGATCCGCAGGAGAACTAGTGACCTATATAGCTCTTAGAATAAGCAAGTTAAAATGGCAATGGGAAAGCCACATCGCTCCTAGAACTAACAACCGATGGGGAAGCAAAGTTCTCGAGTGGCGACCACGAACCGGAAGACGCAGCGTAGGCCGGCGCCCCATTAGTTGGATTGACTATCTGGTTAAAATCGCGGGGAGCCGATGGACGCTTAAGCAAGCCGCTTAAAGTGGCGCTGTCTGGAGGAGGCCTATGTTCAACAGGGACGTGTCCAGGCTGTTGATGAAAATTATTTATGATAATAACATTCTAATCTCGTTTCAATTATCATTTCAGTATTGTTTTCTCATTTCTTTTGCAAGATATGTTAATGGGATTGCAGCGCTTTGAAACTGGGGCCAGGGTCAGTTGCCTGATATACCTATTTATTATTTTCAGCAGGACACTTAAACCTTGACGTTTGTCATTAGGAGAATACCATTTCAGAGATTAAGACTAGATTGAAACTTGAATTTGAACAATAATTACAAGACTAGAGCTTCCGATAGAGCGTTAGATCATAATTGCATGTCATGCCACATTTAAAGAGATTACGTTAGTTTTACCTTTTTCTAGATTGCGTATAACTCCTTACTGTCATTGCAGTTGTACTGCAGCATTGGCATCGATCCAGTAGCAATATTTAGAGACGGTGGGTTACAATGTAAACTATTTGGGATTAACGTATGTAAGGGATGCGAATTGTATTAGAGTGTAGATGTTAGATTCAACAAACAGCAAGTCAGACAATGTTTACTGATTGAGCATTGTTTGTTACTGAGGAACGTGAGCAGTCTTTTGTTTATGTTTCTTGTTAGCTTGGAAGCAGCTTATGTTATGTTAGCCTTTAACGAACGACGATGTGATAAAACCTTTAGTAACGTAGGATTTTTTGCTATAGATCCATTCTCATCTAGTACTTTTGTGTCCCTTTCTTTCACATTAGTTTTGGCAAGCAAAAGACACGTTTCTGTTTTCTGATCGCTTTGGTCAAAATAGTTTAGTAGCGCCCTAAACTCTAATAGGCATTTACAGAATAAAGACAAATGAAAGATTAATTAATTGCTTGTTTAAAGCTGGGTTTTTTTTGATCCGTAGTTCAGGTAACCAATGGTTAAAAACCCCAACAAATTTTGACCAGTGCTTAGAATTTGTTAGTTTTTAAGCGTTGGTTACCTTAACTACGGATTAAAAACCCACCCTAAGTCTAATAAAGTTTATTCTGATCTAAAAAGCTTAACAACTCTACCTTTTGATTATTCGCTGCGATATACTCTGCCTCTGTGCATGTACTATCTACAGTTTCTACAATAGAATAGGTAGCCTAGACGTAGCATAGACATTCAACGGCTATTGTGCATCAAGTGTCAGATATCTATTCAGGTGTATCGCTCCAGTTCAATTCACCCACCCTATGTTGAGAAATACTATACCTACATATAGGATACGACTTTACTTTATGTACCTAACGTCACAGTATACATAGTTATAACATGTTAGAATAGCACAGTTAAACGAAAGCTATTGAAGCACAAAGGGCTTGCTCTCTTTGCTTGGTTGCATTTGTTTTATCTTATGATTTAATCATGTAACTAGATCAGTAGCTTGCCAAATTATCACTTACATAGGTATCTAATACTTATTTGCTTTTTAAATGTGTTAGTTCAGAGTAGTTTTACTAGGTGGTAGGACTTTTTTGCACAGTTCGTCTAGGTAGGTACCATGCCGCTTTGCCAGTTATTCTGCCGCCAAGCATTAATGTGCAAGCACTACTGTGTTCCGGTTTGAAAGGCATTGTAGCTAGTGAAATTACTGGGCAAATGAGACTTAAGAACTGATCTCACAGTCTAGAAATCTTTTTTAGACTGTGTGATGTCTCAGGATGATGTGCGCAGTGTCACGCGAAACTTTAATTTTTATTTCCGAGTGACACTGCAATCTGTAATGGGCGGCCGTGGCGCTTAACACCAGGCGATCGACTAGCTCGTCACGTCATTCGTTTACATAAAAAAAAACTAGACTGTGCATGCCTTGGGGTTTATTAAATACTTATCGCTTTTTTTGTAAAACTTTGTGAAAAATACGTTAGCTTGCACTATGGCACTGCATATTATACGCTAAAAGTTTTAATTCTTTTTAATTGGTAAAATATTTGTCGTGTGCTTTTAGCATGGGGGCCAATAAGCCGTGTGCCCAATCTCTTCAACGGCCAAAATGGCAACTGGACTGGAAAAATAGCGGAAATTCTAGATCTAGAATTTCTCGCAATTTTTCTATCTCTAACATAAAATTCATTGTGTTGCCAACATAAAAATCCTAGTCTCCGCCAATGAGGGGCGGCGGTAGCGCAGGGTTGCCAATTTTACAGCTCACTGGCGCGAGAGGCATTGGGAAGCGGCGAATGACGGCGATGTGATTATGCCACGGTAATATACGGAGCAGGTTACATTCAATACATTTTCGTTGTTATTAATTTTGCATAATTATGCTTAAAATATCGGAAAGGTATGTAGGTACGTGGGTGTTTCTCAATGTAGATTTTCTGGAATTCTTTCCCGCTCAGGACAAAGCCTGCGTAGCGTAATATTTATTTTCAGAAAACATGTCTTTGGGTGGACATTAAAGTCTCCCAATTCTCTCATCCAAGGCCTCAGATATACTATACTTATCGAATAGTTATATAATAAATCTATAAAGAACACATAGTTCTTAAGATTTTCGCAGTCAGTGGTCATGCGACCATAGCTTAATTGGTAGAGCGTCTAATTCGGTGAGTTGGAAAGCGCGGGTTCAAATCACGCTGGTTGATAAAATTTTAAGAACTATAATATCTTTATAGATATGACTGATAACTGAAGTGTGGTTTACACTTAAAAATCAATCCATGATATATAAATAAATCTTATCAAATATAAACTTATCTTATATAACAGACTAACAAAAAGCAATACATTAAATCTAACCAATCAATAAACACATTACAACACATAATTATACCGATGCAATGAATGTACTTGTTTGTATATGTACATATAAATAAAAATAAGGAGAGAGCTGTTTTTGTTAATTATAGTTTGGCCAAGTTTGGGCCTGCTGATACAAAATCTACTATCTGCCAAGTCCCTGCGGCGTACCATGAAAGAAAGAAATATTGCTCATTTTGGATTTTTTTTTGCTCTCGTGTATCACACTAATATTTTAAAGGCGAAAGTTTGTATGTGTGTATGTTTGTTACTCCTTCACGCTCAAACGGCTGGACGGATTTGGATGAAATTTGGAATATAGATAGCTTGTGTACTGGATTAACACATATAGGCTAATTTTTATCCGCGGGTGAAACCGCGGGGCGCAGCTAGTTATAATATACTATGTAAGGTCTGATAACTAGCTTAAGAAGGTAAATGAACCCTGTATAAGGGCGTTTGGTTTAACTGAGTGCGTCCGAAATAAATTTTAAATGTGTAGTAAACAATTGTATATATTTTTTTAAAGTATTCAATTAATATTGTATCTATGTAGTCAATTATTGTCATTACTTATCGATTTGCATCCCTTTAGGAAGATAATTAATGCAGTAGGATGGCAGCAAGTATTATAATGTAATTCATCAAATCAAGTAATTTATATCAGTCTTTTTTGTCCTTCAAATATTACCTACATTGTCAAAATAAAATAAACCGAATAAGTCTAAAAATAAAATGTAATTTAAACATCATATAATGTAGGTAGTCAGAAATTCAAGTCTAGTCTAACATTACTACATAGGCGCCTAGCCGCCTACCTATCCATCCAGCACCCCGTCGTCGCCGCCCAAGACACGTCTTGAGCGATCCGGATGATCCTATAGCAGCCGTTGTGTCGGCTGCGCTAGGATCACCGGATCAGTCTAGCCCTTCTGGCTCAGGTACCGCTTTCGGCACCGGTATAGGATACGAGCGTAACACAATCAGACACCGACCCCGCCGGCGAGGTCGACGTACCCCCCGTAGGTTAGCTAGAACGGTCGCGACTTTCCATAGGGTCCACTCTTCCAGTGGACGTAGCCTTCCTGATCCTCTTATCCCGGCAACGGCCCAAGCCGAGGCTCGCACCCCAGGGGTGCCCTTGTGCTAGTTGCCTCCCACTTTTGACGGTTGGGCGCCTTAAGCGCCTGCCCTCCCGCCCGGTGACGCTGTAAAGGTCGGTAGAGACCAACAGCATTAGCCCGTTCAAAAAAAAAAACCTACCCATCCAGTGCTGGAATTTACAATAATAGTTTATTACCTAATATTTTTAATTTGTATATCTACTGCCTACTCTTTACAAAAAAATCGCATTACTTCAACGAGAACCGAGATAAGACTAACAAGCACAGTGGATAATTGAATAGGTACATAATATGTGATGGGTTTGCTTATCGCTAGACATTTTTAATTATTGTTATGAAACTCTTCGATAGAATAATAACGCTTTTCTAATATGCCAGTTAGCAGGCGTAGAGCAGGCATAGATGGACACGGGCAACACAGGTGAAGCGGCGCGCAGTAATTGAAGTAATAGCATCGGAGCGAGCGACGATTCAATTTCGACTGGCTTCCGATTTGCTACGAAATGGTACGGATGCTGCATAATCGAGAATGTGGATTCATGTCGCAGAAGCAGACCCCTAAATATTTCGAGTTAGTGAGCTGAGAAGTGGGAATTAACGTCTGGACTAAGTAGTTTACCAAAATATAGGTAACTGTAAATTTAATTAAAAAGTGGAGTTTCTCCGCACGTAACGGGAAATTACAGGTGAAAGCGTGACGGGCTGGTCGTTCGCCTGATGCTAAGCGTCCCGGCTGCCCATAACAGATGTATCACTTGGAACTCTATATTATATGGCTCAGGGGTTAATGTACTGATATGAAACATAATGCATTATAAATTTATCATATTTTTGTTTGTTTCAGGGGTTTCGGAAAACAAGGATTCCAGTGCCAAGGTCAGTGAACCTCTATTGTATTACAAATTGAACGGTGTTAAAAGTTAAATATTGTCTGTTTATGTTTGTTTGAATTAAAAAAATCGCACAGATTGTTTACACTACCGAGACCAACCTAATGATACTTGTATCGGAAAATAAAAAGTTCTTACTAGAATAAAGAAAATTTACGAGTGATACGGCGTATATAATTAAATATGTTGTAGGAGATGCTGCTACACCAAAACTATTAAATGATGATTTTGAGAAATATCACAGTTTATTGACATATAATTTATGCTGCTTAATATTACAAATGGAGAACAATATGATGATGATGATTCGAACGAGCTGCGAGTTGCTTGCGAACTGCTGATGCTACTCGTTTAGGAAACGATGCAATAATGAAAGAATTCTGAACTCTGGGCGGTGCTACGAACCGTACCTACTACCTACATATTATTGTGCTGTGCATACATGAATTGACCTTACCGCAACATTTTAATTTGATGAATACTTAAAATGAAAGCGGTTTAAACTTGATATTGTTGCAGTATGCAGTTTCGTAGTCCACAAGAGATGCCACGAATACGTTACCTTCACATGTCCTGGCGCAGACAAAGGGGCCGATTCAGACGTAAGTACTTTTCCACTCAGTAATTTATTTTAAATATTAATATTAGGTAAGTAGTATTTAGCCGTGGGTAAAATATTAACAGCTAAAAATGCGTATGTGACGCGATATAAGCACCTGTGACGCTGTCTATGCGGCTGCCGTAGATCACGTCACAGACCGCGCAAGTGTTTTGCAACAAAAGCAGCAACTTTAGTCGAAACAAAGCGTGGTCCAGAACATCCATATCTAAATTAAAATCCTTGGAATAATAGCTAATTAATTAAGAATAAAAATAAAATGCATTTATTCTAAACATCGCTACAGTAATACATTTCTCGTTCAGGATCTTAGCTTCTCAAAGAGAACAGTAAAACCACAGTCTAGTAAATCACATAGACTGTGGTAAAGCTTTACAACGTAATAGTGATGTCGGATATAGTTAGCCGAGAATTGTGAATTATTGAATACGCTGCACGCTGCGAGAATTATTAGTTGCGAGAAAATAGCGGGAGGTACTAATAGTAGCACAAATAACTATTTTGTGATAGCAGCTAAGTAGAAATAGCTGAAAATGTTGTTGATGCTGACTGACACCACTAATACAGTGCCTACGAGTACCTAGTGATTTCTCTTTATAATACCTACACAGTCATGTACTACAAACCAAAATAAAAATCCCGTTTTTTGCATGCTATTGTCAATTTTGGGGATGTTATTAAATCATTTTTATTTTTATATTTCAATAGGTCTATCGTAAGGTGCTCATGTGGTTTTAACAGTATTCGTTCAAAACATATTTTATCCTATAAAATTTAATAAGAATGAAACATAGGTATTATCAGTAAACTAAAACAGCGTGACATGCAGAACTGCTAACTTATATTTGTATTCATACATTTTTGTAGCGACTTCTTACGTTGTAACGGTTTCAATTAGCTAAAGTTATTCGTGCTATCCACCTCGTAACGACTCGAGATAAGCATCCAATATCATTAAACGTAGAGGGTCAGTCGGGACTGCAGTGCATGTTACGTGCACACTTGACACCGGCACTCAAATGCTATTACATTAAAGTAAATAGGTCCACTGACGTTTATTGACGAGCTATATATCTGCTATAATAAAAACAAAACTTGTTAAAATTGACTCCAATTTTACTCGGCTACATTTAAAGTTACTTATCAAAATATTCCGACGATCTGGTAAAAGCCGCTCAAGGTGGCGCGCTCTGGGGGAGGCCTGTGTTCAGCAGTGGACGTCTTCAGGCTGTTGATGATCAAAATATTATATCATAAAATCAATCAATCAGCAAAATGCTCAACTCTCAATGTCATTTTCAGTTGCTGTTAAATTATTATGAAATATTAACATGTTGCTATATTGAGTATACTAGTCTGTAATATTGTGTGCATTGTTATACCGTATTTCCCATGTGGTTAACTCCAGTTTTACTTGTAAAGCAATATTCCATTTATCTCATGAATATGGAAGTTTCTCAAATCAGCTAGGGATGAGAATAGCGAAGTTTTGTTAATTCAGTTACGAAGTTCGATTCGTCTGCTATCTTCCCTATATATATAACATTGCGTCTCTCTGTTTGACCATATAAACGTTTGGCTACTGCTGGTGGTCCGATTTTTATGTAGCCGTAGAAATCGGAATAATTTAGGAAACATCAAAAAAATCAAAATCAGAAAATATTTATTGATCTCCGTTAATACAATGCATAAATACGTAGGTACAAATCACTCCTCAACTTAAACTTTGGGGAGGGGAAATATTAAAGCACTATACATACACATACTGATACTATACACATAGTAGATGATAAGATGCAGTACTGAAGCTTTGAGCGTTTAAGGCATTTATTCCAACTAATAAAATTGAGGTACATATGAATTACTAAACGCGCTCCGTAGATTCTTGTGCAACTTACCGGTGTCCCGCGGAAACTTTTACTTTTATGGTATACAAAATACGTTTATCCCGGGAGTGTCAGCAACTTATGTGCAAAATTTCCTCCAAATTCAGCCGTCTTGGCGTGTAGGTCACACAAACAAGCGTAACATAAACATAAAATATTTCAGTAATATTTATTAATAAGGATAAAGATAAAGAGTACCTACATAACCCTATACAGAGCCTTTCTAAATTACACTACATTTACGGGAATATAAGCTCTTTCATTTTATTCTGGGTCAACAATCTATTCATGTGGAGATGGGGTCAAACGCTAATAATGAAACTTAAAATTGCAAATAACGCAAATCGTCTCACTGCACACTGAAAGCTTTTGCAAACTAAAGACAAAAATATCAAAAAGGACAGAGATGGGATATACAGGAATGGTTGGTGCAAACTACTCCATTAAACGTGTGGATGGCATGAAAATTAATAATTATGTAAAATATGAAAGTAATAACCCCTTATGTGTCTTCATTAGTACTGGATAAATGACAATGCAATGAATATAAGGATCCTTGATCCTTATAAAATTGATTATCAACGTATCATGATTTGTATTACCTGAACTGCCTCCAAATATGTGTTCCTGAGTTCCTTTCCGCAGTCTGGTGTGGACTTGTTGAACGCCTGCTTTGTAAGGGCTTTTCTTGTTCAAAGCGTCTTAAAGTACAAAGAAAGTGTATTGTTACGTGCCTCTCAAGGAGCACGTTTCATGTAAATATGTTTTTGTCCTTATTAATTCAATTTCCGCGCGGTATTGTTGTTTTTCTGCGAATATTCTCAAAAACTTTCTCGGTGCGAGCTTTATTTAAATTTCAAATCTTTGGTCTGAATCTTTTATATTGGCTATCGTTTAAAATTATGTGTTTTGGTAGTTCATAAATTTATGCGAAGATTCAAACAGTGCATTCGTATTTCAAAGTAATATTTGTCAACGACTCTTAGAATTCATTTAATTGGCTTGTATTCGACAACCAGAGAAAGAGTACCACTAAAAATAAAAGTGGCAGTCAATACAGTCAAACGTAAATGAAGCATACCATATTTTTAAAAGAAAAACCTTTTGCCTATTATGCGTCGCCGGCTACGATTATTTCATCCAGGTAGAAAATCAAAGATGTCATCCTTATATGTGTATTAACAGGACACACGCACGCGTCACAACTTCCGCGTATATACATACTCCTCACCAGCGTTCTGCGACCACTGCGGTTCTCTTCTCTACGGCCTTCTCCACCAAGGCCTGAAATGCCAAGGTACACCAGGAGTACTTTCCAAGCGGAATTTGCTAAAACGCTTCAACTAACGCTTGACTCCTTAAGTGCTACTCTTCTTTGCTGTTCTATGTTTTCAATTTTCAGATTTTGGTGATGGTGCTTTTCTGCTAATGCCCTTTTTCTACTTTTTTCTAGATTTTTTACTATCATTTTGGTTTCTTTTTTTCTACATAGGATGAACATTTTTGTACTTATACTTTTTGTCCCTTTTTGATCTATTATTAATGTTTTGTTAATGTGAAGGCCGGGAACGCCCCTCACAAATGGAACACGTGGACTTTCCTTGCTCCAACATTTTGTGATCATTGTGGCACATTGCTTCACGGGCTCGCAAGTCAAGGATATAAATGTGGAGGTACTCAAAAACTTTCGATGGTTCGAATATAGCTGAATGATAACGAAAGGCTGCGGAAAATAGTTCCCGGTTCCCTTTAGAAACGGAACGCGAAGGAATGAATGCTTTCACTGAGACCGTGACCCAATCACTGAATATCGTTCCATAATGTAATTGTGAAATGCAAAAGAGAATCTAAGTATTGCGATCAGCACAGCAGCATTGATGTGTAGTCTCCCCAAAGCCTCCTATTTAGTCTTGGAATTTAAATTAGACGATATTATTAAAGCCTTACTGCACGACATCTCAGATTAAACTTTGTATTGGATATTGTTCCAGATTCATTCCATTTTCATATTATTAATATTTCAATTAAAGTCCTTTCCAAGTTGGCATTTGGCTCAACAAATTCAATTAGCTTTTGTTCTCTGTTTGTGTGTTTAGCTCTCTTGATAAATGAAACTTGAATTCCATTCCGTTTTTTTTTTAAATTAGCTTATTAGAAAGTTTTATTAACCCAGATTTAAGAAGATTTATTAACGAAGTAGTTATTTGCTGGTAATTTTGCTACTAGAAAATGTTACTGACACTTATAGTAAACGGAATATGGCGGTTGCTGATAATTAGTTCCGTAAAATTAAATAGCTGCAATGGATTTTGTATAAAAGTGAAACATCTTTTTATAGGCTATTTCAATATATCGTTCAGCTAGAGTCATCGGACAAAGAAGAAAATCTTTAACCAATACAACCGCCGTGTTCCTTTTTCTTTCTATATACTTTGAAACTTTCCTTTGTGAGGTACAATGTTTTTATTGAAAAGTTGCTCTCCCACTTTGCAAGAGCTTGCCGAGAACTCTCGAGTTTATTTGTAGAATTTAACATGAACCTTTATCAAGTTTCATCACAAAGTTACCTCGTCTCACTTATTATCTCCCCTTTATGTAGTAAACTTATTAATATTTCACCATACAAGGTAACTTTATGTTAAGATTAACACTGAACTGTGCAGCAAGATTGGCTAACTCGGCAAGATCCCGCAAGTTACTTGATTGTTAACGCTTGTGTGTTTAGCACCCCTCTGTCTATCTACCTGTCACTCAAAGCTTGATAAGTTTAGATGTAACTAGGCTTTGTATGTAACTTTGCACTCGAAGGAAACTTGTTGAGGTAAGTTTCGGGCATTTTAGAATGTCTAGATAAACAATTTGCACCGGCTGTACTACCCTACATTTAAGTTGTAAATAATATCTGTATATAGACCTACCTATTGTACATATCCACAGGCTAAGATAGGCTCCCTCCCTGTTCTGTTCTATTTCTATCTCCGTTTACATATTTATTACCAGTTTATCTGAATAACCGTTATCAACTTTATGAATCCGACAATAATAACACATAATGTATCTTAACTTTATTCAAGAGCTTTTTGTATGAGCCATCTTTCGTACACACTATACCGAAGATATCCCGGACGTCAGCCTGTACGAGATTAGAATGGCCCTCAAACAGCTTAAAAACAACAAGGCACCAGGTGAAGATGGAGTTACGACCGAACTTCTGAGAGCGGGTGGTAGACCGGTACTTTTAGTCCTTCAGAAGTTATTTAATTCTGTCATCCTTGAAGGTACAACGCCAGAGGCATGGCACAAGAGCGTGGTGGTGCTCTTCTTCAAAAAAGGCGATAACACCTTATTGAAGAACTATAGGCCCATCTCGCTCTTGAGTCATGTGTATAAGCTGTTTTCGAGAGTCATTACGAATCGTCTCGCACGCAGGTTTGATGAATTCCAGCCTCCCGAACAAGCCGGTTTCCGAAAAAGGCTTTAGCACCATAGACCACATCCATACGCTGCGCCAGATTATACAGAAGACCGACGAGTATAATCGGCCGTTATGTCTAGCGTTTGTGGACTATGAGAAAGCCTTCGATTCAATCGAGACTTGGGCGGTGCTGCAGTCCTTTCAGCGATGCCAAATTGACTATAGGTATATCGAAGTTTTGAAGTGTTTGTACAGTAAGGCCACTATGTCATTCCGACTACAGGACCAGAGAACGGAACAAATTCCATTGCAAAGTGGTGTGAGACAGGGAGACGTTATTTCTCCGAAACTGTTCACAAACGCATTGGAGGATGTTTTCAAGCTCTTGGAGTGGAAAAGATCTGGCGTCAACATAAATGGCGAATACATCACTAACCTTCGTTTTGCCGATGATATAGTCATAATGGCGGAATCGCTCGAGGACCTTAGCACCATGCTCAACGACCTCAGTAGAGTCTCCCAGCAGGTTGGTCTTAAGATGAATATGGACAAGACATAGATCATGTCTAATGCTCATGTTCCACCTATACCGGTAATTGTTGGGAACGATACTCTCGAAGTTGTCGACAAGTATGTCTACCTAGGACAGACTGTCCAATTAGGTAGGTCCAACTTCGACAAAGAGGTGGCACGAAGAATCCAACTCGGCTGGGCAGCGTTCGGGAAGCTTCGTCCTATCTTTTCGTCCAAAATACCGCAGAGCCTGAAAACGAAAGTTTTCAATAAGTGTGTGTTGCCAGTGATGAGTTATGGAACTGAGACATGGTCTCTTACTGTTGGCCTCATTAGTAAGCTCAAAGTCGCGCAGCGAGCTATGGAGCGAGCTATGCTCGGTGTTTCCCTGCGAGATAAGCTCTGGAACGAGGAGATCCGCAGGAGAACTAAAGTGACCGATATAGCTCTTAGAGTTAGTAAGTTGAAGTGGCAATGGGCAGGCCACATCGCTCGTAGAACTGTCAACCGATGGGGAAGAAAGGTTCTTGAGTGGCGACCACGAACCGGAAGACGCAGCTTAGGCCGGCCCCCCACTCGGTGGGCCGACGACCTGGTGAAAGCCGCGGGGAGCCGATGGATGCAGGAGACGAGCAGCCGCTCAAGGTGGTGTGCTCTGGGGGAGGCCTATGTTCAGCAGTGGACGTCTTCAGGCTGTTAATGATGATGATGATGATGATCTTTCGTAGCCATATCTCGGTTAGTGAATTATTTGTTGTCCCAACGAATCTTTACAAAAAATAAAATTATTTTTTCAATGTGCACAGCATGCGACATGAACGTGCACAAGCGGTGCGAGGAGTCGGTGCCCAACCTCTGCGGCTGCGACCACACAGAGCGGCGAGGACGCATCCAACTCAACGTTTCCTGCAAGGGCAACCATCTCGTCGTAGAAGGTTTTACTTTTTATATTTCAAGATTCCAAGTATCATACACCATCTTTAAAAACGTGAGGCTTCCACAAGTTAATCTTGAATTTACGTTTGATTAGATATAACAGATTTTAAATATAGCACTGCTTAATTATTTTACTTCTGACTTCAGTAAAGCAGGGTCGCAATTTGATCCCAATGGACCCGAATGGCCTATCGGACCCCTACGTCAAGCTGAAGCTCATTCCGGACTCCGACAACGTGAAGAAAAAAACGAAGACCATCAAGAGCACGCTGAACCCCGTTTGGAACGAGACCCTGACCTTCGATTTGAAAGCTGAGGATAAGGACCGCAGGCTACTCATAGAGGTGAGGAACTAATTTTCTCTGATGTTAAAATTTATTTGGGCGTAAATATGTTATTTTTCTTAGTGATAGTCCCAGGTGAGACTAGCAGTGTAGACAGTAATCTCTCATACAAGAATCTTTCCTCTTGCTCAACCGTCTTAAAACTAACACATTCTATTCAGAGCACTGATACGTCCACTTTTTTATCCTTTAAGATATGGGACTGGGACCGAACTTCTCGCAATGACTTCATGGGATCTCTATCTTTCGGTATCTCGGAAGTTATGAAAGCGCCTGCAGATGGGTGGTTCAAACTGCTCACTCAAGAAGAAGGCGAGTTCTACAACGTACCGGTGCCAGAAGAAGGGGCAGACCTTGCTCAACTGAAGAACCAGATGAGGGCAACCAGTGTTGGAGCTCGGAAAACGGCGCCCGCGCCTGATAGGGAGGTGCCTCACAATATGGCTGCGTCTGACGTCATCAGAGCATCTGACTTCAACTTTATTATGGTGCTGGGGAAAGGATCTTTTGGCAAGGTAAGGTTATCTATTCACTTATGTGAATACTGATCAGACCCAAAATCTGTCAAGTGAACTAAGTGTACCTAAGAACAATAGGACTGAAATAGGTAGGGGACTAAGTCAAGTAGATGTCAACATTGATGGCGGTAGATGAACCACAGATGAGATGAACCTAAAAAATCTGTCATCACAAAAGAGATTAGGTTAGAGCTTGCATGAAGGGTTATTACATTCTATACTAAATTAGTAGGTAAATAAATAAATATTTGCTGTTGTAACTGAAATGATTACCTTGGTTTAAACAAAACCCTGTTATAATAGGCCACGCAGGCTTACATAAGTGTTATCTTAGGACCGGTATTGTTTAGCTTGCTTATACAATTCGAATGGAAACGCGAAGGGCCCTTATGTTTTGAATTGCTGATGTTGTACGTTTTCATGGTAATTCCGCCGGCCTTTCTATACAGGCAATTTGGTAACATACAAAAATTTTAGGGAAACTCTTTCTTTAAGCTGAATACAATCCGAATATTTTGATCTCTTTGATTTTTCACAACAAATAATTTACCTACATCTTACTTATATAAAGTAGTCGTTTTGCGATGTGGTAGTTTTGAGACCTATCCAATCTAATACTAACCCAAGCATCTGCTATTAACTTGAAAATAGATATAATGACTAAACAACACAATTATTTGGTTCCTAGAAATACAGACGTGCGTGATAAAAGTTTAACACCTAATTGTTCATCAGACTGGATAAAATATGAGTTCTTAATACATCTTTTATGAGACAGTTGGCTTACAATTTAGTAACGGAATCCGTTTGAATAAATAACGTTGTAGCTAGCCAATTTATTACTGAAAGATTATAAGCATACTAGCAATTTAGAACGTCCCATTAATTATCAATTCAAATGAAGATTTGTCGCAATTTTTTTAATATAACCTTGTTCAGCGGTAACCAATCACTTCTACCTTTTTTAAATACTACATTTTGTTGATGAAGTCACTACGGGTGCGGAGCATGTTTTATAAATACTCTTACTTGGTAGTTATAAATGATTTTTAAATCATTTAAGGACTTATGGTTTCTTTGGCCGAATATACCATCATAGCTTCTCGTGAAAACTGGCTTAAGGGACAGATGGATGATTAAATCCCGTTTGCGGTTTGTTTGAGTTTCGATTTGCTGCTTTTTTTATTATTATTTTTTTAATTTACATGACGTAAATACACTTAACTATAAACGCGAGTATAAAAGCGTCGTATAAGATGATCATAAAGATAAACGCGAATTATGTGTTGTATAAAAAAAAGGTTTTTGTCATCTTCTAAAACTTGCCACTCAAAAGTGCTGAAACTAGTAGGAGGTATCAAAATACCTCCTCCTAGTTTCAGCTGTCCTTCATCAGTCGCCGATATCAGATAATTTTCATAAACAGGAAATTAACAACACCTTCTGGTACAGGTGATGCTGGCCGAACGGCGAGGCACTGACGAGCTTTATGCGATCAAAATCTTGAAGAAAGACATCATAATACAAGACGACGATGTGGAGTGCACCATGGTGGAAAAGCGAGTGCTGGCGTTAAGCACCAAGCCACCTTTCCTGGTCCAGCTTCATTCCTGCTTTCAGACTATGGTAAGGTTCTCGGTACTTAAACTCATCATATAGCTGGTAGAATGCGGTACGTAGGCATTATTGAGCCCCATTATTGAGCCGATTGCATCTAATGACTTCTCGCAACTTTAATTTAATTTCGCGAACGAATTTCACAATGCATATCAATCTATTACAGACATTCTTCTGCTATAGCCCCCGCCCGTCCCGCCTCAGTTCTAAGTACCTATTAGGTTTAACACATTCTTGTCTGTCAACGCTTGATACGTACCTATTTACTAACAAAAATGTTATAACTTTCAGGATCGATTATACTTCGTGATGGAGTACGTAAACGGAGGAGATCTGATGTTCCAGATACAACAATGTGGCAAATTTAAGGAACCTGTCGCTGTGTGAGTGTAAAAATAGAAATGATATACTTACTTCTTTCTGCAGGGATATGTCGAGATTTCAGTAACCTTTTAAATCCAAAAACAAGGCATATGCCTTGTTTAAACGGTGCCGTTTTCGAGGGGGCGATCGTGGATCTACCCTATATTTGACCGCAGCCTCTACGCCTCAGCTGATCAGCTCTGACGTATATCGTGTTGGTGTTGCCAGTTTCTACGCGGCGGAGATAGCAATCGGTCTGTTCTTCCTGCACTCGCGCGGCATCGTGTACCGCGACCTGAAGCTTGACAACGTGCTGCTCGACCAGGACGGACACATCAAGATCGCGGACTTCGGCATGTGCAAGGAGGGGATTACTGGTATGATAACCATTGGCCAAGTGTAGCATTATTTGTGATGTTTATGTACTCGTGTATGTATTGCTCAAATAGGGAAGATAGGTTCCCGAGTGGCGACCACGAACTGGAAGACTCAAGACAGAAGAATGTAGACCGTCGTCGTCTCTGTCCACTAGGTGGGCGGTGGGACGATCTGGCAGATATTTAAAATAAATAAAATAAAAATACTTAGCTTTTATTTCCCGATTTTTCTTGCCAAGAGTCTTTATTTACCTGGTAACATTCTTCAAAACTTATCTATCTATATCTACTATTGTAATTTCATCAGCTGGTTTAGCGGACGGTAGACAAAATTGCCTTTCCCCTGTTTTGCTCCACTTGACAAGTAAGCAAGTATGAAGAAAGTGACATAAATTGGGGAAAGACAATTTTGTCTACCGTCCGTGCTAACCCAGCTGCAGTCAGTTTCACAATCAGATCGTCTACCCTGGATATAGGTCCCCATAGAGTGCTACTTTGAGCGGCTACTTGCATCGATCTACACCCTACTTCTATGTTGTAGGTGACAAGACCACAAAGACATTCTGCGGTACCCCAGACTACATAGCGCCCGAGATCATTCTCTACCAGCCGTACGGCAAGTCGGTCGATTGGTGGGCGTATGGCGTGCTACTGTACGAGATGTTGGTCGGACAACCGCCGTTCGATGGAGAAGATGAAGAGGAACTGTTCGCTGCCATCACTGACAACAATGTTTCTTACCCGAAGACGCTGAGTAAGGTGAGTTTCTTTTCTGAGCTTAGGGTTCAGCCACAGAATATAGTTATTATGTATAATTCTTCTGTTATTACGTTTGTTACCTTTTATCTCAGTAACTACAAACCGATTTTCATGAAATTTGGAATGTTGATGGTACAGATTCTGGAATATCATATGGGATAGATACATACAACAATTTTTATCCGCAGGTGAAGTCGCGGGGTGCAACTAGCAAACGATATACTTTCAGTTTGGTTCCATGGAAATTTCATCAAAATCGTTAGCTTGCTTTTTAATTCAAAATAACAATAAAGTATGTCATCCAAGTAGTTACTTCTAAGCACAAACAAAGCCACAATAATGAAGCAGTAGTTTATTGTAAACTAGCGGCTCGCCCCGGCTTCGCACGTGTAGCGGTGTAGCCTATGTTACTCAGGGTGAATGTAGCTTTCCAATGGTGAAAGAATTTTTGAAATCGGCACAGTAGTTTTTGAGTTTATTCATTACAAACATACAAAAATACAAATCTTTCCTCTTTATAATATTGGGGGCTAGAGGTGTAGATTTAGGCGATTAAAAGTGATTCAATACCTTTTCAAAAGCTGGTTATGTTTAAGTTGTAAATAAGCATGCGGGATGGGAAAATGTCACCGTACGTAGCATTTGGATATCTCTAAACTCAAAGTGCCACTAATGCGTTCTTAGGTTCATAACCTGTGCTGTTAGAATATAGTCTGTGGTTATAATACTCTTTTAAAATGTTTCACGCTGGTTAAAGACCGCTAGGGAGTTATTTTGAAGTGACCGAACCCGTTACTGAATATATTCCAGGAAGCAAAGGACGCGTGCAAGTCGTTCCTGACCAAGAACCCGACGAAGCGGCTCGGGTGCGCCGCGCGCGGTGAGGAAGATGTTCGCACGCACGCGTTCTTCCGGCGGATCGACTGGGCGCGGGTCGAGGCTAGGGATGTGCAGCCACCGTTCAAGCCTAAGATCGTGAGTTTTTGACTATTCTACCCGGTGACTTTGTAAAATTCACGGTAAAATGTTCGGTAACGCTGTAAATTCTTTGATAACGCTGTAATGTTTTTGGTAACGCTGTAAAATTTTCAGTAACGCTGTAAAACTTTTGGAAATACTGTAAGGTTTTTGGTACGCTGTAGATTTTTGGTGAAGCTGTACCTAAACTATTGTTCATCGTCATCATCATCATCATCATCACTATCAACAGCCTGAAGACTTTCACTGCTGCACATAGGCCTCCTCCACAGAGCGCCACTTTGAGGGGCTGCTCACCTCCTGCATCCATCGGGTCCCCGCGGGTTTCACCAGATCGTCGGTCCGCCTATTAGGGGATGGACCGACGACTGTGCTGCAGTCTTTACAGCGATGCCAAAGTGACTATAGATATATCGAGGTGCTGAAGTGTTTGTACAGCAAGGCCACTATGTCAGTACAACTACAGGACTGTACACAAATTATTGGTAACGCTAAAATTTTCGGTAATGCAGAAAACTTTCCGTAACTGCAATATTCCCGGTGTACGCCGTAAATTTTTCGATCATGCTGTAATATTGCCGGTAATGCTGTAGTTTTCGGTAACGCAGTAATTTTTTTTATCTTTATTCCAGAAACATCGCAAGGACGTGTCCAACTTCGACAAGACGTTCACGCAGGAGAAAACCGAGCTGACGCCGACCGACAAGCTGTTCATGATGAACCTCGACCAGACCGAGTTTATGGGCTTCTCCTTCCTCAACCCGGAGTATGTGCAACACGTCTGAACGGGCAAGGTACGACATCTACCCTTAGATAGAAGGAACTAATAGATATTTGTAGGTACGCCATCTAGCAGCTAGTTGCATGAACTAACAGAAATTGATAAGCGTGCCATCTGTGTATAGTTTACTGGAACTAATAAGAATTAGGCGCCATCTAGCTGTGGGTTGGTAATAAAATTAACTTAAATACTTACATCACAGTTTTTAAATGTCGTGTCGTATCGATGACAGGAACTGAATCTAATTAGATTTCATTAAAATTATTATTTTTATATCTGATTAGAATTTCATTGGTTGGATACTGGTTTAATTTATAAAAACTTGGTTCCAGGTTTGAAGAATCTTCTCATTATTTGGAGTTCGCTCAGCGGTTGACACCGACGCGCGCTATCTCTCCCACTATCGGCTGTCCCTGTCACTCACACGGCGCCAGCCGTCCGCTCTCGTTCATTCTCGACTGTTCAAGTTAAGTTGAGTAATCTCTAGGAATCATTCATTTCGAAAGGGAACTTTGTATTGAGGTTTATTAGTGAAGAATTTGCTCATTCCCGTATTTTTATTTCCCGTTTGTGTTCCCATCCAGTACGACATGACTCGATCGGTATTTACTTGTACATTCGACATAAAAATATTCTATGAAATAACTTCGACTGCAGTCTGCAATAAAGTTCTAAAATCTCAACGAATTTTCTCAAGCAATATGTATTGGTTGGAATAATTGTTAATGCTCTCTATTTTATAAGCTAAAATGTTCTTTAAATCTATCGCCATTGGGCTTAAGTTTCCTTTGAATCTATGCTATTATTTTGTTCTTATAATCCGATGTGTTTTTTGCAACAGATTACATATTTTTAAAGTCAAGTTAAATGTAATATCATTGCCATAGCTATCGCGTTCATAATGATCTTGGGGCCACTTGTTTCAAAGTTAATTCAGTTCTGCCAACCACACAGTTCTAATTTTATTTTGTAGAGAGTATGCTGTGTGAGCTGTGTCAAGATAGGAATAATTAGGTATTATCGATGTATCAGGTATTCTGAGATTAGTTAGGTTCTAATAAACCGGAAGCATTAAAAGAGTATATCGGTCTTGATGACAACGATGACAACTCTACACAAGAAGCATCACTGAATAATGTAAGGTGGTAAATTGGTAATGATACGCATTTATCCACAAATTTCACCTATTACCCCATAATTAGGGAAACTTATAAGTTACCCCTTATAATGGTGTATCGTATTCAATATTACGCGATATAATATGGCGCAATAAATATTAACTTCAAAACTTCAACTCTTGGTTAATGGCCTCTGTGCTTTTGCCATCTCACCACAATTCTGCCAATGCCAAGTAGACCGACAAATCCAATAAATATTAATTTTAGCATATCAAAGTAATTTGTCATAATTATAGATTGTAGTAACGATTACTTTATATTTATATTTACCTACATTATCTTGGCACGGCGCATAACATGCTTGGAATTTTTTTCACCTTACAGATTAACTCGGGGTTGACGGTATCATATATAGGTATTGGTGTCGATTTTTTGTCGCATTCTCTAAACCTAAAGTATTGTGGTGCTCTTCTGACAAAAACGAAATGAAAAAGACGACGATATTTTAGTTTTAGACAAAGAATCGACACCATTTACTCTTGTACGGTTTTACCGGCGGTAAATAATGCTCATCGAGTTAAAAAGGGATAATCGAGATAATCGGCTAACGTTGGCTTCGTAGAGCGTTGGCTCTGTTACTCAGTACATTATCTGACGTTTATACTGTGTCCTTATTAATGGTTTTTTGACAGCTCAACGACTGACAAGTTAGTGATGTTCTAAAGATTCTCGAATGTGATACCATTCCGATTGTACTATTATCATTAATCGAATTAGGTACGTAAACGTAATAATCGATATCGATAATGCACATTTTGATTTAGTTTTGACGAACTCCATGAAGTACATTATTATTTGTATGAAATTTTAACGTAAACAATCCGAAACTTCATGGGCGTGAGCTGTCAAATAACCATTAATAAAATGGACACAGTATACTCGCTCTAATGCTCCGTGCAACAGAGGCGGCGTTCTAAACGTCCGAAACTAGTCGACTATCTCCCTCTTTAGCTCTGTACTTCTGTGTGGGTGGTGTATAGTTTTCATTATTAATTGTTATTGTTACATATCAATGTTAATTGTATATTGTGTATATTAATTATTAAATGTCGTGTCGTGTGGGTGGCCATTATAAAGTTTTAGATGTTTCCTACGGAATTTTATATCTACCTGAAAATATTATGTGAATCTCGTCACTACTTTATGTAGCTAGTAAATTATTGTTTTTGGGCGTTTTAAATAACGCCCATGTTTTTTGTAGATATCAAGGTATACTGCTAAAAGTTTGTGATTAAGTTTTCATTGTCTATTGAGTTACTTTAATTTTAAGGTTATGTTAATATGATTGCATTTTCGTGTATGATCTAATCATGTATGGTATTTGTATGAGCTTGATTGTGAATGCGTGAGTTTGTGTGAATGTTTATTTTCATGTGTTTGTGTGTGTGTATCTTTTTTATTCGATAGAAATTTGTAGCGATATTAGATAAAAAATAAAACCTAACCAAAGATATTATATAAGTACCTACATACTAATCATTTTTAGATAGTTTACGTGCCATCGTTTTCTGGAAGTATTTTTTTGCATTTTTATTTTTTACCATGTATGTTTTTACCTATAATATAATTATAAATTATTGTTACTTTTAATTTTTACCTTTCTAATATCGTTACAAATTAAAACAGCTATTCGCTGTCGGTAATCGTCTACTAAATAGCCTTACTAACTTAATTAATAATATTGCTAATTAAAAATACATTTAAATCATGTAAAAACTCTTGCTAGATTAAAATAATTGTGAATTTAAAAAAGGGAAAGCATTTGATTCTAAATTGAATTGTAATAAAATGACATTAAAATGTGTTTAGTTTATTTCAGAGTGCCATGGACTTATTCGAATTCTAGATAGCGTGATTAAAAAAAAGAAAATGTAGCTTTGGAAGGTTGGCAGTAAAAACATTAGGTAGGTTACTGTTTTAGCTACAATATGCGAAATAAGCCCATGGCAACACCATTTGAAAATATTATTGAAATTTCAGATCTATTGCATAATTTATGAATAAAGTTTCAATAATATATTCAAAAGATATGTATTGCCGTATCTCATTTGTCGGCGACACGGCTTCGCTATATTTTATGATAGTATTAATAGTTTTTCGATTCTTTTAGGCGTAAGTTATTGTTTAAGGAAATTACTGGCTCATTGCATACCTACGGTATAGCTATATGCTAAGCTTAAAATACCCTAAGCAGTTCCATAAATAACGAATATTGTTATTGCTATAATATAACTGCTATTTTGTTGAAGTTAGGTTGAAGTATATCAAGTGTATGCAACCTTCTTGGGACATTCAAGTATAAAGTGACTTTTACACCAACATTATGCTCACTTATTTATAAAAGGCAAAAAACAAAGTGTTTTAAAACAACAGTACCTACCTAGAAAATATTGGTACGTACTCTAAATTACTGGTAGATAGTGAAAAATCTAAATGACCACAGAATAGATAAACCCAGATGCAAATGAGCCAGTGATCGTGTTAAGCTGGATAATCATAATGCTCTGTTACGGCTGTATCACAATATATAACACTGATATCCCACAGTTCCCTAGATAATAGTTATTTATTTTTAACATAATAGCAGACTAATGGCTTTCATATGTGTCACTTTTTTTTCTTACGTAACTTATGGCCTTCAAGTGTCTTGTTTTTCTTACGTAGATTAACCAAAAATATTTTGCCTAAAATGAAAGTGATTGTCATTTTATGTTGTACACATTTATTTATCATTCATTAATTAAAAATTAAAATAACCAACCTTGAAATCAGGTAAAAATTTGAAAACACCAAGATGTTAATATTTATGATGTATCTTTAAATAGTTCCATTAGAATATTTTTTATGATTTTTATCAGTATCGCCTGCCTAGCGTAATCAACAGATATTTTTTTAATTTAAAGGAAATATCTGAATCTCGTAAGATTCGGGTGTTTCCTTTACAATAAAATAAAATCTGTAGTATAATTACTTACCTATATCCTAACATTACATTAGTGTCTGCTAGCTTACGCCTTTAACATTCTGTTTTCTACTGACTTGGTCAGTTATCGTTAAATAAAGTTAAAAGTTTATAAAACTTATAAGCTAAGTCTATTTAACCGACATTGTGCTAAGATCTCACTTGTAAATAAGTCATAAGCGTTACTTGCGAACCTGAGGAATGAATTGATCTGCAATAGTAATGAAATCTCTAAATCTGTAGCAAATCGATAAAGATGATACAATATTAAGAATCACAAGCATCAATAATGAAGAAATGGGGAGTCACTGCTTAGTTAATCCCACAGATAGAGAAAATTGAAAAACAGTGGAATTCAGATAGATGGTAGACTGCAACTCATAGCTGGTACTGGTTTTTTTTTAATTAATAAACTGACTTTTTTTAATGACATTTGACTGTGAACTGGCAACACCAGCGATGATCACGCCATCTGAGATTAACTTTGTTCGTTCAAAAATAATTACAATACATAATCAAGACCTGCAGCCTGATTCACAATTAATTGGAAAGGTTCTGATTCGAAATCCACACTCTCTTCTGTCTCTTTCGTCGTGAATGTAGATGGAGGAGACAAAGAGTGTAGTTCGAATAGAAACCTTTCCGATTGGGTTTAGATTACGGCGGCACGAGAGCTTGACTAAAACGTTACACATCAGTAAAATCAAATCAGTAAATAGACTATACAACACGCATTTAAGTCAAAAAAGATATATTAGGAACTGCATTGAAAAGAAGGAAATTCAAAGTATTTCATTTTTAATTCCCCAGTCAATTGAGTCAATTGAAAAACTTTTTTAGTTGTTTGCTTTTTACACCCACCATGCATAATGCTTTGCTTAGTATTAATTTAAACGCTGTGAATTCTAATGAGTATTTTTAATCCTTGATTAAAATAGTTTTATTAAACTGTATAAGTAAAAATAGTAATTGTACGTGTTCAGTGAGAATTAGTTTTTAATTTGATATTATTTTAGCGTAAGAATAAGATGTTAGTATTATGTTGCTATTCCCAATACTTAACTACTTGTGTTTATTTACATTTACTTATCTATAATTTTATTTATTCTCTTTTAATTGTGAACCGTTTAGGATGAATCGAAATGATAATTGTCTCGTTGCGGTGTAGCCGAAAATAATTTATTTTATTAAATAGACACAGTTAAATTTGAAATGGTAAAAAATTGCTCTATTGATAAATCTGACACTTGCATCCAAGGAAAAACAGATCCATTTTCCAAAGGCAAAATTTAATTTCCTTAAGATAATCACTATAATAACCGTACTTGTAGATTTCCATACATTTCAATTATAATACCCTAATTTGAGATGTACCCCTGCATCTGCTACTTTCATAAAAAAAATAGGCCTAAAATTCACCTTTTCGTATAGGTTAAGCCCGTAGTTAATACAGGTCTTTAGAATACTGTTTATTATGATATTTTACTATTTAATATTCGAAGTTACAATTAATATTGACGATGTATCTAGTTGCACCGTCACCTGTGTGCCAAAATATGTAAATATTTTCCATACTTTAGTGGTACCTATACTTTTTTCGTTTACCCGAATATTATCATGAACTCTACTTATTTATACGAACCAATAACTGTTGCATAACTACTTTCTAATAAAGCTGTTGAAAAACTATGCTATTTATAGCATCAGCTGATTAAACGAAAATATATAGCGACAGTTATAATATCTAGCGAAATCATATATTTATTAATTCCATTATTTTATAATATTCCTTATAATATACACCGTGGAATTTATTTCAATATTCTGAAATATATGTAATAATATACCTACTTATCTAATAAGTACCGACTCAATCCGTGCTGTGGAATATTTATACAGCGCGTTCAATAAAAATATATGGAATGCCCCAAAACCAATTCGCCGATAGCTGAAATTCACGCTACACGCAGTGCAGACACCGGCTGAAGCACTTTAGGTAAATTTTTCGTAGGTAGGTAACTAAAACTAAAACACATGCGCCGGCGGCGCTCCGTCTCTCGGAGTGGCAAAAAAACGCGAGCGTGACTCGTCTATTATTTTTGCAAAAGCAAAGAATCCCAGCTTTCCCTCCTTAAGGACTTTGGACCATGTCGCGAGAATTTTGCTTAAGAATTTAAATTTCGACTAATTCGATTACCTAGTGTGTTTTAGGTTTTATTCTATAGGTACTTTTTGAATTTTGATTAAATATATAAACATTCTTTATGATGGACTGAGTACGTACATATATTTTAGGAAAATATATCGAATTCAATTCTACGGTGTATAGACATTAGACACTATTGTATAATATTACTTACAGTTACTATAATAGATGTAACTACATAAAATTTAATTGCAATAACCACTACCACCTACTTATAAACTTCCAATCAATTTAAGGTGCAACAAAACACGATTTCCAACTTATTTGTAATAAGAAGGCTTTACACCTTGCAAATGTTTGTGACTCTGTGATAATCATCTTCGCGGAATATTATATAATCTATGTGCAAGAGTTTTCCCATTTCAACATTTTTATTGAGGCTACAAAAAATAATTTTATATTCGAATGTGCCAAAACGTTTAGTTTTATCGATTTTATTTTATTTACTTATAATATCATAGTCATAGACAATAGTTTATTTGTCTATGGTTACCATTAAATCTAGGAAAACTCTTTTACATTGGCGAAAAGTTTTCCAAAAGCGTATTGCTGATTATATAGAGGTTGTGTCGATTGACATGTTTGCATTTAAATAGTTTACATGATTTGCAAGGACCAAATAAATTGTTGTAGATCGTATTCAGCTTTACGCAACGAAAACTTTTCTAAGTGCACTTTCAGTTAAATTCAACCGTTTTAGCAACTCACTAGAATTATAATTACCTAATGTTAATATCGATTTTTTGAATTTTAACCAATTTACGGTCACGGTTGTGTGTGGAGATTCTTTCACTACCAAAGCATTTTCTCCATAAATATAAATTCCAGAAGATCTCCGCACACAATCATTTTATGAGATTTTATTGAATATTCTATATTTAATATTAATTACTATCGATAGCGTAGTTAACAGTATTTCTATTACTCGATTAGTAGCATTAAATTTGTCATTTTCAAAATGTAAAATTGTCATTTTCAATAATTTCCGGGGCGTTAGCACTTGATGGCTAGATCTGTTGGATCTGTGGTTGTTTGTATGGAATTCCGAATGTGAATGTCGATTGTACTCAACAATATACATTTCTAATCCATTAGATTTTGTTTGCGTTTTATTTAAAATGTACCACTGAAAGCTTACATATACTACCTTAGATAGCTCTGTAGGTATATGTTTTAAATGAATAGGTATTAGTTTTAGAACCGCAACCGGAAGATGCAGCGTAGGCCGCCCCCCCCCCTAGGTGGACCGACGATCTGGTGAAAGCCGCGAGGAGCCGATGGATGCAGGAGGCGAGCAGTTGTTCAAAGTGGCGCTCTCTGGTGGAGGCCTATGTTCAGCAGTGGACGTCTCCTAGCTGTTGATGATGTAGTTTTATAGATTTTAATTAATTGTTAAAATCAGAAATATGATACCTATATGTCTGTACCTAATATAGCATCTGTACGACAGTCTAGTAAGTACTAGATACTAATTAGTTATTCTGTGCCACAGTCTAGCACTACACTTCAATCGAGATGTGAAATTAATGTGATAACGGAAATTATACATCGGTATCTAGGTTAGAGAGACGGTAGATTTCACAATTTGATGTCAGTTTCACCTCTCATAACTTGGCTCAGCATTTGGTTGCAGAGAGCTGCGTACGGGTTTAGCTCAACTACCTGAAAGGAAAAATTCAGCTCATACAAACAAAGAGTGCTTTGTAGGTACCTATAATACCTACCTATAGGTACCTATGAGTTGGTACAAAGAGGTATACAGGATGCCATTTAATTTATTAGCATAAATTGAGTGCATGATAATAGGTACACCATTTATTGATGATTATTTTAATTAAAGGGTATAGAGTGCAAATGAAAATATTTTTATTGAAAATTATGAAGATTGCTGAATGAAGCCGAATGAAGAAAGAAGAAGAATCGCTGCATCTTCAAATCGGCCTCTTTAGGCCTCTGTAGGCTGGCCCCCCACTAGGTGGACCAACAATCTGGTGAAAACCGCAGTGAGCCCATGGATGCAAGACGCGAGCAGCCACTCATAGTAGCACTCTGTGGAGGAGGTCTATGTTCAGCAGTGGACGTCTTCAGACTGTTGAGGATGACTTTTTTATTGATGCCACCAACCTGCTTTTTAGCGAAGCCACTGCCCAGTTTAGCTGCCTCAGTGAATGCTGCCCTAGCTTCGTCGTTGGCTCCTCGTTTTCTGAGCAAGACACCGTGTTGGCAGAGTGCTAACGAACGCGCGCGGGTGCGCTTGCCTTTCGTTAGAGCGAGAGCCCGTTCGATGTCTGAGATAGCATCTAAAAAGAAATATAAAACTGAAATAGCATAAAATATAATTAGTTAAGGTATTTATACAGGTTGGGTTTTTTAAGGTAATAAATGGTTAAAAACTCTAACAATAATGTTTACCATTGGTTAGGAGTTTTTAACCATTGGCTACGGAACAAAAATCCCACCCAGTTATGACACAGTGCAACTACTACCTAGCCATTGGACATTCTCGTCCATTAATATGTCATTTTCCCGAGAACAGTAGAAGTAGGTACTACCTATCTTGATCACTTTTGGAATCTCTCGGTAATAAATTATACTTACGTACCTAATAATTATTTAATTAGGCACGTAGTTAGTGTACCTATAGTACTAAGATATTTACTCAAAACTTGAATAATTTAAAAAGATTGTACAATCTGTTTGAATTGGTATATTATCCTGAAAGGGGGTAAATCTACTCCCCGAGGTAGACATTGTTTCTTTATGATAACATACCAATTCAAACTCACCCTGTATATACCTACCTTCATCTTTGCCCATCAGTCTCAGCAGCTGAGCTCTATCGTTGTACGCCTCAGGGCGCTCCGGCGCGGCGTTCACGCCCTGGTTCATGGCTCGTAGTGCCGCGTCAAGTTGGCCAGCCTCTGCTAGCTGCACCCCTTGTTTGCATAGTGTGACCGAATCTTTGGACTCTGCGCTACAATCTGGTTAAACAAACTCAGTGATGAGCCATCTTTCACCAATTAGGTATGACTCCTACCAAAAATCATAACATACTAAGTGCATTTTTATGAAACAGCACCACACAGCTCTTACATATGTTATAGGAAATCTTAAGTGTAAGTACCTATTGTTATTGTAGGTTGGTACCTACATATATACCTTGATATAGGTAATAGGTAGATTATGCCTATCTATTTATGCATGTTTGTTACCCCTCAGCGGTTTTGATCACAATAGGTAGGGACTACCTGCCGATTGCTATTTTAACTTGCTATTGCTAAGGGATGTATCGGTCACTTTAGTTCTGCGGATCAGCGGATCTCCTCGTCACGGATCTTATCTCGCAGGGAAACACCGAGCAATACACGGCGTATGATCTACGCGTAAATTCAGTTTAAAGGATCTGGGTCGGCAGGAGTCCAAATAAATCATCCATCCTAATCACAATGTGTTTCCTTATAATCATCCATCAGCATGAAGACGTCCACTGCTAAACATAAACCTCCCTGCTTTGAACAGCTGCTTGCTGCTGGCAGTCCAGTACCAAGCGCGGTAATTAGTTAATTTACCAGGAAGATATATGTGCAAGGAATTCATCATTTAAAGAAAAGAGCACAAACTGGTCTTGTATCGTATACTTGTGTTTTACCGCTATATCCCCAAATTCGGTATATTCCCAGTTGCCCCCACATGGTTCGCCCCCGGGTGGCCGCACTTGCCCCCACCTCCCCCCCTCACTTAGTCCGCCTCCCCCGCACTTGCCCCGCTCCCCCGCACTTACCCTCCTTCCCCCACTTAGTCCGCCCCCCCTACTTGCCCTGCCTCCCCCCGCACTTGCCCCCCTCCCCCAAGAACAATGTATAGATTACATTTGGACACTAATGAAACAGTTGGCGATCTACGCGGCAATGTACGGCGAATGAAGTGGGGGCAATAGCTTCCCAGTCTCCACCGGGTGGCAACTGGGAATTTTTATTCCCAGTTGCCACCCGGGGGCGAACCATGTGGGGGCAAATGGGAATATACCCCAAATTCCCTTCTTAGACTCCCCTACTATAACGATTTGTGGGCCGCCCCCTCAAGTAATTTCTGTATCCGCGCCTGCCTACTCCTGACACCGGTCACGAAAAGACCAAAATTTTTGAAATAACTCCGAAAATGGTATAACTTACCTACTTAATGAACTGTTATAGTAGAAAATTTAATTAAAATAATAAAATACTGTTTTTAATCATACGTTCCAACTACGTTAGGCGCCGCGGCATTCTTTAGAATTTTCATTAAAATTATTTCCATTTGCACTCTTTATCTACTCTTTAATAATCAATAAATGATGTAGGTACTATCGTGCACTCAATTTATGCTAATGAATTAAATTGCATCCTGTATTGCCCTAAAGCTCTTTTATAAACTATAAAACTCAAGATAACTTGCCGTCACCCTCTTCAGCAAAAGTGTCTCCCTCGTCCACCACATCACCGATAGTCACAGTCGGATCGAAGATACTTCGCAACACCGCTCTGTCGTTCTCACTCAAGTTCTCCAAACCCGACATAACTATTAAACTCTCTTTAGAAAGATAAAAAAATATCTACAACAGTTAGCGTGAAGAATCGACTTGTGACGCAACTCGTCTCAATCGCGACTTGTTGTGAACTAAAGTAATAAGACTTGTGGTGGTAAAACTAGTTTTCCATAATTTTATTCCTATAGATCGACTAGTTGAATGTCGCGGAGTTGCTTAGGTATAGTATATCGTTTTATTATTTAAATACTAAAATAATTATACCGGCATGATAATAGCAGGTACTTAAGGTGGGACGTTACACTAGCGCACAAATTCAAATTTTCTTTTGTTCTTTTGCCAATAATAGCTTAATTACTCAACGTGATTACATGAAAACTAATTTTATTTTATTTTATTTAAATATAATGTATCGATAAACTACAATTAAAAGTATCACCTAATTATCATTGGTTTAGCAACAAATGGTAATACACTGAAAAACTAAGAAGAAAATTATTTATTGCTATTTGTCGCTCCACCAATGATATGTATGTGATACTTTTAATCGTAATTTGTTGATACATTCTATTTATTTGCGCAAAATTAATTTATTAATGCATAACTTCGAAGAAGCATAGAGGAAGCGACATATTTCAATATGATGCAATCTTTTAAAGTAATACTTCAGCAGTGGACGTCTTCAGGCTGTTGACGATAATGATCCTGCTTATAATAAAAAAAAAAAAAAATGATTAAAGTAGTGATCAAACTAGTACCTATATTTCATATAAAGTCGGACCAAACAACAACAATGTTTATTGCATGAATTAATAATATTCCTCAATAAATAAACAGTCACGAAGAAAAAATATAAAAAACTACAGCTAGAAACATTATTTACAAAATTTACAGCATAAATACGCCATCCAACTCACCACCACGTGGTAAGGTTCCCAGAATACTGGCAGCATTACCTCGCTGAATGAGAAGGCTTAGCTTCTGAGCGAAGTATGTGCCAGCTCTGGGATCTCCTGAGGCGAGGACCAACCTAGTGGAAATTTGCTTACAGAAATTTTTCGTGTCGGACGACCACGGGCCTAGCGTTTCTACGGCCAGCGCAACAAATTCGTGGTTAGCGCTGACCTGCGCATATTTGCGCCGTTTTAGTGTTTGCGCTTGTTCAGCCGCGGCCCCGACGCTACGAGCCGTGCTGGCGACATGAGATTGCGCATTTGCGCAAAATCAGTTTTCATGTAATCATGTTGAGTAATTAAAATATTATTGGCAAAAGAACGCAAGAAAATTAAAATTTGCCGCGCTAGTTAAACGTTCCACCTTAGTGCCTATACTTTGTTAACATTTTCAACCTACAATCGAAGTTAAATTTGGTTCCTACTTACAGGTAGGTACGGAGATATTGTTACGACCGTTATAACCGGTTCATCCATTTTCAAGTTGTGCACTTATACCAACAGCATTTAAATTTTATTTATATTGATAGGTCAGAGTCAGGCATGACAAACTTGCGGCCAGCAGGCCGCTTGCGGCCCGATCGACTTTTAAGTAGAGGCTCCCTTCAGGAAACTAAATGTCCCAATTTCAAATAACAAGTATATTATCTATTACCAACCGATAAAATGAGAAACTTCTGGCAGTATTAGAAATGCAATTTCAAGATTGTAAGCTCCTTAAGATAATTTTTCGTTGTTTACGGACCTTTTCTCTATCGACATCGATTGACCACCAGATTGTAGATTGGCCACTCGCTTACAGATGTTTATATTACTTAAACAACAAAAGAAAATCGTGTTTTGTGGCCCACTGTTTTTACGGTCCATATGCATGCGGGCCACCAAATGACTTTCAGTTTAACATACATGGGTCAGAGGCCACTAACAAACAGTGAGACATTTACAATCGCATGTAGATATTACAACTTTACCATAATAATTATTAATAGGTAGACGTCGTTCTCCAAGGCTTGTAAGAGTTATAAATGCTAATTATAACAGGTTGGTCTTAACATTTACAAACAAACTTTATCGATCGACGATCTATTATAAATATCATGTCCGATATTTCAATGAATTGTGTAATCATTACATTCTTGCACCCAATAGTAAGTGCTATAGATTTCCTTTGTAAAAGAGCGTGGGAAATCGACGAGTATACCTACAAGTGTTGTAAGAAAAAATACATTTATATGCAAATCTAGTACATTACCGTCTTATTATATGTACAGAGTCTGGTTAAATATTGAGAGGGTGCTCCTGTTCAATATTCGACTCTTGCTGTAAATAAGTAAAAAAAACAAGTGCTTATTATTTTATCGAGTTATTTATGTAGGTACACAACTTAAATTATTTTCCTATTATAATAAAGTTATACTTAAACTACCCACCTACTTCAAAATAAAAGTCATATTTTCAACAATATTTTAATAATATTTTCGGTTAAAATAATAATAATTACAAATTACAAACTAAAATACCTAAACTTAAACACAACTAAGAGAGTTCAATGATTATACAATTATACATACATGTGACGATCACACGTTATGCTATTTTAATGATGTTAAGTATAAATTAAATTTTACAATAATTATCTTTGTAATATTTGCCATATGCAGCTAATAAAAGACAAAGAGAAAATATCGCAGAAAATACAGGTAAAATAATTCACATCGAGCTAACGAGGCAGATAATAGGATTCATAAAGTGTCGTCTCCTTCGCACTATAGACCGTCAAAGCGTCACAATGTACAGAGTGACAGGGACGAAGCTATCTCCCTCTTTAGCTAATCAATGTACATTGTTTACCGCTCCCAGACTAGTAGAACAATATTTACACAGTACTTTAATTTTATGTTGAAGGTGTTGCTTGCTGTGGCTAATACCGTTTAAGGGCCATTCGACTTTCTTCTATCCCTTTCGTTCCTATTCCAAAATGGATTGGAACGATAAAGACTTCGGAAAATGACCAAGCCGGTATAACGATACAAGATTAGAAAGGAGAGGAGGAGAAAGGCTTTATGCTTCTTGAATATTTTGCCATTTGCTGATACTTCTAGATTGTCCTTGAAATTCCTATCTGTACCCCTATCGCGTAGCAGTTCTGGACATGGACTTCGCCTGCCATCCTGCACGCGCCAACTTACAAGCCAGTAAGTGCGAGCAAGAGAGCACTCGGATCACCATCTCCATTAGACTTGCGCGATAAGGCTGCAAATACTTTGACAGTTGTGGAGAAAATGCCGTTTTCCCCACCAACCACCAAACGTTTTCTCGAGAGAACAAATATGTCGATTTCTACAGCTCATACTATAGTATGTTTCAAATCCCCTGAGAAACTTGTTGACCTTTGAGCGGACTGCAGCGACTCTCAACCAATTTTTTTTGGTGGGTCGCTTTATATTTTCAAATCCTCTGAGAAACTCGACATTGAAACATGTCAAAATTGGTTTAGCGCCGCTGATTGAACTTGTCTCGCACACTTCCTTGTACCACGAAACGCGGCAGACGCGTAAACGACAGTGAAGCGATGCATAACTGTATGGAAAGCGATACTTTAGTATTAAAATTCTCATGAATGTGATTCAATTTAAATAAATATATATCCGACACTATTCGTGAGTAACA
Organism: Ennomos quercinarius; assembly: GCA_910589525.2. NCBI lineage: Eukaryota > Metazoa > Arthropoda > Insecta > Lepidoptera > Geometridae > Ennomos > Ennomos quercinarius. Next base: position 3,022,337 of record OU342502.1, read on the forward strand.
GTCGGGTATATATTGATACAGTCGTTTTTTTTCGGGGCTAACATAATACCGGGGGAGCAATGCACGAGTTTCTCTGGGGATTTGAAACACACTGTACCCATGCAGTAGGAACCATTCAGTGGGGATTTCGTTCATAATCCATACTTCCTAACTTAAAAACTCGTAAGATTACATAGCCGAGAGTAGAAAATTGTATAAAAACAGAATTTCATGGCTTCTTTATAACTACGAAGCTTATAAAGTGTAGCACCTTAACGTAATAACAATACGAATCATACATAACATACGCGATAGTAATAGTAGAATAGAATAAGGCTCAATTTGCATTGCCGCAGAACAGAATGGAAGCGAAGGAAAGTTCATTGCTGTTCCTATGAACTGAAGGTAAAAACGTCAATGTAAATTGAGCCTTAACACTAAGTGAAACGTGCGGCACCACGATTTTTTTAAATACTTGCGCTGCGTACGTTATGACCACATTCACGGGACAAAATACTATAATTACAAAATTTTGGCAAACCATTTTACAATTTGTATAAGTACCTACAGCAAACAATAAGTCAAATTGGCACAAAAATGTAGATTTTGTTCAAAGTCAATGTTACCTATACTAAAAATGTTAATTTTAATTTAACTATTTCCTATAATAACTTTTACAAACCAGCAATAATACTTTTAAAATTAAGACAAATATTTGTAACTGGAGTTCAAATTATTAAAATTTGGAAAGCTCTGATAAACACAAGAATAATACAGAATGTGGATTTAATCTTACTGTCCTACAAATTTTGAAAAATTTGTTTACAAAATATCAATTTATCTACATCTAGCAATAGCTAACTCTCATTCTATTTTCACGACCTGAAACCACTTAAATCTATGGACCTTAACCAAGTATCACATAAAACTTAGATGTTTAGAGTAGCACTGCACGGGCGGCGCAACGCTTAACATCAGAGTAACGACTAGCTCGACTCGTAGTACAGATAGTAAAATTGTCAAATCTACAAATCTCATGGATCATGATGAAAATGTTCAACTTTTGTGGCTGACCGCACAATGCCGGTTCTAAGACACGAATCTATTTTGCAAAATCCTAAGGGAAATCTAACGATATTGCCGTCTCTTTCATATAAATCGCAAAAACAAGGACAGGTTGTTTTAGACAAATGAAAATAAGTTTTAGTTTTAGTTTAGTAAATGATTATTAATAAAATTATGAAACTAGTGATACTTGACTAGGTCTAGAAGTAGTTCATCATTCATTTATGTTATACTATGTTTGAACTTCGAGCATCTTTTCAGTACATTACCTAATAGTGATGTAATCTAAACTTTGCCGCTTTGAAGTTAGGGTTCAAGGTTCAACGCTTATACAGTACATACGACCTTTAAACAATTGCATGAAAAACGCAGTCATCCTCGCCAACTTCAGAGCGGTAAAGTTTCTGACCAACGTTGTACCAACATAACAAAAGAATAAGATTGTTAAATACAATTTGTACCTTATTGGTACTACATAGATGTACTAAGGCTTGCAACGAGTTATTCTATATCACAATCCTTGTTATAGATTACTTAACTTATGATAAAATTGGTACAGCACTAGTTTATTATGATTATAATGTAAAACGAATAGGTACCTATAGCTGTAACGTTCAAATATCAGACGTTAATTTCGATGCGGTTAAGTTCAATTTGACATTTGACTGGAACAGGAATTAGAAGGAAAAGAGCAACGCACATTCTCATGACAGCAGCGCCTGTTTTGCCGCGCAAATGTGATTTTATTTATTCTGCTTTATTCTCGTGTTGGCCCTGCTTGTCGATTCCGTTTTATTGAAATCGATTGAATCTAAAATTTAAATGGATTTGACAGTTCCAAAGCCGTTTAGTACTACACAAACACTTGCTTGAGAGCGATAGTGGCCGAGCGGTAGCATGGGCGCTTCGCAATCTTACACCACCGCGTTCGATCCTCGGCCAATGACTTATCTAATAAGTTATGTGCAGTTTTCGATGCCACCGCTCCGTGCCTCGGAGAGCACGTTATGCCGTCGGTCCCGGTTGTCATATGAACATCTATGGCAATCGTTACGGGTAGTCAGAAGCCTGATGGAATTTGACGTCTGGTCTAACCATTCCTGTTACTGGTCCCTTATGGATTGCGAGGTCAGATGGCAGTCGCTCGTGTAATTCTGGTAGCTCGCCGCTACAGGTTAGATTGGGAGCCGACACCAATAACAAATGGGGAAAGGCAAAGAAGATGATGACTACGCAAACGCATGCGGTAGTTAAGTTACATTTTAAATTGATAAGGAAATTTTGACTGTTGGGTTGGTATCAAAGTTAATGAATTCCCGAGGATTGGAAAATATAAATTCTAGTTCTGATTGGATCAAGTTACGTAATCGCCTAGCTGGTGTCAATGCCCACTGTGCCTGCGCATTGTTGGAACTTTCGAAGCATTACGAAATACGAATACAAAATGCAAGGCCTGTACAAAATGTAAACACGACACATTCATTTAGAGTCATCGCGTTAAAAGCGCGATGGACACGCAAGGAGTTGACGTTACAAAAATTCGACGTGGAAGGAATTCTTTGTGAAAGCGCTCGACTTTGGAAGACTCGACGTTCTGGAAAGGCGAACCTATCGTATTTTCAAACCATGGACGTATGATACATCGATCCATGTTTCAAACGAATGACGGTTGGCCGAAGCTGCTAGACTTAGCGATTAGCTGAAGTGACAATTTATCCTGTTTCAAAGGTGTTAACCGACTTGAATCGCTTTCGTTTCTATAGAGAAGTACTTAAATTAAATATGTTTTTTCAGTAATTTTCTTTTAAAAACCAAACTACTGAACTGATTTTGTTGTTTCTATCGGACCCAATCTGAAAGCATCCCCTTTCAAATTAAAAAAAAATCTAAATCGGATTATAAAAGACGGAACAAAAATAAAAAAGAACAAATAGCGAAACATCCTCCTTTTTTGAAAGTCGGTTAAAAATGGATACCTAACAAATTATTGCCAACTGACATTTAATAGCTGTCGCGACCATAATAGCGCTTTTGGTTCCATTATTTCAACTCTCCGATATATTTATAAGAGGGAGGATAATCTACTAAGATCCGAAAGTAGTCCGCTAAAATTTAAATAGGTGCATTGCACACAATTCGCTATGCGTAGAAAGTGATACTGGTAGCGATTCCTCTCTTTTTCAATGACCTATGTTTTGTTTCAACTGTCAAATTGTACTATAGCCGCGAATCCCAAAATACAATCGAAATATACAATCATTGATTAATGCATTCACTCATTCATGGATCTAGATTTGCATTGTTTGTCATACAATACAAAACTCCGATTGATTTTTACATTACAATACAACAATGTAAAGCCAACGTGTGTATTATTTTAAAACTACTATTGTAGCGCTGGACTTGTTCATCAAAATATCTATCTCTAAAGAAAAGATGCGAAAACATAAACAAAAATAACTAATCTCAGTAAAATCTGTAATCTGTAAGAAATATATAGAACATTCGAAAGCTCGTTTGTAGATAAAATATGGGATATTTGAGTATTCATACAACTCCAAACACTGAACAATGTCCAAAACCCATAGCTACCCTTTTTTACTTTTGATCAAACCGAGTTATTATTTAGATGAAATTTTGTATAGATATAAAATTGAAGTCATTCCTATCCTTTTCTTTTTGTGCCAACATAATAAGCACCAAACTATTATAGAAATTGATTTCCAAATCAAATAAATTAATTTACAACTGGGTGGTTAATTATTTTTATTTTATTCGAAATTCAATTTCATTCATCCCAGTATCAGTATAGTATAGGTACTCATGGGTGAAGATTCTGTGTAGCCAAACAAAACTTAAAATATGGCGGTACTCTTCTAATAAACGGGAAATGACAAGGACGCAGTATTTTTTTTATCGTTTAACTTTAACCAATGCGATCCTATAACGGGGCCTTTCTTTAGTTGACAGTTCTAACTCTTAAAACTGTTGCTGTTCTTGTCAAATAGACGGCAATGGAAGAGACGGATATATTTTTAGTAAGTTAACGACTGTCAACTAAAGCCTTCAAAATGAGGCTTAATATAGTAAACACACAAACAACACAAATCATAGATCTAATAATATATTAAAAATATCCAGTTATCGAATACCTTAACCTAGTAATCATCTATACAAGTAGAAAAAACTTTATATAAAAAATGGTCTAACATTAAAATTATGTATTCAGAGTTGAACACGCTAAGTGAAATGGGTAGCACCATTATGCATAGTAATATTATATTTATTGTCTACTAGCTAGTGCTGAGAGTTCGCGTATTAGGCCATGTTCTCATTACGCGAACTACCCGCTGGCTCACTATGAGTAGCGATGCGATCTCATGGCAAACTGAATGTCGAGTAAGCGGCGATATAGCAAGTTAGCTGAGAATAGCTAGCGAACTCTTGGCAAAAAAGGCAAACTATACATCTTACTTCGATACTTTATATACGCTCGCTCGCTCGCAGAGAATACTGCACGCGTAATTTTGTTGCGTCTCGGCCGCTCACTGAATCAGAAATACGAAACACGAACATTTTAAAACAAGAAATAGCCAACTCGCTCCATCCGTTCTCAAGTGATGCGCATACTCGCACAATTCATTGGTTCAGTTTATTAAACATACAATAATCAATTAGAGAACGAAATCTGACTTGATCAGCGATTGACTGAGCGTAAATTTTGTAAAGCCCGCTCCACATTCGCGCCGCAAATTCACGACATTCTTCACGTTAAAGTATAGGCACGTGACGCCCCGTTACCTCCACACTCGCGAAGTTTCTCGGCTCCTTCGCAGTTTCGTTCGCGTGCTTAACGAATATCGACTATGCGTCTCACTCGCAATAGTGATTTTCAATTAATGTTGACCCCCGTTCGCGTTCTCGCGTCGCGAACCCTCTGACGCGGGCCAAAAAACCGACTCCGATCGCGGAACCCCGAGAACCGCGATCGCGAAGCTGCGAACGACAATCGTGAAACTGTGAATGCATCTACACTCGCGGTTCGCGGGTCTTCGCAGCGCGAATGTGACACAGGCTTAATACTGGACTCATAGGTACTAAGGTAGCAATAAAATATTATTTTCTTCACTAAAACGTTCATTAAAATTGAGTCACCCGCAAAGGAGTTCAGTGATATACACACGTTTCTACAGACATTATGATACATAAATCGCCTCTCAATATAAATCGAATTGTTTGCATTCCCGTTCACTTTGCTTAGCTAAACATTTCAGCTTGATTGATAGATATTCAAATCTCAATTTTCTTAGGCTATTTCTAGTTTAGGTTACTTGAAAGTAATTATATTTTGGAGTTCCGAGTGGCACTGCAATTGTTATAGGGAGCCGTGACTTAGCATTCCTTTGTATAAAAATACAAACATAATGGTGTTATCCCTTTCCAAAAAATCGAGTAAGTATTATAAAATCTACAATTATTGTTATGATCTAAAATGGATAAGAAATGAAATCATTATGCCATCATGGTTTACCTAGAGTTGAGTGTCAATTCATTAAATCTCGCGTCTTAATTTAGATTTACTATAAGAGAATTGTCTATAATAAATATTGATCCCTGATATGAGCACTCATTGGTCATTGTTATTTCACATATTTGTATCAAGTTTTCTGAACGTTTACAACCATGTCTTGATTTCCTGATAAGATCACTTCAAGATTCTTAGATTAGCTGATTAAATCAAAAAAACACTGTAATCTATTAAATAATTAAACAAAAGTATTTTGTAACTGATACAAATAACTTATGAGTAATTTTAAGTATTTTAATTTTTGCATGAGTATGTTTTAGTGAATGTTTCATGACATCCTAGTACCACAGATACTATAATACCACAGTAGTACTTACTATGAGTGATTCCATTAATTTCACCCGAACAAGCTATTCAAGACAAATATTAATCATAAATAATTATAAATTCAATTCAATAACTTTTATAACAACTTTTTTAAACTTTTATACAATAAATAAATCCTTTGCCATTTTCAAAGATTTATAGGTTGTCAATAATAATAGAAATTGAGGAAAAATGTGAAATAACAACAACTGATGTTACAATATAAAGATGATATTTAAACCTACCATGTGTTGGCATGGATGGAACTCATTAGGTCTTTCTATATGCTCATAGCTTGGGTACTGCTACCTCCGTTGGAAGCCTTTTGTGCCGTCTGGCCCCCGAGGGGTGCGGATGACCAGCACTCCTCGGGGCGGTGGGGAGGGGAAAACCCCAGAGGGGGTGGAGCCAGGTGGTAGACGCGCTAGAACCTTACGTTCTTTTGTTTTAGTGTCATTTTTCGTCTTGCCACTCGGTTGGCTGTCGTTGAGATTGTTGGTTTGTAGCTTGTCCTGTAATCGCCCCAGGCTGAAAAGAATACATTTTTTGTAACAAAATAATACATGTGAAATATATTATTGTTATATTAAACTTGTATACTCAAATAATTATTTATTGCTAAATTCTGCTCTATTTAAGAATTATTTAAACCTTAAAATCATAGTTACTATTATTAACCACACTACTAAAACACAATATTAATTAAAAATTAAAAGAATGTTAAATGAGTGTCACTCGTATTATATGCTTTTTAATAGTTCCTAAATTGCTATGAAATGTTGTTGTTGTGTTGTGTTGGACAGGTTAAATTGCTGATGACATAATTATGATCACTGTGAATATGAAAACAAACAAAAAAAACTGAAACAAAGACAATTGTGTTTTTATGTAATACTAGCGGCTCGCTCCCACTTCACACGGATATAATAGTTTTCGCAGCACACGCAATGTAAAGAATATTTTAGATTTTTTTTACACCTTGAATTACATTATTGGAGTTTTATTAAGGACCCCTAATTTTTTGAAAATAGCCTATGTCACCCGGGGATAGTGTAGCTTCCCAACAGTGAAAGAATATTTCAAATCGGTTCAGTATTTTTGGAGCCTATTCAATGCAAACAATCAAATCTTTCCTATTTATAGTATTGTTATAGATTGTAAAACTTTGTACATATATAATTTTATTTATCTAGTAAGATGTGATGTTTGTAGTGTAATGGTGCCTAGTAGAAAGACTGCCTCAAAAGAGATAGATAAAAATAAACTCTTTATTGAAACACCACATAACAAATTATTAAAAACTAAGTGAACAAGCTTAACAAAAGTGTAACAATGGGCGGTCTTACTGCTCAAAGCAATCTCTTCCAGACAACCTTGCACAGAAAGGAGTATGCAATATTTAAAATATGCAGCGTAAAAGTCACTTACAAGTCACAAGTAAAAATCTCATTAACATTGCTTAGCAACAAAATAAGTATTTATGTGTTAAAAAATGCAGTTTTTCCACAAAGGCATTGAACATAAATTGAAAATAAAGCAACATGCAAGTCAATGAGAAACCAGTTTCGTCCCCTGCTTCAATTTGTCTTTCAAAACAGGTTGCTAAGTTCCCTGGTAAAGCAGACATTATACTTCAAGGCAGAAGAGTGACGATTACCATTTTGAAAGTTTATTCAATTTGGAAGTAAGCCACTCTTGAGATTGTATTACTCTATGGGTGCAGTTTATTATAATGAACAACTTTAGATTTTACAAATTCATGCTATTTGGGTTATACTAGAAAAAGCTGCTCATTGCTGCACACAGTTCTATTCTTTCAGGGTGAGTATAGGCCATAATCTACCTATCATGCTGGTCATGTGCAGGTCAATGGAAATTATTTTTATTAGAAAGTCATTGTTAGTCTATACATTGAAAGATGTTTATATTCCAGTGACCTTACACAGGCTTATTATTGTGATGAATAGTAACACCATTGTGCTCTTTTACTTCCATTTAGTAGTAAGTTTATGAATAATTTTGTGATTTATGTATGTGTTGAAGAAACAATTAATTTTTTTCTTTTTTTAAATTATTGTATACTCATGATAACCATAGTAAAGATAAGAATGATTAAAATCCAGGTAGGGTGTGTAAATTACAAGTGCAAATAAGTTGCAAATGGAAGAAATTAGCTACACTTATGTAATGAAAATATGATTTCCACAACACCTTTTCAATGATCACACTTTAATTTGCTGCTAATTGGTGTTGTTATGTCATTTCATCATCATCATCATCATCAAACATTAAGTACAAAGGTGTCTTACTTGTCATCAATGACATCTTCGGGACTTCGCGCCTCCCCTAATATCCTGAGTCGGGCCTCCTGGTATTCTTTTTGTCTTTGCTCTAAGGTTTTCACGGGGCGCGCTCGGCTTTCGCCATTCTGCTGCCCGCCTGCCGTGCACGTCGGCCTCTTCAAAATACGTATAGCGGGCTCCGGCATCACGCACTGAGACCCAATACACGCGCTTTCTTCTACAGTTACCTTGCAACCCTTTACTGAAGTTTTCACTGGCGCGCAGTCACTGTTCAACTTGATCTGCTGCTCCAACTGAAAGAAACAAGCCCACTGGTAAATAACACTACGGCAACGATTTCCCACGTAGAAGAGTTCTAAGCTAAGGCATCGTTTTGCGTATAAACTTACACCAATTTCGTCCATATCCTCCCAACTTTCACATACGTCAACTTCATCTTGGGCCGCCATATTTACTGGCCCTAGTGACGTTGCCATTACAAATAATTAAACTGGCGTAGAATGTAACGTAACTGCACGACGGAATTACCGGTTTTTACGATTCCGAGTTTGATAGTGCTTGACGAACTAATGCAGCCACTACACTGTTGAGACCGTCAACTACATGACGTTGACCGAGGTCGAAGTATAAAGCAGGTCTTTGAAGAAAATCCGACAATGGCAGTTGTGAATTTTGAATTTTTTACCAAAACCTGAGTGTTTTTGAATTTTAATGTGTAATAAGGGTGGATTATTATTCCTTAAGTGTTCGTAAACGTGCACGAGTGTTGGTAAATGGTTCCAAGTTTATATAACCATCCATTTTCGTTTTCTCTTCAACGGCTTTTTAGAGCCTTCAGTAAAATATCCACCATTTTACTGATGGCATTTTGACTGTCAAAATAGGACTCTGACATGACATAACCGAACATATTTTTACTCACTTGACATTGGCAAAGCCATTAACGAAGAAAAAGAATCCCTTCACGGTTAGTGGCAAAATTGTGCCGCATTTGGCGGAAACAATAGCCAAAAAAAAAGAAAAAAGAGAAGTATAAAGCAGCCACTACACTGCTGCGAAAATCAACTTCATAATTTGACCGAGGTCGAGGTATAACGCGTGAAGAATCGATTCTGACGTAAACAATAAACCATTGTTTTCTCTCTTGCACTATTGTGTTTAAGTGCAGAGGGAGTGAGACAGCAATAGGAATGTCTGCTCTTTTCAGTTCTCTTCTTTACTGAATCGCGCTATATGTGACTTCGCCCCTCGTGCAACATTTCGAAATACTCGGCGCCCGGTGCCACAGCGCCGTTGCAATGTACACTCTCGCGTATTATTAATACGTGCGTATTTGTTTCGACGCGAACTGAAGTGAAGTAAGCCGAGTATTGTAGTGAGACGCTCTGGATGCTCCGCGTACAATTTCAGGGCAGGGGAGTCATTGACATTGACATTGTTTTTTTTGTTGTCATTGTCGTTGTCATTGGGTTGACTCGGCCAAAAACCAACAACTCTCGGAAGTCAGCCGAAGCAAGGCGAGGTTGCACGAAGTACCCCTCCACACTGCATTCGCTTGACTTCGTCCTACTTCACGAATGGTGTGGAGGGCATTATAACTTTTAGAAGTCGGCCAAAGGGAGGCGAAGTAGCATGAAGTACTTACTCTTCCACACTATCATATTTCTTAACTACGTCTAACTTCCCGAGTAGTGTAGAGGATACTTTAATTCACCATTTTCATTTCTTCAAATAGTCTGTGGTTAAATAAAAAAAATAACCAAACCAAACCACAGGTTAGAGAAAAAAAACAATGTGAACTAAACAAAAGATTGTTTTTGGTTTAAAAAGAAGGTTCTCTATGTGATTTTAAAAATAATGACGAAATATTTTTCTTGTGGATTGTGAAATAATTATACTATCGTACGCGAAATCAGTAAATTGAACTTCAATATTTATAAAAAATATGTGCAAGTGTTAATATAGGTAACTATATTTTGTTATTTATATATTCTTAATTTCTTACTGATATAGGTTATGTCATGCCGAAAAAACAATTTTATTATCAAAAATCGTTTTCAGTGACTTAAAATGGATTTCAAGTCTCAATTTTCGTCGGGGAACTCAGGATTGCGCTCCGTAGACCCTGATTCTGTCCAGTTTTTACTGTTCACCAACGAAGAAATCAAGAAACTGAGTGTGACTAAAATAACAAATACATCTAGCTTTGATGTTCTTGGCAATGCCACTAAAGGAGGCATATATGATCCTTCTTTAGGGCCCAACAAAGACCGATCTGAGACCTGCGCAACATGTGATAATTTTATGCTGCATTGCCCTGGCCACTTTGGACACATTGAACTACCACTTGTTGTCGTGAATCCACTTTTTATAAAGAATATCTACACACTCTTTCGTGTCAGTTGCTTGTCCTGTTATAAGGTTCAAATGAATGACGCAATGAAGTTTGTATTGAAACTCCAGCTGGAGTTAGTAGATGCTGGCCATGTCACCGCTGCATTAGATCTGGATCAATATGCTGGGGAAATCATAGAAGGGCATGCGGAATATTCTGCTAAAATTATTAAGAGATGCCAAAAACTACTGAAGAAAAGAGACCCAGTAGTAGAAGCCTTTCGTAACAAAAATGTGGATAAACAAAGAACAAAAATTTTATCAACTTACTTAAAGAAGATTAATATCACAAAGAAATGCATATATTGTAATGCACGGATGATTAAAATAACAACTTCAGATGGGCGGCTCATGTATAATCATATTACAGACACTGGAACAAAGAGTATCAAGATATTGTTGCCAGATGAAATTCAAAAGTATTGTAGTTCGATTGCAGAAAATGATGAGGAAATATTAAAAATCTGCTTCCCCTTTCTTGAAACCACAAAAGTGAAACCTGTGACTAACTCCTTTTTTATGGAAGTGGTCCCAGTGCTGCCATCTAATGTCCGACCATGTAACTTCTTACGTGGAGAAGTAATGGAACATCCACAGTCAAATGTTTACAAGAGTATATTGGATATATCCTTTGCTACCAGAGTTATTCTTCAAGTTTTGACTGCGGAAGATCCAGAAAAAGCTAAGGGTAATCTTGATGCAACACAAAAATCAGCATATGATGCCACTGCCCCAGGAAAGTCACCTGGAGAAAAGTTGCACTTTGCCTGGCAAGAATTGCAGAAGAATGTGAACAATATCCTGAATTGCCAAGGCTTAGGTATCTCAAGTCAAGGGCTAAAACAAATATTAGAGAAAAAATCTGGCCTAATAAGAATGCATATGATGGGTAAGAGAGTAAATTTTGCTGCTCGATCCGTTATCACACCAGATCCAAACGTAGACATTGATGAAATAGGTATACCAGATGCCTTTGCCACAAAACTAACTTACCCTGTCCCAGTCACAGAATGGAATGTGGATGAGCTGAGAAAAATGATAATAAATGGCCCCAACAAGCATCCAGGGGCTGAAAAACTGGAACTGGAGAATGGGAGAGTTATAAGGTTACCCCCAGAGTCGATCCAAAAGAGAAAAAGTATTGCCAAACGGCTACTGACCCCAGATGAGTACAAAACTGCAGGCTTAAAGATAGTACACCGGCATTTAGTAAACGGAGACATTTTAATACTGAACCGGCAGCCATCTCTTCACAAGCCCAGTATGATGGCACACAGAGCTCGGGTTCTCAAAGGCGAAAAAACTCTGAGATTGCACTATGCCAACTGCAAATCTTATAACGCCGATTTTGACGGTGATGAAATGAACGCGCATTTCCCTCAAAATGAAGTTGCCAGGAGTGAAGCATATAACATCATGTCTGTACGAAAGCAATATCTTGTTCCAAAAGACGGTACTCCACTGAGTGGTCTCATTCAAGATCACGTAATCTCAGGCGTAAAGATGTCGCTAAGAGGCGCATTTTTCTCGAAATCTGATTACCAGCAATTGGTGTTCCAAGCTTTAGGCAATCGTAAAGGTGAAATCAAGCTTTTACCACCGACAATACTAAAACCAATGGTGCTCTGGTCAGGAAAGCAAGTGCTCTCAACAATCATTATAAACACCACTCCAAAAGGAAAACCATGCCTGTCATTGACCGGTAAAGCTAAAATTAGTTCAAAAGCCTGGCAATTGCAGAAACCCAGACCCTGGAAAGGTGGAGGCACTCCTTTCAGTAACTCTGAGGACATGTCAGAGGCTATAGTCATCATCAGAAAAGGTGAACTTATATCCGGAGTCTTGGACAAAACGCATTATGGTGCGACGCCTTACGGTCTTGTCCATTGCATGTACGAATTGTACGGCGGGGATAGCTCGAGCGCTTTGCTCAGTTCTTTTTCGAAAGTTTTCACATTCTACCTGCAATGGATCGGATTTACGCTTGGCGTTAAAGACATTCTTGTTGTGGACGAAGCCAACAAAAAAAGAGACGACATTATTTGTCTCGTACGACAAGCTGGCAAGATCGCAGCTGTAAAAGCTACAGAACTAGCTATAGATGTTGACGACGTTAAGTTGAAAGCGACGATTGGAGAAATGCACGCCAAAGATCCAAAATTCAGGGCAACATTGGACAGACAATACAAAGACATGTTGGACTCGTACACAAACAACATAAACACTGTCTGTCTGTCAGAAGGCCTGCTAGAAAAGTTCCCTGACAATAACCTGCAACTAATGGTACAATCTGGTGCGAAAGGATCGACAGTGAATACTATGCAAATATCATGCCTGCTTGGACAAATTGAGTTGGAAGGAAAACGCCCGCCATTGATGATATCTGGCCGATCTCTTCCTAGTTTCCCACCCTACGATGTTTCTCCCAGAGCAGGTGGTTTTATTGACGGACGTTTTATGACAGGAATACAACCCCAAGAGTTCTTCTTCCATTGCATGGCGGGTCGCGAAGGTCTTATCGATACAGCCGTAAAAACCAGTCGATCTGGTTATCTGCAAAGATGTTTGATAAAGCATTTAGAGAGCTTGTGCGTCAATTATGATCAAACTGTGAGAGACGCCGATGGCAGCGTTATTCAATTCGCGTACGGTGAAGATGGGCTCGATGTCCTAAAATGCCAGTTTTTGAATGAAAACCAGTTAGCGTTCCTAGACCTGAATTCGAACGCGGTTTTGGGCAAAGGCGTCCTCAAGAAACTCAAAGAAAATAGTGACACAAAAACTTTTGTGAAAGCCCAAAAATCATTGAAAAAATGGAAAAAGAAGAACGGCAGTCCATTTGCGAAAGTGCGCACTAGTGCTTTTACAAAATTCTCCGCTGTAGCAAAAGATGATATTACTCCCGAGGAGAAAAACACGAATAATACACGCGATCCGTTGTACTGGGAATTGGAAAAACAATGGCGGTCTATGGATGACGAAGACAAACATCAGTACATCAGAAAACCTTGCCCCGACCCGATACCGCACAAAGTGTCCCCAGAATTCAAGTTTGGTGTGATAAATGAGCGATTGAATGATCTAATACAAAACTACTTGAAGAATCGACAGGCCAGTATGTTCAACGAAAGCACTGACTCTGATAAATTTACCGAAATCATGTCGGCGAAGTATTTGGAATCGATGGCAGACCCCGGTGAGCCGGTCGGTTTACTGGCCGCCCAATCTATTGGAGAGCCTTCCACTCAGATGACACTGAACACTTTCCACTTTGCCGGTCGTGGTGACATGAACGTTACACTCGGTATCCCGCGTCTTAGAGAAATCCTCATGACTGCTTCTGCGAATCTTAAAACACCAAACCTCGATATACCGTTCCGGACCGATATCCCGAATTTGAGCAAGAAAGCGGAAAAGCTAAGACAGAAGCTTAATAAGGTGACCGTTGCTGATGTGTTAGAGAAGATCAACGTGAGTTGTGAGATAGTTACGTCACCGGATAGACAGCTGAAGACTACTATGCGATTTGTGTTTTTGCCTTACACTCAGTATAAGACGCAATATGCAGTGAAGCCCCCTCAGATCATTCGGCACATGCAGAACAAGTTCTTTGAAGAGATGTTTGCGATGGTTAGGAAACAGGTGAAAGCGACAGGCGGAGGGGTAGTAATGTCCAGTGCGATGAAAAAAAAGAAAGGTCGCTCTAGTAATGATGATGAAGATGGCGATGCTCCTGACGCGGATGCTACGGTCGCTGGGAAAGACGACTTGGACAGTTCTGATGATGAAGGTCCTAATGATGATGATGATCAAACTGCCGTAAGTATTGACGTTGGATTGTTTAGATTTTTGTAAGTACCTAGTGTTGTGTGGTTGTCTCATATTCATTATCATCATCATCCACATTTAATTGACTTTTATGAACGTCCCAGACGAATCTATGGAATCCTTAATATAGCCCACCCTACAGCCTAATCCTATACAGCTATAGTCCTTTACAGCTTCCCCAGTATAGACAATTATAGTTATTTTTAGCGGAATTACACTAGATATACTTTTTATTTTGTATTCAATTATCTAATAAATCCAGGTTTGCCCGCGATCTTAACAATATCGTCGTATCATCCGCAATCGACCTGCTTTCCAGAGCAATCTCTTTATAGATGTATTCTATACTAAACTTATTAAATAAAACCCAGACAAACTTAATTTCGAAAAACGAGCAAATTAACAAATTCACGATGTGTTCATAATTTTATCTAAATCTACTGTGTGCTCAGAATAATAATTTTTTTTATACTTTTCTGATTTTGACTTGTAGTGCTAAAGGAGCCTATTTCAGTAGGTTATTAACTGTGACTTACAATTTTAATTACAGGCGAAAATCCGCAACAAGAGGACAGAAGAGCAGGAATACGAGGACCCCGAATCAGGGGAAGAAGAAAAGTCTGACGATGAAGTGGAACTAGCTGAAGATGAAGCCAACGAGAACAAAGACGAGGACAAACCGCAAGACACGACCGCTAACGAAGCTGAAATCAGCAGGATCGTTCTCGACAACCACAGCGAAGCGACTAACTATTCCTTCGACACCAAAACCTACCAATGGTGTGAGCTATCTGTGCTGTTCCCAATCTCCTTCCTAAGAGTGGACCTATCACAAGCTCTGCGAGAAACCGCGATAAGGTCCATCATACACGAAGTGAAAAACATTAAACGAGCTATAACTAACAAAGAGAAAGACGTTCTCTATCTGAAGACTGAGGGAATAAACATTCTTCAAATGTTCACATACAACAACCTGTTGGATTTGAACAAATTGTATAGCAACGATATTCACGCGATCGCGCGAACTTACGGCATAGAAGCTGCTAATAAAGTGATTATAAAGGAGATACAGAATGTGTTTAATGTTTATGGAATCGGTGTGGATCCGAGGCATTTGAGTTTGGTAGCTGATTATATGACTTATAATGGGATTTTTGAGCCGATGAGTCGCCGGGGAATGGAAGCGTCGGCGTCGCCGCTTCAGCAGATGTCATTTGAGTCGACGCTGCTGTTTTTGAAAGACGCTGTTGTAAACGCCAAGACAGATAACCTTAGATCAGCGTCCAGCTGCCTTATGGTTGGCCAGCCTTGTAGAAGTGGCACAGGAATGTTTGACTTGCAACATTATAAGGAGAAAATATTATTATGACGGAATAAATATCGGTAAGAATAAAGATTGAATATTTTTATGAAATTGTTTTATTCCGATGTTGTCTATAATATATAGCAATATTATAAAGAGGAAAGATTTGATTGTTTGTTTGTTTGCATTGAATAGGCTCCGAAACTACTGAACCGATTTGAAAAATTATTTCACTGTTGAGAAGCTACACTATCCCCGGGTGACAAAGGCTATATTATATTCTCATAAAAATTAGGGATCCTTACTAAAACTACAATAATGTAACCCAAGGTGTAAAAAATTACCTAAAATATTCTTTACATCGCGTGCGCTGCGAAAATTATTATACCCGTGCGAAGCCGGGGCGAGCCGCTAGTAGATTACTGGTCAGGTTTTTACTTTGCGATAGCCTATTAGATCAAAACTATTTTGCTTTTTTACTTTTTTTTTGTTGTATGTGAGTAACAGTGTCTGTTGTTTTATGTATACAGATGATGTTTTTTAATGAAGTGAATGGTAAACAAGCGGACTGCCCACCTGATGGTAAGTGGTCACCGCCGCCTATGAGCATTGCCGGTGCGTTGCCTTTATAGTAAGAGGATGCCAAGACTTCATCTATTTCTTTATTTCTTAGAAATTCTTTGTGGTTAACTTCTTTAGCTTTGAAGTTTGAATACATTATGTAGAATATGCTATACCTGAGGCATAAGGTAGGTAAATAAAAGTAAGGAATACATTCAAAATCATTTTTGTATTTCTTCGGTCCTAAAATATCCTGAGGCTATACAAAAACAAGTATTTAACAGCATTTAAACCAGCCAGTGTGTCTGACACACTACTGTGTATTGGCTTGTACTCTTTTAAAGGCACATTGGCATCATTGTCACAGAAATTAGACATATTAACTACAAATGGTATGTTTTCAAATATTTTGTATAAGCTTGCAATAGGTAAGCATTTATGTAAACCACTTAAAAATTAGATGATTTGAAGACATTTTAGTCTGGCTTCTGTTAACCGCTCCTTAAATTGGTCGTCCTTATTAGAAGTTTAAATACTTACGAATTTTATAAATAAAATAAAATCAACTGAATAGGCTAGTGTCCTGCTATTAATAATTAACAAGTAAAGGAGGTTAAAAATGCAACGCAATAATTGAAAAAATTAGTAAAATCGGTAAATAAATCACGGAGTAATAAGCTTTTAAAGTTACTGGAGGGGGCATCGCCTGTCCCTTTCTCTCAAAAGAGCTTCCCCACAGTTACTATGAAAACGCACGGTTTGAAGTCACATGCCAAAGAGATTGTATGTAAAGCTACCACAGCTCAGTAATAAGGTACTATTAAGGTGCACGTTTGAGCTGTCTCTTTCTATATTGTAATTTTTAAAATGCTTGTAACTTTGTCATTTTTTGAGATATTTAACTTTTGTTTTCACGACTGTTTATTTTTTGAGGAATATTCTTAAATTGTGCTATAAAAAAAATAGTAGGACACAGCCTATTCCAGGAATCGGCCGCTCACATGAGTTAAGAATCATCTAATTTATAAACAGGTTACAAAACTAAGTAAACACATTCACATAAGCTCAGCATTCAGCGCCAAATGACGTTAAATGAAATTACAACTAAATCCATAAATATTACGATAAACTTACAGAGAAAACATATAATATTCTTAACTAATGCAACAACTTTCGCTTTAAGCGATCAATTAAATGAATTATTTTATTAAATCCAAACTCACAACACAACATTACCGTTTGGCACTAAATCAAGTAAATGCAAACGGATAGGAAATTACGGTGCCAAAAATGAAATGTCCGAACAATAATATTAAGTTATATATAGTTTTTGTGTCAATTAAATGTGGGTAGCTCAATAAAAGTTATCAAAGTTCGTGCATAAATATTCGAGTATCTGCATTCGAAGTTCAAAAATGCTTTAATGGCACGCTTATTTTTCCAAAACGTTGAAACAGCTAGGAATCCATATAATTGTAAAGTCACTGGCTAGGACGGTAACATTTGGGATCATATTGGATCCGACAACACTACTACCTTTCACGCGTCCCTATTATACATCAAGCTATAAAACATTAACAATACTTGTATGGTAATTTATAACTATCAATTAATAAATAAAAAATTATCGATAAATGGTTTAAAAAGTTGACATGATGCAAGTTACTCGATGCGTTTTAAATACACAAGATTTTATCACAGCCTTCTTGATGTGCGTATCTTACGTATTTCTAATAAATACATAGGATAGGTGGAAAGACTGCATGCTCTATGGAAGAAAGGAATACTACGAAGTTACCTTACAAAACTTAATTGCAAATTAACAGTAGGCCCAATTTTGAAGGCTTTAGTGGACAGCCTTTACTTTACTAAAAATATATCCGTCTCTTAAATTGCCGACTATCTGACAAGGACAACAACAGTTTTAGGAGTTTTAGATCTGTCAACTAAAGCCTTTAAAATTGGCCGCAGTCTCACCCTAAATAAAACTTGCATCATAAGAAACACACGGAAAGCAACTGCACGCGCTATAACTAAACATTTGGCGGGAAACTACGGTAAATTTGCAAATCGAATCGTCTTCGAAGGACGAGTCACGTTCGATTCTGCCAATGTTTCATGCCAGTTACGTTCTATGCGAGTTCTCAACTTTTTAAGGTTTTCATTGCGCGGTCTCTGCTTCGTTCTGATTCTTGGCCGCTGCCTTCTTCTCTTGTTTGACGGCTTTCTTTGCGGCAGCTTTCTTTGCGTTGGCCTCGTCATCAGCAGGGTTGTCCCAGTCTTGTCTTCTGCCTGAAGCGAACACGTTGTAGAAGGAAGCGCAGAAGATGTAGATTCCGCCGGCGATGTAGAATACCTTTTTCCATTGCGCTTGTGTGGGCTGTAAAGCAGAGAAGGCAATTTAGCATATCTGAACGTTATTTATGGCTTGACGAGGTAGACGTTCGCCTGATGTTAAGCGTCACGGATGTCCATAACAGCTGGGTTAGCACGGACGGTAGACAAAATTGTCCCCGTTTTCCGTCACTTTCTTCATACTTGCTTGGAGTAAAACAGGGGAAAGACAGTTTTGTCTACCGGGCGGCTAACCTAACCTAACCTAACCCTACAGATTGCAGTGGCACTGCACTGCACACGTCATCCTGAGACTTCACACAGTCTAGTAATAAGATTACTAGACTGAGTGATCAGATCATAAAGTCTCATTTGCCCAGTATTTCACTAGCTACAATTCCCTTCAAACCGGAACACAGCAGTGCTTGCATACTACTGATTCGCGGCAGAATAATTGGCAAAGCGGTGGCACCTACCTAGACGAACTTTGCAGAAAAGTCTTACCACCTTGTAAAAATAAAATAAAAACAAAATTCTGTTTTATCTCAATATAAATTAAAAACGTAGGTATCGATCGGCTTACGGATTTTAAACTAAAGTCCAAAGTGTAGGTACTTACTCTGCCCTCAATAATGTATCCAGCCGTGATGGGCGCCAGTAAGCCAGTCAAGTTCGCGAGGCAGTTGGTGAACGCCATCAGGATCCCAGCGAAACGTGGCGAGATGTCCAAGTGGTTCACCTGGTGAAAGAATTAGAGGTTATTAGGTATATACCGAAAGAGAACTAAAGTCACCGATATTAAGCTTTTAGAATTAGCAAGTTGAAGTGGCAGTGGGCAGGCCACATCGCTCGTAGAACTGACAACCGATGGGGAAGATAGGTTCTCGAGTGTCGACCACGAACCGGAAGACGCAGCGTAGGCCTCCCACTAGGTGGACCGACGATCTGGTCAGAACCGCGGGGAGCAGATGGATTCAGGAGTCAAGCAGCCGCTCAAAGTAGCGCTCCACGGGGAGGCCTATGTTTAACAATGGACGTCTTCAGGCTGATGATGATGATGATATAGGTATCATATAGGAAAATATTATCGATTGATGATAGTTTTGTCTCCTATAAGGTATACCAATATACAACGACAGAAAACTGTAACTGTAATTTCTCAATATAAATAAGTATGTATGCATATTATCATGTACATTTCAATGTTTTGATAACGTAGGTAGGTACTCAAAATATCGGCATAAAAAAAAAATCGTGCGTGCCTCACGTAACTCTATTCACCTAATTGTTTCAGTAACGTAAAATGCCTAATAGGTACCTATTGAAACTTGGGCGTTATGCATCGAAAGGACTAGAACACCTGAAATCGCTATCACAGTGGCGTGATGGTTGTAATACCCTAATGACGTATCATCATCAACTGCCTGAAGACGCCCACTGCTGAATATAGGCCTCCCCCAGAGCGCGCAACCATGAGCGGCTGCTCGCCTACTGCATCCATCGGCTCCTCGCGGCTTTCACCAGATCGTCGGTCCACTTAGAGGGGGCTGGCCTACGCTGCGTCTTCCGGTTCGTGGTCGCCACTCGAGAACCTTTCTTCCCCATCGGATCATCTAATAACGTATAGTATTTTAATATCTGAGCCTACATGAAAATTGATACATCAGAAGTGTAACCTACCTTGAATCCAGAGTAGATACCACCGTTGAGGCCGACGCCGACAGCCAGGATAGCGACCGTGGCGGCTGGGTTGCAGCCAGTATTAGCCGCTATGAACAGACCGACAGCCGGCCCGTATTGACCTGGAAGAAATAATAACATCTCATTAGCAGAGTTATCATTCGGATTAAAGAAGATTGGAAAGAAAATTGGCTCCGAAACAGATTGGATTGACTGATCAAGGATTACAGAGAAGTTAGGTTAGGTACCTACTAGATGGTAGGACTTTTCTGCAAAGTTCGTCTAGGTAGGTACCACCGCTTTGCCAGTTACTCTGCCGGCAAGCAGTAATGTGCAAGCACTACTGTGTTCCGGTTTAAAGGGCGGGGGGGGCCAATGAGACTTTATGACCTATGCTATAATGTCTCAGGATGACGTGCGCAGTTCACTGTCACGCGAAACTTTATAATTTAGAGTTCCGAGTGACACTGAAACTGTTATGGGTGGCCATGTCGCTTAACATCAGGCGAACGACCAGATCCTCACGTCATATATCAGTTCTAAAGTTCTAAGATACTTACCAATACTGTTGATGAGCTTCCTAACTTGTGTATGGTTGAACCGTCCACTGGACAGCATCCAGTCGGCGACCACCGATATGAACATAGAGAACAGCCACATGCAGAGGTATGGGAGGGCGGATACGAAGCCGTTCTGGAAGAGAGAGTAATGGTTAACTAAAGTTTTCCAAAGTTCCGGCAATTTCTGAGAGTGTTTTCCTAGATGCTGGCGTAAGATGGTGTCAAACTAAAGATCGCAGCCACACCGGACATATCAGCTAGGCCCTAGGCGATCATGTAACTTGATCAATAGCTTGCCAATTATCACTTACTTAATACTTATTTGGTTTTTAAATGACGTGTTAGTTCAGAGTAGTACTTTACTGGCTGAAACGTCTCATGCGTATTAAAATATTGTCATAAGCAACCACCAGCCAATTTCACAATTCCATCACGTTGCTTTCATGGATCAATAGGATAAAAACGCGCTCCATAATAGTCTTAGTAAGGTCCTACTCCTCGTTTTATTAAATTTGCAGTTACTGTTAACGAGTTGGCGATGAAATTATTTGCAGACTAACTTGCCAGAATCCAGACTGACACGGCTTCTCTAATCTAATTTTTCCAAATCAAATGGATCCATTTGCACCAATAGCGGCGAAGTGATTCAGCAGTCAATTCGCAGTTGACCGCTCCTGACCTTGCGACCTCCGGTGACAATTCCACGGGGATGATTAATGTTCCAAACGCGGACGCAAATTGCTATTAGGGCTGCCTCTGGTGCCTTTTGAAGAGCAATGTGTTTGTAAATATTACGTTGCTGGTGTAAATAGTAGATCGGTATCATCAATTTTGTTTTTAGGATTTAATCACATGTTTTTTGGAGTTGTAGATGTAACCTTCGTGTAGAATTGCAAGTCGTGGCTGGTTTTCGTATCGGAGCAAGTGAAACCTTAAACGGTGACAGCCCTAAATTTAATCTAAAGGTCGACCAAAGACCATAAATAATGTATTGTTTGATATAATGGTCCGAGTGCCAGCAATCTAGCAACATAATGGTTTGGACATGCTGGTATCTAAACGTCTTTAGGGTCACGTCAAAGTTTTCAAACAAAATTGCCTACTATGCATATGTAGTGTAGGTATGATTATCTACTTAGGTGTACTTGATGTGTTGAACTATTGTTTTTAAAGCAGTAGTTGATGGTTGGCTGGTGGTAATACTCAAATACTCACATCCTTGATAGAGAAGTGCAACACTTGTCTCATGAAGGTCGGCAGCTCTGTCATCAGTGTTTCGTAGCCGTAGTTCTGGCCCATGTGCGCCAACATGATGGCCCAGAATGGCATGGACAGCAGGATCTTACTCCAAGGTATCGGAGGTGACTATATAAAGAACAGAAAAATGTGAGCTTAGCTTAGAGTTATGAAGAAACGGTTATTTCATAATCAGCTTAATGCACGCCGCATTTTCCGGTCTTCTCAAGTGTTCATTCATCAGTGCCACTTTGCGTAGACTGATGTATATGTCTTTTTGACTTTCCATTCTTCGATGGCCAAGTCGGAAGACGCCTTATGGCTTACATACACCGAACTTTTATAAGTAGGTAGGTAACTTGGAGTACGTTTACTCACATACAAGTAAATTTGCAAGCTGATGATGACCCATACGCATAGGCTGTATAAAAAGTAGTAATTAGTACTTACACTAGAACCAGCAGCGCCCCACAGCGAGCTGAGGATGTATTTCTTCTCCTGTTCTTTGATACTGGGGCAGTGTTCCGGGTCTTCAGACACGAAGCAGAGGAAGGCGATGCACCACACTGTGCCGATCAGGCCGAACACGTAGAAAATGGACGGCCAACCGCCAGCAAAGCCATACGCTGACAGCAGCCCCGAGAGAGGCATTGAGATAACCGTGCCGAATTGGGCTCCTAAAAACAGAGACATATTTAAAATTCTAAGTTCTGTTCGGATTTCTCTCTAGTTTTACTTTGTTTAAGATGGATATTGAATCTCCGAAGACAGTGGTAGTAGGTACTTCACATTATGTTGCACAGCATTTTAATGACCTAACTGTTTTATCAGCATGTTACGACATTCGAAAACTTCAAGTGTAGGTACCTAAAATGTATGGAAGTAACTAATCTTTCTTACCTGCATAAACAGCAGCACCCATTCTACTTCTCTCGTTAGGTGGAATCCATTTGGCCAACATTGCGTGCGTGCAAGGCACGATGGGACCCTGCAATGAAATAAGTCACATAAACGACGTAATTTCTGAATTCCTACTAACAACTGATATGCCACTTGCCAGCCTCAAATAAACTAAACGTTCCTCTGAGATGCCAGTACTTTTTAATGGTGACAGCCTATTTTTTTCTAAATAATCATCATCATCATCATTAACAGCCTGAAGACGTCCACTGCTGAACATAGGCCTCCCCCAGAGCACGCCACCTTGAGCGGCTGCTCGCCTCCTGCATCCATCGGCTCCCCGCGGCTTTCACCAGGTCGTCGGTCCACCGAGTGGGGGGCCGGCCCACGCTGCGTCTTCCGGTTCGTGGTCGCCACTCGAGAACCTTTCTTCCCCATCGGTTGTCAGTTCTACGAGCGATGTGGCCTGCCCATTGCCACTTCAACTTACTAACTCTAAGAGCTATATCGGTCACTTTAGTTCTCCTGCGGATCTCCTCGTTCCGGAGCTTATCTCGCAGGGAAACACCGAGCATAGCTCGCTCCATAGCTCGCTGCGCGACTTTGAGCTTACTAATGAGGCCAACAGTAAGAGACCATGTCTCAGTTCCATAAGTCATCACTGGCAACACACACTGATTGAAAACTTTCGTTTTCAGGCTCTGCGGTATTTTCTTTCTAAATAATAGCAGTTTAATTTTTAGCAGTTGTTTATTTTCAAAGCTGTACCAAGTGTAGAGTCTATTTAGATGAAACACAGCTTACTACTTAACTCTCATAGATATAAACTTATTGCAATAATCAAAGACTATAACAACTCACCTCACCCAAGCCCTGGATGAATCGTACGAGAATGAGGTATTCATAACCAGCCTCGGCTGCGACAGGCACCAGCAGACCGAACACTGAATTGATCAACATTCCAACGCCGAGGAACAGACGAGCACCAAACCTGGAGAAAAATATTGACAGTTACATAGATAAAATGAATCTAGAGCGGTCGACAAACACAAATTGAAAACCATTTTCAGAGGTTCTGCCAAAATACTCACCTTTTGGATAGAATTCCAAAGGGGATTTGTGTCATGACGTATCCGTAGAAGAATGAAGACAGGATATAGCCCTGCAGTGTTGAACTCCATATGAACGTGCCGTCTTGTGTGGCCTGGGACAAAAAAAAACCTTTGTGTTTTGTGAAGTGCTGAGCATTCGTCTAGTGGCCAGTGAAATTACTTTGAAGAAGCGTCGCGCAGTTACGTCAAGGTGTATTCTGGTGAGTAGGTAACATCTGTTTTGTAAAACTTATGATTTAGCAACCCCAGCAGGTATGTATAGGCATGTAATTCGGTTTTACCTGCGTAAGTAAAATCGAATCTAGGATGATCATTTTGATGTTAACTTCTCTAAGAGTTATTGGGGAGTAAGTTTTATTACTTTTAACATATCCGGTAATGGCTTATTTGCTCTGAAAGCTGTGCGGATGACATGGTACTGCCCTAACGATTTAAGGTTAAAGCCCAAAAGTGAACTTACAGAAGTACTATTCGAGATGTCATTCCCGCACTCAGTATCTGTAGGCTCATGGATGACTGGCAGCGCCGTGTGGTTGACCATCGCTACAATAGCCACCGACATGTTCGTCCTCATAATGTACGCGTTCGCCATTCCCAGGAACAGCATGAATGTGACGAAGTGTCGTGTTCCCAGACCACCTGTGGACAAAGATATTAGGGAATTAGCAACTAAGATATGTTAGCAAATTTCGATGGTATCAGCACAGCCTGTATAGGTATTCAGTATCGGTTGATGACATATCCACTGGCCGCTTGAAGGTATAATAAGCGCGCAAGAATTCAAACATGGCTTTACGTCTGTAATCTTTACTGTAGTAAGCGTTGTAGGTAGGTACTTGTAGTCGAAACATTACATAGTTGAACTGTCGAATAAATGAATATTCACGAATGTCCAATATATAGTTCTGCAAAAAACTGTAAACACAAGCCAAACATGTGTCTGATAAAAAACAGCCGTCAATATTCATAACTCCATCAGTCAATCGCCAACTAGCATTAGCTACGTATGACCTAACCCTACAATGGGGTTGGCGAAAATAACATGAATGACGTCAATGAATATACTTTTACACTTAGGTAAGTGTTGGAAGCACTTAGACTATCTATATACATAATCATAATATCCATGCTTGGATGTGTAATTGCATTGCATGTTATGTAAGTAACTGCCAATTTTATTCCGAGTTCTATGGTCTACCTACCTACTTACCTAGTAAGCGTAGGAAGGGTAATCTACATTGTAATTGTATCAAGCATACGATGTCATTCATCATCAGCCTGAAGACGTCCACTGCTGAACATAGCCCTGCCTCACAGAGCGTTACTTTGAGCAGCTACTTGCCTCCTGCATCCATCGGCTTGTCGCGTCGGTCCAACTATATAGATGCTAAAACGATCTTTAATTACCTACCAATAATAACTAAATATACTTAAAAAAAGGAGTTGATTCACTTTTTTCATATTGACAAGTAATTTTTCCAGACCTTCCGAACCGGTTTAGGCGAATCAACCTAAATAAATTAAGTTAAGAGCCAATACAATGCCAAAATGCTTAAAATGGCTTAGCATGAAGCAGTGCCCTGTCAACAATATTGCAACAATGACTTTGAAATTAATGTAGGGTAAAGTTCAGGACTAATGCTACTGCAAATGTATAGTGAAAACAAGAATTAATAAACTTTTCTCGATAGAAAAAAATTACAAAGTTACCTCCAAACCGTACAAATAAACGGCGATTATTCAATGAATACCTTAAATAAAGTCATGAAACTTTGTGTAGTAGTTGAACTAAATATAATGCAGGGCTTATGTATAGTGGATTTTTAAAATACCCATTATGTTCAGTCTAATAATAAATTACCTAAACTATTGCGCGTTGGAACCATTTTAACTTAGACCGCCCCTGCCGCGCGGCCCCTGGCTCATCACCGCTTTGGTCTAGTACTATACATCTATTCTGTGGCTTTGGCTTGAATTCACGCTAGCCTTGCACAAGCCCTTAAGTAGGTACATAAATTAAATTTTCTATGGGTCTAATCTGAAAGTAGAAATTTCCGAACAGGTTTTATACTTAAATAACGAAGTTTTGAGGTTCAAATAATAAAAAAATCCTTTTTTGAAGACGGCGGAAAACTCTATTTCAGGTACTCACATTAATTATCTCTGAATTACGTAATTAAACCAAAAAGCTGATGTTATACTAAATCATATTTACAGAGCTTGGCATTAAAACGTAAATTCTGAGCCAAAACGTCTGTTGCCGGGATGCTCTGCTCTTCCGATCTCATGTTCACTAGGCAATTATGAGAATCCTAGAAACATTTCCTATTAATTAAATGTAGGTGCTAACATAAATAATTTTAATAGGGAACTATTCATTTTCCGGGATAAAAATACCTTTTTTAATCTCTGTATCTAGGCTATATGCGTAAAATTTTGCGTGTATAAAAATTTAAGACCAATATAAGTAGTATGTATGTAATTAATTCCTTTTTGTTTTTCTATGCCAACAAACTGATGAATGTCGAACTGTTGTATTATACCTACAGCGAATATAACATAAAAAACTACTTCGGTCTGTCTTTTTATCTTAAAATTTTATATGTAGTAACCAGTAACCATTACGGATTTTATCAGAAGAGCGTAGAAAAACGACCACCTACATCCTACTAAGTCTTAAGGCTGCTTTTACAAAATAATGCGTTGGAAACAAGGTTTTTGTCGTCAATATTTGATGCATAGCTTTAATGTCTGTACTTAGCCATTATATGAAAAATACCCGTCATTTCATCTTCTTCGATAATGACAGAGCGAATGTTAGATAATTTACCTGTTTATTTAGTAATCATCATTCTCCTGATGTTCGTTTTGGCAAAAACACACAGAGACCCGTTTTTAGAGCTCTAATTTGCAAATTCTGTGTAACGTAAGTCTCCAAACTAAATAATACTCCACTAAATACATCCCGTACTTCCATAATGACAGAACAGATTTTTGATTTTTACCTTTCAACTAATTAAAGAAATATTAAATTAAATTTGATTTTTATTAAAAAAGGCTTCAACAAAAGTCAAATATCTCCGGGGTTTTATATTACATCGACAAAATATTGTTACCAAAATGAAGTTCATCATTTTTCTAAACTACTACAAATTATTTCATAGTTTTAAATTAATGCTCTTATTTATATATAATAAGTGAACCTAGATCTATACTTGGTCAAACCGACGCGATGGACGCTACCGCGCGAGTGGTACTGAGCTTGCCAAAATGTAAAAGCAACCTTAAGACAAGTCTACACTATGAAGACCTACAGTATTGATTGACATATAAGGGTAGTTATGTCAGTGCAGAATAGATAGAAGTATCTCTAATAATGGGTGTTTACCTAGTGCGTGCTACTGCATTTGTATTGCTTAGCGCAATTCCAAGTTCAGTTGTAAATCTTCACTCTAGGAGTGTTTCTAACCCACTAGAATTCAAAAAAACGAGGTTCTGTGGCTTGCCTCTATAATATTTGTTTACCTACTTTCAAACTTCTTTCTTTCTTCTGATTCTATTTTACCTTCAATACTCAATAATAATTACGGAGAGCGATGGTGGCCGAGCGGTAGCATGTGCGCTTCGCAATCTTACGGCCCCGGGTTCGATCCTCGGCCCTGCACCAGTGACTTATCTAGTAAGTTATAGGAGAGCACGTTAAGCTGTCGGTCCCGCGGGGTAATTACGTAAAATTTGCAACAGCAATGCAACAGCAGTAGCAAAGCAACAGCAGTAGCGAAGCGTACATGCTCGACACCACTAATGATGTATGACAGCAATCATCGCGCAATTTACTCCTGTTGCAAACCTGTTGCGAGTTAGGTAATAACGCCCGCCGGTCATAAGAACATTTACGGCAATCGTTACGGGTAGTCAGACGCCTGATAGAATCTGACGCCTAATTTAACCATCCCTGTTACTTATGGGTGGTTATGGGTTGCGAGGTCAGATGGCAGTCGCTCGTGTAATTCTGGTAGCTCGCTGGTAGCGGCGAGAATAGATTGGGAGCCGACCCCAATAACAAATGGGAAAAGGCAAAGAGGATGATGATGATGATGATGATGATGATGATGATGTATAATCAATAATAATTAGCAGTAGTTATATATACCTACTGCTAATTATAATTAACCTTACAATATAACGTGCACAGAGAGATGAATGGACAACCTTGTCCATTCACCTCTCTGTGCACGTTATATTGTAGGGGTTGAGTTTTGTCATAGGTAAGGTTTGCCACGGACGGGTTTTTTTCAGGCAGGTTCTGTCACATGCTTGGTTTGTCACAGACAAATTCCATCATAAACCCGCGCGCGCGTATTAGTACCCGTATTGGTTATTTATACGCCCACGTACCTACTACTGACGTGAAGCTGCTTACGTGAAGCTGTAACGTAACGTAAATAGACTACGTTTTCCCCAAATTATGTTTAATGTTGGTTGCAAATTTTGTGAACATAACTATTTGTATTGCCATTGCCGCATCAGCTGGGTTAGCATGGACGGTAGACAAAATTGTCTTTCCCCGTTTTATGACACTTTCTTCATACTTGCTTACTTGTCAAGTGGAGTAAAATAGGGGAAAGACAGTTTGGTCTACGCTCCGTGCTAGCCCAGTAGGAGTACCTACTTAACTCAACTTCAATCTACTTCAGGATAACTGAGGTGACCGATACAGCTCTTAGAATTAGCAAGTTGAAATGACAATGGGCAGGCCACATCACTCGTAGAACTGACAACCGATGGGGAAGAAAGGTTGTCGAGTGGCAACCACGAACCGGAAGACGCAGCGTAGGCCGGCCTCGCACTAGGTGGACCGACAATCTGGTAAAAACCGCGGGGAGCCGATGGATGCAGGAGGCGCTCTCTGAGGGAGGCCTATATTCGGCAGTGAACGTCTTCAGGCTGTTGATGATGAGTAATTGACTTGATTATTATTCTGTGGATACCTATAGGCTACCAATACTGGGTCATAGGTGGGCAGGATTTTTAATCGATTATACCTATTGGCAGAGCAGGCCATTGGTTTTCGTGGTTTTTCAGCACGTGGATGTCGTAAACCAGGTCACCGCAGCATCATCGGGCCGTCATCAACATCACTCATTTGTGAATTTTCCAAACAGCTGTGTATTCTGTATTCACCTCAATTTATGAGTTTAGAATTTTTTACAACGTTTGCGACTGCGTATTTTTAGAGAAAGTTTCGACTTATTAAAAATAAAAGTTATAATAAATAGATGCGGGATGAAACCGTGGAGGGCCTACCTACATTACCTAAGTATACCATCCTACTTACTATATTAATTGTTCAATTTATAAACCTACTTAATATTAAACGTCGGCAATGTAAATTCGTAGAACGAAGAAAGGGGTAATGCCTATATATATAGGAAACCCAATCCATAAGAAATCTTTCTTTTTCATTAAATTAATAATACATGTATCTTTCTTTTTCCATTTCTTTTTTTGACTGGTCAGATAGCACAGTTGGTAGTAACCCTGCCTTCTGGTCTGTAGGTTGTGGATTTAATTCCCACTCAGGACAAACATTTGTGTAATGAACATCGATGTTTGTTCTGTGTCGGGCCGTTATTATTGTATTCCATGTATGTATTTACAACCAAAAAGTATATAAGTATTGTATCAGTTATCTGGTTCCCATAATAGTACAAGCTTTGCTTGGTTTGGGGCTAGATAACGCTGTGTGTAAAAAATATCTAATTCAATTCCACGGTATATTTTAGTATCCCCAAAAATTATTTTCCTTAATTTAAATGAGTTCTAATCTAACGCTTGACTCTTTACCGAAATAGGTAATTAAAAGTAAAATGTTAACCATTTACTATAGTTTTTTTGACATAACGGTCATGCGCAAGCAAAAAAAAAACGAACTTACGATTTGTTTGAAAAAGTACATATTACCAGATGCCCGACTATTATAGCTTTCACATTGATACAAATTGGTATAACACTAATATATTGTATTGTAGTCATTGAATCATTGCCTTAGTACTTAAGTACTCACTCCATCGTTTCTATTAAATTTTGTATGATACCATTATCCTTCATATTTGTCTATGTATTGGTTATGCTAACCAATTTGCCTGGACAATAGTTTTACAGTCAAATTAACCACGCTAAGTAGGTAGACGCTAACCGAGTGAGAATGTGTAAATTAACCATTCTTGTTTGCGGTTCGTGTATCCACGTTTGTGGCGTAGAAAATGGTCCTGTTTGAAACATAATTTTAAACTAAGAATTATCTGATTTTTTTAACGGGAAATGTGCCTTTATTCTTTAAACTAACTTCTACAATACTAAAAACTAGTAAACTAGCTACACTATCTACTACAAAGAACTGATTACTTCAAAACCTGGAAATAATTTGAAGTGGATGCAACTTTACTAGGGTAGAAAGGGAATTAGGTAGTGGGTAGTTCACCCACTTGTTCCAAATATACCACGTAAGCACGTAGCCTGCAATGGATTACGAGATCGGTTGCAAAATGAAACTTTTTTTTTATGCTGAAATGGGTATACGTTTGACAACAACTCACCTGATGGTAAGTGACGAAGTTGTCTAAGGTGGAGCACGTTTGCCCATGAGATGCTCATTTACTCTTGACTTGAAAAGACCCAGGTTATACCCAGAAGGAAACACTGTTGCTGGAAGAGCATTCCATTCCTTGGCTGTTCGGACTATGAATGACTCTGCAAAACGATTAGTGTGGACTTGTGGTACACTAACGATAAGGGTGTGAAGAATCACCAAGCCTTGTAGTTCTATGATGGAAAGGGGATGACGGAATGAGCTGATGAAGCGTATGCAAATCATGAGAGATCCCAATAATAGGGTCTAAGCAAACACTGCAGCTGTTACGGCTAGACGAAGCGTGATGGTCTAAAATTTATGCCTAATATCAGAACTTACTGGTTAGGGCTTTAATTTACCTAAAATTCATACTACCTATTCCGCAGGTAGGTAGGTAGTAGGTACCTACGTCAGTTTAAATAATTCTATCAATACGAAATACGACTGCGTCAAAAACAGTTCTGTAACGCTATTGGCTTTTGTTCATCAGCTAACAATTTAGTTTCCAATTCAAAATTGTTTATTAACAACCCAAACATCTTGGGGGCTAGCTTAGGGTGCGTTTTTGATCCACAGTAAGGTAACCAATGGTTGAAACCTCTAACAAATTTTAACCGTTGGTTACTTTAACTATTGGTGAAAAAACCCACCCAAGTTTCTATACCTTGGCTATATTGTAATACCCCTATACGTCTAACATTTAAGTACCATCGCGATTAGTTGTAGTATAAATATTTCATCTATAAGTTTTATATAAGCGCTGAAGCTTGCAAAACGTGCATAATTAAACTTCTTGTCGCTCCTAGGATAATAATGTACACTAGGAATGTGCAACGATGTAATTATTATTCTTATCAATAAAGACATTTTAAATTGATTGATTGATTAGTTGTAGTATGTACTGTACATTTTACTTTGACTAAATTATATTCAAAACAAAAGTGTCTGAATTCGAAGATCTCTATTGAAGTATGACTCAGCAAAACCTATTTCACGGATCGTGCGCCAAACTGAAAGCCTGAAGCGCAGTTAACATCCATCACCGTGGGACAAAAAGCAGGATTGCGATCAGATAGTGTGACACAATGGGTCTTTTAGACCTTGACAGTGAAGTTTTTTAACTCTTTAGTATTAAAACTGAGTACTCATGGAATATATAAGAGAAGTTATAAAATTGACTTAGGTAATAGATTTTAGAAAGTTTGCCGTCTTCGTGTTGTCAATCTATTTGGGCTCTGGACGTATTCACAGTATCCTCTTTATTAGGGTTCCGTTCCCAAATGGTAAAACAGACCCTATTACTAAGGCTCCGCTGTCTGTCTGTCCGTCTGTCACCAGACTGTATCTCATAAACCGTGATAGACAGTTGAAATTTTCACAGATGATGTATTTTTGTTGCCGCTATAACAACAAATACTAAAAATCAGAATAAAATAAATATTTAAAGGGGCTCTCATACAACAAGGGTGTTCTTTTTGCTCGTTTTTATAGATAATGGTACGGAATCCTTCGCGCGCGAGTCCGACTCGCACTTGGCCGGTTATTTATCAACTAAAACGGTATAAAGTATTATCGATACATATGGGTATCGGTGATAGTGTAGTGTGGAAAAACTTTTATGTAGTTATTATAAACACACACACACACACACACACACACACACACACACACACACACACACACAACCAGAACCACACACTACCAACTACAAAGAACTAGATCTATAATATCTTTATAGATATACCTGAAGTGTGGTTTACACTTAAAAAATCAATCCATGATAGTTATTATAGTTTCTAGAGTTATTTTGATGAATTAGTGATAACATTAATACATTTATGATTCTCTTTAAATTTCAGTTTGTAATTAGGTAATTAGTTAATTACGCTTGCGTTTACTTTTCTTACATGTCATCGTTCAGGCGCCATTCGGTTTATTCCTTGTTTATCCAGATGATGTAATTTACTACGGTCACAGATAATATAATACCGTACTACGGTACTGTGCCTACGTATTGTCATCAATCAAGCCTTTCATAATGACGCCAATGTTTGTGCCATCATAGAATAGATATATTGGTGCCATTGATGTATTTTATATGTTCGGATTAATTTACCTCTCTGCACAATATTTCGGTGTAGGTAAATATCGTGACGAAACCGACCATGATAAAGAATCACAAAATTGGTGAACATAAGCTAGTTGCCTGCTATTAAAAATTAACAAGTAAATATTTTTTATTATTGAATTAGCAAGTTGAAATGGCAATGGGCAGGCCACATCGCTCGTAGAACTGACAAACGGTGGGGAAGAAAGGTTCTCGAGTGGCGATCACGAACCGGAAGACGCAGCGTAGGCCGGCCCCCCACTCGGTGGACCGACGATCTGGTGAAAACCGCGGGGAGCCGATGGATGCAGGAGGCGAGCAGCCGCTCAAGGGGGCGCGCTCTGGGGGAGGCTTATGTTCAGCAGTGGACGTCTTCAGGCTGTTGATGATGATGATGAAGATGATTTTTTTCCTAAGGTAGGTAAAAAATGAATGCAATAATTGGAAAACTAAGTAAAATCGGTAAATAAATCACGGAGTGAGCACCTAATTGACAGCCAAATAATTATGCCTATAGAGGCTTCATATTTTGCCTCTTCATTTTATGGCGTGCCTAAGAGTGCACTCACCCTTAGGGTGGCTTTTTGATTTGTAGTTTAGATAACCAATGGTTAAAAACTAACAAATATTGACCATTGATTAGAATTTGTCAGAGTTTTTAACCATTGGTTACCGTGACTGGGGATCAAAAAATCCGCCCTTAGACACGCCATAAAAGGAAGATGCTCAATAATATGATCATGTTGCATGGATAGTGAAAAGGCTTTTTCTGAAACTCAATTACCCCTTAGGGGTGTTGAAGAGTGTAATTATGTATAAAACGCGAGTGAAACCGCGAGCTGCCTTTATTCCTAATTATTCTGCCAAATTCACTTTATTTACAAAGGCCTGACCGTGAAGATAACAAGTGTGCTTATCTCTGTATTGTAGGTGCGAGTGCTATCTATGGATTTTAAGCACACCATGACCAACTAATGACTGAACTTTATTAAGCGAGTGTGGGTGTTGGCCGTTATCAGCCCAATATACGCGCTTCGGTCGTCTACGAAACCGGCGGGCTTATTACCTAACTCGCAACAGGTTTGCAACAGGCGTAAATTTCGCGATGATTGCTGTCATACATCATTAGTGGTGTCGAGCATGTATGCTACGCTACTGCTGTCGCTTTGCTATTGCTGTTGCTTTGCTGTTGCAAATGATAAGTAATTACCCCGCGGAGCTTCGTAACCAGTTACGAACGAAGACTTTTTCGTCCTTGTACGTAACCAATTGCGATCAAAGATTTCGTAATATTTCTTGTAACCAGTTACGATTGAAGACTTTATTGTCGTTACACGAAACCAGTATTTTCAGGCAAAATTTCGGATTAGAGAGGCAATTTCGGTAATAATGACCGAGATTGCCTCACTTAATTTTTGACAGCTGATGTCATCATTACAAGTTCTGTGATCCCATTGGTGGAGCACGGGCATTCTCCACCACGCTGGCCAAACAATAATAGAAGTGAGGGTTGCTGAATGACACAATTAGGCTAGTTGCCTGCTGTTTTTTTAATGCAATAATATTCCTCAAAAAATAA
This sequence comes from Ennomos quercinarius, assembly GCA_910589525.2. Taxonomy (NCBI): domain Eukaryota; kingdom Metazoa; phylum Arthropoda; class Insecta; order Lepidoptera; family Geometridae; genus Ennomos; species Ennomos quercinarius. Next base: position 3,056,806 of record OU342502.1, read on the forward strand.
TCAGTCATGAAAACAAAAATTAAATATTTCAAAAAATTACAAAGTTACAAGCATTTTAAAATTCAGGACTAGAATGAGACAGCTTAAACATTCAGTGACGTCAGAGTGTACCTCATTAATAAACTGTGGTAGCTTCCACCCCCCGCCACTCGAAAAAATGTTACAATTTTTTTGCAGCTCGGGCAGAGATTCGTTTGAAAATAAAAAAAAATCATAACTCCTAAACTATGAGAAATACCTACATGAGGTGTTTTCGTGAAGCCCTTAGTACGAGGGATGTAAATTTTTCGGGTTGACGTCACCTTCTAGACCATCCTGTATATACACACATACTAGAAGACAGGGTATATGTAAAATAATCTAATGCTATATCTTACGTCTTCTATTAGGTAGTGTGAAATGTGCTTATACCTAAGTTGGTCTATAAAAGTACCTAACTTCGAGTTATACAAACCACCTTTCTACGCAAACCACGGTTTCCTAATCCAAAATAGATCAAAGAAAACCCGATAATCATAAAAAGTTGTCTAACAAACTTCCGAGATGTGAACCGTCCTTGCGGATGACGTCAACATCTGTATTATCGGGAAAAACCGGGAAGTAATCTTTCAATGTAGACAGAACTCACCGGTGTTTTGACGTGGCCTCTGATCCTCCAACCCTGGCTGTTCCCAAACCAGCACATGGCCTCCGCGCGCCTTCGAAACCATCGCAAAGGAAACAAGTGAAAAAACTTAAAAATCTAAAAGGTGAAAGAGATCTAAAGAAAGTCCGACGAGCGCGACACGAACTACGTAACGTTGGCAAGTGAGCCGAAACCGGGTGATTGTGTTAGGGGGTACATCGCGAGGGTTGCACGTGACAGAACCGTTGGAACTAGGTGACGAGTAAGTGTTCTGTGACTAGGCTCCCCTGAAGCCGTCTGGTGGTGACTGGCGAGCCGCTGGTCGGTAAATATAGAGGAATGAGGGGAGCGGGGCGGCGCACGCGCTTGAAGCATGCTATGACGTGAGCGGTTACATTTTTTCCAATGGTGATGCTGAATTGAACTGAAAGACTAGTAGGAATAGGAAGTAAGTTGCCGCTGTACGGTAAATAAATTGTATGTACTAAAAAAGGCCAAGTGAGTCGGACACGCGCACGAAGGGTTCCGTACCATTATGTTTATAAACGAGCAAAAAAAACACGTTTGTTGTATGGGAGGCCCCTTAAATATTCATTTTATTCTGTTTTTTTTAGTATTTGTTGTTATAGCGGCAACAGAAATACATCATCTGTGAAACAACTGTCTAATTATCACGGTTCATGAGATACAGCCTGGTAGCAAACGGACAGACAGACAGACAGACGGACGGACAGCGGAGCCAGGTAATAGGGTTTTACCCTTTGGGTACGGAACCCTAACAAGGTGAGGTTGGGGACCGCTGCGCCCCCGCGCAATGGGCTTCGTTTTACAGGGTGTTTCTTCGTATTGCACGGGCTGTTAAAGTATGTATAGGTGTCACAGTAGAGACATATATGAATAGCAATGCCACAAAAACAATCTCAAAGGTTCCAGACATACCCTACACCCTTTGACTAGGTGGTAGGACTTTTCTGCAAAGTTCGTCTAGGTAGGTACCACCGCTCTGCCAGTTATTCTGCCGCCAAGCAGTAGTGTGCAAGCACTACTGTGTTCCGGTTTGAAGGGCATTGTAGCTAGTGAAATTACTGGGCAAATGAGACTTTATGATCTGATCACTCAGTCTTGTAATCTGATTACTGGACTGGGTGATGTCTCAGGATGATGTGCGCAGTGCAGTGTCACGCGAAACTTTATTGTTTTAAAGTTCCGGGTGACACTGCAACTGTTATGGGCGGCCGTGTCACTTAACATCAGGTGAACGACTAGCTCGTCACGTCATTTAATTACATAAAAAAAAAAAAAAAAAAAAAAAAAACATAAAATGAAACACTAATATAGAACATTAAATTAAAATACGAAAAATAAAATAATGGTGTACCTAGACAAACTAAACATCTATAAGTACCTATAGGTAGGTAGGTTTGCTCTTATTTAACTAGGTTTTTTAATTAATTTCTGTAATTACATCAACATTATTTTTACTCTTTACCAATGAGTCATCCGTCATGGTGGCGGAAATAGAAATTCCCATAAATACCTACAGTAGCTACATACTAAGTATAAGAGACCAACAAGCGCGGGTGCTAAGCTTTTCAATATATATTTTCCATCAATTTAGCAAAACCTGAAAACACGGAGAACATACCAAAAGCGCCATCTATTTGCAACTTTAATAAACAAATAGCGCCATCTGTGCCTTTTACTATCAACCATCATAAGATGCTAACTGAGTAACTGCTATGCTATTAACAGAGAGACACAATAGATGGCGTTACTAGTAGCTGAATTCAAAAAAACTTCAGGTGTTAGTTTTTTCCTGTACATTGCGATGTTATGATGTGCCATGCCATGGTTAATTGTATGTCATTATTGAGCATCCACAACTGCATGAAACGATGAATAATTCATTTGTTCTTCAACAAAGGAAAAATTAATGGCCTGAGAAGTAACTAACTATAGGTACATGTAATAAATTGCAGGCAATACATAAGGTGCTTTATAAGGTACTTCATTCATCTCTCCATTTTATTGTAGCTCTTTAAAATAGTATTTATAAGCGTACGTAGGTACTGTACATTATAAGTATTGTGTTTTGGTATTTTCTATGGTTAGGTTATGTTATGTGCTCCCATTTGGTTCGAATCGAATCTGGCTTTTTCGTATTTCTTTACGCTTGTGCGCAATTCTTTGAGTTTGAAACTTTAGATTATCAGAAATAAATAATAAAGTACCTAATTACAAAAAAATACGCCCAACGATCACATACATAGATCCTGGACCCTAACTAGGATTCCCTGTATCTAGGTAGGGACCCAGGAACTACGTGGACCATGGTCCCACAACACCCAGACACAGAATAAGTACTTGCGCTTTTTTCCTGTGCACAAATACTTGCCCTGTCGCGGGAATCGAACCCGCCGACTCCGGGTTATGAGCAAACCACCACACCACAGAGGCTGGCTGGGGCTGTCTGATTGTGTGGCTGGTATAATTTTACCTATTTTGATTTACTAGGTTTGCGGCAACATTAGTGAGTGATTATTTTATTTGTGCCTCTTATCGTATTAATTTTAATTGAATAAGTAACTTACAATTTTAATGTGAACCATAGAGGTTATTTCTATGATGTGAACATTGTGAACCATTTTACACTCACCATGATCATGGATATTTTGTAGAAAAAAACATGCATGGACCATTTTTTATGACATCGGAACCGCAGACCTGCTGTTATTATAGTATACAAGCGGCTCGCCCCGGCTTCGCACGTGTAGTGGTGTAGCCTATGTTACTCAGGATGAATGTAGCTTTCCAATGGTGAAAGAATTTTTGAAATCGGCACAGTAGTTTTTGAGGTTATTCATTACAAACATACACACTTTTTTTTACTAGGTGGTAGGACTTTTCTGCAAAGTTCGTCTAGGTAGGTACCACTGCTTTGCCAGTTATTCTGCCGCCAAGCAGTAGTGTGTAAGCACTACTGTGTTCCGGTTTGAAGGGCATTGTAGCTAGTGAAATTACTGGGCAAATGAGACTTTATGATCTGATCACTCAGTCTAGTAATCCGATTACTAGACTGTGTGATGTCTCGCGATGACGTGCGCAGTGCAGTGTCACGCGAAACTATAATGTTTTTAAGTTCCGAGTGACACTGCAACTGTTATGGGCGGCCGTGTCGCTTAACATCAGGTGAACGACTGGCTCGTCACGTCATTGAATCGCATAAAAAAACACACACAAAAATACAAATCTTTCCTCTTTATAATAGTGGTGTAGATTTAACCATGTTTTTATGCATATAAATAAACGCTATAAATAAAAAATTTGATACGAACCTACACAATAATGGCATAAATAAAAAGGGCATAAAATTAGTTTTTTTTTTCTTATATTTTGGCTCCAGTCAGAGTAGGAATAGAGATTCGTTCCCGTCCCATCTCGACCATCGCAGTTTGCAAAGACAGAATAGTTATATGAGCGGTATATTTCTATGGTTATATGTATAATCTAGGTTATCTAGGTCACAAAGACACTCACTAGCTAGGATAGTCAAACACCGCTGGGATTGAATTGAATAATGAGATGGCACACAATGTACGGTAGAGCTCTAGTAGTCGAGAGCTGCGCGCCTTATTGTGCTGCGCCGGATGTAGTTGTAGGTTTCTCATTCAGCTCCCACACCTCATGAAAAGATGATCATCCTACTAATATTATAAATGCGAACATACTCAAGGGCCCAGTCTGTAAGACTACTATGTACAGTAAGAGTATTTTCAACATGGGAGTAGCTATATACAATAAATTACTCCGAATTGTAAAAGATATACATTCAATTAACATTTTCAAGGCTAAATTGAAAGATTTGCTTGTTAGTAAAACATATTACAGTATTAATGAATTTTTTAACGATAAGGATTTGAAATGAAATGTTAGTATGAATCTGGCTGGTTGCAAAGACTATAATATAAGTATTGGTATCTACAAACCGCACTTTGTTGCAAGACTTGCAAACGCCCTTACAGGGTTCATGTACCTATCTTATAAGCTTAGTTATTAAGACCTGACACTGAAACTGTACATGAATGCAAATAAATAAATTTGAATTTGAATTTGAATTTGAAAGTTTGTGTGTGTTTGTTACCATATATCTCCGTAACTACTGCACTTATTTTGATGAAATTTGGAACGTAAATAGCTTTTACGCTGTATTAACACATAGGATACTTTAATAGCGTAGGCCGACCCCCCTACTCGGTAGACCGACGATCTGGTGAAAGCCGCGGGAAGCCGATGGATGCAGGAGGCGAGCAGTCGCTCAAGGTGGCGCGCTCTGGGGGAGGCCTATGTTCAGCAGTGGACGTCTTCAGGCTGTTGATGATGATAAAAATGACTAACTATCAAAGTATTGAATTTCCGCTTCAGAGTGAATCATTAGCTTTACTTTTAATACACACCTACCTCACATAATTATACGTTCAGTACAAAAAAAAAATACTGACAGATGAAGAAATAAAGCGGGTAAACAACGGGTAAAGGAATAAGTTAACGGCGACGGGTAGACCAAGCAAAGTTTGAATGTTACTGAACTACTACCGTATATACTATTTTTACAAAAAAGTTAATTAGTGTATTCCCAACAAACATTCAGATGTCGTGATGTCTTTGAAAAAGACTATATAAAAATAGATATTACTTAAAAACCGTCAAAATCAGTCGTTTCGTCGTTGTCTTTGTCGTAAGCGCCGCGCTGAAGTGCAGACTGAATTAATATTCAAGACTACGACATTGAGGTTGATGTTTCTTTGAACGGATTTGGACTTGCTTATCTGGCTCTACCCGTCACCCTAACGGGAGAAACCGGCCGCCCTGGGGGCGTACCGTGAGCTCTTAGCGCGATTCAAAACAGAGACTATACTGGATAGCTTGTCAAAATCCCCATACAAAAAAAACAAAGCTACAATATAGGCTCAGTTTTGAATCGCGCCAAGAGCTCACGGACCGCCCCCCCTGTAACTAATAAAAAGACAACACAAGCTATTCTCTAATCTGTGCTAAAGTCGAACCTTTGTAAAACGATCCAAAAATTAGTCCATACTTCGCTGTAGGTAAATAAACGGTGCCTACACGAAACAATGGGATATAAGTAAGCAATACAAATTCGAACTGCGAATGCAAAATAACGTTCAAATTTGAACCTTGTCGCAATAACTAGTTTATTTTCTAGCCTTCTGGAAGCTAATAAACGATGACAAGAAAACACTTCGATACGGTACTATTTAACCCGTAGAATGTACAGTTTGTTCCACTTGATATAGAATACTAAATAGAACGTTGTAGGACATACATCATGTTTCATGGTATTGGTACCGTTTTGAATGACAATGTCATGGCAACATTGGGCGTGCCAGAATTTAATGTAAATTGTAAACTCGTGTATCACCTTGACATTGTACGGTATTTTATTTTTAATAATGGTACCTTAGCTAAGGTCGTTGATACTAGTTTCGACAAATCGCGTGTGCCTACAGCAAAGTGCCAGATGTTTATCGACGTAGGTACTTCGTCATCATCATCAATAGCCTGAAGACATACATAGGCCTCCCCCAGAGAGGGCCACTTTGAGCGGCTGCTCGCCTCCTGCATCCATCGGCTCCCCGCGGTTTTCACTAGATCGCCGGTCCATCTAGTGGGAGGCGGGCTTATGCTGCGTCTTCCGGTTCGTGGTCGCCCCGAGAACCTTTCTTATCTATCGGTTGTCAGTTCTACGAGCGATGTAGCCTGCCCATTGTCATTTCAAATTGCCAATTCTAAGAGCTATATGGGTCACTTTACGTAGGTACTTATTGCCATAAAAATAACAGCGAGGAAGTTTTATAATCTGTTTGTGCATAGCAATTTTTTACATACCGCCACAGCTCCGCCATGTTGAAAAAAAACTCAAAAACTGCATCGACAAATGAAATCGATGTATAATAAAACTAGTTGCCCCCGCGGTGTTACCCGCGGATAAATCTCATACCCTATGTTAGTACTTACGGAGATATAAGGTAACAAACATTCACACACACAAACTTACGCATTTATAATATTAGGATAATAATATAATCGAACCCTGCTCATTTCAAGGGAATCGGTTGAAAAATGCGACAGAATAGTCACATCCGCCGGACAGACAAGCGAAATCATTTTTACCCAAAATGATGTACTTACTTAAGTAAAATATAGATATAAGACATAACCGTGATGTTTTTCGACCTACAAATAACCTACAATATCCAACCTTACAGAACTAAACAGCAATGAGAATGGTCCCCGATTCGGCAAAAAATGTCAAAAGATGTTAACGAGAAATTGCTTTTCATGTGCAGATCTAGAAAATATGGCTTCTATATTCTTGAACTGGTTAATTTTTGGCTAAGTAATTAGCTTCTTCTACTTCGATATAGGTTGGTCTCTGACCTTACAACGTCACTGGGCGAGAAGGTGTAAAAGGTTAAAAGTAGCCAGTAGAAGTAAAATTAACACACGGGCACGGCTTGGGCCATTGCCAGGATTAATTATTATTTTACGAATGATAACAATCGTTTCCTAAATCACTGCTGTAAATTATTATTATAAGTACTTAGATCCTACTTATTTTTGTTATTTTTGTTTTGTTCCGTGGCGTGTCGTTGGTGAACCTCATTAGGTAGGTACCCTACTTCTACAAAATACTTTTAGAATTAGGTACCTAGCTACTTACATATACTTTATAAGTAGATTTAGCCACTTTTCAGACTCACGCGATGTCTGCACGCGATGTTTTGGAGAAACTTTGGCCCGGTGTACTATTATGTATTCTGTGCAAATGAAGTTCAAACACTGCTTCCACAGAATCATCATTCATCAACCTGAAGACGTCCACTGCTGATCATAGGCCTCCCCCATGGAGCCACCACTTTGCTTGCATCTTGCATCCATCGGCTTCCAAAGAATATCTACTGCCTTAGAATAAGTAAGTACCTAGGTAAGTTTCCAAACAACGCCTACTCAAAACGCCCGTTACAAATTCGCTATGTGTGCTGTGATTACTTGCTTCGTCACGCACACAGACGCGAAACAATTTGTTTTCACTATTTTTGGTATTTTATTTAAGCGAGAAAATTAATAGATTACCACTGGAATGTCACACCAGATCTCTTATACTGCTTTCATATATATCTTGGCTGCTTTTCCGATTTATTGTGACACGATTTCACAGCGCAATTTGCCATTTTAAATGAATTTTGGGGAGCTCTTCACACAGAGCACTGACCGCGAGCGTCGTTTGGAGCTATTATGGCTCCAGTTAAACGGCATTTCGCTAATGTACCTACTCGATTTCTATAGGTAGTTATTAAGGAATAGGTACCTACTGACTATTTTTTTGACCTTTGAACATGCTAAGGTTGTGGGGTTTTTGTTTAGGGTTTCCTTGAGGTATTCCCGCAGTACCCCGATCCCCGCGGCTCCCGTCCCGCAGGGCCACGAATACGATTTTGATTACATTTATTTTTCTTCTTCTTTCTGTGGTTTTCAACGTGTACAGTGCACACAATGATATGGTAGTTGATATAGTACTTACTACTATTATTTTATTCTGTGCTCGTAATCCCTAGTCCCAATTCCGAGGATGCAACGGTGTAGATAGGTAGGTACCTGTTTTATGTAGGTACGAATAGGCCAACGTTTGACTGCGACTCACCTGAGATGCAGTCAAAGGTGTAACACGTTGCGATATCATTACCTAAATACGTACACCACTGCTACGTATGCTAACTACTTAGGTACACCAACACCTCGGCCACACTACCGCTAAGTCATGGTTACACACGGTACCTGCCATTTTTTCAATCATTGGCATATCACGGTAGTGTGACCGCAGGATTAGATGGATGATAAAAGACTGCAAGAGCATTTCGCACCATGCGCTTTTAAAGTTTGTGGCATAGAAATACAATTCTTCTATTATTGTGGGCAACCGCATCGCAGTTGGAATAGAAACAAATTGTTACAAACTTTTGTTGGTTGTGGTTTGGTTGCAGTCGAAGCGTCAGTGAGTAAATACTAATAACCGCATTTAGCGCGGAGTAACTCATTTTTTTAGATGTAAATGAATGACGTGACGAGCAAGTCGTTCGCCTGATGTTAAACGTCATGGCTGCCCACAACAGATGCAGTATCACTCGGAACTCTAGTTTTGCACGACATTGCGCAGTGCGCACGTCATCCTGAGACTTAACACAGTCTAGCATAAGATAAGATTACAGATTACTAGACTGTGTGATCAGGTCATAAAGTCTCATTTGCCCAGTAATTTCACTAGCTGCAATGCCCTTCAAACCGGAACACAGTAGTGCTTGCACACTACTGCTTGGCGGCAGAATAACTAGCAAAGCGGTGGTACCTACCTAGACGAACTTTGCAGAAAAGTCCTGCCGCCTAGTAAACTCTTTAGAATAAACCTAGTCAATCCTTTAGAATAAAGCGTAAAACCTCGTTCAAAATCATAGATAGAAACAAGATGGTGTACGATAAGTTACAAAGTTCTTATCGTACGATTGACACTTGTTGAGATTAAAGTATCTTTCATTTGACAGTACAGTACTTACCACAAGCGATTGTTGATCTTCGGCCGATTGTAATCAGTAAAGACGATTTCAGATTTGTTGCGTGCAACAAATCTGAAATCGTCTTTATAACTAAAGGAAACTACTTGTGTTTATTGTGTCTTCAGTCATATTCGATATTCGTGATAACTGGCCTGCCATATTATGACGTTTTTTGGTTTTTTGGCCCGTTTCCTCTACTCTGCATAAAAGTGCCATCGGCCCCAGCAGCCTAACCATAGTATATTTGATTGAAGAATGGTGCTCACCGGGGCCGATCTTACATAAAAAGTTTCGTCGGCACTGTTATAGTTTGGTCTATGCATAAGTCCCTAAGTATTGTATTATTAATATAAATAAAATGATCATATCGTAATATAAATATGTTGACGATGATCTGATGCAACTTGCAAGACACCCAATGCTTTAGCAATACTAGCAATAATTTAGTTGATGAACACTTTATACCCCCTTACTAAACAATGCATAACATTGGAATAGCTACTCAGTAAGTATTTCCTCTTTTTTATCATTGCCCATTTCAATTCAAATATGATAGAGAGAAACAGAACACTAAATAACTACAATTATTCCCCTACACAGTAAATAAATGAAATACTTACTTAATAAATAAATTTCCTACTTCCTTTCCATTTTTATAAAATAAGTTTCCTATTTAATGAGGTTATTATGGTTACACTTTTTTGCACAATTTAAGCCTATTAGAATATATTTTTATACGAACGACCATGAGCTAGACTCGTGTCTAATGTGTACATACAACTCTTATCAATTTAGGAAAAAGAATTAACTAAATACTCGAGACAGTAGCTGAATATTTGCAAAAGTTAATTATTTGCATATAATTTACACTCTTCGCGATTATTTTACTGATAAAATAATTATGAGACTGTGTGTTTCAATATATAAAATGAGGATTTTAAATCATAATAAAACTAAATTACATCCGCTTGACCGAGTAACATTTAAGAAATTAAAATTGTGTAAATTACCTTTTCGAAACGGATGCATTGCTTTTTCTGTTGTGTTGTGTAAGTAGGGTAGAGTTCTAAGTTCCCACTTCCCAGGTAATTAATGGTAGGTATACCTACCTATACCTACCGTTATATAACGTTATATAACCGTCTAAAATCCGGGCTACTTCCTGAGTACCCCGATCCCCGAGACCCCCCGTCCCGGAAGACCACGAATACGATAAAGATTACATTTCTTTTTCTTCTTTTTTCTATGGTTTTCAACTTGTACGGTAGACACAAAAAACAAGTATTTTTTCCCTTTTGGGTGCAAAAGATTTAGGTTTCTGCACTGCACTTTATGGCGAGTAGTGCGATGGATAATTTTTAATGGGGCTCAACCTTCTTTTTTTCCCCCACATTAAACCAAAGCCGTATAGCCACAGTAGTACAATAAACGTTAAAAAAGAAAAACAACTTCAAAAATAAAATAAAAAATAATTTTAAAACTTTTTTGCGAATTTTAAAAACAGATGTCTAACCCATGCCACGACACTATCTGGCCAGTAGTGCAGAGAGGAAATAATATTGGCTCAGTCCCCACACGGCCAGAATTACCAAATATTCTACTACCGATTAGTACGATTTGTACAGTCAAGCAAAAATGTAACATAATTAATATTTTTATTTATTACTAAATCTTCAAGCCTGAAGCCTTTGGGCGGCCTAAAAATTCTGACATGAGGGCTGACCAAGTGGTTCTCGTGTAGGCAAGTGCCTACGCAAGAAAAAGAAGAGGAAGATTACTAAATCTTATCGAGCCAATTTTAAAATTCACCTGTGCAAAGTCAGAGTTGGCTGTGATCTAAGGCGGGAGCGGGCCCTTTGTCTTCGTGGTTATTTTTTTCTATACACACAAAAACTATACATTCTGAAAAACATCCATAAGTCCAGTTAAAATTAAAATATTGGTTGAAGTTTACTATTTTTTTTTGGTGATAATTTACTATAGCTGGTGGTAACACAAATATAAGCCAACTTTTATCTCGGATTGTACTTACATCGACTTTTTTAACCCTTTATTTTTCGTTTTGTTACCGTCGCTACTATAATACTAGTAGTGCAGCTTGATAGCGAGCCATTGTGGGTGATGAACTCTAAAATCTAATACCTATAAGTAGGTCTAACAAAATCTCTCAATTTTTTTTTCATCAAAATTAGGTGCTAATTTTGCTGACCGTAAATTATCACAAACTGACGTCATTAATAATAATGACGTTACTTCGTGATAATTTAAGAATTATATTTATATTAGAAGTTATCTACCCACGTGAATTAAATACCCACGTGATTTCAGCACGACCAGAATGTGATAAATCAAATTTCTTTCGCGTTACATAATATGTATTTATATCTTATTTATATAGAAACAAATACTTACCGCCACCGCATTGATAAATCGATGTAAATTGGTAACGTCAACTTACCTGCAAAAGAAATGAATGACTGGATTAAATTGTGAATAATAAATTAAAATAAATAATAAGTATCTATAGGTACCTGGTTTAAGATGTATACAATGATATATAACTAATTAAAGTGCTTATGTATTACTTAGTCTTAAATCAAATATAATTTATCACAGTACTTAGTACGTTATCTTATAAATTATAGGCACTGATTTAAAAATTATAAATGGCACGTTTAATAACTAGTCCAGCAGTTAAAACTAAGCAGTAAAGTAAACAAAAATGAGTAATAAAAAATAATGAAATGAATCAGTGAATATTATATAATTGAGCAGGAAAATAATGAAATGGGCGGTAAAAATTATTGAACGAGCGGTTAATAATAATAATAAAAAAAACCTAATCTAACTTGATAAAATAACCGACTTATTCATTTTTTATTACTGTCCATGTTTTACTATCGCAATAATTAATCAACCACCATTAATTTAAATAACTGCTCAATATGTTTTTGAACTGATCATAATAACATCTCGAATATTTAAATAACAGCTCAAAAAATTAGTTCCCTACATTTTATACGTAATCTTATAAATGTATAGGTAGGTACTTATGAAATGTAGGTATAATAAAGTAAAACTTGCATCAAGTGTAAGACGGATTTTACAGTAGATATCTTCATTTGAGGTTTTTAAATGCTTATTAAAATTATGTTTGTACAAGCACAGGATATGTGGTTGGATGCAGTCGCTAGCAACTTTTCGTTTAGAGGACCATAATCACCACGTTTGGTTTGATCTTTGTGATCGCAGAAGTTTCCAACATACCGAGGAAAATGCTGCTGCACATTTTCTGGATATTCTCTTAACCGGCTCTTGCCCACAAATAAACTAGGTTTAACCTACCACATCTGAGTCTACCACCTACAACTGGAAACTCAGCAAAGTCAATAATATTGTTTGTAGGTATCATTTCTAGAAAGCTTAGCTGTAATAGTTAATAATGTGTGAATTAATAGGTATCTCATATTCAAAAAAATGATTTTAGATGTAAATTATCAACGTATAAAAAAAAAGACTAAGAATAATATTCAGTAAATAAATTTGTAAATTCTCGCGCGGAGAATACAAAAAAAGCAGCGTATTAAAAAAAAATATATATGCAGAAAAAAAAAGGATAAAATAAAAGATAATGAGTAACAAATGGTGCGGACTTCATGTCTGCAGTGATTAATAATAGGGAGGGAGGTTTAGTCCGTAGGTCGCCATGGCGGAATTGGTGGAGTGGGACATACCCGTGGGATCCATGGGGATTACTCCCCACACTCGGTAGAAAAAAAAACCTACCATATACCTATACCGTAAGCCCATAAGGTGTACCTAAACGTACTTAGATATACTTATAATATCTTTGTTACCGTGAGAGCGCAGAAGTGGAAACATCCTGCGCCTACGTGCTCATTGATCCAATAAAACAATCAAGCAACCGCATTTGGTGAAGTAGACCAGCAACCATCCTGCATTGCAATTTGCAACAAAGTTTTGATAGAGTTTCTAAACATGAACAACGAAACATGAACACAGGCCTCCCCATAAAACGCCACTATCGACGCTTATCATGTGGGTTTGCCATAATTGGTGGCTTGGCAGGTGCCTTGGTGATCACAGAAGATTTTAATGTATCGAGGAGAATGCTGCTGATTCCCTGGATATTCCCTTAAACGGCTCTTACGGCACCCATGGGAAGAGATGAGAGAATAATTTAATTCTCTAACACCATCATCATTTTCATTCTCTATTCTTCTTTCTTCTTCTTTTCTATTCTCTTTTTGTTATCATTTTTATTTACATAAATCCTGTGTAGATTTGCATAATAATTATTATGAGTATGAAAATTTTAAACTAATTAAAAAAAATAGTTTTTTTCTAATTAAAAATACTATTTCTCATTCTATTGGATTCTATAAGAATCTAAAGAAACTGAATTTTAATTTTAAAAGAATATGCACCTAGGTACAACTAAGTACCTACTAACCATACCTACTCATATTAATAAATTGATGAATTGTTATACTCATCATAGACTACGTAAAATATATACTTGAACACAAATCGTAATAAAAATGCAAATGACAAGATAAAATGATCCTCAGATAATGCCAGGGTTTTATGGAAACACTGAATATTAAATTAAAATAGACTAATAAAAAATATATACGGTAAGTAAACCTATATTGTAACCAGAAACTGGATATTTTTTATACAGACTGACTATTTTGCTTATCTAGTGATTGATCTCAATCTCATAATAGGCCTTGTATCTGCAACAAGAACAGTCAATAGTACAGTCAGCAACAAAATTAAAGATATAATCCAAACAATAAAACGTTTGTTACTACTACGGTTACTATTGGTAACTATAAAAAGTGAAAGAAAACATCGTGAAAAAGCAGCTTGTTTAAAAATCACTAAAATTCGAGAACAGACGTCATTCAACAACCCGCACTTGCCTAGTAGGTATAGTGAATTAATTATGTAATTTCACATGCAGTGAAATGTAAATTTCTTGTGAGAAAATAAAGTTTCTTTAACCAAAATTATGGCCTAAACTCTTTTCCAGTGAGAGAAAGCCGGCTTCCAGCCGTTTGGGATGAGCATACATGAGCAAGCTAACTCTAAGGGGGGTACAATTGGAGCTGACGACGTAATTATATAATACTACGGAGATATCGATTATCATCAGAATAATTTATTGTAGTTCCGGTTACAAATTGGATCACCCCATCTGTTCCCATCTTTATTATATATATGGCGATCACCAAGTCGCGTGCCAAGCAGCTAGCAAGTAGCCGCTCAAAGTGGCGCTCTCTGGGGGAGGCGTATGTTCAGCAATGGACGTCTTCAGGCTTATGATGATGATGATGACATTTATAATATCTCAGTAATATTTATTTACCCTTGTAATCGATAACAAGTCTCCCGCGATACAGGCTTGCCCTAGTGCGGGGATTACTAGCAATGTGTCATTTACTGTACATTTTTTGGTAAATAAAATATTTTGTATTTTGTAATATCATTTTATACTATTGAGATTTTTATTGATTATTATTTTTCTAGCAGATCTATGATCCAGATGTCCAGATGTCCATAGGAAACAGTTCCCTCGGTTACCTATTTATGGATCAAGAAATGATTACGTGTAATCTTTATGAAACACGAAGGACCAGAAACCGTCATCCTCCTGTCTGGGAGAATTAAACCAAATGTTACCGTCTAGTAACATTTGGTTTAGTTAAAATTAAATGTTACTATCTAGTAACATTCTATGATAAACGCAGATAAGAGTAAAAATAAATGTACCAAGTGGTTGGTTCTCAGGCATGTGAGCACAGAATAAAATAATAGTGCACATTATTTATGTATCGTAATTAAATTAAAATTTATTATTGTTCAATGATTTCTTTGTAGACTGTACCTACCTAATTTGAATTACCTACTATTGCTTACCTACTCGGGTCAACGTTTTTAAAGATGTGATTGAGAACACAACAGATAGCTAAAGGTTGTATTTAACTTTTTGCGTTAAAAAAACTTAGCCAAATCAAATAACATGATATTAACTCGGTAGTTCCCAACGCTGTAGGATAATTTATATGATATTTTAAATCATTTTTGTTTCGATAACTCCATGCTGAATTTGTTGACTTACGTTATGCAAAATGCATTTTATAGAGGATACATAAAATCAATTTTATTGAACGTAAAAAGTACGTAGGTACTTAATTAATAATTAATACGTACGTAAAATTGTGGGTCGTTAAATATTTTTATTTGCGTATGCAAAACGATTTGTTTTAGCAATGTTAAATTAATACAACTCTTGATTTGTGTACATTTACATTTCAAATTTTAGTATTTAATATGGGCTATTAACTGACCATGGCCAGTCATGGCTTAGTCATGATCAGGGAAACTACAAATTGTCTTAAATTGTATACCTTAAGTAGACTCTACTCTCTCTTATTGGAGCTCTTCCAGTCGCAAGTGAATAGGTATCTCCTAGGCAAACATGTACTATCGTAGACCGCGTCGTCACTTCCCATCAGGTGAGATTGCGGTCAAACACGGGCCTATACAGTTATAAAAAAATTACTTACCATGTTTTATTTTGGAAGTGTTAAAATTAGAATAAAAGCGTAAGTATGTAAATATCTCGTTGATAAAAATCATAGGTCCTACGTACTGCAATAAAGTACTTACGGCAACCATAATATTATATCCGTTTAAAATATATATTATTGTAAATTAATAACGTTTAATACTTCAAAATGCCCACCACTGGCCGTATTAAAGTGGTATGGTGGCACCATAGCACTAAGATACGGCCTAGGGATCAGCCCCCGTATTGTGTAACTCAATCGTAATCGATGAATGGGCTTCATTTGGTCATTTCCGGTTGTGTTTAATCCTCATCCATCGGTATTATGCTCCCTTAGCCGAAGAACTGAATAGACAAAACATTGATTAACTATAATAATGAGAAAATACTAATGGATAGAGACGTTACACAATGCCAACTTGCTGGAAATGACGAAATGAAGCCCATTCATCGCTTACGATTGGCTTAGGCGGGGCTACGACGGTAGCCCCGCTGAAGTGTGTTTGCTGACCGTACAAGAAACAAATCGTGGACATAGTTAGGAAACAAACAAACATCTTTTTTATATTTTCTTAGGAACCCTTATGGCAATTAATTAATAAATTAATTAATGGGATAATGAAAAATTATTTTCAAAAAACAATTTCTTTGATCGATTAATGGGCCCAATTTCGTCACCCGTTTAGGAATAACCTGATATATATATATCTTCTTTACAAGTAAATGTCTGATTATGTCTGTATTTATATGAATCAACTGAAAGCCAGTCATCGGTACATATAGCCACAGCCCGCACCTGCTCATGTTTACATTTAGATTAGTTCGTAAAACCAATGACCAGTGAAGGTTCTGCTTTTTTGTTTAGGTTTTCATTATCCAACGTAAAGGCGTGTCCGACAAGGCTATCGATTTGTTACGCGTTTATTGATAGCATTCGTGATTTTCGGCTCTAATGCCTAATGCCGATGAGGTGCTTTGAATGGTTTTCTCTTTCGTAGCTTCTAAAATCTAATTAATACTAAAATAGAAGATAAGGTGAGAGTTCCGATTGACACTGTAATCTGTTATGGGCGGCCGTGTCGCTTAACACCAGGTGAATGACTAGCTCGTTACGTCATCCGTTTACATAAAAAAAGGTGAGGAAAATAATATATTACAAAGTTATCTAACGCTCTTAAGGTCAAACATGTCAAACATTTTAAAAACTAAATATTTTCGTATTAATATAAGCTGCGTCAAAACACAACATTTACATTTTCTACAATCTACACTTAGGTACTTACCTTGAGGAGATCCGCAAGAGAAAAAGTCACTGATATAGCTTTGAGAATTAGCAAGTTGAAGTGGTAGTGGGCAGGCCACATCGCTCGTGGAACTGGTAACCGATGGGGAAGAAAGGTTCTCGAGTGGCGACCACGAACCGGAAGACGCAGCGTAAGGTGGACCGACGACCTGGGGGCGTACCGTGAGCTCTTAGCGCGATTCAAAACAGAGCCTATACTGGGTCGCTTGTCAAAATCCCCATACAAAAAAAACAAAGCGATCCAATACAGGCTCTGTTTTGAATCGCGCTAAGAGCTCACGGTACGTCCCCTGGTCAGAACCGTGGGGAGCCGATGGATGCGGGAGGCGAGCCGCCGCTCAAAGTGGCGCTCTTTGGGGGAGGCCTATGTTTAGCAGTGGACGTCTTCAGGCTGATAATGATGACACTTACCTATAGGTACCTATAATACTTAACTGCAAAATAACCTAAATACCTGAAGGAAAGTTAAGAGGTGACCGAACAAAATGCAAACAACAATATAGGTTTGAAGGGCACTGTAGCTTGTGAAATTACTGGGCAAATGAGACTTTATGATCTGATCACTCAGTCTAGTAATCTGATTACTAGACTGTGTGGTGTCTCAGGATGACGTGCGCAGTGCAGTGTCACGCGAAGCTTTATTGTTTTAAAGATCCGAGTGATGGTGGACGACTAGCTCGTCGCGTCATTCAATCGCATAAAAAAATAGGTATTGATGAATTTTGAATAAACATAATAAAATTTGGATGTTCAGTTAACGATATAGTAAAATAATCTCTGCAAATCGTGTTTTATGGGTTTACCTATTGATTGTGTTAGCTGTCAACTACCTACATTGTTTGCCGAGATAAGATAAAGATCTGATCTCAGCAAACAGAATTTGACGCATAGATAGGTAATATTATATATACTCAATACTCAATACTCAATAATTTATTGCAACCATTATTATACATTATATACAGGTGTTAATAGCGTGTTTAAAGGTAACATAATGACCCTGCTTGGGTATAGCAATGACGTGCGGAGCGAATCGACTTAGTCTACAGTGAATCGTTCCGAAAGGAATTCGTCTAATGTATAGTAGCATTTATCCAGCATTTTTTTTTTTTTTTTATATATATGTATACTAGCTTATGCCCGCGGATTCGCCCCCGTGGACTGTCCCTCAGGAACAGTTTATTTTTCCAGGATAAAAGTTGCATTTAAACGCACCCTTACACTATATAATGAATGTATCTTCCAAATTTCAAGATTTTAGCTTCAGCGGTTTAGGCTGCGCATAATATTACGTCTCTGCGTTGAGCAGTTTTAGCTGTGCGTTGTCTGTCAGTCAGTCAGGATAAAGCCTTTTATATAAAAGATAAGAAGACATGTCAATGATGAGACGCAAGACTTACTGTCATTATCACACGTGAGTTGGTAGTGTATGGGGATCTCGAAGCAGAAACCAGTAATTATCTATAACACTACTCTACAATTTACTCAACCGTGGATTGACTTGAAATTATAGGAGAAATAGCCTAGACTTTAGGTCCTAAAGGTTAAAAAAAAGACAAAAAGAAAGTTTTAGCGATAAAATGACCAATGCGTCTGGAATAAGGAAACCGTATTTCAACTGCAATCGTCAGCACATTATAAATATACTTACGCAGAAAAAAACGAAAATAAAAAAACAAGTTTCTAATATTTTTTTAATTACTGTAGAAGATCTAAATGCCTGTCTACAACTTTGGTGCAGACAGGCATTCATTCCCTCTATTTGAGTACGTCCTAAAGAAATGATATGGGCATCTAATAATGTAATAATATTTATGTCAATAAACTATTTTGTATTTTGTATTTTTGTATCTGTTACACCTGTTTAAGCACTTTTTGTGTCCACCGTACAAGGTGAAAACCATAGAAAAAAGAAAAAAAGAAATGTAATCTTTATCGTATTCGTGGTCCTCCGAGACGGGGGCCTCGGGGATCGGGGTACTCGGGGAGTAACCCGTAGGTAGTATGTAGGTCATAAATGAAAAATCTATTCAGAGAAGAGCAGATGAATCTATGTATCAGATCAGATGACACAAAATAAGATTTACACAAACAGGTATTATGAAGACGATAATTGAGCATGCACGGCAAGATTTCACATTCGATTGTCATATGTTTACTGTCATCGCTTCTGTGTTCAGTTATATTTTGTTTGCAAATGCCATGCACGATCCCATCGCGTGCTGCGTGAGGCTCTTGCGCTAGTTAACAGTGGGTGGCCGAGCGGTAGCACGTGCGCTTCACAATCTTACGGCACCTGGTTCAATCCTGGGCCCTGCACCAATGACTTATCTAGTAAGTTATTTGCAGTTTTTGATGCCACCACTCCGTGCCTCGGAGAGCACGTTAAGCTATCAGTCCCGGTTGTCATAAGAACATCTATGGCAATCTTTACGGGTAGTCAAATGCCTGATAGAATCTGACGCCTGATCTAACCATCACTGTTACTGGTACCTTATGGGTTTATGCGAGGTCAGATGGCAGTCGCTCGTGTAGGTAACTGGTATCTCGTCGGGTAACAGGTTAGATTGTTTGGGAGCCGACCCCATTAACAAATGGGAAAAAGGCAAAGAGGAAGTAGAAGATTGAAGAAAATCATAAAAGATCAGATCACAATATCGCGTAGGTAGTTGGTACCTACTTGGTACCTACCTATATACTCTATACCTTCAATTTTGTTCCACGTGAACCCATTACACTAGAGATGGAACAAATGGATAAATATCGATAACTTTATGTACTAGGAACTACAGTTTGATAATTTTAATATATATACTTACATATTATTCTTATGTTACTTCAATGTGAAGTTTCTTTCACTTACACTGTTATTCAGTAATTCACCAAAACATGTTTTGAGCTCATTTGAAGACAAAACATGAATGATCCCATGACCAAAATGACAATGACATTCCATTTGACATTATTATCTTAACACGCCTAAAATAGCGATAAAATAAGCGTGCAATTTGCCCTATTGTACCTCTGTATAAAGTAGGTACCTACAATTATATAAAGTGGTAGCCTACACGAGTCTATTTTGCGGGTTTTATTTATATCTGTTGTAAATTGTAAATATTAAAGTATGTAGATTGTAGACTAGGTACCCTATAGTACCACCACAATAGTACCTACTACGCGCTAGTCCTAATATATAGAAACAAATACAAGAGTACCTAACCTATACAAAAGTATAAAAAAGCATAGTTTGACAGCCTCTGTGGCGTGGTGGTTGAGCAAGTCGGCTTATAACCCGGTTCGCGGGTTCGATAAGTTCAATTCCCGTGACAGGACAAGTATTTGTGTAAGAAAAAAGCGCAAATACTTGTTCTATGTCTAGGTGTTGTGGGAGCATGGTCCTCGTAGTTACTAGGTCCCTAGATACAGGAAATCCTAGTTAGGGTCCAGGATCTATATGTATGTGACCGTTGGGCATTATTATTATTAGTATTATCATCATCAACAGCCTGAAGACGTCCACTGCTAAACATAGGCCTCCCCACAGAACGCCACTGTAAATGCGGCTGCTTGCCTCCTGTATCAATTATATTTGCATACAAACTGACTAGAATAATAATTAAATGCAATTATCCTTCACTCGTATCGAAAAGTCTGGTAACCGGTTACACAAATATTAGATACTTGAACTCCCCGAAAACACTTCCATTATTTGCCCATTAGTCGTCAAGTCGTCATGCAGAGCCATGCATGCTAATTATTTGGGGAAAACTTTGAATAAACAGTTGGTTCTTAAATATTTCGCCGTTTCCATTGTGTTCATACAGGGAGTCCCGGAACTTCACGTCAAGCGGCACGGGGCGAGAGGGGGGCTATACCAGGTCAGGGAAAAATAAAAGAAAAATTCCATATCAGTTAGTTTAGTTGAGCATTGGTGCAATACTATCATATTATTATGGCAATAATATTAATTTTACCACTAGGACTCAAAGAAACAACGTTAATTTTAGCAAACCTGGCAATTTTTTGCTTGATTTGTCACCGCAATTATAATAAAGACCACTTTAGAGAAAAATATTGAAATTTTAGGTCACAATACCCAAAAATATAATTATGGTGTCGATTTTCCTGAATTTTTCTTTTATTTTCCCGGACTTGGTATGACCCCTCCTCTCACCCCATGCTCGTTTGTGTTGAGTTTCGGGACAGCCTGTATAAGTAACAATAATAATATCTGATCTGAGACGTCCACTGCTGAACATAGGCCTCCCCCACCGAGCGCCACTTTAGGCAGCTGCTTGCATCCATCGGCACTCCGAGTCTTGCTAATTCTAAAAGCTACATCGGTCACTTTAGTTCTCCTGCGGATCTCCTCATTTCGGATATTAGCATCGAATTACCTATTTTGGCTCGATAGACAGACATAAACTGCCATAAGATGCGACGGAAACCTTTTCACCTTTAGCACAGAACAGATATACAGTACCACGTACTTTTAGTGCCAGCGATGATACATAAAACTAGAATAGTTAAACCACGAAAAACAATTCTAAAAGTAAATACGATAAACTAAATAATGTGCTAGATAAAACAAAACGTGTCGTAGCACACGTTTAGAGGTACCTATCGGAGGCATTGCCTGCAAGTGTCGACACAGCCCAACTGCCGCTGCTTGCAACTTTTACATAACATGGCACTTTCCATTGTAATTAATTTCCGTTTTATTATTATTTTATTATGGCTGTGGTACAGTCCAGACAAAAGCCATTGCAATTAGCTGCAGAACCTGCACATACTGTTCATTGGTTAATTTATTCCCAAACGGGTCCTAGTTGGTTCAAAATAGGTTCAATTCAAGCCCTTATTAACCCTATACCAACCTATTGTTTAGAAAAAAAAACATACATGTAGGTAGATAAATATTATTTCAGTAGGTCATCTAAGACAAATATTTTTTTATCGTTATAACTAAATAGGCCCGCATTTGACCGCAATCTCACCTGATGGAAAGTGACGACGCGGTCTACGATGGTACATGCTTGCCTAGAAGATACCTATTCACTCGCGACTTGAAGAGCTCCAGATTGTACTTATCGGGAAACAAAGACGCTGGTAAAGTGTTCCATTCCTTCGCTGCTCGGATTATAAATGTCTAGTCAAACCGCTTTGTGCGAATCGAAGGAATATCAACCATAAATGGATGGCGTGTAGCTGTACGTCTTGTCGTTCGATGGTGACATGGAGATGGTGGAATTAGATTGTGTAGCTTCGCAGCACACTCACCGAAATGTAACTTGTAGAACACAGATAGGCTGGCAACTCTACGCTGCTTGTAAACAGCTTACAATAATTTTCATTCAATTTAATGCAATTGTTTATTCATCTTTAGGCATATTTACATGCTCTTAGATAAGTCAGTCATAACATTGTTTTACTATAAAATGATTACAAATAGGAGTGCATACTATCAATAGGACAAGAAAACAATAATATAATAGTTAAGTAGGTGTCTGCACAGGTACCTAACAAGATTTAATTTATAATATTACGAAATGCCAGAAAAACGGCGACTGAAAATCTCAATCAAACAACCTTGTTTGTAGACCAGACTTTCTTAGAACACACTTTGCCAACATCTGCGACAAAGGCATGTGTTCATAAACAAACAGACAGACAAAGCCAGACTGATTCACGTACGTTCATACGTATGTTCACTAACATTTGCTTACCCTTTGTTTGGATAGTGACATATGGGTGAAAATATACTGGACTATAACTATTATGATGCTCGCGTGGCGCTCATAGCGAAGTATGACTAGCCGTTTCTAGCCGATCGGTAAAGTTAAGCAACGTTCGCTGCGGTCACTACTTTGATGGGTGACTGCTAAAGCGATGTGGTATTTACAACTGAGCGCTACCGTGCTTCGGAGAGCGCGTTAAGCCGCCGGTCCCGGCTGTTGTCGTAAGACAATAGTCGTTAAACCAAATCAGAAGCCTATGGGCGGCCTAAAAATTCTGACACCTGGGCTGACCACTTGCCTACACGAGAAGAAGAAGAAGAAGAATATGATGCAAACTTGTACCTATGTGATAAGTCTATAAAATTAAATACAATTTATCATACCAAATATAACTTAAAAAACAAAATATTAAAACTTAAACTAAATTAAATCTAAACTAAAATAAACGTAACTAATTCTAACACCATAAATAAATAATATATAAAAAAACCGCGTTTAACACAATGAATTGTCAACTATTAATTCAGGTGCATTTTTATACATGCTTTATAGGATACTAGCTGCGCCCCGCGGTTTCACCCGCAGATAAAAAGTAGCCTATGTGTTAATCCAGTACATAAGCTATCTATATTCCTAGTTTCATCCAAATCCATCCAGCCGTTTGAGCGTGAAGGAGTAACAAACATACACACATACACACAAACACACATACACACATACAAAATTTCAGCTTTATAATATTAGTGTGAAGTGTGATGTGATAGTGTGATGTGATGGACAAGCTAAGTATAAATGATAACAAGCCTTATTTCAAAGCTTGAAACAAGAGTTTTCATAAAATCTACGAACTAGGGTAATCGTAGACCCGCGTCCATAGAATAACTAGTACTACACAGAAAAAATGTGAGAGCTGCTATCACTTAATTGCAATAAAGCAGGATATCCAGATAATAACATCTAAATGGTATTACTAACACGTACTTTATTTTTACGCCAATGCCATTATTGAAAATGTATAATGTTATGCTATAATTAATTAATAATAGACACTGCTTTAGCTAACTCACATCCTCTGATCGCTGATCAGAACCATGATCTAGGTATAGGTATATGTATACAAATAATGGTAACGTTTTTCTTACATTTTGTGTATTTATTATTTCTGGCATTACTACGGCTTACTTATAGGTACTACTCTTACGCTGAATTACTGATTACAAATACTAATATGACTGATTTATTCTTTGTATTTGTTTATCAAAGGTACATTAAATGGTCGGATATAGGATGCGGTCGCGAAACTGGCGAACTTACCCTAATTTCCTGAATCTTTTAAACGCCTAAACAGGTACCTACTATAGTACTGGGTGGCGCAAAAGTAAAGACCCTATTTGGTTCAGCTATAACATTTTTTCTAAATTAGAAAACTAGATTTAGGTTTTTTTAAATGTATATTTGTGCCATTAAATTTCGTACCATTAGGATTTAAAGATGATGTCTTTTAAATGGTGACCTCCAGAGTTGATACACATTTGAGCCCTATTTATGACATTTTGCAAGATGATTTTCCTTCAAAATTGGTTATGAGTGACGAAGCGCATTTCCATCTCTCAGGGCATGTCAATAAGCAGAATACTCGGTTCTGGGGCACTGATAATCCGCGCATTATTCAAGAAACACCTCTACACCCACTAAAAGTTACTGTATGGTGTGGCATCTGTGTTGACAGAGTGATCGGACCCTATTTTTTCGAAGACGCTGGAGGCAATGCGATAACTGTCACTGGAGAACGCTACAGAACCATGTTACGTGAGTTTTTGATACCCAGTTTGGACGAATTGGGGCTGGAGCACATCTGGTTTCAACAAGACGGCGCTACGGCACACACAGCGCGCGACACTATGGACTTAGTGAGGGACGCTTTTCCAAGCCGAGTTATCTCTCGTTTTGGCGATTTGCCTTGGCCTGCAAGATCACCCGATCTGACCAGTCCAGACTTCTTTCTTTGGGGTTTTTTGAAATCTCGGGTGTATGTGAACAAGCCACAGACTCTCGCAGCTCTAAAAGAAAACATTCGTCAAGAAATAACGAACATATCGCAGGAAGTGTTACGGCAAGTTATGCAAAATGTCATAAATAGGGCTCAAATGTGTATCAACTCTGGAGGTCACCATTTAAAAGACATCATCTTTAAATCCTAATGGTACGAAATTTAATGGCACAAATATACATTTAAAAAAACCTAAATCTAGTTTTCTAATTTAGAAAAAATGTTATAGCTGAACCAAATAGGGTCTTTACTTTTGCGCCACCCAGTATATCTATTCTGTGGCTTAGATCTATACTTGTACAAGATCTAATTTGGATCGCATAATTATAATAAGTCAAAATGTACTTTTTTACTAGGTGGTAGGACTTTTCTGCAAAGTTCGTCTAGGTAGGTACCACCGCTTTGCCAGTTATTCTGCCGCCAAGCAGTAGTGTGCAAGCACTACTGTGTTCCGGTTTGAAGGGCATTGTAGCTAGTGAAATTACTGGGCAAATGAGACTTTATGATCTGATCACTCAGTCTAGTAATTTGATTATTAGACTGGGTGATGTCTCAGGATGACGTGCGCAGTGCAGTGTCGCGCGAAACTATTGTTTTAAAGTTCCGGGTGACACTGCAACTGTTATGGGCGGCCGTGTCACTTAACATCAGGTGAACGACTAGCTCGTCACGTCATTCAATCACATAAAAAAAAAAAAAAAAAAAATGTGTCTAAACATACTGAACTAGATTCGTGTAACTAGCTAATGACTCATGTTTTGGTATTCATGTCTATTTTGTTGCCTATACAATAATACCTATGCAATTTTTTTTTTCTCTCTGTGCCTATATGTAACTCGAGAATGCCTAAACCATTATGTCACACATTCATGCATTGTTTTTAAATCATTATCTCAAGATTTTATACGATCGAAGCACGCAAAAAATCAATTACTTGTAGACATTACGGTTTTTGAAATGCAGGAAAAGCAGCGGATTCCTGCCTCAAGGGCATCTGTTTTAATTTAATGATACTTTACATGCAGAAGTGTAGTGAAAAATAAATAGTTAAGGAAAAGAAGCTATGACGCAGATGGCAGCCACGACTGTATTTTTACAGCACTTCAATATTATTTATGTAATCATTGACATTCATCAAAAGAATAACCACAAAGATCCTTTTGAGTAAACTACGGTGACCATGACTCAGGAAGTGGGTAAACTTAAAGACAATAGTCACATAAAACGTCGAGTGAATTTAATGAGATTCCTTGGACTTGGATTGATAAGAAATACACAGAACAGTTTTCCTTTAGAGATGGCATGGTTTTATTATGCGCTATAGCGCTTGACACCACAGCCACATTACATGCTCATTTTAGCCGGTGAACCAAATTACAATAGCTGAAACTTGTCTGAAATACAGAACACGACACTTGAAGTGCATACAGCATACATTGATATTAAATTAAGCGCGTGTAGAGCTAACTCTTTTTGAAACATGCAATCGTCCGTGTAACTATATCTGCTGACAATGGTTCTCGTACAAAGTCACCTATTCCAGACTTACCTATTCCGTGAGTTAGATCCTACCCAATGATGATGTAAATGTCGGACGAGACGAACACTATTATCTCTTTCGAATTGATCTTAGAACTCCAAAAACTTTTGCTGTTCTTGTCAAAAACAGACGGCAAAAAAAATAGGTATATTTTTAGTATTATAAAGATTGTCAAGCACGTCTAAGTACCTAATTAAAAAAAAGTTTTTTTTAATACCTAGCAGTAAAATAAAATATGTGAACACGATGGAGAATAGACGATATAAAAATAGACACAATAGGTACACACAGAGTCACAGACGAGTCGCAATTTGTAATAGTGTCTGTAGAAAATGAATTCAAAAGCATGCATTGACTGTGACTTTCATCCGAATAAGACTATTGTAAAACGTATTCATGTTGGAGTTAGGAGCAACCTGTTTAAATAAAACACATAATTTACGTTGAAGTGCAAATTGTAGGGTTGAACGCCCTGCAATTTTGGAAACTGGTTGTTTCGCTCACAAATCAGAAAAAAGAGGTTCCACTTGATTGAAGACCTTTTCCATTCATGGGGCTTACGGGACCTGTCTGATAGGTTTTGATTTTGACGGCGAGAGAATGCGGTAACATGCATACTTATCTACACCACTATTATAAAGAGGAAAGATTTGTATTTTTGTATGTATGTAATGAATAAACTCAAAAACTACTGCGCCGATTTCAAAAATTCTTTCACCATTGGAAAGCTACATTCACACTGAGTAACATAGGCTACACCACTACACGTGCGAAGCCGGGGCGAGCCGCTAGTTGCATATATATGTAGACCAGGGGGTCTAGCAAAGATCCCTTTCCATTAGCGTTAACGCCAAACGTAACTCAAAATGTATGGAAATGACATTAGCTTTAGTGCTCCTGCGAATCTCCTCGCTTCGGGTTTTATCCCACAAAGGAAACACCACATAGCTTTCTCCATAGCTCGCTGGAGAGCTATACTCGGAAGAATATATTACACACCCTAAACTGCCTAAAGTAGAATACTAAAAGCGGTATTTGCCTAATAAAATATGCTAAGGACACAGCAAGTTAGATTCTTATCTGAGGCTGCGTCATACTGCGACAATATGATTTAGTCGCTGATTCACCTGCTTTTTGCTTACTGTTGTACGCTTCGGTGGTTAATTGGTTAGACTTCATTAACTTTGTTCAACTCAGTAAAGTACTAGGCGATCATAACTCTACATGTTTTGTGCTCGTGTCCCACTTCTATTTTGCTTTGCCTTAACCATCTGCTGGTAGAATATACAAGCCTACTTACCTATATATTTTATAATTATTTGCATTTGAAATCCGTACGGAAGTACAATTAATATCTGGGCCGCTTGAATTAGTTTAGAAAAGATATGATAAAGATAAAAAGTTGTAATAAGGCCAAGATCGCGTCTTTCATATTGACATTCAGGCATAAATAGTAAGCAAACAACATTATATTATTTTTTACTTTAGGGGTTTTATTTTTATTGCTTTTATATTGTTACAACCACGGTCGGACGTTTTAGTTTGGTAACAAATCACATTCAGAAATAAAAGTGTTAATAAAGTAATTCGGCCCAGTGAGAGTTGGACTCGCGAGCCGAGGGTTAGGGCCGAGGCCGAGGGCTACACATGTTATAATATAAATTGCTAATAAAGTAATTCGGCCCAGTGAGAGTTGGACTCGCGAGCCGAGGGTTAGGGCCGAGGCCAAGGGCTACCACACCACACAAATGATATAATTTTTCCATTTTATTTTTCCTACTTTTTCTGTTAGAAGAACAGATTAGATTTTTTCTTACTTATTGTAGTAGTAGAACCACCGACAATAATTTTTCCTACTTGCTCTATTGGTAGAACAGATGGTAACTACTAATACCATTCGGTTCAGGATCATGACGCGAGTCAGACCAAAGACTTCTATGTATACACCAGACAGGACATCTCTAACTTGCATTGTCAACCACTGCAAATATGCCAATGAGCATCTTCTCGCTCATACGATGCTCAGCTCTCAAAGCGACTGCACGTGCAGCAGTGAATAGCAGTAAAAATTATGATCCGAATGTGCCATGGCACTAGCACTGCGTGTTGTGATCGTTGCTTAGACGATGTAATCTCGTAAAGCGCTGTAGCGGATTTTAGTTTAATTATACAAAAAATGACAACTATTTGTGCTTTGAATAGCTTCTCTAGTACGTAGTACATATACCTCTTTGAGTCAGACACGCGCTTGGCAAAGACCTCTATTGACCCGGCCACACTACCGAGATATGCCGGTAACTATAGCATATCCCGGTGGTGTGGCCACGATTTATGCCCATAATTTTACGATGGTGATCAATATGGCATATTGCGGTAAGCAGTAACTGCAACCACAGCACCTAAATATGCCGGGTAACTATGGCATATCCCGGTAGTGTAGCCATTTACCCCATGATTTTACGATGGCCATCAGTACGGTATGGTCACGGGGTATGGTAAGTGTTGGACCTATACTAGACAGAACATCTCTAACTGGCACTGTCGACCACAGCGAGTGTGCTGGCTAGGCTAGTATACTTTCGCTCATACGAAGTGGACACTCAAAGCGACGCTTTTGTTAGTTTTCCCGACTATCTGAGCACGTACGATGGCGTTTTTGGATCATTATTTTTTCTGCAAAACACGTGCAGTCGCTTTGAGTGCCCAGGGGGTCTAAGATGCCAGCGTGAGGGTATTGGAAATGACATTGCCTGCGGAAAACTTTTCCACAGCTAATGTCATAGCATAGCTAATGTCATTCCCATACATTTTGATGTAAGCGTGAGGCGTTAACGCCGCACGTTGGCATCTTTGCTTGCCCCCCAGCTTCGTATGAGCAAAGAGCGAAAGTATGCTGGCCGGCGGCATACTCGCGGTGGTCGACAGTGCCAGTTAGAGATGGCCTGTCTAGTATACATAGAAGTCTTTGGTGCTTGGCCAGTTTTTAGTGAGATAAATGTGAACTTAGGCGTCAAACTTTAGTGCATACTGACATAAGTAACAGGTGTTGACTTAACATAAAAGTAAAAAAATAAAATAAGTAGGTAAGGTAAGAAAATCAGGTGCATTGCATATATGTATAAATGTAATAGTACCTATACCAAGAATTCAGACACGTTATAGTACCAACTTATATTAAATTGTATTCACCTTTGTATGTACCGACATTTTGTTGTTTGTGCAATAAAGCATTTTCTATCCATCTTTCTATCTATTCACTGAAAAATACGTGAATATATTACCAGCGTCTTTGGTTTTGCGTCATAATATGGAATGGTATATCAATAATACCAATAAATAGTGTTACAAATTGCAAGCTGCTTCAAGCGGCGCACCATAAATACAAGCGACGAAGTAGTGTCGGGTTTTACTACCCCCCGTAGGTTAGCTAGAACGGTCGCGACTTTCCATAGGGTCCACTCTTCCAGTGGACGTAGCCTTCTCGATCCTCTTATCCCGGCAACGGCCTAAGCCGAGGCTCGCACCCCAGGGGTGCCCTTGTGCTAGTTGCCTCCCACTTTTGACGGTTGGGCGCCTTAAGCGCCTGCCCTCCCGCCCGGTGACGCTGTAAAGGTCGGTAGAGACCAACAGCATTAGCCCGTTCAAAAAAAAAAGTGTCGGGTTCACTTTGCGGGCAGCGGTCAGAGGCGACAGACATACCTTGTAGAATCACGTGGTCTATTATTGTTAAAATTAGTTACGGATCTTTGTCCAATAAATAATTGTTCGGTTATTCTTGCTGTTATTGTTTTAAAAATTCAAAGCCACTTGAGATTTCTAATAATAGTTTAATAGCTTATTTAATCATCGCGCGTATTGGTCACGTTTACTATTAAATTTAATTAACAGTACCTACATAGTACAATCTAATAAATTACCATTAATCATGCTGATAAACACGAAGAAACACAAAAGGTTCACCATTTCGGTTCACAGAGTTTATTTAAAAGTAGGATACCTATTAAACAACCTTTATGTTGCAAATGTACGTGATAACATTCACTTTAATCATTTTTGTAGCCCAATAAGGGCTACAAAAATAATATATAATAATATAGTAGTTGTTACACTTTATTTCTCAACCCTTGAAATTTAATGATATAAAAGGGTTTTAACTACTACCTACGCCACGTACCTAAGTTTAAAACAAATTAAGTAGGTGATTCGTTCTAAGGACAACCTTTAAAAATTTTGACACTCAGATTTAATTGATATTTAATTTTAGTTTAAAAATAATAGGCGTATATTTTTTATTTTGTTTTTATTGCATTACTTTAATTAAAATTACAGACACCCCAGACAAACTGCACAAACTAGACGAAACGAATTGTAAATGCCACGAAAGATCAGACTTGGTGAGCGTCATGCGTCAGTAAGGAGCAAGGTACATCTGTACGAAATAGAAATAAATAGTCCAATCGATGGGTATTTGAAGAAACTATTGCCGTCGCACTGCGCCACGTCTCCCCCGTAGAGTGTGATAGGGACAGCTACAAAAATCTTGAAGAAATCGATGTTTCGTATTCCCTTGTCATCCTCCAATCATTTCATTATTTTTTGCATTAAAATTTAGAGAATGAGTATGACTAAGTTCCTTCTACTTTTTTTAATGTTAAAAACTTTTCAATTTTGTCTGGTAGTCCTTTGATCACGGCAGTAATAACAGGGCATTTTTTGGTGGGTCATATTTCTTTTAGTAATTAGTTTCTGAAAAAAATCAACCGACAGGGAAATGCCTAGAGTAGACCTAAATTCTACGAAGAAAAAAATTTAGTCTAGGGGCCATATAGAATAATGTCTAGAGGCATAATCCAGGAAGGAAATTGGGGAATACGTGTGGACACATTTGTATGAAGAATCGCAGCCTGTCTTTCTCTAAATATATAACAAGTATATCTATTCAGGGAGTTTTCTTCCCGCCTCAGAACTTATACCGCCTAAAGATATAGATCTATCTATAAATCCGTGGCATGTCAAGCCTCTTCTTTCATGGGGCGTACTATACCGCGGTCATAATTGAGCATAAAAACCTCCAAAGGCTTAGGGAAAAAGATGGAAGTATTTTTTTACATTAGAATTTCAATCGACCTTCTTACAGAGGTACCTACATTAGGCTAACCACCATTATCGATGGAGGTCAGATGACCTATATAAGTACTGAAGTTAGCACAGCCGGAAACGATGGGTTAGGGACCGAGACTGATTGTGTTAGAAGGAAAAAGTTTTTAACGCCCTGTTTAGGTAGGTAAAGGTTAAAATAAAAGAATCATAATAGTAATTAGTAATTACCTAATTAAATGTACTTTAAATGTACTTACCTATCTATACGAAAAGAGTAGGGTTCCTCGATAAGTGCGCCAAAAATGGGTCAATTAGGCGCACTTAATAATAATAACAAAATGGGTTTTCTCTTCATAGAGAGGGATGAGAGGATGAAAAGCAGAGTGTGGCAATAGAGGGGGATGAAAAGCACAGAGTGTGCCACACGGTACACGTACTTGGAATCCCTCGCTACAATTAGGACTCTCCTCTAGAATCCTTCACTTCGCTCTGGATTCAAACAATCGTTCTCATCCTAACATAATATACAGCCCTTTGCATTATTTTGGTCCTTTAGGGTCTAGCAAAGATCCCTTTCCATTAGCGTTAACGCCAAAGGATAACTCAAAATGCATGGGAATGACATTACCTGCGGAAATCGCTTTTCCGCTGCGGAAAAATTTCCGCAGGCTACATCATTCCCATACATTTTGAGTTAGCGTTTGGCGCTAACGCTTATGGAAAGGCATCTTTGCTAGACCCCCTGGTGGCACAATCTACTATTATGTTTCAAAATCTATAACAGGTAAGACATAATGCTATTATTATGACTGTAATGTTTAAGTATCTAGCAATATAATAACTCATCATCATCATCAACAGCCTGAAGACGTCCACTGCTGAACATAGGCCTCCCCCAGAGCACGCCACCTTGAGCGGCTGCTCGCCTCCTGCATCCATCGGCTCCCCGCGGCTTTCACCAGGTCGTCGGTCCACCGAGTGGGGGGCCGGCCTACGCTGCGTCTTCCGGTTCGTGGTCGCCACTCGAGAACCTTTCTTCCCCATCGGTTGTCAGTTCTACGAGCGATGTGGCCTGCCCATTGCCACTTCAACTTACTAACTCTAAGAGCTATATCGGTCACTTTAGTTCTCCTGCGGATCTCCTCGTTCCGGAGCTTATCTCGCAGGGAAACACCGAGCATAGCTCGCTCCATAGCTCGCTGCGCGACTTTGAGCTTACTAATGAGGCCAACAGTAAGAGACCATGTCTCAGTTCCATAAGTCATCACTGGCAACACACACTGATTGAAAACTTTCGTTTTCAGGCTCTGCGGTATAGGTGGAACATGAGCATTAGACATGATCTTTGTCTTGTCCATATTCATCTTAAGACCAACCTGCTGGGAGACTCTACTGAGGTCGTTGAGCATGGTGCTAAGGTCCTCGAGCGATTCCGCCATTATGACTATATCATCGGCAAAACGAAGGTTAGTGATGTACTCGCCATTTATGTTGATGCCAGATCTTTTCCACTCCAAGAGCTTGAAAACATCCTCCAATGCGTTTGTGAACAGTTTCGGAGAAATAACGTCTCCCTGTCTCACGCCTCTTTGCAATGGAATTTGTTCCGTACTCTGGTCCTGTAGTCGGACTGACATAGTGGCCTTACTGTACAAACACTTCAAAACTTCGATATACCTATAGTCAATTTGGCATCGCTGCAAGGACTGCAGCACCGCCCAAGTCTCGATTGAATCGAAGGCTTTCTCATAGTCCACAAACGCTAGGCATAACGGCCGATTATACTCTTCGGTCTTCTGTATAATCTGGCGCAGCGTATGGATGTGGTCTATGGTGCTAAAGCCTTTTCGGAAACCGGCTTGTTCGGGAGGCTGGAATTCATCAAACCTGCGTGCGAGACGATTCGTAATGACTCTCGAAAACAGCTTATACACATGACTCAAGAGCGAGATGGGCCTATAGTTCTTCAATAAGGTGTTATCGCCTTTTTTGAAGAAGAGCACCACCACGCTCTTGTGCCATGCCTCTGGCGTTATACCTTCAAGGATGACAGAATTAAATAACTTCTGGAGGACTAAAAGTACCGGTCTACCACCCGCTCTCAGAAGTTCGGTCGTAATTCCATCTTCACCTGGTGCCTTGTTGTTTTTAAGCTGTTTGAGGGCCATTCTAATCTCGTACAGGCTGACGTCCGGGATATCTTCGGTATAGTGTCGGACTAACTTGGCTCTGATGTCCTGAGCTGTGTTAGTAGCGGGCTTACGTGTCGAGGTGTATAACTGTCCATAGAAGTTCTCGATCTCTCTCAGAATCTCAGGCTTGGATGAAATGACGCTACCATTTTCGGTCTTCAGTTTTGTCATTTGGTGTTGCCCAATAGACGAATCCTTTGCGAACACTTTAGAGCCTTGGTTCCGCTCAATTGCGGCCTCAATACGTGAAGTACTAAGAGCACGCAAGTCGTGTCGCAAGGAACTCCAGATTCGTCTATTGAGTTCACCGTAGGCTGACATATCAACTGAAGACTGCAGCTTCATTTCGCTCCGGTCGGCCATTAGCTCAAGAGTTTTTTCTGAGAGCTTTTGAGTCTTCTTTCGGCGTTGGGTCTTAAAGAATTTCGATCCAACAGCTTGGACAGTTTCCACCAACCCGTCGTTTAGCTCGTCCACTGTGTTACAGTCGGCTAGGCACTGGAAGCGATTTTGGAGTTCCAGCTGAAAGCCTTCGGGGTTTTGGATTTGGACAGGATTTGGACGGAGCGTAGACTTCACCAGACGTGACCTTTCGAGCTTAACATTGATATTCAATGTGCCTCTAACAATACGGTGATCGCTACCGGTTTTCACCTTGCTGATCACAGAGACATCATCGAATATGTGCTTCTTGGTCGTCATGATGAAGTCTATCTCATTTTTAGTGGAACCGTCGGGACTTATCCACGTCCACTTCCTGGATGGCCGCTTCTCGTAGAAGGAGTTCATCATAAAGAGTCCCTCCTTCTCCATGAAGTCAGCCAGCCTCTGTCCTCGAGGGTTCCGCTGCCCGTATCCAAATGGCCCCACTCTCAGCTCATCGCTATTCCTTGTGCCCAACTTCGCATTGAAGTCTCCCATCACAACGGTGAAGTATGTTTCGGAAGTATGCATGGCTTCGGATATGTCCTCATACATAGCTTCTACTTCATCGTCTGAGTGTGCCGATGTCGGCGCGTATACCTGTATAACCTTCAACGAATACCGTTTGGTTATTCGGAGTACCAGGTACGCTACCCTGGCCGACACACTGTCGACTTTGACCACGTTGTTGACGAGAGACTTGCGGACGAGAAACCCGACACCCCCTTGGGAGAGTTGGTCTCCCTCCCGGTAGAAGAATAAGTTACCGGAATTTAGGATTATCGTGTCCTGTCCCTGTCTTCGGACTTCTGACAATCCCATTACATCCCAGCGTAACTTACCCATCTCCGCCTCTAGCTCGACCATCCTTTCGTCAGCCTTCAGTGTGCGCACGTTATGTGTTGCCAGGGCCAGGGGTCGTCGTTGGGGTTGGTAGCCGGGCGTCTGCCGGGGATTCTTCGCACCCCTTGCCCTGCCGTTACCGTGGCCGCTACCGTAGCCACGGGATAGCAGAGCTGCCGGGGACTGGGGGCCGTTTTTATTTGTGCTTGTCATTAGGGGGGGGGGGTTTGCCATAATCACCACGCTTGGCAGGCGGCTTGGTGATCGCAGTAGGTGAAGATTGATTGCCACCAAGACCGAGGGGAACGCTGCGACCCATTCCCTGGATATTCCCTTAGCCGCCTTCTACGGCACCCACGGGAAGAGATGGGGTGGTCCTATTCGTAACCGGGACCACACGGGACATATATAATAACTATTTCCCCAGAAATTATAAAATATGCTGTCTAGCATTTTTTTTGTGTGATTTGTTACGCATACAAGAAATAAAATATAAAGTTTATTTTAAGAACTTTAAATGACAAGCAAAAACAACACGATGCATAATCGTTTATAAATGTGAGCACAATACTTCCGCGTAGGTACAGATAAACGCAGTGACAATTTAACAGAAATAAATAGAGAAATGACAGTTTTTTTATCTGACACCTGAAGGCCGCTTTTAGATCAGAGTAGTCTGACAGCCTGATATCATGAGCACTCTAGGCAGCTATCGATACTTTTGATAGAACATCGATAAAACGTATGATGACGTTACGAAATATCAAAGTGCGGATTCAGACACTATTCGCGCCCCACGCGAGAGGGAAGAGATTTAGGTTTCGCAGAGTTTTAGCTCAACTTTTAGATCAGAGTTTTCTGACAGCCTGATATCATGAGCACTCTAGGCAGCTATGGATACTTTTGATAGAACATCGATAAAACGTATGATGACGTTACGAAATATCAAAGTGCGGATTCAGACACTATTCGCGCCCCACGCGAGAGGGAAGAGATTTAGGTTTCGCAGAGTTTTAGCTCAACTTTTAGATCAGAGTTTTCTGACAGCCTGATATCATGATCACTCTAGGCAGCTATCGATACTTTTGATAGAACATCGATAAAACGTATGATGACGTTACGAAATATCAAAGTATATCAAATTGAGACACTATTCACGCTCCACGCGTGAGGGAAGAGAGTTAGGTTTCGCAAAGTTTTAGGCAATAGCACAGAAGAGAACTATAATGTGTATTATGTATATCTATCTATATATCCAACGACTATTTCCTACTGCCCTGTAGAAAGTAGTAGGTACTACTTCTTGGTTAAGGGATCTACGTGGGGAAAAAGTCAAAACATGTGATCATTTTATAAGGCTATTTCTTTAACAGTTTTTAAAAAACTGGCTAATAGTTAAGATAAAGTTAAGTTAAATTATGCTATTTCTTTAGAACTGTGCTACACATCTCATATATTATTTTTCTGTTTTAAAATGTAAAGTGTATATTTCACAGTCACAGTATAATTTCCATGCACAACTCAAAAATAAAAAAAAACCTGCACAACACAATGCCAAACTTTTGCGGTGTCAATGAATTAATTATCTGACAAAGGCCAACTTCTTCGTTGCAATAGGTATTCAAAAACAATAACAGAATGATTTCTGTAGTCACTTACTAAAACAGCTACCAGTGAAAAGTCCATTACCTGTTTTTTTGTATGGATTTCACACTATAGCTTACACTACCGAGTCTAACATAACATAATACGATACTTACCTACTTTATTAGACAATCGAATTCGGGAAATCGGGTAACTGTGAGACCTAACGCGGTGTGCTTGTAAAATATCCTGATTAGAAGACACCCTGTGAAATACTTTTTAAACATTTTGGAGATCATTTTGGGATCTTGAATTCATAAATGGTTTTGTTGTGTAATAAATATGTGTTTATTTTTATGTAAATGAATGACGTGACGACCTAGTCGTTCGCCTGATGTTAAGCGTCACGGCTGGCTAAAACAGTTGCAGTATCACTCGGAACTCTAAATTATAAAGTTTGGCGTGGCACTGCGCACGCCATCCTGAGACATCATACAATCTAGCAATAAGATTACTAGACTGTGAGATCAGATCATAAAGTCTCATTTGCTTAGTAATTTCACAAGCTACAATGCCCTTCAAACCGGAACACAGTAACTTAGTGCTTGCACACTACTGCTTGGCGGCAGAATAACTGGCAAAGCGGTGGCACCTACCGAGACGAACATTGCAGAAAAAACCTTAATACCTAGTAATAACAAAAACACACAAAATAACCAAATTATACAACAATAACAACGGTAAATATAAACAGATAAAAGTTGACTTAAATGTTAAGGTAAAGTGCCAAGGTGTAGGCTGAAGGTTCCTCACCAGCCTTTTTACTCTAAAGTCGAGTCACACTCACAATGTCGTCGCTTCCTTATTGTTTATCACATTTTACTTCTCTTTATAGCGTTGCAGCTGGTGCACAATAAATCAGTCAGAACTGTGCGTGGATACGTGGACGACGCATGTATGTTAAGAGATGACAAATGAAAATGAAATGTAGGTATACTTATAATACTAGCTGCGCCCCGCGGTTTCACCCGCGAATAAAAAGTAGCCTACGTTTTAATCCAGTATATAAGCTATCTATATTCCAAACTTCATCCAAATCCGTCCCGCCGTTTGAGCGTGAAGGAGTAACAAACATACTCACATACACACAAACTTTCGCCTTTATAATATTAGTGTGATAGTGTTTTCCAAAGTATATACTATGGAACTTCCTTGGTGTTTTCAGACTTCTGAAGATGGTATACAAGGTAATATAGTAGGATTAGTAGGTATGTTTTTAATATTTTAATATAATCAGTTTTTAATTGTTTTTGTTATGTAAACGAATGACTTGACGGTCTAGTCGTGTGTCATGGCCACCCATAACAGATGCAGTATCACTCGGAACTCTAATTAAAGTTTCGCGTGACACTGCACTGCACACTTCATCCTGAGAGATCACACAGGTGATGGTGACGTGCGCAGTGCAGTGTTAAAATCGTATTACTAGACTTCTAGTAATACGATTTTTACACTGCGAGATCAGTTCATAAAGTCTCATTTACCCAGTAATTCCACTAGCTACAATGCCCTTCAAACCAGAACACAATAGTGCTTGCACACTACTGCTTGGCGGCAGAATAACTGGCAAATTGTTCAAGCATTCGACAGATTAAATTCTTGCGCGAGCCAACGCTAGAGCGTGACTAACAGCCGTCCTAGACTACGTGACATCGAAAGGAAGAGACCTATTTAGGCCTACAACCACTTACGACACTACGACAATACAACGGAAATACACCAAGCGATGGGACGGCAATGATAATTCCATGTTGCGTAAAGATACTATTACAAGTCATAACATTGAAAAGTCTAAAGTCCGTATAATCGGTATTTCAATAATAATCAGCACCCTTTAGCATAGAATAAATAATAGTACCACATAATATATATATAAAGTACGTAAGTACTACCACATCACGTGGTAGAAAAACTGTTTTTACTATTGACATAGTATACAAGGTGAGTTTGAATTGGTATGTTATCCCGAAAGGGGGGACTGGGACCGTGATAGCCAACAAGTTGTGAGAGCCTTACTTGAAACTGCATGTTTCCAAACCTCCATACTAAAAGTAAATCCACTTACAAAATTGCACGTGCGGTCGCTACGAGAGTTAGCAAGATACTATAAAATCATTTCTAAACACAGGTCGTTAAACTCATTTAAGTGCATTCGGTCAAGGACGAAGTCCTTCGTCCTTAGCTGCGCTAGGGCTATCTTCGAACGTAAACTTTACATGGCATTTCTTCAATGAAAATCTATTAATTTAGAAAAGTCGTAGAAGAAACATTGTCTACTTTGGGGAGCAGATTTACCCCCTTTCGGGATAATATACCAATTCAAACTCAGATACTATATATTACTGTTTTACCCTGTTTTATTCCACTTGTAGCGGATAAAACGGATAAATAAACAGAGGAATTATTAATTTATGCAATAAAATGTAGTAATCATCTAGCCTATTAGGGATCCGAACATACACAAAAAGATTCCGATGACTTGAGAACCTCCTCCTTTTTTGAAGTCGGTTAAAAAAGATACTGAGCGTAACTGTACATAACTGAAAAATATCAAAATAATGAAGTGTCCAGTAAGGAACGTGCCCAGTTCACGAAAGTGTCGAATCTGGGAAAGTAGCGAGTTAACAAAAGTAGCCAATTAAGGAAAGTGTCGACTCGATTCTGGACTCACAATTTTGTCTACCTGATTAGGAGCTGATTATCTAAGAGTGTCATAATCTAAGGTTAATGAGATTATATCATACTGAGAAAATAACTTATCGATAACATTATTACATCTGGCAGTTGAAAGGCCGGTCCTTATAGTTTATTAATAAGTTATGTATTTTTATACCGATTTCCAGCCTTGAACTGCGTTCTTATTGCATCTCAAGATCACTCTCGGTTCAACTGTAGGTATAAAATGCATTACTTAATTATTTATTCCATGAATATGTACTTTATTAACGATATTCAGCATTATCGGATGTTTTAATAATAACATAGTACATAAATTGTCACGATAAAATATATTTGTCATATTTTCTCTTGAGTTGCATCTCCGGGTTTAGAAGCAATATCAAATGGAACAGAAGTTTTTATGAAACCAGAATACTTTAAAGGTGCTCAACAAATACCAACAATCTATATAATTGGAAGGAGTATTTTGATATTGTTTCTCGAGAAAAAGGTATATGGTATCAAACAATGCAAAGTGAGCCTCCTCATATCATGGTTTGTAAACATCAATTTGAGTCGCAAACTAATTGTTATCGCTCATAGACTGCATAGTTTAAAGGTAACTGTAGATGGTGTATGCTAATTTGACAGTTAACTATAAGAATGTTGCGGTCGTTTTCATAGAAATATAAATGACAGACAATACGCAATGCCTTTCTAACAACTGTCAAATTACCTTAAGTTTAATTTAGGATTTCGTACAACCGAATCAAACTTTCGGAGAAATCGATCATTAGTCTTATTCATCAAATGAATTAGTTCCTACCAATATCAATTAGGTATGAGGTACCTACTTATCATTATCATAATTGTGGTACAACCACTATGGTAATAATATCGACAACAGACAACAATTGACCGACCTCTTATTTTCTAAAGGACAACTCTCTCTCGTATTGTTTAAGCTATGATACTTATACACTATACAGGTTGGTCTTTTAAGAAGGGCGGTGATGGCCAACTCCGAAACCACGAGAGTTACGGTGGGGTTTTTGATTCGTAATGGTTAAAAATTCCAACAAATTTTGACCATTGGTTAGAATTTGTTGGCATTTTTAACCATTGGTTACCTTAACTACGGAACTAAAAACACCCTTAGAGAAAAGTCGTGAAAGAAGTCATGCCCTCGATATAAAGGAAAACAATAACAGCATTTTTTTTATATCTTTTTCTTTTGACGAAGACCGATCTGAATGTCTCGTGGTATCGGATTCGGCCATCACCGCCCTTTTCAAAAAGACACCCTGTATAAACATCTCACGAGACAAGATTTGCCATTCACACTTCACACTCTGTCAATAGCTTTCCATCGTGCACACGCGCAGTAGATCCTTGACATAATGTATTACTTACCTATCAAGGTACCTAATAATAGCATTATACAAGGAGAAATTTCACAACGTCCATTTACCGAGTCGATTATATTAATCGATATGTTTAGGTATGGACAAAATAACGATTGTAAATTGCATTTCGTAAGTAGAGCGCACGTGGTGGAACTCTATGCGAAATATCGACAAGGATTCGTTATGGTTTGATAAGTGTGATACTAAACTACTTAAAATGCCACGTGAATATTATAAAATACATTATTTTAACTTGTAAAAGCGAAAGCGTCGAGGTCGAGGATATAAAGTAGGTAGGTACATCGATGATTCCCAAATGATTCCATGTATGAACTTAACAAGGATTTCCATTGATTTTTAAGGTTCCGTACCCAAAGGATAAAACGGACCCTATTACTAAGGCTCCACTGTCCGTCCGTCTGTCTGTCTGTCACCAGGCTGTATCTCATGAACGGTGATAGTTAGACAGTTGAAACTTTCACAGATGATGTAGGTATTTCTGTTGCCGCTATAACAGCAAATACTAAAAAACAGAATACAATGAATATTTAAGAAGGCACCCATGCTGTGTTGAAACGGTAAATGAACCATATTGTAAACCATAAGATTGAACTGTAAAGCCATGACAAGTAATAAATATTACATTATCGTAACACGCACAATACCTATCAGCCGTAAAGCCACATTGATAAAGAAACACGAATACGTTTTACTTATTACATAGAAAAAACGTTATTCTTCAAATTCAGAATTGGTTTTCCTTTCTTTGTCTAAATTCACAACATTATTTACTTATTTATGTATTTATTAATGACCGTCGCACTTCGCACTTATCCCCATACCCATAATAATGCTGTTATATACCTACTAATGCCGCAATTACATTACACTAAATTCAGTCGCCTAGTTAGGATTCGGGAAAGGAAGCTTACTTGCTACCCACCTAGTTGCCTAATTAGAAACCGGTAGGAAGCATGTAGTCATCACTAAATGCTATTCATCATCAACAGCCTGAAGACGTCCACTGCTGAACATAGGCCTCCCCCAGAGCGCGCCACCTTGAGCGGCTGCTCGCTTCCTGCATCCGCGGCTTTCACCAGATCGTCGGGAGACATGGTCTCTTACTGTTGGCCTCATTAGTAAGCTCAAAGTCGCGCAGCGAGCTAAGGAGAGAGCTATGTTCGGTGTTTCCCTGCGAGATAAGCTCCGGAACGTGGAGATCCGCAGGAGAACTAAAGTGACCGATATAGCTCTTAGAATTACCAAGTTGAAATGGCAATGGGCAGGCTACATCGCTCGTAGAAATGCTATTACACCTTCCTAAATCGGTTCCTAATTAGGCAACTAACTGGCTAGCAAGTAAGCTTCCTTTCCCGAATCCTAACTAGGCGACTGAATTTAGTGTAGGTAATGTCATTGCGGCATAACTGGAACGCATTTGGGCATAACTTTTGTAGCTCAATGAGTAAGACCGCCTACAGTTTTAATTTGGCAAGCCCATAGTGGCTTGGAGCGGGTCGAATATCGCATTTTTGCCGACTGTTTGCATGTATAAGTGACATTCTGAATTCTGACGACTGAGTGTTTGAACAATCCATCATTTGTGTAAATAAGATTGTGGGCACTTATTTACTTATCAAGCTATTCCGCGACGGCAAAATTAATATTACCATTATTATATACAAGTAGAGGTGGGTTTGCTTTGATTCAGGTTTTCTGCGATTGTCATTATCAATACAATAGCTTCAAAAGGTTTTTTGTTAAGCAAATGCTATTATAATTTGACAGAATTTTTTGATGACAAAAGTAAACCATTTTAATATTGATTCATTGTGTCTTAAGGTGTTTGTAGATGTCATAGAATAAATCAGTCCGGCCATTACCTACCATGTTGCTATACTCCAATGGGATCATATGTTTCACACACATACATACATAAGATCTGTGATTATAACAAAATATGTACATAAACTATTGAGTATTGAATAGTAACTATGCTGGCTACAAAAGCTAAAGTTCAGAACTGCAAACGTGTTGAATTTCCCGCTTCAGGGTAGGCCTATTAATCATTTAAAAAAGTATATCTATTTATAATGCGTGACCGATTGCGCCTGGTTTTTTATGGATGACAGAACGAGCCTGTGACCGATCGAAACTACGTGAGAGAGCGGATAAACGCAAGTCTATCAACAATAAAAAAACTGTTCGCTGTCAGCTGTCTTCATTTCATTCATTCACTTCCTTTTCATTCATATCTGTCCTTACCATAAAGTATAGATTAGAGCATAAAGAGATCATTAAAACGATGTTATATTTGTACTG
Organism: Ennomos quercinarius; assembly: GCA_910589525.2. Classification (NCBI taxonomy): domain Eukaryota; kingdom Metazoa; phylum Arthropoda; class Insecta; order Lepidoptera; family Geometridae; genus Ennomos; species Ennomos quercinarius. Next base: position 3,099,878 of record OU342502.1, read on the forward strand.
CTCACACGTATCGCTACATCAGTGGCGAAGAAAAGAAACAATTAAACATAGTGTAATTAGCTACGCTTAATAAGCACCGTACCATTTTTTTCGACTCGAGTCAACTGTTTTTCCTTTACATATATCTGTCAGACTCATTCACATCAATGTGTCCAAGTGTCCAAAAAAGTGGTACGCTTGACACATAATCAAGTTCTCTCTATGCTTTAGTCTTACGCTATCTACCTTCGTTACCTACGTTTTCTTTTAGTCTTCCTCTTTTCTTCGGCCTAAGTTCAGCTTCCATAGTACTTACTCCAATTAATTAATTAACTTACTACAAATTAATATACATTGTGCCTCTCTCTATCAAGTTTGAAATATGCAAAGATAAATCAAGAGAAAACACCGAGAAAAAAATACATAAATACAAATTAATTATACTAATTAAACATGTAGATTATCTAATCATTAATAATATTAATTTATGTTAAGTGTGATTATGTTCGCTGACATTGACCTCGTGCACTATTCCTGCCAAAATTCATTCATCTTACCACTGTTACGTTAATTCAGACTCCAGTCGTAACAACAGATTTGTCATATCATTTTATCAATAGCCTGAAGACGTCCACTGCTGAACATAGGACCTCCACAGAGCGTTACTTTGACCGGCTGCTTGCCGGCTGCATCCATCGGCTTCCCGCCGTTTTTGACCAGATATCGTCTATGCGTGGGGGGCCGGCCTACTGCCGGTTCGTGGTCGCCACTCGAGAATCTTCCCCAATCGGTCGTTCTAGGATTAGGATTTTTTAGAATTATTTTTATAATGTATTTTTATAACAATATTGTAAAAGAAACCTAAACCTAAGAAAAATGAATAAATGACAGAAAAATAAAATAATAATTGTATGATGATTTGTAATTATTGTATACCTAGGTATGACTACTATTGCATAAATACTGTAATAGGTACGTACTTAAGTCACAGATTACTAAATATGATACTACGTAACTTCAGTACTTATTATTTAATCTGTTACCTACTTTGTCGTCTACTCAAAAGTCTTTGCTAATAAGTTTCATTTAATAATTTAAGGCATGCAAAAATGGAATAAATTAATAATTAAATGTATTAGTCAATGAAATGTTGGTAAAAACTGTAAATATGATAAAATAATAGTACTATTCTTAATTACTTGATGTTAGTTATTTAAATAGTACCTAAGTATTTGATCAAGCATAGACATAGCTAGTTACTATATGATACTGTAAATAAAGTGTCGTAAATACGGCGAATTATAATTCAAGTAAAGTGGTTTTCCTTCGTATGTAGAAAAATAAACGCAAAATATGTGGGTACATTCAAATTTTTTTCATTATATTCTAGTTTCTTAGTTATTTCCAGTTAAAAACATATTAGATTATTTCAGTGATGTAATGTAAGCGTAAGTAAATTTTATTATTGTAATGGGAATGAAAGGAATATGCTAGATATTAACGATAGGTATTACATTTTCCTTAAAGAGTATTTTCAGAATAATCCAACCACTAATAAGTCAAAAGACTACCAACATCATTCTAAACTACTGCACATAACTATATCTCCAAGCATAAATTGATATAGAAACTTACGTGGAACATCTGAGAAATCCTCTTCCATGATCGCCAGCTTGCTTGGCCTCTTGTCATCTTCCGACTTCAACCCCATTTTCACAGACAGCAAACAAACGGTCGAAAAATTAAGAAAATAACTTGTACAAATGTAGACGTCGTAAACGCGCGCCTGTTTCGAAATTCGAATTCAACTTTATCACAGGATGTTTATATTTTTGGTATATATTTTTAGGAATGTTTCCAGTTATTTTTAAATGCTATTTTTAATATTATTTTTAATTGTTGATAAATAAAATACGCGCGCGTCAAATCGCCATGCTCGCGGCAGGTGAAGCACGTACTTCGCCGTCACGAAGGTTGCTATCGACTGTCACGGTGGAATGAAGTAGCCTTGTTTTTAAGCCACGCGACTTGCAAACACGCGGAGATCGCATAGAATACAATGCCCAGGCAGGCGGGCTGGGCGGATCAGTGGAATTGACACAGCAATCGTCACACACTCAGATACTTGGGTCCGTAGCTTGAAGATACTATTATTTATTCTGTGCCGTAACTAGAGGTAGGTACTCAGCCACGAAGTTTTGTCGTGTTTATCACACCACACATCTCAGATATAAAGAGATATTGGACAAAGAGCGTAGGTATTGCTGGGAGATAGACACTAGACAAACGCCGCAATTTTCTAAGAAATTGGATTTGCAATTCTAGCACATCAGACATAAGATCTTACAGTATTTGCCACGTTTTATATTCCAGAAAATACGTATGGCCATTTGAGCAATTGATTCCACATTGCACAATCTTATATCTTATAATACTAGTACTATTACCTAAATTACAAGTATTATTAAATTATTTATCGTCCCGGTGTGCGAATAGTGAACTCTTCCCGTGGGTGCCGTAAGAGCCGGCTCAGGGTGTATCCAGGGAATAGGCAACAGCATTCTCCACTCTTCTGCGATCGACTAGACGCCTGCCTTGCCATGCGTGGTGATTATGGTAAGTCCCCTTGATGCATCCAAAGTGATGTTTTATGGGGGATGTCTTATGTTCAGCAGTGGACTTCTACCGGTGGATGCTGTGAAACTTTTTATGACCATAATAATCTTGCCTTTAAAAAGATGCAAATCTATTTGCGGATCATAGTTTTTAATGGGGATGAATTGTTCGCGAGTGGACCGAACCGCAACGCAACGGGGCCGGTTATCTGGTGAAAACGACGGGGAGCCGATAGATGCAGGAGACGAGCAGCCGTTCAAAGTGGCGCTCTGTGGGTGAGGCCTATGTTCAGCGGTGGACGTCTTCAGGCTGTTGGTTATGATCATGAGTTTTTAAATTACGTCCGCAATGGAGGGACAATTCTGGTAATTTTGACTTGATATAATAAAATTTTAATCTTGTTTTAATCACCAGTATTTTGGTTCTCGTTATTTTTTTTTCAAAATAGACAAGAGAGTGCTTTACGTTCGAGGTGTCACTGTCAATACAATTTGTTATTTTGCTGCCCAGTTTAACGTTTGCATCTAGGAAAACCATTTGTGATTACATGAGTTTAAATATTTTAATTACGTGTATAGCTTCTGATCTTAGGAAATCTATAATCATTCTAACCAGTCGTGGCCTAAGTATGTCAAACAATCCAGTTTAATTACTATACAAACGCCATTGTTACGCCACCGTAATTGAAAGCTTATAATCAGGTAATTAATTTATGATATCACTCGCCTGTAACACTTTATTACAATTTGTGATTGTAGCTACAAAATCAAAACACCCCCCCTGGGGCCTGCTATAGGTACCTAAAATAACGCAAATGAATATTATGTAGCCCTCGATTTTAGCATGCAGGTAACAGTAAGGCGCCCATGATATAAGTATAAATGGTCCAGTCCGTATCGGGATATACCACATTATTATTTACTATTTATTATTTATATTTACATACTATATGTTTAACAAGAGCATAGAGCCACAGAATTCGCCCTATCTAAGTCTATGCATGCATAGAGCGTAATTCCGCTAAGTACATAATCATAAGCATCATACTTATACTCGGGTTGCAATGGCAGCCGGACACCATTGGTTTCTAAACCATTATTTACATTGGAACCAATAAGTTCCTACGCTTAAGAGCCAATACAATGCCAAAATGCTTAAAATGGCTTAGCATGAAGCAGTGCCCTGTCAACAATATTGCAACAATGACTTTGAAATTAATGTAGGGTAAAGTTCAGGACTAATGCTACTGCAAATGTATAGTGAAAACACGAATTAATAAACTTTTCTCGATAGAAAAAAATTACAAAGTTACCTCCAAACCGTACAAATAAACGGCGATTATTCAATGAATACCTTAAATAAAGTCATGAAACTTTGTGTAGTAGTTGAACTAAATATAATGCAGGGCTTATGTATAGTGGATTTTTAAAATACCCATTATGTTCAGTCTAATAATAAATTACCTAAACTATTGCGCGTTGGAACCATTTTAACTTAGACCGCCCCTGCCGCGCGGCCCCTGGCTCATCACCGCTTTGGTCTAGTACTATACATCTATTCTGTGGCTTTGGCTTGAATTCACGCTAGCCTTGCACAAGCCCTTAAACAGGAGCATTATTGCGACATATTTTTATTATATTAGTATAGAGTTGTATAACAACAACATAGAACAAACAGCAAAATGTCAATTGATTTTATTCGCATTACGATCTATGAACAAATACATAAATACCGAAGCGTTGAGCAATTAATTCACTGTTACATACAAGTAAACATATTGACCGTTGCAATTACAATGATACGGCTTATAATTACCCTTCACTATTATAACGGCCTTTCAAAGTTTAACCAAAAATGTCTAGATTTACAAAATTTTATTGGTTATCCTACCTGCATTCCGTGCCTTTTTGTCATCGACGACTGAATGTTAAAAGTGGTACAGGAAAGTTAAAGAAAAAATCTAAAAGCCATTGAATTTCAATACGATATTTTCAAAACATTTATTATAGATATGAAAACACCCCTTATGTAGGCACTGGAGGTGGAGGTATAACCATTACAAGTTAGAACCATAACAGTGAAAAGCTAACTTATACGTCCACAAAACACAATTTTTGTGTTTTGTGTAACTACTGTGTTTTTTCTAGTTTTGCCTTTGCCTAAGTATTTCAAATTGATATGAAAGAAACAAAACGCAAAATTACTCCAGGTAGGTACTCCCAGACCTAATACCTACGTGTATTTTATACGATACGAAGTACCTACCTACATAATATCTCAATGATTTTGCTACCGTATTAGAAATATAACGTATATTTATAGTATATAATAAGTAACTATAATTTTTGTCGGGTATCAAGGTACCTACTCCACACTATTGATAATTTTAGGTAAAGAGGAGCACAGGAGGTTTTCAGGAATGGGACGCATCGAGTTTAACTCGCTTCGTGTCCTCTTGTTCTTTATGGGTCAGCGGTTCCCGTGCGACATTAAAACCGATGCACCCAGGTTCAATCTCGCTCGACCCTGCACCAATGAACGACATTCCAAGTATGTGCGGAATTTACATTCGCTCTCAAAGGTAAAGGAAAACGTCCTGAGGAAACCGTGTGTTATCAACCAAACTGTGATTGGCCAGCATGGTTGGATATGGATACGCTACTCTCTCCCTGTGAAAGAAGACCCGTGTCCCACCCGTGGGAACGTATTGGGAACATGACGAATCATCACACATAAAAGTCAAAACAAATTAAGCATTCTACTCGTCGTCCGAGTCTGGGAGTGAGGAAATGCCTCCGAGTCAAGTTGGCGACCAAATTTGGAACGAGAGCAACTGGTTCCCTTTGTCGTGCTGCTCTAAAAAGCATGACGGCGTATCGTGTATTGAGAGCAGGCGACAAAGGAGGAATTTATTTTGTTGTGTGTAAGCCGGTATTTTATTCGGTGCGTAACTTTGTGCAGTGGCCAATAAGTTAAGGGCTTGTGCAAGGCCAGCGCAAATTCAAGCCAAAGCCACAGAATAGATGTATAGTACTAGGCCAAAACGGGGATGAGCCAGGGGCCGAGCGGCAGGGGCGGTCTAAGTTAAACTGGTTCCAACGCGCAATAGTTTAGGTAATTTATTATTACACTGAATAAAAAGGGTATTTTAAAAATTCGCTATACATAAGCCCTCCATTATATTTAGTTCAACTACTACATGAAGTTTCATGATCTTATTTAAAGTATTCATTGAATAATCGCTGTTTATTTGTACGCTTTGGAGGTAACTTTGTAATTTTTTTCTATCGAGAAAATTTTATTAATTCGTGTTTTCACTATACATTTGCAGTAGCATTAGTCATGAACTTTACCATATATTAATTTCAAAGTCATTGTTGCAATATTGTTGACAGGACACTGTTTCAAGCTAAGCCATTTTAAGCATTTTGGCGTTGTATTGGCTCTTGAACATTTCACTTATTGAAATTCCATAGCTTTTATACCCTACTACTAGGTGGTAGGACTTTTCTGCAAAGTTCGTCTAGGTAGGTACTACCGCATTGCCAGTTATTCTGCCGCCAAGCAGTAGTGTGCAAGCACTACTGTGTTCCGGTTTGAAGGGAATTGCAGCTAGTGAAATTACTGGGCAAATGAGACTTAAAACCTGATCTCACAGTCTAGAAACCTCTTTTAGACTGTGTGATGTCTCAGGATGACGTACGCAGTGCACAGTGTCACGCGAAAATTTAATTTCGATTTCCGAGTGACATTGTAATCTGTAATGGGCGGCCGTGACGCTTAAAAAAAACCCTTTCTCTTTGCTTTTGTGGGTCTATCCTGAATGAAAAGATTAACTCGTGGAATGTTTATTAACTGTGTAGATAAAGTACCTAATACCTATACTAAATTCAAAGGTACGTAACATTGTACAACAGGCAGACTAAGCCTATACCAACAATATACTTAAGCATCTGTACTTCTAGGTACCTAGTGTTTATCGATAACAACCTACCTACTTACATCAACATATATAGGCTTTACTGGGCAAAGATTACTCGGCAACCGAACGTGTTTCAATATTATATTTCGCACGGGTTTATTTAATATTCCGCCTGCCTCTGTCCACTATCCGTAAGAGTAATTTCTGTTCTCATCTTATTATAAAAATAATATTTGTTCAGATGACTTGTGGGCTAAGACGACAACGATGTGGACACGGCAGAACATCAGAAGACGCCGCGGTAGACCCAGAAAAAGGTGGCGAGATGAGCTTGATTCCCACTGCCCGGATTGGAGCATAAAAGCTCTTAATAGAGAAGACTGGAAGGGAGGCCTTTGCCCAGCAGTGGGACGATCATGGCTAATAATAATAATTTTTTATAATATTTTTGTAATTAACTTCTACATGAATATTGTAGAAAAACTTAAATCTAAGAAAAAATAATAAATGAGTGAATAATAATAATTTGTTATTCAAATATTCAATCCTCCGGTCGTCCATCTGGCGGTGGTATGGTACGGAAATTCTTATCTAAAAATACCTATAGGCTATAACTCGTTTTTCTATGTATAATTTATTAAACAAACGTAAGACTGCTCAGACCTCCAAAGAATACAACACAAAATACGGCATCAAAATCCATCCATTAATATTTGCGTGATGAATTTTCATACTCACAGACAGAAATTCTAAAAACTTCTAAACCCAATAAGTATTTCAATATTTTTTCTAAATTATTTCTATGTAAGTAACTAGCTATTTTACCTTGGTTTCAGTTTTGCTTGTACTTATAGGAAAAGATGTTGTTCAGGCTTATATTCAATTAGTAGGCACCTATTCAGGTTTACAACAATGTAATCAGATAATAAGTATATAAATACCGAGTTGTGTCGGTATAGAATCTGTCACAATTAGGAGTTTATAGGTAGATAGTCAAAATGGCGACACCGGGTCTGACACAAGAATACGCGCCGAGGTCTACTCAATGTGTAAGCCCTACATAGGTACTAGCGCCATTGTGTTGTTTGCGTTAGTTTATGATACAAGAATGGCTTTCTCAATTCAACAACTGCGCGACCTCTGAAAAGTTAAACTTCATTCATTGATTCACCTGTGACGGTTGTAAGCTGGCACCCCCCGACATTCAAGATGTTGGCCGGCACTCAAAAAGCTTTCTTTACCAATAGTTATCAGTTCCGGTAGCTGAATTACGCCGGAAGTATTTGTAACCAAGAACAGAGAAAACTTACATATTGTTTTCCGCTCGTATGTCGCTGGAACCACGTTAACCCCCCCATGATGGTGTTCTCCACACTCCATTTGGCTTGGATTATCAATTCTTACCGAGCTATTAATTGTTACTGATTTTATCATTTATTATTATTTTTATTGAATTGAATTGTGCCTTCTGCGGCATTCACCACAATTTAAAACAAATATAAAACGTGTATAAAACAATAACAACAAGGAATTTGCCACATTTGCCTACTTCCATTGACGTTGATATACACTAAATAGAAATAGACAATAGACATAGACATTCCGGTGAATGCAGGAGAATGTCATTTATAGGATTTATGTGCCTACAGCTGTGGGTTTATGTATACATAGGTATTGCATAGGTCATCATAATTTTCGGGAGCTTAAAAATTTTGGAAGCAAAGTTCTCCAAAGATAATGCCGTTTTTCTCCATGTAATGATCTAGCTAGACTCTCTAACCATTTATATTTATTTCATTTCATTTAAAAACTTTATTCAGTTTGCGTATTCGTTGAGTTCGATCGAACTCCAATACCAAAGTATTCATTCCATTAGTGGGAGCATAAGGTGTACATCATGTCGACCTCTTGATCTTCAAAGCCTCCTAAAGCTCACATCTTACGCGCTTGCACAAATTTTTACACCAACCGCAGGACTTATTCCGTGATGTATGCTCAGTGCTCACTGATTAACTGATTCGATGATACGCAAAAATTATAAAAGCGTCAGATAATGTTGTTTGCTTTCGACTGCAGAATATTCCAAAACAAATTTGCTTACACTTGGAGGTGTTTTGTTTCAAAATAAGTAAACATGGTGATTGCTTTTAAATATCTGAGATAAAATAAACATTTATGTTTGCAGACAGATGCCGATGTCTTGATTTTTGAATGTCTCTTGTTGTGTAACAATGAAAATATTTTGCATCTGAAACATTGATGTGATGCTGGGAAGTTAGTGATCATTGAAGCACTTGCTTTGCCTTGGCCATGAGTGATGGCCAAGGCAAGGCAAGTGCAGTGTCGGTCGTCCAGAAACAATGGGTTGCGTCGGGAATGGAGCCTGGACTAGATTGGCACAAGTGACAAGACTATAGTTTGTTAGCCTTGTTTGGTTGTCTTTGATTATTCAGTCTAGGCGTAGTCCAAGAGAGGCCCAGCCGTGGGACGTAAAAGTTTGAAGACGATGATGAACCATGAGTAGGTAGCTACTAACAGTGGGCCTTTGACCTAATCCTAAATGAGCGATAGGTTCAGTTAACGTCAACTTCCCAGAACTTCGACCCTTCGGAATTCGAGTCACTTTCACGTCGAGTTCACTCCAGGACAAGTTCCTTCCACGTCGAATTCCCGCTACGTCCCCTCCTTGCATGTCGATCGCGTTTCACATCGACGAGTTATTTTCTTTAGTAAACCGCCAAGCCTATGATTAACATACCTACCTATAGGTAATCATAGCGCCAAGCATCTATTACACAACATCCATAATTCTTAGACGGAAACAAAACCTAGACTCCCAAAATACAGACAAGTATAAGCTGTAGGATTGCTGTAAGAGTATCGCCTCTCGAAACCACTTGAAACGATAATGATAACGGGTAGCAACTTATTGCGGTGCGGCAGTGACGTAATCTACCTTCAGCCAATCAGATACATCTGAAGACGCACGCCTCCGTCTCATGAGTGTCATGCTTATATCGTATGGGCCTATGCTTGGAAATACTTGAGATATTAATATAAAACCAGTCTGCTGTTATGTGGTGTTGCAATTTTTATGAACACGTATGATTTTTGCTCTAGTAGAACTTTCACAGAATACGGAATAGTAGGTAGTTCTTTTTGTTCCATGGTCTTGTTGGTAATGGTCCTAAGAGTAGGTGATTCAGTTAAGAAATCGGCCAGTGGGACTTATATTCTACGACAGTGGTCCTGTGCGAGAAAGTATAGTATATACCACCTAATACTTATCTCCAATCAGCCATCAGCGAAGAATAATACCATCGACCAAGGTTATATGTTTTCACAAACTACATATTATAGGTAAATATCATCAGTAATCCATACACAAGGATTACGGCAACAGGTCAATCTTCAGGCCCCATAAAACGTCACTTTGGACGCTTATCATAGCGAGGGAATTTGCCCTAATCATCACCCTTAAGTTGGCAGGCGGCTTGGTGATCGCAGAAGATTTTAATGTACCAAGGAGAATGCTACTGCCCATTCTCTGGATCTTCGCTTAGCCGGCTCTTACGGCAGCCATGGGAAGAGATAGGGTGGTCCTATTCGCAATCCGGGACCACATGACACGATGATGATGATAGTTTAGGTACTCTTGCTCTGTATTCCCTATTTCCAAAATACGCTTGGTTCAGTCAGGCCAGTCTGCGTGGAAGGTAAAACCATTGACAATAACACTGAAGCTCCACGCTGCTCGCACTTTCCTCAAACAAAATGTCAAGAGATAGACTCAGTGCTCTGATAGTGGCAGATAACGTTGATCCAGCTGATTCCTCTGCAAATATGTCTAATACTTCAAGAGCCGTGCCTCCGAATGAATGTACCTTCTGATCCATTGTTTGTGATAAATATATGGTTTATTTCAACAGCTCTTCAGAGGGGTTGTTTGTTACCAGCCACAGGCACGCGAGAGCCAGCTGACTGATGATTTTGCGCCCTTAGCGGCGGATAAAATTGTTGCATCACGTCAAGGAAAACATAATGTTTTAGGTACTTAAGTAAGTATTTTATAGTTTAGTATTTATTTCAACAAGGCAATGCTGCCAGCATGTTGGGTGCGCTCCTACCGGTAGTGGGCTGGAGCATTTAGATTGTCTATAGGCCATCGCGGCTAGTACCTATACAGTCCAAATGTTCTTTGTAGTAGACAGTGTAGCTAGTTTGTTTAGTTTTTATTATTGTAAGAATAAAGGCACAATGCCCGTTAAATTTTTTTAAAATATTAATTACCTACTATGATATTTTGATTAGGTATGTACCTAATGCATCGGACTGAGAAGCGTAACAAAACTATTTATATTGCTTAACTGTTCAGGTATATATAATATGTTATTAGGCCCAATTTTAAAGGCTTTAGTTGACAGTCTTTAACTTACTAAAAATATATCTGTCTCTTACATTGCCGTCTATTAGACAAGAACAGCAACAGTTTTAAAAGTTTTAGATCTGTCAACTAAAACCTTTAAAATTGGCCCCAATATGCACTTACTTAGATAATAGCTAAACAGTTCCCAGACTACGTTTAAATAAAAAACACCTTAAAGTATACATAAGCATAGCTTGCTTATATATACTCTAAGAAAAAATACATCACATTGGGTGAGTGTGTCAAATATTCGACAAAAAACAAAAAAAAAAAAACAAAAAAAATCACATCAAATTTCGGCAAATTCGTCTAACTAAAAAGGGGCTTAGCTTATCTTCAGCTACGTACTTACATCTATTCTGTGTTTCAACCAAATTTGAAAATGAGAACTATGTGATGGTTCGTTTACTGAGATTAACATCTTTATAGACTGTGGATACCTACTGTATATAGAGATACCGGATACCACCTGCCTTCCTTCAATAAATAAGGAAAAGGAGTTTTGGCGGGAACGCGGAAAAGTTCACGTCGTCGGTGCATTGTATTATTTTACAAAACTTATGCTTTTTCCAGTGTTAATGTTTAAAATTGGTGGTGTTTTACGCATTAAGTGCTGAATTACGAGCATGAGTGTGGGCAAGTGATATAATGTGGTGAAACGTGGTTTTTCGTGTTGCTTCCAAAATTCCATAGAGGCCTCTAGTAAAGTTGCCACCACTTTACTAGGGCATGCCTTAGACTGGATTATGACTTAGACTAGACTATGACTACTCTGACTGTGACTATGACTTGACTTTAAGTGAAAATTTCCATAATACGATGAAAAATTACAAAACTTGACACTGGCTAAATACACTATGTGTGGAGCCAAAATATAAAGAAAAAAAAAATAAGGAAAAAAAAATAAGCGTGAAAAGCACTACTCTAATTAAGTTCGCCAAAAATGCAAAGATATCATGAGATGGCAAAAATGTTACATTATAATAATAAGTTATGGTATTTTATGAGGACCTCACGATTAGCCGCTAACATAAAATACCTACAAGGTTTATATGGCTACGGCTAATGTGTCAAAATCTATCATTACCATTGTAATGAGACGTGAATAAGTGACAAAATAAATACTTATTTTCAATTCGGTTTTCCTCATCATTAATTATTGCCCTTGCTCAAACTTGGCCCTGAAATGTACCATCCGTTATAAAAAAGTACCTAAGGTCACTTATTCAGGTATATAGGTATGTCATAGTCAAAGGTCGATATGCAGTCTCTTCCCGGAATGACTGGTTTATCCTAGGTTTGACCAAAGCAAACCCCGAAACCACAGATTAGAGAAAAAAAAACAATTGACTTAACCCGAAACCGACAAAAAACAATCCTTTTTTATTTAAATAAGTTCCAATTTCGTCCTTTGATTAAAGAATTTTTAGATAGGTTAGGGTTGTTTTTTTTACCCCAACTCGCCCTATAGCAAGCGGAGGAGAGCTCACGGGTTTTTAGTGCGTTCGAGCACCACATACCCCCTGCCGCCACCCCCGTGTTGGCAGGGGAATGCGTGGGCATTTTCCTCCCCCCCAAAAAAAAAAAAAAAAAAAGTTACCTAGGTTTGTTTGGGCTTTGACTTCAAGTCAGGCCTGCGAGGAATGACTAATCAAACCCAGGAGCGCAGGAGCTTCGAGGTTTGACCATAACATAATATACGGCTTAGGTAGGAAAAGCTGTGCTAGAGGCATCCCACGGCTTTACCTGCTTTTCTTCATACATTCCTATCCCATTTGACCTGTACAAAACGTGCGATGAAAAGTACCTACCTATTATAACAGTGGCTAAATTCTTTAAAAGTTTAAAACCATACTTTTAACAAGATTTTGAACAAGACCAAGAATTTGTACCAAAGACTGTATTAATGACCTACAGCAGTTTTACTGAAAACCGATGGGGAAGAAAGGTTCTCGAGTGGCGACCAGAAAACGGCAGACGCAACACGCAGGCACTAGGAGGTCCGACGATCTAGTCAAAACCGCGGATACAGGAAGTAAGCAGCCGCTCAAAGTGGCGCTCTGTGGGGCAGGCCTATGTTCAGCAGTGGACGTCTTCAGGCTGTTGATGATAATGATAGTTCTTTTTGTTAGGTACCTATATCTAATAGATATATAATAGGTGATAGATAAACAGTTTACTTATCCCTATAAGGATATCCTAGCTCAATTTTCCTAATAAAAGCAATTTAAAATCTGTTTACATATATTTTGTTGTGGATATAATCGAAATTAACGCCTCTGTCGTGAGTGGCTCGTACAGCCTATACCGACTGGTGACATATTTGCTGTCTCTTTATTACCTATGTGTTTTAAGATCCTTACTCATTTGATCATTTATAATACCGGGCCTATAATTATAGGCGAAGGAAACTATTTCGATCACACTTATTGGCATCATAACCTTCTTGCGTCCACTGCTGAAATACACCCCTATCGCGTAACTGTTTGTTCTTGACAAAGTCAATGGTTCTGGCCATGGACCTCGCCTGCCATCCTGCTCGTGCCAATTTACAAGTCCGTGAGTGCGAGCAAGAAAGGACATGATCACCGTCTCCACCAGACTTACGCGATAAGGTCCCAGAATATATAGGTATTGCCATAATAACCACGCTTGGCAAGGGACTTGGTGATCGCAGCAGAAAAATGAATTCCACCGTTAGACAACGGTGACTGTGACTGTGACTGCGTGACTGTGGCGTGGCATATGGAAACGAACCCCCTATGCCCCACATCTATGTTACACGACCTGGAGGACTGGTAGATAATGCTGTTTAGCATTAAGTTCATCCATGTACAATTGTACACCTTTTGGCAAAACTATATTAAATAAATGCCTGCTGCTTAGAAGGAAAAAGTTGACTAAACAGCCAGATCACAGACCTAGAATGTTCCCGTTCCTAGGTCTATGGTTAGACTAGTAAACGCCAAACTACTGAGTGGCTTATGTAGCCTAAATTGATAAGGTAAGTAGGCCTACTGCTAAATCAATAACGCCCAACGATTACCTACATACATAGATCCAGGACCGTAACTAGGATTCCCTGTATCTAAGGTCCCAGGAACTACGAGGACCATGGTCCAACAACACCCAGACACAGAACAAGTATTTGCGCTTTTTTTGCACAAATACTTGTCTTGCCGCGGGAATCGAACCCGTTAACTCCGGGTTATGAACCGACCTGCTCAACCACCACACCATGGAGGCTGCTAAGTAAGTAACGTATGTTTAGGAAGGCTCTTAGATAAAGACTGTAGTTGGTACTTCGTTGGGTGAGCAATCCCCGTAACAAACAGCACACGAGCCCACCAAATGATATCGGGTTCTAATTTTTACATTTATCGATATTATCAAAGCGCCTATGAGGCATATGACGCACTTTCTATTGAGACCATTGTAAGTATTGTCACATTAATTTCCCAAGCACGATGTAGAGGTAACCACGGAGACCACGGATGGGCTGTATAGGTATATATACCTTAGAGTATAGACTAAAAGCATAGAGAGATCATCAAAATGATATAATGTTTGTGCTGCTCACACGTATCGCTACGTCAGTGGCGAAGGAAAGAAACAAACATATAGTAATTGCGAAAAGTCACCGTACCATTTTTTCGACTCGAGTCAACTGTTTTTTTCTCTGGTTCTAAATTTTATTTATTAGGTGGTAGGACTTTTCTGCAAAGTTCGTCTAGGCAGGTACCACCGCTTTGCCAGTTATTCTTCCGCCAAGCAGTAGTGTGCAAGCACTACTGTGTTCCGGTTTGCAGGACGTTGTAGCTAGTGAAACTACTGGGCAAATGAGATTTTATAATCTGATCACACAGTCTAGCCTAGTACTCTTATTACTATACTGTGTGAAGTCTCAGGATGACGTGCGCAGTACAGTTGTGACGGACCCAGGAGCATACCTACGACGACCACCGGCCCCCGCACGCCAGCACACCGCCCGCGCTCGCCTTCCCGCCGCGACCGCGCACACATGCATACGCCCGATAACACCGACACCTTTCACCCGCCGCACGCATACACCACAAGCACACCGAATGGTATAAAAGCCGACCCGAACCACGCTCAAGGGGGCTCCATATGCGTGGTCGTCTCCAACGAGCCCTCACCGAGATCGGTGCGTGGTTCAGGAAATGGCGGATCACGGTTAACCCAGATAAAAGTGCAGCGATGTACTTTTCTGACTATAAGCGTGGTCCGCCATTGCGACCACTGTCCTTGTTCGACAAGCCCATCTCTTGGGTTCCGTCTGCCAAATACCTGGGGGTTACCCTTGACACCAAGCTCAACTTCAGAGACCATATTAAGCGAGTGCGCGATAGGGCGGCCTTCGTCTTAGGCCGCCTCCACCCTCTCCTCTGCAAGGGTAGTAAAATGTCCCTTAGAAATAAGGTGACACTTTACAAAACTTGCGTTCGCCCGATTATGACCTACGCATCTGTCGCGTTTGCTCATACATCCTCAGTCCACCTGGATCGACTTCAGGTTATCCAGAACCGCTTTATTCGCAAGGTGGTCGGAGCTCGCTGGTACCAGCGTAACTCCGACCTCCATTGCGATCTCGAACTCCCATCCATCCGTCAGTTTATGAAGGATGCATCCCGCCGCTATTTTGACGCGGCGCCCCATCACCCCAACCCTCTCGTAGTCCAAGCATCAAGTTACTCTACAGACATGACAGACCCGCCACCCCGTCGTCGCCGCCCAAGACACGTCTTGAGCGATCCGGATGATCCTATAGCAGCCGTTGTGTCGGCTGCGCTAGGATCACCGGATCAGTCTAGCCCTTCTGGCTCAGGTACCGCTTTCGGCACCGGTATAGGATACCAGCGCAACACAATCAGACACCGACCCCGCCGGCGAGGTCGACGTACCCCCCGTAGGTTAGCTAGAACGGTCGCGACTTTCCATAGGGTCCACTCTTCCAGTGGACGTAGCCTTCTCGATCCTCTTATCCCGGCAACGGCCCAAGCCGAGGCTCGCACCCCAGGGGTGCCCTTGTGCTAGTTGCCTCCCACTTTTGACGGTTGGGCGCCTTAAGCGCCTGCCCTCCCGCCCGGTGACGCTGTAAAGGTCGGTAGAGACCAACAGCATTAGCCCGTTCAAAAAAAAAAAAAAAAAAAAAAAAAAAAAGCTCAAGGGGGCATTCGCTCGGAGCTCCCGCGGTAGACGGACGTGTTCCGGAACACCAACCGGTCTTACCGCTCGCAGAGCCTCTAGCGAAGCGCCTATCCCCCCGTTCCCCGCTAACCGAGGGTAACCCTGCGCCGCGCCCCCGGGCTGTTGGCAGCAGGGCCTCACCGACCCGGCCCCCCTCCCGACCCTCAAGGGTAACCCTGCGCCGCGCCCCCGGGCTGTTGGCAGCAGGGCCTTGCCTTCCCCCCTCCCCGCATGCACTAACACTCGCCGCGTGTCACGTCGCGACCGACCTGACGCCTTCCCAATCTTGGGGGTAACCCTGCGCCGCGCCCAAGGGCTGTAGGCAGCAAGGCCTCAGGAGGCGGAACGCCCATACCGTACCCCCCGACCGAGCCGCGGGCCTTGTCTCCCCCGCGCGCCTCGCTTTCGCGAAACCACGCGTTCCCAATCCTGTGGGTAACCCTGCGCCGCGCCCCGGGGCTGTAGGCAGCGGGGCCTCAGGAGGCCGAACGCGCTCCGCGCATTTGTAGCTTTCCCAATTCTGGGGGTAACCCTGCGCCGCGCCCGAAGGCTGTAGGCAGCAGAGCCTCAGGAGGCAGAACGCACTGCGCGTACTCGAAGCTTTCCCAATCTTGGGGGTAACCCTGCGCCGCGCCCAAGGGCTGTAGGCAGCAGGGCCTCAGGAGGCGGAAACGCCCGTACCGACCGATTGAACCCCCTGTTTTACTGTCTCACCTCGTCGCGCGCCACAACCACGTGGCGACGTCGAAACCGTCCCCCGTACGTACCACACTCTTACCGTCTCGCTCCGGGGTCCGTCTCTCCTTGTCGTACCGTAAGGAATATGATTGTAATCCGTATAGATGCCCTAAGCACCGTAACATAAACCAACGTAGCATAAAGATCCGAATAAACCCGTTTATTGTTAAACCCATACCGTGTGTTTCTCTGGACAAACCCCCTCATAGGTTACCGATTTTAGGAAATCAACCCCTCCTCGGCGACTACTGCCGCAAAGGGGCCTTATTCCACCATAACGAGACGTCCAGGCGAGCTAGCCCTAAGGACGCCCCGTTACACAGTGTCACGCAAAACTGTTCGAGTGATACTGCAATCTGTTATGGGCAGCCGTGACGCTTAACATCGGATGAACGACTAGCTCGCATTCATTTACATAAAAAAAATGTTTAATTTGTTATTTTTGTTTTATATACATTGGGTATTGTTTTCAATTAAATTTATGGAAATTTTAAAGAACGACTTTAAGTTTAGTTCGTATACGAATTTCCGCCGAATTCCGAATTTCCGAATTTTTTTTCAGTTTCTTTGATATAAGTTCCTAGTTGTTATGTATTGTTGGAAAGCTAATAAAACGGTTATGTTTTAAAAATAATCTGCAAACCAAGTTTCATAAAGTTTGGCATATGGGGATTAAAACTATCGCAAATAGTCACCTTTATCACCTCCTAACGGGAATACGTCGAATTACCAATAACCCCGTATAATAGTTACAACATGTTACATTTCACCTGTGTCGACTCATCTAAAGCTCATTTGATCTAGATTTCATTTGAACAAATTATTTTGCACCTTTGATTCATTTCACAGTTAATTAAGTCAAATGATGTTTTACCTAGATGCTATTTCATCAAGTTACACTTTACCAACTTTACGTTTCAACTAAATATAACTTTCAAGAACTCCGTTCTCAATTTGGTGGTGTTTTATCATTATTACAGAGCTACTATAGGAACTCCTGAGACATCAGCATAGTCTAGCTACTAGTATATTAATTATATCGTATTACGAAGAATTTTTCTTTTACCATAACTGGTTACGAACTTCCGGTTTCGTACCCGGCCGACATAATAAATAACGTTTTCACCTCACTAGCTCGGAAATGTTCTCTTTGTCATTCAAAATCTGGGCGCAAAAACGCATTTTGCTCGCTAGCGTGGAAAGTGTTTTTAAAATTCGAACGTTTCTATTGAATACTTTCTCGTCAAGAATTGAGGATTTAATCACAGATCTGCCCGAATTTAACCTTCTTGATATCGCCAGTCCACTGAAACCTCATTAATACCACAGACTACCTCCTAAAAGATACCATCTTTTTCTCGTTCACCAACTTCATTTTTAGAATAATCGCACTGTCCAGCACCAAAGAGTATAAAACCAATACGCTATCCAGCACGGCGACTGCATGGAAAATGGATGAAAAACACTTTTTCTTTAATTTTCCATGAATCACGTACCTAACGAGCTAGTCGTTTACCTGATGTCAAGCGTTACCGCCACCCATAACTAAATTAATAAGCTAAAAACTAATCTTTTCTTAGCATTTAGCTGTTTTTCTTACATTTTCCTCGCTGTAGTGAGGTGAAAAGTTGTGTGTTGCACTCGGCAGCAAAGTTTTTCTGCGTCTCGTACCTTTGAAACCTGAGCGTAGCGAAGGTTTCAATTCAAGTACTTGCGCCAAAAACCACCTTTGCAGCCTTGTATAACAAATAACTATTATAAACTAAAACAGAATAACGATTCAGATTCAGATTCTTTATTTGCATGAAATGTGAGTCAGCAATAGGTTCTTAACATAAATTTAAAAATACATACACATTTCGCTTTTGTATCAGCGTGTAAAAAAAAAATATAGCTAGGTACTGTAGTAAATAGGTACCTACATAGCATAAAAATAATTTTATTAAATTCTACACATAATCGATCTTAATTACTTAAGTCATTTCTAATTATAAATTTACATTAAAATTTGTCATCCAAAACGTACTCATTCACATCATAATAAGCCTTACCCAATAGAAACAGCTTCAACTTAAATTTAAATATGCTTATATTCATACAGTCTAATTAATATATCCGCGGTGCCATACAATTAACACTTTTATTAAACTGTCCAGTCCTGTTAATCGGAAAACAAATTTCACGATTGTGCCGCTTACTTTTTGTGTATTGAACATACTTATATTAGATCTGACAATTTGTCAGATCTAATATAAGTACGGCACGGCACGGTACGGCAGTTTCGAATATGTACATACAAGGCAACGTTAAGAATTTTAAACTCACAAATAATTGTTTACAGCTGACTGTTGGCTTAAGCGTACAAATTGCCCTCACGGGCTCACGCACTTCTTCTGGGCTTTGAACACCATTTCTTTATCTACTAAGTTACCCCAGAACATTACACCATATCTCAGTACTTTTTTTTTAACGGGCAATGTGCCTTTATTACTCAAGCTAACTACTACCATATTAAAAACTAAACTAAACTAAGCTTAAACTAAACTAAACTAGCTACACTACCTACTACAAAGAACACTTATGGAATGTATAATAGCCGCGACGGCCTATAGACAGTCCAAGTGCTCCAGCCCACTACCGGTAAGTAGCGTACCCAACATGCTGGCCGCATTGCCACGTTGAATTGCAATGCTGATGCGTTGGGCCAAATAAGTGCCAGCATTTTGGTCACGCGTCGCATCGACCAGGCGCTCTGATAGACTTTGGAAAACGCGATGAGCTCCCGGTCCCCACGGACCCAGGGTCTCAACACCAAACGGCTCAAATATGTAACCGCTACCGAGATTACTGTATTTGCGCCATTTTAGCTCCTCAGCAGAATTAGCCGCGGCGCCGGCTCTAACGTGTGTCTCGCTCGGGAAGGTGTGACGGCGCCATAGTATCGACGCAAGTAGCGTCCCACACTAAAGGCCGCCCCATCTTCCAGGGAACCAGAGTCATTCCGTCGGGTCTTTTACCATCGTCACGCATGAGACCATTCGGTTCAAGAATGGCTGCAACATTGGCGGTGGTCTAAGCCCGGCGAATGATGTCATTAAGACTAGCGTGGCGCGAAATTCGACCAGCACTTTTTGAACACGAGAGACCGTGATGACCGAGCTGGTCAACTGCAGTACCGCACTGGCAGCGATGGGCCACACAGCATCTTGCGCCCAAACGTAAGCTGATAGCTAAACGAAAAGTAGTCGGATCTAATCAGTACTGATTCTGCATGCCCGTGGTAGGCGGTAATAACTGCAGATTGGGTCACAACTTTTCCGAGCATATAAAGAGCATAAGAGAACTGGTTCAATTTTGTAAAAACACTCTCCACTTGAGTTTTCCAATTTATGTTACAATTAAGAGTCAAGTCTAAAAATTTTGCATTCACTTCGTGTATATTTTGTTCATTATGTCAATGTCGGTTAAATAATTAATTCTATTTCTAAATGTCATCATATTAGTTTTCCTTAGATTTAGTATTAAGTTATTGGATGTCAACCATTCATTTATAATGTCAAGTGTGTTATTCATGTCAGATTCAAGGTCAGTTTTACACTTGCTAGAAAACATAACCGTACTACCGTCCGCAAATAAAACCATATTTTGGTTTACAGTTTTAGGTAGGTCAATAATGTAAATAATAAATAGCAGTGGGCCAAGCACACTGCCTTGTGGTACTCCTAGTGAAACCTCACCGAGTGCAGATGAGAAGGTAGTTTCTCGTTTTGTTTTTGTGCATATGCGAGTTATTTGCGTACACTGTTTTCGGTTAGTGATGTATGATGTCAGCAAACTCAAGACATTACCTCCGACTCCGTATGCTTCCAATTTAGTCACTAAAATGTTGTGGTTTACGTAATCAAACGCCTTTGTTAGGTCCATATACAAAGCTGAAACTAGGTGCTTTTTATCTAGGCCTGTCATTATAGCCTGCAAAAATTTATAGACTGCCAGATTTATAGTTCTATTTTTCCTAAAACCTACCTCTCCTTCAACAAAGACGCTGTTTTTTTCAAAGAGTGCATAGAGACTACTATATATTACCATTTCAAATATTTTTGAAAATATAGGTATAAGAGCAATGGGTCTATAGCAGTTCATTCCCTGTTTGTCACCTTTTTTTAATATTGGTTTAACAATTGTTTTTATACTTTATCTGGGAATTCTCCTGAAGTAATGCATAAGTTAATGATGTAGCTAAGTAGGTACAGCTTTTATTATTTTAGTGCTCACATCATCATAACCGCCCCCTAATTACCTAACTCGCAACAGGTTTGCGACAGGCGTAAATCTCGCGGTGATTGCTGTTGTTGCGAAACTATATTTGGTCTGTGGCAGACTCCGTTTTATATGGTCAACTCTAGTTTAGTCTGTTGCGCCTATTATATACTCTGTGGTTTATAATTAAAAAAGATAAGTCTGTAAAAATACTCTATGATGAAAAAGTGTGTGTAAAATAATGTGAAAATAAATGGACGCCCTTTAGCCTTTTAACTCGATTTAATCTCGTTTAATCTCCATATCACCCGAACCTAATAGATGAATCAAGACATCAAACACTAAAACACAATATATGGCGACCGCATTGGATGAAGATATGGAGAAATCGGTAAAGTTAAGAGGTGTGCTACGAGGCCAATTTACTAAGAAAGTAAGCGGTTTTGATGCATTAATGGCTACTCCAACACCTGAAATCACTGAAATAGAAGCCAATTTCAAGGCGATAAAACAGCAATATGAAAAAATAGAGCAGTTGGACGAAACTATACAAAAGATCATGATAGAAGGTCCAGAAGAGAAATTACTGAAGGAGTGTGAAGAAGTAGACAGATATAGAACCACATGGCTCCTTATAGAGTCCAAATATGACTTTTTCACATCAAAATCCAAAAAGAATAGTTCTCAATTTACCGAAAATAAACAACGATTAAAATTACCTCAGCTGGCAATACCTCAGTTTGATGGGGAATTAAAATCGTGGCTTCCTTTCTGGGGTCAGTTCCGGAAAATTGACGAAGATAGCAACTTGGACCCAGAAGACAAGTTCGTGTATTTACTGCAAGCAATTACAATAAACACGGAAGCTAGACAGTTGGTAGAAAGCTACCCAATCAGTATCGTTACACCCCCCATTTATATGGTATATTATTTACTTAGTGTTATATTTGTTGATAGCATCTCCTCATAGATTGCTTTGGGATGTATAGTATATGGAGGGTGCAGCGAAACATATGCAAGTAAAGAGTATAAATGTGTGCCTCTCATACCTTAACTTAATATTTGTGTGTGGGTTCTCGTATCCTTCACCTTCCCTCTCCCTTGTGGTTGATTTGCTTCGCCTTTGTGTATGTAAGTGTCACTCTAGGTCAACGTTCTTCATCTGTGGAGTTTATGGTACGATGACACCGACTGTCTACTCGGTGCCATCGCACATAGGGCTCCGTTGTGTCACACACACAACGTAGCCCTCTCGTTAATTAGTCACCTCACCAGTTATCTATTGAGAAAGAAGATCAATTAGTATTATGGAACCGCACCATACCATGCGCCATATTAGTTAGACTCCGTTGCACCTTAGCGGCTGCAACGGCTCATCCGCCTGGGTCTACACCGCATTGCGCTAGATGTTACCTCCAGGACTTGGTTTAATTACATGTACATGTTGTTAGGTTTTATTGCGTTACCACTTCTATGCGGTAACGACCTGCAGTCAATATCGCGTTACGCTAGATATTACTACGAGGCTTCTCTGTTTCTCTTAGGTACTGACCAGTTCGATCCATTCACGACGTGATACGTGAGCTCGAAACTTGTCTATTTGTTTATTCACCGCCATATCCAGATCAACCCTAGTTGATCTGTATACTAGCCGGCATGACTTACTTAAGATATCTGGTGAAATGTAAAAGCGTTACCACGCGTGTATTTTGAAGATACAGTAAATACTCAGCATATACTTAGAACACTTAAGATACTTTAGAATACTTAGGAATACTTAGCTTTCGTTACTCGTAGCACTAGCTTTTTACTTGGATTAAAACTTTGTATTAAACTTGAGAAAACAAAACAACATCGTTTTGAAAAGACGCTCCATGAAAAAACTTACCTCAGAGTATATAAAATCATAGAGTTGATGGTCTATGCGCGGAGTCTTGGAGTTGCCATTATTAAGAATAGTTTATGGTGCCTTCGCGACCCTTCGTCGCGACACACCCCGCCGAAAAGGCTTAAAGAAGTGATACTAAGTTGAGCGTCCATTCCCTTATCTTCTCTAGGGCTTTAATGGCCGCGCCTCTCTTATGTCTTGTTTCAATGTCATTGTTAGCAATTTCTTTTTGACCTTCCTCATTCTCTTCTAAACTTGACCTTTCAGGCTCTTTCTCACTCAGTACTTCTTCGTCAGCATTAACAGGAATTTCATCCGTAGTGTTAGGAACATTTTCTTTAATACTGGTTACTTCACGGGCAGGTATTGGATTTATAGTAATGGATCTTGTTTCAAGCTCTGGAGGATGGTATCTACTAGTCGCCACAAGTCTAGGATAGGGCAGGTTTTCTTCCTCATCAATTTCAAGAGGGTAAAGGTGTGTTATTGATCTTGTGAATTCTTTATCACCAACCTTTACTTTGGCTACTCTGCACAAACCATCGACTCCCTTCACTAGTGAGATAATTTTTCCCACCCTCCAGTCTTCACGGTTTTTTGAATCTCCTCTTATTTGCACAATTTGCCCTACTTCTGGTTCAATTTTCGAAGTTACTCTAGGTTCTTTAGGTGAGTGCTGATACCTTTCTCTAAGGCTTGTTAAGTATCTATTTGTGAACATGTCTTTGAACTCTTGTAGGATGATCAGTGCTCTTTTCCAGCTTTTGACGAGTTCTGTTTTAGTTACAGCACCAGTACATACAGATTTTCCTTGGGAAGCATTTGTCGTGATACATTTTCCCATTGTGAGAAAATCTGACGGTTTTAGGATGTGATCCAGCTCTGAGTCTACACAAGTAAGTGGTCTCGTATTTATGACAGCTTCTAATTCCTTTACAACTGTAGCCAGTTGAGTGTCCTTCAAGAGATGTTTCTGTAAAGTTCTTTTCATAAGTTTTTTACAATCCCAACGAGTCTTTCATAAAATCCGCCGAACCAGGGTGCCAGTTGCGGAATGAATCGCCATTTTATTTTGTTGTCTATGCAATACTGACTTGACAGTATTTCTGCCATCAATTTAAAATAAAGTGCATTATCTGAAGTAATGAGTGTTGGCACTCCTCTGCTAGACATCATTCTACGCAGGGCAAGTAATCCTTCTTGTGCTGTTAAATCCTGGACAACCTCAAGATGTAAAGCTCTGACAGCTAGGCAGGTATAGATACATATCAAACGTTTGACAGCTCCATTACCGTTGTCAACTAATAGCGGACCCATCAGGTCAACTCCGACAAAATTGAACGTGGAGCTGAAATTAACTCTCTCCGGAGGCAGTGCTGGCGTGGGAGGTGCCTTAAATGGACCCCCACCATGCTTCTTGCATTTAGGACATCGTTTCAGAAGTTTCTGCACTTGACTCTTCCCTTGAGGTATCCAGTAGAGGTTTCGGATCAAGCTCAGTGTATGATTTGCACCAACATGGTAATTGCGCTCGTGAGTCTTTATTATTATGTTGTTGGTGAAGTCACAGTCCTTTGGGATGAGAATTGGGTAACGTTTATCAAACGACCAATCTGCATTCCCTAGTCGTCCTTTACAACGCAATATTCCATCAGTATCTTTAAATAATCTTAAATTTCGACTCAAATCTGTATCCTTTCCTTGAACCTCCAGGGTAAAATATTGAGCTTGTAAACGTTTGATTTCTTCAAATTTATTTAACGTTTGTCCTTCTCGTTGATCTTCGCGATTATTGTGTTCAGTATTCTCATTAGAATATTGTTCTATTTCCATCATAGACTCTATATGATCTTCCTTCGATAGACCCTCCCGAGTCAAGAGAGAACCGACGTTGTCGGGCCTAACGTCCGGTGGCCATGACTCAGGATCTTCTGTAATAAAGTCTGGTCCAGAAAGCCATCTCATCTTTTCTTCTGTCGAGTTGGTAGGTTTAGTTGCTACATCTGCAGGATTTTGTTCAGAAGGAACATGTTTTATGATTACATTTTTAATTGATTTTATTTCCTTTATTCTTCTAGCTACAAACGGTGGTAGCAGTTTATCTGACTTTATCCATTCAATAACAATCTGACTATCAGTCCACAATATCGTTTGAACAATTTCTAATTGCAGGTTTTTGACAACAAATTTAATTAGTCTGCTTCCGATGAGTACAGCTAAAAGCTCTAAGCGTGGAATTTTTAGACTGTCTTGATCTTTTACAGGTACTAATCGTGACTTTCCTATGATGAAATTCTTCTCGTTCCCTTGAACGACATATACTGCCGCAGCATATGCCTTCAAAGAAGCATCACAAAAACAATGTAGGGTATATTCACTCCTGGTTGAGGTCTTTATGTAGCGTCTGCTCAAAGATATATTTTTCACATTGCTCAAGTCTTTGCTTACTGATTGTGACCATTTTTCAATCATCTCTTGGGGTAAGGTTGTATCCCATTTAATCTTACTTTTCCAAAGTTCTTGTAAAAATAATTTTGCTGATAGTAAGTAAGGTGCTGCATATGAGCATAGATCATATACGGACGCGATTACTCTAAGAACGTCTCGTTTGGTGGTTACGTTGGTGTTCACGTTTTTGAATCTCAGTTGAAGAGTGTCCTCTTTTATGTTCCAGTCTAGACCTAGGACCTTTACTACTTCATCCTTACAGGCATCCTGTATGTGTTGCATGACCTTTGCGCTGTTGGAACTCCATGCCCTTAAATTCATGGATATCTCTTGAAATGTTTCTTTGGAATCTTTATGTAGTTCTAACGCTTTAGAATTAGATTCTACTCCAGTGACAAGATTGTCCACGTATATAGCATCAGCTAAGTTCTTGATTTCAGGTTTTTCTGCCTTTGAAAGGTGATGTTTTATTGTTGCACTTAACAAAAATGGACTTGAGATTACTCCGAATGGAACTCTGCAGAATCTCAAGTGTAGGAGATTATCCATCGTCACTGGTTTATTTATGTCTTTCAACCATAAAAATCTGGTGACGTCACGATCAGTAGTGTGCAAAGCGATTTGTAGGAACGCTTTCTCAATATCAGCTGTTACCCCGATTTTATGAGTTCTAAACTTTATAAGTAGTCCAGTTAGGTCTTCTAGTAAAAGTGGTCCACAGTACAGACATTCATTCAAACTTTTATTTTCCTTTGTCTTGGCACTTGCATCATACACAATTCGTATGGGTTTGTCCGAATGTTGAATACCATGATGAGGTAAATAATGTACTACCTTTGAGGTTTCCTTAGTGTTAGGTACGTGTTCAACGATTTCACAGTTTATTTGCTGTTTTATTGTTTGATCATATGAGATTAAAATTTCTGGATCTAATCGTTTCATCAAACTCACCAAGCGCCCATAGGCTAATCCAAAATTACTCGGTAGATTAGGTGGATATTCTTTCCATGGCCAGTTTACAGTGTATCTACCATTTATGTACTTGGTAGTCTCATTGAAGCTGTGGATTGCTTGTTCCTCTTTAGTGACCTTTGGAGAGTCGACGATGCCAATGGACTCTAATTCCCATAGACTCTTTATGTTTCCATAGTCTAAAGGTAAGTCGGGTTGACTTAATCCAATATTCAAACTGGTTTGAAAATATGTTACAACCGATAGTTCTCCTTGTTGGGCTGGTTTAGAATCCAATTGACCACTTAGAATCCATCCAAATTTAGACTTCACTAGGTATAGTTTCTGCCCTATTTTCTTCTTTTCATCAGAGATTAATGAGAAATAATAATCGTTTCCGATAAGTATGTCTACTTGATCATTTAACGACCCATCATCAGCTATAATGAAGTCATGGTCCGGAATCTCTTGGTTTAGTTTATGGAATGATATTCCATTTGTTATTGATTCCACACAGTTTGCATAGAGTGTAACATTTTCTTTCATTCGTGTCTTTAATTGAAGTTTTACCAAAGGACTTTCTATTTCTTGGGGGGTTTTCGCACCAAATGTGAAAATGGTAAGCAAATTTTCTTCTATAATTGGTAAGCATAATTTTTTCGCAAGTCTTTTACATATGTAGGATCTTTGTGAACCCGAATCCAGTAACAAACGACAACTTTCTTGTTTCGTACCTCCTTCTTTGGTCGCTGTTACAACTGCTGTTTGTAATATAGTACATCCTCTTTCATTTGATACAGTTAATGTAGCTTCTCCCGGAACCCTTTTGGGACATAAAGCTCTGTTATGTTGCCCTTGGCTTTTACAATATACACATGTGTGTCCTTTGGTACAACTCTTGAAGTTGTGTCCTTCCCGGAAGCATACAAAACAGCGTTTCTTCAATTTAAACTTTCTTTCTTTTAAAGTTTTGAATTTGTCACATCGGTCATTATAGTGATTGCCATCGCAGAAAATGCAAGAAAGTTTTTGTCTTTTCTTTCTTGAATCTTCTTTAGCATTGTTGTTTTTATTGGTCCTTTCATGTTTAAATTCAAATTTCCTTTTGTTAGAGAATTTTGTCGCTCCTTTATATGTGGGTGTATAATCGTTCCTTTTAAATTTCCTTTCATTAAACCTTTTACTTGGTTGTATTTTTTGCCCTTTATTTTCTTGTGTCACGTGGAGTGTCTCAGTTGTAAATCGACTGGTGTCGTTAGTTTGGTTTTCTTGTGCAATTCTACTTGCATCTTCCTTTGCAGAAACAATGATTTCTAGCTGTTTCCTCATGTCTTCAACCGAATCTGTTTTTAAAGCCATTTTCATTTCATAAATTACTTCTGAAGGGAATTTTTCTATAATTATAAATCTTAAATGGTGGTGGTTGGTGTCTTGTCCTAGTGAATTAAGCACTCTGATATGTCTCTCTATTTCATTGAGTGTTCTGCGACAATCCTCGGCGGTCTTGTCAGCAGCCTTCACTTTATACAAAGCTGCATAATGAGCATCGACTATATGGCTTTCTTTTCCATAACGTTCTTTAAGTGTCCTTACTGCTATTCCGTAGTTTTTGTTTGTAGTTTCGAAACCTTCTATAAGCTTCTTTGCCTCTCCAGTTAGTGACGCTTTTAAATATAATAATTTATCGACGTCAGGCAAGCTGCGGCTGTCAATATTTGATGCAAAATGGTCCCAAAACTCTTGCCACCCTAGTATATTTCCTCCATATTCAGGTAAGCTCAGCTTAGGCAGCTTACTCGATATTGCATTGTTAGAATTTTCCGAGGTTCTTTTACAGTTTTTAATTTTACAGATCAGTTCCGTGAGGACTTCTTCAGACTCTAATTGGATAGTGCTGAACCTAGATATGTCATCAGCAGATGGTTCCGTGCTCATACGAAAGTACTGATTTAGTTCTGTCGAGAATCGAGAATGGAAGGTTTCTAATTTTTTGCATATTATTTCAGCTTCTTTTTTCTCATCGTCATTTATTTCTCCCTTTGAGAGTAATTGTTTACATTGAACAGTAAGATTTTCAATGCGGGAAATAATATCTTGTAATCTAGCTACGAGTACCGATTCCATGTCCACCTGGAAGTACAGTGTTTACCCTCATAACATTTGACAATAATTACTTTAACCTTTGGTTACACGTATGAACATAGACGTATATGTCGGATTAAGTCTCATAAGAAATTAGATGATGTTTATTTATAGTCATTGGTCCACTCGGATGTCACCCCGATGTGTACATATAGATATTCTTGAAAACAATTTTCCTATTGATAGTAAACTAGTATTAATACGCATTAATAAAGCAGTGTAATTTGAAAAGTTCAAAAGAATTTTTTAATATATCAAATGTCAATTGAAAATAGTATAGTTTCAAAAAGTTTTCACTTTTTTATAAGAAAATGTTTTTGCCAACTGTACTTTATGTACCTGACTGTATTCTACTAATGAACTTCAATAGATACTCTCTAATGTAATAAACTGCTCAAAGTGTAAAACGAATGCCATTAAAATGTTTTATTATCGGCAGGCATCCCTAATCCAAACATATGATATTTACTTATACAAGAGAAAAATCAGTCAGCACTCATTGAAATAATCTGTTTGTAATTATCCGCTTGATTCATGCTCAGATAATGCAATTAAACTAAAACTTAAAAGTCAGGAAAAGTTTAAATAATACTTAATCATAATAAGTTGATAAGTAGGTACTCAAATGAATTTGCAATGAACATGTAAGATGGTAGGTTAATAACCTTTGTGCTATAATTTTCTCTCTGTTATGTTTCTGTTATAGGTATGTATTGTACACTAAACATGTAGTATCATCAGTCCAGTACATTCTACTTGTGCATACCTAACTCTAACTCCACCCAACAAAAATGCACAATAGGTACCTACTTACCTATCTCACAAATTACGTAGGTACAACATGTAAGTATAAATATTTCTATTTTGAACAGTTCCCTGCTTAGTTAACCTTTCGTGAGGCTTCCCTGATAGTTTTTGAAAATGGTAATGTCTATCTGAGAGACGCCATCGTATTTGCCGGCTTATGACCGGTTATCCGATGCTGGCTCTTAGCTTATGGTTTAGTTTAGTTTTTAGGTAAGTACTCCACAGTTATGTCCAAACTTTGCATTAGATGTGCATTTGCTTATAGCATTACTACCTTTTAGCACAATATCGTAATTGAAACAGTAATGGTATTTTTCGATTTTACCATCTTATTTAGAAAAAACAAAACACTAACACTATACGATAAATAGCTTTGAGACTTACTTGATTTCGTCGCTGCTAGTTAATTATTGTAAAGTAGCAGCATATCACTGGTAAATTCACTTATTTATAAATTCAAAAGTTTTATCATTTTCGCGGCAACTAAGTTATCGAGAAAAAAAACTATGGCGCACAGAACACAGAACATTCGGTTCGGCCGTGTGCTGGCGTCCCCGTGAAAAAAGTGGGCGGAAGTAAGTAGTCAGACGCGTTTACTTCCCTATAATATTATAAATGCGATGGTAGTTTCGTTATATTATCTCTGATCATTAAAATTATTTTAGGTAATTTTACTTAACATTTGGTATATAACATTGAGAAATGTTACGAAACAAATAAAATTAAAATCGTACTTGTTCGTAACTCAAGTACCATAACCATAATCATCTGCCATTTTGAAATTCGGATGTCAATAAATGATCGAATTAAATTGTTTGTAGAATACGATTAATACTACAGCCAATTCTCGTAATCCTCGCTGGCTTTAATTAATTTTAGATTACATATAAAGCACACTGAGATGAAAATATTGTCGTAAAATATTGTCAAATAAAGCAGGATATTATCATGATTATCAGTCGCAATTTTTCAAACGTGGCACTCAGCGCCATCTATGTTTTCAGTTAGGCAACTCCTCTAGATATATAAGATATAAGATTTTCCATGTATTACTCTGATACAAATTACAAACAAGCATTTTCTTTTTTATTGATAATGATGTCAAAATACTCACAGTATGAGATACAGGAAGGTGAAGGCACAAATATATCCCAGCGCATCTCCACCATATCGTTACACCCCCCATTTATATGGTATATTATTTACTTAGTGTTATATTTGTTGATAGCATCTCCTCATAGATTGCTTTGGGATGTATAGTATATGGAGGGTGCAGCGAAACATATGCAAGTAAAGAGTATAAATGTGTGCCTCTCATACCTTAACTTAATATTTGTGTGTGGGTTCTCGTATCCTTCACCTTCCCTCTCCCTTGTGGTTGATTTGCTTCGCCTTTGTGTATGTAAGTGTCACTCTAGGTCAACGTTCTTCATCTGTGGAGTTTATGGTACGATGACACCGACTGTCTACTCGGTGCCATCGCACATAGGGCTCCGTTGTGTCACACACACAACGTAGCCCTCTCGTTAATTAGTCACCTCACCAGTTATCTATTGAGAAAGAAGATCAATTAGTATTATGGAACCGCACCATACCATGCGCCATATTAGTTAGACTCCGTTGCACCTTAGCGGCTGCAACGGCTCATCCGCCTGGGTCTACACCGCATTGCGCTAGATGTTACCTCCAGGACTTGGTTTAATTACATGTACATGTTGTTAGGTTTTATTGCGTTACCACTTCTATGCGGTAACGACCTGCAGTCAATATCGCGTTACGCTAGATATTAC
This sequence comes from Ennomos quercinarius, assembly GCA_910589525.2. Taxonomy (NCBI): domain Eukaryota; kingdom Metazoa; phylum Arthropoda; class Insecta; order Lepidoptera; family Geometridae; genus Ennomos; species Ennomos quercinarius. The sequence goes on from OU342502.1 coordinate 3,131,053, forward strand.
TACGAGGCTTCTCTGTTGCTCATAGGTACTGACCAGTTCGATCCATTCACGACGTGATACGTGAGCTCGAAACTTGTCTATTTGTTTATTCACCGCCATATTCAGATCAACCCTAGTTGATCTGTATACTAGCCGGCATGACTTACTTAAGATGTCTGGTGAAATGTAAAAGCGTTACCACGCGTGTATTTTGAAGATACAGTAAATACTCAGCATATACTTAGAACACTTAAGATACTTTAGAATACTTAGGAATACTTAGCTTTCGTTACTCGTAGCACTAGCTTTTTACTTGGATTAAAACTTTGTATTAAACTTGAGAAAACAAAACAACATCGTTTTGAAAAGACGCTCCATGAAAAAACTTACCTCAGAGTATATAAAATCATAGAGTTGATGGTCTATGCGCGGAGTCTTGGAGTTGCCATTATTAAGAATAGTTTATGGTGCCTTCGCGACCCTTCGTCGCGACAATCAGTGCAGAAAATTATATACAATGTATCCAGCATCTGAAGTCGAGATATGCAAGGGAAGACCTACAGACGCAGCTTTATGTGAGAGAATTATTATCACTCATCATTACAAAAGATGAAACTACCAGTCTCACATATTTATTTGACAAAGTAAATGCCCAACTGCGCTCATTAGAGACATTAGGTGTCACAAAGAAAAATGCGGCTTTCATTGTACCCATGATTGAATCAGCTCTGCCTGAAGAAACATTAAAAGCATGGCAACGAACAGGAACTCGCAAAAATGACATGGAAGTTGAACTGAATAACTTACTGAGTTTCCTTCAATCAGAAGTTGAAAATGACCAACGGATCAAAATGGCTCGGGGAAGTATGATATATAAACAAGGAAATAAAGAGTTAAATATTCCACCAACTGCCAGCTGCTTAGTATCAGTGCCAATACAGAAGAATGAAAATAAAAATACATGTATATGGTGCGATAAAGAAAATCATAATAGTATTGAATGTTACAAGGTTCAAAAATTGTCACTGACAGAAAGAAAAGATATAATTTATAAGAAGAGAGCTTGTGGCATCTGTTTAAAAAAGGGAAATTTTTATAAAAATTGCAAGTCAAATATAAAGTGTCTGTTATGTATGAAGAGGCATTCAACAATTTTATGTACAGCACAGACACAGAAGCCAGATAAAGAAGAAAAAGAATTAAAAGCCTCATGCACTACAGCTTCATCAGCTTCTTCAACAGCTGCTCATGAACAAACCGTGACTTTACTACAGACTGTTGTTGTCAACATTGAAAACGCAGGAAAAGCAATACCTGTAAGAGTACTGTTCGACAGTGGCTCACAACGTAGCTACATCAAAGAAGATATTGTGAAAAAGCTACAGCTTCCAGTTGAAAAAGAAGAGGTACTCACCCATTCACTGTTCGGCGGTGTGCAGACCAACTCCAAAGTTCACAAAGTGTACAACATCAAGATCAAGACTTTGGACAGCAGCTACTCAACAAATATAATGGCCCTCAGCCAAAACATACTGTGTAACAATGTACCTAAATTCAGCTCAAACCCTAGTTTGAATAATTTACTGAAAAATAACCATATTACCCTGACAGATAATAATGAACATAATCAGGAAATAGGACTTCTTATAGGGGCTGACTATTTAGGGTTGTTTTTAACAGGGCAAATAATACATCTGCAACAAAATGGGTTGGTAGCTGTTTACACCAAATTAGGTTGGACTCTGCAAGGCAAACAGGTGAGTGCAAATGTCAATAATATAACCACAACTTTATTTTGCACTAATACCAACAATGATTTGACAGGTTACTGGTCGCTGGAGGCGTTGGGAATACAGGATCCTGCGGAAATGAAGTCAAAGGAGACAGCTGCTAATGAGGTGATGGCATCTTTTGAAGAGTCTATAAAAAGGAATGAAGAAAATAGATATGAGGTAAAAATTCCATTTAAAACTGGTCATGAGGATTTATTACCAAATTATAACACTGCAAAAAGACGGCTTGACTCAACTACTCAAAGAATTATTTCTAGTGGTAAATTTACTGAATATCATGAGATTTTTGAAGAATGGCATAAGTTAGGTATAATAGAAAAATTGCCAGACTCAGATATTGATCATAATAAAGGTCACTACCTACCACATAGAGCCGTAGTAAAGGAATCCAGTTTAACTTGTTCACTAAATAAAGAAATATCAAGGCTTGTTTATAAAAACTATTCGAAGACTCTTAGGCGTTGCATTTCCCGATCTCACCAAATATGTAGTTCAAAATATATCAACAAAGCGAGTAATAAGTGCAGGGCTGTTTGGCAGATCATTAAATCTCACACTGCATCATCATCACCCACACAAAGCTGCATAGAAAAGATACATTTTAACGGGAATGTATTTACGAACCCTAAGGATATTGCTTCTACTTTTAATAACTTCTTTGTTGATATCTCAAGCAAAAATACCGCTTCAACCGTTTCCAGTAAATACTCTTTACCTTCAAGTTGCGGGTCTAGCATATTCTTAAGGCCAACATGCCCAGATGAAGTAATGGGAATTATAAATACCCTGAGAGACTCTTTGGCTTTTGGTTATGATGAACTTCCAACTCATTTAATAAAAAGAATCGCCGTTCACATTTCGCCTTCCTTGAGTCATATTATAGATTTATCATTTGCTCAGGGAGTTTTTCCAGAACGTCTTAAATACTCTATTGTGAAACCTCTATTTAAAAAAGGGTCCGTGCACGACGTGAATAACTATAGACCGATTACGCTTATTCCGGTACTATCAAAAATTATAGAGAAAGCTATGCTGAAACGATTAGAAGAATTCTTAGACAAATACCGAATCATATGTCCTGAACAAAACGGATTCCGAAAGGACAGATCAACCACGTTAGCAAACTTTAAATTAATGAAATATGTTACAGAATGTGTGGATTGCAGAAAATCCGTGGTAGCACTGTTTTTTGATATGAGGAAAGCTTTTGATTTCGTTCACCATGAGCTCCTGTTAAACAAATTGTATCAACAAGGTATCAGAGGTTCTGCTTATGACTGGTTTAAATCTTATTTAGGTAACAGAATGCAATGTACGGAAATAAATTGCATTGAACAAAAGAGTAAATTAAAATTAGCGCATAGATCTGATTATAGAAAAAATAGTTTTGGGGTCCCTCAGGGATCTATACTTGGCCCGGTATTGTTCTTGCTGTATATTAATGATTTACCAGACGTGACAAATCACAATTCAATCTTATTTGCAGATGATACCACAATTCTAATTAATAATAAACATAATAGTATTCCTGAATTTGAGGCTGACATTAATAATACAGTAAATTCAATAGTGACTTGGCTAAATTCAAATAATCTTATTGTAAATATTGACAAAACTAGAATGATGCAATTTTATTCTGTAAAAGGTGGTCCCCTTGGTCTCGACATTAGGTACAAAAACGTAAAAATAAAAGACGTAAATTCTATGAAGTTCTTGGGTATCAATTTAGATAATAATCTGAATTGGGGTGTGCATATTCAAGACATTTGCACCAGGTTGAATAGGTTTGTATTTGAATTACGACGTATCAGAGAAACCACCTCACTGGAATCGGCCCTGAAAGCATATCATGGATATGTCGGTGCAATCCTTCAATATGGCGTATTGTTGTGGGGTAATTCTTCTGATCTTAACAGAGTATTTGTGATACAAAAAAAATGTCTAAGAGCTATGTGGGGTGCTGACTACCTGGATTCATGCAAACCGATTTTTAATCAGTTAAAAATATTAACTCTACCTTGTATTTACATAAAAAATGTGTCCATATTTGTGAAAAAATACCCAGAGTTCTTTAAAACAAATCAAGAGTTGCGTGAAAGACAACTCAGAAGCCAATTTAGTCGCCAATTATATATTCCACATTGTAGACTAGCGTTGAGCAAAAAAAATGCATTCTTCATGGCTATAAAAATTTATAATGCTCTTCCTGACGAGTTAAAGACAATGACTATATCTAGATTTAAATACAATTTGCACAAATGGCTACTCGAACAATGTTTTTACTCATTGAATGATTTTGTTAAATAGCTGCGATAAATGACCTAGCTGAATTTTGTAGGATTTCTAATGTAATTATGACCTTATATTATAAGTAAAATAGTGTTTAATTTTAATGATTGACAAATTTTTATGGGTACCTTTTATATTAATTTATGTTAACTTTGCATTCTTTTGATCTTTGTTATTTACTTATTTTGTAATACTAGTCTATGCCTGTATTAATAATATTTGCATGCCTTATTTTAAGGTAAAACATAACTGGACATCAATTTTGTAACATCATTATCTATTGACATATGTTTAAGCAAATAAATTTCATTTCATTTCATTTCATTTCATTTCATTTCATTTCATTTCATTTCATTTCACTGAGGCCAGTCTTCGACGCCTCAGCGAAAGACCGCAATGGCTTATGTCTGAATGCTTGTTTAGAAAAGGGGATTAATCTAATAGATCTCATCCCTAACTTATTAATTGGATTTAGAACAGGAGCTATTGGGGTGACAGCTGATATTCAAAAGGCTTTTTTACAAATCAGCTTACCTACTGATGACAGAAATTATTTAAAATTTCTTTGGTGGGAAAATGAAAGTCTTCAGAAGGTAGTAACTTACCGACATTGTCGCGTGGTATTCGGACTTACTTCAAGTCCATTTTTATTGTCAGCTACGCTCATACACCATCTCCGTGATGCAAAGAGTCCAAATGCAGAGCTGCTGAAGAATTCATGGTACGTAGATAATTGCCTCACAAGTTTGGATACTGAGGAGGAAACTTTAAATTTTATTCAGGAATCCAAACAGATCATGCAGTCGGCCAAGTTCAATCTACGTATGTGGGTGACCTCTCCGCTGAAAATAAATGAAGCAGGTAAGGATGTCATTTCAGTTTTAGGTCTTAATTGGGACACACAGGCAGATAACCTCTACAGTAACTCAACTAACTTACCTGACTTCAGCGATGTCCAGAGAGTCACAAAGAGAGAGCTTTTGTCAATCACACAAAAAATATGGGATCCTATTGGATACACAGCCCCGGTAATGTTAATACCCAAACTAATTTTACAAGAAACCTGGCGGCGAGAATTACAGTGGGATGAGTCTCTATCGTCTGATTTACTAGATAATTTTTTAGACTGGTATAAATACCTCACTTACCTCAATGACTGCAAAATCCCAAGGAGGTTAACGGCAGCTAATATAAAAGAAAGTGAGTTAAGTCTTCATTTATTTTGCGATGCTAGTAAAGATGGGTATGCAGCAGGTGTACTACTCAGAGCTGAAAAGGACCGCAAGGTAACGGTACAGTTAATACTAGCTAAGGCAAGAGTTACACCACCTAAAAATATAAGTATACCAAGGTTGGAACTGTTAGCTGCATTGATAGGCTCACGACTTTTGTCTCAAGTAAAAGAAAATACAGATTTTAAAAATTGCATTACATACTGCTGGACAGACTCTAGTGTAGTATTGTGCTGGATAAAAAGACAGTTACATCTAAATAATTTTGTAGGTAACAGAATAAAAGAAATTAGAAAGCACACTGAATCCACCGATTGGCGACACATTTCAGGAAGCGAGAACTGGGCAGATCTGGCGTCCAGGGGCTGCACGGCGAAGATCCTTTTTGAATGCAGCTGGTGGGAAGGTCCTGCATGGCTGCGCCTCGCGCCAGATGAGTGGCCCCGCTCCGAAGTTGTTGTCGATGAAAGAGCTGTACAAGCTGAAACTAGGAAAACCGTATGTAATGTACAAGTTTGTTCTGATGAGAATTTCCTAGACAATATTCAAAAGTATTTCTCTAAATATACAAAGGTAATCAGAACAGTTGCATGGATACTAAGATATATGTATAACCTAAAACATGCAAATAACAAAAAGAAGGGAGAAATTACATATAGTGAGTATGAAAATGCTGAAAAGAAAGTAATAAAGCTAATTCAGGAAGCAAGCCAGGAATGTATAGGCAAAGATGGCAGAAATATAACTAAATACATTGATGAGGAAGGTCTAATAAGAATAAAAACTAAACTTACCTTATCAGATTTCCCTGAGAGCACTCGGGCACCTTATCTTCTGCCAGCAAAGAATCCTGTGGTCAAAATGATGGTGAGACAGCGCCATCAACAGCTGCAGCATGCAGGTACTGACCAACTCATTGTTGATCTACGTGGGAGATTCTGGATCGTAGGAGTGAGACGCCTCGTCAAATCGGTAATCTCCAGCTGTATTATATATAAATAAAAGATACCGTTCGAAACCTGGACAGGCGCCTACTGCTCCACTACCTCCGGAGAGAATTATAAGTTCTGCTCCTTTCCAGACTACTGGAGTAGATTTAGCTGGTCCGCTTATGTTACGCAACGGCGAGAAAGTTTGGATAGTGCTATATACATGCGCCGTATATAGAGCGGTGCATTTAGAATTAACACGCTCCTTGTCCACAGAAGCATTTATTATGACGTTGAGGAGGTTTATAGCACGCCGCGGCCGTGGTGAGATTTTTATGTCAGATCAGGGGACCAATTTCCATGGTACCAGGTCTCTACTTTCCTCTATTGATTGGGAGGAGGTTCAGCGTGTGTCCACCATACGCCGTATTCATTGGAAAATGAACGCTCCTACTGCGGCCTGGTGGGGTGGTTTTTGGGAATGCCTGATACGAGTTATGAAAGATTTATTACGCCGGATCATAGGTAATGCATCACTGAATTATGACGAGCTGGAGACAATACTTTGTGAGTGTGAAGCGGTGATGAATGGCAGGCCCCTGACATATATTAATGACGACAAAGGTATTTGTTTGGAGCCTCTAACACCTGCACATTTTATACAACCAGCTAGTCAGCCTGTCGCTGAAGTAAGCGATCTTGATTTAATTGATAGTAATAGCTTGAACAATAGACTGAAGTTTATACAGATGATACGGGAACAATTCAAGGAGAGATTTAAGGCGGAATATCTAACGTTACTCGTTCAAAAAGGTAAGGAAATACAAACTAATTTAAAGGAAGGAGACATTGTTTTATTAGAAACACCAGAGAAAAGAATAAGGTGGCCATTAGGTATTATTCAAAAGTTAATTGCAGGTAGAGACGGGATAGAAAGAACAGCGGAGGTGAGAACCTCAACAGGTACTAAAATTAGACCTATTCAACGCCTGTATAATTTAGAGATTAAAAATAACGACATACTATTACCTTCTCCAATTTCAAGGTTAGGTACTCCTGGTAATGCAGATCTTGCAGCTCGAGCACCAACTAATTCTGAGAAATCGGAGTCTGATGGAGAAAATGACGAAGTCTTACCTACAGCCTCTATGCAACCACAATCTTCACGCTGTGGTAGACAGGTAAAGATTCCAAGTAAGTTCAATATTTACCAAAGGTATTAAATTGAGCCTAGGGTATCAATGTTTTTGCCAACTATCTTGTTCAAATTATCTGTCAGAGTTCTTAAATAAGGTTTAATTGTAATGGTAATAAAATAATGGGAATGTTAAAATTAGTACTAAGGATGGAAGTACCTACTTAGGTTTATAATTTTACTGATATAATTTAAACGAATGTAATACCCATTGTTTAATGTACCTATTATATTAATGGATACTTTGTTTTTATGTTTCGATTTCTATTTTTCTATGATAAAATGTTATCGGTGTTAATTGAACATAAAAATGTTATCGTGACACCCCCCATTTATATGGTATATTATTTACTAAGTGTTATATTTGTTGATAGCATCTCCTCATAGATTGCTTTGGGATGTATAGTATATGGAGGGTGCAGCGAAACATATGCAAGTAAAGAGTATAAATGTGTGCCTCTCATACCTTAACTTAATATTTGTGTGTTGGTTCTCGTATCCTTCACCTTCCCTCTCCCTTGTGGTTGATTTGCTTCGCCTTTGTGTATGTAAGTGTCACTCTAGGTCAACGTTCTTCATCTGTGGAGTTTATGGTACGATGACACCGACTGTCTACTCGGTGCCATCGCACATAGGGCTCCGTTGTGTCACACACACAACGTAGCCCTCTCGTTAATTAGTCACCTCACCAGTTATCTATTGAGAAAGAAGATCAATTAGTATTATGGAACCGCACCATACCATGCGCCATATTAGTTAGACTCCGTTGCACCTTAGCGGCTGCAACGGCTCATCCGCCTGGGTCTACACCGCATTGCGCTAGATGTTACCTCCAGGACTTGGTTTAATTACATGTACATGTTGTTAGGTTTTATTGCGTTACCACTTCTATGCGGTAACGACCTGCAGTCAATATCGCGTTACGCTAGATATTACTACGAGGCTTCTCTGTTTCTCTTAGGTACTGACCAGTTCGATCCATTCACGACGTGATACGTGAGCTCGAAACTTGTCTATTTGTTTATTCACCGCCATATCCAGATCAACCCTAGTTGATCTGTATACTAGCCGGCATGACTTACTTAAGATATCTGGTGAAATGTAAAAGCGTTATCACGCGTGTATTTTGAAGATACAGTAAATACTCAGCATATACTCAGAACACTTAAGATACTTTAGAATACTTAGGAATACTTAGCTTTCGTTACTCGTAGCACTTTAGCTTTTTACTTGGATTAAAACTTTGTATTAAACTTGAGAAAACAAAACAACATCGTTTTGAAAAGACGCTCCATGAAAAAACTTACCTCAGAGTATATAAAATCATAGAGTTGATGGTCTATGCGCGGAGTCTTGGAGTTGCCATTATTAAGAATAGTTTATGGTGTCTTCGCGACCCTTCGTCGCGACACACCCCGCCGAAAAGGCTTAAAGAAGTGATACTAAGTTGCGCGTCCATTCCCTTATCTTCTCTAGGGCTTTAATGGCCGCGCCTCTCTTATGTCTTGTTTCAATGTCATTGTTAGCAATTTCTTTTTGACCTTCCTCATTCTCTTCTAAACTTGACCTTTCAGCCTCTTTCTCACTCAGTACTTCTTCGTCAGCATTAACAGGAATTTCATCCGTAGTGTTAGGAACATTTTCTTCAATACTGGTTACTTCACGGGCAGGTATTGGATTTATAGTAATGGATCTTGTTTCAAGCTCCGGAGGATGGTATCTACTAGTCACCACAGGTCTAGGATAGGGCAGGTTTTCTTCCTCATCCATTTCAAGAGGGTAAAGGTGTGTTATTGATCTTGTGAATTCTTTATCACCAACCTTTACTTTGGCTACTCTGCACAAACCATCGACTCCATTCACTAGTGAGATAATTTTTCCCACCCTCCAGTCTTCACGGTTTTTTGAATCTCCTTTTATTTGCACAATTTGCCCTACTTCTGGTTCAATTTTTGAAGTTACTCTAGGTTCTTTAGGTGAGTGCTGATACCTTTCTCTAAGGCTTGTTAAGTATCTATTTGTGAACATGTCTTTGAACTCTTGTAGGATGATCAGTGCTCTTTTCCAGCTTTTGACGAGTTCTGTTTTAGTTACAGCACCAGTACATACAGATTTTCCTTGGGAAGCATTTGTCGTGATACATTTTCCCATTGTGAGAAAATCTGACGGTTTTAGGATGTGATCCAGCTCTGAGTCTACACAAGTAAGTGGTCTCGTATTTATGACAGCTTCTAATTCCTTTACAACTGTAGCCAGTTGAGTGTCCTTCAAGAGATGTTTCTGCAAAGTTCTTTTCATACAGTTTTTTACAATCCCAACGAGTCTTTCATAAAATCCGCCGAACCAAGGTGCGAGTTGTGGAATGAATCGCCATTTTATTTTGTTGTCTATGCAATACTGACTTGACAGTATTTCTGCCATCAATTTAAAATAAAGTGCATTATCTGAAGTAATGAGTGTTGGCACTCCTCTGCTAGACATCATTCTACGCAGGGCAAGTAATCCTTCTTGTGCTGTTAAATCCTGGACAACCTCAAGATGTAAAGCTCTGACAGCTAGGCAGGTATAGATACATATCCAACGTTTGACAGCTCCATTACCGTTGTCAACTAATAGCGGACCCATCAGGTCAACTCCAACAAAATTGAACGTGGAGCTGAAATTAACTCTCTCCGGAGGCAGTGCTGGCGTGGGAGGTGCCTTAAATGGACCCCCACCATGCTTCTTGCATTTAGGACATCGTTTCAGAAGTTTCTGCACTTGGCTCTTCCCTTGAGGTATCCAGTAGAGGTTTCGGATCAAGCTCAGTGTATGATTTGCACCAACATGGTAATTGCGCTCGTGAGTCTTTATTATTATGTTGTTGGTGAAGTCACAGTCCTTTGGGATGAGAATTGGGTAACGTTTATCAAACGACCAATCTGCATTCCCTAGTCGTCCTTTACAACGCAATATTCCATCAGTATCTTTAAATAATCTTAAATTTCGACTCAAATCTGTATCCTTTCCTTGAACCTCCAGGGTAAAATATTGAGCTTGTAAACGTTTGATTTCTTCAAATTTATTTAACGTTTGTCCTTCTCGTTGATCTTCGCGATTATTGTGTTCAGTATTCTCATTAGAATATTGTTCTATTTCCATCATAGACTCTATATGATCTTCCTTCGATAGACCCTCCCGAGTCAAGAGAGAACCGACGTTGTCGGGCCTAACGTCCGGTGGCCATGACTCAGGATCTTCTGTAATAAAGTCTGGTCCAGAAAGCCATCTCATCTTTTCTTCTGTCGAGTTGGTAGGTTTAGTTGCTACATCTGCAGGATTTTGTTCAGAAGGAACATGTTTTATGATTGCATTTTTAATTGATTTTATTTCCTTTATTCTTCTAGCTACAAACGGTGGTAGCAGTTTATCTGACTTTATCCATTCAATAACAATCTGACTATCAGTCCACAATATCGTTTGAACAATTTCTAATTGCAGGTTTTTAACAACAAATTTAATTAGTCTGCTTCCGATGAGTACAGCTAAAAGCTCTAAGCGTGGAATTTTTAGACTGTCTTGATCTTTTACAGGTACTAATCGTGACTTTCCTATGATGAAATTCTTCTCGTTCCCTTGAACGACATATACTGCCGCAGCATATGCCTTCAAGGAAGCATCACAAAAACAATGTAGGGTATATTCACTCCTGGTTGAGGTCTTTATGTAGCGTCTGCTTAAAGATATATTTTTCACATTGCTCAAGTCTTTGCTTACTGATTGTGACCATTTTTCAATCATCTCTTGGGGTAAGGTTGTATCCCATTTAATCTTACTTTTCCAAAGTTCTTGTAAAAATAATTTTGCTGATAGTAAGTAAGGTGCTGCATATGAGCATGGATCATATACGGACGCGATTACTCTAAGAACGTCTCGTTTGGTAGTTACGTTGGTGTTAACGTTTTTGAATCTCAGTTGAAGAGTGTCCCCTTTTATGTTCCAGTCTAGACCTAGGACCTTTACTACTTCATCCTTACAGGCATCCTGTATGTGTTGCATGACTTTTGTGCTGTTGGAACTCCATGCCCTTAAATTCATGGATATCTCTTGAAATGTTTCTTTGGAATCTTTATGTAGTTCTAACGCTTTAGAATCAGATTCTACTCCAGTGACAAGATTGTCCACGTATATAGCATCAGCTAAATTCTTGATTTCGGGTTTTTCTGCCTTTGAAAGGTGATGTTTTATTGTTGCACTTAACAAAAATGGACTTGAGATTACTCCGAATGGAACTCTGCAGAATCTCAAGTGTAGGAGATTATCCATCGTCACTGGTTTATTTATGTCTTTCAACCATAAAATCTGGTGACGTCACGATCAGTAGTGTGCAAAGCGATTTGTAGGAACGCTTTCTCAATATCAGCTGTTACTCCGATTTTATGAGTTCTAAACTTTATAAGTAGTCCAGTTAGGTCTTCTAGTAAAAGTGGTCCACAGTACAGACATTCATTCAAACTTTTATTTTCTTTTGTCTTGGCACTTGCATCATACACAATTCGTATGGGTTTGTCCGAATGTTGAATACCATGATGAGGTAAATAATGTACTACCTTTGAGGTTTCCTTAGTGTTAGGTACGTGTTCAACGATTTCACAGTTTATTTGCTGTTTTATTGTTTGGTCATATGAGATTAAAATTTCTGGATCTAATCGTTTCATCAAACTCACCAAGCGCCCATAGGCTAATCCAAAATTACTCGGTAGATTAGGTGGATATTCTTTCCATGGCCAGTTTACAGTGTATCTACCATTTATGTACTTGGTAGTCTCATTGAAGCTGTGGATTGCTTGTTCCTCTTTAGTGACCTTTGGAGAGTCGACGATGCCAATGGACTCTAATTCCCATAGACTCTTTATGTTTCCATAGTCTAAAGGTAAGTCGGGTTGACTTAATCCAATATTCAAACTGGTTTGAAAATATGTTACAACCGATAGTTCTCCTTGTTTGGCTGGTTTAGAATCCAATTGACCACTTAGAATCCATCCAAATTTAGACTTCACTAGGTATAGTTTCTGCCCTATTTTCTTCTTTTCATCAGAGATCAATGAGAAATAATAATCGTTTCCGATAAGTATGTCTACTTGATCATTTAACGACCCATCATCAGCTATAATGAAGTCATGGTCCGGAATCTCTTGGTTTAGTTTATGGAATGATATTCCATTTGTTATTGATTCCACACAGTTTGCATAGAGTGTAACATTTTCTTTCGTTCGTGTCTTTAATTGAAGTTTTACCAAAGGACTTTCTATTTCTTGGGGGGTTTTCGCACCAAATGTGAAAATGGTAAGCAAATTTTCTTCTATTATTGGTAAGCTTAATTTTTTCGCAAGTCTTTTACATATGTAGGATCTTTGTGAACCCGAATCCAGTAACAAACGACAACTTTCTTGTTTCGTACCTCCTTCTTTGGTCGCTGTTACAACTGCTGTTTGTAATATAGTACATCCTCTTTCATTTGATACAGTTAATGTAGCTTCTCCCGGAACCCTTTTGGGACATAAAGCTCTGTTATGTTGCCCTTGGCTTTTACAATATACACATGTGTGTCCTTTGGTACAACTCTTGAAGTTGTGTCCTTCCTGGAAGCATACAAAACAGCGTTTCTTCAATTTAAACTTTCTTTCTTTTAATGTTTTGAATTTGTCACATCGGTCATTATAGTGATTGCCATCGCAGAAAATGCATGAAAGTTTTTGTCTTTTCTTTCTTGATTCTTCTTCAGCATTGTTGTTTTTATTGGTCCTTTCATGTTTAAATTCAAATTTTCTTTTGTTAGAGAATTTTGTTGCTCCTTTATATGTGGGTGTATAATCGTTCCTTTTAAATTTCCTTTCATTAAACCTTTTACTTGGTTGTATTTTTTGCCCTTTATTTTCTTGTGTCACGTGGAGTGTCTCAGTTGTAAATCGACTGGTGTCGTTAGTTTGGTTTTCTTGTGCAATTCTACTTGCATCTTCCTTTGCAGAAACAATGATTTCTAGCTGTTTCCTCATGTCTTCAACCGAATCTGTTTTTAAAGCCATTTTCATTTCATAAATTACTTCTGAAGGGAATTTTTCTATAATTATAAATCTTAAATGGTGGTGGTTGGTGTCTTGTCCTAGTGAATTAAGCACTCTGATATGTCTCTCTATTTCATTGAGTGTTCTGCGACAATCCTCGGCGGTCTTGTCAGCAGCCTTCACTTTATACAAAGCTGCATAATGAGCATCGACTATATGGCTTTCTTTTCCATAACGTTCTTTAAGTGTCCTTACTGCTATTCCGTAGTTTTTGTTTGTAGTTTCGAAACCTTCTATAAGCTTCTTTGCCTCTCCAGTTAGTGACGCTTTTAAATATAATAATTTATCGACGTCAGGCAAGTTGCGGCTGTCAATATTTGATGCAAAATGGTCCCAAAACTCTTATATAGCCACCCTAGTATATTTCCTCCATATTCAGGTAAGCTCAGCTTAGGCAGCTTACTCGATATTGCATTGTTAGAATTTTCCGAGGTTCTTTTACAGTTTTTAATTTTATAGATCAGTTCCGTGAGGACTTCTTCAGACTCTAATTGGATAGTGCTGAACCTAGATATGTCATCAGCAGATGGTTCCGTGCTCATACGAAAGTACTGATTTAGTTCTGTCGAGAATCGAGAATGGAAGGTTTCTAATTTTTTGCATATTATTTCAGCTTCTTTTTTCTCATCGTCATTTATTTCTCCCTTTGAGAGTAATTGTTTACATTGAACAGTAAGATTTCCAATGCGGGAAATAATATCTTGTAATCTAGCTATGAGTACCGACTCTATGTCCACCTGGAAGTACAGTGTTTACCCTCATAACATTTGACAATAATTACTTTAACCTTTGGTTACACGTATGAACATAGACGTATATGTCGGATTAAGTCTCATAAGAAATTAGATGATGTTTATTTATAGTCATTGGTCCACTCGGATGTCACCCCGATGTGTACATATAGATATTCTTGAAAACAATTTTCCTATTGATAGTAAACTAGTATTAATACGCATTAATAAAGCAGTGTAATTTGAAAAGTTCAAAAGAATTTATTAATATATCAAATGTCAATTGAAAATAGTATAAAGTTTCAAAAAGTTTTTACTTTTTTATAAGAAAATGTTTTTGCCGACTGTACTTTATGTACCTAACTGTATTCCACTAATAAACTTCAATAGATACTCTCTAATGTAATAAACTGCTCAAAGTGTAAAATGAATGCCATTAAAATGTTTTATTATCGGCAGGCATCCCTAATCCAAACATAGGATATGATAGGTATATTTACTTATACAAGAGAAAAATCAGTCAGCACTCATTGAAATAATCTGTTTGTAATTATCCGCTTGATTCATGCTCAGATAATGCAATTAAACTAAAACTTAAGTCAGGAAAAGTTTAAGTAATACTTAATCATAATAAGTTGATAAGTAGGTACTCAAATGAATTTGCAATGAACATGTAATATGATGGTAGGTTAATAACCTTTGTGCTATAATTTTCTCTCTGTTATGTTTCTGTTATAGGTATGTATTGTACACTAAACATGTAGTATCATCAGTCCAGTACGTTCTACTTGTGCATACCTAACTCTAACTCCACCCAACAAAAATGCACAATAGGTACCTACTTAACTATCTCACAAATTACGTAGGTACATGTAAGTATAAATATTTTTATTTTGAACAGTTCCCTGCTTAGTTAACCTTTCGTGAGGCTTCCCTGATGGTTTTTGAAAATGGTAATGACTATCTGAGAGACACCATCGTTTTTGCCGGCTTATGGCCGGTTATCCGATGCTGGCTCTTAGCTTATGGTTTAGTGTAGTTTTTAGGTAAGTACTCCATAGTTATGTCCAAACTTTGCATTAGATGTGCATTTGCTTATAGCATTACTACCTTTTAGCACAATATCGTAATTGAAACAGTAATGGTATTTTTCGATTTTACCACCTTAATTAGAAAAAACAAAACACTAACAATATACGATAAATAGCTTTGAAACTTACTTGATTTCGTCGCTGCTAGTTAATTATTGGAAAGTAGCAGCATATCACTGGTAAATTCACTTATTTATAAATTCAAAAGTTTTATCAATTTCGCGGCAACAAGTTATCGAGAAAAAAACTATGGCGCACAGAACACAGAACATTCGGTTCGGCCGTGTGCAGGCGTCCCCGTGAAAAAAGTGGGCGGAAGTAAGTAGTCAGACGCGTTTACTTCCCTATAATATTATAAATGCGATGGTAGTTTCGTTATATTATCTCTGATCATTAAAATTATTTTAGGTAATTTTACTTAACATTTGGTATATAACATTGAGAAATGTTACGAAACAAATAAAATTAAAATCGTACTTGTTCGTAACTCAAGTACCATAACCATAATCCTCTGCCATTTTGAAATTCGGATGTCAATAAATGATCGAATGAAATTGTTTGTAAAATACGATTAATACTACAGCCAATTCTCGTAATCCTCGCTGGCTTTAATTAATTTTAGATACATATAAAACACACTGAGATGAAAATATTGTCGTAAAATATTGTCAAATAAAGCAGGATATTATCATGCATATCAGTCGCAATTTTTCAAACGTGGCACTCAGCGCCATCTATGTTTTCAGTTAGGCAACTCCTCCTTGCACTAGACCAGTAATATAAGATTTTCCATGTATTACTCTGATACAAATTACAAACAAGCATTTTCTTTTTTATTGATAATGATGTCAAAATACTCACAGTATGAGATACAGGAAGGTGAAGGCACAAATATATCCCAGCGCATCTCCACCATATCGTGACACCCCCCATTTATATGGTATATTATTTACTAAGTGTTATATTTGTTGATAGCATCTCCTCATAGATTGCTTTGGGATGTATAGTATATGGAGGGTGCAGCGAAACATATGCAAGTAAAGAGTATAAATGTGTGCCTCTCATACCTTAACTTAATATTTGTGTGTTGGTTCTCGTATCCTTCACCTTCCCTCTCCCTTGTGGTTGATTTGCTTCGCCTTTGTGTATGTAAGTGTCACTCTAGGTCAACGTTCTTCATCTGTGGAGTTTATGGTACGATGACACCGACTGTCTACTCGGTGCCATCGCACATAGGGCTCCGTTGTGTCACACACACAACGTAGCCCTCTCGTTAATTAGTCACCTCACCAGTTATCTATTGAGAAAGAAGATCAATTAGTATTATGGAACCGCACCATACCATGCGCCATATTAGTTAGACTCCGTTGCACCTTAGCGGCTGCAACGGCTCATCCGCCTGGGTCTACACCGCATTGCGCTAGATGTTACCTCCAGGACTTGGTTTAATTACATGTACATGTTGTTAGGTTTTATTGCGTTACCACTTCTATGCGGTAACGACCTGCAGTCAATATCGCGTTACGCTAGATATTACTACGAGGCTTCTCTGTTTCTCTTAGGTACTGACCAGTTCGATCCATTCACGACGTGATACGTGAGCTCGAAACTTGTCTATTTGTTTATTCACCGCCATATCCAGATCAACCCTAGTTGATCTGTATACTAGCCGGCATGACTTACTTAAGATATCTGGTGAAATGTAAAAGCGTTATCACGCGTGTATTTTGAAGATACAGTAAATACTCAGCATATACTCAGAACACTTAAGATACTTTAGAATACTTAGGAATACTTAGCTTTCGTTACTCGTAGCACTTTAGCTTTTTACTTGGATTAAAACTTTGTATTAAACTTGAGAAAACAAAACAACATCGTTTTGAAAAGACGCTCCATGAAAAAACTTACCTCAGAGTATATAAAATCATAGAGTTGATGGTCTATGCGCGGAGTCTTGGAGTTGCCATTATTAAGAATAGTTTATGGTGTCTTCGCGACCCTTCGTCGCGACAAATGTTGTGTAATAAAATGTTTTTGTCGCATTATGTACGCTAACTAAATGAATAATTTGTAATTAATGTTACCTGCCATCTAGTGACGAATGGCAAAGATGTAATTTTGTTTGAAGTATGACTTAGTTTAGTTTTAGCGCCTTCTAGCGGCGAATAGCTATTAAATTTAAAACGCAATGAATCTAGAATAAGTTTAGGTACAATGAGTAATTTTTAGTTGTACCTTTTATAAAGAGTTTTTTCTTGTTTCTTTGTGTTGGAGGATGTTGCGAAACTATATTTGGTCTGTGGCAGACTCCGTTTTATATGGTCAACTCTAGTTTAGTCTGTTGCGCCTATTATATACTCTGTGGTTTATAATTAAAAAAGATAAGTCTGTAAAAATACTCTATGATGAAAAAGTGTGTGTAAAATAATGTGAAAATAAATGGACGCCCTTTAGCCTTTTAACTCGATTTAATCTCGTTTAATCTCCATATCACCCGAACCTAATAGATGAATCAAGACATCAAACACTAAAACACAATAGCTGTCATACATCATTAGTGGTGTCGAGAATGTATGCTTCGCTACTGCTGTCGCATTGCTGTTGCAAATTTTACGTAATTACCCCGCCGGTGCTATTAGTATTTTTTAAAGAATTTATGCATTTGTTAATATCAATGGGGGTCGTTGGCTTCATAACATGGAGTGGGAGTATTTATTATATCAATAATTTTGGATTAAACGACAAATAATAATGGCTTTATTTTTGGGAATACGACTGTTTTTGTTTTCCGGATCAATTAAGCTCTAATTACATTACCCTAAATTCAGTACCTAGTTAGGATTTGGGAAAGGCAGCTTACTTGCTTCCTAGTTAAGTAGTTGCTTAATTAGGAACAGATTTAGGAAAGTGTAATAGCATTTAGTCATCTCTAAAATACAAAAAGTAAGCGACAGACAGAATGTAAACTGCTACGGTTCGAGGGAAGCTGACGCTTGGCTTGACGGTTTGCTTGATACACTTTTTATTTTCATCTATAAAATAAAAACCTAAAAATCTTTGAAAAACCGGTAAAAAGCCATAGAAAAAAGTTAAACTGTCTATGGTTAACGAAGTGAGTTGACATTGACATTGTTTATTGATTGTAAACCACGGATTTACAGCCTACGTAATCAGGATAGCATTCTTCCAAATTTTTGAATGTATAAGGCCCGATTTCACCAAACTAGAATAAATTTTATTCCAGGTATAACTTTCCGAGAACAACCGAGTTACGGGAATATAGCCCTTATATCACCAATTTTGTGAAGGAATAAGACTTATTCCTTGGATAAAATCAAAATGGCGTCTTTTTTGTGTAATTTCATTTGTCAATTAGCTGTATCCAGGAGTAAGGAATAGCCGTATACTTGGAATAAACGTTGGTGAAATCGGGCCTTAGTCATTTAAATTCATACTCTGATCCTACAATGATATGGTACATTTTCATCTGTAATATGTCAGAGTAGAAAATCGAGCCACGTGAGACAGCAGATTAGTACCTATCTATCCTCGTTCAGCATGTTACCATTATGCAAAAGAAAATCTTTAATGTTGGTTTGGTAGTGTTTGACTGTGTTTTGGAGATAGTTAACAGTTTTGAATATTTGCGTAATTGGTATATTTTACTGGGATAATTGATTAAAAATACTTGGTAGTAGCTAGTTAGTAATTTTCTAACATGTATGTGATTTTTTACTTGAAAGATTGCGAATAAATATCATATCAAAGTTTTTCATTATTAGTAGTATTTTGCTAATTATGCAAGCACACTGCTTAGAGAAGTAAAAAACATAAATAAACATGGCAGGATCTTTATTTTTATTTTAGGCGAACCTTATGCTTATTTTTGAATGGTGTTTATTTTTGTACTATTGAAATGGGGTATTTTTGTTGTGTGGACTGTTGCAAAAACGAATGGTATCGCGGTGCGGCATAACATTCCACAGGTGACCAAGGTTTTCAATATATTGATGCAGTGGGGTACCCGTTTGCCGTGTGGTACAGGTGGGATAATACTACTACCCAATCTCTTCCCACTGGTGTCATAAGAGCCAGCTCGGAGTTTTCCTACGAGATAAGATATGAAATGAGAAGATCCGTAGGAGAACCAAGGTGACCGATACCTAAAACTTAGGATTAGCAAGTTGAAATGGCAATGGGCATGGGCAGGCCACATTGCTTGTAGAACTGACAAGACAACCGATGGGGAAGAAAAGTTCTCGAGTGGCAACTATTAAAAATATAACGGATCGTCAGGAAGCCGAGGTGATATCTCGGGAGGCGTATCCGTTAGTGACGCTTACGCTGAGGTCACAGACTATTATTTTTTTCTCTAATCTGTGGCTGAGGTTTAGTTTTCAGCGTAAAGCCGCGCGTCCACTGGATTGGAATCGGAGCGTACGGAGTGGAAGGACTCGTTGCTTTGTATTGATTTGTATGGTGTAGCGTGCACTGAATCGGTATAACTGCGCCAGAGATCAGTATTTCTGCCGATGACGTCATCCGCAGTGAACGCACCATTCGAATCCCGATCACTTTGAGTTCTGACGTGTTTGCAACGCTCACTACTGTGCATACCTACCTACATTTACACTCATAACAACGAATTTTGATTTTAATTACTTTAGTGGAAAGATATGTAGAACTTTACATCTAAAACATCAACATTATCTCCTAATAAATCAAAATATATTGTATGAAAATCTCCGAAAATAGGCCTTTTTATGTTTATGTTATGAACCCACATCTTTCGTTTCCTTATGTTTTTCTTTTCATCTGCTGATAATTAACAACTAATGATTACAATATTCTCGTCGCTATCTTCCATAATGTGAATACGTGCACAGGCGAACTCGATTTGAAAATAACGATATTGCCGATGCAAAATCCAAATCCAGTAGACGCACCCTATCGGCATTTTGTAAATACCGCCGCCTCGTACGCTCCGTACGCTCCGATTCCGACCCAGTGGACGCGCGGCTTAAGCGGCAGTAAGCGGATAATTTCTCTATGGTTTAGTTTTCTTTTTCTTTTTTACGGTGGCCGAGCGAGTGGCCGCCATTTTGTTTGCGAAGACTTTCGTGATCGTGCGTTTCGCGTTGTGTTGCTCGATTTTTAATAAAAAAGATTATAGTTTTATAACGGGATCTGTGATTGTTAGTATATTATAAAGTTTGTTAATGTGTTGATCTTGTTATCCGTATTTAAGTTTATTTAATCCTATATCAAAATGGGCAGGAAGAAGAAGAAGGCATCGAAGCCATGGTGCTGGTATCCTTTTCAATATACTAAAATATTACGATGTTAGCATTGCGTTAGAGGCAAATGACCTTCTTTAAATTGGGTCAATCGTAACTTCGTAACATGTTTAAATTTAACTAACAGCAATAGTGGTGATTTCCTTAGCGCACGTTCAGGTATTGCAACAGGGAATTCGACGACGAAAAAATTTTAATCCAACATCAGAAAGCAAAGCATTTCAAATGTCACATTTGTCACAAGAAACTGTACACGGGACCTGGGTTGTCAATACACTGCATGCAGGTGAGGATGAGCATAGCGTGCGTCACTGCTATAAATTTGGCAACGGCCCCGCCCGCCCACGGTCAGAGCGCGCCTGCTTTTTATATCTCGTACTATTTTGTTCCGTTGGTATTTTGGCGCGACCGACTTCTGCTAAAATAAGTGGCCATAAAATAATTCCCCAAATGTTTTTCCCGTACGCTTTGGTTGGTAAATTTCGACGAATACCTTCATTATTTTAACAAAGATATCTAAAGATTTTGTTCAACATTTCAGGTCCACAAAGAAGCCATAGACAAAGTACCAAATTCATTACCAAATAGGTCAAATATAGAAATAGAAATCTATGGCATGGAAGGCATTCCACCTGAAGATATCAGGGAGCATGAGAAACAGAAATCAGGTATAAAAACATTTTTATTTGGGCTCCGACTGAACGTCTGGACTCCCATGTATGTACAAGTTTTTATATCACGCTTGAGACTAGCCTTAGGTGTTTTTCAATGTGTAGTTAATATCCACACATTTGATTGTCTGTTCAATGTTTGGTCCAATTTTAACAAACCGTTTGTTTAGGTGGCGGTAAAGGCTCAGACAGTGATGATGATGAGCCTTCAGCAAAAAAGAAAGCTACACCGGCACTGGTAAGAACAAACAAAACAATCACTATTATTTGTGTTTAGAGAGATAAGATATTGATTTCTATAATACTAATTGAATTATGTTACAGTCAAAAAATAAACCAGTAAGTCAAATTATTTAATTTTAGACTGTTTCATCTTATATTGTTCTTTATCATTCAGATGAATATCTATATCATCTATTTAACATGATAAACAACATCAGAAACTACAAAATGTCTTGGAAAATTATTAAATTTGGCAAAACAACATACATATTTAGTTAAATTGTAAGTATTTTTTACGGTCAGCAATGTTTATTCTTAACATGTTCTTTGTATTGGGCCTGTAATAACCCTTGTTTTCAAGTCATTATATTTTTTATTATAAACTGCTGGATATTGGTTTTTCTCTTGCACGGTTTATTCAGTTACAATCCGTTATGGTACATAAGGGATCCTATATTAACATGCTTACATCGGCACAGGTAGTCCAAATACTGACAAACATTTTGTACCTACTATTGAATTTGCTTTTCAATGAAAATTCAATACATACTGCACACTTGTATGTGATCCAATTAGCTTCATTATAACATAGCTATATTGTTTTTAATTACAGTTAGGCGCTGGCCCATCGGGTGTAACCCCTGGCATTCTACCCACTCCCATGGGGGCAGGAATGCCCCCAGGAATGTATCCTGGGCATATGCAAATGAATCCTATGATGCCTCCATTTATGCAGGCTAGGTAAGAAACCAATATGCAGTCATCATTCATCATCCAATTTACTCTGATTGCTTACATGTACATTTTATAATTACATACATTCTGACCTCCAAAGATAATACAGCCATTGTTCTAAACATCCTGTTGCTTGATAGATAATAATGTAGTATAAAAGTTCATCCTTTATGCATTACAAAATGAGTATAAAATGATTTCCGATTGCTTTGACTCTCTCTTCTTTTGTTTTTTGTATTGGATTTTAACATTTTTCTTATAACTAAAGACTAAATTAAACAAATATATTTTTGAGTTCCGAGTGGCACTGCAACCGTTATGGGCAGACATGACGCTTAATATCAGGCGAAAGACTAGCTCGTCACATTCATTCAATTGACTTGAAAATTAGTATTATGCCACAGCCACAGATACCTTATCTAAACTATCAATAAATAATTACCAATTATATCAATACAGATGTTTTGTTTACTTCAACAAAAATTCATGTTCACAAAACATAAGTTGTTTTTGAGTAATGTACATGGAAGATTGTTTGTTTTAGAATGATGATGGGGGCAGGAATGCGACCATTATTCCCCGCAGCGAGTGTTCCCACATCACAACCAAACAAACCTACCTTCCCTGCATACAGGTAAGACAAAGATATACAATTCTATTGTAAATAGGCTATTTTTAGCACTTTTACAAGTCGAAAAAACCTAAGCTATTCCAGGTTCAAATTTACATTATAATTGTATAACATATGTATTAAACTCACTTTGAAGTGAACACATGAATTATTAAAGATTTATTTGTTGTCAGCAGCAAGGTTAACCCATTGGTCTTAGTTGTTATCTATTAGTAGAGTGTAAAGTAGATAAGCCATGATCTTTTGCTTCTAACTGTTAGAAATGCATAACAAACAAACATAAAGGCTGATTACATGTTTTGTACAAGCTACATTCTTATACAAAATTGTAATGACAACAGTAAGTTGAAGATATTTTTGAATGAGTATCTCAATTATAAATATACAATGTTGTTGTTGCAGATATTTGTTTATATTTGGGTTAAACAATCATGTTATTTGTATGCCAGATTGTAAGGTTTTTGTGCAAATTTGTATTGCAGTTTATGAAAGAGATTATTCATTGATTAATTGGTCACATTGGCCACAACACCACAGAATAAATAATAGTACCGTTAATATGGCGGCGAACACGATGATCTTAAGTCTTTATTAAACTAGCAAATTCTTCAATAGTTTTGTCACTGGCTGTCTGTCACCAATGGCACAGGTTCTACAATTCTTCAAGTTAGCTAAAGTAACTAGAGAGGGACTCTGCCTCAGCAGTAGCTAATGCTACTTTCTGCTAGTTTCTTGACTTACTTTTTAATTATTTGTGATGTAGTATTTTAATAAAGAGTTTATCCATCTATCTTTCTATCCTAGTGTATTATTACTTATTCTGTGACTATGCACCTTTGGCTCAGCAAATTATGATCATAAGGAAATGCATGTTCAAGAATCACAAAATTCGAGAATGTGTCATCCAACGACCTGCACTCGGCTTGCATGGTGGATTATGGGCCTACACTACACTCTCCCTGTGAGACCCCTGTGTCCCAGCAATGGGACTAATGGGCTTAATTTAGATGATGATGAAAGTAACCAAGCATGATACAAACTTCCAGCAACGCGACAATAAGCGCACCTCCAACCACATCGACATCTGCAAGCAGTATGGACCATAAAGAGAACGGCGACGTGAAACTTCCAGCTGCCAACTCTTGTCCATTAGTGACTGCCACCGGTGCTGGCTCTAAGATAGTCCATCCTCCAGAGGACGTGTCGCTTGAGGAGATTCGCGCTCGCATTTCCAAGTACCGTCCCAAACCGAAGCTCGATGCGCCGCAAGCGCAGCCCACGCCGGCGCCCGCTATGATCACACCTTCGACCAGCCAGGCAGAGGTAACACGAATATTCGATTGTGGGACCGGATCTGGGAACCGTTTGTATTCTAATCAGCCAAGCAGTAATTTATTATCGTATGTCTTTTTGGGAGCCCGGGTCCTTTAATTTTTAGATTCTCATTTTTCCATCTATTCAAACGGTTACAGTTAATGTTCTATTTTGCCTAGAGTTTTTTTTTAAAGCACATAATTTGGAGGACTTTAATATTCTGTCAACGTTTTTACTTAATCTTTCTCCCGCATCTGTAGAAATTGTCTGCATTATTGAATTAGAAGTAGTTTTCCAACTTTATGACTCGTTATTTTTATGCCAACAGAAACATGTTTAGTGTTGAACTTCGTGTGGTCCAATAACTCCACGATCTTAATAAGCTACGTACAAACGCGAGATGAAAAAATTGAATTAACAATGTTTCGGCCACATTTATAATACTTTTAGAGCCTTTAAATGGTGTAAAACCATTGATTCAAAGATCCCATCAATTTAACCTTTAACGTGTCCGACGCACTAACTTTGAGACAATTTGATGTACTTCACGCAAATCATTTTGAGTCCCCTGAACATAGGTCTGAGTATGAAACCACGCATGCAGTTGATTGACGTGTGTTGTATGTGTGACGTTATAGGTTTGAGAGTCTATACTCTAAGGTTGAGCCACATCTGTCAACACGGAATCTTAAATAGCGTGAGTGCTATCGTATCGCTGACGCTATCTTTCTCGCTTTAGGAAATGATCCTGAGCGATAGAAAAGTATAGGGCATGAAAAAATGCGATTCCGTGCTGACTGACAGATGTGGTTCAATTCTTATTCATTCTTCTTGGCGCTGCGAGACGAGTGCTATCCTCCCGACCCGCTACCGCTTCTTTTTGACACTTGCAACAGGCATATTGCACAATGTACACTCTGGTTAGCTTCAAAGGTCTCAAAAAGATTTGTGTGAACCATGACTACAACACTATAGTAGTTTTCCATTCTAACTTGCTTTGATCTTGCAATGGACTAAAAAGTTTTATAAAAACTGGTGAAAGATATTTTTCAATCAACCACCTTGGGTTTGGGTTAAGCTATTACTAGATTCTAGATTGGTTTTCCCTTATGTGAAATAGCTTTAAAATAGCCTCCATTATATTGACCTCTATTATACTAGATCGCTAGACTGGCTATATATGAGGCCGGTAAAAAAAATAGAATGTTTGATAACTATGAAGTTAGGTAATAACTAAGCCAACAACAGAACATTTTTGTCTCTTCTCGAAAAACTCAACGGCCTCATTATGACCCAGTTCAGTCCAGCGCACCAGTATAGACTTGAATCACCGAACCACGCTCAGTCGTGAATCGGTGCTAAGTTGAGATTTCATTCATGAAACAATCATTTTATGAAAGAAATCTCGACTCCGAGGACCGAGCGTGAGAGGCGAGCGAAAGAAGCTTACATAAAACACTGGAGAATGCTTTGCGAACAACGTTTTGAAGCAAGGAAATGTGGCCCTGAGTGACATTTCTTTCTCAAGGGTAACAAAGAAAAAACAAACGTCATCCAAGGCCTGATTTCCTTGCTTCAACCATTCAAATTAATTAATTATGACATAATTTTTATTAAAATATTTGTACGGATGTCTGATGTATATTTTCACATGAATAAAATGATCATCTGATAACCGATTACCAAGGCCACATTTCCGCGTTTGAAAGCGTCGTTCGCAACGCATTCTCCAGTGTTTGAGGAGCTTGTTGTGTCGCTACAAGATATTTTCCGTTTGTCCTATCTCGTCAGTGGGCGGAGGCCGGGAGCCGGCTAATGAGTGTTCAGTTGGACTACCAGCAGGCAGTAGCGGCGCACATGAGCGCGGCGGTGGCGGCGGCGCGGCAGCAGGCGCTCCGGCGGCCGCTCATGCAGCCCCTCATGATGCAGCCGCAGCTGCGCGTGGGCGTGCCCGTGTCCATGCCGCCCGTCATGCTGCCCGTGCACATGCCACAGTTCAACCTCATGCGGCCGCTGCAGCCCGGTCAGTACCCGCCCGCACACTACTACTCGCAGCGGTAGGCGTCTCCGCAGGATGCCGAGCGCGGTCGTTAGCTTTCACCGTTAGCTGTCGTTAGGGTGGACATCTTTATTTTATAGGTCTATCTAAAACAAATTGCAGAATTTTTGTGCTCCATGTACTTAAATTTTTTTTTTTGCTCGCGAGTTTTTCTATCATTTATTTCATTAGGATGGGGATCACTATTATTTAGGTATATTAAAAAGATTGCAAAAATTTTTGACCGTGAATTGTTTCTCCTCCTGTCTTTTGATGGCGGAGATTTATATACAAAATAGCTAAATCTTTTTCGCTCGCTTCGCTCGGGTTTTGCTGTTTTAGTTTCCTTAGGCTCCGGAGCCCCATAAACCGTTACCTAGATTTAAAAAATTGTTGAAAGTGCGTTCGATTCGATCGCGTATTTTAATGGTTTTGTCACTATGGTTTAAAGCTCCTCCATTGTTAAGATTTATTAGTAAAACTGCAGTTTTTTTGCGCTCGTTTCGCTCCTGCTTTTATAAACAGCAAGATCGTTTTCTGTATCTCGATTTATTCATAAACTACTGAATTGTTTCGAGCTTCACTCTTTCGTAAGCAGCTAACTGAATAAGATATAGGCCTAAAATGTCAAATGCGTCCCTGCGAAGCTGTCATCCTTACCCAACCTGACGTTTAAGGGGAAAGGAAAGGCTGCAGGGACTAGGAGGTGCCTCAGCCGGGTTCGCACCTCCTTGGCGCCAGTTAGCTAGAGACGGCCCTGCGGTAGTCGACTAGTGTACGGTCAGTACCCGCTTTCACCTCACTACTACACTTACCGATAGTAGTGTACGTGTTTTTGATGGAGTCGTGTGTTCCTTGATGCAGGGCCCTATTTCATGAACTGACAAATCCATTAATTCTACAATTGTCAGTCAAACACGCCTACGATCGTTGCGATCGTTTCGAAGCACAACAATCGACAGTTTATTACCTTGACTTATTCATTGTTTGTCTTGTGTGTTAAAGCTAATCATGCCAGTCATATTTAATCTTCTGACTGACAATTGTCAGTTTGTTAAAAATTTATGAAATATGGCCCAGGGTGCCGTTTAGTATCTTCTAGGTAAGCGCGTCATCGTAAACCGCACCATAACTTATCATCAGGTGAGAGTTTAACGCAAGCCTACTTTCTGTTAAAAAATTTTAGGGCATTGGATTTGTATGAAAAGTATTCTATTCAACTAAACTTTTTTTAAACTGGCTCCATTGTAACACTAGCTGACCGGCCCTAGCCTCGCACTGGTTAATTA
This sequence comes from Ennomos quercinarius, assembly GCA_910589525.2. Lineage (NCBI taxonomy): Eukaryota > Metazoa > Arthropoda > Insecta > Lepidoptera > Geometridae > Ennomos > Ennomos quercinarius. The sequence goes on from OU342502.1 coordinate 3,158,593, forward strand.
TTTTTAACCTATGTGTATAATTAATTTTTTCACGGTAAATGAATCAACTTTTGATTGTGTGAGAAAAAATGCCACAAGAAACGTTAAATGTTTTTTGATAAGCCCAATATCTTGTCAGTGAAGCACATTTCCCCTTTGTAGTAAAATGATTTTAATCAACTTTTCTAAGGCCTAATGAAAATGTTATTTCTATATTTTAGCGTTTTAGATTGAAATCTGTGTTTAACTCGTCAGTTCAATCTACCTTATTTTCTATAAGTTTCATAAATAAACATGTAATAATAATTACAGTATAAAATAAAGCAATACTTTGTTTACTTGTACGACGAAAGCCAGACTTGAATTGTTGCCAAACAATATGATGTAAACTTGTCTTTTTTTAGAAGCAAGTTCTATCATACACATTCCAAAACACGGTTTCGAAGTCCATTCCATGGCCGTTGGTGTGTAACTGTTTGATTACTTTGCTACTACAATGTCCAATGCCCCAAATGCAGAATCGCTACAAAAGGCTGCGTTATTTCATTAATCATAAATTGTTACGTGTTTTACTTTTTGTACTTTTGTACTGATCTACTTTTAGGTATTTCATATGATTATATCTAAGTTCAATGATAACGTTTGCCTCAACTGTAATTTTATTTTGTTAAAATTAGGTATAAAAAAGAATTTTTGTATAATATTTTGTAGGACATATCAAAGGCATAACAGTAATTAGGTATGTCGTTACAATTCACGATTTTGCACGATAAAAATAATGTATTTACTCAAATGTAATGTATTTTTGATGTTATTGAGGGTAGTCCATGTTGACTGTATATTGACAAAATGTAATTATTATGCAATCCTTCAGTGGTGGATGACGGTGAACAAGACTGGCTTTTTATATCACATTCCAATGAAATCGAAAAATAAACTTCCATATTTTTATATTCACATGCATACACCATAAATCACTCGACACTAAACCATAGTTGTTTACTATTGAGGCGTGGCATTGATTTTACATTTATAGGATACCTACAATTGCGAGGGTGTACTTTTAGAATATTGTTTTGATAATACTTAGCATTAAGTTCAAATGTGTCAGTATTATCTCTCAGTTCATACTCACAATGTGTGTGACCTAGTTTTACATTGCGTGGAAAACGGACGAATGTCTTACTGATTGATGAATAAAGACCTGTTTTGTGCTAAAGTTTATTTTGTATTTTCCACGTCGCTCTCGCTGCCATGCCAGAGTTAGATGTAGCGTGCTTTGTCTCCTGTTAAAGAACACGGAGAGTGCGGAGCCGCCGTAGTGTCGCCGCGGCGGAGGTCGGTCCCTCTCATGTAACACGCGCTTGTTCTCGCGCCCTAACCCAACCCACTAACCCGACCTCCCTGCTAGACATTACCTGGCGACAGTTTAATGTGTGCCCATGTGCCATCCGCACGATCGGAGGATCGGATTATACATGCGGTAATTTTATTCACATTAATGGACTCGCTTACTGTAGTAGCTCTTATCTTATATCACTGTCTCGAATTTCTCGTAGTGTCATAATAAGATGTGAATTTTTTTGTCGGTTTACGGGTGGGTACACTAATATTATGTTTACGTACAGTAGTTTGTCGCTTTACAACGTGCATGTTGAGTTACCACTAGCGGGGCGGGGAGACCGCGGCGCCTCACGCTGCATGCGCACGGTACGGCCCGAGTACAGACAGACAACTGTGGGCACCTGCAGCGTGCTGACGCTAACCATGCCGACTGGACATTTGTTTTATTTACGAAAAATATAAATTTACATATCACTATTATACATTTTTCACGTAACTAGTAATATTGTTGAAAATGGCACTAAATTCCTAATCCATGCATAAATAGAGTTACTAGTGTCATCATTATATTTATTTATATAAATTTATTGTAATTGTAACGTATCTAAACCTGAGATTTTATGAATATATTTTGCCGTAAGAGAATGTATTTGGTAACGATCCCGAAAGCCGCGTCCGCACGCGCTATGCGATAGAGTAGAGCTGCGGCGCGCGGTGGGTCGGCAGTTGTCTGGTTGCGCTCGGGCGGCGTGTGAGCGTGCGGCGGCTAGTGACGGCTGCGTCCTGTGCAGGTATGCTGGTGCCGGGCGGCATGATGCAGATGGGCGCCATGTTCCCGGGCGGCATGCCGCTGCTGCAGCCGCGCTACCGGTAGAGGCAGGTAGGCGCAGGTAAGCCGGCGGGACAGGTGAGCGCGGCTCGCCGGCCGCGGCTGGGCCGACAACCCCTGCGCCGCAGGCGACCCCGCGTCACAACGCTAGTTGTTGGCTTGGCGGCCCCCTGTCCGCGACGCCCTCACTTACTCGCTGTAGAGATCGCTCCGGTGTTAAGACGTGTGTTTAACCACTATTACGGTTAACTTAATGTTACTATATGCCTTGATTTTTTTTTCGTGACTCCACGTTGAAGTTGTGTCGTTTGCCTACTCTTGTAGAATTTTGACTATTTTACCGAATAAATGCTCTGGACATTATCCGCTTTGTTTTCTTCGAACGCTCTCTACCTGAAACTGTAGAAGTTTGCATCGACCGGTTGAAGATTCCGGTAGTCGTGCTACATCGTCTACCACAGTTTCGCTTAACATCAAGAGAAATGTGGTCCAACGCAAGCCTATAAATAAACTATTAAACAAAAAAAAACTCAAAATTTTACAACGCAAGCAGAATAACTACTGAACGGATTATTAGGTTCCAGCTGCGATAGCTTATAGGTACTGTGTCCACCAAGTTGTTCGCTCTTTGACAGCTCATACAAAGTGAATGCGTTGGGGCACGGCCACTGCAATTTGAGAAGGTTAGCTAGGTCTATAAATTGTACGATAATTGTTCTGGAAAATAGTAAGTACTAATGCACGTTATTTTACGAATCACGGCATATTTATAGGTGGTGGCGCTACAATGTTAACGTATTGCAAGATGAAATGTAAGTGAACAGAATGTTGACTTGATACTTTTTGAATAAATATTTTGTAACGCATGGTAGACCTTATGGCAATTTTGCATATCGTATTTAGCACATTCTTGTCGAGACACAAGGTTTGTTCCTATAAATAAACGAATAAGTAGTAGGTAATATTAATATAGTATACTTTAGAAACAAACAGTAATTGACAGAATCTAGGCCAGAACAAGCTCTCCAATTTTCTGTAATATATGCAATTCCAACTTTTTTATTTTCAACATACTATACATGGTTAATATCATAGACCTAGGATGTACAAGACCAACAATGACAGTTTGACAGTAACAAAAATACTCTAGGCCTGCTGTGGTTAATATACAGGTGAATTTTCAATATTTTTTTCAACACACCCCCATGCACTCGTCTTCAAAACATTATGTTCTTGAGAGTTCGAATCCAGATATGTATAGCAAACAACACAACCTTGAAAATTGTAATCAGTTTAGGTATGCTCCATCAGGTGAGACAGTGGTCAAATGCTTTGCCTATAAATAATATAAAAAAGAGCAATGAAAGTATTTCTTTAAAGAATAGCTCTTTACTTAAGTTTGTCCGTATGTTAATTACTTCCCATAATTCGATCCATATTAGCGATACTGTCGAATGGTGTCATAATACTAGTGTTTTTTTTTTTTCAATATCAACGGTGTTGATTACTGGCTAGGACTATTGATTTTTTTAAAAAACCCCAATGATGCAGTTTTAGTTTTCATCAAAATCGGACCCGAGCTAGCTATTCTTCATAGTTCCTGATTAGGCCACCACGCCCACTTGAGAAATTCACCCTATATACTTATATAGCTGGTGTCAGACACGAGTCTTCAATCTAGCATCTTGTTAAATAATAGCGGACTATTTCTTTAGACTTATGCCTTTATCAATTCAATATCATATTGGCAGTGGTACAGGGTTTCCCCGAAGTTTAAGAACCGTGACAATATCTAAATATATTTTTTACACTAATACAATCGAATCGGTTACGTTACTACTAACTCCATATTGTGTCAAAAGGACAATAACCTGATGGACCGAGTATAGATTCCTATCAGTGTTGCCAAGGCGTTGAAAATGCCGATAAGTGTGAAATAAAACTAAAACGTTTAATAAAGCCGTATAATGAATTAATAAAAGATCGGCTGTACACATAACACGTATAATACACGAAACACTATTTAGCTAGAATTATTTAAATACATAATTTTGAATACCAAATCCTAAATACACGATTACAATCTTACAACATGTTTATATAAAAAATTAAAATTATTCCATTACCTAGTATCACCATTAAACGATTCACTCAACCCAATTATAACTTTTGGTAATAATTAACATCAAAATTTGTAAAACAAATTACAGCTATTTAAAAATAAATTGACAACAATCTTAACATATTTATGGCAACATTCAAAAACACAATATAGGGTACTCAGTAATAACACGACGTAAATACTAAATTGAAAACTTCGTAAGTGATCTAATAATATAGGTACTATTATATTATACATAAATATGAGTAGGGATATTTTTATTCTATTACCCCTAAATTTAAACGCCATAAGGGAGCCATGTACTTGCCACCAACCACAAGAGGCCAGCAATTGAGAAAATCATCCCTAAATGATGTCTCACAGTGTTACCATTTGCATCTTATTCATACCTTATATTTTATAATCTACACATAGATAATGCTAATCCTAATTAAATCGTTACACATTAACATACAAGTCTTCAATATTTAACTTACTATAAGTCTAAGCTAAAGCATTACCCTATTTGGTCTGATAGAGTTACTGATTAATGCTGTTTCAACGTAACATACAACAATAAGTACTAGAAAAAATTTTGAGCTTTCCAAGATCACAATAAAAGACGATTAATAATTGAATATTTCATACAAGTTCCATATAGCTTCTAGGATGATTCTCTAAAAATATCAACCGTCTAGAAACTAAACAACCCATCTTTATCAGTGCTAAATGCAATCTGGAGCTACAAAACAAATCACAACCTTCAACCTGGGTGTGAACTAACCATCGTTGGCACGTTTAGCTGTGAGGACTAGCCGAGTAGAAATGTACAAGGTAAATGAGCCCCTATAGTGTTAGCCTAAGAGGTCCGGTGAGGGCGTAATGTTGCGGCAGAGGTCGAGTGACGGCGACGAGCGCACTGTATCCGGACACGGCGTGTTAGCGCGCGTCATGCTTTCAAACCGCTCTCGCATGGCCGCCACATGACCCGCGATTACGCACTCCTTATCCTCCTTATCCAACCCTTCGGCTTGCTTGTCGGGGTGTTCCGAGTCTGTGAGAGATACTTCTGAAGATGCTGTATAGTAGAGGTCGCTGCAAGGCGCGGCTATAGGCTCCGTGTCGGACGTGACAGTCTCCGCATCCTCCGCGGGCCCCGGCGGCGAGGCCTGGCAGTCGCTCCACGGCTCGTCGAGTTGGTCCTTCGAGCCGGACGGCTCGCCCGTCAACGACGCCTGCGAGTCCATCCACTTCTGCCTCTGCGTCTCCATCCTCTGCACGGATAGATCCTCCGCGCTGACGAACTGCGAGGCCTGCCCGCTCCCCTCCCCTAACGCGTCGCTCCAAGTAACCGCGAGATACACTTCCGTCGGACTCGCGAGGTCGGCACACTCGTGCCGATCGTCACCGTAAGAAGTCTTCATAGTTTCACAAAGTCGGTTGATGGCGTCGAAAACGTCCTTCAAGTCGCTGACGTCCTCCGCGGGCATGGGGGCCTCCTCTATGGGGAGGACGGGGCCGGTGGTGACGTCACCGGGCCCGGTGGCCAGCGTGCTGGCGGGGTACAGTAGCGAGCGCGCCACCGAGAGCAGCGCGTGCGCGGGGTGGGCGTGCGGCGCCAGTGGGGGGGCCGGCGGGGGCGGCGCCAGTGGGGGGGCCGGCGGGGGCGGCGCCAGTGGGGGGGCCGGCGGGGGCGGCGCCAGTGGGGGCGCCCCCCCCGGCCCCCGCGCTCGCTAGCACGCGCTCGACGTGCCCGACCATCCCTCCAGCGGCAGGCGCAGCGGCGGCGGCGGAGCGGGCGCCTTGCTCACTGTACAACGATAACTACTACTTTATTTCTCTTTTGACAATGACGCTGGCAAAGAAGTAGTAAACATTTGCCATAAAAAACTTTACAACTCCATCGAGTATACGTTAATTTGAAAAACTTGACCTGGAAATACTAAAATCTTGCAATTTTCGGATCAACTATCTTTCAGTGTCGCTAGTATCAAAAAGCTTCGCTCACAGCGCTACAAAACTCAAGCTTTTTAAGTGTGCAAAACTTGGCCTTTTCCGACCGATCTTAGCTCCCCGTTCCGAATGCCTGTGCTTTTAGCTGGTATTCATCGCTAAAGCGCATTTCACTTTATAAAATTCATATTAATCGAAAGGAATCGTTAACCTTTTTTTGATGTAGGTAAACATCGGTTCGAAATGGCGAAGTTTCGCACACTTGCAAAGCTCGATTTTGGTAGGGCTGAGCGGCGGAGCGTTCGATTACTAGCTAGATCGGTACTTTGTTAACCACCACTGATGGTCAGTTTTCCAATGAATGTTTGGATGGCAAAATGGCAAACACATTAACAGCACGAATACTAATACACATGACTAATAAGGACGAAGGAAGCTCTTCAGAATTTTCAATGTTGTCGAGTTTTTCAAATTAACTCTTACTTAGTAGGTAGGTACTATACCAATGTGTATTTACAATTTTTTTACTTTTGTTTAAAAATTAAAATTTCGTAGTCGCAATCTTTGTTCAAATAGCAATAAATACGAATTATACTTAAAATTAGCCTAAGGCCTAACACTTCAAATATAGCAACCGAAATTATAAAGTGCGTAATAATATTGCATGCAAATGTGTCCATGTGATGCGAATGCATGCGTCTGTAAGTTAGAATGAAAACATGCGTCTACACATATAAATATAAAGCTAATAGTGAGTGATAACTAGAGACATGCACGAAATAATGTAACAAATTATACTTACCCAGTATACATGCGGTTCGTACGATCGTGTAGACACCACTTAGATCGTTAAAGTATTTGCCACCGACTTTATCTTCCAGTCTCCATATTTTTAGATGTCCATATGAATGTCATGCTCTTTCCCATACAATGTATATAAAATATTATCCTGCAAGGGCACACTTCCACCTAATTAAAACTAAAGCATACGATTTCACCACTTTAAGGTTAATTTGAATTAAAAGCCCTTGAAAAACTAAATTTCACCTTTCCGACTCTTAGATTTCATGGACATTTTTAATGACTTAAAACAATAAACCTTAATGCAAGACATTCACAGCTAAGCGTTCCACATTTACCGACATATTAGGTTAAACAATGAAATACAAGACAAAATAATTATTACCTTTTTATTATCCAAATAATAATATAAATAACTAAGCATCGTACACAACTATCACAATACCGGTTGCTTTTCATTACATAAAAAAGCATACATTTATAAAATGCTATCACTAAATTTCTCAACTGCTAGATGCTATAAAAAGCACTAATTACCGAAAGCAAAGGCACAACAAATAAACAGTATGGGCTCTTCGTAAAATTAGATTCAAAGTATGAACTGGCCTTATAATTCTGTAAGAGTTTCAAAAGACGATACCACGTAACTCGCAATGTATTAAAGCCCGTACTCGACTGAGTAATTGCAATAGTTTTGCTCTAACTGTGCGTCTTCACAACTCCGACCTAGTGGGCGACTTAACTGTTGATGTTGGAACAGTTTTGTTAGGCGTCGTGTGATAGCAACAGACTAATAATGCAAAGTAAAATCAATTCAAAACATTTCAAGTCATTGGTTCATTAATTTAAGCAAACAACGTTTTTATTTGATGCTACTCTGCGCTTGGCGTTGAATAAAATAAAGAAGCTACTACATAGTGCTCTTACTGTTTATATTGCGCCAAAATACAGATGGGAGATAACATGGCAGTTAAGCAACCTAGTGAATAGCGGCTTTCAACTAAAAATACGAAAACAAGTGTTCAAGCGTTTACAGGTACGACAAAGTACATTTTTTCGCAATTAAATGGCACCTTACTATTTATTCATTAAAAGAATCACAACAAGAGTTTCTAAACTTTTTTAAATAACATAACAAATGTTCTAAAATGTTGTCATGATTTAACACTTTACCTGTTATGTTACGATGAAGCACAAAGCATGAAATGTAAAATAAGTACTAAAAAATCTTTACTGTTCAGGGATTTGCTATTATCGTCAAATTGAAATGAATGAAGAGAGTTAATTTTAATGACTCAATACAAAAACTACACACGAGAGACTAAATAGCTAACACTAATCGTAAATATAAAAAAAAATTTGGTACAAGGCTAACACTGAAAATATATAATTCGAATTTAGTTCGATTTTGATGGATATGTTCATATTTTAGAACTTCAGGAATTTACTCCCAAATTGATATTAGAAGTGAATCTCGCTCGGAATGGTGCTCGTTTAAATGCAGAATTTTATTATTTGAGATTTTGATTATATGGAAATAATCATTAATTAGATATATAGAAACATGAAAATTAAAAATCACAAAGCAACAAAACTATTTTCGACTATCAGCATGTGCATAATAAAGAAGAATTCTAGCGAGCTTCTATTGGATGGAAAGGTTATAGAATCACATAATTTTCAACAACTTTCAGTCTCGGAGAAAAGTACACTTAGGTATACAAATATTGCATGCAAACATGCATATATATAAACTATAAATATAAACTTCAAAATACAAGTAGATAAATCAAAAATAATACTTTTTCTAACTATCAACTACACAGAATAATACCATAAGATATAACAGCGAAACTATAATTTGGTTTAAAAATATTTTCTCTATTTTAAACTAACTAAAATATAAACTAATAACTTAATAATATTATGCCATTGTTATGACTTGTACCTATTGCACTTAAATAAACTATGTACCTACAACGTACACACAACATTAATATTGTATACTTTTATGACTACAGAGCATTGTGCGTTTTGCTCTAATTTTTATAGTAACATTGATACAAATATATTTTAAACTTTAATCAATATATAAATTAAGTCGATAATAAGAGCACTTTTCGTTTAAGGCAGTACTTAATTTTCTTCTACAGTTCGACGAATGTGATACGAAACTAAGACAACGTGGAGATGTATCGTAAACCTATGATGCGCTAGTTTTAAACTACCTCATTTAGCCCCAAATACTTTTTATTAAGGTGACGAGTAGATCCAGATGAGCAGGTCCAAATCCGTTCAAAGAAACATCAACCTTGACGTCGTAGTCTTAAATATCAATTCAGTCTGCACTTCAGCGCGGCGCTTACGACAAAGACAACGTACGAAATGACTGAATTTGACGGTTTTAATTAATATCTATTTTTGTATGGTATTTTTCAAAGTTATTAAGTCATCACGACATCTGAATGTTTGTTGCGAATACACTAATTTATTTTTTGTAAAAATATATTCGTTAGAAGCTCAGCAAAATAGGAACATTCAAATTTTTTGAGGGAGGTTTGCGATTTTTTTCTATTGAGCTATTCAAAGCTCCACGTGTTGTAATTACGCCAGGAAACGTCCCAAAAACACCTTGTTTGGTCTACCCGCCGCCTTAAATTGCCGTGCACATGCATGAAAGAAATTCCAAATGAATAATAATTTGTCACTAATTTTCGCCATGAAAGCAAAATTCGATAAATAGGGACAACCGAGTCACGTATTTGTTTGAAAATGAGTAAAGAAACGAATTGATCTAGTAAGATTGCTCAGTGTCTTTTGAAGACATGTGTGGTACGGCCTTGACTTTTGAATTTATTGCCACTTACGCCTACTTGACGCGTATCTCTACATTGTAATTTATGCAAGATAGTCTTAAATGGTCAATGAAAGTTGTTCGCTTGGTTTCGGCTTAACAAGTCAAGAACTCAAACCAAAATGAGAAGTTATTATACTCGTTTACTTTTTACGCGGTGTAACGACTTTGCATGAACTTTAAAGATGTTTTATAACGAATAATAATAAAACTATTGAAAGCAATCAATGAAGCAAGTGAGTTAGCTAAAGACTGGTCTTACGGTATGACGAAACATTCAAATTATTTGAGGCTTTAGAGTCTGGGTAGTGCATCAAAACGGAGCAAACCATAAGTCTCCAGGCTGCGTACGTATATAAAGTAGGTGCGTTAATATGGAGTAGCAAAATAGGAATATTATACTTATAGCTAGATGACTCATTAAATTGATAGTTGGAAATGGACCATTAGAGGGCGTTGCTGTAGAATTTTGAAGTAGCAGGTGCTCACTTCAAAATACTACGTTCATTTTCATGAGTCATGCAGCTATAGGTATTCTTATCTTAGCTACTCAATATTTTCTGATTTTATTCAATAATTTAACAAACTACTGTTCAGGGATTAAAGTCAAAAATCGTGCTTTATCTTTTGATTTCTAACTACATTGATTAGAAAGAATCAGAAGTCGGAATTATTAGGGCACAGTCAAAAACGTCTCAAATGCTGCAAAGTATCCATGACATGAGCTGTTAGCATAGAACTGCCGAGCGCAGTCCAAAAGATTGACTAAGTCGAACATCTCTAACTGAGACTAGTTATGGTTTATTAAACACTGAATACGCGGAGACTAGTATAAGCCCTTTGAAGAACTGCTACTGATACCCAGGAAAATTGAAGATACTGGTTGTGGTTCACCCCCTCGACAACAATAACCCTTTTAGAATGTCACTAAATTCACTGTTGGTGTGAGTGCAGTGCTTTACTCTTGGTGTAAGAGAGGTTTATCCTCTGACAGTATGGTTTTCCCCCTAACAGTTTGGTTTACCCCGGACAGAATGGTATCGCTCCTAACAACATGATTTACTGCCTGACAGTATGGTTTAGTCCTTAACAGAATTATTTTCTCCCGGACAATATGGTTTACCCCCTGAGACGATACGGTTTACCCCTAACATAATGATTCTCTCCCGGACAGTATGGTTTACCCCTAACAATACCACCGTTCTAGAACTTACCGGCGGCGGTCGCGCTGCTGTACCCCTTAGCGATGCGCAGGAAGGGGTCTGGATGAGGGAAGGCGGCGCAGGGGTTGAAGAGGTCAGCGAAGCGCGCCTCGAGGTCCGCCGCCCGCATGGACGAGCCGCGCACCGGCGGCGCGGGCGCGGGGGCGTCGTCGCCGTTCATGCTGTGTACGCTCTGGGGACATACATGTGACTAATTACAATTTTTGACACATAGGTTTTTAAACTGTTTTTCTAGGTCTAAATTGCACACGCAGTTGTCAGTTTCATCATCAACAGCCTGAAGACATCCACTGCTGAACATAGGCTTCCCCCAGAGAGTGCCACCTTGAGCGGCTGCTCGCCTCCTGCATCCATCGGCTCCCTGCGGCTTTCACCAAATCGTCGGTCCACCGAGTGGGAGGCCGGCCTACGCTGTGTCTTCCGGTTCGGTTCGTTGTCAGTTTATATTGGCCATTTCTGTAATGATGCTACAATTCTGTTTGTAATAGTACATTACTGCAGTGGTCTGTAATGACTGCGTTGCTGGGAGCGGTGTCCGATGATGGTGGCCGAAAGCGCAGCATAGCGCATATCCAGGCCAGTGCGGTCAGCTTTGCTGCCCTTGATGGACAAACTAGAATAAAGGCTGAACTTTTATGGCGAGGACAGCAAGGGTTGCAATGGTGATCAACCTTGAAGGCCGAGAGCGGAGCTAAGCCACAGAACACTTAATAGTACAGTCCGGGTGTTTGGACTAGTTAAGAGACAAACATACTAAAAGTCGCCACCCCTCGGAGGTGAGCCCTAGGACGGCACAAAGAAGGTATCGTTTATTTAGTTTTTTGTTTACATGATGTGTCATAGAAAGATTTGTTGTACTGCATTAGCTGACGAAGTTCTCTACAACTTATGATATAACTGTCTTGTGTTTATTAACGGAATATTTAAATTATTTGTTTTGAGTTGCCGATATATCGATGCTGTTGCAAGCACCATGATCACGGACGGATTGAAGAACTTGCGGGTAGATGATAATAAGTTATGAGCAAACGTAGCGGTCTACCCTCCTTCGTAACAATATTTTAGTAGTGTTAGCGACCATGATAGTTTAAATGTTATACTTGTGTTGTACATACGTTCTGCCGGTGGTGCGGGGGCGGGGGCGGGGGCGGGGGGTGCGCGAGCGAGGCGTGGCGCGCGGGCGGCGGCGGCGGGGGCGCGCCGGGCGGGGGCGGCGGGGGCGGGGGCGCGCCGGGCGGGGGCGGCCGCGGGCCCGGGGGGCGCAGCCCGCGGGGCGCGCGGAGGGTACCTGCGGAAAACGAAGGGTTCATTTGTTTATTTCCATACAAGCACGAGAGACTAGTGCCCATCTGTGACCGTCCTGTGGACGCGCGTCTGCTAGTCAGCGTTCATACAACTTTGAGAGCAGTGTATGCGCTGCTAGATTCATCATAATAGGCTCACTGCACTAAAGTTTAACAGATCCCTCTTTGACGTACCTATTGGCAAGCTGCAACGCGTTTAGGTACGTACCGGAGAGATAAGTGCGAACTTAAATTTGTGTAACTTTAGTGTTTAAATTAGGTCTATCTATATTGATTGCTTCTACTTCTCTATCGTTAAAGAAATGTATTTCAATCAAAATTTTCAATAAATATTCAATGTACAGATTTAGCCCAGTTACAGTTATATTGAGGCCAATTTTAAAGGCTTTAGTTTTAGTTTTAGGACTCATTAAAAAACTTAAAACTAAATTGTAATTTAAAGGCTCCACTTTATGTCATTTTAGAAACTTCAAACTCAAATTATAATCGAAATGAATGAATGATTTGAACGAAATCTAATCAATTTAGGATTTTAGGTGAATGTGCTAATTTGAAGGCGCATTTTAAGTGACATTAAAACTTTTAGTACTGTCATTTAAAATTTTAAGTTGATTTTTAGTATATTTTAGCAAGTACCATTTTGGATTCTTCCTAAAAATAACTTAAAATTCTAAGTGAATTTTTTATATGTAGTTTTGTATATTTACTTGTAAAAGCAGTTGACACCAATACATCTGTTCAACTTCCACACAAAAAAAGAAAGAAATCTGATATTTTGAATTCGTATCCATATTTTATTTCAAAAAATAACAAGGCTTATGAATAAGACAAAGTAGACAAATTCCAAAGGTTTTATTAAAAAATAATTGTTGCACTTAGGTAGCACTTGTAATCATTATGAGTAGCACTGCACATCACAACAAACAAATAAATTTAATTCATTTTTAACCTCCCTCCTAAGTAGCATTTTGCTTTGGCCTGAATTCTTCTAAGTATCAAACTTTGTTTGCTACCGACTGTTAACACCAGCTACTATAATCATGATAGGGGTTTTTATGGCTGCTGCTATCTGTTTATCCGCCACATGGATAGCTTCAGCCAATGTCACGATGGCTTCCTGTAGGTAAGTTTCTTTCATTCTCCAGCAATGATGCCTGCGTGGCTGGTGCGGGATCGAACCAGCCTGTAGGCTCTAAATGAAAAAGCTACCTTTCTCTTCTTGCTTTTCATATAATTATGGGTGTAGGAGGTTTTTGTTTGAGTGAGAGAAAGGCTAAAACTCTGCATCTATTATCCAACGTCCAATACCTACCGCCGACAGTATTAAACTCTTTGATATAAAATCAATGATCATAATCATCAATCAGTAAACTGGTCAAATTATTTGCGTGTGATGGTCTATCGTTATAGGTACGTAGGTAACGGTGGCGGAGTTATGAGTTGTTTTGGAACTGTTCTGTTACTCCCACTTTGGCTGAGCCAGGCTGGACGACGAAGAAGATGTATGTATTGATGTTGGCCTCGGCTCTGTTCTGCGTTCAGGGCGGGATGGGGTCGTCATTGTTGGCAAACGTTCAGCCAGAGGCAATTTGTTTGTTCTTGGATCCCCTTCTTGCCAGCCGTTGTACATCCGTACTTCCGTAATTTCTTCACGTTTCCGCGAAAATTAATTGATATTTGAACTCAAAACATTATTTGACAAGTAGACGTTACGATCAAAGAGTATATAATTTGTTACGATCACAGACGACGTCACGACAGATTGTTACAAAGAGTATATAATAAATAACCGCTAGGTACTGAAATGTTACCTTTTTACTAAAATCGATGTAGGTCTACCACTGATTATAGCATCGAAAAAATTCTAGGTCTGTGGATTATAGCGACATTTAAATAGTTTTTTTTCATCTGTGAGTTCAATGGTGTATGAAAGTAAAGTCGGAATCGTTCTATTTAATTTAGAACTGTCACTTAAATTTAAATATTTTTAAAATTATCTAAAACTAAAACTAAAGCCTTCAAAATTACCCCCATTATATGGAAGATAGATAGACAGGGTAGTTACCGAAATGTGAAGCTGGGTTCTTGGTGGCGATGTGCGGGTGGAGCGGCGCCGGCGGCAGCTGCGCGGGCCGCCCGCCGCCCGGGGACGTCGGCGTCACCGGCGGGGATCTGGTGCGGTGGGGAATGCTCCAATCAACTATACTATAGATACAGTCTCTATGAAAATCAAACCTCTAGTGTAACCGCGGTAATGCTTACTTATACAGGTATATACCTCTCCAGATGGGTTAGCACGGGCGGTAGACAAAATTGTCTTTCCCCGTTTCATGTCACTTTCTTCGTACTTGCTTGCTTGTCAAGTGGAGTAAAACAGGGGAAAGACAATTTTGTGTACCGTCCGTGCTAACCCAGCTGGTAATATGAAATAGTCCACAAGCAGTTGTTTCTTTCTAATAATGAACACCCTGTAATGCCATTGTAAAACAATAATATGTGAGTTACTTCAATTTCATTAAAGTAGGCCGTTTCACTCAGCGCGGCAAATTCAAATTTTCTTGCGTTTTTGGTCAATCATAGCTTAATACAATACGTGATTACATGAAAACTGATTTAACGTAAATAAATAGAATGTATGAACAAATTACAATTAAAAGTATTACCTAGATATCATAAGTTTAGCGGCAATAGACTGAAAAGCCAACACGAAATTGATTTATTGCCATTTGTTGCTAAACCAATGATATTTAGGTGAAACTTTTAATCGTAATTTGTTGATACATTCTATTTATTTACGTTAAATCAGTTTTTATGTAATCACGTTTAGTAATTAAGCTATGATTGGCAAAAAAACAAGAAAATTTGAATTTGTAAAACGGTTCACCTTAAGCGCGGTCACACGCGACTGAAAGCAAAAACAAGGCATATGCCTTGTTAGAGACGGTGCCGTTTTCGAGGCGGCGATCGTGGATCTACCCTATATTTCATCGTAGGGTTCATGTTACATTGTAGCAATACAACAGGCGATATTACATTCAAAAGGGGCCCACATACGGTATGATCAATTCAGATTATTAATGATGATGATGATGACGATGATCGATCGCTGAAAGTTTGACGCTCACACTCTTCTTTTCTTCTTGTGCGGGCCAGTGGATTTTTTTAATGTAAATGAATGACGTGACGAGCTAGTCGTTCGCCTGGTGTTAAGCGTCACGGCTGCCCATAACAGATTGCAGTAACACTCGGAACTCTAAATTAATATAGTTTTGCGTGACACTGCACTGCGCACATCATCCTGAGACTTCACACAGTCTAATAATAAGATCACTAGACTGTGTGATCAGATCATAGTCTCATTTGCCCAGTAATTTCACTAGCTACAATACCCTTCAAACCGGAACACAGTGCTTGCACACTACTGCTTGGCGGCAGAATAACTGTCAAAGCGGTGGTACAGCACGGGTAGCATGAGCAGTAAATTTCTCCTCTCGAGGAAACGGTTGACCAATGCAAACGCTAGAAATGTTTTATGGTGTGATCTGCGGGATCGGTCATTGGTCAAACGAGAGACGAGATATCTCGACTTTTATAGCTAATGCTACTTATATGCAAATATCTTCAGACTGATGATGATGATATGCAGAAAGTGATAGAATACTTTAAAAAATTTAATCATGATCATCAATCAACAACCTGAAGACTACTCCTGCTGAACATAGGCCACAGAGCGCTACTTTAAGCGGCTGTTTACCTCCTGCGTCCATCGGCTCCCGCGGTTTTCACCTAGTGGGGGCCGGCCTACGCTGCGTCTTCCGGTTCGTGGTCGCCACTCGAGAACCTTTCATGCCCATCGGTTGTCAGTTCTACGATTTCAACTTACTAATTCTAAGAGCTATATCGGTCACTTTAGTTCTCCTGCGGATCTCCTCGTTCCGGAGCTTATCTCGCAGGGAAACACCGAGCATAGCTCTCTGCATAGCTCGTTGCGCGACTCGAGCTTACTAATGATGCCACACAATATATAATAATGATGATACGTATTTTAATAATGTGTTATAGACTGAAATAGAAATATTTGATTTGAATTGATAACACCTAGACACAGAACAAATATCGAAGTTCACCCACATGTTTGTACTGGGTAGGAATCAAACCCACAACCTAGAAGTTCAGAGGGCAGAGCCAACTGGGCTATGAAGCCATATGCTTTTAAAATTTCTGGAAAGGGCATCATCTGCGCCTTCTCACAAAACAGATACAGATCGTATGGCTATGAAATTCATGATTTGTGACGTCACATGTAAAAGTAATACTAACTATTTAAAATCAAAGGATAACTTACCTAGGTACCCTCATACTCTGCGTCCTTGCAGCTACCTTCCCATTCGTGATAAGTTTCTTCGGTGGCGGCGAGGGTTTGTTCTCATTAGCACCAAAACTGGGCGGTTTTGGCGCGAGGTTGGGCTTCCCGTGGGAGACCCGAGGTCGCTCGGAGAGGTCCGATGTCGAGAGGGATGAAGATGGAGTCGGTGTGGACGGCACTGATGATAGGGAGGTCATGCTGCCACCTGGAGGATATATTTGTAAACATTCATTGACAGTTCAAATAAACAGAATGTGTAACACGTGTGTGGAAGAAGTTTCCACTTGCGGTCTTTCTCCAGAGCTACAACATGCAGAATTTTAAAAGTAGGGTCATAAGACTGACCAGAAATGTCAGTAGTGATCCCCACCAATAGGGATAAGTGAATATGAAATTACTGTCATTCCCACCAATAGGGATAGGTGAAAATTATATAATAGGGATGGTTGAAAATGAAATTCTAATCACCCTCACTATCAGGGACAGTTGGAAATAAATTCCACTCATCCCTACCAATAGAAATGGGTGAAAATGAAATTCCAGCCATCCCATCACTAGGGAGGGATAGGTGGAAACGAAATTTTACTTATCCCTACCAATAGGGATAAGTGAAAATAGAATTTCACTTACCCTATCCACCTTTTAGCACGATTTAAATGAAGACCTAAAATAATAGCTACAGTACAAATTGTAATATAGCGATTCACTTTAGGTCTTCTGCTAAGGCCCCTGGACGTGCTAGGCTGGCAGTCAGATATGTTGGGACAAGTGGAACATCGTATACCGCGCACAATTTAACAACGCGTCAATATCGTAGCATGTGGCTTCTATTTATACTCTGTGAAGATCCCACGTTTTAGGAATGTCGGGAGCACTGACGCCCGTACCACTTTTAATTGTTAATCAAGTGCAAAACTTTATAACAATCTATTCAACTGACAATCAAGGTGTTCTCACCAAGGTTTCCCTGCGAGCTGGAGTGTAGTGCGCTTTTGTTCCGCTGCAGCGTGGCGGCGCCATGTTGCGGCTCTGCTGCCTGCTGCTGAAGGGTGTTGATCCGCTCGGAGATCGAGCCCGTCGTCAGGACGGAATCTGACGAGCTCTGCGGAATAATATACTGCAGCGTTACAACCCCATTAACTACCAGGTCAACTGCAAATAAGTCATCATCATCCTCTTTGCCTTTTCCCATTTGTTTATTGGGGTCGGCCCCCAATCTAACCTGTAGCGGCGAGCTACCAGAATTACACGAGCTACTGCCATTTGACATCGCAACCCATAAGGAACCAGTAACAGGGATGGTTAGATTAGATGTCAGATTCTATCAGGCGTCTGACTACCCGTAACGACAGCCATAGATGTTCTACGACAACTGGGACCGACGGCTTAACGTGCTCTCCGAGGCACGGAGCGATGGCATCGAAAACTGCACATAACATACTAGTAATACCGGTGCTGTAAGATTGCGAAGCGGACATGCTACCGCTTGGCCACCATCCCTCTTCAACTACAAATAAATATACTTTAGAATTAGAATAGTTTTCATTTGTCACATTTCAATAAATATTATTTTTTCTGAAGCATGCACCAAAACTGGTCTAGAACTATTAATGTTTAGAAGATATTGCAGCTTGAAACTCCAGTAATTTTCCGCAAATATTACCTACGAATGCAATCGCCGCTTAGTTCAGATGCTATTCCTTAACACTTGAAAATTGTTATATTTTTAGCAATTTTTCCAAGGCAACGGTTTTCTCCAAGATAAACTTATTGGCAATTTCGGGATTTCAATTAGAATATCATTTGTAAAATTACTGACAATTCATGCCGGACTCAGACAACTTTTTGTCTTTTTGACTAAACTATACTACGACTGGACTCAATGCTAGATACGAGAGAGCATTATCTTCCAGCACCTAACGTGGGCGTAATGTTCTATTAATGACTGTTGAAAATAAATAACATTTCTATATCATCACTCACAAATATAATGAAGAAGCAAAATAAAACATTTTATGTGTGTGCTTTCCGGTAAAATTGTAGCATGCGCAGGTATAGGTACGATAATGGGTATTATTTGCAAATTTTCCAATCGGCCATTTTAAAGTAGACCATACCCGTATACCAAAAGTAACAAAAATGGTAAAGTCTTTAACATTTTTGTTATATTGGGTCTTCACTAAAGACGCATAGACACTGTGCAATAGTTTCAATTTAAATGTGCAAAAAACCTTAAATCAAATATACTATATAGATACACAGTCTCTATGAAAATCAAACCTCAAAAGTGTCCCCGTGCCAATGCTTACTTGTACAAATATTGTATATACCTCTCCAGCTAATATAAAATAGTCCACAAGAGGTTGTTTCATTTTAATTATGAACCATAGCACCCTGTAATAGCGTTGTAAAACAATAATTATGTGAGCTACATTACTTTCTTTAGGCGCGGTCACACGCAAAAACAAGGCATATGCCTTGTTTAAACGGTACCGTTTTCAAGGCGGCGATCGTGGATTTACCCTACATTTCAAACCTTATGGCAATGACAGTCCTAAAGCTATTGGGTCCTTTTCATTTTGACCTTTATGAAAGGGACAACGTTTTTAGAACAGGCCAATTAAATTTAATTAAAGGATTTTGCTCATGAGTTGTTTTCAGTATTTAGTTTGAAGGATAAAAGGACCTTAAATATACATGTTACAATTATCCTTAATTTCACTTGCGTCATGGCAGGCAGGATAACTATTTCTGCATTTACGCCTTTTGGGAACCTTGGTGCGTCAATGTTTTTCTACATCAGTTTCCTTCCGAGTTACAATAGAACTTGGATATAATTAGCTCAATGATCATTGCCACATCCAAGAGGAAATGTTTATGTAG
Source organism: Ennomos quercinarius (assembly GCA_910589525.2). Classification (NCBI taxonomy): domain Eukaryota; kingdom Metazoa; phylum Arthropoda; class Insecta; order Lepidoptera; family Geometridae; genus Ennomos; species Ennomos quercinarius. The sequence goes on from OU342502.1 coordinate 3,178,230, forward strand.
TTCATATTTTTTGCGAATGCTTTGTTTAATGTTTACGTACTTAATTTGCTATCGGTATTATGTTATCTATGCTATCGCCTATCGATATTAAAAATAGAGTAGAGTAGTAATAGCGCGGTAAAGGAATCCTATGTGAGTTGTAAACCATTTGCAATGTGGCGAAGGCTCTTACTAACTCTTCTTCACTCTTCTTCTCTTCTTGGCTCTTTTCTTAATATCTTATTATCTTACTATACTATCACAAACACCTTATATACCTATTAGGTATATCACTGATTAGAAAGTTGAAATGGCAATGGGCAGGCCAAATCGCTCGTAGCGTAGGCTGTCCCCCCACTCGGTGGACCGACGACCTGGTGAAAACCGCGGGGAGCCGATGGATGCAGGAGGCAAGCAGTGGCTCAAAGTGGCCCTCTGTGGGGTAGGCCTATGTTCAGCAGTGGACGTCTTCGGGCTGTTGATGATGATGATGACGACTATCTTATAGGTGGAGCGATGACATGTACACAAAGTAGCTGGTAGCAGCTGGATGAATAGGAGCTCTGCCCTGTGGAGGCGAAGATCAGGCTCAGCAGTGGCGCGCATTATGTGTACGTAGACACATTTGCCCATAATCTCACTAGAGTATAGATACATATCTATTTTTAGGGTTCCGTACCCAAAGGGTAAAGTGGACGAATATTACTAAGGCTCCGCTATCCGTCTGTCACCAGGCTGTATCTCATGAACCGTGATAGGTAGACAGTTGAAATTTTCACAGATGATGTATTTCTGTTGCCGCTATAACAACAAATACTAAAAAAACAATAAAATGAACATTTAAGGGGGCTCCCATACAACGAACGTGATTTTTTTGCTCGTTTTTATAGATAATGGTACGGAACCCTTCGTTTGCGAGTCCGAATTGCACTTGGCCGGTTATTCTTAAATTATTTTCATACTTATGCATATTTTGATAGTGATTATTTTACTCAATTTAGATTACTTGTATTATTATTATTGCGTGACATATTATATTACATTACGATTAAGATAATAATTATTTTTAATCAACCAAGTGTTAGCGAAGTCTAGTCTGTAAACAAAACCACCTACATAAATAAACTATGTCCAACAGTCACAGATAACCCCCAATAGATACCGCATGAAAGACGACGACCGCGCACCACGCATTGGCGTAAATGGTTCTATATAAATCGCCGCTTCGCAGCACGGCCTTAGTTTCGACCAATTATTAGAGTTCATTATTAGGGCGTCACTCGAAACAGCCAATAATAGCGCATTGGCTCCAGTCCCCGCAACCCGCGCCTTCCGCCAGTTTTGGTGAGCTAGGATCCGAACAAAAATCCCGTAATGCGGTATCTATTGGGGGTTATCTGTGCCAACAGTGGACTAAATACAGACTTATGATGATGATGATGGTAACCTTATGGTGAAGCGAGGGATGAATTTTGCGGTGCACCGTCCTATAGCTGCACTTGGGAGCCAGTTCCTAAACCGGGTAGTGGGTGTAGAATAGCGCCCCGGTCACTTAGGCATCAGATGAAATTTATTCAAACGTTAAAAAAAGTATTGTATTACAAAGAATATTTAATGGCAAAAAGCAAGGCGAGCTATCCGACACTTAATTACGATGTTTTAAACTAGTAACCTAACCTTAGTTATATCGCATATCAGCAATTAACCTTACTCGGTCTGAGGATTGCGGAACAAAAGATACTATTACATTACTGTGGTGTGGTGTGTGTGGTCAAACAGCACTCAACTCTGATATAATTTTTATCAAAGTATGACTAATGTGTGGAATGGGACTTGGGTGATAAGTGTGAGCAATCGTGTAGGTAAATCGTAAAGTATAAACAAATCAATACAAACGTTGGTGTCATTAGAAATCATATATAATTATTATCATCCGCAAGGATGTAAACAAGTCTGAAAAAGGCTTTGCTTCAACATTGAAAAGTTAATTCATTTCAAGTTATTATTGAGTAAAATCGTATGGCAACTCTGCCTGTCAACTTTCACCCAATCATCCACAGATAGAATATGAAAACTTTACATTTATAATTTAACAATAGTAGTAGAAAAAAAAGAAAGTAAAAAAGAGAAAACAGTAGGAGAGTAGGGAGTAGGGGAGTATCAGTAAAAATGCATTTTTCTTTACAGTACCGAGAAAAACATTCAAATTTTTTTCATGAGAAATCGGGTGAAACCGCGGGGCGCCTCAATCTTTTTTCCTTAATGAAGCCAATGTTTGAACTAAAAACGCAAAAACCTACTGATCGTAAATGTACAATTTAGCTTACATTTAATTTACCTACGTAGAAACCCAAAGCGACATACACAAGCCTCAAAAAGTTACCCTTTAAATTGTTGTTTTAGACATTTCAGATTTTCATGACTATATAGGGATTAAATAAACAAAATAGCATATTATGACGCTGGCACCACATGATTACCTTTATTGTGTAATATTCCTACAGGCTATAATGTAATGTATTTGTTACCAATGACCCAAATAAGTCGAGAAAAATCACCTAACAACATTAAAGCAAGGTGCGTTTTCCTCTGAGTCAGATGTCAATCATACCATGGTCATCGTGAGTCACATAGATGAGTCAAATGGTTACATATAGAAGGCTTCGAAGGAAAGCTAAGGTACATGCGGTTACAACAACAGCCTGTGGTTCATTATGTGGTAATAAAGTTGATTCATCCTCCAATTTTACTGTTCGTTGAGGTCTCGACACCTTCCGACTATGGTTATCAAACTTACCATATCATGTCATGACAATGCCAAGACTACTACATACAATAATACTATTTTAAGTACGGTTAAACCAACAAATTACCGGTAAGCAACAATGAAGACGAAGGTGTAGCATGCTGGCATATGGCCTTTCACTCTGGTCATACAGAGATACATTAATATAATTGGAAAATTCAAAATTGTTAAGGATAAGAAAATCAAAATTATCCATAAAAAAGACCTACTTTACGCCTTGACGATTCCACCAATTTCGGAAAAACTTGCACAGACATCGAAACCGAAGCCTCTAGAAGAGCAAGGCGAGGTGATCGCGCAAGTCAATAACAAATTATGCAAGAACGCGCCCAATATGTTCAACGATTCCAACAGCCAATACAAGATAACATCAACCGCCGCCATAAAAGGCATCTGCGAACACGTAGGAATGTTAAACTCAAGCGTCTTATGTAATGGAAAGCTGTGTTTACTTTTGGTGAATGTACATTTCTAGAGAATATAACTGCGAACACGCGCAATTAACTTTTAGTGTGTAAGGCATTGTACAGAGATATTTGAAGAAAGTGGTAGTGCGGTAGGTTTAACTAACTGAGACGAGACTGCTCAGACAGCTATTAAAACAGCGGCCAATGATTTTATAGTAGGAACAGATTGAAACTGAAGAACTGGTGGGGTTATTTGCTTTTACTATGACTCTATTTTTTGATGAAGCATGTCTAATGCCTTTAAAAATGCCTGACATATTATAGAAACTTCACAAATAAAGTTAATGTTACTAGCATACTCTGGTTGAAAAATCCTTTCAAAACTCCCGTTAACACAGCTCCCTCATTCCAAGCAGATGGCGTATACCTACTTGTGCAGCAAACATCCTGTTTCCTGAAACTGCGAGTAGTCTGGGAAACAATCTTTCGTTGCGTAAATAAATAAACATGCAGGCTGCGAAATACGGGATCGAGTTCGGGAAATTACAGAATGTAGGTAAAACTAGAACCACGCTGAGATGGTCAACAATATTAAAATGCGTCATTTCAGGGGAATCTTTAATCGAACGTTTACTTGAAAACCACACAACAGTAAATATTGTTATTGAATTAAGTTCTTCCTTCCTTCCTTGTAATTCTTGTAGACAATAAGCAAGTGGCTTGCCCTGGGGGCGTACCGTGAGCTCTTAGCGCGATTCAAAACAGAGCCTATATTGGATCGTTTTGTTTTGTCTGTATAGGGATTTTGACAAGCGAGCCAGTATAGGCTCTGTTTTGAATCGCGCTAAGAGCTCACGGTACGCCCCCTGGTGTAAAAATTTACAAGGCAACCAAAGGCTAAGTTAAGTTAATAGAGCTTATTATGAAATATTGAAATAGAGGGCGAGAAGAATGTTTAATCAATCTTTAACGTCCCATTTGAACCTGAAGGATGAATTTTCAATAATTTCTTAGTGCTCTCCGGCGCCATAAATAGAAGACGTCGTATAAATAAACAGGTTTCTAGGTTTAGCGATTTGGGATCAACGTTGCCTGTCTGCCAGTCAGTCTGAGGACAGAACTGTGATTAATTAATATAGATTGTTTGCTACACTTTGTTCCAATTCCAAGGCTTCTAAGGTAGACGAAAATAGAACTAAATTAAACCAGAATAAGAATCGCTATAACGCTATTCCTACTTAGGCGTGAAGAAGATAAACGTAATCAGACTATGTAACTTTATAATTATGAAACCATCAACACTCTCATAATTTTTGTACATTAGTTGAAACAATAGAACCTTATGATGAGAAAAATGGTGAATTTTCTTACAAAGACTCACGTCGATTCACGAGTTGATATAAAAGTGACAACAATCTTGGGAATGATTCATCCATTGAAATTCAATGTCACGCAGAGTGGTAACCTGTTATGTGTTGATGACAAATCAGTAATCATAGCTATATCATATATCTATATAGTATCTTTATCTAATTACACCGCAATAATAACTATTAAACGACTACCATTATCTCGTAAGATTTTTTTTGTCACAAGGAAATAACTTAGCATCTTCACCTAACCATCATAGAGGTATGGATTCCTCCACCCGCCACTAAATGTTATTATGCTTCTTTCAGTGCATGTCAATGTGATTTATTTTAATGAAAGCCTTTGTCCTTAGTGATTGACTGGCAGATAATGTAGTACAGCCCAAACCGCTGGACTTAATAGGGACTTACTATTTGGAGGGTGTATTTAGGGGTGTACTTACTTGGACAGGGTTTTAGAAAATTCAAACCCTGAGTGAAAACTGTATGAAAAAAAATGCGTATAAAATCACGGGCAATCATTAACGTTCTACGATATAAAAGCGTGGTAATTTTTTTAACAAAACGTAAATTGTACGTTAAATTGATAAGCCCATTAAGTAACATCTGCTTCCTAGAATATACAATTCGTCCACATTCGTCGGTGGAAATGTATATACAGCTTTAGCTTTACTTTACTACGTCACCCTAGTTTTTATGTTAATACGCCATTATAAGCCTATAATCTATTATTACATCATCAGTTTTCTTTGTCACATAAGGATGTCATTATCAGGCCTTTCGACTTCAACTGTTCTTTCCGTTGTCGTAAGATTCTCTATACTATGATGGCATATCATCATCATCCTCTTTGTCTTTTCCCATTTGTTATTGGGTGTCGGCTCCCAATCTAACCTGTAGCGGCGAGCTACTAGAATTACACGAGCGACAGCCATCTGACCTCGCAACCCATAAGGAACCAGTAACAGGGATGGTTAGACCAGGCGTCAGATTCTATCAAGCGTCTGACCGTAACTATGATGGCATATCTGAAACTAAAACGGCATAGAAAACTTGTTTGATTACAGAACCATTCAACAGTTTAGAACAGACTCATTTAGAATAAACCTACGCTTTTACAATAGTACATTTCAACAGCAGTCAATTAAATCTATGTCATTGTTACAAGCCAACCTACATTATTTATCGCGTACGCCATTAAAATTTAGGCAGCAGAACACATCTGTTGCAATACTTGGCGACTAATTTGTATTCAACACTACGGTAGCGTTGGAAGAACGATCGCTAACTCCTATAACAAAAACTTTATGGATACTTGAACCATGTTTGTATTTGAAATGGAATGTTGTATTATAGTCTAGACCCGAGCTTCTATTAGGTATGTTTATAGGCCCGCGGTTAGCTAGACCGTAAGCTATAACTGTTGCATATGACATTCACGGTACCGCAAGGAATTTAAGCCATATACAACCGAAGACATAGTCATAGTGCAGGTACAGATGAATTATTCCGCAGATACGGGTTCGGTTCGGCGTATGTACTGTACTTGTAGCTTTATACTTAAAGTGCCGAAGCCTGGCCTGGCCATATATATAAAAAAAGCTGTAGAAAGGAAAAAGTATTTCATAATGTTTTGGTTGGTTCTGACGAGAGCTATTGGTTTATTGCTCCGGATGAGGGGCCACATCAAACTCTACAAGTACGAAAAAAACGAAGCATTATCGGACGATACTGGAATAGGTAGAAGAATTTTGTATATTATGTAGGTCAGGTACCTTTACAAGATCCACGCAGCCATCAGAACCACTAGTGGTCAATTTCTACAACTTTATTTGTTTTTTTTTCACATAATAATATCATATTAAAAGGTTAACTTTAAAAAGTTTCAAACTAAGCAAAATTGACGAATTACACGTAAAGAATCCAGACACATTGAGGTAAACGTAACTGCTCTGTTTATCAGATATACCTTGCATAGTTCATTCTAAAAACGCTTTTATCAACTTTATCTTAGAATTGTATTCAGATGACATTGGATTCTTATATATTTCTGATATCTTCATCGACATTGGTTGACGTACATGTCCACGACATATTTACAGTTAAAATCGCAATGCTAAAATATACATGTGTGAAGACAATGTGTGTGGACGTTTTAGTTCCGGAGATTTCGTGATGAATCAGCCAATGAGTGGAGTTCAGGATTTTACATACATATATCTAATACACCTACATATACATCCGCTAATGAGTCTCGCAGAAGTTCGCAGATGTCATTAACAAAGAGATAAAGTAGGTCAATATCATGAACACTGACAGTGACTAATGATTGAATAATAATTACAATGCTTTACTTAGTGGCAAAGATTGGCAGATCTTTAAGATGTAAAATAATCGCAACATGGCGAGTAATGGACAAGTGTTTAAGTATGGTAGCGCCATCTGTAAATTTTATATATGAACTAATCTCACACTAAAACAAAACATAATCGACAAATCAAAAGATAAAAAAGATAACACCACGCAAAAACTGTTACAAATGTAGCAGATACACGCTAAAAACTTACCCGGGGCCTGAACCAAAATATATCAGAATCGTCGAGTACTTTTTCAATATTTTCTTCCTCCATATTTGACAATCAAATGTAACGAAATAACAATCGATAGCAAATTGGCCGGCTGATAATCTACCACGCACTGATAAGCTTATACCTAGGTGGGTAGGTTTGGTATATAAAAAGTATAAAGTATTATAATGTAATGTAACCAATTTATTCAGGTCTCTCAGTTCAATAATATCATCATGCAAAGCATCAATTTCGGCAGAATTCCCATACGAATTCAGTGATTTCAAGAAATGTTCGCGATCCATATTATATCGGCCATGTCGAAGATAAACGTACTGATAATGTTAAGTACGTAATCTGTTGTAACAAATAGCCACAAAATTAGTTTCGTGACGAAGTTGGCTGACTAAGGGTGGATTCGACCAAACGAGAGTAAGGGTTATACTTAGAATAAATCGCCAGTTATCCGAGAGTAAACCAATTTCACATTTTACCATCTACGCTCAAGCCTATTCGAGAATAACAACTTATACTACCGTTTTTGGTGGAATAATAAACTATTCCGAGAATATTTTAATGGCGGCAGCGCGTCATATAATTCCAACATTTACTTTCCTGCACTATAATACGACAAAATTGAGTTGCTATGACATAAACTTTAATACCTTGGCGTTGTAGAACAATAATTGTTACCTGGGTAATAGTTTCGTTCATCGTTCACTCCGCTATTCGCGTATAAGTATTCTATACTTTGTATTGCATGGTAAAACGACTAATGAGTTATTCTAGTTTAAGATCGTGGAATAGATTTATTCTGGTATAGTTACTCGCGCATAACTCTAAGTTTGGTCAAATCCACCCTAAGCGTGTCAAGTTTATCTATGTTGAGTTGTCTAAAATCGTCTTACGTCTTATAAAGATATGCGGAAGTTTAGAAACCAAGACTAACACGGACGTTATAAATAAATATTTTGCGACTTTCAATTGTTTAAAACGGTACTCCGTAATATTTATGGTTAAGGTGGAACGTTAGTTACACTAGCGCGGCAAATTCAAATTTTCTTGCGTTCTTTTGCCAATAATAGCTTGATTACTCCACGTGATTACATAAAAACTAATTTTGCGCAAATAAATAGAATGTATCAACAAATTACAATTAAAAGTATCACCTACTTATCATTGGTTTAACGACAAATGGCAATAGACTGAAAAACTAAGAAGAAAATTGTTTAAAGCCATTTGTCGCTAAACCAATGATATCCAGGAGATAATCGTAATTTGTTGATACATTCTATTTATTTCCGTAAAATTAATTTTACATGTAATCAGGTTGAGTAATTAAGCCATTATCGGCAAAAGTACGCAAGAAAATTTTAATTTGCCGCGCTAGTGTAATGTTCCACCTAAAGAATCTTTAGGTGATATGATATGGATGTTTATTGTTCACTGAAGATATTCTGCAGATATTATATACTAACTGTTTTAAACAGGTTCAGTATTTATAGACGTACGTACTAGGTATACTGCTTATACTGGACTCGAATCAACAAAAAAAATGGTTAATGCATCAACCATCAGTTCGATGCCAAGGTAAATGATCAAAAAGCCAATTTAACAATTAGTGATAGAAGCTGGTAAATTCTACATTAGCCAGACGTAAGACCACATTGCAACTCGTAGGACTTCAAGTCTAAACTTGCGAGGTGAAGGTCTCCAAAATCACAACATATTATTTAGTCATTTTTAGACGCGCGAATATAGATTAAAGTCAATTACGTTCACAATCCAATTAATGTAATAAGCGTGCATGCTACGCGTGAATTGTGATTACGTTATCTAGTAATAGCCAGATAATTTTGTTAAAACTTCCTTCCAATTAATAAATGTATAAAACCAACAAATCAATAAATAACATTGCTAGCGTATCGACTTGGTCTTTAAAAGAGAAACTGTTTCATGTTATCGGTTGAAATACTTCCTTTCCGTCATTATAGTTAGGGGTCTGAAAATGAAAGGGGCTGGTGTATTTGCTAACGTAACGTTATGTCATGACAAAATGGTAATCACCATCATAATTATGTAGATGTACCTACCAAAACAAAAACAAAACAGAGTAAACAAGGATTGAATTGTCATTTAATAACAGAAAGTAGACGTTTCGTAAAACGAAGTTAGAAAATTTTGGCAATTAACGATCTACCTATATTAATAAAAGCCTTTGTCGTGACGTGACGTGGCGGACTATAAATGAGTTCCATCGTATTTTTAAACTCCTTTAGTATGCAGAAGATATCCCAAAATCTTTCTACACATTACGCAAACAAAATCTCAAACTTTATGATAAAATCTAAGTCACTCAGTTCATGGTCTTAGTAGAGTTGTGGAATTTAAATAATTTAGTATTGCGTGCCTCCTAATTGGATTGTGTCTATTGTCTCTCAGAAAATAATAAAGAATGACAAAGTGATTCGTTATTATTGCAATTTACGCGAGATTATAGGTAAATAATAAAAAAGTTCTCGGACTAATAGCTAGTTTTTCATTAATCTGTCTGTAGATATTATTTCTAATAATTCTAAAAGTTATTTTGCGATATCATACGATTCATATGCTGCTTTAAGTAAATAAAGTGGTGTCCTGACACCCGGCGTCTTATATTTTGTGGTACACGCATATAAATGGACCGAATTGTCTTCTTTATTTGTTGCGGACAAAACATACTGCCTCACAAAAATGTTTGTCGACGTATATTATTTGAATTAAAAGGAGTAGTATTTGCTAAAATTTAGACGTATGGTCGAATATACGGCTGATACTTTACTGGATTTATTTTTCAGGGTGACAAACGCTGTACTTTTTCTATTTCATATAGTTTTTTTTTTGGAAACCAAAAGATCTAAAGCATACAATTTCGAGAACACTTTTCGCATTAACATAGCTTCATTCATTTTAGTCGCACCAAGTGAGGCAAAGCGGCAAGGTTAACATTTTTAATGTATAGCGGCTAGATTTGGTCTGATCCCCACCCACCAGGAGTTATTTAGTATGTATAGCATAAGTGACACGTGGTGCAAGCACCCCGCTAAGGATAATTTTACAGATACAGATACTGCGTGGGCGTGGGTCTCTTGTTCTTGGAACGGTATCTGTAAATAGTCATGGGAAGAAACTACCTATATGAAATATGAACGCAATAAAATAGGTTAGAAGGAGTTTCTTAGCACTAAATTTATTTTTATAAGACGCATGGGATGATAAACTAAAGGCGTAGCCAAAATAGGCTTTATTTATTATACTCTGCTTTGTTCTGTATGAACAGAGATAGATTAACATGATCGGTAGTTGAACCAAGTCCAAATATTATTCTATGGAAGATTGGTTAGGTCTGCCAAGTTCGATTCCATAACGATTGGCTTTGAACTACAGACAAATGAGGCAAAATTTATTCGATTAGATATCTTATTTACTACTAATTCCAAGAAGTGGTATAACCGGACTGCATTCCCTTGGTTGAAGACGAATCCAAAGTTATGGATAATTGATACATTATAAAAATATACTAAACAGTAGAGGATCTGCTGTGGTAAATTGTTTACAGTAGAAGTTTATTTTTTATGTACGAATAGGCCAACCTTTGGCTGCAACTCACCTGATGTTAAGCGACGATGAAGTCGAAGGTGTAGCTCGTTGGCCTATGAGGAGCCCATTCAGTCTAGTCTTAATGAGACCCAAATTAAATTTGTCAGGAAACAAGGAAGCCGGAGAGTGAAAGGTAACTCTGGCAGTCGCTAGATTTCATTGTTCCAACGGGCAGTACTTTAAAGCAAATGTTTTAATGAGGGAGTAGATTGGAGTAGATCAAAAGAAGTAATGACATCAGCTTTCTTTATCTGGTAGTTATGTTCTTGTACACTAAAAAGTTATTTTTATGATCAGACTGTTTTGAGAGAGATGCAACGACATCGTAAAATATTGATATCGAAGCGAATTTGTGTTTATTAAATTGATGATTTCGACTGAAACGCGGGTTGCACTGCACTGCAGAGCTCGAGATTTCCGTACGTTTGCAAAGAAAGAGAAATCGGCATTTGCATCGTGGAGCACACATTTTAGTGGTCGTCTGATTAGCAGCGAGTAGGTACCTATTCACTCTCTCCAATCCTCACATAAAAATTCGCTCTATATCGCACATAAAGTAAAATGTTCTGTGCGTTGCTCTCTAGATACATTCTTAAGATCCAATATCTTGTTTCTGCTACCATAAAGGCATTCTTCTTCTAACTACGATAGTCTGCAAATTCGTATGGTATATACGCCATGGGATGTTAAAGTTTGTAGGTACGACTTCCTTTATTCCGTAGGCAGACCATTGATACTCTACATATTACATAGTATAGTTACTGCCGCCATGCACGATGCACCACTAGCACGTTACATTGGAAACCAAATAAAGAAAACGGCCGTGAATTTCGACCAAAAATAAATTGAGATACCAAAGTATAAACAATTTAGTTATTTGACGGGGCAGGGTTATTGACTGAACGGCCGAGGTCGCAGACGGCCCAAACGGACGGGTATTGATTCCATGTCTGACCGCAAATGTGATGGTGTACGAGGCGTTTACCTGGATGCGATGGTCGCGTATTAGATAAGGGCGGGTGTGCCCATGATACCATGTTTTGTAATTTGAGCTAACTATTTGTTAACATGTTTGTATCATTTTTAGGGGCCGAATGGCGATACCGATATATGCCAAAAAATTTGCCATTGCCATTCTTACCCCCGGCTCCTCGTACGTTTGTTACTCATTTTAACTTAAAAATACGGAAAGCTCATTGGTTGCCTGTTGATCATCAGCTGTCTTCAACCAATGAGCGTTCAGTATTTTTAAGTTCACATGAGGAGGTTAGGATTCCGTAATACTACTATGGAACCCTTATAGATTCGTTCTACCCGCACACGTCTGCCAAAGAAATTAAAAAAAAATCTTCTAAATTAACGAATGAGCGTGAACCTGCTCAATATCAGAGGAATAAAAACCATAGGTAAAAAAGGGACTTAATAGGTATGCATATTTCACATGTACGAGCGTGGTGCTCATCGTACTGCGAAAATGTGAAATGTTTTTTTTTACTAGCGAATACCTATACCGGAACCGATGGGGAAGAAAGGTTCTCGAGTGGCGACCACGAACCGGAAGACGTAGCGTAGGCCCCCCACTCGGTGGACCGACGATCTGGTGAAAGCCGCGGAGAGCCGATGTATGCAGGAGGCGAGCAGCCGCTCAAAGTGGCGCTCTATGGGGGAGGCCTATGTTCAGCAGTGGACGTCTTCAGGCTGTTGTTGACCGATACCGGTGGAGAAGGTGCTGTGACAAATCAGAGTTTCGATAGCGTTTTCCTGCAGTTAGTTAGGATGCCGGACGCATTACGGCACAACATAGATAAACAAGCGTAAATATGGAAAATATTGGTTGGGAAAGATATCAGTTAATCTCTCAGCATCAGAAATTGTAAAATATATAAGACAAATAGATCATGCATTCTGCGCAACTTCTAATAAAACCATTTCTATTTACTATTATGATAATAGTTGTATCCTTCGTCACTATTACATCACTGTCTATTGTTGTTTCCTCTTACGATAACAATCTTGAACTCAATAATTTTGAATAACTCAAAAAAGTGTCAACAGTTATAGTTATTTATGATAATAGGGCGGTATGTTGGTTTTTACAAACGAGTAGACAATTGTAATTGTAATTGGCTTACCATAGTCACGAGTTTGTAGAAACCAATATCCGCACGTGTGTCATACAACGTTTTTCAACACATTTGCGAGAAAACAGAACGTAATACAGGTAGGTAATGAAACAAACTTTTGTTTACTAGTGAGAAAGTCGCAACAAACAGTCTTTGATGTTTCTAATTTAATATCAAAAAGGGCTAAAATGGCGCGCATTTACAAGTCAAATGGCGCCACGTGCGTGTGGTGAAAATTAGAACTACATCTTTAGTTTCATTTTCTCTTTAGTATTAAAGTGAGACAAACTCATTGAGCAAAAACGCTTCCAAGGAGTTTCGATCATTCAGCTTATTTATTCTCTTTATGTGAAACTCTTTGGTGGAATTGTTATATATTTTTTATAGAAATTAAAAATAAACCGCAAAGGTTACGCACGGCGCTATACAACGAAGGATGCGGTAAAATAGGTACTTGGGTGAGAGTACCTATTTTACCGCACGCTCCGTTGTATGGTGCGTAATGTTTAACTTTCGAACAATGTATACAGGCTTTGTAAATGCATTTTTTGAGCAAATGTGTTGAAAAGTTTATTTTTGTAATATTTTGATATTCAGATAGATAAGAAAAGAAGTACTATGAACGTTGATGCATGTCGATGGAGTTTGCTAAACGATGATTGCAAATGTAAAATGTAGATAAGTAATTCCAAATGCTTATTAAATCCAAGGCAGCTCCTGAATGCTTTATTTACTTCTGCTTATTCTTCAGATTATCATGAAACTATTCTGAAGAATTGCAGTTGCTTTTAAATAAATATGTATCCGACTGTTACTCACAAATAGTGCGTCGATAACAGTCACTGAGCAACAGTCGGATACATATTTATTTAAAATGAATCACACTCATGATAATTTTAATACTAAAACAGCAGTTTATATTTGCGATTATTGTTCTTTTCGGTTTTTTTTATGTAAACGAATGAGGTGACGAGCTCATCGTTCGCCTGATGTTAAGCGTCACGGCTGCCCATAACCATTGCAGTGTCACTCGGAACTCTAAATTATAAAGTTTCGAGTGACACTGCGCTGCGCACGATCCTGAGACATCAGCACAGTCTAAGATTTCTAGACTGTGAGATCAGATCATAAAGTCTCATTTGCCCACTAATTTCACTAGTTACAGTGCCCTTCAAACCGCGCTTGCACACTACTGCTTGGCGGCAGAATAACAGGCAAAGCGGTGGTACCATAGTGCCATTGTCATTGGCGGGTGTGAACATGAAGTCGGCGCGAAACGTTGCGCAGTAGCAAAAATAAGATATGCGCGGGCAGAGGTAAGTGTTGAGCGCAGCGTGCGAGGGCTTGCAGCGCACTTCAAAGCCGACATTGAGTTTGAATCAAACTGTACCTAGACGAACTTTGCTTTGGATTAAAATTATTATGATAAAACGTAATCCATCACACTCTTAGGTTCATTCACAACAGAAACAGAGATTTAAACTTAAAACATCACTTACCAAAGGCATCGCTTTCTGCGCCGGCGGTTGCGGCGGGGGCCCTCTAACCCTGATATCGGAAGGCTGCCGTTTGACAACCGGCCTGTGTTGTTCCCTCATTGGTTCCCTGGGCGAATCTCTCGGGTCTCTCGTGTCTCTAGGAGCGTCCCGGTTGGCTAGTGCTGCTGACAAAGCGCTGACGATGGGCGACGGCATCGCAGGTCGGTTTCGTTCCGGTGAAGTCTTCTGTGGTTGCTGCGGCGGCGGGAACCGCGGCGCATCAGTCTTGATCTGGCCATTGGGTGTTGGTCCTGATGAGATAACAATTATAAGGAATAGTCTCCAACTTAAAAGAGCTATATTGTTTAAACATATTCTTCTAGTTTAGCATTAGCTTTTTTTTGTTAGTGGATCTAAATTAAATTCAGCAGAACAAACATTCTTATTCTATTTAGGGGTTGGAAAGGCCTGCACTGACGTCCCGCATGGGGTGTATTGTGCATGTCCCCCCACCAGCATTTACCCAAGCCAGCCCAGCTCCTTTATGTATTGGAGCACAGCTTTGGGTCGCTGGCACAACTGTTCTAGTGATGTTACATTAGATGGTGGTTTGGAGACCAATTGCAGTCAATCCCATGGTTGTAGAACAAATATTTGGAAGAACCTAGAAGTAGGGTGGACAATGAAGTGGGAAACACAAAATTTTGATTTTGGGACTTCTCTTACAGGGAGACAGTGTAAAAGCCCATAATCTACCAAACCAAATGCAGGTTGCGGTTGGTATACTTCACAAATTATAAAAATAAAATAACTGTAAAAATTCTGAATTGACTGTTTCAGAGTGTATAATATATATAATTATATAATGTGATTTATATTAGTCAAGGGTTTGTGGTATGTTCTCCATTACATTATAATATAAATAATATGTTTACATTACACTTTTCTAAGTTATATGATTTTTTCCTTATATACAAATTACATATTATCATTAATGAAATTCCACATTTTCCCATATATATGTGAAAATGTAGAATTTCATAAGGGGGTGATTGTTTCCATAATATAGATGTTTTAAACAAATAGGTACCTTATTCATCATATTGTTAAAAACACCTCAGTTCCTATACCCAAGGATGAAAAATTTTAGGTAACAAATTGAATACCTTGCCATATTTAGACACAACTAAGTTTGCTTAATTAAAATCCACTTTCATTTTACCAGGAACTTTGATAGTACTTTTGGTAATGATGAAATTGATACAAGTTTCGGTTGTTATCACAATTACTTTCTAGTTCCATAAAAATATCAAAACATCAAGTCTAACTTTGATTGCTATTGAAATAAGACTCTGTTTGGGAAAAGCCACCTTAAACATTCTAAGAATATGTTGTATAAACTCAGGAACCTTTGAACAAATAATTTTTATTTGTTGTCATTTGATCTTGAGTCCTGATGAAGTTTGAATCAATATCATTTTTGCTTTCAATTAAAACCTTAACCTTTGACTAGTAATTGACTACCACAGGCTAAGGCTAATAATAATTCAATTCAATTTCATTTATTCCATAATAATGATGAAACCTAAAAGAACAAAACTATAAGGCAAAGTCATCTGAAATTTGATTGGGGTTAGGTTTATACTACTTTAACATAATTAGCTGATGAAATTTTCCTAATCTTTGTTTACTTATCTGTATTTACATATAAAATCCTAAAATGTCTTTAGGGTTTGACACACAGCCTAGACCGCTGGTCCTAGAGACTTAAAATTTGGAAAGTGTATTCTTTGTGAAGTATAGGGTCCACTAAGAAAAGGGTTTTCGAAAATCTACCCCTAAGGGGGTGAAATGGGGATTTAATATACTTTAGTCTTCATCATTCTGATATAGGCTCAACTACAGTGTTTACAGTATTACACTCCTTTTTCTTTCAAGATCTAGGTGGGTGAAACTGCGGGCATTATGCTAGTTATACACAATAAGTAGTCATGTTATCAGTTTATCTTCTGGTGAACAATTTTAATCTAAGCTCTAATATAATTCATCAATAGAAAAAACAAGGCAAAACTGTGGTTAAAAGTTTAACTTCCACTAACAGTAATGGCAGAAATTCTACATAATATGATACATATTTGGACATGTGACCATGAAAATCCCAAAATTACCAACTGGCCTTTTTGAGCAAGTTTTCTTGCCCTCTGAGATCAAACTGAACCTTGAGGTTGAATTCACTATGTGTATAGAAACTCTGATAATTTCATTTGATTTAATCAGCTGATAGTGCTATTTCACCACTATGTAACTTGGTATTAATATGGGTGTTTACCTGCCAACTTTCCAGTAGGTCGTAGCTTGGGCATGCCTCCAGCGAACAGTCCTCCAAGCCCAGGAGGGCCACCTCCTCCTCCTCCATTCTGCACAGGAGCAGCACTCCTGCTGTTGCTACTAGACGGAGGCCCATTGCCAGGAGACACTTTCCCAGGAATATAAGGTCCACTCTTATCCACTGTCACAGCTTTTTTCAACTTTGTTCCCTGTCTTATAGAACTTAGCAAGGCACCACGGTTATCAGAAGAACCACCTTTACTCGAGCCTCCAAACATGGGCGGGGGCGGTGGCCCCGGCGGCGGCGGCGGCCCCGGCGGTGGCGGCGGCTTTGGAACCATCGCGACCGGTCACTAGCAGGCACCTTCGCAATATGCCATCAACAAAAACGTCTTTTTCCGTGACACACTCGGCATAAGCTCGGCATGCACCAATCAAAGTTTCGTTCGCCGTAAACCTTTGCGTGCGCTTCAGCACGTGATGACAACACTATACACTGTACGTCACTCTCATCCATAATAACAATTTACATAAAATAACGAAGAACCTTGCACCAAAAGAACCATCATTGCAGGAAGTACGTAGGCATATTATATTGTTTTACAAGTTAGTTCACCTCAATTCAATAACGCTTGCTACTACCAATAATAAAGTTTACAGAATAGAAACGTGTTCAAGTATAAATAAAAATGAGAAACAGACGTATGGCTACTTCAAAATTGAAATTAAATGGAACTAAACAAACTCGATAGTCGATTCGCTTGTAATGTAAAATAAAATTCTCAAATGGCCGACCGACCGAACCGACACAGACAGAGAGGCAGGCAGAGACAGCTCAGACAGCACGACAGCACTCAGAGCTGTCAAGTGTCAGTGTCAAACACAAACCAAACCTAACAAAGAGTATATAACCGCAAAAATGTCATCATGAAATCACATTTTTCACAGATTAACTAAAAATAGAGATGCCAGCCAAAATAAACAAATACACAATGGTAGAAATTAACAATAAAAACTAGAAGAGAATGACATGGAATGAAGGCCACTTTTCGTGATGCCTCAAAAAACCTACGGAGGCAATCCGCATGGCAATAAAAATGGCGGTGGCAGGTCACTTAGGCACAAACCAAAGGTTCTATGTTCCATCCCCTTAGGGTGGGTTTTTTAGGGTTTTTTGATACGTAGTTAAGGCTCATATATTTCTGGATCCTCTATCTCACTCGCACTTTGCGACATTTTTGAAGATATTAAGTGGTAGAATTATTTACTTACAAAAAATCTGTCTAATTATGTCTGTGGTCCAAAGCACCGCTACATGTCCAAAGTAAGTATTATAAATTCGACCATATAATAATTGTTTTTTCTCTAATCTGTGATTCAATACTTAGATTAGGTACCTACACAGGGTACCTATGTATTACACCTGTGACAAATTCTAACCAATGGTCTTTGTTAGAAACTTTGACCATTGGTTACCTACCTGCCTTAACTATGGATCAAAAAGCCCACTTTTAGTCACGACTATTATATTTAGCTCTTGATACGCCGCACTACAGCATAGGTGGGTGGGTACCTAATAGCAGGTATGTACTCGATAAACTAAGAATTATTGATTGCAAAAGAACGTAAAAGTTTACTTACGCTTTTTTAGAACAGTAGATAACATGTAAACCCGTTTGTTTATTATATTAAGTAAATAAATAACATTTTTAGTTGAACTTAAAATCGTCTCCCACATGAATAAATCAATACTAGTAACTACCACTAGACCATAACTATTAAAAAACAAACTATATTAGGTCAATTTGAAGGGTTTAACAAACCTAGCTTTTGCCATAATCAATTTACTTTGAACTAGCAGACAGAACATCATCTGGGTTCTCTGTAGTATATTTTACTAAGTTAGAATCATAGCTGCATTCACTACCACCTTGGGCTAGCAATGCTAACTCTCTTGCAGCAGCTTCAGCTGCAGCATGCTCTTGTTCTAATATGATTTCTCTCTCTGCAAATAACGCTTGATTCTCTCGAGTGCGTTTTTCTTTTATTTCTATATTTTCTCTGAACTTAATCAAACAACTTGATAAGTATTTGATTGGGTCTGCCGGTTGGTGTAAAATACACTGTGCAATGCAAGCTCGTAATGCTGGACCAACTGATTGTTTTAAATATTGAAACTCTTCAGTAACATTTACATCATTTGGACATAATTCAAATATATCCGCATGACTACGTACACGAACCAGGTTTCCTAATTCATCATTTTCATACTCACTAGTAGTATCAGGATCACGGTAAACATTTTTCCCTTCAGCATTGATATAATAGCGACCAAAATTATCATAATAATATATGACTCCATCTCTTATTTCTTTATATTTTAGTAGAACTCCTGAAGAATCCATCATATACTCACTTGCAGTAGCATGCGCTTTATAAACTCTCTGTCTCGTTTTTGAATCAATAAAATACCGACCGCATTCATCAAAAAAGAAAATATGGTTTGCGTCATCTGAGAGAGGAACAAGCTCATTTTGCTCATTTGGCTGGTATAATGTCTCATCATTAGGCATTTTATAAATTTTTCTACTATGTTCATCAAAGAAATAAGTGCCTAGCTCATCAATAAACTCCTCTTTGATTTCTGCAGCACTGAGTATGGATATGATTGATTTACGGCTTCTTTCTCCAAAAACTGCTAAATCCCACAAATAGCACAGTTCTGTTACTAATCTTTCTCGATCTTCCAATGGCAGCAATGAATTAAAAATTCTAAACTTGAAGAAGTCTTCACAAACACATTTTTCAGATTCAGATTGTTCGATTTCAACTCCCGCTTTATCATGTAAGTTTTTTAGAGTAATTTTTAAATTCTCAAGTGACGACAGGCGTTTTTCTAAATATTCCTTTTTATGCGTAAGAGCCATAACTGCCGCGGAAGATGGCTCACTCTCGAGTCTTTTGATACGGTCATCAAGAATATTAATCTTTTCTACAACTTTGCTTATCTCTAAGCTATGTGAAGCAGTGCATCGAATCATTGTACCCATTTCTTTTCCACGCTGCTTTAGACCTTCCATTATTTTATGTGCGGAAGGTGAATCAGACGAGCTAATTTCATTGATTATCTGCTGCAAAGTCTTAGTTAGATCGTTATGCAAGTGCGGGACATTCATGTTTATATATTTGCAAAGCTGTATTGCCAAGCTGTCGTTAATTTTGTCAAGCCAATTCAAAAGATCGTCAATAGCATCATTAATTTTGATTTTAAACTCTTCATCACTGGCATGGCCCCTGAAGCACTTCAACTTTTCTAGAAGTTCAGAAATTATGTCTTTATGCATTTCTTCGACTATTTCTAATTCTGCATTTAAAAAAGTATGCCCAGCGTTTGATAAACTGAAACGATGGTTTTCCATGTATCTTTGATAATACTTCAAACGAGATGCCATAGCATCAATAGTGTAACTTATTGCCTGGTAAACTTCTTCTCTTGGAATAATGACCTCATTAAGACGCTTTTTGTAGTTTTCTATGTCATTAACAGAGTGTATCCATTGTAAATGAAAATCGACAATTATATCAATTACTTCGTTCTTGGTACCTTCTCGCAATGCATTGTGTAATGCGCACATTGAGTTGAAGATTAAATCTGAATAATCTTTTCCAGTAAGGAATATTACTGGTGTTTCATAAAATTGTTTAGTTTCTTTACTTATATCAAAAAGAAAATTTATTTCTTCCTGTTGCTCCATGATGAAGAATTATGTATTATGAGAGCAATTTATTATTGGAACAAAGAGAGCATTAGAGAAATTGGAAAATATAACCACAGTGAAGTATCCGAGTCACAAATTAAAAAAGTACTCTGTGTCACGTCACAAGTTATAAAGTACTCCGAGTATCCTCATACTCTTTGAGTATCCTGTCACTGCTGGTTAAAAACTGACTATCATTATCACAGATCTGAATAATCTTATTCAAAGATAATATAACCGCAAACGCTGAAATAGGAGGTTTTCTGGAAGCCAAATTAAAAAAAATTAGTTCCTATAAATCCGTTAGATGGCGTTGAGGAGACATGGCTGAGAATCACAGACCTACCATATCTGTGTTCAGAAGATTTATGCCACAGATTAGAGAAAAAACAATACTGTGATTTATGCATGGACCATAAATAGCTACTCTCTGCATATCTATGTCCACACTGTGAAGCAAAAGTAGGGAAGGCTGTGACGGTGAGTGACAGTATGACCATCTGTACATTGCAGTCTGCCCTAAATGGGCTAAAAATCTGCCCACACTTTGAAATCTTTCAGAAATATGCCTCTTCTTTTATAATACTAATAATATAAGGGAAATGATAGAAATATTTTTCATTAGTGTTTACTTATATTTATTTTAAAATATCAAGCAATTCTTAAATAGGAACCCAAAATTAATGTGATGATCAAAAAAAGGAGAACTCACTCACTCGAGAACCTTTCTACCCCATCGGTTGTCAGTTCTACGAGCGAAGTGGCCTGCCCATTGCCATTTCAACTCGCTAATTTTAAGAGCTATATCGGTCACTTAAGTTCTCCTGCGGATCTGGGTGGTAACTACAATTTCCAACAAATATCGAAGTCAATGGATTAATATTTTGTGACTAATTATTTCTGTTTACTTCAAAATAGTAAAAACTTCGAAATCTGCCACAATTTTTAATGTTTGTATACTAAACTTGCAGACATCATTTATAATACTGAATAATTAACTATGATAAATTAAAATACACGTTTCCACATTGTGCCACAGTATAAATGTGAAGAAAATGTGCCAACATGGCAGAAATGGTTACACTGGTGAGTAAACTGAAAGTGACACTGCGCTATAGCAAAGAGCAAAGCCACCTTGTGAAAAAAATATTATAATGTTAATTGTACATTGGATGCATAGACCATACTCAACTGACTTAAGACAGGAGCTGCCAGTGTAGTAACAATGATTCCAACCAAATATCGAAGTCAATGAATTAATTTCGTGGCTATATTTCTGAATTTTACTTCAAAATAATAAAAAAACCTGAGTCTATCAGAATTTTTAAAAGTAGCCCCTGAGGAGAAATCTGCCAAAATGGCAGGAATTTGCCAAAAATTGTCACACTGGTGAGTGAAGTGAAAGTGACACTGCCACAGAATTCCCACTAGTAGAAATCTATTTCGCGTGGCCGCCTAGTTGTTTCTTGCTCCCACACGAGGTGCTGCCTGAATAAGAACGTCTCCCAAAATTTTGGGTAGATAATGGGCAATTTCGTTAGCTCTATCTATAGAGTAATTTACCTTGATACCTAGAATTTATGTTTTACGAGTGTTCACTGCTTCTTTATTGGAAAAACTAAAATGTAAGGTCAGGTGGGGTAAGTGAAACGAAGGAGTACCTAAGTGAAACCCTATAGTAATCAATAAATCACGCAGTTTAGCTCTATGCTATGTGGCGAAATGGTTTCAATGCTCTAGCACACGCGTCACACAATCTTTCTGCTAGGTCATAAAATAAAAAGAAATTAGCCATCTTTAAGTTTACAAAACACAAGTCGGCCGATGCCATGAAGCAATTTAATAGTGTTTATGTACATTTTTACACGAAAATAATGCATGAAATGGCGCGTAATGTGGGGTTAGTATTTGCAGTCACAGACGACACAGGTAATAAAATCAATCAAATACCTACTACATTACAAGTATCATTGTAAATGTCCCATGGGCGAAAATCACGTATTTTACATCAACAGCTGGAAAACGTCTAGTGCTGAACACAGGCATGCCCATAAAACGCCATTTTAGACGCTGATTATAGGGAGGTTTGCCATAATCACCTCGCTCAGCAAGTAGCTTGTCATCGCAGAAGATTATAATGTTCCAAGGAGAATGCTACTGCCCATTCTCTGGATAGTCCCTTAGTCTGCTCTTATACAGCACCCAAAGAAAGAGATGGAGATTCTGCCTGGCAGCTATTATTATATAAGTAGGTACCTAATATAATGACTGCGGGTAACAGATAATAAAAACAAAACTGCCAATATAGTCAACTGCAAAATAGTCAAACGCCAATGTCAACCTACCGTCAGAATATTGAATCGGAACGTTTCTGTCAAAACCGTGAACCATTTTTGAAGTGATGTTTCGTTCACGCATATTGAATTTTCAAAAAATATTTTCGTGAAAAGTATTTATTGCCGTCATTTGCCATTTCAGATTTAGGCTTTCTATGTGTAAAAAAAATTAGCGTCCTAGCAGAATTCACAAAGTGGATAGATGTGCAAGTATGTTTCACTTACCCCACCTGACCTTATATATAAAATGATATATTTTACTAAGTTAAATCAAGCAAATAGTTAGCTAATATACCTACAAAAGGTTTTTCCGACTTATAAACATTTGCAAATCAACATGGTACCTAGCTGGTTTTATGGGAAATTAAAAATCATAAACTGGCAGTACCTTGACAATTAAATTTTTTGGTTAGGTATGGTTATATTATTCATTAATTAATCATTTAGCTGATTTTCTGTTTAGCTAAGGACTTGTTATTACATGAAATGTAACGCTGTCTTAATATTTTTCACAATAAACACTTCTAAAAAGGGAAAATAGACAAAACAATGGCTACTTACTTGTGAAATGTAATTCTTTCATATCTACGCCTCAGTGCGACTTCTGTTGCTTAAAATACTGCAACCACTCACTGCACACACATTATTTCTCAAATATTTGTTGCCTAGATCACCATTTAAATAGGATTATTTCACAAAAAACAACAATTTCATAAAATTGTTAACCTGTTTGGTTTAAATCATACGAAGCCAAATAAAAAAACCCGGTAACGGTGACAAGGACCAAAGATATTACGTTCGTCTTTTTTTTGCTTAGTACCGAATGTATAGCGCTCTCTTTGTTGTCGTGAATGACGTCATACACTACGGTTCTACTCGTAGATATTCAATGGACACTGCACTATGACAGAGAGCAAAGCCAGCTCACAAAAAAAGAAGCCATATCTCAGTAGCGCCACCTACCTTTGGATGTAGAACTACGTGCCATCCAGCTGACAGAAAATCCTCTATTATATTTTGGAAATCTTTTTTTCACCATGGCTTCACACGTCAACATCATAAATCCTCAATTTGTTTTATAGTATTTCTTGAGTTATTATTAAATATAAAAATCTGATAATATTTTTTGGACGAGATCTTTATATAAGATAATCTCAAAATGATTTTCGACATAAATGTTGTCCAATGGACATGCACTAGGCGGAAACAGTAGCCTAAAATAAGAGTTTAATAGGGCTGCCATCATCAGGGCCCGCCATAGACCCACAGTGCTGTGGATGCGGATGTCCCTAAGCAATGATGACCACATTTTTTCTGATGTTCTAATAGTAAAAGTAGTTAAAAAAAATACCTACCTACGGGCTGTTTCGTTACTAGAAGCTATAAAAATAATTGATAAAATATACAGGGATTATTCATATAAACCACCCCATTTTTTTTATAGAAAAGGTGTAGCTACGCAAGTGGATGATCTAGGGGCCATTTATTACTAAAATGTCTCTAGAAAAGACGTAGCTACGCAAGTGGATGATCTTGGGGCCATGCGAATGTATATTTCTAGCTAAAAATACATATTGATAATTATTTTTGGTGCTGGTATTTTTCAAGTCATTCTCTAACATCTACAGACTTTAACAGGATTTTATGGGTGGGTAGATATAATACCTATTATACTTAAATATCCTACCTATTATACCACCTACCTTTGTACCTTTTGTACCTATTATATTTAAATATCTCCTATTTGGAATGGCTACTAAAAAAAAATTTGGATTGTTTCAATAATTAGCATCTTTTAACTTCACAGATAATTTAGTAATGTAGGTGTTAGTGTTAGGTCAATGATTCCCTTGGTGAGTTGTTGAAAGTGTTGTACATGTGTGTTTAAAAGCCGGAAAAACAGACAAAGGAGAAGTTGCTTCATTGAAAGTAGGGCCAATGTATAAGGATTTAATTAAAATATTAAAGGGATATTTACCACGCAATAAAAATAATGTTAACATACATATTTAAGTTAAAATAAAAATGTTAACGAGCCACTGTTTGTGTTCGTGATGATTTCTACTAAAAGTAGTTTTTTACAAATAATACTAGCAACCCTGTCCGCGTCTACGATTTGTTTCCCGAAGAGGTCGTCGATGACTTTGCGAATATCCACAAAATTACAAAGAAGAAGTGTATATTTTGTAGCAAGATTTTACTGTTTAACCAATACGTTGTTATAGCATAAGAATATAAATATACACATCATGGCTGGTGCAATGTTATTCGAGAGATCACGAGTGTCGTCGTCGAACAGAGACGAAGACGTCCGCATGACCGACAAAATGGTTAGCACTGGCGAGCTGCCCGAAGATGACGAAGAAAATATAAGAGCCAAAGAACAAGGCATCCTGAACCTTGGCGAGAAGTATAAGAAAGAAGGCAAGGCGAAAGAACTAGCCGAGCTCATCAACTCAACACGGCCATTCCTCAGTTTGATCAGTAAAGCGAAGGCAGCGAAGCTAGTTCGCTCTCTCGTTGATTTCTTCCTAGATTTGGAAGCAGGTATTGGCATCGAGGTGCAGCTGTGTAAAGAGTGTATAGAATGGGCAAAGGAAGAGCGGCGTACCTTCCTGCGACAGTCTTTGGAGGCGAGACTGATAGCGTTATATTACGACACTGGTATGTACACAGAAGCCTTAGAACTGGCTACAGCTCTACTGAAAGAGCTCAAAAAGTTAGATGACAAGAATTTGCTAGTTGAAGTGCTGCTTTTCGAGAGTAAAACGTATCATGCTCTGAGCAATTTACCAAAAGCCCGCGCATCTTTGACCTCCGCCCGCACCACAGCTAACGCGATCTATTGCCCTCCTAAAATGCAGGCTGCACTGGATCTTCAATCAGGTATATTGCATGCAGCTGATGAACGTGACTTCAAAACTGCATACTCATACTTTTACGAAGCTTTTGAGGGATATGATGGTGCAGATAGTCCTAAAGCTCTCACAGCATTAAAATACATGTTGTTATCCAAGATCATGCTGAACCAAGCTGAAGAAGTGGGCAATGTATGCGGTAGTAAGACAGCCCTAAAGTATGCTGGTAAGGAACTAGAAGCTATGAGAGCTGTAGCAACCGCATCCCACAAAAGGTCTCTAGCTGACTTTCAAGCTGCACTTAAAACGTATAAGAGAGAGTTGGAAGAGGATGCAGTTGTTAGAGCTCATCTTGGTGCCCTTTACGACACAATGTTAGAGCAAAACTTATGTCGTATTGTGGAACCATACATGCGAGTACAAGTGGATCATGTTGCCAGATCCATCCGCCTCCCTGTAGTCCAAGTAGAAAAGAAACTCTCACAGATGATTTTGGACAAGAAACTCAATGGTATCCTTGACCAAGGTGAGGGGGTCCTCATTGTATTTGACGAATCACCTCTTGAGAAAACCTATGAGACTGTCCTAGAGACCATACACCATATGAGTAAGGTTGTGGACACCCTCTACCAGAAAGCTAAGAAACTTTCATAGAAGCGTTGTATAATTTGTTGTAGCAATAATGAAATATTATGTATATCAAAGTACCCATAAATTTCAGTTCTAACAATAACATTAAATGAAACTATTTTTTGAATCAATTCCAAATTTCATTATTTGTACCACAATGTTAAGCTAAATAGTGTCTTTGAAGAAAATATTTAAAAAAATATATAAAAAGGGGTATAGAAAGTGGGGAATTTCTAGTTATAGAGCGCAAAGGAGGGCTTCTCCTTGTGAGCCATTTAACAACCTGTTACAAAAATTATGCTGCATTTGAATTACTAACATTTAATTTGATATTTCATTTTCTTTTTTAACTTAAGCTAGTGAAAAATTATAATATTCTGTTTTATTGAGATAATAAAAGGTGTTCTCCAAAATGTTTTGTTTTTCTCATCTCTGTACCTTGGTCCTCCTCCCACATGTTGTTTAGCAAGTCATCATGTTATTTTAAGTATTTTAACTGTTGGCAAACACAGCGGTGATTCACATGCTGTGATGTGCGCTATAAGTGCAGTTTATTGGGTTCACCTTGGTGGGTTCTAGACATTTGTAAATGAAAATACAACTATTATTAGATACTGCAAAAATTGATTTCATTACAACTGAATATTGAACTATAGTAAAATAATAATAGCATTGGATTAATTTATTATTCTCATTCGAAATAATCAAAGGTGTAGTAGGTATTAGATGGAGATCATTTATGATTTAAATAAACTAAAGTTTTTAATCTATTGACTGCTATTTATTTATTGTTTTTGAGTAAAGCATATCTAATGTATTTCCCATGAGTATGTAAGTCTACAGAATAGGTAGGTACTATTCATCATTAACAGTCTGAAGACGTCCACTGCTGAACATAGGCCTCCCCCAGAGCACGCCACCTTGAGCGGCTGCTCGCCTCCTGCATCCATCGGCTCCCCGCGGCTTTCACCAGGTCGTCGGTCCACCAAGTGGGGGGCCGGCCTACGCTGCGTCTTCCGCAGATCCGCAGAGATCCGCAGGAGAACTAAAGTGACCGATATAGCTCTTAGAGTAAGTAGTAAGTTGAAGTGGCAATGGGCAGGCCACATCGCTCGTAGAACTGACAACCGATGGGGAAGAAAGGTTCTCGAGTGGCGACCACGAACCGGAAGGTACTATTGTATGGCCCTAATTCCCTAATAGAGTAGCTGTTCAAATTGAATACATCAGTGTATACCCAGTAAATCGGAAAAAAATGAAGATTTAGGAAAAATAATATGGTAAACTTCTAACTTGGAATATTAAAAACTCTGAAAGAAATGCTGACATCGTAACTACTGTTTTCTAAACCACCATTACACAGTGGTGCTGACAGTATAAAGTTAAACTGATTCTATGAATTTTTGTATGTTTGCTACTATAAGCTCGAATGTGTTTTCCATAGTGGTAGCCTGATAAATGAAACAACGAAAGTTGGGTGGTAAGAGAACTCCATACCCATTACATCAAGTACTTTGTAATTTTGTATGCTTAAAACAACTTTTAAATTATTTTTGGAAATTATGAATTGTAAAAGTGATAAAAATAGTATACCTACATAAATATTATTATATGGGGCGAATTTTGTAAGTGAGTGTGGTAGGCCAAATTCGAAACTATGACGAATAGCTAAAAGTACTCAAAGGAATATTGGACCCGATTTTGGTAAAAACTTAAACTGTATCATTGGGTTTAAAAAAATCAATAGTTCTAGCCAGGAATCGAACCCGTTGATTTATTAAAAAAACAACCTGTATATACAATTCGAAAGTGTTGCTGATAAGAATCGAATTCGAATGGTGTAATAATGCAGTGTTTTTTTCACAAAATCAATGGGTTCGATTCCTGGCTAGGACAATTGATTTTTCAAAACTCCAATGATGTAGTGTTAGTTTTCTTCGAAATCGAGCCCGCGACTCCTTTAGAGTAGTTTTCGATGTTCCTCGTAGTTTCGGATTTGGTCTACCACGCCCACTTGAAAAATTCAGCCTGTATACACCTACCTAATTTACAATATAATAACAGAATAAATTATTCCATGCATTGACCCCCTAACAGTTCTCGATTTTTTTATAGTTTCGGAGCTGTGGGCCTCAGAATTCGCCCAATTTATATGTCTGGACATTTTTTTACTGCATTATGCAAAGAGGTATATGTAGTGTATACATAGAAGTCTTTGGCATTATGTAATAAAGTGTTAAAGTACTTATAAACATCCCACAAGTTACACAGCCCTGTTGGGGTGTAGCATAAAAGTACTTATCTTATAATACCAGCTTTGAGTTTACTCAATTTTATCTTTTACAATGGTCGAACGCATTGGAGGACGTTTTCAAGCTCTTGGAGTGTAAAGGATCTGGTATCAACATAAATGGCGAGTACATCACTAACCTTTGTTTTGCCTAAGATATAGTAATTATAATGGCGGAGTCGCTCGAGGACCTTAGCACCATGCTCAATGAACTCACTAGTTTCCCAACAGGTAAATCATGTTAAATGTACATGTTCCATCTATACCGGTAATTGTTGGGAACGATACTCTCGGAAGTTGTTGACAAATATGTCTACCTAGGACAGACTGTCCAATTAGGTATGTCCAACTTCGACAAAAAGGTCGCACGAAGACTCCAACTCGGCTGGGCAGTCAATCAGTGTATGTTGCTAGTTATGATGGAACTGAGACGTGGTTTTTTTTTCTGTTGGCCTCATAATTAAGCTCAAAGTCGCGCAACGAGCTAAGGTGAGAGCTATGCTCGGTGTTTCTCTGCGAGATAAGATCCGCAGAACTAAAGTGACCGATATAGCTCTTAGAATTAGCAAGTTGAAATGGCAGTGGGCAGGCCACATCGCTCGTAGAACTGACAACCGATGGAGAAGGAAGGTTCTAAAGTGGCGACCACGAATCGGCCCCCACAAGGACCGACGATCTGGTGAAAATTGCGGGGAGCCGATGGATGCAGGGGACGAGCAGAGCCGCTCAAAGTGAGGCCTATGTTAAGCAGTGGACGTCTTCAGGCTGTTGATGATGATGATGAATGGTCAATGAGTTCCCAAAGGCATAACCTGTATATTTATTAATTTAGGACCAATAGTAATAATTAATTATTAAAACGAAGGTGGCTGGGGGTTTTAAGTGGTAAAAAGTTTATGGTTTATGTAGCCAAAAGGGTATATTACCTAATAGACAAATATTTGAATAATGATAAGTGAAATAAAAAGAGCAAAACAAATGTACAATACATTTATTTAAATTAAATTGGTGTTTAGAAACCTTAGAATACAATCATTAATTAAATTGGACCCATAGAAAATAAAAATTTACAATTTACCTTGTCATTATGAGTCTTTATTTCCCTAACCTAAGCATTTGAACTTAGTTTAAATAATGCTCATCATCGAGCTAAATAAAGGGGAGATATCCGTCTAGACTTCGTAGAGCCTCGTACGTCTCTCTCTGTCACTCAATACGTTTTGTGACAATTTTGTTGCCCTAGTGCACGCATGTCAAACTAAAACTCATTGATGGGCCGCATGTATAATGGACCGTAGAAACAGTGGGCCGCAAAACCCAAATTGGCGGCAGGTTTGTCATGCCTGCTCTAGTGCAACGTGCGACTGAGACAACACGACCATGACTACAAAGCCATTAGAAAAAAAGTAACTGTGTTTTTAAGATCGATGTAAATTATTAACCTGTAACTATAGTATAAAAATATTTTTACTGGGACAAGGCTTTATTTATATCATCTTAAATTCTTTAAATAAATACAAAATATGTTTCTCAATGTTCTTAAATATACAAAATAAGAAATTGGTCGACGTTAGTAATAATATACACGGCACATCTCCGTCCGTTAGATGACGTCATCGCGCAATAATGTTTCGAGAATTCACAAGTCAATGGCCGCACCGCAATATATTCGTAAACATCGCAATCATAAAAAATGTTAATGGTGAAAAATAATTGTCAGACTTTGTGGTGTGGTGGTTGAGCAGGTCGGTTCACAACCCGGAGGCGGCGGGTTCGATTCCCGCGACAGGACAAGTATTTGTGCAGAGAGAAAAATAAAGCGCAAATACTTGTTCTGTTTCTGGGTGTTGTGGGTCCTCGTAGTTCCTGGGTCCCTAGATAGAGAGAATCCTAGCTAGGGTCCAGGATCTATGTATTTGATCGTTGGGCGTTATTTATTTATTATTTATTAATAAAATATCAGTGTGTATCAAAAAAATTGTCAGTAAGTGAGCTAGATGGTTTGGTAAAAAATGTTTATGATATTGTATTTGGTTTTTGACGATAATAAAATATATCGAGCATCGATTTCAACTGTCGATAACGATATCATTATCGATCATTCCGTCGGTGGTAATGTGAACACATAGATTCCTGTAAAACAAAAATAATACTTATAGTTAGGAATTTTAAAACTAGATGGCGTAGCTCATTTTATATTTCCTATGCATCTAGAAATAGTAGGTACCTATAGTCATGGAACAAGTAGGAGAGGAATGCCAATACACCAAGAAAATAGCGTAGATCAGAAATATGCCAAAAACCGATAGAAACATAGATGGCGCTGCAAAATGAGCGGGCTATAAGTTGAGCGTAGATCAGAAATATGCCAAAAACCGTTTTAAAACTAGCCCGCCGTAGCTAGCCGTGTAGCACGCTCATTTTGCAGTGCTATCTAGGTTTAAAACGATTTTTAGCATATTTCTGATCTACGCTGTTTTCTTGGTATATTGACATTCCTCTCCTACTTGTTCCATGCTATAGTTTAGAATTCTAAGATGGCGTTGTTCATCTAAAGAATACCTATAGTTTAGTGTTCTAAAACTAGATGGCGTTGTTCATTCTTATTAAGTCCTCTGTTTCCTATGCATCTAAAGAATACCTATAGTTTAGAATTCTAAAACTAGATGGCGTTGTTCATTCTGTTCAACTCCTCAGTATCCTCAGGGACCTCCCACCTCGGGTTCCAGTAGTTGGGCGGCGTTTTAGGTCGCGCCGGATTGTGTTTCCCGCGATGCTTGGAGCAATCGTTGATTTTCCTCGCCAGCATCACCGGATCATTCTTGTATAGTTCGCCGTAAAACTGTGGGAGTAGGATAAACTTTACATATTATATGCTCTTTAAAGACGTACTAAGTATACCTACCCTTTTTCTCGCTCACGAATTACAATATTTTCTAAGATATTCATCATCAACAGCCTGAAGACGTCCGAAATAAAACAGCATACAACGAAAAAAAATTTTTATCGTGGTTTTTTAGGCAGATTTTCTTCAGAGTAAATTCAGCCATTTTATATCTTGAAGACACACACCGATAAGCTCCGCAACGAGGAGATCCGCAGGAGAACTAAAGTGACCGATATAGCTCTTAGAATTAGCAAGTTGAAATGGCAATGGGCAGGCCACATCGCCCGTAGAATTGACAACCGATGGGGAAGAAAAGTTTTCGAGTGGCGACCACGAACCGGAAGACGCAGCGTAGGCCGGCCCCCCACTAGGCAGACCGATGACCTGGTGAAAGCCGATGGATGCAGGAGGCAAGCAGCCGCTCAAAATAGCGCTCTGTGGGGGAGGCCTATGTTCGGCAGTGGACGTCTTCAGGCTGTTGATGATGATGATGATAATGATACAAATTGAGCGAGTGACTCAAACTGCAGCCAATGACTTTTCAAGTAGCTACGCTCTTTTTCTTTGTTGTTTTTTCAGATAGGTTTTGACCAACTTAAGTTTTGTTTAAACTTACAATAAAATACAAAAATACTTTACTGAACACCAAAATACATCATGCACATAACATAGAACAAAGAATGTTAGAACAGACGGTCTTATCGCATCAAGCGATTTCTTCCAGGCGACCTTCGGATGCCCATGAATAAAGCAATATAATTTGTAGGCTTACGTTTTTGCATTCTTCGCAGCTCCACCCTTGCAGGTTACGCTTCTCAGCCTTGTTTCTAACGGCTTGCTCCTTGTATATAGGTTCCACTAACTCTGGTATTTTTCTGTGTAACAGAAAGTTAGTTAAGTTAGGTATTATATTATCTGTGGTTAAACCAAATATATCGCATGCCATTGCAAAAGCGATGGTGACGAAAGCTACATCATATTGTTTTCCACTTCTACTGTTACCCTCACAGAGCATTAAAAAATGACGCTTCGCACCCAGAAGCGTATTTTTTTCGTGCTCTGTGATTACTATACCTTATCAAATTTAAGAAGTCCACTATGAAGTTGACATGATTAGTGATTGACACTGTCAGATTAACTGGTCTAGAGATGTGAACTAAATAATCGATATCGGATAAACCCGATTTTAAAGAGTAAAGGATACTGATTCTACATATTTATTCAATAATCGTTTAGTTTTTTCATATGATATGATCTCAGTAAGAGAACTAATGATTGTTGCGAATAAGAGTGTTGCGAAAATAAAGGCTTTCACTTTCACGCGATAGCTTTCTGCGCCCATCGATGCTGCGATGCATCGCTGTACGCGGCCACATGAGCGTTCAACAGCGAAGATTCGCTGTTGCTCCGCATGTCTGGCCGCGCCATAACACCAAGAGGCCTTTTTGAATACAAAAGATAACACGGTCACACTATTCCTATACTTGACGTCAATGGCTTGCATTTCAGCGAGGACAGCTAGACAAAGTGACCGAGTTGTACTATTTATTTCTTACATGTTGGCATACCTATTCATAACTATTTTGTTTAATAAATGAAGGTAAAAATATCTGGGCTATTGTGGTGAACTTTTGATGGATTATTATGATCTGGTTTATGGAATGAGATAAAATTTGTCTCATCATATCAAATTTTTGAGGGAGGTGATGACTTGCCACACTATAAATGGGGCACCCGTAGGGGCTACTGGCTACCGAGGAATCAACATTGGTGTGGGGCGGCTTAGGGTGTGGAAAGGTGTGCTGCACTTTCATTGAACGCTACTCGCGGCGTTATGCCCTTTAACATTTCCACCCTGGAGCTTTAGGATTGTATACTATATAATTATTATAATTAAAATCACCCTTTCAAAGTAGATAATTAGCGAACTGCACAAGATTATATCACTGAATTATGCTCGCCCAAAGATTTGATTCGATTAATTACCTTATACGAAAATTTCACCGATTAATCGAATGTGTAATAGTCGCATCACTATTGTTAGAATAAAAGTGCTGCCAGTTCCTAAAGATTTTTTTCCTTAGATAACTTAAATCCCCTAAAAACCCCTAAGCTTTTTTTGTATTCCTAGCATATTCATTGTATGTTGCAGGTATATAAGTATTTGAAGCTCATAAAATAAAGCAATAATTAACCACTCACGTGCCACGCTCCGCGCGCCGCTAACCCTTGTGTGCCACCTGAGATTTAGTAATGCGCGGCAGGGCGTCAAGTGGTAAACTAATCGGTTCTAACTAAGACACCTAATGACTATTTACCTATTGAATGACTGCTGTCTCAAGTGTACAAACCAGGCTTTAAATTGTAATTAAGTTGATTATTCTAGGTGATGTCATTATTTTTCAATAAATAGTTAAAAAGTTAAATAGGTTTTATTTTGAAATCTAAAGTGACAACACTACTTTTTTCATATTCGAAATAAAGATTAATTCAATAGCTTTAAAATGACACCAAAATATTTAATCATGTCCTAGAAAAAAATTTAACGGCAATCGTAACTATATTGTGCCGGACGCATGTTCGAACACGCTCAGTTGGCGGGAATTCATCGAGCATTTTAGGCCGTTTACAAACGTTAATTTTATTCCGTTAAATTCCAGTTCCGAATTCGATTCCGATTATGCAAAATAGACGAGAGAGGTATTAAAAAAACGAACACAAATTTCAGAAATTATAATTTTAATACTTTTATATTAATAGTCGACATTATGCTACACTAATCACAGATAATTAATAGTTATAATAAAACCAGTACTACCACCACTACCACCACTACTACCAGTACAGTTACACCATTATTATAATAAAATTAGTAAATATTTACCATAGTTAAATTTATCAATAATTAAACAATGACTTTACTTAATTATTGATGAATTAATTAAGTGCTAGATGAAATAATATTTCAACTGACCGAATTTAAAAATAATAATATCCTTTTAAAAACTGACTTTAATCCGCTAAATTACATACTGAGAAAAACTTAGATGACAATTTTTTTTTTTTGAAAATCTAAATTACTGAGCCAATTATGATGAAATTATAACTGTTCATTTACTGCCTTTGTTATGTTTTTATTTAGTTTGTGCAGCTTTATTGATTGTCTACAAAAGTAATTTCATACATAGTTACATAGTTAACAAAATGAAAAAGTACCAATGTAACGTAACCATTATTTAATACATACATTATTATACATACAAAATCCCTCAAGTGCCGTCACTTGTTGAAAGCACTGGCTCTCTCAAGGCCACTGGCTGTATCTGCTGTGTATAGAACTAAAAAATATACACAAAATAATTAATTTTGATGATACATGTACCTACACCAGCTAAAATAAACCTTTAAAAAAGCAAAACGCCTACTCCTCGGACTGCGTAGACAGGGACTGCCCTTGTCCTCAGCCACGTCATCTACCACGGGCTTGGCTTCGCCGTGCACCATGTCCGGCACCACGCTCTTCCATATTTGCTAAAACCATTTTATAAAGTTAGTAGAAAGCGCATGCTTTATTTAATTGCTCACCTAACCCGAACACACAAAAAAAATGAAAAAAGTTAAATACTTATTTATTCAAATTATTAACCTAATACTTAATTTTTTGCGAAAATCACGTAACCGCCACCCCCTCCCCCCTTTTTGTAAAGGAAGGTTCCACTTCCCTCTCCCATCCCCCCCCCCCCCCCCCCCCCCCCCCCTAAACTTTATATAACACTCACTTAGCACCACTAAAGCAAAGCCTACCTATATAAATTATATCCATACAAAAACTGAAAAATGTTTAAGTTTTTTTTTGTGAGCACAAAAAAATATATTATAGAAACTTAAAGTTTTACAAATTATAATTTCTTGGAGAAAAGCAAAAACAAGACTAATATGCACATTCATTATTAACATCATTTTTGGCGTCTGTTGCGAGCCTATTTCGTAAAAAGACCCGTTCCACGCAAGTTCAGTCGTACTGCCGTCACCAAGTAATGTTCAAATAAACCCCTTTCCGTGATCTTACACCATAGGATACATGTTTTTGGTATCAATTTGTTCGTAAATAAACACTCTAGATAGATATCTAATCATAAATTCTTTAAACTAATAATTTATGAAGTAGTATTTAAATGAAGACAACTAGAGCCGCATTGAATTTTTTTCCTACAAGTCTTTTTACTTGATACATCCAACTTATTATATACTTACTCATCAAAAAATTATACCATTCGAAAGAACATTAAATTACGAACAAAATGATGTATAATTACATTAGAAAATATGGACCAAATCTACTCACAGTTAATATTTCTGCTGCACGCACTACGTTGACACAATCACGGAACAACAATTTTATTCTCTTTGAGCACAGATCTTGCAAACTTCGATAGATTATTCACAAAGTACCAAGAAAAGCTGGTACCAGGCGTTTATACTGTAGCTAATTTCAAGACCTAGCTGTCAAGGTCAATATTTTCATACCATAGAGCCAAATCCGTTATATTTTACGGTTTTTAGGTAGGCCCGACCGACCGACCAGTTTTATGGTCCGTGGCACATAAGGTTTTGCAGGATCCGCCAGTTTACTGGCGCGTGGCACGTGAGTGGTTATACAATGTTTCTTAATAATATCTAAAACGCAATAGTCGTGACACGGCGACCTCAAATCCTTATGCTATAGGAACATTTGTAACATGAAATAAAAATGAAAGATTTTCTCTATATGGTTATAGTTTTTATATTCTTTACGTTACTTCCTCATTTATAAACTGATTTGAGAAATACATAAATTTTTAAATTAGTACCTTTATCTTTTCTTATTCTTGAATGCGTACTGCTTCATGCGTCATCATTAAAACATGTTAACACTTATAGTTATATATTCATGTAAAAAACAATTCGTTGACCACAGCATGAACAACAGATGTATATTAGGTGATATACATCGGTTGCATCGCCTGATCGCACGGATAATTTTTAATAAATAGACTTTTTTCCTTCTCATGAGATGAATAATCTTAAAGTGCGAAGATTTCTGCAGCAAAAAAACGTTAAGCAATCTTGCCATCAATTTATTATTATTATTATTTTTAATCCCCTAAGAACCCCCATTCCTCTTTTACCTCAAAATTTAGGGAAAAAATCTCTAGCTTGGTATCCCTCGAAATGTCATACTGTACCTATTAAATTTGTGTAAGTATAATAAACACTGCATAGCAGTGAAATTGCTACTCAGTGTTCTTTCTTGTTTTTTCTTTGCCAATTTCAAATTTGATAGAGAGAAACACAAAAAGCAGTTCTGATGCTACACAATGTTTATAAGGAAGGGTGATTCTGTAGTAACTAATATAATGGGAGTGAAGTGAAACAGCAATAGAAATATCAGCTAGGCGATCATGTAACTTGTTGGCAACAGATAGAAACACAAAAATGTATGGATTTGACAGTTGCAGTACGCAGCTTATGTACAGAGTTACTATGGAAATTTTCAAATTTGGATTGAAATTTCTTTTGTTGCATTATACAAATACAAAATACAAAATATTTTATTTACCAAAAAATGTACAGTAAATGACACATTGCTAGTAATCCCCGCACTAGGGCAAGCCTGTATCGCGGGAGACTTGTTATCGATTACAAGGATAAATAAATGGAGAACTTATTTTATCTAAAGGCATAAATAACTGTGTGTTCTTATCATTGCTATCAAAGTTACATGATCACCCCGCTGATTTCAAAGAACC
Source organism: Ennomos quercinarius (assembly GCA_910589525.2). Classification (NCBI taxonomy): domain Eukaryota; kingdom Metazoa; phylum Arthropoda; class Insecta; order Lepidoptera; family Geometridae; genus Ennomos; species Ennomos quercinarius. The sequence continues at coordinate 3,215,475 of OU342502.1, forward strand.
ACATTATATTTTTGACGGATATAATTTTATTGCATAAATAGATAAAGTTCCTCAAAAAATAAGCAATATTGCTATCTCAAAAAATGACCAAGTTACAAGCTATTTAAAAGTCAAGAATAGAAAGAGAGCTACGTAATGCCGTCAGAAATTATTAGTGGTACCTCTACATACAATCTCCTTGCATGTGACGTCACATGCAAGGAGATCGTATGTAGAGCTACGCAGCGCCACACAGGCCATAGATCTCCTTTTTGAGAGAAAGGACCAGGCGATGCCCCCTCCAGATATTTTAAAAGCTCCATGATTTATTTACCCCTTTTTACTTGTTCTTCAATTATTACATTATTTAATAAATAGTCTATTTAAAAAAAAAATTAAATAGGTAAATAGGTCATTATTAATAATTTTATATTTGCTGAAAAGAATTAAAAAAATATATTTACTTGATCATTTTTTGTAGTTCAATAGCCTAAAGGGGTTTTGGCGGGAACGCGGAAAAGTTCACATCGTTGCATTGTATTATTTTTCAAAACATGTGCTTTTTCTAGTGTTAATGTTTAAAATTGGTGGCGTTTTACGCATTAAGTGCTGAATTACAAGCATGAGTGTGGGCAAGTGATATAATGTAGTGAAACGTGGTTTTTCGTGTTGTTTCCAAAATTCCATAGAATAAACTTCTAGTAAAGTTGCCACCACTTTACTAGGGCATGACTTAGAATGGACTATGACTACCTGACTTAGAATCGACTATGACTAACAAGACTATGACTAAGACTTGACTTTACGTGAAATATTCTATAACTACGATGAAAAATTACAATACTTGACACTGGCTAAATACACTATGTGTGGAGCCAAAATATAAGAAAAAAAAAAATTATCCCAAGGGTCAAATCCCGCTCGGCCCTTTACTCACTCCTTCCACAGTCTCTCTGTGAGAGAAGACAGTGTCCCAGCTGTCCTAGCATGAACGGTAGACAAAATTGTCTTTCCCCTGTTTTACTCCACTTGACAAGTAAGCGAGTATGAAGAAAGTGACATAAAACAGGGAAAGACAATTTTGTCTACCGCTCGTACTGGGGCTGCTGGGTTAACATGGATGGTAGTAAAAATTGTCTTTCCCCGTTTTACGTCACTTTCTTCATACTTGCTTGGAGTAAAACAGGGGAAAGACAGTTTTGTCTACCGGCCGTGCTAACCCTGCTGCTGTGGGAACGTATTGGGGTGTTAACGATACACTACCTTTTAACATTCTCAATGGCAGCTGGTTTAGGCTCAGGCCGCAGTATGGACATGCTGGATTCCGTGTCGTTTATTGGAGGCGTGTTCGTTATATTGATGTTGTCCGCTAGGGGGCGCTTCGCAGGGCTGAATGGGAACAGTTTTCAAGATAAATATGTAGCAAGATGTGTGTTATCGAAATATGTAAGGTGGTAGGACTTTTCTGCAGTTCGTCTAGGTAGGTACCACCGCTTTGCCAGTTATTCTGCCGCCAAGCAGTATTGTGCAAGCACTACTGTGTTCCAGTTTGAAGGGCATTGTAGCTAGTGAAATTACTGGGCAAATGAGACTTTATGACCTGATTTCACAGTCTAGTAATCTGATTACTAGACTGTGTGATGTCTCAGGATGACGTGCGCAGTGCAGTGCCACGCGAAACTTTATTATTTTAAATTTCGAGTGACACTGCTCCCGTTATGGGCGGCCGTGTCGCTTAACATCAGGTGAACGACTAGCTCGTCACGTCATCCATTCTCATTTAAAAAAAAATGTAAGAAGATTACTAGATTGTGAAATCAGATTATAGCCTCATTTGCCCAGTAAGTGCCCTTCACACCCTCCCTGTTTTGACCTTGTATTACGACCAAACTTCCTATGATAATCATCCAAAGTGGCGTCTTATTGAGGACATCTATGTTCAGCAGTGGATGTCTACCTTTGATGAGGGAGTAATAAGGATCCGGCATAAAGTTATCTATGTCACAACACGCCTTGCGGCACAACCGCCATGTTGTGGTGATATGGCGAGCACCAAAGAGTATATAAGATTTCTCGCTGTTTTAGTGTAATCAAGTTGAGGTTTGTATGCATAGTGGGCGGGACCGCCGCCATATTGTGGTGAGAAATTGCCGCAAGTCACGTGACATATTTCTGATCCTCTTACTTCCCATATCAAAGATGTCTACCGGCTGTTGATGTAAAGGTTTGCAATGTCTTTTGTCTGTCAAAAATATCATTTTAGCATTATTTATCTCTCGCTAGATGGCATTGGCGTTTGTTCTGGAAACATTAGTATGACCATGGAACAAGGAGGAGAGGAATGCTAATACACCGAGAAAACAGCGTAGATCAGATATATGCCAAAAACCGTTTTAAACCTAGATGGCGCTGCAAAATGAGCGGGCTATAAGTTGAGCGTAGATCGGAAAATGGCAAAAACCGTTTTAACCCTATACCGCCGTAGCTAGCTGTATAGCCCGCTCATCTTGCAGCGCCATCTAGGCTTAAAACGATTTTTTGCCATATTTCTGATCTACGCTCAACTTATAGCCCGCTCATTTTGCAGCGCCACCTAGTTTATAACGGTTTTTGGCATATTTCTGATCTACGCTGTTTTCTTGGTGTATTGGCATTCCTCTCCTCCTTGTTCCATGGTATGACCAAGAAGTTTACATCGTCTGAGTATGGCGTATGGCATCCTGTGTTCATGAATAAAAAAAGTAAATATCAGGAGCTACGCGACGACGATGAAAGAACTAAACTGACAATGCCTAAAAGAAAACTCCTGATACCTGTGTTTATTTTCTTCCTCAAGTCTGTCGATGTGATGCAGCAAAGGTAAGCTGGCGTTGGTATCGCAATGTGTCGCGTCTACATCTGCAGGTACTTCCATCTTGACGGGCCTGTCCTTTTCCTTTATCCTGTTTCGTAACCTAAAGTATATTTTCAATTGCCAAAATGATTAGAATACATGTAATTCTTAATTTAGGCCTATCAAAAGCATTTTTTTCTTTTTATGTAAACGAATGACGTGACAAGCTAGTCGTTCACCTGATGTTAAGCGTCACGGCTGCCCATAACAGTTTGCAGTGTCACTCGGAACTCTAAGTTAATACAGTTTAGACACTGAACTGCGCACGTCATCCTGAGACTTCACACAGTATAGGAATAATATTACTAGACTGTGTGATCAGATCATAGTCTCATTTGCCCAGTAATTTCACTAGCTACAATGCCCTTCAAACCGGAACACAGTAGTGCTTGCACACTACTGCTTGGCGGCAGAATAACTACCAACGCGGTGGTACCTACCTAGACGAACTTTGCAAAAAAGTCCTACCACCTAGTAAGTTACCATTAGCAGACTTAACAAAAAAGAAGTAGATTATCAATATGGTTGCATTTTTAGGGTTTCATACCCAATGGGTAAAACGGACCCTATTACTAAGGCCCCGCTGTCCGTCTGTCTGTCTGTCTGTCCATCTGTCATCATGCGGGCTGTATCTCATAAACCGTGATAGACAGTTGAAATTTTCACAGATGATGTACTACTGTTGCCACTACAACAACAAATACTAAAGAATAGAATAAAATAAAAATTTAAGGGGGCTCCCATACAACAAACGTGGTTTTTTTGCTCGTTTTTATAGATAATGGTACCCCGGTAGGCTGGTTATTTTAAATGTTTTGTTACTGCAGAATTCCGTTATTTATAAACCATCATCATCAGTCGGAAGACGTCCCACTGCTGTAAATAGGCCTCCCCACATAACGCCACTTTGGCCGGCTGCTTGCCTCTTGCATCACCACGTTTTTGGCCAGATCATCAGCCCACCATAAACCATTTGGAAAATTCTTTTTTAATTTGAAACAATATAAGCACTTTCAGATTAAATAAATAAAAATAACAATTGAGGCTGCTACATACGCAGATCCACTATCTCGCTCGCGCATTGCGACATTTCTGATGATATTATATAACTGAGTTTACTTACGAGAAGTCTGGCTTAACTATGTTGTCCTGAATAACATTAGAAATGTTCAACAAAAATATCATATTAATCCAAACAAGATTTCACACATAAAAACAGTATAGAAAGAAAAAAACTTTGATACCGTTGTATTTATGAAACCTTGTTTGGGGAGTTTTGGCGGGAACGCGGAAAAGTTCACGTCGTTGCATTGTATTATTTTTCAAAACTCGTGCTTTTTCCAGTGTTAATGATTAAAATCGGTGGCATTTTACGCATTAAGTGCTGAATTACGAGCATGAGTGTGGGCAAGTGATATAATGTGGTGAAACGTGTTTTTCGTGTTGCTTCCAAAATTCCATAGAAGCTTCTAGTAAAGTTGCCACCACTTTACTAGGGCATGACTTTGACAGTAGACTGGACTGAGACTACCTGACTTAGACTGGACTATGACTACGCAGACTGTGACTAAGACTTGACTTTACGTGAAATATTCTATCATTATGAAAAATTACAATACTTGACACTGGCTAAATACACTATGTGTGGAGCCAAATATAAGAGAAAAAAAAAACCTTGTTTGGATTAATATGATATTTTTGTTAAATATCTGTGTTGTTATTCATGAGAACATAGTTAAGCCGGATTTTTCGTAAGCAAATTCAGTTATTTAATATCTTCAAAAATTTTGCAATGCGCGAGCGTGATAGTGGATCTGCGTATATTATAGCAGCCTTAAATATCTTCTCATCCAAGTACACACATCTCGGTATGAAATAGCGTAGCGCTCGTAGCGAATCACGACTAGCAGTTTCTAACCGATCGGTAAAGTTAAGCAACGTTCGCTGCAGTCAGTGCTTTGATGGCTGACAAAGCAAAAAGTGGTATTTACAACTGAGCGCTACCGTGCTTCGGAGGGCACGTTAAGCCGTCAGTCCCGGCTGTTGTCGTAAGACAATAGTCGTTAAGCCAAGTCTGAAGCCTTTAGGCGGCCTAGAAATTCTGACACCAGGGCTGACCACTTGCCTACATGAGAAGAAGAAGACACATCTCAGTATGAAATAAAGGCGATTAAAGTTGCGTTAACCCCTTTTTTAACAGGATATTACTCAATCTAAGAGAACTCGTTCCATACGTACGTATTTTCACCCTTATGAACACTTGATTCACCGTGTGGCCCCGGTTTGCGAAGAGGACCACCCCATCTCATCCCGTGGGTAAAAGTCGACTGAGGGAATATCCAGAGAATGAGCAGCAGCATTTTCCTCGGTATATTAGAACCTTCTGCGATCAGTAAACCACCTGCCAAGCATGGTGATTATGGCAAATAACCCCCCCCATGATAAACGTCCAAAATGTCGTTTTACGGGGGAGGCCTGTGTTCAGCAGTGAATGTTTCCAGCTGTTGATGATGAACACTTCATTCTTGTATTATTGTCTCCTTTTCACGCGTGGATTTCCTCGTCAGCGAGAAATTGATAATGTAACATTTTACCTGTTAAACAAAGGGTTCAGTATATTTATGGACTCCTCCAGTTCAGGACTAGTGGCGTTCTTAGAAGTGTCCTTATTTTCATCCTGTTTGGTAACATTTTCCGATTTGTTCCTCAAACTCAATCCAGGCTTCTTGAATTTAATGGGACTGGCTTTGGAATTGGTTTTCAAGCTGTTTAAAAATATAGATTATTTTTACTTGGTTAAGGTTTAATTTCGTCTAATGAAGTTGAAATGGCTATCGATACTTTTGTTACAAATATATTTTGTTTTGTTTATTGACGGGATATTTATAAAAATAATTTTAAATAATACTTTAGTAATTTTAGTGGCTGTGGAAGTTTAAAATCTGTTACTATTTATTGTTTATCATTAACAGCCTGAATACGTCCTCTGATGAACATAAGCCTCCCCCAGAGAGCGCCACTTTGTTCGGCTGCTTCACTCCTGGTAGGTAGTAGGTTACTGCTGAGCCACACTTGCCTCCAGACCTTACCACAGAAACCTTATTTCATAGGAACACTTCTATAGTAAGCTCTTCTCCTGCTCTTCTCAAGTCTATAGGTATACTTAGTCCATTTTATGAATGGTTTTTTGACAGCTAACACCCATGAAGTTTCGTATTGTTTACGTTAAAATTTCATACAAATAATATTGTACATTTATCGTATTGATTATTATGTTTACGTACCTAATTCGATTAATGATAATAGTACACATTCAAGAATCTTTAGAACATCCCCAACTAGTCAATTGTCGAGCTGTCAAAAAACCGTTCATAAAATGGACAAGGTATAACAATAGAACATTTTGTATTGCGGCAGTCGACGCTTGAGCAGGCAACAGACTAACGATTCTAATTTTTTGTTTATAATTAACTCACAGAGAGAAATGTTTCAGATCACTTGTGGGCGAGGGTAATATTGTATCGTCATTCTCAAAAGACTCTTTTTTGATGAGCGGCTGAAATTAAAATAAAATAATGTATAAATTCTCAATGAATATGTTATAAGGGTTCATGTAGCACTAATAGACAAGCTCTACTATACGATCTTACGGATGCGCAAAAGTTAAGCAATGTTAATATTGTATATTTGTGGACATTTAACACAGCACCATCTAGCCCCAAACTAAGCATAGCTTGTACTATGGGAACCAGATAACTGATACAATACTTAGATACTTTTTGTTTGTAAACACATTTATAGAATACAATATAAGATCCAGACACAGAACAAACACCTATGTTCATCACACAAATATTTGTCCTCGGCGGGTATCATATGCTCAACCTATAGCTCCGAAGGCAGGGCAAATGAGACTTTACGATCTGATCTCACAGTCTAAAAAACTTTTTTAAACTGTGATGTCTTAGGATGACGTGCGCAGTGCGCAGTGTCACGCGAAACTTTAATTTAGAGTTCTAAGTGACACTGCAATCTGTTATGGGCAGCCGTGTCGCTTAACACCAGGCGAACGACTAGCTCGTCACGTCATTCGACTACATAAAAAAAAGGCAGAGCTACTGCTATCAGGCCAATCAGCAGGTATAAAAATGAGTTTTAATTTTTATCATAGGTTACAAAGGAAAAGTAGTAATATAATAGATATAGTACCTGCACTAGATGTCTCTGTTTCTGTGCCACTACCTCAGGTGAACATGTCAAGTCAACTACAGAGGTATGCTTCACAGTCACTACATTGAGTCGAGACTGCCTCAGGGTCCCAGACTTATTTTTAGTTGGTATTGGAAATAACAGCTTTATTGCTTTGGAATTTGGGGTAGGCCTGAAAATATAGTATACCTTAAAAATAGTAGTAAACAGCCTCTGTGGTGGGTCAGTTGAGCTGGTTGGATAACCTGAAGGTAGCGGATTTGATTCCTGCGACTGGACAAGAATTTGTAAAAACACACGCATATACTTTGTTTTTACTTATTGTATTGGGTGTTGTGGGACCATGGTCCTTGTAGTTTCCGAGTCCCTAGATACAGGAAATCCTAGTCAGGGTCCAGGATCCATGTATGTTGTATGTGATCATGGTGGTGGATACAACTTGAGATATTTTGATGTTAAAGCTGTATCATCAAAATGTCCTAAATGCAAAAACCTAAACTAAAAATCAGTCATAAAACTATTGTAGTCCTTGTCATTTCAACCTTTATGAGAGGGACAGTAACCTTTTTAACTGCCAAATTAGATACCGTTTAGGATTTTACTCAACATAATCAACAAGTTAATTAATCTTACCATTCATCTGGGCACTTCTTTTTGTCCCTAAAATCTGAAGACTTTATCAAAGCACTTTTACTTTTCTTTGGATGTATTATTGGACTTTTTCTGCCGGTAGGTGTTCCTTCAATCTCACATAAACTCTCTTCTCTCTTTTCTTTTAATGTTACATCTTCAGTTACAACAGTGCTGGTTTCTTTCTTTACATTTTTATCCTTTTCAGACACAAAATTATTATTGATAGCACAAAGATTCTTTGGACTTGGATTTTGCTTTACTTCAGTTGGATCAATAACTGTTCTTTCTTCAAATAGTATTTTGAAAGCATCCGCAAGCACATTAAAGTTTTTAGTTTCATTCAATTTGGTTAATGTGGATGCTGAAACAAAGTTTGGAAAGGTTGTCTGGGGGTGTACAGAATGAAGCAATGTTTGAATCAACAATGTAATATTAAAACTTGCTTACCAACTGATTGTATGATACGGTCCTTAGTTGCTATCACTTTTTTCAATTCTTCAGCCCCAATACAAGATTTTCTGAGGACACACAGAAGATGTAGTTACCATTGAGTCTTCTTATTACCTCTGCAGGGTGGATAGTTAAGATGAGACAGTATGGCTAGAAGGTTACCAGCCCAAGAACATTTTGGGGGTTTTATAATATTTGTAGAACTTGTAGTGTGATTCAAACTCAATTGCGGCTGTGAAATCGGCGCGAAATGCTGTAGCAAAAATTATTTGTGTGTGGTAAGCACAGAAGCAGTGAGTGCAGCGTGCGGGGGCTTGCTTGTAGCACACTTCACAGCCGCCATTGAGTTTGATTCACACTCTACTACAGTTGCTGTGCTAGGACCCTGTTCCTATAGCTACAATGGCTATTGTATACAACCTTACACCTTAAAAATCCACCCTGTTAATTTTTGTTTTAATCAACTTACTTTTCACATTTATCTTTTGCTGACAAATACAGCTGTTTGTGGTTTTCAGAGTCTATGTGCAGTTGTTCAAGATCCAAAATAAGGTCTGTAAAGTTAAACAAATGGTTAAATTTGTTAGTAAAGCCTTTTTGATAGTAGTATTTAAATTAAGAATAATTTATGTTCTCTGTCTACCTTTTGATACCTGCCTATGTACGTCACTTTAATAGAAAACTTTACAGCATACAGAGTTGTTTTACTATTTATCTTTTATTCTCTACTCTCATATTTAGATGTTATTTATTGCCGCCACTTCCACACTCTGCTGCGAGGGCCGTAACCCTAACATTGGTTACGGGCCCAGGACGGAAGGCGAAAATTATAGCATTGTAGTGAGTGTCATTGCTGAAAAATAATTTGTTAAAAAGATTGTGCTGAAGTGCTGAAGAAAACATTGAGCTGAGGTAATTTTATTGAATGGTTAAAATGGCTACAACAAGAATGATTGAAGTTTTAACCAGAGAAAATTACGAGAGCTGGCGAGTACAAGCAGAGGCTTTACTGATCAAGAATGATGCATTTGGGTATGTGGATGGTAGTAAACAAAAACCAACGGAGGAAAGAGCAGCGCAGGCATGGATTGTTGGAGATTCCAAGGCGAGAGCTGACTTAATCCTGAGTATGTCTCCTGGTGAGTTACGGCATGTAAGAGGGTGCAAAACGTCCAGAGAGGTATGGTTAAAGCTAGAATCCATATATGCATCAAAAGGACCAGCGAAAAAGGCTACTTTGTTGAAAAGGTTGACGATGATGAGATTCACCGAGCCTGGCGACTTTTACGAACATATTTCAACATTTTTTGATATAAAGGATAAACTGAGTGCAATGGATGTAGAAATTCATGATGACCTATTTTCGATAATGTTGCTCTATAGTCTTCCTACAGAGTTTGATAATTTTCGATGTGCAATAGAGTCCCGAGATGAAATTCCAAATCCTGAAACTCTGAAAATCAAAATCGTTGAAGAGTACTGTTCGAGGCACAAATCTGAAGAAAAAGCAATGATCGCGAAAGAGAATTTGAGAAAAAAGAAGTTTAACAAACAACGGGAAACATTCAAGTTTAAATGTTTCAAATGCCATAAAGTTGGACATAAAGCATCAGAATGCACGGAAAACAAAGAAAAAGATTCTGCAAAGTACGTTGTAGATAGTGATACATGTAAAACATCTTTTGATACCAGTTTTGATTCTTTTAATTGTGTTACAGATCAATGTAATGGTGTGTACAGCGGAAATGGAAACTGGATCTTAGATAGCGGGTGTACATCACATCTATGTAAGGACGTAAACAAATTTGTGGAGGGTTTGTTACCGTCATCGAGTCAATTAAATTTAGCTTCCAACTTGACCACAAAAGTTGAAGGTAAAGGTATGGTCACACTGTCTGCATATAAAGGTGAGTCCAAAACAAATGTTCAATTGCCAGACACATTGTACGTTCCCGATCTGCGATGTAACCTAATTTCAGTGGCAAGGATTACAGATAAGGGTTATACTGTAATGTTTACTAAGGATGAGGCCATAGTAAAAAAATGTCATGGGGAAATTGTAGTAGTTGCGGATCGTAAAAGTAATTTATATTACGTTAGGGAACAGAATGAATCTGCATCAGTAGTGTCAGAGGATAATGTGTGGTTGTGGCATGAACGAATGGGACACTTAAATGCAAGGGATTTATTAAGAGTTTTGACCAAAGCTGGTATAAAAACTCAGAGGATAAATGAGCATGAGCTGCATGACTGTGACGTGTGTGCGAGAGGGAAAATGAGTTCGTTACCATTTTCAAAATCAAACGGACCCTGTAATGAGGTTTTGAGGATTGTATATTCAGATGTGGTCGGACCTTTTAATACGCAGGCAATAGGCGGCGCTAAATATTTCGTTACTTTTATCGACGATAGTACACGTTGGTGTGAAGTGTACCTATTGAAACAAAAAAGTTCCGTTTTTACTGTTTTTAAAATTTACAAAAATTATGTTGAAAACGTAACGGGTAAAAAGATAAAATATTTGCAATCCGACAACGGAGGTGAATATTGCAATCGAGAGTTTGATGAATATTTGAAGAACGAAGGTATCGGTAGAAGATTGACAGCTCCTCGGACTCCTCAGCAAAACGGAGTTGCTGAGAGGATGAATAGGACATTAGTCGAAATGGCGAGATGCATGCTTATATCCTTAGGTCTTTCGGCGGGTTTTTGGGCAGATGCTGTGGTGACGGCTTGTCATATAAGAAACCGATGTCCATCGAATGCTCTTGGAGGAGACATACCGTATGAGAAATGGTATGGCAGACCTGTCAAGTTACATTACCTACAGAAGTTCGGAACTAAGGTACATGTTTTAAATAAAGAACCAAATAAAAGTAAGTTGGCAGAAAGGAGTCAAGAAGGTGTTTTTGTTGGTTATCCAAGAGATGTTAAGGGATATAGAGTTTGGATTCCTACCGACAAGAAAATCGTAATATCGAGAGATGTTAGATTTCATCTAAGCGGAAATCGTTTGGAAGATAATTTGATAAAAGATCCGCTAAACATTGAAAAATGTGTTTCTCCTTTGAAAATGCAACCTACGTATGCGGAAATAGAGATTAATTCGGCAGAAGTTTCTGATCGTAATTCTGATGAAGTAGGACCCGATGGTGAGCATACTTGTGTGGATTCTTGTATTGAATCAACGATGCCATTAATGCCAAATATTGAATCACACTGTGATGTTCTTCAAAGTGGTGATATGGGACCGGATATAAGGCATGAGGAACCAGAAAAGATATATAAGAGAGCTCCAGGGAGACCACGCCTAGATAAAAGTGGTACGGGTCGTCCGAAGAAAATTTACAAATTGATTGAAGTAACTTCAGAAAGAGAAGAAGAGTTACCACAACATTCGTCAGACCCGGATGAGTTTACCGACTGTCAAGATTTTGCAGGTGCTACAGAAGTTACATTAAAACAAGCCCTTTCTAGTAATGAGAGGTATGGATGGGAACAGGCTATCTTATCCGAAGTCAAAAGTTTACTGAAGAATGGAACTTGGGATATTGTTAAGAAACCGGCAAATCGTGACATTGTTGGATGTCGCTATGTTTTAACTACAAAGTTAAATCCAGATAAAACTGAAAAGAAGAAAGCTAGATTAGTAGCACAAGGATTTAGCCAAAGGTATGGTATTGATTATCATAGTACATTTTCTCCTGTGGCGAGACTTGAATCAGTGAGACTGTTAGTTGCTCTTTCAGTGGAAATGGACATGGAAATTCATCAATTGGACATAAATACAGCGTATTTAAATGGAATTTTGGAAGAAGAAATTTACATGAAAATTCCTCAATTGCTTAAGAATTGTCTTTTGAACATTTCAGGAAACCAGAGTGAAGACTTAACTGTTAGAGACAAAGCCGAAAAGATGTTAAAGGATCTTGAAGCCGGAGGAGATGTTTGCCGATTAAAAAAGGCATTGTACGGATTGAAACAGGCGGGGCGGCAATGGAACATAATGCTGGATCAAAAACTTATTAAAATGAAATTCAAGGCTTCCATAAATGAACCTTGTTTGTATTTTAAGGAGGAGAATGGAACAAAACTTTTTGTTTTGGTCTATGTTGATGACATTTTGATAGCATGTAACAAAAGAGTTCACATTGACGACTTTAAGAAAGAATTATCCAAAGAGTTTGAACTAAAAGACTTTGGACATGCCAAATATATTCTCGGTATTGACATTGTCAGAGATAAAGGTGTCATTACGTTGTCACAAATGAAATATATTTGGAAATTATTACAGGATTATGGAATGGAAAAATGCAAGGAATCTGTTGCAATTCCATTGTGTCCGAATGAAAAATTAATATACTCCAAAAGTGAAATTGATGTGTCTGTTGTGAATAATACACAAGGTGGATATAGAGAGCTCATAGGAAGCTTGATGTACCTGGCAACGGGAAGTCGACCAGATATTATGAATTGTGTGGTAAAATTAGCACAATTTAATGAAAATCCGAATGACATGAGTTGGAATTTCGCAAAGCGTGTGTTGCGATATTTGAAGAGAACACACGATTACGGACTTTCGTTTAAAAAGACTGGTGAGTCAATGATAGGATACTCAGATTCGGACTGGGGAGGTTGTGAACTAGATCGACGTTCATATTCCGGATATGCTTTCATTTTAGGTGGTGCGTGCGTTTCGTGGAAATCACAGAAACAAAGATGTGTCTCAACTTCTTCTTGTGAGTCAGAGTACGTTAGCCTATCACAATGCATGAAAGAAGCGGTTTATCTGAACAGTCTGCTTACTGAAATTGGGTTACTCAGGTATGCTAGAATTACTTTATATGCAGACAATCAGGGTGCTATCGCGCTAGCTAAGGATCCAGTTCTCCATTCTCGTTGTAAGCACATAGACATAAGGTACCATTTTATTAGAGATGTGTTAAAGAATAATAAGGACATTTCTTTAAGATACATTTCTACAAATGATATGACGGCTGATATATTAACGAAAGCCTTGCCTAAGTGCAAACATTATAGATGCATGATAGGGTTAGGGCTTCAAGATAATATATGTGTAACTTAGGGGGTACGTTGAATAGGCCTTGAGAGCATAAATTAAGGGGGCGTGTTAGTAAAGCCTTTTTGATAGTAGTATTTAAATTAAGAATAATTTATGTTCTCTGTCTACCTTTTGATACCTGCCTATGTACGTCACTTTAATAGAAAACTTTACAGCATACAGAGTTGTTTTACTATTTATCTTTTATTCTCTACTCTCATATTTAGATGTTATTTATTGCCGCCACTTCCACACTCTGCTGCGAGGGCCGTAACCCTAACAAAATTCCCCATATTTTTACTTCCCTTTATTTACATACTGTACGTGAAGCAAGTAACATAATTATGTACTTTCTACACTTGTACACAGCCGAGAGGTTTTGTGATAAATTGCCAAGTCGATAAAAATAATGCTGCAAACATTACCTACCTTTAAATCTCTCTACACTTTGTTGTAGTGATGATTCAAGAGCCATAACTTTTGTGTTACTGCTTAAATCTGAAGAGTTGGACTCTGAAAGGCTGGATAGGCCCATTTCGTTTTATCACACGCACAACATGAACAAAAAAATATGGGTATGTAATGTAACGCTACCTATGCACAGAATTCCTACTAAGGTACCAAGGTACCTATGTAATTTAAGTTTTTTTTATAAATCCAATCAATGATGAACAAAACATCAAAACAACAAAATCACAGACCAAAGAGTATACAACGCTTCGCTACAGACAGATACTACAGTGTTGCCAACGGTTTAACTCGCTCTCATCCAGATTCAACTTCTAAAACCACTATATACATTCCAGGGCCCCGCGGGGTAATTACGTAATATTTTCAACAGCAATGCGACAGCAGTAGCAATGCGACAGCAGTAGCGAAGCATACATTCTCGACACCACTAATGATGTATGACAGCAATCACCGCGAGATTTACGCCTGTCGCAAACCTGTTGCGAGTTAGGTAATTAGGGGGCCGTTTTATAAAGCAACAAGACTTGTACTTGTAGCGAAAAACTGGCAACACAGCCAAAAAAAAGTGATATAATGCGTTTTATAAAGCTACAAGACAACAAGTGTACAAGCTACATCCCCGATATATTGCTTTACTCTATGAATTACAAGCACTTCTTCATGGACCATAGACAATCCATAGTGTTTTTTCATTTTTTAAATGTAAAATCGAACAATTGTTTTGGTCATTACAAGTGTACCTACGGAACTACAAGTTGTAAAGTTCTTTACCTGACTAAGGAGCTAGGTAAAATGAAGTACAAGTTTAGATAAATATATTGAAAGTGTATTGTATTGGCCGTGTCTCGTATTAATTAATGTTCAATTAGTTAAATTAAGTAAATATGAACTAATTATGTTTAAATAATGAGAAATTCAGCTTGAGCGAAGCCCATGAAAACTGAGCGTAGCTGTATATCACAAAACCTATTATGAGAATAGTGACTTTGGCCCAACTTTATTTATTTAAATAGCTTTACTTAAAAATAGAGACGCCCCGCGGTTTCACCCAAAACTTACATAATTTTCCGTGGGATTTCTTGAATTTCCGAAATAAACCGCATCTATCCCGGTAATATACGTTCTTCTAAAAAAGTCATCCAATGTCACAACAAACAATTAGATAATGTTTTTCATTTATATATTATGTAGGGATTTAATGTAAACTTCACACCGGCTAAATTCACTAATGAATGGGAGCCAAACTAAAAAAAAGCTATTGACCGTGACGTTCATTCATAGTGATGTGCAACTTGTAATATCTTAATCTACACTTTATCCCTTACTTGGTCTGTGGTCCCCGCCGTGAGGCCTCAGTGGTGTTCATAGTGATGTGCATTATACGTGTAATTTACACTTGTAATTGATAATTGTTGTTTATAAAACGCCGTAACTAGTAAGTTGTAGTTACTTGTTCTTGTAGCTGCTACAATTGTTAGCTTGTACTTGAAGCTTTATAAAACGGGGCCCTGGCCGTAGGTACAATATCGTGGCCGTAATCAGGATAGCGTTCTTCCAAATCTTAGAATTTATTAGTCATTCAAGTTCATACTCTGAAACTACAAAATAATGGTACTTTTTCGTCTGTAATATGTCAGAGTAGAAAATCGAGCCACGTGAGAAAGCTCCTGAGTTGGTATCTATCCCTGTCTAACATGTTGCCATTATGCAAAAGAAAATCTTTGGTGTTGATTTGGTAGAGTTTGACTGTGTTCTGGGCCCCGTTTTATAAAGCTACAGACTCAGCGAAGGCCGGCCTCTTACCCACAGTGGTAGCAAATACCGCGCTGGTTTGAATAGGGCTTTAGATAGTGATTCCTTTTTTTTGTAAAAAGGATCTGTAATGTCTGTGGGATCTATAAATGGTGTGGGTTCCAGTAGCTGCTAAAACGCCAAGAACGCTACGAAATTATGCCACTTTTTACCCAGACAAGGCCATATCACACGAAAATTTCCGATAATTTTGTTCAAGTGGAACCCAGCCCTATTCTGTCAAGGTGTATGTGTCTTGTACGGGTGCCTTGTCTGTGGTCATTGGTCAATGTCAGACTTGATTGTCAAAGTTAAATCAGCGTCACTGAAAAAAATGGTGGCTAAATAGAATTCTACATGAAAATTGAAATACTCGAATTACGCAAATTGGAATTTCATAGCAGCTACGTGGTGAGTTTTAGATAATTTAAGAAATTAATGTATTCCGAGAATTTGATGTACGTATTGTGGCGTGATCGTTAACAAATCATTATGTGAAATAATGTGCAATGAAAAGAGATACATTCTTGTGGATGCTTAGATGGGCCGCGTGATGCCTGTAGTCGTTCAGATATCGAAGAAAAAAAAAGTGTCAGGGGCGCCCTTTGGCTTGGCGGCATGTTTGTTTATATTTATTTTGTTTGATTTCATAAAATAAATATGCAATACATGGCCTTTTTTTCAGCAAACTGGTTACTCGAGGCTGTCTGTAAAGCTCATCTTCGGAAATGGCAGTAGCAGATGACGATATGGTAATACTGGTAGTGGAAGATAAGGAACTTCTGGTAGGGAGTGATGAAGAAGTTGAAATGCCTGCTGCTATAATTAAGGAAGAGCCTTTGGACGAATCAAAAGCCAAACAACGTGATCCTGCTATTGTCGCCCAAGAAATACTACTTGCAGTTGAAGAACATGGGGAGTTTTTCGACATTAAAGAAGAGGAAGATGATTATGTAGTTGAATATTTGGAAGAGGAATTTCATGTTGAAGTAAATGTTGAAAAGGTTTGTAGTCAGTATAACATTTTAAGCTGATTTTTCTATAGTGGTATCTAAACATAACCACAGAATGTGTCAGAGTCAACTGTGCAAAACACAACTGACTTGTCGAGATAGTATGGATCATCCATAAATCATGTGAAGTTTGTAAGTGGGGGAGGGGGTACGGAAACATTCTTTTGAAATATAAAAGATGTACATTTCCTGTTGCTTTTGCAAAACATACAGAATAATAATTATTATACCTGGACTTATTTTACATCCTTGGTTAGACACGTGTTGATTACATTTGCTTTTAAGTAATGACTGAGATAATGTTAATTCAGAAATTATTTTTCAGTTGGACAATGACAATGATAAAGTTGTGTTTGATGAAGAAGACGAAATAAATAGTAAAAAAACTGGTAACAAAGCCAAAAGAAAGCGAAAAAAACAAGCCAATACTAAGGCAAAAGAAAAAAGCAAATCTACACCAAGCAACAAACAGCAAAAAAAACAAGCTAATGGACGGCAAAGAAAACAAGCTAATACTAAGACAAAAGAAAAAAGCAAACCTACACCAAGTAATGAAAAGCAAAGAAAACAAGCTAATACTAAGGCAAAAGAAAAAAGCAAACTTGCAAGCTGTGAACAGCATATAAATGAAGACACTACTAATTCGAAAAAAATAGGCAAACCTATAAAAAGCAAAGTGCGGTGTAAATCATTTGTACAGCAGTTACAAAACTTGTATCCAGAGTTGAAGGAAGATCCAAAACTGCTCATAGACCACTTGGCAAATGTTATGAATGATTTGAAGTCACCCAGTCCTCCCATTGACTTCTGTACAGTAATAGTTGAGGATGATACTACTCAATTTGAGTGAGTACTTTTTTCTTATATTTGGCTACTACGCCTATGACAGACAAGTGTAGGTGCAGCTTCCCATCTAACGTAAGCAGTTGACAGACCCTTCTATACAGGGTATCCAGCTCAACTTGAGTTGCATCTTAGGATATGAAAGGAGTATATCAGTAAAGGGATCACCTAGCTATCAAACATGCATATGTTATTGCCACTTGACGAAAGACTATTGAGTACTTTGAGCTCGTAGCATTTCTTCATATTACTTGTATTAGTATCATTATCTATCTTTGAGATTAAATAAATATATTTTTATGGACATTTCACACAGCACCATCTAGCCCCAAACTAAGCAAAGCTTGTACTATGGGAACCAGATAACTGATAGAATACTTAGATCCCTTTTTTTGTTTGTAAATACATGCATAGAATACAATAATACCACCTAGACACGGAACCTATATTCATCATTCATCAACAAACGTTTGTCCCGGGTGGGAATAGACTAGAATAAAATAATGTTTATTCAGCTTCACAATGTTCCACACATAGGTAATAACAAAAAAAAAACTTGTACAAAAGCTAGATTAATTAACTTTATGCTGCGGAGTACACAACTATTTAAAAAACAAGTTTAGAAGCTGAAAGGGCCCACAACCTACAGTTCAGAAGGCAGAGTTACTACCAACTGAGCTAACAGGCCAGTCAAAACAATAATTAGAATTGTATCTATATAAGTAGATATTTATTTAAGTATTTAAATAATGAAGGTATATAAAAGATTAATTTTTTTTTAACTTACAGATGTACCATTTGCTTTGAAAAACTTGATTCGCTACCTGCATCAAAACGCCATTACCAATTCTGTCATGGTCCACGGTGCTTTTTGTGCTTTGCTTGTGGGGATGACTTTAGACGGTAAGAACAATCCTTCTATAATATTACTGGGTGACCAGGGGCTCTATCAAAGATACCTTTCCACTGGCGTGAACGCCAAACGATAACTCATGCTATGTCATGCTACGTTAAAAAAAAAGTGTTAAAAATAAAAGTGGTGAAAGTTGAAACTGATTTTAATCACCTTAATTTTACACTGAGAAATACTTGGATGACGTTATCGTTTAGGTATATATATTTCCAGTTATTTTGATTTAAAAATCAAACTACTAAACCGATTTTGATGCAATTTTTAATGGGACCAATCTGAAAGCATGGCTTCCGAGGGCACACTAAGCTGTTGGTCCCAATCCCGTCTATTGTCGTAAGACAATAGTCATTTAGCCAAGTCAGAAGCCTTTGGGCAGACTACAAATGATACCAGTGGCAAGAAGAAGAAGACATCCTACTGTCTGTCATCTTTAGTTGCAACAGCATACACAAATGTGTGACTTTCATGAGACTTAAGCTTCAGCCCCACCGGTGCGTCTGCAAAGCGGCAGCGGCAGCGTCGCCAAAGTATTTGGTACCCATCGCTGCCCGTGGGGATCGCGGCGCGGCCCTCTACGCACACGGGCAGCGATGGTTGTCGAATGGCAGGTTTTGATTTCACTGACCGCACTTGACGCGCCGGTGTGACTGAAGCTCTTCTGAAGCTTTATATTGTCCCAGGCCAGCAAACCTGTACAAACATGAAAAGCGTTGCACCGCGCCGGACGCCAGGACAGTTCTCCAAGCGCGTGGCCAATTCTTGGGCCGTAAGGGCCGCGGACGGCCCTTTTTGACGAAGCACAAGTTCTATCGGTTTGGTGGGAACCAGCCTGAGAAAGAAAAGCCCAAGCCTAAGAGGTATGCACGGACTACCAATAGTAATTAATAAAAATATGTTAAACCTCTCAATATGTTAGACCTCTCTTTTCTTTTTAAGCTTGCCAATAGTTTATTTGACACAGCTGGTCAACTATCGTTGTTAAACTTCTCGTCACCATGAAGGTTGCCGAGGGCATGCAGATTTAAGTTACTTAAAGACACCCAATGCAGATCTAATCTTGGCCAAAACGCACCTATGAACAGGTTGGTACGAGAATTTAATGGGATCCCGAATAATGTCTTATTGACCTATTTGCAGAAAACATTTGCAAGTTTAGAAAGACTGTTGAAAATCTGTGATATTGTGTATTTTAATTTTTAACTCTTTATCAGTTTTATTATTTATTATTATTTTTTACTCTATTTAATATTTTTAATCCATTAAATTATATATAATCGTTTTTATTATTGTTCAGTATAAATCCTAGAACTTTTAACTATGTATTCCTAGTCTTCTGTAAGTTAGTTGAACAGCTGTTAAATTTACTCCTATTCTATAATTATACACACAGTCTACCTGTAACTGTGATGACACATAGCCGACAGCTTAGCTTGACAGGGCCATAGCCAGAAATTCACTTCGGGGGGGGGGGGTTAGCTTGATTACTACAATTATTTGCCGTATTGTATTTCAGAAAACACGTATAATTATTAAAACAAGAATTACATGTCAGTTAGTACAAACGCGCTTGTTATAAAAGGAAAAACCATTGGAAATAGTAAAGGCGCGAGCGAAGCGAGCTCGAAAATTTTTATATTTGCCGTATTGTATTTCAGAAAACACGTCTGGTAATAATTAAAACACGAATTACATGTCAGTTAGTACAAACGCGCTTGTTATAGAAGAAATTACAATTGAAAAAAAAAGCTTTTTATATTTGCCGTGTTGTATTTCAAAAAATACGTATTGCAGTACATACACTCTTGCTCTACCCTGGGACCGGCGCTGATTTTGGGGGGTTTGAACCCCCAAAGCCCCCCCCCCCTGCCTACGGCCATGCTTAGTAATGTTTCCTCCGAATTGTGTAACCAAACTTGGCTACGGTGTACATTATGTTGGTAATCGTAATAAATAAATAAATAGCGTGACGAGCTAAACGCTAGCCGTTCCTGATGTTAAACAACCAGAAAGGAGCTGCTAATCTTCACACAGCTGAACCGATTTTCGCCCGGCCACAGACGCCGCCTACATGCATAAATAAAAATAAATAACGCCCAACAATCACATATAAAGAACCTGAACCCCGATTAGGGTTCCCTGTATCTAGGGACCCAGGAACTAAGGACCATGGTCCCACAACACCCAGACACAGAACAAGTATTTGCGCTTCATTTCCTTACTGTAGACACCGTAGTGACTGAAAAGTTGTGTATTTTGCTCGGCAGCAATTCTACTTCGCTACGTTGACGGTTCAACCCTAGAATCCTTCGCTTGCTCAGGTTTCAATACAAGTACTCGCGCCAAAAACCAACTTTGCAGACTTGCATAACACATAACTATTTCTGTTTTGTTTTGTGTGTCACAATAAATATATAAATATATGCATGCGACAGATTTTTTTTTGTAAACGAATGACGTGACGAGCTAGTCGTTCGCCTGGTGTTAAGCTTCACGGCCGCCCATTACAGATTGCCGTGTCACTCGGAAATCTAAATTAAAGTTTCGCATGACACTGCGCACGTCATCCTGAGACATCACACAGTCTAAAAAGGATTTCTAGACTGTGAGATTAGTTCTTAAGTCTCATTTGCCCAGTAATTTCACTAGCTACAATGCCCTTCAGACTATACTGCAGCCAGTGCCCGGCTTCGTTCACCCACCGCGAGAAGCTGGAGGCGCACGAGAACTCCCACGCGGGCGTGCGGCCCTACCAGTGCCGCGTGTGTCCCGCCGCCTACACCTCCGACGCTGGACTCAAGGTACCTCATCATCATCATCATCATCAGCCTGGAGACGTCCACTGCGGAACATACCCCTTGAACACCGGCGTAAGGTTGCCAGCCTATTGGTTTTTTTCAAGCTGCACTTTTTTTTTATGGGAATGAATGACGTAACGAGCTAGTCGTTCACCTGATGTTAAGCGACGCGACCGCCCATAACAGTTGCAGTGTCTCTCGGAACTTTACAATAATAAAGTTTCGCGTGACACTGCACTGCGCACTTCATCCTGAGACATCACACAGTCTAGTAATCAGATTACTAGACTGTGAAATCAGGTCGTAAAGTCTCGTTTGCCCAGTAATTTCACTAGCTTCAATGCCCTTCAAACCGGAACACAGTAGTGCTTGCACACTACTGCTTGGCGGCAGAATAACTGGCAAAGCGGTGGTGTACCTACCTAGACAAACTTTGCAGAAATGTCCTTCGGAGAGTGTGCGATGGAATTGCACAACTTAATTCCCCCATCCCCTTTTTACCATCGTACATCTAGACGCACGGAAACACGGCATCCGTATATGGTAGGAATTCCTAGAATACGTACAGAGCGTTTTGATTCCTCGTTTATAATTCGGACAGCAAAGGAATGGAACACCTTACCTGCGTCATTGTTTCCTGACAAATATAATTTGGGAGTTTTTAAGGCTAGAGTGAACCGGTATCTTCTAGGCATGCATGCTCCATCGTCGACCGCGTTCTCACTTACCATCAGGTGAGGCCGTCAAATGTTAGCCTATCGTTGACAAAAAAAAAGAGCGCCGCTTGAGTGGCTGCTTGCCTCCTGCATCCATCGGCTCCCCGCGGTACATACGTAAAAGGTACTAATCGAAGATATTCTATTCTGGATTGTGCCGGATCGCTTGCACCAGCAGGTGGCAAGCAAAGTGGCGCTTTGTGGGGGAAACCTATGTTCAGCAGTGGACTTCTTCAGGCTGATGAAGAAGTGGTGCGAGAGCCCACTGCAAAAAAACCTACGTCATCGGGTACCCCAATAAGCTATCTTTAGATCTTTAACTGACACTTAAACATGTAAAACAAAAACAGGTCTGCCAGTGCCGATCCTGAACTGAAAAAAGCAAACATTTGTACTGCTGTCTCACTCCCTCGGCATTTAAATACAATAGCGGAAGAAGGAAAACAATAGTTTCTTGTTTGCGTCAGATTCGTTTCTTTAAGGTTAAACGTTTCCCATACAAACTTTGCTTGACTTAGATTCAGTTCCTGGTGTGATTTAAAAGTCGCCATAACTTAACATAGCCCTTATTTAGGCTTGTGTAGCCGCAAAATCAATAACATTATTGTATAATAGCTAGGAAGTATATTATTTTAGCCTAGTAAATTCGACAAATTTTACATTTGTAGTGGTGCATTGTGCGTGCGACGTTGTCAGTTTGTGCAAGGTGTAAGCAAGTACACATTACTTTGCGAGAGCAGAGCGGCGCTATGTCGCAGCGCGCGATGTTGCCGATCCGTGTCCGTGTAACACAAAATCGTAATAACAAAATAATTCAAACTGTGAGGTATTCAACTCAGTGCTGCCAGAACTTTCCAAGTGTACATTTTGAGTTACTTATGATAATTATACCGTTACACCCCCGCTATTTATCTGATTGTATACTATTGGAAATTTTCATAGAGATTACGTATAATTTCTATTGTAGACGCGTTTCCTTTGAAAATGTCATTCATATCAGCAAAGAAAAGTGTTTTGCAAGCTGTATCACTTTTATCAGGAAAGGCAAATACAAGATCCAAGAAACTTTTTGACCGCTGTGCACTGGCAACACAAATTCAGAGTCTGTCGTCTGTTTTAGGTTAGGTATACTGTTTGTATTTTGTAAGTTTGCTGAACAGAAAAATGAATACACCTAACTTATCACAATCGAGTATAAAACTCACGGATATTCTGGGCTTATAAGTAACCGAAAACGGGTTCATGCTCAGCTCAAGCGTTTCCATGGCGAAGATGTTTCGTAAGTGTTGAACCTATACACATAAATAGAACTATTTTTTTTAGTACAAAGACTATCCTAGATTCCGAGTGCTTCGTCCCTACTTACTTATTTCTTTTTTTACAGACGGGCAGATGCATTGCAAAAAATCTAAGCCTACCATAGGTACCTAGTTAGAGGTTAGAAATTCAGTAGTGTTTCAAGTTGCCAAGGAAAAAAACGTTTTTCCACTTATATTCATAGATGGAAGACTGAAAATGAATGAAAATCACAATTATTATTACCAGGTATGTGGATGTGGATATTTGGATATGCAGTGTGAATACAAATGGATAATATTACGTTAGTACAGAAAATGTAATCAATATAGCTTTGAGAATCAGCAAGTTGAAGTGGCAGTGGGCAGGCCACATCGTTTGTAGAACTGACAACCGATGAGGAAGAAAGGTTCTTGAGTGGCAACCATGAACCGGAAGACGCAGCTTAGGTCGGCCCCACAAGGTGGACCGACGAAGTGGTCAGAATCGCGGGGAGCCGATAGATGCAGGAGGCAAGCGGCTGCTCAAAGTGGCGCCCTTTGGGGGAGGCCTATGTTCATCAGTGGACGTCTTCAGGCTGATGATGATGATGAAAGAAAATGTTGATGGTGTTGGCATAAAAGTGCAGTACCTCTATATAATAAATAATAAGTAAAAACATGTCATAATGTAATATAATGTTTTGTCAATTGTTATATACCTACTCAAGACATTATGCGGCTATAGAAATGAGAAGTGGTAATACAAAAGAAATATGTACTCGGAAAACATAAACCTCCTTGCGTAGCTGGGTAAAAATAAAGACTTGGTGGCGAAACATTTTCTATGTTCTAGCTTATGGTAATGCATAAAATCTTATGTGTTTGAAATAAATATTCATATTCTTTGGATTACAGGTACAAGGCCAGGCTAAGGGTGACAAAAATGCAGAAATATTACTTTGTGTGCTTCATTTCACCAGTGCAACCAATCACTGTGTTAGAAATACCAAGAGACGAAGATTTTATTGAGAAGATGGTCCAGAAATCATCATTTTATAAAAAGTGCGTGCTGCCAAAAATCTTACTGAGAAGAGTAAAAAATAAATGCTAAATGTATAGATTTATAATAATTGAAAATAAATCTTTTTGAATGTAATCTGGACTTTTATTTTACTTTTCAATCTAGTGCAGTACGTTGCGTACACTAAGCTAAATTTTTACCTAATAATAGCAATTATTGATATTATTACTCAACGCAATAGATAGCCAATATATAATGTTTAAAAGTTATAGCAAAATAAAACTACGAGTATTGAGATTTGAACTCGAGTTACACGATTGCAAATCTACCAATGTTACAACTGCGCCATTTAGAAGCTCGACAATGTGGCCAATTTCACAATACACTAACTTCAGTTTTACTTTCTGCTTATATGTGTGCGTTATTCGATTACATTATACAGGAATTGGATTTTGATTGACTTACACTCAAAAGTGTAGGTATTACTAGGTTCAACTATGTCTAATATATGCTAAGAACACAATCAAAAACCCGCAAAATAACTTAAAATGAGTTTATTTCTTGTTATTCATCGTAAAATATATAAAAACATGTTTTCGGGGAAACAGCGCCATCGCGCGGATTTTGGTGCTTAGCAACACCTGACATTTAACCTTAATGACACGCGTTATATGTATGCTTCCCTTTCTCCCCACTACAAAGTATATCAAGAATTGCGTAGTGGGAAGAAAGATATTTTTTTTTGTTTATTCCCTCATTCCCCACTAACTGTCAAATAATACATTTGGTAGTGGGGACAAAGGGCATTTTCCCTTTTTCCCACTGGCAGGACAAAGCTGTTGGGCTTTGTAACAAACCATAACAAGCCACTTAATCATGAGTGCAGTCTAATGTAGTTACCGTGTTACAGCGGCACTTGCAAGTCCACAGCACCGATGTCTTCATATGCGACTACTGCGGACGTACCTTCAACATGAAACCCGCGCTCAAGAGCCATCTTAATACGCATAATGGTGAGTAATTTTAATTGAACGCGAAAATATTCTGCTGTTATTGGCTTGGCATTAAGTTAAGATATTTAATATAGTAGGCTATAACCAACCTTACTAACAATCTTACAAACTTATGCCTAGTGCGGATTGGTGACGACAACGTATGTCCTCGAACCGGTTTCTCGTACGTTTGTTAAAGTTAAACTCATGTCAATTTAAAGATACTGAACGCTCATTGGTTGGCTGTCGATCGTCGGCTATCGTCAACCAATGAGCGTGTTGTCTTTGGTAAGTTATGTTTAGGTGGAACGCTTCACTAGCGCGGCAAATTCAAACTTTCTTGCGATCTTTTGCCAATAATAGCTTAATTACTCAACGTGATTACATGAAAACTAATTTTGCAGAAATAAATAGAATGTATTAACAAATTATGATTAAAAGTATCTCCTAGATATCATTGGTTTAGCGACAAATGGCAATAAACAATTTTCTTCTTGGTTTTTCAGTCTATTGCCATTTGTGGCTAAACCAATGATAAGTAGGTGACGCTTTTAATTGTAATTTATTATATTTACTTGCGCAAAATTAGTTTTCATGTAATCACGTTGAGTAATTAAGCTATTATTGGCCAAAAAACGCAAGATAATTTGAATTTGCCGCGCTAGTGTAACGTTCCACCTTAAGTTGAACATGAGTTTGACAAACGTATGAGGAACCGGGGGTAAAACATGCCGGTTTCCTCATGATGCTTTCCTTTACGGTTAGACCGACTGCAAAAGCCGGCTAAAGGGAATATCCAAGGAATGGGCAGCAGCGTTCTCCTCGGTACATTAAAATCTGCGATCACCAAACCTCTGCCGAGCGTGGTGATTATAATTATGGGAACCCCTTTATGACAAGTATCCAAAGTGATGTTTTATGGGGTAGGCCTATTGTGCTCAGCAGTGGACGTCTTCCGGCTTTTGATGTGATTAAGACAGACTGAACACAATTATTGTTGCAAACGTTTGTGCTCGCGAGGTGTACTGTACCACAAAATTGAACAGAAGTCAATCACATGTATGTTCTTAGCTTTTTATACCTACGCTCGGCGCTCGCGCTAGGGCCGTCAGCTTTGGATTATGCACAAAAAACTATCGTGGTAGTGACACTCGTGTCTAGTTGTATGATTTATTGTTGAGAATGAAACGGGAAAAACGGAAATATAACAACTGAAATAATAACTAAAATATTTCAATTTTATTGTTAGTCGCGTGTCTCGGGTGCGGCCGGCTCGCCAAGCAAAACCTACCCTACCCAAAGAGTATAATAACTGTCCTAAAGGAACCTTTAATTATAAGTAATTACCTACCTACCTAACTGTTCTATGTTACGTTAAAACGAACCGTCTAAATACAAACAAATACCTTAATTCTCTGAAACAACTGGTAGCTTAAACAACGACAATTCACTGTTTAATGTTGAATTTAAACAACCGTCCACTAAACAATTATTATAGCTTTTTTTGTGGCTCCATTTTTGCACAAGGTAGTTCACAGACGCGTGTCTCATAAGCGGATGGCACTCACGCTCGCATTACTCCGAAAGACTCTGAGACATCGTGTCGGTGAGCGGTGTCTATGTGTGCGTTGCTCGAGCGCACTTACTATGTTGATTGTCTTCTGTTGTATTTTGTGACCGTACGCAGAACTACTATACTGTGTTCCTGAACCTTAGATATTTTATGTAAACAAAGGGGATAACAGTGCAAAAAATATCTTTTATAGCGGTAGGTTACTATATTTGACCAAAAAAATATTAAATATTATTTTCTAGTCATAATCTGCTTAATTATAAAATAAAAATCATTTTGTACTATCTATTTTAACGTTATATCGGATATATATAAAATTTTATGATAAAGAAATCGTTTTTTGGTAGAAAGTGTTTTATTATACTGGTAAGACTGTAGAGGATCTAAACATTTTTTTCGTTTCGTTCCGGGATTTATATGATGGTATCATATCTTTATATGCCGTACTTTCTACAAAGACACATGGTGCTACTTTCGAGATATGATGTCAGAATAATTTATAAGGTTTCTGGTTAGTTATAAAACTTAAGTAGTGTATGTTAATGTTTTATTTACGTCTTCCTAAAATTTTACCTTTAGAATTTTGGAATTGTTAAATCCTACTTCATATCCTACTAATATTTTGTATGCAAAGTTTTGCTTGTTAATCAGTAAGATTGATACTCTTAAACTCCATT
Organism: Ennomos quercinarius; assembly: GCA_910589525.2. Lineage (NCBI taxonomy): Eukaryota > Metazoa > Arthropoda > Insecta > Lepidoptera > Geometridae > Ennomos > Ennomos quercinarius. Next base: position 3,242,783 of record OU342502.1, read on the forward strand.
TAATAAAAATATGTTTCACAAGTAAAAAATGTTTTGGGCAACTGGCATGTCACTTTGACAGTGACTTTTCGTGCCATTACTTTGTTTACATAAAATATCTAAGATTCAGGAACACAGTATAGTTAGTAGTTAGGTAGTAGTAAAATGAAGTTTCGTATTGTTTACGTTAAAATTTCATACAAATTTTAATGTATTTCATGGAATTCATCAAAACTAAATCAAAATGTACATTTATCGTATCGATTATTACTTTTACGTACTTAATTCGATTAATGATAATAGTACAATCGGAATGGTATCATATTCGAAAATCTTTAGAACATCACTCAGTTGTCAGTCGTCGAGCTGTCAAAAAACCATTAATAAAATGGGCAAGGTTTATGTGGGAGCGATGGTGGCCGAACAGTAGCATGTGCGCTTCGCTTACGGCACCGGCGGGCGTATTACCTAACTCGCAACAGGTTTGCAACAGGCGTAAATTGCGCGATGATTGCTGTTATACATCATTAGTGGTGTCAAGCATGCATGCTTCGCTACTGCTGCTGCTTTGCTACTGCTGTTGCTTTGCTACTGCTGTCGCATTGCTGTTGCAAATTTTACGTAATTACCCCGCCGGTTCGATCCTCGGCCCTGCACCAATGACTTATCTAGTATGTTATGTGCAGTTTTCGATGCCATCGCTCCGTGCCTCGGAGAGCACGTTAAGCCGTCGGTCCCGGTTGTCATAGAACATCCATGGCAATCGTTACGGGTAGTCAGACGCCTGATAGAATCTGACCATCCCTGTTACTGGTTCCATATGGGTTGCGAGGTCAGATGGCAGTCGCTCGTGTAATTCTGGTAGCTCGCTGCTACGGGAGCCGAGCCCAATAACAAATGGGAAAAGGCAAAGAGGCTGATGATGAGATACCCTAATGGGGCACAGGAAGGCTGACGTGCTTGGTGTTGCAGAGGTCCGCGCGCACCCGTGCGGGTACTGCCCGCGGCGGTTCGCGCAGCGCGCGGCGGCGCGCCACCACATGAACCGCGTGCACCTCGACCTGCCCGCCGCCTGCGCCTGCCCCGTCTGTCCTAAACGGTAACACTAACATTATATCTGTAATCTGATGCGCTAATACCCGGTTTGTGAATAGGACCACCCCATCTCTGGAATTAGCAAGTTGAAATGGCAATGGGCAGGCCACATCGACCGTAGAACTGACAACCGATGGGGAAGAAACGTTCTCGAGTGGCGACCGCGCACCGGAAGACGCAGCGTTGGCCGGCCCCCCACTAGGTGGACCGACGATCTGGTGAAAATCGCGGGGAGCCGATGGCTGCTTGCCTATGTTCAGCAGTGGACAACTTCAGGCTGTTGATGATGATGATCTCTCGTGGATACCGTAAGAGGCGGCTAAGGTAATACCCACGAAATGAGCAGCAGCATTTTTTTCGGTACATTAAAATTTTCTGCGATCGCCAAATATGCTATTGTTTAATGATTAGAGTCTAATCATTACAGTATTTGACTGATTTATTTGCAGTACAAAAATAGAGTATATGATTGTATTATTTTTAGTGTAAAAAAGAGATTTGTGCTACTTCAGCCTCTTGTTCAGCAAAAAATGAAATGTCCAACGAGCTGTTCCTTGTTATTGAGGAACTCCGTTGGGTATCTTTAAAGCTATGGTTTGACGAAGCTATAAAACCATCTGGCTTGACCCATCCTCGCAAACGTAGCGTGTCAGAGCAGATTAGAAATATTTGTTAGAAAGAGTGCTCAATAATCGATTTATGCTGATTTTTTACATAACAATAGATGAACGATTAAAAAGCGGACGAGTGTCGTACGTTTAACATACCTTAGACTAAGTGCGAGCTTTATTGCACTTTATTGCGTTGTAGCAGAGTTGCTATTAGTTTAAACGTGTTTGCTTTTTAGGGTGAATTTTTTGTAACTGTATTTAAAGCGAGGAAAATCAGTGCCTTGTTTTTTTTATCAAATAAATATTATCTACCTACAGGTACGCACGGATGACGCATGTCAGGGATCACATGAAGAAGGCTCACGGACTGGCGATGATTACACGCAAAGTAAGTAGTTTATATACAGGATGTTTGGTATGCAGTTAGCTAATCGTGGAGGGTAAAGGGATCTATTTGGAAAATACAAGTTCGCGTAAACACTGCTAGGTGATATCTTTTTAATCGTTTAATTTTTAGTATTCATTTTCCTAGCATTAAGAGCTTGGAAGTTATTTTTGGTATTGTATGGATCTAATAGTAAGTGGTAAGTGGTGGTGTGTGGGGGAGGCCTATGTTCAGCAGTGGACGTCTTCGGGCTATTGATGATGATGATGATGATGATGCTGATGGATCTAATAGTTGGGAAGCCGATGGATGCAGGAGGTGAGCAGGCGATTTCTGGGGGAGGCCTATGATTAACAGTAGACGTCTTCAGGCTGTTGATAATGATGATGAATAGTACCTCCAGTAGACCAAACATACATCTGAGACCATAAACAGTAAAAAAATTGCCCAGAAGCTTGCACGAAAATTTCATAACGAATGGACCGAAATTTTACTTGATACCGATAGAAAAATTGCATGGGTTTGACAGTTTCAATGCGTAGTTTATGTGCATAGTTACTAAACGCATTTTTGAAATTACGAATGAAATTTCTCATCGTTGCAATCAAAGTTACATGATCACACCCCCAGTACTACCATTACAACCAACCAACACACAACAGCCAACTACACCCACACCACAACCACAACCATACAACCATTAGTACAACCATTTTATGGTAATGCTCGATTTTACTAGGTGGTAGGACTTTTCTGCAAAGCTCGTCTAGGTAGACCTACCACCGCTTTGCCAGTTATTCTGCCGCCAAGCAGTAGTGTGCAAGCACTACTGTGTTCTGTGTGGTTTGAAAGGCATTGTAGCTAGTGATATTACTGGGTAAATGAGACTTTATGATCTGATCACACAGTCTAGTAATCTAATTACTAGACTGTGTGATGTCTCAGGATGACGTGCGTAGTGCAGTGTTTCGCGAAACTTTATTGTTTTAAAGTTCCGAGTGACACTGCGACTGTTATGGGCGGCCGTGTTGCTTAACATCAGGTGAACGACTAGCTAATAACGTCATTCAATCGCATAAAAAAAACTGGCATTTAGAAAATCATTCAGATTGTATCGTAACTCTCTATTTCCCCACAGATGTTCCATAAAGCCCTGCCCAACATAACAGATATAGATGTCAAAGAGGCAAAAATTGTTTTCAAAACGGAGAGCGACCAACTAAGTCTAATGGAAGACGAATACGCAACAGAAGCGGCAAACACGTACGCAACGATAACGGTAGCAGACGAAGTGGAAATGGAAACGATAACAGACGAAATGGAAACGGTAACAGGCGAAATGGAAACGGTAACAGACGAAATGGAAACGATAACAGACGAAATGGAAACGGTAACACACGAAATGGGAATGGTAAAACAGGAAATAGAAACGGAAAAAGTCAAAACTGAATTGGTAACCTGCGTACCGGAACAAAGTATTTACCAAATAAGCAAACAAATTGTAGACAGCTGCCAAAACGAAAAAAAGGAGAAAATTTTCGAAGTGGTTTTGGATACAGAGGAGAATGAGGACATGATGGGCAAGTTTTTGCAGCTTATTCAGTCTAAAGTGGAGCCTGGGACAATCATCAAGGTTCGTAGTGGTTCCAATAATGTGAACAATAAGTCGGTGGAGGTGCAGGCCATTGAAAGCTAGAAGTAAATTGGAATTATTAGTGAATTTGTTTTTAATCGATTTTACCCACAGCGATAACGCGCCGATTTGAATAGGGCTTTATACCTAAAATGCGGATTGAATCAGGCCTGCGGGACTACCGTCTAAGCCAATCGTAATCGATGAATGGGCTTCATTTCGTCATTCCCGGCAAGTTGGCATTGTAACATCTCCATCCATTAGTATTTTCTAACTATTTCTCATTATTATAGCTGTTCAGTTCTCCGCCTAAGGGAGCATAACACCGATGGATGAGGATTTTACACAACCGGAAATGACCAAATGAAGCCCATTCATCGATTACGATTGAATTACACAATACGGGGGCTGGCCTGGTTACGTTTAGTGGCCGCTAGTGGCGCTGTCCTGGATTTCATTTAAATATTTTATGTGATAATTTGTTTTAATATTATTGTTGATTAACAAGCCAATATTGCTAAAAGGATTATTAATTCCTCGTTTAGGTAAATATTTTAATTTTAGCCGTTTATTCTGTTTTTTACTTTTTAAATTTTCTAGACATCAGATCTACGTTAATTTAATGCTGTTTTTTTGGGTGGCGCTTACTTATTTTATAAGGAGCGAATAAAAAAACCCTGACAGGGCTTCCATGGGGCGGTCCATCTGGTTTTAAATTTATTATTAGTCTATGGGACCCATATGTATACAGAACTAATGCCCGTTTTCATCAAAGATCCCTAAACTACACCCTAACTAGGAATCCCTTTGGCTAAGGGCCCCTTAGATTTGACCCTTACCTAAATTCGTTTTCACAGCGCTGAGTGACACTTAAATTGTAAAGTGACAGTTTATTCTTTTCTACGGTTTCCAAAAACTGTACGTTGCCGATTTTCGTTATTTTATTTATATATTTTAGAGAATAATCGTCAAAAATACAAACAACATGCTTTATTGATATATGCACTAGAGTTTTTAATATATTATGCCTCCGAAAAAATTAAAACGAATACCTTTTCTGGCGTTATGCGGGCAGAAACAATTGCCAAATACAATTTAAAAAAAAACTGACGTTTTGATAATTTAACCTGCCACTTAACGCTAAGGGGTTAAGCTTCGGCCCCCTAAACTTAGGGGATCCCTTACGCTTTGGGTGTCCCTTAATCGCCGGTGAAACCAAAATTACTGTCAGGTGTGACTTCAATCTTTTTAAGGGTCCCTTAAAATTTAGGGATCTTTGGTGAAAACGGGCATAAGTCACACAGAGGCACTTACAATGAACAAGCGTTTTTTATTGTTTATTTTAAAGTTAAGTAAAACTAAATTTAGTAATGTACTTATATGACATAATTATTTAAGTCAAAGAATGGGAGAAGAATTGGCTCCTGAAATACAGTGTTCTCACTAGTTCAGGAGTCTATGAACTCATTAAGATGTATAAACCCTTTTATGTCAATAAATGATCATTTGATTTGAGAACTACACTCAGTCGATGATCTGTTTAAGTCGAGATTAATTCAATTTCATTCATAAAACATTCAGGCCCGTATTACATAACCACGCTCAGTTGTGAATCGGTGCTCAAGTCGAGATTTCATTCACAAAATGTATATGATAATTTTGTAAATCATTTCACTAGGTGGTAGGACTTTCCTGCAAAGTCCTTCTAGGTAGGTACCACAGAGCATTCAAAAATATGACGCGGGGGCGAAGCGTATTTTTATTTCGTGCTCTGTGGTAGGTACCAACTATCACCACTTTGGTTGCTACCGTTATTCTGCCGCCAAGCAGTAGTGTGCAAGCACTACTGTGTTCCGGTTTGAAGGGCATTGTAGCTAGTAACATTACTGGGCAAATGAGACTTTATGGTCAGATCACACAGTCTAGTAATCTTATTACTATACTAACTGTGTCTCAGGATGACGTGCGCAGTGCAGTGTCACGCGAAACTTTATTATTTTAAAGTTCCGAGTGACACTGCAACTGTTATGGGCAGCCGTGACGCATAACATCAGGCGAATGACTAGCTCGTCACGTCATTCATTTACATAAAAAAATTGAATGAAAGCTCTATTTAAGCATCAAGCGACGACAGCGTAGTTAGGATTAACTACGCTGTCACACACGTCTACGCTGTGTACACGGACCTGAATGTTTTATGAATGAAATTGAATGAATCTCTACGCGATGCACCTTGATTGCAACCAATAGAAACACAAAAATGTATGGATTTGATAGTTTCAATACGCAGTTTATGTGCGGTTACTGTAGAAATTTGGAATGAAATTTCTCCTGTTGCATTGCAACCAAAATTCATCGACTGAGTTGTGTTCTGTAATATGGGTCCCACAGACTAGTATAAACACGGCTGTAAACGGGCTATAGTATAGGTACTTATATGACTCATCTTAGTTTTTTTTTTTTAACGGGCAAATTGCCTTTATTACTCAAGCTAACTACTACAATAATAAAAACTAAACTAAACTAAACTAAACTAAGCATAACTAAGCTAAACTAAACTAAACTAGCTACACTACCTACTACAAAGAACACTTATGGACTGTATAATAGCCGCGATGGCCTATAGACAGTCCAAGTGCTCCAGCCCACTACCGGTAGGTAGCGTACCCAACATGCTGGCCGCATTGCCACGTTGAATTGCAATGCTGATGCGTTGGGCCAAATAAGTGCCAGCATTTTGGTCACGCGTCGCATCGACCAGGCGCTCTGATAGACTTTGGAAAACGCGATGAGCTCCCGGTCCCCACGGACCCAGGGTCTCAACACCAAACGGCTCAAATATGTAACCGCTACCGAGATTACTATATTTGCGCCGTTTTAGCTGCTCAGCAGAATTAGCCGCGGCGCCGGCCCTAACGTGTGTCTCGGGAAGGTGTGACGGCGCCATAGTATCGACGCAAGTAGCGTCCCACACTAAAGGCCGCCCCATCTTCCAGGGAACCAGAGTCATTCCGTCGGGTCTTTTACCATCGTCACGCATGAGACCATTCGGTTCGAGAATGGCTGCAACATTGGCGGTGGTAAAAGCCCGGCGAATGATGTCATTAAGACTAGCGTGGCGCGAAATTCGACCAGCGCTTTTTGAACACGAGAGACCGTGATGACCGAGCTGGTCAACTGCGGTACCGCACTGGCAGCGATGGGCCACACAGCATCTTGCGCCCAAACGTAAGCTGATAGCTAAACGAAAAGTAGTCGGATCTAAAAGGTTACCAGTGTTGAAAGAAGGCATGGCCTGTAACCAAAGTCCTGACTCCCACACAGAGACTGCGAGAAGCCGAGCACGATCAGCGACGCTAGGACACGTATCTAAAAGATTTTTCCGTGCTAGTTCGCAGAGCGGTCGGTCCCACAGCCTCTGTGAGGAAAGAACCACCGGGAAATCAGAATTTGGACAAGCCAACCCCCAGGCATTCTTGGCCTCAGACAAATGGGCTACTTCGAAAGTACCTAAAGATGGAGCAAGAATTTTTTCTATTAATTTATGTGTACCATGTACAGAGGACAAAAATGCCGGTAATGCAACACTCGAAATTTTGCGTATCCCTAAACCTCCTAAGCGCACAGGTAGAGAGGCTTGCGACCACGTCCTGTCATCCATATCAACATTCAAGACCGAAACCAGAGTGTTTTTTACAATGCTGTCTAAGCCCATAAGGGGCCCCCCTTAGTTGGGTCAAAGAGGGGAGATTATTGAAAGAGTACTCGAAACCAGTTCTGAAGATAGTGTAGCTTGGCATATCTTTTCTTTAGGCGCGAGTTACATTTACTATGTCAATAGAGATTTCGTTGTTATTTCATTGGATTGTTCCCATTGTCCCCCACGTGTCGCCCCCCATAAGGCCCCGGGGGGACAATTTTTTGCACTTTTTTAACGGGTATGTATTCTCGTTGGATATTCCCGTTGGCCCCACATATAGAGTGTGGTCATATTTTAAATAAAATCACAAAAATATATTCTTAAATACTTACACACAATATTTGATGATTTAAATTTTATTGATTGAACTCTTATCGATCAACATAAGTAAAAAAAAAAAATTATTTCACATGGAAGTAGGTACTTATGTGAATTTTTTTTAATCTGGTTTTCGACTTTTTAGTGACGCGAAGCTTTTATTTTTGTCAAAAACGTCGCAGGACATGCAATGACATTCCAGAGAACAGATAAATCTAACTTGTCTACCTAGTTTAGCCATACCTACCGTTAATGTTACAAGTCACGGTAGTAATTTTTATCACATTTCTATGTCAATCTATTAAGCGTTCAATCTAACAAACAAAAACAATAAAATGTGTAAGTATTTAAAAATATTGTCGGTATTGTGATTATATTTGAAATATGACCACAATATATTTGTAGGGGCCAACGGGAATATCCGACGAGAATAAATATTCCCGTTGAACCCGCGTGGGGCCCAAGCGGAAAACAAGTTCCCGTTGGTCCCCGTGGGGGCTACGACGTACGTGACAACGAGAACAACCCTTATTGTTTAGGTTGTAAATAAACACAGAATATTTTAATACGAAAAAGTGTTTTATTACGCACTTATTATTTCAACCAAATGTTTACGAGACGCCTCGACTATAGCATAACGCGTACACAATCGTAAGAAGACACCACATTTTTATTTTATCTTTAATGCATTACACACTAGGAAAATACAAAAATATTAAGCGGTTCCTGTCTACTAGATACCTTATTTAAAAATATATGCGAATTTTACAATAATGAAATGCACCGTTCGGTAAATACTATTATATTGGTCGTAAGATAACACTCCAAGACCATTTTCTTTGTTTTAGAATTTTTACAAGACGCCGTGCTTCTTTAAATTAAGATAAATCATGATAATGAAATCTCCTATTTGATCATGAAGAATAAGACCATCTTTTTTTAAACCTGCTACTTAATCTCAATTCAAAACGTATTTTCAATCGCAATCGCTTAATTTGGCAAAATTATCTGCAAGATCAAAATGATCACAATTAAAAGCGGCATCAAAACAATGAGGGCCATATTTTGTCTTTTTTGTAGAAAAAAAAAAACAAAACATTCAATATTGAGATCCACAATTTCTCAATAAATACTTCCATATTCAAATTAAAAATTACAACGAACTATTGATGTATAAATCTTTTGCATTATAATAATAGCACATTGAGAAAGGGTCCACTCAATTTGCATTAGAGATTTCAATGTCATGATCCGCGGCGTATCGATATCGATAAAATCATCGTCGATTTAAAATAGGGTTTTAGCGAACACTGCCATCTTTTAGAAATTCCAAAACTAGTAGGTAGACAATAGGATTATGTGTATGGGTGCACAGTAAAGTATAGAACTAGAAAAGCGCTTTTCTCTCTAATCTCTTAAAACGATCAAGTCGACCAACATCCACAAATACTAACGTTAACTCTTCACTTCGCGAATACTGATTCTTACATTTTTTTATCTTAACAATGGTCCAAAAATATCTAATAGCATTCCTAAACGATCAAGTAGAAAAATACTTTTAATTACGCCTCACAGAACCTTTAACTACAGCTTTAATTTCCATCCCACTATTAACAAGATATAAGTATTCTTTACATTAAGTTTTATTCTCTTTGGGAGAAGCATCTGTCTTGTTACAATTTGAAATATAATTACTGCATTTGAGTGTTATAAGCGCTGGAGATAAAATTCGGTACAACTTCGGTGCCACTAGATATAGGGTGAGCTCAAATTTTAATTACTTGTAAAAGTGAAGAATAACTAAGAAACTAACTTTAAAATACCAAGAAACAAAGAAAAATTGGAATAGTTCATTTTCTATTATTTGAATTTGCTGTTAGAATAATTGTCATATTGCACCGAAGTTATAAAATATTTAAAAAAACGCTTAATGGTATTTTTTTCTTTCTCTGTGATCCGAGTTGTAGGTACAAGTCTATCAGTAATCAATCTCGCTTCTCTCATCACAATACGGAATGAACACGCTCCCTGCACACTTCATCTTATCTTGTTAAGAGACATTGTAATCGACCGGCATTATGGAAGGTAAAATCGTAGGTCTAAGAGTGTTAATCTAAACTACTGTGACAATCTCAATAATTTTCGATCATTTTGCTCCATACTGTTCACAAAAAACATCTAGATCCTCAGATGATTTGGATCCGTAATACAGCCTTAGTTTAAGTCACATTCTACACAGTCACAGTCTACATTTACATTTGACTTTGTGACTTGACAATATAGCATAATAACAGCTATAATATAGCACATGCTGTATGCTGCATATAGCGTGTGTTATATTTATAGCATTTGCTTATATATCCACTATTTTCATTGAACAATATGCAACAACTCTTATGTATTAAACCCTATGATAACAGTTATACGATTAGGTACATAATAAACACGTGAACTTGCAATGCATAATATATCGATTAACCTTATCAATGTACACTGAACATGAAACTTTGAAAAGACGTATCTGAAAAGATCAACTGATTTCGTGATTTTTTTTATTTAGCGTCATTAAGATGGATAAAAAATATCACGCTGTATCACAATTTATATCGAATGAAATCGTTTGTATAATAATTCTATATCGATAATCTATCGATATGAACATACATCATTAGGCCTCGTAGTGTTTCGACATTCAGTAAGTATAGCCAGAAACAAAAATGTATACAAGTTTACCATATCAAATAAGAAAATAGTCGTGTCAAATACGTCTTTTGATTCGAACAAAATTACAATTAGAAAGTCGTCTTACACACTAAAACAAATCAGAAATTCTAATTGTAGCCAACTATTTAGTATTGTAAAAATAAATATATTACCTACTTTCAACTCGAACTGAACGTCTCTTACGTTGAATGTATTAATATAATAGGTTATTAACGTAGATATTTATTATTCTAGTGGCAGTTATCAACGTTTTTCCACTGAAACAACGTATGCGATGGCAAAGTCCTTGCATCGATACAATGTACCTACACTTAATTCAAGTTACTATTGAAGTTGGACGTTAAAAAGTTGAATAAAATTACTGTACCGTGATATTTTATTAAGATTTAATGTGTTTAAAAACATTATCATAGTCGAAGCTCATACAATGACAAGTTACAATTAAATGAAGTACCATGCATAATACAAATTATAGATAGATTAATAGTACGTTTACTACTAATTACTTATACATTTTAATAGAAACAATAAATGAATAATAAAACCGTCCGTATCTACCGCCTTCCTTCCAATATAAAACGACCTCAGACTCGCGTTACCTGCCTCTCCGATATAAACTAGCGTATATATATATTGTCGAACGAAACAACATCCAGGTGAAACGTGTATCGGGAAGCTAAAATACGAAAATAATAATCGTAAACGATTTCAGTACATATTTAAACTAAAAATTCACTAAATCAGACGAAAAATAAAATAATAATGAACATCGGTTCATATTTCGACTAGCTTTCTCGTGAAACAAAAATCATTAAGCAAATTGTACAGCTGAAATAATTAGGAACGATACACAATGAATGAATAACGAGCGCGTCTACGTCTGAGCAACTTCTTGACGTTACAAGAAATCCGATTTCTAATCTAATATACTTATCACAGGTTAAAGGGGACAAGAGAAAGTACTAGTGTTCTCTTATTCAAGTACGCTACGTAATATAAAAAAATAGTAATAACTAAAACAACTTACGATGTACTAACGCTCGAGGCGTGTATTGTATCGTCCAAATTAACGTAAATTCTAAGCCCTTGGCCCAGCTAGGGGGCGGTTGAGATCGATTACTTATACATAACATTATATTAACGTTGACTGGCGGTGCTTAAGCGCTGAAGCCGGCTAAAGTACGAAAACAGCACGTAGGGGCCGCAGCAGACGATCACCAATCCGTTGCGGCCATAAGGCGACACTCAATGGGACAACAAACGCCCTTATCGTCTGCGAATCGACTAGCATCCTCCCAATAGTAATTGATTTTAATAAAAATAGTATATATTGAAGCTGGTAGATTCACAGACGCGTTCCGTACTAGTACCAGTTTATTACTGTTCTCGATATATATTTGTATGGATTCCTTAGTCACGTATCGTTGCCGGCAGGGGTGCTGTGCTGGGATTTCATATGAGTATTTTCCGATACTAGATATCGAGTAGTTCAGATAAACTGGTACCAGGGAAGTGTTCCCTAGTAGTTCCCGCAGCCCGCAGTGGCGCCCCTCGAGGGCTCGCGCCCTCTGTCCGGGTAATTGACGCAAGTCTCCCGCCGTCCGTGAAGGCCTCCATGGCGCCACCAATCATATCACAACACTGTCCACTCACTGTCCTACTGTCTATCACATAACACTAATCCCATCCGTTCTCTTTCACCATGTGAGCTAGTTCTATTATGTACTTGCCCTCTTTGTATTTTTGGCTCGATTCGAACGCGTGCTCCTGTAACAAATAAAATCAGAGTTTAGTTTGTTTAGTTGTGGATTACGTAAAACATTTCTATGAAATCACGTAAGTTTCTTAACACAAGTGTCCTTTTTTTATGTAAACGAATGACGTGACGAGCTAGTCGTTCGCCTGGTGTTAAGCGACACGGCCGCCCATAACAGATTGCAGTCACTCGGAACTCTAAATTAAAGTTTCGCGTGACACTGCGCACTGCGCGCGTCATCCTGAGACTTCACTTATACCTAATCTAGACTCTAGATTATAAAATGTACTAAACCTTAGATATAAACATAATGGTTGAGGATCTTTTCCCATAATATTGCGATTCCACCATAATTCTTGTTTTAAAGATTCTCTTTAGGTAGTAGGTACAACCTACCAGGTGGGTAGGTGCAACCAATCTAAGTTTTACTACTTTTACTACTACTATTTACAAGCTTATTAAAAAACTCCCTAATAATTATAAGTCTGGGAGTTTTGGCGGGAACGTTATAAAGTTCACGTCGTTGCATTGTATTATTTTTCAAAACTTGTGCGTTTTCCAATGTTAATGTTTAAAATTGGTGGTTTTACGCATAAGTGCTGAATTATGAGCATGAGTGTGGGCAAGTGATACAAATGTGGTGAAACGTGGTTTATCGTGTTGCGTCCAAAATTCCATAGAAGCTTCTAGTAAAGTTGCCACCACTTTACTAGGGTATGACTTAGACTGGACTATGACTACCTTGACTGTGACTAAGATTTGACTTTACGTGAAATATTTTATAACACGATGAAAAATTACAATACTTGAATACTGGCTAAATACACTTAAGTGTAGAGCCAAAATATAAGAAAAAAAAAGTTCTTTGATCGAATCCCCTACCCCATGTTATTCGCAAGCACGTGTCATAACTTAATTTTTTACCGTAAGAAAAGCTGACGAGATTGGCAACTGTAATTTCCGGTTCTACAAGTCTTATATAAGGGGTTGTAAAGGGCACGTGCCCTGAGCCCGAGCCAATAAACACCCTTTGGTGCCTTTCTACTATGAAATTATAGTCCGGCCAGCATCAAGGTGTACCTACTCAAATTACAAATCGCTTGAAAGCTGTTTCCTTATTATGTATTAAGGGGTCGTTACTAATCAAGTAATGTTTTTTTTAGCAACTTTTTAACCCCTCCTCCCCCCTAGTGATGCATGGTAAGGTTTTGGATTACCATCCCAGATCACGTGTATTTTTTTTACATTATTTCAGTAATTATCTTTAAATAAGGCATAATCTAATTTAATTCTAGAAATTAAGGTGGGGGGATATCGTTGCCTGGTTACTGGCGAGACAAAATCACGCGCTGCTATTGGTTTAGAATCGCGCATTCAAAAAAATATACGTGATATCTCACTACAACCCCCCTCTCCCCCCCTGGTGATGTTTCGTGATCTTTTCCGTACCCCCTCGCCTTTCGAACCTCACGTGATTTATGAACAATCCCTTATATGTATCAGACAAGATGATAACATTTTACTTAAGTTAAAAATAAAAAGAAGTATCGCTCGTCTAAATTGTCCGGTTTTCGGAATGGACAACATTTAATTTTTGGGAAGGTACCTACTGTTTTTGAAAACCATTACGTAATTATCCTCTAAAGAGCTCGTATAAAAATATCTGTTTTTTAATTAATTATTATTGCTTGTGAAGCCAATGACTGCCATAAAAAAAGACTTCGAAGCAATGGCTTTGAATTTTCTTCCTTCTGGCTTCTAGCTAAGATCTTCATTTACAGCCTCACTTTAGCATATAAATAAATAATTGAAAAATTCCTTAAAAACGTAATATAAAAATAATTTAAACTAAATTATGATAAAACTAATAAAAACTGGGGTCAAAAATTTGAAATGTAGATGAATCTCGCAATAATTATTCGGTTTCCAAGGTGTTTCATCTTCACTGAGGATAGGTAAGCGTTATTCGTTCTCATATTACTTTAACTCAATCGTAATTACAATCTAAAATAATTATTACGATTATCCGTAGAAGGTCGGCTGATTAGCGGGGGTTTCGCGGTCACCCAAACAATACCATAAATTAATATCCAAGATAACCTATGCTATCAAGGTCTCGACTCCAATAATCAGATGATTGTAGTATGTGACTTTTAGGTATTCTGTGGCTCAGGTTAGTTGGCAGTAGCACTTAGCTCAGCATATAATAGTAAAAGTAGGACCTATTCTTTTATTGAAACCTATTGGACCTTTTTTATTGGAACACTTGTCAATAAGTACTTAAAGCATGTCCTGCATGGATGGATGCGGGTTCAAATCACGTTCGTGATTAAAATTTGTCCTCACATTAAAATTATCTGTATTGTTTTATTGGTCACTAATAATCCACTATACATGATTACAGTAAAGTTATTGGGCAGTTTGATCTATGTTTATAGTTACCTACCAAACCCGGCTTTGGATGATGGACATCAAAACTTAACATTTTTGATTTTAGCTCTCTATCCCTTAATAAATAAAAATAAATAAATAAATATGTGTGTGTGGACATTTCACACAGCGCCATCTAGCCCCAAACTAAGCATAGCTTGTACTATGGGAACCAGATAACTAATAGAATACTTAAATACTTTTTGTTTGTAAATACATACATAGAATACAATATAACACCCACATACAGAATAAACACCTATGTTCATCACACAAATTTTTGCCCTGAGTGAGAATCGAACCCACAACCTATATAGCTTAGAGAAGAAGGCAGAGCTACTACCAACTGAGCTAACAGGCCAGTTCTCATTGAGGTGGGATACAAGTCCTTTATAAAGTCATTAATAGTTAGGCACAAAGAAAAACTAGCTAGATTAAAAGTTATTCAGTTTAGATTCATAGCAGTACTAGCTGCGCCCCGCGATTTCACCCGCGGGCTATCTCTACCTATTCCAAATTTCATCCAAATCAGTCCAGCCGTTTGAGCGTGAAAGAGTAACAAGCATACACACAAACTTTCGCCTTTATAATATTAGTGTGATTAGGTTGGTTTACTTCCAAAATAAAATTATCGTATGACCTGGATGTGGATTTTAGATAAATAAAACATTACATTGGGTATCACATGGCGGATGGGGTCTCGCGCAAAAGCTATTAGTTGGCAATAAACAGCTGGTGATAAGCAAACAGAATATAGGATAATGGGGCAACCATCTGTGCCAAAGGTTACTGTGTCAACGGTTTCAACAATAGCTCTCAATTGTTTCCAAAGATTCAAGTAAACTGTACTTAATAAAATCTCAGAAGCCGTTCACATAATAATTACTTATGCTTTTGTTTTAAACTAGGCACATTTTTTTGGTATCTGTCCTAGTTCCGAATTCTAACAGTACTTTATTGTTCTCAAAACTTTGAACCTATACCTACCAATTTCGTAGAGACAGTTCACAGAGAATCTGGTTAGGTGGTCGGACTTTTCCGCAAACTTCGTCTGGGACCACCGCTTTGCCAGTTATTCTGCCGCCAAGCAGTAGTGTGCAAGCACTACTATGTTCCGGTTTGAAGGGCATTGTATCTAGTGAAATTACTTGGAAAATGAGACTATGATCTGATCGCGCAGTCTAGTGGCAATCTTATTACTACATTTCTAGACTGTGTGAAGTATCAGGCTCAGGATGTGCTGGAGTTCATTGCATCTGTTATGGGAGGCCGTGACGCTTAACACCAGGTGAACGACTAGCTCGTCACGTCATTTGTCACCATAGAAAAAAAAAATCCAGAAGAATACCTACATATTTCCATCCGAGCATGGTCTTGCAGCACTCGCAGTATATGTCCGCGACCGCATGCAGCCCCGTCAGTAGGACGCGCTCCTCGGCCTGCCCACAGCCTACGTTAACCCTGAAAATGACAGAATTCAACATGTTATTTGAGACCACATTGGGGAAGTAGGTAGGGAACTAGGAATAATTCAATTTGGATTTTTTGTGCCGTGGAACTTTTGTACGCAAAACCGCGGGCAGCCGTTGGATGCAGGAGGAAAGCAGCCGCTGAAAGTGATGCTTTATGGGGGAGGCCTACGTTCAGCAGTGGACGTCTTTATGCTGTTGATGAAAGGACGGTACCGGTCGTTTCTTATGTGTGGAGATGGAAGGAGTATAGAGGTTGTTAAATACGTCAATATTTTGTCCTAGCCAACTTTTCTATATGTTGTAGTTGGCATGGTAAAGAAACTAAGGCAGAAGAGTAAGAGTGATCACGGCGGGTGATCATGTAACTTTAATTGAAATGCAACAGGAGAAACATAAAATTTTCTTAGTAACTGCCCACAAACTGCCAATATAGAATCCATCAGTTGCAATCACGTTATATAACCTAACCTATTTATGTGATCGCCTAGCTGTTCTAAAAGATTGCTTCTTATACCTATCAGCTAATTCGCCTATGTAAAATGTTACCATCATACATTCTTGGAAAGTAAATAATTATCCTTCATTAGCAGATTGAGAAACTGAAGACCCTCGTTCTATTTTCGTAACTTATCCATGAATCTTTAAGATCTAAATCCGCGTGATCTAAATACACACCGCTCTGGTTGATTGCGAAATTGGGTTGCATAACTACCAATGTTTGTTTATACGTATGGAAACTGCATTATGTACACATTCGCGATGCTTATAATACGAATCCTTGTATGTTGGTACTTTTAGGAGGTCGCATTCTATCTTGCCATGAAATATGCATGACCGTCATGGATAAATATATAAAATTGGGGCAGAATGGATACTTACACTGAATTGAAGAGATACGCGCGCCCCTGGCTGCCTTGGAACGACTGGAACATAACGGAATGTACATAAATATATTTGTGTATTCCACTTGGGTTAGGAAACGTCAGTATTATATTCTATTGCGGAAAGGAAATGGGCAATCCCGCAGAAGCCATAATAACAAAAAAAAGTTTAAATTGAAGAAGGTAGGTAGATACGTATTGTTAGGTACACTAACATTTTAAAAAGCTTGTTTTGAGAATAACTTATAGCAAATAACAATATTTTGGTCTACAGACAAGAATTAAGAAGAAACCCTGAATGTTAGTAAAGAGATAAAGGTTATTCGAATGAAAGAAGCTTCAAAAGAACGTCGGTCTATGAAGGGGTAACTGATTTACCTTAAACGTAAAAATATGGTTACTATTAGAAAACTGTTCTGAATGTCTCTGAAGAAGTTAAAGGCTCATTTTCCTAAAGTACAGGCTTAAGTAAAAGAAAATTACCACCAGGAAAGAAAGAAGAACGAAGAATGAAAACAGGTTGAAGTGATCTACAACCTAAACCAGATAATCTAGGATCCTCACCTTAGATATAAGTTCGTCATGGCTGGCCAAGTGCGCGCGGCAGTGTATGCAGCTGTAGGTGCGGTGCGCTGGCGGCAGGTACGCCTGGAAGGTCTTGACCGGGGTGCGCGCAGCCGCGGTCCCGGTCTCCCCTGCGGCGCCGCCACGGTTAGTCACCCCGTCACGCATGAGTGCCTGCTACCTAACAACACACACCCGTCAGATGGGCTCTGCTGAGAGCCTTCCACGCACTGATACTGAACTTGAGATGGACATTTCTAAAGGTCTTTTTAAGTTTTTAAATGGGCTTCCATACTTGTTTCTAGTTTTCTTTTGTCTAACATTGGACTCGATTCACACTGAGGTGGTACCGAAAAAGAGCTGTTAAGCCATTCAGTATTTAGGGTTTATCATGTTTTCCAGATTAATTTCACCCTGTTTTAAATGTGAAGATTCACAGCTAAGGTCTAAAAAGTTTTCATTAGATTCAAATTTATTGTCTTGATCATCAGTTTTGATAAAGTTATTCAGAAATCATACTTCACAAAATGATTTCCGGAGTAGGTACGTTATCATATGGATTGATTTTTTAAGTGTAAACCACACCCGCATCCCGCTGGTTGCTAAAATTTTAAGAACTACAATATCTTTATAGGTACGTTATACTCAGTAGCTGCAAAGATCTAGGTAGGTACCTATATTGTGCTTTTTGTACAGTTTTTCAAATGTCTTAAAACATCTTTTAGCAGACCTTCGAATAGAGTTGTTAAATCTCAATCAAAACTCAACATAACAGAGCGTGTAAGGCGTTAAAGTAACAGCACTCATGGGACGGTCATATACCAAGTTATTAGCTATAACTACTTTATGCGATATAGTCCTACTTTTCAGCCATCCATTAAGGTAATAGCGCACAGACATGTTATGTCATCACAACAGTAATAATATCCACATGTGTAGGTACTTATGATGCGACATGTTATGTAGGTACCGTTGTTTGCCATCAATCATCTGGAATATTACTATTGTGTAGGTGGAACATTTACTTTACTGTAAAATATAGGATGTATGCTTTTTTTATTGCCTTTAGTTATATAGTATTTTTGGATTAGGTATAGCTGTTGCTACTGAGGATCAGGGGGCGTACTGTGAGCCCTTAGCGCGATTCAAAACAGAGCCTATACTGGATCGCTTTGTTTTTTTTTGTATGAGGATTTTGACAAGCGATCCAGTATAGAGGCTGTTTTGATCCTGCTAAGAGTTCACAGTACGGCCTCAGCTCTTGTATCTTCCGAGATCGTGCCGAAAACCACTCCTTTCGTGATTAATAACAATTATTTCTACGTATAACAAAGTACTGCAGTTGACTTGATTTGATGATTTAACTGCAGTTCTTTGTTATAAGTACGTAGAAAGAATTGTTACGGTGAAACTTTGCCGTTTTGTACATTTGTATGGCCAACATTATATGAATCAAATGCAATGGCATTTGATGGTTCCTTTCTTGGATTGAGATTGGATTCTTTTCTATTGATTTATTATTGTCGTAAACTACATTTCATGCATGCGCAGCGTAGGCCGGCCCCCCACCAGTTGAACCGACGCCCTGGGGGGCGTACCTTGAGCTCTTAGAGCGGTCCAAAACAGAGCCTATATTGGATCGCTTTGTTTTTTTTGTATGGGGATTTTGACAAGCGATCCAGTGTAGGCTCTGTTTTGAATCGCGCTAAGAGCTCACGGCACGCCCCCTGGTCAGAACCGTGGGGAGCCGATGGATGCAGGAGGCAACTAGCCGCTCAAAGTGGCGCTCTTTGGGGGAGGCCTATGTTCAGCAGTGGACGTCTTCAGGCTGATGATGATGACACTTCATGCGAATTTATTAAAATACAAATTGATTTGGTTTTAGTTCTGGGTCAAATAGATATGATTGATCTGTATTAAGTATCTTAAGATAGAAAGTTATCAGTAGGTATGCATTAATATTGAAAGTAAAAGTTAAGGAATGAACAGTCATAATGAACTCAAACTTTGCGCCTCTGAAGTTTACGATTTGAAGTGGGGCAATAGCTTCCAAGTCGCCACCAGGTGGCAACTGGGAGTGTTATTCCCGATAGCTACCTGGGGGCAACTGGGAATATACGAAATAGACTAAGGTGGCTGCGCAGTTGCATTTTTTCATATTATTATTTAGAAACCTACCTATAGACTGAGGTGGAAGTTAAACTAAATGTAGAAGTTAGGCCATACAAATGGACAAAGCGGCAACGTTCCACCGTTATAATTAGGTAGACAAAGAAAACAAAAAAAAATAAAATAAAGAAAAAAGAAGGAAAAAACAAGGACAAGGACAAGGTGGATAAGTACATACTAATTCCGCATTTTACGCAACAGGTGCATATTATGCACAGCTGATCAGATGTCGAGCGGTAGAATCTAGTGACCTTTTCCATTACGTAATTAATGCTAATTTCTAGATGGTAGTTAGGTTCACGCGATTAATTTGCCCTTTATAGCAGCTGCCTGCGCTTTCGTAATGTGTCAGATACGGTCTACTCATGACTGATAATATCGCCTGGCGGTTAGTTTCCCTTTTCTCTACCGACCAGCGCAGGCGCAGGCGAAAAATGTTCTACTTACCTATATTACTTTAATATTTTTATGCCTGTATACTTAACGCTATTTTTTTTAATTTTACGTGAATACTTTTATTTAATGTCTTAACGTCATGTGGTAATAAAGAGTTAAGGATCACAGGACGCAATAAACTTCAAGGAACAATTCGGTATCACTTATTTAGTTTCTACTACAGAATAAATAATAGGTTCTAACATACAAAGTATTAATAGATATGGACGTTTTTAAGGTATCATTATCTGTAGGAACGTACTTACGTAGGCTAGGTATAGGTATCATTACCAAATAGGATATCCTTAATTTTGGTACAATTACTGCTACCTATTTACTATTTGTTATTGTTACTACACATTTACATATCATTATAAACAGTCATCTTCATTAACCGTTCGCAAAGTAATGCTGTAACTTATTTGTTGGGTCTCAAACCCCCAAAATTATCCAAGAGCTGCATCATTATAATAACATCAGAACATATCGATCTCTTTATATTTATCGCTGAACATAGGCCTCTCCTTTGCTCTCCCCATCTCCGCCAAAATATGATTTTGTTTGTCTGTGGAAGTATAATACGCTGCACAGTTCATCCAGGGTTCATCTTGTTTGCCCCATGCAAAGAACGAAAGTCACTATCATAGCTTGGCAATGAGCTGACCATATCTATCTGCCGCAGAATGGAAAAACCGGTGCGGCAGACCTTTAGACTGGAGTCCACGAATTGGCAAACGTAAAACGCGATGATGCGTTGACATCCTACGTATAGGGTGGCAGAAAATGACTGGAAGAGAAGAGCTAAAGACCGTGCTCAGTGGCGAGCCTAGAGGCTTATGGCCGGGTTTCCACCTGCAAGAAGTGTTCGACCAACTATCAGACTAGCTTGGAACTGGTAAACCAGTGTAAACTACCTACAATAGTTTAAACATTCAAGCTACAATCAGATATTCGGTCCGAAACTTGCATCAGGTGGAAATCCGGCCTATGTCCGTAGAGTGATGATGGCAGAAGTACAGAATGTGTGTGAATGTGTAAGAAGTTGTGTGGTGGTTGTCCTCACCTGCCTGGCGCGAGCAACACGCGCCTGCAGCCCACATCAGCCGCGTGGACCGACGGTCACCTGTCGCGCGCGCTGCCAGCCCGCGCCGCGGTCTGCCGCTCGGCACCCGCCACCCTCTGTGGACAACGGACACGGTTTTCAACTTCAAGCCTTTGAGCTGCATAAAATTACACGAGGAGGAAGAAACTTCAAACTACGCACCAGTATATAAACTAACAAATTTTGACCATTGGTTAGAATTTGTTAGAGTTTTTAACCATTTTAGTACCTAAATTTAGTTTTCAGTTTTCTTTAAATTTTTCTATCTCGAAATCGAAATATAGAGGTCTACTAAACGAAATGATAAGTTATATCTGTATTGTTTAGTAATAGTTTATACAGATATCACTCAACATTTCATTTATCAGGTAGGTACTATTAAGCCTTCTGTGGTGGTATACGGTATAGCTAACTAATATATCACCGATGCGCGATGTATTGTCAATAGCTGTCACTGGAACAAGTTTAGTGGAACATGACAACGATTGATGTGCACTTAAAGACGTGAATGAAGCCTTATTAGAGGCGCCCTTCTCCCTTATTGGAAGCGAGCACTTTATTATGGGCAAGCGTTAGATATGTCCGACATACCAAGGACCATAGGACTATTTCATAAACAGTAACAAATCCATAGGGAAATACTACTTGTACATACATATAAATGAACCTGTCTCAACTCAAATTAGATATCTAGCTATAGGTACCAGGTGCTCAATTAATCTATTAGAATCCAGGTTCCAAGATAAAACTGGAGACCATTAAGATATTCTTCGAAGTCAAAAGCAGTAAGCAGCTAAAGTAGGATCCTTACCTACTTAGCTTAAATAGGTATAGGTACATATAGATAGAATATGTAGGTATTACTCGATCAAGATTCAAAAACAAATCTAGTCTAGCTAGAAAATAAAATAGTTTATATATTCTATCTAAGCTCTTACCAATTCAGACGATTAGTTGCAGTTACTAACCGACTAATATTATTATACTTACTTAATCCTTTTTAAATAGACACGTCTGAATACTAAGACACAAATGGAATGGCATTAGCAGGATTATACTATATCTACATGACTACAAATCTATGACAAAGTTATTTTCGTCGTTTGACAGACTGTGCCGATACGTGCTCTTACTAGCCAAAATCACAGGATTTCTTATTTCTCGGGCGATGTGCATTGGATTTACCTATACAACTTCTCGCTCCCATACGCTTCGTAAATCTCCATAGATTATAGATAAAGTAGAAAATATTATAAGTAGCCTGTGGCCTAGCTCACAGATATACAACAGAAGGGTAATGAAAAATCACGCTACAGAATACACCATAGTAAAAAGAGATTTCTTGCGAAATGTTTGCGTCGGCCAACGAAGCGGCAAGGCCAGCAGGAGCGACGACCACTCAGGTCGTAGAACTTGGGTTCCTTCAGCCACGAAATAACTATTGTTCTGCAACGATAGCCTGATTGGCGGGTCTCGTGAACCGGACACTAGATTGAATTTGGAAGGTGCAATGATTGGGCGAAAATTTAGATTCGTTATGCAAAATCTGTTTTCTAAACTGCCAAATATTAATAAGTTTGCCACACATTTTAAGCAGCTAGATAAAGTTATAATAATCACACTAATCACACTAATATTATAAAGGCGAAAGTTTGTGTGTATGTGCGTATGTTTGTTACTCTTTCACGCTCTAACAGCTGGACGGATTTGAATGAAATTTGGTATGGAGGTAGCTTATACCCTAGATTAAAACATAGGGTACTTTTTATCCCAATAACGGGAACGGTTCCTGTAGGAACGCGGGTGGAACCGCGGGGCGCTGCTAGTTACTTATATAAATACTATACCTACGTAAGATAACTTAGATACTAGTGGTCTGGATGTGCTGGGTTTGTATACTAGGTATCTACCTACTCAAACGAAACAATTTTAGGTTAGTACCTAAATAACTCAAATGGATAATGTGAAACGGCAACCAATTTGATAGTAAAAGAAACTGAATGATCAACAAATAAAACAAAATTAAATCTATTTTTACACCCGAGCAAGTCCCCAGATTGCAAGAGCTTATCCTAAGTAGAGACTGCGCCTCCAGATATTACACAAACCTCATCCCAGTTGTGTTATTTCTTTTTCTTGTGAGGTCACACAAAATCCCGCAGGAAATCATGCCAAATAGAAAATCAACTAAAATGTAGCGGACACATTTAAAAACTCTCATGAGTTTCAAGATCATTGTTGTTTTTCCTCTTCAACGTAAATATTTTGATCGCAGTTATTTTTACACTTAGTTTCATATGCGCAGTAAACTGGTCAACATTTACTTAATGCACAAATTATCAGCACGCAGAATAGAGAAGAGTTTCTACTGAGATGAGAAACCAAGTTTTTGTTTGGGTATGTTCTGGGTAGGTAAGGTAACTTAGGTACGCTACGCTCGATTCATTCTCGCACAAAATATAGAAAATAACCACAAAACTATTCATCATCATCATCAGCCCGAAGAGGTTAACTACACAGGCCTCCCCCATAGAGTGCAACTTTGAGCGGCTACTTGCCTCCTGCATCCATCGGCTTCTTGCGGTTCTGGCCAGGTCGTCGGTCTACCTTGTGGGGGGCCAGCCTACGCTGCGAAACAACTAAAACTATTCAATAGTAGGTAAATAGAAATGAATGTGAGTTAACAGAGTTAAAAATAATTTAATTAATAGTACAGAATAAGTAATATAAAAACATGATGAATGAGGCGTTTCATTAAAAAAAAAACTAGTTCCACTTCTTTCACTAGATGGCGCAATAAGTACCCACATAGTTTAAACCTCTCAAACCACAGAGCAGTTTAAACATAAGAAAATGCTTAGACTACCTAAAAAGAAATGTCAAGTTCAGTTGAGTGGACCACGAGTACATTGTCTGTAGTATCTCCTAAGTAGTCTGTGGTGCATTCTTCTTAAGTAAATTGAAGTACAGTAGAACTGCGAGATAGATAAACGTTAATATTATGATCCAAAATAAAGCCGAGATATCGCGCAACGGAACTAAAAAACAAACAAAGAGTTTAGAGTTGTCAGTCAGTATCATGACACATTTCCTCTAACCTGTGGTCTATGCTTGAAACAGGGACAGATTTTGGCAAAACCACAACTGGCGGCATCTATTGAGTCAAAAGTAAAATACAATTTCTTTTTTTTTAATAAAACGCCTCTTTGAGAACCTATTTCGTTAGAGAAGCCACTGACAAAGCGATTGAAAAACAGCATGGATGGCGCTATTCACGCAAACGATTTTTCAAACATTTGTAGATAAAGGAACACACTTCTAAAGGATAATGCCTGTACAGTACAAAGCTGACACGTTTGGTGCGAATGCGAATTGATATTTTAGCTCTCTTGTATCCTTTGTCTCGAATCTCGATACATTTCGGTATGTTTCTATTTCAGGAGTGTGTGACTATTTGTTTGTTTGGAGAATACACGTTACTTTCGAGTAGAGTATTTGCATTATTTCAGAGCTCTAAAAAGAGTAATTTTTATTTTGTTTGTTATTTCGACTTTAATAATAAATATCTACTTTTAAAAGCGGGGTTCGCGCGACGTCAATAGCCGTGATTTCATACTGAGAAGTGAAAAAACAAACTAGGTAGGTATAGAAATTTTATCAAAGACGGGTCAGTACCTACTGACCCGTCTTTGATAAAATTTATAAAAGACCAATCTGAAAGTATCTAGTACTTACTGTATTCATATTCTTTCCAAATAAGTATCTAATCTGTGTACGATGCCTTACAAATTAATAATAATATTAACCAAAATACACATCCATATCTAATAGTGTAATTTACTATCACGAGTGACGAGCCGAGATAGATACCTACATAATTACTTCAACTCATCTAATAGTTAATAGGTTTCCGAAACACGAAACTAACACGCTTCAATCTAAAACTTTCAAATGGCCACCAAAGTTTGAGCCGTGTAAAACGGTTCACTCAAATACCTAATGAATTATGGAACATACGGGCGCGCGGTCCGTGTTCGCGGAAGCTCATTTCGATAATGACTAAGGATTACCTATTATACACCAAAGTAGAGATGGTATTCCACTTACTTAAACCTATAACTAAATTGCTTCGACTAAAATGATTCGGCTTTAATCCAAAATCTTACTTTTTTAGAGTAGAGCTATGACTATGAGTCACTCAAAGAGGAAATTCGAGTAATTAAAAGCCTGCCTGGTCCTCTCTTCTCCGCACGTGTTCACCTTAGTGGATAACGACCCAAGCAGCCCCGTTCGTAGGGATTAGACTAAGCCTGAATACGTATCTTTGTTAAATCCTTTCGACCTAAATGTGTTCTATTAGCTTTCAGACTATAACCGACAAAAGTGATATCTATACCAAAAATATACCTTTTCAACCGCCATAATAGAAACTTCAAAAAAAAAAAAACAATGGCAAAACAAGTAAGTACCTACCTACTACATAGGTACCTACTTATTGATTATGGGTTCTCTAGAATCAATACAATGTGATTGATAGGTGCGATATTTTGATGACACAGATGCAGTAACGTCATCATCATCATCAACAGTCTAAAGACGTCCACTGCTGAACATAGGTAGGCCAAAGAGCGCCACTTAGAGAGGCTGCTTGCCTCTTGCATCCATCGGCTCCCCGCGGTTTTAAGCAGATCGTCAGTCCATCTAGTGGTGAGCCGGCCCACGCTGCGTCTTCCGGATATGGAGAGAGCTATGTCAGTGTTTCCCTGCGAGGTAAGATCCGAAAAGAAGAGATCCGCAGGAGAACTAAACTAATATAGCTCTTAGAATTAGAAAAATGAAATGGCAATTTGCAGGCTACATCACTCGTAGAACTGGCAACCGATGGGGAAGAAAGATTCTCGAGTGGCGACCAGACGTCAAGTAGTTACCTACTAATTAGGTACAGTTAAAAACCTTATCGAAGTGACAAAACAAAAAGAGAGTGGAAACATGAAGTAGGTAAGTATAATAAGTAGGTACCTACATGATATTATGCACATTTTCAAAGGAAGGAATGGTCTTGGAGGAAGATTAAACTTGCCATCAGCTCTTCCTCGGCAGACAGTTCTTCTATGAATACAAGACTACACAACAAAGACCTAGGTTTTTATGAAACCCTAAAAACGTAAAGTGTTTGTCGAAGCCATTCTTGATCGGATATTAGCTCTTCTGTCTGCCTTAGGTACATAGACAGATACCCTTAGACGAACTAAGTAGGTATGTTGGCCTGTTTTCCCAAATATTTCGTCCTAAATATATGGATGAGTACAATTAGTGTCTAATCATTACCTACTTTTGATTATAAAATAGGTAAGTCCCTAAGAACTATAGATACAGATATTCACATAATGAGCTCAACAAACCAAACTTAGAAGATTGGAAACTGCAGCGACTATCAGAATAAACAACATAGTGCAGTGGAAAAGTAAGTTATTAAGTTGTATAATGAAGTATCATATCAGTAGGGTTAGCACGGCCCCGGTAGACAAAACTGTCTCCCCCTGTTTTACTCCAAGCAAGTATGAAGAAAGTGACGTAAAACGGGGAAAGACAATTTTGTCCACCGTCCATGCTAACCCAGCTGGTATAATAATAACGTCACAGATAAGGGACTTTATAAAAAAAACTAGTATTTGCCGGCAAACATAAATGTAATATTAGGCAAAATTAAGTAGGTACCTAACATAAATACACAAGACGATATAATGCATAAAAAAGTAGAAACCCTAATGTTCACAGTTAATCGATTACGCAAGATTAAAATCATGTTAAGTTTTATCGGGATCATCAGTACAACGATTGCCGTGTTTAATCGATTAGTGAGGAAGACGTAGACGCATTAGTAACGAGCCATTTGAGTCACGATATCCTTGCTGATGAACGTGAAACGGATGCTTTAGCTTTCAAGATCAGAGATGATTCTAATAAAATAATGATGGTGTTTTAACCAAAACAGGCAGGCGGTTCAATCATCTTCAGCTAAGAAGTAACGCATTGAGCAGGAATTTAATACTATATACAAAGAGAGTATCAAGATACTCTCTGATCTCAAAATAAAATCAAGAAATACAAGCACACCAATTTATCTGTTCAGGTTGACTTTTATCTTTTTCTAATAGTGCAGGTAATGAATGGCCTAACTAAAATGCGGAGTATTCGACAAACCGATAGATTTGGACTATGTACCTATATCTATATTCTAAGGGGGTGGCACTGTAGGTATAGTTGAGTTGAGACTACGAGAAGCTTACTTTTAAAAATCCAATCGGTACTTAATTGCAATTCAAAACCATAAAAAGGTGACAAAACAAGAAGAGAGTAATAATAATATACATGGTTTGCACATTGTCAAAAGAAGGAATGGTCTTAGAGCAAGATTTAACTTTCCATCAGTTGAACTGAATATCATTAAACCTACCACGGTTTCTGTGAAAATATCAAAACTAGACTACAATTTCAACTAGAAAGGTATTGTGAATGCAAAACTTGTACCTACCATGTAATACTGTGCTGCTATAGGTACCTAAGAAAAAGAACTTCAAGTTGAGAATCTCATTCCAGTAAATAGTAAACAGCGCCAATAATAACATTAAAGAGTATCTACCGATTTATTATGAGATTAGAGTTACGACACTGCAGTCGATTTATCACTCACTCACCTTGCATCTTCAACTACCGCATTACATTTAGATTTTACGACCATTAACCTTATTCGAATCCTGAACGGTCTTTGTTCATTCACCTTTGTACCACGTAGCTACAACTTAATGTTTTAATACTCTATTTAAATATTATTACTATGAAATATGAACGATACCTACTCATGTTTCAGTTCACGCACATAATTAGAGTAGTTTTCCTTTTAGATAGTTTTTTTTTTTTTATGTGATTGAATGATGTGACGAGCAAGTCGTTCACCTGATGTTAAGTGACGTAAGAGTTCGTGATCCTGTTATCACGTAGGTTGCTTTATTGTTATAAAGTTCCGAGTGACACTGCAACTGTTGAGCCAATACAACTCCAAATTGCTTAAAACGGCTTAGCTTGAAGCAGTGTCCTGTCAACAATATTGCAACAATGACTTTGAAATTAATATATGGCAAAGTTCAGCACTAATGCTACTGCAAATGTATAGTGAAAACACGAATTAATAAAATTTTCTCGACAGAAAAAAATTACAAAGTTACCTCCAAACCGTACAAACAAACAGCGATTATTCAATGAATACTTTAAATAAGATCATGAAACTTTGTGTAGTAGTTGAACTAAATATAATGGAGGGCTTATGTATAGCGGATTTTTAAAATACCCTTTATATTCAGTGTAATAATAAATTACCTAAACTATTGCGCGTTAGAACCAGTTTAACTTAGACCGCCCCTGCCGCTCGGCCCCTGGCTCATCCCCGCTTTGGCCTAGTACTATACATCTATTCTGTGGCTTTGACTTGAATTCGCGCTGGCCTTGCACAAGCCCTTAACATCAGTCAAGTGATTCATTCCCGTAAAAAAAACTCGTGATTTTGGTCTACATATTGAATCGCCTGTGAGCCAGCATTATATTGACCGTGAGTCCTAATATATTTTCAACCAGTTTGTGTTGCTTTGTTGATTTATTAATCACAATAGGTGTTAAAGCAAAGGTCAAAGTAGTTTTGAATAAAATAGAATAATTAGACGCAGATACCTACCTATCATTTGTTGCATTGAATAGATAGAATGCTTCTATGCAATATACTTACCTTATGACTGGTCTGTGTTATTGGTTTTAAATAGATTAGATTTCGCACGGTTGTTTTTCACGCAAAACTTAGCCCTAGTTTTAATCCTGTTTATCTATTAAAAAGTTATTTTTGCACCTCACCTTTAAGTAGGTATGCTAATTTTATAAGTAGGTATTAAATAATTCGGCATGCAAGAGCTGTTTGGGTTAGATGAGTAGCTGCTCAATAGATGTTCGGTATAAATTAGTTTTGACTTGACGAACAATTAAGTAGATTTCCTAACTGCACTTTATTACGTTGTAGCAAGAATCACTCACTATCACTGAACTGAAAAAGAATCATATCCTATGTTCACTATTTGTGGTCTTTGCGGAGCGAATCTTCTATTAATCCAAGGGATGTCACACGTACGACACCTGAACGCTTTTTAGGGTTCCGTACCCAAAGGGTAAAACGGACCCTATTACTAATGCTCCTGCTCCGTTAGACAGTTGAAATTTTCACAGATGATGTATTTCTGTTGCCGCTATAACAACAAATACTAAAAAACAGAATAAAATAAATATTTAAGGGGGCTCCCATACAACAAACGTGATTTTTTTCGTTTTTATAGATAATGATACGGAACCCTTCGTGCGCGAGTCCGTCTCGCACTTGGCCGGTTTTTTAATTTTTAATCTATTTTATACAAAACGTCACGGTTTTGTACTGTTTCCTGTAGGTTGAAATTTGCTTTCAGATCGCGTAATTTATCGGGTAGGGCGAGCCTGTTGGCCCTGTTGCCCTACTTCGGTTGAAGGGCGTAACTTTCAGTCCACATTTACGAATGTTACGAAACCGATGCACGTGCACATATTGCGACACTGGCACTGGTGACTGTTGGCTATCCTACTTATGCCTATTCCGATTTTGTTGTTAGTTTACTGGATGTAGGATGTTTCTGCTCATGTTTGTTTCTATAATAGCCTTATCCAATAGGATAAGACCGCTAGGTACCACCGGTGGTTTAGTATTAACTGAATTAAGTCATCATAATAATTGAGGATTACTTTTTGAGTTTGCCTAGCTACAGGCAACCTGATAGATACGATGTTTCATCTTAGAATTTACTAACGACAACATTCAAATTGTTCTACTAGGCTAGTTGCATGCTATTAAAAATTAACAAATAAATATTATTTTCATAAAGTAAGCTAAAAATGAATGCAATAATTAAAAAAATATATAAAATCGGTAAATAAATAATTTCTTAAAGTTTCTGGTTCTCGCAAAACAGATCGTGTGGAGCTTCCCCACAGTTACCTACTATGAAAACACAATTTGTGACGTCACATGCCAGAGGTTAAAGCATTGAGGTTTGAGGTAGTTACACAGCTTAGTAATGAGGGACTATGAAGAACTAATAACTGACGTCACTCCTGTTTGAGCTGTCTCTTTCTATTCCTATATTTTAAAATGATTGTAACTTTGTAATTTTTTAAGATATTTAAAAGTTGTTTTCACGATTGTTTATTTTTTGACGAATATTATTAAGTTATGCAATAACAAAATGGCAGGCAACTAGCCTTTTTTTTATCAGCCATTCCCAATGATGAGAAATATAAAGATCATTGATTGATTGTTTCTATTCAAGGCTATTTCTCTTAGCTCGTCTAGACGACCAACCATGCATAAATCTAGGAAAGCTTTTCCTAAATTTATGGTTGCTTGGTTGGTCGTGTATTATTTTTATAAACGCTTGCCTCTGCTGGCATACACACTGTAGGTATATTTTCTTGTAAACATTCATTCGAACGGGGTGGTTTTCAATAAAGTCAATTGTTTGTGAAAACGATCAGATCGGATCCGGGATACGAATTTGGCACGACTACCCAAAGTTGACACAACATAATAGGACCATTTTGATCGAAAAACTATAGCAATAATTTTTAAACATTGACATTTATCGTGCAATTGAAAGATTATAAAAAAACTAATAAAATAACGAAACCATAAACAAAGAATGTGCCAATGGGAATATACATAGTTCATAATAACTCTAACCTCTTCATTAAATTATTTCTTGTCCCCCGGTAGTATTGTATTGTCCTTTTTAGAGTTCCGTACCCAAAGGGAAAAACGGACCCTATTACTAAGGCTCCGCTGTCCATCCGTCTGTCTGTCTGTCTGTCTGTCCGTCAGTCAGCAGGCTGTATCTCATGAACCGTGATAGTAAGACAGGTGAAATTTTCACAGATGATGTATTTCTGTTGCCGCTATAACAACAAATTCTAAAAACAGAATAAAATAAATATTTAAGGGGGCTCCCATACAACAAACGTGTTTTATTTTGCTCGTTTACATAGACAATGCTACGGAACCCTTCGTGCGCGAGTCCGGCTCGCACTTGTCCGGTTATTTATAAACGCATAAAATAGTAATACCTACTGGATATATTTATATCTTGACTCGGGAGAATGTATGAATATATTTTTTTCGAGAGTTGTGGGCCATGAGCTTTTCAACCCATCGTGCCAACTTTGTGTTGGTGCAAAGACAGAATCTACTGAATTCCCTGCCCGTATTGGTTCATTGCACCGTTGCACAACGTTCAAACACTTTTAGGTCAATGCCACCTTTGTCCCAGCAGAGTTTCAATATACACATTGTCCCATTGTGCGACTTGGGAAATATGCAATATGAGCCGTTCTATGCAATTGCGAAATGAATATCGTTTAGCTAATTAATCAAGTAATGGTTTCATTGTATAAGGGGCCAACGCCCTTTTAGACATGAGCTCGTGAAAGTGTTTCATTACAGTGATGTCTTTTTTTGAAATAACTATCATGAAGTGTCATTGAATATAAGTAGGGCCCGTGGTACAGAACGATGCTAAATCAATGCTCAAGTCGAGATTTCATTCACAAAATGATCAATTTTTTTTTTAAATAACTTATAGTCATAGCATTTGACCACTGTCTCACCTGATGCTATGTATGGTGATTGGTGACGCGGCCTACGGTGGTGCATGCTTGTCTAGAAGATATCTGTTCACTCTTGACTTAAAGACACCCAAGTTATAGATAGCTGGAAACAAGGACGGCAAAGTATTCCACTCATTTGCTGTACGCAACGCACTATAAAGTTTGATGCGAAACGATTAGTGTGGGCTGTAGGAATATTAACGATATAAGAACGCCGAGTTTCTGTGCGCCTTGTAGTCCGATCAAAGAATGGAGATCTATGAAGGAATCAATTTGTGAATGAAATCTTGACTTTAGCGTTGATTGAGCATCGCTTTGTAATGCAAGGCCCGTATTCATATAATACAGATAAAAAAGATGAATAATATAGATTTCATGATGGAATTCGATGTTTACATAAGCCGCTATATTTACTTAGGTACGTGTCAAAATATCAAAATCAAGTTTAATGCAGGTATCGCCAACAGGCGACTTTTATCACTTCTTCATTATCTATCGGTTAGGTATTTAGGGTGAGCGGGTAAAGTATACTTTAGCGGGTACAAAACTTTGGTCAAAGTTTTACTTTTATAGTTCCGGGTAACCTGATATCGTTGTCTCAATCTGTTCACGTTTCAAGCCCAACTCAACTCAACGTGGAGACATGATTTGGGCCGCAATGAGCTCGCTCGTTCCCATCACGTGCGCCACATGGCAATCACTTCAAAGTTCAAACTTAAATTATACAAGGTTAGACTCTATTTTAAACCTGTTAAGATGTATCTTGAAACGTTGTTTTTTAGGTTTTGTTTTTATGTCTAGACAGTAGGTAGGTACCTACTTACTAAGATTACGTTACGGTCAGTTTTTGCTAGATATAAAAAGCCGCCATTACGTTTAGAAGGACACATGGTACCTACATTTTTTAGATACAGATCATACAGGTAGATTTAGATAGGTAACGTATGAGAATTTTTAAGTGATCTCAACGAATGTTTCCGCTTTGAAGTTAGGCGCTCCAAGCTGTGTGAGTTAGCCTATGCTCTCCTGATGGGAAGTGGTCGCCGTAGCCTATGGACAATGGACATGGCTATTGGTTCAGTGGGCCAAGTGGTGCAAGAGGGATTTTAAATGATGAACCACTGTGTGCCGCTGCCTTGAAAGTCACATTCACATGGGCTAACTCACACAGCTTGACGCTCCAAGCTGAGTGAATTAGCCCATGTGAATGTCCGTAGGCTACGGCGACCACTTCCCATCAGAAGAGCCGTATGCTTATTTGCTACCAAATAACCGGCCAAGTGCGAGTCGGACTCGCGCACGAAGAGTCCCGTACCATTATCAATAAAAACGAGAAATAAACACGTTTGGTGTATGGGGGCCCCCTTAAATATTTATTTTATTCTGTTTTTTAACACTTGTTGTTATAGCGGCAACAGAAATACATCATCTGTGAAAATTTCAACTGACTTTACGGTTCATGAGATACAGCCTGGTAACAGACAGACACAGACAGACAGACGGACGAACAGCGGAGCCTTAGTAATAGGGTCCGTTTTACCCTTTGAGTACCTAAAAACTATTTATGGGAAAAGTGAATGAGTATTATGAGCTGACCCAATGGGTCGTGTTGGATAGTTTTTTAACTTTAAATCTATCGATAGTCGGTATTTGTATTTGGTCCAAAGAATTAAATAGAACGATATCCGTTCATGTTAAATCATAATAAGTTAATTAATAACATAGTTTTTACTCGAAAACATGTTCCACAAAAATATTATGTTTTCATTTTGAATAACAAAACAATGGCTTATCTCTTCCTATGTTTTATCAACCCACGTATTAATGAAAAAGATTAAAATAACTGTGTCACCCATTATGAGTTCAAAACAAATAAGTGCTTGCCGATAACGTTAAATTAACAGAGATAAAGCTGTATCGGTCATTCATTACCTAATACATATTTCCGGAATTTCAAGTATTGTCCTAGTTTTTTCACGAGTACATTTTTAGTGCATGTTTAAAAAAAATTGGAAGTGTCTGATTGAAAGCTTTCAACGCCGGGGGGCATGTTTTGGTCAAATTACTCCTAAAAAACTCCAATAGCCATCGTCGAGGCTGTGTAGTGTTGTGCTCATATTACAAATATACTCTATTTTTATTTTCCCTTCCTAGAAATGTACATTTTGTTACTAATCTACTATTTTCTGGATATAAGAAGGATTTCTATTGCAATTTTAAATTTAAACACCAAATAATCTTTTGTTTGTACAACGTTATATGTACGAGATTGATATTGATGTATCCTATTATTCTTCATCAAGAATCAAACTTCGTTTAAACGTCATCAAGATTACTTTAGCCATTTAACACACAAACAGACGATCAAGTTACTTTCGAATTACATTAGCATGGATGGAGTATACAGCCTATACTCTCTTTCTCTCTCTCTTGCTGAGAGATGGACCGTGTCCCAGCAGTGGGAACGTATAGGGCTGATGACGATGGTACATTCAGGGTGCCGCCACTGAATAGATAAATAATAAATACTGCTCATACAAAGAAAGAACAAACTCTCACACTGAAGTGTTGTTTGAAATAGCAGCTATTGATAGATCGGTGTCGATAGACTAGATATATAAGCACTTATGTAAGCCTAGGCACTAGGCGTTCAGTGAATTGCCACAGTCTAAAATAGAAGACTGGAAATAGACTACATTCTGGTCGAGGGGCAATCTAAGTTTCACCTGTTTTTCTAGGTTACCTCCTCAGTCTGAATGACCCGTTGAATAGTTCTATAACCGGGAACGTACCTGTAATATAAAAATTGCATTTAAGCGGATTGTATACCATCACTAGAAAATACTATAATAATAAGAAACTAAAGCGAACAGGAATAAGGAATAACCAAACCAATCATACCCCCCTGCTAGGCGGACCGATGACCAAGTCAGAACCGCGGGGAGCCGATGGATGTAGGAGGACAGCAGCCGCTCAAAGTGGCGCTCTTTGGGGGAGGCCAAAGTGTTCAGCAGTGGACGTCTTCAGGCTGATGATGATGAAACCAATTATAAACAAATGTCTAGGATACTTAATATTAGTTATGTTTGCCTCCCTATTTTTATATGATTATTTTGCAATAAATATTAATTAATCAGGCACGGGAAACAGCATCAGGCATTATTTAACATTTAATTAATAATTGAATAGGTACTTATTTATTTTATGCTTTTATAAGGAAAAAAATACAAAATTATGATTTTTAACAGTTCATTTTATAACCTTACTTTTTAAAGCTTATCCGCAAAATAAAAGTGTTTATTTAATTCACCTATTAACTAGTCAGTATTAATTAGTAGGTCTAGATACCTATTGCACGGCTACAAACAAAGAAGGAACTAGGCAAATTATGCAATGCAAACTGCAGCTGTGCATGACTAGGTTTACAATTATCTGTTTATATTGTAATCAGATAAAATGTAAACAAACCGTTTGTATTGTTTATTCTGTGATACTTCATGTCGCAGCGATTTTACTACTACAAAGGGAAAATGATATTAATTATCTGTACTGTAGAGTAAACGCGCTTATATGTGCATGTAGGTGATAGTGCCTTCACGTGTAACAATCGCTCGCTGGCTGTCGGAAACATCCGCGTAGTCGATGTTTCATGTGTGGCTGGTACTGGACAAACTTGGTTGCGAAATACAAAAAACAGGCCAAGTGCGAGTCGGATTCGCGCACGGAGGGTTCCGTACCATAATCTATCCCTGCCTTCTAGTGTTGAGTAGCAATACTATTTAAAGCAGCGCCATCTATGATTCAACTGGTAAACGAGCAAAAAAATCACGTTTGTTGTATGAGAGCCCCCTTAAATATTTATTTTATTCTGTTTATTAGTGTTTGGTGTTATAGCCGCCACAGAAATACATCATCTGTGAAAATTTCAACTGTCTAACTATCACGGTTCCTGATATAGAGCCTAGTGACAGACGGACAGTCATATAGACAGACAGCGGAGCCTTAGTAATAGGGTCCGTTTTACCCTTTGGGTACGGAACCCTAAAAATTGAACCTAACTGACGTGTAGAGCTGACGCTTCATAGAGGTGGAATTATGATGCTGATGTAAATATTTTACATATTATTATGAATGTATAATCGTCCCTTTCTAATGTAGGACCTATATAAGTATATACCGCTTCACTACATATAAGTGGAGAGGATTCTATGAAGCTGCAGTAATAGTTATTTATGATATTAGGGCGGTAAGTTGGTTTTTACAAACGAGTAAGTCGAGGGCTTACCATAGTCACGAGTTTGTAGAAACCAATTTCCGCACGTGTATCATACAACGTTTTTCAACACATTTGCGAGAAAACAGTACAATAGGTAATGAAACAAACTTTTGTTTATTAGTGAGAAAGTCGCAACAAACAATCTTTGACATACCTATCTAATCTAATATGAAAATGGGCTAAAATGGCACGCATTTACAATGCAAATGGCGCCACGTGCGTGTGGTGAAAATTAGAACTACATCTTTCATTTTCTCTTAATATTAAAGTGAGACAAACGTATTGAGCAAAAACGCTTCCAAGGAGTTTCGATCATTCAGCTTATTTATTCTCGTAACGTGAAACTCCTTGGTGAAATTCTTATATATGTTTTATTGAAATTAAAAATAAACCGTAAAGGTTACGCACGGCGCTATACAACGAAGGATGCGGTAAAATAGGTACTTAGGTGAGAGTACCTATTTTACCGCACGCTCCGTTGTATGGTGCGTTATGTTTAACTTTCGAACAATGTATACAGGCTGTGTAAATGCATTTTTTGAGCAAATGTGTTGAAAATTGTATTTGTAACACGATCTCTAAATGAAATACACAAGTCGTAAAGTTGTTCTGCGCCTCGGCATCCTCCGAACATAAAATAGCAATTGTTTTAGTTACCGCTCCCGTCTAACCATTGACTATAAATCCAGCGTCAAACAATTGAAGTTTTCCTTGATGATAGGTAGGTATTATGGTTACAACCCGGGTAGGCACGACGTGTGTCGTTTTGTCGTTTTCATAGTTGTCTTTATAGTTAAAATTAAAGTTTATTACGCAATAATACGAGTTGATTTTATTTCAAGGCTTCCTTAGAATATTACGTAGGAACCTTTTTCCATAGTCATTCGGGAATTTAGAAAACATAGGTATAGGATTAACACTTATAACTTAGCTTGTCATCTATTTAGGCGATTCGTAAGGCTTCTAAATGGTGGTGCGGTCGTGCGGTGACGGCGGTGGTCGGGTCTTTCTAAACGTGTCACCCATCTGTTTATCAAAGATCTTAATATTGTTGTATACAAAGGGGAAAGTATTTTCTCACATTACGATTTAGTAAATGATGTAAAGATCAGTCAACGTCCATATAAATCCAGTTCTTCCAATTTCAGCGTCTATTAATGTAGCTACATTGAATGACGCTGTCATAACGTAATCATAACTAGTACATTTAAACCTCAGATTCAATCACAGTTCAACTCAAATGCTTACTCAATGTAAACAAATAAATACAATGGAAATCGGATCGCATAGTCAGCTGGGCCGGAGCAATAGCGTCAGTAAACAAACCAGAACGCTGATAAAGTCACAATAGCCCTTGCACTTATGCAACCAGATAACACACTGCCTGCGCACTTAACATACACAAACAATAATCAACTATAACCAGCTCAAATACGGTTTATAATCCATTGCTGATAAAACTCGGAGTACAACACGCGGGACCACAGCTGTGTACCATTTACATAATCTACAGTGAAATCGATACGTTCAAGAATCAATCACAATACACAGAACGAAGGTTCATTTTGTAACGCATTGCAATTTACAGATGACGTCTAAACTTCCGTGGTAATAAAGTTTCTACTTGATGATGATGTTGGTGGAGAAGACACGTAGCACGATGAACTTGGCGTAGAGGATCGACCACGCAAGGAAGATTTCTCTGAAGCGTTAACTGACGTTAAATGTTATCAATATCTTGAAGAACACACGATGTACATACACAATATGACATCGCGTCTGTTTTATACCTACGTGGGCAGAATTCTAAAGTTATGTATGCTAATAAAGCTGTAGTACTTATAGCCATCACTAATTCTGATCAACTGATTCATTTAACTACGCAGAAAGATGATATCTCTGGACTAGGAAAAAACACAATCAAAATGTCGGTACAGCGTAGTAACCGCCGGGGTAAGAATCAAGTCAATGGCGTTGGTTCATGGACCGTAAGGCTCCGACTCTATCAAAGCGGAGATGTGTCAGGAAATGGTTAGAAAATTTGTAACAGATAAAACCAAAACTAAAAGGATTTCATTGTTCCCACAACTTATAAACGTAACGTCACCTCACAAGATGTGGAAATAACGAAATCCTATTGGTTATTTCTAACACATCTGCGCCATCTCCGCTTTGGTGGTCCGGGCCTAATAGGGGTAGGTAAAGTAACTAATAAATAATTAATTAGAAAATAAGTAGTAGTAATTAAAATATTACATGTAGATTTTGTCACGGACGGAGAAATTGTAGAGAATACTGCAGCATAAATGTAAAATGTCAATGAACGTAAAGACGACCGCCGATGCCAAGAATCTAGTAATTAACTAAAGTAGTCACGTTGTGACAGAATGTACGACGCCGATAATGACGCCATACCACAGATTATGAAATATGTTACTACGTAAGCCATACGGCTGGCTTAGTAGGCAGGAATAAAGAGAAGAAAACATTATTTGATGATTCTTAAAAATCACTGAAATTAACGTTTATACCTATATAAATAAAAAAGCATGGTAAAGGAAAGTATGAATAAGTTTCTCTAGAATATTAGTAAGTGAATATAATTGATTATAGTCACTATAGAATGAGAATATTCTAGTCTGAGCTGTCTGGCATCCTAAAGCTAGTAGGGCATTTATCTTAGTAGGTAGTAAAACTAGGTATCTACTAACTTTGGGGGGAGGTATACTTATGAAAAATTGTGACAGATCGGGACATCATTATAAAAAACATAAAATTTTTGGAATATGTGACCGAGCGGGTCTAGTTTTTTATGGATGACAGAACGGGCCTGTGACCGATCAAACTAACTCATATCAAAGAATACTAGATAATTATAAACAATTCAAAATAGACAGCAATCTGTATTTAGCAATTAAGTATCTATTCGTTTGTGAATTGTTATTTCAATTTGTTTGGAGGAAGGAAATTTGCGAATATAATGAAATGGTGTAAAACGGAAACACTGTATTTCAATAGTCAGTAGTTGGTAGGTATTACTAACTTACTACTGACTATTGCAATACAATGTTTGAATGAATATTTACAACGTTGCCAAAAACCTAAGTTTCACGTGAGATGTTGTAACGTCGGGAGCTATTTCGGTACGATATATTATGAGGTGCTTTAACAATAAACAGTTCTTGCATAACATTTTTGTACCTGATACCTATGTGTAGTTGTGTACCTATAATTTGTGAAAAATAAACATAAAGTTTAAAGTTTAACAGGTTTGATTAATTAATATTGTAAAGAAGTAAATGAGCGGAATGACATTGAGCAATGAGCGTACCTATAACATTCAAAAGTATACTATATAATATTATATACCTATAATAGGTACCTACATTATGTAGCTAAGTATATTGTATATTAACATCTTCATATACGCAAATTAACTATTATAATAGCACAGTTTTTAAATTTTAGCAGGTTTCATTTAGGTAACTACCTACCTACTAATAATACTAAACGTATATTATGAAAGACGTAAGGAGATTTGTGTCAAATCGATAATATATTCGATGACAGCAAACAATTAACTCTGGATGAGATTCATATCGTAGATGTGTCATCAAAAGAGGTGAAAATCACATTACCTAATCCTAAAACGGAGAAACCTATAAAACTAAACAACACAACATAAAACAAAAGGCTTGCTAACGTAAAACCGGTTTAAGTTAACTCTCACTCAATTTGACCCTAATGGACCGTGAACAAGGATTAGCGGAGCAGAATGCTACTTTTTCTGACAGTTGAGCGACTGCTGGAAAATCAACATACAACAGACTCGCGTAGGCGTTTCGCAATGTAGTACAATCTTTGGGAGGCTTGCCACTTCCCAAGTCTAATATTTTTGAAGGTTTAATAAAGACAATGTAATCAACATAACTAAAGTACGTAGTGTACAGAAAATCTAGTTAAAATAAGGTAAAGGTAACGAAATACTCAAAAAGTATCTTTGAAGTGAATTAAATAATACGTTTGCATTTGTTATGGATGCATACGTAACCCGATTCGAATGTAGATAAAGATATAATGTCAGCAGTTCAGCATACATTACATTAAAATTACTTCATGAATACATATACCACTCATTCTCGTTTCCCTCCACAAATATATTTGTAACTGGCAGGTGTTTTCAAATGATAAAATATATTCTGGATATGATATATCTGATTCTGCAAATAGAGGGTGACATTATGAAGATCAGATGCAGTCCATTGAATGACGTGTTTTACTGTCCAAGCATGATAATACGGAAAAGATGTATTAAAACCTACAATACTGTATTAATCTTGATGACGCTATTAAAAGAACAATAACATAGGTCCATACTTATTATAAAACAGACTTATATTCATGTGATGTTGTTAATTGAATACGTCGATCTACAGTTTTATCTAAGGCCAATACACTCATTATAAAATTTGTAGGTATATCTAGAGGTACGTGTCCTACTAACAAGGTAGCAAGTCTGGATACGATTCGATATGATAGGAACGTTCTATCAGATTGTTGACACCACGCTTGTTTTGCATGTTGATAAGGCGCGATAAGGTTAAAAGAAAGACTTTCATGATTTAACGTCACTTAATGTTGTGAGACTTATGTGTGAGCTAATCTTGGAATCAGCGTGTTGACGAACACAATGTCAAACAAAATTTTTCGTACCTAATATATACGAGTAAGTACCTACCTACTTACATCGTTTTTGGGAGAGAACATTTGAAAGTTTTCACGTGTGATTATAATTATATCACAGCTAAATTATTTCACATCAGCCCAGCCGTGTAAAGTTTGATAATATTTTCAATATACAACAAAACTCAGACATCTATCCACGAAATCAGTATAGACAAAATATAATTTCAGAGTTTCAGTACCGGTAACTTCCAGTTCTAAAAGGACATCTTTTTATTATGATTATTAATGGCACTACTTATCAGTGATTCAATATCGATCTTCCATGATCATCTATACATATAATAAAACTGTAGAGATAAAAAAGTCTGTAATTGCAAGATATCAAGAAAAAAATGACACAGGTTGGCTTAAAATTAGCCGCTGATCACGTTAAGCCACTTTTTAAATACTTTGTCTGTTTGTTTGTTTGTTTGTTTGTTTGTTTGTTTATTTGTTTGTTTGTTTGTTATGACTGAACTCCTAAAATACTGAATGGATTTTCATGCGGTTTTCACTGATATGCTTAGAAATAACCGGCGCTTAACATAGGATATATTAAAATTGATATATCGTTAAAAAAAATTGATGACAATTATTGAGATTTCATTACGAAACGAATCGGAGTTTTAAACAACATGGCCGACTCATGTTTTTTTTTGCTACTAACGGTAAGTTGTAAGTTACCACATATTGTCACAGATTAGAAAAAAAAACAATCGACTACACTCTGTGCCACAATGACCAAAGAGTAATATTAGTACCAACCGCTACTCTAAGAGAATCAAAACAATTTATAGGTTTCCTATTTATATTTTTACCGGTTGTTTAGCATTTTAGAAGTTAAATAGATACATATACCAACAAATATTAAATAGTGTGAAAGAAGATGTTTTTTTTTTATTTTGGCTTTAGACGACATTTGTATTTGCCCATGATACGAAATATTTTATGAAAAATGTTTTAAAAGGGTTACTAGATGTAGGTAAGTATAATTATACATTAGGGTAAGATCCTCGAATTAGCAACATGGCCGTGTAATGTTCGGTTGGAGCTCTTTGAAGAAAATCTGACGATGGTGATATGAATTTTGATTCTTTTACCAAAACCTGTGTATTTTTGAATTTCAATGTTTAATAAGGGTGGATTATTATTCCTTAAGTGTTCGTAAACGTGCACGAGTGTTGGCAAATGGTTCCACGTTTTTATAACCATCCATTTTCGTTTTCTCTTCAACGGCTTTTTAGAGTAAAATAAGAGTAAGAGCTTCAGTAAAATATTCTCCATTTTACTGATGGCATTTTGACTGACAAAATAGGACTTTGACATGGCATAACTGTACAAATTTTTACTCACTTGACATTGGCAGAATGAGGAGTTTTATTTAAAAAAAAGAAATGGTGTTTTATGTATGACCCAATAGATGGCGCCAGTTGTGGTTTTACCAAAATCTGTCACTGTCACTGTTTCCAGCATAGACCACAGGTTATAGGAAATGTATCACGATACTGACTGACAACTCTAAACTGTTTCGTTTATTCTATTTTCGTTGCGCGATAGCTCGGCTTAATTTTGGATCATAATATTAACGTTTATCTGTCTCGCAGTTCTGCTGTACATCAATTTACTTAAGAAGAATGCACCACAGACTACTTAGAAGATACTACAGACAATGTACTCGTGGTCCACTCAACTGAATTTGACATTTCTTTGTAGGTACTCTAAGCATTTTCTTATGTTTAAACTACTCTATGGTTTGAAAGGTTTAAACTATGTACTTACAGCGCCATCTAGAAAAGGAGCGGAACCAGCGTTTTTTTTTTTAAATAAAAAGCCTCTTTATTGCTTAAAAGCGATAGAAAGCCATTAACGAAGAAGTGGTAGGTCTGTGACACATGGTTAGTGGCAAAATTGTGCCGTATTTGGCAGAAACAGTAGTCAATATGAAAAAAAACCGTTCGGTTTTGATTTCTTCTTCTTCTTTCACGTAGGTAAATGAGTTTTAGTAGTTCAAATATTTTAGGTCTGTGGGCTTTTCAATGAACTAAACAAACTGAGCGGTTATATTCTCTTTAGGACAAACCACAGGTTAGAGCAATAAATTATGAAAGACAAACAGACGGACAAGAAAGTGATTTTACATATAAGGGTTCCTTTATTTTAAAACTGTTACGGAACACTAAAAATGAAACATTCTTTGCAAACGCGAATCTGATTAGAGCTTTGTACACATGTTATTTTCTCACTCCCACCACTATGTTGAAAGTGCAGTGGGAATGAAACAACCTGAAAAATAGCGGACCTAATATAAATGCCGACTCTTTTTACAGTGGCGTACGTAAGTACTTGTGATTTCTAATTAGTATTAACAAAATTAATTATGGTCGCATCGTATAGGTAAATGCAACAAATACTCCAGCTGTAAAGTATGTATTTTATAAACTTATTATTGACACTGGCTAAATACTCAATTCGTATCGACCCAAACTTCAGAAAGTAAAAAAAAATTATGTGGTGAATGCACAGAGTAAATTGTTATTTTCTCTAATCTGTGGGTGAATGCAACAAAGATACTCTTTGGTTTTGAAACGAAAAGCGCGCCAAAGAGAATATAACCGCTTACGCTGAAAGCGCGCGGATATGAAAAGCGTGAAAAGCTGACGAAAACAGTGATTGTTTTGTATTTTTCTAAACTGTTTAAATAATAGATTACCTACCTATTATTTAGGTAGGTATACTTAGTACCTAAACAAAATTTACTGGAGCCTCTTATGAAGACTTGAACGGTTTTTATGGTGAAAACACAAGAACATCTGTTTAAGTGAAAATGACAAGGAAAAGATCGACCGTATCACTGGTATGTAGGTATACCATATTATAGAACTTTTATTAGTTAGATGCCTATCGTATATTTAAAAAACTAACGTCTAAGTATAAGGTAGGTCTAAGTAGGTACATATTTAATTAAATATTGTACCTATGATTTGCAGTTACTAATCCACTATTTTATCAATGTGTAAGTGATCTGATGACACGTGAAAAGCCATACTTACCTACTACCCAAACAACATTTTTACACGTGTGCTACCTAATCTGCTAATACTTGCTGACCTCCGAAAAGATTTAGTGGATTTTGTTGTTTGGTATATAGAAAATGCATGAACTAAGTTATTATTAGACTACCTAAACGTAGAAATAACACAATACAAGCGTGCGAAGCCGCGGGCAAAAGCTAGTATCGAATATAACTTCACGTTTTCAAATAGTATAAAGTAGTTGAAACTCATAATGCAACATTGAATCATTCAACAAACATAATTTTATTCTAAAACAGCTTATTCAGATATTTTCACCTATATTCAAAATATTTATGGGTTAAATCAGGCATGCACGTGGTCTTCCGAACGATTGGACGATATTAATAGCTTTCAAGGAGGTGACAGGCGACCTCCTTGAGAATGAGAAGCCGTAACTCAAGTAGAGAGGCCCTTTTGTTTTCGTTATTTTAGGATACAAAGGTGTTGAGATTGAGACACGGAGAAGAAAGAAAACTTTATTTCGTTACTTACATTTTTTGTGACATTTTCATTTTATCCTAATGCAAGTTTACATAATATATTTAAGGAGCTTGGAGAATGTGAAATAGAACCTGCGAAAACTTTCCAATTACATTTTTTGCCAAAACGGTAGCGGAAGTTGTTGATATAATGATATAGCATTTAAAAGGTGTATCTTAGCATGTTCTAAAATAAGAACAGGAAACGCACGTCAAACAGAGAGATATAGTATAGAGTAGACTAACTTACATACATCCACTTTAGATAACTGATGAAGCCTGTGATAAATACAAACAATTTCTACTAGACAAGCTGTAAGTTAGTCATTGTGGGTAAATAGGTAACATACACTAAATTACTCTACTCGCAGATCATCCAAATAGCCAAAAGGAACCGGCACAGTGGACAAAATCATC
Organism: Ennomos quercinarius; assembly: GCA_910589525.2. Classification (NCBI taxonomy): domain Eukaryota; kingdom Metazoa; phylum Arthropoda; class Insecta; order Lepidoptera; family Geometridae; genus Ennomos; species Ennomos quercinarius. The sequence goes on from OU342502.1 coordinate 3,287,733, forward strand.
GGATGGAAACTAGTGTGTCATAAATTATCAACCGGCTGTCTCAATGACAGTCTATAAACAGAACAGTTAAGATCCAATCGAAGAAGACGAAATTGATAATAGCCCTGTTATAGACATTCTAGTAATTGGAGGTTCGACGACTAATATAGCCAATACAACTACAGAAACAAATAAGCGATTGAATACTCTATCGGTTAAACAGTAAGATTGAAATTGGAACAGCAATACACATGCCAAAATCAGCTGTTGATGACGCACGGACGTGGGATGACCTTGAACCTGATTCGAGTAGACGGAAAAGTGTGAAAATAGATTTGTTAATTATTGCAAGAACAATTCTTACAAAGATGAAAAGTCAATACTTCATTGTAAAAAAAACATCATTCTTCATTGTTGTGTTGTGTTGTTGTTGTTGTTGTGTTGAATTGTAAAACCAGTTTCTCTTGTGTTGTATTATTTTCCATCACTATTAACACCTAAGTACTTAACTACATAGATTTGTTTTTGAATCTCCAGACTCCCTAGTAAGTCATCCCGAGTTGTTCATTGTTGTAATTGTTTATATGATCAGAGTCCGTTTGTAGCACCCATTATAATAATAGTATGATAATTTATTAACAAGTTTAATATAATTAACCTGAATTCAATACATTAACAGTATAGTCAAATATCCCAACATCTAGATTCTACTGTTAGTTTCGATCTATCATTATTTAGTAGATAGCTAGCTTAAGCAGGTACATGAACCCTGTAGGGGCGCTTGCAACCGAGTGCAATGGTTTCACCAGAACATTGATCTACCTACTGCGCTGAAATGAATGCCTTTATGCTCAGTCTTTTAATTCACAGATTCCACAGGTCCTAAAACTAGCAGTTATTTCTGCGATTTGCGAGCAGTATACATTTGACTGGCCATTACTCCTTCAAATTTGACAGTTATGCAACTGTATCAAGTTTCTTATCAATTTTTGTATTACAGGCAGCATTAGAGTATAGTAGATAGTAAGTCGATTGTTTGTTCATCTTTGGTATGAAACAAAGAGTAATTTGTATTGATGGCATTTACTGGCGTAGGTAAGTGCGTGTGCGTGTTGATTCATTTTCACCGTAGTCGTTCTGTATGTATTTACCAAGTCTCGAAGTCTTCCGGGTGATACACGTGATGGGTCACTAGTCACTACTCACTGCCTACTCACTGGCTATCACGATTCTGTTGCTAGATGTGGATTGTGTAACTGGAGTTATTTAGGTGTAAAAGTAAACTGTTCTCGATCTGTGAAGTGTTGTTTTCCATTCTATCTATGCAGATATGCTGTTACTGGATAATGTTACTGGAATAGTATGTTTAGGGAAATCGGCTTTACTTATGAACGCAATAAAATCTGGGTAGAGAACGCAGATGTTAAACTTCTCTCTTTGTCAATCTAGTTTTGATTACATCGAAATAGGTAAGTGTTTTCAGAATGCGTAACATAATCAAGAATTACTTTTTTATTAAAACTTAAGTTAGTCACTATTTTTCCAGTAAAGGTAAATTTATGAAACCACTAGCGCAGTCACTGAGCCATAAAATTGGATCAACAGGTGTTCCTCGCGACTTAGCAAGCAAGCAATTTAAAAATATTGCACAGACTTTTTTGCTGATATAGATTACAGGAGACCAAGATCAAAACGAGTATAAAAAATCAATTACGATTCATACTATAACGATTCATTGCGTCTTTAACATTTTAAAATTATTATGATTACTTACGTACATTTATTTTACAGAATTACTTGTTTAAAATGATGGCAGTTCTTTTAGTTTAGACATGGTTTAGACTTTATAGTGTCGGCATCATGAAAATAGATAAGGATTTGATATTGATAGGCACTTACCATTGATGGATATTTAATGTGTAGGTACAATGGATGATATTATATTTAATAAACGAAAAAGATAATAATGAATTTATTATTAATCCTCATGAAAGCAATGTTTATTAATGTTTAATCACGAACTGGTTTGCAGAAAAATACAATATTTAATAGAAGAGTAGTGAGCGTGCCTGTTGTAACCCCCCCAAACAAAAATTGGTGTTTATTGTTTAAACGGATTTTTACCGTATATTTTTATTTAATCGAGCTGATATTTGATTTTCATATTTTATCTATTAGAACCTAACCTAGAGTGAACCTAATAAACCTAGAGAGATACGAATAGAACCTAGTCGCTCACGGCTACCTAAGTAAAATGTTAAACGTAAGAGAAGTGTTGTAAGTCCTAAGATTGATATTGGTTATGGCCAAGTGGATCGTCTATTTGTGTGGTAGGACCGTACGTTGTGATTTGTAGAATCCCTAGTTCTTTTAAGGTAGTGAGACAATGCCTAATGCTACCTAATAAACCGCAATAATCTATCTATATGCCAACTTATCAATTACTTATAATTATGTTTTATATTGCCTATATAATATCCTTTAGATTATATTAATTTTATAATAACGTAATTAATGTAGATGCTTAATAGTTATTGAAACGCGCATAATCCTATTAAAATTACAACCCTTTTATATTCGTGATTTTTATGTAGAGTAAATACCGTGAAGTAATTATACATGTACATTTACATAGTTCTAGAGTTTGGTTGGTAGAGTTTAGGTAGGTATTATAAAAGTATAACATTAACTATTCTTATAGTCTTGACGTAGCTATGGTAGAGTTTATATCGATGTCTTTTCTAACAGTCTAGAATTACGTTGAACCTAAGTAAGACCTAAGTTATTATCTTATCACATTCACCCCATACTTTCTGAGTTTACGTTAATTACACGATATCTTGTTTAGCACGTATCAGTAGAATCACTGCAATTGTCATTTTCTGCGGTGATCCTATTTGGGAGCCCCATCCCCGCCCCCAAAAATGAGATTTCGTCTCCAGACTTGGTTATCTCCCTTCAGATAGTGCTTAAATAGTGATACTTCAGCGCACTAGGGGAATTGGTCTATTAATTTAACGTTTTTGGTACGTTTGTATGTCTAGTTGTTGTGGTTAGTACTTAGTATGTCTGTCTGTCAAATTTAGTCTTCAAATATATACTAGAGAGTAAGAGGACATTGTCTTTTGGCAAATCCTAACACTGGCATACATCAAATCATTCAAGGGAACTCTATTTGTTAACAAGCAAAGATTCATACTCATCCATCGCCAATTTCATTGTGGATCTCTCAGGTAAGTACTAACTTCGTTACAAGAGAGATCCTAATCCCATCTCGGGCTCCTCCTCCCCATCCTATTCCTATAGTTCTATTAAATTTGTCCTAGCAATTTTCTAATATTAACGACGATCCTAAATTCAAAAACAATAATACCGTTAAAATAGAATTTGATAAGAATTATTTTACCGTGAGCTTTTATTCGAGCTAATAATATTAATAGTTTATTTTGACTATTAAATCGAGCCTACCTATATTCTCCAACCTTTGGTATTATTTTACCTAGATTATATTTAGCATGAGATTAATTATTAGTCGACGATTTGGTAGAAAACCCATAATATCTACGTATTAAATTATCGAGGCTATAATATAATTCTTAATTTTTATATAAATAATCAAGCCATTCCCAGCTAGATTATAAGACCTTCAGGATATTCACACTGAATTTTGGTCTAGTTATTTCCTTATGAAATAACATGACTTTATTAGTCGGTAATATTTGTTTGCAACTCTAATCTATCCAGCATAGAGTAGCGAACATAAATTAGTCTTATTGGAGATTTTACAGAACTCAAAATAATGTTAAATCAAATCGATTTGGTCAAGCTAGATCTTTAGGTTGTCTCCGAGTTCAGATCTAGAAATAAGTGGCATAAAATCTTTTGATAAAATCCATCATAAAACACTATCGACGAAGAAGCTCTCTAATCCATCTGGCATAGAGAAACCTCCGGGCACGACTACGCTTGGCCCAAGTGCATACAGACCTTATCAAAATAATTAAGTAAATAGAATGATATAATTATAAGTAGTACACTCTCTATAAATATGGAGCATATCAATTTATTAAAACAAAGATCTTTTCCAAGTTCCAACTTTAAGATTCGATAACACAGGTCCAAATCTATTTGATGTAAATATTCAATTAAATAGAGTATTAATTTATTTATGGATTTCAAAGTTAAATGATTTTAAAGAATATTTTATTTTATTAGACCATACTTAGTCCTTCAATCTCATTAGCTTGTATTTAACATCTGACGTACGCGCATTATAGGTACATAAGTATAGAGTATTTTGAACATTACGACTCCGTTTAAATAAATTTATTATAACTATACGTAAAATAAATCCGTATTTGAGATTGGTCCTAAAATTTTATATTTCATTGGTTACATACTTATTTAATAATGGTTTACTTTTACTAGAATTTCATTGAACGAAACTTGTGTTTTATTAAATTGAATTATATATCTTTTTAGGTAATGAATTATGATTTATTTAGTTTGGTATTATTTCATTTATGAAAGGAATTAAATATTTTAATATTATTTGATTTAATTGTTAGCTTTTACTAGAATTTTATTTGATAATAATTTGGTTTTATTTAACCCAATTAGTTGATATTTTATTTTAAATCGACGAAATTTATATTTATTTTTATTAACCCCAATGTGTGTTCCTCGACTTATTGCTAAACCCAACCTAATATAGTGAGTGCCCCAACAAGCTAGAGATTGCTTGAATCTCACATTTAACTTTAAACGTGTGTGTCGGTCTCGAGTGTGCAATGAGACCTATCTAAGCTAGCCTATAAGAAAGCGAGCTGGCGAGGCTCTAAAAAGCTAAACCTAATTTCTACGCACCCCCTAAGGATACTCCTACCCGGACCGTGGTCCATGGATGGGAGAGCATCCGCCCCTGTATAAATGTGAATATATAAATATATAAATAAGACAACCCAGATAATTTTATCTATCAGACCAAGAGGCGTGCAAACACATGGGTCCACTTCGACGGTCCCCCTCCCAGTCCAGATAGATAATATAACCCAGATTGGAGACGATCGATCCTTTGCGGAGGAATAATCGATCTGCTGCGTCTCAAGAACAATGCAGCCTAACTCTAACACTAACCATGGAGGACATGTAATGCCAAGTTAGCACCGTCAGGCCCAGCATCACACCGCATACTCATGCGTTATAATTTTTCCGTGCTTGGTCAATACGAAATATTTACCCCCCAAACAAATTCTAATACTACACACTTCAATAAAATCACAAGGTATTAGCCAAGCCAAGAAAAACTTTTGAGAGGAAAACTAGCTCACTAAAACGCGCCTATTCACAAAGAATTTAAATTAAACGCGAATTTAATATTTGATTTCTCATTACTGGTCCATCATTAATGAATTTAACAAAACCCCAATTGAAATTAAAATCACTGTAATGTACTATAACCGCATGAAAGGACTCGCGTAAATGAAATTTATCTAAAATGAATTTAACAAAACCCCAATTGAAATTAAAATCACTGTAATGTACTATAACCGCATAAAAGGACTCGCGTAAATGAACTTTATCTAAAATGAACCAGCACCAAGAAACCGTAACAAAATACGAAAATAAAATGACAAATATTCTAAAATTAATACCCGAGGAACCCAAAATTCAACACAAAATCCCAAGATCTAATTCCCCTTCTGAGCCGACGCAAGCGCTTATAAAGGACCATCGACGCGCATTTCTTCCTGCTACCCTATTCGCTAACTGATTTATTCCTTTGTCATAGTAAACCGATTATAACTTTACTTAAGATTTACTAGGCGCATATAAATTGTTATTGTGACACGGAAAACTCAATTGACGCGATCATCGTTCTATATCTGCCGGTGCTACTATAAGTTACTATATTAAATCTAATTATTAAATGCGTTAATTCACTGTTTAGATGGCATTAGCTTAAGGACTAATCTGTGTTATTTTGGTACATATTCTAGAGATTTAATTATAGATTTTCTTTAGGTTATTGTTTCGTTAATATGCTTGTGGTGTACAACCAGTAAAGTTTATTTATTATAGTTCATATTTTAATTATTTATTCATTAAATGTGTCGATTACCATACGGTAGATTCTCAGAGCTTCAGTAATAACATAATTTATTATATACGTTATTATTGGCTATCCTATTTATTCATTTTTAGTGTTTAATAGAAGTTATTTATAGATTGGATATGAATTTATCAGATAATCATTTTAGTTTTCTAGAGTCCTAAGACCTTGAACCTTTCATTAGCAGTCCTAAGACCTTGAGCCTTTTATAAGTAGATGATTTTATTTAAATATCTTTGTATTCCCATTTATAATCAAGCCTTCACTATATTTGTGACATGACGGGACCCTTTGGACCGTTACACCAACCCCCAAATTTTACGCAGGTGTTTAATTGTTGAACCGAAGTAAAATTTTCTAATCTAATAATCAAACAAATCTCACAAATATAGTTTATCTAATGTAATTTACAATTCCCTCTTAATTGTGCCCAATAAGCAACTTTATAATTTGTTATCGTTTGACTTCAAACATGTGTGATTCTCGCTGTAAGTGATCCTATATGTATAGTGGATTTAGACCAGAACAGAAATTAACCATAAAAGTAGTCAGCATCCTGAGCTTATATTGTTTGAATTATATAACCGATTGACATTGATAACTAGGATTACTAGATTCTACTGAGACCTGGTTGTGAGGCAGGCAGCCCTAGTAGCATTTAAGCAAAAATCCCGTCAGAATTCAACCTTTCAATTCCTAAGGAACCAATGCGAAAACCCTGCAAAATCTAGTATAGCTAAAAGTAGCAACCGTGTATCAATTGAAACAACCACCCAGAATAATCGTAATTTCATAGTTAATTCCTCCTCCGGAGTATGTGTAGTTGCCGAGTTTCAGTCTTAGCTTCTTGTGTAGTTGGGCTCCTTATAAGTGCATTAACCTGTGAGCTGATGCTATTGCTTTAATCCTAACTCCAAAGCTCTTTCTTATAAGAAACTGATTGTTAAGTGTTAGATGTTCGAATTCAACCGACAACAAACCCCTTAAACCTTAGGCTCTGCTAAACCACCAAGACCCTTGCTAACTGTTACTATGTCAATCACCGGGGCCAACCTTCCACATCAACCAATTTCCCCTATACGTTCAAAAACCTTTCTTTAGCAAAACATTAACATTCCAACCCTTAACATGACTTCGATCAGACTTCGAGTATACTATCTCAACGGTCTAGCAATTCCCAATATAGGTAAAAGGCTTTTAAATAATATTGCTTTTAATAAATATTCCGCTACCACATTAAAATAAAATAAGTATCCCATTTTTTAAAGATTAATTCCTACATTAATTTGATAAACACCATCTCATCGGTTCAATAATTAATGTTTCAACTGCTTTTAAATATTAATGCCAAAGTTAACTCGTATTTTCCTTTTTAATTATATTTGAATTTATTTAATTTAGTCCAAATCAACTAAAACTTTACAACATTTAGAATTTAGATTATACCCCTTTTAAATAGATGAAACCATGTGCTCAAAATTGATTTACACAGCTTATCTTATTTTTATCTTTTATTTTTCCTAGAATATATATATATATATATAGTTTTGTAATTTATTTAAACCATAAGCTCGCAATTGATTCACCTAAAACTTTTTGTTTAAATTTGAATTACGTGCTTATTTTTTTTTTTTTTTTTTTTTTTAAAATTGACATATGCACTTAGAGTACCATTCTAATATGTAACTAAAAAGTTAAAATTATTTCAATGTCGTAGAACCCATGCTAGTCTACGTAATTAAGTTGCAGTAAAGCTATCGTCCGATATGCATTTTAGAATACCATACAACGCCCCGACAAACTACCTGAACCTGATATTTTTCTTGCGTCACCATTTCTAATGGAGTGCCCACATTATACCAATTAACAATTTTATAAAACTTGTATTTCTTTAAATTTTTATTAATTATTGCTAATATATGTTTTTTTTTTTTTTTTTTTTTTTTTTTTGAAAAGCCGCCGCGCTCCCCTCCATCTGTAAATAATCAGTATTCTACTTTATTTTGTAAATATAATGAGCGTCTTATTAGTATTATTACTCTTATTATTATTAACCACTTTTGAACCCTCATATTCACAGATGGGCTTTTCCCTTACCACCATGGATGAAATTAACGCTCAAACTCTTCCTTTATATTGCAGCGTTAATTCATCAATTTTAATTAAATAGTATGTACAATTAATTTTTCTCATAACTTAGACAACGTTATTAACTCTATTTGTTATTAACATACATAAGGACATTATAAATGAACCAAAAAAACATTTCTATTTAGAAAGGCCGCCTCCTCCCCTCTTTCCCGAATCGTTGCTGATTAAATTAACGTCCCCCTTTTAGTGAACTTTTGTTGAACACTCTTTTATATTCCTTCTAGTTACAACAAATAATCACTTTTATATTTCATAATAGAACATTCTAATCAAAGCGATTGCATCATTTAGGAAAGAAATTTAATTATTTAGCTTCATTTTATATCTTGTAATTTTAACAGTAATTTTTAGTTTACATGTATCCAATTATAATACGGATATCATAGCCCAATATAATGAAACACTCATTTGTATTGTTTTACTATATAAGACTTAACAATGCCTACAGGTATACGGTATGTCTCTAGCTTCTGACTATGTATGTAGTACGTACCTATTATTTGTACAAAAGCATAAACTTTAATGCAGCCTATATTATATATCTATGATACATCAATCACATTTATCTTCAGTTCATGTATAGACTGGTAAGGATATACCATTACCAAGGACTATTCACCAAAGAAACGTCTAGTACAAATAAAATAAAAGTTACCTATCATTAATTTTTGTAAGTTAATAGTTTTTATAAATATTTTAAGTGCATAATAGGCAATATTTAAGAATTACTTATGGATTCATTAAGTATGCATAATATTTATTGTATTAGATGGATGTGGTAACATAAGATATGTGAGTGTTTCTCTGCAATGGTAAATATGTATACCTATGTATTATGGGCGGCTGTCCGGTTAATCGCGATATATTATTTAAATTATATTAACAGAAAGTTCGTACACAGGTAGATACTAAACTTATAATTACAGAAAACAACCTCAGCCAAGTTATCGCGTTTGAGTGGACAGCGGTCGGCGGTTGACAAGCTACTTACCTACCGGACAGTTTGTGTTGTACCGAGCGTGAATTATGTACGGATGGTTATTTTTATTATAATATATGCGTCAATAGTTCTGGTACTGCGTTATATAGGGTACCCAAGATACAGGCTGTTGCCTAGTTTGGGACCCGCTGGATTTTTATTCCATATGGTATAACAATAAAGCTAACCTAATATTTTTGTAATAATGATAAACACTTATATTTTTTTCTGGGAATAAATTATTCTTATTCTCATTTTGTATTAGTAATCATCATCATTATCTTTGCCCTTTCCCATTCGTTATTAGTAAAGATTACTCATTATCTTCTAGAATTTCTGAATCACCCATACTCCTTCTCATACTACGTTACTTACGTACCTATAGGTAAAGATAATATCATGATGAAAGTGCCTATCTATCTCTAACTTGGATCCCACCATGATCGGTTCAGCAACCCATAACCCGAGTTTTACCAAGTACACAATAATAGTGAATCCAAATAGTCATAATGCACCTAATAATAACTAAACATATTTTCATCTAAAACTAGCTTAATCTAAAATTGACTAAAGCAAGCGTAAGTTTCTGGATAGACCATACGTATTTGTTTTCTGCCTTCTGCCTAATTAATCATAACCTTTTTTAACGCTTAGTCTATACGTACAGGTTATCTACCTCCTAGATCTTACACTCAAATTCTCAAATTAAACGTACTAAACTTATGGAATAAAACCCAAAATTATTTACACTAACTATTTGAAGTTAACCGTTACGCTTATCAAACCTAAATAAACCAGGTTTTTCTTTTTTTTTTTAAAGAACTTAAATGTTCATTTGGACAATAATAAATTGTATCTAAATTTTGTGTCTATTATTAATCCTTTTATTCGTTTTATTTATATTTATTTGAAGTTCTAGACATGCCTTATACTGGGCGCAACTGAACTCATCAGTATGTCCTGAAACTAGGTCATTATATATCTAGGTCACTCATGACACCGGTCACGTGTGAACCAAAGTTTTTTTTTTTTTTCGAGCAGGAATCGAATCTACAACCTACAGGTCAGCGGGAAGGGCCACCATCAACCGAGCTATCAAGCCGGTCGAAGTCTAATATTATACAGTAAGTAGTAAAGTATCAAGTTAGTTAATCTTTCAGTAATGCCTCCAATAAGTATTAACTAGTAATGATTTTTACTCTCATCGGAATATCACTAACTATATTGTAATCTTAGCTATGTCGCTATATAAATGTACCTAAAATCATCAGATACCTAGTACATCAACTAGGTTAATAAAACTATTCCGTGGTAAATACAACCCCCATTTTCTAAAACTCGAGAAACACCTTTTTTTTGTTATTTTCAAAATATAATTATTTTTCTTTTTATTTGAATACAATTTGTCACAGAAGGGTTCAAAATCATAATTATAATTAAGAGTCGTTATTACGCAGTTAATATACCTATGTACCTATAAAACTATTTCAAAATTTTTTTAAGAAGGTCATCTATCTTCCTATCATAAACCAACCTACCTATAAACACAGCTCATCTATTTTTCTATTACCTATAATCCGTTCTACCGTACCATTTTGTACACAAGCTCTCGTGGCTTAGCGACGACTATAAGCAACACGATTATTTTCCGTCACCGGTTCGATTCCTCTCGCCCGTATGTTATACTATTTTTTTTTTAGATTTCTTTTTCTAATCAATATTGGTATTTTTAGTTTTATATTTTAGTTTTAAAGTTTTTGGGTATAGTTTAGTTTTTAGGTCTAGTATATTATTATACGTTATTTAGTTTGTATTAAATAAATGTTTCTATTTATTATAATTCATGAGAATTTTGTTGCTATTCTATTATATCTTATTTTTATATATCTATATATCTATCAATCTTTTGTCCGCGAATACAGATGAACTATTAATTTTACTACTCTGATTAACTGACATGAAATGATATGTACATAACCCAATTTATTTTATATCATAAATCAAATAGTAATAATTTGAGATAGGTTTTAAATCAATTTTATTATAATAACAAATAAAGTAACGTTTCAAATAAAACTCGACAGACACACTAATCCCAATCAACACCTGGATGGGTGACCACTACAAAACTTTTTTATTATTTTTTTTTTTTTTATTTATTATGATTCTACATCATAAATGATCGTTAATGTATTCATTGTATTTTTCCCACAAGAGTTATTTACAAGTCCTAAAGGATACTAATCTTTTATTTGAAAATCACCTATCTTCATAAAGTCAGAGCTCAGCTTTCTTTCACTATTATTTAATTATTTAGACTTGTCTGAATATCTAGGTACCTATATGTATTGCGATAGAGCGTACCTACAAGCGCAGACGTATAACTACACGCGTAATATTTTATGGTAAAGACTACGTATAAATAATACTTTAATAAGAAGTACCTAACTCATTTTTACAGTTATTGATTTAAATTTTACAACAAACATAATAATCAAAGATTTGTCATTTAATGTATCTATATTATAGTGACTGGTTACTATCCCCTGTTAAACGTAAAGGACAGGTATTATTAAAGTGTTGAAGTCCGCATTCTAACATTTCTTTTATCTTTAACTAAAACATAATAAATGTTGAAAGTATAAACATTTAAGAATTTTAATATACCTATGTAGTATGTACTCAACACGTTTTTCTTCATAACAAACTAACGAACTAGGTTTCACTGATTAGAGCAGTACTTATTTTTCTATAGTATAACTAACTCTTTTTTTTTTATTGTTTACGTTACCTATAGGACCCAACTTCATTTAATGTATTGGACGTATAAATTGATTAGGTAAATACCTATTATAGTTAACTATTTATATATAAATTATGATTATTGTATGTCAAAAGACTTCATCTATCTGTTTCTAAGCATTCTATTATTTCTAGCTGAGAATTCGGATGGCTAAACGTACCTACACCGTGCTCGCATTCTTCCAAACATAAAAGTTGATACAAAAAATTTGGTCGAGCAGCGCAAAAAATAACGGAATCTATAGGGTCACACACTGATTCGGATTCGAAGGATTCTAACAAGTGCGTTAGAATTATTTCAAGTGGAAGACCATAAAGTTCGAAATTTATGACGACATTTTGTCAAGTGTTTACGTCTGTGAATTTTTGAGTGTTAAAAATGCTAAGTTTTAGTTTAAGTATGTTATGAATAACAAGAGAGCTCTCGACATAATAAGCTCTCTGTGTTCTATGCTGAGACCGTTGCTGTGATGAAAGTTGAAACCGTATGTTTAGATTATGCGTCAGTAAACAACTTAATATGATGAAGTAATATAGTTTGATACTGTGTTATTGTTAGATGACATTTAACCCGCAGAGTATAAGTACAATGATTTCTTTAAGTTATGCTATTGTAAACGAAATTTAAAACGCACCTAAATATTTAGTTGTCTCAAGACCTTTCCGTTCACGCGCAGCAAATTGTGCGATAGGTATCGCCTCTATAATCAATCCCATGGACTACAACATCTCATTATTAGTTAAAATTTATGTAGACTACCTAAATTAAAATAATATCTTGGTCACGGCTAACCCATATTGTAACCCCCCCAAAGAAAAATAGGTGTTAACGTTTAAAGATATTTTTGCGTTTATTTTTATTTAATCGAGCTGATATTTGATTTTCATATTTTATCTATTAGAACCTAACCTAGAGTGAACCTAATAAACCTAGAGAGATACGAATAGAACCTAGTCGCTCACGGCTACCTAAGTAAAATGTTAAACGTAAGAGAAGTGTTGTAAGTCCTAAGATTGATATTGGTTATGGCCAAGTGGATCGTCTATTTGTGTGGTAGGACCGTACGTTGTGATTTGTAGAATCCCTAGTTCTTTTAAGGTAGTGAGACAATGCCTAATGCTACCTAATAAACCGCAATAATCTATCTATATGCCAACTTATCAATTACTTATAATTATGTTTTATATTGCCTATATAATATCCTTTAGATTATATTAATTTTATAATAACGTAATTAATGTAGATGCTTAATAGTTATTGAAACGCGCATAATCCTATTAAAATTACAACCCTTTTATATTCGTGATTTTTATGTAGAGTAAATACCGTGAAGTAATTATACATGTACATTTACATAGTTCTAGAGTTTGGTTGGTAGAGTTTAGGTAGGTATTATAAAAGTATAACATTAACTATTCTTATAGTCTTGACGTAGCTATGGTAGAGTTTATATCGATGTCTTTTCTAACAGTCTAGAATTACGTTGAACCTAAGTAAGACCTAAGTTATTATCTTATCACATTCACCCCATACTTTCTGAGTTTACGTTAATTACACGATATCTTGTTTAGCACGTATCAGTAGAATCACTGCAATTGTCATTTTCTGCGGTGATCCTATTTGGGAGCCCCATCCCCGCCCCCAAAAATGAGATTTCGTCTCCAGACTTGGTTATCTCCCTTCAGATAGTGCTTAAATAGTGATACTTCAGCGCACTAGGGGAATTGGTCTATTAATTTAACGTTTTTGGTACGTTTGTATGTCTAGTTGTTGTGGTTAGTACTTAGTATGTCTGTCTGTCAAATTTAGTCTTCAAATATATACTAGAGAGTAAGAGGACATTGTCTTTTGGCAAATCCTAACACTGGCATACATCAAATCATTCAAGGGAACTCTATTTGTTAACAAGCAAAGATTCATACTCATCCATCGCCAATTTCATTGTGGATCTCTCAGGTAAGTACTAACTTCGTTACAAGAGAGATCCTAATCCCATCTCGGGCTCCTCCTCCCCATCCTATTCCTATAGTTCTATTAAATTTGTCCTAGCAATTTTCTAATATTAACGACGATCCTAAATTCAAAAACAATAATACCGTTAAAATAGAATTTGATAAGAATTATTTTACCGTGAGCTTTTATTCGAGCTAATAATATTAATAGTTTATTTTGACTATTAAATCGAGCCTACCTATATTCTCCAACCTTTGGTATTATTTTACCTAGATTATATTTAGCATGAGATTAATTATTAGTCGACGATTTGGTAGAAAACCCATAATATCTACGTATTAAATTATCGAGGCTATAATATAATTCTTAATTTTTATATAAATAATCAAGCCATTCCCAGCTAGATTATAAGACCTTCAGGATATTCACACTGAATTTTGGTCTAGTTATTTCCTTATGAAATAACATGACTTTATTAGTCGGTAATATTTGTTTGCAACTCTAATCTATCCAGCATAGAGTAGCGAACATAAATTAGTCTTATTGGAGATTTTACAGAACTCAAAATAATGTTAAATCAAATCGATTTGGTCAAGCTAGATCTTTAGGTTGTCTCCGAGTTCAGATCTAGAAATAAGTGGCATAAAATCTTTTGATAAAATCCATCATAAAACACTATCGACGAAGAAGCTCTCTAATCCATCTGGCATAGAGAAACCTCCGGGCACGACTACGCTTGGCCCAAGTGCATACAGACCTTATCAAAATAATTAAGTAAATAGAATGATATAATTATAAGTAGTACACTCTCTATAAATATGGAGCATATCAATTTATTAAAACAAAGATCTTTTCCAAGTTCCAACTTTAAGATTCGATAACACAGGTCCAAATCTATTTGATGTAAATATTCAATTAAATAGAGTATTAATTTATTTATGGATTTCAAAGTTAAATGATTTTAAAGAATATTTTATTTTATTAGACCATACTTAGTCCTTCAATCTCATTAGCTTGTATTTAACATCTGACGTACGCGCATTATAGGTACATAAGTATAGAGTATTTTGAACATTACGACTCCGTTTAAATAAATTTATTATAACTATACGTAAAATAAATCCGTATTTGAGATTGGTCCTAAAATTTTATATTTCATTGGTTACATACTTATTTAATAATGGTTTACTTTTACTAGAATTTCATTGAACGAAACTTGTGTTTTATTAAATTGAATTATATATCTTTTTAGGTAATGAATTATGATTTATTTAGTTTGGTATTATTTCATTTATGAAAGGAATTAAATATTTTAATATTATTTGATTTAATTGTTAGCTTTTACTAGAATTTTATTTGATAATAATTTGGTTTTATTTAACCCAATTAGTTGATATTTTATTTTAAATCGACGAAATTTATATTTATTTTTATTAACCCCAATGTGTGTTCCTCGACTTATTGCTAAACCCAACCTAATATAGTGAGTGCCCCAACAAGCTAGAGATTGCTTGAATCTCACATTTAACTTTAAACGTGTGTGTCGGTCTCGAGTGTGCAATGAGACCTATCTAAGCTAGCCTATAAGAAAGCGAGCTGGCGAGGCTCTAAAAAGCTAAACCTAATTTCTACGCACCCCCTAAGGATACTCCTACCCGGACCGTGGTCCATGGATGGGAGAGCATCCGCCCCTGTATAAATGTGAATATATAAATATATAAATAAGACAACCCAGATAATTTTATCTATCAGACCAAGAGGCGTGCAAACACATGGGTCCACTTCGACGGTCCCCCTCCCAGTCCAGATAGATAATATAACCCAGATTGGAGACGATCGATCCTTTGCGGAGGAATAATCGATCTGCTGCGTCTCAAGAACAATGCAGCCTAACTCTAACACTAACCATGGAGGACATGTAATGCCAAGTTAGCACCGTCAGGCCCAGCATCACACCGCATACTCATGCGTTATAATTTTTCCGTGCTTGGTCAATACGAAATATTTACCCCCCAAACAAATTCTAATACTACACACTTCAATAAAATCACAAGGTATTAGCCAAGCCAAGAAAAACTTTTGAGAGGAAAACTAGCTCACTAAAACGCGCCTATTCACAAAGAATTTAAATTAAACGCGAATTTAATATTTGATTTCTCATTACTGGTCCATCATTAATGAATTTAACAAAACCCCAATTGAAATTAAAATCACTGTAATGTACTATAACCGCATGAAAGGACTCGCGTAAATGAAATTTATCTAAAATGAATTTAACAAAACCCCAATTGAAATTAAAATCACTGTAATGTACTATAACCGCATAAAAGGACTCGCGTAAATGAACTTTATCTAAAATGAACCAGCACCAAGAAACCGTAACAAAATACGAAAATAAAATGACAAATATTCTAAAATTAATACCCGAGGAACCCAAAATTCAACACAAAATCCCAAGATCTAATTCCCCTTCTGAGCCGACGCAAGCGCTTATAAAGGACCATCGACGCGCATTTCTTCCTGCTACCCTATTCGCTAACTGATTTATTCCTTTGTCATAGTAAACCGATTATAACTTTACTTAAGATTTACTAGGCGCATATAAATTGTTATTGTGACACGGAAAACTCAATTGACGCGATCATCGTTCTATATCTGCCGGTGCTACTATAAGTTACTATATTAAATCTAATTATTAAATGCGTTAATTCACTGTTTAGATGGCATTAGCTTAAGGACTAATCTGTGTTATTTTGGTACATATTCTAGAGATTTAATTATAGATTTTCTTTAGGTTATTGTTTCGTTAATATGCTTGTGGTGTACAACCAGTAAAGTTTATTTATTATAGTTCATATTTTAATTATTTATTCATTAAATGTGTCGATTACCATACGGTAGATTCTCAGAGCTTCAGTAATAACATAATTTATTATATACGTTATTATTGGCTATCCTATTTATTCATTTTTAGTGTTTAATAGAAGTTATTTATAGATTGGATATGAATTTATCAGATAATCATTTTAGTTTTCTAGAGTCCTAAGACCTTGAACCTTTCATTAGCAGTCCTAAGACCTTGAGCCTTTTATAAGTAGATGATTTTATTTAAATATCTTTGTATTCCCATTTATAATCAAGCCTTCACTATATTTGTGACATGACGGGACCCTTTGGACCGTTACACTGTTCGTAGGTATATTGGCTAAACAGACAACAAATATTGGCAAGAATAAAAACCAAGAACCGCTGTAAATACATTTTCTCGTATTTAAGATATTTTCTTTATTGTTAATACTTTAAGATCAAGTTAAAGAACTACACAGATCTTGAGAAACAAAGGACAAAGGGCAGAAACTGATAGGCAATTATCACAGTAACTTTTCCGAAAAAGGAGTTTATATGTTAAAATTCTTGCCATGATAATGATGGTGAGAATAGCAGTGATTTACATACATTTTCTCATAAAGGTTTTAATTTAGAACAGATATTAGGTGAATTAACAAAAACAATGTGAATATAATAATAAGCTTTTTAAACAAAAATAATAATTAATTTTTAAGCAAAAAAGGATATCGCTTATTCTATTCAAAGGTAGTCTTTCCAAATAGAAGATTAATACAATCACTGTCTAAAAAATTTAAAAGCACTCGATGGCTCTCGTCATTGCTATTGACCTTAAAAACATCTCATTTACTACTCACACAAATATATACCTAAATGCTGTGTACTCACGATTCTATTCATTCGATCCAGAGCAAAAAAACAAAGTGTTAATGAACCCAAACACTAATTTAATCCCATTTGCTTACGAGTGTCTATTTGAGGATCGTCCATCTAAAATGCTGAGCTATTCGGGGAGGGTTTTCTGGGTCAACCGCGCAAATCATTTGAGGGGAAATTCGAGTGTTATTGTTTGTACAGCTTAAAATGTTTCGACGACTGTTATAGTTATGAGTTTGCGTGTGTACCGCTCTCTATTCTGTTATAACTAACAACTAGTTTTTGTTATCCATTTGAAGTTTTTGTAACACCGAGGTTTTTGGTTCGGAATCTGATTTTAATATACATGATAATTATTATAATATATCCAGTGTGAAACAAAAAGTGTGCAAGCTGAATTATGTTTTAGTTTGGTTAGGAATTCATTTAAATTAGATACTATTATTAGGGTAACACTCAGGGGAGGAGATTCCTGCAAGTGTTGCATCATCAAAGCATAGCATAGCTGGCATTCTGGCACCACCGGGTCAGAAAATATTAGCTAGAGACTTGGGAGTTGCTACAACATTTTATATTTAAGAGCAGCAAAAATATTAGTCTGGGAAGCTATTAACCAGCTATCGAGATTGTGTTGAGAACGGCTATGTCTGGAAGCATAATGTACCTATACCACAGCATTAGAATCTTTTTAAACAACTTACAATGACTTGTAAACGGTGCCTATATGTTATAAGTACCAGTATGTTCTTTGTTTTATAAAGATCAGTCGCAATCACAATAATTCGCAACGTCCCACGTAAGCTAATGTGATTTTGAAAGCAAGCACGCATTATGGAGGCCTCACACGTCGGTACGTTAGGTATAGGTGTGAAAAGTGTATATAAACATTTCGAAGAACGCTGATGCTAACATAGAATCAAGTTTTTTCTCACACTACATTCACTATGCAATCAATCTCTAATTTAAAATTTAATTTAATATTTATTGAATACCGTGGCAACAAAATATGATCTGGCAAACGGTAATTGAAGAGTTAGTATTTATTACACATATGACAATACGTTAAATCATTGTTTTCATGTAAGGGTCTGATCGAATGATGAAATCGTCGTTTTATATACTCAATTTGCTGAGCTGAAATATTGTTATTACAAAAGAATACGAAATAATTATTTTTCATCAAATTTTTGCAATGAATCAAAAACGACCTTGTCGATTTTTGTCTGTGTGTTTTATGGAATTCTTTGAACTTGAAACGTTCAAAGAAATTCCATAAAGACATCAAGGGTGGAGCATCAGCATGCAGTTTGCCCGGCTCGTAGCACACTGGATAGTGTGGACGGTGGACTCTAGACAACTTGGACACAGGTTTGACCAACGACGACAAAGTTATGACTTATGTTAAGACCAATATTTTTCATCATCACCATCTGAATATGTGTCTCTCGCAAGAAAGTACACCACTAAGCCCAATCTTCGGCTCTACTCTTCCAGTTGCTACCAGCTACTACAGGGCGTCCTACTCCTAAACCTAGTACCAAGTATTTCTTTACGCCTTTGCATTATACTATACCTGCATTTTACACATACAATTAGTCAACCTAGATATTGTTTAGTTCAACCTGACTCACGAGCACAGCTCACTTATTTTTACCACAGTATAAAAGTGGTTTCCTCACCAGTAGTTGAATATACAACAATGGTATATATAAGTCATCGTCCTCATTGCATATTTTATCATCAAGGTTGGAGTCGAGGGTGAACGAATCTGAGGCGATCGATTGGTCACATCGAGACGGGTCAACGAATTGACGGCTGGGTGAATAGGCGTTGAGTTAGCTGTGGCGAGCTCGAAGTAGGAATAAATAATAGTTTTTTGCAATAATGCTTTGAATTTGCGTTGAATATTATACCACAGAATAGATATATAGTACTAAATATATTTAGCAAGTCATCATGAGCTTTAGTACTAAGGCCTTCCGCTACATTGCCGGCTATATTATGTTATGAGTATGTATTAAGTATCTTCAAACGATATTCTTTATGACTTTAGATATTATTTGGGATATCCACGAAAGTACCTATTATTTACCAAACCATACCTACTGTTAAGTACACATAATATTATAAATTCCTACACCTTTCACTTAGAATTTTTGTATTTTTTTAGTTAAAATTAACATTACGGAGAACTTAATTTAGGGGTTATAAAGTTTGATTTTAAAAACACAAAGTAATGATTTGTTACATATTTGAAGAAAAAAAATTATAATCAAGACAAATAAAAACTTAGCAGACTAGCATTAACTTTTCCCCTTATCAATATTATTCATTTATAATAATATGCCAGATTTTAATAAGTAGGTCATTATGATATAAGTATTAAAACGTAGACATTATTAATCGCAAAAATAAACGTATTTTACATTCATAATCGTTAGGTATTCACCTAACGATTAAAATAGTCCAAATACAACACAGCTAAAATGAGTCAAGAGCTGCTGCTGCTCTTTATATAGTAGAAACAAAGCTGCAATTAAAGTCTAAAAATAAAAGCATAATTAGTTACTGTTTTAATGTCGCTGAAATCCTTTGGGTCTGTTTAAGCGAAATTGCTTTTAAAACCCCTTTGAGTGCTTTGGGAGATATTCAACGAAAGATCTTTTTAAATTGTGGAATTTATTTAAGGATACTTGCTTATTTGGAATTTTTAAACTATTTACTTATTCTTCAACTCTCAACCCTATATAAAATAATTTGTGTTTCAGGCTGCAATGTTAAATTTAAAGATACCAAAAGTACCTAAAGTTTTTGAAGGTAAAAAACAGTCCTGTTGTTCTTGGCTGATGCTTTTGGTGTAAGAACCTATACTTACTTACAGAACATAAAAAGAATGCTATAAGTAACATATGCATACGCAAAAAAGCAAAAATCAATTTTGTTTACGAAACAAGTGAAAATTGAACCAGATCAGGCAGGGCCAGTATAGTCTTTTCCAATCTTCCGGTCGTTGCCTTTGAACCTCCCATGGATTAAGCTCAGTTGTAATAATATGTATACCAGAATGAATCACCCTGGACACTGAATAAGAACCATTTCTTGTATGAGTCAGAAATAAAAACAATTTACGTCTGTATGAAAAGACACAAAAATGTATTTAAATACGTAATGATAACGTATGGATGCTAAGAGAATTTTATAATAATATTATAAAAGATAACCATCTTTTCCTAATAGTATTCTCAGGTGTTGAATTACAAATTGCCCAACACGTGATTGCAACAATTTCTTTTCTTCGCTTATCATTTTGTTTACGTATATTTAATAACTTGCATACATTCCAAAGAGCAAATGTTAATTGGTACAAATTCGACAAATGCATACAATAGCGACTTGTACAGTCAACAAAGAAGAACCAGTGGCATAGCATAGCTTGTGTTCGATAAAGCAATGTTGACAGATTTTATTTGACCTTCACTATCGTGTTTTGGTAGTCACGTTATGGTCACGACACGATATATTATTATGTATGTCCAACGTTAGTGTCTTCAATTGCATAGATATAGATATAAAGAAAATTACCGACGTTATAAGTATTTACTATTTAAAAAATTACTAATAAGTGTGCTGATAATTTATATACTTTATATGTATATGAATAATTTATATTATTAATACATAAATAGTCTGTTTTGCATGTGTTGAAGAAGTAGGTAGTAAATACCTACTTTCTCTTCCGTTTTTGGTTGATGTGTATGCGTAGTGTAGTTCGGTGTTAAGTACGCAATAAAAATATGTAAGTTGAAAAAAGAATTGAATTTTAATAAAGATACAAATTAAAATTCGCTTGTGACTTGCTCGATCGAACATAAGATATAAAATGTAAACACATCTATGGTATTGAAATGAAGACGATTAGGGATAGGTACAACTCACGAAAAACGTAAAATTTAAATATACTTAACAATTAAATGTTAACGACACCGGTGCTAAAAAGTGACAACATTTAAACATTGGATAAATAAATACTTAAATATAAATGCTTTATTGATTAATTTTAGAACAGTTATTACTTGCGAGACGATCAATGAACGAACATCTATTAACTTTCATAAATAAACCGAAATAACATTCCAAAACAATCAAATGGCAATTACAGTGACATTATATTTGTTTAGTCAACAGGGGACCATAAAAATAATTGCATACCATCAGGTAAAGTAATAAAACAAAGTGAAGATAAAAGACTATCTCTGAAGGACAAGGATCAGACTGCAGGCACCTCGCGAACACAAAACAATTGAAGTAACAGAGAGACAATGTAGATAAACTGAGCAAGGGCCGAGAGGGCTTGTATATTATTATTCAGCCGGCTACCTGTCTAGATGGCACACAATGGCACAGACATTTAAAAACACAACCCATTCCATTTTATTGCAGCGAAGCCAATGCTCCGACGACTTAGGAAGTCGCAAAGGTAGTAAAAATTTAATCGAAAACTATTCAGACTCCGTAATGCCGTCTAGGATACCTATTTGGTATCAACTCCCAGGATCAACATTGCCCCAGACGGGAGGTGTGGAGGCGAGAACCAGTCCGGTCGGGCGGGGTGCACTCGCAAAGTTAAAGCACGCGTGTCTAGACTAGACTTGAACATAAGAAAATTATACAACATACACCGTCTTGATTCCTAGAACTGCTCGAATATACCTGAAGCGTTTGTGAAATAAAAGCAATATTTATACCTGTTTAGTAGCTATTTACTGGAATCGCCGAAGCACGACTGAGTCACCGACATCGCGACACCGTCAAATTCGCGAGAATTCTAACCGAGACGACAAAGAAAATCGATAGAGTCCTGCTCACTAATATGGTTTTAACATTATAAATACACTTTGTATACATATAGCCACATTGACGGCACAGGCTGAATAGCTGATAGATTTGCATGAAGAGCAAAACTATAATTTATATGTTAAGTTAATTAGAAAACTTTGGTTCTCTATCTCGGAGGCACCGTATAATAAAAGTTGGGAAAGCCGCAGCCGTAGCGCTTCCTTTCACTAGAATGATGATTGTAATTTGTTGTGCGTACCATTTTATTTTAGGATTACGACGCAGAAAGATACTCGTAGAAGGCAAACACGTACCGTAGCGAGTACCGTCCAACAAAGAGTTTGAGAAATCTGAGAAAACTTGCCCAGTAAATATTTTCCTTTTAAACTGTTGGAGCGCAGCCAAAACGCCGAGACCCATTCCTTGGAATCGCCACTACTGTATAGTATAGATGCCGAATATCCTTTATTTCAAGTACCAAAGGCATTTCGCGTGCACGACACTCGTTACTGTAATGAGAGGCTTCGAGTAAAATGAGCACATGTACGTAGGTTTCATAGAGTTCAATTTGGTAAAATAGAAAGAAGAGAGTTGTTTCAGAAATTAATTGACAAACACAGGTAACGACAGGCATACTTTGATCATCTTGTTATTTCTGAGTGCGATGTGTTATAAAGGCGAATACGGTTTAATTAATTCGAAAACGTGATGGTTTTTGTGATTATAAAATAACAAACGGTTCTTGTTCTTATAAATTTCATGGCATGGTAACTTCCTTGTTGGTAGGTAGTTATATAATTGTGCCAATCGAACCCTGCTAGGTAGGTTTTAATCACATCACGATGAATAGCGCGGCCATTGAATCGATATAATACAGAAATCGAATGTACACCTATTTATGACGTCTCAAGTGGATTGTCCTTTTTCGCTTGATAGCTTCGTAGTGTTTTATTGCAGTAGCATTTGTATTGGACATGGGCATAGATATGACGGTTTTGTTAATACAATGCAACCTACGCCATTTTGTATAGTTTAATTTTTTTTAAAATCAAACCAAAGTTCATGCTGTGTGGATTTAAAGCATCACGAAAATAAATTAAGTTACACGTGCATTGGACTTTCGCCAACAAATAATGTACCCATCTACGAACTTTCCCAGCAATGATTCATGTCATGCCGTTCCGAGTTTCGATTTGACCTCTCATCTTGTAGGTAACACGTAACGTAAACAAAAATAAAGGGAAGGACGGTCTAAAACTAGTTTTTGATCTACGGTCAGATTGGCCTCGTTGGATAATAGCCATTTCGCTATATTCACGACATAATATTTAAGATTTTCAACTTTCACGGGCTCATTCCTATTTCATTGTTAATTTTGTTATGATATATGAACAGGTATTAACTAGGTCTGTATTACATAAAATAGGTATCTACATTATGATCGAGGACTCGAAAAGGTCAACAGACGGAAGGCCTACAAAGACGTAGCTGTAATATATATTAATATAAATTATAGCTGCGCATATTACGATATATTATCAATACTGATCATTGAGTGACCGCACACGTAGCTATAATACCTATATAATATAGCTACGTGTGCGGTCACCGGTCACTGAAATATATTGATAATATATCGTAATATGCGCAGCTATAATTAATATTAATATTATAACTGCGTTGGGCTTAACACCTAGCTAGATAAAAAAAAATCTTTAGTTCCTTCGTAGCTCTATGATTCAAATTTTTTCTTGTAACTTTACAAAGTTTAGAGTTTAAAGGATCTGAGAGCAATGAACGAACTTGATGCCGAACAAAGCTAGATACACCAACAAAAGATTTAAGAGCTTCCATTGAAATAGAAAAAAGGTGTTGTAAATAAAAACTTTTAGCAGAAGTCGGTTTATAAAAAGAAGAATGAGTGAGTAATAAAAGTGCTATTTATGGTTATCCGTTCTAAACAATAAGGCTGTTTCAATGCAAATAACTAAAAATAAAAACTACTTATTATTTATAGTTAAGTAGGTACCCTAAGTACTTACCTACTTACATTTAGGGCGAACTTACCCTTTCTTTTTAAGGATCGCATTATAATACTATGTATTTTCCGTATCTCTTTTAATTGCTTACCTACATTAATATATAAGTAAATATATATTATGCTTTTTAAATGCAACATAAACAAAACAAATACTAGAAAGGTATGTAGGTACCTACGCCTAACCTACTCATAAATTGTAGCATTTTGTACTTACCTATTAAGTATATTAAAAAATTACCTAATATCGCTCACTTGTTGGAGTGTAGGCAAATTGATTTAATTAATTCGTAATCCTATCCTATAACCAAGCATAGTAACATATTTTTTAAATTATCAACTGTATTATACCTAACCTACCTACTTACTTACATATTTTTAATAATGTAACCGGCATTGCTGTGATAATTTGCTTCAACGTTCCGGTTCAGCGCGAATTCCGAATAATGTATGTCAATAATGCAAACGGTAAATGTAAGCAACCGGCATCAGTCGGCAGGTAAAGAGGCCTGCGAAGATATATGGCTATGGTATCATGATCATGAGAGCTGTATTGAGCGCTGCATTACAGATGCCGTTAGCCGCGAGATTTCTTACGACGAAGTTACCAGGCCAGGCGAACATAAAAGAGAGATACCGCTATTCGCCTTCTGTAGCGAGCGACCAAATTATAACTGTACCTACCTACAATCTCTACTGCAGCCTTGGAAGCAACTGTCTTTACAACTGTCTGCGCCATCTCATTAGCGGTGAAATCGACGACGACAATTTTAATGACCATTCCGGTTACCACTTTCGAAACCTTTGTGTTTTTGTTGCGAAATACACAAGAATTCATTCGGAAGTAATCGTGGGTGCATTGAATACTGAATGCATTCGACTCACAGTGGATGACGTTATATTGACGTTGATAACATTCGATCGATGCCAGTCTGCGATAAATTGATACGAACTAATCAAGATGAATTCGTTTCCGATGAAGTGAAAATAACGAAGCGCATACTCCCAACATTATATAAATATCGAAGAAAAACAAAAGTATTTACCTACCTTCTGGCACGAAGGCGAACACGTAATTTTAGATGTTGTAAAAAACAGGATCGAACTTTGGCGTAGCACTGCTTCACAGAACAGCACAGTACACACGGAAATTGCGTAGAAAGAGGGATAAATAATATAACTGCACTAAATTTAGCCGGTGTACGCGATAACACGAGTTCTCTAAACAAAGTAGAGGCGAGAGGCAACGCGCAGTCGACGCGCGCGGAGTCCGCTCGACGAGTGGCGCGGCCGCGAACAACAGCTTGTTGAGTTCACCGTCTCTCGGCTTGTCAACAAACAAAGAGGGCTTGGTCGCGGCGGTTTTGCGCAGGCGCAACGACGCCACACGCACACACCACAACCACGTGTGAATGAACACGTAAACATTCGAGTAGGTATAGATCGAGAGCCGATTTTGCTGCGCCCAATTCTTTCAAAAGCATCTCTACAAACCTGATAGTTCACAGCTTCACACTATTCTTCAGTTTTGCCACCAAACCGTACCTGAAATGAAAGGAACTGCGTAAATACATTTGCGCTTCAACAAAACGGTACGATCACGACAAACGACGGCATGGCACGAGGCATCAAAACAATAACATTTGTGTTATCGCTCGTTCTGATAACGGGAGCTGTAAAAGGCAGTCTAGTATTTTCGACAGATGTTAATAACATGCAACGCAGGTTTTGGACTTGGATTGTCCTACATACGGGTTTTTTTTTATCGAAACAGCCTATAACTTACCTACAGTAGCAAAACTTCAATTTTCAGTTTGGCTTGTTAATCACTGTATCAATCAAGATCGTCCCGTCCGTAGTCATTTTCATAAGTAAAATATTGTAGGTCATAGGAATTGGCCACAGCATGATACGTTCATGTTGAGTAGTATAAATTACATCCTCGATTCCTAAGTGCTATTGGTGCGAGAGCCCACTGCACAAATACCTACGTCATCGAGTACCCCATTAGGCTATCTATAGATCGTTAACCGACATCTAAATATGTAAAAAAAATCAGGTCTGCCAGTTCCGATCCTGCCGGGTCATGGAAATAATTGAAATTTTTTGACGTATTTTTTTTTGTCAAAATTTACCTGAATGAAAGTTCTGGCAACAGTTAAGACTATATCGTGTAAACACGGCGCGCGGCAAGTAGGTATTTACCGCGGTGCGCTCGCTAGTGTGCGTCGACACGCACACAACGACAAGTTCTCTCGAAGCCTTGTGAACTTGCGGAAAAAAGTGCATAACTTAGAATTTGATAAATTTAAGTTTTTTATTATCGAACAGAAGTTGTTGTTGTTGAGAAGGCATGTTTGTTATTTGAATTCCTACTTAAATTGATGTTGATATCTATTGATATTTTAAATAAGGAGTAGGTATTAAATAAATTAAAATATTTACTACTATCTAATACTACAATACAATACAACAATATATAATACTATCAAATAGATCAGAAATAAAAAACTAAATATTTATGTGTATAGGTGAGTGTATTTTATTAACCGACTTCAAAAAAGGAGGTTATCAGTTCGACATGCATATACATAATTATGTAATATAGTTGGAGCTGCAAAATATTTACATTATAATAATCAGTTACGATTTTTACAATTGACACGTCCCAAAAAAAAAACAAAGTTTTATAGGTGTATGTATGTTCGGTTGTATTAAATTTTGTTCACCAATTACTATTTTTTACATTTCGATGTACCACCATTTGTATCTGTGATTTTCCGTGTCATGATCTTTCTTATGTCCCGTATTGCTTCAAGGATATCGATGGGTTCCCTGATTTCCATTTGCCTGTCTTATCTTGAGTCTAAAATTTCATGTGATAAGCAATTAAAGTAAAACCTCTTTAATTTAACTTCCATGTCCAGCCTCGAGGGTTCCGCTGCCCGTATCCAAATGGCCCCACTCTCAGCTCATCGCTATTCCTTGTGCCCAACTTCGCATTGAAGTCTCCCATCACAACGGTGAAGTATGTTTCGGAAGTATGCATGGCTTCGGATATGTCCTCATACATAGCTTCTACTTCATCGTCTGAGTGTGCCGATGTCGGCGCGTATACCTGTATAACCTTCAACGAATACCGTTTGGTTATTCGGAGTACCAGGTACGCTACCCTGGCCGACACACTGTCGACTTTGACCACGTTGTTGACGAGAGACTTGCGGACGAGAAACCCGACACCCCCTTGGGAGAGTTGGTCTCCCTCCCGGTAGAAGAATAAGTTACCGGAATTTAGGATTATCGTGTCCTGTCCCTGTCTTCGGACTTCTGACAATCCCATTACATCCCAGCGTAACTTACCCATCTCCGCCTCTAGCTCGACCATCCTTTCGTCAGCCTTCAGTGTGCGCACGTTATGTGTTGCCAGGGCCAGGGGTCGTCGTTGGGGTTGGTAGCCGGGCGTCTGCCGGGGATTCTTCGCACCCCTTGCCCTGCCGTTACCGTGGCCGCTACCGTAGCCACGGGATAGCAGAGCTGCCGGGGACTGGGGGCCGTTTTTATTTGTGCTTGTCATTAGGGGGGGGGGGTTTGCCATAATCACCACGCTTGGCAGGCGGCTTGGTGATCGCAGTAGGTGAAGATTGATTGCCACCAAGACCGAGGGGAACGCTGCGACCCATTCCCTGGATATTCCCTTAGCCGCCTTCTACGGCACCCACGGGAAGAGATGGGGTGGTCCTATTCGTAACCGGGACCACACGGGACACGGGATACGGGCAGCGGAACCCTCGAGGACAGAGGCTGGCTGACTTCATGGAGAAGGAGGGACTCTTTATGATGAACTCCTTCTACGAGAAGCGGCCATCCAGGAAGTGGACGTGGATAAGTCCCGACGGTTCCACTAAAAATGAGATAGACTTCATCATGACGACCAAGAAGCACATATTCGATGATGTCTCTGTGATCAGCAAGGTGAAAACCGGTAGCGATCACCGTATTGTTAGAGGCACATTGAATATCAATGTTAAGCTCGAAAGGTCACGTCTGGTGAAGTCTACGCTCCGTCCAAATCCTGTCCAAATCCAAAACCCCGAAGGCTTTCAGCTGGAACTCCAAAATCGCTTCCAGTGCCTAGCCGACTGTAACACAGTGGACGAGCTAAACGACGGGTTGGTGGAAACTGTCCAAGCTGTTGGATCGAAATTCTTTAAGACCCAACGCCGAAAGAAGACTCAAAAGCTCTCAGAAAAAACTCTTGAGCTAATGGCCGACCGGAGCGAAATGAAGCTGCAGTCTTCAGTTGATATGTCAGCCTACGGTGAACTCAATAGACGAATCTGGAGTTCCTTGCGACACGACTTGCGTGCTCTTAGTACTTCACGTATTGAGGCCGCAATTGAGCGGAACCAAGGCTCTAAAGTGTTCGCAAAGGATTCGTCTATTGGGCAACACCAAATGACAAAACTGAAGACCGAAAATGGTAGCGTCATTTCATCCAAGCCTGAGATTCTGAGAGAGATCGAGAACTTCTATGGACAGTTATACACCTCGACACGTAAGCCCGCTACTAACACAGCTCAGGACATCAGAGCCAAGTTAGTCCGACACTATACCGAAGATATCCCGGACGTCAGCCTGTACGAGATTAGAATGGCCCTCAAACAGCTTAAAAACAACAAGGCACCAGGTGAAGATGGAATTACGACCGAACTTCTGAGAGCGGGTGGTAGACCGGTACTTTTAGTCCTCCAGAAGTTATTTAATTCTGTCATCCTTGAAGGTATAACGCCAGAGGCATGGCACAAGAGCGTGGTGGTGCTCTTCTTCAAAAAAGGCGATAACACCTTATTGAAGAACTATAGGCCCATCTCGCTCTTGAGTCATGTGTATAAGCTGTTTTCGAGAGTCATTACGAATCGTCTCGCACGCAGGTTTGATGAATTCCAGCCTCCCGAACAAGCCGGTTTCCGAAAAGGCTTTAGCACCATAGACCACATCCATACGCTGCGCCAGATTATACAGAAGACCGAAGAGTATAATCGGCCGTTATGCCTAGCGTTTGTGGACTATGAGAAAGCCTTCGATTCAATCGAGACTTGGGCGGTGCTGCAGTCCTTGCAGCGATGCCAAATTGACTATAGGTATATCGAAGTTTTGAAGTGTTTGTACAGTAAGGCCACTATGTCAGTCCGACTACAGGACCAGAGTACGGAACAAATTCCATTGCAAAGAGGCGTGAGACAGGGAGACGTTATTTCTCCGAAACTGTTCACAAACGCATTGGAGGATGTTTTCAAGCTCTTGGAGTGGAAAAGATCTGGCATCAACATAAATGGCGAGTACATCACTAACCTTCGTTTTGCCGATGATATAGTCATAATGGCGGAATCGCTCGAGGACCTTAGCACCATGCTCAACGACCTCAGTAGAGTCTCCCAGCAGGTTGGTCTTAAGATGAATATGGACAAGACAAAGATCATGTCTAATGCTCATGTTCCACCTATACCGGTAATTGTTGGGAACGATACTCTCGAAGTTGTCGACAAGTATGTCTACCTAGGACAGATTGTCCAATTAGGTAGGTCCAACTTCGACAAAGAGGTGGCGCGAAGAATCCAACTCGGCTGGGCAGCGTTCGGGAAGCTTCGTCCTATCTTTTCGTCCAAAATACCGCAGAGCCTGAAAACGAAAGTTTTCAATCAGTGTGTGTTGCCAGTGATGACTTATGGAACTGAGACATGGTCTCTTACTGTTGGCCTCATTAGTAAGCTCAAAGTCGCGCAGCGAGCTATGGAGCGAGCTATGCTCGGTGTTTCCCTGCGAGATAAGCTCCGGAACGAGGAGATCCGCAGGAGAACTAAAGTGACCGATATAGCTCTTAGAGTTAGTAAGTTGAAGTGGCAATGGGCAGGCCACATCGCTCGTAGAACTGACAACCGATGGGGAAGAAAGGTTCTCGAGTGGCGACCACGAACCGGAAGACGCAGCGTAGGCCGGCCCCCCACTCGGTGGACCGACGACCTGGTGAAAGCCGCGGGGAGCCGATGGATGCAGGAGGCGAGCAGCCGCTCAAGGTGGCGTGCTCTGGGGGAGGCCTATGTTCAGCAGTGGACGTCTTCAGGCTGTTGATGATGATGATGTCCAGCCAAAATTGCTCAACTGCCTCTATGTACTCAATCTTCATGTCCACTTCGGTCCAAACTGCTAATATACACATTTTTCGTTTTGTGATGTGTAACTGTCCCTGAATCTGGTAATATCAATCATGATTCTTATTTATTTCTACATTTCCATCTTTGTCTATTTTCCAGAAATTTATTTTTTTAACTTTTATTCCGTCATCTACGCTTATGTCTCTTGCACTCCAACCAAGTGGCGATCTTCTTCAGACAATGTTATATTTTTCATATGTTCTATTTTTTCGCTTTACGCTTTCCCATTATCGCTAATACATAAATATTAGTATTATTTTAATATAAGATATATAAACAACTAACACAAAAAAGTAAAAGTCACAAAACTGAACTTACCTTATTTACGCGTTTGCAGCTGAATATTCGTACACAATAGATCGCGATCGAGTGTTCTCAACGCATCGCTCCGCAAATCGACGTGACCTCGCTCTGAGCTCCGGTGGTCGACTGAATTTCCGAGCGCATACGCAGTGTTGCCAACGGTTTAACTAGCTCTCCACCAGATTCAACTTCTAAAACCACCAGAAAACCACTAACAAAAACGGCCCTATTTTCGATTTCACTAAATTTTCCACTAAACTAATTTTCATTCGTTTTTTAAAAAATTTTCAATCACACCCTGAGAGAATTTGGCAAAATAAATTTAGGAAGAGCTCAAATGCTTTTGTGTTGAGCTTGACCACAAACCCCCTGAATCTGTCACAGCTCAGAAATATAAGTGTTTGAAACAATTTACTCCTTTCCCGTAATTTTTATCAAAATCTAAACTTTACGCTTACCTACATTAGAGCCTATGAGGACTTTGAGCTTAGATTATCAACCGTATTCACAAAAATAACTTTGCTAGGCCATTTTCACACTATGTTGCGCTAAATGCGGCTCTACGATGGGGTAATTTGAGCTACTCTGTTCAAACTAGACTAAAACTACACTATTTGACAACAACAATGCCATGGAATTCCACCGCCATATTACCAACTAGCTGACCCGCCCCGGCTTCGCACGTGTCAATTAGTTTTACGCTTTATATCAGTCTAAAGAAAGAGAGAAGGAAAAATATAAAGAAAAAGGATGAATGGATGAAACGGCGCCTTCACCTTCATTCCTTCTCTTTCCCATAGTATAGGAAATGGGTAGGAGTGGCTTTGGACCTAATACTGAAGACTGCATGCATTGGCGTATCTAGGAATATTTTCCAGGGGGGGCCGGGCCGGGTATTAACTATATTAATATATGTAAATGTAATGGCTTTAAGGCCTCTAGGTTTGTATAGGTCGTAGCATTTTAATCTGATCTCTTTGATCTGATAATAAACACGTTACCTATTGTAGAAAATAGGTGGTTCAGATACTACCTAAAATGAATGCGCAGCGAGCGCGAAAATTTACCTAATCAGTGCTATAGAACTATAATTATGTAGAAATTAAGGGCACTGTAACACAAGGCATAAAGTAATTTAAAAAGCGCAAGCAGGGCGAGCGCGAAGATTTTCAATCATAGGCAGTTAGCCTGACAGATTTTGGTACAATCATTTTAGGAAGAACTCAGATACTTTTGGTTCAAGCTTGCGCCCCTTAGCCCTCTAAATCCAGCACTGCTCAGATTTTTTTTAAACAATTTTACTCGTTAGTTATTCCGTAATTTTTACAAAATTGAAACTACTCTTACATGTTAATCTAATTTTTTCTTTGGTCTGATAATAAACCTCTTACCCATTGTAAACAAATTAACAAGACAATAAAAATAATGCGCGAACGCAGCGAGCGCGAAAAAACATAATCAGCACTGGCGGACTGATCGGACTGTAATATGTAGATATTAACGCCATTGCAACAGAAGGCATAAAGTAACACACACTTAAAAACCGCGAGCGGAGCGAGCGTGAAAATTTTTCAATAAATACCCTGACAGATTTTTACAAAATAATTTTAAGAAGAACGATTAAAGATTTCAATAATTTGAATCGCGAAAGTTAATACCTAATTTTAAATAAAACAACGTCTAATGAAAAATTTTAGTCTGCAACTTCGTCATCGTTGGTTTCAGATTGATACGATTCTTAGTACCGATTTCTTTGTTTGATTAGAACTACTAAACCACTAGAAAAAACCACCAGCCACTAAACGCAATTTTTCGCCACTAAACGAAGGGTCGAAACCACCAGTTCTAGTGGTAAAACCACTAAGGTGGCAACACTGCGCATACGTCGCGTATATATTCGACAACGCGCGTCCATAGAAATAATGTATGGAGAATTTGAGACGAGTTTTTAGGAAATTCATAGTTAAATTACCAGACATTATTTTGCAAATGTAAAAAATACATACAAAGCTTTAGATATTAGAGATTAATATTATTTCAAGTTTGTATGGAAGTTCGTTTGTTTATAATACAAAATCAGTTAAACGCCAGCATGCCATTTTGGGCTTTTTGGTGTAACTTTACGATTTTTTTAAAACAAAGTGTTACATCATTATTTATTTTTGTTAAATAGAAAAGGTTAACTGATTCATTGTGCTATTTGTCATATTTTTTTTGTGTCAACTATCATAATAGTACTGATGGTATCGTTATAACCATGACTACAGTTTTGATTGATTTCACTCGATGCAGTCTTAACCATTGATTAGTTATGTAAAAAAAAAATGGTCTACCATTGCGCACCCTGCCGGAAGTACCTGGCAGACCCCTAAGAATGTGCCCTTCACACCCTTTACCTACCTCAGCGAATACCCGATGAAACCTACGCCTTATAATAGCCAATGTGACCCTGATAATAGATTAAAAGGTCTGCCAGGTCTAAACTTGGCGAAACTTAGTATTCAAGGCATTTGAAATTGGTGGAGGTGGATTATTTCCATGACCCGGCAGGATCGGAACTGGCATACCTGTTTTTTTAACATGTTTAAGTGTCGGTTGACGATCTAAAGATAGCTTATTGGGGTACTCGATGACGTAGGTTTTTTTTGCAGTGGGCTCTCGCACCATATACATCTTTCAAATAATATTTGTCTTAGCAAAATAACTGTGTTTACTACTCTGGCAACGGATCTACATTCTACATACAATATATAGGGCTATGTCTATAACTATCTAAAAGAGATCCTGTAGCAGGAATATCTGTTATGTTTCCTAAGATCCTGTGATCTTCACAAACATACAGTTATTCCTCTAAGGTTACAAACGATTTTTTTGCTTTTATGTAAGCCATCTTGTCTGCTATCTGGGGATCTAATCCGAATTCCAGACATTCGTAAAGTGAATAAACCCTTTCTTCATTTACATAATCTAATCCATAATGGATATTTATTTGAATATCGCTAAATTGAGTAAAGCTTTTATGATACAAAATGAATAAATAGGTAGGTGATGCAAATATGTACAGACCTACATTCAAAACGTCAGAGTCCCTACTTTGACGTTTTGAATGTATATAGTGGGTTGTCTAGTCTTTTTGGACCTTTTTCCCTAAAAAGGACAACCCACCATAATACTGAAACACCAACACTGTTAGTTTGTCATCACAAAATCACAAACAGGTCTCTCAGAAGTCCCTGAACGTGATTAATGACAATGAAACTCCACTCACAACTCACAAGGGAGTACTCAACCTAAGGTCCGCACGCACTATAACTACTTTGTCGCATTATAATAGTTTGTTGTTTCTTATTAGGCTGAAGGAAATGTAAAAATATTCAAATGTGACAGGGTAGCAGTGAGTTGATTGTAAGCAATGATCTTGGCACGCGATACAAAAATAACGCAAAGCCGTGAACCTGAAGATGTATGGATACCTACTCATATTTATATCAAAAAATCTCAGTACGAATGTGGGGGCGGAGCGACTGTGACCACGTTTACGTGTTAATAAGACACAATACACTAAAGTAGATAGGTGGGTGAAACAAACACTAAATAATTGATTGGGAACTTTCCAAATTGCCATTTGGACTATAGGTACCTAATGCTGCGCCCACATTGTCGGCGATGTATGTATTTGTAACATTCGCCGGCGCCCACTATGCGGGCTACGGCGAATGTTCGCCGTAGCCCGTATAATGTGGGCACTCTGTGAGAGAGTTTACAGAGATTTTTAGGTACTTACTTATATAGTAAGTTAGTAAGCTCAAAGTCGCGCAACGAACTATGTAGAGAGCTATGCTCGGTGTTTCCCTGCGAGATAAGATCCGAAATGAGGAGATCCGCATGAGAACTAAAGTGATATAGTTTTTAGAACTAGCAAGTTGAAATGGCACTAGGCAAGCAGGCTACATCACTCGTAAAACTGAAAACCGATGGGGAAGAAAGGTTCTCAAGTGGCTACCACGAACCGGAAGACGCAGCGTAGGCCGGCCCCCCACTAGGTGGACTCACGATCAGGTAAAAACCGCGGACGCCGATGGATGCAGGAGGCGAGCAGCCGCTCAAACTTACATAGTAGGTACCTTATTGACTTAATAAATGAAATCGTGTATATACCACCCGTAGTACATTAAACCTCTTTGCTTTCACCACAGTTTTTAGATTTTTTTTAGAGATTAGAATATTTAATTGGAATATATTCTTAGCAACTGCAGCCGTTCACCCATTCTTATTTCTCCTACAAAACAAACCCTAAAAGTCTTAAAGCATGCCAAATATTGCCGCTTAGTCAACGACACGCACCGCAGATATTTGGTTTGGTTGAGTGGCGACCGTTTCCAATAAATTTAATCACAGTCATCAGAGCCGAGATTCGAGTGGTCGCGGACGTAGCGTGTTGGTTGCCGAATGTGTATTGTGTACGTATAGTCTCACAATCACAGGCAACAATTACAATTATTATTTTCAAGGCAATTGGATTGATGGATTGAGCCTTTGTTGCTTCATGTGAGCCCTTTTTAGTGTATTTCATCATGAAAATATGGGTCTTGAATGTTCGTATTCATATCACCAGTAAAATGAGCAAAGTGACTCATATCGTAAGACATCAAACTCGTGGGAATAACAAACATTGATCTCCAATGTTCGTTCATTCAAGGTGTGAATATTTCAGTGATCTCAATAGGTCGGTCATGCATAAACTGCACCTTGTAAAGGTGACATCACTTAATCTATTTTAAAAAGTCGTATAACACAAATACTGATTTCGTATCACAAAGCCCTTGTTAACTTTTCAATATTTTCAAGTAATCTTTAGCACAATGTGAATATATTGACACCACCACTTACATCTCATAGTTTTTACTGTTTTTATTTTAGCAGTCTTTGTATGTTTATATTTACGTACCCAACCCACCTATATGTTTCACCGTAGCACTAGGTAATCGTCCGATTTTGAATGAGGTTACAGAATAGATATATATGATGTATATGTTATTATGTAATATGTTATTATGGTCGGAGTGAGGCTACATTATTATGTTTTGGGATCCATCATAATTATCTTAATCGGGTTCCAGTTTATCTTGGTTAATTTTATCGCAGGTCACCAACTTACAAATCTCATCTACAGATCTTTTTCAGCAAGTAAGTACAGTTATGTTTATAAAGTTCACAGCCTCGCCACCATTCATGTAAACAACTCATTAGCAGCACATTATTATTTGCACACACTATTATGATATTACCTACTTATGCAGCAAATTTTTTAGCATCGAATTAGAAAATATAATTTGAAAAGAAGACAGTGAAATCACGACTTCATTTTTGTACGAAACGTGTTTGTAGTCGATCTTAGCTATTAACATCGTCCAAGTAAATACTAACTACTTGGTGTAGGTACATGCATTGGTGCTATAAGATCAGAAGAGACAAATTATTAATTAAATAAACGAATAACTAATGATGATAATGACAAATAATAATGTTTATAATTATGCTGAATATTTTGATGGCAATTATTGTAGACAATTTATGGAATAAGTTTTTAAGTAAGTACCTAGGTACTGTCCTCCTCTCAGCTAATAATAATATTGTAGTACCGAACAGGGTCCATAATGATGTCTATTCTTAACTACACTATCTGATGTAACAT
Organism: Ennomos quercinarius; assembly: GCA_910589525.2. Lineage (NCBI taxonomy): Eukaryota > Metazoa > Arthropoda > Insecta > Lepidoptera > Geometridae > Ennomos > Ennomos quercinarius. The sequence goes on from OU342502.1 coordinate 3,324,517, forward strand.
GGAACGCAATAAACATTTGAATTTGAATTTGAATTTGATACCAACAGCATTAGGCTTTTAAACAAATTACCTACCTATCTGAATTGTGATATAGTCAAAACAATTAATGATTTCAGAATGGTGTGCAATGCAGCACAAGAAGTTGTGCGACGGGGTTGCACGACTTAATTCCCCCATCCCCTTTTTGCCATCGTACAACTAGACGCACGGAAACACGGCGTCCGTATAATATGGTAGAAATTCCTAGAATATGTACAAAGCGTTCTGATTCCTCGTTTATAATTCGGACAGCAAAGGAATGGAATACCTTATCAGCGTCATTATTTCCTGACAAATATAGTCTGGGAGTTTTTAACGCTAGAGTGAACCGGTATCTTCAAGGCAAGCATGCTCCATCGTCGACCGCATCGTCGCTTACCATCAGGTAAGACCGTGGTCTAGTACCTATAGTATTATATTATCTGTGCCGTGGTCAAAATGTTAGCCTATCGTTGATAAAAAAAAACAACCACGATGAAGACGTTGAGATTTTAGAATGTTTTTTTTAAATCTGACATGACTGACAGATTTAATTTAAGTACAGAGTTTTAACCACAGAATTCCCACTAGTAGAAATCTATTTCGCGTGGCCGCCTAGTTGTTTCTTGCTCCCACACGACGTGCTGCCTGAATAAGAACGTCTCCCAAAATTTTGGGTAGATAATCGGCGATTTCGTTAGCTCTATCTATAGAGTAATTTACCTTGATACCTAGAATTTATGTTTTACCAGTGTTCACTGCTTCTTTATTGTAAAAACTAAAATGTAAGGTCAGATGGGGTAAGTGAAACGAAGGAGTACCTAAGTGAAACCCTATCGTAATCAATAAATCACGCAGTTTAGCTCTATGCTATGTGGCAAAATGGTTTCAATGCTCTAGCACACGCGTCACAGAATCTTTCTGCTAGGTCATAAAATAAAAAGAAATCAGCTATCTTTAAGTTTACAAAACACATGTCGGCTGATGGCATGAAGCAATTTAATAGTTTTTATGTACATTTTTACACGAAAATAATTCATGAAACGGCGCGTAATGTGGGGTTAGTATTTGCAGTCACAGACGACACAGGTAATAAGATCAATCAAATACCTACTACATTACAAATGACATTGTAAATGTCCCATGGGCGAAAATCACGTATTTCACATCAACAGCTGGAAAACATCTAGTGCTGAACACAGGCATGCCCATAAAACGCCATTTTAGACGCTGATTATAGGGAGCTTTGCCATAACCACCTCGCTTAGCAAGTAGCTTGTCATCGCAGAAGATTATAATGTACCAGGGAGAATGCTACTGCCCATTCTCTGGATAGTCCCTTAGTCTGCTCTTATACGGCACCCAAAGAAAGAGATGGAGATTCTCAGATTTCTGCGCTAATGAAGTGATACCTGGCAGCTATTATTATATAAGTAGGTACCTAATATAATGACTGCGGGTAACAGATAATAAAAACAAAACTGTCAATATAGTCAACTGCTAAATAGTCAAACGCCAATGTCAACCTACCGTCAGAATATTGAATCGGAACGTTTCTGTCAAAACCGTGAACCATTTTTGAAGTGATGTTTCATTCACGCAAATTGAGTTTTCAAAAATTATTTTCTTGAAAAGTATTTATTGCCGTCATTTGCCATGCCAGATTTAGGCTTTCTATGTGTAAAAAAAAATTAGCGTCCTAGCAGAATTCACAAAGTGGATAGATGTGCAAGTATGTTTCACTTACCCCACCTGACCTTAAATATAAAATGATATATTTTACTAAGTTAAATCAAGCAAATAATTAGCTAATATACCTACAAAAGGTTTTTTCCCAACTTATAAACATTTGCAAATCAACATTGTACCTAGCTGGTTTTATGGGAAATTAAAAATCATAAACTGGCAGTACCTTGACAATTAAATTTTTTGGTTAGGTATGGTTATTTTATCCATTAATTAATCATTTAGCTGTTTTTCTGTTTAGCTGAGGACTTGTTATTACATGAAATGTAACGCTACATTTATAAGTTTCACAATAAACACTTCTAAAAAGGGAAAATAGACAAAATAATGGCTACTTACTTGTGAAATGTAATTCCTTCATATTTACGCCTCAGTGCGACTTCTGTTGCTTAAAATGCTGCAACCACCCACTGCACACACATTATTTCTCAAATATTTATTGCCTAGATCACGATTTAAATAGGATTATTTCACAAAAACCAACAATTTCAAAAAATTGTTAACCTGTTTGGCTTAGATCAAACGAAGCCAAATAAAAAAACCCGGTAACGGTGACAAGGACCAAAGATATTACGTTCGTCTTTTTTTTGCTTAGTACCGAATGTATAGCGCTCTCCTTGTTGTCCATGAATGACGTCATATACTACGCTTCTACTCGTACATATTCAAAGGTTTTAACTTACGTTGCGAGAGTTCAATAGTTCAATGACCTTTTAAATCGCAGACCTCCACAATTGTATCAAACACTTAAACAAGTCCAGACAATAACGCAACGGGCTCAACTGAAATTATTGCATAACAGTTCAACAATACTTTGAATCGGAAGGCAGCCATCATGTCAATTTGGATACCTTGACCTGGCTATACTGGGTTGGGACCATAATTCACAGTAGGCAACCAGATTATCTTGATATAGATCTAGTGATATCTGGTCCTGGACAGGACTGGGATAGTAGGATCTCTCTCTTACCCACGGCAGTCCATGTGATTGTCGGCCATAATATGTTTTGATTTGTTCTTTCACATTAGGAAATACGAATTGGTTTATGCCAGATTTGAGCGATATTCTACCTAGATACAGCTTAATTTGGATGCGAGATAAAGAAATAATTAGATATTAGTTAAATAAACAAATAATGAATGAAACAATGATGGATATGGTTTAGAGATTATAGGGATTACATTACTTTAAATGCTGGTTTTGTAAACTTTACAATTTACAAAAACAGCCTCAAGGATTTTTAGTGCTTTGGTGAAACTCTAAATCCGACAGAAAAATTGGCCTTTCGTGCACTATCCACTGCCTTGTCTATTTTTGCATCGCCTACACAGGCGGAGCATCCATTCAAAGTAGCTTTCACCAGCTGTGTATCTAAAAGTAAGTATTTAAACCTGGTTACAGGACTACCATACCACAATTATCTTCTGAATGATGTACCTAAAGTCTTTGAAGGTTATTTGAGCATCTTGGCATGTTTTAGTAGTAATGGACTGTCCGCAAAGTAAATCTGGTCCTTGACATGGCTTCCGTGCAATCTAAGTGGGGCTGCGGTTAAAATTAGACCCGCAGCGTAAACTAAATAGAGTCTAAGCGTTGAGGTAATAAAATACTTTATAAGCTCACTGTTGTTCTTTGTGGTTTGTTGATGATATTATTATATTAAGCTCACGGCGGACGAACACGGTCCTTGCCCCAGTTGTCTGTTGGACTGTCGGTGTCGGTATCATGATGGTTCCGAATTTGTGATCATATTTCGCTCTTGTCATTGATAAGGGTTTCATTGAAAAAAGTTTGAGATTGGCTATCTCTTTCGTAGAAAGTATGTACCTACATACTCCCAATATTACATCACTCTCACAGTTATTTCATCTTACATCACAGTGGAAATCCTGTCTCTATACAGGATTAAAAACATTGATTTACTTGTTCATGCATTTGTTTAGTCGGATTGATCTCATTAGTCATGAAAATGCATTTTAAAGATCTTTATCAAAAAAAGTTTACATAGATACAGGATTCTTGACAACACATTCAGTATACGGTCATTTATTTTGCCATTACCTAATTCTGGATTCTGATTGGCAATACAAGAAATCTTTTAGACATTTAAAACTACCCCATTTCTTCAAACCGGAAGGTGCAATTGTAGCAGTCCACCTTGACCTCACAGCACAGCAGTGGAACAATCTGATGGCATACTAGCTTCGTGTCAGCAGCGATTACTGATCGTTAGGTATATGCTGCTTGTAATCATATCGATCTACCTGAAGTAGCCATGCTAGTTAGTGGGTAATGGAGGAACGCAAATGGCTAATGTTATTACTGGTAGATTAGATATAATCTAGCATAGAAATGAATGAAAACATGGTAGATATGAGTTAATATGAGTTGACCAGACTCTACAGATAGCAGGGGCAAGGAATGCGTCTGTAGTCTGTACGTCCATGCTAGCACTCTTACACTCCCTGCCTCTGATCTCTAACTCCATAATTTTAGAGCTAGCTAGGGCCATACCATCGCCATTTAGTGCAATTCTAAAATTGAAAACAGTAAACTACAGTGCAAACTGTATTGTAACCATTCGCTTTATGTCTTCAATTCTCTAAACCTATATATATACTTAAACTAGCATGCGAGACAAACAAAGGATATGACACAAATAATAGGTACATACCTAGTTCTATCTACATCAAGATTACATATATGTTTCCTTTCCGCTTATGTCTGCAATGTTACGTAAATGTTAGCCGTCTGACTCACAAGACAGGTTCAAAAGCCAGACAGATCCTGTACAAATCCCTTTGCTGCTACCCAGAGACAATAACCGGATAAATAAAGCCAATTAGGCTGAATTTACTGTCTGTCTGTTGTTATGACGCCGAAGGTTTGAATTGGATTGCACGTTGGCAAGGCCCAATATTCACGCTTCATTTATACGTAGAAAAAACCCATTACTTATTCCTCAATTTGTGGTAGAAGGTATTCGGTAATGTACACCACATTAGGCAAATGCAATAGCAAATTTTGTATTTTGTTAACTCCTAAATAAAACCGAGATTCCGATGATATTTTGAATTTTGATTACATCTAACATTGAAGTTTAACACACATTAGAAACCCTTGGACATCAAGACATCATTTGACATTTCCCTACTTCCAAAAACAGCTTTTATAAAAGTGATAAAGGACTTTTCTATTTGGTAATATCACAGGCCTAGAATTTTTTCGTTACTGTAATATGTGGACGTGTGGATGAGATGTACATATTCACAAAGGAAATATTTCTAAAGCTTGCACTTCACTAGATTCTCAATACTCTGTAGCTGCATGTTCCCAGGCATGGTAGAATGCATTGATTGCATTGTTGTTTACTAAATAAAGGAATAAATAAATTCGATCATGAAAATAATCATGATTCTGCTTCTATCTAACTTTAGTATGTGCCAAGGCCAATATATTTCAGCCTTTATACAATAACCCAACATTGCACCTCAAGTGTAGGTATGTTATTATAATGTATAGTTAGTAAACTGAGAGAGTTCAGGTTGAATGAGCTAAATGAAAATGATACGGCGGGGTTTACTCCGCTATTCGAGGGTGCAGGGTCATTGACACATTGTCTTTCTACGTTTTATATTATGTACTTACGTTTATAGTAAGTATTTTTATAAACCTAAACTTACTTGATTAAAACTAAAAAGTAACAGTGTTAATAACAATATGTTACTTTTAATTGTAATCAAGTAAAGCATACCTAATTTAAGTAGGTGCTTAGCTAAAAAAAAATCTTACGTAAACAAAATCAGAGGCAACGCTAGAAGCCAATAGAAAAACTGATATAGGTAGGTATACTAATTTTTTTTTCTAAATGAGCGGGTTCGATTATTGGCTAGAACTATTGGTTTTCAAAAATCCCATGATGCATGCAGTTTTAGTTTCCATCAAAATCGAGCCGAGACTCCTCTGAGTACCTACTTTTTTGCTATTTCTCATAGTTTCAGAATTGGCCAACCACACCCACTTGAAAAAATCACATGTATCTATTCTGTGCCTATACAACGATTACGAAGTGCCAAACATAGGTACGATATTTCTCGTTCTGCCACTGTACGACCCCAAAACACAGAAGACCAGCCTTGAATAGCAAATTGCCACCACTTCTCCAGTCCTTCAGCCTACCGGCCTGCACTTCATTCTGAATTCAGTATACATATATGCTCGAGCATGCAAAATATGTTAGGCAAAGCGGTCGTTTGGAGCAGTCGGAACAATCGCTCGACCGGGTAAAAAGTAGGCCGTGTCGAGTGATTTCGAGCACCACAAAACTACAATCAGGCGCGGGCGTAGCCAGGTATTATCGGGCTTCCAGGAAAATGCATTATCTGCGGTTCTCACGGGTGTTTGCAGTAGACACAGATTAGCGATATAACAATAAACATTCCATTTATTGTTACTATATTAGCTAAAGATTGGTTTGTTACCTATAAAAGGCAAACTGATGAACTAAACCAAACGATATCGGCTAATTCCATACTACACTCTTTCAGAAAATAATGATCCAGTTGGTGAACTATTTATATCGTACAACAAGACTCCTACCAGCCTACCACCATACCTTCACTTTTATTTTGGCTGTCATAATCATCATTACCGGCCTCTTATTCCCATTGCTGGGCATAGGGACTCTACCCGATCTATTACCAGTCGCATCCAAGCGCTTCCCGCTTCTTTTTATACTACAGTTTATCGTTTGGCTCCACCAATATCCAAAACTATGCCCCCTAATCCAAATCCTCATTACGCCCACCCCACGTAAATCAGGGGCTGGTATCGGTCACTACTGCGGTGCTAGCTTGGCACTTGGCCTTTTTCCATATCGGGTTTTCAGTTTCAGTCGACACGAAATATACGATAATAATGGGGAAGTTTATTTATAAGGTTTTGTTGGTGAAACACGCACATTGTATGGTTTGTTTTCACTGTACTTGAATGTTTGATTAGGTTGGTATTGGTACCAAAAGGTGTTATAATAATAACAAGGCCATTGTGATATGATATGACCCGTGATTTGCTTTGTTCGAAGTTGAACTTTGGAGTAACGTATCATTTACCTCTACCATAGTTCTCTCCACCGCGTAGGCCAGCCCCCACTAGGTGGACCGACGATCTGGTGAAAACCGCGGAGAGCCGATGGATGCAGGAGGCCAGCAGCCGCTCAAAGTGGCACTCACTGGAGTAGGCCTATGTTCAGCAGTGGACGTCTACAGGCGATGATGATGATGATGATAGTTCTCCCTGTGAAACCATATACATTCAGGATGAAGGAGACGGAGAGTGTAGATTTCGAATCGAAATGTTTTCGATAGTTTAGGAAACGGGGTACTGTTCTAATCTAACGCATACATGGGATACGGCTCCAGGTACCTCCTAATCAAGTAATCAGGTACCCTTTTTCACAAACCTTTACCTGACATTATTTTTTCCGAGTAAATCAACAAGGCTGCGGTCTACCTACCTATATAACGTAGCTATAGGTATGTGACATGCTGCTGTCACATTTCACACCCCCGCATGGGCCGCACGCGTATGTTGCCCTTTTGGGGAATAAACTCACCCACGCGGTGGTCATTGTTTAAAGACGTTACTTAATTAAATTGCATAGCGTCAAAATAAACGCTTAACCTAAAATCTAGCGTTTATTAATCATCTGGAGAAGCGAAAAATAAATAATAACGATCACATAGGCACCTACAGTACATAAGAAAATCCTGGATCTAATATACATACTTAAAATTTTAGGATTCCCTGTATCTTAGGGACCCGGGATTGTATTATGTTTAGGCAATAGGTACTTTTATGACAACTTTAAAAAAAGTTTAGTGTAAAAATCAGAATTATTCTAAGTTTAAATGAAACAAGAATATCTAGCCGACACGCGAAGGTCATGCCTGAGTCAATCTATTTGCTCATGTTAATGAAAACTCAGATGACCTTAGAAACTTTTCCTCTTTTTGAAACCGAATAAAATGGGCCTAAAATGCATCTAATAAAATATTTTTGATTACCGAAAAGCAGTTAAGGGAGCTAGCTGAATAGGCATCAACACACCCCCTGCGACACCAACCACGCGATCACCAAGATGCCTGCCAAGCTAGGGATTAATGCAAACTCAATTAGAAAGTTAGTTATTATTATTACGAATATTATCCAAAGATTTTTAAATTCCCATTGCTTGTTATCCATGGAATTAAGTAAGTATTTACTGTACCATTGGCATTATTTTAAATCCAGTAGATTATCAAACAAAATATTGCCTTGCCATGCCTATATCGAAATTAATTTGTTTGGTTATAAAAATGTACAGAACAATAAAATAAAAAAGAGTGAAATCTATTAATAGGACGTTGATCACGGTTGATCTACCATTTATCTCTCGCAGACTTCAATCTATTATCAGATTATCACCTGCCCTTTTGTTTCAGAATCACCTTTTATGATAGTTCTTGTGTCCAAAGTAAACATTAATAATTTTATTGTATAGTAGGCACTTATACTATAAAATTGTTTATATAATACAGTATCATCTGTATATAAGTTACTGAAACGTCTATGATAAGTTCGGTCAATTGAACTACTGAGATTTATTAGCATCACTTAGGGTGGATTTAACCAAACATAGATTTATGCGCGAGTAACTATATACCAGAATAACTCTATTCCACGATCTTAAACTGGAATAATTCATTAGTCGTTTTACCATGCAATACAAAGTATAGCTATGCTTATACGCGAATAGCGGAATGAACGATGAACGAAACTATTACCCAGCTAACAGTTATTGTTCTACAACGCCACGGTATTCAAGCTTATGTCATATCAACTCAACTTTGTCGTATTATAGTGCAGGTAAGTAAAAATTGGAATTATATGGCGCGCTACCGCCATTAAACTATTCTCGTATTATATATATATAGTTATTATTCTCGAATAGGCTTGAGTGTAGATGGTAAAATGTGAAATTGGTTTACTCTCGGATAACTGGCGATTTATTCTAAGTATAACCCTTACTCTCGTTTGGTCGAATCCACCTTATGGTATAGTTCAATGAAAAAGGCCACCGTCCTTCCTTGTTCTTTCTGACTGTATTTCTGTATTTCTGGGTTGTCTGGAAGGCAATAAGATCGTACCCGAGACCGAAGTATTAGTAGGTAGGTAAGTAGGTATATGGACGTAGTAAGTACCTGCAATATACCTAGGTACCTACTACCTACGTAGCTTTATGGAGGTAAATCGATAACAGCCAACGGCGTCAAGTCACGTCAAACACGATGGTGTCGCTGATAGGGTGGGAACCAAACCATTGAGTGATTTTAATGGCACTAGGTATGTTCTGTCTAGCCAGCATTAGTTTTATCAAAATGGGTTAGCTCAACATATTTTATATAGCGTAGATCAGCAAACTTGTATGTTGTAAGTAATAATTATACAAGTTTATGGGATGGTTTTATTACTTTAAATTACTTTTACTCCGAAACATGGCAACCAAGGAGATACCAAACTTAACAAAAATTTTATTTCAATTTTGTACTGGCGTGCAAATAGGAAGCTGTTTATTGGAAAAAAAGTAACAATATGGTAGGAAAAATTATTTTCAACTAAATAGTTGTTTGTATTAATTTCCGCGCATTATTTGAGAAAAGCACATTATTTGCGCTCTGGGGGAGGCCTATGTTCAGCAGTGGACGTCTTCAGGCTGTTGATGATGATGATGATGATTTGAGAAACCTTGACCTTGATTTGACAAGCCTTGGCCACAACTAGGCATTGATGCACTTACGTATGTGTGCCTCGGCCCACATTTACACGTTCGTCCATCAATGCCTCTGTTGCGGGCCGCTGCAGTAATATACTATGTTTCAAATCTATAATATATCTCAAAGTAGAGCTCCCAGCTATATGCCAGCTCTATTAGGACAATAATATTAGTACCTATCATCTCAAAAATATACAAAACAATGTTTCATTTGATTTGATGATTTTATTCTAACTGACAACGAATGGGGATGCATATTGTGAGGCGACCACAAACCGGAAGACCCAGCGTAGGCCGGCCCTCTAGTTGGCGGACCGACGATTTAGTGAAAACCGTGGGGAGCTGATAGACGCAGGAGGCAAGCAGCCGCTCAAAGTGGCGCTCTAGTTCAGTGTCCCCAGGCTGTTTATTAACCATGATGATGATGATGATGATGATGATGATGATGATAATGATTCTAATTTATCCAAGACCATGTAGGTATGCGCATTTATTATTTACACATAAAATATGTCAATACTTAAATGGTTTTCTAATGCCAATGCCAAGTAATACTTGGATGGACTCCGACATTACACGCTAATATTCAGATCGAAGTTTACAAAAAGCTAATAGCAGTCTGAAAAAGCATTGGGGTTTTGTACATGTACAATTGTACGATCGTGCTCCGAAGACCCGTATTTCAGGTGGGCCTTAGCCACAGATGAATTAATAGTACAAGTACCACAGTCTCATAAGATTAACGTCCTATGCGTATTATAATCACAATAAATCAATTACCCACCTCAAACAAAATATATTAATACCAATCAAAGTTTATTAAATTGGGGAGGACATTTATTAGTTAGAAAATAGCACTATACCTATGCCAAATTTACTCAAATCTATTATTTGAATAGAGACAGATTCTACGCGGAGTTGGAAATAATATGATGTTTAGGTACTACATTTAAAAGCCGGAGGCCCGAGCGCTACATTCTTACCTCCTGAACCACTGCATTTTCCAAATAGTTGTTTTGTATGTTTTTTGGCAAATGAAATGAAGCTTACTCATCCAATGATGATGACTCCGTTAACCCAGGAAATGCTTGCATTATTTCAGTATGAGACACTTGGCTAGATACCTATTTAAAATATTTAAAACGATGCCTGGTGTGATATTATTTGTACAGCATTATAAAATAGAGATCTGTGTTCCTTTCTTTAGAACTAGAACGGTTCAGAAAAGTATGTACAACTGGGTTTTATTTCGTAGGTCCTCAAATGTATTCGGCTCACCAATCCATAAATTAGAAAAAATATAATCCAATAGTTTAATAAATATAAAATGAATAAATGAACTTTTATTTCAGGTTGTTCACCCATAGTGTTAGTACATTCGAACAAAAAAAGTATAGAATAGTTCAGAGAATAACACAAAATATTTCAAGCAATAAACTGAGATATCAAAATGAAGTTGTTTTTGGAGTGAATACCAATTAAAAAAGATCTCACCTCACTGTGAGGTGAACAACAAAATTAAGCAATCGTAAATTATCTGGAACAAGCGAACAAGACTGTTTATTTTAATTAATTCAGTACAAGCTGATACAATCAAGCTCCTAAATTGATACGAATATTACGAAGCAACGACCCAGACATTTTAGTCAACAACCACATACTCATTAACACAGAGGAAGTTCCAATAATGCAACAGGCCGTCGAATTAAATACAGAAAGAAAAAAACTGAAGAAATTAGCTTAGGTACCTGCTTTGCACAGAAGGTTTTGCAATCCGTCAGGAGAATCACAGAACTATGAATGCACTATTAATTTTGGATACGCTAACTAGTAGAAGAACTAATAGAACTATCGTTCGGTCTCGAAGCGACCAACACAGTCAGCTGTCGTGTTAAACTGACTGCACAATGCAAGTCCACGAACGAAGAAGCATTCCCTCTATAGGTGTAATAAAGCCACAGGCGTAAGTATAGACGGAGACGGTACGGCACTCAGACACATAAAATTTAACAATATCCCCGGGCGCTGTAAAAATTATGGAAATGCAACCTTTGTCCCGCAGTTTCAGGTTCAAAATGTACCTGATGGGTCATAAAAAATATGACATGGATAGGTGCAAGGGTGCAAGAATATAAGTGGACGACATGGAGCTATAATTTTAATAAAATGATGATGAGTCACCAGTTGTCAATTGAACTATTCAACGTATAATTTAAACTAATAAGTACGTACGTAACCACTGTATCGTCATCATCCATTTTATAACGTGATCATAATTGGAAATTATTAAATTGATTACCAAGAACTGATTTAATCATAATTAAGATTTAAAGTAATACCTATTCAGATAACATACTAAATATAAATTTTCATTAAAATAATAGTAGTACGCTAAACGCGTAGGTGGAGCCCCTTTCACTAAGCATAAGAATTCGTAATACCAAAAATATGCTAAATTTAACTGGAGCCCAAAACTTTGCTGCATCCAATGTCTGTGCCAACTTCCACCAGATTCCCCAGAAACAGAGTGGCTAACATCTGTAAGCTAATATCCAACCATAACCACCGCATCCAGTACCAACATCGAGCGTCTCATTCTTACTTCCATCGCATTCGATCCGCGAAGACAAAGCGAAGCGATGTCAACGCACCGGCGTCAGGCGAGCGATGACCGAACTGACGCCGGTGGCTCTGTGAAGACAGGTACTATACTATGTGAAGTTGATATAGGGAATTGGACAGTTGAACATTGGCAATTACACCATCAATTTTGCACACATCTATTATAGAATTGTCTTTCTTTGATCGCTTTTAGGAAGCCCTGTAAGTGTGTCCGATGTTTTTTGAACGGGCTAATGCTGAGTCTCTACCGACCTTTACAGCATTACCAAGCCCATAAGGCGCCCAGTCATCAAAAGTGGGAGGCAACTAGCTCAAGGGCACTCTTGCTGTGCGAGTCTCGGTTCGGCGTCGCCGTGAGAAGAAGATCGAGAGGACTACGTCCACTAGAAGTGGACCGTTATGGAAACTCTATAATATAAAGTATACGAGCACTATAGAGGTAGGGTAATTCTGTTTATACAATTTTAAGTTTTCTCGACCGAGTTATCACCATGATAGCTAGTGTTCGCCAGGAGATTACCGCCAAATTGCCATAACAATTGCACATTACGATTACTTTTGGGCCAGTGGGTACTGTAAGTTTACATAACTAAGAAATAAGATCACTTTGTGGGCAAGTAGAGCTAATCCTAACTTTCTATAATACCGAAACGTTTGCAGGATGGATACTTTCAAAAAAGTATTTTTAGCATGTCCCCCAATAATTACGCTAACTTTTCGATTGCGTGCTAAAACTGATACCGGCTCACGCTAAGCTACTTGGAGTTTGGAGACAAGTCATTAAAACAACAAAAAAAAACATTGGGATAAAAGATAAAGAACTCTTGAAACGCGCGAATTTGAGCTGGGAACGGAATCAAGTTTTTGAAATGGTTTTAGGTTCGGGTTGCCCTTTGAGAATTTAAGGACATTTTTTGCAGATTTTGCCTTGTAAATATGTGAAAAGTCTCCTCTACCTACTTCTGTTAGAGACAGATAAAACTCTAATTCATATTTATGATTTTTATAGCAGTATCGCCTGCTCAGCGTAATCTACAGATTAATTTGTAAAGGAAAAATTTGAATCACGAGCGGGACTTGAACCCGCATCCATCCGTCCCTAAAGCCGGGACATGCTTTACTTAAGCTACCGTGACAAGTGGTCTCGTGTCCGAATTTATCCTTCACCTTTTTACAAGCATGTCCCGGCTTTAGGGACGGATGGATGCGGGTTCAAGTCCCGCTCGTGATTCAAATTTTTCCTTTACAAATTAATAAACTCTAATTCACTTTTCTAGTCGGAAGAATTGCTCAGATATAGCCTCTAATGGGATAGGCTAAGGCACTAATTCAAAAAAAATACAAAGGGTGGTTTCAATTCAACTCTATCAATATTTTCTCACATAACAATATTAAGGTGGAACGTTACACTAGCGCGGGAAATTCAAATTTTCTTGCGTTCTTTTGCCAATAATAGCTTAATTACTCAACGTGATTAAACGAAAACTAATTTTGGGCAAATAAATATAATGTATCAATAAATTACAATTAAAAGTATCCCATAGATAGCATTGGTTTAGCGACAAATGGCAATAAAAAAATTTTCTTCTTAGTTTTTCAGTCTATTGCTATTTGTCGCTAAACCAATGATATCTAGGTGATCACGTTGAGTAATTAAGCTATTATTGGCAAAAGAATGCAAGAAAGTTTGAATTTCCCGCGGTAGTGTAACGTTCCACCTTAAAACAGTTAGGTAGCCGCCGTCGTCTCACCGGTAGGTCTACACGACCGCAATGAAAATAAACCGATTTCACCATTGAGCAATATCCATCAAGTATCCTCCCGTTATCCCTTGAAGTAACCTCAGCAAAATCGTGATATTGTTCTATGGATAATAATTAACAACCAACCACTATTTAAAGGTGGATTATCACGTTAGGCAGAAGTGTTATCTATAACGGCAAAATCATCGTCAAACGATATATTCATACGATGATATATTTGTGCAGCCTAGTAAAAAAATATTTATACCATGACCATTGACCATGATCCAGTGGCTGACATTAGGCGATGGTTTTTCTATAGCACTAGACAACATATGAAATATGTAGCGCTCATAGCGAAGCACGACTGTTTCTAATCCGTTTCTAACCGATCGGTAAAAATAAGCAACGTTCGCTACGGTCACTACTCTGATGGGTGACCGCTAAAGCAAATAGTGGTATTTACAACTGAGCGCTACCATGCTTCAGATCCCAGCTGTTGTCGTAAGACGATAGTCGTTAAGCCAAATCAGAAGCCTTTGGGCGGCGTAAAAAATCTGACACCAGGGCTGACCACTTGCCTACACGAGAAGAAGATGAAGAACATATGAAATGATATTGTCAAAATAATTCATAATTCTTGGCCTGCTTCTATTATCTGTTTCATTTTTTAACTTCATCAAAGGAAGGCAGAAGAAGGATTTCCAATTTAAATAACATTATAACCAATTAAATCACGAGCTCTTTCTTATCAGGATACGGCTAGTTAAACTAAAAGTCGTTAAAGGAAATTGGTGCAATCGCACTACTGCTGTTAAACTTTTTATTTGCACTGCCTAGACGTCTAGACACACTGATAACAGTCTGTGGTGCACATGAAGTATAGTGGAGAGAGCTATAGCGAGTGTCTCGCCGTCTCGCCTGGGGACCGGAAATGCATCCATTCCACCATCGAAGCACCGGTAGGTAGCCATTTCCTGGAAAACCGCAGAACGAAATTCAAATGAAAAGGTTTAGAGGAAGTTGAAACCATTTTTGCGGTGGATTAAATTCTCATGTCTGTATTTGTTCGTTATTGTTTACTATGTGTAATTGGATTTGGATAAGTTGACCATGACGCGTTGGACCGAAGACATACTAGTAAGAAATAACAGGACAAGAGAATCGAGATCCTGAGGAGAATGGCAAAACCAAAGAGAGGCCCCCATGATGATGATGCTAGAACTTTGATTCGTTTTATATGAATCAGACGAGTAAAGTTGTTTAAGTACCGGAGATACTGCTAAAGTCTTTGAGACATGTATATAGAAAATGGTAAGAGTCAGCAGTCATGAATATAGTACCGTCTCTCTTTACATAGCTCAATCAACCAACAATTTTATAGCTACCGGGTCTACAAGTCCAAACAATACCAGCAAGCTAGCTCTCGTAAAGCCGACAATTTATTGCTGGCTCCTAGCTGGTTACACAATAGCTTCCCTCCCTAGTAAAAATATTACCTACTTTGCTATACGCGTTGCTCAACCTTAATTTAGAAGGTAGGTAATTTAGTCGTACCTGCTGTAGAAACAAGAACTTAAGCTAATACTCCGTGTTCAGCATGTAGAGTTCTTGTTTCCACATGCTGAACACGGAGTATTAGCTTAGTAACCATTTTGTGCAAGTCTCTTTTCAAACTCCAAAACAATGTAAGGCAGAGAATCTTCTTCGTCTGGTTCCACTCCTATCGGTGGTTGGATAACATCATGGCATCTTGACTTTCGATGCTCTAAACTGATGTCTGCAGTCAAACCACTCCCACAGTTTCCGTAGCCATGCAGAAATGACGCCTTCTACCCACAGTTCTCTTCCTGCTCGCTTAGTACGAGTGGTAGAGAAAATTGTCTTTTCCCGTTTTAAGTCACTTTCTTCATACTTGCTTTCATGTCAAATGGAGTAAAACAGGGGAAAGGCAAATTTTTCTACCGTCCGTGCTAGGGCAGCTGGTGAGTAGGTATCTCTAGGCAGGCAGAAAATATACTACCTAACTCAATATAAGTATAGGTAAAACTTTGCCTTGACATGGTTATAGAATATCGAAACTCGACCGATATGCGGTGGACCAGTTCGTTTGAACCAGTGTTGAATTACATTTACAACTGGATACAATTCCAAATTCGTTGATGACGACGACGATGATGATGAAGGTGACAGGGATAGACATGTTAGAATAATCATACCTACTTAACTCTCTCTTTGTTCGTACCTGTTCGTACGAACAGAGATAAACACAAAAAAATGTAGCGACGCAAAAATCAGTTTACACCTAATCAAGTGATCAACATCATTGCCTGTGATTCACCCCGACAGAAGTGCAACGTACTTTTATAACAAGATAAAGAGATAAAGAGAAGTGTACTTGACCTTGACGTATGAAAATACTTAGTTCTTTGAAGCATTCAATGTTATGTAAATAGATATTTACATACAATACAAGCGTACCTTGCTCCTGTCTATTGCAGATAAACTGATACTGACAGTAATAGATACCTATAGTAGATTTACACTCGAGCAATGGAATAAAATGTGAATAAAATTAAGTTACATAATTTAATTTTTAATCATTAGTTGGCAGTGCTAAATTAGCTTAGAGAATTAGGCTGATTTGTAAATCAGCACTTTATAATAGGGCTCGGATGGAAAATTTATTGGAATACGTGTTACATAACATACTATACACCATTACTCATACCTACTTACTGCAATGGCATTACATGTAACCAAGCTCAGTGACCCGAAGTGAGTAGGTATCTATTGGCCTCAGACGCAACGTAAGAAATATGCTTTCTGTAGCAAATAGAATTGGCGCAGGTTCGCTTGCTACCCAGTGACCAGTCCACTCAGCCGTCCAGCGGTATTTGAGACCTTACATCTGGTATCACAACAACAAACAGGTGCCAGAGGGATATCCTTCATTCATTATTCATTATTATTCGTTATTCTGTGAACGATCGAAGCTTACTCACTTAAATACAAATACTATCAATAAAATATACTTATAGGAAAGCTTTGAGTTATACTGTAATGCCGTGGCTGCATTAGCGGCCTACGGCGAGTATTTGCGCATAATGTGCTGGCCGCGTACATCGTCGCAAAACATCGCGTACCTATAGCCGCCAACGCGCGGCGATGTTTTGGCGCGCCAACGCACCACGAATATTCGCGCGATAATGTAGCCACGCCGGCCGTAATGGCCATTAGTGGCGCGATGATTCCACCGCGGCAGCCATATGCAATTTTCACTATTTCCTCACCACATAAATAATGCAACTATGTGTCAAAGTTTTAAGTATCACCACCATCTCATAGCACTAGCATGCATGTTACGATTTAAAAACAATCTCCTTCAGACACTTCTATTCGAGCAGGACTAGTAGTACCTACTAGGACAATAATTCATTGCAAGCCATGCAATTTTATAGCCGACAGTAGATTCAAGAAAACTTCATACATTCTACTTTAAACCTACTACACTACACTGCACAATTTAGATTCAGACACACGGCAATAAAATAAATTTTGAATAGAAGGGGATCTCGCTGTGTGTGAAGAAGCATCAATAAAATATAGAGGAATGTTAGGAACATAAAACATATATACTCTCTGCATGAAAACTTAGTGAATGTATTTTTTATAGTCTATGGTTTTTGGCCGCCCTTTCTCTCTTCTATCTGTGACCGAGTGGCATGTACAATAAACGATCTTAAAAATTATTTTAATTGTTTTTATGGGCTACGCGCTCATAAAACTGGTGCCGAAACCAGGGATATTTCCTCGATTGCTGTAGTGTGGTTGATCAGTGATCAAAAGTCAAAAGTGCGTGCCGACATAGCAGTTTTTGGTGCCGCGTGGGCCGCGTGGGGTACTACGCAGTTACGGCGGCCATTTCGCACGCCACACGAGCATAACGCAATACATTTTGCGAGTTATCGCGAACAAGTTTATTGTAACTACGGTTAGAAAAGCATTTATTATCTTATCAAGAAATAGCACGAAGGCTTTATTGACAGCCAGCATGACGGAAGAAGATACTTCATTGCAAATGCGCCGGCTGAAGGCGCAAATTGGCCAATTCAAGGGACAGATAACGCGCGCTGTAAAGTTCACGAGTGAGCAGCAACGGCAAGTTCTAATTGACACAGCGGCTATAGCCCTGCGCGTGAAAACTCTTCAAGATTCACTCATATTATACCGAGAGAACCAGCTTAACCTCCAAATTTTGCAAAATAAATGTGAAGATGTCGATTTAGTTGACGATGAAGTCGAAGAATTATGCCTTAAAACGATCAGCGAACTTCAACGCGTGATAAGCAGTACTACAGCGCCCTTGGGGAGCTCGCCAGACGCGAAAGTCGTTCGAGAAAATGTCAATACAACGAAGTTACCACAGCTAGATGTGCCGACGTTCGATGGTCAAAGTGTCGTGGAGTTCAAGGCGTTCAGTGATATGTTCTCAGCGGTGATAGGAAGTGATACAAATTTAGCTCCAGTGCAAAAGTTATTCTATCTAAGAAAATATCTCAAAGGTGATGCGCTCATATTAATTGAAGGTCTACCGTTAGTAAATGAATCTTATGTTCAAGCTTTAAGTTTACTTAAGAATAGATATGATAATAAGTGTATATTGATAACACATCACATGAATTTGCTACTTGATATACAGCCAATATCGAGGGGTACAGCTCAAAACTTGAGGCGGTTAGTTTCCCAAGCGCGACAGCAACTAGGTGCTCTTCAGGGGCT
Organism: Ennomos quercinarius; assembly: GCA_910589525.2. Lineage (NCBI taxonomy): Eukaryota > Metazoa > Arthropoda > Insecta > Lepidoptera > Geometridae > Ennomos > Ennomos quercinarius. The sequence goes on from OU342502.1 coordinate 3,343,241, forward strand.
CGGGCAAAGGGTGGAATATTGGGACATGGTGATTGTGACAGTACTCATAAGAAAGCTTGACTCCTACTCTTGCAGAGCTTACTTTACTGATAGAAATCAAGATGAGCTGCCAACCCTCAAGGAATTTTTTGAGTATGTGGAAAGGCGTGCGCTGAGCTTCGAAGAAAGTCACCAAGCTGAAGGTAAGTCCTCTAAATCTCTTCAGGTAGCTAATCATGCCAGTATATGCCCTGTAGTCTCCTCATGCAGATTTTGTGAAGCAAGTGATCACAAGCTGTATGCATGCAAAAAGTTTCAATCATTGAGTGTTAAGGAAAAGCTTGACTTTGTAAACAAAAATAAATTATGCAAAATTTGCCTTAATTTTCACAATAACAAATGCAAGTACTTTTTCAAATGCAGTATATGCAAAGGCAAAGATCATAACTCTGTGCTTCATGAAGAACAAGCAGTAAATAAAACTTTAAGCTGTCAAAGCAGTGCAAACTCCACTGAAGTGTTATTACCTACTGTTAAGGTTAAGATTTTAAGTCAAGATGGTTCATACATTGTAGCTAAAGGTCTGTTAGATAGTGGGAGCCAAACTAATTTCATCACCTCCGATCTAATGTGCAAACTTGCTTTTCCCACATTCAAACATGAGGTCAAAATATCCGCCCTTGGTCAAAAAGAGAAATTACTCACCAAGGGTGCAAATATAAGTCTTAATTCATTGCATGATAACTACAATTGCAATGCACTTTTTTCTGTTGTAGACAACATTACTTCCTTTCTGCCTCAGAACAAATTTGATATAAAAAATATTAATTTACCAGACAATATTGAACTGGCCGACGATGAATTTAATATACCCAGCCAAATATCATTTCTGCTCTCTTCTGAAGTATTCTTTAAAATAATGCTTGCAGACAAAATTGATTTATGTGAGGGCAGTTTGTGCTTGTTATCAACTAAATTCGGTTATGTGCTCTCTGGAAAAATCAATAGAGACAATATTTGTCTCTTGAATATTGAAAATAAAAATATTGTTTTGCATGCTGTCACAAATTTAAATGAAGATGTAGACCTCCTCCTTCAAAAATTTTGGGACGAACAACATACACCCGAAATACATAAGGAGGAAACATTAAAGCAAGATGTCTGCGAAGCCGAATTTAAAAAATCGGTACAGTTTATTAATAATCGATTTCAGGTACAGCTGCCACTAAAGGTACCCATTGAAGAGTTAAGGTTAGGCGAATCATTTGACATAGCATTGCAACGACTTAACAATTTAAATAAAAGATTCAGTAAAGATTCTAAACTAAAGGAATCTTACTCAAATTTCATCCAAGAATACATTGATTTGGGCCATGCCAAGGTTATTGACATATCATCAGTAGATATTGACCGATATTATTTCATGCCGCATCATCCAGTTCTGAGGGAAGATAGCACAACAACTAAACTAAGGGTGGTATTTGATGCCAGCGCTAAAACAAAATCAAACTTGAGTCTTAATGATGTCTTATGGAACGGCCCAGTAGTCCAAAACAGTTTATTTGACATACTTGTTTTGTTCCGATCGTTTGAAGTTATAGCGTTGTGCGACATTCGTCAAATGTATAGACAAATCAAAACTGATCCCTCCCAAAATCATTTACAAAATATACTGTGGAGAAACAATATCAATGATCCTTTAATGTGCTTACAGCTGCAGACCGTCACATACGGAGTGAGAAGCTCTAGTTTCCTTGCGACACGGTGCCTGGTGGAACTGGCTGGGAGGTATGAATCACAGTATCCTATGGCGGCAAGTGTGTTATTTAATAACACGTATGTGGATGACTGCATCTTCGGAGCTAGCAGCGTGGAGCTATTAAAGGAGGTATGTAACCAATTGATTAATTTGTTGAGGCAAGGCAGCTTTGAACTTCATAAATGGAGCTCAAACAATCAACATGTTCTGAATAATATTCCACCTGAAAAACAAGTGTTTAATAAAACTCATGAATTCAATCATGGCGCGGTATTGAAGGCATTAGGTTTATATTTGGATATGGCAACTGATAATTTTAAAATATGTAAACCGTCAGGGAACATTCCTTCACAATGGACTAAACGAACCGTCTTGAGTTGTATAGGGTCTTTCTTTGACCCATTGGGACTCGCTGGGCCTATTGTATCTCGTGCAAAAGAGTATATGCAACGTTTGTGGAAGGCACATTTAGATTGGAATTCCCCGCTCAGTGGTGAACTGTTGGTGTCATGGAACAACTTCTTTGTGGATTTAATTAACATGGAGCCAATAATAGTAAGCAGAAATTTAAAAATTTGTAATGCAGATCATGTTGACTTGGTGGGCTACTGTGATGCATCTGAAACGGCATATGGTTGCTGTGTTTATATAAGAGCTATTCATGGAAAGGAAGTGCATGTGTCCTTAGTCTGCAGCAAATCCAGAATTGCTCCTTGTAGCACCAAGTTGACTATCCCTAGGCTTGAATTAAATGGTGCGGTTCTCCTTGCCAAATTATTCCATAAAATAGATTCTATATTTAAAGATGCAAATTTCAGGCATAAATATCTGTTTACAGATTCCCAAATTGTACTTTATTGGCTAAAGAGTATGAAAAGTCCACAATATATCCAAAATAGAGTCAACACAATCAATGATCTTACTAGCAAATATGAGTGGTTCCATGTCACCAGCCAAAATAATGCAGCTGATGTGTTGTCAAGAGGGTTAAACCCTACTCAGTTGTCTTCTTGTAACATTTGGTGGCAAGGCCCCAGAGAAATTCATGATGTAAACTTTGTACCCAAGGTATTAGCAATAAATAAAGTGATAGACCCCGAAAAGAATGATGTTGAGATTGTCAATTGCAGTGTGCAACAAGATTTATTGTTAATTTCAAATATATCATCTGTTGTAAAATTACAAAGAGTATATGCATATGTGCTCAGATTTATAAAAAATTGTAAGGTCAATAAAGATAAACGTAATGTAGAAGCATTAACTGTTGGTGAAATTAGAGATTCTATGACATGTTTAATTAAATATGTTCAGCGAATGCACTTTGCTGATGAAATAAAATGTATACAGAAACGATTACCAATAAAGACAAATCTCAAGTCACTCAATCCATTTTTGGACAATTTTGGAGTTATGAGAGTAGCAGGACGACTACAAAATGCCAATGTTCCATATAATCAGAGGTATCCAACAATTTTGCCCTGCAGATGTCATCTTACTACTCTCATCATTCGTAATGAGCACTTGTCTTTATTGCATTCTGGTTTAAAATTAACACTTGCTGGACTCATTCAAAAATTTTATATTGTGGGTGCAGTGAGAGAAATAAAGAAAGTTATACACAAATGTACTACCTGCTTTAAGTTTAGGGCAGAAAGAGCCTCTCAGTTAATGGGGTCATTACCTCATGCCCGTGTAAACCAAGATAGAATTTTTAACAAGGTCGGGATTGATTATTGTGGCTTTTTTAAGGTGAGGCAGTCTTCTATCCGTAGATCAATTGTAACTAAGGCATATGTTCTGGTGCTTGTGTGCTTTTCAAGCAAATTTTTGCATTTTGAGTTGGTTTCTGACTTAACTACGGAATGCTTCCTAGCAGCATTTAAAAGATTTTGCGCTAGGAGAGGGATGCCTAGTACAGTATACTGTGACAATGCTTCAACGTATAAAGGCGCTAATAATCAGTTGCGGCAGCTGTACTTATTGAATAAGTCTCAAATGCACAAAGATGGTGTATTAAATTTTTGTACAACAAAGGGTATTGACTTTAAATTCATCCCTAGCTACAGTCCGACTTTTGGAGGCCTGTGGGAGGCTTCTGTGAAAAGTTTTAAATATCATTTCAAACGAGTTGTGGGAGACCTCTCTCTCACATATGAGCAATTTAACACAATAATGGTACAGATAGAAGGAATTCTAAATTCAAGACCCTTAACACCATTAACAAATGATGTCAATGATTTTTCTTATTTAACACCAGCTCATTTTGTATGTGGTGGTCCTCTAAACCAGCCTCCTGAGCCAGATCTTACTTCTGCAAACATAAATTCATTAAAATTTTGGAAGAAATGTACCAAAGTCCAACAAGACTTCTGAAAGTCCTGGCAAAAGTCATATTTGTCTCAGCTACTAAAGCGTCCTAAGTGGCACCAAAGTAACAATAACATCAGTATTGGTGATTTGGTGTTATTAGCTGATGAGAAAACATCACCATTACATTGGCCTTTAGCCCGAGTTGTACAGTTGTTCCCTGGAGCAGATGGTCGGGTTAGAGTTGTGGAGATAAGGACTTCCTCAGGGGGCACTCACCGAAGAGCCATTAATAAGGTAGCTGTACTGCCAATCTATGATGATAATGATTCATAGAATGCACATTCAGACATAAGTACACAACATAATTATATTTAAATTTGGCAGTGGGCTGCTTTGTTGATGACCTTAATGCTTAATAAAATGTTGTAAAATGATAAAACCAAAAAATTGTTAAAAATTAAATATTTATTTGCTTAATTTGGCCCCGCCAATTTATGTTAGGAACATAAAACATATATACTCTCTGCATGAAAACTTAGTGAATGTATTTTTTATAGTCTATGGTTTTTGGCCGCCCTTTCTCTCTTCTATCTGTGACCGAGTGGCATGTACAATAAACGATCTTAAAAATTATTTTAATTGTTTTTATGGGCTACGCGCTCAAGGAAAGCTTTGAGTTACTGTAATGGCCATAATGGCGCGATGACTCTACCCCGGCGGCCATTTGTAATTTTCACTATTCCCCACCAAAAAACAAAGCGCGGAAAACGAAGAGAAATGTTTTGTCAGGTCAGGTAACATTATCCTGTCTGCGCGTGGATTAAAAAAGGAATTTGCATTTAGATGATTAATGTCCATTGTCCAGTCCACATTCTGTATTCTATGAAATTTTGTTGTACATTGCGGCTAAAAATTATGCATGGTCACAGACATCTCTAATACTATACAGCTTATACAGTAAGTACAATACAGTACAGTTTGTTGCAATTTTCCCACTAATAAACAAAAGTTTGTTTCATTACCTATTGTATTGTTTTCTCGCAAATGTTTTGAATAACGTTGTATGATACACGCGCGGAAATTGGTTTCTACAAACTCGTGACTATGGTAAGCCCTCGACTTCGTCTCGGGCTTACATTTATCTACTCGTTTGTAAAAACCAATTTACCGCCCTAATATCATAATAGTTATTCATGATATTAGGGCGGTAAGTTGGTTTTTACAAACGAGTAGACAAATGTAAGCCCGAAAACAGTACAATAGGTAATGAAACAAACTTTTGTTTATTAGTGGGAAAGTCGCAACAAACAATCTTTGATGTTTCTAATCTAATATGAAAATGGGTTAAAATGGCGCGCATTTACTATTCAAATGGCGCCACGTGCGTGTGGTGAAAATTAGAACTGCATCTATAGTTTCATTTTCTCTTTAGTATTAAAGTGAGACAAACGCATTGAACAAAAACGCTTCCAAGGAGTTTCGATCCTTTAGCTTATTTATTCTCGTTATGTGAAACTCTTTGGTGGAATTCTTATATATTTTCTATGGAAATAAAAAAATACCGTAAAGGTTACGCACGGCGCTATACAACGGAGGATGCGGTAAAATAGGTACTTAGGTGAGAGTACCTATTTTACCGCACGCTCCATTGTATGGTGAGTAATGTTTAACTTTCGAACAATGTATACGGGCTTCGTAAATGCATTTTTTGAGCAAATGTGCTGAAAACGTAATTATCAGCTGAAGCTGAAGGTGCTAAAACAAGTAGGGAGGTATACTGACCTCCCTAATTATTAAGTTTTAAGCGAGCATGCTAGACCTATCTGAAATTTACTAATACGAGCAGTTCGAAGTACCTACTTAGTAAACTTAATACACTGTTAAAACTGTCTCACATATAACAGTAAAATAAGCGTATTAAACTTTCGCGTTCTGCAAATAACAGCTGCAGACTTTGAGTTGTGAACTACTTAATTTAACATATTTACATGTTAAATGCAGTTTACACACAGCTTGGACAAAACTATTGCGATTTACATTTTTAACGATATGACATAGTATTTCTGGTTACGCTTCAAAAGGATTTAGTTCACTGAAAAATTATAACTGTATATAGCATCATTCAGCATTCTTATTGGTGTGATGTCGCAGCCATTATACCTAGTGCCTAATACAACTGACAGTCTGCACCCAAGCTGCTTCAATTATCTCTTTATTAGCAGCAATATCGCTGTGATTGATGCGAGCAGTTTAAACTATAGGTAGATGAACTGTATGCATAATGCATAGCGTATGGTAACACCGTTCCATTTAAAGAGATCATCATGGCTTGTTTTGGTCTATTCCGGTTTGATACCCCAAAACGATCCACTGCTATTCATTTTAGATTCTCACCGATTTTCATTTGTTCAGTTTATATCTATGGAAGAACTGAGTAAGTGTCTATAGAGACTCTCTATAAAGTTTTTTAGACCTCTGCAAAGACAAATAATAAGGTAGGTAGGTATATAATTATGATCAATTGATCATACTAGAAATTAATACAGATTTTTATACTTGCTAAATATAACTCTGTTAGTATTAAAACCTGCGCTATTTTTTATGCACCCTTCTTCCTTAGTTATAAGGATGTCTGTGCGCCACCCTGCAATAGTCTACCGTTCCTTTGTTGTCTGAAGTCTGATGGGATCCAATATCTCACGGCTGCACGCTTTCCGTTGCATCTGATGTGCCTAATGAGGCTTCGCTAAGCAGACTTGCGGAATATACGCTATGAGCACACGGTTTTTATACGTCTCATAAATTGTAGAGCAAAGCTTTACAAACTATTGGCTGGAATTACAGATCAGACGCATCCTATTCTTCCCTCGGCACAAGAACAGTTTTATTAGCTGTAATAGATAATAGATTTATCTTTGACCACCAACTCAACTGATGGTAAGCTACGGTGTGGCCGAATAATCGAAGATGGAGCACGTAAATCTAGAAGGCAGGAGCCTTGAAGACTGGCCAGGTCTGCTTTTATACAGCATACTCATGTACAGTTGCTGTTTGTGATTGGACAAATAACATGAACGGTAGAGAACGAATCGCATAATTATTTATGAAATTTGTTACCTTTCATTGACTTTCATTGCCCGCGCGCGATTTGGTGACTTGTAGTTTACTAAAAATGTTATGTACACCTGAACAACAAGTTTTCAGATCTATGGCTCGAATGAACCCTCTATACATATTCTTTAATCCATGTCTCACTTTCAGACAACAACATTTTCAGGAAGGTTCAAATGATTACTGGGAAGTCACTTTAGTGACATTTTAGCTGTTTACACAACATCGAAACTTTTTCTTTAAACATGGAAAAGGTACTGTAGCCCTTTTATCAGAAGTAGTGGGTGAATCTCGGCGAGGACTTACATGCCCTGACGGCTGATTTATTTAAGTACATCAGATCTTTACCCTTAGAACTACCTAAGCAACACCACCGTTTCAGCCAATTCTACATCAAACGACAGTCTAGCATTTCCTTTGTTGTCTCGAGTCCAGACGCCACAGTCTGGATGTAGGTACTTAATAACTGCCTGCACACTACACGCTTTCTATATAATCTAGAGTATTGATTCGATTGCAGGTCGTTGCATGTGGCTGGCAATTTGGAAATAGACACTGCCATGGCAATCAGGTTGATTTATCATGAGAAACAGTATAAACAATTATTAAATTAAGACAGTTTTACTTTCTGATTTTTTTATCGTGTCACCTAATAATTATCATTATATTCTGTCATCTAATTATAAGTGGGGATATATTTTTTTTGTTTTTTTTTCGTATCGTAAAGTGTTATGCGAATCTTAGGCCTGGTTTGGAACTGGCTCTCAAGTGAGAAAAACGCTACCACTAGCCATATCTTAGCGATAAGGTCACCCATTGTTCTCCACTTCTTGTAAATCATTGTATCCTTTGTAATCTATTATTATTTGGCGTGTACATTGTACAATAAATATTTTATCTATCTATTCAACATGCTAATTCTAAGAGCTATATCGGTCACTACTTCTCCTGCGGATCTCCTCATTTCGGATCTTGAAACACCGAGCATAGCTCTCTCCATAGCTCGCTGCGCGACTTTGAGCTTACTAATGAGGCCAACACTAAGAGACCACGTCTCAGTTCCATAAGTCATCACTGGCAATACACACTGATACTGACAGTAACGTATACCTACCTACACGCATGGGGAAGCTATATCAAGGTGAATTCCAGTGGGTGTCATTTTATCTGATACGCATTAAACAAGAGCTCTTGAATAAGGATATTATGATAATGATGCGAAACGACACGTTTTAGATTAACAACTGGAATAGGGAAGATAATACTGTCAATTGTAAGTACCACTATCCTGCTGTAAACGTGTATGTAATCCCTGCTGTACCTACGCAACGATCTATGTAAAACGGCATGATTACAGAAAGCACGTTTGCTAAATTTGATACTGTTCAAATCGGTAATTCCTTCCGCCTTTTGGCAAATCATGAGATTGCTAACTAAGCTAAATATTGGTCAAGTCCAAGTAATATAAAATAGGTCTGCATCTAAATGGAATCTACTAAAATAAAAAGAAACGAAGATAAGCATTTTGGAAAAGACGAGCATTGGGCTAGGACGATATATTACGATTAGGTAGACACGTTACGCATAAGCTAATAGAGGTACGACTAATAACTACACGGTGTCTACGCAGTCTACGTAATCGGCGTAATAGTATTAAGAAAGCTCAGTGCTTAATTTATGAATCATCCTCAAAGCAAACTAGCAGTTTAAAATCCTTATTTACCTTAAAATCATGTTGTCTCTTGTTCAAACGCCACGTACCTGTAAATTAAAGAAAAAATTAAATACACGCCAGCACGCGATGGTAACGTTTAGTCCCAGAGGACGTAGCTTCCGTCGCACTAATTGAATGGATTTGTCTGCTTGACCACGTTTATATTTGTTTATTCATGACTAATTATGCTGCACGTCTTCACAAGTAGCCTTTGCGAATCCAGGGTTAGACTATTTGCGGCAGCTTGAGGCAGAGCTTGAATGAAAAGGGCCGGAGACCGGGCCCAGTGGTGCTCATTAGGAAAGGCTGCACTGAACTAATATGGACTGGGATAATTTAATTTTGGTATGGTAAAAGTTTTAAGCAAGCCCAATTTTGAAGGCTTTATTTAACAATCCTTAACTTACTAAAAATATGTCCGTCTCTTACATTGCCGTCTATTTGAAAAGAACAGCAACAGTTTTAGAAGTTTTAGATCTGTCAACTAAAGCCGTTAAAATCTTAGAGTATAGACGCATAAAGCATAGAGAGAACTTATCGTTTTGATGATCTCTCTATGCTTTAGTCTATACTCTAAGGTTAAAATTGACCCCAGTGTAAGGTTAATTTCAATGAGAAGTCAATAGACTTCTCTCACCTCTGCATAACACAGCGTCTTAAGTTCTCCTAATAACGTGAGGCTGCATATAGCCACAGGATAAATAAAATGGTCGATAATAACATCTATATATTATCATACTATGATTAAGTACTTGATTAGTCTTTATAAACTCACTAATTCGTGAGATTGGTGGAAAAGAAGCGTTTTCCTTACCCGTCGAAGGTCAAGACACTTCTCATACTCCATTATCTAAGTCTGGACTTGAAGGTAAGTAGGTATCTACATAATGAATTCATTTACATATTTTTAATTAGAGTAAACAGGGCGAGGGTGTTCTCTATTTAATTAAGCGACCTTAGTTTAGTGGCTGTTAAAATGTAGTTAAGGTGTGAATGAGAGAAAATGGGAAAATTCTATTAGTCGTTTAAATTTTCATGTAAATTGTGGTGAAGGGAGCGACAGGGCTGCACTGGTTGTTACAGGTTAAGGATTTTTCTATATAATTATCATAGAATCCAATAAAAAATAAATACAATCGGGAACTTATGTCTTGTTGCCTGTGTAGGTGATTCGCCCCGTAGTGTTATTATACAATCTTTAACACCCCTCTGTATGTCGACTTTTTAGGGGTTGAATTTTCAAAAACCCTTTTTAGTACCTACACTACACCTCTACTACGCCATCAAAGGAAACACCTTTCACGTGTCCAGGTTCATGCTTCGTGTGGCTTAGACTCGGAGTTGAATAAGGGTGGGGTTTTTCACCAATAGTTAAGGTAACCAATGGTTAAAAACTCTAATAAATTTTAAACAATGGTTAGAATTTGTTAGAGTTTTTAACCATTGGTTACCTTAACAATTGGTGAAAAACCCCACCCTAAGCCCTTATATAGATGACGAGTTGAACACAGTCATAACATAATCTTTAATCTAATATTGTTGCAATAGGGTCAAAATCTACTTAAATCTTGCATACAAAAATCTAGGTTATAATGGAATGAACCAACAAACACAGATTCAGATTCAGATTCAGATATTTTATTGCTTCCATAGTGTACATAGGTGGAATAAGTATAAAATTATTTAAGTAGGCTCATTATGGACCCCGTCGGGCGCAGCAAATTTGGAGAGAGAAGGACGACTTCACAAGAGTCAATATGTACTTACAAAGAAAATAATAACATATTAGTTTGACTATGATAAAATTTACACACAAACACACATTTTTTTTTTTTTGTTTTTTTTTTTTTTCATTTTTTTTTTTTTTTGACACTAAATAGCACAGTTCCAAAAAATAAAGTTATGTCAATACCGAGAATAAGAAATGCAACACAGTACTAAGTATTGGCTTAGACTCTTGAAAACTGTTAACTGCAGGAAGATCCTTCGAGTATGGAGATACACACAAGCATTCACGTTTACTGTGAAGGATTCCACTAAATATATCAAACAAAGAGAACATCACGGAAGGTCAATGATTCACACCAATAAAACGCCGCGCGAAATGGAGCGAGACGATGTACAATCAGCTTAAAAAATTGTGTGTTCGATCATCTTCCCACTGATCGGACATAGGCCTTCTCTCACGGAAAGACTGTTGGCCAATAATCCACCACGCTGGCAAATACGGCAAATTGATAATCGTGAAGCAAAAGAGCTGCAAAAAAATGGACAGACGTTGTCTCTCTTTGTCAATGTCCAAGGGGAACAGAGGAACTATCGCTAAAGTAATTGTGTGCTTTAGTAACACTTCTATCGACATAAAAAAAATTGGTTGATCTGTCAAAAAACCGTGGTCACCCAGCCGACAGATTGAGCTGAAGTGGCCATAATTAGCAGCAAAACTGATAGCTGTTGCGATTTCGCAAAGAAGTGGCGATATGCGAAGAGGTTGGATGATAAAAATAAAGGTTTAGTTCCATAACATGTTTTGGAAGAGGGCCCATCCACAGAACTTGATGTAACAGCCCAACAGTGTCGATAAGTAATAGGTACTAACAAACTCTGATTATGATAGTAATATGGTGATGAAGAACTTAGTAGCCCCCTTTGAACCCTTTTCAACCGTACCTGTTGTAACACTCACAACTATAAAGACGAACTAACTTTCATACAAAAGTTACGTAATATGAAATCTGTCCAACGTCTAACCCGTAGCAATGTCGAAAGATGGTAAGCACAAACGCGACGTACAGAATTCATGAAAGAAAAATAAATGAATAAACTATTTGGGATTACTACCATGGATACCATAGAGTACTAAAAACTTTTTCGTGCTCTGCGATGGAAACATTATGTAAAAATATTTATTACAATGAACCACCTAAGTATATGTATATTTGTATTTGAACAGCCATTAGGTACCTACTTTTGGGAGCTTACAGATTGAAGTTACCTACCTACCAACTTTGATTGAATTGATGGTGTATTTTATTTATAAGTATTGATAATACCACAGAGCATTAAAAAAATGACGGTTCGCACGGGGGCCAAGCGTATTTTTTTTCTTGCTCTGTGCATCATACGGATTTAAAACCTAGTAGGTGCCAAGGTAGCCCTTCATTTTGAACAAAACGAAGCAAAAATTTAAACTGAACACGTGCATTTAATTACAAAGATTCTTGAATAAACACACTTGTGTTGTATTTAAATTCACATTCATGTAATTCTAGACCTTTGGGTAGTAGGTATACCAACAATTTCTAGTCTTTATTACAGTACCTTCACTTTACATTAAAGGTACAAAAATGTTAATTATTGTACCCGACCGTACACACGCGAGTCGTCGGAAATACCCCCAAGAACGTACAATAAAAATATGCAAATGCATTAAAAGTACTTCCAGTGGAGAACATATTGTACAATCACAACAATGAGAACAAAAGTGTACCAAGTCTGTACAACCGGTCTTTGCATGCAAAGTTTTAAAATTCATAATATCTCATAAAAGTTTTTTGTTTAGTTGTTGTTAGTTTTTATTGAAACGATTTTGATTTTGTATGTGAACAATCTAGAAGTAAATACCTATATATAGTTCCAAATTAAAAAAAAAAAGAATTTTCTAGTGGGTTAATAAATGATGGAGAAATGAGGTATACCTAACAAACACAACAACCGACTTTTAGGCCAACGTGCTACACCTTCGCCTGCATCGCATCGCGCGTCGCTAACATACGGCGAGTTGCAGTCGAACGTTGGACTATTCGTACCTAACATAAAAAAGTAAAAAAAAAACAATACAACCACATTAAGAACCCCCCTCCTTTAAGAAGTAAACACCTTCTCTATGGATTTGGCCGCAGGAGACAACGCTTTATGAAGCCGAATATCTCCCTGTGAGTGATCTCTGTCACTGAGAGATAAATAAATAAATAACACCCAACGATCACGTACATAGATCCTGGACCCTAACTAGGATTCCCTGGACCCATGGATGAGGAGACAGTCGGCTTCGTAGAGTGTTATCTTTAGCACGAGATAATCAGCTTGTTAGAGTGTCAGCTCTGCCACTCACAGAGGGATAGTCAGCAGTGTTGCCAACGGTTTAACTAGCTCTCCACCAGATTCTACTTCTAAAACCACCAGAAAACCACTAACAAAAATGGCCCTATTTTCGATTTCGCTAAATTTTCCACTAAACTAATTTTTATTAGTTTTTACCAGTTTTTAAGAAAGAAAATAATGTATAATAGCAATTGTAATCAGTAAATAAGCATAAAATTATTAGAATCAACAAGTCAAAGTGAGTTTCGATTGGTCACTGACCACGTATCTTGTAGTTCCAGGCATGTATAGGTACCCCATCGTAGGACATGTCATTGCTTAACAACATCAGGCGAGACAGTGGTCAAATGCTTGAACCAATTGCAACTAGTAGTTCTGCGAACAGTAGACCTCACGACAGGCGCGGGTTCAGAAATAGATAATCTAAACCAAATCCTGGTTATCCAAATAAAATAAAAATCCTGGTTGGTCCAAGTTTCTGAAACGACAGTGCGAGCGCAGCGAGCGCGACAATTCACCTAGGTAATCAGCGCCATAGAAATAGTATGTGTAGAAATGAACACTACTGTAACACAAGGCACATAAGTATCAAATAAATTGTAAAGCGCGAGCGGAGCGAGCGCGAAAAAATTTTCAATCACACCCAGACAGAATTTGGCAAAATAAATTTAGGAAGAACTCAAATGCTTGTGTGTTGAGCTTGACCACAAACCCCCTGTATCTGTCACTGCTCAGAAATATTAGTGTTTGAAAGAACTTATTCCTTTCTCGTAATTTATATCAAAATCGAAACTTACGCTTACCTACATTAGAGCCTTTGAGCTTAGATTATCAACCGTATTCACAAAAACAACTTTGCTATTTTCTAATCCATCTTTCCATTTTTTTTATTAAGCCATTTTCACACTATGTTGCGCTAAATGCGGCTCTATGATTAGATAATTTGAGCTACTCTGTTCAAATTAAAACTACATTATTTGACAACAACTAATGCCATGAAATTCCGCCACCATATTACCAACTAGCTGACCCGCTCCGGCTTCGCACGGGTTAATTAGTCTTACGCCTTATCTCAGTGTAAAGAAAGAGAGAAGGAAAAAGATAAGGGAAAAGGATGAATGGATGAAACGGCGCCTTCACTTCATCCCTTCTCTCTTTCCCATAGTACAGAAGGTGGATAGGAGAGGCTTTGGACCTAATACTGAAGGTTGCATGTCTGTAATTTTAGAACCACACAATCGACAACCTCGAAATATTTACGGAACAATATTTAACGTACCCCTATCTAACAAAAAAAAATCGGTCCACACGTTAAAGAATTACAACTAAGTACATAATTAATAATTACCATCCTCATTTTCTCTCCCGAGGGAACCGTGATGGATTTCAAGGTTAAAAGTATTCTATGGCCTACCTCGTAATATGAACTTGGGAACCCTCCAAAAAAAATTGCAAAATATCTTCAATGTACAGAATTGGACCTGTTACAGTTTTATTGTAAGTATAGATAGTAGTAGAAGTAGTAAGTAGGTACATTTTTGTTGAGAAATCCTTGGGTCTGACTTCACACGATTTCAATAATTTGAATCGCGTTTGTTAATACCTAATTTTAAAAAAAACAACGGCTAATGAATAATTTTTGTCTGTAATTTCGTCATCGTTGGTTTCAGATTGATACGATTCTTAGTACCGATTTCTTCATTTGATTAGAACTACTATATAAAACACACAAAACACCACACCACCACCACTAGAAAAAACCACCAGCCACTAAACGCAATTTTTCGCCACTAAACGAAGGGTCGAAACCACCAGTTCTAGTGGTAAAACCACTAAGGTGGCAACACTGATAGTCAGATTCGTGGAGAGTTGTCTCTTTAGCTCGAGCTAATCGGCTTGTTAGAGCGTCGGCTCTTCCACTCACAGAGAGATAGTCGGCTAGATAGAGCGCTGTCTCGTCTCTTTAGCTCGAGATAATCACCTCGTTAGGGCGTCGTCTCTGTCACTCACAAGGAGATAGTCGGCTTCATAGAGCGTTCTCTCTGTCACTCACGGGGAGATAGTGGGTTTTATACAGCGTTGTCTCTTCAGCTGTTTATGCATTATTTACTGCGAGTAGGTATCTGTACGTAATAATGACATACGTACATTTACGATTTTGTACAACCAACATAACTATATTCCAACAGACAATATTCGTGAATTATTTCAAGTTTAAAGCACTTTGTAAATCTCCAGTGATAATGTAAACAAACATTGTTTTTTTAACCCAATTTATGACTTGGCGGTATTTTCCAGAAAGGAAATGGAAAGTGATGCGGACGGAATAACAAATGGTCGGGCAAATTTTTGACGTGATATTAACAAGATTTGTGAGGGCCCGGCTTGAAACAGAAGGGCAATAATTCTGGTAATTTTAACGCGATATAATTACGTTGTAATTTCGTTTCAATCATCACTATACATAAGTATTTTCCCCATAATCTTCCACTAACCTAGTGGGACGACTCTGAAACTGGGCCGAGATTTACAATTTATATCATTAAAAGGACAAAAATGAGGCACACGTCACTCAGTCAAAAATTGGCCCTAGTTTTTCTTGTCGCAGGTGCAGCGTATTGACTGAGTCACTTTAATTTAAATTGTGTGCGTTGCACCAAATTTAAGTGACCGCTTTCAGGAAGCTAGTAGTTTTTCTTCACTCTTATTTACTTCTATGATTTAAACTCACTTCACAATGAATATTTAATACAATTTATATAAATAATCTTACACTCATAACTCACACTTCACAAATGACCTTCATTCTCTACAAAAGTAAAACTTTAATACTTACCTGCTATTACTAAAATTTATTCTGAGCTGGCAAAACATTTTAGCTCCTAATAATGTTTTTAAAGTTAAACGAGACGTCAATTTCAAAAGTAACAATAAACTATTGTTGGTTCTCATTCAATTTCAGTCACTCTCTCGCATCATGTTCTTTCAAATACCTACTCATTTTGCAAGTTTGCAGAATTGCGTAGAATTAGCTTTAAACATTCACACAAAATAAAAGCAGACGAAGTGAACGAACTATGCCCTTGATGATGTCTGTGCCGCAGCTCTATTAGAGCAGATTATATTACTGTTTTAGAGTTAATATTTTATTAAAATACAGTATCTGCGAAGAACGTAGCTGTAACACGTTAGTTATTATCACACTAATATTATAAAGGCGAAAGTTTGTGTGTATGTGTGTATGTTTGTTACTCTTTCACGCTCTAACAGTTGGACGGATTTGGATGTGGAGGTAGCTTATGCCCTGGGTTAAAAGTTTTAACTTAAAACATAGGCTACTATTTATCCCAATAACGGGAACGGTTCCTGTAGGAACGCGGGTGGAACCGCGGGGCGCTGCTAGTGTTTAAATAAAAGGCATCTAAGCTTGTTCCCCGCTAACTTTCTACGTCATTAAAAGGTAGACGCCCTCCAAATTTCATGCTTCTAGTTCTAGGTCCAGCAGTTTAGCTTCTATTAGGTTCTACTTTGATACTTGTCACCTGTCGATTAGTCAGTCAGTCAGTCTTAACGTAAGACTCAGGACTTACCCCCGGTTTCTCATACGTTTGTTATAGTTAAACTCATGTCAACTTAAAAATACTGAACGCTCATTGGTTGAAGACAGCCGATGATCAACAGCCAACCAATAAGCGTTCAGTATTTTTAAGTTGACATGGGTTTAACTTTAACAAACGTACGAGAAACCGGGGGTTAGTGTTTTATAATATGAAAAAACTCGCAGCGACATCAAAGCATGATTTAAATTTTAAGGTGAGTATGTAGGTATAACTGTACCTACTCATTTATTCCGTGACGTGAGTGATGCAATATTATAAAGAATAAACTGATTAAAAAATAATAACACCTATACTTGACTTTCAAAATCATCTTTGAAACCGCATTCTAAATCACACTATCACACTAATATTATAAAGCTGAGTTGTATGTGTGTTTGTGTGTATGTGTG
Source organism: Ennomos quercinarius (assembly GCA_910589525.2). Classification (NCBI taxonomy): domain Eukaryota; kingdom Metazoa; phylum Arthropoda; class Insecta; order Lepidoptera; family Geometridae; genus Ennomos; species Ennomos quercinarius. The sequence continues at coordinate 3,360,227 of OU342502.1, forward strand.
TATGTTTGTTACTTCTTCACGCTCAAACGGCTGGACGGATTTGGATGAAACTTGGAATATAGATAGCTTATGTACTGGATTAACACATAGGCTACTTTTTATCCGCGAGTGAAACCGCGGGGCGCAGCTAGTAATCAATAAATAAGCGACAGTACGCATAAACAATAAGAGGCAAGCAATGGTACGAAATATACGACTTAATTATGACAATCATTTATTATGAAATTGTAGTTACAATATATCGATTTTGCTAGTGTTGATCTTCACATTGCAGCTAAGGGCGAATGTAATGTAATGTACCCTTATACTCGCTACCTATATTTTATACCCTAGAATAACTACATTTTAATCTTTAGATTTCGCATTTTATGAAGAAAAAATACCATATCTCAAATACATTTAAAAAATAACCTGTAGGTATATTAACTACAAGTTTATATTTTCACAAACATTTAATTCAAATGTAAACCTTCAATAAAGCTGTGACTCGAATGAGTAATCCTTCCATTTCCCGGGACATATAGAAAGCTGCGTCTTCAGTTGAAAATTGGAAATAGAGACAGATCGGCAGCCCTGAGTCGATCTATATTAAGAAGAGAGAACGCTTGACCCGGTTTGGTAAGATGGTAAGCAATCCACCGGCATCACCATAATTAGACTCCACAAAGATCTTTATGCACCCCTGGTATTTAAGAAATGACAAAAATAGTTACAATGACATAATATTACTAAATCTATAAAATTATAAGTAGTAAAAATCAACGAATTTCAAGATCGTTATATTGTTTAACCATGACAATGAAAAGGTTTTAGATAGCGACTTATAATCAATCTACGGTAATAATATTATCGTATAGCAGTTGAAAATTTCCCAAAGCCACTGCATCTCGCATTGACATTTTATAGGTGCAGTAAAATTGCCACCATGTGTCATTCACACCACATCCATTATCTCCATTCTCATAATTCACGTGGGTTTATTTTGGTATCTCATGAAGCAATAACCTGCGACCCAGTTAGCTGACACGGGCGTGACCTCCCTCGGCCTAGGTCGTGCATCCCTGCCGCGCCCCGCTCATCTCCCGCCCGCGAGCCGCGCTACACCGACCCGCTTGCAGCTGAAATTTCTGCGGGCTTATGAGAGCCTGGTACATGTTTACTACGAAGCTGCGCCTTTGTTTACAGGTTTTTGAAAATAGTTGTGACGTAATAAACTTGACTTGCTACTCACAGATCACAGAAAATGTTTAAGATAATGTGGTCCATGAAGTTTACGACAGCTGTGCAGTGTTTTCAATGAATGTCGGCTTTTAACTTTTTAATAACTGCCTATATGGATAAAACGATTGTTTCAGATCACATAGCCAGCAAAAGTACCGACTGACATAACAATATGACGCCGTTCATCTGGGGCTACAACAAATGGGCAATGAAATAAAGACAGAACTTGATAGGTACTTACAACTTTTTAAATCACGCAAAGCTACTACCCTTTCGGGTACCGGGGCGTAAAGAAAAGATGCCAGAGTCAGAACCATCGAAAAAAGGAATTTGTCATAACCACAAAACAAACAAAGGAAAACCCTCCATCACACCACTAAATTAATTGAGTAATGCGATGAGCGTTAGTCTAACATAGGTTTAGGTTCTTATATTCGTTCTCGGAAATGGAACTCTTGGGAAATCTGTTGGTGGAAAAAAAATAGAAATTACGTTTAGAAAATCTAATCCATTATGCACATAATAACATAAGAATAGTAAATATTTATAGACTTGAAGATTACCACGCGACTAAGCGTGTGTCACTAATATCATTATGAGCTGTGGATGTATAGAGATCGCGAGTAGGTATGTCTTTGAACTGAAAAACTATTTTTTACATTTTTAACCACCATGGCTCCGCCATTATGAAAGATTTCTAACAACTGAAAGGACAAAAAACATACCTATGCTTATATTATACCTAATTAACGAAACTGCTCACAAACACGAGAATGGGCTGTGAAATGCAAACTTTTCGATGCGAAATATACACTCTCCGTCTCCTTCATCCTGAAGGTAGATGAAGGATACGGAAAGCGTTAATTTCGAATCGAAACTTTTTCGATGGGTTGGGAATTGGGGTGCTGTAGAAGAGAACAGCCAGACGACATATGAAATTATTAATATTTCTGCCCAAACTAATACGGAGACGCTTTGATAGCCTTTCGCGCTTGACCGGTCAGAAAGTACTATTTTAGACGCGTCTAATTGTCCATACTCTGACACTGGAATGAACGAATAAGGCTCGCAACCCCCACTTTTGTACATACTGACAAATGAATTAGGCACGTATGTACTTAGAGCTACTACCAATTTATGCGGTTTACTGATTACATTTATTACACAATAGCGCAATCTTGGTAATTGACGTTGACATGACCGTAAATCTGGACACAATCACACAACGGCTCGTTACTTCTTTATAGAGCTCAGTTCAAAGCAGATAGAAGGAGCGATAACAGCTTGCACTGGTTTTAACATAGACAACAATGCCCCACTTATTTTTTTTATTTTAGGAGTAATTTCTTGGAATCTGAGTGCAATTGAATTTATTAGCATCCTTTGAAACTCGGTACCTACTCCTGACACTGGTCACGTGTGGATCAAAATTTTTGAAATCTAACGCTTCGATTGGGTATTGATATTAACTTCAAAAAATGGGATAACTTACTTAATCAACTGCACAAAATGAAATTGAAATAATTAATTACTGTTCTAAATTACATGATTTTTTTTAACAGTAATATCAAAATCGTTTGTAACAACTACGTTAGGCACCGCAGCAATCTTCATAATTTTCAATAAAAAAAAAATATTTTCATATGCACTCTTTACCCTTTAATAATCATCAATAAATGATGTACTTTCATGCACTCAATTTATGCTAATGAATTAAATTGCATCCTGTATATATACTGTAAGTATTAGGTGTTATCTGAGCTTGGTCTAGTATCATCATCAACAGCCTGAAGACGTCCACTGCTGAACATAGGCCTCCCCCACAGAGCGCCACTTTGAGCGGCTGCTCGCGTCCTGCGTCCATCGCCTGCCCGCGGTTTTCACCAGATCGTCGTTCCACCTAGTGGGGGCCGGCCTACGCTGCGTCTTCCGGTTCGTGGTCGCCACTCGACAACCTTTCATCCGCATCGGTTGTCTTTGTGCTTACCATTTATAGAAGTACCTATTATGTAAGTAGTCATTAGTAACTAAGAACTGCAAAATGATATAGTAGTGTAGGATATAGACGTACGAAACACCTGCACGCTTCACATTAATTGCGGTTGCGTAGATAGAGCCCAGTTATTTCCACGACTCGATGACTAACCTTCCATAAAAGCAGTGGGACAAAGAACCGTTCGAGTGCTCGTGATTCAGCATGATGAGAATCGGCGACGAAATTATACGTCGCGATTGTTTCCAATTAGTTCCCGTTACGCTGGGAAAACATAGTGAAGTAAGTGAGTGCCTAGAAATAGCAAAATATTCATAAAGCTAAGCCACTTTCAATTTTATATGTTTGTAATGTAAACATACTTTTTCTTGCTCTTTTTTTCATGTTTGCTAATTATTCTGTGTTAAAAAAGTAGTGAGCGCTGAAACAAAATCCTTACCTGACATTATCTTAAGTTACACATTCATCATCAACAGCCTGAAGACGTCCACTGCTGAACATAGGCCGCCCCCACAGAGCGTCAGTTTTATTCGTCGATAGCTTCTGGACATTTTTCAAAATGGCTGAACCAGGGCGTTTGAAAACGTAAACAATAGTTTTTCAGTTTTAAGCTATGCAAAGACCTTTGAATATGTACGAGTAGAACCGTAGTATATGACGTCATTCATGGACAACAAGGAGAGCGCTATACATTCGGTACTAAGCAAAAAAAAGACGAACGTAATATCTTTGGTCCTTGTCACCGTTACCGGGTTTTTTTATTTGGCTTCGTTTGATCTAAGCCAAACAGGTTAACAATTTTTTGAAATTGTTGTTTTTTGTGAAATAATCCTATTTAAATGGTGATCTAGGCAATAAATATTTGAGAAATAATATGTGTGCAGTGGGTGGTTGCAGCATTTTAAGCAACAGAAGTCGCACTGAGGCGTAAATATGAAGGAATAACATTTCACAAGTAAGTAGCCATTATTTTGTCTATTTTCCCTTTTTAGAAGTGTTTATTGTGAAAAATATAAATACAGCGTTACATTTCATGTAATAACAAGTCCTCAGCTAAACAGAAAAACAGCTAAACGATTAATTAATGGATAAAATAACCATACCTAACCAAAAAATTTCATTGTCAAGGTACTGCCAGTTTATGATTTTTAATTTCCCATAAAACCCGCTAGGTACCATGTTGATTTGCAAATGTTTATAAGTCGGAAAAAATCCTTTTGTAGGTATATTAGCTAATTATTTGCTTGATTTAACTTAGTAAAATATATCATTTTATATTTAAGGTCAGGTGGGGTAAGTGAAACATACTTGCACATCTATCCACTTTGTGAATTCTGCTAGGACGCTAATTTTTTTTACACATAGAAAGCCTAAATCTGAAATGGCAAATGACGGCAATAAATACTTTCCAAGAAAATAATTTTTGAAAATTCAATTCGCGTGAACGAAACATCACTTCAAAAATGGTTCACGGTTTTGACAGAAACGTTCCGATTCAATATTCTGACGGTAGGTTGACATTGGCGTGTGACTATTTTGCAGTTGACTATATTGACCTTAGAGTATGGACTAAAAGCAAAGAGGGATCATCAAAACTATAGTATATTTGTACTGCTCACACGTATTGCTACGTCAGTGGCGAAGGAAAGAAACAAACATATAGTAATTAGCTACGCTTGCCAAATGTCACCGTACCATTTTTTCGACTCGAGTCAACTGTTTTTTCTATACAAATCTGTCAGACTTATTCACATGAAAGTGTCCACTTCATATAAAAAGTGTCCAAAAAAGTGGTACGCTTGACAGATAATGACGTTCTCTCTAAGCTTTTAGTCCATACTCTAGGATATTGACGGATTTGTTTTTATTATCTGTTACCCGCAGTCATTATATTAGGTACCTACTTATATAATAATAGCTGCCAGGTATCACTTTATTAGCGCAGAATCTCCATCTCTTTCTTTGGGTGCCGTATAAGAGCAGACTAAGGGACTATCCGGAGAATGGGCAGTAGCATTCTCCTTGGTACATTATAATCTTCTGTGATGATAAGCTACTTGCTAAGCGAGGTGATTATGGCAAACCTCCCTAGAATCAGCGTCTAAAATGGCATTTTATGGACATGCCTGTGTTCAGCTCTAAACGTTTTCCAGCTGTTGATGTGAAATATGTGATTTTCACCCATGGGACATTTACAATGACATTTGTAATGTAGTAGGTATTTGATTGATTTTATTACCTGTGTCGTCTGTGACTGCAAATACTAACCCCACATTACGCGCCGTTTCATGCTTTAGGTTCGTGTAAAAGTGTACATAAACACTATTAAATTGCTTCATGGCATCAGCCGACTTGTGTTTTGTAAACTTAAAGATAGCTGATTTCTTTTTATTTTATGACCTAGCAGAAAGATTGTGTGACGCGTGTGCCAGAGCATTGAAACCATCTCGCCACATAGCATAGAGCTAAACTGCGTGATTTATTGATTACGATAGGGTTTCACTTAGGTACTCCTTCGTTTCACTTACCCCACCTGACCTTACATTTTAGTTTTTACAATAAAGAAGCAGTGAACACTGGTAAAACATAAATTCTAGGTATCAAGGTAAATTACTCTATAGATAGAGCTAATGAAATCGCCCATTATCTACCCAAAATTTTGGGAGACGTTCTTATTCAGGCAGCACCTCGTGTGGGAGCAAGAAACAACTAGGCGGCCACGCGAAATAGATTTCTACTCGTGGGAATTCTGTGGCAAAGACAGACTCAAAGGTCTGCTACAGCTCAGTGTCACAAAGCCACTACTTAGTCTATGAACGAAGAAACCATACCAAATTCCCTGATTACGCAAAACCCAACACTACAATGTTGACAGTTTCTACCTGCAAAATGCAGTTATATGCGTCTTCCTGGTTTGCGTTCACGCTTGCGTCACAGAGTATATAAATAGCTCGGGATCGTTGCCCACGAGCTTACGGTGAGGAAACTAGTGCCAGCCACGTTCTCTGGTCTACAATGAACGATATTGCATGCAAATATTTATTGATTTTATAGCAGTATCGCCTGCTGTCACGGTAGCTTCAGTAAAGCATGTCCCGGCTAAAGATGCGGTTTCAAATCCCCTTCGTGATTCAAAGTTTTCCTTTACAAATTGATCTACATGTAATATGTTTTTATGTACGAATAAATGAATAGGCCAACATTGACCGCCACTTACCTGATTAAACGAAATGCAGTCGAAGGTGCACGTTGACCTATGAAGAGCCTATTCATTCTAGTCTTAAAGAGACCCAAATTGTTTTTGCCAAGATACAAGGAACTCGGGCTCGGGAATAAGTTGCATTTCCAATATTTCCACATGTAAAACAGAGTGAGCCCTTCCCAGCCCTTCCATATTAGACATGCCACTGGGACAGCTTTGAAACGGAACACGGTTTCAGTTGCCCGATACATTCATTCTTTTACTATTTTTTTCCTTCGAATATTTTATCATGGCCAAGAAAAAGTAGAATGAAATTCCTATGTGTTTTTGGGCTCTTTCCCTTTTTTTTTTGAACGGGCTAATGCTGTTGGTCTCTACCGACCTTTACAGCGTCACCGGGCGGTTCACAGCGTCACCGGGCGGTTTACAGCATCACCGGGCGGTTTACAGCGTCACCGGGCGGCTTACAGCGTCACCGGGCGGATAATTGGGCGCTTTCCCAATAACAAACGTAAGTATTAGCTTGAATGCACAGCATTTCAACCCACGCGCGCAATTTCATAGATATTTTCTTTAAAAACCTATTAAAAAAGATAATTTCAGACTCTTCACATTTTAGTTGCCATTGCTCAGTGTATAACAAACATGTTACGCTCATCTTCAAGGCGAGCAATCCGATGTTAAAGTGGCCAATAATACCAGCTCATTTCATCAGTCTTTTTTTTTGATCAATCATCAATGTTAGAAAAGATCAGTTAGACTGTTCAATCATCATTGATTACATGTAGGGCACTGATGCTATATATACCTAACGCGCACTCGCTGTTTCTTCCCCCTTCCGAAATGTAATCCTATTGTTTTTACAGCCAAACACAAAGGAGCCATAGCAATATATCCTGTGATTATAATATCAGTTCTGCGAACAGGTAGACCTCGCGCGCAGCACAATCTGTTCTGCAATGTTTGGATGTAATTATTCAATAGGTACCTACATCATGTTGATCTATAATCAACCTAAAGCATTGTTATGTTAAACTTCGAAACGGCAACACACTATGTTTGAGGCTAGTTTTTGTTCTGGTTGCTTCAGTTCCCTCCGAGTTCACAACTTCTGGTATTTTGTAACTCTATGTTCTGGACATAGACTATAGTTCAGTAGACTTGTACAATGTAATACACCTATGTAACCATTTGACAGCCTCTGTGGTGTGTTGGTTGAGCAGGTCGGCTCATAACCCGGAGGCGGCGGGTTTGCTTCCCGCGACAGGTTAAGTATTTGAGCACATGAAAAAAAAAGCGCAAATACTTGTTCTGTGTCTGGGTGTTGTGGGACCATGGTCCTCGTAGTTCCTGGGTCCCTAGATACAGGGAATCCTAGTTAGGGTCCAGGATCTATGTACGCGATCGTTGGGCGCTATTTATTTATTTATTTATATTATGTAACAGCATTTATTGCTATAGGTATTATTAGTTAGACGCACATTTTTACGAGTAAACTACGGAGCGCCTGTAGCTTTATAGGTATTATTGGTATCCAAATGAAAGTGGTGTTCTCTGTAACGTATTATAAAATTCGCGGAAAATCTGAGCTTAGCTTAGTGTATCAGTGTCAACGATAGCAATACTAGCATATTATCTACTAAGAACTGCTATCGTTTGACACTAAGCTACTAACGGTGGACTAAATGTACGTAAATAGGTATATATACAAACTAGTTTAATACACTACAGAAGTGTGAACATTAGCGCAGGCGCGGATACAGTAATTTCTTAAGGCGGGGGCACACAAATCTTTATAGTAGGGGAGTCCAAAAGGGGAATTTAGGGATATGTTGGTAAAAAACATAAGTATACGATGTAAGACCAATTTGTTCTTTCATTAAATGATGAATTCCATGCACTTATATCTTCCTGGTAAATTGGCTAATTACCGCGTTTGGTCCTGCGCCCCCCACTCTTGTATCCGCGCCTGCATTAGCGTCACAATAGAAGACAAGATGTAGGCTATTCATATAGAAATGTAGGTACAACTACAAAGCGTATTATGTGATTAAAATAATACGACGCTCCTACTATTTACAATGTGAAACTATTGCGCAGTTAGTATAGCTGTGAATGTTACTTTTCAATTTTCTTTATTTATTAACTAAATATTAAGTATATTTTAATTTACTATTATTCCTCTAAGGCCCGATTTCACCAACGTTTATTCCAAGTATACGGCTATTCGTTACTCTTGGATACAGCTAATTGACAAATGAAATTACACAAAAAAGACGCCATTTTGATTGTATCCAAGGAATAAGTCTTATTCCTTCATAAAATTGGTGGTATAAGGGCTATATTCGCGTAACTCGGTTGTTCTCGGAAATTTATACCTGGAATAAAATTTATTCTAGGTTGGTGAAATCGGGTCTAAGTACATTAACAAAACTCACGGTGATGTCTGTTTGGAAAAGCCGAATTTAAAAAAATCTACTTATTTTTTTAGGAAGCCACAGATTAAATTTCTGTGTTTAATATGTGGCTTCTCTTATAATCTTCTTTATCTGGCGAAAATAAAATCTAATGTATGGGGTGTAATAAAATAACATAGCAACCATTGACGTATTTCAAAGGCTTTTCTAAGCTTTACCCCTGTTTTAAGGGGTAGCTCCCAACGGATACCACAAAACGGATCCCATTTTTAAAAAACTGCCTTCCGATCCCAAATGTCATTTAATAAGAGTCCCATCGGATACCACGTCAAATTTACTGATAGTACCATCACCGACAAAATGGTTTTTTTTTTAAATGAAGTACCATGTGAGACAAGATATGCAGAGGAAGTTAGAGTAACGAAAAATATCATCTACCTCTAGGTATGTCAATCATTTTAAGTGTTTCTGTAGAAATGTGATCTAAATCGAAATAAAGTACCGGGAAACCAGGTCCTTGACTCCTGGTACTTTGTTACTTTTGGTACTCTGAAGAGGTGAAAAGTTTAGATTCTTACTGTAGCCAGCAACATACGTAAAAAAATATGTCTGAGAAAAGCAAAAAGCAATCTAAAAATCAATTTTCCATGTAATCTCCCAAAACGTGAGAGTTTTATGTTAGCTCTCCATCATAAAAACAATCGTAAAGATTAGATAGAGCGGGCTCCATACGTCTCTACATACAAATGGATGCGTGTCTTTGTCTGTCTTCTCAATTGTTTCATCTATACATATAATAAAACTGCAAGGGTAGGTTTTTTGATCCGTAGTTAAAGTAACCAATGGTTAAAAACTCTAATCCTTAGATCCACATGTGGATCCTAGCTGCGGATCCAAATGGATCCCTCCATTCCACTAATTCTAGCCAATGGTCAACATTTGTTAGTTTTTTTGGTTACCTTAACTACTTAGTTAAGTTAGGTAACTACGTAGTTAATACTAACCAATGGTTAAAAACTAACAAATGTAGACCATTGGTTAGAATTTGTTAGCATTTTTAACTTTTATTACCTTTACTACAAATCCAAAACCCATCCTAAGTAGGTTAAATCTGTTCATTAAATATTTTAAATAATATAATTATTTGTAAAATAGCGAATTGATTTCATGGTGTAAGGTAATACAGCTTCACACCTTTATTTGTTTGAACATGAGTAAATACATTTTCAACACATTTGCTCAAAAAATGCATTTACAAAGCCTGTATACATTGTTCGAAAGTTAAACATTACGCACCATACAACGGAGCGTGCGGTAAAATAGGTACTCTCACCTAAGTACATATTTTACCGCATCCTTCGTTGTATAGCGCCGTGCGTAACCTTTACGGTTTTTTTTAAATTCAATAAAACATAATAAGAATTTCACCAAGGAGTTTCACATTACGAGAATAAATATGCTGAATGATTGGAACTCCTTGGAAGCGTTTTTGCTCAATACGTTTGTCTTACTTTAATACTAAAGAGAAAATGAAACTAAAGATGTAGTTCTAATTTTGTCCACACGCACGTGGCGCCATTTGCATTGTAAATGCGCGCCATTTTAGCCCATTTTCATATTAGGTTAGGAACATCAAAGATTGTTTGTTGCGACTTTCCCACTAATAAACAAAAGTTTGTTTCATTACCTATTGTACTGTTTTCTCGCAAATGTTTTGAAAAACATTGTATGATACACGTGCGGAAATTGGTTTCTACAAACTCGTGACTATGGTAAGCCCTCAACTTCGTCTCGGGCTTACATTTGTCTACTCGTTTGTAAAAACCAACTTACCGCCCTTATATCATAAATAACTATTACAAAAAATGTTTACTCATGTTCAAATAATTGGTGTTATAAAGTAATAAATAGTGTAATAATGTGTTATGCTTAGCATAGCTATTAGATAATAGATATAGGTAGATACCACCATGAAAGAAGGAGCACTACCACTCTACCCGACGTGATCCATACCATGGAAGAAGCCCTCCTTTCATGCCTTAAACATAACACAACATAACATAGCATTGCCGACATCGAAGATGAAGCCAACACTTATGCTGTCGAAAGGAAGAGAGAAGGAGAGGGAGAAAGATAGGCGAAGGTAGGCGGCCTGCCTTTGCCGTCATCCTTTTCCCCCCTCCCTTCTCTCTTCCCTTTGACAGGGATAGGACGTAAGCTAATCACTCCGTGCGAAACCGGGGCTGGCAGCTAGTCATAGATATTACAACAATAATAAATATTTGAGTGGAAATTGTTTCGTTTTCAAGGGCATAGCGGCTAGTGAAGTTACGGATATATTCCCAATGGAACGAGAACTATACTAGGGAGTATTTAGTGACCGGGTGTTGTCAGAGTGCTCGGTTCCAACTCCGGCAGAGCGGTCAGAGTGAATCAATTCGCATGCAGCTACTCTCAAGTAGTATTTCCTTCCAGTCGACCTTTGTAGGGTAGTGGAAGTTAAAAGGAAAAACAAAACTTATAATTACCTACCCAAATAAATTTAAATAATATTAAGAAGAGGTAATAATCAGATAGTTTAGATTTACTAGCTGTAGATATAAAAGACGAACAAATCCCCAGCCTAGAGTTAGTGTGAGAAACAATAGTAAAAGATTATCTTAAGCCCTCTAAAATGGATCAACAAACTAATACAAAATGACTTATGTTTATTACACGTAATTGGGGAAATCTTTTAATTCTAGGTCTGTTCCCGCCTCAACTGGCTTGCTCAAATCCTCTAAGCCATTCTAAAGCCTATTTTAAATAAGATTTTACAAAAATAAAAGATTAGCTGTGAACATAATTAGGTTAGTTATCCAAATTATACACTGAGAGGTCATCATAAAGATTTTTTTCTCATAACCCATTCCACTGAATTGAATCGAATTTGAATTCATAAAATCGCACGGCGTCTTCCGCTCTGATTTCCATAACAATAGTACATCTCTCGATTTACCCACTCGATAAGAACACAATGAAATTAAATCGATTTACCTAAAAAGGGTTAACGGTATAGACAAATTAAGTTTTTAATTGCTAGTGTAGAATACCTAGATTTAATTGTAGTATTTTTAAACGAAAACGAGCATCCAGTTGCTGTATAATTATTACGTGATTAAAAAATTAACCTAGACACATTTACTTTTAGGTAGGTACTTAATTATTTAAGGAATGCTAGACAAATGGACGACATTGTTAATAAATTGTTTATTGTTATGGCTTGTTATGCAAACGTCAACGTTCGACTTATTAAAAAGGTGCTGTTTTTTTATAACACTGATCTATTTATGTTTCGCTTTTTGGGAATTTGGGTGCTTTTTCTATGACCTGTTCGGAATAAATACCTCAATTTTAGCTGAATATATAACGCGTTCTAGGATACCTATTTCAGTAAAGCGTGGAGCTGGAGAGGGACTCGATGCCATCTTCTGTTTCCTGATACTTATAACGCGTGTCTTGATGTCTTCAAAGTCAGAGTCAAAAGGTGCCTTCTTCTAAAGTAACATACTCCATCTGCAGCTACATCGTCCCACCATGAGGCGAGTTGGCGGTCAAATATAAATCTATCGCAGTTATAAAATAACGCGTTAGTGAATCAGGGGGTCTAGCAAAGATCCCTTTCCATTAGTGTTAACGCCAAAGGAAAGGTATCTTTGCTAGACCCCCTGTTCGTTCTATATGTCCGTATTGTAAGTACATAATTATACAGTTTAGATGAATCATGTTTAGCTATTCGGAAATTGTGTAGAGTACCTCTTTATAGGTAGGTGTTATTTTCCTTTGTTACATTTATTAATATTTACATAGACCCGTTATAACATTTATCAGCAAACAGACCGTGATAAATTACAATATTTTTTATGTTCATGTTCGTAATTCGGACTGTATTTGTGTGTTTAGGTTTAGCTACAGCGTACTACAGAAACTATAGCTCGTCGTTAAGCTTGGAAAATTCGTTTACGGAACCAAGAAAAATAGGAAACTTTATTGACGAGGGAACCACAGCAAAAAAAACCTGTCTCATATTGATGGTAAGTGACGACGCGGTCGACAACGGAGCATGCTTGCCTAGAAGATATACAAATGTAACACAACTCACAAATCGACCTTAATGATTATAGGTAGCTTCTGTTACTTGTTTTTAACGGGCAAATTGCCTTTAATCTTTAAACTAACTACTACAATTACACTAAATACTAGCTACACTAGGTACCTATATGAAAAAGCGATTGGCCTGTACACTAGCCGCGATGATCTATGCTTGCTATATGAAGATACTTGCATGTAGCGATGTTAAATAAAGGTCATTGTATCACGTTTTGACTAGTCTAGACTCTAGACTAGGTACTAAATCAATTAGGTTTGGCTTCTTTACGATTTTTGGAAGCCCTTTTGGTGCGTAGTTAACTAACGATCGCTGATATTTACCGTTTATTATGCAGCCATGTGAGTAAATTTCTAATTGAGATTGATTTGGCTAAAGAACCGCTCAATTTTAGTCGATGAAGGTCCCTACGTAGTGTTTTAAATCAAAAACTTTCAAACCATTTGGTCTAGGTTAGTGAATTAGCTTGAGTAAGTACTTCTTTTTTTTGTACGGGCTATAGCTGTTGGTCTCTACCGACCTTTACAGCGTCACCAGGTGGGAGGGCAGGCGCTATGGCTAAGGCGCCCGCCCAGCCGACAAAAGTGGGAGGCAACTAGCTCAAAGGCACCCCTGGGCTGCAAGCCTCGGCTTGAGTACTTCAGCTCCATCTATCTATCTATTGTATCCATACCTGAGTATTTATTGACAGCCTCTGTGGTGTGATGGTTGAGCGGGTCGGCTCATAACCCGGAGGCGGCGGGTTCGATTCCCGTGACAGGACAAGGATTTGTGCACATGAAAAAAAGCGCAAATACTTGTTCTGTGTCTAGGTGTTGTGGGATCATAGTCCTCGTAGTTCCTGGGTCCCTAGATACAGGGAATCCTAGTTAAGGTCCAGAATCTATGTATGGGATCGTTAGGCATAATTTACATATTTATAAAAAAGTGCTTAACGAATTGTTTAAAATTCCTTCCTTCTGCAACTATATTATTATGCGACGAGAAAGTCAACAAAAATGCTACCACTACGCTAGCACCGCTAAACTACTGTTACGCTACCGCATCGGTACCCCTACGCTACCGCTACGCTGCTGCTACGCTACCACTACGCTGCTGCTACGCTACCACTACGATACTGCTACGCGAAATACGATACGATGCGACCACTACAACGCTACGAACGCTACGAGCGCTACAACTAACGCTATGGGCTACTGAAAAAGCAATCATTTAGTTAGACGGGATGCATTTATAAATCACAAGTACATAGGATAAGGTGGTTATCACTTTAGAAAGTTTTGGTGCTGATTTGTTGTTGCATGCTAATTATCTAATTTATATTTTACTTGTGCTTTCTTACCTAAGGGAATATTACAAATAACTGATTTGATTTGATTTGACTGAGAAATCACAGTCCACGGGTCATTGGGCATTAAATAAATTGTACCCATCTTTTCCCGTAGGTGTCGTAAGAGCCTGCTAAGGGAATATCCAAGGAATGGCCAGCAGCATTCTCTTCGGTACATTAAATTCTTCTGCAATCACCAAGCCGCCTGCCAAGCGTGGTAATTATGGCAAACCCCCTATGGTCAGCGTCCGAAGTGGCGTTTTATGGGGAGATCTATGTTCAGTAGTGGACGTCTTCCAGCTGATGATGCGATTGTGTGTCTTGTACTAATGTTTATTCTGTGCCCGAGCAATATCATATTATTATGTAACAAAAATCTCACTCTCAAGTTAAAATCATATTAGCAAAAGGGATGTTTTATCCACTACCCGCATAAAAATGATCTCGCCACAGACACAGTTTGTTTTGAAATGTGTCGGAAAGGGTGACCGTCGTCACAGGCAGTGTTTGAGTGTACATTTTACATTACGCATATCATCAAGGTGGGAAATAAATATATTTTTAGATGAAATACGTGTTCTAATAATATGTCTTTAGAGATATAACGCGGCCATTCATTTTATATCTTGCGGAAGTACTAGCTCTACGATAGATCAAAGTGAAACTCAACAAAGCTAAAAACAATGAGATGTCGCGGTTACAAACCAAATACATGATTCCTCGCTTCCGTCGTCTCCGGTATCAAAAGACTGATACGTACACAACTTCCTTCCACGAACAATGCCGGAACATCGTGCATTCCTGTTTATTACACAATTCATGCACAATATAATGTATGACATTTTACAGTGTAGGGTACTTGGAAAACAAGTCATTGGCTAGTTTAGTACTAGTTTAGTTAGTTATTAGTCATAGTTTTGAAGCCGTACTAAACTTTCGGCAAGAAGACATCGAAAAGTTTACAGGAATTTGAATTTCGTTTCGCTGTTTTACCTCAAGATGAATACCATGGAACACTGTTTAATTAATTTATTTTAATTACTACGTGGATTGCCACAGATTTTTGCATTCTGTTATATCTGTTGTGGTTCTGAAATCCAAGCCCGTTGGAAATAGACGCCTGAAGCGTTACAACGATGCTGTAGGATGAATTATTATCAATTGTTGGGAGAGAAGTAGTAACTGATTCTGCGAAGTATCCACAAGTGGTTTCAGACAGCAGACTTCAACTGTCGTAACAGCGTTTGCATTCGCCCAGCGGTGTTAAGCTGTCACATGGATTATGCGAGTGATTTAAGGACTTATATACGCAGCAGGTAAATGTGGCTGGAAAGAAACACCGACCGTAACATCATTGAATCAATGACCAATTCCGTTTGCATTTCATCGAGGTGGTTACGACAAATACTCAGCGCCGTTCTAGAAAACGGAAAGCTTACAATATATCGCCGCATCTGTTAAGTCTGCTACTGAAGCCTGTGATAAACTAGTGGCAATCGTGACGTCTAGAGACCAGCTCAATGCTTATATTCATATCTTGTGCAGGTGCGTTGAGAACTTGAGACAGATGGCGAGTGTTGCAGTTCTACAGTGTGTTTTAGGGTAAGAAGAGGCCAAGATCGGCCCCAGTGCCAGGGCAGAGGCACCGAGGTTAAAACTGCTAACAAATTCTAACCAATGGTCAAAATTTGTTAGATATTTTAACCATTGGTTAGCTTAACTACGGATAAAAAAACCCACCCTAAGTTGACTAGAGCAAGTATCCCCAGCAAGTATCTAGTCCAAATAATCCGGGAGTAAAAACATTCGTCATTTCATTCATTTCGTCAACTAGAAAAGAGATGATGTAAAAACAACTGAAAAATGTTTCTTGAATCATAGCGTTCATATAGCTAAGAACTCTCTCGATCAAGTCCCCTTTCCAACAAAGAAAGAAAAATCATAGAAGATACAACGTTAAACTTGTAACACCCCTGTGTTTGTCAGGGGTGTAAAATAGCCCTTTAAAATTTTTTATGGTGTTATTGTACCAAATAAAAAGTAAATAAAAGCACGAAATCCTAAGCCTTAAAGCCCGTTAGTTCCATCCATTTGTAAAACAACCTGTAAAACGACTCAAGATTAAAATAACATGACGTAACCCAAATCTAAACGACTCCTAGCCCCTGCATATCTCCTAAACGTTTGCGTAGATAAGCTGTGCAGTAACTAGGCCAGTTAATCAGCGAGCTTCCTCTTGCACCATCACAGCATTCACAGGTCATTACACGATTCCACTCGGAGTCGTAAAACTCTGATTTAATGGCCTCGTGGGTGTTAATGTTGAGTGCCTCAAATCGCGGCAGTTACGTTGTTAAAAGGTTTGGACAAGAGCGTGTACGAAAATGGCTAGGCGAGACAGTTGACATAAAATTATAAGACCATATGATTGTATAGAGTAAATTAATTTAAAACGGCCAAAGCAAAAAATAACCGCCCAAGTGCGAGTCGGACGCCCGCACGAAGGGTTCCGTAACATTATCCATCCCTGCCATCTAGTGTTGAATAAATAATAATAATAAATAACGACCAACGATCACATTCATAGATCCTAGACCCTAACTAGGATTCCTTGTACCAGCAGGAACTACGAGGACCATGGTAAATAGTACTGTGGGAACACCGAAATTACGTAGCAGTACTATTTAAAGCAGCGCCATCTGTGACTCATCCGGTAAACGAGCATAAAATCCCGTTTGTTGTATAGGAGTCCCCTTAAATATTTATTATATTCTGTTTTTTAGTATTTGTTGTTATAGCGGCAACATAAATTATATACATCTGTGAAAATTTCAACTGTCTAACTGTCACGGTTCATGAGATACAGCCTGGTGACAGACAGACAGACAGATAGACAGCGGAGCCTTAGTAATAGGGTCCGTAAACCCTTTGGGTACGGAACCTTAAAAAAGGGGGAAAAGAAATAGCTGGGCCAAGGATTGCTGTTCACATTACATTAGATGCTAGAAGCATTATGCTGTAATATTTTGTAAGCATTCAGTAAATTCAACGGTAAGTATAGCCTGAAGCTCTGTGGTGTAAAATTGACCCCATGTGAGGTTCGAAATATCTAAATTTAGCTCTTCAGTACAGAATAAGTTATTAGGTACTTGATGTAGCCCTTTATCATTGTCGATTTTTGATAGACAAGGGCCATCATCAGCTCTATAAATAGCACCTGTACGACCTTTGTGATTGGGTACCTGGTCTACTTAATTTGTTTAAGTTTTCAAATAGTGCATCGGAAAGGTCGGTCGGTGTCCGCGGTCAAATGTCGGACAGCAACACGTGGTGTCTAACATTTAAGTGGATCATTATAATCTATCTAAGTTTATTTATAATCATGGGCGTACCCAGCTTTTAGTCCAGGGGGGGCAAACCCAAAATTTCTAATGCCGGGTTCACACGATTTTTTTAATACCACTGAAGAGACCTAGAGCAAAGTCATAATTTCAATTCAACCCTCAATCAATTTAAATTTGGAAGCATATCTTGGAAACGTGATGCTAGAGTAGATTTTGTCTCACATTATGTCAGCACAAGCACTGTTTATAAATTAAAATAATGTGAGTACAAATAGTGCGATAGTGCGGCCAAAGCGAACGCGAAATTATACTTTAATAAAATAAAAAACCTACAGAAACAGGAAAAGCGCGAGCGAAGCAAGCGCGAATAATTTTCTGTATTTGCCACGTTTTATATTTCAGAAAATACGTGCAACTTGCATTCAAGTGTGCTGGTCATGGATTAAAACAAAACCTAAATATTAATAGCGCGAGCGAAGCTAGCGCGAAAATTTTTTTGTATTTGCCACATTTTATATTTCAGAAAGCATGCTAGTCATGGATTAAAACAAAAGCATAAATAACAATAGAGCGAGCGAAGCGAGCGCGAAAAATGTTCTGTATTTGCCACAGTTTATATTTCAGAAAATACGTGCAACGTACGTTCAAGCGTGCTGGTCATGTATTAAAACAAACCATAAATATTAATAGCACGAGCAAAGCTAAGCGAAGAAAAATTTCGTTATTTTGCCATCTTGTATTTCTGAAAATACGTATAGTATGGCCACTTGAGCAGTTGATTCCACAGTGTGCAATTAAAGCGCAAAACTTGCATTGAAGCTTTCTTCTCCCATATCTCTGGATATTCTGGAGCAGCCTCGAACGAACTTTAATTAACTCAAATCATTTTTTAGTAATTTTATTCCTACTCTAAACTATCAACTCTACCTACAACTACCTACTCTAAAAATCCTACTCTCATCATCAAAATTATCTCAGCACAAGCGCAATGAGCGCGAAAAATCACCACTTTTATCTGCGCTACTTGCACAACTGGGTAGAAACCTGGCAGTTTTTGTTACCCATAAAAAATATTACCCGTAGAGGCAACCCTGCTGACTACATAAACAACGTAAGTGTGCCCACGCCCAGTGCATCTCAAAAAGGCCATCAAAATTAAATTTTTCATCTTGAATACATATCGTTTTTTACCCTTTTTATAACTTTTTTCGACAAAGATAGGTAGGCATTCGGAATCCGGGGGGGGGGGGGGGGGGGGGGGGGGGGGCAGCTGCCCCCCCTGCCCCCCCTGGGTACGCTCATGTTTATAATGCTTACATAATAATAGGTATACGTGGGTACGTTAGCAATTAGAATCCATAGCATTTTAATTAGTTAAGATATGAAAAGCTCCAGTCATAGGTTCCTGCATGAACTAGAAGTAACCGAAATAAAACGAGAAGAGATTTTTTGGTAATATAGAATACTAGTTGCGTCCCGCGGTGTTACCCGCGGGTAAAAAGTATCCTATGTGTTAATCCAGCGTAGAAGCTATCTGCATTTCAAATTTCATCAAAATCGGTTCAGTAGTTACCGAGATATAAGGTAACAAACATTCACACACACAAATTCGCATTTATAATATTAGTAGGAGTAGGAAGTAGGATGATACATTCTGATGTCTATCGACACATCCGCCATTATATCACCATCTCTTTTCCTCTCGGGTAGTGTGTACTTGATTTGTACTTCTCTCTCCCACGCTTCGTGAGTCTTTTGAGAGTAACGAAAAAATTCTAGGTCTGTGTGATAAACACCATATTTTTTTAACTTCACTTGCTAACCCTACTTTATGCAAAAATTATCTGAAATGAGATTTTGTGACAAATTTACAATAACTTTATTTACCTGTGACGAATTTACAATGTATGGAGTGTACAGAAATGTGACGATTTTACTTTGTGGCAAATGTACAATAACCCATATTATGATGTCAATATACCTATTAAAGAAACGAAAACGGAACTCTTAAGAATTTAATAAAGATTTAGAAGTCATTCAGACCACAACAGGTGGAAAAAAAACTGCTCTGCTGCGTGTAGAGAATCAGTGGTGGTAACACAAGATGGACATTAAATATTCTGACACCAAGGCTAACCACTTGCCTACAGCTACACCAGAGAGAAGATTTCAATAAATAAATTCGAACATACTATTTATGGTGCTATGTGGGTGGGTAGTCAAACAAAGTTTTGTGCTCGTCAAATCATTTAAACACATTAAGATAGACAAAACTCATAACACTACCTATTCAGGTAGTCTAGCTACAAACCCTTGCCTTATTAACTCTAACTTCCTCCATAATTCTGGTCTCCAGGGGGTCAAGCAAAGATCCCTTTCCATTAGCGTTAACGCAAT
This sequence comes from Ennomos quercinarius, assembly GCA_910589525.2. Taxonomy (NCBI): domain Eukaryota; kingdom Metazoa; phylum Arthropoda; class Insecta; order Lepidoptera; family Geometridae; genus Ennomos; species Ennomos quercinarius. The sequence continues at coordinate 3,380,278 of OU342502.1, forward strand.
ACGATAACTCAAAATCTATGGGGATGACATTACTTGCGGAAATCGCTTTTCCGCAGGTAACGTCATTCCCATACATTTGGAGTTATCGTTTAGCAGGTACTTCGGTCTTTCTTTCATAATAAGTTCAGTCAGCACTTATGTCGGCTATGGTACAATCAATTTGATGTGGGATCAGATAAGACTGATTAATTGACCTTTGGGATCAGATGTATTTTAAAAAAATTGGGTTGGTTTGGTTTGATCTGTTGGAAGTTACTCACGAGGAGGAGGGACTAAGATCCAGATTCACATAATGTATTATAGAGAAATAGTATAATTAATTAAGACGATGGCCGAGCGCTAGCATGTGCGCTCACAATCTTACCGCACCGGGTTCTGTACAGATCAACACGATGATAATAGGCAAGTAATTATAGCGTCTGACAACCATTACGTTTGAGTCCGAATGTAATTCAATTAATTTAAATCACATTCTATTCAATTAGAGTGCATCTTGGTTGTCAATTAATTGCAAAGACACCTAAGTAATAAATTGTAGAGTTGTTAGACGTCTGATGGCTTAGATGGGTTCTAAAAAGGACACGGTAACCTTTGTTAGTATTAATTCTACGATTTTAATATGCCAAATAAGATGAATCATCTTAATGGATTAAATAATAAATAAAAAGTAAATATTTGTGGACATTTCACTTAAAGTCATCTAGCCCCAAACTAAATAAATAATAATAAATTTGTGTGGATATTTCACACAGCGCCATCTAGCCCCAAACCATCCCAAACTAAGCATAGCTTGTACATTGTACAATGGGAACCAGATAACTGACACACTGACAGAATGGTTTTTTTGGCGGGAACTCGAAAAAGTTCACGTCGTTTCATTGTATTATTTTTCTAAACTTGTGCTTTTTCCAGTGTTAATGGTTAAAATTGGTGGTGTTTTACGCATTAAGTGCTGAATTACGAGCATGAGTGTGGGCAAGTGATATAATGTAGTGAAACGTGGTTTTTCGTGTTGCTTCCAAAATTCCATAGAAGCTTCTAGTAAGGTCGCCACCACTTTACTAGGGTATGACTTAGACTGGACTATGATTACCTGACTTAGACTGGACTGTGACTAAGACTTGAAGACTTGACTTTACACGTGAAATATTCCATAACTCGATGAATAATTACAATACTTGACACTGGCTAAATACACTATGTGTGGAGCCAAAATATAAGAAAAAAAAAACTGACAGAATTACTTATGTACTTTTTTTTGTTTATAAATACATACATAGAATACAATATAACAGAACAGACATCTATGTTCATTACACAAATGTTTATCCCGGGTGGGAATCGAATCCACAACCCAGTTCAGAAGGCAGAGCTACTACCAACTAAGCTAACAGGCCAGTCAGATTAATATTACAAAGATATGGGTAGGTAGGTAGGTACCAGATAACTGATAGAATTTAATATATAATTTTTTTTTCAACACATTTGCTCAAAAAATGCATTTACAAAGCCTGTATACATTGTTCGAAAGTTAAACATTACGCACCATATAACGGAGCGAGCGGTAAAATAGGTACTCTCACCTAAGTACCTATTTTACCGCATCCTTCGTTGTATAGCGCCGTGCGTAACCTTTACGGTTTTCTTTTAATTTCAATAAAACTTATATAAGAATTTCACCAAGGAGTTACACATTACGAGAATAAATAAGATCGAAACTCCTTGGAAACGTTTTTGCTCAATACGTTTGTCTCACTATAATAATAAAGAGAAAATGAAACTAAAGATGTAGTTCTAGTTTTCACCACACGCACGTGGCGCCATTTGCATTGAAATGCGCGCCATTTTAGCCCATTTTCATATTAGATTAGAAACATCAAAGATTGTTTGTTGCGACTTTCCCACTAATAAACAAAAGTTTGTTTCATTACCTATTGTAATGTTTTCTCGCAAATGTGTTGGAAAACGTTGTATGATACACGTGCGGAAATTGGTTTTTACAAACGAGTAGACAAATGTAAGCCCGAGACGAAGTCGAGGGCTTACCATAGTCACGAGTTTGAGTCACATTTGCGAGAAAACATTACAATAGGTAATGAAACAAACTTTTGTTTAATAGTGGGAAAGTCGCAACAAACAATCTTTGATGTTTCTAATCTAATATAAAGATGGGCTAAAATGGCGCGCAATTACAATTCAAATGGCGCCACGTGCGTGTGGTGAAAATAAGAACTACATCTTTAGTTTTATTTTTCCTTTAGTATTAAAGTGAGACAAACGTATTGAGCAAAAACGCTTCCAAGGAGTTTCGATCATTCAGCTTATTTATTCTCGTTATGTGAAACTCTTTGGTGGAATTCTTATATTTTTTTATGGAAATTAAAAAAAATACCGTAAAGGTTACGCACGGCGCTATACAACGAAAGATGTGGTAAATTAAGTACTTAGGTGAGAGTACCTATTTCACCGCACGCTCCGTTATATGGTACGTAATGTTTAACTTTCGAACAATGTATACAGGCTTTGTAAATGCATTTTTTGAGCAAATGTGTTGAAAATAACTATTGTAAGTACGAGTTCGTAATGCTTCATAATACCCAGAGACGCAGAACAAACATGTGATTATTCTAAGTGGGAATCGAACCTACAACCCACAGTGCAAAAGGCAAGCTACTATTATCAATTGAAAATATGCATCTTTTGTTAATTGGAGAGCAAGCACTATCACCAGCACCTGCTCTTCTTCCTACACGAAAGAAAACATAAGCTTTCCTCCACCTCCTCATTTAAAAAAAAGAGATGAGGTCATTTGCCGCGTAGAGGCAATGACGTAGGATGTTACTTCCTAGACTTGATTGCTGTGCGACGTGATGCTAATGTTGCTATGTGCGTATCAATTATTATTCCATTTATTGCAAATTGGATCCAATTGGTACCATTGATTGCTGGAGAGATAGCCACCAGATGGTGGCTAACTCGGGTCGCACCTACGCCTGTGTCTGTATTAGGAATGCAGTTTATACTGCAATTCCAAAAAATACTAGGTTTGTTTTAACTTTGAATTATACTAAGTTGTTACGAGATTGGAGTAATAGAATAAAACGGCAAAAAAACAAGCAAGTAATACAGTATAGGAAAGTAGCAGTAATTTTTAAAATAGTATACATATATGTATATATATAAACTAAATGGAAAAACTTAATAGAAGCTGTTTGAGCAGCATGCTCAAAATAATTTCGCTATGCAGGGAAAGAAATTGCCAAGTAAATTATTAAAAAGCACAGAAACTTTTCAGTGAGTATAGACATACACGTACTATAAGTTTTGTAAGGAGAGACATTCAAATACAGTACACTCTGCCATCTGGGACAAAGAAACGAATGGTAGCACCTATTAGAGCAGTGAATATATATTACAGCTTCCCACCCCAAAAAAAAGACTTTAGAAATACTTTACGGAGAAGAACTTGAATAGGTTTACATAGATTTTTTTGTCTTATGAAAGGTTTTTAGGGACACTTACAATAAAATTTCTCTAAAACGCACGCGCTTTTAGATTTGTATGAAATTGATGATAAATCAGCAAAGATAGCTAGATTTTTACATAAAAGTAATAGCCTTTCTAGTCAACTCCCTAGACACGCGTATCAAAGACGAAGAATAGGAAATCGTTATAGAGTGGAGAACTCTATTAGAAAGTAAACATTATAAACCAAAGACGCAAGAGAAAGCGAAATGGAAAAAAGGAGGTGAAGGAAGCAAAAACTACAAAAGAAATGGTACTTACAGACTATTAAGGAATTATAGGCAAGGTTTTATTCCCAATGGACCTAATCACGCAAGTGATCTTTAGTTAAGTAAGTACTTAAGTATACAAGGTGAGTTTGAATCGGGATATTATCCCGAAAGGGGGTAAATCTACTCCCCAAGGTAGACAATGTTTCTTCTACGACTTTTCTAAATTAATAGTTTTTCATTGAAGAAATGCCATGTAAAGTTTACGTTCGAAGATAGCCATAGCGGAGATGGGTAGTTGAACTTCGTCCTTGACCGAATACTTTTAAATAAGATTAACGACCTGTGTTTAGAAATGAATTTATAGTATCTTGTTAACTCTCGTAGCGATTGCACGTGCAATTTTGTGAGTGGATTTTTTTTTAGTATGGAGGTTTGGGATCACGCTGTTTCATGTAAGGCTCTAACAACTTGTGGGCTATCATGGTCCAGTCCCCTATCTGGATAAAACCCCAATTCAAACTCAGATAGTATGTATAAATGTGGTTTGCCCTTTGTTACGCGCTTACTCATTTAAGTTTTGGAAAAATCCTACTATACCATAATGTTGCTAAGACATAACTTTTGTAGAACAATGGCGTATGTGCAAGCTGCAGGTGTTCATGCTCGTGCCTTCTAATATAAGCACGATTGCATAAGATTCATGGTACTCTGTCTCTTTAAGCATTGTCCTTTATACTTATTTATTTTTAACCACCGTCCCCTCTATTTGTTTAGGTATATCTCTACTAGTTGACCCGCCCTGGCTTCGCACGGGTTAGTTTTACGTCCTAAACCTGTTCATGGGTATTAAGAGGGAAGCGAAAGGGAAGAAGATAGGGGAAAAGGATGAATGGTTGGGACGGCTTATCCCTGTAAGCTGCGTATTTTCTGTAGGTGGGTAATTTTATCAAAGTGGATAGCTGTATGTCACTATCAAGAACAGTTCTATTGGTTTGAAATGTCATAGTTGTTAGTTTTTGGGAGTCTACAAGTGACGTTCTCCAGTTTGCCTAGCACATTGCTGTGCTAAAATTTTCTTTAGATTCGGTAACTGAGATAATTATAGGTGCGTAGACGTGTGTGTAGCTCAGGTTCAAGCTGGTTTAATTATTCCGATCACAGAGAACTGCTGCTCTGCTGTTCATAATGTTCAAAATGCAAAATAGACACGCTTCATTTGCGCGATTACTTATTACGTTGAGTTTTACAAGTCTTATGCTCAAGAGAATAGATGGTATTTTTACCCATTTGCTTTGCATGCCAACGACCGAAATTAAAACAAGCTCTGCATCGTCGATCTCATTTAAATTCGAATCTACGTGGATAAAAGGTCAAAGCATCTCGCATGCAACCATAAATCCTGGTAGCTGTCACATATCACCGCCTAGGGAGATCCCTTGTTACCTACGTACCATTCCACTCTTTGTTACGCAATCACTAATTAACAAGAGCTTGTTAATTTTCATTACAGCTTCCTTTCTAACTATAATTTGGCTTAATTACTATATGAGGTTTGCTAATCATAATCTGTATCGCTTACGCTTTGTTCTGAGACCTTGGCCTATGACCTGTATAAACTGATAATTTCCTGTTGTTGACCCCTTTTAAAAGCTCTACTAAATATTACCTACTAAAATATGAATTGTATGTCAGTACATACATCATCATAATCAGAAGCCTCGAGATGTCCACGGCCTCCCCCATAGAGCGCCACTTTGAAAGGCTGCTTGCTTCCTGCATCCATTAGCTCCCGCGGTTCTGACTTGGGCGTCGGTCCACCTAGTGGGGGATTACACTGCGTTTTCCGGTTCGTGGTCGCCACTGGAGAATCTTTCTTCCCCATCGGTTGTCAATTCTACGAGTGGCCTCACTTTATTTCTCTTGCGGATCTCCTCATTTCGGATCTTATCTCGCAGGGAAATGCCAAGCATCTTCATTCAAATATACAGAATGCTAAAAGGAAATTTATCAGGAAGATTTTTCGCAGGATTAACGAGGAGTTTTCTTATTCAGTACCTAACTAATTATTATTTTATGATAAATTTCCGTCACAAAACTCGTTTGCCAACATTTATTTAATCGAAAAAGCATTAAAAGCAGATTATTTTTTATACCTACTCCAGTAGCTAAGTGGAAATAGATAGCATCGCACTAATGACAGAAGTTGGTAAAGCGGCTTTTAATTTAAATATTAAGTAAGTACCTTTTCGTCAAAAACTAAAATGTAAGATGGCGATTACCTTTAATTTTATCCTCGACGCAAAAAGAGGGTAGTACGTGTGTATTCTGTGTGTCTGTATTACCTATGTCCTTATGTGTCCGGTCCGGTGGCTCCAAAACGGATCAACCGCTTATAATTTGATTTTTGACCAGCTTTCGCCCGCGGCTTCGCACGCTTGTATTGTGTTATTTCTACGTACGTTTAGGTAGTCTAATAATAAATAGATCATGCATTTTCTATATACCAAACAACACAATCCACTAAATCTTTTCGGAGCTGAGCACGTATTAGCACACGTGTAAAATGCATTTACCTATACAATGCGTACATAATTAGTTTAATTAATACTAATTAGAAATTACAAATACGACCACCATGGTAAATATACCGTTAATAAACAATATTTTAGTAATTTAATTTTTGTATGAAAGGTAGCTTGATCGACATTATTCTTAGATTTCTCATTAGAGATTTCTTGTCTCAGGGTTTTTTTAATTACCTATTTAATTTAGAGATACTTTAATAACTTATAGATGACGAAAGCCTTGGTATATTATAGCTGGACAAAGGTAACGGTACCTATTACAGATATACATATAACTAAGTATAAAAATCTCACTGAAGTCAGTTAATGCTGTTGAATCGGGGCGAACTATGTATGGATTATGGATGATGAAGATGTCCTTTTTTTCTATTATTTATTACAAAGCATTTAGTAGGCACCTACCCACCTATCTAAATAGGAATAAATCGCTTTTAATATCGTGCATGTCGATGTTTAGACGTAGTAGATACTCTTAACTAATAGTACCTACCTACTATACCGACCTTTTTTTTTATGAAAACGAATGACGTGACGAGCTAGTCGTTCGCCTGGTGTTAAGCGTCACGGCCGCCCATTACAGATTGCAGTGTCACTCGGAAATCTAAATTAAAGTTTCGCGTGACACTGCGCACTGCGCACGTCATCCAGACACATCACACAGTCTAAAAAGGATTTCTAGACTGTGAGATCAGTTCTTAAGTCTCATTTGCCCAGTAATTTCACTGGCTGCAATGCCCTTCAAACCGGAACACAGTAGTGCTTGCACACTACTGCTTGGCGGCAGAATAACTGGCAAAGCGCAGGTACCTACCTAGACGAACTTTGCAGAAAAGTCCTACCACCAGACCTATAGGCAATATATCCGTTCTGTGCTATGTACAGAGTTATTTTAAATTTACCTAAACCTTTTGACGTCATCCCCCACCTTTAGTTCATACGGCGAGGGGTAAAAACATAGAACTATATATACTTCAAGTGAATTGTTCGCGAATCTCAGACCAATGTTACGAACAAACGCAGCGTGATTTGCGTTGGGTCATTTTCAAGCTTTACGAATGCTTCTGTGTTCTTTTTCTTCGCCAGGTTCATCACTAGTTTATCACTCATTATTCATCATCACATTATTGTTAAAAAGATATTATAACTTCAACTCAACCTCTCTACTTTCGTTCTACAACATAAAAATATATTAAAGACCATAGGTACTTATTTATTTTGATACTACTACAACAGAATAGATATATCGTACACGTATACATACCAAAAAATAACCATAATACGTGCCTACTCAATAAAACAAAATAATTAAGACTGATACACTGATATTATTCAGATCCTAAAAAGTTAAAACCCACATTGAAATATTGCCACAAACAGAGCAGGCGGAAACTTATAACACCTTTATTTTATTCGACGTCGCGTCAGAGGGCTAAGAGTTATTTCAAGTCGATCAATTAACCTTACAGTTTTGTCATTTAAATTGAATAATTAGCTTCAAAACATAAGCAAAGTTAGCATAACTGCAAAAGGCAATTAGCGTTAGTTCATTCAACCTAAACATAAATGAACGGTTAATGAAACTTTCTTCAAGTCTTCAATTAGATTCAAGTTTAAAAATCTAAAGCGTTGATTAACGTAGAGAAACACTAGTTTAATAACAGCTGCTGTTACTAGAGTTTGAAGCATCGCAAAATTGTAGAGTAATTTGAAATGGGGTAGTCAATACTCATCTACTTTATCTACTTACTTAAATCAAATAGGTATACTAGATACACAGTCTCTATGAAAATCAATATTAAAAAGTGTCCCCGCGCCAATGCTTACGTATACCTACAGATATATTATACCTCTCCTGCGGGGTTAGCATGGACGGTGGACAAAATTGTCTTTCCCCGTTTTACGTCACTTTCTTCATACTTGCTTGGAGTAAAACAGAACGACAGTTTTGTCTACCAGCCGTGCTAACCCTACAGCTAATATAAAATAAAGTAGTCCACAAGTGGTTGTTTCATAATGCACCATAGCACCCTGTAATAGGGTTGTAATAAAAAAATAATATGTGAGTTACATCACTTTCATTAGACGCGGCCACACACGACTGAGACTAAAAACAGGGCATATGCCTTGTTTTGACGGTGGCGCGCGTTTTCGAGGCGGGCGGCGATCGAGGATCTAGCCTATATTTCATCGCAGTCTAGTTATACATTTTTTCCAGTTATTTTGTGCAGCATGTGTAACCAATGACTTATAATAGTATGTGCAGTTTGCGATGCCATCGCTCCGTGCCTCGGAGAGCCGTCGTCGGTCCCGGTTGCCATAAGAACATCTATGGCAATCGTTACGGCTAGTCAGACGCCTGATGTAACTGTTACTTATGGGTTGCGAGGTTAGATGGCAGTCGCTCGTGTAATTCTGGTAGCTCGCCGCTACAGGTTAGATTCGGAGCCGACCCCAATAACAAATAGTAAAAGGCAAAGAAGTTAATGGTGATTTTGTGTATGTGCATGTGCAGCTGCTGTATGAGCTGAACTAGATTTTGTTGCGTTGTAGCAAGAATCCCCATTTATTTAAGTGGCGCTCTGTGTTGGAGGGCTATGTTCAGCAGTGGACGCCTTCTGACTGATGATGATAATGACTGATGTTGAGCTTTTAAGGTAGTGTCTCCGTAGTGGCGTCGAAAAATTGGTGTCGGGAAAGGTTTTTATACACGTACATTTATGATTCGTTGAGTGGTAGCTTAACCATGGAAGATATTTTTCATGGTCTAGCTAAGCATTAAATTTCTTTTGGCAACCCTTTGGTGTATATAAGTAAGACACGATGACGTCAAATGTATAGCTTTAGGAATGGCGGAAAAACTTTATCTCTCAAAATTGGTATACATACCCAAAGAAAACGCACCAGGGCTTTTAAAGAATGGTAAAAAGTGATCATATTTCAAACCAAAATCCCAAAACAATACTAGTTTAGTTGATGATAATTATTATAGCCCCATGAATGAGCTTAAAATTTAACGTATCCTGTAGAAATTTCCCACAGCAAGGAAGACGAAATTTTATTATGATTTGAGTGGGACAATAACGAGAATACGAGACGAAACGATTGCAGACGCAGAACAAATTGCACTGTGCACTGCTGCACTCAACAGCAGTGCTTTGAGACGGAGACGCCTGGATCTGGAACGAAAGCGAAACGTAGGTAGGTACATAGCTTGCTTGGAAATGCTGGAATTTTCGTTCTTTATAGCAAAGCTTTGAAAGCTTTCTTGTAACGTCTTCTTTTAAAGTTTTGTTACATTTTCTAGCGCAGATCTATTTTTACGGGCAACCGTTTTTACTTTTTGTTGAGTAGAGCTAGGTAGTAGCTGTTTTGTCTAAAATACTTTTCGAGATAAAAAGTATCCTACATTTATGTCCCACCCTTTTCCTGGACCTAGTCATTTGGTGCGTAAACTAGTAATTAATTGATATAAGTACACATTCACACAAACTAATAGGATAAGATCAATGTGAATGCTCAATAGCAAAGAGCAGGAGACATAAAACGCAAGACATAAGCCGCGAAGAGCTCCTTCCTCAAGAAAAATCCCGCCCGCCCTAAGAAATATACAATACAATAACACTTTATTGAACACCAATAAATAAGGATGCACATAAAAATTTACAGAAGAATGATAATGAGAACAACGGAAATATTTTGGATCAAATCAAGAGCCTGGGAGTTTAATTAAAGCTAGAGTGAACCGGTATATTCTAGGCAAGCATGCTTTATCGTCTACCGCGTCGTCACTTACCATCAGGTGAGACCATGGTCAAATGTTAGCCTAGTGTCTTCGATCATGCCTACCGTTGATAAAAAAAAGTCCTACAGCATTTATTAAAGTGTTTATTAACCTCCCGAACCCCAGTATATACATTATTCCATACAAATCGGTAAGCTTACCTTACAATTCACGTGTCGATGGCATTACAATTTCTTCGAAACAATTTGCGTTTGAAAAGAACTCGCTAGGATGAATAGGTACCTACCCAATATAAGACGTGCTCAATGCTCATGATAGCTCTTATAACGATCCTGTTGAGTTACCGGCTATTTTATTTGTCTGTCGACTCTATCACGACACGAGCGAGATGTTTTATAAGGGTGGGAATCCATTGTATCGGCGTAGCAAGGCGAAACATTTTTTTTCATGATAAAGAATGACGTGTAAAGGAGCGATGGTGACCAAGCGGTAGCATGTGCGCTTCTCAATCTTACGGCACTGGGTTTAATCCTCGGCCTTGCAAAAATGACTTATCTAGTAAGTTATGTGCAGTTTTCGATGCCATCGTTCCGTGCCTTGGAGAGTACGTTAAGCCATCGGGCCCGGTTGTCATAAGAATATCTATGGCAATCGTTACGGGTAGTCAAAAGCCACGCCTGATATAATCTGACGCCTGGCCTAACCATCCCTGTTACTGGTTCCCCCCTATGGGTTGCGTAGTCAGATGGCAGTCGCCAATCGGAACTTGAAAATATTATAGTTTCACGTGATACTGCAATGTACTAAAACATTAATCTGCCCCGTTTTCGCACGCTGCTTAGCCCATTTTTCAGTTTTTTTTATTCTATAGCTACTGGCAGTTTAATTCCATGATAAAAGAAAACATTGCCTCCCAGTAATTGCACAAAAACATTGGACTTGTCAGTCCTGACTCAAGAATCTAGTAAGTATAGATAGATGTACAAAAAGAATTGCTTGTCTTGACTCGAGGCTTATAGTAAGCGGTGTAAAAGCTTTTTATACCTAAGCTCTATAATAGTAACGAATCTTCAACGGTAATTTGTCATAGGAGTTTTCGAAACTGTAGCCAGTATAACAGTATGTACAATTTGAAAATTGCAACCTCTTCCTCTGAATAAAAATCACAAAGGATGCATGCACCATAGTCCAGTAAGAATAGCTTTGCAGCTTATGAAATAATTAAAGTCGTCAATTGTTTGTCACATGATAGGTTGCATGTTTAGAGAGCTTATATTCAAAAACTAAAAACATTTGACCATCGCTAATTTAGCTAATTATGTTTTTATATTTATTCCATGTAAAAACATGAATAAAAAATTCAAGTTAAAAATGCTGGCTGTATATGACTTCTGACACTATTATCCCATTATTATTAACTTGTTGGATAATTTTATTGGAAGATAAATTCGTATTTTTTAGATTTATTATGTTCCGAATTTAAAAAAATTCCAACAAGTTATTAATAATAGGACAATAACGTCATAAGTCACATACACCCAGCATTCTAAACTTGAATTTTTTATTCACGTTTTTAAATTGAATAATTACAAAAACTTAATTAGCTTAATTAGCGACGGACAAAATGTTCCAACTTTTTAATCAAAGCTTTCTAAACATGGACCTAGTCATCTGACAAAAATTTAACGACTTTAATTATTTTATAAGTTACGATCCAAATACACCCTACTGTGACTGGACTACCATGCAGCCAGTATTCTCTACCTATCTACTTATACTTTGATACTGATAATGACCACAAAATCAATGCTTTTATTATCTATCCAAGGATATATAATATAATAAGATTCTTTCTCTATAGCCCAGACTAGCTGCAGACTCGCCCCGGCTGGAGTCTTACCCTTAGAACGAAGTCAAGCACCCAAGTTCAACGCCTCTTAATGTAAGTAAGTTGTTTACTTATTTATATAACTTATTCAAGTGAGTTAAGTAGGCATTCAGATGCTATCTCGCAGACGATGATGAGCGGCCTTGTGTAAACAGAGAGACGTTTTTATTGTGTTTGATCAAATTGAATCGTCTAAATATTAACTTTTTAGAGCAACTCTTTTTGAATTGAGAATATGTTAATGTATTAGGTACTTATAAACCTATATATAAAAAGTATGGGATACTATACCTAGTTGGTGTATTTAATTATGTAATAAATACACAGAGTGGTTGAACAGCTTAGGGTGGATTCGACCAAACGAGAGTAAGGGTTATACTTAGAATAAATCGCCAGTTATCCGAGAGTAAACCAATTTCACATTTTACCATCTACACTCAAGCCTATTCGAGAATAATAACTTATACTACCTTTTTTGGTGGAATAATAAATTATTCCGAGAATAGTTTAATGGCGGTAGCGCGCCATATAATTCCAAATTTTACTTACCTGCACTATAATACGACAAAGTTGAGTTGATATGACATAAGCTTGAATACCGTGGCGTTGTAGAACAATAATTGTTAGCTGGATAATAGTTTCGTTCATCGTTCATTCCGCTATTCGCGTATAAGCATAGCTATACTTTGTATTGCATGGTAAAACGACTAATGAATTATTCCAGTTTAAGATCGTAGAATAGAGTTATTCAGGTATAGTTACTCGCGCATAAATCTATGTTTGGTCAAATCCACCCTTAGTAGTTTAGATTTTATATCCAGAATATCTTGAACAATCTCCCAAAATAATCTCGACTTAGCACAAGGATTTTCAATATGGATTACACGCATAGATTCACTAAATTCATTTCAGCCATAAGACTAGATCTGTAAGAGCTCTAGAAGTCTAGGTTAAGCTCGACGTATCATTAATTATTCGGTACTTGTATAGAGTTAGAAGGTCCCCCGTGTCAAAATGGTTTCTCTTTATATCTTTAAAGATAGATAACTAGTTTCAGTAGTGTCACAGATTTTCAAGGACTAAGGGTGGGTTTTTTGACCCGTAGTCAAGGAAACCAATGGTTTAAAACTCTAACAAATTCTAACCAACGGTCATGTTAGTTTTTAACCATTGGTTACCTTAACTATTGGTGAAAAAACCCACCCTAACAAAACCTAATCAATGATCAAAATTTGTTAGTTTTTAATCATTGGTTATCTTAACTACGGATCAAAAAACCAACCCTAACTAGGTATTATAGGTGCAAAGTATTTTAATTAAATATTGGGGCCAATTTTAAAGTGTTTAGTTGACATATGTAAAACTCCCTAAAACTGTTGTTGTTCTTGTCAAATACACGGCAGTGGTAAGAGACGGATATAATTTTAGTAAGTTAACAACACTTCATCTGCTGACGGTACTTTTAAGCTAAACTGACTTTTAATTGAGTTTATGATGATAAAAATAAAACGTAGTTCTCCGGGACATGGGCCTCGGGGATCGGGGTAACCCTATGAACCTAGTTTAGCTATGAGCAAAAAAATAAGCTTCTAAAACCCTACCTACAAAATCTAATTTATTTCAGTTACACATGAATTTGGTCGAGGACTGGGAAAATAAACTAGTTTACTTTAGGATAATCTACTTTCGTCTAGGAAAATTGTTTGAAATCATCTCAATTCGCCTCTTGAAACCGTGGGGACCGGTGCTTTTGAAATATATATAGGGACTTGGCAAAACTGTTGGTGGAGGCGACCAGTGACCAGAAGGCTGGTCATTTTGCACAAAAAATCAGCATTGCCATACAGCGTGGCAATGCAGCCAGCGTTCTGGGAACATTCCCCTCCACCAAGGGTCTTTTTGATAATTTCTGACTGTAAGATTATTTATAACGCAATGTTATAGTTTTAATAATAAATATGCTACCCTCTTGAAATATATAAAGGTCTCCTCCTTCTCCTCTATGCAGACCCACTACCTACTACCTACGACACCTACAGGAAACTTCTTAAATTGTTTTTTTTTAAATAAGATTTTAAACTATCATGATTTCAAAAAAAAAATCCGTAAATTCCCCGTTAATATTTTAGTAGTGGTTTTTTTTGCTATAAAATAGACTAAGTTTTATAAATTGTGCCGTTACGCCATTTATTCCTAGTTTGCCCTGGTTTTCTAAGGGAACAGTCATCTTCTTTGACATTTTGCCTGACTAGGTACTTCCAATCGAATGATTGATGACAAAGGTTATACTGAACTCGTAGAGCCTTAATTTACTTATTGAATATTTCAAACAATTTCTTGAAATAGGTACAATTTCTTCCTAACATTAGAGCCAAAGGAGCCATTCTAGCTAGTACCATAATTTATTTAATGACAGCTATTATCGCCGAAAATAGAAAATTCTTCATGTAAGTCCGTACACAGTTTACTGTTTACGAGGAAATTAGATTGAAATCAAAATAATAAGGTACCTATATTAAGGAAACCATTTTCATCATATAATAAACGCAAATGACTATACTTAAGGTGGAACGTTACACTAGCGCGGCAAATTCAAATTTTCTTGCGTTCTTTTGCCAATAATAGCTTAATTACTCAACGTGATTACATGAAAACTAATTTTGCGCAAATAAATATAATGTATCAATAAATTACAATTAAAAGTATCACCTACTTATCATTGGTTTAGCGACAAATGGCAATAAACTGAAAAACTTAGAAGAAATTTGTTTATTGCCATTTGTCGCCAAACCAATGATATCTAGGAGATACTTTTAATCGTAATTTGTTGATACTTTTTATTTCCGAAAAATTAGGTTTCATGTAATCACGTGCTATTATTGGCAAAAGAACGCAAGAAAATATGAATTTGCCGCGCTAGTGAAACGTTCCACCTTGAGCAGAATATTATGAAAAGAAAATTGAATTATAATTAGGTAAGTAAATGAATGAAAGAAGTCAACAAATTATGACGACAAATTAATGAGAGACAAGACGACCTACCTAGTAAGCTGGATGCTAATTCCAAAGAGATTCGGGTGGTCCACTTTACCAAACTTCCTGAAAATAAGAAATTTTTATCAATTTGGTCAATTGGACCCAATTTACCAAAAATCCTCAAAATAGGAAACCTTTATCAATTTTAAAGTTAGTAAATACTAAATAACAGTTTATTCAACTTGTTACGATTTATAATAATGTTTATCAAGTTATCATTCACACAATCCCAGCGAGCGCAACGCAAACAACTAATTACACAGCGTGTCAACCGCAGCCTCAGGGCTCCACACAACATAGGTACCTTATACCACAACTAGGTAAATAAGGTATATATTATATATTATTTTCTTCTGCGGCAAGCCAAGGCCTTTGTTCCAGGATAAGCTTTCTCGCGTTCGTTGCACCCGCTTTCTAATAATATCAAGTGGCAACAATAGGCCGTAAGTAATATGAAACTAACTGTTCACAAAGGGGATAAAGCACGGATAAAGTAACCAACCAGCACCTAGGTAAGCAATGTTGCAAAGAAACAAAGAAACTGCGGTTTATAAAACATTTAACTTATTTATGCTGGCGTCTACTTTGGTCAAAGGATCAGCCTCGCTATACAGCGGGGTAACGCTGCCAGCATTATGGGAACGTTGCCAGATTCCACGGATTGCTTGAACTATCTATAGACCTTTACCGGTCTATAGATAGTTCAAGATTCCTTTACATTGTTATTTTTAGTTTTATATCTTAGTTTTAAAGTTTTTAGGTATAGTTTAGTTTTTAGGTCTAGTTTAGTTTAGTATACTTATTATTATATGTTACTTAAGTTTTGAAATAAAGTATCTCTTTATGGGTTTTGTATATTTCTTACTAGCTGCGCCCCGCGGTTTCACCCGCGGATTAAAAGTAGCCTATGTGTTAATCCAGTACATAAGCTGGCTATATTTCAAGTTTCATCCAAATCCGTCTAGCCGTTTGAGCGTGAAGGAGTAACAAACATACACACACCCCCACATACACACATACAAACTTTTAGCTTTACAATATTAGTGTGATAGTGTGATAGGTACCTACTTACTAATTCTTTGTTTGCTAATACGTAAGTAGGTATGACGCGAAATGGTGGAAAGTTGGCATCGTCTGAAAAGTCAACGTGGATCTAAAACCTAAGTACATACAGCTGAGTGAGTATAAGTATAGATACCTATAGACTTATAGTTAGAAAACAGGAAAGGTGATTGGTTTATTTTAGTAAATGACTTTCGAAGCTGAAAGTAATATTTACAAGTAGATGCCTCTGAAATGAAAACATAATCCAACATTTTGTTTACACTTCCGCTCGTACTTATTGAGAGCCTTGAAAGATGAACTCTCAAATAAAAGCACTTAAACATAATAAATCGCAATTTAACGTGACTGGTAAAGTACAGTGCAGCTAAATTTGCCTTTCTCTTCCGCTTTTCTCCACTCAGCACCAGCACCCAATGCAGCAATCCGCGATTTATTGCTAATGTAATGCATATATTTCAAACTTAGGTACTACAGTTCTTATTTAAGAGTTCCATTTGTATTTTTCATCGTGCCAAGTTGAAACGTTTGGAATCGGACCAAGATTACCCGTGCTATGCAGATCCAGTTAGGTATACATTGAGTTCGTTAAACACACAAGGGTCACGTCACGATTCCACGAACCAGGGGGTCTAGCAAATATACCTTCCATTAGCGTTAACGCCAAACGATAACTCAAAATGTATTGGAATGACATTAGCTATGACATTACCTGTGGGAAAGTTTTCCGCAGACAATTTAATTCTCATACACTTTGAGTTATCGTTTGGCGTTATCGCTAATGGAAAAGTATCGTTGCTAGACCCCCTGGAAGTTCTCCTAGAAAACTCTCCATTTAGAAAAAACGTTGCACACCCACAGTCTACGTTACAGTTAGACCTGCATCACGCCATCTCGCTTGTACCTAGGTTTTTTCCATTATTTTGTGGACCGTATAGGTACCTACGCATAATTTTATTCAATAGATTTATTTAGTTTGGCAACGCTGAACGTTCGCCGTTTGCATTCAAAACTTATCTGTTCAATTTGATAAAATGATTTTTTTTGACATAATTTCTTTGGAAAATCGGTCCAAAACTAACAATTTTGAAACAATGCAATCGGGTAGGTTAAGGTACAATGACTTCCCCTGCCTTGATAATGATGTTCTCTTTATGCTTTTAGTCTATACTCTAAGATCCAAGATCTACCTGATCGAAGGTTGTATGAAACCATGCACTCTTATAATATAGCCTCTCGGTCCACTTCTTTCCCTTTTCTTAAGTAGGTAAGACCCGTAATTGTAATTATAATATTTTCACCTAAAAAGTTTTCTCTAACAATACTAGTACTAGAGATAATAGTAGTTATCTGTAACCCGTAACCACTCAGGCTAAATAGCAGTGCAGCTTCGCCCCAGTCTAGCATTAACGCATTTCTACATCAGTGTCCTGGAACAGGGTTACCAGTACCACCGGCTAATCCTGTTATTACTGACAAGGAAGTGGACATAATGGCTTCACCTGTAAGGTAATCATTTAACCAAGTGACATACTTCGTGAACCATGTTTTAAATAAGTAGTGAGATTAAAATTATTTATGTAGCATAGAATAACTTTTTCTATGTTTATGTAAGTACTTTGAGCATTTATATTATAGAGGAATGAATATCGGAGCTAGTGGCAAACCTTGCGAGAGGCCTATGTTCAGTGGACTAAAATAGTCCAAGTTGTTCTACAAAATTCCAGACGACGAATTAAACATCGATAGTAAGAACAACTAAGTACCTACGCCAAGTAGAGCTGTATCAATAAAATATCATTAGTTATCCAGCTAAAATACAACAAATGGGAACCCTTCAGTTTCTGACAAGCTACTGCGTGCCTGTATAGTGCATACACGTTTAACACGTTAGGTAGCCTATCTATTATGCAGAAGCCGGACGGATATGTGCATACAACGTGGCTTGGGGCCTGGTAAACGTCTTATCCTATATCGAGAGATGAATAGTATGTTGTTCCCATGTGTGTCGGCCATATACATACCTACTAAAAGACACCTAGGGCTTTGTTCTATGGCAAACCGACATCGACATTGCAGGTTTAGTCAACAAATCGCGTGACGGATTGAATGGTGCGTAGGTACTTGCATAGAGTACTTTAGCTCTACGCACCAATTAACCCCCGTCACGCAATTTGTTGACCAAATCTGCTGGATGGGACCGCAACACTCCTCCACACGATGCAATTTGACTGATTGAGTAAACAAATCGCGAGGCAGACAAAGACTTCTGGTACATTATACCTCTTTGGTGGCAGATTGTACCTATCGTGTGTAGAATACTTTAAGTTTAGGAAATATGTAACCATGCCGTTGTTACGATGTCCTTGAAAGGGTTTTGACGGCAATGTAATTTAACTTGGTATCGTATGTATTTATATTATTTTATTTATGTTATAATTTATTTTTCGAATCCCGCTCGGCAGACCAATGATTTTCCAAATTGGTGCAGAATCTGCACGTGCATTCACGGTTACAACGTAGGTACTTAAAGGAAAACTATGTAATACTTAGTTAAGTACAACAGATAACAAAACTCGAGGACTGTCATCCACCAAGCCACATTTGGCTGTATATGTGTATTGGTAGCCACCTAGGTACATAGCTCTCTCCTTGTGCGAGGCCCGTGTCCCAGCAGTGGAAACGTAGGTGGAGCTGATGATGCATAGGAAGTAGCAGAAAACTTCTTCTTTATGTGGGTAGAGTCAATAAAGAAGTCTTGTGTATCGTTGTATTATAACATTTTGCAGATTCTGGTACGTATACGTATCTAGGTAATTCAAGGAAGTACCTATGGTTCAAACTGACTGGCAAATAAGATCATAGGTATTAAGTTGATTAAAACCAATAGTTGCCGCCTATCGAATAAACTTTACCTAGCTATGGTTTTTGTGCGCACTGCGATGAGCTGGCTTCATGCCAGCCCTTCACATACTCTCTAATCTATCCATCCAATGATATAGGTATAGATACGATCTATGGAATACTGAAGGTCACCGAGCCTTCCGCACATAGGTAGGCACAATGACTATAATTACCAGATAATACTTAATTTATTTCGTAAAAATTGGCGCGTGTCCGCCAAACCAAACGGTTCCACCTAAAATGCAAGGGTTTTAATAGGGTTGGCACATGCCAGCAATGAAAATGGATAAGCGAGGGACGCAGACAAAGCTAAGGCGTGCGCCGACCCGTCCCGTCAAACCAGTTGCTCCCCTCCCGTCCCGCTCCCCTCGCGAACAGCTGACCGACCCAACAAAGAACACCAAGCAAGCCAACCAACATCATAACACGACACGAATGATTGGGTACGGATTAATAATACTGGAACAAGCACGATTATTGTATTCGCAGACGATGCGTGCGTGCATATCGATTGAATTGAGACCTTGCAAGCATTCTGTGCATTTACGAACGTAAGGCAACTGATGAGTTTCATGATTATTACTACTTTTATTTACCATCATTAGCGTCGCAATATAATAATCTAACGATAACTCACATGGAATATCGAATAAACAGCGATGACCATGAAAAATTCGCTACGTGAAAGGTGATTTCATAGACGACCTAACAAAGGGCATACTTGCCTTTTTGTTCATCCAATACACGAAGGCCCACGTACCGAGGCACTCTTATAAACTTTAGTCCATCCAGTGGCTTTAAAGTCTTGTTTAGAGTCCTATTAACAAGGAATCATTGTAGAAAAACGCGACGGTCACTTTATGTCGTAGTTTTAGCACTGATCGGTTGCTATGGTGTAATCCGCGATCGGAGACACTGATTCCTAAAGTTTATAGCAAATAAACTGATGCAAATACATTATGTAGTCCTTGTTTATAAGTATTTACATTTTGCGTATTATTTACATCACTTTTTATTGGCCTGCTAACACAGAGTACCTTTTTATAAACTGAAATAGAGGCATGTTTCCTCTGTGCTACAGGGAAATTTAAAAAAGGCGAAGAAACTAATGCCATCTGTTCGGGGGTTTTGACGTTTAGACTCTCTACGCTAGTGTGCGTCTCTACGTTAGTGTGGGTGTACATATACGTATACACCTACATACATAAAATATTAAGTACCTATAGCATAGGTTCTAGATAAAAGGGTAATTTTGAATATGAATTATTGTATCATACTTATTAAAATTCTCATTATTGAATGACTAAGTATATTATGAACATCAATAAGAATCGCAATAAGTTAACGATACATATTTCATATTCTGCAAATTAAACATTCATTATGAAACTTCATATTCAATTATTTATTTCTTTAAATAAACTAGGTAGGACGATAATACCAACTTCACATCGCGGCGTAAGATCCAGATAAACGTATCTACATTTTTTCAATTTTACAGGAGACTTAAAAAACTGCATATTTTACTTCTTTGAACTTTGATGTGTTATTTATCGGATAATACATATTTGACGAATGAAAAAAGTATACAGAAATTTACTCATACTATTAGAGAATAACATTAAACATAAAAAATGTATTTTGCGCTATTATTATAGAAACTATTTATATTTTTTTACGATTTAGTTGACATACGTCGTTTTGGTTTTCCAATACCCACTCTAAAATATGTAATTTGAGTGCCTAAAAAGATGTTAACGGCATACTTTAATGTGGTTCGTTCATAAAGTTAACATTCACACGGAATATCACAGGGCCAGAATAACGTACTTTATTATGGCTCGCTTAAAATCGTCAACCAAGCAATAGTTTAAGATTCAAATAACGACTTATTGCTTATACGTTCTTTTTGCATTACCTAATATCAACTAATTTAAAAGTTTTTTTACCGGTATTCAACTTACGTTCTTCTAGTTCAATGAAAAATATTTTTTTAGCATTACGTTATTATTGAATTAGTTAAATATTGACAGTATAGTTACGTCGTTTTGGCACATTATAAAAGACCATATTTAAGAGCCATTTATGGAAAAAAACGATTTTTGAGTTTTGGGTAGTTCATCTGGTTCTTACACCGCGACATGACCCTCGGTAATCCTGTCTATGGCTAATCCAGCACCTTCTACAATCCGACATGTCTATTATTGGTGGGTGGCACTTCATATCGCTTTTTTGTATACCTACGCGTTTTTTATATTCGGCTAAGTATATTTTATATTAGTTTAGAAGTCCGAATAACACGAACACATCGTGAACAGCGAATACGTACTTAGGCCAAACATTCAAGAAGTTTAAGATTCAAGTCCGTCGCTGTCGCGCCACTGTACTCTTTGCTAAGCAAGTCCTAACCAAGCTAGTCCTAACAACAAATGAATAAATAAATAACTTCACATGGTCGTTTTTGGACAAATAAGACGAATACGTGAACACGAACAGTGATGTGAAGTGCCACAACAGTAGGTACATACAAAGCACATCTTTGTAGGTATATGGTCTGTCATTATTAAAATTACAATTTTTTTGCAAGTGCTATAGTGAATGAGTCAACACAATGGGGTTTACTATGAAGTTAATGTTATTACATTTTAATAAATCCCACTGTGTTGTTTATTTCACATATCTCATAATATTTAGGTACTTAGTACCTACATATAAGCAGGATTGATATTATCACTTTTATAAGTAGGTAGGTATGTAATTTGTCGGATTACAAGATACTCCTTTCCAAAAAGTTGCGGACTACAATAGTCGTGACTACTCTATAGTCCGACAAATTCGATCATCCGACACCGCCTTACAAAACGTTTGTCGTATGCTACTAGCTAAACTAGCTTACACTAGGTACCTACCTACTACAAAATAGTTATTTGTGCAATAAGAGAGCACAGTTGATTTTTGCTTCGGGAATTCAAGGGCACGAGATGCATAAAACTTTGCTCTCGAGTAGCACATCACAACTTTTCACCTCAAGGTACTTACATACTTACAAAATAACTAAGTGTATATATTTTTTCTATCATTGGTCGGCTAGCATTAAAGATCACTGTTGTTTTCACTTGTAAACGGTCATGAGCACCTAAAGGTCTAGGTCTAGGTAATTTACCATTATTAACATAAGTTAAGTAAATACATAACATTAAATTACCACAGATAATAACTATAATAACTATATAATAAGTAGTTATTATATAGTAGGTATATAATACTATCGGAACATTTATGCATTCTCGCCAAAAGTGTGACTAAGATTTAAAACAAACAATGAAAAACAATATTTTTGTGTTCTCTCGAAAACTCCATAGAAGCAGTAACAGTAACCAACACACGGATCAAATCAGATTTGCACTGGGTGCACCCTTTCAATACGTTTTTTTTGTCTTTTTAATTAAATATCCACTGACATATTGCAATCCTCCTATTTGACGGGGTTCATTTTTGTGTTCAAGAGGCGTGATTAATATATCGGTATATTATCCATTTCACAAGCCGGCTGCGGTGCTTGACACTCACTTGATGTGACGATGAGCGCATTCAATACTGCACAAGTATCCTGCTCACAATTGGCTCCAGGGGCATGGACACTAGACAGGCTGTCCACTAGCAACGCGGTAAATGTTAACTCGATCCTTTCTGGTGTAGGGTTAACACTCTGGGAGCCATGACTTCTGACAGAACCGAATAAGTTTTCCAGTGGGCCGCAACCAGACCGATGTGACACCATAGTCTTCTTTCACATTTTTTAGTAATGCTTCAATGCCTTCCGGTGCCTCTCCGGTAACACAGTTTACAAATTTCATATTTTGTAATTGTTCTTTTGATTAAACAAATACCAGGTGATGCGGAGAGTTAGGCGTAGCTGGTCTCAAAAGTGGCTTCCCGTGTCGATTTCTCTTCTCATAGCTGTCGTTAACTGAATCAGACAGTTTATCAAAGAAGAGTAGAGCATCAGCAGTCCTTATATGACTCCGGACGGATGCCTTTATCTGTTAAAGAAATACACAATTCATTATTGTTATTATTTTTCATTTGTTGATTTAGCTCGAAATATACGAATATATTTCGGTATTGTGAAGAGCACGGGCCTAGGCCAGGTGAACTTCATTTTCTACCTCGGCTTGGTTAATAGCAAGATCTTCAATCAGAAATTTGCAAACAATGAGACATGTTGAATAAATATGTAACCGACTTAATACTAAAATGAGACATGTGTTTAATATTGTCGCTTTTTGCATGGTCATGTAGATGTTTAAGCTGTCTTACACATCTATGATTTTTAGGGACTGTAGTAAATGTTTAGGAATAACTCCTGTACTGGACAGTATTAATATTACACGTTTATTAACTTGTATAAGTATGTGTAATTTTAATTACTAGCTTCAGTCCGCTACTCTATCAACATCCAATATTGTCATTGAGAGATAGTGTTGCTTTATATCACTGATAGAATATATAGAATCAGATCAGTAGTTCCAGATGTTTATCATCATCATCATCATGAACAGCCTGAAGACGGCAAACTTTATCTCTATTAGATGTTTTCCCGCAGGAAATCTTAATTTTCTGCTTGGATAAAAAGCATGAGGTTGATCTCGATGGTATTAGCAATCAGTGTGTAAAACTTCATCCAAAACGATTCAGCATTTTGTAAGTAAAGCCACGCAATCAAAGAAAGTCTGACTGAGTGTCGTTCCATAACATGGGCCCTAATCTCAGTCTTGTAATCGTATTCTAAACTCAGTGATGTCTCAGGAACTTGCGCACGCGCAGTTGGATGTAGCGCGAAACTTTGTGATTTAGAGTGATTAGAAGCGTTGTAAAATATCAAAGTCAACCGTGACGCTTAACATCAACCGAACAAATAGGTAGTCAGATCATTCATTAAAAAATAAAAGTCAAACTTAAAGCTTTTACCTGCAAGGTATCCCATATTTGATGCCACTGTTTGGCTGAATACTTGGGCGGCGAATTTTACTTTCATTTTTGAAATTTTAATTTGACTGTCGGTCAATTTTGGTACCAACCGGATACCTTTATATCCAGGATTTTCTTTGTGGAGAAGCTCGACGTTTTCCCATTTTACTGTTTTCTCTTCGTTGTTTTTTGTATAATTTTTCGTAAATCAAAAGGTTGTTCCTTATACCCTTTATTAAATGTGGGGGGTCATACAAGGGAATAATTTTTTGTTTGTTGGTTGCGGCTTGGGAAAATGTGTAAGCCACAGGCTGCTTATAATTTCTTATGAGCCCTCGCACCATGAAGACTTGAGCATGGTCTGCAAATTCAGGGTGAATAGTTTGACCATTACTGACGAAACCGATTACTCTATCTTTCCTTTCATTATAGGTCACATTGGGCTTCAGTGACATCTCATCAAATAAAACCACACACAATCGGTCCTCTACTTTCATTTTCTCGGTCGTTTTTTTTATTTGTTTTAAAATGTTTGCATTTATACCAGGCTTGATGGCTGCTTTAGTTATTCATTTGTTGGGTAAAGATTACGGATGACAATTCTATAATTCCTTTCATGTTGAATGTGTACCTAATAAGCTTGTTTTACCGGACTGTGGTGATAAGTTTTTTGTAAGTTTCCATTTCTGTACAGCTTATTCTTAGTTGTGATCTATTTACTACTTTATAGGTGAATTTATTTTGCTCTACGGCATTTTCTAGTAGTTTAGTGAGGTTGTGAAGATCTTTGATTCCATACAGGATGATTGGTGGTGGTTTACTAGGTTTTTTAGGACCAGGTTCTCGATCATTATCGTTAACATCTACAGGCAGTGCAGAGAATCGGTTGTGAGTTTGAATGTATTCATAGTGTGGGCTTTCCGGCCCATCGGTTTGCTTCCGCTAGGGGTTTCTCTCAATAGGGACTTTTTTCCACACACGTGGGACTTGGGGTTTTTTCCTATTGTCTATATCCTTAGCCTCAGTGGGGGAATTAGGCATTGAGTTAGATCTTGTATTTGTTATGAACAAGCTAGGATGAAATGCTTGCTGCACATATTTATTGGAGCCGCTGCCGCTGTTTGAAGCAATTAAATTAAGCTTATTTTAATTATAAGCACCCTTAGAAGCAATTAAAGAGGGAATTGAAGCCACGGGAAACCAAATAACAGGAAAAATAATAAATGCGAGATATGGCAAAAAACCAACATCAACATTTTTGTCACACTACTCCCAAGTGTGAATAACAATTATGTCAAAAACTTGAAATACATCTCTATCACCGATCTATCACCATAGAAGATCCAAAGAAAAGACACACGATAGTACAATGTCAAAGATGTCAGCAGTATGGCCACTCAAAAAATTATTGTATGCGCCCCTACAGATGCGTCAAATGTGCGCAACCTCACAAAACATCAGACTGCCCAAAACATGACCGTAGCACGCCTGCCCAGTGTGCGCTGTGTGAAGGAGCGCACCCAGCTAACTATAAAGGCTGTGAAGTGTACAGGGAAATATTAGCAAGGCGTATGAAACAACCCACTAATAAGCCAAGACAAGCCGGTACTCCATTCCTTCCTACAAAACTAGTCGATAATAAGATTAAATGCACTCAAAAAGATATAGATCAACTACACAACCCCCTAACCTGGTAATAGCAAATCTAGCACCAAGGAACCAGATATCAAAGCTCCAGAGCCATCTGGTTCTCAGCCTATTGTCCCTCAACAAGGCAAACCTCAATGGTTTAATAGGAAGTCCCTTCTCAGAAATAGCGAAAACGCAAGAGCAACCTTAAATATACTTAACCACAACACATCCCAAAAGATAGACAAAATAACCCCCACCATAGAACAGATGCTTGTTAAACAAGCAGAGAAGTTTGAACTCATCCTACAACAAATAAGCACTCCTATGGGCCTCATAGTGAAACTCATAGACAGGCTATCTCAATGATTACTCTAAGAACAGCCACCTGGAATCTAAATGGACTTGCTCCTAATAAAAGTAAACTGGATACCCTTATGAAGGAACATAAACTAGACATTGCTCTTATATCTGAAGCACACTGCACTGCTACCTCCTGTGTACAATTTAAAAATTACAACACCTATTTGACAAATCACTCAGATGGAACAGGCCACGCAGGAACAGCATTTATAATCAGAAGTAATATCAATCATCACCTACTTCCAGAATATAAAACAAATCACATCAAAGCGACATCAATATGCGTGATGGAAGATACAGGCCCTATACCTTTTCTGCAGCATATTGCCCCCCAAAACACAAACTAACAGGGGATAATTGTTTTCTATTTTAAAACCCTGGGAAACCGGTTTGTAGCAGGAGGCGACTGGAACTCTAAACATACTCACTGGGGTACTAGACTGTCCACAACAAGAGAAGGCAGCTAAAAATGAGCATAGACAGCAATCACCTAACCACATTATCAACTTCAGAGCCTACTTGCTGGCCGACTGACCCTAACAAAATTGCAGACCTTCTGGACTTCTACATTACAAAAGGCATGTCAGGACATTACTCAAAGGTGGAATCATGCTTGGATGGCTCCTCAGATCATACTGTGCTACTTACAATCAGCAACCTACTAATAGAGTATGAGGAACCTGAAAACCTTTATAACAGACTCACTGATTGGATATCTTTTCGTGAATATTTAGATAACAACATAAAGATGAAAGTGGCCTTAAAGACTATAGACGATGCTGTCAAATATATAACGGTATTAATACAAGAAGCTTGCTGGCTATCTACACCTCCGTTAAGAATCCACACCAATGACAATATTCCTCTTGAAATAAGAAAAATGATAAGGGACAAAGTGGTAGTGGGCTGGAGCACTTGGACTGTCTATAGGCCATCGCGGCTATTATACAGTCCATAAGTGTTCTTTGTAGCAGGTAGTGTAGCTAGTTTAGTTTAGTTTTTATTATTGTAGTAGTTAGCTTGAGTAATAAAGGCACTTCTCAGGGACAAAAGAAAACTGCGTAGAATTTGGCAGCAAGAAAGGCATAAATCAGATATGACGCTACTAAATAAAGCATCTGAAAACCTAAAGAGTGCTGGAAGAATGGCATGACAACACCCTCAGTGCGAAACTAGAGTCATTGACTGCAACCTCTGCAACAAACTATTCATTGTGAAAATTCACCAAGAGCTTTAATAGGCCGCAGCTTCTGAAAACCTCAGATGGGCAAGAACAGCGCTAGAAAAGGCCAACGTTTTTGGAAACCATCTGGCCAAGGCCTTTGTTTTTCTTCTTAGATTCCCGGAACTGCATTAGGGTCTAAAGTTTTGCAGCACTAGATAGATTAACTAACGTTCTGCAACGTCTTAATTTCGATTGTGTTTTTATTTTTATTGCGGCATTTACTGAGCTTGACCCTAACTTGCAAAAGCTTTTTATATATACTGTGTTCAGATTGTGTTGCCGGAACACATCTTCGAAGCTTGTGGGCAACCATTTTTGTTGCTTTCATTTTCTCTGACTCTGAAATTAACAAGACAGGAGTTACTAAATATAGTTAATGAAAGGAAAACTATGAGATCTAAACTGACAAGTTTAGTAGTTTAGAAGTAGGAGTGAACAGATGAATATTCATATATACAGGTCAAAAACATAATCCTCCGTTTTTCTTCACTATAGTCAGGTAAAAACATTATAGACATACTTGCTCTTTTTGAAGCAGACATATTTTATAATTCATCATCATCATTATCAACAGCCTGAAGACGTCCACTGCTAAACATAGACCTCCACTACAGAGCGCCATTTTGAGTCTTGCCTCCTGCATCCATCGGCTCCCTGCGGTTTTGACTATAAATTGATCCACCCAATGCCTAAGCCTATGCTGCGTCTTCCAGTTTGTGGTTGCCACTCGACAACCTTTCTCCTGCATCGGGTTGTTAGTTATATGAATGATCTACTTACATACATACCGAATATTCCGGTCAAGTAGGTATATCAACAGGTGGAACATGGGCATTACATTTTGTTTTCCTTTTACTTCTGCAATCAGTGGCATCACTTTTAGCAGATATGGTGGGATGTTGCTTTTCTATTAAAGTAGAGTTCTCCAGCGAGAAACCACAGTTCTTTTACGTTATGTCACTGTTCCCTTTTCTTGGGAGAAGATTTGCTTTCTTTTGAGATGTGTTGTTAGCTGTGAGGCTAGAGCATTGGGATGCCTCTCCAGCTTCTGATTATATTTATCTGCTACCTCATTGATTTCTTCAGCCATGGTGTTGATTTTTAATATTTCATATAGTTCACTGTTACGTATAAACCATGGTGCATTTGTAATGGTTTTAAGCAGACTGTTTTGGAATCTCTGAATAGTATTTATGTTTGAAGTGCAAGCCGAACCCCACAACTTGATGCCATACGTCCATACTGGCTTCAGTACGGACTTATAGATGAGCAGCTTTTTACCAATTGAAAGTGTTGAGTGTCTATTCAGTAGCCAGTAAAGCCCTTTGTATCTTAGCTTCAACTGGTCCCTTTTCATTTGAAGGTGTTTTTTCCATGTGATGCGACAATCCAGATGCATACCAAGTTTGACTGGTGGGCAATTTTCCCTTTTTAACGTGAAGACTGATTTTGATGCACTTGCCTTTATTCTCCATTTTCTTAGCCATGCCTCAACTTCATCAAGGCACTGTTGCAATAGTTCGGATGCTTTACTTTTGTTGCTGTTAGTTGCTAGTATGGCAGTGTCATCTGCATAAGTGGCAATAGTGACACTATTGGTCTTGCGGAGATCAGCTGTGAATATAGTATACAGGACTGGTCCTAACACTGATCCTTGGGGCACACCGGCAGTGATAGGATAAAACTTGGATGTGACTTCTTCTTCCTTAATTTGAACGATTCGATCAGTAAGATATGACTCCAGTAGGCTGTAGAATACATGAGGTAGATATTTTTTTGATTTTATAAAGTAGTCCTTTATGCCACACTTTGTTGAAGGCTTGTTGTACATCTAAGAAGGCTGATGAGCAATACTATTTTTTCTCCAAGGCACTCCTTATGGTGTCATATACGCGGTGAACTTGGTCTATGGTCCCATGCTTTTGGCGAAATCCAAATTGATGAGCTGGAATCACATTTCTGTCTGATAGTACAGGTGTCATTCTTTTCAACAACATCCTTTCAAAAAGATTTGATAGTACTGGTAGCAGGCTAATTGGTCTATATGAGCCAACTTCATTTAGGGGCTTTCCACCCTTGTGTACCATAATGATTTGTGATACTTTCCACAGTGCTGAAAGTATTTGCACTCTTACAATTCCGTTAAATAACATCATCAGATACAATACACCTTTCTTAGGCAGTTCCTGTAGCACCTCTTTAGTTACTAAGTCAAATTCTGGTGCTTTTTTATTTGCAAGCCGTTTAATTTCTGTTACAACTTCCTTTGGAGTTAAAGGTTTTAATGGGAGGTCCAATTGAAAGGCTTCACTTAAAACACTTATAATATCAGTTGTGCATCCTGAATCTGCTTCATTAGGTGTAAATACTTTGTGTAGATGTTTTGCGAATGCTTCAACTTTCTCCTGTGTGGGCTCCTCCTCCTCCTCCTCCTCAATTTAGGCGGGAATAAATGTTTAATCTTTAAACTATTTTTTTTAAGCTGTGGATATACCTACTAGTCCTTTAGCCTTAGCCATGTCCTATTGAGTTCACTTCTTAGTTCACTTGTTCTTGGCTAAACTTGTTCACTGTTCAGTACCTCATTTGTTGTTTTGACATAGTAACTTTAAACTATTTTGCAAAGTGTGACTACTCTAAATTCAATACCAATAATGAACGTGTATATTAGGGGGGTCGACCATTAATCCTGTGATGATTTTTTCAGCAAATTGTTTACCACCACCTCCTCCCTGGGTGATACATGGTCATGGGCGTATATAGGGGGGGGGGGGGGGGGGGGGGTTTAGGTGGTCCGGACCCCCCCCCCCCTTCCCATTAGCAAATGGCATAATTAAAAATTGCTGAATAATGATGACGGAAAATAGTTTTGTTGTTTGATTAGCTTGCTTTAATACTTGTGTACCTATATTGATTACTAATTACCTACTTATCTATAAAAATTGCTGAATTCTATACTTTTTCTATGTAACTTCTGCGCGCTTTAGTTTGTATTCGTGCTTTACTAACGGTTGTTTTATGATAGTTAAAGGGTACCCAGAACCATGAGACAAAAAAGCCTCAACGTAAGTTTTGCGTTTCCCAATAAAAGATAAAAATAAGAAAAGCTTTGACAACTATGAGCAAAAGTTCAGTTTAAGTTTCTTCTTCGGTTTTAGAAACAGCAATACCACTTTGCGAAAAAGTATGACGCCCTTTCGCTCACGAGTTCAAAAACCATTAAGTAGGTAAGGTGGTTTTTGCGCACTGTGAAATTAATTGTACAAGAAGCTACTAGCCATAAGTATTTTCTAAAATACAATATGTCAAAAACAGTTTTTTTTCGCGCTCGTTCTGCGCGCGCTCTTAAATTTTGTACTTCTTAAATTTTTTGATTTGTTATAAAATGAAATACAAATTATAAGTAAGGTTGTTTATCGCGCATTGTGAAATCAATTGCTCAAATGGCCATGGACATACGTATTTTCTGAAACACAATGTGCCTAATACCTACATCAAATTTTTTCGCGTTCGCTCTGCTCGCGCTTTTACTATTTCTACCTTATTTTACTTTATAACCAGAGCGCACTAAACATGTAGGTACATACCTATTGATTTAATAATTCTACTAAAAAGTTTATTACAATAATGTAATGCTCGCAGCAGTGGCGCTGCTCACCTTAGACTAAGGGTAGGTTTTTTGATCCGTAGTTAAGGTAACCAATGGTTAAAAGCTCTCACAAATGTTGAACACTGGTTAGAATTTGTTAGTTTTTTAATTACCTATTGGTTACCTTAACAACGGATCAAAAAGCCCACCAGAGGCTACTTTGATTGGTAATTAATTATCATTTATTATTTATTGAGAAATACAAATTATGAGATGTGAAAGCGTCGTGACGCCAACCAAAGGACGCCGAAAGACAATCTCGCTCCACCCAAATCCAGGGCCGGTGCTGCCCATTTCATGTTAAAGTAATTTCTAAATGACTATGATTTGAGCGTTTACATTTTTACCTTTTACCCTCGGACCCCCCCTCTTGTGAAAGCTATAGCTATGTCCATGTTCATGGTACATGATACACTAACCTCTCCCCCCTAGCCAAACTCACGTGTGTTTTTGCACAGTATATTTTACGGGCAATAGTTTCCAGGCTACGGCGCGGGCTCGAATCACGCTCCGCGTTTGGTTTAGAACTCACGCGTTCAATGAAAAAACTAATACACGTCTTCTTCTTCTTCTTCATGCTTCTTAATACACGTGATATCTCACTACAACCTGGCGATGTTCATGATTTTTCCAAACCCTCTCCCCTCCTTTTCCAATCTCACGTGATTTATGGACGATCCCTTACAAGGTTTTATAAATAAAAATGTATGAAAACGTGAAATAAAATGACACCACTAACCTGGCATGTACAAAGTTGGCATGGCAATGTTGCTGATTCTATTACCCCGGCACAGATACTCTTGTTTGAAATGTATGCGGCATACACGACGGTATTTAAAAATATGGTCATTTGTCATTCCCAGTATTTCACCACCAATAACCTTGATCCACAAATTAAACAATGTTAACTCCTTTGCAGGATTGGGAAATTTGTGCAAAGTTACAGAAGAACCTGAAAAAAAATATCCCACAGCTTTATAAATTCAACCGTTTGTGTGATTATTTCTTGTTTGAATATCTCTGTAAAAACGTTTATGTGGGCTCGCGAGGTCTACCGTTTGAACTATTATACCCATACAAAAATTTGACTATATTATGAAACAGGATTATATCTCTAGTGATACGATTTCGGATGGAATTTGGTAGGCCCTAGAATAGGACATAATGGCTAATCTATGTTGCGCAAGCAAAGACATGATTGGTTTTTGCTTAGTTCGATTACACCCAAATCTGTAGGTATATTATATCCTCGTACTAACGTGAGCCATTAATACATCCGGGGACACAACATTTTGCATTAGACATGGTGAATAGAACAGATTTTCACAATACTATCACCAGTCGACACTTAAATGAGTCCTGTCTCTAGCGTTTGTCCTTGTATTGTTTCAAATAAAACTCAACACTACCGGAGGAACTATGCTCAACTCAACGGACTTATGTAATAAAAGTAAAATGAAACCAATTAAAAGCCACAAAACAACAATCCGCGAAAATTTTCTCCACAAAATTCAAACTTGGCGGGTGATATTGCCAGAGCGCGTTCATAAAAAGTTACGCATAAAGTCAAAATTTACCGTTTTGATAGCCAAAGTAACGATTTAATTACTTTTGTTTAAAGTTATGAATTAAAAGGAAACACTAATATTAAAAGCACGAAAGCAGCGGGCGCGGAAAAAACTATGTTTGCCATATTATACCTATTTCAAAAACTACGTAAGTACTATCTACTGTACAGTAGGTACATGAGCAAAAATGTCCCAAGTTTGACTTGTCTAGCTACATAAAAATCACCTGTTATCTGTGGAGCCTATATAAAGCGTCCACCAAAACATGAAGTTAATATTACATTCATTCATGTTTATAAATTCTATACGGAATACCACGGGCCCATAACGGCAATCATTGCATTCCTAGCTGTTCTAAGGCAAACATAATCCTATAGACCCGTAGTAATGGGCAAAATAGAGTCTGACTAATAAGTTAATGTAGGTACTAGGGTATTTTCTGGGAACTTTAAAACGAAGAAAGGAATGAAGAAATTAGGATTTCACAAGTCTTCCGTAAAGCACACGTCCCTGCCAATTTCTACAGCAAGTAAGTGCCAGTATGCGCTTTTAAAAAACTAACTAATTTACAATAACTTATTCGACCAGGAAGGAAAAGTAACCATGAGGGGTCAAAAGTAACGAAAAACGTTACCAAAGTAAGGATTTGGCAATGCACCGGGGTCCGCCATGACGACGTTGACAATTTGGATTGATGCGTGTCAAATCTGTAAATTGGTGAACAGAGCCATCTAAGCCGGAGTTTAGCAGAGTTGTGGAGTTTGTTTGTGTGCACACGCACACAAACAAGTATTCATTACTCATCCGACATTTTGAAGATTGTAGACCCTGCCTGCTAACGTGATAATCGTTGCACTGCCTTGCGCACTTCATTTGATGCGCCTTTGCGTCACCAAAGACCAAAACAGAGGTTGTTCTCGGGTCTCGGGCCTCGGGGAAACTCGTTTGTTGGTTCGATAGACGCCCTCTCTCGTTCGCTAGCCTAGCCCGGGCGGCGTTTTGTCCTACTCACATTGACGTTTGGCTGCTGGGTTGCTACGCAGTGTTTGTCAACATTAGACTAATTTCTTTTTATAACTCGATAAGATAATAGAAGTATTATAGTATGTTATAAATAGGTAATTCTACAATTAGAAACCAAGCATCCTGTAGGATAGCGCCTGTTCATAATTTGTTAGCAATGGTGTTGAAAGGGCTTTTGAAATCCCGTCACCTCTCCCCATTTTAGATGTATTTTCTATAATAATTAACTCACTGCTATTTTTGGTTTTCTCGCGCCTCTATCCTGTATCCACTTTCCCCACCTTTCCCTTCTTTCTACTTGTTGTTTCTTCGTCTATACAAAAACGTAAAGTTAACTTTTATTTATCGAGTTCTTACATACCTACTTAATATTTTGTTATAAATAGGCGATCAAAAAATGGAACTGCTGAATAGGACTACAATTTAGCTTTCACTTTTCACAGAACTTTGTATTCGCTATAATAATATTTTACCATAATGGCAGTATTAGAGTTATGATGGCAACATCAGCATTTTTGCACGTCTTTTGAATTTTTACCGCAAAGAAAACGAATACAAAGAAATCGGTTGATTGATCCCAGCGGATCATACTATTTGGACGGGACTGCTGGGATTGTACCTCAAACTCTGTGCTCCCTGTAGTTCCATGATGGAAACGTAGTAGTTTCTTACATTATAAAACTAGTGGCATACCTTATTAATGGGCTTTGCTCATACTTAGTACCATTAAATAAATTAAAAGGCGTTCATTAAGTCATGGTCCTTCGAACATGTAAAATGACCATATTTATTTATTCTACTAATATAGGTGTTTCAAAATGTTGACAAAACATATTTTTCTAACCATTCTAACTATAAGCTCGTATTTGTATCATCTGAATTAATATTTGTACTATGAATAGAAAAGTACATTACCCTGCCTGACTCTTTAGTTTTTCTTAAAAACTTCTCACCTAAAACGAAATCCCTAAGGGGGTAAAATGGGGTGGTAAAAATGAATTGAAGAAACACGAGTGAACCGATCTCTATGTAGTGTAGGAAAAAAATGTCTGATATAAAACAGCATTCTTATATTAATCCCAAATTATCACAAGATACACTATATGACTATACATACACATAGAAGACACAATTTGAGCATTATGTGTATTATGTGTTCTTTTGCCAGAACTTAGGTGCGTTACGCGGAGTCTTGCCCTTGCCTGAATTCTTCTTGGGGGCAGAGTGAGTTTCTGTACCACCAGCTGACGCGGACTCTTCACTCTCTGCTTGGGTCTTAAGTGTCTTCTTTATGTAGCTAATCTGTGGGATAACAAGTAAGTTAACATAGAGTTATTACTTAATTCATTTTTACTAGGCGGTAGGACTTTTCTACAAAGTTCGTCTAGGTAGGCACCACCGCTTTGCCAGTTATTCTGCCGCCGAGCAGTAGTGTGCAAGCACTACTGTGTTCCGGTATGAAGGGCATTGTAGCTGGGCAAATGAGACTTAAGAACTGTAGGAATAGCACGGCCGGTAGACAAAATTGTCTTTACCCTGTTTTACTCCAAGCAAGTATGAAGAAAGTGACGTAAAACGGGGAAAGGCAATTTTGTCTACCGTCCATGCTAACCCAGCTGATCTTACAGTCTAGAAATCTTTTTAGACTGTGTGATGTCTCAGGATGACGTGCGCAGTGCGCAGTGTCACGCGAAACTTTAATTTAGAGTTCCGTCCGAGTGACACTGTAATCTATTATGGGCGGCCGTGACGCTTAACACCAGGCGAACGACAAGCCATTCATTTCCATTAAAAAAACTTTATCAAAAGAAAAAGAACAAAAAATCTAATTGTTTTATTGCAAATAGGCTAGCACTTTTACAAGTCAAAGGAGATTCGGTACTTAAAATACTTAAATTAAATTATTGTAAATACTGAGCATATAAAAATCACAAAATGTGCAATGTATAGCAAGCCTGTTACAATATGTGAGTTTGAAATCAAAAGAAGTTCTCTTTTCCACTACAGGTGGAAGCAATCCGGCACTATGCAGAATAGACAACTCCGATCCGTAGGTTCGATTCCGTACAAAGACTCCGAATTGGCTACTCCATGTAAAGTACTCTACGCGCAATTCAATCCGTTAAGCCATAGTCTAGCGAGAGCCTCTCGAGGTGAATGATTATTATTATTATTATCTTTTTCTTCCCCATAAATTATGTCATTGCAAAAAGCTAGGAAACACTACAAAAAAAAAAAAAAAATCTTTTCGCGTTCTGAGCCAGGGAGAGGTTTTCGACGTAGTTTGTGCTCATAATATGGCAAAATACGACTTGTAATGCCGTATATTATACGTATATTATACGGCATTACAAGTCGTATTTTGCCTTACCCTAATCATGCAGTGGTTATTATGAAACTTGTACGAGGCCTAGGACAATAAGAGGATCGAGGGAACGTTTAGGCGCGAACTGAGTGCAATGATTCCGTAAAATTTTATACAAGTTTGATTTTATGGTACACTACCTGCAGCCCGCGGTTCGACCGCGTGCGCTATATATATTTTATCGCGATAAATGTATCCTATGCCCTTCCCAACGCACGTTTCAAAACATCTGTCATTTCATTGTTGTTTTCTGATTAGTTAAGCCATTTAATACAGTCATGGGGTCTCATCAGGAACAAAGAAAAAATAGCCCGAATGTAAAAAAAAAACTAGTGATCGTGTCGTGAGCGTTACCAGTTAGTGGCCAGTGTATTCGTTTGGCCCAATACCTCGCCAATACGCAATAGATGTCGTTCGCTAATCTTGCGTTATGCAGAAATAAAATAATTCGTAAAATAGCCCGAGTTATTCCTTTCTATGGGATGAGGTATCTGTATTAGTATAATATATAATCTATGGTAAAGTCATCAAAAATAATAGTTAGGTACTTAAAAATACTGTATATAAAAATCTGATATTTTATATGATCGAGACGTTTTTAAAATTTCAAACCCTCGCAAAAAAGTAAGTGTTGTCCATTATTCTCAATTTTCAGACACTATTTTGCGATAAAATATACCAGCCAAGTGCGAGTCAGACGCGCGCACGAAGGGTTCCGTACCATTATCTATAAAAACGAGCAATAAAATCAGGTTTGTTGTATGGGAGGCCCCTTAAATATTTATTTTATTCTGTTTTTTAGTATTTGTTGTTATAGCGGCAACAGAAATACATCATCTGTGAAAATTTCAACTGTCTAACTATCACGGTTCATAAGATATAGCCTTGTGACAGGCCGACAGACAGACAGACAGACAGATAGACATAGAGGTTCCCCATAGTAATAGGGTCCGTTTTACCCTTTGGGTATGGAACCCTAAAAGATGAATAACTTGTTCATTACTACGTTTTGTCAGAACTGATAGTTTGAAATACTAACTAACTAAGAAACTAAAATGGATTTCTCTTAAAACTACACAACCCAGAAAATGAGCCTGAAAGAGACAAAAGAGTTAAGAAGATTACCTCTTGATCAATATTTTGCTGGTGACGTAAAGACTTCTGTTTGTGATGATTAGCCCTCTGTATATGTTGATCCACTGAGCTCAGCACTTGCTCGCAAGCATTGCACCAGTCTGCAAGCACATCCGCTATGGAGGCAGCATCTTCGAGCCTCGCATCTCGGCCTAGGGCTACATCCACTTCAACCCTTTTGCATTCTTGGTCCAACTTCCCGTGTATTATGTCTGTAATTATCGGAGAGTAAATCAATTTCACATTTTGCCATCTACAACTCTAAGAAAGCAAGCCTATTTGAGAATAAATACTTATACTACCGTTTTAGGTGGTATAACAAATTATTTAGAGAATATTTTAATGGCGGCAGCGCACCATATTGATATTCTATATGCTCTTGTATTGACATTCACTTTCCTACACTTTAATACAACAAAATTGAGTTGATATGACATTACATAAGCTTGAATACTGTGGTGTTATAGAACAACAATTGTTAGCTGGGTAATAGATTCTTTCATCATTCATTCTGCTATTCGCGTATAAGCGTAGCTAATAGTAGCTATACTTTGTATTGCATGGTAAAACAACTAATACATTATTTTAGTTTAAGATTGTGGTGCGAGAGCCCACTGCAATAATACCTACGTCATCGGGTGCCCCAATATGCTATCTTTAGATCGTTAACCAACACTTAAACATGTAAAAAAAAACAGGTCTGCCAGTTCCAATCCTGCCGGGTCATGAAAATAATCCACCTCCACCAGCTTCAAATGCCTTGAATACTAAGTTTCGCCAAGTTTAGACCTGGCAGACCTTTTAATCTATTATCAGGGTCACCTTGGCTATTATTAGGCGTAGGTTCATCGGGGTATTCGCTGAGGTAGGTAAAGGGTGTGAAGGGCACATTCTTAAAAGGTCTGCCAGGTACTTCCGGCAGGGTGCGCAATGGCAGACCAATTTATTTTTACATAATTAATCAATGGTCAACTGTTGCCAGAACTTTCATTTGGGTAAGTTCTGACAAAAAAATTACGTCAAAAAATTTCAATTAACCATGACCCGGCAGGATGGGAACGGGCAGACCTGATTTTTTTTACATATTTAGATGTCGGTTAACGATCTAAAGATAGCCTATTGGGGTACCCGATGATGTAGGTATTTGTGCAGTGGGCTCTCACACCATTGTGGAATAGATTTGTTTGGGTATAGTTACTTGCGCATAAATCTAAGTTTGGTCAAATCCACCCTTAGTGTTGGTCCCATTACTCACCTGCATAAATAGCTTCAATAATAAGATCCTCTAAATCTCTAACATTCTTGATATCCAGTTCTTCAAGCAGTACACTGTAAGGGATACATTTCTCCTGGGTAGCAAGTGTGGCTATAGTCAAGTGCTGGAGCTTCTTGCATTGTGCCGGAGTGAGTTCCAAGTAATCAGACTTATTTTCCAGGTAATCTTTGTATGTGCCATATGCAAAGAGGTTCAGTGTTTTGAGGTGGGTGGCGAAAGCTCCGGTTTCTAGCTGGAAATACAAAGTATATTTCATGAGTTGATGATGACACTGTTATATATGAAAAAATAGAGGATTGAAATAACTTTAGCCTTCTGCACCGAGTTTTTCTGAACATTATTAACTCAGTAAGCTGATGGTTTCTGGAGATCTGCGGAGTTCCAAGAATTCATCTGTGTTAATAGCCAAGTATTGACCAACCAGTTAATCCAAGGAATGTCAGATGTACAACACTCCATACCCTGTTTAATTATTTATCTACTGCTATGAAAAATGTCAGCATTCAACCAATGAATAATGTATTTAATTGTTATTTGTTTATAGTTAACACAATACCATAATGTACAGATATAAATCAGGAGGTCTAAAAATTAAAAATGCTGCTTTAGATGAACTATGTCATAAAAAAGAAATGTTTTATTGGTATTCTCCCAATGCATTATTTTTGTTTTTTGTTTATGTCAACAAATATTTATTAAATTCATTTGTGTCTGTGGATCTCCAAATGAAACAATCTATGCTTATAATAAAACTGTAATAGGTCCAATGTCCAAGGTCTGTACATAGAAGTTATTTTGAAAATTTTTTTTGGAGTACCTTTTCCCTATTATTGATGCTAAAGCCAAAAATACAATTTTTAATTTTTTTTCTGTTTATCTGTTTGTCTGTATCTTGGCTGAGCATCACGCCGAAACTACTGAATGGATTCAAATTAAACTTGGCATTACTTGAGTTCACTATAAGGTAGGCTATAGGATACTTTTAATCCTGAAATTCAGCATAGTTCCTTTGGGAGAGGGGATAAAAGTAAAAATATGTACTTAAATGCAATTCGTTGTAAGGTTTTGTGGTTCTAAAATTACAGACATCCAAAAGTTTTAGGTCCAAAGCCACAGAGCCACTCCTATTGTGTACTATGGGAAAAAGAGAAGAAAAAGGGGAAAAGATAAGGGAAAAGGATGAATGGATGAAGGTGAAAGCCAATTCCATTCGCCATTTCATCCATTCATCCTTTTTCCCTTATCACTGTTCCCCTTTCTTCTTTCCTCCTTTAGCCTGAGACAAAGTGTAAAACTAATTAACCCATGCGAAGCTGGGGTGGGTCAGCTAGTATTGAATATAGTTTTACCTTTAAAAATTTAATGAAAGTTAAGGAAACTGTTATGGAAAAGCTAGAAATTCATGAAATGAAATCCTTTTAGAGGAATTGTTTATATGTTGTGAGAGCCCACTGCAAAAATACCTACATCATCGGGTACCCCAATAGGCTATCTATAGATTGTTAACGAACACCTAAATATGTAAAAAAAACGGGTCTGCCAGTACCAGTATCATGCCGGGTCATGGAAATAATCCACCTCCACCAACTTCAAATGCCTTGAATACTAAGTTTCTCCAAGTTTAGACCTGGCAGACCTTTTAATCTATTATCAGGGGCACCTTGGCTATTATTGGGTGTAGGTTTCATCAGGGTATTCACCGAGGTAGGTAAAGGGTGTGAAGGGCACATTCTTAGGGGTCTGCCAGGTACTTCCGGCAGGGTGTGCAATGGCAGACCAATTTTTTTTTACATAACCCCCACCCCCCTTTTTTGCAGCAAACATATAGTTTTTTAGCTATAATTTTTTTTTCTTTTTAATTAACCTCACTTTTGCTGTCACGAACTACTCTGATTGATGAATCGTGTAGGGGAGGTGCTGGTGAACCTAGTGATCTGTGTTTCATAGTTTCTAGCGCTTCGCCGGCCGCTGCCGCGGCACGCTCGCAAGCTCGCTCGGCTCGCACGTTGTGTTGTCGCAGGTTCAACCTAACCTAACCTAGTGATCTGTGTAACAGACTTTTTAGCTCCACTTCGCTTCGCTACCTACCTACCTTTAGAGCAGAGCAGAAGAGGTTTTCATAATGGAAATTAATAATAAAACAATGTAAATTATATTTGTTCTGGTATTACGTTTCGTTTCTCACATTTCTGTGTATGATTTAACAACTTTGACGTTTGATTTACGCAATATCTGTCAGAATTGTTAGAATTACGTTTCATTTCACGTATTTTTTAGGATCTTATTTTTATCGTAATTACTTCAAAACGGTTTCCTCGGTCCAAAAATAGTTTAAACAGATTAGGATGAATCCCTAGAACACATTTAAACTCACACAATCATTAAAATCAGGTACCGGATATCTATAGCCAACCCGTTAACTGTTGCCAGAACTTTCATTCAGGTAAATTTTGTCAAAAAAATATACGGCCAAAAGTTCAATTATTTCTATGACCCGGCAGGATCGGAACTGGCAGACCTGATTTTTTTTACATATTTCGATGTCGGTTAACAATCTAAAGATAGCCTGTTGGGGTACCCGATGACGTAGGTATTTGTGCAGTGGGCTCTCACACAAAAAGTAGCATATTAGATCCCTTGGTAAAAGATATTATTGTGAAGTGTATGGGTTTCCTTGTACTTGTAGTCAAAAGCAAGCCACTATAAAGCTGCATTTGGCATTTTACAACACAGTATTAAAGTTTACAATATAAAACTAGACCAAACAGACGATAAAACAGCCTTTTTCAGGTTCCAGTCAATCTAACCTCTTTGATGTTTGGCATTTCCAGAAGTTCGCCGAAAACATGAACGCCCGGTGCTTCCAGAACTTGTTTTATGAGTTCAGCACATGCCGAACCCTTGGCACCTTTCGCAAGAAGGACGAATTGCTCCAGTGGATGGTTAGTAGAAAACGACAACAAAGATGATGGTTCATCTCCGTCCATGGACATTGCATTCATTCTAGCTGGATCACT
This sequence comes from Ennomos quercinarius, assembly GCA_910589525.2. Taxonomy (NCBI): domain Eukaryota; kingdom Metazoa; phylum Arthropoda; class Insecta; order Lepidoptera; family Geometridae; genus Ennomos; species Ennomos quercinarius. The sequence goes on from OU342502.1 coordinate 3,421,452, forward strand.
TGCACTACTTTCAGGTAAAATATAATTAGTCTTTTGATACTTATAAAGCTATCAACAATGAAACTACAAGAAATTGGCAAAAATGACTCGGTTTACACGAATCGTACGGATTCAGCACAGTTTTTGAGTTTTCGTTTATAAAAAGGTACTCTGTGGTTTTCTTTTATTTCCACAGAGTACCTTTTTATAATTTTATTCTGAGTTTTTTTTTTAAGCTTTTGTTTTTTTTTTCTTATATTTTGGCCTCTACTCATAGTGTATTTAGCCAATGTCAAGTATTTTAATTTATCGTCATGCTATAGAATATTTCACGTAAAGTCAAGTCATAGTCCAAGTCCAGTCTAAGTCATAGTCCAATTTAAGTCGTGCCCCAGTAAAGTAGTGGCAACTTTACTATAGAGGCTTCTCCTCTACGGAGTTTTGGAAGCAACACGAAAAACCACGTTTCACCCACAGATATTTAATAGTACTGTATAGGTGTATAATTAGATGGTGTCTGTGCTTTAACTAAGGTTTTGATCGCAACGCAATAGTTTTTCTGGCATCCAAATTAAATAAAATTAGTTCTTAAAAATCCGTTAGATGGCGTTGACGAGACATGGCGTGAATAATTATCACTACATGTCTGTGGTTCTGAAAATGTATGTTACAGATTAGAGAAAAAATAATACTGTGATTTATTGGTAGACCATGTGAAAGCGAAACTGCGCTATGAAAGAGGGCAAAGCAATCTAGTGAAAAAAAATTGCCATGTCCGCCATGTCTCGCCAGCGCCATCTATCTTTGGCTGTAGAACTACGGTCCGTCCAGCTGTCAGAAAATCCCTTATTAATATTGATTTATATATTCATATTAAAAAAAGAAGTTCAAGTTGAAAATAGTTAAAAGATATAATATCAACTATAAATAATAAGCATAAATATAATTATAAGCTGTGAATTAGACACAGAGTAACAATTGTTCTTTTTTCTCTAATCGTAAAAAAAGTAATTAACCATAAACAATAAAATGGCGGGTGGTTTTTTGTGTGTGCGATAAAATTAATGTTTTCATAAAATCTAATGATCATACGGAATTCCCGTTAAAATTCACTGTTTCTGCATATCAGTATTACTTCTTAAAGTTAAGTAATGTGTCAGATGCTATGAATAGTTTGCAGAACATTGCAAATTAAATGCGTGACAATGCTACTCATAGCGTCGTTGTCCAGTGCCGCCTTCTGAATTTAGACAATTTGATCAATTTACAAGGGTTTTTCACTATATATTATCGATGTTGATGTGAATTAGTGGCGTTAGATATGAATTTCAGAGTTGTTTTTCACTTAATCGCCGGTGATATGATGCTCCGTCGATGAGTGCGTTGTGCGTTTGTGGGTGTGAAAGCGTACATACATGCTCGTATTCGTAATGATAAAACTGTCATGAGGTGTGTTTACTATCAAATAGTGGATTTGTGTTAGTGGGTTTATTTTGTTGATGTTGTGTTGAGTTTTTGTTTGGAAAAATGTGTATGCCAACGCCTAACAATGTGTCGGGCTTTGGCGGATATTCTTGGGGCTTCACGAGTTCTGCAGACCTCACCAAGGGCGAGGTGGAAACTCCTAGCAGCCTCAGCTACACACTGGGGAGTTCTGTAAGTACCTATAGTATAACAGCGGAAACTTGGAAGATGCCAATAAGATTATGCCTCCTTATCAATGACAATTATTATGTTCACCGAATTATTCAATTACTTACTACTTATCCCACTTACATTTCAGGTATCACCAGAGACAACCCTTACAGTGATGTCCCATAAAACTCCACAAGTACAAGAAAAAGTTGGTACTGTGTCTGTAGCGGTTTCAAACACCGGAGCACAAGTTACAAGAGTGGTGACTACAGGAACACCAGTAACGGCTAGAAGAGCTATGTTTGTATTAAACGAGGCTCCTACACATACAATAAACAGGGTCTCACAGCAGAACCAAACTGCTACAATACATAGTAAGATAATTTTTCTGTATGTTTAATCACAAGTCTTTTTTTTTTATCAAAGGTTAAGGGCTTTATCGCCATATGCGATTGTGCCGCGCACAAGTCTTAACAAAAACACCTGATATGGTGTTTTGTTTATTACTATTAACTGGTATCAACAAAAACCAGTTGATTGGTGGCTCTTTCATTTATTAGAGTTCACAATACTGCTATGTTACCTTTTTGCTGTTAATTAATGATACCAAAAAATAATAAGTGCTTAATTAACATCTTTAGTCAGCATTGGCACAGTTAATACAGAATGTTGACTAAGCACTACCTTTTGAATATTGCTTAACAATCTTTAGTAAGCTATTCAACTTAGCAATAGCAACTGCATTTAACATAAAAGTATCTTCATTTTTAAGTAATGTGTACTTTAAAATATTTATTTTTAACACTTGGTAAACTTGTAGCGGCTAACTTAGCAAGCAAGCCATTTATGACTCCAATTGGGCCGATCCAGCTCACTGCTGAAGAATGCAATGAGATATTGATGAAGCGGGCGCTGCAAGCTCAAGGCATAGCAACTCCAGTCATAGATGCTTCACAATTGAATCATACGCTATTGAACGGCGGACTGAAGAGTCTAGCTGAAGTGACATCGCAGCAGAACCAACAGCAGGATGCGATACAGACAACTACAGTCCAACAGCACCACCTGTTACATGCCAAGCAGGAACCTGGGACTGCCAATAATTCTCCTAAAGTAAGTTGTTAAAGCATTAGTACATTTTTTAAGTATTATTTTGGTCAAAGAAAAGATTCATAAATCAAAATCTAAAAGTTGAATAACAATTTATAATAATATGTTAGTGAAAAAGAAATGATTGGAAGGTGAATCTATTATTGTTGCAAATTTTAAAAGTTTGAAACTAATTGGGCATTTTTTGACTATTTAGATAGTAAACCTTGCCATGAACCTTGCATATTTTTAAAATTAAACTTGAGATTCATATAGACAAATATGTTTACTAAATTGTCAATGAATCTCTAAAACAAACATTGATCTTGGTATCCCTATAGTATTTGGTGATCCATGAGCCAGCAGGGAGTTCAATTATGATGTCTCCTAAGACGCCCAGCAGTCCTTTGAATCTACATAATAATGCCATAGTAAGTATCTGCTAAAGTCTGCTGAACTGTGATTTTTTAGACACCCTGCGTAGGCTATGTTAATCATTCTAAATGAAAAGCTATTTTCTACCTTATTCATCAACAGCTAGAAGTTATTTTTAATTATGGTAGGTTGGTAGTAGGTAATTTGGAAGATTTTTGGTGTATTAGGCAGTAACTGAAACAATAGAGCCAAATACCAGGCTCAGACATTCAAATAGCTAGTAAAGTACCTATAATGATTCTGTAATAATGTAGAATCATAATAAGCACTTTACTAGCCACTTAGTACTTGAAATATAAGCATGAATTAGAAAACTGCTCAGTGTGCAGGTCATAATAATAAATTAAACTAACACCACAGAATAGATTATATGTAATAGTACTACGTACAAAAGGTTCACTCCTCAAAGTCACACACTATAAAGTGTACTTCTCTCTTCGGGTGTGTTACACGTAAAGGACTGATCCATCTATACACAGATAATATAATACCTAGTAGTCTAGATGTCCGATCCCATGTACTTGTAGCTTCATACCTAAAGCGCGGAGTGAGACAGGCCTGGTAACACATAAAAGCATGGCATGTATTAACTAACTACATGTTTATAAAATAACCCTTATGCACCAGCTATACCATGTGTTCTACTATAGTATTAATTACTAATTACTACTTATTCATAAAGCGACAAATCATAAAAAACCTACATGAATACACCGAACCTGCGTTTCTTCAATATGACAATGGTGGTTGTCAGTGTGGGGGAGACCTATTTTTTATTATTACTTTACTAACCTATGTTCAACGGTGGACGTTTTCGGGCTGTTGATGAAACAATCAATGTTAAATAGGCCCGTATTACAGACACTCAGTTTTGAATCGGTGCTCAAGACAAGATTTCATTCACCAAATGATCAATATGTGGATTAAATCTAGACTTGAGCAGCGATCAATGACTGAGCATTGGTCTGTAATAGAGGCCTTAGTGGGTTCTGCGGCAATCTCACCACAATTTCGCCAATGTCATGTAGTTACTAGCCTACTACAATCTTGATATCTATAGTGTGTTTCAAATCCCCTGAGAAACTCGTAAATTGACCTTTGAGCGACTACAGCGACTGTCAAATCCGTTGAAAAACTCCTACATAGACAACTTTACATTGAAACAGGTTTAGCGCCGCTGATTGACCTAGTCTCGAACACTTCCTTGTACCACAAAAGGCGGTATACGCGTAAACGACAGTGAAGGAATGCATAAAAAGCGATGCTGTCGCTTTTTTCGGGGCTACCATAATACTGGGGGAGCAATGCACGAGTTTCTCAGGGGATTTGAAACACACTATACCCCTTTATTTCCATCATTCAGTGCCACTATAGTAACGGTATGTCAGACGGTGTATTCGCAGACGGAGCTGATGACAACTAACACAGTGATGACGACAGCTCCGCCCGCCCCTGCAGCTGTTAAAGAACGCCCATATTCCTGCGACGAGTGCGGGAAATCGTTCCTACTGAAGCACCATCTTACGACACACGCAAGAGTCCATACTGGTAAGTTGAACTGTTGCTACAACTTTAAAAAAAATCACAGAGCAGTGAAAAAATGGTAAATAAATCACGGAATAATAAGCTTTTGAAGTTTCTCGTGGGGGCATCGTCTGTCCCTTTCTCGCAAAACAGAGATCGTGTGGAGCTTCCCCACAGTTACTATGAAAACACACGTTAGTGTAATGAGGTACTATGAAGGACCAAGAACGGACGTCACTGCATGTTTGAGCTGTCACTCTCTATTCCTGTATTTTAAAATGTTTGTAACTTGGTTATTTTTTTGAGATGGTTAACTTTCGTTTTCACGGCTGTTTATTTTTTGTGGAATATTATTAAAAAAATAGCAGGCAACTAGCTATTCACGCATGTTACATTGTGGAAAAAATAAAAAGATACTTATAAGGCCAGGTTGCACATACAGTATGCTGGCACTACCGAGTTCAACATGCATACTTTTTGTTCCGGAATGTTACCGAAAAAAACTGGTAAATGGTGGGTAAAACCACTCCTTTAGTTTGATATCAAAGAATGATGGAAAGTTGCTTAAACTGGCTGGAATTTCCACTAGATTATACTTATTGTTAATTCGTTTTGAAGTGCATTGCGGTCGGTCGGTCGCTATGCACTTACGGCTCACTCACTATGCCTAAATGCAAAGTTTCAATAACTTTCAAAACAATCTGTGATGGTGAATTTACCAATAAAATGGGTAGCATTATTGACGCGCATGTTGTTCCGAGAGCGAGTGAGGGTGACCTAATTAGCTTTACAACTCGGACATTCAGCATTCCATTGTCCAATAAATGCACTGGGGAATTACAGTTTGGAATAGTGTTGTCGTCTTTTACACGTTCTCTTTTGAAAAACGCGGTTCATGCATTGAAGAGTTACGATTGGTGTGAATCAGGCATGTCAAACTTACGACCTGCGGGCCGCATGCGGCCTTGAATGCATTTGTTTGCGGCCCGATCCAATTTAAAAAACAACCTCCTTTCAGGAAAACCAAGTGTCCCAATTTCAAATAACAAGTATATACCGATAAAATGAGAAGACTTCAGGCAAAATTTGAAATGCGTTTTCAATATTTTAAGCTCTAAGGAGATAATTGTTCGTTGTTTACGGGTCTTTTTCTCTAGATATCAATGGATGTACCACTCGTAGAAATCGAAATATCATAAACATCACACGACACGTGGAAACACGTGGAAATCTCATACGACGCGATTCTTGCGCTCGTTTCTTCCACGAACCTGCAAGATGTGGAATGATCTTCTTCCTGAGGTTTTTCTGCATAACTACAGTATGGCGAGCTTCAAGAAAAGTGTTAAAAGAGTCTGTCTAAAGGTAGACAACGCACCGGCAATGCCTTCGGTGTTGCAGATATCCGTAGGTGGCGGTAACCACTTATCATCAGGTGGGGCGCCTGCTTGTTAGCCACTCATCTTGTAAAAAAAATTGAAATTGAAACCAAAATATTTTTTTGGTTTTGTGCCTCACTTTTTCTATGGTTCATCATGCATACGGCCCATCAATGATTTTCAGTTGGACATGCATGGTGTAGATGTAGACGATGCATTGTCATTAATGTGTAAAGCAGTTACGGCAGTTAGAATAGTATTAGCGAAAAAGATGCGGATCGAATTTTGTTGCAAATTTTGCTGGACTATTATGATGAGTATGTTCACCGGTCGCCCGTGCGACTGAAACCGGCGCAGCCAGGGTCAAATCCCGCTCGGCTCTGCACCAATGAATTTTCAAGTTATTTGCCGAATTTGCACTCGATCTTAAGTGAAAACATCGCAAGGAAATTCATACGAGTGACAGAGCATGTGTTCTACGAAACCGAACCGACACTAGCCCATTGTATCTCTCTATGAGTGACAAAGATGACGAAGTCACTAGTAGATTATCTGAATTATCTCCCTCTCCGCGACGTGCATTAGATACCGCCGGTACCTTTAAGGTGGCTATTACATTTTGGCGAGCTCAGTACCGCGCGCGCGGTACTTAGCTTGCAGCGTCCGTCGGTTTAACTAAATATATCTAGTTTCATTTGTTGGTATATAAAAATGAGCATTAATTTAAAATTATGAAATAATTTGTAGTAGTTTGGAAAAATAATGAACTTTTTTTGGTAACAATATTTTGTCGATGTAATATAAAACTCCGGAGATATGTGACTTTTTGTTGAAGCCTTTTTTAATATAAATTTAATTTAATTTAATATTTTTTTAATTACTTGAAAGGCAAAAATCAAAAATCTGTTCTGTCATTATGAAAGTACGGGATGTGTTTAGTGGAGTATAATTTAGTTTGGAGACTTATACAGAATTTGCAAATTAGAGCTCTCAAATCGGGTCTCTGTGTGTTTTTGCCAAAACGAACACCAGGAGAATGATGATTACTAAATGAATAGGTAAGTTACCTAAAATTCGCTCTGTCGTTATAGAAGAAGATGAAATGAAGGGTATTTTTCATATAATGGTTAAGTATAGACATTAAAGCTATGCATCAAATATTGACGACGAAAACCTTGCAACTACGCATAATTTTGTAACGGCCACCTTAAATGTAGTTTAGAAATGCGCATGATTTGCCGTAGTACGTACCGATAGCGGGTCCGCTCTGTTTTCAGGTGAGCGGCCGCATTCGTGTACGCACTGCGGCAAAACATTCGCGCACAAACATTGCCTCAACACGCACCTCCTTCTGCACACGAACAACCGCCCGTTTCAGTGCGGCGAGTGCAAGAAAACTTTCACACTGAAACACCATCTCCTCTCGCACTCACGGGTAAATAGCATTCACCTTCTCGTTTCCTCCTAGGCGAAAGGCCGCATGTGTGCGCGCATTGTGGGAAAGCGTTTGCGAGGAAACATTGCCTGAACACGCATCTGTTGCTGCATTCTGCTGAGCGGCCGTACAAGTGTCACGAGTGTAAAATGGCGTTTACGCTGAAGCATCATCTCGTTACGCATTCGCGGGTGAGTTTTAATTATTATATTCACTAGGTGGTAGGACTTTTCTGCAAAGTTCGTCTAGGTAGGTACCACCGCTTTGCCAGTTATTCTGCCGCCAAGCAGTAGTGTGCAAGCACTACTGTGTTCCGGTTTGAAGGGCATTGTAGCTAGTGAAATTACTGGGCAAATGAGACTTTATGATCTGATCACTCAGTCTAGTAATCTGATTATTAGACTGGGTGATGTCTCAGGATGACGTGCGCAGTGCAGTGTCGCGCGAAACTATTGTTTTAAAGTTCCGGGTGACACTGCAACTGTTATGGGCGGCCGTGTCACTTAACATCAGGTGAACGACTAGCTCGTCACGTCATTCAATCACATAAAAAAAAAAAAAAAAAAAAAAAAATTATAATAAGTAAGGAATTATAACCACCTATTATTAATATTTGCATGTTGTATGTACAGGTAATAATTTACAAATGAGTGTTGGTTTTCGTGACACAATATAAATGTATAGCGATGGTATTACTGTGGTGTTCCACGGATCTCTATTTCAATTTAATTCATATTCATTCTAATAATGATACAATCGATTCGATACCATTTAATTTGTTCCATTTTTTTTAACTCTTTTTAAACTTTCGCGACTCGAACTCATATTATAAAGTTAAAACGGCACCCTAATTACCTAATTTGCGACAGGCGTAAATCTCGCGGTGATTGCTGTCATACATCATTAGTGGTGTCGAGCATGTATGCTACGCTACACCACTAATGATGTGATTGCTGTCATACATCATTAGTGGTGTCGAGCATGTATGCTACGCTACACCACTAATGATGTATGACAGCAATCACCGCGAGATTTACGCCTGTCGCAAATTAGGTAATTAGGGGGCGGGTCTCTTCACAAACAAAAAACAATTTTTGACTAACCTCGACGTTTCGACCAAGTTACATCGGCCGTGGTCACGAAGGGCTGGAGTAGAAAGTGTCATCGTGCAGGCGGGGCGCTGTCTCCAACTACCCGCATTTGGTCTTGTAAAACTTCACTGTCCATCCATTCCATCCATTTTTTTGTTTTCAAATTGTATTAACGAATCTGGCCCATTCTGCACTTAATTACGAAGCAAATAGATTTTCCGCTGGCTCAATTCTTCATGTTTGTCAGTAAGAGGGTGAGAGTAAATTATTTACATTGCAACCCATACTCTCGTGAGACAAGTATTATGGAAGATAATGTTGATTAATGAATCCCATCAAAACAATGTGAGATTGATTAATTTATTCTAAATGCATTTCCGCAGGTGCACAGCCGCGACCGACCGTACGTGTGCAACGAGTGCGGGCGGGGCTTCCCCCTGAACCGACACCTCGTCACACACCGGAAGTATCACGCGGGAGAGAGGCCCTTCGTTTGTAACGACTGCGGAGAGAGCTTCGCGCAGAAGGTAATATAAACTTCTTTATGTCAATGTGATTATTACTTATGTTCACTAAATATACCACACAAAATACAAATATTATCACATTATACATAATTTTATTTTTATAATGTGGTATAAATAAAGATATTAAGTATTGCAATAACGACTTTAAATATAGTGAAGTATCTAGGCCCTAACTCTGTATGAAATGAAAACAGATTCCACACGATAAGAAACCACGTCGTTATCGTGTCTTGTTCAGATCGGGTCACAGCTGCGTTAGAAATACCTTCAATTATTTTGAATAAATATTGACATAAGTGGTGGTAACTTTGACGTGATGTTTCGAAACGCGTCTCAGTCTTTGATAAGGGAGTAATAAGGATCAGAAACATGTCACGTGACTTGCGGCAATGACAGTTCAAATCGCGCCAATTTCAAATTCATTTGTCGCGGTTTCGTTTTAATTTCATAGAGAATAGATTTTTGCAGATTCGCATGGTTACAGAATTACATAGGGCCCTGTTGTAATTGCCTTGTTAATTCCGCAGGAGCACCTAGTAATGCACAGCCGGTTCCACGGTTCGCTTTCTCCGTTCGTATGCGGCGACTGTGGCGCCGCCTTCGCTCGCAAGTTTCAACTGGTGAACCATGGCCGAGTGCATGGGAGGGTGCCGCATGCTTGCCCGATCTGTGGGAAGGAGTTCCTGCAGAAACGGACGCTTGCAGCGCACATGAAGTGAGTCTTATACACTAGTGTAATAAGGGTCACAATATTGACTGGTGTTGTAAGCCATGGTCGCGTGCACGGGAGGTCTCGCATGTTTGTCCTGTCTGTGGGAAGAAGATCCTGCAGAAGCGGACGCTGATCGCCCACATGAAGTCAGTCTTATGCACTAGTGTAATAAAGGTCACAATGTCGACTGCTGCTGCAAGTTGCAGCTGGTGGACCGACTGATCTTTGCGAAGGAGTTCTTGCTAAAACGGATGATGGTCCCCCACATGAAGTGAGTTTTATGCACTAGTGTGATAAGGGTCATAATGTCGACTGGTGCTGCAAGTTCCAGCTGGTGGATCGCCTGGTTTGTGGGAAGGAGTTCCTAGTCTAGGAACATGTGAGATTTCGACTTGAAATATTATGGTGTTAGACGAGATTGAATCTGCTTTGCTACCATTTATTTATTCTTTTGTTTCTTTTTTCTTTTTCTATGACACCATGAGTATCTTTTCAACACAACCTACATTGAGAAGGCAGCTGCTATGAACTGAGCTCAGTGAAGCCAATGTAACACATGTGTGTGATAACTGTTTACCGACAGTCAACATTATGTGAACTTTCAGAATTCACACGGGGGACAATGTGGTCGCCTGCCTCGAGTGCGGCGAAGCGTTCAAATGCAAGAGCGACTTGCAACAGCACTGTAAAGTGACGCGTCACTGTTACTCCACACAGGTAATACAAAAACATAAGAAACTTCGTACTTCGTAACTTCGTAGTGGCGCTCTGTGACCTATGTTCAGTAGTGGATGTGTTCAGGCTGTTGATGACAAAAAAAAAACTTCTCGTGTACGCAAGTACTGTGGTGTGATCACAGAACTTTGTCAAATCCATACCAATATCTGTTTCTGTCGGTTGCATTCAATTTCCGTGATCGCTTTCAGAATAGACATTTCATTATATGCGAGATACCGAAATTTTGAAACCATTTCGAGAATATCTTCTAAAGAGCTCATATAAAAAAATATCAGTTTTTGATGTTCAGTATTTCTCAAATTAAAGTTATAAAACAAAATAAATTGTGAGATAAATGATAATCGACATGCACAATGGCTGCCATAAAAAGACATCGAAACAAAGTTGAATATGGTTTATCTACCTAAAATATTTATTTAACCTCACAATAACGAAATGCTTAAGAAAATCTACAATATTGAATATTGCATTAATAACAAAGTAAAAAATTACGTGCTTGTTATTTTTCAACTTGTTTTTTTTTTGACAATTTGAAATGTAGTCCTTTCTTAGGCCCCTTGGAAATCGCTCATAAGGCGCATAATACATTCAAACGCCATTGTGCCTGGCAAATACTGCCAAATACTGAAAATGACATCATTTTATGTTTTTTTCTCAGGTACAAACGCAACAAGTTCAACAGCAAACGCAACAGCAAGTCCAACAACAACAGCAACAACAGCAGCAGCAACAACAACAACAACAACAGACTGTCATCAAAACTGATGATTTCAAACCTCAAATAGTGCAGGTTGGTGTTTTATATTTTATTAATTGGTTTCATTCAATATTAACACATTGTAATTGTAAAGGTAATTCTGATTTAATTTTGATTAAATAGTCACTAAGATATTGTGGTATTCTTCCAAAGTACTTATCTAAAATTTTTGCAAGAAAGTTTGTATGTACAAAAAAAATCATCACGGTTTACAAGACATCGCATGCGGCTCTGTTTCCCTTATCTATATTAAGGAGGATTGAAATGGAGTGTAAATTATGAATTAGTAACTACCTTTCCGATTAATTGCGGATCATACAGCTGCATTGGATGATTTTTTTCTTATCTTTGAGATTATTTATAAAGGTTGGAACAAAACCAAAAGAGATACCTTTGGTTGTTTGTCTTTTTTTTCTAGTAAATCAGTTGAATCTTTTACGCAAAGAGTTAAATGACTTCATTTGATTGGTTTTACTTAATTTGACATTTACCCATGATAGGTTTTCTGCAAACCACAAGTCCAGCAACAGTTGCAGCAGCTAGCACAACAACAGGCGCAACAACAACAACAGCAGCAGCAACAACAACAACAACAGCAACAACAACAACAACAACAGCAGCAACAACAACAAACAACAGTCATAAAGACGGATGACTTCAAACCCCAAATTGTACAGGTGCCATTGTACTAATGCTTGCGTATTCTAAAAGGAATGCTTGTATAAATGCTACTTAGTAGCGGCACAAATAATATAATACCTAGTAGTAGCGGTAAATAATGCACGTTGAGCAAAAGAGACAACGCTCTACGAACCCGACTATCTCCGCGTGAGTGACAGAGAATGCTCTACGAAGCCGAATATCTCTGTGTGTGCCAGAGAACGCTCTCTGAAACCGACTATCTCCCTGTGAGTGACAGATGACACTCTACCAAACCGACTATCTCCCTGTGAGTGACAGATGACACACTACCAACCCGACTATCTCCCTGTGAGTGACAGATGACGCTCTACCAAGCCGACTATCTCCCTGTGAGGACAGATGACGCTCTACCAAGCCGACTATATCCCTGTGAGTGACAGATGACGCTCTACCAAGCCGACTATATCCCTGTGAGTGACAGATGACGCTCTACCAAACCGACTATCTCCTGTGAGTGACAGATGTCGCTCTTCCAAGCCGACTATCTCTCTGTGAGAAACAGATGACGCTCTACCAAGCCGACTATCTCCCTGTGAGTGACAGATGACGCTCTACCAAACCGACTATCTCCTGTGAGTGACAGATGACGCTCTACCAAGCCGAGTGTTGTCTCTGTCACTCACAGGGAGATCCCTGTGAGTGACAGGGACAACACTCTTCCAGGCCGACTATCTCCCTGTGAGGAACAGAGCCGACGCTCTACTAAACCGATTATCTCGATGTGCATTATTCACCGCCGGTAACTGTACCCGCCTTAACGTGTCTTGTGCTTTTATGTATGTGCGAAAGTAATATCGGAATGTCATTTGAAAATTAGTGGGCAAAATTCCAGCTTATGGTTTTACTATTACGTATTTTTCTGCCCGTTTTCATCAACGCAAATCTTGAATGTTATTGCAATGTTTGGTTTTGATTGGCGCTTCTTTGTTGAATCTCATTTCCCATTTAGATTTTTTTATATATATGTGAGTTGTTAAAGCTTTTATTGCATTAACTTTCTTCTTGAGTATATTTATACAATTTATCCAAAAAAAATTAGAAACCTTAACTGCTGTTGCAAGAGCTATACCATTGGTTTTTTCAGAGTGAAGAAACGCAAAAGTTCTCTAATAATGCCACTTTTTAATGAGAAAATGCTCACAATATTTTCTTCATTGGAACGGGTACCATTTTACCTAATTACACACTACCTCACAAGTAATGTTGCCGGAACATAACGAAGGACGATTCTTGTTGCGGCAAATTATTTTTTCATCCCATCTACTTGAAAAGGGTCCCTCGATAAGTGCGCTTAAAATGGGTAATTTATGCGCACTTTTGACATAATGACTTCTGAATAGAGGGGAATGAAAAGCAGAGTGTGCTACGTGTTACCAAAATTATTTAACTTTGAGCGACGTACTTTGAATCCCTCGCTACCTATAGGATTCTATCGCTTCGCTCTGAATTTAAACACTTCATTTTCGCCCTAAATACAAATATTTTGGTCCCTTGTGATACATCTACTATGTTATGGCACAATTCGTGAAACAACAAAAGTATTTACCAAGTTTTAGCTATGCTAAAATATGTTACTCTGATGACAAGGCTATGTTATCGAGTATTAGTAACATTTTTCCATTGCTTTATTATCAGGTGATCGGTGCAGATGGTCAGATCGTATCGGAGAAGACGCCCGGCTACGCATGCCCTGAATGCGGTTCCTGCTTTCACAGTAAGGTGAGTAATTATCCACATTTCTACACTTCCTTGCATCACGTATAGTAAAAGATGTCTCAGCTTTAGGGCCTCATGGGTTCATATCCCGTTCGTGATTAAAATTTTCCGTTACAAATTAATCTAGATTACGCTGAGCAGCCGATACTGCTATAAAAATCATAAATGAACTGCCTACCCTATTTAGGAAAAAACTGAATTTCACGACACAGGTCTTCCTATTGTTTCTATTATATTACGTTAAGTTCAGGCGCCTAAATGATTCAGGCACTAAATTTAGCGTAATGTAATCGCATTCTGGCAGTTAGGGAGCAGTATGGTGCATTACTTGCTGTCCAGTTAGTTGCCTAATTAGGAACCGTTTAGGACTCTTAACTAGGTGTCTGAATTTAGTGTAATGTAATAATCCTTTATTGTAGGATTCAGGGTTCAGCATTATCTTAGTTACTAACTATTATCATGCATAATTAATTCTTAGATGTACTTATATTTTTTTGTGTTTTATTTTTATGTGAACATTTATAAAGTTTAAACTAAAACAAACTTAATGAAGCAATGTTCCCCCCGGGCCGACAGGAGGCGCTCTCCCTGCACGTGCGCATCCACGCGGGCGACCGCGCGTGCGTGACGGACCTGTGCGCGCTCACCGCCGCGCTGCAGCCCGACCTGGTGGCCGCGCACCACCCGCACAGTCAGTACCCCCGCCCCCTAGTTACCTAACCCGCAACAGGTTTGCGACAGGCGTAAATCTCGCGGTGATTGCTGTCATACATCATTAGTGGCGTCGAGAATGTATGCTTCGCTACTGCTGTCGCATTGCTACTGCTGTCGCATTGCTGTTGCAAATTTTACGTAATTACCCCGCGGGGCTCTACAACCCGACAAAACCATCTACCTAAATATTGTTTATTAATGGAATATTTACCATGCCATTTTTTTCAATGATAGGCTAAGATTTGACTCACCTGATGGTGAGTGATGACGCGGTAGTAGAGCATGCTTGCGTAGAAATTTGTTTTGCGGTGTCGATATTTCGGTGCTGTTGCAAGCACCATGATCGCGGTTGAACTGAAAGATCTTGCGGGTAGATGTTAATAAGTTATGAGCGATATACGTCAATGAAATTAATTTTGTTATTAATGTAATCTTTGTTCTTTTCAGATCAACCCATCCAAATCATATCTTCTGCTCCCAGTAATAACGTAGTGCATACGCAAGTTATAGCAACTGTAAGTATCCACACTACATACCTAAAACACACACAATAAACTATAAGGTATATATAAATTAAGGTATAATATAAATTGATATTAATTGCAGAATCACCATGCGGCGCCGCGACCGAAGATGCATTTCTGTGGAGAGTGCGGTAAAGGATTTGCGGCGAAACACGGCTTACTGGCACATCAAAGAAGGTACTGTTTATTTGGCTATTTATTCTATATATTATAAGATTTAAGGTTTTTTTATTTGATGATAGTGTAACATTTTTTGTGTAGGTTAAAAAACGGGGGTAGGAATTACCATAGGTCATTTCAAGAATTGGTCCGTCCTTTCCAGAAGAGTTAATTTTAGAAGTGGTAATTTCTAGATGTAGTCTCTTACGGAAGAGGTAATTATTAGAAGTGGTAATTTTCAGATGTAGTCTTTTCCAGAAGATTTCATTTTTAAAAGTGCTAATTTCTAGATGTAATATTTTCCAGAAGAGGTCAATTTTAGAAGTGGTAATTTCTAGATGTAGTCTTTTCCAGTAGATTTCATTTTTAGAAGTGTTAATTTCTAGATGTAGTATTTTCCAGAAGAGGTCAATTTTAGAAGTGGTAATTTCTAGATGTAGTCTTTTCCAGTAGATTTCATTTTTAGAAGTGGTAATTTCTAGATGTAGTATTTTCCAGAAGAGGTCAATTTTAGAAGTGGTAATTTCTAGATGTAGTCTTCCAGTAGATTTCATTTCTAGAAGTGGTATTTTCTAGATGTAGTATTTTCCAGAAGAGGTTATTTTTAGAAGTGGTCATTTCTAGATGTGGTCTTTTCCAGAAGAGGTCACTTTAAGAAGTGGTTATTTCAAGATAATGTACCTAGTCTTTTCCAGAAGAGGCCATTTTTAAAAGTGTGCATTTTCATAAGTGATCTTTTCCAGAACTATTTCAAGAAATGGGCATTTTTACAGCTGGTAATTTTTAATTCTGGTCTAAACCTGACGAGAGTCACCACCCTTGGCAGAATTTTTTGCTATTCATTCCTTGGATATTCCCTTAGCTGGCTTACGGCATCTACGGGAAAAGATGTGGTCCTATTCTTACTTAGACCACAGCTTAGGCTATACGGCGGTTCCCCTGTTATGGACCCAAAAGTAAAATGTTCCCATTGATTCCCAGGCATCCCGATGGAAGCTGTACATTGCGCACGCACGTGTGTGAGTGTGGGAAGGCGTTCTTCCAGAAGAATCATCTTATGTTACATCAGAGGCAGCATATGGACCTACCTTCTAGAAATGTAAGTTTACACTACAACATCACTGACAAAAGATTTTATTATTATAATAATTCTTTATTATACTAAAACAGTACAAACGGAGGGTTAACCTCTTGCACTGGCGCGATATCGAGCATATGCATCGCCTGTCCCTTTCTCGCAAAACAGGAGATTCCCCCACAGCTACTATGAAAACGCACGTTGTGAAGTCGCATGCCAAAGAGACTGTATGTAAACCTACCACAGCTTAGTAATGAGGTACTATGAAAGAGCAAGAGTGACGCCACTGCATCTTTGAGCTGTCTCTTTCTATTTCTGTATTTTAAAATGCTTGTAACTTGTCATTTTTTGAGATATTTAATTTTTGTTTTCACGACTGTTTATTTTTTGAGGAATATTATGAGTTTGGGTAATAAAAAATATCACAACACTAGCCTATTAAATCTTATAATTTATAATAAAGCAATGTGCAATTTTATTAATAGCTTTTACACTTACAACTTTATACTCTACAGTACAGGTATTACCTACAATGTTATTAGTCCTATGTATTATAATTAATATTACAAAATTGCTGCAGAAAAGAAGAACACCTTAGTTTCGCGAGTCAAGCGTGCCTCATACCCGCAAACATACTTGTAGAATACACGCAAGAAAGCGGAAAGACTAGTTTACAAATTACAAAAATGTACGTAGATTAACATAGATGACAAACAAAGTGATCTTCCAAATCATATATTTCTAAATTAGAAGTAGATTATCTTTCTTACATCCGACATTCATAATGCCTAAATCATAATAAGTGGTTGAAATTGAATGAACTGGGTGAGCGTCTGAAATTCAATAGTGATAACCAAAGATCCCCCGAAGCCCGTTGATAGCTCGTGAACATAATTTCTCGTACAAATACGACTCACCTGCGCGGGCAGGGGGCGAGGTAACAAAACGAGACAAAGCTATATGAAATTACAAAGGACAGAGCAGGATGGAACAAAAGACACGGGTGATTTGTATGAAAATAGTAGTTGAAATACATCACTAATTTTCGTATGAGGGGAAGATGTATCATTGGTCAACTGGATTTATAGTCAATGGTGATAACATTGTAAAAGATAAGGCCGATTACGATCGCGCGCTACCCAGCTGCGTTAATAAAGTAGTATAAAGCTTAGAAATTCTGTAGAAGTTTGTCTTAGATGTATTGTATGATTATACTAATCTATGCACTGTAAAGCCCTATTCAAACCGGCGTGCTATTCGCTACCATTATGGGTAGCGGTAAATGCCGTGCGGGGTCCCGCGCGGTATTTTGTGTGAAGTTCCGCGGCTAGAGCGAAACTTGAGCGAAACTTCATACAAAATACCCGGGCGGAATCACACGCGGTATACCGCTGCCCACAGCAGTAGCGAATTACACGCCGGTTTGAATAGGGCTCAAGTGATTTGCGTAGGTAGACGTCGAATCGGGCAAGACACGTTACTTATTTAAAATTCAGAAACGAAATTTCCAGAGTCAACAACAACAACAGCAGCAACAGCAACAACAGCAGCAACAACAACAAGCGCAACAGGCTGCGCAACAAGCGGCGCAACAAGCCGCGCAACAAGTCGAGCAACAAGTTCAACAACAGGTGCAACAACAAGTTCAACAACAGGTGCAACAACAACAACAACAACAACATCATCAGAACACCCTGGAGATAGAGCAGGATCATCAACAACCAACGCATATACAAGTGGTGAGTGTTTTTCAATTCTATTTTCAGGAGTTAATAAATTTTAAATGCAGAGAAAGTCGTCATCATCAGTCTGAAGACGTCCACTGCTGAATATAGGCCTTCCACACAGAGCGCCATTTTAAACGGCTGCCTCCTGCATCCATCGGCTCCCCGCGGTTTTAACCAGATCGTTGATCCACCTAGCTGGGCCTGGCTACATTGCGTCTTCCGGTTCATGGTCGCCACTCGAGAACCTTTCTTCCCCGTCGGTTGTCAGTTAAGCGATGTGACATGCCTATTTCCACATCAACTTAATTCTAAAAGCTATATCAGTGACTTTAGTTCTTTTGTTCTAAAAGCTATATCAGTGACTTTAGTTCTTTTGTTCTAAAAGCTATATCAGTGACTTTAGTTCTTTTGTTCTAAAAGCTATATCAGTGACTTTAGTTCTTTTGTTCTAAAACCTATATCAGTGACTTTAGTTCTTTTGCAGAACCTTCATTTCTATAAATAAATGTAGAATAATAAAACCTATAGGACTGTATTTGATAACCTTTTTTCATGTAGCAATCTTGAGGAAAGACCAAAAATGGCAGATCATTTCACTCTTTACAAGTCTGAGTCAAGAAATAACTTTTAAAGCGAGTATTATGGGACTTAAGTATCTGCAGGAGACATAAAAGTCCCATGGAACTAATAATTGAACTATTAGCAATGGACGTTTTCGAAAACGCGTGGGTGAACTTTGGGATCGTCCATAAATCACGTGAGATTCGTAACCCCTTACGAATCTCGATTCGTAAGGGGGGAGGGGGTACGGAAAAAATCACGAAGCATGGGGGGTGTAGTAATTCGTGTCATCGCGTGATTAATGAACTACCCCTTTTGGCAATGGCAGACCGATTTTTAATTTTAAAACTTTTGTGTACAGGTGAACCGATCAGGGCAGGTGATAGGCAACCAGATAATGGTGGGTGGCGTCGCGCGGCGGCTGGTCGGGCCGCATTTACACATCCTGGGGAGGGACGGCAAGCATCTCGCGCACGGGAAACATCACGCGCACCGACATCACACCGCCAGGTAACGTTGCATCACTCACCCCCGGTTTGTGGGGTACGTTCCCGTCTGCCCCACGGACGTTCCCCCCCACGCAGTGGCAGATGGTCTCACTTATGGCTACCGTGGGGTTGGTTGACCATAGTGATCGGGAATATATTACCGTCTGCCCCCAACATCAACTTAAACGGGAAGTCTAGGGCAAAGTCATAAATAGGTGCGACGACGAGCGAAGCGAGGAGAAGCGTTAGGTGAACAGTGACCGCACGAGCCATGCGAGCGTGCCGCGGCAGCGGCCGGCGAGTGCCAGAAGTCACTTGTGCTTATATAAAAAATTAGCGGCAGATTATAATTATTTAGTGGCAGATGGTAATAACATATTCCCGTCTGCCCCTATTTGTCATATGTAGGGGTCGATAGCCATAAGTGTGTGCCGTCTGTCACCGCGTGGGGAACGTTCGTGGGGGCAGACGGGAATAATCCGCTTCTCGTACGTGTGCAAACTCATGTTAACATAGCTATTATACGCTTACTGGTTGAAGACAACCGATGATCAACAGGCCACCAATGAGCGTCAGTATTTTTAAGTTGATATGAGTTTAACTTGAACAAACGTACGAGAAATCGGTGGTAAGGCCCGTATTACAGAACTGCGCTTCGTCGTGAATCCATTCAGAAAATGATCAAATATTGAATGAAATAGAAACTTTATTATTGTTACATTACTAGTTGACCCGCCCCGGCTTCACACGGGTTAATTAGTTTTACGCATTAACCCTGTTTATGGGTAAGAGGGAAGCGAAAGGGAAAAAGATAGGGGAAAACGATGAGTGGATAGGATAACAACTTCACCGGCCCATCCATTCATAAACCTTTTATGATCCAAAACCATCCGGGTGTTGTGTAATCGGGTGTTGTGGGACCATGGTCCTCGTATTTAGTTCCTGGGTCCCTAGATATAGGGAATCCTAGTTAAGGGCCAGAATCTATGTATGTGATCGTTGGGCGTTATTTATTTATTTATTTATCTGTTTGGGATAAAACATTATTCATAGTACAAGGTTTAAGTCATTTTGCTAACAGGACATTGTGATTATAAACATTTCATCATATTGGATATTCTATTATGTCATTTTCTTTTAGGCCATATTATTATCTTTTTCTGTGACGCGTAACACAGTTGACTTACTAATCCTTATTTTCCCCACAGTGGTGATGTGAAGGAAGTCGGAGGCCTAGTGCTGTCAGCTGGTCGCGGGCCAAGTCTCATCAAGTACGAGATATCGATACCACCCCAAAACAATGTGGTACAGGTGCAACAGCTTGATTGAGTGAAGCTGGAAGGTGACACTCCAGCTTGGTGAAGTCATCTCAGCTTGGTGAAACCATCTGAGCTTAGTGAAACCATCTGAGCTTGGTGAAGTCATCTGAGCTTGGTGAAGCCATCTGAGCTTGGTGAAGCCATCTGAGCTTAGTGAAGCCATCTAAGCTTGGTGAAGCCATCTGAGCTTGGTGAAGCCATCTGAGCTTAGTGAAGCCATCTGAGTTTGGTGAATATAGAGCTTGGAGAAACCATCGGAGTGGCGCAGTCATCCAAGTTTGGAGTAGTCATCTTAGTGTGGTGAATCCGGTATCTTAAACATGAGAAGCACTTTAGAACATTGTGTAAAATATAGTAACATAACCAAAGGCAGCGGAATGTGAAGTGAAACCAGTAAAAGTGATTAAGAAGTGTTGTGTATAGAAAAGTAACTATGATATGAAAATGTACATATGTTAGTGAGTTTGTAGGTTGTCTTGAAGAAGGAAAAAGAGTGTGTATAACAGTCCTGCCAAAACTATGGGTGAAATAACTCCAGCATTGCAACATAATTTATGGGAAACTCGTTATACCGTGTGGTAAAATTTCATCGCCAATGGCCCTGGTTGGCCATCTTGAAAAGCTAGTAATAAGAAAAGGGCAAAGGAGTTTTTCCAATAAAAGTTCCTGCAAAAAATATCAGATGAGCCTATGTTTCATCACACTAACGAAAACATGTAAATATTGTACATACCTTTTTAAATTGTTGTGACTGAACTATGAGTTTGATTAAAATGACATTTGTGCATACTGTAATGGCTACTTTTACTAGTGTAGTATAAATAGTATAGATCGTATTTTGTATGGTAG
Organism: Ennomos quercinarius; assembly: GCA_910589525.2. NCBI lineage: Eukaryota > Metazoa > Arthropoda > Insecta > Lepidoptera > Geometridae > Ennomos > Ennomos quercinarius. The sequence continues at coordinate 3,442,590 of OU342502.1, forward strand.
ATGAATACATCAAGTGGAAGCCTATACAATGTTTGGTATGAACAAATGTCACTTTGATCCAATATGTTTGCCAAGCATTTGATATGCTTTACAATATTCTAAAAAATACGCCTAAATTATAATTGATGCCAACAGATTGGAAAGCTTTATTTAACGAATAGATGTCTATTGGGAGCCTTAAACATAGAGCCTTAATTTTTTAATTTTCTTGATACATAGCGTTAATTCGATCTACTTAATTTTCAGTGGCAATAAATTGTTACATCACCTGGCTTAAAATATGGCACGTCAATAAAAGGAATACAAAATGTTTAATAGTACTTAGTTCTTTGCACTGGTGTACGAATAATTCCTTCAAATACAGTATGTTATTATTTAGGATTACCTATTTTATTTTTATTAATTCATAGGCATTTGACTACTGTTTCTCTCTCTTTCCTCTGTTTGTAAACACAGAGGAAAAAATGGCCTGGTAATAAATAATTTACTTTCACATGATTTTATTTTCGTTCCATATTTCTTGACGGGTAGTATACGCGTGTAAATGTGATTATCATGTATGTTCAAAAATTTAGAACATTGATTGTGGGTGTAAAAAGACAAGTCTTTGTAAACTAGAATAGTTTATAAGGGAAAATAGCTAAGTAATAATCTTGTGTACATATCAATACATGTTTTTTATCAAGCGGTATTTTATATTAAAATGTACAATCACTGTTGGTTGGTATGCCGCATTTAAGTAAATTTTTGTTTAGTTGCCTCATCAAATATAAGCTCTGTGTAAGTACATTAAGTATATTGGGTTTATTCCTATTTTTGTTAAAGTAATGGCAGGTATCATTATTATATTAGTGCAGTTAAAATTCAAAAGTATGGTATATTTTAGATCTGACTTTTATTATGATCATGAACATTTTCTGTATTAAGTATGTGTTTTGATGTCATCACAATATGATTATTTATTGTTATAGCAATTATTATATAAATAGAAATAATTATGTAATTTTGAATGCCACCATTTCAGGCCTAATTTCTTTATCAATATAACATTATTGATAAATACAGTTCACTACGTTTATAATATTACTTACGGGATCTTTACCGTGATTTGAATCATTTTTGAGTTCCCAATATTCACACGTTCGTTAATCACGGTAAAGATCCCGTAAGTAATATTACAAGCATAATACATTTGATGACCAAATGAATTGAAGACATTGTAAGATATTATTGAATTTTTTTTGAGGAAAATTGTTTATTCCAAATTTATTGATCTAGTCTGTGATAGAGTGTGAATGCATTGGTCATCAACATATTGAGGTAAAGCAATATTTTGCATAGAAATGAAGTTTTTAAAATTTATTTAAGTAACACAAAATTATAATCAATATGCAATTTTGTTTCTATCATCTTTATTTAATTCATAAAATTTTAGTACTGTTTCATGCATAAAAGAGGAACTTTAATACCCACTTACAACTATGTGTACACTATCTCTATTAATAACCACATTTCGTTACTAAAACATAAAAATCAGATAAATATGTACAGTATTATTGCAGTCCTTGATGAAGAGATCAGAAAATTATGTAAAGAGGCTAATTGTTGGAAATTAGAAATTTTTAAAATTATGTATGTGCGATCCAAATGAAGACTTTAAAGTACCTCTCGACTCCCATGGTTGCGATATCGCGACTACAGGTTATTGTAATACTATTATTGTGCACGAGGCCGGTATTCAATGAATTTATCAGTACAGTACAATTTGCAATATACAGGCTAATGTTCTCAATGCTAAACTGTGCAAATTTCCAGTGAAAAGCAATAAACTGGCTGACTTGATATCGTCCACAATAATTCAAGATGGGTCATAACACAACCATTTTAATTTATGGCGAATGACTAGCTCGAAACGTTATTCAAGTGGGTCAGGAAAATAGTAATATTTTGCGATTCAAAAACAAAGTATCTATAAATTACTAGAAAGTACCACTAGTACGGGCAATGAAACCAATAATTGAACCACTGGAAACGGATGCACATTTCATATGACTTTATTTGAGTTTACATTGTTAATATGTGATTTCCCGTAAACACCTCATATTTTTAGTCTGAACCTATTTCTGTTTTGAGAAGTCACCATAGATTCCTACCATGGAAGAAATATTTCTTTGATGCTTCCTACTTGCCTTTGACTAATGACTGTTCTTAAATGCATGAGGGTTTCGCGTAAATAAAGAGTTAAAATTGATGCATTGCAACCATTACTTGCTTCAAAATAATTTTCAGTGTAAAGCCATCTGACTAAACTTCCAGATAGAGAATTATATTTTGTCTATTATGTAAATTGTTTTGATCTTGAAAAGTTGTTTGCCATTTACTTTGTGTAATGTAAATATTATAGTTTTTATCTATAATTTTTATATTAAATGAAAATATACATATACTATCCATATATTTTGTTTCTTTTGTAATAATAGTCATCTAAGTAGTTTTACTTAGCAAGTGACACACGAAATTGAATATTGTCAATATTATTGTCTCTTCATCGGCCCAAGGCGTTCCACTGCTGATGCTGAATACATTTCCACTGGTGGGACACAGGGCTTGTGTCACAATTATCGAAGTCTCGCATGGAGAGAGTTGTAGGTCATTGGCTTAGTGTGGGGTGGTGTATTTTCCAATTTTGTGATTTCATACTTCCATGTTTTTGAACAAGAATATTATTGTCTATGAATGAATGAATGAATGAATTTATTTGTGATTTTTTTGTTTGTAATTTTATTACACAAAATTATTTTTTTTTGATGATGAAATTAATAATAAGTACCTACCCAATAATAATACTATAGGTACTATAATAGGTATAACAGATAGGTTATAATAGTAGGTAGGTAATAAGTAAGTGCTTTAGGGGTCTATGATGTTTTTGTGTTGGTAAAACACAGTGGGGTTAATTCCCAGTTGCCACCCGGGGGCGATCCATGTGGGGGCAACTGGGAATATACCGTTATTAAATCGTGTTTCACGAATTTTTGGATAGCTCCATCTACATTTAACAGTTTTTTACTAACCCTGCCTTTTTTGTCTCAAGGATTTAAGGATGTGAGATCTCAGAGCTGATGCACATTGCACATGTGGGGCAGAAGGAAATGATAATTCAGTGTATATATTATTTCCTTCTACAGTTCTACAGCTGTACCACCAGTAAGGATTTCAATGCGGCCAATAGCATCATAGTGCATAATACGTGATATTATTATTTATATAAGTAAGTGATTTTACTCAGAAAAGATTTTATGCTGCTGTAGAGATAAGTTAAGTAAGTAATTGAGTTTAGTGAATGTCTTGTGGGAATAAGCTTAGACTTAATTTTGCAAATGAAATTATTTAATTTGCACTGGATTTTGCGGGTTGTTTCCTGACTACACCTATATAGATTAGGGCAATGACGTCACTTTTTATTCTAAAGCGATCCGTAGATAGTGACGTTGAAGGAGAATAATGGTTTTGTCGAGAGTGAATGGGCAATGGGCATCTCGATTTGGTTCACTTAGGTGACTTAGGTCAGATTCCGCTTTCGTCAGAATGACTCATTCTGACGAAAGCGGAATCTGACCTAAAAAATAAGAGCTTTATTATATTCATTCTGAATGAATATAATAAAGCTCTTATTTTTCTGACGAATGAGAACTGCAATGTCACGTTAGACCACATCATCATTTCTCATAGAGTGAGTGAGATGTGAGTGAGAGTCAATCGTATGCCCAGTAGAATAAAAAACAGTCACAGCATCTTATTTTTCATGACGCGTATATTAGTTTTTTATGGTAGCAGGACATGGACGTATCGTCCTAGCAGACACAGCAGCAAACTGTTGACACAGTGAGTCCTTGAGAAATCGCGGTTCATTCTTGCGCATAACTTCGTAACTACCCTCTGTTATTTCTACATAGAATGTACAGATAGCTGCAAAACCTAACCACCTCTAGAGTATTTGAATGTTTCAGAAAATACTTTAGAACAATCTTGAAAAAGTATCTAGGTATAGGTGCCTACACCTAATTTAATGCTCGTGGAGTGTTAGAGCTGCATAACAATGGACATAAATGTAAACTGTGCGACGGACAGGTAATGTTTACCTACATATAGGTACAAATTCCAACATAACTGTTTGTAATATTGTGATTGATAGAAAGAGATTGCTTTTAACGATAAGTCTGCCCATTGTACTATAGTTCTAAGTTATTTCTTTCTGTAAATTAGTATTCATGTATGGTGTAGGTAGGCACATGCACAATAAAGTATTTTTGTAGGTATTGTAATTAGTAAAAGCACCTAATCATTATTATGTAGGTACTAACTTTACTTTAACCACTGCTATAAAGTTAGTATTGTGGTTGTCATGGAGTTCTGCTACTGCTGACTGTACCTACGCAGATGATACTACTTGCACTATTATTTATTCTGTGATACAAAGGAATGGCTGAAAGTAAGGTTTATAAATTTTTGAAGTTCAGCTCCGTCAATGCTTCGTTCCCTTGAGGGGCGTAAACTCGGAGCGTTTTGTCGGTTGGTGAAATTGTTTGTGTCCCTTTGGGGTAGTTTTGGCGGATTGTTCGCGCGGCTGCTTACGAGGTAGCTTCTTGTTTTATTGCCTGTACTCTGTTGCTGGGCCCTTGTCGAGGATTTGTTTGCGAAAATAAGAGATTCTCTATGCGAAATGTTTACGGGGATGTTACGGTATTACGGGATAGATAAATCACTCGTGTAGGTATTTTTTTTACACGTACACTACTTCCCTCTACCAGGGACCCTGGTACACCTACTTATGATAGAAAAAATAGAGTTGGTTCAATTCTATTTTTACTGACATCGTCAGAATTGCATAAAACATTCGCACACATATTATTTGTGATATATATTTCGTAGGTACCTACGCATGTGTGCATATGGCAATAACATCTTTATTTACCTACTTGTGTAATTTAACTTTTTTGTGTTTATACTGGGTGTAATTGATTTCATTACAGTATCCTTTAACCTTAAACCTAGGTACCTAGATATATATACCTACTCCTGACACCGGTCACCTGTAGATAAAAAATTATGAAATCATTCGTACCAACCACGAGGTAATTTTCAATAAAACATATATTTTTATTTACACTTTTTACTTACGCTTTAATACCTAATCATCAATAAATGATGTAAGTACCTACTCAATTAATGCTAATGAATTCAATTTCACCCTGTAAGTATAGGTACTTACCTAATTATAAAATAAGTCGGTACCTAGATCTTCTGTGGTAGGTACTTAGATTATTTAAAAACTGAGTCAGACGACATTCCAAAAGTAAGCTAAAGATCCATTAGAGCATCATTAGATTAGAGGCAATTTTTCCAGAGAGCTTGTAAAGCATGATCTATCGTTTTCTTACAGCCAACCAAATTCCTGTCTCAGCTCATTACGACGTTTACAAATCGTGTTGGAACCCTCGCGTCATCCACAATGAGCGTTTAGCATAATCCAGTAAAGGTATTAGCTGAGTGCTGGAGTGGAATGCCATGCCCTGCTGGGTGTTTCTAGATAAAATAATGGGGTTGTCCAGTTAAAAGTGAATAGGTATTTACTAGCCAAGTTTTTGTATAAAAGGTTTTAGTTCAAGCTTCTGATTGATCATCTAAAGCCCCTCTCAAGCCAGCTCCTCCATCCATCTGCTGGATACATATCCAACGATCCATCAAAGCGCAGTTTTAGTGATTAATGACCACGCAACGTCAACTTTCAACTTGCGCCAAGATTCGCCGACTTCTTGTTCAGGGATATGTATTCTATTTGCTGACGTGATGCTTGTCTGTTCTTCCTTAAACAAATCATGGTGCTAACCTGTTTGTTTGTTTCATCCAACATAAAGGAGTGTGCACAAACATCACACAAAAATGTGTGCTGAATGGCCAATCGCATATTTGGTTTGGTATACCTACAAATTGACCTAATCACGCATATTAAAACACACATAGGTCTAGGCTTTTTTGTCCAAACTAAAAAAAATCAACTCTTTGCTTGCCATGTTTCAAATTTTGTTAATTCCAGCGTATGTTCTAAGAGTTTTCTTACTATATATAGAGCAGTTGGACCACTGCCCCGAAACGCTTCTTGACTTGCAATTAATCACCGTAAATCAACTCTTGATGTATCCCTTTACGTCGCTGGAATTGCAGTGAGTGCGCGACGGGATATGGACGTATCGTCCTCGTCGCTACTCACTAATCCTTCAACGTCAAAGCTCACATTAGGCAAGTGAATTAATTTAGGCTATGCTTAATCTGGCTAATAAACCATTTAGGCAAAGAGTTATTATCTTCTTTTTCTTCTTTTCGTGCAGGCAAGTGGTCAGCCCTGGTGTCAAAATTTTGAGGTCGCCCGGACCGAACGGTTTAACGTGCATGCCCTCCGAAGCACGTAGCGCTCAGTTGTAAATACCACTTTTTGCTGTAGCGGTCACCCATCAAAGTAGTGACCGCAGCGACTTTACCGATCGGTTAGAAACGGCTAGTATGTGCTTCGCTATGAGCGCCACCACTACATAGAGTTATTATAAACTGGCATTATGGCTCAAGAATTTTATTTTTTTCCAAACAAAATAAATCTACCGATTTCATAGGTGGGTACCCAGCGTCAGACTGACCATATTAGAGTCAGGGTGGCGATTGCCACCCGGGCCCTGGACTGCGCTGCGTGACCCTGCTGTACTCATCATCATCAGCCTGAAGACGTCCACTGCTGAACATAGACCTCTCCCAAAGAGCGCCACTTTGAGCGGCTGCTTGCCTTCTGCATCCATGAAAAAATATAAATGGTTTTGGCTTCAGCATCGATTATCGAGAGCCATCAAAAAAAAAAAAAATCAAAATATCTTCAATGTACAGCATTGGATCTGTTTTATTACAAGTAGGTATTGATTCGCTAAAATAACAAATTGTTTTGTTGTTGTTATTCGAGACATTGAGTTTTGAGAGTGATCTGCGATTCCTTGCTTCCAAGGCGACATGATTAATGGAAAAGTCCTCGATACTCGTGTTGGATTACCAGCTGATTACGTTCTCTTTTGCGGAGGCTGAAATGGCTAATTGACTTTACAAAAAAATGTTGTATTGGTACCTATACACATCATCATCATCAGCCTGAAGACGTCCACTGCTGAACATGGGCCTCCCTCAAAGAGCGCAACTTTGAGCGGCTGCTTGCCACCGTCATCCATCGGCTCCTCGCGGTTCTGACCCTCTGTATTAGGTAACTCAACAATCGTAATCGATGAATGAGCTTCATTTGGTCATTTCCGGTTGTGTAAAATCCTCATCCATCGGTGTTATGGTCCCTTAGGCGGAGAACTGAATAGACAAAACATTGATTAACTATAATAATGAGAAATAGTGAGAAAATACAAATGGATGGAGCAATGCCAACTTGCCGGAAATGACGAAATGAAGCCCATTCATCGATTACGATTGGCTTAGACGGTATCCTCGCAGGTGTCGCTCCACCTAGTGGGGGCCTACGAGCCGTCTTCCGGTTCGTGGTCGCCACTCGAGAACCTTTCTTCCCCATCGGATTGCTATACACGTAATATTATAATTTTAGTGCATAGCTAAATGAAGGGTTTTGGGATCATGGAATTTAGCCCATTAAATAGACATAGGTAATTAGTTACTTCTATAAATGGGTATCTATGTACCTACCTAAATAGGACAAATCGGGGTATCGGGTCAAAAATAACTATGAAATGCTTTCGTAAAAGTGTTTATTTTTGTAATTATTTTATTTTCACACATGTTAAAAAATCTTTTATGTGTTAAGCAAATAACATAATACGCTTACATTACTACCTACCTACCTACATTATAATATTACAAATTTTAAAAAAAATATTGTGTTATAGGTACCTACTACCTATATTTTGTCCACCAAGGTTGTCTGGAAGAGATCGCTTTAAGCGATAAGACCGCCGATTGTACTAGCATTATAAGTCAATTAAGTTTCTTTGTATATTTAAGTTTAGTTGGTGTATAATAATATAATAGAGTTTATCTATCTATCTATATTATTGAATTTATAATAAAGAACCTTAAATTAAATCTACCTATAAAGTTTTTTCAATTATGAAAAATAATAATCGAAACATGAAAAGACAAAACAAACTTAACTAATAAAGGCGGCTACATCTATATTCAAGCTTTTACTTAATATTTTCCTTAGTGCGAAGTTAGGTATTGTGATAAATAACAGTTTAACAATTGCTGCTAAGTACAAAATGAAATTTTTATGCAACCATGTCTTAATAAATGCTTTTCGTAACAAAGTACAAATTTTAATAGAGTATTTTGTCCGCTAGATGGCATCATCGATGTAAACGACATACTGAATACGAACCAGAACCAGTATAAGTAATTAAGTAGATAGTCGCAAGTTACCGACTTTCTATCTATGGATAGTAGGCATAAAATCCAATCCTTGGAACTGGACTTTGCTAAACCAAGTTAGTACTCATTTCCAAATGTAGATGGCGCTACATATCAATTGGAATCAAAATAACGCATTTAACTCTTCTATACAAGTTCTTCATTGTTTATATTATTTTCAAAGGCCGTAGCGTTATCATTTCAAAGCTTATCGAAGGTAGTTCTTAAAGTATCTTCAATGAGCGTTCTGGAGGACAAAATAAAATGGCGGTTGCAGCCTATTTACCCCACCAGTAACCACATTTGGCGGTGGGCCGTGCCACTCAAGCCTGTATTTATCAACTACCCTCGTAACTAAAGTCTCCAGCATCTTCCCAACGATTCCTGACGCTGGACAGTTTTCCCCAAAAGGCATGGAGGAGTAGGGATGTGCTCGTGATGCTTTGAGGGGGTCGGATCTATCTGCGCACCATCGTTCTGGGATAAATGCTTTCGCGCGACCCCATTGTTTCTCGGATTTGCTGGAAACGCCGTGAGCTAGGACTATGTCAACCTGCAAGACAAAACAGTACTTTAAAGCATAACTATGGAAGGACCTAATAATTTTTAATATAATATTTTCTGTGTTTTCTGTGGATCGAGATGATCGATTGTTTTGGTGATAATATATAAATATCACCGGTTGGTCACATGATTTTCAACTTTTGCTAGCAAAACAAGAGTTCTTATTTTTACGACAAAGATTGATCACTTTAAAACAACACGGTCAGTTTTTGGGAGCCTTGAATTATAAAACGTTACTGTTGACTGATCTTACGAGAAAATTTGAGTAACACCTACTTACAATAATCACCATAGCTTCTTTAAACAACTCTAGTGGCTGAATGTCCTCATAAGTATCCTTATTTATACCTTCATAATCAAGTATTTCTAATATCTTTTTCTAGAACGATCAATTTGGAAACCTGTTTAGGAGAACTGATTCCTTTTTTCTTGAGTCTGTAGTAAACATTTTGAGTGCCAGTTTAGAAAATACCACAGCTAGAAATTCGTACTCACATCCTATCATCACACAGAAATATATTCATAGCATAGATTCTGCTGACAACGTCTCTCATCCCAGATGTAAGTAGTCTCATATTAGTTTCACAAACAGGAACCAAATTCCAATATGGACAACAGATGTAACGATTTCTTTCGTTGGAAGTAGGTACCTTGCCTTGAGCCTAATTGTAAGGCCCCTGAACTCTTGACTGGCCCAAGTGCCACAAAACTTCGCCCAAAATACCTAACTCAAAATTAAAACTCACCCCAGCTGGAATTTCATATCCTCCCACTACAATATCGTCATAATTTCTTCTGACAACACCTCCCGTCACTGGATGCAGCCTCATAGTTTCCCTGACACAGGCTCCGATATAGTTCAGTTCTGGAGTCCCAGCGCCAGCATCTTTGGAGGCGATTGACCAGGATACTTCGTCGTGGGCTCGTTGTTGACGTGCCGCGTGGAGGGACAGCTGGTGGAATATGGAGAGGGCTGTTTGGGCCAGCTGTGGAAACATGGTTCCTTTAATAGAAGATTGCATGTAAGTGTTATAAACGTTTTTGAATCAAAAAAAGTTTGGAAGTTTGATATTTACTTCAGGGACATAATGGGAAAATTGGCAGCAAAAATACGTGTGGACAGAAGATAAGATTTCCTCCATAGCGGGGATGTCTGATGGATGACTGAACTAATGATTTTTGGATCTTTCTGGTGAAGAAAGTGGGATGGTGACAGAATCAGAGTGATTTATTGATGTATGGTTTTGTTGTGTTGATTAACGGAAACTGGTACACGTTGCGACATGATTGTAACAAAGGTTTCATTCAAGATGCTGATGCCAGAGGCAATAGTATTTTAAAGTGAATTCAAAACTACCGAATGTACTATTAAGTATATTATTATGAAATGATTAGATATCACAATAACTGTTGGTGGTGGTGCATCTCAGCCTCTGCAGTTAAGTAAGCAAATAAATTGATGGATAGGCAGTACCTACAAAAAGGTATTAGCACAGGTTTGAAAGTACAGGTTACAAATCCTAATAGGTATTCTTCATCTAGGATTCTAATTCCCTAGCAAGATACCTAGACATTTGTTATCTACAAAAAGAATCGCAATTCAAGAAGAGTGTGAACAAGATACAACCATAACTCATTAAGAGTAACTTGGCCCATCTTCAAAATATTTGATTTATGTAACTGGAAATCAAAGGGGGTCCAAGCATTGATCATAAATCTGCCTCAACTCCAAGCGTGTTAAACTCAGTATCAGATTATTATCAGTAGTAAAGGGTGGTAAAGGTCACAGCTATTCCAAGTTTAATGGCATTTTATACAGATAAGCGTGTAAAGGCATTAGGCAACCTCTGATTTATTGACTCACTATTAATGACAGGAATTAGTTCAATAAACAGATTATTAGTATGTTATGGGTGTATTCATCAATAATGGCTATACATTGGTGGAACTAGATTTCGAAATGGTTATTTGGGACAAATTGGTGGAGTTTCCTGACCGGCATTCGATGAGCAATTTCCCGAAATTAACTTGGTTATTTACATAACTATGTATTTAAATCATCATCAACAGCCTGGAGACGTCCACTGCTGAACATAGGCTTCCCCCAGAGAGCGCCACTTTGAGCAGCTGCTCGCATCCTGGCGCTTGTTAGTGATATTTAAATTATCAATAATTACCACATTATGGTTGTTTTCAGTTAGTAACTCTAGGAGTAGTCGGCATGAAAGTGACTCATTATTCAAGACAATCACAACCAATAAAATTTCACTTGTGAAAAGTGTCTTCAATTCATCAACGATTTAGGTAGCCACGAAGAACTGGGATTCCTCGTGGCCGTACTAGTATAGGACAATTAATTAGTAAGTAGACAAGCAAACAATTCCTAACAATACCCCCAATGCCTAGCAATTAATTTATGTTTAGCTTACCGGATCAACCCCAGCAAGTAAGATGTCAGCGGCCAGTGGTAACATCCTTCCTTCGAGCGGCCGTAGTTTGTCCAACAACACTTGTTCTGGCTTCATGGTCCCAGAGTCCAATGCTTGCATAGCTTCGCGAAGGAAGTGTTCAGTTAAACTGCAAGAGAATAGAAAATGATCAAAAAATTGATCCCATTTTGGTGAAATTAAAATCGCCATATTTTCGTTTGTATCCACCTAAGTTTTGGTAGTATGCCCATGCTACAAGAGTGCCCCCATGTTTTCGCCAGTGTCTTCATGGTTTTGTTTGTTTATTCATATTTTCAGTAGGATCTCCACCTAAGTTTTGGTAATAGTACCAAAACTTAGGTGGAAATCCTACTGAACATCGGGCATAGGCCCGTGCTGCCAGTTGTACTTCTGTGTTTTCGGCAGTATCCCGTTATTTTCTAATACTATCCTTGTGTTTTCGGCAGTATCCCTGTATTTCACTAAGTCCCCATAATTTCGGCAGTATCTCCTATCAGCTACTACTAAAAGCTTAGCCTTGGACAAATCAACCACTGGCTTATTCGTCCAACGCTAGAGCTAGAGTTTCATACATACCTAAAGTGCCTGTCAATCCCCTTCAACGCTTGGTTAAACCCGTCAGTATCGGGCCGCAGCGTTCGGTCGCTCCGCACGAGGTGCGCGCCGCCCGCGATGTCCCTGGAGGCGCGCACGAGGCGCTCGGCCGCCGTGAGCGAGCAGAGCGAGCGTAACGAGAGCGAGCAGTGGGAGGGGGTGGGATCGTCTAGTGATGTGCTTTCTGGTATTCTGGGAGGAATATGATAAAAGACTATTATATGGCTCCATTGGTTTAGGACGTCTTCAGGCGGTTGATGATAGCTCTGTTTGTTAACTTTAACTAGGTAGGTACCACTTTTTTTTGAGAAAAAAACCTGTTACTTAATGTATGGAAAGCTCTATAGCTAATTTACTATGCTAGTTGTCAAATGCTGGGAAATGGGCCTTCTCTCTCTCTCTCTCTTTCTCTCTTTGTCACACACACGCACACACAAGAGAGAGAGTAGGTCATAATCCACCACGCTGGCTAAATGCGGGTTGGTGGACGACACATGAAACGACAGACATGAGATTCTTCTTCTCGTGTAGGCAAGTGGTCAGCTCTGATGGCCTAGCATGCACACCGCGAGAAAACTTGTCGTCGCTGTTAGAGTGAGACACACTTAGGCACTACCATAGTCTTGGTCACGGTCTCTCGGGTGACAGTGTCGAGAAGATTTTATCGCGGTGCGCATGCTGGCTGGGCAGGAGTCAGAACTTTAAGGCCACCCAAAGCTTCTTACCTATTCTCTGCAGTGGGTACATGCACAGATCCGTCCAGGCATCCCAGCCTGATGCCAAAGATCATCATCCCGAGGGTTTCAACGGCCCAGCGGTAGATCTCCGTCTCTATGTCTTCGTTCAGCGTGTTTTCAGTGTGGCGCATATCTCCTAGCCTGTGGTATAAAGAGTAGTCTAAATCATTACTTCCACTTCGGTCCTTTAGCCTAGTCGTAGTCCCCCAGGGAACTGTACAGCACTCGCTGGTCCATTCGGATCCCCTATAATGGGGACTCAACTAGTACCAACAAACCAACTCTATTTGATGTTAAATGAGACATTTGAATAAATTAGTGAAAAATTAGTAAAGATTGGTTTCGATTCTATGTCACATTCTCGAAAGCTAAACGAAACTATGTTACTATGGTATGGCGGTACTCTTCTGATAAAAGGGAAATGAAAAAGACATATATTTTAAGTTTCACCAATGAATATTTTAACAAACAAATTGAAGGAAGGAAGGTAAATAATAAATTGTATATGGAATGTTTCCTTCAGTTAATTATTGTATTGTAGTACATAATAAATTAATTAATCAATAACTGACAGCATTACAATTCAACGAGGCAATGCTACCAGCATGTGGGTACGCTACCTGCTAGTAGAGAGCTGGAGCATTTGGACTGTCTAATGTCTATAGGCCATCGCGGCTAGTACATATACAGCCCAAATGTTCTTTGTAGTAGACAATGTAGCTATTTTATTAGTTTTCGTTATTGTAGGTAGTTAGTTTAAAGACTAAAGGACATTCCCCTTAAAAAACCACAACAAATGAATGATTTAAGTACAAAATGTTAATAAAACTTATAATTTGTACAAGTCAGTGATTTTAACGATTAATGGTAATAATTAAGATCGATAATGAAGTAATAAGGTATCCACTAGTCTTATATGAGTCTTGAACATACTGTACCGACGATGCCTTGAAAAATGATTATTTTCATACATAATGCAAAACTTTTATTAGGCAAAAGAATAACGTGATGAGCTAGTCATTCACCTGATGTTAAGCGTAACGGCTGCCCGTAACAGTCGCAGTGCCACTAACCTTACATTATAGTCTTGCGCGATACTGCACTACGCAAACAAAAAATGTGCTAAATTTTAAGTCAAAGTCACGCGCTAAGTTGCCTAAAAATTTACACTTTATACTTGCTCAACTTATTTGCCAAGATGATGTTCGGCATAAATAGGTTTAGGTTTAAAGAAATTAATTCTCAAATACCTTCTAGTAACGTCGGCTGCGATGTCATCGAATGCTTGCTCGTAATTTTTGATCAGAGATCCGTCGTGGAGCAGCGTGCGTATCGCTGCCCATATCGCTTTGGTTTCTTCGCTGGAAATAAACACTTTTTTCTTTTATAGGAATTATATGAAGCGTAAACAAAATTGTATGACTAATGGACTTATATATTAAATCAACCAAGTACTTTAAATTGCTTATGCCTCTGTATTAGCTGAACCGGCGGGATTTTATCTGTTGTTATGTATGGTTTTCCTAGTTAGGTACTTGATAAACAGACAGAAGTAAATATTACTGTCAGCACATTACCACAAAAAAAAGTGGATACGTACTAACCACATTGTTATTCTCTCATATCTGTGGTACAAACGTACAAAAGTTGTTTTGTCTTTTCTTTGGTTTTACCAGCGTGCGTGCACCTCTGTGCTTATCAGTGCTTATGATATAGGTCCCCTAAGCACAGCAAGCGGTGCACACACGTTGGTACCGCTGTGCTTAGGGTCGTCTGTGCACCGCTGCGGTTAGGGGACCCTAAGCACAGCGGTGCACAGACGCTGGTAAAACCAAAGAAAAAACATTAACTAACAAACTATTTTCTTCTTTACTATGTTTCTACGGCTAATAGCAGTGCCGTAAATAGCCTTTTCTGCGCCCTGTGCGAGCTTCTATAACTGCGGCCTTGTTCTCTTTATACATCTACTAAAAGTACATTCAATACGCGAGTGAAACGAGCGCGGAAATTTTTACATTTGATTTTTTTATATTTTCATGAATTACATGTCAGTCAGTACAAATGCGCTTGCTAATAAAATATAGTAAACACATTAAATACGCGAGCGAAGCAAGCGCGAGTTTTTTTGTATTTGCCGTATTGTTTTCAGAAAATGCGTATGGAAATTCAAACATGAATTCCATGGCAGTCAGTACAAACGCGCTTGCTATTAAACAAAATACAGTAAAAACATTAAATACGCAAGCGAAGCGAGCGCGAAATTTTTTATATTTGCTGTATTGTATTTCAGAAAACGTGTATAGCAATTCAAACATAAATTCCATGGCAGTCAGTACAAACGCGCTTGCTATAAAACAAAATACAGGAAAAACATTAAATACGCGAGCGAAGCGAGCGCGAAAATTTTTATATTTGTCGGATTGTATTTCAAAAAACGCGTATGGCAATTCAAACATGAATTGCATGTTAGTCAGTACAATGAGGACACGGTCTCATGCTTAGCCATTTTAAGCATTTTGTCGTTGTATAGACTGAAGATTTCATTTTTGGGCCACTGCGGTCGGTCGGAGACTAAGCGGTAGCCGGGCGGCCGCTTGACTCCGATAAACACTAACTAAACACAAATACGCTCGTACGCTGGCAAAAAAATGAGCGCGATGTTTTGTCTAATTTTTGATGATACTGGCATGTAGCTACGTATGTGTTGGAATCGAGCACTAGGGGCGCAGCGGGAACTTATCAGGAGCAAACCGAAAAAATAATAGTCTTGCCTGCTCTGGCCATTTTTGCGCCCCCCAGAGTCTACGCACTGTGCCTGGGCACCGGTGGCACCGCCCTATTTACGGCACTGGCTAATAGATAGATTTTTGGTATTGCCTTGCGATTTTGATATAAATACGACCCCTGAAGGACCTCTATGCTTCAAATGGACATGTTTTGTGGCTGATGATTATGTCAGATAATGTGTAGGCATGTGACATTAATAAAAATCGCTTATGTCTTAACCCTCCCAAGCAAGTCCTCTATTCAGTTAATTTACCCATTTTACATAAAAAGAAGATAAGATCCGAAATGAGGAGGTCCGCAAGAGAGTTAGAATCACAGATATAGCTTTGAGAATTAGCAAGTTGAAGTGGCAGTGGGCAGGCCACATCGCTCGTAGAACTGACAACCGATGAGGGAGAAAGGTTCCCGAGTGGCGGCCACGAACCGGAAGACGCAGCGTAGGCCGGCCCCCCACTAGGTGGACCGACGACCTGGTCAGAACCGCGGGGAGCCGAGGGATGCAGAAGGCAAGCAGCCGCTCAAAGTGGCGCTCTTTGGGGGAGGCTTATGTTCAGCAGTAGACGTCTTCAGACTGATGATGATGATGATGATGATGACCCATTTTACAATAAATAAACAAATTTATCTACTGTAATACATTAATTTTATTATCCTCAATTTATCAAGTCCTGAATAATGATTATCATGAAAGTGTAACCAGAGCATTGAGTTATACATACAATTATATTTCCCCCACGTGTCCAAATAATGATTTGCATGTATCACCATACGAGAGAGTGATCGATGTAAGTCACTGTAACCGCTTATTATAGTGTGCCAGATAAACCATAATAATATTTGATAAAAAGATTCACGAATTTTGGTAGATATAGGGTATGAAGTGCACTGTGTTATCGTCATAATGGCTTTAGATAATTTGGACAATGTTTATGCAGCTTTTCTTCGGTGGATTAAAGTAATCGTATGGATCAAATGGATGATAAACTTTTGATGGAGTTGTCATAAACATCCTATATGTGGTATTGTACTGTTTTTGTTGTTATGTTATCTGTACTCTGTGTCTCTTATGTAACTACTGGCTGGAGATACATATAATTGTTGTACTAAAAATCATGTATGTATTTATTCATCTTCATTAGATCCTTCTTCCAAAATAACAGTAATAGGTATACTTTTGCTCAAAGTGTTTAAGTATAGGATAGTTTTCTTTTTTTTCACGACTTTATTTATTGTAGTTTTTTATTTATTACTTAAGTATCTTCCAGTAGGATCTTCTTATAATTCACACCTTGGCATTAACAAAGTCAAAGTCAAATGATTTATTGTAAATAGGCTATTTTTAGCAGTTTCAATACACTGGCATGCGTTCCTCGTGATATCCTGGTTGGGGTTCAGGATCTATGTAGCTATGTGATCGTTGGGCGTTATCTATTTATTTATACTAATCAAAATCATCATATGAAGATAATAAATAATATCTTCCATTTCTTAAAGTCACATAAGTACTATAGGTACAACACGAGGTATACAAGCAATCTCAGCCAACTTCGGTAGGTACCTAAAAATAGGACCAAAATTCTATAACCGCAATAATAATGTCCAGATTTGATTTTGTAGTTCCTAGAAACTTTGTACTTCGGTCACAAGTTTCTAGGAACTACAACGACCGTCTAAAACCTACATTCTATATTGAGAATCCAGTTTAGGAACTTCCACTGAACATAGTATTATGTTATCTGACTGAACCAAAGCTCATCAGTAAAGTGAAAAGTCGACGAAAAGTGCCCCACCCATCCATCCGAAGTAACCGATAGGCAATTTAAATGTTCTTTATGGTTTCCATAGAACATTTACCTCTATTTATAACTATGTTCTAAGTATTTTAGACTTAGTTGCTTTACAAGACAACAACATCGTGCAAATCAACTAAATATATAAAAGTCATGCTGAATGCAGAAGAGTAGCTAGTAACTTTGGCAGCAATGCTACTTCAGAAGGCAAGCCAGGCTCCCGTCACTAAGGAAAGTCCTATTTGACGTTTCATTTCTGCATCAAGCTTTAGCAACTAGGTTATACTACAACTACCTACAACTATAAATAACTATACTAACCTGTGAGGTTGCTGGCTGCCAATACTTTTCCTGTGGTGAGCCAGCGGCGATTTATCAAAGCGAGGCGGCTCCGTGGCGAAGCTTTCGTACACCTGCGAGCAATTACTTTAATTATTAATTGAATTGTATAGGTTCTGTTTATTTGGTTTGAGGGAACGATAAATTACATAACTAAAGTACCATTAGGCGTTGTACAGACGGAGCAACTTAGTTATAGCAACTGTCAACTTTTAACAAGTTTTCTTAATGACAAGGTTTATTTCAGCAACAAAAAAGCAGAGTTGACGGTTGTTGTTTCAATAGATTGATCAAAATAATAACAGGTTGTTCGAGGCATTGTTCATGATCAGTGGAAACCAGCAACTTGAGACAACTAAACTAAACGGCACATAATAAGTTGTTAGTTGCGGTAGTTTAGAATTAACTTCTTCACCGCATTCAGCATTCGAAAACTGTTGTTGATAACGAAAACTTGCAAGTAGGGTTTCTGACAGAAACTTTTTGTATACATCAAAATGCCAATGCCAAAATCAAAAATAAAAATTGTTACGTCTGTCATCGCCTTACTTGTTCAATGACACCTGTGTTATTGTGGTAAATATTGTTATGTATGTTTGTTGCCCTTTTAAGCCGGTACATAAAAATGTAAATTATGTCGTTATAGCTGAATGGATGACTTCGTAATTAGGTCATTATAAATATTCTGCCGTTATTAACCATTGTGAAATTATGTCCTCTGATTTAATTAGAGAAGGCCAAGGCCACTAGTTCTGACCGCATCACACTAACTTTATTTTTATTTTTTTTATGCGATTGAATGACGTGACGAGCTAGTCGTTCACCTGATGTTAAGCAACGCGGCTGCCCATAACAGTTGCAGTGTCACTCGGAACTTTAAAATAATAAAGTTTCGCGTCACACTGCACTGCGCACGTCATCCTGAGACATCACACAGTCTAGTAATCAGATTACCAGATCATAAAGTCTCATTTGCCCAGTAATTTTACTAGCTACAATGCCCTTCAAACCGGAACACAGTAGTGCTTGCACGGTACTGCTTGGCGGCAGAATAACTGGCAAAGCGGTGGTACCTACCTAGACGAACTTTGCAGAAAAGTCCTACCACCTAGTAAAACTTAGCCTCAGAATAACTGTTTTCATTAACAGGTCAGGAGCATGTTATTATAACATTTCCATTTTAAATAACTATTGCAAGATGTCCCAGGTTTAATAAAAAATACCTGCAGATCAGTATTTGGCGTCAGTATAAAATGTCGAAATTTGATAAAGAAAAAGAAGAGTTATTGATTTAATCAGTCAAATGTTATAGTGCAAAGTAACACAAGCGCTGCCAAAAGTATCGAATTTACATCCATTTTATATGACACGACTACACGCGAGCACTGTTTATGGTGACGTGATCCGCGTGGCCATTGGTCAAACGCTTTCTCTAGAGAAGCGATATAAATATTATGTCGAGTTTTTAGCTCATGCTATCTGTGCAGGCTGTAGAAGCTGGCAGTTTTGGACGCAACGGAATTATAGCGGTTCGCAAGTTTGCAACGTCTCATTATTCAATTAAAATCTTTCGGAGTCCAGGGAGCAACAACACAATTAATGGTCATTGCCCTTATAAGTTATCGGGAAATACCAAAACACCAACTATCTAATTAGGCGCGATTAGACGAGCATACTTTGTTACACATGCCATGTCGAAATCCTTAGGACAGTCTATAAAATATGTCTAAAATATTATAAATTAGATGGAAGCCCAATTTCCGTAATAAAATATTCAAATTCAGTATCGATCTAGTCTCAATCTTACAAAGGGATTGATCTAGTTTCAATCTTCTACATAATTAGCATCAAGTTTTGAATGTCCTGGGCCTGCAGAAAAATAATAAATTAAGTGTATCAGCAAATGACGCACCGGCGGCCCTAGTTTCACGATCCACTCGCGTGTATCTCGAAAAAAAGAACAAAAAAGAAATTACTGACATGGTGATTGAAACAAGATTAGAATGTGGTTGTATCGAGCTAAAATTACCACAATTGCCATTCTGAGATTAAGAATTAAATAAATAAATAACGCCCAACGATCACATACATAGATCCTAGACCCTAACTAGGATACCCATTATCTAATGACCCAGGAACTACGAGGACCATGGTCAATTGATCATCTGGCCTTCCTCACGGCAAAAGCGTGCGACCCACTCCTATAAATTGAATGACATAGGTACGTCAACTGTTGAAGGATATTTTATATAATTATATTCAATCTGTTAATATAAATATATGAAGGCAAGCCATGTTGTATTACGTCTCATTTTATTGCACTGGTATTCAGCAACCAACGATCACGTTACCAAAAAACTTTCAAGTATTTTTTCAAATCATGACCATTCTAAGCTTTGGATCAATGATTTTAAGGTATAAAGTTGCGTTGTCGAATTATTTTGTGATACGATGTTTAAGAGTTAGCGATAAAAATTGCACGGTGCGGAAGCGTGTGAATTGTGTAGCTACCCAGTTAGTTGTACAATAACTGGTATGCTACCTACATAGAAAACTTTAAATATCATATGCCGTGAATGTAAACATAATATACGGCATTTTGCGTCATCGTTCTGATAACTGTTTGTTGTTGTTTTGGTTCAGTGTTTTATTAGCACGATAATGAGAGGCACAAGTTATTGTAACGTAACATGATAAGAGTTTATTTGTGTATGCATAATCTAAGTTATCTGAAAGCTATCTGGTACAGTTATAATTAGTATGTTTTAGTTATAAAACTAAATTCTAAATTCTATGTTGGTTGGTAGCTAGTACTAAGTATATCGGTATACTTATACCTAATGTAAGATCAATATACCTACACATGTGGATACCGAAATAAATAAACAGGAATATAAATATAATTATATTATATAAATATAAAAATGAACCCATTTCTCCTGGTCACGCTACAACTTGAGAACTGCTTTACCGATTTCATTCATCTTATTTTTAAACGTTTTCTAATTCTTCGTAGAAGGTTCTTACATTAAAAAATATTTATACTCATCATGTCGAAGGTAAGAGGGAAGGAAAAGGGAAAAAGATGAATGGATTGGCCGGCGCGCATTCATCTTTTTCCGCCAGCCCATCCATTCATCCTTCTCCCCTATCTTTTTCCCTTTCCCTTCCCTCTTACCCATAAACAGGGTTAAGGCGTAAAACTAATCAACCCGTGCGAAGCGGGGGCGGGTCAACAAGTAATGAATAAAAAGTATCTCTTGCACATTAAAGTAAAATGGGTAGGTATGTACCTACCTAAATCATCTAGTTTGTAGAATCGAATACGGATCCAATGGGTTAATAGGACTGAAAATTAGAACATTAATAGAGGGGCCATCTACGGGCAGAACCAATTTATCGATGAACTGATGAGTCGCTCATCATGAAGGCCAACTGATCAACAGCTGTTATAACGGAAACCTCTAGTGTATACTCTATTCTATGGATTCCATGTAGAGCAGTGGGAGTGGACGTCTTCAAGCCGAGCGACGATCGAGATTCACAGCTATAGTTGTGAAATTCCAATTCCAACATAATTTTCTGTTATCGTGATAATTCTTGGGATTTTCAAAAAGTTTTTAAGAGTTTAGTAATTTAGGAGATCCGCAGGAGAACTAGTGACCGAGTTATGGCGGCAAACGCTTGGCAAACCATTGCAAGCCAAGGCAAACATCCAATCCATCCCACACGTTTGAATTTGTGGGTGCTTGCCGAGGTTTGGCAAATGTGTGGACCCGGCATAGAATTATCAAGTTGAAATGGCAATGGGCAGACATCGCTCGTAGAACTGACAACCGATGGGGAAGGAAGGTTCTCGAGTGGCGACCACGAACTGGAAGACGCAGCGTAGGCTGGCCCCCCACTATAGTGAGGGGCCGATCTGGTGAAAACCGCGGAGAGCCGATGGATGCCAGAGGCAAGCAGTCGCTCAAAGTGGCGCTCTATGGGAGAGGCCTATGTTCGGCAGTGGACGTCTTCAGGATGTTGATGATGATGATGATGATTTAGGAGCTTATTCGCTTGTCTCGTATAACCAACCATTTTTTGAACTTTGAATCATGGATGAATAATTGATATTTTGAACCGTACCTAACTACTCTACTATTTCCTTCCATTAGGTACTTAATATATTACGTAATAACACCTTGATTACTAATGTATTTATCAGAGAATGACTATAGTCTCCGGTCACCATCGACTGATGCCATAAAAACACGCATCACGTGATAAAAATCCTGATCAAACCGGATTGTAGTACTGACAAAAAATACGATACAGACAATTTGCAGTTCAAAACAAATAAAATGGATAGTTTATAGTAGTGTATATAAAACTGGTTGAATGTTTTGAAATACGGTTTTAAATCGTATTCACATATACTTACGTATTCATTTACGTTTTTTCGTGTGTACCTACTGCATAGTTGATTTTGAAAGTATACTTAAACCGTTTGCAAAATGAAGGTGACCCAAAAGCTTGGTGCGAACAGCATGATAATTTCATATTTAATTTGCTTTCTAAATGTATGCGAATGTACGATTTCACACTTGCAGACCAAAGACTTCTATGTATACTAGACAGGACATCTCTAACTTGCACTGCCAACTAGGCATGGAAATGATTGCTACTTGAAAATCATTGTCATTTCATCATATGATTTATTATAGTCACTGTGATTTCACCTGTGATTTTTTATATGCCTAATGAATTTATGATCAATGGCGATTGGCTGTGCTTATGAAATGGAACAGAGATGTATTGTATTTTTATTTTTGTTTTGTATTGTATGATTTAGGAGCAACCTAGTGAAGTTGCCACCTACTACAAATGATTACAAGTGATCTAACGCTACTGTCTTAAGTTAAAGAAGATCAAAGTTCACCGCTACATCACAATGATAATAAAATTATTCTCTTTAGGTCTCAGTTTGTTTACTGAAGTATAAATTTATACAAATATATGTTTTGATATTCACCGCTTATGCTACTCTCATATTATGAAATCCGAAGCCACGATTCAATTAAGTGTGATTATCACACTGTGATTTATAGCAGAGTGTCTAACAAAAAGTAGCAGAGTGATTTATGAAAAATAAAATCATATGATTTTTCACCTGCTCCTTGTGATTTGGTCCATGCCTACTGTCAACCACTGCAAATATGCCGGCCAGCATCTACTCGCTCATACAATGCTCAACACTCAAAGCGACTGCACGTGCAGCAGTGAATAGCAGTATAAATTATGATCCGAATGTGCCATTGCACTAGCGCTGCGTGGGATCGTTGGTTAGACGATTTAATATCGTAAAGCGCTGTAGCGGATTTTAGTTTAATTATACAAAAAATGGCAACTAGGGTAGGACAAGGTTTCAAAATGAGTTTGTATGAGCCCTTCATTATATTTCGTGAGGTGTGACAATGTCATGCCTCAAATGTCATGTCATGTTGTGAGGTACTGATACCGCATTTTTTTCATTTGTCATACAGTACAATTTTGTAACAAGAGGTGGACGCAGTCTTACTTGATCAGTGCATCGGGTCATGCATGAATACATGATGGATTGAGGCCGGTGGATGAAAGAGGCCTTACTTTGTATGTTAGACTTGATTGTATGTTACACAGCTTAAGCTATTGATTTACCTTTTCTTATTATGTATCTAGGTTGGCAGTGGTTAATTTTTTTAAATGATATGAAATGACATGATGAGCTGGGCATTCACTTTATGCGGCACGGCCACCACCCATAACAGTTGCAGTGTCATTCGAAACATAGCTGAATTAAATCATGTAGGACGGACAAGCGCTTGACCACACTCAACTGTTTCCCTATGTAGAAAAGTACTCTGTGAAAACTGATGTTAAATCGCACTACAGTCGAAGATAGGTCCCCACTCTTCCGCTTTAAATAATCTGCGTGAAAATAGATAAACTCTCTTCCGCTTTAAATAATCTGCGTGAAAATAGATAAACTCCAACGTCATGTCGTTCTTCTCGCCTCATTTACTACCTCACCTCATCTCACCTCACCTCTACATGAATCTACTCTACTCTACTCTACGCTGTGCTTCGCTCACTCACTTCGTTCTTCGAATGCATCACCGACGCGCGACGGCGAGTGTGACAAAATTTTTGAAGTGTGACATGGATTGAATGAGAGGACCGGGACATTTTTGAGTGAATGAATGTGACAAATGAAGTACATCACGTATGTCCTACTCAACACTAATGGCAACTATTTGTGCTTCGAATAGCTTCTCCAGTACGTAGTACATATACCTCTTTGTTGCAGACACGTTCGTGGGTACCTACGACTTTATTTTGTGTTGATACTATGTTAATTTATGATAATTTGAGACTGTTTGATCAATGTGTCATGTGATATTCAACATTAACTGAGTTTATAGCTGGGTCGTTGAATTAAGAAGTCTTTGTCTGCACTGACGTTTGACAGCGTCTAAGTTTGTACTTAGCCTTCTAGGGCTACTTGGTGGTAGGACTTTTCTGCAAAGTTCGTCTAGGTAGGTACCACCACTTTGCCAGTTATTCTGCCGCCAAGCAGTAGTGTGCAAGCACTACTGTGTTCCGGTTTGAAGGGCATTGTAGCTAGTGAAATTACTGGGCAAATGAGACTTTATGAACCGATCTCATAGACTGTGTTATGTCTCAGGATGACGTGCGCAGTACGCAGTGTCACGCGAAACTTTAATTTAGAGGTCCGAGTAACACTGCAATCTGACCTTCTTAGCGCAATTCAAATGAACACCTAAAATGAATCATTATAAAGAGGAAAGATTTGTATTTTTGTATGTTAAACTCAAAAACTACTGTGCTGATTTCAAAAATTCTTTCACCATTGGAAAGCTACATTCACCCTGAGTAACATAGGCTACACCACTACACGTGCGAAGCCGGGGCGAGCCGCTAGTGCTCTATAATACTGCACTGCTGCATGCCTTATACATGCCGGTAATTATTTATTTTGATTTGTTTTAGAATTTTTCGATTTCAATCTGGTGAATGTCGTGAAAAAGGCAAGTAAAACAGAACATCTTTATTTCCATCAGAAGGTTCCAAAACTTAAACCAGTTGGAGAAGGTTCCAGAATGGTGCTTTGGTGGTGCTCTGGTGCTCTTCAAAAACTCAATGTTCTTGAAGAGCACTAGTTATGTTCTGTATACTACATCACAGAGCATAAAAGGAAACGCTTTGCACCGAAGCGTCATATCTTTAATGCTCTGTGACCTACATTTATTGAGTTAGGCTAGCAGTGTGGTGTAGGCAAACCGGAGATACCTAATCATACAATCAGTGGTAGATCAGTGGTAGGTTAACTATGCTCAGTAAACGTACCTATCTGTTTTTGTCATAAACGCTCCTAGTTGTTTCAATTTCTTTATTTTCAATGAGGTATAGTCCAGTTACATTATGTGACGTTTTGTCTTTTTTGTGGGTCTAGTATGGCTTTAGTTTAGTGCATCGTGTGCTCTAACAATTCGAAACAAGCCGATGATCTGCCTCTTTAGCGATGTTATATTATTCATTACCAGTATAGGTATAGAAGTATGGAATCAGGATAACGAAGAAATGCTCTCTACCATCAAGTTCGCTTATGTATGTACCTACATTTGTTGTTTGTGGGATTTTAGTTATTTATGTTATTATTGCCGTAAGTTGGTTTTTACAAACGAGAAGACAAGTGTAAGCCCGAGACGAAGTCGATGGCTTTTTTTTTGTTTTTTAATTACTTACCATAGTCACGATTTTGGAAAAACCAATTTCCGCACGTGTAATCATACAACGTTTTTCAACAGATTTGCGAGAAAACAGTATATAGGTAATGAAACAAACTTTCGTTTATTAGTGCGAAAGTCGCACCAAACAATCTTTGACTCATTAACAATGCAAATGGCGCCACGTGCGTGTGGTGAAAATTAGAACTACATCTTTAGTTTCATTTTCTCTTTAGTATTAAAGTGCGACAAACGTATTGAGCAAAAGCGCCACCAAGGAGTTTCGGTCATTCAGCTTATTTTTTCTCGTAATGTGAAACTCCTTGGTGGAATTCTTATAAGTATATTTTTCATGGAAATTAAAAAAAAAAGCCGTAAAGGATACGCACGGCGCTGAGGATGCGGTAAAACAGGTACTTAGGTGAGGGTACCTATTTTACCGCACGTTCCGTTGTATGTTTAACTTTCGAACAATGTATACTTACAGGCTTTGTAAATCCATTTTTAGAGCAAATGTGTTGAAAACCATTTTCTATCTATCTATCTATGAACATACGAAAACTACGAAAACGAAATTGAAAATAGCTTCTAAATCTTAGACAAATAACAGAAAATGTCACATTACCTCTCTCATCATCTCGGGATCAAAGACGTATAGCACCGGCCGACTCCTGTTAGCCTTGGCAAGCCGCACCAGGTTCCCATACTTGTCGCGTAGACCTTCCAGAAGACCCAGCCCGACCGTGTGGTGGAAACTTCCTAAACAAGAAGAGTTTAATAGATTCTTTGGACCCAAAACTGTCCGGTTTATCAATAGTAGATTTCCCAAAAAAGAAGAAGAATTTCATAGCTTTCTTTCGATCTACAAATGAAGTCTATAATTTAGGTAGTTGACCATTTTCAGTCTGTGTGATTTGTACAATAACTTGATTAGTGTTTTTTCATAAAAAATATAAAAAAATATAAAAAGTTTTAAAGCAAAATATAATGTTTTATCCAAAGAGCTCTTACCTCGACCAAAGACTAAGTTTGGCCATACGAGGTAATGTCGCCAGCTTTTTGGGCACCTTACCCGCAGACAGCGACTTAAACGAGGTTTTTTATTTATAAGTTGTTATTGATATGTAATTAGATATTTGTAGTTTTAGTTTTAAGGAAGTAAGTACTTAGTTTAGATTTAATTTAGTATTAGTATTTTTTTTAGAAATAATTGTAACCAAATTTAAATAAGTAAAGAAAGTTCGCGGTATTTATAAAAAAATATAACATTTATATTTATTTAAATTTAGTTTGAACTATTTCTAAAACAAAACAACATATAAATATATATTATTCAGTAGTATTATGTATATATATTATTCAGTAATTTAAATAAAACATAAATGTTATATTTTTTTGATACTATGAACTAAATTAAAATAAAATAATATTAACATATCTAATATTATTTAATAAATGCTGAACTAAGTCGGTAAAGGGAATACTGCCCAGAATGCAGGCATCATTACCACGTTGAATTGCAATACAATTTTTTTGGGCCAAAAGTCAGCATTTTACCTATATATGATGCCTCCACTAAAAGGTCCCTGTATATTAAGGTCAATTTCCTGTATAGGTACTTTCACAATTATATTAACTTCATTTATTTAGTTCATCTAAAATATTATATTTATTGTAAACGAAATTGATGGAAAATGGGAGATAATTTTCTGCACACGAACATACATTCACAATATCATATCATCTACTTCCTTTTCAGCCTTTTGAAAGTTATTAGACCAAAGAAAGCAAGTAGGTATGCCTACCTAGCTAGGTATTGTTTAAGTTGGTTCCTTGTCAAATGACATGAAAACAAGTGCCTCAATGAAGACAAACGCGGTAACTGGTAGTAAATAAAGCGGCTAACAACAAGTGGCTAATAAAACAAATCAAACCTTCATAATAGTGACTCATATTGGGCCACATAATATTATATTGGTAACAGTCAGTTGCTGTAAAGAGAACTGAGTAAAAATATACTTATAATACGAATTGACGCACAAATTAATTATTTTGTATATGAATTGTTGGCGTATTAAAGTATTTTGTGGCATAGGAAAGTAGATTAGAAATTGGCTCAAATGAGAATAATTTAACATTTATGAATTGTTATTTATTTGATGAAAGCGTAATGTTATTTTATTTCAATTTTTACTTTTGACATATATTTCTTGATGTTTAGTATTTAAGTAAAAAAGTAGAATGTTTATTATTCATTTTTAATCACATATTTATGTAGATAAGTACCTAGTAGGTAATATGTGGTAATGTGTGGTTATATGTATCGCAAGCTTGGCGTGTAAATTATTTTGCCAATAAAATGATTGATTAAGATTAATGAAGCTGTTGGAGTATACGGACTGTCTTATGAATTACATAACAATAGGTACTGTATTATATTATACTAGCTGCGCCCCGCGGTTTCACCCGCGAATAAAAAGTAGCCTATGTTTTAATCCACTATACAAGCTATCTATATACCAAATTTCATCTAAATCCGTCCAGTCGTTGGAGCGTGAAGGAGTAACAAACATACACACAAACACACAAACTTTCGCCTTTATAATATTAGTGTGAAGTGTGATGTGATTAGTGTGATGTGATATGTTTAAGAATTTTATCTAATGACTTCACATGACGGTGTCTTCTTCTTGCTTCCATTGCCTTCAGAATACAAATTTTATTCAACTTTTAAACTTCAATACACGGTCAAAGTTTTTCAAATTGATGTTAACGACCTAACAGACCGGTAAAGGCAGTAAAACCGCCAGTGTAAATATACCTTTACTGATCGGATGCAATAAGCAGTCTTGTTGCATTACCTACACTGTTATGGAAACTCGTTAAAAGGCTGATGCTTTCATTTCGCACAAGTTTACAAGTCTTTTTTACAAGCACTTGTAAATACTGAAACAAACGGTTTCCTTTTTAAAGAAACCAATCGATTGGTTGATCTTTATAATTTTAAAATGAGTCTTTTAGGATTTTTATGTTATGAGTAACAAACAAGCAGATAGCCGAACTGATGGTAAACAGTCTCTTTATAAAGACTACAATATTGAGGGGTTGCTGATGATGCTTTTTTAGCTTTCGCAACTGAATTTTTTTTGACTGTGTACCTACTGGCGCGCTGACAGACAGCCCAAATTCTCCAGCTCACTACCAGTAGGTAGGTATTAACCTTGATTATTAAGTAATTAGTTGATAGTATACCTACTAATTTCACTGTCAGCCATGCAGAAAATATATGGTCTGCAATTTCTATACCAAATTAGTCCTATTATTCTGTGGCCACTGGCCACACATATAAATCTAAATAGGCCACGTAATCGTTCTTATAATACTTACCTCTGTATTAAAATCATTAAAACTGATAATAACGATTAAAATAGAACCCTTTTTGCTTCTCCTTATTTTGTCTTGTGACTCGTCGATATTAGCTTTTGTAATCGGACCCCACTTCGTTTGTAGACCAATAAAAATGTAAAGTTTACTGCAGCAGGACATGCAGTCGGAATTGTAAATTCGGGCGAAATAATATCACGATCGTGCACCAAAATGGGACCGCCTAATAAGGAACTTGCGAATAAAATTTAATTAGTTTAACGAGGCTATTCGACTTGTATTTTTACTCAGCATGCTCCCTCGTCGACCGCGTCGTCAGGTCCATCAGGACCATCAGGTGAGACCGTGGTCAAATGTTAGCCTATCGTTGGGAAAAAAAAACTCAGACACGTTACTGATTCCATTACTCTTTACAGGATATTCATATTTTTAAATTAAAAAAAAAATGGAACCATGTTTGTATATCGTGAGTCTAATTAAATAAAATTTATAAAATAAATATTACGTATAATTATAATTATATTCTAAAACTAAAACTACAAATATCTATGAACTTATAAATAAAAAACCGCGTTTAAGTCGCTGTCTGCGCGTAAGGTGCCCAAAAAGCTGGCGACATTACCTCGTTGTATGGCCAAACTTAGTCTTTGGCTGAGGTAAGAGCCAGCTCTTTGGTCACCTGTCATTTCTATTAGGCGTCAGGACAGCTCTTTCACGAATCCACGGGCGGACGGATTCCATTACAAAATACAAAACGAAAATTAAAGCTTATACGATCCTTAGAATAAGTACTTATAAAGTATAGTTAGGTATTCTAAGTAACGATCATAAAGTCAATTTTTACCGAGAGCAGTCAACCGAGTAAAGTATGCAGTCAATGCATCAGCGCGCATTAAAATACAAGCGATGAAACGTGATTACTTTGAATTTTGCGATAAAATCTGCATTATGCATCCGTAACATAAAAGCAATTTGATCGCAGATTGAAAACGTAACTTATGATCAATTATTTTTCATCATCACATTTTATTTTTATTAATCTAATTTTTTTGTTTGGGACTTTGAGTCACTTTGCGACTATGTCAGCCCCGTAATGTCTTAAAACTATTACAAACACCGCTTAATTAATCAGGTCAAAAACCATTGTAAAAAGCGTCCTAGCCGCTTCACTCAATGGCATGGATAAAGCGCTTTGAAGCTCACCAATATTTGTAAAATTCAGACCATATTGGCTGTTCATACGTGATCTCATCAACTGGCTCCGAACACATTCCACCAGAAGATGATGTACATCTTCTATGATCATCACATTCTAAATATTCATAATAATATGTAATTTTTATAGAACGATAACGACGTGGTGAAAGTTCACCACGTTCTTTATTCACTTTCGATAAATCATCTCCATTGAGTTAATAAAATAACGAATGGTCCTAGAAAGCAGTTTTGTATGTAACCTGTCTAGAACGTCGGTACAGTTCGAGTATAATTTTCGACACCAGGCTTTTTTTATGTGTAATGAATGACGTGAAAAGCTAGTCGTTCACCTGATGTTAAGCGACACGGCAGCCCATAACAGTCACCCGGAATTCTAAAATGTATAGTTTTGCGTGACACTGCACTGCTCACGTCGTCCTGGGGGTCTAGCGAAGATGCCAGCGTGAAGCGTTAACGCCTCACGCTGGCATCTTCGCTAGACCCCCTGAGATATCAGGACCTCGTGTGCAGCGCAGACTAGTAGCCAGACTACTAGACTATAAAATCAGGGCATGAAGTCTCATTTGCCCAGTAATTTCACTAGTGCCCTTCAAACCTGTGGCTTGCACACCTACTGCTTGGCGGCAGAATAACTGGCAAAGCGGTGGTACCTATCTAGACAAACTTTGAAAAGTCCTGCCGCCTAGTAAAACGCTCCCAAATCTCTCCTGAAGACTCCTGAAGCTTCCGAAAGAGTCATAAGTTTAAGTTTACTTACCAATCCTAGGTAGCACATGGGCTGAGTGCCTCAACATCGGCAGGGCTATAGGCCCAGGAATGTCGTTGAAAGGTCTAACAGGGGCAGCCACCGCTGGAGCGGCCAGCCCCTTCCGTTGAGGAGACGTGGATGTTCGACATGGAGATGTCACCGAGAGATGTCGTCGGGACGGGCGGTGGAATCTGAGGAAATAAAGTTCAAAATGATCTAGAATTTAAAATCTAGCTACGCTTTCTTACGTCCACTTTAAAGAAAGAAAGGCAGTAAGAAAATACATTTATTCAAGACACAGCACAAAATTAATGTGCATGGTAGAGATATTTCACTCGAATGTGCACGCTTCTCCACTAAACGTATTGTAATATATGGATTAAGACATGGATGGGGTGTACATTTAGAGTTTTTTTTTCAACGGGCAAATTGCCCTTATTACTCTAGCTAACTACTACACTATGATGGTCACACAGACCTAGGTGGTACGCCACTGCACATAAGTATTTACGTTTTTAAATAAACAACGATAGTCGGTAAGTTTGTATATTATGATAATCGTCAAATATTATTGATACTGTGTAGTGTTTAACGATATTGCTAGTGGCGAACCGATCAGTATAACGATTAACATACGTACTTACCTATATAATAATGACGAAAATTCTAATAATAGGAACGTAATCACTGAGGTTAGAGGTGTTATAGATAATAACTAGTAATTAGCATACTATATTTAAGTAGAAACTGTAATTGGAGTATCCAATCGTTTGTATGTTTATTTCTATGATCATCCATCACGTTACACTCGCGCGGCAAATTCAAATTTTCTTGCGTTCTTTTGCCAATAATAGCATAATTACTCAACGTGATTACATGATAACTAATTTTGCGCAAATAAATATAGTGTATCAATACAATTAAAAGTATCACCTACATATCATTGGTTTAGCGGGTGGACGAGCGCACTTTACGCGCGCGAGTAAAACTCAAACTAAAATAGCGTCAACAGCGTCATGCATGACATTTAATTTCTCTAACGGCAGTTCCACTCGAATAGCTTTATCGTTTCTTATCAAGAACGTGCTACACGTTGAATTAATTATGCCATTTGATATAAATGATTTCTTCCTTCTCGAGTAGGCATTTTGGTTAACCTCAGGTGTTTCCTCGTAGATATTAGGTAATTTGTCGTGTGGCAGATTTTTCAAATCACCTGAATGCTTCTAAATATTTGAGAACTGGGTTTGCCATCAGCCCTATACAAATATGGGACACGGGCTTTCTCTTACAAAAGGAGAGTGTAGCCATGGTCCACCACGCAGGCTAAAAGCGGGTTAGCAGATGACACAATGTTCTCGAATTTTTTAACATGTTGGTTGTCGTCTTTATAATTAGCTGTAACGCCTGCGTAACGCGTAAGATAACTTAAGAGCCTACTGAATACCAAAATGCTTCTTAAAAAGACTTAGAAATTAGAATGATCCCGTGTTTTGTCAACAATATTGCAACAATGACTTTGAAATTAATATATAGTAAAGTTCAGGACTAATGATAAGTCTTATGTATAGTGAAAACACGTATTAATAAACTTTTCTCGATAGAAAAAAATTACAAAGTTACCTCCAAACCGTACAAATAAACTGCGATTATTCAATGAATACCTTAAATAAGGTCATGAAACTTTGTGTAGTAGTTGAACGAAATATAATGGAGGGCTTATATTTAGTGGATTTTAAAAATACCCATTATATTCACTGTAATAATATTACCTACATTATCACGCGTTGAAACCATTCTAACTTAGACCGCCCCTACCGCTCGGCCCCCTGACTCATACCTATACCTATATTTATAGCAATATACGATTTTTTATTACCTACCTTCTGTTTGGACCTAGAGGTACCTATTACATTATATTTGTCCACTTGGACGTAATTTTTTATAAACGGGCTAATGCTGTTGGTCTCTACCGACCTTTACAGCGTCACCGGGCGGAACGGCACAATAGGTGGGAAGCAATTAGCTCAAAGGCACCCCTGATAGGTTGCGGACCTCGGCTTGGGCCGTTGCCGGAATAAGAGGATCGAGAAGGTTACGTCCACTGGAAGAGTGGACCCTATGGAAAGTTATTCATATTTAAGTACATCCTTTGAAGAACTTTGTAATCGTCTGGTTGCAGCAACGCGTGACCAAAATGCTGGCCTCTATTTGGGCCAAAGGTTGAGCATTGCCATTCAACGTGGCAATGCTGCCAGCATTTTGGGCACTTTACCCACTGGTAGTGGTTTGTTAGATTAGTTTTGTATCATATTGTTAATTTTATAGTTTTAGTTTAGTTTTACAGAATACCTAGTTTTATTGTTGTAGTTTTGTTATTATATTGTGTTTAAGACTTAAAATAAATACTTAAGTACCTACATCCTTTACATAACACAAGTCAATATCATAAAGTCACACTTCTGAAAATAAACTGAATTGGGTCGGTTTGCATTTGTATGCAGTTGCTAAAAAAAGCGACCTGAATACATTACATTTGAAAGGCAAAAATATACAGGAATGGGAGCGAAAAAACTGGACGAGTTCTGATGAAAGTTGAGATAGACCGTCATCAGCCGGAAGACGTCCACTGCAGGGTTAGCACGGCCGGTAGACAAAACTGTCTTTCCCCTGTTTTTCTTCAAGCAAGTATGAAGAAAGTGACGTAAAACAGGGAAAGACAATTTTGTCTACCGTCTGTGCTAACCAAGCTGGAGAACATAGGCCTCTCTTTGTAGGGGTCAGAACACGTCCGGGGTCGTATAGGTACACATCAGTACTAGACTTTATTGTGGTGTAATTAAATTCATTAGCATCCTTTGAACCTAAATACTCCTGACACCGGTTACATGTAGACCAAAATGTATGAAATGTAACGCATCGATTTGGTATTGATAATAAGTATAATAAATCTCAAACAATGAGATACCTTAATCAACTGCTTATATAGACAGTACAAAATTAATTAAAATAATTACTATTTTTAATTATTACAGACAAGGTAACAAAAACTTTTAAAAGTATCTAAATTATTCGTGCCATCTACGTTAGGCACCGGCAATCTTCATAATTTCCATTAAAAATATTTTCATTTGCTCTCTTTACTCTTTAATAATCATCAGTAAATGATGTAGGTAGGTACTATCATGTACTCAACTTATTCTAATGAATTCAATTGCATCCTGTAGATAGACCATCAACATTTGACGCAAGCGAACCACCAATGGGGAAGAAAGGTTCTCGAGTTGGGACCACTGCCCGGAAGACAGCGTAAGCGCCCCAATAGGTGACCGACGACGATCCGGTCAAAACCGCGCGGAGACGTTGGATGCAAGAGGCAAACGGCCAGGCAAAATGACGCTCTAGAGCTTAAAGCGTCACTTTGGCTGACTGCTTGCCTAGATCTAGAGTCTAGGGAGAAGTCTATTTTCAGCAGAGCATGTCTTCCAGCTGATGTAGATGATCATAAATAGTTAGAATTATAAGATTGCTTACACGGTCTATCTTATCGGTCTTAATCTCTATAGAAAATTACTACAAACAAAATAAAAGAGATGAACCATACAATAAATAAGTAATACAATGATAAATAGGTTTTGGTATGTACCTACTACGAAAAGTCAGACAGACCATCGGAATCGGGTCCATCATTTTTATAAAAATATCCTTGAGAACTCTAACAATCCTGTCAGACTGGATTTATGAGGTTTTATATTATTTACAAAAATATCAAACCAGTTTAAATGTAAAACGTGGAGTCTGCACATAAGACAAACTTCATCCCTCAAAAATTCGTCTTTATTACCGGATGTTTATGGTCTATATTTCTATAAAAGTTGATGTTAATTAAAACCGGCGACTGCATTTATGCGAACCGACTCACGCAGGTATAAATAATAGTAACTGTAAAAATAAAAATAAAGTATGTACCTTTAGTATAATACATATTATTTTGTTCTGTAATTATAGGCAGTTATAAAAAACTATGACTCAAGTATAGAGTTTAGTTTTTATTATTGTAGTAGTTAGCTTGATTAATAAAGGCAATTTGCCCGTTAAAAAAAAAACTGGATTACAACAAATATATAAAATAACACATGACATGGGGAGTGTTAAGACTCGATTGATACCTTGTTGATTAAAATATGATAAGTAGTTTGCAGTCTAAGAGATTTGATACTTACGTACATTAATTACATAATGCAGCGTTAGGTTTGTGAAAGCATCTAGACGCTTTCTGAACGCACCTGATTTGACATTAGACACTGGTTCGCGCCAAGAAAAAATACTGTAGGAGAGCTAGCGTGAGCTATACAATCGATTTAACTATCTCTTCCCTCGAGAAACCATTTCATTCCTATTTTCAATGTATTTCATCAAAAATATGAAATTAAGTCTTTCTCAGTATGAAATTAAGGCGATTGGAGACTTCCAACTGACCGGTTGAACCATTTTTTTTTTAAATATATTATTTTAAAGTTTCATAAATAAAAGTTTATTAAATACCTACCCAGTTTTTCGTTGAAGGAGTCTCAGACATAACAAACAAAAACTGCGAATTGCAATGAGGTCATGAACCGAACAAAAGGCTTGAAGACAATGCTTTACACTGAAAAACACGACGGTATTTGTAATGCACCAAACAATTGAAAATCGTAAATTTATTTAAACAATTTATTCACGTTTTACAACAATAGTTTGGTACTAGGTACTGTTTTTTAATAATCGTGTACAATAATGAATGAAGATCCTAAACTTAATATAAAGTAACTAGCAGAAGTAGGTACCTACACATATCACAACATAATGTTTTATAATAGATTGATACATTGATATTTTAAACTGGCATGGTTAATAGAATTTCTAAAAAAAATTTTAATTTTATATTTGTTATTTATTAATGTTCTGCATGGTAAATATAAATGTCCCTTCAATAATATTTTAGAAAAGCATTGATATTTCTTTTACCAACAATCTCTAATGTTTAAAAAACTTTCTAATTTATATTTATAAAAAATGAAAGTACATCAACTGGACTGGACCTGTTTCGCTAATATTTATGTAAAACAGAAAAATACTTTATTGCAAACCGAGAAGTGTTACGATACAAAATTGACAATAGGCAACAATGAGTGGCCTTATCGCTTGTAGGGATCTTTTCCCACAAGTTTTGGATGAACAGAGATTGAACCTTCAATTTAGTGCGACTTTTGAAGCAATGTTCTTAATCAGATGTCATCAAGCTTTTTTAGAAAAAGGTTTTGCGACTTTATTGTAAAATGTCAACAAAAATGATGTATCACTTAGAAAATCATTTAATAAATCTACTTACAGGGATTGCCGGATCAGAATCGATGACTTTGCCATCTTAAACACTGTAACTTTGAAAATAAAATGCAAAAAAGAATTGAAAAAATAATTCACTTGCGCACTTTTCACACCACTATTATTTTTTTTATTTTAAATTGCCGCTTAATTTTTTTAAATTGTTTTTTTATTTGCAGATTGGCACCGGGCGTTGTTGTCGTTCTGCCGAGTCGCACGATAATGCATTCACACTGGTCTCGGACTCGTGAGCTGCTCCCACTAGTTTACCATAATCAAGATTTAGAGATGTCGTAAAGTATCGATATTTTATGAAATAAACATTGATGCTACAATTACATAAGATAATGTCTTATTGTTTGGCTTTTAAAGTGGGTAATATTGATTTTGTTAATTAGTTTTCTTTGGGAGACGGGGAATAACAGTAAGTACTTAATAACTAAATATTATGCTTTAAACTATTAGTTAGGTAGTTAAATAAATGAAATATTATGACTTAGCTAAATAGGTTTTTGAGAGTGTTGCCTTGGTCGGTTTTACCTTTGATCGTCCTCATCATGAATACCTACATCTGTGATAAGCTGATAAGGTAGGTAATAAAAAGTTGTAAATAATTACAAATATCATAATATGATCAGTTAAAGTTAACCTACCTTAGAAAAACCACTCAAAAAATATTGTTCAAAACAGATCTCAGTTTTGATGGATTTTTCAATATTTATCTTAATTTTTTTAAATGTAAATAATATTGCAGTGCTATTATTTTAGAAGTTGAGTGAAGCAATTGAATGTAATACCTATTAAGTACTAGTAGATTAATAAAAAAAATACAGGCAATTGCTCTTACGTAGAATGTACCTGATGCAGCGTAGGCGACCGACGATCTGGTAAACGCCGTGGGGAGCCGATGGATACAAGAGCCGAGCAGCCGCTCAAAGTGGCGATCTTTGGTTCCCCAAAGATCGCCACTTCCGGCTTTCGGCCTTCCGGCTTTTGTTCAGCAGTAGACGTCTTCAGACTATTGATGATGAGAATGTACATACCTACGTTTAACTATTAGTAAAATCTATAAACTTTTAGAATACATTTATCTAAGAACTCTTTTTTTTAACGGGCTAATGTTGTTGGTCTTTGTCGTCGGGCATGTTATCTGAGATCTCGTAGCACGTGCTACGTATCGATATGTAAACAAACCCGGCGTCTCGGCGCAACACTAGCAGTTGAACTTTGCCCGGCATCTTTGTTTACATCGAATCGAGGCAGCGGCTACCGCGGCGATAGGGTACTGTGAATATGTAGACATAGGCTAAGAGCTACACGTAATTTGTAATAGCATGAGATGAAAAGTTTTTTTCTTTGCGCGATCCTATCCTAATTTCAAGTATAGTAAAATAACACGCGATATACTTTTCTGAAAACCAAATTAAAATATTTAGGTACTTATTGAACGTTATTCAGGTCGCGTCAGTGCATGGTGTAATCGCAGTGTTGGACATTTTTATTATTAGACATTTTTATTATTGGACATTTTTATTATTGGACTTTTTTATTTTTGGATATTTTTATTATTGGACATTTTTATCATTGGTCATTTTTATTACACAGACAAAACTTTACTTACAATAAAATACCTGTGGTGTTAAAGTCTATGTAAATACCTTACTCAGAATGACTCCATGCTCTTGTGCTAAAGGCATCGGAGTACACTCCATTAATTATATTGCTCTCAAGGATACCGCGTATTATGTTATGTAGGTCCCTATACAGAATCCTCGATACTAAATTAAATACACGAGTATTTTAATACCTACGTAATAAACACAACTATATTAACGCATTCATATATAACCACTTCTGCATTAATCGCTCGCATGTATCAAGTAGTAGATATACCTAGGTATATTGTTTTCTATTTTTGAAGTCATCATCATCATTAACAGCCTGAAGACGTCCACTGCTGAACATAGGCCTCCCCCCTTCGATCAGGTATACCCTACATAGGTTGTATACTTGATCAAAGCCTCCCCCAGAGCGCGCCATCTTGAGCAGCTGCTCGCCTCCTGCATCCATCGGCTCCCCGTGGCTTTCACCAGATCGTCGGTCCACCTAGTGGGGGGTGGCCTACGCTGCGTCTTCCGGTTCGTGGTCGCCACTCGAGAACCTTTCTTCTCCATCTGTTGTCAGTTCTACGGGCACATACAAAAAGTACATTCTTCTAATATTTAAAAAGCTTGATTGACGCAATTAACATAGAACCTTTTTTTGAGGGAGGAGAAATGCCCTCGCACTTCCCTGCTACTACGGGGGTGATGGCAGGGTGTATGTAGGACTCGAACCTACTAAAACCCCCCGTGGTCCGTCCGCCGCCGGGATGGAGCGAGATAGGGTCGCGCTAGCATTCACGGTTCACGGTTTTATCGGTGACTTTAGTTCTCTTGCGGATCTCCTCATTTCGGAGCTTATCCCGCAAGGAAACTCCGAGCCTAGCTGTCTCCATAGCTCGCCGCGCG
Source organism: Ennomos quercinarius (assembly GCA_910589525.2). NCBI lineage: Eukaryota > Metazoa > Arthropoda > Insecta > Lepidoptera > Geometridae > Ennomos > Ennomos quercinarius. Next base: position 3,481,310 of record OU342502.1, read on the forward strand.
ACTTTGAGCTTACTCACAAGGCCAACAGTAAGAGACCACGTCTCAGTGCCATAAGTCATCACTGCCAACTGCCCAACTGGCTGACCAATTGCCTGCACGAGAAGGAAGGACGTGATCCGTATGAGAAGTCTAGGAAAACATACGTACATAAAATGAAACTTCACAACGTCCAAAAGCATGGCATGTTTTACACGGGATTTTTGTTCAATCCGGCTGGTTCAGTTTGTATGACTGGTGTACGTGACGCATCAAACGTAACTAAACCTCTACGAAGTAGGGAGAAAGTGATTCGAATCACGTACGCAACTCTTTATTTTATAACTGCTTTATGGTGCGAGAGCCCACTGCACAAACACCTACGTCATCGAGTACCCCAATAGGCTATCTTTAGATTGTTAACCGACATCTAAATATGTAAAAAAAATCAGGACTGCCACTTCCGATCCTGCCGGGTCATGGAAATAATTGAAATTTTTTGACGTATTTTTTTTCTTGTCAAAATTTACGCGAATTCTGAAGAGTTCTGGCAACAGTTAACCATTGATTAATTATGTAAAAAAAATTGGTCTGCCATTGCGCACCCTGTCGGAAGTACCTGGAAGACCCTTAAGAATGTGCCCTTCACCTTTACCTACCTCAGCGAATACCCCGATGAACCCTACGCCTAATAATAGCCAAGGTGACCCTGATAATAGATTAAAAGGTCTGCCAGGTCTAAACTTGGCGAAACTTAGTATTCAAGGCATTTGAAGTTGGTGGAGGTGGATTATTACCATGACCCGGCAGGATCGGAACTGGCAGAACTGTTTTTTTTTACTTGTTTAAGTGTCGGTTAACGATCTAAAGGTAGCCTATTGGGGTACTCGATGACGTAGGTATTTTTGCAGTGGGTTCTCGCACCATTAGTATAAATATGGTTTTGATATTTTGAAACTTTGACATTATAACAAATTTTGACTCTACTAAACCTACTTGAACTTTGACATTTTTTCGCGTGGATGTTTGGCCAAGGCCAAACCAACCCGGGAAACAATAGTTAATTTATTGAACTAAAATAATTATGGCACAAAAGGACAACGCTTTGAATAAACTGTCACAAATTGGCCCCAACTCAGCATGGTGCTAGTTCTTGCGAACCGGCGCTGGTCTTCCATTGGGACCGCTTAGTGAAGCCACGGAGCAGATAAACATTGATAGTTCAAAATAAAAAATGAAAATAGATGCAAAAAGTGGCAATAATTAAGAAAATAAATTAAAACACAACCCAACATTAGTAGAAAAGTAGGGATTAGTGTTTCGTTCTACGCTGGCTAAATGCGGGTTGGTGGTTATCCAAAAATGAATAATGGGGAATATGGATAGTATTTTTATTCCATAAATATCTCATTCATCATCATCATCATCATCATTAACAGCCTGAAGACGTCCACTGCTGAACATAGGCCTCCCCCAGAGCACGCCACCTTGAGCGGCTGCTCGCCTCCTGCATCCATCGGCTCCCCGCGGCTTTCACCAGGTCGTCGGTCCACCGAGTGGGGGGCCGGCCCACGCTGCGTCTTCCGGTTCGTGGTCGCCACTCGAGAACCTTTCTTCCCCATCGGTTGTCAGTTCTACGAGAGATGTGGCCTGCCCATTGCCACTTCAACTTACTAACTCTAAGAGCTATATCGGTCACTTTAGTTCTCCTGCGGATCTCCTCGTTCCGGAGCTTATCTCGCAGGGAAACACCGAGCATAGCTCGCTCCATAGCTCGCTGCGCGACTTTGAGCTTACTAATGAGGCCAACAGTAAGAGACATGTCTCAGTTCCATAAGTCATCACTGGCAACACACACTGATTGAAAACTTTCGTTTTCAGGCTCTGCGGTATTTTTGGACGAAAAGATAGGACGAAGCTTCCCGAACGCTGCCCAGCCGAGTTGGATTCTTCGCGCCACCTCTTTGTCGAAGTTGGACCTACCTAATTGGACAATCTGTCCTAGGTAGACATACTTGTCGACAACTTCGAGAGTATCGTTCCCAACAATTACCGGTATAGGTGGAACATGAGCATTAGACATGATCTTTGTCTTGTCCATATTCATCTTAAGACCAACCTGCTGGGAGACTCTACTGAGGTCGTTGAGCATGGTGCTAAGGTCCTCGAGCGATTCCGCCATTATGACTATATCATCGGCAAAACGAAGGTTAGTGATGTACTCGCCATTTATGTTGATGCCAGATCTTTTCCACTCCAAGAGCTTGAAAACATCCTCCAATGCGTTTGTGAACAGTTTCGGAGAAATAACGTCTCCCTGTCTCACGCCTCTTTGCAATGGAATTTGTTCCGTACTCTGGTCCTGTAGTCGGACTGACATAGTGGCCTTACTGTACAAACACTTCAAAACTTCGATATACCTATAGTCAATTTGGCATCGCTGCAAGGACTGCAGCACCGCCCAAGTCTCGATTGAATCGAAGGCTTTCTCATAGTCCACAAACGCTAGGCATAACGGCCGATTATACTCTTCGGTCTTCTGTATAATCTGGCGCAGCGTATGGATGTGGTCTATGGTGCTAAAGCCTTTTCGGAAACCGGCTTGTTCGGGAGGCTGGAATTCATCAAACCTGCGTGCGAGACGATTCGTAATGACTCTCGAAAACAGCTTATACACATGACTCAAGAGCGAGATGGGCCTATAGTTCTTCAATAAGGTGTTATCGCCTTTTTTGAAGAAGAGCACCACCACGCTCTTGTGCCATGCCTCTGGCGTTATACCTTCAAGGATGACAGAATTAAATAACTTCTGGAGGACTAAAAGTACCGGTCTACCACCCGCTCTCAGAAGTTCGGTCGTAATTCCATCTTCACCTGGTGCCTTGTTGTTTTTAAGCTGTTTGAGGGCCATTCTAATCTCGTACAGGCTGACGTCCGGGATATCTTCGGTATAGTGTCGGACTAACTTGGCTCTGATGTCCTGAGCTGTGTTAGTAGCGGGCTTACGTGTCGAGGTGTATAACTGTCCATAGAAGTTCTCGATCTCTCTCAGAATCTCAGGCTTGGATGAAATGATGCTACCATTTTCGGTCTTCAGTTTTGTCATTTGGTGTTGCCCAATAGACGAATCCTTTGCGAACACTTTAGAGCCTTGGTTCCGCTCAATTGCGGCCTCAATACGTGAAGTACTAAGAGCACGCAAGTCGTGTCGCAAGGAACTCCAGATTCGTCTATTGAGTTCACCGTAGGCTGACATATCAACTGAAGACTGCAGCTTCATTTCGCTCCGGTCGGCCATTAGCTCAAGAGTTTTTTCTGAGAGCTTTTGAGTCTTCTTTCGGCGTTGGGTCTTAAAGAATTTCGATCCAACAGCTTGGACAGTTTCCACCAACCCGTCGTTTAGCTCGTCCACTGTGTTACAGTCGGCTAGGCACTGGAAGCGATTTTGGAGTTCCAGCTGAAAGCCTTCGGGGTTTTGGATTTGGACAGGATTTGGACGGAGCGTAGACTTCACCAGACGTGACCTTTCGAGCTTAACATTGATATTCAATGTGCCTCTAACAATACGGTGATCGCTACCGGTTTTCACCTTGCTGATCACAGAGACATCATCGAATATGTGCTTCTTGGTCGTCATGATGAAGTCTATCTCATTTTTAGTGGAACCGTCGGGACTTATCCACGTCCACTTCCTGGATGGCCGCTTCTCGTAGAAGGAGTTCATCATAAAGAGTTCCTCCTTCTCCATGAAGTCAGCCAGCCTCTGTCCTCGAGGGTTCCGCTGCCCGTATCCAAATGGCCCCACTCTCAGCTCATCGCTATTCCTTGTGCCCAACTTCGCATTGAAGTCTCCCATCACAACGGTGAAGTATGTTTCGGAAGTATGCATGGCTTCGGATATGTCCTCATACATAGCTTCTACTTCATCGTCTGAGTGTGCCGACGTCGGCGCGTATACCTGTATAACCTTCAACGAATACCGTTTGGTTATTCGGAGTACCAGGTACGCTACCCTGGCCGACACACTGTCGACTTTGACCACGTTGTTGACGAGAGACTTGCGGACGAGAAACCCGACACCTCCTTGGGAGAGTTGGTCTCCCTCCCGGTAGAAGAATAAGTTACCGGAATTTAGGATTATCGTGTCCTGTCCCTGTCTTCGGACTTCTGACAATCCCATTACATCCCAGCGTAACTTACCCATCTCCGCCTCTAGCTCGACCATCCTTTCGTCAGCCTTCAGTGTGCGCACGTTATGTGTTGCCAGGGCCAGGGGTCGTCGTTGGGGTTGGTAGCCGGGCGTCTGCCGGGGATTCTTCGCACCCCTTGCCCTGCCGTTACCGTGGCCGCTACCGTAGCCACGGGATAGCAGAGCTGCCGGGGACTGGGGGCCGTTTTTATTTGTGCTTGTCATTAGGGGGGGGGGGGGGGTTTGCCATAATCACCACGCTTGGCAGGCGGCTTGGTGATCGCAGTAGGTGAAGATTGATTGCCACCAAGACCGAGGGGAACGCTGCGACCCATTCCCTGGATATTCCCTTAGCCGCCTTCTACGGCACCCACGGGAAGAGATGGGGAAATATCTCATTGCATTAATTCGATTCTTCAATATCTGAAACAAATGAACGTTGAATCCATAAATGCGGTGAATTCATTGGTTGAATCATCAACAAAATTACAAAGTGAGAGAGTAGAAACCCGGTAGAGCCACAGCCTACGTGATATCTGCAACGTATGCATGACCTCACAATTATTGTGATAGCGAGAGTGCATTAAGCTCCGGCCTTTCCGGCACATCTGCGAAGCAGCAGTCACCGACGCGAAACTATGCGCTATCTATCGCTGCCCAAGGCGATCGTGGCGCGGCCGTTCACGAACTCGGGTAGTGATGGGTACTGAACAGAAGCTGAAGCTTTAACCAAATCCCAGGCATGGACAACTTTATACTTGACTGGCCCGTTAGCTCATTTGGTAGTAGCTCTGCCTTCTGAACTATAGGTTGTGGGCTCGATTCCCATCCAGGACAAATATTTGTGTGATGAACATCGATGTTTATTCTGTGTCTGGGCGTGATATTGTATTCTATGTATGTATTTACAAACAAAAAATATCTAAGTATTTCTATCAGTTATCTAGTTCCCATAGTATAAGCTATGCTTAATTATTAATAGCAGGCAACTAACATAAACGACGATTCGCCAAAAAAAACCCAACCTAACCATTAGACCTCGTTCGTCGTAAAAAGGTAACCATGTTATAATGTGTTATACCTTCAGCTTCGACCTACGCAATCTGAAGTCATTGACTTGCCATTAAAGCAGACTGGTAATCACTTGTTGTGTCTGGTATCAATGTACTTACTGCCGCAAAAACAGCTGTGGAATTTACATGAGAAACAGATATACTATTAGGTACTTATTTTGTTGTTTTTTTTTTATATTATATACACTGTCTCTAACAATACTGTTATATAGTCTATTTATCTATAGAATCTATAGATACCCAGTACCTACATACTTACCTATTTGTCTTTTCTTATTTTTATTGTCAGTATTGAGCGTTACCTATACGATGCGGGTTTTTCAGATCCCGGATCATAGTTATTTATTCAGGGATCCTAGACCAGGCCAACCAGTGCTGTGGAAAAAATTATAACTTAATCTCTTCAGTATTTAATTTTGGGTTTAATGATTTTAGACTTTGCAATAATAATTATACAGCGATCTTTCATATACGGTTCATCATCAACAGCCATGTAAGACGTCCACTGCTGAACATAGGCCTTCTTTGAGCAGTTGCTCGCCTCCTGCATCCATCGGCTCCCCGCGGTTTTTACCAGATCATCAGTCTATCTAGTGGGGGGTCAGACTACGCTGCGTCTAACATAGAAGTCTTTGTGCGTCTTCCGGTTCGTGGTCACTCGAGAACCTTTCTTCCCCATCGGTTGTTAGTTCTGCGAGCGATGTGGCCTGCCCATTACTATTTCAACTTGCTTGCTTTCATATAATTATGTGGTAATATGGTTGTGTAGGTAGGTACCTATACTACTTTACACCCACCATATTTTTTTCATAGGGCTTGGCTGGTGATCTGTGAACATTTGTCTATCTGTGTGTGTGTGTGTGTGTGTATTTGTTTGTTTTGTTTTGTTTTTGTTTGTTTGTCTATGTTTTTTGTTTTGTTTTGTTTGTCATTTGAAGCTGTGGATGCAATGTATGGGCGGCGCCCAGTACCTCGCCTTCCACGCGTATGGATTCGGTGGATGCGCGAAATGGTTAGCAGCGAATTTGGCTCTTCGGGGCAAGGTCCTATACCTTTATCTTTATATACGGCCTGCCTAAGCAGGTAAGGGAACGGCTATATTGTTTTTATGCCAGTGACATTCGTATATTTTCTCAGTAACTGTATGTTATGTCTACGTGACGACATATAAGTAATATGTCTACGTGACCTGAGTCGTTCAATGTCTGCATCGGATGCGAAAGTGTTGAATGGATCGCATTTCAATTACGAGGAATAAGAATATGGAGTCAGAATATGAATCATAAAAATGTTGCTTAGTCCGTGGCTTTTATTACGTGATGCTTTCTTGGAATGTATGTGGCCGAGAGTTACCTATTTATTTATTGTCAAGCTTTTACTCAAAGCTTTTTTGTGGATTTGGCTTATATTTTTTATATATACCTACCCAACTTGACAATGTTAATAAAGTACATAAGAGAAACATCAGTCTAAACTCTAAACTGTCGCAAAAATAGACTTTTGAACCTGAATATTTTAGTACAAATTCTTGGCTACATACAAGCTATGACAAATATTCACAAATTCATAAACCTTTTCATCCCAACATTTCGTATTCACTAAATAACCGCTAAGTATCAATTTATCTGACACCTCCTCAACTTCCCACACAATATTTTCCACTTCATTTTAATTCAACAATCAACATACCCTCTTTTATATCATTTACAATCGAAAACCATACTCTAAAGAAATAAAACCTTCCACTGCAAGTGATAAGGTTTAAATTACCGCGGTGCTTGTTTTTCAGGAGGTGAAATACTTCAACGATGTAGGAGTAATCTTTTAGCAAAGTTTGGTCCAAAAAAACTAGAGGCTCGTTATCAAATGCAAGCCTAAATATTTTCCGAGACGTCCCGAAAAGTACGTGACCGGAGATATTGTAAGAAAATATCAAGATGTTCGTGGAAAATGCTCGTTTTAGCTGAACTTTTATGGTTCCACCCACGTAAATGATTACAGTTTTTTTTTCTTCCTTTTTATAGAATTTTGCCTACTCTAGTGCAAGTTTGGGAATAAAAAACTTACTTAAATAAAACATATTTAAAAAATTCTTGAGACGATAAGAATCTCTCGCAATTTATACCTGTGTATTACTTCAATTCTAAAAGCCGTCGTAAAACTCAACGCTCACCTGGTTAAAAAATAAATTAAATTAAAAACACTTCAAAATACTTGAAGTATATTTTAAAACACGTAAAAGAGTACCTATATACTTTTCCAAAAGCACTTTGCTCGTTTAAAATAAGAACTCTTTAGCTAAACATAAGTCTCAGATTTATTTTTAGAAATGCGCCAAGCCTGAGACAGATTTGACGGCTCCTCTCACTAGCCAATAAGAGCTCGAGAAAATAAAGCTCGCCTAATCCGGTTTGATGGGTGCAGCTCTCGCAAGACTACATTTACACGACAAAGCTTTTTATTATTATCGCAGAGTAAAAAAAATAGAGGTAGGTATACTGCACAGTGCAAGACAGTGAAATAGATATTCATTTCCTTTTGTATAATTGATGTCTGTAGTCCTTCCCTCCTTTCTCGTGGTCAGCGCTTAGTATCCCCCACAGAGTACTTATGTATATAGGTATCCTCTACCTGCTTGGCCTGTGGCGCTATAGTGTTAGAATTTCTAAGCCACTCGAAGGTTTCTGCTTTGCCGTAACGACTGCTGTTCTCTCTTCTAAGGCACGGTTGGTGTTCTGTTGTAAATACATACACGCACCACTGTGGTACCTACTTATGATCGCTGCGGCCATCACTTGGCAACCATCCAAGCGACGTTACTTAACTTACCGAGAGGTCATAATAGATTTAATTTTGGAAATTATGTTTGTCTGTTTGAAAGGTTAGTTGACACTGTGATCTTTTGGTAAAAGACCCTTGTGAAAATTTCAATATATTATTATGACTCCGTTTCACCATTGGACGACAAGACGTACAGCTACACGCCATCCATTTATGGTTGATATTACTTCAATTCGCACAAAGCGGTTTGAGTCGACATTTATAATCCGAGCAGCCATGAAATGGAATACTTTACCACCGTCTTTGTTCCCCGATAAGTGCTATCTGGAGCTCTTCAAGTCGCAAGTGAATAGGTGTCTTCTAGGCAAGCATGTACCATCGTCACTTCAAATCAGGTGAGATTGCGGTCAAATGCGGGCCTATTTAGTTGTAAAAAATGACTTATGGGTGATAAAGGGAAAAAGACAGACGTTAATAATTCCTAAAAATAAAAAAAGTCTGTTAGGCACTAACCACACTTACCCCCGGTTTCCCATACGGTTAAACTCATGTCAGCTTGCAAATACAGAACGCTCATTGGTTGCCTGTTGATGATCGGCTGTCTTCAACCAATCAACGTTCAGTATTCTTAAGTTGACACGTACGAGAAACTGGGGGTTAATCATCTTACAAATGATGAAATCCATACTAATATTATCCTTAAGTACCAACACATAAGTATCAAACTCTCTAACTAATCTCTCAGTCCCTTTCTCTCTCTTTGTGAGCTTTTTACGACTAAACAACTGAACCAATCTTAATGAAATTTGGTATGGAAATAGTTTGAGCTCTAGAAAAGGAGATGAAATACTTTTTATTGCAACAAACTACAATTTATACAGTTTTAGCTGTAGATGTCTACACGTGTAAAGTCACTGGCAGCCGCTAGTAGGTACCAATTGAACAAGATGCAAATAGCGTTTTCACCTCACTAGCTCGGAAAGGTTCTCTTTGTCATTCAAAATCTGGGCGCAAAAACGCATTTTGCTCGCTAGCGTGGAAAGTGTTTTTAAAATTCGAACGTTTCTATTCAATAATTTTCTCGTCAAGAATTGAGGATTTAATCACAGATCTGCCCGAATTTAACCTTCTTGATATCGCCAGTCCACTGAAAACTCATTAATACCACAGACTGCCTCCTAAAAGATACCATCTTTTTCTCGTTCACCAACCTCATTTTTAGAATAATCGCACTGTCCAGCACCAAAGAGTATAAAACCAATACGCTATCCAGCACGGCGACTGCATGGAAAATGGATGAAAAAAAATTTTTTCTTTAACTTTCCATGAACCACGTGACGAGCTAGTCGTTTACCTGATGTCAAGCGTTACCGCCCATAACTAAATTAATAAGCTAAAAACTAATCTTTTCTTAGCCTTTTAGCTGTTTTTCTTACATTTTTCTCGCTGTAGTGAGGTGAAAAGTTGTGTGTTGCACTCGGCAGTAAAGTTTTTCTGCGTCTCGTACCTTTGAATCCTTCGCTTGCTCAGGTTTCAATTCAAGTACTCGCGCCAAAAACCAACTTTGCAGCCTAGTATAACAAATAACTATTTTTCAAAATGAGACAAATGAAAGCGCTTCGCGTTTGCCTGCATTATCTTCAACATCAAGCTCTACTTTCTTTTTTCTCTCAGGATTTGATTACAATCGGCACAGGCCGTAATAAACATTCATCCAATCCCATCTAAACTCGTTTCGCCAACTGCCACGAGTTTTATCTCTTCAATTTTGTTTGCCAACCGCGTTGTGTAAATATTAAACGATGGAAATGATGCTGGAAACACCATTCTTCTACAAAAAGGACCTTTTGCCATTTTCAATGAATTATACTATAAATTATATCTTTAAGGTTAAACATAGAGTAAGAGCTGGCTCCAGGGAATTTCACTATCCATAGGCTACACGGTGACCGCTCACATAAGGTGAGCTAACCTGTATATAGGATAGCTGTATACTACAGCTATCCTATATACAGGTTAGCTGCCACTGCCACCTTTTTACATAACTATCTAAAAATAGAAAAAGTATATTGCAGAACTAACGTGTGGAACCGACGATCTGGTGAAAGCCGCGGAGAGCCGATGGATGCAGGAGGCGAGCAGCCGCTCAAAGTGGCGTTCTGTTAGGGAGGCCTATGTTTAGCAGAGGACGTATTAAGGCTGTTGATGATGATGATGATGCTGATGACGTGTGATTGTAAGCACTCGAAGGAGGAGTTTGAAGATACTCCCGAAAGCTCAGCTTTAAACGGTACAAACTACGATGTTTGGTCACTATTCCACAGATTAGAGGAAAAACAATAGACTATGGTATTCTCAACGATCTTCTTCGTATTTAAAATCAAGATTTTTCGTTATAATTATCTTTTTATTTAATGGATTTAGAAATTAGTAGATAAAGTAGATATATGAAACCTTCAGACGTTCTTAGAAAAAGGGCCTTGACAGACAGACAGAACTGACAACAAAGTCATCATAATTATATTATACTTAAGCCTTTAACATAGGCCAAACGCGTCTTTTTAACTAATCATACTGAAGAACCTATGAATTCTACAGACATGAAAAAAATATCACCAATAAGATCATTCTGCACCTGTACTTATCAATTGAACAAAATATTCGATTACTAGGTACATTATGAATAAAAAAAATACTTTTAGAACGCCTTTCCAGTCACACAGTGTACAATGCCGCGTAAAGGAAGATTGCGTCATTAAATATTTTTACACCCTCGGATAGAAAATTTAAAAATATACAAGCTCAATTGAACATTTTATTTTTAGAGCCAAAATTAAGTCTGTTTAGTAATATTTTGCGTTATTTTGCGGCGAGCCAAGGGCGAGGCCCTTGGCGGAGCGTGAATTAGTCTGCCCCGGCATGTGCCAACGGGTGGACGCGCTGCTGTTTTTTATAAAATATTTTACATGTTTTTCTTATTTGTATGAAAATTATCAATTAAACAGCCAATAAATAGGTATTGACTATACGAAAAAGTCAGTTTTAGAGCCATTTGATTAGTTCTTAGTGACTTTAATGTCAGTAAAAGTATTTGGAACAATAATAGATCGTTAGCACAGAAGGTCAGTATAGGTATTTTAAACTCTTTTGGCAGGGTAGGGTTCCAGTCGAACTAAATTAGCGTTAGGCCCCATACACGTTACATTTTATTGATCAATCTTTGTGATTGATCAATTTTATTGATCGTTTAGGGTTAGTATTGGTCAATGTTCTTCGGTTTACAGTATGGAGAAAACATTGACTTAAGTGGTCTCGTCAATTTTATTGATCTATAAAATTGAACGTGTTACCATCACCAGTTATCAGCTTCTTCAAAAATGGTTCGGCTTCATTACGTCGTAATAAATAATCACAGATGAGTACACGGTTCATTAGGTTTCCTTCAGTGAGCTCGTGAGGGACCCAAATATCGAGCTTTTTTGTGTACCAACCCATTTTTTTTCAAATGCGCCAAAACTGTTTTGTGGTCAATTCCCAGTTCTTCAGCTACGTCGTAACTACTGATATGCCGATCTTGCTCCACTTTTTTTAAAAAATGGCATCCATTTTATCCGTAATAGGGCGACCAGAGCGAGGTGCATCTTTGACATCCAAATTTCCGGATTGAAAACGCTTAAACCAAATTTGTGCTACTCTCACAGACACTGCACTAGGTCCATAAACATCGCAATTTTTTTTCGCGTCTTGTTTTGCATTTTTTCCGTTTTTGTCATAGAATTAAAAAAAACAGGAATGAGTTTTGATTGACATCGAACTGACGTACAGCAATGGCGGACACCTAAACATGTGTGACGGATTAAAGAATTGCCATGTAAGAAAATTACCCGAAACCGACAAAAAAAAGATCTGACGTTGGTGTGACTTTTTGTATGACCAAAAAGCTACGCGATCTTGTAACAGGGTAGTCAAAATTTAATAACTTATGTCATTTTATTTTTCATCCCTCAGGGTTAGTCCTATCTGAATTTGTAAAAAACAAATACGACATAAATATATATATCCTTTTATACGCTATTAATGCTATATTTGCTCCGTTTCAGTATGAAAATGGAACCCATATAGGATTAGTTTGTTGTGTATCTGTTTGTCCATATTAGATGCAACTTATAGGGTACCTACCTACTTTACGATGACCTAGAGCTGGTGTGCATTATTTATCGTATAGGCTTAGAGTCAGATGTTGCCAAAAGATTACTAAATTTTTAATCTTGGCGGTAATTTCATGGTGTACGATAGTACGGTGAGCTTCGGCAGTGCAGCCCTTGTAGTTACAGTTATACCTGCGCGATGTAATCCATACACTACGATAAAACATCGTCAGCAACGAAGTTGATGCCACTCCATATTATCCTTTATGCTATAGGGAAGAGGAAGGGAGAGCGAAAAAGATAGGGGAAAAGGATGAATGTATGATGGTAAACAGAGGCGCACCTGCCTCCATTCAGGCTTTTCCTCTCCCATTTCTTTCTTCCTTTGGACAGGGCTAGGGCGTAAAACTAACTAACCGGGTCGGGTCTGCTAGTCAGTCAATAAAACTGTTTATTTCGCACAAAGAATTATAGCCAGGCTTTTGCTGAAAATGTTTTATGAACACATCACTCGTATTTTTCTACTTTAATTTTGAAATGAAACTTGCATCTTCCATCTTCCATTATGTATATTTGTTATTTATTATACAAACTTCCAATACTAGTAAGTGTCATATGTCTTGACGCCACTGCTGCTCAACGGGAATTAACTGCTTTTTCGACATTTTCGTAATGGCTGGACTCCCCAGCAAACTCAATTTTCTTCGAGCGGAACCATCCATGATTGGCTGATGGTACCAACACTACCAACCTATCAAGTATCAACCAATCATGGCCCTTCTGACAGTTTGCCAACCAAAAAAGTCAAAAACACGTCTTAATTTGTAAAAGTAAGTATCTATTAATACATTTCATGACACTTTACTTTTTCTACGTTATAGAAAACCTACCCAAATATGCACGATTAGTAGGTCCATTACAGGTAAAATATTTATTAACCTGAAAAAGACCAACACATGCATAATATGCATAATGGAAATATGCATTTGCATATAGTCAGTTCTCTAATTATGATCAATATAGGTGAATAACTTGTATTCGAACACAATTTCGTCATTCTCCCATACTTCCGGGTAATTTGCAAGTTTGATTGTTGGCAACACTAAGCTGGTTTTGTGTATTGATTGCATCTCAATAATTTTATCGAAAAAGCAAAAAATTAGTGGAATAATAACAAGCTTACTTGTGAAAAGTGATCCCTTGAGTTTTTTTTATCAAACTACTATGATTCCGACAACTTTTCGCAACGCAAGACAGCATTTTATAATTTTTTTTCTAAGCGTCTTGGGCGACGTCCGTAGCAGTAATGGCAGGCGATAGACTTCCTATGATGTGAGTGTGTGCGTGTCCGCTTGTACTTATTAGCGTTCCGACTTCCTAAGGGTACCTCGGTTCGGGATCAATTGGGACTCCATCCTTCTTTTTTTATTAGGTCCATGTTTTTTGTAGTAAAATTTTAAAATGTATGGAGTTTCTTCATTAGATTCACTCATCTTCACAGTACGAAAAACAAATAAAAATCACACATTTTCCTAATTTGAATATGGAAATATCTTCTTTAAAATTTAAACTTTTAATGATAAAACCAGCCAGATACAAATAGTACAGCCAAAGAAATTTTATTACAAGTTCATACTTACTATAATGCGAAAAGACTTTTTCCCCAACCTAATAATATGAGTTAAAGTCACAAAAGTTTAAAAAGTGTTACGATTGATTGTATTTTGTAAAATATATTTTAAATCTTGCTTAATTTTATTTAATGCAAGCCTCCAAAATAATATTTTTTTATGTATACTTAGATACTTTTTTTGATTGTAAATACATACACAGAATACAATACAACACCCAGCACCAGAACAAACATCTATGTTCATCACACAAATGTTTGTCCCAGGTGGGAATTGAACCCACAACCTATAGTTCAGAAGGCAGAGCCTTTACCAACTGAGCTATCAAGGCCATCAAAATGGAGCCCTCAAAAAAAATTTCTATACATTATCTTCAATGTACAGATTTGGACCTGTTACAGTTTTATTATAAGTAATATAGATAGATATATTATATAAGTAATAAACCGGGCACCATAATATTATTATAATAGGTAGATATATTTTTCACGGAGTTTCATCTGGAATTGTTTATCTTTGACAAACTCTAGCTCATTGTCAAACCTGCGAGTGTGGCGCCCCAGGTGGCTCTTATTAATAACTTTGTGTCCAACGCTCAAGGTCATTGGCGTATGTTAAGCTCTTAAGCGGTTCCATTTTTCTTAAACAGGCAGGGTACGGAACCCTAAAAAATAAAGACCCTTACCTAAGGTTCTTATTCCTACGAAGATAAGGTCTATTGATCATGAATTGAAAGCATGAAACCCACCTAAGACAGCTTAAACTTAAGTACGAACCTTACCTTTACGCACTAAAAATCCTGTATTAACTTCATGGGTCGTAAAATTGGCACCTAGGTACTGGCTGCTTATTATTTCAACTTAAATAAGTACTTATCTACCGACGACTTTATAACTCGTAAACGTAAGATGTTATTAACATATTTCAACCAGTATTCATGTTTACGTAAAACCTATGGTAAAAAAACGACCTTTTACAACGCATATTCGTTGATATTTTCGTTTTCACGCCAATCAACACGACAAACATACAGCGCAACCAATGTAAATATGAATATTTATTTACCACACATTGTAGGGATATGTTTTTTTTTCAGTATGTTGTCCCACAGCCATTGCTCACACTTCAGCGAGTATCTTTAACACCAACATCAAAAACCGGCCAAGTGCGAGTCTGACTCGCGCACGAAGGGTTCCGTACTATTATCTATAAAAACGAGCAAAAAAATCATGTTTATTGTATGGGACACTTAAATATATATTTTATTGTTTTTTTAAATTTATTGTTATAGCGGCAACAGAAATACATTATCTGTGAAAATTTCAACTGTCTAACTATCACGATTCATGAGATACAGCCTGGTGACAGAGGGACAGACAGACAGGTGGACGGATAGCGGAGCCTTAGTAATAGCCGTTTTACCCTTTGGGTACGGAACCCTAAAATTGAGGATATTAAAAGTTTGACGCAGGTCCGTTTGTGTCCTTTAAAAGCACAAAACACAGCTGTGTTTGGTGCTAATTGTTTTATCATAAATTATCTTCTATAACCTAGATAGTTACAGAAATAAAAAATATATTTGCATTCTGTAAGCAAATGTGGGACAGATATTTTCCTAGGTATTCCCTATTGTCCTAGGACACTTTTGTCCTAGATCACTTTTGTCCTAGGACACTTTTGTCCTAGGACTTTTGCACTGGACAGAGCAGATGGACATACGAGGCATTATTTATTTCACTGCGTGAAAAGAAAAAAGTATCTAATGAATAGCCAAAACACATAAAAGATTCATACAACAGAGTAATCTTGCCTCAGGGAAGTTAACCGCGTGCCTTCTTAAATGAGTAAGTTGTTTTTTATTACGGAACTCCTTTATTTATAGTAAGGCTTCTTTCTTGAGAAAATAAAATTGTGTTTTTGTAAACATGAAGAAATAATTTTGCACGTAGTATCTTTTGGAGGCCTTCTGTAAGTACATTGTGAATGGAAGTAATTTTTGCTGGTTTCTCATTTGTGGTTTAGAAGAAGATTCTGAAGACGTCCACTGCTGTTTTTGACGAAAAGATGAGGTCGAAGCTTACCGAACGCTGGCCAGCCGAGTTGGATTCTTCGTGCGACCTCTTTGTCGTAGTTGGACCTAGCTAATAAGACAGCCAGCTCTAGGTAGACATATTTGTCTACAACTTCGAGAGTACCGTTCCCAACAAGTACCGGTACTTATAGGTAGACATTAGACATAATTTTCATCTTGTCCCTGTTCATCAGACCAACCTGTTGGGAGACTCTACGGAGGTCGTTGAGCATGGTGCTAAGGTCCTCGAGCGACACCGCCATATTATAGTTGTAACACTTAACAACTACTTGTTTCTATTTCTGTTATGGGTGGCCGCGACGCTTAACACCAGGTGAACGTCCATCTCGTCACGTCATTCGTTTACAAAAAAAATTAGGCTGGTATCGTGGTGTGTATTCCAAGTATCTACGAAAGTATAGCGTGCGTGCTCGTAAAGTGCAAACCATAAGCATGATACTACTTCTAAAATAATATTTGGACTTTTTTTATGCACACAGACAGAGGATAAAAAAGTCCAAAAATAAAGTAAAAGAATCTTGGAATATTATAAACGAACAAGTGAGACATCAGAAAAAACAACAAAACAAGAAAAATATTGATATAATTAAACGTGAAGATGACGAAGAAGTAACTGATAGCAAAGAGATAGCAAATATATTTAATAATTTTTTTAAGAACATTGCACATAAACTTACTTCTAAAGAGGAGACATATATAGACAAGAGTATTGGATACTTAAATCAAGAAAACAAACCAGTGACTAGAATAAAATTTGACGCAGTAGATTACAAAGAGTTAAGATTAGTTGTAAGAAGCATGAAACAAAAAATGACTCCGGACATATATGACATGAACACAAAAACACTAAAAGAGATATTATAGAATGAATATTTTATGGAATTTTTATATATTGTAATAAATGATTGTTTAGAAAAGGGGATATTTCCCGATAGTCTTAAGTCTGGTAGAATTATTCCATTACACAAAAAAGGAGACAGATCTGAACTCGGAAATTACAGACCAATTTGTATATTACCTACAATTTCGAAAATACTAGAAGCCGTTATAAAAAGAAGGATATTGCAGTATTTTGAATGTAATGGGCTTTTTGTTGTGTCTCAGTTTGGTTTTCGTAAGGGGCGATCAACCGAAATGGCCATAAGAAGAGTAATTTATTACGTTCTAGAGTCATTGGATAAGTCACTAAAATGCGCTAGTATTTATTGCGATTTGTCCAAAGCTTTTGATTGCTTAAGACATGATATATTAGTAGCCAAACTTCAGTATTACGGCTTTGACGGCCCTGAGCTAAATTTAATGCGGACGTATCTTCAGAATCGGAATCAAGTCGTATCCGTAAACGGGATAAATTCAGAGGTCAATGCTATGGAAATAGGTGTACCACAGGGATCGATACTGGGACCTGTCTTATTCCTAATATATATTAATGATCTTGTACATTCATTACCAGACTGGGTACATGCAAGTTTATTTGCTGATGATACCCATGTGGGAATGAGTGACAAATGTGAAGCTAGATTAGATTTTAAAATTAACGAAGTTATGAATATGCTCAAGAAGTGGTTTTATGTTAATGGGATAGTTCTTAATGCTGACAAGAGCGTAATTATGAAATATCACACAAGAAAAGTTGCAAATAGCAAAATTGAAACAAAACAAAATGTATTTTTGGGCTATACTGTTGATCATACAATTACTCACATAGCACATATAGAGAAACTATGCAAAAAAATGTCAAGTGCTAATTATGCGCTCCTAAAACTTAAGCCTTTGCTGGACAAGAAATCTCTCTTATCTGTATACTATGCATATATACAATGTATAGTTAGATATGCGATTACTGTTTGGGGCAATGCTGCCGATATCAGCAAGGTACTAAAAACACAAAAGAGAGCAATCAGAATAATGTTTGGTTTACGAAAACGAACATCAGTCAGAGAATACTTCAAAAAGAATAAAATAATGACAGTAATTTCTCTGTATGTTTATAACAGCCTCTTAGAAATACATGACGAAAAAGAAAATCTGACGAAAAATAAAGATCGACATGCACGTAACCTAAGAAACAAAGATAAATTACATCAACCAAAAATAAGATTAACCAAGGTCCAAAAGCAAGGGATATACAATAAAATATGCATGTACAATAAATTACCGTTAACTGTTACTCAGTTACCTACTAACGAATTTAAACGTAAACTCAGAATATTCTTTGAAACAACACCGTTCTATTCCTTAAATGAATTCATGGAAATGCGTCTCACAGAATCTTCATTCAGGTATGAGAATCAAAGTTAGCAAGTGTGTATAATGTATAATTCTATTAATTACCTACTCATTATGACATTGTATTTTTTTTTTTATACTTTCTTTTATAAAATTGATTGTAAAATTGACGTGCCAAGTGTAACAAACACAGTTATAAGGCTAATAAATAATTCTATTCTATTCTATTCTATTCTATGCTAAAATGGCCATGCCTACGTTTGACAACATCTCACCTGATGGGTGACGAAGTTGTCTAAGGTGGAGCACGTTTGCCCGATGGACAACAACGATAACGATTTCTGTAACGATGCGTTGGCCGAAGCTAAGCTCCGGAGCTCGGGGCAGCGACGAAAAGCTGCCAGCTTAACTATCGGTATTTTATAAGCTGCATTTTAGAGATTGTGCGATGGAACTACACGAGCTAATTCCTTCATCTCCATTTTTTGATCGGACTACAAGGCGCACAGAAGCTCGGCATCCTTATATCGTTAATATTCCTACAGTCTGCACTAATTGCTTCGCATCAAACTTTATAGTGCGTACAGCGAATGAGTGGAACACCTTGCCGGCGTCCTTGTTTCCAGCTGACTATAACCTGAGAGTCTTCAAGTCACGAGTGAACGGGTATCTTCTAGGCAAGCATGCACCATCGTAGGCCGCGTCATCACTTACCATCAGGTGAGACTGTGGTCCAATGCTACGCCTATAAATTGTAAAAAAAAACATTTGGATTGACATATTTAGCCGCCAGCGTGGCTATATACGTACATATTTTTTTATAGTTATGTTAGAGAAAAGCTAGTTGCATAGTACAGTAGTATCTAAATATTATAACATTTCATAAATATACAAACTTTAATGCGTTCATGAAAATGCTTTAAAAAATGCTTGCAAAATAAAATAACCGAGAATAGACATTTCTTCGCAAACATTAATCTTGCTCCTAAACAAGAAAGTAGGTACAGCACATTGTAAAGTTTCTGACTGCAATAAACGCTGCCATGAAAGTAAAGTGCGAAGTAAACCATTACTTTTCATCGCTCCAGCCTTATAAAATATGATCTGTAAAATAATGATGGCTCTCCGACGATGGTACCTACTCGTAAAATGAAATAGAGTGTCGGCCACAAACCCAGATGCCTTAATTTTTTTTATCTGTAGACTAATTCGGACTTCCGGAGCACTGGTTTTATTCCGTTGGTTATTAGTTGTACCTTTTAAGTATTTTATAGTACCGTAGTACTATTAATACTGTACCTGTATTCTGTGATAGTAGTAAGGAATAAATATATTGAGCATCTGCTCGCCCACTGCATCTATCGGCTCCCCGCGGTTTTGACCAGATCGTCGGTTCACCTAATGAAGGACCAACCTACGCTGCGCCTTCCTAGTTCATGGTCACCACTCAAGAACTTTTCTTCCCCATCGGTTGTCAGTTCTACGAGCGATGTGGCCTGCCCATTGCCATTTCAACTTGCTAATTGTAAGAGTTATATCGGTCACATTAGTTCTCCTGCGGATCTTCTCATTTCGGGCCGCATTATTTACCGCCGGTAAACTGCGTTTCCTGTCTTCTTCTCGTGTAGGCAAGTGGTCAGCCCTAGTGTCAGAACTTTTAAGCCGCCCAAAGGCTTCCGACTTGGCTTAGCGACTATTATCTTACGACAACAGCCGGGACCGACGGCGTTCCCTATATAAAACTGTCGAACCCATTCAATTTTGAGTTCAATGTGTTTCTACCAAGTTACAATATTGCCTAGCAGCTATCAAAGACACTCATTTCTCAGAATGAATCTCTACGTAAGTGACACGACGAGCGGAAGTGCTGACTAAATAGGCCGCGTCCATGAAAACTCGACAGATGAGAGCAGCTTTCGACCTTCAATATTGTTGGCTGTGCTTTATAGGGAAATACGCAAACAAATATACGAAATTGAAGCCTCCCACGGTCACGGAATGGACTTGACATTCTGTCGATAATTATAAAAAAAATACTTAATGTGTGTTTTAATGCATATAAAAAAAAAATGTAAGTATCCTTTTTAGCTTTCTGTCTCGTAGTAGGTAAACTATAGTAAATGTACACGTCTCCAGCTGTGGATCCAAGTGCAGGGAGCCGTCTCGTGAATTTATTAGCGGTTTAGGTTGTTGCATAGAATACCGCATTTAGATCATCAGCAACAGCCTGAAGACGTCCACTGCTGAACATAGGCCTCCCCCACAGATCACCGGTTTGAGTGGTTGCGTGCCTCCTGCATCCATCGGCTCCCGCGGTTTTAACCGCACGCAGATCTAACTAGTGGGGGCCGGGCTGCAATGCGTCTTCCAGTTCGTAGTCACCGCTTGAGAACCTTTCTTCTCCATCGGTTGTCAGTTCTACGAGCAAAAACTCACTCATTTCGCGCATTTAGATAGATCTACTGTTTATGATTTTTTTAATTCTTAAACGGATAAATTGTATGTTTTATTTATTGACAGCTTTTGGAGTGTTGCTTGAGAAGGTCGACTCATAACCCGGAGGCGGCGGGTTCGATTCCCGCGACAGGACAAGTATATTTTGTGCACAACCCTAACCGATGCGTGGATACACATCGGTCAAAGCTTGCAGACAGCTGGGCAAGGAATATAATTATATATATAAATATATGTTAAGTTTGTTAGTCTTTACCAGATGAGGCTAGCGGCGCGTGATGTAGTGGATTTAGCCAGTGACTTGGCAACTGTAATATGGACCATCTGTACACTTTGTCCTTGTCTTGTTTGGCATCTTTTTAGGGTTCCGTAGTAGGAATTCTTATAATTTGGTCATACCATATCCGTTGTCTGTCATAATAATAATATATAAGTTACATTTTTCGTATAGAGCGACCTATGTAATATCTAAATAGGGCGAATTCTGTGATTTTTCGTTTGTAATTAAAGCTACGAATATAACACATATCTATTCTGTGCTAGTTAGTAGCTCTCCGTTTTGTCTATTGGCTTTTCAACTTAATTAGAGCTATATTATATTTCGGTAGCTTTAGTCCTCCTGCGGATCTTTTCGTTCCAGATTTTATCAGACAATGAAACCCTGAGCATAGCGTTTGTAATTATTGTACACTAGCGGCCTGCCCCGGCTTCGCACGAGTTCTAAATAGCCTATGTTACTCAGGGTGAATGTAGCTTTCCAATGGTGAAAGAATTTTTTAAATCGGCACAGTAGTTTTTGAGTTTATTCATTACAAACATACAAATACAAATCTTTCCTCTTTATAATAGTGGTGTAGATATACTCACTAAGGTAAAATTAAACCAAATGTTATACTCAAACTTTTGCAAACAAAACTTTTCCGGACCCTAACAGATAATGTTTTCAAACTGGAGTTCGTATAATAGAACTCCTGAGGCAAAAATCAACAACTTACTTTACATGCCAAAAGACAACTTTTACTTCATATGTTAACACCAGAAACCGAAAGACGCAGCATAGGCCGGCCCCCCACTAGGTGGAACGACGATCTAGTGAAAACCGCGGGGATGCGATGGATGCAGGAGGCGAGCAGCCGCTCAAGGTGGCGCTCTCGGGGGGAGGCCTATGTTCAGCAGTGGACGTCTTCAGGCTGTTGATGATGATGATGATGATGATGATGTGTATCTATAGCGTATTTTATTTAAGCTCATGATACTCCCTGCTGTAACTAGACTTGCCACTAATATGTTGCTTACCCTGTGATAATTCTCTTTGTGTTAAATGCGATAAGTATTCGTTAATATCGCTATATTTTATGGCTCCCAAGACACCGAACGATCTTGCCACGCCTTATCGACTGTGTAATTTAAATAGTCTAACCCTCATTATGAATTCCGCAGGCAGAATGAATTTGGCCTATCGCGGCATCTCGCACGAATTACATTTTTGTTGAAAACGTGCTTGCATGATGTAGGTATTATGGTATTACAACGTCGCACTATTATGTATTCTGTGGAATAGGTACTTCATTTTTAGGGTTCCGTACCCAATGGGTAAAACTGGTACACTATTACTAAGGTGTCTGTCTGTCTGTCGTACCTATTGCTAAGCCTCCAGTGTCTGTTTGTCTCTCCGACCTATAAATGGCTAAGTCTCTTGAACCGTAATAGGTAGCCGGCTATTTTCACAGAATATACGTTATTATAGTGGATTACATAAAAAACAATAATTACAAATAGGAAAAACTAAGGGGAGTACCCAAGGCTCGTTCAGGACCCTAATTCTGTATGACCACTTTACGATTCCTTACTTCGAAACCACGCGAATTCCTTGTCTTATATAAGAAATCTGCAAAAATCTATTCTCTATGAAATGGAAACAAAACCGCGCGAAATGAATTTGGAAATGACGCGATTTGAACTGTCAAAAATCATAATGTTCCACTGAGACACGTTCCGAAACATCAACACGTCAAAAGTTACCACCACATAAATCAATATTTATTCAAATTAAAAATAACATTATGTAAAGTGAAGGTATTTCTAATGCTGTGACACGATTTGAACAAGATACGATAACGACGTGGTTTCGTATCGTGAGGAATCTGAGTTTTCATACAGAATTAGGGCCCAGCACGGGACGGTAGACATATTTGCCGATAATCTGGCTACAGTTATAACGCTGTGTGTGTGTTATCAATTCTTTAATGTTACTTTTCAAATCAAATCAAATCAAATCAAAACGTTTATTCGCTAAAATACATGTATAGTAGATGTTACAGCAAGTTTTGTTCATGTATTTAGTCTGCAAGCAGACGTGCAAATGTTATTTAATAACTAATTACAATTTTATTATTTATAATTTATAAGTAAACATTGGTACAAAATTCTTTATAATCCTTAACACTATAAAAACAGTTGCATTGAAGCCAGTCAGTCAAACCTTTCTTAAACTTGTTACCCTCTAATATCTTTAGGTCATTTGGAATATTATTGTAAATGGTTATGCACATATTATATACATTTCTCTTATACAAGTCTTTTCGAGCAGGAGGTTGATATAATAAGTTAGTAAACTTAGTCCTTTTTTGGCGGGTCATAACTTCACCATGCTTCTTAAAAAACTCAGGGTGTTCTTTCGTTTTGTTTTATTATCATTATTATTTCTATTACTATTTATTTTAAAATGATAATTTTACTTTATTTTTATTTAGGGGTTTTATTAAGTTGATTATTTGCAAATGGCATGTTATATTAATTAAAATGTCTGATTTAAGTTTTTTTTTTATCATGAAGTGTTAGCGTTTTGTCCTAGTCTGTAAGTAGCAATTATTAACATAAATAAATAAGAAACATTTTTTTAACAGCTTTTTAATATTTTCGTATTTCATAAACGATATTATATACAAGCCTCTAAATTTAGTATGACTAAGTATAGTGCATAGTCTGTAGTATAATGTTTCCTGTTTTGTATTTTGTTATAAGAGTAGATATATCTAATAATATCTGGTAGTGGGCTGGAGCACTTGGAGGACTGTCTATAGGCCATCGTGGCTATTATACAGTCCATAAGTGTTCTTTGTAGTAGGTAGTGTAGCTAGTTTAGTTTAGTTTAGCTTAGCTTAGTTTAGTTTAGTTTTTATTATTGTAGTAGTTAGCTTGAGTAATAAAGGCAATTTGCCCGTTAAAAAAAAAAAATAAAAAAAAAAATATCTGGCCATCTATCTATAACCATAAATAATAAAAACTGGCGGGTTAGACGCAAGTCTATTTTTTTTGTTTATAGGTAGGTACTACATTTTGCATACTGAACCCTAGGTGCGCGAGTCTGTCTCACGTTTGGCTGGTTTTTTATATATCAGAGATCCAACAAGAACAGACTTCTGTTTTATTTCTAATCAGAGATAGACTGACTTTCTTTGAATGATATTGTAATGCGCCACCAATACAGTTTTTTCTCTAATTTGTGGTTCGCGCCTGCAATAGCTGATTACGAAACTCAATTACCAAAACGGCAATAAAATTCTTGATTAATTGATTACGAAACAATGAAAAATATTTCTTCTACCGTAACTAGCTACGAAACTCAATTACCAAAAAGGACCAAACCAGCACAGCGCGGGCGTCAGAGGGTTTAAAATATACATTCACTAGGTAATACGGCGCGTGATAATAAGAAACCTGCAAAATATAAGTCTCTTTTTCCTCGCAATTGTGATGAAAAACGTCGTATGACACGCGTGTGCATTGATCATTACACTTGTATCGTAATGTACTATTATTGATGTGAAAGGTTATCAATGTTGTTGCAATGTAAAGTGTTGTGAAGACGATTATCTTGAGCATGGATAAATCATTATTTATATTTACAAAACCTTCACAGAGTTCAATTTTCATTTTCTCTAATCTGTGAAAACCAAGAACAGGTTAGAGAAAAGTGACCTTTTTACTTTTAGTTTTAACGCTTATCATAGTTACTAGGTATAATATTATCTGTGTCATAGATAATAAGGAATATGACACTTATTATAATCGTTATAGTTTTGTAAACCTAACTTATACTTATGTAAGCGATATTAATAGCACATGATTGATTTATGTTTCTGTTATTATGCGGAATGGGTTTTGTAGATGTACCTATCAATTGCATCATCATCTGTCGATAATTGAAATATAATAAAAATATTTTTTTTTTTTAGAATTAGTTCTTGACCTGGATACAAAGTCCTTCAGTCGCAATATTAAAAAGTCTACAAAGCCTGCATTATAATATATTATATTTTACTTAGTCATAGTCACAGTCATAGTCGCAGTCATAGTCCAGTCCAACTCAGGTAGTCATAGTCCAGTCAAAGTCATGCCCCAGTAAAGTGGTGGCAACTTTACTAGAGGCTTCCATGGAGTTTTGGAAGCAACACGAAAAACCACGTTTCACCACATTATATCACTTGCCAACACTCATGCTCGTAATTCAGCGCTTAATGCGTAAAACACCACCAATTTTAAACATTAACACTGGAAAAAACACAAGTTTTGAAAAATAATACAATGCAACGACGTGAACTTTTTCGCGTTCCCGCCAAAAATCCATAATAATATATGATCAGTGTGTGTTGCCAGTGATGACTTATTTTATTTTAATTTTTTAATATTTTTAAATATCTTGTCTGATTATTGACTTTTAAAAGTGCTATTAATAGCCTATTTGCAATAAAATTATTGAGTTTTGACTTATGGAATTAACTATCTATTGTTATTAACCTAGATGTACAAATCTAACTTTTAAGCAAAACTCGGAGTGGCAATGACAGAAATGTCGCGGAGGCTAAATGCAAGCTATTAATCAAAAGCAGGGGCGTGAAAGTGGATAAAAAGATACGCCATCAAACTAGCGTATTTATTATACGCAATAGTATAGTGAATCCATACATTATAATTATACTACGTTTAAAACAATCCAATGCCCCAAGCGGCCGAAGTCGAGTACTCGCTTATAAGCCATTGGACAAAACGCTAGTTGCCTGCTATGTTTTTATTGCATAATGTTTGTTAGAGTTCAATGAACGCATTCTGTATTAATACTACTATAGTTGTCAAAGTCATTGTCATCATGTAAAAACGTCAAAGTCAGATCAGTATCTCGACAAAACATCGTAACACAAGTTGAAGCTGCTTGTAATGGAGGTGCGGTGTCTTTTAAAATAAAGCTACAAATATTTACAGAAAAAAGAAGCTTTTATTATATACCATAGCCCACAAACAGTTATAATATTCCTCAAAAA
The DNA here is from genome assembly GCA_910589525.2 of Ennomos quercinarius. Lineage (NCBI taxonomy): Eukaryota > Metazoa > Arthropoda > Insecta > Lepidoptera > Geometridae > Ennomos > Ennomos quercinarius. The sequence goes on from OU342502.1 coordinate 3,507,204, forward strand.
ATAAACAGTCGTGAAAACAAAAATTAAATATATCAAAAATGACAAAGTTACTAGCGTTTTATAATATAGGGATAAAGAGACAGTCAAACATCAGTGATGTCAGTTCTTGGTCCTTCATAGTGCCTCATTACTAAGCTGTGGTAGCTTAACATAGAATCTCTTTGACATGTGACGTCACAACATGCGTTTTCATAGTAACTGTGGGGAAATTTCACACGATCTTTGTTTCGCGATAAAAGGACAGGTGGTCCCCTCCAGAAACTTTAAAAGCTTATTACACCGTGGTTTATTTACTGATTTTACTTATTTTATCAATTATTGCATTGATTTTTGACCTACTTTATGAAAATAATATTTACTTTTTAATTTTTGATAGCAAGAATTTATTAGAAAAATCGATCCCGTAATGGTACTTTGAATTTTCAGTATAGGAATGAAAAGTTAAAAATCACCCCAACAAGCCAACAAGTACCATGGGAACTGACTACGAACGCTAGTCTGAAGCGTCGCGTCATCCTATGTTGAACCCCGACCAAACAGAGGGGGTGTAATAAGTTTATTTTATTTAATTTCATTTTAAGATTTTCAGAAAAATTACAACTAAGTACAAGTATAGAGAAATAAACATACAAAGAAAGCCAATTACAAGTTTCCATAGATAGGTAATAAAAATAATAATTAAGTGGGTGCACTTAGAAAGACGAACGCACAAACCAAAAAAATCAAACTTAATTATGTAAGTAGGTAGAGAAGATAACTACCAAAAAAAGGTTTAAAGTGTGTATTCGTGTGCCTGTGGCATCGTAGATCCTAAACTGTTAACTAATTTTGATTTTTCCTTTATTAGATTGAAAGGTATTATAACACATTCCAAAGGGCACAATTAGACTATGATTTAAGAAATTGCGGGTTGTTTCTCTAGTACAAAAGTATCATTTAGAAACAAATCAAATATACTATAGATATAGATTTAACTAGGTGGTAGGACTTTTCTGCAAAGTTCGTCTAGGTAGGTACCACCGCTTTGCAGGTTATTCTGCCGCCAAGCAGTAGTGTGCAAGCACTACTGTGTTCCGGTTTGAACGGCATTGTAGCTAGTGAAATTACTGGGCATATGAGACTTTATGATCTGATCACTCAGTCTAGTAATCTGATTACTAGACTGTGTGATGTCTCAGGATGACGTGCGCAGTGCAGTGTCATGCGAAACTTTATTGTTTTAAAATTCCGAGTGACACTGCAACTGTTATGGGCAGCCGTGTCGCTTAACACCAGGTGAACGACTAGCTCGTCACGTCATTCAATCGCATAAAAAAAAAAAAAAGATACAGTCTCTATGAAAATCAAGTTTAGTGTCCCCGCGCCAATGCTTACTTGTACAGATATATACCTCTCCAGCTAATGTAGAACAGTCCACAAGCGGCTGTTTCATTTTAATAATGAACCATAGCACCCTGTAATAGCGTTGTAAAACAATAATATATGAGTTACATCAGTCACACGCGACTGAGAGCAAAAACAAGGCATATCATATGCCTTGTTTAAACGGTGCCGCTTTCGAGGCGGCGATCGTGGATCTACCCTATATTTCATCGCAGTTTAGAAATACCATTTTATATACACGCTTTTTCCATAGCCCACAGCTAAAAACGTATCCGCTAAATTGCCCACGCTGCATCTGACAGTGGGATGACGAAAAAGCCCCGAAGGAGACTCCATTTAACGAAACAGGAATATGATTTATTGTATTTTATGTTTATTTTGAAATGATCGACGTCAGCTATTTGTAAGCGTAGGTAGTTTTAATTTTAAAGAAATATAGAAAGTTTTAATGATTTTACGTGCGACCTACATACCTACAGGTTACCTAAGTAGAACAATTTATTGGCCCTATTAGACGTATGGTGTATGGTAGGGCTCTAGTAGGGAGAATTCTTTGGGCTCTAGATTCTAAAGACTTATTTGCAAAATATTTTCACAAATTTAATATTTAGCGAATTCTTTGACTAGAATCGTTCTGTTACAAAAATAAAAAACTGTTCTATTTATTAATTGAATCCTTATAAAAAAGTGTCAAGTATTGTAATCAGTTATCTGGTTTCCATAGTACAAGCTTTGCTTAGTTCAGGGCTAGATGGCGCTGTGTGAAATGTCCACAAATATTTATTTATTTATAAGTCCGTCATGTAAAACTTATTAGTAGGCAAAGTACGACAGCAAAGGGTATTGGATAAGTATTTTCAGTATGTAATAAAATGAGAAATCGTTTACAACAATGCTTTGGTGAGAAAAACTTTTTCTCATGATAAAAGGCGTTTTAGGTAATATTTACCAACGATGTCCCAATATTTAGCCCTGACAAATATTTGTATCGTATTTCTCGGAGGGTCCTCAGAATATAGAAGTGGAGGTCAGAATACAAATTTCATATTAGCTTTTGAAATCATTGAGCAGAGGGTCAGACAGGCGTCAAAAAACTTAGTTTTTGTACTAAACATAAAAAGCAAGGATCTAAGGTATTGTTAGATTAGTTTTTGTTAATGTTACCTATAGTTTTGGTTTGGTAGTAGTTTAGATTTATAGAATAGTTTAGTTTCTAGGTTTAGTTTAGTATAATTATTACTTTTATGTTTTGTAAATGGTAATGTTTGGAATAAATAAATGTTATTTTAGGTATTTATGTATAGTTTGAAATGAAAATTGTTTTGACAGTTTCTAATAAATAAGGTTATCGAAAAGAGATCACTGTATAGCGATAAGACTTCTCATTTTCATCTTTTGTTTACACATATTTTTTGTAAGTTATATTCTTTTGGTCTGTAATAAAGGATTGTTAGTATAGTTAAGTATTATGAAACTGAAGCTATGTTTAATATTTAAGTATTGTTTATTTTTCGTTGAGCCCTTTGTCGATTAACTCTTCGTTAGCTATCTAGATACTTATAATATTACTATACAATCTGAGTTATAGGTATATAATAATAAGTAATAAAGGCAATTTGCCCGCTAAAAAAAAAAAAAAAAAAAAAACACACAGACAGAATGCGACCTGTGTTTAGAAATGAATTTATAGTATCTTGTTAACTCTCGCAGCGAACGCACGTGCAATTTTGTCAGTGGATTTATTTTTTTGTATGGAAGTTTGAAAAAACGCAGTTTTAAGTAAGACTCTCACAACTTGTGGGCTATTATGTTCCATGTCCCCCCTTTCGGGATAACATACCAATTCAAACTCACTTTGTATTATAATACCTAGTAATATTATAAGTATTTAGATAGCGATTTGGTGTACCTATAACCTAGCCTCCTCAAAGGAATAACTTAATCTAATCGCAACAAAATTGGTTTACTCCGATCACATTATCATCAAGACGTCCACTGCTGAACTTAAGCCTCCCCCATAAAATGATAATAAGCGTCGAAAGTGGCATTTTATTAGGCCTTCAGCATTGGACGTTTTCCGACTGTTCATCATCATCATCATTAACAGCCTGAAGACGTCCACTGCTGAACATAGGCCTCCCCCAGAGCACGCCACCTTGAGCGGCTGCTCACTTCCTGCATCCATCGGCTCCCCGCGGCTTTCACCAGGTCGTCGGTCGGTGGACCGGCTGTTAATGTACATATATTATCGTAAATAATCACGACTTAATATGGCACAGAATTAGCCGGAAACCTAAGCCTATGCCTTTACCATATTTTCCCAAGTAGCAACTTTACGGTACCTTTGCGCTAATTTCATGCGCGGCTACCCAGTAATAAACAGTCTTAACGTCCACACCATAAACTGCCAGTTAACTAGTTTAGTAAAATGTTGTAGGAATTAAGCCACAACCCAAAGACTTCTATGTATACACTAGACAGCACCTCTCTAACTTCCACTATCGACCACTGCAAATAAGCCGGCCAGCGTCTTCTCACTCATACGAAGCTTGGCACTCAAAGTGACTGCACGTGTATTGCAATAAAAATTATGATCCGAAAATGCCATCGTGCGTGCTTAGATATTACAAAAACCAGTCGGGTAAAACAAACGCGACGGAATCATTTTTAAACAATAAGTTTAGAATTTGGAACAAAATACTTACTTACACCTAAATAAAATATTATTTTGTTGATTTATAATAGCGCCAGAGTGCGCGGCGGCAGCCATATTGGCAGAGTAAAGGAACACTGACCGAACAATACAACCTGCAAGCACTAGCGCTGCGTGTTGGGATCGTTGATCAGACGTATTAATCTCGTAAAGCGCTGTAGCGGATTTTAGTTTAAATATACCAAAAACGGCAACTATTTGTGCTTCCCATAGCTTCTCTAGTAATTAGTACATATACCTCTTTGCCACAACTCCGCTCAAGTGCCGCTCAAACAAATTGCTTGGTCAGCAGGGTGGCTAAAAATTAAACGGTGAAAAAGGATTTTCAAAGCGACAAAAACAAAATTCAAAATCTAACGTGTAACTTTTACGTTTCTATACCATCGATAAGTGTTTATATTGAAGGATATTCGGTCTTCTAGTAAAATTGGTGCCTTACCACAGCTCAGCACTGTTGATCTTTATTTCCGTTCACATAGAGTACAAAGTTTAATATCTTTATCATCATCATCATCATCAACAGCCTTAAGACGTCCAATGCTGATCATAGGCCTCCCCCACAGAGCACCACTGAGCGGCTGCTTGCCTCCTGCATCCTTCGGCTCCCCACGGCTATTACCAGGTCGTCGGTCTACCGAGTGGGGGGCCAGACTACGCTGCGTCTTCCGGTTCGTGATCGGCACTCGAGAACCTTTCTTCCCGTTGTCAGTTCTACAAGCCATGCGGCCTGCCCATTGTCATTTCAACGTGCGTATTCTATGAGCTATATCGGTCACTTTAGTTCTCCTGCGGATCTCTTTGATTCGGATCTTATCGCGCAGGGAAACACCGAGCATAGCTCTCTCCATAGCTCGCTGAGCGACTTTGAGCTTTATATAAAATCTAGATACGATTACTTATAACAGAATAAACAGCTCTAAAGTACCAGCTGGTTGAAAATGAACTCTAAAGTACCTCTGGAATTTTACACAGAACCTCAATATATCATGTACCTGGTGCACTAAACGCCTGCCCTCGGAGCTTGGTACCATAATGTAAAAAACATGTGAGCAAAGTGCTGAATGAAATGCTTGCTACTTGAATTTTAGACGCAGTATTTGTCGAGTTTTTTTACTAGGTCTAATAGTATTTTAAACGCCTACTTTTGGACATTAGATCTTAATATAAGTTTCTATTACGCTTTAGAGCTATAATAAAGTTTAAATTATGCGAGCAGAGTTGGATGAAATGTTTGCTACTTGAATTTTAGACGCATCATTCGTCGGTTTTTAGGGTTCCGTACCCAAAGGCTAAAACGGACCCTATTACTAAGGCTACGCTGTCCGTCTGTCCGTCTGGGCATACCTGTATCTCATGAATCGTGACAGTCAGACAGTTGAAATTTTCACAGATGATGTATTTTCTTGTTGCCGGTATAACAACAAATACTAAAAAACAGAATAAAATAAATATTTAAGGGGGTCCCATACAACAAACGTGATTTTTTCTGCTCGTTTTATAGATAATAGTACGGAACCCTTCGTGCGCGAGTCCGACTCGCACTTGGCCGGTTATTTAATGTAGATTGAGCTCTCGATTGACTATAGGTACATCTTGTGCACATGGTAAGTTACGATGCATCTACGGGTGCACACGAGTTCATAAGATTCAAAGTGACATTGAATCTTATGATATTAGAGTATCCGTTTATAACGTCACATAATAAATAACAGTACGAGAGTTTTGGTGGGAACGCGGAAAAGTTCACGTCATTGCATGGTATATTATTTTTCAAAACTTGTGCTTTTTCGAGTGATAATGTTTAAAATTTGTGGCGTTTTACGTATTAAGTGCTGAATTGAGCATGAGTGTGGGCAAGTGATGTAATGCGGTCAAACGTGGTTTTTCGCGTTGCTTCCAAAATTCCATATATAGAAGCTTCTAGTAAAGTTGCCACCTCTTTACCTGGGCATGACTTAGACTGGACTGTGACTAAGACTTGACTCTACGTGAAATATTTTATAAAACGATGAATAATTACAATACTTGACACTGGCTAAATACACTGAGTGTGGAGCTAAAACATAAGAAAAAGAAAATTCTAATAAGTTAATATAGTATATTATATTGGTTTCGGATTTACTTTATTTATTTTATTTCGGGTTTACTCATAAATGTTTTTAAACATATCGCAGACATACGGGGCAATTCACAATAGCCAATACCTTCCATAACATAGGTGTCAAATAGGTGTAAATCGCCCATTATTGGTTCCCGAAATTTATGACCGGTGTCCGAATTCTAAAGCTATAAATGTAGGAAGCACACACGAAATAAATTGCTGTAGAACGAAATAAATTGACTTTATTCTGGTCAGGACAGTGGAGGGTGCTATATCTCTCAATTTAAGTTTGAAATGGGTGTAAAGAGGTAAATAACAACCGTGAAAATGGGTGGAGAACAACGTGTATTTATTTCACCACGTTTTTGGGCGCTAGATGAGTGTAATGCACAAACTTATGTTTGGAAATGTCATCATCACAAGTGAAAGCAGATTTTAAAATCACAGTATTGAAATTTAATTTATGGTTTAAATATACTTACCCAGGCACGGACACGAAGGGGGGGGCGCAGGGGGCGCGCGCTCCCCCCTTGGCGCAGGCAGTCCAGCACCAAGCGCGGTAATTAGCCAATTTACTAGCAAAATATAGGTGCACAAATTGGTATTGTATTGTATTGTATGGTTATGTGTTTCACCACCATAAGTACATATAAGTAAATGGTAGCCAATTTCATATTAGAATTTAGTATATAGATAGGTATATTAAGTCGCAAATGGCAGTAAAAACATAAAGTGAAAATAGACGCTGCACGGCACTCTTAAGTTTCTTTGAAAAACTAACATTTTCATGATTTCTGAGAAAAGATCGAAATGCCTACACCTACTTTGTTTTGAACGTGTATCTATTTACCCCCACATTGCCTCTTTCCAAAGAAAAGAGTACAGTCTATCAATTTTAACAAAGTCCATTCCAGCCCTTTCAATTTAACTCAGGAAAGGTATAAATTCCCTAAAGAAACAGGGATTTAACCTTTCACGCGATGCGGAGATCTCTGATGCCTTACTTGGAGTCTGTAGCGTGACGGTGGAAATGGAAGCTTCCTGTGGCAGCAGAGCATTAATTCGAGATGAACGAAATACATGTGGATATTTTTAGACAGCTTTTCGACCATCAACTTCTTGGTGTCAATTTGGAATGATATGGGGTGATCACGGAACTTTGATTGCAATCCAATGCAAATGCTTCATTTCGAATTTGAATTTCTAATATAGTTGAGGTAAGGTTTCATTTGTAAATCTAGCTTCTGCCTGTTGAAATGATCTCATGTGACCCCATTAATGCTAGTAGAGTGTTGCCGCTTTTTCATGTGAAAAAATAGTGCTGATTTATGTCAGTTTAAATAATAACAATAAATAACAAGTTTCATGAACTCACTTTTTCTTTTGTGTAAGAGATTATTTAAACAAGTTCTTCGCTGTCTGTAAAGCTGACGTTTCTTCATTTAATCTTTTCACTGTCAGTTTAGATGTTAAATTACTATCTAGTCTAGATTATGCCAACCTCGACACAAATACGTGCTATGTGGTTTTCTCCTGAGATTTCTTGTCTGGTCTTGTCTAGAGCAATAAGTCCTAATATAGTCTGACCTGTAGGTATTAAAAGCTAAGACCTACACCAAATGTTTTAATTTGCAGTAACGGTATTGTGTGGGTGTCATAAAACGCTGGTTTTGTTAAACCGTCTATAAGTTATAACAGCGGCTCAGCCACTTCAATACCCGAAGGCGAAAAATGGAGGGTGTTATGAGATTGACTGCTGGGATTTGCGTCCTACAATAGCTAAAAAAAACAAGTTGAAATGGTAATGGGCAGGCTGCATTGCTCGTAGAACTGACAACCGATGGGGAAGAAAAGTTTTGGAGTGGCGACCACGAACCGGAAGACGCCGCGTGGGCCCCCACTAGGTGGGCCGACAATCTGGTGAAAGCTGCGGGGAGTCGATGAATGCAGGAGACGAGCTGCAGCTTCTCAAAGTGGCGCTCTGTAGGGGAGGCCTATGTTCAGCAGTCGACGTCTTCAGGCTGTTGATGATGATAGCTACTAAAGGGTAGACCGGTATGAATACGACTTGTTTCATTAGAAGCCGGGTTGAATCGAGATATACTACAGAGCACATAAATAAGATAGAGTACCTAAATATTTTTTCTCTACTCTGTGAATAATACAGATTTTTTTTCAAGATAAACGGGTCTGGTTATATCAATATCAGCCGGAGACTTCTTTAAAAATTTTTTGCATTCCCTATACTTTTGGATTTGGCCATACACGGCCACTTAAAAGATTCACTTTGTGTACTAAAAATCTTTAAACAATACCACAGAAACACACGTACGTACACACGTACTCACACGTTCTACATAAATACATAGTACAGACAAAACATGAAAAAACATTTAAAAAAACATGTGTGGATATTTCACACAGCGCCATCTAGCCCCAAACTAAGCATAGCTGGTACTATGGGAACCAGATAACTGATAGAATACTTAGATACTTTTTTGTTTGTAAATACATACATAGAATACAATATAACACCCAGACACAGAACAAACATCGATGTTCATCACACAAATGTTTGTCCTGGGTAGGAGTGGAACCCACAACCTAGTTCAGAAGGCAGAGCTACTACCAACTGAGCTAACAGGCCCGTCAAATGAAACAATATCATGAATTGCAAAACCAGGCAACATTGCAAAAAGTCCTAAGCAAATGACTTCATTACACTCGGGATCTACACGACATGCAAAGGAGAAGGTATAGGCAATATCGCAAGACGAGAATCTACTCAATATCCGTCAGTTTCCCCGCCAAATTAGGATTTGTTTATGACGGTGCTCTTTTTTCTTGTCGTTGTTTTATGGGGAAGGATGTTTGAGATTTTTCTTCCCGCTTTTGCTTTTATGGTTTTTACGGTGGGCCAGTAGGTACAGTATATCCGTGGATATACTTCCTAAAATGGAAAATTTTCTTGATTTTTTTTAAAATTGGTTTTTGTTCTCATAAATGTACTGTGCAATGTGCATGTTAAATGAAGACGCGGGGAATGATAGTGTAGGCCTAGTTGAGCTTTTTATTCTTGACTTGTGTGATGTCTCAATTAAAGACTAGTTAATTAGTAGTATTTATTTAGACCACTTTATACCATAACAACGTACAAGACACAATCAGCCACAGAGCATAATAGTATCATAGACTAACTAATTATAGACACAGAGACCGCTGAGACCATAGAGACCGTACCGGACCGTAGAGTATATCGCATTCCTCACAACTTGCAATCATTTTATTTTTAAAACTGCCGCTAAATAATCTTGACAGCCTCTGTGGTGTGGTGGTTGAGCAGGTCGGCCAGACCTGAGGCAGCGGGTTCGATTCCCGCTACAGGACAAGTATTTGTACACAGTAATAAAAGCGTGAATAATTGTTTTTTGGCTGGGTGTTTGTGGGTCCACGTAGTTCCTGGGCCCCTAGGTAGGTATAGGGAATCCTAGTTAGGGCCCAGGACCAATGTATGTGATCGTTGTGCATTAAAAAAAATTTAGGTACATAATCAAAACGTCATCATTAACAGCCTGAAGACGTCCACTGCTAAACATAGGCCTCCCCCAGAGCACGCCACCTTGAGCGGGTGCTCGCCTCCTGCATCCATCGGCTCCCCGCGGCTTTCACCAGGTCGTTGGTCCACCGAGTGGGGGGCCAGCCTACGCTGCGTCTTCCGGTTCATGGTCGCCACTCGAGAACCTTTTTTCCCCATCGGTTGTCAGTTCTACGAGCGATGTGCCCTGCCCATTGCCACTTCAGCTTACTAACTCTAAGAGCTATATCGGTCACTTTAGTTCTCCTGCGGATCTCCTCGTTCCGGAGCTTATCTCGCAGGGAAACACCGAGCATAGCTCGCTCCATAGTTCGCTGCGCGACTTTGATTCAAACGTATTGGAAGTGAATTATATATTATCAAAATTTTGCACTTTCTTTTGTTGTAAATTGCACATAATTTTACTCTTTCCCATATTCCCACATTAGCATTCCGCTTTGAATTTATCTCATTTGTGTCTGAATAAGCTTGCCAGTTTTGTCAATTCAAAAGTTTTAAAAGCTTACATTATAAAGGATAAATTCAAATGCAAATTGAACATTATTGAGTTTATTTTCCAAAAATATTTAAGTATATTTAAATAAGTACATTTGTGAGATTACTATCATTGAATTTTATTTTCGTTTGAAGTTAAAGTATTTTGTCAATCTACATCGTTAGTTTCAAATAAGTAGAATAAATAACTGTTAAACGAAAAGAACAATATTACAAAAAATAAAAACAAAAAAAAAATTTGGTTTTAGCCACAATGAGTTGAGACCGTCATTTGGCATAAGCTAGTACCTACCTTGTCATTAGGGGGGGGGGGGGATTTGCCATAATCACCACGCTTGGCAGGCGGCTTGGTGATCGCAGTAGGTGAAGATTGATTGCCAACCGGACCGGAAGACGCAGCGTAGGCCGGCCCCCCACTCGGTGGACCGACGACCTGGTGAAAGCCGCGGGGAGCCGATGGATGCAGGAGGCGAGCAGCCGCTCAAGGTGGCGTGCTCTGGGGGAGACCTATGTTCAGCAGTGGACGTCTTCAGGCTGTTAATGATGATGATGATGATGATGAGTACCTACCTATAGAGTAAAAACTATAGTACCTACGCTCTTTAAAAAAAAACTATACCTACCTACCCCATAATGCTTTTAACACATATTACGCCATAGGCAATTTGCAAGTTAGATATCGCTTTTAGGCAACTGCGGGAACCGATGGATGCAGGAGGCAAGCAGCCGCTCAAAGTGGTGCTCTGTAGGGGAGGCCTATGTTTAGCAGTGAACGTCTTTAGGCTGTTGATGATGAGAATGGGATTCATTCGTATGAGACTCTGATTCCACTTCCTACTGTGTGTGCTTTAATAGCATTTTTTTTTAATACTGGGTTATTTTACAATAGCAAAAACAAAATATTTTATCATCATCATCAGCCTGAAGATGTCCACTGCTGAACATAGGCCTCCCCCATAAAACACCACTTTGGACAATAAAAAAAATAATAAATATTAATTATCATAGGGAGGATTTGCCATAATTACCACGCTTGGCAGGCGGCTTGTGATCGCAGAGAATTTTAATGTACCAAGGAGAATGCTGCTGCCCATTCCCTGGATACTCCCTTAGCCGGCTCTTACGGCACTCACGGGAAGAGATGGGGTGGTCCTATTCACAAGCCGAACCACACGGTAATAATATTCATCATTAACAGCCTGAAGACGTCCACTGCTGAACATAGGCCTCCCCCAGAGCACGCCACCTTGAGCGGCTGCTCGCCTCCTGCATCCATCGGCTCCCCGCGGCTTTCACCAGGTCGTCGGTCCACCGAGTGGGGGGCCGGCCTACGCTGCGTCTTCCGGTTCGTGGTCGCCACTCGAGAACCTTTCTTCCCCATCGGTTGTCAGTTCTACGAGCGATGTGGCCTGCCCATTGCCACTTCAACTTACTAACTCTAAGAGCTATATCGGTCACTTTAGTTCTTCTGCGGATCTCCTCGTTCCGGAGCTTATCTCGCAGGGAAACACCGAGCATAGCTCGCTCCATAGCTCGCTGCGCGACTTTGAGCTTACTAATGAGGCCAACAGTAAGAGACCATGTCTCAGTTCCATAAGTCATCACTGGCAACACACACTGATTGAAAACTTTCGTTTTCAGGCTCTGCGGTATTTTGGACGAAAAGATAGGACGAAGCTTCCCGAACGCTGCCCAGCCGAGTTGGATTCTTCGCGCCACCTCTTTGTCGAAGTTGGACCTACCTAATTGGACAATCTGTCCTAGGTAGACATACTTGTCGACAACTTCGAGAGTATCGTTCCCAACAATTACCGGTATAGGTGGAACATGAGCATTAGACATGATCTTTGTCTTGTCCATATTCATCTTAAGACCAACCTGCTGGGAGACTCTACTGAGGTCGTTGAGCATGGTGCTAAGGTCCTCGAGCGATTCCGCCATTATGACTATATCATCGGCAAAACGAAGGTTAGTGATGTACTCGCCATTTATGTTGATGCCAGATCTTTTCCACTCCAAGAGCTTGAAAACATCCTCCAATGCGTTTGTGAACAGTTTCGGAGAAATAACGTCTCCCTGTCTCACGCCTCTTTGCAATGGAATTTGTTCCGTACTCTGGTCCTGTAGTCGGACTGACATAGTGGCCTTACTGTACAAACACTTCAAAACTTCGATATACCTATAGTCAATTTGGCATCGCTGCAAGGACTGCAGCACCGCCCAAGTCTCGATTGAATCGAAGGCTTTCTCATAGTCCACAAACGCTAGGCATAACGGCCGATTATACTCTTCGGTCTTCTGTATAATCTGGCGCAGCGGTAATAATATTACACGGCTATAATATATTATATGCAGGTACTATTAAATATGAAAACAAATATTAGGTGTAGGTACCACGGCGATGGGGATGTGGGTAGACATTCAAAGTAATCTTTGAGGGCCGGTCCTGAACAAATGTTGACTATATTCACGGAGAATGTATGTTTTCTGAAGAATTTTATGTAGGTATCATGCTCACCTGGCAGAACCCTACTTACGATAGGGACCTCTTCTAACCCTGAGGTGTCTACATGCATATTATAGTTCCTATTATATACCATAGGTACTTTTAATTATTAAGGACGCGGGCTATAGGTATTCATTGGTGAGACAATAAAGAGCTATCAATACGATATGGAAAATTTACATTTATTTCTAAATCAAAGTATTATCGTTTAATTTCCTTCACAAAAGTGTCATGTTATTTGCAGTGTCAGCGGATTGTAGCAAGTGTCACCGACAGGAGTGTGATTAATGTGCTAATGGATGCTCACTTATGCGATGTTTACACTGTAAAAACAGAGACCTACACAATATACTGTATCTACTCGAAGTTTGAGTACCTACATAAAGTGATAACGTAGGCACCTACACTTTTTGAGTTTCAAACGTTTGAGTTTTCGTTTGAGCTCTATACAATGTTTGTTTTAGTTAACGGTTTTATCACTATTTTCCACGGTGCAAAGGCAACAACTGGCAATAATTTGCTTTCTCTGTCCGAATGAATGTAGCTACATAATTATGGATGTTACAAGACGAATTTTTGAACCAGCCAGCTGTTTTTGATTTGAAGTGTAGGTATTTCCTCCAAAAAACGGGGGAAGTTAGCTACAGCACCATTTATTATTTTGATCATCAATGACGATCAAATATGTATATTTAGCAATTATTTTTTTCATAATATTATGTTTTTTTTTAATTTATTTTTTTATGTAACCGAATGACGTGACGAGCTAGTCGTTCGCCTGGTGTTAAGCGACACGGCCGCCCATAACAGATTGCATTGCCACTCGGAACTCCAAACTAAAGTTTCGAGTAACACTGCGCACTGCGCACGCCATCCTGAGACATCACACAGTCCAAAAAAGTTTTCTAGACTGTGAGATCAGTTCGTAAAGTCTCATTTGCCCAGTAATTTCACTAGCTACAATGCCCTTCAAACCGGAACACAGTAGTGCTTGCACACTACTGCTTGGCGGCAGAATAACTGGCAAAGCGATGGTACCTACCTAGACGAACTTTGCAGAAAAACTGTACCAAAAACTTTCGGTATTACTAAATTATTCTAAACAAGAACTTTGAAGATGAGCAAAATTGATCAAGAGGTTGTCAAGTTAATAATGTTTAATAGGCAAAATCTAATTTCTGTCTGCAGTTTGTCTTTTTTTTATGTAAACGAATGACTGGACGAGTTAATCGTTCACCTGGTGATAAGCGACACGGCCGCCCATAACAGATTGCAGTGTCACTCGGAAATTAAAGTTTCGCGTGACACTGCGCACTGCGCACGTCATCCTGAGACATCCCACAGTCTAAACAAATTTTCTAGACTGTGAGATCAGTTCGTAAAGTCTCATATGCCCAATAATTTCACTAGCTACAGTGCCCTTCAAGCCGACTCGAACGACTAAATAATGTCTCAAATAAATTTAAATAATAAATGTATCATAAATAGTAATAAACCACAGATCTGTGTAAAAAATAATGTCGGTAATGTATCTTATGACATATTGTTTTTTTTTTAAATTAAATACTTGTTTACAACTTATTAGGAAATTCAAATATGTTGAAGTACTTTAGAATATTTTGACTAATCGAAATGAAACCATCGACCACGTCCATTTAGATTTGTGTATTGAATTGACACGTTGACATAAAAAATCATGGATTTTAGACACATTCCGAAATGGAGAAGGTGCAATTTGTAAAGAGGATTACTGGCAGCATAATTACATAGTACAATTTAATCAAAACAAGGACAGTGTACTTAATAAATTAAAGTGTAATTTTAGAATACTTTTCTCGACATATTTTTTACCTTTTAAGTAAGTATGTAAGTAGATTCAAATATATAATTTACATTAATTACAGTTATAAGGGGTTTTTTTTATTAGATTTGGTGTTTTTTGACCTCATCACCTACTGAATAATTAGTTTTGATCACTATAATTACCTGATAATAGATACAAGTGTAATAATTATACTAAGGGCGATTCTATCAAAAGTAAGCCTAATATTGTCCTTACTCTGACAGCTCCTATCTTTCTATGACGTACCCAAATGCATTGCAGTAGGTACGTCATAGAGGGTTAAGTGGGAACTTAGGAGCTGTCAAACTTTGTACGTGTAGACGGGCATAAGTGAAGCGGAACACCAAAAAACACTGAGCGTTTCAACTGAGCGTTCTTTCCATATTATGTAGAAAAGTACTCTGCGGAACGTCCGGTGCAGTACCTTCACAGGTGTGTCGCTAGCTACACGGTTGAAGAGCTTTTATACCGAATACCATAACTAACCATCAACAGCTATCCTGCAATTTTTAATTTTAAGCCTCGATAAAATTTCACTTTATTTAAATTGAATGATCTGTTCTAAGATAAAAAAAATCTATGATTTAAAATTGTACTAGCCACAACTTAAGACGAGTTCGTCCACCACATCAATATATCGTGGTAAAATTCGCCAAGCCTCTCAGGACACATTTATTCTCGGCACTATACCTAATTCAGGAAAACTTTTGGAAGCTTCCCCGTCAGTTTTGTATGCTAGAAATTGCCATCAATCTTACTCTGGCCTCCACCTTACCTATCTTCAAAGCAAACAGTCTATGATTATCATGAATATTGATCTACCCCGTTGCAAACTTGGATGCCTATAACGGTTCTATTCAAGGAATCAAGCTACAACAAAGCATTTTGCGACCTTGTCTCAAATATAACATTCAATATTAGTTTGAGAATTGAAGCAAATTGTAGCTTATAAGTAAATATGGTACAGTCACAAGTATATGCAAGTTAATTTTTTCAAACCAAATATCAACGGTATGAGACGCTGCAAATTTTAAGCAGAGCTCCACGTATTACTGGCGCTCGTACTTTACGAGGGTCTACTTTTTTTATGTAAACGAATGACGTGACGAGCTAGTCGTTCCCTTGGTGTTAAACGTCACGGCCGCCCATTACAGATTGCAGTGTCAAAGTTTCGCGTGACACCGCGCACTGCGCACATCATCCTGAGACATCACACAGTCTAAAAAAGATTTCTAGACTGTGAGATCAGTTCTTAAGTCTCATTTGCCCGGTAATTTTACTAGCTATAATACCCTTCTAACCGGAACACAGTAGTGCTTGCACACTACTGCTTGGCGCCAGAGTAACTGGCAAAGCTGTGGTACCTGCCTAGACGAACTTTGCAGAAAAGTCCTACCACCTAGTGTAATTTGGTATAAGCAATTTTTTCCAATCGATGCGTACGGAAATTATCAATATCAAAATATATATTAGGTGATTTTCCCTAATAAATAACTGTAACGGATCTCAGAACATAAAGATGTGCATACTGACTGCTAATCAATGGTGCTTCTCCAGATACACCATTGCAGCTAGCTAGCTGCCATTGCAGGGCATCGTAGCTAGTGAAATTACTGGGCAAATGAGACTTTATGACCTGATCACTCAGTCTAGTAATCTGATTACTAGACTGGGTGATGTCTCAGGATGACGTGCGCAGTGCAGTGTCACGCGAAACTTTATTGTTTTAAAGTTCCGGGTGACGCTGCAACTGTTATGGGCGGCCGTGTCACTAAACATCAGGTGAACGACTAGCTCGTCACGTCTTTCAATCACATAAAAAAAAATAAGATACGTAGTTGGGTACAAGGTAGCATACCCAAAATGCTGGCAGTATTGCCTTGTTGAATAGCCATCTTAGAATAACATTTTTTAATAAAATTGGGTGAGTTTATCACAGATTAGGCAAATACAGTTCGTTCATAAATAATAGCCCGTCTTGTTCAAACTTAAGAGTTGATTAACAAAACAATGGCGTGCTAAGTGTTCATTGAACAATCACTTAGAAGGATTAACAATATTTCATAACAATATTAAGATCTCATTATTACTCCGAGCGATCTGTCAGAAAAATATGTAGGTTGTAAATTAGTTTGGAACGTTATTGTACGTAGGTATATATATTGTTTTAGAAGTTCGTAACTATTTGACGAGTTCATGATTTAGGGCATTTTCACTCTTGTGCAGTAGTTTTATTACCTATATTAGCTAATCATATTTTTGTAACAGGGTTGCCAGATATTATTTGCTAATTCACCAAAACATGACAGCTATTTGCAGTTCAGTGTTTTTAATAGCGCGTCTAGACTTTATCCGATGCAGTTCTCAGATAACGATTTAAGTTGTCACTTAATAATATTATAGCCAGTTAGCAGTTTTATTGCTCTCAAATTGCATCGTAACCCGCATCACGTTTGCAGAAGTGCCATAAACTTTATTTTATTTGTATGAAATAATTTATCATGACTTTGTAAATCTTCCACAAGGGTACCTATAAGTGGTAAGTCTGTCTGTCCGGTATTGAAAATGTTATATAACTATATTTTAAACTATAATAACGTACTAATGTCTTCTTTTTGCCTCTACTAATAATAACATTGGAAACTCTAAGATATTAAAATAAATAATGAACATGCAAGAGTAGGATACTTATAGGTCAACCGACTAATACAATATTGATATGCCATAAAGAAGCGACATTAAGTACCTACCTATTCAGTCATTATGACATTATTTCCCTGCCATGTAATAACGATTATGGACCTGATGACAAATGAATGATGTTATCAGTTTCATAAACATCTAACGTTTTTTGTTCATTGTTGAAATACTTCTAATAGTACCTGATGTCTGTCAGTTTAATTTAGTACGTATCCAAATAGTAATATAGTACGTTATTTAAGACCTATCCAAAAGTCTGGTCGAAGCAACACGTGACCAAAATGCCGGCCTCTACTTGGGTCAAAAATTGAGTATTGCCATGCAACGTGGCAATGCTGCCAGCATTTTGGCCACTTTGCCCACTGGTAGTGGTTTGTTAGATTAGTTTTGTATTATATTGTTAATTTTATAGTTTTAGTTTGTAGAAGTTTAGATTCATAGAATAGTTTAGTTTGAAGGTTTAGTAGTACGTATTAATTAAAAAAAAACAACTAATTATTAATTATTTCTTTAACCGGTTGAGATCACAAGATCTGAGCGTGTAATCTATGGTGATGATGATAAACCCCCTAAATGATGAGGCATATGTTCAGTAAATAACGCCCATGACGCCCAACGATCACATACATAGATCCTGGACCCTAACTAGGATTCCCTGTATCTAGGAACCCAGGAACTACGAGGACAATGATCACACAACACCCAGACTCAGAACGATTCTTCTCTGTGCATAAAACTTGTTCTGTCGCGGGAATTTAACATGCCACCTCCGGGTTATGAGCCGACCTGCTGAACCATCACGCCGCAGAGGCTGGAGTCGATGTCTTTCGGTAGATGATAATATTTCAATTAAGATTAACTTATTTTCTAATAACAGCTCATGGTTAATAATAGCTTTTATTATCATTTAAAAACCGCTACCTCTTGTTATTACTTTTTATTTGGGTAATCTTTTCTTTTTCTTTTGTCAACCAGCACTATGACTCGTTCTACACTACACAAAAGTTAACTGGAAGAAAATGCTACTTAGCCTTAAGATTGCCTATGTACTTGGTTTAGTCTTGTGCAATAAAGCATTTTCTATCTATCTATCTATGGTTCAATGTTGTCTAGACATATATTCACCAAAAGATCCACCTTTCTAGAAGAATGCCCTAAAGAACTTTTCTACTTATTCAGTAGAATTTTAGATTGTCATGACTCCGAGATAGTTTTATTTTAAATTCATGTAAACTCTTTGAAGAGCGAGTTCTTTGTTACGAGAGAGATTAAAAAGATAAACATCTCTGAAATCTTGAAATTTTACTGAAAATTTTGTATTATCAGTTTAAATTCCTTTCTGTGTAGAATTTAATGTTTCTACTTTACTGTTTCTACTTTGTGTGCCTACATAATGATGAAATGGTTATAAGTAGTTCTTCTTTGAACTCCCACCCGGTGACTCTGTAAAGGTTATGAGAGGCCAATGGTACCTACTATATCAGCCGGAAGACGTCCACTGCTGAACATAAGCCTCCCCTTAAAACGCCATTTTGAACGCTTATCATAGTGGGGGATTTGCCATAATCACCACGCTTGGCAGGCGGCTTGGTCATCGCAGAAGGTTTCAATGTACCGAGGAAAATGCTGCTCATTCCCTGGATAATCCCTTAATACCTTAGCCGGCACTTACGGCACCCACGAGAAGAGATGGGGTGGTCCTATTGGCAAACTGGTTTTTTTTTGAACGGGCTAATGTTGTTGGTCTCTACCGACCTTTACAGCGTCACCGGGATTGACAAACTGGACCACATGGTGTAATTATGTAGTGCCTATATTATCCTGAAAATTAATATTTGTAAAAACTCATATCTTTCCCGCTCTTGACTCAACCTTTTCCCTTACCTACATCAAAATTAATTATGCTGAATTTTTGCATACGTATTGACGAATTTCGGTCGCAGAAATATGCTTGACAATTATGTTCGATATTATCACTAATACCAATGAATGGGCAGCAGCGTTTTCCTCGGTACATTAAAATCTTCTGCGATCACCAAGCCACCTGCTTGTGTTTAGCAGTGGGCATCTTCCGGCTATATTGATGTGATCACTAATACCTGCATAATTTATTTGTTTTGGTAAAATGCAACCCATCGGCTGCCATTGATTTGCATGATAATAGATAAGAACAATAAAAGAACAATAAAAAAGCGTACTAACGTCGTACGAAAAACAGTCGAAAGCTTAATCATTACTTTCACATTATACTTAGTGTAAAATGCGGCCTTTTTGCTAAAAGTTACCTCTTTCAGACAACTTTTAAAAGCACTCATAACCCAAATACGTCAGACAATGTAATTTAACTCAAAGTTTAATATAGAGAGTATTTGGGAACAGATTGGCCGCATACAAATCTAATATTAGTACCAATTCTAGCCGCATCTGTTCCTCAACTGATAGTGCTTAGACTAGAGTCAATTTAACCGAACTCTGATAGATACTTACTATAACGAGACTTTATTATCTGCTCACAATCTAGTAATCTTATTACTAGACTGTGAGCATATTATATTCTTATTATCTTAATCTTATTACTAGACTGTAGAATATGTAGGTTACAACATAAATTATGATTGAATTCAAAGAACTTTCTCTTAAATATGGCTCTCATCAGTAATCTGTCTAAATCCTTGCAAGACGGTTTATCTGTTCCGAAAACTAAACAGAATTCTCAATTTTATTACATTTGTATTATCTCACAATCCTTTTTGTGGCTTAAAGTTGACGAGCCGCAGTCACAGGGGATTTAGAATTGGCTAAATCATTGAAGAAATTTAATTTGTGTTCAGTTTGAAGTGAGTTTTATATAGACTCCTTATTGCTGGTGTTTTTGCGGATTATTCTATGAACACAATACAGATGGTGTCGTATTTACTCTGTATATTACATTGCCTTTATTGAATAGTGGACACATAAATCAAATATAGTATAGATACACAGTCTCTATGAAAATTAAGACTCAAGTGTCTCCAAACCAATGGTTACTTATACGTGCTTACACAGTTATATACCTCTCCAACTAATATAAAATAGTCCACAAGCAGTTATTTCATTTTAACAATGAACCATAGCGCCCTATGACAGCATTGTAACACAATAATATGCGAGTTACATCACTTTTATTAAGCGCGGTCACACGCAACTGAGAGCAAAAACAAGGCATATGCCTTGTTTAAACGGTGCCGTTTTCGCGGTGGTGATCGTGGATCTATCCTATATTTCATCACAGAGTGGGCAGGATGGATTCTGGGAGAACTATTTGTGTAAACCAAACTTATTAGAATTATCTATGTTATGGTTTGAATATGATACTTGTTTATATAGTGTGAAGATCGTTTCCAAGAGAAAATGTAATAATAACCTTAGAGTATACAAAAACATAGCTTGCTTATCTAATAACTAATTTCTGAATAATCTATCTTTCCCATTCTACCATTCTTTTATTCTCCTCAACTGACTAGCAACATAAATTCCATTAAGTATTTGTTTGCTCTTATAATGGATTTGAAAAATAACCAACTTAGTCGTAATAGTTTATCAAATTGGATAATTTTTAGCTCCGTCTGCGACCTTGTTTTTTTTAGTTACCTTTTCTATTTGTCAGTAATAATAATTTTAGCTTTCGCAGAAATTGAATATCGGCATCACCAATTTGTTAAAAAGTAGTTTTATTTAGTTATTTTTATAATATTTCTAAGTTCAGTGTTACTTGAATAGTTAGTATAAAATCTCTATTGGAGAGGCTACAGCAGCACTGAGTCTACGAAACACAAGGTCTGTAGCTCCATAGTGACCCAATAGCCTTATTCAACTTCAAAGCTCATGAGACAAGACAGTACCTACATCGAGTAAAACAATCATCGAACAAAAAACAGTCATACGATCCTCGTAAAGTAAACAAGAAAAAGCTCCCCAAAGTTGTGATACCTTTTAAAACAGCAAAAAGCCCGAGCCCCTGTTTCAATAAAAGACTTACTGGTATATATACATACACTATATAATAATATACGCTGTTTGAAAAGTTTGATTGGTTCGAAAACCACTAACTCTGAGTGTGGTTGGATTCAAGGGTAATGTTTGCACAATGTTTGCACAAACATTACAGCTTAATAAGCCAATGTTTGTGAAACTTTTAAATTGTAATTGTAAAGTTAAATTAATCACCTACTAAGGGTGGGTTTTTTGATCCTTAGTTAATGTAAGTAGGGTAAGGTGGTGTAAGTTTGCGCAGTTTTTAAACTCACTAGTCATAAAAATAAAATGTACAATATAATCACAATTTACTTAATTTATTCTAAATCTGTACTTATCTAGTAACAAATCAGCCAATTATTTATTGAGTAAATATATAATGTCTTTATATAATTAACAAAAAAATCATCTAAATCAGGAACATCTAAAACGGATAGTAAAACTCAGTAGTTCTGTTGGGTTTTTCAGTAATTCTTTCCATCCAACGGTTGACTGGAAGAGATCGCTTTTAGCGATAAGTCCATCGATTTTACTATAGATTAAGCAGTTTATTTCTGTATCTTTTTTTTTCATGCTTGGTGTACAATAAAGAATTTGGTGTTAAGGAATAAGATCAGAATTGAATAAAATCTTTGAACTCATTTGGCCTCTCTGTTTTAAATTGTATTTTAATTTATTTTCGGGAGCACATACCGGTGTTGGAACTCAGCAAAATAGAACTGAAGTTAGCTGCATTCTTCACATTGGTTTCGTGTTATGGTCTATGCTAAATCTTATCGGCCGCGCAAACTTACACCACCTTACAGTAATGGTTAAAAATTCTAACAAATTTTGACCATTGGTTAGAATTTGTTAGCATTTTTAACCATTAGTTACCTTAACTACGGATCAAAAAACCCATCCTTAGTGTAATCAACAATTTTCATTATAATCTGTTGTTAGGTGGTAAAACAACACAACACAACTGACAACACAACACAACTGACAACACAACACAACTGACAACACAACACAACGCAACAAACTATGGAGAACTATTAATGACTATGAACTATGCAAATCATCATCATTATCATTATCATGAACAGCCACTCCTGTATATTTCTAAGGATGTAGAGAAGAAACCATTAAAACACTGAGATGTTAAAAAATATTCTTGACAGTATCTTACCTTCATTGTTTATGGTTTTTTACACGCTTTCCTAATTTTCGATTTATTAACCGTGTTACATTACCTTGCTGTTGCAAATGAAACCATTATCTAAGCATTAACATATATAAATAATCATTAAATAATTATTTTCATTTCCTTTATAAAGCTTCGAGTATCTCGCAAATAAGGGATGTCATCAAATGAACAACTTTTATCTCAACTACTCAGTAAAGAAAGAGATTGCATTTGTCTTGAGTTGAAAGGTTTTCTTTTAAATTAGATATAAACTTTCATTCCTTCATTCTTTCATTTGTCGCTTAATCGAAATTGTTGACTTGTTTGCTTTAAAGATTGCTGTTCTAAGACTACAGCCGGGACCGACGGCTTAATGTGCCCTCCGAAACACGGTTGCACTCAGTTGAAAAATCCTACTTTTTGTATCGGTCACCTATCCATGTAGTAACCGCAGCTATAAAAAGCTAGTAAATAAAATGTCTTGACCAATTTCAATAAAGCTTTGAAAATGACAAATTGTAGGTACGAGAAGAAAAAAAAATTGCTTAGAATTTGTCTGTTTTCAAAGTGTTACTTCTGGAAAATCAGTTCTGAGAGAATAGTAGTGAATTCTATAATTTTGAACATGCATTGTAGTTATAGATTTTTACGTTTTTTAAATAAGATTCACTACCTGCGGCGCCTAAATTTGCATTTATCAAATGCAAATTCATTGCCTTTGCAGGGTATCATTATCACTGCTCAACTCGACCAATATGTCAGTTTTACAATGAGCCAATTTTAATTCTCTCTCTTTGCCTTTTCCCATTTGCTATTGGGGTCGGTTCTCAATCTAACCTGTAGTGGCAAGCTACCAGAAATACACGAGCGAGTTTTGTGGTCCGTCCGACGATGATAAAGGTATATCTATGGAGACCAACATCATTATATTAGCCCGTTCCTAATCAAACACTTTTGTAGAGAAATACCTTGAATTAATTTATGTAGATGACATCCACACACCGCAGGAGAATAAAACGAAATTGAGAAAACTGAAACATAGATTTTTTAATAAACCGTTTTAGATTTGAGCTGTCTGTAAAATGCATATTCACCGCGACTCAAACGAAATTCCTCTGCAGCTGAGATTTCTAAAATATTCAATCTACTCGTGCAAATTCTCAAACGGTTATGATGAGGTACCTCCAAAGCAGAGACGTACCCATAAATAATTAAGATAAGATAAGATAAATTTATCTGCAAAAATAAAAGTTACAATTTTTTTACGTACATACAATGCAAGAATATACATTTCCATCAAGTTAAACTTAACTATGAGCCCCAAACTAAGCACGAGGCGTGTATCTTGGAACCCTGATGTACCTATACAGAATATATAATTATGGAAGAAACAGTAAATAAGAAGAGAATTTTGTGAGTGGCAACAAAAAGGTTAGTAAGTAAAATTTACAAAATTAAAAAGGTATCATATGTACGCTTAAAACGTACTTATGTGGAAACTAATTAATACAAAAATAAAATAATTATTACGTATGACCAAAACATGAAATATAACTGCTATAATATTACAATAGAAGACCACATGAGGTGATCGGAACTAAAGGTAAGCAAATTCCAGACTATATTCAGATTGAGCAGCTGTTGGTAAACTGGTTTGATATTAGATAAATGGCGGGCTGATTAATTACCCGCGGACTTACTACTAACAATCAAGTATTTTTTTATGTAAACGAATGACATGGCGAGCTAGTTGTTTGCCTGATGTTAAGCGTCACGGCTACACATAACAGATTGCAGTATCACTCGGAACTCTAAATTAATAAAGTTTAGCGTGACACTGCACTGCGCACGTCACCCTGAGACATCACACAGTCTAGTCAATGGTACATCAACTTGTCTATTACCATGCGATATTTATGTAGTAGGTACTTGGTATTGCTTGCATTACCACTAAGGGTTGGTTTTTTCAACGATAGTTAATGTAACCAATGGTTAAAAACTCTAACAAATGCTAACCAATGGTCAAAATTTGTTAGAGTTTTTAACTGTTGGTTACCTTAACTATTGGTGAAAACACCCACCCTTAATAGTTCCATAAGAGATTTTTATTGCAAATACTATCTGACTCACGTGTATGTGGCATTCAAAGTCAAAGTCAAGCTAAAGGCGCATTACACCTTAGAATATAGACTAAAAGCATAGAGAGAATTTCATTATCTGTCAAGCGTACCACTTTTTTGGACACTTTAAATGAAGTGGACACTTCGATGTGAATGAGTCTGACAGATTTGTATAGAGAAAAAAGTTGACTCGAGTAAAAAAAAATGATACGGTGACTTTTCGCAAGCGTAGCTAATTACTATATGTGTCTTTCTTTTCTTCGCCACTGACGTAGCGATACGTGTGAGCAGTACAAACATTTTTTTTTTTTAATTTATTTTATGGGCTTTGTCGCTGTGCGACCACATCGCCCAGTAAGAAAATGCAGACCACAAAAAATTACAATATTATTTGATTAAGCCCAAATCTGTTAATTTATATAATAAAAGGGCCTGATACGACATAGGACAACTTAAGGAACTATTACAAAATCCTACCTCTAACATGTTGTTTCTACTAAGCCAAGCTCTTCTGTGGGTTTCATTCCGCACACACTCCATCAAAATATGTAGGACATCCTCGAGTACTCCGCACTCGGTGCAATTAGGAGATGGTGTTTTTTTCATTTAAAATGCGAACTTATAAGTGGGAATGTGTGCAGAACGAAGCCTTAGTGCAGTCACCAACAGTTTGCGATTCATAGTACAGTTGTCAATCCACGGGTATTTGGCGATCAGTGGCTGAATTGTTCTAAACCAAATGCCCTTTTCTCTCGATCTTTCGTCAAAATACTCTTGCCAACATACTCGACATTGTTCTTTTACAATTTTAACATGGTCGGTAAATAAAGGAATGACCTCCAATGGAACTCCGTCTACTGTAGCTTGTTTCGCTAAAAGATCTACAGCATCATTTTCTTTCAATTGGCAATGTAATGGAATCCAGTAAACATATGTCCTTACTTTTAGATTGTAAACTTAAAATTGATTCCAGAATACGGTAGGCGATCGGTGCGCCTCGCGTCATTTGCGAGGTACAGCGAGCCAAATGTTGCAAAGAGCTTTTTGAATCAGTCAAAATAACAAATTTATTATAATTGATGGACTCGATGTAAGATAAAGCCTCTGAAATAGCAATTAATTCAATATGCATTATTGAGATATCTGCATCAATCTTAAGTTTAATATAGTTGCCTTGTAGAGGGTCCAAAAATGCCGCGCCTCCGTCTTTGCCGTCTTTGGATCCGTCCGTAAAAATTTTATAGCAATTTCCGTATTGTTGATTAATGTGATTTGAAGACAAAGCATTTAGACGTTGAAAACTATACAAAACGTTTCGCGCGATCAAGAGTACAAACATAATATCGTTTTAATGATCTCTCTATGCTTTTAGTCTATACTCTAAGCATTACACCATACAATCCGTCACTCCATTCGTTGCCTCAATCTGCTGGATGGGAACCGAAACACGTTTCCACACCATGCGATTTTACTGATTTAGTTGAAAAATCATGTGACAGACTGGTGTATAGAATACGTTACTCCCTTACCAATAAACCCTAGTGTAGCGGAGGAATAATTATTTCATGTTTTGTCTTTGTCTGTTGAATTACAAATGGGCAGAGACAAAACAGGAAAGTAATATTCTACTGCTATGCAGTATTTATTAGTAGAGGAAATAAGATATTATAAATTCACGCGTCACTGATTGCAAACATGATATTTTTAGCACTTGTACAAATCAAAATCCGAATACTAAGTTTAATTTCTTTTAACTTTTTCTCACCGATGTGGTTCCAAATGACAAGAAAGATGAGCTTATTAATAAATTTAAAGTTTTGGCCCCAAACATCAAAATTGTAAATAAACAGTCTCTCCGCCTTCTAGGTGCTCCAATCCTAGAAGATTCATTTCCGGCTTTCATTGAAGAACAAAAAATAAAATTTGAAACATCGTCTGACCGCCTTTTACAAATCCATTCTCATGTTGCATTTCACATTATAAGATTTTGTCTATTCGTTCCAAAACTCACATATGTTCTTCGGTGCTGCCCTTTCTGGAAACATAATGATATTTTGTCAATTTTAGATGTGACAGTACAAAATTTGCTATCCCAAATTCTAAATTGTTCTCTTTCGGATAATTCATGGTCTCAAGCTTCTCTCCCTATTCGGTTTGGAGGCATTGGCATCCGCAAAATTACAAGTGTATCTCTTCCAGCTTTTCTGTCATCTGTTCACAGCATCGGCCGTCTCTTTTTCGATATTGTTAATCCATCTCTAGGCAATGTGCCGGTGATGTGTATGGAAGAAGCCAGAAATGCCTGGAGTATGGCCTGTCCAGGTGATAGTTTCCCTATAAGTCCACATTCACAGAGGCTCTGGGACGAGCCCTTATGCAAAAGAGTCAAACAAAATCTATTACAAGATTGCTCTAATGCTTCGGATCGGGCTCGTCTCCTTGCTACGGCCGAACGCGAGTCAGGCTATTGGTTGCAGGCGATACCTTCTCCCAACATAGGGACACTAATGGATAACAACAGTTTTTCTGTTGCTATAGGTCTGCGTCTGGGCATCTCTAGAACAGAACCTCACCTTTGTCGCTGCGGAGGCGAAGTAGACCGATTAGGCTACCATGGCCTATCATGCCGCCGCAGTGCTGGTCGTCTCTCACGTCATGCCTCCTTGAACGACGTCTTACGTCGGACTCTTGCCACCGTTAACGTGCCGGCTTGCCTAGAGCCGAACGGTATATCACGTGACGATGGCAAGAGGCCCGATGGCTTGACGTTAGTTCCATGGAGTCGTGGACGGCCTTTGGTCTGGGATGCCACATGCGTCGATACTCTGGCAACGTCCTACCTCCAGGGCACTTCAAGAGCGGCTGGTGCAGCGGCGGAAGTGGCGGAAAACCTCAAGCGGACGAAATATGAATCTCTCGGTGAGAGATACATATTTCTTCCGTTTGGGGTAGAAACCATGGGACCGTGGGGTCCATCCGCCCGCGGATTCGTGAAAGAGCTGTCCAGACGCCTAATAGAAACTACAGGTGACCAAAGAGCTGGCTCTTACCTCGGCCAAAGACTAAGTATGGCCATTCAACGAGGTAATGTCGCCAGCTTTTTGGGCACCTTACCCGCAGACAGCGACTTAAACGCGGTTTTTTATTTATAAGTTTAGTTTTAGTTTTAGATAAATACTTAGTTTAGATTTAATTTAGTTTTTGTAATTGTACTTTGTATTTTAATACTTTTAATTCTATTATATTTTTCTACAACCCCTACATAAGTACTAGTGATAATAAAATTGTGTGTGATGGGTTTCATAAAAAAAAAAAAATAAAAAAAAAAAAAATAAAGATGTTAACAATGTCAGATGAAAAATGTCATACAATTAATGTGGGGATTCAATAAAATATTTAATTTCAATAAAATTGTATGAAACTCTATGATAGCCGAAATTACATTAATTTTAGATGTTCTGTATTGTAATGATAATTTAGTTTAATTTCTGTCAAGTTGGGTAGTATAAGAATATTTATTTATTTAATTCTAACTTAAGTAAGTGTTGGGAAGCGGCGCGATCTTTACGGTCTTTTGTTTCTAAGTTGTAATAATTTGTACAGTTATGCATTATAGGCAGATTTAATAGAACAACATATCAATAATGGATTTTCCAAGGACTGCCGAAAACAACGATATTAGAATTGTTGGATTAAAGCAGTTTTGCGAAGGTCTATTGTTCATTGGTTCGTAGTAAAGTTTGTCTTAGCTTATTATGGGAAGCTTTGTAAAGAAAGCGGCAAATCTTTATGTTTTATCTATAGGCTACGCCGAAACAGAACTGTTATTTTAATGGCATTAGGACCGTGAGAATTGTGCAGAGAAAAATACCACGATACACGAGTGGACTAAAGTCTATCGTGGTAATTTCACATGCCCTAAATATTATGTATCTTGTATGTATTTTATTAGGTCTCACAGTATGGTTATAGGTGGCATAGATATAGTACATATTATTGTAATCTAGATTGTTATTTTTATGTGTAATTGTCAATAGCGGGGCCCAGAGCTGCCCTCTGGAGTGCGAGGGTGTAAAGTTGTACGACTTGCCTTATAAGGGCCCGCTTCTGGGCACCTCGAGGTAGTATTGCCAATGTAGTTTTGCGAGTGTAGTCTCTCAGTGCGCGCAAGCGCTGTTGTGTCGTTCCGCCATTGTCTATTATTGTATTAGTGTGGTATTTAGTTGTTGATGTTTAGTTTCGTGTAAATAAAGTGTCGTGTGTTTTTGAACTAAGTATAGATTGTTTTAATAAATAGACGTTTGCTTCGAGTCCAACAACCCGTGCGCCTAAATAGTTAGCTAGCCAGTGCGCGTTAGTTTATAAATTCGTTAACATATTCCTTCGAGCCGGATCTCGAAGTGGACTTAATAAGTGTTAAGACAATGAGTGAGAAAAACGCCGTCATGACGCGAAGCCAAGCTCGCAAGTTGGTGGAAAAGAGTGAACGCCGTGAAGCTGCTCCTGATGCGGACTCCGCACCTGAAGCAGTGGGTGGCCCGCACCCAGTTACACAGGCGACGACGTCGACGTTCCGACCGCCTTCATCAATTGCATCGAGTCAGCGGGGTGCAGATGAGGCAACCGTGGGGCGAACGCGAAGTCGAAGCTCACGCTCAAGTCACGTATCTTTAAGAAGTCGCCGTAGTTTGGGTGCTTTGAGGAAGATCGTTGAGTTTGAAGCTGAGCAAGAGCTGGTGCGTGTGGAACGAGAAGCCATCAATGAAAGATTACGGCTGAAAACGGAGGCTTTGGAAGCTAATCTACAACTATCGAGAAGGCTACAGAGTAAGCGAATTGAAGCGGAGATGTCTAGAATAAGCATCGACGGAGAGAATTCTGATGATGAAGTAGCCACACATGCCACACAGTATACACGCACGGAAAAGTGGGTGGAAACGATGTCACAGCATACACCACAAGCAGATAAATTCGTATTATGTGAGACGAATGCGCTGAGAGATGCGCCGTGTGTATCGAGTGCGCCAGATTGCCGACGTGTGATTAGTGATACGTCCGTAATTCCCGAGCTGAGCACATCACGTGATGTGCCCACGTCAAGCGTACCAGTTGCGGTAGACTCTGCGCGTGTGTATAACGAAGTGTTAGTGTGTCGCGAGCCAAGTGAATCCCGAGACGTGCCGGTGCGGTGCGTGGATGAAAGCCCGCAGACACATGTCGCACTGCATACACACGGGGAGTCAGCTGAGACGGAGCCTTCATCACAACCACCTGGAAATGCATTGGCGGCTACCAGAAGCTCCTACAAGTCTGTCACGTGCCTGCCAACATTAGCTGCTGCAGTGATGTACGAAAAGGAGACAGGACGCCAGAAGGATAAACATAGGCAAACAGAAGCCTTGTCCGAGGTAAGGGACCTAAATATAAGCCATTTGACATTAGAAGAGGCCTTGAAGAACTTATCACGACCTGTTCCGCGGCAAGCGTACGAGCTGCCACCTTTTGACGGAGACCCAGCAGACTGGATCTCGTTCAAAAATATGTATGAAGAAACGTCATTGTTGTATAAGTTTAAGACGCATGAAAATCTAGCTCGCCTAAGAACATCACTGAAAGGAGAGGCAAAAGCGGCGGTTGAAGATCTGTTACGAACAGCGATGGACCCGACGGAAATAATGCACGCTCTTGAAAATGATTTTGGCCACCCTACAGCTATTTTACAGTGTGCCTTGCGCAAGGTACAGGGCTTGCCGAGGATGGCGGAAAGCGGCCGCGAGTTAAGAAAGTTTTCTACAGCGGTACGTAACTGCGTGTCTCTGCTTAAACACATTCGTGCCGAAGGCTACATAAACAATCCGCAACTGTTTAGTGAGCTGCTAGGAAAACTGACACCGGGACAACGAGCTCAATACGGTGATTTTGCAATGCGGCTAGACAACAAACCGGAAGTTGACTTGCGCATCTCACCGTCCTTGGAGATTTTGTCTAAGTTTCTGGAGTACCTGTCACAAGCCGCTTCGTACTATGCGTATTCGAGTGTTGCCGCTACGACTGGACCACCCCCACCAATCGCGACAGTAAACAGACCGTCATTACCGACACTAATACGCAGAGGCAACTCCGCGCGGCTGGTACATCACATAAATGTGCAGAGTGATGTGGCGTCGTCGGGGAATAATAGCAGCGGGTGTGATTTGTGTGACGGCAGAAATCATTTGTTAGAAAAGTGTAAAAAGTTTATAGACTTAAGTGTTCCTGCCCGGTATAGTGCTTTAAGAAAGTATAGACTGTGTTTTAAGTGTTTGAACAAAGGGCATTTTCGTCGTGCATGTACAGCAAAAGTATGTGAAAAGTGCGGGTTTTCACACCACGTTTTGATGCACAAGGACAATAAATTTGTTAGTGATAACGGGACTAAAAGCGTTACGAACATTGGGGACGACCGCGTAAAGGCATTAGTTAAAGTGATACCGGTAACAATAAGGGCAATAAACGGTGAGACAATGAATAGTGATTGTTACGCCTTGCTAGACGACGGTGCTACGGTGTCTTTGTTGGACAGTTCTCTGACCGACAGTGTATCGGGAGGTCAGACACTACCTTTAGTGATACAAAGTGCGCGTGGGCACAAAACGTCAGACCCAAAGTCATGCGTAGTGACTGTGAACATCGAGGGACCGAACGGACGTTGTCATGAGGTGAAGTGTCGCACGTTATGTAACATGAACTTGCCATCTCAGACGGTGCCCGCTGCAGTGATGGAGGGGAACGCCCACCTCCGCGACTTGGGTTCCGAGGAGATGAGGGGGGCCAAGCCGCTCCTGTTGCTGGGCCAGGACAACTGGGAGCTTCTCGTCAGCGAGGAGATCCGGCGTGGAAAGCCCGGTAAGCCAGTTGCTTCATTGACTAAGTTGGGATGGGTGATTCATGGGCCTATGGGGAACGCGTGCGATGGTAGTGAATCGGTGAACTGCGTGGCAATGCCCCTTCCCGATCTGTATATAGGTAAAGCACAGTTCGAACTAGAGGCCATAGGTATCACAGAGGAACCCCGAGAGCACCGCGATGAAGTGCAACAAGCGAAAGCTGTCCTGGGCAACAGTAGTCTGCACACCCTAGACGGATCTAAGTGCGAGGTAAGTTCTTTGGGAAAACAAGACGCCCGGCAAGACTTGAATGGTATCGAGGGAGCAGACACATTGTTCAAAAGTTTGAACAATGTCCACGAGGTGCGTGACGTAAGTGTTCCGCGCCGTTATGGACCATTGCCTGAAAAGGAGTTGCGTGTAGTCGGCAAAACCAGTGAGCTGGTTGACGCAGCTGCAGCATACTTAGCAGGTAAGGATGCAGATCATGCAGACGGGGATGGGGAGGTTGCCATGGCAGTCGGAAAAGCTATGGCAGTTTCTCAAAAGTTAGTTACGACTCCCAAACTTGTAATAGACTGCATGTCAGAGCGAAGCAGCTGGCGCTGGGTTCCACCGACGGAAAACCCTGCTGACAAAGCGACCAGATTTGAATGTCCTAACAATTGTGAAGAATGGTTTTTTGGTCCCTCTTTTCTTCGCAATTCACAGGAGCGGTGGCTAACGTGTGACGTCATCAAGGTGCCCAATGAGCAGCTGGAGCGTGCTATCCGGGAGCAGGCGACGTCTACGCCCGTGGCACCACTGGAGCACACACACCTATCGTCATGGACGCGCAACCTGCATAGGTTGCGCATCATGGTGCGTGTGCTCTTGTTCATTCGCCGGTGCCGTAAGCGCCAATCAAGCCCAGAGCTTCGTGTGGACAACGTGCTGAGAGTTAAAGCTTGCCTGGACCAACCTATGGTGCTTACCCACAACCACCAGCTACTGAGCACAACATCTGGAGGTGTACCTTTGCGCTGCAATACCGCCGACGTTATGTCACGCCGGCGATGGGATAGAGTCGACGCCCTGGCTGGCGCTTCCTGGAGATGGTGGCTGCGTCTGCCTACGTTACAGCGGTGGTACAAGTGTAGAAGTGTGCCTAATGTAAAAGTGGATGCTATAGGTGTGTTAGTGGATGAAACTAGAAACAAGTGGCTAATAGGTATTATTAAAGCCGTGGATCAAGGACCAGACTCTGTAGTGCGTATTAGAAATAGCTACGGTAAACGAGTCCTGCGTAGACTCATGGTAAGGATTGTGGTGCTTCCCACAGATTATAGTTGTGTAATCGGTGGAACCCTTTTACAGGAGGGAAAGATGTTGGGAAGCGGCGCGATCTTTACGGTCTTTTGTTTCTAAGTTGTAATAATTTGTACAGTTATGCATTATAGGCAGATTTAATAGAACAACATATCAATAATGGATTTTCCAAGGACTGCCGAAAACAACGATATTAGAATTGTTGGATTAAAGCAGTTTTGCGAAGGTCTATTGTTCATTGGTTCGTAGTAAAGTTTGTCTTAGCTTATTATGGGAAGCTTTGTAAAGAAAGCGGCAAATCTTTATGTTTTATCTATAGGCTACGCCGAAACAGAACTGTTATTTTAATGGCATTAGGACCGTGAGAATTGTGCAGAGAAAAATACCACGATACACGAGTGGACTAAAGTCTATCGTGGTAATTTCGCATGCCCTAAATATTATGTATCTTGTATGTATTTTATTAGGTCTCACAGTATGGTTATAGGTGGCATAGATATAGTACATATTATTGTAATCTAGATTGTTATTTTTATGTGTAATTGTCAATAGCGGGGCCCAGAGCTGCCCTCTGGAGTGCGAGGGTGTAAAGTTGTACGACTTGCCTTATAAGGGCCCGCTTCTGGGCACCTCGAGGTAGTATTGCCAATGTAGTTTTGCGAGTGTAGTCTCTCAGTGCGCGCAAGCGCTGTTGTATCGTTCCGCCATTGTCTATTATTGTATTAGTGTGGTATTTAGTTGTTGTAGTTTAGTTTCGTGTAAATGAAGTGTCGTGTGTTTTTGAACTAAGTATAGATTGTTTTAATAAATAGACGTTTGCTTCGAGTCCAACAACCCGTGCGCCTAAATAGTTAGCTAGCCAGTGCGCGTTAGTTTATAAATTCGTTAACAGTAAGTGTTACATAATATTATGGAGCCTTAGATCCCGCACTAGGCATGCCTGTGTCGCAGGATCTAGCCTCTTACGTTCCTTATTGAGGTAGGTATTCTGTGCTAGTGAGTTCTAATGAGGTACGAAAGTGTATGTATATATGTGTGTCAGTGAATAGAAGTATTTGTTTTGTTCATGTTTTGTTTTGTGTTTGTGTAGACGACAGGATATGTATTGTGTAAATCCCTACTTTCCTAATACTATGTATATAAGTGAATCATTGGGTGTAAGTTTATTCGTGAGACTTACATGTCCAAACAACTGAACCGATTTTGATGAAGTTTGCTCACGGATTGGTTTTATTACCGGGGACATCATGTAGTATAAACTACTTATCATGTGTTATATTGTATTCTATGTATGTATTTACAAACAAAAAAGTATCTAAGTATCCTATCAGTACAAGCTATGCTTAGTTAGTTTGGGGCTAGATGGCGCTGTATGAAATGTCCACACATATTTATTTATTTTTGTACGTACGGTAGTTGCCTGTGAATTGAATTCAATCATAACCTACTAAGCAAGTTTGTTGGTAGCTATAAATAATATGTAGTAGATTGTAAGTAATGCACTGGCAACTATTTTAATATAGCTTTGGTCACTACTACTTTTGACATTCGATACAAATCCATTCCATGTAACATTGCCTTGCCTTCCAATAAAGGTAACTGAGCTAAATTTGTACACACGTTCGCCGAGTTTTTATTATTCGAAATTTTATAATCTATGTCTATCTTAAACACAATATAATAACAAAACTACAACAATAAAACTAGGTATTCTATAAAACTAAACTAAAACTATAAAATTAACAATATAATACAAAACTAATCTAACAAACGACTACCAGTGGGCAAAGTGCCCGAAATGCTGGCAGCATTGCCACGTTGAATGGCAATGCTCAACCTTATGAATAATTAACTTATTAATCACTTTAACAAGTTTAAATAGCAATGTGCAGGCCACACCGCCCGCAGAACCGACAATCGATGAGGAAGAAAAGCGATCACGAAATGGAACACGTAGCGTAGGCTGGCTCTTACTAGGTAGACCAACGACTTGGTCGAAATCGTAGGGAGATGTTGGATGCAAGAGGCAAGTAGCCGCTCAAAGTGGCGCTATATTGGGAGACCTATTATGTTCAGCAGTGAACGTCATATATTTGAACCTACTATCTTGACAAAACTAATTCCAGTTTGGTTACCGGTCATAACTATAATCCGATTACCGTAAAACCCAAATAAAAGCCCGTTGATGTCCAAATAACCAATATCATCAATAATGCAGGCACAGTGGGCGGCTACGTCAGACGGACAAAACTGTCGAAAACTCTTTTAGTAGGCACAAGGTTATGTAGTTACACATTGTTTAATATATTTAATCTGTGACTTGTATAAGTGATTTTCATATTCATATTCATTTATTCTGTTTCCACATGTGCATATTGATCTTACATTAGACATAAGTCCTAATTATATTATAAGGTAACAACATGGACCCTGGCGGGCACTACAGATTATATTGTGAGGGTAGGATTACTAAAATTAAGTATAGCTTGAGATTTAGATACATACCTACCAACTTCACAATTCAAGTAATCGAAAGGTTTACGTTTTATTTTTGTCGTCAAAAAATTCTTGCAAAGAATAGTAGAATTTCTTAACGAGATATAACTTCAACTGGCCAAAAAAGGCAAAATTTTGTTGTTACTGTACTATTATATACTGTACCTATATGATCTGGTATGATACTTTATTGATAATTATAAAAAATTACAAGTCATTCAATTTTACAAATTACATATTAAATTAAAATAAGAAAGAAATAAGTAACGACGAGACGCGATGACGTGCGCAGTGCGCAGTGTCACGAGAAACTTTAATTTAGATTTCCGAGTGACACGGCAATCTGTAATGGGCGGCCGTGACGCTTGACACCGTGAACGACTGTCTCGTCACGTCATTTTTTACATTAAAAAAAGTAATAAAACCAATGACATAGTTATTGTAAATAAATACTTATTAAAAAGATAAAAATAAATTAATTATACCAGTTTCGGAATTAATTCCTCGACGCTATGTGGCGCCATATCTATAAGAACACTCTTTAATTTATATTTGTAAATCTGAAATACTGAATACTTTTAACACGTATGGAGTCTGTATTTTCTGTATTTTGTGGTTAAGTGAAAATATGGTGTCATTATTATTATTTACATTAGTGGCATTAAGAGAATTAAAGTCATGGATATAGCTTTTAGAATTAGCAAGTTGAAATGGCTGATGGCGTTGAATATATAATATACGTCCATATTACACGGATTGTATTTGTTTGATTAAAAAACAATGTTACAAATTATGGAATGAATATTTTGATCTGCGTTCTAGGGAAAAGGGCATTTGGTATAAAACCGTTCAGCCACAACCCCTCATTATTCCATGGATAGATAATCACGAACTGGCTAGAAAAGATATAGTGGTAATCATGAGGCTCCGTTGTGGACACATCCCATCTAAAAAGTTTGCATTTCTCATGGGAAAGGTCCCGTCACCAAACTGCGACCATTGTGGTGTACCTGAGGACCTGGTGCATGTCTTGATGGAATGTGTCCATAACGCGGCTTTCCGAATAGCTAAGTGCAAACATATTTTAAAAAGCTCCGTTGATTGTAACGTAATTTTATCAAACCCTAATTCAGATGATGTGAAATTATTAATTAAATTGTACAATATCATTTTCTCCTCAGATCAGTCTACTTAGATATATAGATACGTAATCAAATTTTAAAATTATTATGTTAAGCACGATGTTAATTTTCATGTACCAGGGCGACATAATCAAATTGATTAAAGCCCTTTAATAAAGATTAAAAAAAAAAAGTTGAAATGGCGGTCAGCAGGCCTTTTGCTTGTAGAACCTGACTACCGATGGGGAAGAAAGGTTCTCAAGTAGCGACCACGAACCGGAAGACCTAGCGTAGGCCAGCCCCCCACTAGGTGGACCAACGACCTGGTCAGAACCGCGGGGAGCTGTTGGATGCAAGAGGCAAGTAGCCAAAGTAGCGCTCTATGAGGGAGGCATATGTTTAGCAGTGGATGTCTTCAGGCTGTTGATGATGGCGATGACATTAGCGGCAATAGTCAACGATTTCTGAATTAAAAATCAATACCAAAATTAGCCAACCCCTTATGTTGTTTATAAAAGGTGAAGTATAAATTTAGATGGATGGAGTTTAGACGGATGGACGCGGTTTCAAATCCCGTTCGAGATTCAATTTTTTTCTCTAGATATTAATTATGAATGTACATACACCTTTTGTGTAAAATTATTAAATAAATAATCTGTAACAACAACATTTTTCAACTTGTAATTAAACATTTTAGTTTTTTTTTCTATATTAGACAACCGGAACCGGACAGTCAAATTTTACAGTTCAAATAAGCGAAACACTTATAACATTTTGTTTTTAATCAACGTTAGGCTAAAATTTTACCACTGTCTCACCTGATGGTAAGTGACGACGCGGTCGACGATGGAGCATGCTTGCTTGTTTGTATGTCCTATTTGGTAACATTCTCGTGCCGGAATGGAAGCAGTATTCGCAGATACTTGTGTAAATTCTGTAGCGATAGATTTCCAACGGCTTTGTCCTTTAGTTGTCCTTACTTATCCCTTATGCATATAATTCTATCTCGACTCGGGTGGGATAATTCGTTTATGTGGGCTAATCTACTACGTATAATGGATTTACTTATAAACACCGTTGCAAGGTATAAGTAACCCTACTTGTTTTGGCCAATTTAATGACAATAATATTTTTTTTCAACAGGCAATGTGTCTTTATTCTTTAAACTAACTACTACAATACTAAAAACTAGTAAACTAGCTACACTATCTACTACAAAGAACATTTACACTATACTAGCCGCGATGGCCTATAGACAGTCCAAATGCTCCAGCCCACTACCGGCAGGTAGCGTACCCAACATGCTGGCAGCATTGCCACGTTGAATTGCAATGCTGATTCGTTGAGCCAAATAAGTGCCAGCATTTTGGTCACGCGTCGCATCAACCAGGCGCTCTGATAAACTTTGGAAAACGCGATGAGCTCCCGGTCCCCACGGACCGAGGGTCTCAACACCAAACGGCTCAAATATTAACCGCTACACCGCGCCGAATTGAATGATAATAATTGGCTTTAGGGACAGCCGGATAGATGAATCGAGAGTGCAAGGCAAGCACGTTACATCCTAGACCGCATCGTCACTTACCATCAGGTGAGATGGTGGTCAAGCGCAAGCCTATCAATCAAAAAAATAAGTTTTCAATCGTGTTTGTGATTCAAATATTTGATTTATATTAGAATTGATGATGATGATGATATTAAAATTAATCTATAAATGGGTTAGGGTCGTATCGTCTGGGTTGTAAAACGTTTGTGTATGTATCCAAAATGTATTAGTTGCAGAATCACTATGTAGACAAAATGTCTTAATTGTAAAATGACTTATGATGTTTCTAAAATGTCTAGGTAGATAGAATGATTTTACTGCAATAATGACTTGTATAAAAATATTTGATTATTATAATGATGAACGATTCTTGGATTATGTTCAATACTTTTTTGAATACAATTTCATTAAAGTTTTGCGCTAAGTACGTAGGAGCAGCGGCTTCCCAAGTCGTCTACAGTAAAAAAAACCTCTGTATCAAGAGCTACGAGTATGCTACGGTCGCTACGGGAACGCTACGGCAGTGCTACGTCGTAGGCCGGCGTAGCCGCACGTCGCGTGCTCACGGTCGCCTTACGAGATCGAATAACTAACATTAGTTTGCAGTAATTTTAATTACGACGAAAACTATTTTGAAATAAGAACAAGTTTCAATAAAGTCGAAATTCATTTGTTTTCTTTATTAATAAAAGTTTTGTGCGACGTTTGCTGACTTTTCCGAATAAAAGTTTGTAAAGTACATGTCAATGTAAAATAAAAAAATTGTGGACTAAAATGAGTGTTGAGTTATTGAATATTCTCCAAAATAAAACGAAGACTGGAACTGATAAGAGTAAGTAATATTCAAAATAATACGAGTAAAACGAGCCAAAATTAAAAAAAACCGACATTCGTCTACAACTAAAAAAAAGCATCTTCAAACATTTGAACAATTTTTTAAAATCATAGCTATGCATCAAGAAACCTTTTTAACGAAAAAAAAATACAAAATCAATTCACCCGTTTGGGAACTACAATGCCACAGACACACGTCAAGCTAATAATACCCCTATGTTTGGTCGGAGGTTAATTAAAATTCACATAGCACGATAGTGTAACAAGTCTAAAATAATTTATCTTTACTGTATCACAAACATACACGCTATCGGTTTCATACACGCTATAATGTAATACAATATAATGATTAAATTTAATAAAAAATATGGGGGTTGGGGAAGACAGGTTTTTGAGTGGCGACCACGAACCGGAGGATGCAACGTAGGCTGGCCCCCTACTCGGTGGACAACGATCTGGGGGGTTATGGAACTTTCATTGCAATGCAACAGGAAAAATTACATTCCTAATTTGAAATCTCCGAGGTACAAACTACGTAACTCAAACTCAAACTACGTATTGAAACTATCAAATTACATTCCTAATTTGAAATCTCCGAGGTAAAAACTACGTATTGAAACTCAAACTACGTATTGAAACTATCAAATTACATTCCTAATTTGAAATCTCCGAGGTAAAACTACGTATTGAAACTCAAACTACGTATTGAAACTCAAACTACGTTTTGAAACTATCAAATTAAGTTCTGTGAACGCCTAGCTGGTCAAAACCACGGGGATTCGTTGGATGCAAGAGGCAAGCAGCGGCTCAAAGTAGGAATCTATGTGGCCTATGTTCAGCGGTGGACGCCTTCAGGCTGTCTAGCAATAGACTGTAATATAGGCAGATGATGATACATTCAATTAGACCATGCAACGAATCTTTTTTTCACCAAATTATTGACCATGGCAATTATTTAAAGCCATGTCATGGTTCCATAACAAACGGTGTCTATCACAAAATTGATTTCGACCCGGACTTCCACCACAATGTACAAAGCGGACATTTCATCTGTAAGGGCTCTAACACACGGACTGAAAAGTCGCAGACAGGCATCAAGTAGTTGTAGTCTATAATATATTAAAAAAAAAAATTAGGACTCCTTATTAAAACTCCAATAATGTAACCCAAGGTGTAAAAACACTACGTAATTTTTTTTTTAACGGGCAAATTGCCTTTATTACTCAAGCTAACTACTACCTAAAATATTCTTTATATCGCGTGCGCTGCGGGAACTATTACACCCGTGCGAAGCCAAGGCAAGCCGCTAGTTCATTAGATAAAATCACAGAGTATGGGATTGAAACAAAACAATGAAAATTGAAAATTGAAAACTGAGGGTTTTTTAGTCAGTCCTAAATTTAATTATCTTAACTAGGTAGACTTCCATGTATTTCGGTTTAAAATTAATTAAAAACACGTATTTCGCTTCGCGGCTGATCGCATAGCATGACTATACTGAGTTGGTTGACTGCGACCCAACCTTACGTGTGTTACAGCCCTAAATTACTTTAGCCGCGGCTTACAAATTGATGTTTTATTCATACGATCGATACCATAACCCACTACCATTGATTTTATTCTGTAACGTGACGTAAAGGTAAAGCTGTGTGTCAGTATTTTTAAAGTGCTTAGCGTTAGAGAGCTAATACTTACTCAGAATAATAATACCATTATACAAAATAGTTTATAATAAGCCATACCACGCCTTTTCATAGTTGTAGTTAGTTTTATACACAAAAGGGCCTCTTGGTGGTATCTTCGGCCCCACCAATGCCTCCCAAATATCCGGGCTAGACCCGAGAATTTAAATGAATAAATAATAATATAATAATATTTATTCAATATTACATTATGCTCAAATACAATATGAATCTTATATTAGAATAGAAACTATTAGTCACTTACGAATAATTACATAGAAGAAATCGTATATTATATTTATTTATCTACAGTTCTCTTGCCATAACGGCCAAAAAGTTTAACTGCTAAACTGATCTTATGCTAACTCAAAGTAGGTACTTACGCTGAACTATATTTACACTAAACTGTAAATAAAATGGGTAAGTGAGGATAAGAAGATAGATGATTCGAAAGAAATAAAGGGACCTCGCCCCATGCAAGCATGTATGAAGCTGACAAGACTAATTCTTAAATTATAAGAAAGAGGGATAATGATTTTCGGCCTTATTCCGTTTTGTGATAAACATAGGCCTCCCGCAATTGGGGGGCTGCCATAATCACCGTGCTTCTTAGGCCCCCCATACACGTTCAATTTTATTGATCAATCTATGTGATTGATCAATTTTATTGATCGTTTAGGGTTAGTATTGGTCGATGTTTTTCGGTTTACAGTATGGTGAAAACATTGACGGAAGTGGTCTCGTCAATTTTATTGATCAATAAAATTGTACGTGTATGGGGGCCTTAGTGGTCTTGTGTTGTAATAATAATAACATGAGCTAATCAATAATTATGATGCTACAAGGACTGACATTTAATTTGCAAACTTTTTATAATAATTATATAGAAGAACGCATTGAGTAGAAAAATATAATTGTATAAAAACCAGTTATTTATATTTTCAAAAATCGAGTCTGTTAGTAAACAAAGGCAGTTTAAGAAGTTAATTGAATTTATAATATGACAAAGCTTTATAAATACTAAGTGTATTTATATAAGGTTTCTTGTCTTGATATCTGTAAGTAATATATTTATTTGGTAATTTGTGGTCAACAATGTTGGTAGCACATCTGTTTAGATGTTTTAGTAATACTTTAAAGTAAAACAATGTAAGTGAAACTGTTCATTGATCCTTTAAAAAAAAAGTTTCCAAAGTACCTCAATCAGATTGCATGCTAGCTCCTACCATTTAACTATCCAGCGAACTTATTTCACAAAGGTACGATGGACTGTCAAATTATAATTTATGGAAACAGTTGAAAGGTTGACCCTTTAAAGTTAATATGTTGTTGTCCTTTTGTTATGTGTGTCTACCAAATTACAGAATTGATTTTTTTACTTATTTTATTATTAGATAGATATACATAGTTTGGTCAAGGTCTTTTCTTCTTTTTTTTTCTTTCTTCTTAAAACATTCTCATCGTCATCATCATCATCGTCTGAAGACGTCCACTGCTGAACATAGGCCTCCCCCAGAGTGCTAAAACATTCTAGTACAAACTAATCTATATACCCTAATCTAAAGATCGTAACATTATAAAATTGGAAAAGTACTAATTACCCACTCTTCTCGTTGTCCCCATTGAGGTGCGAAACTTCTTGTGTCTTTCAAGGGCGGTGGGTATGTACCATAAAATACTGTACCTGGTGAGGATTTCTGGATTTCTTCCAGTTAAGCCCAGCAACCATGCTACGAGACACCAGTGGGTATATCTTGTATCTGGACAAAAAGCTTGCAAATTGATCTATCAGTTTATTAGTTGGATTTTGGTGTCAACTCAGTTGTGCAAAACCTAAATTGAACTTAATTTGACAGTTCTAAAACTATTGCGGTCCTTGTTAGTTCCACCAATACGGGAGAGGCAACATTTAATAGATGCCAAATTCAATTTAATTTAGGATTTGAACAAATAAATCGACACCGGTCTTCCCATAAGTCATTCTCCGTACAAAACTTTGATCCTATGGTTTTACTAATTTGAACACAATGACACTACAAAAATAGGTGCATACTTGCGTAAATGGCATTGCTACTCTAGTACAGTGCAGCGAAAAGTTTTACTCTATTCCAATTCTTTCAAAAAACGTGGAAGTTCAAAAAAATGCTTTTGGTTACGATTATCCTCGAAAACTTGTAAAGTCAATATAAAGTTGAACAAAGGGTCGGCACTAAATCATTACACTTCTTATAACTACGTTATGAGAACTCGCTCAATTTGCGACGTAGACTTCATTTTCTTTTCATTACACTTTGTTTGCAAAACGCAGATTGATGAAAACGGGTTTTAGCTAAGTAAATCTTAATTTGATATTTCATTTATTTATTTATCGTTAATGTATATTATATTATGTATTGAATTTAATGTAAGTATCTAAAAACTGACTACTTACTTAAAATATTTTTTATTTATACTATCTTTAGTATAAATAGTGTAAATATGTACATACTATGGCTAAAAAAAAGAAAATAAGTGGGTAATAAAACGTTATAAATAAAAAACAGAATTTAAGTCACTTTCTGCGAGGAGCGTGCCCAAAAAACTGGCGGTATTCCTTCGTTGTATGGCCAGGTGAATTCGTTGGCAGAGGTATGTGCCAGCCCCTTGGTCACGCGTCAGCTCAACCAAATGTTATATGTTCTTTATTATGAAATTACGACTCCCAAGAAATATACAACAAATATTTTTAATGTGATTTAATTGGTTTCGCTTAAATAACAATAGCCTTCTCCGATAACACGCGGAACCCAATCAAGATATTTCGTATTTCGACGTAGCTCGAATTATCTTAATTTGTAATTCATTGTACCCTATACCCCCTTACATTTAAGGTACTCTTTGCCGCAGTAACACTGTAGTGCGAACGCGTGAAGCTGCGGAAAACAAGTTCTTTCTTATTAAAGGAAACATTCTCTTCCTCCTAGAATGTTATTTTCTCGTTGATACAAAGGCTTATTTGATTTTCCTTGTAAGGGTGCCAGGTGGTCCCATGTGTTCCATACTGTATTTATATAGGTCCCGTATTACAATGGAGTGTAGGTAGTCGTATATTAACTTTTCGGTTTTCGCAGCTACGGAAAATATATGAAAATACGTCTCACTTTCAGGGGGTGATTACGTAACTTTGATAATAGCAATGTGACAGGCGAAATATCATGTTACAGATCACACACATATCAATAGGCGGAAGACGTCCACTGCTAATCATCGGCCTGCCTTATAAAACGCCACTTTGGACGTTTTTCATAGAGGGGTTTGCACAATCACAACGCTTGGCAGGCGGCTTGGTGATCGCAGAAGATTTTAATGTACTCTTACGGTCCTCACGGGAAGTTTTTTTAGGTTGAAATCAAATTTAATGATTGTAGTAGTTAGCTTGAGTAATAAAGGCAATTTGCCCGTTAAAAAAAAATTTAATGATCGCTTAGCGTGTAAACCGTGTAAGCCGTGTGTGTGTTTGAATGGCCTGTTAGCTCAATTGGCAGTAGCTCTGCCTTATGAACTAGGCTGTGGGTTCGATTCCCATCCGAGACAAACATTTGTATGATGAACATAGATGTTTTCTGTGTCTGATTGTATTTATGTCGACGGCGATACAACTGCAGCAGTTCCTCGTAGGAAGTTAAATTTCATCATCATCATCAACAGCCTGAAGACGTCCACTGCTGAACATAGGCCTCCCCCAGAGCACGCCACCTTGAGCGGCTGCTCGCCTCCTGCATCCATCGGCTCCCCGCGGCTTTCACCAGGTCGTCGGTCCACCGAGTGGGGGGCCGGCCTACGCTGCGTCTTCCGGTTCGTGGTCGCCACTCGAGAACCTTTCTTCCCCATCGGTTGTCAGTTCTACGAGCGATGTGGCCTGCCCATTGCCACTTCAACTTACTAACTCTAAGAGCTATATCGGTCACTTTAGTTCTCCTGCGGATCTCCTCGTTCCGGAGCTTATCTCGCAGGGAAACACCGAGCATAGCTCGCTCCATAGCTCGCTGCGCGACTTTG
This sequence comes from Ennomos quercinarius, assembly GCA_910589525.2. NCBI lineage: Eukaryota > Metazoa > Arthropoda > Insecta > Lepidoptera > Geometridae > Ennomos > Ennomos quercinarius. The sequence goes on from OU342502.1 coordinate 3,551,733, forward strand.
AGCTTACTAATGAGGCCAACAGTAAGAGACCATGTCTCAGTTCCATAAGTCATCACTGGCAACACACACTGATTGAAAACTTTCGTTTTCAGGCTCTGCGGTATAGGTGGAACATGAGCATTAGACATGATCTTTGTCTTGTCCATATTCATCTTAAGACCAACCTGCTGGGAGACTCTACTGAGGTCGTTGAGCATGGTGCTAAGGTCCTCGAGCGATTCCGCCATTATGACTATATCATCGGCAAAACGAAGGTTAGTGATGTACTCGCCATTTATGTTGATGCCAGATCTTTTCCACTCCAAGAGCTTGAAAACATCCTCCAATGCGTTTGTGAACAGTTTCGGAGAAATAACGTCTCCCTGTCTCACGCCTCTTTGCAATGGAATTTGTTCCGTACTCTGGTCCTGTAGTCGGACTGACATAGTGGCCTTACTGTACAAACACTTCAAAACTTCGATATACCTATAGTCAATTTGGCATCGCTGCAAGGACTGCAGCACCGCCCAAGTCTCGATTGAATCGAAGGCTTTCTCATAGTCCACAAACGCTAGGCATAACGGCCGATTATACTCTTCGGTCTTCTGTATAATCTGGCGCAGCGTATGGATGTGGTCTATGGTGCTAAAGCCTTTTCGGAAACCGGCTTGTTCGGGAGGCTGGAATTCATCAAACCTGCGTGCGAGACGATTCGTAATGACTCTCGAAAACAGCTTATACACATGACTCAAGAGCGAGATGGGCCTATAGTTCTTCAATAAGGTGTTATCGCCTTTTTTGAAGAAGAGCACCACCACGCTCTTGTGCCATGCCTCTGGCGTTATACCTTCAAGGATGACAGAATTAAATAACTTCTGGAGGACTAAAAGTACCGGTCTACCACCCGCTCTCAGAAGTTCGGTCGTAATTCCATCTTCACCTGGTGCCTTGTTGTTTTTAAGCTGTTTGAGGGCCATTCTAATCTCGTACAGGCTGACGTCCGGGATATCTTCGGTATAGTGTCGGACTAACTTGGCTCTGATGTCCTGAGCTGTGTTAGTAGCGGGCTTACGTGTCGAGGTGTATAAGTTAAATTTACTATTGAAAAAACCCATTAGACTTACCGGTAAGTTCATTGGATTTTTTTCCCCGCTACATTAATTGGTAAAGCTACTGAGGAAAAAAGTCTATTTTCAAATAAATGCAAATACGAAAAGCAAAAAAAAAGTGAGATCTGAAATTTTGATGCAGTGTTATCTTTTTTCAGATGAATTGTAAAAGCGCAAAATATTTAGACCATTAGATATGTACATTTGAACTTAACGTAGAGAATACGTAATAAATAGTCTACGTACTCAAAGTACATAGATATCATGGCTCATGCCGTAGTTTAAATACTTATAGGGCAAAAATGCAGACAAGTTTTTCACCTTACCAGAAAATTGTGCTTATTTATTAAGCTTCGTTCATAGGCACCATTTTCACGAGCTAGGCTTTCGGCTGATGGTCACGCTATGCCGTTAAATTCAATACTAACTGTATGACGTCAAGGTTCTACAGTTGTGGCGGTGACGATCTAAATTTAGCTGCCAATATAAAAGATTGAACAAGAACAAACAAATCTGAAATCTTTCAATTACTTGCTAGGTGATGAAACTCCCGAAAATTGAAAGTGTATTCCCTGAATTTTTGGTTTCATTATTTTCCTCATAAACTGATTAAAAAAACGAAATAGGAGAAGCGCGTTCAAAGAAAAATTAAACTAAATGCACGTTATCACGTATTAGTACACGCCCCCTTCCCCCCTGTTTTGTGATTTTTCCGAAACCCTCCCCCTCCCCCTTCCTTGAACCTCACGTGATGCATGGACGATCCTTTTATGTCGATGCATCGAGGTTGCATCTAGTGTCATTTGTTTTTCAATGGTCGCTGGCTTGGATGATGGTCGCCTGTTTATAAATATCTAGCTGCATACTGGCCGTAAATAAAGATTTGCTTCAGGACTGTTATAGCACATAAAGTATCATAGTATAGAAACCTGTATAACGTATAGTACGTATTATTATTTCTATTAATGCAATATAACATAAAGCTAACGAATTGAAACGCAAACAAGATTATGTGTTTTTTTTTTTTTTGAGAATGAATGACGTGACGAGCTGGTCGTTCACCTGATGTTAAGTGACACGGCCGCCCATAACAGTTGCAGTGTCACTCGGAACTTTAAAAAAATAAAGTTTCGCGTGACACTGCACTGCGCACGTCATCCTGAGACATCACACAGTCAAGTAATTAGATTACTAGACTGTGTGATCAGATCATAAAGTCTCATTTGCCCAGTAATTTCACTAGCTACAATGCCCTTCAAACCGGAACACAGTAGTGCTTGCACACTACTGCTTGGCGGCAGAATAACTGGCAAAGCGGTGGTACCTACCTAGACGAACTTTGCAGAAAAGTCCTACCACCTAGTAAAACCTACCTATTTGCAATAAATTATTCGGCTTTGACGTTGAAACCCATATTCTCTACAATAATTTACAGAGTGAAATTTTGTCCATCTGTTTGGTTTGTATTTTTTTTAGATTTGGGTAACTTATTAACCTGGATTTATTATATCCGTTAGTAAACGGGCAGGAGAACTAAAGTGACCGATATAGCTCTTAGAATTAGCAAGTTGAAATGGCAATGGGCAGGTCACATCACTCGTAGAACTGATGGGGAAGAAAGGTTCTCAAGTGGCGACCATGAACCGGAAGACACAGCGTAGGCCGGCCCCCCGCTCTGTGGGGGAGGCCTATGTTCAGCAGTGGACGTCTTCAGGCTGATGAGTTTTGAACAGTCTAATTGCGAGTAAAGCCGTAGGGTGCTTATAGTCCATTATTAAGAAAAAGTATTGTCAAAAGCACATGATGTAATCACCGTGAAAAAATGTACTGACGAATCTAAAGGTCCTTGCCGAAAGCTACAAAACCGACTATTCGATTTTCAATAAAAATAAAGCCTCAAAGGGTTTCCCTTCCCTCACAATCAAGGAAACCCCAGCTAATAGCGTGTTGCGTATAAAAATAGTTTCATCTGGTTGTGAATTGTTACGTAATCTGTGGTTACGGGAACGACTTTTATTACAACATACCGTTCTTACGTGCTCGGAAGTCCTCCTTGGAAGTGCTACTAAGAAAGTAAAATAAATTACTTTTTTTTGTATTGTAGATTAAATGAAGTTTCATTAAGGCTAACTTATTCTTTGTAGATAGAAATGCCTTTGGTATCGTGTAATTTTAATTAAGCCAGTACTATAACGTAAGTGAATTGACGAAACTAATGTCCGTCTCCACTAAAGCTTGATACCTCTTAAGTTCGCACTTACATCTCTAGGACGTACCCAAATGCATTGAAGTAGTTACGTCATAGAGGATTAAGTGCGAAATGCACTATCAAACTTCACTGCGGCACCGGCGGCAGTCAAACATTACTGTTGGAAAGTCTAGTTTGATGATAATCACTATTTATATTATGAAAGTGAAATGTCTGTCTGTTTCTTTATTTTCTTGTTTTTTGTTAGTGATGGCTTTTATGCCAATACGGTTTAACTTATTTGGACCAAATTTTGCACACAAATTACTTACACTATACATACATCTCATCATACTTTACTGTACTTTTAATCTCGGAAAATTGTATTAAGTATAATACAGTTGAAAGATAAAACTTCAACCTATCTTTTTGTCCAAAATACCGCAGAGCATGTAAACAAAAGTTTTCAATCAGTGTGTGTTGCCAGTGATGACTTATGGAACTGAGACATGGTTTCTTACTGTTGGCCTCATTAGTAAGCTCAAAGTCAAATGTCAATTGTTTTTTCTCACAGTGAAATTTTGTCCATTTGTTTGGTTTTAATGTTTTTTTAGATTTGGGTAACTTATTAACCTGGAAAATTTATTATTTCTGTCAGTAAACGGGCAGGAGAACTATAGTGACCGATATAGCTCTTAGAATTATTAACAAGTTGAAATGGCAATGGGCAGGCCACATCGCTCGTAGAACTGACAACTGATGGGGAAAAATGGTTCTCAAGTGGCGACCACGAACCGGAAGACACAGTGTAGGCCGGCCCCCCACTTGGTGGACCGACGATCTGGTGAAAGCCGCGGAAAGCCAATGTATGCAGGAGGCGAGCAGCCGCTCAAAGTGGTACTCTTTGGGGTAGGCCTATGTCCAGCAGTGGACGTCTCCAGGCTGTTCATTATGATGATAATGATGAAAAGATAAAAAGTAAATAACGAGCCATTGGTAGGCAGCTCGTGCGGCACTCAAACCGACAACCCCTAGTTCAAAACCCACTCAGCCCCTACTACTGACTTCAAATGTTATGCGCCACCCGGCCCTGGTGTTATAATTTATTGGCTGGCGACTGTCGGCTTCTCAAGAATTCTTAAAAGCAATGACTGGAAACCACCGACTGTTGTATGACGACAATCTTAACAACTCGTTTAGTTAACGAGCCTTCTCAAGCACGAGTTTCCTTAGTCTTAATAACTTCTTTGACCTTTGAATTTCTTTGCGACACCTTAACGACAGAAGTTCTTTCGCATTATACCACAAAATCGCAGGATATGGAAAAATATGTCAAGCATCCACCCAATAAACGAGCTTGCGCAGGATGGTGAGAAATGTCGGAGAATTAGTCAGGGTGGTCGAGCCGCAAACATGGGTAGCATTGAGCTGTAGAAAATAGAAATATTTACTAGAGACTTGTAGATTTTACTAGGTGGTAGGACTTTTCTGGAAAGTTCGTCCAGGTAGGTACCACCGCTTTGCCAGTTACTCTGCCGCCAGGCAATAGTGTGCAAGCACTACTGTGTTCCAGTTTGAAGGGGATTGTGAAATTACTGGGCAAATGAGACTTTATGAACTGATATCACAGTATAGATTTTTTTAGACTGTGTGATGTCTCAGGATGACGTGCGCAGTGTGCAGTGTCACGCGAAATTTTAATTTAGACACTGCAATGAAATTCCGAGTGACACTGCAATCTGTTATAGGCGGCCGTGACTACACTAGGCGAACGACTAGCTCGACACGTCATTTGTTAACATAAAAAAAGAAAAATAAAAGGTTATAATATGTTCTCTCGAGAAAGCGTTTGACAAATGAACGATCATGCGGATCACGTCATAAACATTTTACTTCGTTTTCATTGGTGGACCTTTCTCAAGAGAAGAAGAGGCAAACTGGTATTTCTACAGCTACCCGTGAAGAAGCGTGTCAAACATGGAACTACAACCTGAGCTCCCGCTTCCTGTAGAGTTAATTTCGTAGTTCCACAGATTTAATACCTCCTAGCCACAGATTAGAGAAAAGCAATTGACTTACCCATAGAGTAGGTAGAATTATTTTACCCAACAAAATTACATTTGCGGTTATTATCATTTAAGCTGTTCGAAAATGACTACCATGTGGTCTAGCAAAGATACTTTCCATTAGCGTTAACGCCAAACGATAACTCAAAATGTATGGGAATGACATTAGCTATGACATTATTACCTGCGGAAAAGTTTTCCGCAGGTAACGTCATTCCCATACATTTGGAGTTATCGATTGGCGTTAACGCTAATGGAAAGGTATCTTTGCTAGACCCCCTGATACTTCCACATAAGAATAAAAATTCATAATTTTTAGATTATCTTTTAATTGTGCATTTAATATATCTACTGAAATAGCTTTCTTTGTACATTATGTAACCTATTCACGAAATAAGTAAAACCTAAGACTTATGTTGAGCAATAAAAACTGGAAGCAACTGACGTTATTTTATGTAAGGGTACGTGATGAATGCTATAGAACTTTCAGGGAAATTTTGGCAACTAATGAATGTTTGTATCTCTATGGCTTTTCAAGTTAATAATAATCGCTCTAAGCGATAAGACCGCCTATTGTACTAGTCAAAGTTAATTAAGTTTTTTCTATTTGTAAATTTTTGTTATTTTACGGTGTACAATAAAGAGTTGATCTATCTATCTATCTATCTAATGTGTGGTCGATGCGACGCGTAACTAAAATGCTGGCACTAATTTGGCTCAGCGAATCAGCATTGCAAACGAGGCAATGCTGCCAGCTTTTTGGGTAGTGGGCTGGAGCATTTGGACTGTCTACAGGCCATCGCGGCTAGTATACAGTCCAAATGCTCTTTAGCAGATAGTGTAGATAGTTTATAGTTTAAAGAATAAAAGCACATTGCCCGTTAAAAAATGTGCGGTATTTGCATAAAACAATAACCTAACATATATAATATCATGTCCAAGAATCACAAAGTTCACGGACGGTATTTCAACCATTCATCCACCGACCCGCACTTGCCAGCCCAGCGTGGTAGATTATGGCTCTCCCTGCAAGAGAAGGCCCGTGTTCCAGCAGTGGAACGTATCAGCTGATGATATTCTAAAATTATTATAATGTCAATTTAAATGAAATTGTAACAAACATAAAATGATGTTTATTGAGAGTTCGAATAAAACCGCAAAAGACTTAGCAGATAAAATAAAGCACCCGACTTTTTAATTTTTTTTCGTAAGTACCATATTTCGTTTCTCGTGTTTTTTTTTTTGAACGGGCTAATGCTGTTGGTCTCTACCGACCTTTACAGCGTCACCGGGCGGGAGGGCAGGCGCTTAAGGCGCCCAACCGTCAAAAGTGGGAGGCAACTAGCACAAGGGCACCCCTGGGGTGCGAGCCTCGGCTTGGGCCGTTGCCGGGATAAGAGGATCGAGAAGGCTACGTCCACTGGAAGAGTGGACCCTATGGAAAGTTTCTTTTCTCGTGTCGTCACTTATCTAAGTAGGTACTGCAGCAAATCCAATAGAACGTTTATGAACTTGGCTATAAGCGCTATATAGCCACTCTATCACGAGGTCATTCAAATGTTGGTATCGCTATCGAGCACCTAATTTATACATTGAAATCCAACTCAAGGCAAATATACAAATATTCTGTCATACTCCACAGCGTAAAAATATGAATAAAGTGTTAATAATTCCTTTGGAAACTTAATAAAGCTAAAGACTAAAGTGTCAGCGACGATAGTAAGTTATGTGACCATTGAGTGAGGTCAATATCTTTACCCGAGCTCATTCAAAGTTAGGTTGACTTCTGACTCCATTATACTATGACACTCAATCCCTTCTCGCAAATATCATTAAAATTTTACTAGGTGGTAGGACTTTTCTGCAAAGTTCGTCTAGGTAGGTACCACCGCTTTGTCAGTTATTCTGCCGCCAAGCAGTAGTGTGCAAGCACTACTGTGTTCCGGTTTGAAGGGCATTGTAGCTAGTGAAATTACTGGGCAAATGAGACTTTATGATCTGATCACTCAGTCTAGTAACCTGATTACTAGACTGTGTGATGTCTCAGGATGACGTGCGCAGTGCAGTGCCACGCGAAACTTTATTGTTTTAAAGTTCCGAGTGACACTGCAACTGTTATGGGCGGCCGTGTTGCTTAACATCAGGTGAACGACTTGCTCGTCACGTCATTCAATCACATAAAAAAAAAAAAAAAAAAAAAAATGTCTCCTGAGTTGTCCATTAGCTTATTTGAACTTTGTTGAACGTCTAGATTATTGATGGCTAAAGGAAATTAGTGTTAGAATACAAATATGATTCAATAGATGTTTTTATGTTGATTTTGAGCAATGCAGGCGGTGTAAAAATTACTATTTCAGCGTATCGTATATATGATATTGTCCCCAATTCAATATGTTGGCCCAGGTATTTCATCATCATCATCATCATCAGCCTGAAGACGTCCACTGTTGAACATAGGTCTCTTTGGGCGGCTGCTTACTTCCTGCATCCATCAGCTGACCAGATCGTCTGTCCGCCTAGTGGGCGACCAGCCTATGCTTCGTCTTCCGGTTCGTGGTCGCCACTCGAGAACCTTCCCCATAGGTTGTCGGTTTTTCGAGCGATGTGGCCTGCCCGCTGCCACTTCAGCTTGCTAATTCTAAGAGCTACACCAGTGACTTTAGTTCCCCTGCGGATCTCCTCATTATGGATTATCATTATTGGGGATTATATCATCATCGAAATATTTTTTCTAGTTATTTTGATTTAAAAACCAAACTACTAAACCAATTTTAATGAAATTTATGTGAGACCAGTCTGAACGTAAGTCCTTTCAAATAATAATTCCCAACTCTTTTTTTTTGAAGTCGGTTAAAAATCATAATTACCATAACATCTTACCTTCTAGATAAAGTTAGTATATAATTATTACAATTTAGTCATTTGTGCTGAAACCGTACCACACGTGCAGTGATCATTCATCACGTAACAGTAACCAGAGATAGCTTCCCATGAACCATCGCTCGCAACACTAATTTAAATCAATCTATTTGTCAGTATCTCGAACATTTCGACGCTAAACGCGCGTCTGCGCCTGCGTCGATTTGTTATTTGCTTTGTTTGTGACTACTTTTGGATCAGGTGCATTCATTGTCTTGTTCTTTAATTGTTCATTTGTGTTTTTCTTTCATTTCGTATCGCTTGAGAGTTTAAGACGCGAGATATTTGTGTTCTATCTATAGAAGCAGTGATGTGGCCAACGATTATTGTGACCAGTATTGTAAGTAAGTACTTTGCAAATTTATTGTATTTTAATTGTTGTTTAAATGTGCGCCTAATGTCATAACATCTTAAAATTCATTTCAACATAATTTTTATTAATTTGCTTGTCTAATTATGTACCAATTGTATGAAAAAATTTGGAGGAAATTGGAATGATCCTTTGTTTGACTGTTCGGGGAAAAATGCAATCGGTTTTAAACAAACAACATTTTTTAATCCAGTTTAAATGCTATTTTAAAGTTTCATGACTTTCACCCCCATGAGATGAAAGTCTTGAAACTTTAAATATAGCATTTTAACTGGATTGGGAACTGTTTATGACGTGATGAGCTAGTCGTTTGCCTGACGTTAAGCGACACGGCCGCACATAACATCTCCAATGTCACTCGGAACTCTACAATGTAAAGTTTCACGTGACACTGCACTGCGCACGTCATCCTGAGACACTAGCACAGTCTAGCAATAAGACTGTGAGATCGGGTAATAAAGTCTCATTTGCCCAGTAATTTGATTAGCCACATTGCCCCTCAAACCGCAACACCTTAGTGCTGCGGTCTACTTACCACCTTATTTCATTTCAATTTGAAAATATTTTAAATGCAGATTCTTTATTTCCTTTTGTTTTTTTTTTATTTATTTATATTGGAGTTTTATGTAGTTACAAAATCCTACTAATATTATAAATGGGAAATTTTGTGTGTGTGTTTGTTACCTTATATCTCCGTAACTACTGAACCGATTTCGATGAAATTTAGAATGTAGGTAGCTTTTACGCTGGATTAACACATAGGGTACTTTTTATCCGCGGGTAACACCGCGGGGCGCAACTAGTACCAATAAACTTACAGTAAATTATATAATTACGGTCATTATTTTTATGTAGTTGTAAATAATGTCATTATAATTCCCCACTCGTGCTGCAGCATCCATTACCGGAATGAGATGCTCGATAGCTCGCTTTTTTGTTTGAACTGGCAATATTAGCGCTCGCCGAGGCTGGTTAGCTTTACCTACTGACAGGTAATTAATGTACGTAATAGGTGGTCTGAACGAGCTTTTTAATTTTGAAACCTGAGCCATGAATTTATTTTATGAGTTTAGTGCTTAATAATTATTAGTTTGATATTTTAGATTTTATATCTTCAAGAAAAATCTATAAATTAAAATATATTCAGATTTTGTTTTTTTCTCCTTTTTTTATCAGTTGAGTTTGTAAAACACAAACTCAACTGATAAAAAAGAAGAAAAAAACAAAATCTGGATATATATAAATTTATAGATTTTTCTTCGTCAGTATGGAATTTCACCTCTAGATCTACTAGAGGGGCCTATGGTCTGGTTGAAACCTCGGGGAGCCGATGGATGCAGGAAACAAGCAGCCGCTCAAAGTAGCGCCCTGTGGGGGACGCCTATGTTCAGCAGTGGACGTCTTCAGGCTGTTAATGATGATGGAATTTCCTATAGTGAGAGTTATAAAAGGTGAGTCATAAATAACGTGGGCAGTGTAGGGTTTATTTACATCATTCTTTGACATACACATGCAATGGTTTTCCACAGAATAAATAAAAGTATACAAGAACGACTTTTTTTCTTTCATCTTATTGTACCTATATTTCGTGCAAATAAACAATTTTCATTTTTATTTCATATTTTCAAGACTTTAGACAGAACTAGCCTAAACTGCAAAACTTGGCAAAGTACCAAATTATTCGGAAACGTAAATGTAATTATGGAAAATCAGAGATACTTAATCAGTTGTACAACGTACTTTAACACAGGTTCATTATCATAATGAACCTTTGGTATCCAACGAAAAGAATTTTTATTTTCAAAAATATTCACTTTCAGTACATAAGGTAGGTTTTTTTTTTTTTTTTTGGGTCCAGACATAGTGTATTTAGCCAGTGTCAAGTATTGTAATTATTCATCGAGTTATGGAATATTTCACGTGTAAAGTCAAGTCTTCAAGTCTTAGTCACAGTCCAGTCTTATTCAGGTAATCATAGTCCAGTCTAAGTCATACCCTAGTAAAGTGGTAGCGACTTTACTAGAAGCTTCTATGGTATTTTGGAAGCAACACGAAAAACCACGTTTCACTACATTATATCACTTGCCCACACTCATGCTCGTAATTCAGCACTTAATGCGTAAAACACCACCAATTTTAACCATTAACACTGGAAAAAGCACAAGTTTAGAAAAATAATACAATGAAACGACGTGAACTTTTTCGAGTTCCCGCCAAAACCGTAGGTATACTTATATTTTGACAACTACGTAGTCGTCGAGATGTGCTTACTAAATAATAAGCACCCACTATATAGACGACCTTTTTAAATATGGCATTTTAAAGATGATGACGTCAATTAGCGCTCCTATAAAACAGAAACTTATGGAGCACCATAATTTGACATTCTTTAAATATTACGTAGTTTGTTGTCAACTCCTGAGACTCCTTCTAATACACCTTTAATAGTACGCATTGAAGCCATTCAAAACAAAACCTAAGCTCGAATTCGCTAGTTTTCAAGTTTTGAGTTTAGTTCAGCAAGCAGACATTAAATAAAAGTAATGTGTCACTTACATATTATAAGACACATTCATCTTCTATACCTACGTTGTGCCGTTTCAAACCCTTAGAATGTAGTGCCCAGATTTTCTTCTGAAATGTGTCATCCTAGTTTTTAATCCCAGCTAGCAGAATTTCTTTCTATGTATGGCATGAGATAAGTAAACTTATTTTGTAACTAAGACTACCTACTAAAGTACTCTACGCACGATTCAATTAGTAACGCGATTTGTTGACTCAACTGCTGGATGGGAGCCGCAACAAGCCTCCTCACGATACAATTCACTGGATGGTCGAGCACAATATGCATCCGAATTTTGCAATTTGACCGATTGAGTCAACAAATTGCAAGTCAGATTCATGCGTAGAGTACTTACTAGTCTAATAGAAAGATCAAGAAAAGATGTTTAAAAGGAAATCAGAAATGCGGTTGAGGGGCGCCCCCTTAAGAGGTAAAGACGATCTTTATGTACCAAATCGATGATATTTGACAAAAGCGCATATGTCAGCGGAATTCTTTTTTTTTCTTTTTTTTTTTTTAATATGACAGACATCAATAATACTACTAAGTTTAAGACAACACTAAAGCAGTGGCTAATAAAAAAAGCATTTTATAACCTAAAAGATAAATCTGCTGACATTATATGAATTGATTGAATTTTGACATCTACCTAATATAGTGTTATGAATGTAATGTTATGTATTTAACAGTTTCCATTATTTGTTTTTACATTTAATTTTGAATGCCCGATGTGGGTAAACTGACCTCACGACATATGCAATGTAGACCTAGCATTACATTTACTGTGTCAGTTACTCAATAAATGATTCTGATTCTGATTCTGATTCTGATCATACACCCACTAGTAACTATACTCTTTTAAAAGTTTTTTGATTGCATCCTCCACGTTAACGCGTTTACAAATTGTTGTACCTACTTATAGTTTACCTATATTTTCGATCTGTAAGGCTGTCAACATTAAAATAGCTGGATACTCTATATTTGTCATTTTGTCATTATTTCGAATATATTTAATGATGAATGAAGGTCATTACCACCATAAACTAACAGTTTACGGTTAAGTAAATTGCTTTAAAATTAAGGGTTTAGCTAGGTATAGCTACCAAATTGTTTAGTTTGTAATAGTCTATTTTCCGTTGTCGTTTTGTTAAACAGTATTTCTTACGTTGGAACTATTATCTAATAGCAGCGTTTTACCTGAAATAAAACGCATATTAAAATACTTACCTTACTGGAACCTTATATTAAGAATAGCATTTCCGTTTCCGTCGATTTCCTGCCAGTTTTTCCGTACTTTTATACCTCGTTTCCTGTAAAGTGGCGCCACCTGGCGGATGCGCAGCATTTTAGTTTACTTGGAAAAGTGCAGCGCCATATTGGATCATTGGCTCAATTTTCACCAGGCAGAAGTTAAGTGAAAGGTTCCAGTAAGGTAAGTATTTTAATATGCGTTTTATTTCAGGTAAAACGCTGCTATTAAATAACTGTACCGTTACTGGAACCTTATATTGAGACGTGTTTGTTATCGCCTGGTGACGCCACTTTTAAAATAATTAAGTATTTAGATCCTTATTAAAATAACGCCAATGTGATGTGATGTGGCTTTTATGTGAAACACAGTAGATAAGTGTGGTTTTCTATTATGAACATTCAAATATAATTATATATTACGTAACAAGAAGTGCAGTGAATAATATTCACACTAAGGCAATTTAGATTGTCAATTCAGCATTATGAATTGTGTTACAGATTGTAAATCATCGTATATGTTATTACCACTTCATGCCGGTAGACCTGATGAAATGTATTTAGCTGCTTGCTAATTGCCCTGCGCCAAAACTTGATTGAGAGAGACTTTGTCTAAATATTTTAATACTGCTGATACTTTGAAGATGTGGTTTGATGCCAGCCTCTTCAAACATAGTTTTATCTCGGCCAGATACTGCTGTGCGCGAGGTGGTTTTGCAATACCTTCCTCTGATGAAATAAAACCTGACGTTTTATATTTGGTGCTTTCTATCCAGAATCAAGCATTAAGATTTTTACCTGTTTACATGGCTATCTAAAACAAAAATATAAATATTATATATTCGACAGACTTCAACCTTACACAATGATTAAAATCTTCTCTCAACAATGCTTTGTCTGATATTTTCAGAACAAAGTAGTAATTGCAGTATGATGCGATGCCTGAAATCAATTGCTTTTGTCTAATAGGTACAACCATATAAATCAGCTGGCATTCCATCATCATAGTACCTCAAGGCTTTTGGATAAGCCTAAAAAAGAGCGTGAGAGCCTACTGACTGGATCTTTCGAGATACAATGCAAGGTGAAAACGATATGCCTGCGACAGAATAAAAAATATATCTAGCGTAATTACGGTTAAGGAATCTACGGTTCTGTCACCTTGGGCCACCCCGTATTTTCAAATTTCGTGAGCTGAATGCTCCAACTGTTCATGATTCATAAGTCGTTCAAGATCAACCATGCTTCAAGTGCTCGGGCATTGAGATTTCCAAGTTTTCACATCTTTGTGGGCTTAAACATCACAAACACGCCATTTGGCCGATGTTGGTGAGTCAGGTCAGGACTCGAAAAATGGTCATGGAAGCGCCCATGTGAGTAGATAGTTCGTTTTAACACTGATAAAGATAGCGATACTAACGTATTATATACTCACAGACCAGGTAGTGGATACTACGTATACTGATATGGGATGCAAAAATAGGGATTATCGGTTCTCACATTTCGTGTCAGAAAGTTTAACACAAGACGGGCTGTTCCGAACTCCCAACCATAGATATAACCATATAACCATACAATACTAGGGCGCACTATACTTACCAGTACCTAGTCCGAATTAAACAAACCCGTTGTTTTGAATTTCATTATTTCTACACTGGCCAGTATTATTAGCAGGTGCCACTCTGGAGGATGGCGATGCAGCGATAGATGATCGGCATGACTTGCATTCAGCATGAATGGACGTATCATGACATGAGTGTATTTGATGCTGATCTAATACTTGCAAAAGTTTATTTAGCATCTCTATAGTTCCATACCTGGCAGTTTTGTTGTCGCTTGTCGCATTTATTGGAGACTGAACTGGCTCGAATTTACTGGGCCGGGGCAAGGCAATGATATCTTACCTGTAGGTATGTTGTACGCCCACCAAAACTACACGAAGAGTTCAGGCTATTTTGCCCTGCCGTGGCGTCATCACTACCAGTCTTGCACTCCGAGTGTCCGGCAACACATCGCCACCAATTTGATAAAAATATGCTGATAAACGTCGTAACGAAAATTGTATTCTTGTCTCTTTCTAACAACAGTGGCGTATATACTCTCCATACTCCACAAACTTCATAATAAACATACGTAGGTATGTATAGGCTTCTAGTTAGTTTTTAAAGCAGTGTGGTTCGACTGTAACGTCTCTATATTTCCAACTCACTGGGGCAAGGGCGTTGCTCGCTTGCAGTTCATAGACCACTCAAATCGTTAAGAATATCTTTCGGTAGTTTTAAAGGTTCCTCAACGTTTATTTACGGTTAAACAAAACACGAGGTACCTACCACAACAGGCAATATTTATTTTTCTAAGTACCCGACTATTTATTACTATTTATTTATACTAATATTTCTTTGCTGACAAAGATCAGCGCAAAATTTTTACTATTCTGACGAACCGCAGTGTTCATGTATTAATTTCAGAAAATATATATATAGTCGAGAGAAATAGCAAAACTACTATGTCCCATTTTTCTTGCAATAATTGAGCTACCCAATTGTAAGAATCAAAGTTTTTTTTTTTTTTTTTTGGTGCTGTGCTCATACACAATGGCAAGAAGGTCACCTCTTACAGTTCACAAGGTGCAAAAGGCCTGTCTGTATAAAACTGTATATTTTCAAAGGGATGCTCAACATAAACTTACTTTCACACCCAGTCCTGATTTGGTTGCAAGAAGTATGGAATACAATTCATGTATATCAGGTGAAATGGTGCGGCCATTATATTAACGCTTTAAGGTTGTAAATAGCGGACGGACTGATCTATCCAACTTTGATATTTGAAAAAGAGAGGAGAGGCAACTAAAGAAGGTTATCTGCTACTTTTGGAATGCCCTCTATTTTTATAGATTTTATGAACAATTACAGACAGTTGTTCTGAGTAAATAAATTTATGTATGGATTAAATGCATATGTACGTGTATCAAAGAATTGTATTTGATGCTCTTTAATTTTAACTTCTAAATTATTCCTGCTAGGTGATCACGAAACTTCTATTACAATAATAATAATAATAATAATAATAATAATCATTTATTGACGAAAAAACAAGTAGACTAAAATTACAATTTTTACATTTAAGAGTTACATTTTATATTGTTAGCTATAGGTAAAATATAGGTATTATTTTAGGTATAGACATAAAAATTGCGTACGGACTAATGGCATCTGAACTAGTATTGAAACTGTGTTTCAGATGTCATTGCCCTCCGTATTTAATGAGTCCTTTGTAGTACATAAGGAATTTTGCAAATAAGTAGTTTTTAAAAAAATTAAGTTTCCAACAATATGTAAAGTAAATAATTTTTTTTTTATTAATCGCATGCAACAAAAATAAAATAAAAATAAAAGGGGGTTGAGGGAGTGTAAATGTATGTCAGTGGGGTGTATTCGTGTATGTTGGGATGTGTGTGAAGGTGAGTGAGTGTATGCTGTGTAGGGTGAGAAGTGTAAGAGTATGTATTGTGTTATGTATGTTTGTACTTTAAATGACATATTTTATTAGTTCTTCTGTATCGTTATAAGATAAAGTTTTAAGCCATTCGCTACTGATCATTTTAACTGTGGAATAAGGATGAGGATATATGTGTAATATTCTATTGACTTTATTATAGAGTCGATTTGCAAGAACTGCATAATGTCTGTTTGCCAAGGTTGTACGGTGAGAAAGGGAAGGACAGACTCGTGATCTTCTACGTGGGTTCGTATCAAGGTCTGGATCGTATGTAAGATTTCTATGCTTTCGAAGGAGCGTGTGTAAAATGTAAAGCTGCCTTACTGTTAATACTTCAGTCTCTTTGTACAAAGAAGCTGTAGGAAATCTCATCGGTTTTTTAAACATTTAAGTATTGCTCTCTGCGCACGTTCTAACTGCAATAGAGTACTTGTGCAAGCACCTCCCCAGGCTGTGTCACAATAGGCTAAAATAGACTGAGCCAGTGAATAATATACAACCTTGAGAGTTTCAGGGCTAGCAGAGGATCTGATCTTTTTAAATATGTAGATAAGCCGCCTGGCTCGAGAAGTTAAGTTACGTATATGGACCTTCCAGCTTAAAGTACTATCGATTTGTACTCCCAAATATCGAACTACATCCGCTTTTGAAAGTGGGGAACAATTACAGGTATTACTACGTTGAATTATTGCACAGTGGTGGGCGATAATAGAGTAGTTAGTTGGTTGAGATGCTACAGCTGGAGAGAAGGTTAAGTACTTAGTTTTACTAATATTTAGAGTGAGAAGATTATTTGACAACCAGTTCATCACAGCACTCAAGGCGTATTCTGCATTCTGCTTGGCTTCACACCATGTCTTTCCTCGAACTATGAGGGCTGTATCATCTGTGTACGTGAAGATGTCGCATTGGGGAAGTTTGAATTGACAGAGATCATTCACATACAGCAGGAATAAGATAGGACCCAAAATGCTTCCCTGGGGGACGCCATAACACAGGGATTTGTCATCACTGGAGTACCCATCAATCTTAACACACTGCGATCTATCATTTAGGTAGTCCCGGAAAATATCTAAAGCAAGACCACGCACACCTATCCTTTCCATCTTCAAGAGCAGCTTAGAAGTAGAGACAGTGTCAAACGCTTTCGAAAGATCAAGGAAGATGCCAATAGCTTTATATCTATTATCAATTTGGCGTACTACGGTATTGGTGAGATCAGTTACAGCATCCTCTGCGGAGACGCCCTTGCGGAAACCATACTGATTTTTTGAAAGTATGCTATGTTTATCTAAGAATTTACAAAGTCTAGTATTCAACAGTTTCTCGAGGATTTTAGATAGTGAGCTAAGGATAGAAATCGGTCTATAGTTGTTAACACTGTCCCTACTGCCGCCCTTGAAGACGGGAAGAACGAGTGCTTTCTTTAATGATTTAGGAAACACGCCTGTTGTCAGGCACAAATTAAAAATATAAGTCAAAGGTGGAACCAGGACCTCACGGGCATCGATGAGCAAGCTTGATGGAATATCGTCCCAACCAACCGCACAATCTCTACGTAAACCCCTTACGATGTTATCCACCTCAGCACAGTCTGTGTTAAAAATAGCCATTGTTTGGTAGCTGGTAATATTACCTTTAATAAAATCCTGGGTTTGATCACCAATACTGCTTGAAGCAATTTTGTTGGCCAACTCAGATCCTATACCCACAAAATAATCATTAACTTTATTTATAGAACTATCGGGGTCTATAGATGAGTGAAGGAGTGGAGAGGCCGATGATGGACTTTGCTGAATATTTGCAATTTTTTTTATTGTTTTCCAGGTGGCTTTTGGATTACCCCTGGCCTTTTCAAACTCATTCTTCTCATATTCCCGTTTTAATCGTTTTAGTAAGTTATTGCAAAAATTTCTATAACGTAAATACGTAGCCTTATTTATTGAATTTTTCGGGTCCGCTTTTAATTTTGTGTGCAATTTATCTCTATTTCTGATGCATTTCAGGAGACCAGGCGTAATCCAAGGTTTTATAGTTCTTTTCCTACTAGATACTCTGAAAACAACTCTGTTAGTCAAGATTATTGATGACATAATTTCTATCAGGGCATCCATGGCCACGTTTGCATCTGTAAGTTGCAAAAGGTGGCTGCAGTCTGTGTTTCTAAGTTTTAAAATTACCGCTGAATAGTCAACACGAGTTCGCGTCATATTTCGCGTTTTACATAATGAATTACTATTTAAGGCGTTGCATAATAAAATAGGAGCATGATCAGTTATTGAGCAATCCAAAACAACAGTTGTTGCTTCACTATGTGTACGAAGGATCACGTGATCTATACAGTTTGAATTACGTGTCGGGTACAGATGGGCAGGTAGCATGCCATGAGAAGCAGTCATGTTTAAGTATTCATTGGAATTCCTGTCATCACTATGGGGTGAAATGTTTATATTTATGTCCCCTATTATAGTAACACACTGATAAACTGATAAAGAATTTAAAATAGTATTTAAACTATCCAAGAAACGGTCCGCATTACCCACCGAAGGAGATCGATAAACTGCTACTATGGCTATCTTATTTGTATAGGTAAATAATAAACAGCTGGCGTCATGCATCGCTGGCTCCGTTACCGTGCATACAATACTCGACCTTACATAAATTACGACTCCATCATTTTGATTCTTATATCCCGACCTGAAGCTGATATAGCCGGCCAGTGTGGGTGTGAGTGTAGACTTACTTAACCAACATTCCGTGAGAATAAGTAAATCACACTCAAAGTTCAGCCTCGTTAGTAATACTTTAGCCTCATCAAAATTACGTTCTATGCTACGTATGTTTAGGTGAAGAGTTTTAAGTGAGTTATCTGAATTATATTCTTTTATAATTAATTTACACTGTTCTGGTATGCATTGAAACGACTTTGAGACGCTTATAGATTCCAATTCAGTATTAATATTATCGGACTTATCCATAATTGAATGTAGTGAGGTAGAAAGACAACTCTAAGATACTTTTCCCTGTTAAGGAAAAACAGCCGTTGTAAAATTGGCAACTAAAATAAGTTTTATAAATTATCATATTATCATAATAACAATAACTTAGAGCCAAAAGAGTTTTGCAGTATCTAATATTCAGTTGCGTCTGGTTACATAATATCGATAGTATACACTTTTTTTGTTTAATAGGGTAGGCGGGGTAGTTTGTAGTGGTCGTAGTAGTAGTACGCGGTGTTTGAGTGAAGTTTGTGTTGTAAGCATAAGGGCATAGTGTTGTGACCTCAACCTAACATTAAAACCTTTTCTATTCGCTCTGTTTCTCGAGTCTTGTCATTGCTGACTTGTCTGTCAATATATAATATTTACTTCAACTATGTGGTTTATTTTATTGGCGACGAAGTGAAAATTATTTAATTACAATGAATGATGAACAATTTGCACATTTCTTGCGTGCTCAACAGGCACAGCAGGAACAAATAACACAAATTTTAAAACTTTTGGTACAAACAGTACATAAAGGTCCTGACACACAGACAAGGAGTGTGACGAGCACCCCTTCTACATCCACCAACAAAATTATGATCATCAAAAACTTCAATATGGAGAAATTTGACCCAGAAAATTGCAGAATTGAAGATTTCATTGATTTCTTTGCAAATAAATGCCGAATTCTCAGTGTGACCGATCAAAATTTACAGAAAGACATTCTGTTGAACACATTAACGCCAGACACGTTCCGTGAAGTCAAAATAGCATTAACACCGAATTTTGAAACAAGTACGTACGACGACATATGCTCTAAACTTCTAGACTTATACCGAATCAAAAAAACAAGATACCGCGCATTGACAGAGTTTTGGAACTGCACCAGAGAACACAATGAATCAATGGAACACTATGCAAACAGACTTAAAAGCCTCAGTCGAGATTGCGACTATAAAGAAGAACTATTAGAACGACAACTGCGGGATCGATTTGCTACTGGATTAAATCACCCAGAACTAGAAACAGATCTTAAACAAAAGTGGCCCGATCTACAGGAGTCAGGAAGAGAGGTGACATTTCAAGAGATTTTTTCAATTTCACAGTCTCGAGAACAGGCAGAGCATGATACACCAGGTACAACTATCAATGTCAATAGAATCAAGAACAACCGTTCACAGAAATCCAGAGGTATAAAATCAAATTATAATACACAACGAAAGTTATATTCTGAACAATGTCTTAGATGTGGAAAAAGTGATAAGCACGATATCTCAAAGTGTGCCGCAAAGAACCACACTTGCGACGAATGTAACGTAAAGGGACATTTTGAAAGCTGCTGTATTAAAACAGGACGGGCTTATATTATACCAGCCAAGAAGAAATATACATCAAAACAAAAACTACAAAAAATAAGAGATGTTCAAGCTTCTACTTCTAACTGTTCACATGACTCCGTGAGTAGCAGTAGTGATGATGATGACGAGTTTGTGTGCAACGTCACTGACACTCGAAGCAAAGACTGCAAACAAATTGATGTAACCATCAATGGAATCAACTGCACCATGGATTGGGACCCTGGTTCTACCTATTCCATTATCAGCACCGAAGTCTGGAAGAAAATCGGATCACCAGCGTTAAATAAAGGACCCAAACTCAAGGCTTATGGCAACAACAAACTAAAGACAAAAGGTATTACCGACGTAAATGTAGAAGTTGACGGCCTGCACAAAATTTTGCCTGTCGTAGTAATTAAAAACGCAAATCCAATGCTCTTTGGCCTACGATGGAGCGAGATGTTTGGGATGGAGTTTCCAAAACCTGTTTACTCTATTAAAACCATGACGCCAACGACACTCCAACAAGTACTTAATAAATACACAGACCTTTTCGATGGTAAACTGGGCAAAGTAAAAAACTACCAGGTTAACATCCATATCAAACCCAGTGCCGAACCAGTACACCTACCTGCAAGACCAATCAAGTTCAGCATGAAGAAAAACGTCGAACGGGAATTGGACCGTCTTATCGATACAGGTATTATACATAAAGTAGACCCAAACACAACACCACTAGAATGGGCCACACCTACCGTTAATGTATTGAAACCTACAGGCGATGTCAGAATTTGTGGGGACTATAGTACTACACTGAATCCTGTTCTAACAAAACATTTACATCCAGTACCTGTCTTCGATCATTTACGGCAGAAACTTGCAAACGGCACAAGCTACTCAAAAATCGATCTCAAAGACGCATACTTACAATTTGAAATAGCACCGGATTCAAAAAAATACTTGACAATATCAACACACAGAGGCTACTACCAGTACAACAGAATGCCATTTGGAATTTCAACAGCTCCATCAATTTTTCAAAATTTCCTGGATCAGCTTCTGGGTGACATCCCTAACGTTGCAGTGTATTTCGATGACATTGCACTGACAGGAAAGAGCTTAGAGGAACATTTACGCACGCTTTCTACAGTTTTGGACCGGTTAAAACAGGCTGGTTTAAAGGTAAACTTAAAGAAATGCAGCTTTTTAAAAGAACAAGTCGAATATCTTGGCCACACAATTGACCGACATGGAATACGTCCGACAAAAGGAAAGATAGACGCAATCAGCAAGGCCTCACAACCAACCACCGCGAAAGAACTGAGATCTTTTCTTGGTTTCATCAACTACTACGAACGCTTCATCCCACACCTTCATGGACTATGTGCAGACCTCTACGAACTAACTAGCGGCAAAAACAAATGGCGTTGGACTGAACACGAAAAACAAATTTTTGAGGACGCTAAGACAAGCATTGCATCAGCAAAACCGCTAATAGCATATAATGAAAATCGCTCCCTGTTTTTAGCATGTGATGCATCTGAAAAAGGAGTTGGAGCTGTGCTTTACCACAAAAACAAGGAAGTGGAACAACCCATAGCATTCGCGTCTAGAAAACTTAGGCCAGCAGAACGCAAATATTCTGTGATCGACCGTGAAGCACTAGCCATATTATTCGGAATAAAAAAATTTGACCAATACTTGAGGGGAACAAAATTCACGTTAGTTACAGACCATAAGCCACTCATTCATATTTTGGGACCACAACGTAACCTGCCGAAACTAGTGAATAATAGGCTTGTAAGATGGGCTCTTTTGATCGGAAGCTACCAGTACGACATTTACTACCAGAAGGGAGAAAACAATATCTTAGCGGATTGCCTATCCAGATTACCAAATCCAGAAACAGAGGCCTCACCAACTGAAAACGCTGTACATAGTACAACCTTACGCCTCCTAGAAAGTAGAATAGCAGACCTCCATTTGACGGAAAAGAATTTGAGCCAGGAAACATCCAAAGACTCAACCTTATCACACGTGTGTCAGTGCCTAAAAACGGGATGGAGAGAACTAGAGTATAGGCAAGAGATGAAACACTACTACAGGAAACGTTTCGAATTATCAGTAGAAGGCAAAATCGTTATGTGGCAAGGCAGGATGGTCATACCTGAGGTACTCAGAAAGACAGTCTTAAACTACTTGCACAAAGGGCATCCCGGCATATCTGCCATGAAGGCACTATCACGTTTTTATGTATGGTGGCCATCACTCGACGAGGACATCGATAACTTTGTTAAAAGATGCACTAGGTGTCAGGAAAACAGAGCATCTAATACTGAACTACCAGTCTTTTCCTGGTCGATACCAGAGCAAGTATGGGAGAGGGTCCACATTGATTTTGCGGGTCCATTTGAAGGTACTTACTGGTTGGTGTTGTGCGATGCATTGTCCAAATGGTGTGAACTAAGACCAATGAAAAACATAACATCAAAAAGTCTATGCCTAATTTTGGATGACATCTTCAGCACATTTGGCCTACCGCAGATGATAGTTTCAGACAACGGTCCACAACTTGTATCAAAAGAATTTAAAGATTATTGCAAAAACCAAGGCATCCTACACATAACTTCATCTCCATATCATCCCCGCTCAAATGGACTAGCTGAACGTTTTGTGAGAACCTTCAAAACTAGAATGGCCTCGAGTGACGGAACCCATCTTAAGCAGCGATTATTAGAGTTTTTATTCAGTTATCGGAACACGCCACACTCCACCACCGGCAAGTCACCAGCTCAAATGATGTTTGGAAGGCAGTTGAGCTGCTTGTTGTCAAATATCCGCCCAGACAAGAGAAGAGCCTTACAGTACCAACAGGTGAAGGCCAACATTATGTCTTCTGCTCCCACATACCAACCAGGCGATGAAGTCTACATCAAAACGCAAATAGAGAAGAAGTGGCAACCTGCAACAGTAGCAGCCCGCAAACACAAGTACTCCTATGTGGTGACCACGTCTAATGGGGTAGATAAAAGAAGACATGCTGATCATATAAGGCCGCGTCTTCCTCCTTCAGACACAGTGGTTACTGCCACTGCCACTGCATCTCCAATATGTGTTGCAACAACTGACACACCCTCTGCATCTACACCACCCTCATCCTTTACACCCCCAACAATACCCATACTATCACCATGCACACCATCTCCACATATGCCACCCACACTAGTTCCATCTGCGTCCACATCCCCTACATCTTCAACCTCATCTTCGATATCACCTACAGCTTCACCAACCACATCACCCACATCTCCAGTTTTTGCAACACCAACGGCAATTGTGGCAGCACCTCAGCCCCGCCGCAGCCAGCGTCAGGGTCGACCACCACGGCGCTTGATTGATGAGATCTAAACCTAAATGGGGAGGAATGTTGTGACCTCAACCTAACATTAAAACCTTTTCTATTCGCTCTGTTTCTCGAGTCTTGTCATTGCTGACTTGTCTGTCAATATATAATATTTACTTTAACTATGTGGTTTATTTTACATAGTAATAAAAGGTTCGATTGCTGAGTACAGTTTTGTGTGTGAATGTAATTGTGGGTATTATTATACGTAAAAAATATTTTGTAGCGAATTAAAAAAATAAGGTTGTTTAGTACAGAAACATGCAATGAAAGTTTATTTATTATAATAAAAAAAATACCAGTAGCGATATGAAGTTATAAATAGAAAAGAGTCAATTTTTCTTAGTGAGGTTTCCAGATCTTTTGCGCTGCTTATGCGCACTGCAGGAGTATTGTCCTTGGCGCGCAAGTACACCTTCCCGTGAGCAACCCAGCAGTATGAGAAACAGTGGGTTTTCGCGTGCTCCCTAGCAAGGAAGTGAAGTTTCTTCATTCTTGGTGTGAGGACTTCAGAAACATACACTGCTGTTTTTGGGCAGTTTATTTTGAGGTTAGTAGTATTGAACCGGTTTCCCGGAAATCTGCGGTTGTAGGCTTTTGCTGCTGAAATAAACTTCTCTTTCTTTATAACGCTAGTAAATTCTGCAATAAGAGGCCTGCTCATACCGGGCCTAGCATTTGTCCGGTATACGTCATGCAGGTCTGAGGCACTGAGGTCCAAATCGAAAGTCAGCCCTGCCTTTATTACCAGGTCAAGAAGGTATTCCTTGGATTCTGGCTTATCCTTCAATGACGGGACGTTTCTTACTTCAATGCAGGATGATCTAGAATTTTGCTGGAGCCTCTCGATTTCGTTTTCCAGGGTCTGGATACGGACGGCATTCGAATCTCTCTCCTTCTGCAAGCTGTCAACTTTACTTTTTAAATCTTCATATTGGCTTGTAATAAAGTCAAAAGAAGCTTTGAACTGATTGCAATTATCTCTAAAATCTTCTACAATCTTCTGTAAAGCTACAAATTTCTGTTCTTGTTTCTCCTGCCAGTCCGCAAACATTTTTTTCATATCGGCCATGCAAGTTCCCATGTCCAACTCATCCCTCTTTCTTTTATTTCTTGCCTTTATCATTTTTCCTCTATCTTCTGTGTCGCTAAGCGACGTAATACTAGTAATTGAACCCGAGGGTTGCAGTGTGGGAGATGGTGGATTATGTTTTAGCGACATGCTTAATGGGAATAATTACCCGTCGGCAGAAAGATAGAAGCGTACGCCTAAAAAGCGCTCAGTCAGATTGATACGGTAGCACCGCAGTTATAGCTAGTTATGGACGACAGACGTGCGTGTGCAGTTGGATGCTACGCTATGCTATTGAAAGACAACGTGCGTGTTGTTGTAAGCGTGAGCAGGCAAATAAAGTATGTTGCGCTCTTTCTAGGTGCATGCAATTTGTAATGCGACTATCTCGCTCGCTGTGACGCAGTAGCACTCACGTGTCTTGTGTCGCTCTCGGCTTGGCGGAGAGGGGCAGGCGCACGCTGTCCGTCCCGTTTTGCTATTTACGCACTAGTATTCACTACAATACGATGTATTTTGATTTGAAATTGAATTATAAGTTATTTATTTTGAAGAGCGTTAAGTGGACACGTCTACTCGCTTTCGCGGTCCAAACGGAAGGCAATCTATAGAAACCCCAATTTGTTTGGATTTGACAGTTTCAATAAATGGTTTACGTGTATAATTACTAAGGAAGTTTTCCAAATTAGGAATTAAAATACTCTTGTTGCATTGCAATCAAAGTTCCATGATCACCTCATAGGTGTGCTCATTTCTGCACAATTCTGCTCATTTCATACCTTGGCTGATTTGGAAATGTTTGAGCTATTACTTCTCTCTGAAGGAGCGTCTGAGCATTTGTACGCATTTTGCTACTTTTACGAGCGGGCTGCGAGCCCCGGTTGTGAGCCTAGCTCAGTGCCAGTTACAATGGCTATTTGAGGATTGACCTCAGGGAGGGCAGTTCCTGTGATACAATCCTGCGAGGATAGATCATTGTAAGTTTGTTATGACAAATTTTGCTCATTGCATGTGATAACATCCCGTGAGGATGGATATTCAATTTAAGACAAACTTTACTTTAATTCACAGTATGTGATAGCATCCTGCGAGGATGACTCATTGTAAGTTTTAAAAGACAGACTTTAATTCACAGTATGTGATAGCATCCTGCGAAGATGGCTCATTGTAAGTTTTAAAAGACAAACTTTAAATCATAGTATGTGATAGCATCCTGCGAGGATGACTCATTGTAAGTTTTAAAAGACAAACTTTAATTCACAGTATGTGATAGCATCCTGCGAGGATGGCTCATTGTAAGTTTTAAAAGACAAACTTTAATTCATAGTATGCGATAGCATCCTGCGAGGATGGCTCAGTGTAAGTTTGGAAAGATAAACTTTAATTCATAGTATGTGATAGCATCCTGCAAGGATGACTCATTGTAAGTTTTAAAAGACAAACTTTAATTCACAGTATGTGATAGCATCCTGCGAGGATGGCTCATTGTAAGTTTTAAAAGACAAACTTTGTTCATAGCATGTATGTATAACATCCTGCGAGGATGGCCCCTTGTAGGATTTTAAAGGATAAACTTTGTTCATAGCATGTAATAACATCCCGCGAGGATGGCTCATCGTAATTGGTAAATTTGTAAATGACAAATTTTGTTCATAGCAGTAACAAATATCCAGTTCCATGCGATGGAACGACAGGCTTTTGATTGCAAGTCGCTAAAGGTGGAATTCTGTCTACCGTAGTGTAACACGCAATCTGCCAAAACATCTATACAATCCATTATTATGGTGATCAGTGTCAGAGAGACTTAATGGTATCTTGGTTCTGATATAACTCTTAATATTTTATAATTATTATAGGTTAGGTGACGAAAGGTGTCATATTTATATACCTCCTCGACTGATGTTTGAACAAGAACACTACCCAGTCACAGAGATCGGTTAATATTTTTACGTAGTCAAATGCTGACGTTTTGCATAGGGACAATTCAACATTAAAAATAATTCATAATGACTATGACTGTCACTCTTAGGATTATGAAATTATCTTCAAAATCGATATCCTCTAGTATAACTTGAGATGACATGACATGCATTATTTATAAAACCTACCGAGGTACTTGTAGTAAGAAAGTAAGAAAATTGTTATAAAGCTCACCCCTGCTTCGTATGGCTGGAACGCTTGTAATTCTGTGGCTGGAACCTTCGCCTCTGTTTGTTGCCTGAGTACGACAAACCTGAAGAGCTGCTGTCGCTGCTGCTGCAGCTAGATCTGCTTCGATGCCGCTCTTTAGCAGGGCTTGAATGGCAGCCTGCTTTCGTTATCCGTGTGCTCTGTAACTTCAAGTCCATAATAAAACTACTGTAAGCACTACGAAAGATATATACACTGGCTATTTAAAATTTAAACTGTAAGTGTCGAACGGCAAAAGCCGTTTAAGCATAATGTAATTGGTTTACTTACCAAGTGTGGGTACCACTTACTTTTACAATTTACTCACATATTCACTTTCACTATAATATGATTAAATAATAATGTGAAGTAAAGCATATAGAAAATACACTAATAACTTTGCAACTCACGCAGAGCCAGAGCTGCTGCGCACAAGTTGCTACGACGGGAACTCAAACGCCAATAATCCAATATGGCGCTGCACTTTTCCAAGTAAACTAAAATGCTGCGCATCCGCCAGGTGGCGCCACTTTACAGGAAACGAGGTATAAAAGTACGGAAAAACTGGCAGGAAATCGACGGAAACGGAAATGCTATTCTCAATATAAGGTTCCAGTAACGGTACAGTTATTTAATATCTGGTATTACTGAAATTAATGCGTGTTTCGGTACACTTTGGTGTTCACTTTACTCAACTGTACCTATAGAACAAAATACAGGTACCTACCTACCTACCCATCGTTTGCACCTATTAATTTACATTACTTATTATTCCAATGTTAAGCGCCCCATACACGATCAATTATATTGCGCAATCCTTTTAATGGTCAATAAGGTTGAACACTGCCTTGGCTTGGCTACACAAGTTCAATTATATTGCATCAATAAAATTGACGAGCCATCCGCGTCAATCTTTTCTTCATCTTTGTTTAATGGCTTTCAATCGCTTTTTAGCGATAATTCAGTCAATGTCAAGTGAGTGATTTGTCTAATATGTAGTTATCTGTGAAATTTATACGGTTATGTGTTATATTTCATCATAAAATAGGTAAGTAGTAAAGATTTGTTCAAAATGGAGGATTTGTGGCACCAAAATTCACCAAATGGGGACTGACTTGACGTGAAATATTCTATAACACGATGAAAAATGACAATACTTGACACTGGCTAAATACACTGGGTGGAGCCAAAAAATAATTAAAAAAAACATTGCGCAATATTAACCTTACACGGCACAATGAAAAAGATTGCGCAATAAAACTTAAAGTTTCTTAATGTTTACTTCAATCTTTTGAAGGTTAGCAAACCTGCCCTTACACGGTCAATAAGATTGCGCAATATAATTTAACGTGTAGGGGCGACCTTACGGCATGCGTCCTATTTTTATAATAACAGTGTCCTCTTAAATTCTATACTTAATAATTGCTCTATCTCTTATGTTCTTCTTCATAATAAAAATAACTTAAATACACCTTACCACCTTATCTGTTATCTGTCACCTTATCTGTGTAGAGTCTCCCAGCAGGTTGGTCTTAAGATGAATATGGACAAGACAAAGATCATGTCTAATGCTCATGTTCCACCTATACCGGTAATTGTTGGGAACGATACTCTCGAAGTTGTCGACAAGTATGTCTACCTAGGACAGATTGTCCAATTAGGTAGGTCCAACTTCGACAACGAGGTGGCGCGAAGAATCCAACTCGGCTGGGCAGCGTTCGGGAAGCTTCGTCCTATCTTTTCGTCCAAAATACCGAAGAGCCTGAAAACGAAAGTTTTCAATCAGTGTGTGTTGCCAGTGATGACTTATGGAACTGAGACATGGTCTCTTACTGTTGGCCTCATTAGTAAGCTCAAAGTCGCGCAGCGAGCTATGGAGCGAGCTATGCTCGGTGTTTCCCTGCGAGATAAGCTCCGGAACGAGGAGATCCGCAGGAGAACTAAAGTGACCGATATAGCTCTTAGAGTTAGTAAGTTGAAGTGGCAATGGGCAGGCCACATCGCTCATAGAACTGACAACCGATGGGGAAGAAAGGTTCTCGAGTGGCGACCACGAACCGGAAGACGAAGCGTAGGCCGGCCCCCCACTCGGTGGACCGACGACCTGGTGAAAGCCGCGGGGAGCCGATGGATGCAGGAGGCGAGCAGCCGCTCAAGGTGGCGTGCTCTGGGGGAGGCCTATGTTCAGCAGTGGAAGTCTTCAGCCTGTTAATGATGATGATGATGACCTTATCTGTTATTAAGGGCCGCATCAAAGTTAGTTTAGGTGAGATTACGGTCAAATGCGGGCCATAAAAAAACATTATATAATATAGGTAGGTACGTGTTAAGCCCAGTAAATCGATAGCGGCTCGTCTGAAATGTGTCACATGCTCGATAGTTGTCATTTATTAAACAATGCTGAGTAATGAGCAATAATTATTGTATACTAATATGAAATCTAGCTTTCTAATGCATTTAATGCTTTTCTGGGTTATTTCTATTTAGTTTATTCAATAAAATGTAACTAAAGCAGTAAAAACAGCGGCCCCCACTCGGTGGACGAAAATTGAAACGACAATTTTCAAAAACTTTGCTCTAAACTTTACTATAAATAAAGATAATATCAAAATATATAAACAATATTCATTGTTATTTTTATGCTTGATAGAATATTATGGCTACCTTCTCTTCTCTTCGCGGTGTGCGAATCACTTGCAATCAAAAGACATACCTTTAATGTTTATAGATACCATTTGACCTGCACTGTCGCACCTGATGGAAAGTGACGACGAAGTCTACGATGGTCCATCGCTTGCCTAGAAGACACACTAATACATACACTCTTGACTTGAAGACTCCCTTATAAAAAATAAAATATTAAAAATATGGTTGTTTTGAGTTTCGACCGGAACAGCTTGCAGTTGTGTCTTAGAACCCTGATGACTTGTCCACGGTAGCGTGACCTGCGAGTATTACCTATACCCCTTGCTTTAGTCCAATTGGAATGTGCATGTGAATGAAATCGATCATTACTTTTTAGGGTTCCGTACCCAAAGGGTAAAACGGACCCTATTACTAAGGCTCTGCTGTCCGTCCGTCTGTCTGTTTGACTGTACGTCTGTGACCAGGCTGTATCTCATGAACCGTGACAGTTAGACAGTTGAAATTTTCACAGATGATGTATTTTTTTGCCGCTATAACAATATATACTAAAAAATAGAATAAAAAATGTTTAAGGGGGCTCCCATACAACAAACGTGTTTTTTTGCTCGTTTTTATAGATAATACGGAACCCTTCGTGCGCGAGACCGACTCACACTTGGCCAGTTTTTTATGCTTGATTAGGGAAACACAATATTGCCTTTCAATTTGATTACGTAGACAGGGCAGAAGATTCTTCAAAGGTATAATTAAGCTTTTGCTAAACCGACTACTGCCAGCTATTTCATGTAATTCACGATCCTACCATACCCCTGTATTGCACCCGTTCCAACTTATTGTATTGCAAAATAAACCCGCTCACACATTGGCCAATTTACCTCGGCCTTTGTCGAATGTCACAAAGTGTCCGCTTCTGCTTTGTAAAGCTCGATACATGACATCCCGAGCTGGCTGACGGGGGGGAAACGGGCTTTTCCGTTTGCTCGCGGCGGCCCAGGGTGTGCCGGGTTTTGTTTTGTTCTGGATAACTTGCTTTACAGCTGATGATTATATAAATAATTGACCGGAAATAACAGAAGTTTAGTGGAACAAAACAATTGCCGTAAATTGATGACGATTATTTTTAGAGTGTAAACAAATTAATGAGAATGGTTGTATGTTTTAGATAAAATTTTAGTGAGTAGGTATATTCAGTTTAATTTTTTGTATTAATATATTTTTGTTAACAAAATAGTAGGTAAAGATCATGATTGGAAAAATGTCATAAGGATGATAGGTTTACAACAAAAAAGAGTTTTGAGGGAACATTTATTCAACAAAATACAAAATAAAATTACTAAAACCAAATTAAATCTAAGCTAAGTACTCATCTAAAACTAAAAAATTTTCACGAATCCGAGGGCGGATGGGCCCCACGTTCCCATGGTTTCTACCCCAAATAGAAGAAATATGTATTCCTCACCGAGAAATTCATATTTCGTACGTTTGAGGTTTTCCGGCTTTTTCGCCGCTGCACCACAAAAAGTGGGTATAGGTACCTAAGCAATAGTTATAGATAATTAGGTATACCTAGTCTAGGGGTCAATGAAGAATGTAATTTTTTTTTGTAATTCTAAAACCATTTTCGAGGAATAGGCTTACTAACCAACAACACGAAACACCATGACTAAGACCAATTCGGTAAGGGTAAGTCAAAAAATAAATGTACTCCATTCTCTCATGTTTATTAGCTATGACGTCATCAGCCGCGGGAAATTTCCATTATAAAATCACTACAGTGAATTTAACAAAAAATGAAATTAGTTTCTTATATTACTATAGACTTTCATAACTGTAGTGTATAGACATTCTCATAAGTAAGTATTATATTTATCTATGTATATGGTATTATAATTATACTAATCCTGTCGTCTCAAGCGATACACTGCGCAGGCTGTGGGGAGAGGTACGAAGTGTGGCAACACTACATACCGGGCGGGGATGAAAGACGAGTGTGTATGCGCTAGAGCCGATATTTTATTCATTATTTCCTAGGTATATTGCGTGTGCATTGTGATTGTGAGCATTGTGACAGTGTATTCCACAATAACCTTAAATAAAAATGAAGGTCGAGAGATTTTGGACATATCCCATTATCACGTAATTTAAGAGCAAAACAAGTAATTTATTCAGAGGCTGATATCGACATCGACCGCCACTTTTCAATATATTATGGAGGTCCATGTTATTTCAGCAGCAGCAGAATAGTCTAATGTTACTCGAAATAAATGAACTTTATTATAACAGAAACCAAAAAAATATCAAAAGTGAGTCTCGCCTAACTGATTTGGTTTCTTTCTGTGTCTACAAGAACGGGTAGATGTTTCGCGAGATCTACAAAGCAATACTTTGTGTACTCGAGTGCTTTGTGCCGCACAGAGAAAGTCCGGAAGCCCCGGGATTTACAAGCTGCCAGTGTGCGCAAGTTCTTATATTAAAACAATATTTGAGAAACGTCTCAGGACTCCGCTAAAATAAACACAATTTGTTACGAATGAGTAATTACCCAAAACAAACAAAAGGGAATAGGTAGGTAAGTAATTGTGCTTTGAGAAGCCAATAGACGCTGTTACTAACGAGCGTTGCCTAATTTAGTTTGGAAAGTTACATACCAATTTATACCCTTGAATCTTTGTAGGTATTTAGGTTAGGTACCTATATCCGACTACTGCAAAAATTTATGATTTGGTCAATCTCCTTCTTAACTACTTGTTTATGTATCTATATCTACTAGTTATAATCCAATTGTAATCAATCAACAAAGTGTTAACGAATAGACACGATAATATCATGGCATAATTTTTAGGGATCCGTACCCAAAGGGTAAAACGGACCCTATTACTAAGGCTTTGCTGTCCGTCCGTCTGTCTGTCTGTCTGTCTGACTGTCTGTCTGTCTGCCTGTTAGGTGTCTGTAACGTTAATCAAAACCGTTTTTCACGTCGTAAGTTCCTAAATAACTAATTGAAAAAGGTAGATTTCTATTAATAATAATATGATTAGTAAAATATTAACATTCTAAAAGCAGTCACAACTTTGTTTAATTAAAAATCATCGAAGCAAAACGAAGCTCAGCCATTATCTACTATTAAGTATTCTGGGCTCAGCCAACTTCTAACAAGACCTGTCTCTTGCCATTTGAATATCTTTTTTCCTAACGAATAAACATTTACCAGTCTCATGAATTAGAAAAATAAATGAACTTGAACTTTATTGTTATAGACTGGAACACCTAGAAATACGTAATACCTTATTTAACTTACTTTAATTACTGAAAGCCTCTTATTAAAAGTCTTGATACCTACCTATGGCCGCTTGTCCACCGCACCGTCACCGAGCCGTCACCCGAGAACGAGATGTCGTCATCGAAGTACATTGCTAGTAATGCACGTATCGCCGAAGTAGCCACACATACATTACTAGCAATGTATATCTCTCTCCCATCTCGTTACCGTTGTCGGGTCGGTATCGGCGGGCGGTGGACAAGCAGCGTAACTCTTATTAGAAGCTAATCTAACCCGTTTTCTCGCGTGCACTGACAATAGGCTCGTGTCGTGCTATTTTTTTATTGGACAAATCAATCATATTTTCCAAAAAATAAACAGTAGTGAAAAAAAAATTAAATATCTCAAAATATGACAAAGTTACTAGCATTTTAAAATACAGGAATAGAAAGAGACAGCTCAAGCGTGCAGTGACGCCAGTTCTCGCTCCTTCATAGTACCCCATTACTAAGCTGTGGCAGCTTTACATACAATCTCTGTGGCATGTGACTTCACAACGTGCATTTTCGTAATAACTGTGGGGAAGCTGTGTTTTGCGAGAAATCGACAAGCGATGCCCCCTTGATTTATTTACCGATTTTACTAATTTTTTCAATTATTGCTTTCATTCTTAACCTACTTTATGAAAATAATATGAAATTGTTCATTTTTAATAGCAGGTCACTAGTTTATTGATTTTGACTGGCCTGATTAGCTCAGCGGGTGTAGCTATGCCTTCTGAACTGTAGGTTGTGGGTTCAATTTCCACTCAGGATAATTTTTGTGATGAACATTATGTGGGTGGGTGTTTGTCTGTGAGTAGATATGTATTTTTTAAAAAGTATGTTGGTGTTCTATCAGTTATCAGGTTTCCATAGTACAAGCTTTGCTTAGTTTAGGGCTAGATGGCACTGTGTGAAATGCCTACAGACATTCATTCATTTCAATTAATTGTTTTATTTCATCTGAGAAGATATCGGGACGCGTCTATAACTTTTGTAAATCAAGTAAAAGACACGGTTTCTCAGTTAGAGTAAGTTCCGTTTGAGATCAACTTGATAAAGATCTGGTTAACTTTATAACCAGGTAAGGAAGTTTGGGGAAGGCTAGCCTTTGAAGGCATTGTGTTGCAAAGGGGACCAACTTAGATTAGATTGTATCAAACAGAAATGTATTTCAATTTGCAAGTTCATTTTCTATCGATTGCATTGACGCTTTCCTTGCCCAAGTGGTTTTAACCGTTTGATTTTTTTATTTAGGATAAATATGTGTTAATGTGTAGCGGCGAGCTATGCAGAAATACACGAGCGACTGCCATCTGACCTCGAAATACATAAGGAATCAGTAACAGGGATGGTTATATCAGGCGTCAGATTCTATCAGATTTCTGACTTCCCGTAACGATTGCCATAGATGTTTTTATGACAACCGGGATCGCGTGCTCTGCGAGGCACGGAGCAATGGCATCGAAAACTGCACATAAATTACTAGATAAGTCATTGGTGCAGGGCCGAGGATTGAACCCGGTGCCGTAAGATTGCGAAGCGCACATGCTACCGCTCAGCCACTATCGCTCTCATACTTACATACATACATACATTATTATTATTTAAATATGTTAGATCCAAAAAAATAAGGTGTATTCCCGGTGTTTCCATCTTATAGGATGTAAGTATCCTGATCAAAAATTTGCTTCACAGCTCAAACATCTTAAAAAACATAACAACGAGCTCGACTTTAATTTAGTTTGTTTTTGTTTTTTAGATTATTAAGATAAGAAGATTTAGGTTAGTAAGTACCAATAAGGGTATTAATTTAAAATGAATCTTAGTCTTGAGAATTTTGATATTAAATACCAATATTCTTAGAGTAAACCATGACCGACACGCCACATTTAATAAAAGTTTGATTTAGGTCCCACTTTAAAGTTTATAGCACGAAAACTTTAAGATTTAGTACCCATAAATCTTTTCCTTAACGACGTCTACCAGAATTTGAAATAAGTACCAAATATAGGTTGAAAATCAGAGCAGTGAAATTCGGGCCAAGTTAAAT
Source organism: Ennomos quercinarius (assembly GCA_910589525.2). NCBI lineage: Eukaryota > Metazoa > Arthropoda > Insecta > Lepidoptera > Geometridae > Ennomos > Ennomos quercinarius. The sequence goes on from OU342502.1 coordinate 3,586,637, forward strand.
AAACAGAATTATAACATTATCTTGTACTTAAACAATAATAATATAACAGTGCATTGCTGCCCATTTGAATAAATCTAACATTCTCTCTTCCACATGTTTAAATCTTGGTGACAAAAAAAGGTTTTTACATGTTGGTGTCAAAGGTATTGTATTGCATTGCTTTGCATTGCATTACAATAAAAAAATTGCAATTCTAAATAACCGTGTGTTTTCTAAAACATAGTTTATTAACGTATTATAATATATACTACGTCATTTATTTGCAACAAATTGTCACAAGAAATACCCCGTTAATGCCTAAGCAATATTATAGAAATGTTAGCTACCGTGATAGTTCAAAATTGTATGTCGGTCATGCACGAGTAACAGTTTTAAAGTGGAGTTCTATGGGGAAGCTATACACAGTGGAATTGAATTCGATGTTTTCCTGAAATGTACCTATGTACTCAGTCCATGCTATAGAACAATATTACAGCGTTAAATTCATAAATAAAAATAAAATAAACGCCTCAAAAATAATTCACCGTTAGCTGAAATGTCAATTTCACACTACATGCTGCGAGCAAATGTTTCGTAGGTAGCTAAAACACTTGCAGCACCGCCCTCCCCGCTCTCTCGGAGTGCCAAATTATTACATGTTGCAGGACTTTTGTTGAGAATTTGGACTAATTTTATAGTACCTAGGTTTACGTTTCACATTATAGGTACTTTTGTGTTTAGCTTTAAATAAACATTCTAAAGCATAGACTGACATACATTCAGGAAAATATCGAATTAAATTCCACGGTGTATAGCAGTAGAGATGTCGCTGTCGTGCGGCTGATTGTAATGACAACTTTTTGCCACATAATGATATGATTCAGATTCAGATTCAGATTCAGATATTTTATTGCTTCCATAGTGTACATAGGTGGAATAAGTATAAAATTATTTAAGTAGGCTCATTATGGACCCCGTCGGGCGCAGCAAATTTGGAGAGAGAAATTCTTTATCTTTTTGTTCAAGGTACTGAAGAACACTGGTCAAAGAGAAAAGAAGCTCTCCGTGCCAGAAGAACCCACCCCATCCGTGGACAGCACAAAGTTAGACGAAGACAAATCGGTAAGTATGTAACATTGATTGCGTTAGCTAACCATAGAACAAGGAGAGGAATGCCAATACACTAAGAAAACAGCGTAGATCAAAAATATGACAAAAACCGTTTTAAATCTAGATGGCGCTGCAAAATGAGCAGGCTATAAATTGAGCGTAGATCAGAAATATGCCACCGCGCCGTAGCTAGCTGTATAGCCCGCTCATTTTGCAGCGCCATCTAGGTTTATAACGGTTTTTGAGCTAACTCAACAAAATTGTTGAAATCAAACGGTTTGGATGGAGTAATGTAATTTCTTAATGACTTTCAATCATACTCTTCTTTACGGTTCACCATGACTGAATTCTAAAATTATTTGAGTTACTTACGTACTTATTTCACAAATAATGCTGTTTAATCAAAATGGTTCGGTTGATCGGGTATAAGCTCAAATACCTAATGTATGTAATTTTATTAACTGATTTCAACTTTCTATCAGAAGCTTCTGACTTACATAAAAGTTCTGACACCGGCTGATCACTTGCCTACGCAAGAAGAAGAAGAAGGATAATTTTCTATCCTAGTGCGGCGAGGTGGACCTCCTCGCTGCAGTAGCAACCTTCGTTCTAGTGGCGACAGAAAAGTCTTATTGACAGTAGTGACGCGGTGTCAACCAGTGAAAATATTATCACGGCAAATTGTTCATTTATAATTCCTTTTTATTTTGTATATACTTATCTAATTCACAGTCAAACCAGTTATTATTTCTTCTCATCAACCATAGTTACCAGGTAGCCCCCACACTAGTTTCTGATTTATTATTTCTCTTCTCATAAAAAAAATTCAATAAACCATAAAAATACAATTTTAAAAATTTTAAGGCGACCCAGTTATAGATCTTTCATATTAAGTCAAGTTCATAAAACATTTGAAATATTTATTACTTAATGTTTATATTGCTTCAAGTGAAGTAGCATAAAAGAGCTTGCTTTTCAGTTATGAAACTAATCTTGCTTAAATAAATTATAATAATATCTAGATCTGCTTTAGAATTCCTAGCCTTTCAAGTCAGTCTATATACAGACGGATAAATGGAAAACCTTTTGAAGTGGCAAACTAGCTGTATCGCGTCTTCATACTTGAGTGCACTTCAAAATGGTTGAAGTGGCGTCGTGTTAGCAAAAAGGAGATTAAAAAGAAAATAACTTAAAACTAGAGTTTTATTTATGTAATAGAATGATGCGACGACCTAGTCGTTCGCCTCGACTGCCCATAACAGATTGCAGTATCACTCTGAACTCTAAATTAATAGTTTCGCTTGACACTGCACTGCGCACGTCATCCTGAGACTTCACATAGTACTCGTACCTATAGTACTAAGATTACTAGAATGTGTGATCAGATCATAAAGACTCATTTGCCGAGTAATTGATGAGTGACGGAACAAAAAATGATAATTCCATGTGTTTCATATATATTATATGAAGTCCTCCATCTAATATATATGAAACACATTATGAAATATTCATTTTTTTGTCCCGTCACTCCTCAATTTTACTAGCTGCAGTGTCCTTCAAACCAGAACACAGTAGTGCTTGCACACGACTGCTTGGCAGAATAACTGGCAAAGCGGTGGTATCTAACTAGACAAGCTTTGCAGAAAAGTCCACCTAGTAAAGTGGTTATTGTTAGAAATTCAATTTTTCTTGTTGTGGTATCGTTTGCGGGGTTTTTTTTAGCTGAACAACAGTTTGCTTCTTTTTTTTTTACGAAAAAAAAATGTGTTGCTTTATGCTGCTACTAATATAAAGCAAATGGTTTTCTAGTTTCCCTGTGTTATGAAAATCATGATACTTTTACATAAGGAACCTATTTATATATCTTATGAAAAAGTGTCGTAATTTTACTCTAGAATTTCCTCGTAAATCATACGTGTTATGCAAAGTCAGCCTGCCTAATAAAGAAAAGATTACCAGCTATCAAGTGGTCTGAGATGGGATCAGATTTTTTATCACATCTGTTTTTGTGTTGCTGAAAAACGTGGGATGAACACTTCTTCATCTTGAGTGGAACCTGAAATCAAATATTTATGGTTTGATAGGGACTAAAAAATAGACACTAAAGATTTTTCCCTTTTTTATGTTACTAGAAATATTGCGTGCTTCATATCCTACTAATATAAAAGTCTTGAGTCATCAAGTCAAGAGTGAACAGGTATCTTCTAGGCAAGCATGCACCACCGTAGGCTACGTAATTACTTACCATCAGATGAGACAATGGCCAAATGCTATGCCTATAAATTATATTTAAAAATAATTGTAGGTTTGTTTGTTTGTTTTGTAGCTTTTACGCCGAATTAAATAAATAAATAAAATAAAAAATTGGCTAAAGAGATTTGGATCATTTTCACTTAGATTGCTTAATCTACCGTGAACCGATTCAAATTTGTGAGCACAAATGTACCTACTCGATTTTTATATCGTGCCTTTTTCCCTCACAAATAAATTATTTCCCTTTCTTTCTTTCTTTACTGAAATTGCTAAAGGACGCTGTTTATTTGGAAAAATTAAAAGCTGTTGCGGGTTGTCATGAAAGTTCGCGAAGCTCTTTAAGGGTGGTTTTTTAATCCGTAGTTAAGGTAACCAATGGTTAAAAACCCTAACAAATTTTGACCATTGGTTAAAATTTGTTAGAATTTTTAACCATTGGTTACCATAACTAAGGATCAAAAAACCACCCTTAGTTTTACAATAAATATAATCGTTGATAGACCACAGCATAGCAAGATTTACAAAAATATCTGACCTGATGGGTCTTTTCTCGGTTACCTTCGTTCGTAGTTATCATTGTCCCAGTTTTCTAAGTAGTGTCCTTGTAGTGCGTTACTACAGAGCTATCAAATCTAAAATTGCAAATTACATCCAATTTCATGCTGTTCAAAGGGCAACTACTAACGAAGTGATAGCTACTAAATAAGCCATCACTTTCATCTTATCTTGTAAAATCCCTGCCAATCTAAATTGGAACGTCATGCGTTGTAATAAAGCACCTTTATCTCCTATAATGCCTCCCAAAGGCTCGATAACACAAGCATTATGCAAAGTCAGACGATCTAACTACCTGGCTTCTGTCAATTACCTTACTTACACAGAGCACCAAATCTCTGGAGATGGGTACATCACCAGAGATTTGGTGCTTGAGATTTTGGTTCATCAGATGAATTTTCAAAAATAATGGAGTTTTTCAGACTTCTTAGTTTTATGGGTCCACAAATCAGGCTTTGAAACGCAGGTTGACCTTTTAGCTCTGAGGTGACACTTAGGCGGTGGTGAAATCTAATTTTAACTTAGGACTTAATTTTTTCTGCCTATTTTGTGATTAAGATTCTTTATCATCATCATCATTAACATCCTAAAGATTTCTACTGCTGAACATAGGCCTCCCCCACAGAGCGCCACTTTGTGCGGCTGCTCGCCTCTTGTATCCATCGGCTTCCCACGGTTTTCATCAGGTCATCGGTCCATGTAGTGAGCCAGCCTACGCTACGTCTTCGGGTTCGTGGTCGACACTCGAGAACCTTTCTTCCCCATCGGTTGTCAGTTCTACGAGCAATGTGGCCTGCCCATTGCCATTTTTACTTGCTAATTCTAAGAGCTATATCGGTCACTTTAGTCCTCCTGTGGATCTTCTCATTGCGGATTTTATCTCGCAGGGAAACACCGAGCATAGTTATCTCCATATCTCGTTGCGCGACTTTGAGCTTACTAATGAGGCCAACAGTAAGAGACCACGTTTCAGTTCCATAAGCCATCACTGGCAACACACACTGATTGAAACCCTTTGTTTTCAGGGTTGCGGTAATTTGCACGAAAAAAGAGATTCTTTATAGCTTGGTGAAATTGGGCATGAATATCTTCAAAATGTTTTTTTTTGTGAAGGCGTCAGGTAACTTGACTTTTATTTTGCACAAACAATTTGCATTGCTATTAAAATTGGTAATTGTACAACCATTCTGTGCACTTTTCCGTCCATCAACGAGCTATTGTTTTATACTTTAGTTTTATCTATGTTATTAAGTATAGTTTAATTTAGAGGTTTAGTTTAGTAGTATTAATATCTTTAATTTGTTTCTATAGTTTTCAAATAATGAAAATCTTATTACGCCTCTACTAGGTTTAGTTATCTTACAAGGCTCAGTTGGGATAAATTGCTACATTACGCTTCTCCGGTACTAACAATCGGTTCTCAATGCGTTTACAATGATAACTAAGTGTGAACTCTATCTTTTTACCATTAAGGTCGATATTTCAGTTGGGTTTATGTTCATTGAGCACCAAATGAGATGCTATTAGTTATGGACTTTTGCCCTGTAATCTTTAGTTATGGAATTGCAGTGCAAAATAAGTAATGGAACTGTTGCTATTATGCTGATTGGCGTCCATACCATAGACTTTTTTGTTTTTGCAAAATTTTAATAGGATCGTTGTATTCTATTATTTCAAGCGCACTTGGCAAAATCTGTGTTATTAACACTGCTTTAGACTTTGCAATATTGAAACCAAAGACTTAGAATATTTTCGATTCTGAAATGCCATTTGTATAGTGATGGAGTGACGGAGTAACGATTATTATAAATATCACATTGGCAGTCGTCCCGCTCTTCAAATGATTCCTTTGTGTTCTCTCTTTTACGCAATCGTCCTTCTATTTTTGATTTTCAAGCATTGTGTTAAAACTACAGACGTGATGTTTCACCCGAAATTTACCCGTATTCCCGCAGGAGCTCTTGCTTAAATTTTACGGGATCAAGAATTCTTATAAATGATTGCAGCTGTTTTTCTTGAAAGCCAAACGAACAGACAAATTTCACTTTTATGTTATTAGTAAGAATAATGCATTATAATAAGCTCTATCTAAAGCGCAAGGTATATAAGTTTAGCTACGTAAGTATACTATTCTATGTTACAGTTAACCAGTGTTGGTTGCCAAATTGGCAATGTCTACAACGACAGATCATCGGCTGCATTTATGTCTTAGCTCAATATCAACTAAATCGTCTATATTTCTTAAAGGTGCATTGATAAGCCCATTTTATTACACTTTTGTAAAGTTTGTTCACATATTTTTAATAATGTGTGATGTGGTTCCAGTTTCAATAAAAAGTTTATCTATCTATCAATGTATTGAATGGACATCATCATCATCATCATCATCATCGTCATCATCAGCCAGAAAACGTCTGCTCCTAAACATATAGGCCTCCCCAATACTTTGACCGGCTACTTGCCTCTTATCCAACGCTCCCAGGGCGTGACCAGATCGTCAGTCTATCCTAACTAGCGTGGGTTCATGTTGCGTCTTCTGGTTTGTGGTCACCACACGAGAACCTTACTTCCCCGTCAGTTCTGCCAGTGCTGCGGCCTTTTTCAACTTAATAAGATGCATAATTATAATGAAAGGGGAAGATACGTAAACTGATTTGCGCTCTTTTTGGACTCATTTTACTCTCTATCTTTTGCATGGTAAATTATGTGCGTTGGACCTAATTTAAGGGGACTAGATTCGAAAAGATTTTGAATTAAAATCTCAACATTTAATCCATCAACAAATTAAGAGTACCTCCAGGAATCCGGATATATAACGAGTAAACAAATAGAGATAACATCTTGTTTTACGCATTTGATTCCAAATAACCTCGTTGCGAGTAATCATTTATTCATTTGCTAAATGCTCAGTTTCTCCTCTAGCTTTTCCCCTGTGACTAATCAATCACGGGTTGTCGGAACCCTGTATTTTCTGCTACTCGTTAATTAGTATAAAAGCTGGCTTAGTCAAAAAAGGTGCAAAGTTCGCCCAGTTTAGGGCGTAGGACAATTTTTGTTAGTCTTGTTAGGTTTATATTTTATTTGTCAGATAATGTTTATGCAACTATTCACAGATCAAAGTAGACCTATCATCATCATCATCAACAGCCTCAAGACGTCTACTGCTGAACATAGGCCTCCCCCGAGAACGCCACTTTGAGCGGCTGCTCGCCTCCTGCAGCCATCGGCTTCCCGTGGCTTCACCACCTAGAACTATATACAGATTTAATAGTACTTACGGGTTCTTTAGCGTGATTGGAATTATTTCTGAGTTGGTGATACTTCGGCACAGTTACCTACTAAGTACCTTCATATACATACTATTAAAAAATTTAGCGATCATCCGTGAAAGTTTATAACAGTGCTCCATGCAGTTGTTTTGTAAACTATTAACACATTTTCAGTTCCAATATTCTACATACATTTTACGTAATTTCTGTAAGCAGTAAAATGTTTATTTCTATTTCTGCCTTAAAAAGGCAAGTTATGAAATGCGGTTAAGAGGTTGTAGCACCGAAGGCAGTTTAAATAGCACGCGCCGCCGTCGTTCCTTTTGCTCATTCGTCAACATATTTCCCGTTTTTAGAACACGAACTTGGGCAATTCGTGTTTGGGAAAGTTTCATGGCACGAATGATTTGTTACGCATACAGGCTTTAAGTGCAATTGTAAATCTTGCGGCGTAGCCCATAAAGCTTATAGCAATGGCTTTCATATACAAAGTCCAGCAGCAAAAAATAGTTTTTGTTTGTAAATAAATACACACAATATAACACACAGACACAGAATAAACATCCATGTTCATCAAACAAATGTTTTGCCCTGGAGGCAATCGAAACCACAACAGTTCAGAAGGTATCAAAAATAGGATAAACCCGTACTTAGGGGTACCTACACTTAGTTCTCTGATTCCTATAATAGACTTGGTTTAGTCGCATAAGGCGCCCAGCCGTCAAAGGAGGGATAAACTCGTAGGTAGGGGTAGCTGTAGTTATCTGGTTTCTATAATTATAATAGTATTTTATGATTACATAGATAATAATACGCGCCAATAATAGTAATATGCGGGCGGGGAGCCGATGGATGCAGGATGCGAGCAGCCGCTCAAGGTGGCGTGGTCTGGGGGAGGCCTATGTTCAGCAGTGGACGTCTTCAGGCTGTTGATGATGATGATGAGATAGTAATAAGTATTTAGTGCCATATTCTTTAAGTGTTAGATATTTACTACACCACTGGCCTTTCTAGTTAATCGATATATTTTTATCCATTCAAAGGTTGTCTGGAAGAGATCGCTTTAAGCGATAAGACTACCCATTATACTACCTTTTGTAAAAAAATTGTCCATTAGGTACTTTGTTGTGTACCTAGTATCTTTTGTGTATAATTTGTTGTGCAATAAAGTATTATTCTATATTCTATTCTATAAGCTTAGCTTAGTCGCAGTCGCTCAGCCGTCAAAAGTTGAATAATCTAGTATTTAAGAGTAAACTAGTACTTTAGGGGTATAGTTATCTGGTTCCTATATAGATACAAGCTTAGTTTAGTCTTGATAGCGCTGTGTCCACAGAAATACCCACTAATATATTGTTAAATTTTTTAAGAGGTGAGTGGAATCTGATAAATTAAAACAAAACGATTCATAACAAGAAGTGTTTTTGTATAACACACTTATAACACAGCTTATTATATTTGGTATACTGTACAATAAGTGTGATGAGGGTTTCCCAAACCGAATCATTCTCGTGGGACCACGGGCGGTAATGAAACTTTTCTGCCAATAACAAAGTTAGCTTTCAATCGGTTTGGCTGTGTGCGTGGTACGTTATTTAGGTCTTGTGTAGAGGTAATATAAACGTTGTATATAAAAGGTATAGGATCGATTTTGCTATAACCGTGGACAATTGGACAACAGTTATGGGTCGTACTTTTACGTCATATGGTTTTCATCGTCTCCAGCTATGTATGAAATAACTTTAACGGGTGCCAGATGTATTTTCGAGAGAATTTTTGTACATTATCAATAAAAATCCTTGACCAACTTAAACATAGCATGAAAAGCCTACCATAAAATCTCGGCCAGGATAAGAGCATTGATTAATGGTGACCCATAAATCGTTTGGCTGCCATGCCATGCGACAGTTGTAAACATCGCACTGCAGTTTGTGGGATCAATATTTATGGTGAGGAAACGGGAATACGTATTTTCTGGCTATTTATTTTTTTCCCACCGCAAAATAATTTAATCAGTGGTGGGAATTTATGCTATTTGTTGTTGCTTTAACTTAATTTTGGAGACCGAGTGTGGTGGTTTAAATCACACTCGACCCTGCTTCGAAATTATGTGCGAAATTTGCACTCTCTTTTACAACAGCGAAAAAAGCGTTGTGAGGTAACCAGCAATCTATTTTTGGTGTGGCTCTGCAAATGTCCATGGTTTAACGTAAATTAACGAATGTACATTTTAGCGCTCAACATGTCAACATGGATAAATATAATTTTCAATTAGGCCAGTGAATTAAAATTCATACGTGTCACTTACTGTTGTGCCTGTTGAGTTGAAGGTTAATTTGTTATGAAGGTCACTGAATAAAATTCGCCATTAGCACATACATTTCCACTGCTGGGACTCGGGTCTTCTATCACATGAAGAGACTGTAAGCCATAACCCACCACGCTGGCCAAGTGCGTGATGGTGGATGACATAATAATTATGTTTTCTTTAGGATTCCTGAACACGTCGGTTTACCTCACAATGTTTTCTTTTACCGTTGTAAATTACACGTTAAGCCGTCGCTCGGTCCCGGCTGTTGTCTTAAGACAATAGTTGTTAAGCCAAGTCAGAAACCCTTGGGCGGCCTTAAAATTCTGACACCAGTGCTGACCTGCCTACATGAGAAGAAGAAGACCGTTGTAAAAGCGGTGCATATTCAGCACATAAATTAGCGCGTTATGAAGCAGGGCATAAGTGCAATGATTAACTTAGCACACTTGTGTCATAATTCATTGATGTACTATTCATTATGCACTGTAATAATAACTAGGAAGCAAATAGCCAGGAATCCGAGTATTTTATTCATTATGTACCTTATTTTTTGAGGAGGGAAATGCCTGCGCACTTCCCTGCCACCATGGGTGATGGCAGGGGGTATGTGGGACTTGAACCCACTAAAGCCCGCCCGTGGTCCGTCCGCCACCGGGATGGGGCGAGATAGAGTCGCGCTAGCATTCACTATCTCGCCCCGGAATCATTATGTACCTACCCCAACCTTTTCAAAACCTTGACTGTGCCGACTATCAAATATTTTTCGAAAGTTCTCGTGAAATAAAGCTTGGGGTATAAGTAAATTAATTAAATGTTTTCCTTTGATCTCATTCTATTACGTCATAGACTTTGCACGGCATAATGATACAACCACAGTCTGCGAGAAGATAAATACCACTTTGAAATGATTGAAACATTTTGTCGCTTTCCGCATTTTGCTTTACTTTTTTCGAGAACTCGTTGCATGTAAAGGTTTTCTAGGTAAATATAATTTAGAAGTTCTAAAAAAGCTGTATAAGAAAACCTGAGCTTAGCAAGAAGCTTTTGCGTGATTTCACAATACACTATTCAAATTTTAATTTGCATATAAACTTATTTGGCTCAACGAATCAGCATTGCAATTCAACGAGGCAATGCTGCCAGCATGTTGGGTACGCTACCTGCCGGTAGTGGGTTGGAGCATTTGGACTGTCTATAGGCCATCGCGGCTAGTATACAGTCTAAATGTTCTTTGTAGTAGATAGTGTAGCTAGTTTACTATTTTTAGTAGTGTAGTAGTTAGAGAAAGATTAAAAAAACATTGCCCGTTTAAAAAAAATTTAAAGAATGATTGAAACATTTGCTATATTAGCCAATGACATAATAATATCAGACATGAGAGAGCACATGAAAGAAAAACTCAAAAGAGTCGAATGCAGTCGTCGTGGCCGGAATCCGCTAGGACATCATCGTCATCTCGCAATTTAATTTCATAAAACGCATAATTAAGTCGCTGACAGGACCCAATTTTAGCACGTTTATTACGCCAGTGACTGATATAGCTCTTAGAGTTAGTAAGTTGAAGTGGCAATGGGCAGGCCACATCGCTCGTAGAACTGACAACCGATGGGGAAGAAAGGTTCTCGAGTGGCGACCACGAACCGGAAGACGCAGCGTAGGCCGGCCCCCCACTCGGTGGACCGACGACCTGGTGAAAGCCGCGGGGAGCCGATGGATGCAGGAGGCGAGCAGCCGCTCAAGGTGGCGTGCTCTGGGGGAGGCCTATGTTCAGCAGTGGACGTCTTCAGGCTGTTAATGATGATGATTACGCCAGTCTCACATGAAATGTTTACTAAATTAAATATGGTCACTTTTTACTTAGCAAAAATATGGCGATTGATACGTTGCGTTGCGCTTCGACTTTTCCATTTTGCGGTACAAATAATTATTTATAAAAGAAATGCTTATTGTTATACAAAAAATAAGCATGTAAATGAATGCATTGAAACATAACTTATCACTATAATTTATTTCAATGGGGTGTGTTATTATAATGTAACATTTTAGGGCGTTTATATGATTTTTCGAGGTCAATTCACGATTTTTTTCTAACGAGAAAACTTTCCGTAAACGTATTTTAACTTCTGCAGATGGAAAGAAGGTATGACCGTTATTAACATGCATTTTTTTCAATCCTGTAAATGATATACATTTTGAGGCAATTACGTGCAAGTTAGCCTATTTGGTTGCTACCAACACACCTTAAGTACAAAAAAGTAAAAATAGTAGTGAATGTCGGCGTCTCTAACTGTACCTGTTTAGAATGGATAGTTGAGCTTTGCTATTAACGCTTTGGTGATGTGTGGCTTGGTATTTCCATAACCTTGATAACTTCTCTTCGATTTTTTGTGCGTACTGCATTAACATTGCTGGCACCAGCTTCTGGCACTCGGTCGTATACTGCATTTGTCGCAGAGATGTGCTTAACGCTTGGTTTACTTCATTCTTTGGCACTGAGCTCTTACTGCTAACACATACCTCGAAACTATCAGTGAGGAATCTTTCAAGCTCTCGTACTGATATATATCTCGTACTGGTATGTCACCTCTCTCCCTGTTAATAATATAGGTATAGGGGTCAAGTGTTTTAGGGTTCCGTACCCAAAGGGTAAAACGGACTCTATTACTAAAGCTCCGCTGTCTGTCTGTCCGTCTGTCACCAGGCTGTATCTCATGAACCGTGATAGTTAGTTGAAATTTTCACAGATGATCCGATGTATTTCTGTTGCCGCTATAACAACAAACAGTAAAAAGCTGAATAAAATAAATATATAAAGGGGGCTCCCATACAATAAACGTGATTTTTTTGCTCGTTTTTATAGATAATGGTACGGAACCTTTCGTGTGCAAGTCCGACTCACACTTGGCCGGTTATTTTAATTACCTAAGTCTAAAAGTAATGCTTTTTAAGGAAAAATGGAGGAAATCCTTTGCCCAGCAGTATGTTATGTAGGTACCTATATTTTCTTCCTCATTACGTCACGAATAAAAAATTGGTTTTTGATAATTGTTTGTCTAACTAATGTAATTTTTCCAATAATGAAGCTTTTGATACTGTTTTATTAACATAATTTTGGCGCGTTCAGTTACCATAGACTTCACCAATATTTCTTGCGCGTGCTTTGCTCACTTTAGCGTGTTTGATACTTTATGAAGCTTGGTTTCTTGCCAACAAAACCAGTTTTAAGCTATTAACTTATTGAACTTGCTTCTTTGATAACTCATAAATTAAAGGCTTTGTCCATGAGACGACGTACAGCACAAACCACTGGACGTAGAGAAAAAAATCTATAAATACTTCAATCAATTGCAATTCAATGGGGTAATGCTGCACCTCATTGCTTGCAAATGCATGCAACATGGTACACTACCATACTGCTAACAGCTGCTAACATACTGCTGGGTACACTACCTACGTAGATGGGCTGGAGCATTTGGACTACTTTGGTCTTCATGGCATCATCAACTACTAAACGCTACTGTATAGCTACTCGTACACTACTTACTACAAAAAACATTGGACTGTATACTAGCCGCGATGTCCTACTATTTTCCCTTAATGTTCAAAAACTATTTTTGTTTTCATATTTTTTAATTAGATCACTAAAATAAAATAAACTGTTAAAAGAAAATTTCTCATTATATCGAGCACCATCCGATCACATCGTCAGCCGAAAGACGCCCAACTGCTGAACATATTATTATGGGCATCCTCCATAAAACGTCACTTTGGACGCTTATCATACTCCCATATTCCCGTACTCCCATTGGTTTGCCATAATTACTACGATGGCAGGCATCTTGGTGATCACTCGATCACTTCACATCAAATCGCATATCGAGGTCTGATGAACCGTGTCTTTTCGACTTTCCAATTTTATACCCGGATGTAGGTAATAGCGAGTCCCATTACCATCATTTAGCTAAACAAGTTCAATAAATCCACTGAATTAGTATCGACGAGAAAATGAGTTCGAATAACAAATCGTAGGGCCGATTGTCCCGGGGGATCCTTGACAAATGACGCCGGAACGGACATTTTAATTAGTAAGCTTTCACCAAATATCAAGGTCAGGGACCGAGTTATCGAGTTAATTCAATTTCATTATGTATTTATTATTATAGCTATTAAAACTGGTGCTGATGGGAGCCGGGGGATGTTCGTATTTTCAAGGAAATCTTTCTCAATATTGCGGTCATTGATATTACGATTGTCATTTACACTTTTATTTATTTTGTTTACAACTAAATAGGCCCGCATTTGACCGTAATTTCACCTGATAGAAAGTGACGACGCGGTCTACGATGGTACATGCTTGCCTAGAAGATACCTATTCTCTCGCGACTTGAAGAACTCCAGATTGTAATTATCGGGAAAAAATGACGCTGGTAAAGTGTTCCATTCCTTCGCTGCTCGGATTATAAATGTCGAGTCAAACTGCTTTGTGCGAATTGAAGGAATATCAACCATATTTGGATGGCGTGCAGCTGTACGTCTTGTTGTCTGATAGTGAAACGGAGATGATGGAATCAGATTGTGTAACTCCGCAGCACACTCACCGAAATGTAACCTGTGGAACACTGATAGGCTGGCAATTTTACGACGATGCTCTAAGCTCTGGAGCCTAGCCCTCAGCAACAACGTCACCGATGAGCTTTTTTGCTCGCCTTTCAATTGAGTCCAAGGCCTGAAGCTGGTATTTAGCTGAACCGTCCCAGAGATGACTGCAGTATTCCATACAAGATCGGATTTGATTTAGACTTTCTCGAATATTGCCTTGTTTTATAATAGTTTTTGTTAGCTATAGATTTACGTGTTAAGAATAGAATAGAATATCGTTTATTCAACTTCACAATGCTTACACAATAAAAAAAAACAATAAGAACCATAGACCTAATAGAAGTAACGAAAATATCCTAGGTAAAGAAGTAAAAAGAGCTTAATTGATTTTATGTAACTGTACATATTATATAACTATTAAAAAAAAGTTGTGGTGAAGCTGAAAGGGCGTTCAGCTCAGCATAAATGTCAAGTAGTTACCTACACTCAGTACCAGACGCTGATTTTCAGCTGAAATCCCGTGGGCAGATAAAATGTTGTAAACAAAAACAAAACACCAACTCGTTTGACGCGATGGTGTGGCCAAAGATGGAGCACGTAAAACTAGCAGGTACCTATTCACTCTGGCCTTGAAGACAACCAGGTTTTATGTTTCAGGGAACAGAACATAGCAACGAGTTCCATTGCTTAGCAGCACGCACTATAAAAATGGAACCAAGTCGTTTAGTGCGAATTGGCGGAATGTCAATTGTGAAAGGATAATAATAACAGTCATGGTTAATCATCATGGAAACCCTCAAGCTTCTACATTCAGAAATGTAGATGTTGTGTTGTTTCCAACAAAATGAGCATAATGTTGGGCATCGACGTCAAAGTGCTGTTTAGGCATTTCGATTTGTAGACGATCGCATATTTGGGCAATTACAAAATTTAGGAATTGACGGGTAGGCAATTCTACTTCTTAGTCAACTCGCGTAGGCAAAATGCTGCAGTGGCAATTTTGATTTTAGGCAATGAGCTCAAAACCGGAACATTTTAGCTCAACTCTGACTATTATCCTGTAGTATCATTTCATTTTGTATTTGGTAGGTTTAAATAACATTTACTTAACAGTAATGGTTCACGGGTGGTAGTAATGGGTTGCTCTTAGAATTAGAAAGTTGAAATGGCAATGGGCAGGTCACATCGCTCGTAGAACTGACAACCGATGGGGGAGAAAGGTTCTGGAGTGGCGACTACGAACCGGAAGACGCAGCGTAGGCCAGCTCCCCGCTAGGAGGACCGACGACCTGTTCAGAACCGCGGGGAGCCGATGGATGCAGGAGGCAAGCAGCCTCTCGAAGTGGCGTTCCTTGGGGGAGGTCTATGTTCAGGAGAGAATGCTGCTGCCTATTCTCTTTCAGTGACTGCAGAACTTTAAATAAGTACCTATAGAACCTCAGAACATTTGTGAAATATAAGCCGTTTAATTGGTGCCATATATGGCACCGTACGGTCATATTTGAAGAGCTCCCAGAAAATTATTTTGAATGACAATTACGCGGTAAAATCGTGCCACAATTCATCAGAAAAGCAGCATTAGAGTTCTGGTGTGACTTTCCACGGTAAGCAATTATTTTTTTTTGCTTAAAGCGTTTAAAATACCAAAAAAAGTAGCGCACGTATTGAGAAGCCGTTGTTTGGAAACTTACCTTCTATAGGTCCTTATTCTAAGCTCCACAAATATTTCGCACTACCGTACCTAGCGACTAAGCGGCCGTGGTGACACCTAATAGCCCGAAAAGTTATTTCATTACATAAAAAACTTTTCTTCAAAAGATTTATTTAAATAAGGTTGTCTTTATTAAAAGTTTTTCTCGTTAAAAGTTAAAGGTATTATTAACATATTTATTATGCTCAAACACGCTTTGATAAATTGCTTCGATAACAAACGCTGAACCCCGGTCAATTTCATAATTACAATGGTGTCTCAAATTGAAACCAGCACGGGAGCATGAGCTGTAGAAATTGACAATCTCTTCTCTCGAGAAAGCGTTTGACCAATGAACACGTAACAAAAGGTTTATCTGCGTGATCGTTCATTAGTAAACGCCTTCTCGAGAGAAAGATATTATGTCGATTTCTACAGCTCATGTTTGACCAACAATGAACAAATGATTAGATCATTTTGTACGTCCATGTACACGAGTAGTCTGTAAAGAAGCCATACGCATGCTTCACGCATTCAATATAATGCCTTCAGAGTGCTGATGGGGCTGCCACGGTCTTGTGGCGCATCGAGGATGTTTGCGGAAGCCCGAGTGGATTGTTTTTATACAACCATGCGGAAATGGTGCTCATCTTTAGTGTGCAGGGTGTGGGCCAGCTACAAGTGCATCCTGAGGGCATTAGCGGTATGATTTGACTGCCAGTGCTTGAATCACTGTTGCAGGATTCAGGTTCTGACTAACAAAGCGTCCAGCTCTTGTGGATAAGTGTATTTTAATGTATGCTAATTGTTTGATACAGAAACATATCCGTGTAATCATACCCTAAATTGAGACTTGATCGAGTAAACCTTAGAGTATTGACTATTTTTTTATGATGTGGACACTTTGATGTAAATGAGTCTGACAGATTTGTATAGAAAAAACAGTTGACTCAAGTCGAAAAAATGGTACGATGACTTTTCGCAAGCGTAGCTAATTATTATATGTTTGTATCTTTCCTTCGCCACTGACGTAGCGATACGTGTGAGCAGTACAAATATAATATTGTTTTGATGATCTCTCTATGCTTTTAGTCTATACTCTAAAGAGTAAACACACCTTATTGATTACAGTCCACTTTTAATATCTATGCTATCGAATCTGCCAATGGTTGTTGTCTCTGTCTCTTACAATAAAACCTTCGCCGTAAGCACACGTTAGGATTTTGGCGGGAACGTGAAAAAGTTCACGTCGTTGCATTGTATTATTTCACAAAACTTATGCTTTTTCTAGTGTTAATGTTTAAAGTTAGTGGCATTTTACGCATTAAGTGCTGATATACGAGTAGAAGTGTTGCCAAGTGATATAATGTACTGAAACGTGGTTTTTCGTGTTGCTTCCAAAATTCCATAGAAGCCTCTAGTAAAGTTGCCACTACTTTACTAGGACATGACTTAGACTGGATTATGACTACCTGACTTAGACTGGACTATGACTACCCTGACTGACTGTGACTAAGACTTGACTTTACATGAAATATTTCATAATACGATTAAAAACTACAATACTTGACACTGGCTAAATACACTTTGTGTGGAGCCAACCCATAAGAAAAAAAAAAAAAAAAAAGCACACGTTAATTTCACTCTCTTTTTTTTAAATTTCCCAAACACTAATATATATTAAGCACTATAATACCAACCCATTCATGATCCCAGCAGTTGGTCGAAATAAAAATTCATTTATTTTATTTATTATGTGATCCGCGTGATCACTAATTGGTCCAAACGCTTTCTCAAGAGAAGAGTTGTTATGTCACACCAGACAGCTCATGCTACCTGTACAGAAATTGTAGGCACCACTGTGTACTCCCAAGGTGCCTACAATAAAAAAAATAGAAATAAGTACAAAATGTTCTCCACCTGATTTGATCTAGTTATTGATTTATAGAGACTCATGCACCGACAGTTCTGTAAACCAAAACAGCCTGAAGACGTCCACTGCTGAACATAGGCCTCCCCCAGAGAGCGCCTCTTTGAGCGGCTGCTCGTCTCCTGCATCCGTCGCAATCTGTACACATTGTCCATTTATCGCGAGTTTAGCATGCACTTAGCTGATATTAATATTTGTTGAGAGACTGTAGTATATCTAATAAGTAGCTCTGTAGTACAAAGCAATATATATCATATCAAGTTGTAAGCTTGTCTGTAGTAAATTTTTTGAGATATAAAAAAATATTTTTTGTATGGAGACCTCCCTAATTTTACCTTTTTCTTATTTTTATTATTTGTTAGATAATCCGCTTAAGAATCATCAGAAAGATTTACAGCAACCTTTAAGTTTCATGAACCATGCAGGTTCTAGTTTGATATAGATTGTAATAATTACGGTGCTTGTGTGGCACTAGGTGGTAGGACTTTTCTGCAAAGTTCGTCTAGGTAGGTACCACCGCTTTGCCAGTTATTCTGCCGCCAAGCAGTAGTGTGCAAGCACTGCTGTGTTCCGGTTTGAAGGGCATTGTAGCTAGTGAAATTACTGGGCAAATGAGACTTTATGATCTGATCACTCGGTCTAGTAATCTGATTACTAGACTTGGTGATGTCTCAGGATGACGTGCGCAGTGCAGTGTCACGCGAAACTTTATTGTTTTAAAGTTCCGGGTGACACTGCAACTGTTATGGGCGGCCGTATCACTTAACATCAGGTGAACGACTTGCTCGTCACGTCATTCAATCACATAAAAAAAAAAAAAAAAAAAAAAAAAAAAAAAAAAAAAAACTACATTTTTCATAAATATTTTGAATATAAAACTGTGTTGCTAGGTTAGTATTCGAAGCTTTACGACGAACCAACCAACCTGCCACCAACCACCTGCTCTCCAGTGTGAAGGTACCTACGACGAAGAACTTATGTTGGTTTTTATAATATGTAGGTAGTAAGTGCTAGTATCACTTTGAAGAAACATGGTCAAAATACAGCCTACGTCATAATGTCCCCAAGACAGTTTGCCCATCAAATTATTTTCCAAAATCAATTTCTCCACTATTGTACTTTTTGAGAAAACATTTAAACATTCCAAATATTACAAAATAGGTACTTAATTTATGTACCTCCAGACGCATTTTATAATAAGACCTAAGAATACGGTGAAGTCGTACCGAAGTATCTCCATCGTCACCACCATCATCATCAATCATCAGCCACAAATACGAGTAGCCCACAAGAGGCGGTGAAAAGGTATTAGGCATTTTCATAATGAAGAGGACAAAACTATTTTCTATCCTCATCTTTTCAGTAATTTCAAACTCAACTCTTGATCCGTTTATTTTAGGATTTAACATCTACTGTAGTAGTACAGTTATTGTAATGGCATCTTGCATTTTAGGTAGGTATTTATATGTTTCCCCTTCTCAGCATTGAATTGTAGGTAAATACGCTTCGAGCAAATATATGCCCCAAATCCAACGTTTGACATAACAACACAAGCGAAAACAGCTTAGTTTAGTTAACTATACCTTCGTATGAAGTGCATTAAACCATTTTTTTAAATATGAGAAAATATTGCAATGCAATTTTGCTACTATTGCTACTTTAAAATCATTATTATTTCATCATAAGATTTATTTTTGTCACTGTGATTGCCTGTGATTTTATTCATTTCGCTTACGTACCCTACATACAAGTTTCATTCATGCGCACGGATCCCCTTTTTTTCGTAGCTGAAAATATGATCTGCCATTCTTCGTTAAAAAGTTATGTGTGGATGAATCACGTGACGAGTTAGGACTCGGAACTCTTAATAGTATTATAAAGTTTTGTGCAACACACAGCGCATGTTATACTAAGACACACAGCCTAGCATCAAAATAACTAGGCAGTAACATTAGGTCACGAAGCCTCACTTGCCCAATAGCTTCACTAGTCACACCACCTCGGTACAGTAAGCCAGAACACAGTAGTGTTCAAACCCGCTTTATGTCAAAAGCGTGCTACAAACTTTATCCTATAAATGCCGACCGCTGCTTTAGCATAAGCAACTATGCTTTTATTACTCGCGCGCTCACGCAGCGCGCGCGATACGCCACGCTCTAGGTAGGTACAAAAAGCGTGCCCGCTTAGGGCACTTAGTACTTTTTTTTTAACCACCACTGTGCCTGCGCACGAGGTACTGTTTGGCGGCAGAATAACTTGCAAAACAGAGGTACCTACCCCTGGACGAATTTTGCATAAGATCAACGATAAGGTAACCTATATTATGTGGAAACGGCATGCACCTGCCTACAACACTTGATTTTCCGTAGTGAAACAGATTCACAATTAGACAAACTCGTAACTAAACAACTCTCCAAAATACTCTAGAAAAAATGGAATAGTTTTCGGGGATGCATTAAAATAAAGTTAAGTTTGTACCTATACTTTAGATGTAGACCACTTTACAAGTATATATATTATAAAGGACTAACTCAATCAATCAATCGAATAATATTTTATCGACCTAAAGGCTTTACCTATAGGTACTTGTACTGGGTGGCGCAAAAGTAAAGACCCTATTTGGTTCAGCTATAACATTTTTTCTAAATTAGAAAACTAGATTTAGGTTTTTTTAAATGTATATTTGTGCCATTAAATTTCGTACCATTAGGATTTAAAGATGATGTCTTTTAAATGGTGACCTCCAGAGTTGATACACATTTGAGCCCTATTTATGACATTTTGCATAACTTGCCGTAACACTTCCTGCGATATGTTCGTTATTTCTTGACGAATGTTTTCTTTTAGAGCTGCGAGAGTCTGTGGCTTGTTCACATACACCCGAGATTTCAAAAAACCCCAAAGAAAGAAGTCTGGACTGGTCAGATCGGGTGATCTTGCAGGCCAAGGCAAATCGCCAAAACGAGAGATAACTCGGCTTGGAAAAGCGTCCCTCACTAAGTCCATAGTGTCGCGCGCTGTGTGTGCCGTAGCGCCGTCTTGTTGAAACCAGATGTGCTCCAGCCCCAATTCGTCCAAACTGGGTATCAAAAACTCACGTAACATGGTTCTGTAGCGTTCTCCAGTGACAGTTATCGCATTGCCTCCAGCGTCTTCGAAAAAATAGGGTCCGATCACTCTGTCAACACAGATGCCACACCATACAGTAACTTTTAGTGGGTGTAGAGGTGTTTCTTGAATAATGCGCGGATTATCAGTGCCCCAGAACCGAGTATTCTGCTTATTGACATGCCCTGAGAGATGGAAATGCGCTTCGTCACTCATAACCAATTTTGAAGGAAAATCATCTTGCAAAATGTCATAAATAGGGCTCAAATGTGTATCAACTCTGGAGGTCACCATTTAAAAGACATCATCTTTAAATCCTAATGGTACGAAATTTAATGGCACAAATATACATTTAAAAAAACCTAAATCTAGTTTTCTAATTTAGAAAAAATGTTATAGCTGAACCAAATAGGGTCTTTACTTTTGCGCCACCCAGTAGCTATAGCTCTCAAGTTCATTACTCCTTCCATAAACAAATAATGTAATGGTAATGGTAGATAAATATCTATACGTCTATACGTATAATTCTCTGTAAGGCCGCTGTTTATGCACCTAATGTTTTTATTGTTAAGCTGTGTACAATATGGTCTTGGGGTGGTATTATGTTCCAACAAATTTGTCCATTTCGAACGTACATTATCTCGGGCGAGTAGGCACTCACACTTTCGAACTATTCTGAATTAATCTGTACTAACGCTATTTAGCAAGTACCTAGGTACCTACTCATCCTTCACTAAATCATCAGTATGCAATTTAAATCAAATATACTATAGATACAGTCTCTACGAAGATCAAACCTCAAAAGTGTCCCTGCGCCAATGCTTACAGATATATTATACCTCTCCTGCACATATAAAAAAACATAGTTCACAAGTGGTTGTTTCATTTTAATAATGAACCATCGCACCCTGTAATAGTGCTGTAAAACAATAATATTATGTGAGTTAATACATCACTTTCATAAGGCGCAGTCCAAGTCACACGCGACTGAGAACAAAAACAAGGCATATGCCTTGTTTAAATGGTGCCGTTTTCGAGCGATCGTGGATCTACTCTATATTACATCGCAGGTATGCAATCTCAATTTACACTCCATAATACTACCACCTTAGCCGCATCAAAACAAGTTTGACCTTAAGAATCTTCCCATGTCCATGTCCATCTTATGGTTCTGCAGTAGGTAGGCACTTGTGTATTATAT
This sequence comes from Ennomos quercinarius, assembly GCA_910589525.2. Lineage (NCBI taxonomy): Eukaryota > Metazoa > Arthropoda > Insecta > Lepidoptera > Geometridae > Ennomos > Ennomos quercinarius. The sequence goes on from OU342502.1 coordinate 3,608,642, forward strand.
ATGCAACAAATATCTGCACATATTCATGTGAAGGTCTCACTTTAATTGTTGAGGATAAGAAAGACCACCCATTGGACAATTATTATCTACCTGCTTGTATTATATAATTTTGTGAAACAATAGTTTTATATTTTAAACAGCATCAACAGAGACCAACCCACCTTTGCAATAAGGTTGCCCGCTTTACAAAAAAACAAAAACTCAACTTTGGTGAAAATCTGCACTGCATTGCAGTGAAACAAAATAGTTAAGTACACATCAAGTACACATCTTCCTTTCCTTCTTTCATTGAATAAAACTGAGCATGCCTATACAGTTTTCAGGACATCTAGCATGGATCCACACGGTATGGCTGTGAATTTCATACAAAAACCTGTTTCAAAATGACTGAGTGCTTACAACTTATAAAATGCATTTAATTGCTATATTTGGCTCAAGAGTGTTTATCATCCTGTTCTTATATAATTTAGTAAGACAGCTGTTAGTTGTCCAAATAAAATAAAATAAAATAAAATAAAATTTATAGGGTAATCAACAATGCAGACTTATCAACTTATATTTTGCAAATCTTTGTAAACTAGATACCTACTGTATCTATTAAAATGTAGGTAACACTTACAGACATAACAGACCCCTTAAACACCATTACCCCAGAGAGAGTGCACCACCACATGCAAGTTCTGCCACCAGCAGCACCGTCCCGTTGGATTGCAATAATGTATTTTCTTAGTGCCAGTGTACCTACACTAAGCCGCCACACTGAGAATAGTTGGATATAACTTGCCTCTACACATCAACCCGAAGTGCACTGTGTATACCTGCAGCCATTTCCCTTACTTTCACTCCTTGCATACCTACTCTTTACATTCATTGGTGAAGCTCGACTTTAATTAGTAAAATGTCAGATGGATAGCAGTACAACCTTTAATTTTTAATCACCTATTATGCAAATGTCACAATGTGTGTTATTCAACTGGTTCAACCTGTTTAACACTACTTTGGTGATAGTAATATTTACCTAGTACAGAATGCCACTCTTTTAACTTTAAAGCCTCCTTCAAACTCAGTTGAGTAATTAAACATATAAAAATTGAGCTGAGGCAGGTCATTTTATTAGTTTTTTAGAATTATGTGTGCATGCAGGTTTCATTCATAAACCCATTGTCATTCAACAAGCAATGTTCCACTGCAAGAATTACATTTAACCCCCAGCATAGTAGGTAGGTACCATTACATCCATCCCCTACAACTTAGTAATCTGAATATACATGTTAAAAATAACAACTTGTACCTAGATAAAAAGTTAGGTAACAACACAGTAACAAAACAGGACAGTCTGCGTCTCACACTACTGGCAGACGGCAGACGCTTACTGCTATTTCTTTGCTTTCCTGGCAAATTGAGTGTTGCACCCATGCACTCTTTCGAGAAGTGTCTCAGTTTCCTTATTTCATTTACATCTATCTATATGTCAACCTTGCCTCAACTGTTTCTCACAGAGAATCGTCGTATATTTCTAGAAGAACTCACCAGATTATGGGCGTAGTCGGGACCCGCTTCTGATCTGTTAGAAAACGACATTAGTATTCAACACAGCTTTATTAGACACTCCAAACCAATCGACATATTGATCAACATCTCCAGCAATTCCACTGGTAGCTCATCTTTTTCCAATATATTGATTTTTCATCGAGTTTTTGCACTTTTTCACTTCCACTGCTTTGCTTCTTCCTCTTGTTGTAGTTTTTTCTTCTTTTGGGTCGTGCCGCCCGCGCGACCACTGACTTTATTCCACCCTTTTTGTTTCAGCGCCATCTATGCATTCCATAGAAAAACTGCTCTTCCATCGGTTTATTATTAACAACGCCAACATAACCGATAACCACAATATCGGTTAGTAACTTGTTTCATCAAATACTTTTTTTTATGTAAATGAATGACTTGACGAGCTAGTTGTTCGCCTGGTGTTAAGCGTCACGGCCGCCCACAACAGATGCAGTATCACTTGGAACTCTAATTCAAGTTTCGCGTGACACTGCACTGCGCACGTCATCCAGAGACATCACAAAGTCTAGTAATAAGATTTATAAACTGCGCTATCAGATCATAAAGTCTCGTTTTCCCAGTAATGCTACTAGCTACAATGCCCTTCAAACCGGAACACAGTAGTGCTTGCACACTACTGCTTGGCGGCAGAATAACTGGCAAAGCAGTGGTACCTAGAACTTTTCTGCAAAATTAGTTTAGGTAGTGTGATGTATTAAGATTGTGGGTACTTTGTAAATGTAGGCTTACCTACTATGAAAATAAATCAGTCCCGTATATACCGTGTTTCTGTCTGCACCCGAATTCTATAAGTAGGTACCGCAACGCTTTGCCAGTTATTCTGCCGCGAAGCAGTAGTGTGCAAGAGCACTATCGTGTTCCGGTTTGAAGCTAGTGAAATTACACGGCAAATGAGACTTTATAACCTATCTCCCAGTCTAGTAATCTTATTACTAGACTGTGCTGATGTTTCAAGAAGACGTGCGCAGTGCAATGTCACGCGAAACTTTATATTTTCGAGTTCCGAGTGACACTGAATGTATTGTAGGCAGCCGTGTCACATTAACATCGAACGACTAGCTCGTCACGTCTTGGTCAGCCCTGGGTTCCAGAATGCTTTAGCCGCCCAAAGACTTCTAACTTGGCTGAACGACTACTATATTACGACAACATCCAGGACCGACGGGTTAACGTGCCTTCCGAAGCACGATAGTGCTCAGCTGTAAATGCAACTTTTTGTACCAGATATCCAACCATGTAATTGACCGCTGCGAACGTTGCTTAACTTTACCAATTAGTCATGAGCTCATCATGAATGCCATTCATTGATTATATAAAAGCTTTTGTTCAAAGTTCAGTAACGTGCCCATGAAATAAAAGTGGCCAAGTCTAGTAACCAAATATTCATAAAGGCAATTTGATTCTCAGGGTGAGTCGGGGTCAATCAATAGCTGGTACAAGCCGTATGTCATTAGACACGCGTGGATAAGTGGTGGACGGGAGGCGGGTAGAAGTAAATACCCGAACATACAAATCTAACCACTCGTTTACTTATAGAATAATAGAGAATGGATAATAGATCTACAGAGAAAGATGGTTCTCAGTAGATCTATATTTTTGAAAATAGCGTTAGGGAGAGAAAAAAGCTTCGATATAGCTCTTAGAATTAGCAAGTTGAAATGGCAATGGGCAGGCCACATCGCTCGAAGAACTTTTTTTTTTTATGCGATTGAATGACGTGACGAGCTAGTCGTTCACCTGATGTTAAGCAACACGGCCGCCCATAACAGTTGCAGTGTCACCCAGAATTTTAAAACAACCGAGCTGACAACCGATGGGAAAGAAAGGTTCTCGAGTGGCGACCACGACCCGAAAGACGCAGCGTAGGCCGGTCCTCCACTAGGTGGACCCACGATTGATGAAAACCGCGGGGATCCGATGGATGCAGGATGCGAGCAGCCGCTTAAGGAGGCGCTCTCTGGGGGATGCCTATGTTCAGCAGTGAACTTCTTCAGGCTGTCGATGATGATGATGAGAGAAAAAAATCCCGTTGGTACTATAATCAATCTTGGCAATGCATCTACAGAATATGATCAAATACTTAGGTAGGTCTCTGTAGGCTTATTGCACGTTATGCCGTTAGACCGCGTAAAAGCGACGAATGCATAATGTTGAGTAAACTCCAACCAATACAGTGTCCATCACAGAAATTGGCTCAGGTCTGTAGTGTTCATTATACTCTCCGTTAGAGATAGACACGCTAGACGCATAAGCATATATCAAAACTCACACACTCACAATTATATCACCCATAAATTGTTCCAACTCTACAGATTTTCATTACAGATTCCCGTTTCAACAGATCCTAATCCTACAGTTTCTCAGTTTTACAGATTCCTCTTTCCACATATTCCTAATTCTACCAGATCCTTGCACACTTAACAGCGTATTGAAACCGTCGGATCCGTACAAAGCGTTTATATAGGTTGCAATCAAATTACGTGATTGCCTATAGCTGGTGCCAAATTAGCGAGATTTTGACGGGAATTGCTACGTTGGATTTATCTCTACCATCGATAGTTAATAAAAGAGAATAGGTAAGGGGGAATTTTAAAAAATGGAGGTGCTATTAAAAAATCTAGTAATGTAATTAATCCTTGGACTCAACGTCCATAATTTGTATCTATTCTAGGTGGTTGTCGTGCCTGTAAGTTGTCTATATGACCGCTGTCTAGCCTTGTATTGATGAATTTATGTCCTCTAGCGTAGGTATAGCCGAAACCTACATAATACGAAATAGGAAATACATTAAACATACACATACATTACACATTACATTACACACACACATACACACACACACATATTACATTACATTATTTTACATTTATTATTTATTGTTATTTTACTTCTAATATTTAATTTGCCCACAACTCTAACAAACTTTTTTCGCACTTAAATTGTAATTTTTGCTTGTAGACATTAGTCCTAACCATAGGTACGGTAGTTATAATGAAAAAACTACATTTTTCTGGTTTCTTATTTCGTTTTCTGTTGACATTCTCCAATATATTTTTTAATGTAATAAAATGTGGCCGCGAAAATTATAATTCACCGTTTCTCAACTGAGTGATTGACAATTTTTGACTGCTTTTTTTTACTAGCTGACTCACCGCGGCTTCGTGCGGGTCCAATCACCCTTTCTCCACCATCCCATTATATTTTCTCTACACGTATCCTATTTCTCTCTCCCTTTAACCTTACTTCTTCACTTTCCTTTTCCGGTCATCCTGCTGGCGGTGGTACGGTGTGGAAACCCTTATCTAAAAATGCCGGTTTATCTTTTTGGGAATGACTGATTTTGATTTAACAAAAGTAAGAGCCTTCTCAAGCACTCAAAAAACTTAACCCTCAAAAAAAATATTGAAGTTAGGCTATTTTTAGCACTTTTACAAGTCAAAACTGGATAATGTATTTAAAAGTAATAAAATTGAATTATTGATACTAAGCAAGCATAAATAGCTCTATGTAATTTTGCTTAATTTGAAAAAAGAAGTTTTGTTTCCCGCAACAGGTGCAAGGACTCCAAAGATTTTCATAACGCAAACTATACTCCATAGAATCCATATAGAATCCACAGATCTACTTGTAAATAGGGTGAATTACGCGAGCAATGTATGTCAATACAATTCACTTTTTATTATTATAAAGTCTAGACAGTAGTTTAGACATAAACAAAACAAGCAAGTAAGCACAGATATCTACTATACTAGTCAAAGACAGATAGGACAGCTCTATATGATCGACAATTAGTTCCCGTGTCTCCACGAAACGCTGTTGTCGCCATAGTGATGTACCTAGCTCCATATTGAAATATCGATATCGATACCATAGTGACGCGCCACGCCAAAAAAATATCGACATGGAAGTTACATAGGAAGTTATTATTATTATTTTAACCTATTACATTTTAATACTACAGGAAGATGAAGCACCCGCTAATAAGGATTAAATGAAACAAATGAGACTGAAATAGCTTTTATTTATTTTTATTTCTTAGCCTAAGCTTTGTATTTTTACTGCCATTTTTAGGCCATTTTTTGGGTTGAAACCATTTTTATTTTAATTATTTATTTTTGCTATTCAAATTGAGTTTACTCACCAGATAAGCTCAAGGGAATCCCGTGCAACACTTCATCTGCAGTGAACAAGGATATCCATGCAGAAGACGGTTACCCATCCCATCAAATTGGGGGTATATCAAAGTGATTTTGGCGAACACGTTTGTTCACTAAGACAGGCCACTGAGCTCAGTATTTGTAGGAATCAGAAAAGACAACCATGATTCTCGTAATTTATCGTCCCTTGGGATACTTAACAGGCGATGAGTTTTATTAGTTGCAAGCTTCAACATGACATTTTCGCGTCGCCATAGTGTTGATCAATAACCATAGTCACTGCCCATGCTCAACTGATTAAGATAATTGGTATATAATTTGAAGTTAGAGCGATGGTAGCAGAGCAGTAACATGTGCACTTCGCAATCTTACGGCACCAGGTTCGATCCTCGGCCTTGCACCGATGATTTATCTAGTAAGTTATGTGCAGTTTTCGATGCCATTCGTGCCTCCGAGAGCCGTCGGTCCCGGTTGTCATAAGACCATCTATGGCAATCGTTACGGGTAGTCAGACGCCTGATAGAATCTGATACCAGGTCTAACCATCCTTGTTACTGGTTCCTTATGGGTTGTGAGATCAGATGGCAGTCGCTCAGGGCCAGATCTTGTATAAGGGCAATTTGAGCTTCAGCCCAGCGCGCCGTGGAGACAAAGGGCCCCCAGCCCCCACTGAAATTTAACGGGTCTTATCTAGATTTACTTATAAATGTGCGAAACCTGAAACTATCAGGATTAACGAAAAACAAGAACAGCTGAGAATTAGGCAAACTCACGGTCCGATCCTGTAGTCGCTCGTGTAATTCTGATAGCTTGCCGCTACAGATTAGACTGGGAGCTTGGGAGCCGACCCCAATAACAAATGCGAAATGGGAAAAAGGCAAAGAAGATGATGATAATGATATATTGATTTGAAATTATACACAAAAAGCCAGAAAAACTACGAATTATACCGATTAATTAGGTTGTGTTATGTACATCATTTCCATGACAACAACACAATTGACTTTTGACATTATAGAAGTCACTTGATGCAAAGAAAATGTCGGAATGCGTGTGACACGAGCGTTTCGTGGAGACATCGGTACTAAAGCTGACCCGGGCCTGCAAGTAAGTACGTAGGTAAAAGCAACACAGAAAAGTTTTCAGCCCAAACTCTCAACTCCCGAATAAAAATACGGTTTCCTTTCACGAATACCGACAATTGAGTGACGGGCATGAATCGTACCAGCTTACCTATCTATAATTGAATACCTTTCACCATACAAAACAGAACAAAATAAAGAAAAATCATTTAGCAAAGCTCAAAGAAGATTGCTCTGTCACGCTCCGTGGGTCATCAATCATCCAATTAGGTAGCAATAGACTAATTAAGCGATCCTGGTTATACTTAAGTTAGGGGATTGAAAAGACCTCTAAATGAACTTCTTTGTCTGGCATTTGTTTAGTAAGTCATCTTTTGCTTTATAATACTATCAGAGCGCTTGGTCGATGCGACGCGTGACCAAAATGCTGGCACTTATTTGGCCCAACGCATCAGCATTGCAATTCAACGTGGCAATGCTGCCAGCATGTTGGGTACGCTACCTACTGATAGGGAGCACTTGGACTGTCTATAGGCCATCGCGGTTATTATACAGTCTATAAGTGTTCTTTGTAGTAGGTAGTGTAGCTAGTTTAGTTTAGTTTTTATTGTTGTAGTAGTTAGCTTGAGTAATAAAGGCACATTGCCCATTTTATCAGCACCTACCTACGTAATATTTTTCATCCCATCTATTCGAAAAGATGCAAATAGTTCCTCTAGTAATTTGGAGAAGTGCGCCCAAAACAGGGTCATTTAGACGCACTTCATAGCAGTGACAAAATGATTTTTCTTATAGAAGGGGATGAAAAGCAGAGTGTGCCACATGGCCAGATGTTACCAAAATTATTTAACCTCGAGCGGTGTAGGTACTTTGAATCCCTCGCTACGCTTAGGATTCAATTTAGAATCCTAAGCGTAGCGACACATTAAATACATTACCTATTTCGGTCCCTATCGATTCGATACTAGTACTTTCTTTCCGATACCAAGTAAGTGCTAAAAGAATGATTTGATGCTAAAAAGTATCGGATAAAGTATTTCTGAGATCACATTTTCAAGATGAAAGGTCGTATTCGGGACGAAATGGAAAGGTTTGACTTAAAAATTATATAAGTTCTTGATAACATATTTTTTTGCAAATGATTTTATTTGGATAATTCCTTAGAGCATCTAAATTTTTAACAACAAAATATAACCGATTTAAAAAAATTAGGAAGAACTACGGAATTACGGAATTGGAGACAGATATTGCGTAATTAGTTACGCATCTGACATTTCCGTAATTTTGACTCATCATTATTTACACAACTACTCCAGACTGTATTGTAAGAGTGACTAAAAAGACTACGTTCCATTTTAATGCTGTTTTATTTCTCTCTCTCATACACTTATGTACATTTATATAGTCTATCCATTTCATACCTTATCTAAGTTAGCTTTCTCTTCCATACCTACACTTTCTCGCATCTATGCTTCTCTTTCACACTGACATTACGTTTTGTTCTTCTAGGAACTGTTTACAGTATTCTATTTTTAGCTCTAGCCATTTATCTCCCTAGATGTGCGGTACTTCTCGTAGTAATTGCTAGTTACTTTTTACTAACTCTCGGAAGGCAGAATCCTAACCCCAGGCTAATCGCCTTTCACATTCAGACTTTTTCCGTGGTAAAAACAGTTTCTTTTTGTCCACAGATACAGCAACAGCAGGCACGGAACAGCCAGAAACAGAGAAGGGAACTACGAGAAGGGTCCAGCCGTCCAACCCGTCGAGAATCTCGGCTGGTGAGAGCGGTAAAGCATAGTTGCTGAATATAGTTCTCCTTTCTTTATTCTGTAAGAAACACAGAGCAATAAAAAAAACGCTTCGCACCCAAGTGTAATTTTTGCTGCTCTGTGGCAAACACCATGACCTCGCATGTAAGGGCCTATTTACACGGCGCCGGTTCTAAGCCCGGTGCCCTAGCTGGGTTTACATCCGGCCGGTAGTCGTGTGTAAATCATTTTAAAGCTGTCCACATGAATAGGCCCTTCTTGTAGACGACCAGACATTGCATGAAAGCACCAGCATCCGGATAAATATTGCGTTCGAACTATTTTAGGCCGCATGATGATGGCTTGCGGGGAAAACCAATACAATTTTTATAGTTGTGCTTAAGTGGGATGTTGATGTACGTCCTCATCGCTTAGCCATAAGAGATTAGGGTTCTAACTACTACAATAATAAGAACTAAGTATCTAGACGCCACGCATACACACATACACATCACATCTAGATGCCAACAGCTAAACAACCTACTACAAAAAAAATTGGACTGTATTAGACAGTCCGAACGCTCCAGCCGGTAGCGTACCCAACATGCTGGCAGCCTTGCCCCCTTGGATTGCAATGCTGATTCTTTGTGCCAAATAATTGCCAGCATTTTGGTCACGCGTCGCATCGGCTAGGCGCTCTGATAAATATTGGAAAACGCGATGAGCTCCCGGTCCCCACGTGTGTGTTATATTTAAGTTATTTTTAACATGCACTACAGTACCCACTTATAAACATACCAATTTTTTCTTAGGTTTTGGCTCCACACATTGTGTATTTAGCCAGTGTCAAGTATTGTAATTTTTCATCGTGTTTAAAATATTTCACTTAGTCTCAGTCGAAGTCTGGGCCAGTCAGAGTTAGTTCCTCGATGGTCATAGTCCAGTCTAAGTCAGGTAGTCACATTCCAGTCTATGTCATGCCCTAGTAAAGTGGTGGCAACTTTACTAGAAGCTTCTATGGAATTTTTGAAGCAACACGAATAACCACGTTTTACCACATTATATCACTTGCCCACACTCACATGCTCGTAATTCAGCACTTAATGCGTAAAATGCTACCAATTTTAAACACTAAAACTGGAAGAGTTCAAGGCTTGAAAAATAGTAAAATGCAACGACGTGAACTTTTCCACGCCAAAACATCACATATACCTATTTTAATTTATTACTCATGCACATGTAACTAATTAGCACTTCAACCTCTTTGCATTTGAACACCAATAAGAGTTCAATACACCTCCAATCACCTTTTGATACCAAAAGCAGCCAACGTTTTTGCATCTACTCACAAGAAAAATATTTTGTTCTGCACGGGCCTTGTTTAAGCTTTTAACCAGCTTTTCCCCACATTTTAATCAACATCTCATTATCATTTGTTGTATTGTTCAGAATGGAGCGGCGCGACCGGAGGCCCTCCGGCGGAAGTGGTGCTGCGGCTGCACCCCCCTGCCCCGACTGCTAGGGGAAACTTCTCGCTAGCTGACATCGGTAAGTCACTCACTGGACGATATTTACAGATAGTACCTATCACAGAGCATTGAAAAATATGTCGCTTCGGGGCGAAGTGTAATTTTTTTCGTGCTCTGTGGTGCCTATTATAAAGATCAGTAGGGTTAGCACGGCCGGTAGACAAAACTGTCTTTCCTCTGTTTTACTCCAAGCAAGTATGAAGAAAGTGACGTAAAACGGGGAAAGACAATTTTGTCTACCGTCCATGCTAACCCAGCTAGGGGTCTAGTAAAGATACCTTTCCATTAGCGTTAACGCCAAACGAAAACTCAAAATGTATGGAGTTTTCCGTAGGTAATGTCATTCCCATACATTTTGAATATACACCCTGAAGGCAAGGCACTTCTTGGTTTCGTCTGCAGTTTCTCGTTTCCTTTTGTGCATTAGTAATTTTCCTGGATAAAAATAGTTATGTTGATCTCTAGTTTTCTACTTTGTGCATCGTAGTCTCATTAAAAAGGTAGAATGTTTGAATTCATCTTTGAAGAATTGTAATCCTGAATTCTTTAATCCACTTTACTAAAAGAGGTTGATTTTCAGTAGAAATATTTTTCATACGTGCTTGTTTGACAAGTTGCAATGAAGTGCGAATTAAACATGCTAGTGAAATTACTGGGCAAATGAGACCTAAGAATCTCACAGTCTAGAAATTGTTTTTAGACTGTGTGATGTCTCAGAATGACGTGCGCAGTGCGCAGTGTCTCGCGAAACTTTAATTTAGAGTTCCGAGTGACACTGCAATCTGTAATGGGCGGCCGTGACGCCTAACACCAGGCGAACGACTAGCTCGTCACGTCATTCGTTTACATTTAAAAAAAATTACCAAAAATAGGACAAAAAAATTGTTTTAAGGTTTTCTTGTTATGGACAGTAAACTTACCTAACTTTTACCTTTGGATTTATTTTACTATGAGCCCAACAAATAAAAATTATAGTGACGGAATAAGTAGCGTCACTACAGTTTTTATTTCAAAAATAAATAAGTACCTAATTGTTATATACTTTTTTTTTTTTTTTTTCTTATATTTTGGCTCCACACATAGTGTATTTAGCCAGTGTCAAGTATTGTAGTTTTTCATCGTATTATGAAATATTTCATGTAAAGTCAAGTCTTAGTCACAGTCAGTCAGGGTAGTCATAGTCCAGTCTAAGTCAGGTAGTCATAATCCAGTCTAAGTCATACCCTAGTAAAGTAGTGGCAACTTTACTAGAGGCTTCTATGGAATTTTGGAAGCAACACGAAAAACCACGTTTCACTACATTATATCACTTGCCCACACTTATACTCGTAATTCAGCACTTAATGCGTAAAATGCCACTATTTTTAAACATTAACACTAGAAAAAGCATAAGTTTTGTGAAATAATACAATGCAACGACGTGAACTTTTTCACGTTCCCGCCAAAACTCCTCTGTTATATACTTGTTTTATATCTAAGTATTTATATAGCATTCCACGCAAAGCTGTAACCTTCGTCATTATCTAAATAAAACTTTTTCACTAGGATTCCTAACACAAAATTGGATTTTTCTTTTCGTTTTATGTAGGTAATGTTCTTTAATTTGAATGTCTGAAAAAAAGTGAAACCTTACCGCGCCAAAAATTTGCATATAAATTTCCCCCGAGGTGAGCATACATTCAACATAACATCAATCTTATCTTATTCTTAGATTTTTTCATTTCCAAGATTTTTTAATCACAACGGATGGGTTCCACCTTACCCGCCTCGTCACTTACCATCAGGTCAGAGCGTGGTCAAATGTAAGCTTATGTATTATTTAAAAACACTGCCTATTTGTTTGAAAGTTTAATGGGATGTAACCTTCGTGACAAAATAGATTCAGTGAATCAACTTGCAGGTACTTGTAATATTATTTATTTAAATGTCTTTTTATTTCAACAAAAATATTATAGCATAGCATTATAGATAATCTTATAGTCAAAAATTATTAAAAAGACCCTTGGTGGAGGGGAATGTTCCCAGGACGCTGGCTGCATTGCCACGCTGTATGGCAATGCTGATTTTTTATGCAAAGTGAGAGCCAGTAGCCTTCTGGTCACTGGTCGCTTCCACCAAAAGTTTTGCCAAGTCCCTGTATATTAAGACAATATATGATGCATAACTATAATACAATATAATATTATAAAATAACGTAGGTTGTTTATAATATAATATGTTGGTCTCAATAGCGTAAGTACAAGTTACAAGCACAAACACAAAAAAAATTAGATCCGCTCGAAAAAATAGGGAGATCAGGGTGGTATAGAGAGATCCTTCTATAATCTCCCAAAGCACCCACTATGGTCTCACAAAACTTAACCCCCTGTCCAGGAAGCTACCTACAGTGCCCATCCACCAGTCCTGTCTGGCATCGGAACGGCTCCCTGATTAATGGGTCTGGGATGGATGGATGGTCATGGAACAAGGAGAAGAATGCCAATACACCAAGAAAACAGCGTAGATCAGAAATATGCCAAAAACCGTTATAAACCTAAATGGCGCTACAAAATGAGCGGGCTGTACGGCTACCTGCGGCGGGCTAGGCTTAAAACGGTTTTTGCCATATTTTTGAACTACGTTCAACTTATAGCCCACTTATTTTGCAGCGCCATCTAGGTTTAAAACGGTTTTTGGCATATTTCTGATCTACGCTGTTTTCTAGGTGTACTGGCATTCCTCTGCTCCTTGTTCCATGGTCTTGGTAACTGGGCGTGTTTTATACAACTATCGAGATTCCGTGACAGTTAAGACGAGGGTGCTCATTTACGCTATTATTTGCCTTATCTTTCCATTCAAAACTATAAAGGCTCAATCTAGCTTAAATAAATGGTTAGACATTTAAATTATCTTGAATGATAAGTATTATCACTGAAAATACATTTTCTCTTTAATTTCTTGAAAATGAACTGTAAAAGGGTTCCATCAGTTTTTGTAGCCATTTTCTTCATAAAGATCCAAGAATCTAAAAATTGTATTTTAAAAATAGAATAGAATAGACAATCTTTTTATTGCACACTACCAACATAAAATAAAACTAAACATTAGAGTACTTATAGTAGATAGTATATTGGGTGGCCTTATCACTGCAAGTGATTTCTTCCAGGGAACCTTTGGGTGGATAGTAGTAAAATAATGTGGTTTAGACAGTAAAATATCTATACATCTTAGATTATGTCGTAGAATAATCATCTCATGCGCCTCGCTTCGCCACGTGCGTGCTCGTGTACCTCTACTACTAGTTCTACTTCTCTCTATAATATTCTGTGTAAGAGGAAAAAGCGTAAATGTAAAGAACAACCATGTTTTGGAATGTAACAGGCTCTACAGATTCTGTGGTGTGGAGTTCGCGCAGGTCGGCTCATAGCCCAGAGCTGGCAGGTTCGATTCCCACGACAGGACAAGTTTTTAAAAATAAAACCGCAAATACTTGTTATGCTAGTCTGGGTATTGTGGGACTATGGTCATCATAGTTCCTGGGTCCCTAGATACAGGGAATCCTAGTTAGGATTCAGCTTCTATATAAATATGTATGTATGTGATCGTTGGGCGTTATTTATTTATTTAATCTGTACCTTATATAGCAACTTGCAATAGCGTTATATATACAACGCTTTCCTTAAATTCTGTATTCTTTGAGTACCTAGCAATGTTACGCCCTTACTATAATATAAAAATACGGTCACGTACAATTTACATAGGTAAGGTAACACGTTAAACACTTTTTTAAAAGGATTTTATTACACCAGCTTTACTGCAGTAAAGCTGGTGTAATCCTTTTAAAAAAGGGTTGAACCGACTAAAATCGACTTAATTTTATACTCAGAAGTACTTCATCATCATCATCATCAACAGCCTGAAGACGTACACTGCTGAACATAGGCCTCTCCCAGAGAGCACCACCTGGACTAGCTGCTCGCCTGAATCCATCCGTCCCGTCGGTTTTCACCAGATCGTTAGTCCACCTAGTGGGAGCCGGCCTACACTGCGTCTTCCGGTTCGTGGTCGCCACTTGAGAACCTTTCTTCCCCTTCGGTTGTCAGTTCTGCGAGCGAAGTGGGCTGCCATTTTAACTTGCTAATTTTAAGAGCTATATCGGTCACTTTAGTCCTCCTGCGGATCTCCTCATTGCGGATCTTATATCGCAGGGAAACACCAAGCATAGCTCTCTCCTATCTCGTTGCGCGACTTTGAGCTGAAGTACTTGGATGACATATTTTTTCCATTAGTTTTACCTTTTGGGTACGGAACCCTAAAGAGTTCCAAATCCGTCTATAAATACCACAGTTCCGAAGTAACAAAAATCAAAAGAAACGCAACTGAATATAGAATTTTAGAATTCCCTTTTGTTGTAGGTTGAAAATAATCGACGGGTTCCAATGACAAATATATGTCCCGCGTTACATAAATGACGCACCAACCGCTTTGACCGGTATATTGTAAAGCTGTATAAGCTTCATAAAGCACAGGCATGTTTGGGAATGGGAGTAGATAACGTTATAAAGGCTTGGACGTGCCAGACTGACAGTTTGTATCTCTCTGTTTTGTAAATCAGAGGCAATCTCAAGTCTTTGCACTGCAAACAACAATACAAAATAGGAATAGAACCATTATTTAAATATATTTCAAGTAAAATGACTAATTAAAAATAGTGCGCAAATATACACATATGATAGACATAGAAAATTGATTATTTAACTTACAAAACTTGGCATATGCTGCTAGCAAAATAAAATAAATAAAATATTTAATTCAGGCAACTGGCTTAAAAATAATCAGTTTTCTGTCGCGGCTCCCTGTACCACCGGTCTGCTATTCCGTTTGACCAAAATGCAGGATCCAGAAATACGTTCTGTTACTATGTTCTGTTCTGTACTATGTTCTGTTAGGATATTTTCAGCCAGTTCAGTTTCCTTATGGAAGTGACGCAGCACTTTATACAGTTTAGTTGACTTGTTCAGGAAACTTAGTGGAGTTTCATGTCAGATGTCAAACTTAGACCATTAATATTATTGAAACTGTAGGTAACATGTTAATGTAGGCATTTTACTCAAATCTCAATTTGCATTTGTTTTATTGTGTTGTAGATGGTGGTGGAGTAGTAGTAAGAGCTGAAGAAGCCTTGATCGTAGCTTTTGTCCTGCTCCTGTGGGTTGCGGCTATAGCGCTGTTCTTCAACCGCTGGGGCAAGATCAGGTGCGTCTATAAGCTGTACGTAGTTTTATAGTTATTTCTTTGTTATTTCTTGATCTATCACTTGTTGCTTACATTATTTTATACCTATTAAAAGGCATATTTGTTATGTCACTAAACAAGGTCTCGAAATAAAACCACACCTCGTTGAAATAAGTAACATATTTGCGAAATATAAAATGTTAATTTTCGTTGACGAAAAAACATTCTTTATGCGTATTGACATTGTTGGAGTTATTCATGTTACTGTGTTTTTGATAACAATGTATATGAATAATATATCAAACTTCATATATTCGTTATTTTTATCTTGAATAGGTATTTGATACATACATCATTATTTAACTATTTTTATGTTTGTGTAAGCTTGAAGTTGGTAACGATACAAAAAATTACCCAATTTCTAGGATGCTGGAGCCGTACCAACCAAAATTTCAACAGGCACATCGACAGAGCTGCGCTATTGAAAGTTCTGTGTCGGTGGCACCTCACGTAAGCTTCTTACTCGTTTCGTTTTTCAGAATACATTCCTGTACAGAGTTCATAAAATTATTACTTTTAGCCTGCTGTACCTTCAGTGTACAGTTTACCGCAAAAACATTTCCTATATTTATCATCATTTTAGTTTAGTCGAAATGATTTCATTTTGAGTCGCGTGGAAAAGTTTCTGAATCCATTCGCAAACATAGACTTGATATGAACTGTACAATTTATAATTAAGTATGTACATTTATCTACTTACCATACCTACCATTAACGCCAAAGTGTACAGACTCATTGTTACTAATTATTAGTTTAAACACCAACATCCATTATAATTTGTGCAGCACCGCGCTTCATTATCACGTGGGTGCGTCTCCTATGATTGCGGAGCGGCCTTCCCAGCATACCAACCATGTGGATACCTTTCACACCGACCCCGTCAGGTAACTAACTGGACTAGTTGTCCTTTCATTATACATCTAGTACCTATACCTTAATTACTTCTACCTTATCACCTATTTCAATAATTATAGCTTAGGTACTTTCACTTTTCTAACACCCTTATCTCCGCTGATTGCACCTTTTGTAGTTGCAAAGACTCGTACTTCACTGTATCTTTCCTTGCCTTTCTACTTTGTTGTATCAAGACAGACTCGTTTTGGTTCAACTGAAAATAATAATAATAATTTTCTTCTTCTAAACTGGATATGCTAGATAAGTGACAGTCAGTTTTTTTTCTGTTATTATATCTTTTACACATTTATTTATCTTGAACGCTTTACCGTGTTTTGTCCAGTATTAAAAACAACTCTGATAATCATTTGCAGTTGAGTTAATATAACTATTTTTCACAGAATTCAGTTTTCGTCGGCAGTATGGGAGGCATGGCTCTCATTCCTGAGAGCCCTCCACGCCGGTCTCGGTCAGCCGCTGACCTTCCAGCTCTCGTCCCACCTTCAGACCATACTCACTCCACTCCAAGATCGTCAAGAGCTGCAAGCTTGCACAGCGCAGTAGATCTGAGGGTCTGCGTGCCTTCCCCGAGAACTTCCAGAGCGGCGAGTCTGCATTCAGCGGTAGATATGCCTCAAGGTTCTGTTCAAGTTCACGTAAGAGGGTCGGGCTCAAATATAAACCGGCCCAGGAGTCCCAGACGACTTACTATTACCAATGTTTGAAAACTGAGCCGACTTTGTAGTCACCAAAATGTAGTGATGCATCAGTGTGGTTTGGAGGACCAATTACTTGTTTGTTGGTGTCGTACGTAGATGACATTATTATGGTTTTATCGGAAAGTGTCAAAAACAATATCAATTCATTTAAGCTTTAAATGTTTCATCAGTGTATCAACAGTTTAATTTAATGTTTGATGTTTGTATATAATGAAACTTCTTACGCTAAGATAGTAACATAATTTGTAAATATTTATTTAAATCCTGTAGTTAATTTCTTCTCCCTTCTCTTTCTCCTCTTCGTCATATCTATTATCACTTTAATAATTATTGTATAATAATATATAGTCCTTTTCAACTTCTTAGGCGTTATGCGCAAAGTTTAGCCGTGCGTGTGGTGCTACCAAATAAAATAATGAAATAAATTATTTACTTACCAAGTAACTTTTATACGTGGTATTTTTATTCCTAATACTTTATGTACGGTGTAAGATGATTGTTTCGTTATTTTTATTTTATGTTTATTTATTATACTTACCTACTGATTTATCTAATTTTTTTTTGTTAATATTTCTGCATTCAATGTTTACTAAAAACTTTTTGTCCAATAATTTTGCCCTGTCGAGTACGTCCTTATCTATAATCATTATTGTAGTTCATACTATGGACTTTTGTATTAAAAATTCTCTGGAAATCCCATCCATTCCAATTCGTTCTGCTATAATTAAAATAGCTTTTACGACCTGAGCATGTCAGAGTTTTTATATAATGAAAGCCCAAGTATTTCTTCAATCCCGTTGCTATAAAATAATAACTTCTAAAACAATGTAGTTAATAACGGCCAAATATTAGATTTGTAAATATATGAAAGTAATATTGACTAAGCTTTAAAAAAAACTAAAACTTGATCTTGGGGCCTACTATGATAATATAATATTTATGCCAAACTATGTCCGTGGCTAGATACAAAATTACACTGTATAATGATTATAAACTAAATATAGAATAACTGAGTAATGTTAGGTGTTTTGTAATTACTTCTCGGTTTCAATATTTAGGATTGCTACTGGTAAGATATTTACATTTAAATATAAATTAAAATATAAATGCTGAATATAGTTTAATAATGGTTCTGTTTCGAAAGCAAAATTAATAAGAATGATTGTTTCACAAGACGTTTTCAAAAGTAAAGTACCTACGCTCTCTTCACATTAAAGATTCATATATTTTAATACTGATGATGTGTATAATCATTTATCGATGATATTAAATGAAATCTGATATATTAGAATAAAAACTCTAACTTATATTATGCTATGACTGCACAATCGTGCCTGATTCCAAATATATCAAAGTTTTTAGTTTAAATCTAAAGAGGTAAATTTTTTCTTATTTTTTTTTTTATTTTTTTTATTTTTTTTTTATTAATCGCAAAGCAGATTACAAACACTTATCAGAACAATAGTTTCATACTTACAAATAGTTCGGAGCTAGATTGTAACCCTAAATTATGTGAATACAACAGCACTATGTTGCACTAGCACTATGTTTTCTCCTTATTCCGTCCGAAAGAACTGAAAGTCCTAAGATTTGTAGAGTTGAAGATCAATTGATGATTCCTAATGAATAAAAAAGTTTTTTGTTGATTTACTCACTGAGTGGACTTACATTCAGTTAAAAATAAGTAGAACCCGGAATCCTGCACGCTTTGTTTTGTCAACTGTGACGGTATACCTAATTACTATTAACTTTTGCTGTTACAGTCTGTGTAAAAACTTATGTTAAATTATTAAAAATGATTTATCATTAGACAGCAAGCGTACCTTAGCTTAATAAACAAATAAAACATCATTTAAAGTTATGTTTTTTTTTTCATAAGCGTAGATACAATTTATTGATAGTACCCACTCGATCAACAGTGTTCAAATCACAAAAAAATAACTTATGACACCTTTGTAGAGACCTTAATCCTGAAAGCTAATAATACATCTAGCAGTTTTATGTCATAAAGTTTTAGGAATACAAAATCTATAGTTGATATCCGTACTCCTATTTCTAGACCTACAACAAAGTTTGATGTTCTAAATTAAGAAAGTTCACGGCGCGAGTAGAGCATTGGTCGCACAGACTAGTGTTTTAGCAGACTCAACTGGTTGTCCCACTTAGAGCATATAGATAAGTGTATTCACGCTATCAATCTTCTGCCTCAACTAAGCTGAAATGGTTCACGAGTAATCAACGAACTTGTTATGTAGTTTCCTATTAATTGGTAATGAAAATCATGTTTGTGTTTTATTAGAAGAAATGTGCATGTAACAATATAATGTTGAAGTGCTCTTGATGAAATTTGATTCAGCAATTAAACCACACAACACGGTAAAGCAGATTTCAGTCACTACTCCTCCAAGTTACTGGGAAATGCAAATAGCACCAAGATACAGTCGTCATGCTATAAGTAGACACAGCTCGTGAGTCAAAGATTGCAAAGGCACAATACACACCTTCGACAAAAAAGAGCATAGTTTCAATTTGAAATTGTGCAAAGTTTTTGTGAAAATAAAAGTGAGATAAACTTGGAATCAATCGAAATTAGAAAGCTATCTAATCCTTTCGTATTAAAGCAAAGAGGTATATGTACTACGTACTAGAGAAGCTATTCGAAGCACAAATAGTTGTCATTTTTTGTATAATTAAATTAAAATCCGCTATAGCGCTTTACAAGACTAAATCGTCTAACCAACGATCACAACACGCAGCGCTAGTGCAATGGCACATTCGGATCATAATTTATACTGCTATTCACTGCTGCACGTGCAGTCGCTTTGAGTGCTGAGCATCGTATGAGCGAGAAGATGCTCATAGGCATATTTGCAGTGGTTGACAGTGCAAGTTAGAGATGTCCTGTCTGGTGTATACATAGAAGTCTTTGTATTAAAGTGGTATAGTGACTAACCTACCGCTATTAACTTTTGGTGTCATAAAGAAAAGGCTGCACTTTATTATATTCGTGAAACAATTAAAGAAATAATTGTTTGTTATCACAACTAAAACATCGTTAACATGATTAGAACATCATAATTCTGCGGTTTTTGGATTCTGGAAAAAAGCTTCACTGATTCGTGAATCAACGCTAATAAATTGAAATTGGTTATTGAAATATGACTCATAATATATAAATGAGTTGCAATTTTAACCAATAATTATTTTATAAACAGTAGCCTCAAAGTCTCAAACCAGTTATTAAATAGAAAACTCATTGCGGTTTGTGTACACTAGAAATTAATTGGCAATCATGATTCTGTATTCTTATACGCATGTTTAATTAACAGTTAAAACGACATTTAAATACAGAAATAAGGCAATACACATATTAGGAAATCAGTCTCCAAAGAGTATCAGACGAAATTCTCCTCGTATTTATGTGGTGCGAGAAAGATTTTGGCCATTTTTTGGTCTGAGTAAAAGGCTGTGTGTGCAACTCACCAGGAAACCCGCTGTGGCGGATTTGGACTGGAGTTTCGGTACCTTCCACTAAACTTTGGTTCGCTAGCTTACCGCGGAATAAGTTTGGGTTACCTGACCAGTACAGCGCGGGCTCCGGATGGTGTTCACAGTCTTGATGAGTGCAGATGGTGGTGCACGCGATATTTTAATAGTTGTGACTTCCGTAAACGACAAATAGGGCTTCGCCCTCGACAAACTGCTATCACAGCACGAAAAATACAATTGTTTTGACAAAAACGATCCGCCTTCGACGGCGGCAAAAACGACAAGAAGAAAGTGTTGCTAGTTAGAAACTAATAAGTCGCCTGGTGTCTTAGGGATACCAGGTCTTTCTACATAAAATAAAGAAGAAAGTGAACATTATGAAACATAGGGTACTTACTATTGCTTGAGCAGTGGGCGAACGGAAAGGCACTGCAGTTGGCTGGTACCGTAGCACGTCGTCCCTAGAATCTTACAACCTGAATGTCGTCAAGACCAGAGTGAATAGGCCTTCCAAACTACCTAGCTTCCAAGGCTAAATTCTAAAAAGTGTTCCATCTTCAGCTACACCGTTGCTTAACATCGGGAGAGTTGGTGGTCAAATGACAGTGATACGTGTCAAAGACTAACTTCCTAATGTGTGTAGGGGTAGGTAACATTACATACTTACCCGAATATTTCACAAACAACTTTATTACGTTTTTTTTTTATTTCACCACATTGATACCACGAACCCTTATTTTTCACTCAATTTGCGAAATATCCAACCTTTTGTATTAGAATTTTATGCATCCATTTTTTGTCCTCCAAAATATAAGGTCAAGGAAGGGTCGTAAAGGCCTTTCTTTCGTTATTTATATATATATATGTATATTCTCTTTATTCATCTCTGTATGTACAGTAACCAATAACGCAACAACATATTTGATATGTTATTTTACAAGCACAAATATGTAAACTGTATGTTTTTGGTTATAGTCACAGAATACTTAGTGTAAGTTTTGTTATTAGTTGTAAGTCTCAATTAAATTTATTATAGTTTTATGTTAAGTTAAACTAAAATAAGGATAAAACTATTTTAATAAAATCTCTCAAACAATGAACAAGGTTTTTTTATTCTATGGAAAAGTTCGATAGAACCCTATCTAGACATTCTTTAGCTTTAAAATTTGCGCAGAGTAAAGTTTTTTATTCTTTTCTTTAATCAGATGCTTAATTATAACAACAGGTACCTACACCATAGTACACACTGTCCTTATTCACAGAGTAGAAAATAATTTAAAAAACTCAGAATTCTATGAAATTCTGTATAGTTATTTAGGTAGGTAAATAACGTGTCCTAGCGTCGCTGATCGTGCTCGGCTTCTCGCAGTCTCTGTGTGGGGGAGTCAGGACTTTGGTTACAGGCCATGCCTTCTTTCAACACTGGTAACCTTTTAGATCCGACTACTTTTCGTTTAGCTATCAGCTTACGTTTGGCCGCAAGATGCTGTGTGGCCCATCGCTGCCAGTGCGGTACCGCAGTTGACCAGCTCGGTCATCACGGTCTCTCGTGTTCAAAAAGCGCTGGTCGAAGTTCGCGCCACGCTAGTCTTAATGACATCATTCGCCGGGCTTTTACCACCGCCAATGTTGCAGCCATTCTCGAACCGAATGGTCTCATGCGTGACGATGGTAAAAGACCCGACGGAATGACTCTGGTTCCCTGGAAGATGGGGCGGCCTTTAGTGTGGGACGCTACTTGCGTCGATACTATGGCGCCGTCACACCTTCCCGAGACACACGTTAGGGCCGGTGCCGCGGCTAATTCTGCTGAGCAGCTAAAACGGCGCAAATATAGTAATCTCGGTAGCGGTTACATATTTGAGCCGTTTGGTGTTGAGACCCTAGGTCCGTGGGGACCGGGAGCTCATCGCGTTTTCCAAAGTCTATCAGAGCGCCTGGTCGATGCGACGCGTGACCAAAATGCTGGCACTTATTTAGCCCAACGCATCAGCATTGCAATTCAACGTGGCAATGCGGCCAGCATGTTGGGTACGCTACCTACCGGTGGTGGGCTGGAGCACTTGGACTGTCTATAGGCCATCGCGGCTATTATACAGTCCATAAGTGTTCTTTGTAGTAGGTAGTGTAGCTAGTTTAGTTTAGCTTAGTTTAGTTTAGTTTAGTTTTAATTATTGTAGTAGTTAGCTTGAGTAATAAAGGCAATTTGCCCGTTAATAAGGTAAATATAAAGTGGCAAACAACCAGACAACCCACATGATGTTAATCGGTTACCGTCACTTAATACATTTGAAATACTAGGGGAGTTTCAAGATTTTAATTTGTTTATGTACCATAGGACCATAATTACTACAAAGTATATCGCGAAAGAATAGCCCGACTGCTGAGAACACAGAGCTAGAATATTTTCGATAAGAATATTCCTTCCTTTTCATTTCCCTTCATGGACGTTTTGATCAGAAATGTACCGCATTACTTTATGTTTAGTTTAGTTTTAGATACATAATCGATGTATCAGTATCTATAAGCTAAAATACCTTATCGCTATAAAACAGCTCCTCGATGCAATCTTTTCAAATAAAACGAAGTACGCGCAACCGATACAATAAATTGTTACATCTGCAGTAATCTGCACCCTCGTAAACTTTAAAACGTCCGACTGTAATGTTCACGCCCTCATTCCATGGGTGTAATGGTACTCCAGAGATCTCCACGTGAAGCTTTGTAACCTCAGACTAATAGGAAAGGATAGACGGCCCGCGTGAAGCTAGAAAGTGAAGCCATTTGTTGTAATATCAACACCTACTCATAAAATTTTGCCACACCGCTTTGCCAGTTATTCTGCCGCCAAGCAGTAGTGTGCAAGCACTACTGTGTTCCGGTTTGAAGGGCATTGTAGCTAGTGAAATCACTGGGCAAATTAGACTTTAGGACCTGATTACAGTCTCGTGATTTTATTACTAGACTGTGTGTTGCCTCAGGATGACGTGTACAGTGCAGTGTCACGCGAAACTTTATTATTTTAAAGTTCCGAATGACACTGCAACTGTTATAGGCGGCCGTGTCGCTTAACATCAAGTAAACGTCTAGCTCGTCACGTCATTCATTCTCATACAAAAAATCTATAAAGTGTAACCAAAGACCCAAAGACAATCACAGCACAGCGCAGCTTTGAGCTAGCATTAAGTAAAAAGTATCTACTATGTCACAAAGACAAACTGATTGGCATCATTTCCATATAAAATATCTACACCGAGACAAGCTTGTGAATAAGTGCCAGCTATAAAGAGAACTGGGGACTGTGGCTGTAGAGTATAAAGTTTTATCTGTCTCATGAGGCTTCTGTTACGTTTTGAGGATAAACTTTATGGGGAATGTCATGATTGTTGTATGATGTACCGGTATGAAGAATGTAGATGAACATACTTTGTTATGGTATGATATGTTATGAAATATTTGTATAAATTACGATGTTTTTTCGTGTTTTCATATAAGTTTCTTTTCACAGACGCCATGCCTGCTACCACACAAGACTAACTATTCTGTTCACTGCACTTCTGCCTTAAACCGAATCTGCCATAAAACGAATCTGCCATACCCAGGATCTGCCCTAAACAGAATCTACCGCAAACCAAACAAGGGGTAGGAACATGGTCTTTATTCAACTTTCCTGGAATACTTTGGGGCAGATCAATTAGTACTGTTTGCTGTGTTGTGGAGACACATTTTGGCAGGTTTTTTTCTAGGTAGCCGGCACGGTAGGCACCGCTTTGCCAGTTATTGTGCCGCTATAAACAGTAGTGTGCAGCACTACCTATAGTATTGTGTTCCGTCACTGTATATAGTTAGTGAAGTGACCGAGCAAATGAGACTTATGACCTCTCACAGTGTGGATGTCTTAGGATAGCCTGCGCAGTGCAACCACTTGAAAATTTATATTTTAGAGTCCCGAGTGGCGTTTTATGGACAGAATAGCGTTTGACCACATTTCACTGATGTGTAAGCTTAAGATAGCTAGGTGCCACGCTACACCTGGGGGCGTACCGTGAGCTCTTAGCGCGATTCAAAACAGAGCCTACACTGAATCGCTTGTCAAAATCACCATACAAAAAAAAAAACAAAGCGATCCAATATAGGCTCTGTTTTGAATCGCGCTAAGAGCTCACGGTACGCCCCCTGGATTGAGAACTGGCCTTCAAGTGAGATTGCCGTAGAGTGAATAGGCATCTCATGGGCAAACGTGCTCTAACATAGACCGCATCATCGCTTTCTATCGGGTGAGATGTTGTCAAACGTGAGCCCATTCAAGCATAAACAAAATAATAAAAATAACCCCTCTTTAGGAATATCTTGATGATGTATAATATTTTCTAAGTCTAATGGCCGTAACTCACCGATAGTGCTTGGCGACAGATTCTTTACGTGGTAATTTAACCTAACTAGCATAACTTAGATGTCTATCATCATTAGCCTGAAGACGTCGACTGCTCCCAACGGCTCCCCGTGCTTTTTACCAGATCGTCATGTTCACCTAGCAGGCGGTGGGTCTACGCTGCGTCTTTCGCGGTCCGTGGTCGCTACTTGAGTACCTTGATTCTCCATCGCTTGCTGGTTCTGCGGGCAATGTGACCTTTAAAATGGTTAAAAGTATTATGAGTAGGTAGGTAAGTGTATGATTATTTGAAGAAGGTAAGTACTTTTTTCTTGAAACATTTTTAGGCCTTGAGATGGAGTTAGAAATGACACTTTTCACACTATATACAGTTAGAAAGCATTTTACACTTTGAAGATTACACAAACGAATAGCTGCAATATTATTGTGAAGTTACAATCCAATGACGCTGAAAATGATCCGAGGGATGGCGGACATTGGAGACGTCCCATTGTGTGGGGGCCTTGGCCCGCTGCGCCACTGTCCATCGGTAAGGGTGGAGTCGTTCTGATAGCGACTATCGATATGTTATCCTATAGACATTCTCAGACAAACTCTTACTCTTACAGTAGCAAGAATGTAGATTACCAGAAGGGGCGATAACGCACCTATTTACGAGTGCATGAAGACACAGTCATGTGGCAGCGCATCACTAGCTGAGACCGCGCACCTCACTATGCTGAAGCGGCCCCTAGAATGCTGGGAAAAAACAACTTCATGAAGTTGACCGAGGTCGAAGTATAAAGTAGATATCCTCTACACTATTCGTGAAGTTGGACGAAATTAAGAAATATGATAGTGTGAATGGGTACTTTGTGCCACCTCACCTCGCCTCAGCCTATTTCCGAAAGTTCCAACTCCCTCCATACTATTCGTGAAGTAGGACGAAGTCAAGCGAATGCAGTGTGGATAGGTACCTCCTTCGTGCAACCTCGCCTCAACTTCAACAATATCGGATAACTTATTTAATCACCGGCTACAGTACAAAATCACACTTACTTATATAATTAAATACTGTTTTTAATTATTGCATAAAAGTTTTTAACTTTTAACACTATCAAAATCATTCGTGCCAGCTACATTAGGCACCGCGGCAATCTTCATAATTTCAATATTCATAATCAATTATACCTTTTTTTCTTTTTCCCTCTTAACCCTTTAATAATCATCTATAATAATGATGCACTATCATGCATTAGGTAGGTCCAACTTCGACAAAGAGGTGGCGCGAAGAATCCAACTCGGCTGGGCAGCGTTCGGGAAGCTTCGTCCTATCTTTTCGTCCAAAATACCGCAGAGCCTGAAAACGAAAGTTTTCAATCAGTGTGTGTTGCCAGTGATGACTTATGGAACTGAGACATGGTCTCTTACTGTTGGCCTCATTAGTAAGCTCAAAGTCGCGCAGCGAGCTATGGAGCGAGCTATGCTCGGTGTTTCCCTGCGAGATAAGCTCCGGAACGAGGAGATCCGCAGGAGAACTAAAGTGACCGATATAGCTCTTAGAGTTAGTAAGTTGAAGTGGCAATGGGCAGGCCACATCGCTCGTAGAACTGACAACCGATGGGGAAGAAAGGTTCTCGAGTGGCGACCACGAACCGGAAGACGCAGCGTAGGCCGGCCCCCCACTCGGTGGACCGACGACCTGGTGAAAGCCGCGGGGAGCCGATGGATGCAGGAGGCGAGCAGCCGCTCAAGGTGGCGTGCTCTGGGGGAGGCCTATGTTCAGCAGTGGACGTCTTCAGGCTGTTGATGATGATGATGATGATGATCATGCACTCAATTTATGCGAATGAAGTAAATTAGCATCTCGTATTATCGATAGGTTCAGTTGAATCGCTTCCCAGAACATTGAGTCCTCTGAAGTCGAGCACTTTGTTGTCGACTTCACTCCACGTCAAGTTCTACTAGCAAAATCGCTTATCACTCGTCGCGTTTAGACGTACCAAACAACTTGAAGGCTACATGCCTGCATGTCTACTCGCAGCAGTATTGAACAAGATAATGACGTTAATAGCTTATTTATTATCTTTATTACATTGCCTTTTGTAGCAATCAAGAAGGTTATTAAGATTCCTCGTAGCAATAATGGCCCTACTAATAAACACTGCACAA
This sequence comes from Ennomos quercinarius, assembly GCA_910589525.2. NCBI lineage: Eukaryota > Metazoa > Arthropoda > Insecta > Lepidoptera > Geometridae > Ennomos > Ennomos quercinarius. The sequence continues at coordinate 3,635,647 of OU342502.1, forward strand.
CAATCGAATAACTACTCAGTGTTTTCTCTTTTTTTATGTTCGCCAAATTTACTTTTTCTCAAACATACCTACTTGGAAATTTGAGTATTATTTTGACAACCTTCTTCGAGATAAATCGAAATTGCTGTACTGGCGAGCAGCGGCCGGCAAAAGTTGTATGAAAATCCATATCTGTCGTGGTTTAGCGGCAATTACATAGTACAAACCTTTGAATATCTACGAGTAGAACCGTAGTATATGAGGTCATTCATGGACAACAAGGAGAGCGCTATACATTCGGTACTAAGCGAAAAAAAGACGAACGTAATATCTTTGGTCCTTGTCACCGTTACCGGGTTTTCTTATTTGGCTTCGTTTGATCTAAGCCAAACAGGTTAACAATTTTTTGAAATTGTTGTTTTTTGTGAAATAATCCTATTTAAATGGTGATCTAGGCAATAAATATTTCAGAAATAATGTGTGTGCAGTGGGTGGTTGCAGCATTTTAAGCAACAGAAGTCGCACAGTGGCGTAAATATGAAGGAATAACATTTCACAAGTAAGTAGCCATTATTTTGTCTATTTTCCCTTTTTAGAAGTGTTTATTGTGAAGAATATAAATACAGCGTTACATTTCATGTAATAACAAGTCCTCAGCTAAACAGAAAAACAGCTAAATGATTAATTAATGGATAAAATAACCATACCTAACCAAAAAATTTCATTGTCAAGGTACTGCCAGTTTATGATTTTTAATTTCCCATAAAACCAGCTAGGTACCATGTTGATTTGCAAGTGTTTATAAGTCGGAAAAATCCTTTTGTAGGTATATTTGCTAATTATTTGCTTGATTTAACTTAGTAAAATATATCATTTTATATTTAAGGTCAGGTGGGGTAAGTGAAACATACTTGCACATCTATCCACTCTGTGAATTCTGCTAGGACGCTAATTTTTTTTACACATAGAAAGCCTAAATCTGAAATGGCAAATGACGGCAATAAATACTTTTCAAGAAAATAATTTTTAAAAATTCAATTTGCGTGAATGAAACATCACTTCAAAAATGGTTCACGGTTTTGACAGAAACGTTCCGACTCAATATTCTGACGGTAGGTTGACACTGGCGTTTGACTATTTTGCAGTTGACTATATTGACAGTTTTGTTTTTATTATCTGTTACCCGCAGTCATTATATTAGGTACCTACTTATACTGGGTGGCGCAAAAGTAAAGACCCTATTTGGTTCAGCTATAACATTTTTTCTAAATTAGAAAACTAGATTTAGGTTTTTTTAAATGTATATTTGTGCCATTAAATTTCGTACCATTAGGATTTAAAGATGATGTCTTTTAAATGGTGACCTCCAGAGTTGATACACATTTGAGCCCTATTTATGACATTTTGCAAGATGATTTTCCTTCAAAATTGGTTATGAGTGACGAAGCGCATTTCCATCTCTCAGGGCATGTCAATAAGCAGAATACTCGGTTCTGGGGCACTGATAATCCGCGCATTATTCAAGAAACACCTCTACACCCACTAAAAGTTACTGTATGGTGTGGCATCTGTGTTGACAGAGTGATCGGACCCTATTTTTTCGAAGACGCTGGAGGCAATGCGATAACTGTCACTGGAGAACGCTACAGAACCATGTTACGTGAGTTTTTGATACCCAGTTTGGACGAATTGGGGCTGGAGCACATCTGGTTTCAACAAGACGGCGCTACGGCACACACAGCGCGCGACACTATGGACTTAGTGAGGGACGCTTTTCCAAGCCGAGTTATCTCTCGTTTTGGCGATTTGCCTTGGCCTGCAAGATCACCCGATCTGACCAGTCCAGACTTCTTTCTTTGGGGTTTTTTGAAATCTCGGGTGTATGTGAACAAGCCACAGACTCTCGCAGCTCTAAAAGAAAACATTCGTCAAGAAATAACGAACATATCGCAGGAAGTGTTACGGCAAGTTATGCAAAATGTCATAAATAGGGCTCAAATGTGTATCAACTCTGGAGGTCACCATTTAAAAGACATCATCTTTAAATCCTAATGGTACGAAATTTAATGGCACAAATATACATTTAAAAAAACCTAAATCTAGTTTTCTAATTTAGAAAAAATGTTATAGCTGAACCAAATAGGGTCTTTACTTTTGCGCCACCCAGTATAATCATAGCTGCCAGGTATCACTTTATTAGCGCAGAATCTCCATCTCTTTCTTTGGGTGCCGTATAAGAGCAGACTAAGGGACTATCCAGAGAATGGGCAGTAGCATTCTCCTTGGTACATTATAATCTTCTGCGATGACAAGCTACTTGCTAAGCGAGGTGATTATGGCAAACCTCCCTATAATCAGCGTCTAAAATGGCGTTTTATGGGCATGCCTGTGTTCAGCACTAGACGTTTTCCAGCTGTTGATGTGAAATACGTGATTTTCGCCCATGGGACATTTACAATGACATTTGTAATGTAGTAGGTATTTGATTGATTTTATTACCTGTGTCGTTTGTGACTGCAAATACTAACCCCACATTACGCGCCGTTTCATGCATTATTTTCGTGTAAAAATGTACATAAACACTATTAAATTGCTTCATGGCATCAGCCGACTTGTGTTTTGTAAACTTAAAGATAGCTGATTTCTTTTTATTTTATGACCTAGCAGAAAGATTGTGTGACGCGTGTGCTAGAGCATTGAAACCATTTCGCCACATAGCGTAGAGCTAAACTGCGTGATTTATTGATTACGATAGGGTTTCACTTAGGTACTCCTTCGTTTCACTTACCCCACCTAACCTTACATTTTAGTTTTTACAATAAAGAAGCAGTGAACACTAGTAAAACATAAATTCTAGGTATCAAGGTAAATTATTCTATAGATAGAGCTAACGAAATCGCCCATTATCTACCCAAAATTTTGGGAGACGTTCTTATTCAGGCAGCACCTCATGTGGGAGCAAGAAACAACTAGGCGGCCACGCGAAATAGATTTCTACTAGTGGGAATTCTGTGGTACAAACTCATATCTGTCGTGTAGTTCAAAAATGGAACGATCTTTTACTCCAAAACATGGCAACCAAGAAGGTAACTTAACAAAGGTTTTTTTTTAATTTCGAACTGGCTTGCAAATAGAAAGCTGTTTATTGAAAAAAAAATTAACACCGTTTAACGTAGGAAAACTTATTTTCAAATAAAAAGTTCTACCTAGTTAGTAGTTAGTCTTAATTTCCTCTGTTGCTGGCCGCTGCAGTAATGTACTATTTGCCCACTTTACCTACATATATACTTTATAGGTACACTGTTTATTATAGTCTATCAAATTAACTGACATTTTAACTTTTAGGTTTGTGGGTCACTAGAAAATAGTAAAGTATCATCATCATCATCGTCATCAACAGCCTGAAGAAACATAACCCCCCCCCCCCCCCCCCCCCCCCCCCCCCCCTCCCCCCTCTCACACAGTGCCACTTTGAGCGGCTGCTTGCTCGCCTCCTACATCCATCGGTTTTCACCAGGTCGTCGGTCCACCTATAGTGCGGGGCCGGCCTACGCTGAGTCTTCCGGTTCATGGTCGCCACTCGAGAACCTTTCTTCCCCATCGGTTGTCAGTTCTACGAGCGATGTGGCCTGCCAATTGCCATTTCAACTTGCTAATTCTAAGAGCTATAAAAGAAAGAACAACACAAAAAATATGCCCGGAATTAGTTTAATTATTTATCATTATATTACACACGCAGCTAAAGTAGCCAGATGTATAAAATCACTCACAAAACCGAGTCCACCAAACGTTTTATGGCTCTATAAACCCAAACGTCGTCGTCTGATTGACTTCATTAAGCTACCAGCCCTCGTACATTGTATGTTGGTCTTAATATTATATATTACGTAATACAAAGTATACACTTTGTATACCTACGTAATATTTTTTGATATCCACTTATAGTCATAGACGAAGGAATAAGAATACTAAGGAATAAATTGGATTTTCAGACGAAACCGATACTTGACATCACGAACTTCAGGAAAAACAATAAAAAAACTGTTTAAGTACATCTTTAATAGTCTTTTTAAAATAATATAAACAAACTTAGAACAAAATACAACAGAACAATAATATAATTATCAAAAATATTTAGTTATCAATCACGGTCACTTGAAATGTCCGCGGTTTACAAAGTGTGTACATGCATATGTAATTTCTATAGTTTCTTATAGTTTAATTCGTATTTGTGACATGATAATTCATTATTCACTATACATTTTGAAGAATTTAATAAATTAGACAGTTGATGATCTATACTATATAACACCTACCTATATACTAGGTTACTACATATTTTTACTCACACATTGACACAAAGTTGCCAGTTGATAGTCTCTGAATTTATGAGACCAACGGTGTTTAAAACTCAGGGAATAGGACTTTATTTTAGGGGTAGGTTTGGGGGGAGTCCTATGTAGTTGCGAAGAACGCTAATGCGACGCACGCTGTTGCGAACATATTTTTGATGAGTCGTTAGTTTGAAAATTCATCATATCGAAAACTAAGCGATTGAACGACTCTAGTTAGAAACACGAAGCTGAAATTTTTGTAGGTCCAACGTCGACTTAGCCAATTTTAATACCTACCATTGCAAATATTTGGTACTAGTACCTTGACCTTACCTCCTAACGGCAAGCAAGCTCAGGTGAATTTAAGTTTACGACGCTGCAATCACGCTTGCTTGACCAATTTGAAATGTATTGTAGATACACTAGTTAAAAAAATTGTTCGTTATTTATATGGCCCGTAAATTCACTGATTACTGACTGATACGGTTACAAGCGACATATATTGAGCTTTGCATATGAACCGGCGCAAAATTTATCACCGTTCGATATTTATGTCACGGCCACGGGCATTCTATACCAAACGCACTACGGCTTATATTCGCTTAATCGTAACACATAACTTTTGAAATATTGTAGCTAAGGCAGGTATTTGTATTGTATAGGTACCTATAAAGCCTCCCGCCAGGTCACTCGCAACTTAGGTACCAGTTTTCCGCTAAAACTCAAAATTTTCTGGGATAAATTGGATCCTATCATTGATACCAGTAATATTCGCAATTTGTGTGTAAATTTCCATTTAGTACATTAAAAAATGCCGCAATGCGCGAGAGCGACAAAGGATCCAGGAATATACGAGCCTTAAATAGGGTATCAAGGGGTAGTTAAAGGTAATTTAATTAAAGGGTAGTTGGAATCAACTAGTAGGTGCTTATACTTGCTTCTTATTTTGTACAATAGATACATAAATTCATAAAATTACGCCTCGCATATTCCCATTTTATCTGTAAAACTGAAAACAATATTTTGTTTCGGTGCAACGAAAGGCACAATAAACCTTTATTATGATTACAACTCAGTCGGGGAAACGGGAAAAGCTGCATTCATTTTGCAGCGTATGTTGAGGGGCTGTGAGCTTTGTGTGTCGAATCTACTGAAAATTTATTAGTATTACAAAGTTGCTACGACTGTTTATTTTATTTAGATTACAACTGTTTTATTAAAGAACTTAGAAGGGGTGTGGCTCAGATGTAACCCGAGCAACTCTCAATTTCAAACTGACCCAGCTTCAAATCACACTCGGCGTCCGTATTATGTAAAAATTCAACAGCAGTAGCAAAGCAACAGCAATAGCAAACACTCATCAGTCGCAAGATGTTACTGGAAATCGTAAGTTGCCCGCCTGTTACTCGCTCGCTTGTGTGTTGTTTGATACTAGCGCCACTAGCAACATAACAGCCACAAATGGAAACGAATTAATGCACTTTTTAGTTTTTCGATTGTCCGACAGACGGTGATCTAGCGCTCGATCACTTTCTGCTCTGCCGAAGTGATGTTTGACAGAAATGATTGCGAAATTTACGGCTTTTTGCGAGTTATGTAATTAGCCAGCCACCCTGCATGACTTTTCAAGATATGTTCGGCATTTACAATCGCTCTTACAATGGTGGTGGAAAACACCGTGAGGAAACCGGCATGTGCTTTTTATGTAAATGAATGACATGATAAGCTAGTTGTTCGCCTGATGTTAAGCGTCACGGCTGCCCAGAATGACAAAATTTGAGAACATCTTTGTCATCTGCCAACTCGCGCCAGCGTGGTGGACTATGGTGGTAGCGTGGTACACTCTCTCCAACTGAGAGAAGTCCCCGTGTCTCAGCAATGGGAACGTATTGGGCTGATTACTATTATAAATATCATCATCATCACCATCATCATCAACAGTCTGAAAACGTCCACTGCTGAACATAGGCCTCCCACAGAGCGCGCCACTTTGAGCGGCTGCTCGCCTCCTGCATCCATTGGCCAATGGTATAAATAGGTACTTACGTTAAAATTTTATAAATTTGTAGGTCTTATCTCTGGTAACAATAAAATAATTTTTCATAACCCAAACATTCAAAGTGGAGTGGCTTAGTTCTCCAAACCAATGCAAAACACAAATAATAACAAAACTGACCAACCGCGAGCCAAACATGTTCACGTAAAATGTTTTTTAAAGATTAATGTAATCATTTAAATACCTTTTAAACCTTTTTGACATCAAAGGAATCTGAAAAGCTCTAAGGCACTGTTTTAGTAGGGCCTTACCTAAACAAAAATAACCTTTTGTCTGTGCTCGCAGACGGCTTTTTATTAAACCATTTTGTATAATATAAATTTCTTGTTAAATTACGTTGTATCTTAAATTGCTACCCGTTTTAAGCCATAATTAATTTATGCTCGGATATTGTTAAGTTAATTAGAGATGTTTTGTAATGAGTGATTTTCCTGTGCTGCGGAGGTCCCGATATAAGATGAGGACCTCCCTATCTTTTCCCACGGGTGCTGTAAGAGCCAACTAAGGGAATGGAATATCCAGGGAACGGGCAGCAGCATTCTCCAATCTACTGCTAGCACCAAGACGCCTGCCAAGTGTGGTGCCTATGATTCTCTCTAATGGGATGCCTAATGTTCAGCTATGGGCATCTTCCAGCAGATGATATGTTATTTTCCTGTCAGATCGAACAGGTTTCTTCTAAGCAAGCGTGCCATATTTTCGACCGCATTATCACTTAACATCAGGTGAAATGTGTGGAATTTTAAGCTTACTGGCTAATTACGTATCTTGCAACAGGCGTAAATCTGGCGATCACCGCTGTCAAAAGTCACTTTGGTATTGTGTAGAAGCAATAGCAGAGCAGAAAGCGATCGAGTAGCGATCACCCTCTGTCGGACATTCGATGAACTAAAAAATGCATTCTAAACCTATTATGGTTAAAAGAGTCCCACAGGGTAAGCAACGCATTGGTGACGCCTCCTCGGGTGTTACAGATGTCCATAGGCTACGGTGACCACTTCCCATCAGGTGGGCCGTATGCTTGTTTGCTCCTTTTAACATAAAACAAAAAAAAACCTACTGATTGGTACACAAGACTCATTGACAGCAATGCGACAGCGACTATAATTATATAATAATCGGTAACAATCAATAACAATAATAATTTATTATATTAATTTCATTCAGAGACAATCTAGCAACAGGCGGGAGACTGGTTTCCATAATACGCTTTCTAGTGACATCTTGCGACCGATTGCTATGTGTGTGCTGTCGCTTTGCTACTGCTGTCACTGTCGCGACCTTTTGAATAATTCCGGTGCGAGAGGTTTTTTAAACGGATAAGCAATAAGTGACTAAATACCAAGTTTATTCGACTTCTCATCCTGTCTTTTTGTTCACATAATAGAAAAGCTATATAAACAAACTATAGCTCTCATTTCGAAAAAGTATTATATTTTTATGTACTTATGAAAGCCCTTTTAGAATTGGATCCCGTTCGTGATTCAAATTTAACCTTTACAGATTTTAATCTTATAGAATTCAACTAGAGGTCAATTGCATGTCGCTCGATAGATATACTGGGTGGCGCAAAAGTAAAGACCCTATTTGGTTCAGCTATAACATTTTTTCTAAATTAGAAAACTAGATTTAGGTTTTTTTAAATGTATATTTGTGCCATTAAATTTCGTACCATTAGGATTTAAAGATGATGTCTTTTAAATGGTGACCTCCAGAGTTGATACACATTTGAGCCCTATTTATGACATTTTGCAAGATGATTTTCCTTCAAAATTGGTTATGAGTGACGAAGCGCATTTCCATCTCTCAGGGCATGTCAATAAGCAGAATACTCGGTTCTGGGGCACTGATAATCCGCGCATTATTCAAGAAACACCTCTACACCCACTAAAAGTTACTGTATGGTGTGGCATCTGTGTTGACAGAGTGATCGGACCCTATTTTTTCGAAGACGCTGGAGGCAATGCGATAACTGTCACTGGAGAACGCTACAGAACCATGTTACGTGAGTTTTTGATACCCAGTTTGGACGAATTGGGGCTGGAGCACATCTGGTTTCAACAAGACGGCGCTACGGCACACACAGCGCGCGACACTATGGACTTAGTGAGGGACGCTTTTCCAAGCCGAGTTATCTCTCGTTTTGGCGATTTGCCTTGGCCTGCAAGATCACCCGATCTGACCAGTCCAGACTTCTTTCTTTGGGGTTTTTTGAAATCTCGGGTGTATGTGAACAAGCCACAGACTCTCGCAGCTCTAAAAGAAAACATTCGTCAAGAAATAACGAACATATCGCAGGAAGTGTTACGGCAAGTTATGCAAAATGTCATAAATAGGGCTCAAATGTGTATCAACTCTGGAGGTCACCATTTAAAAGACATCATCTTTAAATCCTAATGGTACGAAATTTAATGGCACAAATATACATTTAAAAAAACCTAAATCTAGTTTTCTAATTTAGAAAAAATGTTATAGCTGAACCAAATAGGGTCTTTACTTTTGCGCCACCCAGTACAATGTAAATCAGTCACGCACTACTATAAAACTTATAGCATTTCCTTTCTCATTTCGGAATGAGTTCCGAACCCATGTATAAAAGATTTATTATCGTCTATTTTCAGCGTGCTCACGTGGTGATACCTTTTGGTTACCAATTATTGTGCCAAGGCATGATGTTCCCGTGTGTTGGCCACCTGTGAATTATATTTGAATCTAAAACATACACAAAATATATAAAGTCCGAGCTAGCTATAAGTGTGCAAAAGTTGAAGGCACACACAGAGGTTCAACTAATTCACAACAACAACAACGATACAATTAAACTATAAACTACGTACGAAAAAAACAATACATATATATACTTATGTACATTATATACAGTTGTGCCCCCCATTAGGTAGACCGTCGATCCGGTGAAAACCGCGGGTAGCCGATGGATGTAGGAGGCGAGCAGCCACTCAAAGTGGCAGTACAGTAGCAGTGGGCGTCTTCAGGCTGTTGATAATGATATACAGTTGTAAATTAGGTATACAGGACCTTTCGTGTAGGGGAATGTGCCCAGAACGCTGGCTGCGTTGCCACGATGTATGGCAACAAAATACGAGCCAGCCTTCTAGTCACCGGGCGCCCCCAGCAAAAGTTTTGCCAAGTCTCTGGTAAACTTCGAGTGCACCTGGCCCCCACGGTTCCATGAAAGCTTGATTTGGAATCCATAAACTATATAGGTATAGTCACATTGGTCAAGAAAAAGACTACAAAATTTTTTTTTTTCATATAGTTAAACAGTTATCTACCAGTTACAGTATCTACCGCATGAACCGCATCGTGTGGCAGTCATGAGCGGCTCGCACACTTTCCGCCCATTCCACCTTTAGTGAACCCACAGCTCTACAATTAAATATTCTGGATACGCCACAGCTATCGTGATATCTCGTTCACGTACAAGACACTTCCATACATTTTTTAGTATGAGCCAGAAGAGAAAGGCTTTCTTAGATAAAACTCAAATATCTGTAAGAGAAGGGATAGTGTAGCTTTGCAGGGTTTTCGCGGCTGACAAATGATATGTTACGCGTTACGCGTTTAAGGATTTGTTGGGTCTTGAGATTACGTATTCTAAAGTACCGTCTCGTAAGAGTACACAAGATAGTGTTTAACACTATCTTGTATAGTGTAATAGTGTTAAAATTTTACCTACTTTAAAAAGGGCCACTAAAATTATGCATATATTTATAGACCATATCGTTAACTACAGCCACCGATATAGCTTTTAGAATTAGCAATATGAAGTGGCAGTAGACTGACCACATCGCTCGTAGAACTGATAACCGATGGGGAAGAAAGGTTCTCGAATGACGACCACGAACCGGAAGACGCAGTGTAGGCCGACGATCTGGTGAAAGCGGGGAGCCGCTGGATGCAGGATGCGAGCACCGAGCAGCCGCTCAAAGTGGCGCTCTTGTCGTTCTGTACCATTCTAGGTTCTACTAAATCGTCTCAAAATGTATATAGGTAATAGACAAGTAGGTATGTTTTAAGTCATTGAAATAAAGCTTGTAAATATATCCATCAAGCTAAAGTTCAGCCCAATAAATATTTGCACATTACGACTAAAAGGCTGTCAGATGCTACGATCATTCCATCGATCTTTGTTGATAGATAACACGTAAAAGCTTTCTATCTGCTTTGGTCTTTAAATTCTCTTTTTTCAGTTCACAGCGGTTTGCTACGTCATCGTCGTAATCCACTGTCTGAGGCCCGTGTCACAGAATTTACAGAACGAACTCAGTCGAGTATTTTCCATATAGAACCTCCAAATGAGCTGAGCCGTTCTAGATGCAGGCCCGAGATTGTGATGTGATTCAATTTGAAAGCTTGCTTGTAGATGCGCCTGTTAGAATGTAGGTAAACGGTGTAAGACTTAGGGTAGGTTTTTTGATCAATAGTTAATAGTTAATAGGTGTAGTACTTATGTATATCTACTAAAAATAGGTAAGTAATATGCTACCTAATATTAGAACTAGGCAGGTATAAATTCACATACATACACATTCAACAATCATAATATAAAAACGTCAACATACAAAAATGACAAAATTAAAAAAAATAACTTTTATTAAGCAAGGTTGTCTGGAAGAGATCGCTTTGAGCGATAAGACCGCCCATTGTTACACTTTTGTTTGTTATTTTGTTCACTTAGTTTTTAATTATTTGTGTGTTTAATAAAGAGTTTATCTATCTATCTATCTAATGTCAATGGCAAAATTCAAAATTAATCACAATTATTATAACAGCTAGGTACATAGGTAGGTAGGTACATTCTATTTCTGAGAATACGTTTTATTTAAATCGTAAAAACTCATCTAAGCTGTAGAACGTTTGTTCGATAAGCCAGTAATTCAGCCGTTTCTTAAAACAATTGTTTTTTCTCTAATCTGTGTTAAAACAAGTGAAGTTGGGCGACGCTGGTTGGGTTATTTTCTCGACGCTAAGGCAGCTTGTTGTAGACGGTCGGCCCGATAACATGAGACATTTTGTCCGATTTAGTCTGGGGATAGTTCGGAGCTTATCCTTGTTGCGTGTACACGTACAGTACGAATGCACATCACCGTATTTTGCGTATAAGGTTTGGTTACATACACTGCTACTTGAAGGATTACAAGCGCAGGTAATGTAAGTATTCTCAACCTCTTAAAATGCGGATGAGAGAAGATGTCTCGTGGTTAAGGTAACTAATGGTTAAAATCTGACCATTGGTTAGAATTTGTTGGAGTTTTTAACCATTGGTTACCTTAAGTACGTATCAAAAAACCCACCCTTAGCTGCTCCTAAGTTTCCACTTATCCCTCTATGTCGTACCTACCTACTGCAACGTATTTGGATACGATGAAAAGACCTAGGTGTTACTTAGTTATGTTTTAAAAAGGCAGAGTAGAAATGGATGTTGAAAGAATAATCTTTTGAAGTAATAGGCTTGTCTCGTGCTATTTGCACAATAATATTCCTCAAAAAATAAACAGCCGTGAAAACAAAAATTAAATATCTCTAAAAATGACAAAAGTTACAAGCATTTTAAACTCAGGAATAGAAAGAGACAGTTCAAGCGTGCAGTGACGTCACTCTTGCTCCTTCATAGTACCTCATAAAGCTGTGATAGCTTTACATACAATCTCTTTGGCATGTTACGTCACTAACGTGCGTTTTCATAGTAACTGTGGGGAAGGTCAGATTTGCGAGAATGGGGTAGGCGATGCCCCCTACAGAAACCTTAAAAGCTTATTACTCTATGATTTATTTACCGATTCTACTATTTTTTTTTAAATATTGCTTTCATTTTTAACCTACTTAATGAAAATAATATACAGTTGTTAATTTTTAATAGCAGGACACTAGCCTATTGTCTTTTTTCTAACAACTTTAAAATATGCTTGACGTTGAAAGAATACACGCTTGTGCTATTACAGTGAGCTTTTTATGCTAGGTAACTTGACCCGTCTGAGCGTTGCGGTTTACTCATTGTACCCGACGGAATGTACCCTTCGGCAAAAGCAGCTGGGTTAGCATGGACGGTAGACAAAATTGTCTTTCCCTGTTTTACGTCACTTTCTTCATACTTGCTTGGAGTAAAACAGGGGAAAGACAGTTTTGTCTACCGGCTGTGTAACCCTACAGCAAAATATATGCAGCGCCGATTGCAGTATCACTCGGAACTCTAAATCAATATAGTTTCGCGTGACACTGCACTGCGCGCATCCTGAGACTTCCTAATCCTAATAATGCATGTTTGCCAAAGGATTACGTGCTTCTGATCTCTTGCAAAAAGTGATAGTAATCACTATCCGTGTATTCCCGTTAGGAAACCAAGTTTGATAACTGGTTGTCAAACAAAAAAAATAATTACTGCTTGATTACCTGGTTATATATAAAGATTTATATTTCCTTACAGAAAACCAATTTGATAACTGGTTATCAAATAAGAAAAGATATTTAATGTTAGATTATCCGTTATCTATAAAGATTTACCTTTCCTACAGAAAAAATACAACAATACAACAACAAAAAAAGAAATTAAAGAATGTTCTACATTTTACTCTCCTTGTTTTAACGGCTTAATAAAACGAAGAGGTTGTTAATTCGGAGCGTTATCTTTGTGGTTTTTTTATTATTTGTAAGTATGTATTTACAGCGATTACATGGAGTCTTAGTCATTTGCATGATTACCTTTTGTAAGATAGTCTCTTGGGGTGGTTCCGTCAATACTGGACAAGCTGAGAAAAACAATTGAAAATCGATTTTAGATTTTAAAAATTAAAAATATTTTATTAGATCCATAAATGGTGCCCAGCTAGGTATACTTAGATGATCATACCTTATGGTAAAACACCAGATTACCTACCTTCATAAAATAGTTATCACCAACACACCTTACATCTTATTAAGTTATGTTAGCCTGGTACTAGAGTACGTGCCTACTTATAAAGTAAAAAATAATTAAGGTAAGTACCATGGTCTTACCTGATGGTAAGTGACGACGCGGTCGACGATTGAACATGCTTGTCTAGAAGATACCAGATCATTCTAGGAGAAAAATCGAAAAAAAATCAGTCAACTGGCAGAAAAATGCCACAACACAGTTTTAAAACGCCGTTTAAAAGCCACCAATAAAAAAAAGAAAATCTTAACTTATTTCAGTCTGTTCAAGAAAGCCGTTTTGTAGCAAAGCGTCATAAAATCAGAATGCTTTTTGCGTGTCAACGCGCAAAGTCGAACCCACAACACGACACGACCATCTTGCGTTTGATAAAATCAGTCCATAAAATCATAACTCCGTCATGCATATCTAATCGGCAATCGGGCCACTGCAGGAAACATTTAAATCCAACTAAGTTTGCCACATCAACCAAACTGCTTCTGACGGCAAAAATGAAATCGTCCCACAAAAGGCTTAAACTAATTAAGATTATTCCAATTTTTCGCTTATCCCACCACTTTTCAAGCGGATTTAAATTTAAATTAAGAGTAGTTAAAGTACAAAATTCCGCGGAGCTTTTTCGGAGAGTTTTCGTTGTTAATTTAATTCCACAGTCAGTCATCAGTGGATTTCATGTTTGTAGGTATTCATTGGAACAAGCTGCTTCGGGTTTGTATCTTAATGAGATAGTGGTTGTCTGCCGACTGCCGTTCTTACTTCTTAGCTGTTCAAGAAACTCGTAAATAGTACTAGTCTAATAGTCTAATTAAGACTAGTACTATTTACTGTCCCATTAAATGTGTCAGACATAACAACTTCGAATCCTACGAGTGACGAAGCGCTAGTGAAGTCTACCTATGCTACAAGCTACAAAGCTTTGAGCATCAACGCAAAGTGGTCAGCTTACCGGTCTTTTACAAGCTGCACTTCGTTCGGAGAGCATGCGATGAAATCGTACCTATAACTTAATTCCCAAATCTTTTTTGCCATCGCACAGTACGATGCATGACATCCAAATATGGTAGGCATTCTTCCAATCCGCACAAAGCCTTTCGCTTTAACATTCATTGCGTAGATTGCAGAGGAATGGAACACCTTACCAGCGTCTTTGTTTCCTGAAAATAATCTGGGAGTTATCAAGGCAAGAGTGAACCGGTATCTTCCAGGAAAGCGTGCTCCATCGTCGACAGCGCCGTCACTTACCATCAGGAGAGACAGTATTCAAATGCATTGAACACTGTCTCACCTGATGGTAAGTGACGACCTTATCATATCTTATCAACTTATCATAGATTTAAAAAAACTTTGAGATTTCGTTGAAGGAAAATATCGTATAATTTCACCTTCGCAGCGGTCATTAAGTACATTTCTAAAACCATATGCTCAACATATGAAGGTCCACATGAACCCTTGTGAAATCTTTACTTAGTATATGTACATATTAGATGAGAGAGCTCTTGCATTTGATTTTAAACGTGAGGTCGTTTCGTATTCAGTTTAATTTGAGCTTCCACTTAATTGCTGATTGCATCACTTCTTGCATGAATTAATTTATCCTGACGTGGTGTGTTTTCATAATGTTAATAGATTTTAATCAGGGAGAAAGAAATTGTAGATTTTAATCAAGAAAACTTTTTCTATGAAACCAAAAGCTTGATTGCATGTGTAGCTAACGAAATTCTATGGTACTTATATTAAGCAAATGGTCATCGTCATCATCATCATCATCATCATCATCATCATCATCACCAGTCTGAAGACGTCTAATGCTGCATATATACACCCCCCATAGAGCGCCAATTTGAGCGGCTGCTTGCCACTTCTTGCTTTTCATGGGAGAGGGGTTGAGGGGGGTTGTCATAATCACCATGCTTGATACCCCTAACCACCTCAGGTAATCATAATCATATTCATAAACTTCAACAACCTACAAATGCCATGAAAATAAAATATTTCAGATTCGTGTTTCGAAGTCGAGGCGTTCGATCGGTCGGTTTTCGATACGATGAGTTTTCGAACTGACGATCAACAAAAATTTTTGCAACAGCGTGCGTCGCACCGGCGTTCTTCTCAGCTACATAGGTCTCCCGTGTAAACAGTAGTCCAGGAGTATATCGAGACCAAAACTAGATATTGTCCAAGGCTTAAACTATTATTATCCTATAACAAATTCAATCATTAATTCAAGATCCATCCACTCGTGAAAATGTACTTAACAAAAAGGCAGACAGCGTCATGTGATATTTTTTTGTATGGAAATAATGGATGTAGATTGTAAAATCAGATTTTTATTTACAGACTAAATTTTAAATGAAACACGTTTGTTTTTTTACATCGATTTATGTTATTTAAAATGGACCATTTCACTGATGACATTTTTGGGAGCCCACGCCGTTGCCACTAAAGTAATAAAGTTCATGTTGACACGTTCCCATTACTATTATCTATTTGTTACCAAAGGTCACAGTAAACACAACAATCATAATAATTACGATCATTATTATAATTAGAAATACTTAAAGGTAGGTATGGTTAGAAATAGTTAATGTATCTTCGGCCGTGAACTGCCGTTATTATGGCCACCTCGAGACCAGCAAAAATGACGTAAATTGTAATATTTTGACTGGCCAGATAGCTCAGTTGGTAGTAGCTCGCCTTCTGAACTATAGGTTGTGCGTTAGATTCCCATCCAGGACAAACATTTGTGTGATGAACGTAGGTGTTTTTTTCTGTGTCTGGGTGTTATATTGTATTCTATGCAAAACAAAAAGTATTTATGTATTATATCAGTTATCTGGTTTTCATAGTACAAGCTATGCTTAGTTTGGGGCTGGATGGCGCTGTGTGAAATGTCCACAGGTATTTATTTATTCATGTTTTATTATAATATGTGCAAGAGTTGGGGTCCAGCTAAGATAACATTAAAATAACACGGTGAGAAATTAGTTGTCTCAGATCAAAAAGTCAGAAGATTGCGCCATCTTCTTAGCCTGTCTTCCATTTCATTCCATCCTTCTTGTTTCATAAAATCACTGTCTATTAATACGAATTTTTCATCAGAGCTCGGCTTTCCTTTAGCCACGTAATACATTTGCCGCGTGTAGTATTTCACATTGAGATAGAAATAGATTTATCTACCCTCCATTACGGAGAAATACAATATCTCACACGGCTGATGCTAGAGGTTCGATTCAACAAAGCTTTGACCAGAAGTAAATAACTAATCAGTTGGTTAAAAATTCTGCCATGCTGTTTCTTCTGTAAACCTCTCATTTTGTTTAGGAGAAAAATAGTTATGGACCGTGTCAAACATTTTACCCTGTTTTGTTACTGTACCTTGGAGACAATTAAATCTCATAGTGTGGGTATTCATCATCATCATCATCAACAGCCGAATGAAGGCGTCCACTGCTAAACATAGGCTTCTCCCAGAGAGCGCCACTTTGAGCAGCTGCTTGCCTCCTGCGTTCATCGGCTCCCCGCGGTTTTCACCAGATCGTCGCTCCACCGAGTGGGAGGCCGGCCTTCGCTGCATCTTCCGGTTCATGGTCGCCACTCGAGAACCTTTCTTCCCCATCGGTTGTCAGTTCTACGAGTGATGTAGCCTGCCCATTATCAGTAGCTACGAAACAACGAAAGTTCGTGCAATTTATAGGTATACCTGATTACCTAACATCATAAAGATTCCATTTTATGCTAACAGTTAATACTAAAGGTTCTTTTCATCCATCTGTCCAAATTCTTTACGTCTACATAACAATTATTATTTGTAAATTGGATTTGATAATACACTTGATTAAATTTAACGGTTGGTTAGCAGATGGAGTAATCGAAAAAATCGGCAGAACGTAACTCATGAGATTGAATTTTGTGCTCTTATTTTCTGAATATACGATAGTTTTTCGCTTGTAATAAATTGACGTAACGTATGCCTCGAGGAACTAGTGTAAAGTACTCAATTTGGACTCTGAGCGTATCAAATAAACCTGTGCCAGAAAGAAGTATTATTGGAAGGTTTTCTTTGTTTCCATTACCTATAAATCTTTCTTCTGAATATTCATGGACCAACTTTTTTCTTTTGAACAGTGAATTGCGCTAAATCTATAACATACTATAATATCATAGAAACTAACGTGAGTTTTTTTTTTAATGGGCAATGTGCCTTTATTACTCAAGCTAATTACTACAATAATAAAAACTAAACTAAACTAGCTACACTACCTACTACAAAGAACACTTATGGACTGTATAATAGCCGCGATGGCCTATAGACAGTTCAAGTGCTCCAGCCCACTACCGGTAGGTAAAACGTGAGTTGTATTCATAACTATACAACTAGTAAACGGCTAGCACGCACGTAATATTAGTCGAATAACTCGACCGGTGTTCAGGCAATATATTTATTCATTCAGCAACCAATGGCAACGATAACAATATCATCCTTTCTTAATTACAAATAAAATTAAACAAAACAAAAATCATAGTTGTAGTAGATATCATTATTCGAGCCCTGATTTCCACACTAGGATTCCCTGTGTTGTGGAGACCAGTTTTACAAACATTTGTGTATCAAATTGTTGGGACGTTACAAAGTGTTCGGTGAAAATTAAATACAAAATAGATATTAAGATAACACAATGGCAAAAATGAGTAGTTTTTAGAGTTTGACGCATGATTATAGAAACTGTATGAGTGATTGTAAAACTGCAGATATGAATGATTGTAAAAGCTATATTATGTTACGAGTGATTATAAGAAAGAGAAGATGCCCATCTTCATGGAGTGGAGTATACTAGTTGCTGTAGTTATAAAAATACTACTAATTTACAAAAATGTCTACTAACTTCTATAATACATAGAATAATTTGTCAGTAAAATGAACAACCGAATTTGAACTATAAACGCGTCCCATCTTATATGAAAACCGAGCTGTGTGTGCAATTGCCTGCGTGCTTTTCTGTTTATAAAATTCCTACGTCAATTTTTCATCGTCTTTATTCATTAATCCAAATAATACGTCTTTCTAGAACCAATCACTATAGTGAAGTACATAAGCGCTCGACGTTAAAAATACCTAACAACCTTTACCAGTCCCTAATCAATTTATTTATGTTATAGTGCGCTAAGTCTGAAGATCCTTTGCCTCGACCCTTCGTTTTATTCACACATGCGACCTTCATAAAACTCATTTAATTTAGGACTTCGTTCAACTTAGGTCTCCCTATCGGATATCGTCAGTTTTTTTTTATAGAGACTTATTAAAGTAAGTACCTACCTACATGGAACAAGGAGAGGAATGCCAATACACCAAGAAAACAGCGTAGATCAAAAATATGACGTGCGCAGTGCGCAGTGTCACGCGAAACTTTAATTTAGATTTCCGGGTGACACTGCAATCTGTAATGGGCGGCCGTGATGCTTAACACCAGGCGAACGACTAGCTAGACACGTCATTCGTTTACATTAAAAAAAAATGCCTAAAACTAGATGGCGTTGCAAAACGAGCGGGTTATAAGTTGAGCGCAGATCAGAAATATGCCATCATCATCATCATGAGCGTCTGGTGGTCCGGTAGTGGAATGGTGACGGGGGAATAAGATCGTGCAGTTCTTGTGCACATTCACCATGGTGCAACCTGCAGAAGATCGACACACTTGCCACTTTAGGTCAATGTGCTAGCCTAGCCTTAGTAGGCATCAAAGTTCTCATTCTGTAAGGTATAATATCTTTTTAGTTTTCATTCAAGGATTCAGGTGGTCTAACAAATATCCCTTTCCATCAGCGTTAACGCCAAATAACTCCATCATGTATGGGAATGACATTACCTGTGGATGTTGCTTTTCCGCAGGTAATGACATTCCCAAACATTTTGGGAGTTATCATTTGGCGTTAACGCTAATGGAAAGGGATCTTTGCTAGACCCCCTGAAACTTACCTCCGACAAACGTTTCTCTGCCGAATGAGCCGCCAACAGAATGTTACGTTTATGAGTTGTTCTAAAACCTTTCAACTATACGAACGATTCGCCGACAGAACGATTCATTCATGAGCGAATCGACGACAGAACTTTTCGACGTGTAATTAACAGGTTTAAAGTTATTATTATTTGTTAATTTTAACGGGATGAAAAGTTGTTATCTGTAAGAAATAAACTGTTCAATGTTTTACTTATTCAGCTACCATTTCAGCGTGAAACCCAGATACAAACCAACAAAACAGATAAAGTTTGACTTTTATTTTTTTTTGAACTTTTTTATTCTTGAACATTCTTTTCATTCATTTCTTCGCGATATTTTCTTTCACTGTTGTAAAAACGAGTGCAAATTCTGCACATAATTAGAAAAGTTATTGGCAGGTTCGAGTGCATGGCATTCAAATCTATATGCGTCAGTTTCTTTATTAGGGTTCCGTACCCAAAAGGTAAAACGGACCCTATTACTAAGGCTCCGCTCTCTGTTTCTCTGTCTGTCAGTGTGTCCGTCTGTCACCAGGCTGTATCTCATAAACTGTGGTAATTAGACAGTTGCAATTTTCACAGGTGATGTATTTCTGTATTACAACAAATACTAAGAAACAGAATAAAATAAATATTTAAGGGGACTCTTATTCAACAAACGTGATTTTTTGGTAGTTTTTATAGATAATAATAGTACAGAACCCTTCGTGCGCGAGTCCGACTTGCACTCGGCCGGTTATTTATTTCTTTCTGCCAATATCTCTTAATACAATTAAGATATAATATGTTGAAAACTGCTAAAACGCGACGCCAATCCGCGTGAAAGAATTGGCGCTGATTTTCTCCCAGCTTATGCTATAAAAGTCTGCCAAGGAGCCAAGCACTGAAGGTTGTTTATTGTGTAAGAAATTACGAGGGATTGGAAGGGCCTTGATTTTAATCTCACTCGAATTGAATGCAAGACTCCGTAAAAAAGAGGGCGAAAATGTGGCCTTTTTTTTTCCTTTTAGTGTGTTATTCTTGTGATAATGCTGTGGTAATGCTTGGAGAAGTTTAATTAATTAATTTTACTTTTCTTTTCTTTTTTTTAGCTTTTACAGTGAGATCAATCCCCTTTTTCAAAGCTTTTTGGCGATCTTTTCACTGTAATTCTATACAACCGTATTCTAGAAATATGCCCAATTTGGTACATTAAATTGCTAATGACTACAAATCAAATATTTAGATAGACTCAGTAAAATCAACCGAGACATTCAATTAGTTTGAGTGTCAAACCTTGTCTGTACCCGCTTCAAAGCTTATTGTAACAACGTCTGCTGTATAATATGACAGGACTTAATTGTATGAATATATATAACGATGATACGGTAACCACGCGTAACCAAGGCTTGAAACCCGTTTACAATTTACCGGTTTTTTACCGGTAAAACCGGTTTAAGCTATTATTTCGTTTGGAGCGAAACCGTAAAAAAGGCGTTTAATTCCACGAAATACTCGCGTCCTAGCGTTGCGTTGCCGTTGACTTTTCTCAATCAGAAAATGAGGTCTATCAGAAGAGTACAATGAAGAAGTAAACACCAGTTGTATGTATGACCGAGGTAAGATCACACAAAAATCGTGACACGAAGACAATTTTACAGTAAATGTTCGTAATATATGGAGACGCTTAAAAACTCATGAAAAATAAATATCAGATTAACAAAGTTACCAAACCTAGTACAAGACATACATTCTATAAAATGCAGTAAAGGATCTCATATGGAGATATAAAGGAAAAGACCATTCAATAATTATTTTGTATTTTGTTTCTTTCTATCAAAACTCAAAACTCAAAAATGTTATTGCAAATAGGCTATATTTAGCACTTTTACAAGCCAAAATTAGATACGGTA
Source organism: Ennomos quercinarius (assembly GCA_910589525.2). Lineage (NCBI taxonomy): Eukaryota > Metazoa > Arthropoda > Insecta > Lepidoptera > Geometridae > Ennomos > Ennomos quercinarius. Next base: position 3,656,834 of record OU342502.1, read on the forward strand.
TTTAAAAATAAGAAAATCAAATTGTTCGACATACTAAGCAAGCATAATTAAGCAACATTACATAGTATTGAATGTCAAATCATTATATAACAAGCCTATTACAATACGAGTTTGAAAAAATGTCTCTTTCCCACTACAGGTATAAGCAATTCGGCACAATATAGAATAGAAAACTCTGAACCGTAGCTTCGATTACATCTGTAAAGAATAAGCTACAAAAAAACTTTACAGTGTCAAATATCGATGAGATAAAACAAAAGAAAACACTGAATCTATTCTACTGTTATATTTACTGTTTTGTTAGTAAGGGAGTAAGAGCCACAGTAAAATTAAACTCTATCCCATCAGAAAAGGCTAATAAAGACGAATTTCTTCCACAGTAACACCCTAAGCGGAATATACGGCTTCTATATTTGCCACCCTCATTTCGTGGAGATCCTGGGAGAAAATCACACAGTGCGTTTCCGGTGCTATATAAGAATTTATAGTCCATGGTTATATGGAGTGATATGGGAGGGACAGGCTATTTGTAGTATAGAAGAGAAAATCTAGGGTCAATATAGCTGTTGGATGAAATTGTAGAGTAAAAGGGGTCTGTTGGAACACAAGGGTAGAATTTATTGGAAGTAAAATGCCTAGGGCAAGTTAAAATAGTAAAATGAAACGTTTGTATTGGGCTCTATACGAAACCCTTCAGCTGGAGAATAATATGAAAATACTAGTCTTTTCGAGTATTTATTAAAAAGTAAGGTTGTTATTGGCTGTTTTATTCCTGATACTAATATCTTTTAAGAATACAAATTCTGAAATCGTAACAGTTAAAGTTCGTTGGTTTTCTATTTCATATGACCTTAATATTCCGAATTCACAGATGATCAGAGCCGCAAATGACCATATTCACAATTCGCAAATTGCCATACGAAAATGACCGCATAGTTTTAAAGTCCCTTCAGAGATTCGTCAGTTTTAAAATAGATATTGAGCGTGTTGCGAGCACATGTTACCTTTTCAAACTATTTCACAGAATACAGGACGTATATATTGTTAAAAAACTTAAATGTTGTTAATCTAATTTAAAATCCAATAAATACCAAGGGTTATTATATCCTTAGAGTATACATAAGCAAGCTAGTTATACCATTTAGGCACGAATTTACCAAAGTAGAATAAATTTTATTCCAAGTACAACTTTCCGAGAACAACCGAGTTACACGAGTATCTGTATAACCCTTGTACCAGCAATTTTGAAGGAATAAGAAGCTTATTCCTTGGATACAATCAAAATGTTGGGTACGCTACCTACCGGTAGTGGGCTGGAGCATTTGGACTGTCTATAGGTCATCGCGGCCTTTATACAGTCCATAAGTGTTCTTTGTAGTAGGTAGTGTAGTAGTTTAGCTTAGTTTAGTATTTAGTATTGTAGTAGTTAGCTTGAGTAATAAAGGCACATTGCCCGTAAAAAAAAATCTAAATCAGCTGTATCTGAGAGTAACCAGTAGCTGTATACTTGGAATAAAATTTATTCTACTTTGGTAGAATCAGGCCTTAATATCCATGTCAATCACCAACGTCACAATACGGTAGAACTTGAGTAAACTTTCTCGCACAAATACAAAAGCTGAGTAACTTCACCATCGGAGTTCAGAGAGCTTCAACCGCAACCCCAGGGATGAATAGACCTCGGTACCTACCTACTGTCGATGGGGCTCTTTAAGTAAGTACTTACCTACGCTAAAATGTCAATGTTTTAACGATTGCATAATTATGGTGTGTCTACATAGTAAAGTTAGTTTGAATCGTATTTGTGGCATTAATGATCTAAGTAGGTACCTACGTTAGACGGCATGAGTTTAAATTCACTTTCAAGTCTACAATTTGTGGTCAAATTACGTATTTTAGAAGGGGCGTTGAACCTTAACCCTTTGAAAAGCTATTGATGAAAATGACGTTACTTATATTTCAATTTCAATTTATTGAATCCGATAAATTTTAACGTCGTCCAAAGACATATGGTCTTAAATTAAAATAGGTATTTATATTGACCAAATTTTGTTTAAATCTAAAGAGAGAGAGCGAGTGATCAACTCACTATTATGAATGAATACTATGTAGGTACTGTGTTTGTAAAAATAAGTAAAGTTTCTTGTAACTTCTTCTTTATAAATGTAATCAAAGCTTCGGATCGGAGTTTTCTTTTCTGCGGTGTGCCGGTTTACTTGCACCAGTAGTGCGAAAGAGGACTTAAATATTTTTTTAACAACATTTATTGTAATACGCTTGCTGTATTTGGACATATATTTTTATGCTTAGAACAGTAATTTAAATTGAGCATACTGTTTTTACTTGTAATAGCGAAGCATGACTAGCCGTTTCTAACCGATCGGTAAAGTTAAGCAACGTTCGCTGCGGTCATTACTCTGATGGGTGACCACTGCAGCAAAAAGTAATATTTACAATTGAGCGCTACCGTGCTTCGGAGGGCACGTTAAGCCTTTGGTCCTGGCTGTTGTCGTAAGATAATAGTCATTAACCCAAGTCAGAAGCCTTTGGGCGGCCTAATTATTCTGACACCAGGCAGGCGTGTTAGGCAAGTGGTCATTGCCTAACACGAGAAGAAAAAGAAGTATATTTGCAATAAATGATTCGAGTTTTCAGTTTTGAACAATATAATTAACCAAGTTCAAAACTCTTTCCAAGAAGAGTAAATTCAGCTTAATAACCATGGAGGAATAATGAGATTGGAGATGTCTTAGCTACCTAATTTCATGGTCCGTCTCTTCCAACTGGAATACTGGAGTTATAAAGGAGTCATCAAGTTTTTATGAAAAAGCGCTTTTGGAATGAGCACCCACAAATTAAGATTATAATTAGAGGATTTTATCATTATCTCTTGGATTGGACCCTTGTTCTAACCCTTGTCATTGTCGGTGCTAATTCAGCGCTAAGTTAAGCTTGTATATGTATAGCAACTTAAGCGCTTAATCAGAGTAATTCAAGGCCTGGCCTGTGCAGCTGTACCTAAATTGCAAATTGTATCTATAATATTAACTGACAACCGATGGGGAAGAAAGGTTCTCAAGTGGCCCCCCACTAGGTGGACCGACGACCTGGTGGAAACCGCAGGGAGCCGATGGATGCAGGAGGCGAGCAACCGTTCAGTGGCGCTCTCCGGGGGCGGCCTATGTTCAGCAGTGGACGTCTTCAGGCTGTTAATGATGATCTATTCAGCATTATATCTATGCATGTATCTATTCAGTCAACTGCACCACTCCGCTTGCCGTTCGCCCTAGATAAATGTTCCTTGGGGTTTTTCGACGTGCGGTAGGTTGTGGAGTGGTAAACAAACTGCTCCACGTAAAACATTATATCAATTGTTTTATTATTGAGTTTCTGTTCTCACAATTGTACAGACCAGGCTACAAAATGTAATCAAGTTTTTTTACTCTGGATGATGTCATTATGTTTTAAATTGTTTTAAAATAAATGTGGGGTTCGTTTTGAAATGTTTAAAGCAATTTTTTTACTCCAAATGTAGCTCAATTATTTATACCATTGGAAAAGGCATTAATGTATTAAGGTGGAACGTTTCACTAGCGCGGCAAATTCAAATTTTCTTGCGTTCTTTTGCCAATAATAGATTAATTACTTAATTTGATTACTTGAAAACTAATTTTGCGCAAATAAATAGAATGTATCAACAAATTACAATTAAAAATATCTCCTAGATTGTTTTTTTTTTATGTGATTGAATGACGTGACGAGCAAGTCGTTCACCTGATGTTAAGTGACACGGCCGCCCATAACAGTATAAACAATTTTCTTCTTAGTTTTTCACTCTATTGCCATTTGTCGCTAAACCAATGATAAGTAGGTGATACTTTTAATTGTAATTTATTGATAGATTCTATTTATTTGCACAAAATTAGTTTTCATGTAATCACGTTGAGTAATTAAGCTATTACTGGCAAAAGAACTCAAGAAAATTTGAATTGGCCGCGTTAGTGTAACGTTCCACCTTAAGTTGAAATTGACGTAAGTATTATACCACTTACTTTATTCGAGTCCCACAATACAGATATAGGCCCGTACCACAGAACAACGTTCAGTTGTGAATCTGTACTCAAGTCGAGATGTTTTTTTTAAATAACATATAGGCCCGCATTTGACCGCAATCTCACCTAATGGAAAGTGACGACGTGGTCTACGATGTTACATGCTTGCCTTGAAGATACCTATTCTCTCGCGACTTGAAGAGCTCCAGATTGTACTAATCGGGAAACAAAAACTCTGGTAAAGTGTTCCATTCCTTCGCTGCTCGGATTATAAATGTCGAGTCAAACCGCTTTGTGCGAATCGAAGGAATATCAACCATATAAATGGATGGTGTGTAGCTGTACGTCTTGTCGTCCGATGGTGAAACGGAGATGGTGGAATTAGATTGTGTAGCTCCGCAGCACACTCACCGAAATGTAACCTGTAGAGCACTGGCAACTTTACGACGGTGCTCTAAGCTCTGGAGAGCCTAGCCCGCACCATTGTATCGTCACCTATTAGCTTTTTTGCTCGCCTTTCAATTGAGTATAAGCCCTGAAGTTGTCATTAATAAATTGGTCAATTTGTGAATGCTATTGACGATCATTGTTAGTAGGTATAGATATAGATACTCGTACGCCATAAAACGAAGACACTCTTCAAATAACAAGCATCTATGACATCTATGTGAAGCGGTTTGGGCTGTACATTGTTAGTCAGTTAGTTAGTTAGTCAATTATTCAGTCAGTCAGTCAGTCAGCCAATCAGCCAATCAGCCAGTCAGTCAGTCAATCAGCCAGTTAGTTCATTCAGGACCAAGCCTTTTATTCAAATAGATTTATTGCGGCAATGGGCTGCCACCACCGTCAAGGAAACGATCCGCACGCATCGCAGGCGACCGCTATTAAATCGCAATAAAAACGCTGCGATTCCGCACGATTTATGCTTTTTATATGTCACAATAAATGCGGCATCGTATGGCAGAGAAGGCCACTGAATGAATAGTGATGTGGGTACTAAAATACAGCAATGATATCTCTCTAGGGCTTTATCCTCCATATATAGGAAATAATTGAGTTTCTATACTTATACAAATATAGATTACTGGAGAGCCTTACGGTTTCAACCTTTTCCTTTGTTTTCTGTGGAAATTCTTAATTTCCGGGATAAAAAGAATCAATATTGAACTATCTATAGACCTTTGCCGGTCTATAGATAGTTCAAGATTCCTTTAGATTATTATTTTTAGTTTTATATCTTAGTTTTAAAGTTTTTAGGTATAGTTTAGTTTTTAGGTCTAGTTTAGTTTAGTATACTTATTATTATATGTTATTTTAGTTTTGAAATAAATCTAGGTATTTAATTATCGAACCTGAAAAAAAAATTATTATAGGTAGGTATTAATTCTTATTAATTAGTACTAAAAGAATCATATGTTGACGCAAATTGTTTGGCGTAAAACCCATACAAACAAACAAATGAACACTCAGCGCGAGTAATTAACTCAAAAACTAGCTCAGAGGCTCAAAGTAGGTACCTATACCTCTACTTCCTAGAGCCCTACAGAGCATCAGAAAGAACAATTGCTATCTACTAGTACCTATTGTATACGAATAGTATTCTAATTATTATTTGTGCACTAGCGTAATTTTTCCCTACTCTATGGTTGGCATAAACCGGTGCGGTAGAATGTGATTTAGGCAGTACATTTTATTTTGAATAAAATAACTGATTAGTGTTTGAGCTTCACCATCAACATTCACAACATTTCCCCACTAAACGCTATCTAACTTTCCATCAATAAGAAAAACGTGTTAATTCACGTCCTTCAGTCCAAAAGGCTTGCACAAACTAATACGTAATCTGTGGCTAAGGGATGCTGCTAGTGACGTCATTAATCTCTCCCTGACAGTTTTGTAAGAAGCACTCTAGGGTGACAACTTGTATGGTCGCTAATGGGTAGGATGATAAGTGCTCTAGCTGATAAGTAGGTGTATGTGCTACTGGTACTTAAGAAATGTTATTAATAGGCTAGTGTCGTGCTATTTTTTTACTGCAAAAATAAATAATATTACTCATAAAATAAACAGTCGTGAAAACAAAAATTAAATATCCCAAAAAATGAGAGAAAGAAGAGAATAAGACTTACCCTTGCTTTCATAAGAAGGAAGGAAGGCAGGTTGATACAATTTTTATCCTTGCAAATACCATAGATGAATGAAATAGGTTCTATTTCTTCCTGGCAAATATAAAACTAACAAAAAGAAATTGCAGACAAATTCTTGCTCAACGAGCTCGAATTTAAAATTCCACTTTCCTCCGAAACAAAGCAATTTTACTCTTGTTTTAATTTCGGTCGCTCGGTTTAAGTTTTGCACGCAAATTTTAATTTGACTAGCCGCTGTTGCTATTAAAAATAAGACGATAAAAAGCGAGTACAATTCACATGCTGACGATTCTGGTAAACCAGCTTCCTTATCATCTATAGGAAGGTTTTTCTCCTATAGACATCCATAGAGTTGATTACGTAATTACCTGACCTTACTATACCTAGTATCGGTTTTAAGCTACTGCAAAGAAGGGAGTTTCTTAATTGGGTTAATTGTATTTTTTTTAAGTTGTTTTTTTTTGTATTGATTTAAGCACTTTCATTGGGCTAACTGGAAGGAAATGTTAACATATGTAAGTAGTTTTTTTATCGGGAAATGTGCCTTTATTCATTTAAACAAAGCAATTTACAAAATACACAAAAACAATATCACATCAATATTAATCACAAAATACTCCCAAACTTTCCTTTCATAGAGGTAGTAATTTATAAAATTGGCTGAGAATAATATATAATACATGTGATTTGTGAAGCCAAAACTAACAAAAAGTTTTGCCGTATACAGAAAAATTGTGCTAAAATGATTTGTGGATAATATTTATTTACAAAACTGGGAAACGGAATCCTTAGTAAAAATGACACTTGAATGTTTTGTCGTTAAGATGGTAGTCTCGAGGGTGCCACTCAGGATTTGTATATATATTGTGTAATGGTAAACAACATATAAATAATAGGTACTAACCTAACTACTTTTCTTTAGTTTCTAGATTGCAACAGCACATAGGTACCTAATTACTAATTACTTTTTTGTCTTCACTGTGCTTTCGTCTGATCTTAAAAAAAATATTAGAGGTTGCTGCGCCGTTTCACCAACGTTTCTTCATAGAACCTTTATTACTGAATTTGACCCTTCAAACCCCCTTTCTTAGTACACCCCTATATACGCTATAAAAGGAAGGCACCCTCTGAAAGTCTCTTAATAAAGTGGTTTGTGCTGGTACCTTTGCCTGTCAGTCAGTCGTTCACTCAGGAAAAAGTCTTTGATTAATAGAGATTTCAACATATTGAAAATAACTAATTAGCTCCGAATAAGTGCATTCTACTCGAGTGGACTCAAGGACTGTATGTATAGGTACCTACTAATACTTGTACTGCTGCTAGCTACAAAAAACATTTGGACTTCATACTGGCCCCCGGACCTTTAGACAGTCCAAATTCTTCAGCCCACTTCCAGTAGGTACTACCCGCGGCAGTATTGCCTCATTGAATGGCTATGCTGATTTTTTATTTGATTAATTCTATATATTTGTTATTTTTTTCTGATTTCTTATTTATTTTATATTTTTATATTTTATACATACATAAGTGTCAGCGTTTTTATCACGCGTCACATCGACCAAGCGCTTATAAACTTAAAACTTCGGAAACGCGATGTCGATGAGCTTCCGGTCCCTACGGAGCCAGGGTCTCAACAATAACCCTGCTTCTGAATGATCATAGAATCCAAAAAAGAAAATTTTTAGTTGACGTTCCGTCAAAAACAAAAATGTCTTCAGGAAACGAACAGATGCAGGCGGAGCCCTCGCTAGTATTTTATAGCTCATCAAGAACTAATTAGGACAGTAATTACACAGGCCGTGATTACAGCTTAGTATCACTCCTTTTTATATAGCAGAAGAAAGTCTTTAATTTGTATAATCTTTCCTCTTGGTCCTATCGAAACTCATCATCATCAACAGCCTGAAGACGTCCACTGCTGAACATAGGCCTCCCCCAGAGAGCGCCAATTTGAGCGGCTGCTCGCCTCCTGCATCCGCTCTCCGCGGCTTTCACCAGATTGCCGGTAAACCTAATGAGGCGCCGGCCTACGCTGCGTCTTCCCGTTCGTGGTTGCCACTCGAGAACCTTTCTTCCCTATCTGTTGTCAGTTCTACGAGAGATGTGGCCTGCCAATTGCCATTTCAACTTGCTAATCTTGCCAATCTTCAATCTCAGCACTAGGGAAACAAAGCAAGAAGATATCTTTAGATAATAAATAGTTGAAATCCCTGAATACGTTCCCCACTTCTGTTATGGAATACGCAGAATACCGTCGTCTCCAGATATCATTGAAAAGGGCTTCCTGTCAGTCAACTTGGCAGTTTCGTAGGAGTGTTATGAAGACGTTATTCAAAAGCTACTAAACGGTAACTTGATTACGTAGTAGAGACTGTTTGGTCCAAGGAATTCGCAATATTTTGTTCAGTGATTGATATGGAAAACTCAACTTTTTGGCATAATCGTAGCGTTATCCTGTATTACTTTAAGTAGTAATAGCTGACGTAGGTCCTCTGCGACTTTAATTTCCATTTTATTTTTATTAAAACCAGGTTTATAGACGCAGCACTCTATGATATACCTATAGGTCATCATCATCATCAGCCTGAAGACGTTCCCTGCTGAACCTCCGCCTCCGCCCGTAAGCTATACGATGGATCCACTACGCATTGCTACATTTTTGAAGATATTAAATAACTGAATTCACTTACAAAAAATCTGGCTAAACCACAGACGTCTAATATTATAGTGTATAGTATTATCTAATACTATACTTAGTATTAGATGTCTGTTGTCTGTGGGCTAAACCTATGTTCTCATGAATAACATTACAAATATTCAACAAAAATATCATATACTTAAATCAAAACAAGATTCTATCAATACAACAAGTTATCAAAATTTTTTAACAAGTTATCAAAGTATCAAAGTTTTTTTCTTTTTATACTTACCGTTATTATGTAAGAAAACATGTTTGTAACAAAATAATATGATATTTTTGTAAAACATTTTTTTTTCTTCGTTTTTACAGCTTTCAACGCACTGTAATCATCACACAGACTTTACTTTGCGAAGATATGTAAACTAGGCTCATGATAGAGTTACGTAGATTTATTTATGTACCTATCCATATTTATGTTCCTAATGAAGAGCAAACTTAAAAAATAGTTAAGACACAATTTACAAAACAAAAAATGGTGAATAATCATGCAAGCTTTTGCATTTATAATCATTACCATCATACACAGCTTATGTAAATAGTTAGGCACATACTAAGACATTTTTTACATTCTGCTATCAATGTCACCTATGTGATCGATCAGCTTTATACCCACTAAAGAAGAGTGGATCCGTGATTAAGTGGGCATTTCTCAGATTCCCAACAATAGCTAAAGTATGCATTAAAAAATGGTCATATGCACTCCTGCTAGAAAGGAAAGCATTTTTAATATCATTGCTATTATCCGTGCACTAAGAACTAACCAGAAGTAGCTATTATCTAAGCTTGAACACAATAGAAAATTATAAGAAAACGTGTTTTGGTATCGTGTCCATAGTTTCAAAATTAGATCAACTTCATAAGCTGCTGTGTTGCAAATGCTGCGATCCACTAATAACAGTTTCCCTGGCGAACTATCGTAAACTTGCCTACAGAATAAACAAAGCTCACAGATAAGAAATATTGCTTGTTTAGTCCAACCTGCGAATGTGTGCCATCTCACCACAGCGCGGTCAAAGTGGCTCTTTGTTTGCGGCCGAGAGTGCTCACTGCTACAGTGTCGCCTGACCGAAGCAAACAATGGTGACACACGGTTTGAAACGATGGCGAAAATGTTAGGCAGCATGTATGTGGATCGTTCAACTCGCTCGATCCAAAACGCTATTGGGTGACTGCAGCCGCGGACTCTTTACATTTGTGGTCTTTATTACTACTTATACTTACCCCTTTGAGAGTCTCACTATTTGATGAATTTTTTAATGAGTAATAGTAATGATAATAATAGTAATAGTAATGAGTAATGTAATACGGTTGAAGATACGGCAAAGGATTTTAAAAAGCATCCTAAACAGTAGTCGTAATCAGATTAATCTCCTATCAATTACGAAACGAGAGAAGAAAGTACCTCGAATTGCACACGTTTAGCAATTGGTATTTCAAATAGAGTTACGAGACACCATTGAGCTAGCACGATAAAATCTATTATTATCTCACGGCTACATGGTTTTCCTTTTTTATTTTTTCTTAGTTACACCGAATTGATACTCATTTTCAAAACATAGAACTACCAAGCCTTACCCTAGTAAATGGTTTGCCAAAATCTAAAGCCGTGTGTCCCACTCGATCTGACAAGCACCTTGCCGTGTCTAACTAAGCTACGTCAGCAGAAAGTGAAGTACATTTCCTTAATAAACGGGTCGTTTCATATCCGGTTTCATACGTGGGATGACTCCGAGCTAGCATAGCCTTACACATCAGCTAGGTAGTGCACAACTATTCAATGCAATTCGAACTGACAATCTTATCGATCGTCGGACTGCTAATACGAAAAGTCCTTACAGCGAATCTCGACTAGCTGTTCTTAATCGGTCATTAAAGTTCGCTGCAGTCATAACTTGGATGGGTGACCACTACAAAAAGTGGTATTTGCTTTGGAGGACAATTCAAAGCAGTTGGTTTCAGCTGTTGTCGTTAGACAGTATAAGCGTCGTTAAGCCGAGTCAGAAGCCTACGGATGATTTAAAAGTTCTGAGACTAGGGCCGCTTGCGTAAGAATCCTTCTTTAATTTGGTTTAGCTAAATGCATTTAACTGCTAAAATACGTAAGACAAAACGCGTTTAAGATTGCATGCTCACCGACTCTGTATAACTAAATACATTTAGCATAGACGTAAAACAGTCCTACGTTCCGTTTTATGCACATTGCGAAACTTGTTCATCAAGCCGCCGTCAAGCCCGTACAATTCTCTTGAACGTATAGATAAAATTTTTCGTGAATAGGAATTTGGATGTCAGTGGCATTAGACGTCAAATCTGCTCAGCTGGAATTCCAAAATGGCTCTACACACATTCTAAACGCCAATTTTTGGGTATTTAAATTTGACAGATTTTTAATTATGTTTAGTCTCAAATTTTATATTGTGCAAGACCCTATTGCGTTTAAACCTCTAAATGCATTTAGGTGGGTCACTAACTGCGTTTAAGAACGCTTACGCAAGCGGCCCTAAACGACCATTTGACAATTTACGAAATGGAAGCAATTCGCAGCAGTTTAATTACAAATGCAAATCCCCAGTGAAACTGGTTGATATCTCAGAGACCGACGTAATTATCTATGCAGATATAGGCTTATCCTAATAGCAATCGGGATAATCTTGTAGGACATACGTTACGTATGAAACACACATGTATTTACGTATAATCTGTGTAGCCTAAATTAAGTATATTATATACTTGCACGTTCTTTGCAGTTGTAAACACACCGTCATGAATAAAAAGGCAGGAAACATCATCATCATCATCAACTCATACGTTCCCACTGCTGTAGGGTTAGCACGGCCGGTAGACAAAACTGTCTTTCCCCTGTTTTTCTCCAAGCAAGTATGAAGAAAGTGACGTAAAGCGGGGAAAGACACTTTTGTCTACCGTCCATGCTAACCCAGCTGGGACATAAATGAACCTCCCTCTGACAGGAAGAGAGCCCATTTAAAAGATCCCATTTTTAGAGAGCCCAATAAAAAGGCGGAAGACATCATCATCATCGTCAAATCATACGTTCCTACTGCTGGGATATAAATGAGCTCTCTCTGATAGAGTCCATTTAAAAAAGTCCATTTTTTTAAAAGCACAAAAACTAGGCGGAAAACATCATCATCATCAACTCATACGTTCCCAATGCTGGGACATTAATGAACTCTCTTTGCAAGACCCATTTTTTGGAAAGCCTAATAAAAAGGCAGGGAGACATTATCATCATCATCATCATCAACTATCATTTATGTCCCAGCAGTGGGAACGTATTAACGTTCCCACTGCTGGGACATAAATGAGCTCTCCAGGGAGAGAGCCTAGGCTCTAATACATAATCCAGAATACTGGACAAGTGCGTAATCGTAGCACATGCTTTGCTTTTCCTTTTTCCTCAAGATGGTTTTCTTTACCATTGTATGAGCGAGAGTAAATTCAGCAAATAACTTGAAAGTCATTGGTGCATGACTGAGTGGGATTTGAAGCGTGTGTAAAAGAAATAGTTAATAATTCGATTTAAGTAAAGTAAATCATGTGCCAACAAAAATGTCCACCGACCCTCAATGCAGGGGTAAGTCAAATACTTAATGCTCGTACATAGTATTACATTATCTGTGCTCACTGCTCATACTTATACTTCCAAACAATACTGCCAGTTGCGATAGACCTTGAGTATTGCACAGTGCACAATCCGCAATGAGCCGTAGGTGGGTGCTACGACGTAAATCTGTAGCTGCAATGTAGTGCTACGCTAATACGTTCTCACTAATCCTTGTCCATTTTATTAATGGTTTTTTGACAGCTCACACCCATGAATTTTCGTATTGTTTACGTTAAAATTTCATACAAATAATATTGTACTTTATGGAATTCATCAAAACAAAATCAAAAAGTACATTTATCGATATCGGTTATTACGTTTACGTACTTATTTCGATTAATGATAATAGTACAAACGGAATGGAATCATATTTGAGAATCTTTAGAACATTACTAACCTGTCAGTCGTCGAGCTGTCAAAAATACATTAATAAAATGGACACCGTATAACTGAGGTTTCTAAACATGGTTATCGTAATAGTATCTATTATCGTTTCGTAAATATTCCTCCAATTTATTCCTCCAATTTATTCCTCAAAAGTTGCCTCCCAATTATTTGACACCTTTACCAACCAATTAGTTCACAGTTGAGTGAGCACGAGAAGTCACAAAGTCAACTTCTACTTAATTAACAATTTGGACTGCGGTTTAGACTAGTTTTGTGAATAAAAGGTGTTGTTTTGGTTTAATTTGTTTCACTTGAAGGCACCTAAATTCTAAAAAATATTAATTATAAGTATAAGAGAAAAGAGTCTTTGTTTTTTTGGCTCATTCATCCCCTCGGTTCGTTCTGTTCACGGCTAATAACGTTATATATGTCCGATTCGGATGTGTTGCTATATTTAGTTTCTGCACACACAATTCAATAATTTCAATATAAAAATAAAAATAAAATATAAATAAGTGTGGACATTTCACACAGCGCCATCTAGCCCCAAACTAAGCATAGCTTGTACTATGTGAACCAGATAACTGATAGAATACTTAGATACTTTTTTGTTATTAAATACATACATAGAATACAATATAACACCCAGACACAAAACAAACATCGATGTTCATCACACAAATGTTTGTCCCGAGTGGGAATCGAACCCACAACCTACAGATCAGAAGGCAGGGTCACTACCAACTGAGCTATCAGGCCAGTCTGACTTTGTGACCAGTCAGTTTCTGCGATCACAATTCAATAATTTCAATAAGTATTGTATTAAAGTGAAAATTAAAATGAACCCATAGACATGAAAACAAAATAATGAATTGAATAACAAGTTTAAATTAATATAAGATTTTAAACTTCTATGGTCACTAACATCTCAAATATTGTAGTAAACTTGTGCGAAGGAGGGTAGACCGCTACGTTTGCCCATAACTTATTATCATCTACCCGCAAGATCTTCAGTTCGTCCTTGATCATGGTGCTTTTTTTTTTTTTTTTTTTTTTATGTGATTGAATGACGTGACGAGCTAGTCGTTCACCTGATGTTAAGTGACACGGCCGCCCATAACAGTTGCTTGAAACAGTACCGAAATATCGGTAACTCGAAACAAATAAATTACATGGTAAATATCCCGTTAATAAACAATATTTGAGTATGTTTAAATTAAAATAATAATACATATATTTACTAAGTAGGTGCTTACTTGTTGCAGTAAATTCATACAAAGTACACAAGCGCTGAAAAGCGCTAATAATTTGATAATAAAAGTTGGCGCCGTCGTTAAATAATGCAAATGGAGCAAACATTCATTTTTAAACAATTAATTATGTACCCAAATGTTTTTCCAATAAACGCTGGCGTTAAGTAATGAAGTTAAAACTACAATTAGCTCGTTGAAATGGCGGAAATTTCTTTATTGATTTCCAATGCAACTTGATTGTTGTTCATTTTATTGCATCGGAAATGGAAATGAAAAAATGACAATTTTTTTATTTTGGTAATGTGACTTCTAAAAAGAGGAGTTTATCAATTCGGTCCCCCGCTAGGCGGAACGTCAGAGCCGTGGCGAGCCGATGGATGCAGGCAGCGAGCAGCCGCTCAAAGTTGCGCTCTTTGGAGAAGGCCTATGTTCTGCAGTGGATGTTTTCAGGCCGATGATGATGATGATTTCAGTTGTATCACTAGGCTGATTTGGATGAAGTGTATACCTACGTGTTGCTTACACTTCCGGGTCAAAGTAAGATCCTTTTTATCCGGGAAAATTAAAAGTTCCCGCGCCAAAACAGATAAGTTGCAGGTAAAACCGCGGTCACCTCTAGTTATGAGTTAAGGTGGAACGTTTAACTAGCGTGGCAAATTCAAATTTTCTTGCGTTCTTTTGCCAATAATAGCTTAATTACTCAACGTGATTACATGAAAACTAATTTTGCGCAAATAAATAGAATGTATCAATAAATTACAATTAAAAGTATCACCTACATATCATTGGTTTAGCGACAAATGGCAATGGACTGAAAAACTAAGACGAAATTTGTTTATTGCCATTTGTCGCTAAACCAATGATATCTAGAAGATACTTTTAATCGTAATTTGTTGATACATTCTATTTCTTTACGTTAAATCAGTTTCAACGTTTAGTAATTAAGCTATTATTGGCAAAAGAACGCAAGAAAATTTGAATTTGCTGCGCTAGTGAAACGTTCCACCTTAACCGGCGTGTCTAGACTTTTATCACCCTATAACTTAAGCCCACTCCAAGGAGCGGGCTTTTCACGTCCTCATTACCATTTTAATTAGATATCATAACAATATACATTACAGCTTATAATAACATTACATATTGTTGTAAACTGTAATGGCTACCCAACCTTTAGCCATTTTCGTAATTAGTTACGTCATTATTGTTGCAAAATTGGATATAGTAATGGCAAAAAACAGCCCAGTAAAAAAGCTCTTTGGGGTTTTTAATAGATAGTATGTATACTTCTCTCTAGCTTACCGTATGGTCTCGGTACGCAAATAGGACTACCCATCTCTTCCCGTGGGTGCCGCAAAAACGGCTAAAGGAACATCCAGGGAATGGGCAGCAGTATTTTCCTCGGTCAAGACTAGGCAAGCATGCACCATCGTAGACTGCGTCATCATTTTCCATCAGGGTCATAATTCTGTATGACCACTTTACGATTCCTTGCTTTGAAACCACACGAATTCCTTGAATTTTCGAATCGCGATCATGGTTCAATTTTCTCGTTTTACATTAAAATTTATCTGTTCATGACAATAAATAACGCCCAACGATCACATACATAGATCCTGGACCCTAACAAGGATTCCCTGTATCTAGGGACCCAGAAACTACGAGGAACATGGTCCCACAACACCCAGACACAGAACAAGTATTTGCGTTTTTTTCTGTGCACAAATACTTGTCCTGTCGCAGGAATCGAACCCGCCGCCTCCGAGCTATGAGCTTACCTGCTCAACCACCACACCACAGAGGCTGTCTACAATGGTAACAGATAAAGTTATATTTATCTACTCTCTTTTATATAGGAGAGATTAACGAATAATCGTCCTCATTTCGTCCTCAATTACCAAACTAATCTGTCCTATAATTCAATTAGAGAGAAAAACATCCACAACTGACCAAGCCTGCTAAGCGGTTAATAATACAATCGTTAAGGGTAGTTCTACAACACATTATCAACATTAGGGAGGGATTAGAAGTTGCAAACTTATATTAATTTGGCCCAAACCCTTGGGCCAAGTTGTGCCCCAAGCCCATTAACATGACAGTGTATCCATAACTTGGCCTAAGCATACAATGCCTTTCTACTTGAGGACAATGCCTTGTTACACAATAAATAAAGCCTTTATTTATAACTAGCGTATGCCCGCGGCTTCGCCCGCCTCCCTCAGAAACCGTTTATTTTTTCGGGATAAAACTTCTGTTTTAGCGCACCCCCACACAATGTAATGACTGTATGTATCTTCAAAATTTCAAAACCTTAGCTTCAGTGGTTTAGGCTGTGTGAACGTCTTACGATGGGATCTTGTCCTGTATTGTACCCTTTTAAGGGATGAAATTCAAAAATTGGCGATACCCGTATGTATTTATTTTGTATGTTCTATACACATTCCAAATTTCAGTAGGACAAGACGAAACTTTTGAAAATTTCCATACAAACTTTAATCACAAAATTCACCTCTTTTTAGGTTGATTTTCAAAAAAGTAAGGATCACCATTTAATTTGTTTTTATACTTGTTTATATGTCAAGTTTGAAAACGATACGATAAAAAATGTATAGGTTTTCCGTAACCATTTTTGATTTTTAAGTTGTAAGCCTATTCCTCGAAATGGTTTTGTAACTACAATAAATAAAATAAAATGAACAATCCTCATTATAACGTAATTCTCGGAAATACTCCGGACAACGGGAAAAGGTCGAATAGCGTGCGTACAACGCCTTAATCTCCGGGGAGCTAATTAAAATATCGTTCGTTAATTACTAAGTAGCTAAATAATTAGTATGGGCCCCCAGTTAATTAGGCAATTGAATTTTTCCCCTTTGGGAATTACTTTTTCATGAGTATAAACAAAATCGAGTAGGTCACGTAACGTTTGCTGTGTATTGGTACAGAGTAGAGCTAGAATATTTTCTACAAAGATAATTATAATAGTGTTTTTGGCGGGAAAGGGGTGAAAGTTCCCGTCGTTGCATTGTATTATTTTTCATCACAGTTGCTGGTAAAGTGGCTCTTATCCCACCGCTTTTAGGATCATAATTCAAGAAATTTCCAACGCGTCTTTTTTACTTTACATTAACCGCACGATTCAGTTATGTTTGTATCTCACTGCAAGTTATACGTACATTTTCGTCATTCCGTTTCGTTTCGTTCTAGCTCCAGTTCCAGTTCACGTTCCAGTTCAAGTTCCAGTTCACGTTCCAGTTCACGTTCCAGTTCACGTTCCAGTTCACGTTTTAGTTCACGTTCCAGTTCCAGTTCACATTCCAGTTCACGTTTCACGTCACGTTCTAGTTCCATAAAGCACCTTTATTACTCAAGCTAACTACTACAATAATAAAAACTAAACTAAACTAAACTAAACTAAACTAAGCTAAACTAAACTAAACTAGCTACACTACCTACTACAAAGAACACTTATGGACTGTATAATAGCCGCGATGGCCTATAGACAGTCCAAGTGCTCCAGCCCACTACCGGTAGGTAGCGTACCCAACATGCTGGCCGCATTGCCACGTTGAATTGCAATGCTGATGCGTTGGGCCAAATAAGTGCCAGCATTTTGGTCACGCGTCGCATCGACCAGGCGCTCTGATAGACTTTGGAAAACGCGATGAGCTCCCGGTCCCCACGGACCCAGGGTCTCAACACCAAACGGCTCAAATATGTAACCGCTACCGAGATTACTATATTTGCGCCGTTTTAGCTGCTCAGCAGAATTAGCCGCGGCGCCGGCCCTAACGTGTGTCTCGGGAAGATGTGACGGCGCCATAGTATCGACGCAAGTAGCGTCCCACACTAATGGGTCTTTTACCATCGTCACGCATGAGACCATTCGGTTCGAGAATGGCTGCAGCATTGGCGGTGGTAAAAGCCCGGCGAATGATGTCATTAAGACTAGCGTGGCGCGAAATTCGACCAGCGCTTTTTGAACACGAGAGACCGTGATGACCGAGCTGGTCAACTGCGGTACCACACTGGCAGCGATGGGCCACACAGCATCTTGCTTGCTCTCATCAGCTCCATAAAGTTAATTAACAGTACAACTCTGTTTTTTCTCGCAACTGTGCTGAAAAACGTTGTATGACATAAATGTGTGCATTGATCAATACACTCTCGGCTCCCATAACGCGCGAGCCGTAGGCGAGCGCGTATACCTATTACCGCCTCGAGTGCAATGATCAACTTTGCTTTTACTTGTGCTTTTTCCAGTGTTAATGTTTAAAATTGGTTGCGTTTACGAGCATGAGTGTGGGCAAGTGATATAATGTGGTGAAACGTGGTTTTCGTGTTGCTTCTAACTTCCTTGACCACGAACCCGAAGACGCAGCGTAGGCCAGCCCACCACTCGGTGGACCAACGATCTGGTGAAAGCCGCAGGGAGCCAATGGATGCAGGAGCAGCTGCTTAGGGTGGCGCTCTCTGGGGAGGCCTATGTTCAGCAGTGGACGTCTTCAGGCTGTTGATGATGATGATGATTATGTAAACCGTTCTACTAACCAACTTTGACTAATTAAACCAGGGTCAGTTTCACATCCAAAAAAAATAGATCTAGAGTCAACAACGAAATCGATACGAAGCCTACAAATCGAGAAGTTTAACGATTCCACGTATATTTAGATCGAGATATCGGATAACTAATCTTGGGTCAAATTCAATATTGGCCAAATTAATTCCTAATATTGCTTTAATTTCCGTTAGGGAAAGCGATAAGGATAATTCAGTTTGAGTTTATACGCAACTTCTCATAGTTACCGGAAAAAATTGGTGTTTTGTTGATTACTGAAACTAAGATTATTTCAATCATAAACTGTATTGGAGTACGTTTTCGTACTCCGAATAACCAAACGGTATTCGTTGAAGGTTATACAGGTATACGCGCCGACATCGGCACACTCAGACGATGAAGTAGAAGCTATGTATGAGGACATATCCGAAGCCATGCATACTTCCGAAACATACTTCACCGTTGTGATGGGAGACTTCAATGCGAAGTTGGGCACAAGGAATAGCGATGAGCTGAGAGTGGGGCCATTTGGATACGGGCAGCGGAACCCTCGAGGACAGAGGCTGGCTGACTTCATGGAGAAGGAGGGACTCTTTATGATGAACTCCTTCTACGAGAAGCGGCCATCCAGGAAGTGGACGTGGATAAGTCCCGACGGTTCCACTAAAAATGAGATAGACTTCATCATGACGACCAAGAAGCACATATTCGATGATGTCTCTGTGATCAGCAAGGTGAAAACCGGTAGCGATCACCGTATTGTTAGAGGCACATTGAATATCAATGTTAAGCTCGAAAGGTCACGTCTGGTGAAGTCTACGCTCCGTCCAAATCCTGTCCAAATCCAAAACCCCGAAGGCTTTCAGCTGGAACTCCAAAATCGCTTCCAGTGCCTAGCCGACTGTAACACAGTGGACGAGCTAAACGACGGGTTGGTGGAAACTGTCCAAGCTGTTGGATCGAAATTCTTTAAGACCCAACGCCGAAAGAAGACTCAAAAGCTCTCAGAAAAAACTCTTGAGCTAATGGCCGACCGGAGCGAAATGAAGCTGCAGTCTTCAGTTGATATGTCAGCCTACGGTGAACTCAATAGACGAATCTGGAGTTCCTTGCGACACGACTTGCGTGCTCTTAGTACTTCACGTATTGAGGCCGCAATTGAGCGGAACCAAGGCTCTAAAGTGTTCGCAAAGGATTCGTCTATTGGGCAACACCAAATGACAAAACTGAAGACCGAAAATGGTAGCGTCATTTCATCCAAGCCTGAGATTCTGAGAGAGATCGAGAACTTCTATGGACAGTTATACACCTCGACACGTAAGCCCGCTACTAACACAGCTCAGGACATCAGAGCCAAGTTAGTCCGACACTATACCGAAGATATCCCGGACGTCAGCCTGTACGAGATTAGAATGGCCCTCAAACAGCTTAAAAACAACAAGGCACCAGGTGAAGATGGAATTACGACCGAACTTCTGAGAGCGGGTGGTAGACCGGTACTTTTAGTCCTCCAGAAGTTATTTAATTCTGTCATCCTTGAAGGTATAACGCCAGAGGCATGGCACAAGAGCGTGGTGGTGCTCTTCTTCAAAAAAGGCGATAACACCTTATTGAAGAACTATAGGCCCATCTCGCTCTTGAGTCATGTGTATAAGCTGTTTTCGAGAGTCATTACGAATCGTCTCGCACGCAGGTTTGATGAATTCCAGCCTCCCGAACAAGCCGGTTTCCGAAAAGGCTTTAGCACCATAGACCACATCCATACGCTGCGCCAGATTATACAGAAGACCGAAGAGTATAATCGGCCGTTATGCCTAGCGTTTGTGGACTATGAGAAAGCCTTCGATTCAATCGAGACTTGGGCGGTGCTGCAGTCCTTGCAGCGATGCCAAATTGACTATAGGTATATCGAAGTTTTGAAGTGTTTGTACAGTAAGGCCACTATGTCAGTCCGACTACAGGACCAGAGTACGGAACAAATTCCATTGCAAAGAGGCGTGAGACAGGGAGACGTTATTTCTCCGAAACTGTTCACAAACGCATTGGAGGATGTTTTCAAGCTCTTGGAGTGGAAAAGATCTGGCATCAACATAAATGGCGAGTACATCACTAACCTTCGTTTTGCCGATGATATAGTCATCATCATCATCATTAACAGCCTGAAGACGTCCACTGCTGAACATAGGCCTCCCCCAGAGCACGCCACCTTGAGCGGCTGCTCGCCTCCTGCATCCATCGGCTCCCCGCGGCTTTCACCAGGTCGTCGGTCCACCGGTCCGATGATATAGTCATAATGGCGGAATCGCTCGAGGACCTTAGCACCATGCTCAACGACCTCAGTAGAGTCTCCCAGCAGGTTGGTCTTAAGATGAATATGGACAAGACAAAGATCATGTCTAATGCATAATCATGTTCCACCTATACCGGTAATTGTTGGGAACGATACTCTCGAAGTTGTCGACAAGTATGTCTACCTAGGACAGATTGTCCAATTAGGTAGGTCCAACTTCGACAAAGAGGTGGCGCGAAGAATCCAACTCGGCTGGGCAGCGTTCGGGAAGCTTCGTCCTATCTTTTCGTCCAAAATACCGCAGAGCCTGAAAACGAAAGTTTTCAATCAGTGTGTGTTGCCAGTGATGACTTATGGAACTGAGACATGGTCTCTTACTGTTGGCCTCATTAGTAAGCTCAAAGTCGCGCAGCGAGCTATGGAGCGAGCTATGCTCGGTGTTTCCCTGCGAGATAAGCTCCGGAACGAGGAGATCCGCAGGAGAACTAAAGTGACCGATATAGCTCTTAGAGTTAGTAAGTTGAAGTGGCAATGGGCAGGCCACATCGCTCGTAGAACTGACAACCTATGGGGAAGAAAGGTTCTCGAGTGGCGACCACGAACCGGAAGACGCAGCGTAGGCCGGCCCCCCACTCGGTGGACCGACGACCTGGTGAAAGCCGCGGGGAGCCGATGGATGCAGGAGGCGAGCAGCCGCTCAAGGTGGCGTGCTCTGGGGGAGGCCTATGTTCAGCAGTGGACGTCTTCAGGCTGTTGATGATGATGATGATGAACTTCGACAAAGAGGTGGCACGAAGAATCCAACTCGGCTGGGCAGCGTTCGGGAAGCTTCGTCCTATCTTTTCGTCCAAAATACCGCAGAGCCTGAAAATGAAAGTTGGAAATCAGTGTGTGTTCAGGCTGATAATGATGATAATCTGCATAACTCATTAAAAATAGCGACTTTTGCTTCAATGTAACATACGCGCAGTTCTGCTCGTATATCGCAGCTATGCTAACGCTGTGTGAGCTGAAACTGCACTTTATATGTATATGTACATCTACCCTAAATATCTACCTCTCTGTCTATCGCTATAGACTCTACTTGACACATTACGCGATTAGTCAGGCGTCCCATGTACATGTAGCTTTCGTACCTAAAGTGTGGAATGCACCAGGGGGCGTAATGTGAGCTCTTAGCGCGATTCAAAACAGAGCCTATATTGTATCGCTTTGTTTTTTTTGTATGAGGATTTTGGCAAGAGATCCAGTATAGGGTCTGTTTTGAATCGCGTTAAGAGCTCACATTACGGCCCCAGACCTGGCTTATGTAAGTAAGATAGAGCTCATAAATACCATTAGAAAAACTGTAAGTTGTCCCCTTTAGCCAAAAGCCTTAGCAAACTCTCTCCACTAAATCTATATTATTTATCCATGATGCTTTTTGGAGCCTCAACTTTCTATTTAAAATCTCACAAAGCATTTCCACGTGTAGCCAACCGCTGGCCGCATAGAGTTCACAAATCACGTCCCCGGGCCATAAATCGTGAATGTTCTGGAACAGTGCACACTTGCATTGTATTTATGTAGTGGATATAGATCACAGTGGGAAATATTATGGTTGAACGAAAAAAAATGGAAAATAGTCGAGTTGCGTATGTAGATAATTGATGTTTTAGAACGCTGCAGCTCAAGTCGTAGACAATTCAAAACATGACATGTTCAGATTGGCCGCTGAGCATTAATTAAATAATTAAATAACCGGCCAAGTGAGAGTAGGACTCGCGCACGAAGGATTCCGTACCATACCATCTATAAAAACGAGCAAAAAAATCACGTTTGTTGTATGGGAGACCCCTTAAATATTTATTTTATTCTGTTTTTTTGTATTTATTTTTGTAGCGGCAACAGAAATATATCATCTGTGAAAATTTCAACTGTCTAACTATCACGGTTCATGAGATACAGCCTGGTGACAGACAGACAGACAGACAGACGGACAGACCGTGGAGCCTTAGTAATAGGGTCCGTTTTACCATTTGGGTACGGAACCCTAAAAAATAAAATTTCAGTCACAGTATAAGAAGAAGTGACTTAAATTGAATTGTAATTTATTTACATTTACACTCAAGTCAGTTCTTCTTTCGTTCTTTCAGTTATCTTCTTTATAATTGTGTATATAGCATAATTATAGCTAACTTTAGACACTTTAGACGTCAGTATTTTTACTGAAAGTGTATATTATTAGGTGGTAGGACTTTTCTGCAAAGTAGTCTAGGTAGGTACCACTGCTTTACCGTCATTCTGCCGCCAAGCAGTAGTGTGCAAGCACTACTGTGTTCCGGTTTGAAGGGCATTGTAGCTAGTGAAGTTACTAGGTAAATGAGACATTATGAACTGATCTCATCATCATCATCAGTGTGATGTCTCAGGATGACGTGCGCAGTGCGCAGTGTCACGCGAAACTTTACCTAATTTAAAGTTCCGAGTGACACTGCAATCTGTTATGGGCGGCCGTGTCGCTTAACATCAGGCGAACGACTACCTCGTCACGTAATTTATTTACAAACAAAATGGTGTAACTAAAATTGAAGTGACCGACCTAATTTAGGTGCAATGTTTATTTTTTATATCTCACTTTTGAATTTTAAAAGCATCAGATTTAGCATCCAATAATCGCTTGTCCGTTAGATAAATCCAATCAAATGTAAATGGAGCTCAGAAACGAGTATTCTAAATGCATGTATACGGGCCCACAGCCGCCGTTGAAATTGAAATTCAGCTAACATGCGACCCCGCGGCATTGCGGGTTTAGGACCATTGAAATTATATCTTTCTAGAGAACAAACCTAAAACTGCATCTGTTGGAGATCTAAGCTAGTGCAAAATAACACTATGTTGCTATAGAAATCGTCGTGTTTAGCCGCCCGTTGTCTTAACATTATTTTTATTAGGCACAGACCTAGAATATTTTCGTTATCCTAGGTCTATGGTTTTAGGTATGTTAAAATATTATGAGCATTGTTATGTATTAGTGTTCAATAAAGTATTATTGCATTGTTCATTAACACATTCACATTCATGAAAAGCAAAAGCACATTTCATATTAATACGTATTTAGCCTTAAAATAATGAAAACACTATATTATTACACCACTCTACCACTGAACTTTTTATATTGTAAATGATTTATGTTATTTTTTTGTACTTTCATCTCTGTTTTTGTATAGTATTTTCTCTGTAGTAGGTATGCATGGCAGAATGCCATGTCTAAGGTATATCAAGTCGATGGTTAGTACCTAGGTATGCAGCCGCAATCGCGATATTGTTACAGAACAAAGCACGCCGAAATTTACTTAGTCTAGATTCATTTGTGTAGTGATTTTAGTGTGGGCAATAGAGATACCTATCTGAACGTAGATCGGCGGGGTAATTACGTAAAATTTGCAACAGCAATGCGACAGCAGTAGCAGTGCAACAGCAGTAGCGAAGCATACATGCTCGACACCACTAATGATGTATGACAGCAATCACCGCGAGATTTACGCCTGTCGCAAACCTGTTGCGAGTTAGGTAATTAGGGGGCGGAACTTGCGGAGCGGTAGAGGAGCAACCACGGAATAAATTATAGTACTTACACTAGCGCAAACGCATCGACTAGTCACTACTATAGTCCAGTCAGTTTAGCAAGCAAAAACTAACAAAAGTCAAAATGTTAGGGGTGCCTCTGCTCCTTTACCTCTCAATATTATGGGTACTTTTAGTATGTTTATATACTTCTAAAAGTACCCCAAACCTATCGCAGAAGTCAAAAACTCTGCCCCCTCCATGCACTCTACACTACACTCCTTTTCATGGGATGTTTAATTTCTATAAAATAAGGTCTTCTCCACAGTGAAGAGCATTCTGATTATGGTTTTGTGTAGGTACCTATTCGTCGTACCTAATAACAACCATGATTCAACTCACAACTCACCCCTCAAACTCATTGCAGCGACAATCTCCTAAACTATGACAAATTGTATGTATGCGTTGTGGATGTACCTCTCTTTTAATCACGCGGGTATCATTTTTTTTTACTGTAACTCACTATTACGTACCTAGTACACATGAAAATAGTCGATAGCTACAGACCGTTCACCGTAAGATGTCCCCCGATGTACTTAATAAATATGCAAGTAAAACATATTAATCGGTGGTGGGTACATACAAGTTTAGATAATGCTTACATATTACTTTACGTTTACGGTAATGCTTGCATATTTTTAAATAATTGTAAGTACTTCAGGGGACATCTTACGGTGAACAGTCTGTAGTTGCTATCTCGTCAGAGGTAG
This sequence comes from Ennomos quercinarius, assembly GCA_910589525.2. Lineage (NCBI taxonomy): Eukaryota > Metazoa > Arthropoda > Insecta > Lepidoptera > Geometridae > Ennomos > Ennomos quercinarius. The sequence goes on from OU342502.1 coordinate 3,682,160, forward strand.
GACATCCAACTGTCATTTCCAATTTCCAGCCAGCATTACGCCAACTACTTTACGATAGGCCTTTTACCTTCAACACCTGCACCGTATTTTTCATCAGGAATTTCCGACAACTTCTACGAGAAGGGTGGCCATTATTTGTAATGTTATTTTCTTTCGCGGCCGGTCTGTAAGTTTTATGAAATATTTTGCTTGGAACATGAGCAGCAGCTGTGACGCTATCGCGCCGCATGCATTTGTATTTCGAGTACATCTAAATTCATTCATTCTATTTTTACTAGGTGGTAGAACTTTTCTGCAAAGTTCGTCTAGGTAGGTACCACCGCTTTGCCAGTTATTCTGCCGCCAAGCAGTAGTGTGCAAGCACTACTGTGTTCCGGTTTGAAGGGCATTGTAGCTAGTGAAATTACTGGGCAAATGAGACTTTATGATCTGATCACTCAGTCTAGTAATCTGATTATTAGACTGTGTGATGTCTCAGGATGACGTGCGCAGTGCAGTGTCACGCGAAACTTTATTGTTTTAAAGTTCCCAGTGTCACTGCAACTGTTATGGGCGGCCGTGTTGCTTATCATCAGGTGAACGACTAGCTCGTCACGTCATTGAATCGCATAAAAAAAAAAAAAAAAAAAAAAAAATCAATTGCGCATTTCTCGGGTTTTTTATAATTACCTCTTTTTTTTTATTTACTCAGAACTGTTATGGACTGAACTTCGTACAAAACATTTCCAAATAAACAAATAAATAAATTTTGAGAAAACTCGAAGTTAGCAGGCACCTAACTAAATACCCAAATAAAAACACTCAAAAAATTAGAATTTTAACATATTTTATTTAATAATATCTTTCGTTCGAGTATTCAAAATATACGATTCGAATCACCAAACCGATTCTCGACACCATTAACTTCACACTATTTAATTTTGTCAATGTCAAATTTGACATATTGATACCTATTACGCACCTATTACTATATAAACACTAACCTAAAAAAACTTAAACTATCTGTTACGTACTTAAGGATACCAACTTTGTATCCAAACGAGACGGCCCATTAAGGTCGCCCTAGCATTTTTTATCCCAGAGCACACAAAAGGAAACTCCTAAGTAGGTCTAACTCTCTACAAACCCTCGGAACCCGAGGATTTCAGTTGTCATTACCGTGATCCTCTTTATCCTGCTCCAGCCACATTTATAAACGAGAACACGAACAGTGCATTTCCAAATCATTAAGCTTTGGATATAAACTTTATAACACAGGCGGCTTATATGCTACAAAAGCGAGTGTAACTCAGTGGAAACCCATGCGACTTTTAAACCGACGCACCCAGTTTCGAATCCCACTCGTCCCTGCACCTATGACTTTTCTAACGTCATGCCATCACCCTTCAAAAATGAAGCCAAAACTAAGTAACATCACATCAACAGCCTGAAGACGTCCACTGCTGAACATAGGCCTCCCCATAAAAGACCTCTATGGCCGTTTATCATCGGGGGGTTGCCATATCACCACGCTTGGCAGGCTGCTTGGTGATCGCAGAAGATTTTAGTATATCGAGGAGAATGCTGCTGCCTACGGGAAGAGATGAGGTGTTCCTGTTTTCACACCGCGCCGGGACCACACGGCTAAGTAACATGGTTAAAATCTATTAAATTCAATTAATTGGAGTAATAAGAGTTTGGAGGTAAAAAAACTAACTTTGATAACTCTACAAAAGAGATATTTCATGGAAAGAAAGCTTCAATAATTTTACAAAGAGAACGCGACAAAAAATGCACTAAAAAACTTCGACATTCAATCATTCTAACCGTTTCTCTATCTAACACTATTTATGACTCCTGTGGGCTAAAGCTGCCATTCAAAGTTAATACGTGGTAAAGATAAGATTTTGCCGCTTCATTTATTTTACGCCGTGAAAAATGACATTCATTTCGCATGCACCATTTCATAATATGGATTTCCTATCAAGAATTTTATCACTTTAGTTCACTCACAGGATTTATGGATTGATGGTTCTGTTCGCATGGTTTGCGATCATTTTTATCTGTCAATATTGAGCCTTGTGCACATTAGACTATGTCTATATCATAAACGAATATTGCTGGCACTGGCTAAATTTCTTCTTATTTTGAGACCTAATTGACTCACCGTCGTTTATAACGACTGCTTATGATTTTGTGAATACAATCTCTTCGTCCATTTGGATCCACTGGGGAATTTAGTTAGATTTTTTCTCCACACAGATTCTCTGGAGGATTCTTTCGGATAGTTTGTCCGGTTAAACCTCTTGGGGGATTTGTATCATTTTTTTCCCAATTCCCAAACAAGTCAGCAATGATAAGTTCTTAATCTTTATCAAGTATTAATCCTATCTAAGTATATAGAGTCACAGAATAAGAATACCTGGAGGAAATAAAAGACTATAATGAATCCAGTCCAGACCCCAAACGGCTGTCAAATATGAGATCTTAGTAGTCTGACACAATATTTTGTGAACGCTAATACTACAAACAGAAAAGATCAGAACGTACTTTACTTGTAAAATATCACAAAATTATTCAAAACTGTCGTATCTATGGCGCTGCTTTGCATTTCTATTTGCTCACGTCCAATGATGCTGAATTCCATTCTGCAAATAGGATTAGCAAACCGTATTGGATCATTAAACGCATATTGGACATTGTGCGTCTAAACGAGATATAAATCTGCAATCCCACAAATATCCAGCAATTACTTGATTACTATAGACCTTTATCCAGCTTTCAGAGCCATAATACTGTTCAAGAGACCGCAAATTGAAAACGAACTAATGAAATTCGCCCAACGTCCGATCCGATCATAACTCCAAATAATAAAAATTCCATCCAAGAAATATGTAGGTGTAACAATAGAGCCTCTAGATTAGTTATTCGAGCTATTCTATAAAGATCCTTTACGATGTTATCCGGAGGAAATGTTTCGGAACAGTAGTCGAATATCTAACGCATTATGACGATGAGGATGCCCTCTGAACTGAATATTTGTTTATTTTTTGTATTATTTCTTGTGGTTTATCATATCATTATCGCACGAGATGTACCAAATTTGTTTGGGAAAATCTGTTATGCTATTTCCATCGGTATAGTCTAGAATATTATTATTATACTAGTTGCGCCTCGCGGTTTCACCCGCGGAGAAAACGTATCCTATACTATAACCAAGCGTATAAGCTATCTGTATTCCAAATTTCATGAAAATTGGTTTAGTAGTTACCGAGATTGAACGTCACAAACATTCACACACACAAACTTTATAATATTAGTAGGATCCTTAAATAAGACTTCGCCTTTCAAGTATCATCATCATCATCAACAGCCTGAAGACGTCCACCGCTGAACCTTGGCTTCCCCCAGAGCACGCCACCTTGAGCGGCTGCTCGCCTCCTGCATCCATCGGCTCCCCGTGGCTTTCACCAGATCGTCGGTTCACCAAGTGGGGGGCCGGCCTACGCTGCGTCTTCCGGTTCGTGGTCGCCACTCGAGAACCTTTCTTCCCCACCGGTTGTCAGTTCTACGAGCGAGTGAGCTTCCAAGTATACCGTTAAATTAATGGGTGCTCTAGACTCTAGAGGGTAGCTCCCAGCGGAACTCACAATACCGATCCTAAATTAAAAACTACTCATCTGATCCATAGGTCAATTTTATTAATCAGAGTCCCATCTGCATCCTACATCAAATTCATTGATTGTACCATTTTCGAAATAGGTACTAGCTGAACACTTATGGTCAAGACCATTGCCAAAATTGATACCCACTTACCTCATTGTTGGATTAAATTAAAATAAACAAACTTAAGAACATAATGATTTTTATTTTTATTAGACGATATACTTGATTAATAAAACTTTGTCATAAATCAAAGATAATAGAAGTCTTACATTGATTATATTATGTACATCATCATCATCATCTGATGATGATGATGATGTGGATGTCTTCAGGCTGTTAATGATGATTCATTAACAGCCTGAAGACGTCCACTGCTGAACATAGGCCTCCCCCAGAGCACGCCACCTTGAGCGGCTGCTCGCCTCCTGCATCCATCGGCTCCCCGCGGCTTTCACCAGGTCGTCGGTCCACCGAGTGGGGGGCCGGCCTACGCTGCGTCTTCCGGTTCGTGGTCGCCACTCGAGAACCTTTCTTCCCCATCGGTTCCCCATATTATGTACACTATTCAGAAACTCATGTTCTAAGTATACGACAAAATCCTAGCACGATTTGCCAAAGGTACACAAATACATTTCTATAAGTGATCTTACGTGGACACAAATGGTCGAAATAACAATATCACGATGGTTCTCGATACCTATTCCACAACATTAAGTACATTACAGCGTGTGCTTTCAGTCCGGGTATTGTGTTTGCGCCACATTACACATGCAATGACGTATCTAGAAGTTGCCAAAATAGAGATTGTCTATTCCTTCAAATTACGCTTTGGACCAGCAAAGATGCTATTTTAAATGGATGTAAATGAGTTAAAGATCAATTAAGGCATTTTCTAATATAGTAATAATTATTGTTACTACTTAAAAAGAAGCAACATATTTTTAATGCCAAAAGTAGCACTAATTATGGCTTTGGATACATTTCAAACAGTTTGAACAGCTGAATTTGGTACTGTAATATAAGGCTTACGCTGTATTAAACATTACTTGGTTTTTAGTTTGATGCAATACCTACTAGCTACTACCCGTGGCATTGCATGCATAAACAATAATCTAAAACAGTTTCTTCTTTCTTGACCCAAGGTTCAAACTGTTTCCAAAAAATATTACACGTAAAGATGTAACGGCTATTTTTGTAATTTATAACGTGTTTCAATCTAGTCAATATCATGGAAAACACGCATTCGTGTATACTGTGAAAAAGCAAACGGACTTTGCTAAAAGTCCGATGTCTAATTCTAATTTGAGGTGGGGGCGGTAAGGCCTGCACTGACGTCCCGCTAGTCCGATGTCTTTTTCACAGAACATAATAAGTAATAATGATAGACACGAGATTGAAATGATAATTATTAGAAAGTGATCAACTAAACTATGATTTTATTTTAACAGTTCAGCTGCTTAGTCATCGAAAGCTCTGCTATGTTATTTTTCTCTCGTATTTATAAGCAAAGAGCATGGGCGTGGATTATGCAAGCAAAGTAATAAACATTTAATCACGAAACTCACGCCATCGGCTTCCGGCAGTTTGCAATAAAACAACTTTAATTGCTCATATTCCAACTTTTTACAACTTTTGTAAGAAGTTTTTAAGTTTATGGACCAAGAAGGTGCAAACCTCAATTTCAGCTTTTTAGACCTTTTAAACTTTTCAACCGACTTTAAAAAAGGGGAGGATCTCAATAAGGTTGTTTTTTTTAATGTTTGTTATACCAGAACTCCGTTATTTATGAACCGATTTAGAAATTTCATTTTTTTTCCTTTGACTTACTGTCACATTGGTCCCATAGCTAGTGAAATTATTGGGCAAATGAGACTTTATGATCTGATGACACAGTCAGAGTTCCAAGTGATACTGCAACCTGGTCGTGACGATTAACATCAAACGAACGACTAGCTCGTCACGTACACGCTCACGTGCGGTGCTCGTCGTCGTCATTTACATTTTTTTTAAGTTAGGTTTTAAATTCAAAATAACTGGAAAAATATACGTTATGATAATATCAGCACAGAATTCGCCCTATTTACATAAATCTACGTGTCTCAGTATGAAACTAAGCAAGAGAGCAAAAGTGACCGATATAGCTCTTAGAATTAGCAAGTTGAAATGGCAATGGGCAGGCTACATCGCTCGTAGAACTGACAACCGATGAGGAAGAAAGGTTCTCGAGTGCCGACCATGAATCGGAAGACGCAGCGTAGGCTGGCCCCCACTCGGTGGACCGACGATCTGGTCAGGACCACGGGGAGCGGATGGATGCAGGAGGCGAGCAGCCACTCGAAGCGGTGCTCTATGGGAGAGGTCAGATTAACCCCTTTTAGAAGGATATTATGTTATGCGTCGGTTTATTTTAAAGACGCTGTACTATCAGATTCCAATAAGGCCCATTTCGATTGTCTCTTATAATTAATGGCCGAGTATAACAACCAGCCCGAATGCAAACTCAAGATATGCGGCCAATATCAAGGGTACAAGGATGAATGGTGATATGTAAAGAGTTATGGTTCCGAGGAAGATGAAACATAGCTTCTGTGCGGAATACAAACGATTGCTATCTATGCAAATTGCTTGGTTTATTTTTTGCCCTGAATACAGACATCAAACAAAATAAATAAAGTACAAACCGTATTAGCTTCCATTATTAAACTGATGCTGAATTTGAGTGAACTGAAACAATTAAAAAACGCCAATATGGGGGGCCTATACGGTCCGCATCTTCCGGTTCTAGTGCACTTGGTGGACCGACACTCTGGCGAAAACCACAGGAAGGCGATGGATGCCGGGGGCGAGTATCGGCTCAAAGTGGCGCTCTCTGGGGAGGCCTATGTTCATCAGTGGACGTGTTCAGGCTATTGATGATGACAACAACCAACGAATAAAGAGAAGAAATGTATCGAAATGTAACATCAAAACTCTGTAGCGTATTCCTTCAAACCCTTTTAGAAACACCAAATACCTAACATATTTAAAAAGGTCTTTAAAGCAAGTGACTCTAAAGGACCGCTGCAATCATCTTGAACCGGTCCCTTCCGCTACCCTTATATATTATTCAGACCTTTTCCATACTTCATTAAGAACCCTTTAACGACTTCAAAACGGTACCAGTTTCTTGAAAGTTTAATTCTGCATAAATTTACAGAATACTCACCTGAAAAATGGTAAGATTTTAACGAGAAGTGGCTGAAAAGTTCGGTGTAGCAAGTGCTTGGTTCAACTGAATTTCGTAAAGCCAAATGAATGGAATGAAAGTATGGAATTATTTGAGAAAAAGACTACCAAATGTAGCTACTAGCTACAACTTACTACAAAAACATCTGGAATTTAGACTGGCCGCGCTGACTTTCAATACAGTCCAATGCTCCAGCCCACAACCGGTAGGTGGTATGCGCCAAATAAGTGCCTATTATTTTATAAAGATATTATAGCCCTTAAAGTTTTAGCAATTAGCGGGACAGTGGGGCGTGGGAAGTGTGGTTTACACTTTAAAATCAATTCCATGATGCCAGCATTTTGGTCACGCGTCTACCAAGCGCTCTAACAAGTTTTGGAAAACTCGTTGAGCTCCCGGTACCCACTGACCCAGGGTCTTAACACAAAATGGCCCAAATACTTATGTAACCATTACCAAGATTAGTGATAAATAGATCGATCCGGCCATTTGATGACCAATTTTAGTGGTTCAAAGCATCGAAACAAGGCACCTTATTTAGGAAATATAATACTAGGTGGTAGGACTTTACTGCAAAGTTTGTCTAGGTAGGTACCACCACTTTGCCAGTTATTCTGTAGCCAAGCAGTAGTGTGCAAACACTACTGTGTTCCAGTTTGAAGGGCATTGTAGCTAGTGAAATCGCTGGGTAAATGAGACATAATGATCTGATCACACAGTCTAGTAATTTTATTAGGTACTAAACTGTCTTAAGCCTCAGGATGACGTGCGCAGTGCAGTGTCACGCAAAACTATACTAATTTAGAGTTCCGAGTGATACTGCAATCTGTTATGGGCAGCCGTGACGTTTAACATCAGGCGAACGACTAGCTCGTCACGTCATTCATATACATAAAAAAATAGCACGAATTCTGTTTCTATATTCAGCCATTGTTTGTGGCTTAGTAGGTGCTTCTCAGAATAAGTGCGGTGTTGTTTACGTTATATGGAAGTGAGCGCCTGGAAGCTCAGGCAGGATACTTTAGCGTTCCCGAAAATTGCATATTCGATCCTTATATAATACGTGAACAATATTATAAAAAAAAGTAGCTACAGATAATAACTAATACCTTAAAAAAGTAAAAAAGAACAAGTAGGAATTCAGATCTTTTCTTTCATGGTGCATGTAATATAGCTATAGTTTTACGAGTTTTTCAATACTGACGACATTTTTTAGCGCTGTCTGTAAACGAATTAGTTCTAATTCCGCTTCCCTCGGGCCTCGTTTGGCTCGTAGCATGTGCTCGTAGCTCGTAGTCACTAAGTTTACGCTTAGATTACGCGCGTAGGTAAAGTAGGTAAATAATCACTGTCATTCGTATATATATTTAGTTCCATACTAACATTAAGATCTATGTCTCATAGTAAACGAGTTAGTTATGTGAAGTAACATATTCAGTAATACGTAGTTATGTTCTGATTCCGCCTTCCGTGAGCCTCGTAGGCTCGTAGCATATGCTCGTAGCTCGTAGCATATGCTCGTAGCCCGTAGCTGCTTAGCACATGCACGTAGATAAAGTAGATATTTTCAGGCACGCGTAGTTTGCATACTAAGATACACTATCTATACTATATCATTTGTATTGATCGATAGCAGTTAGTCATCCACAGCCCAATACGATATCAGTACTGGGAGCCGGGCCTTCTCTCACATTAGAGCAACTGTAGGCCATATTTTATAGGTATAACCCACCACGTGATGCGACCCAAGTGTATGTTACTAGGTGGTAGGACTTTTCTGCAAAGTTCGTCTAGGTAGGTACCACCGCTTTGCCAGTTATTCTGCCGCCAAGCAGTAGTGTGCAAGCACTACTGTGTTCCGGTTTGAAGGGCATTGTAGCTAGTGAAATTACTGGGCAAATGAGACTTTATGATCTGATCACTCAGTCTAGTAATCTGATTATTAGACTGGGTGATGTCTCAGGATGACGTGCGCAGTGCAGTGTCGCGCGAAACTATTGTTTTAAAGTTCCGGGTGACACTGCAACTGTTATGGGCGGCCGTGTCACTTAACATCAGGTGAACGACTAGCTCGTCACGTCATTCAATCACATTAAAAAAAAAAAAATGTTGGTGGACGGCACAACGCTCTCCCGAATTTTATGATTCTTGAAAATGCTGGTTTCGTCCCGCGTTGTAAGAGTACCTAGTATTATTTAGATACCTAGTAATATCCTATAATTATTATGTATTAAACATTATTGGCCATAATAATCACTACATTCCATGTTTAAAAAAAATGTATTTTATCTTTACACACACACACAACAACACCAATATTAAACACCTTAGAATTGTATAAGTAAGTGCTGTTTTCAGTTATCTGACAGAAAATTAATACGAAAACTGTTGCGGAAATATTCTAGGTATTTTCTAAACTGTATAAAGTACTTCTAACAAGATATAAATATTGCTATTACGTATGACTACCTTATTAAACCTATAACCAAAGTCCAACCCTATTTTACCTACAACCAAAATTGATACATCGAAAAAGGTCAAACAGTAGGACGTACCAAAACATTAAATAAATAAATAATAAATAAATATGAGTGGACATTTCACATTATTTCTATTATTTAGTTATTTCCTATCGGCATCCGTTCCAAGCTATTTTTGGCTTCGTTGAATACTAACCAGTAGAATGAGAAAAGGTCAGGCTTTCCAGAAACGTTTGATATGCTATTTATAGAGCTTGAATAAAAAACCATCTTTCCAGAAAATGAACCTTGGACTTACACACCAATATCTATCTCTCATAGGGTGTATTGTTTGACCCGTAGTCAAGGTAACCAGAGGTTAAAAACTCTAACAAATTTTGACCATTGGTTAGAATTTGTTACGAGTTTTTAACCATTGGTTACCTTAACTACAGATCAAAAAACCTACCCTTAATCATCATCACCCTGAAGACGTCTACTGATGAACTTTAACCCTCCTTTATAGAGCGCCACTTTGAGCGGATTCTTACCTTTTGCACCCATTGGAACCCGCGGAGCCGCAGTTTTAATCAGGTCGTCAGTCCACCTAGTGGGGGGCTACGCTGCGTCTTCTGAAGCATGGTCGCCACTATAGAATCTTTCCCTATCGGTTACACAACAGCAAGAAGTCCACTGCAGAACACATAGACTTCCCCAAATGTCACTTCGGACGCTTATCATAAGAGGGGGGAGGGTGCTATAATCACCACACTTGGCAGTTGGCTTGGAGATCAAGAAGATTTTAATATAGGTACCTACCGAGGAAAATGCTGCTGCCCATTCCCTGGATATGCCTGGATAGGCTCTTACGGCATCCATATGATGATTCAGTTGACAGTAATGATACTCATTGGTTGACGGTAGGTCCTTTACCTATAGTTCCTATAAATATCTATGGATTACTCTGCACAACATTATATACTAAGTTAATAGGTATATAGGTACCTATAGGTAGTAGGCGCGGGTACAGAAATTTCTTAAGGGAGGGCGCACAAATCATTATAGTAGGGGAGTCCAAGAGGGTTTGGGGATATGGTGGTAAAACACATAAGTATACGATACAAGACCAATTTGTGCTCTTTTCTTTAAATGATGAATTCCATGCACATATATCTTGCTGGTAAATTGGCTAATTACTGCGCTTGGTGCCCTTGTATCTGCGCCTGACAGGTAGGCACCACTTGTGCAATAGCTAGCGAACAACGATCTATCAATAACACAAGTATCTAGCACGAGTAGCTAGCCCATACCATAATATTACATTACAAGCTCTAGGCATCATTATAATAATCAAACATTCACACAATCTTACTACTCGTAATTATAAGTTTATTTATATTAGCACATAATATATTTTTCACCTCACTAGCTCGGAAAGGTTCTCTTTGTCATTCAAAATCTGGGCGCAAAAACGCATTTTGATCGCTAGCGTGGAAAGTGTTTTTAAAATTCGAACGTTTCTATTCAATAATTTTCTCGTCAAGAATTGAGGATTTAATCACAGATCTGCCCGAATTTAACCTTCTTGATATCGCCAGTCCACTGAAAACCACCTGAAAACTCATTAATACCACAGACTACCTCCTAAAAGATACCATCTTTTTCTCCCACATACCTCATTTTTAGAATAATCGCACCGTCCAGCACCAAAGAGTATATAACCAATACGCTATCCAGCACGGCGACTGCATGGAAAATGGATGAAAAACAGTTTTTCTTTAATTTTCCATGAATCACGTGACGAGCTAATCGTTTACTTGATGTTAAGCGTTACCGCCACCCATAGCTAAATTAATAAGCTATAAACTAATCTTTTCTTAGCCTTTTAGCTGGTTTTCTTGCATTTTCCTCGCTATTGTGAGGTGAAAAGTTGTGTGTTGCACTCGGCAGCAAAGTTTTTCTGCGTCTCATACCTTTGAAACCTTCGCTACGCTCAGGATTCAATTCAAGTACTCGCGCCAAAAACCAACTTTGCAGCCTAGTATAACAAATAACTATTAATTTAGAAAAGAAAATTGTTGAGTTTATTTTTTTCAGTACCTATAGGGCCTATACTTTCTAAATAGTTTCAGCCCAGTCGAGTCCCTTTATCGAACCTATTTAATGACCTAGGCATCTTGGTACTCCTATTTACCTAAGCTCCAGATTTTGTTTTTCGTATTTTGTTTTAAGCTTACTATTATAGGTATTGTTAAGCTAAACCATGCTAAACACTCATCCCGTAAATTCTGCGTAAGCCTCGGTTATAAATTGAATACGGTAAAGAGCCTCGTTAAAAGTAACAAGCAGCCTTACTCTGGAGTTAAAACTTCATGTTGACTTTCCAATTACAATTTTTTTTTTGAGGTGGAACGTTTCACAAGCGCGGCAAATTCAAATTTTCTTGCGTTCTTTTGCCAATAATAGCTTAATTACTCAACGTGATTACATGAAAACTAGTTTTGCGCAAATAAATATAAGGTATCAATAAATTACAATTAAAAGTATCACCTACTTATCATTGGTTTAGCGACAAATGGCAATAGACTGAAAAACTAAGAAGAAAATTGTTTATTGCCATTTGTCGCTAAACCAATGATATCTAGGAGATACTTTTAATCATAATTTGTTGATACATTCTATTTATTTCCGCAAAATTAGTTTTCATGTAATCACGTTGAGTAATTAAGCTAATATTGGAAAAAGAACGCAAGAAAATTTCAATTTGCCACGCTAGTGAAACTTTCCACCTTAAAATAAGTCCTATATACCCTAACTAATGCGTTCCATTTCCTTTGCATTATTTACTTATTATGAGAGAAAATAAGTTACGGTCCCACAAAGACCAAAGAACAAACATGATAAGAAGGCATAATAGGAAGGACAACGCTATATTTACGGCCATCAATTTTTAATGGCACATTTTCTTTGTCCTTTGACAGATGTGAATAGACGTAATTTTTTGTCTGAGCCTTGCGCCCTAAGGCTTCCCCCCACAAGTAAGCGAGTCATCTATGTCGTAATGGTGCGAGAGCACACTGCAAAAAAACCTACGTCATCGGGTACCCCAATGAGCTATCTCTATATCGTTAACTGACACTTAAACATGTAAAGAAAACAGGTCTGCCAGTTCCGATCCTGCCGGGTCATGGAAATAGTCCACCTGCACCAACTTCAAATGCCTTGAATACTATGTTTCGCCAAGTTTAGACCTGGCAGACCTTTTAATCTATTATGAGGGGGCCATTTTGGCTATCATTAGGCGTAGGTTTCATCGGGGTATTCGCTGAGGTAGGTGAAGGGTGTGAAGGGCACACTTTTAGGGGTCTGCCAGGTACTTCCGGCAGGGTGCGCGATGCCAGACCAATTTTTTTTTACATAATCCTTTCTAGGCGTGTTCTAAATATTACTACCTTTTCAGAACTGATTTCTCAATACCTATGAGACATCTGAAATTTTCCTTAAGTATAATAGTATATCGCGTAGTTATCTAGGGCGTAGACAAAATAATACTGTGATAACTACTCAATATAATTTATGAAAAATAAAATTAAAACTTACGTTTTTACGAAATCACGAAACGGTAGGTTTGTCAATTACGTTTCTAGATAACTGATAGCGAATAATAATCTGAGAAAAATTGTACATACTGGGGATAAATATAACAAGGACACAGTCAAGATATTTTTTTTAAAGTTATCCATTAAGTGTGTTAAACAAAATGAGTTCCACACTGAAAATCTCCAAAAAAAACAGTGCGTATAACCATCATCTACACGTATGATTAAAGTATAAATACAATTTACAGTGATAAATTATGAAAGAACAGGTTGTTATCTACCAAACATCATATTTTAATTTAATTTTAGACTACAAATTTATTGGTAATAAAATATTGAAATAATAAGATATAAGACGATGCACAAGCAAGCTACATCTAGTCGCGCCCGAGAGCTTCTCGACGACGAACCTGTGACGCTGTGATCAGTGCCGCTCCTTACCAGATTGCGCGTGCTTATAGACCGTGACTAACCTGTTTTGATACAGTAAGTATGTTTTTGGTAATTAATGATTTGTTTACAGTAAATATTTTGTGTTAGCTGTACTATTATTAAAGCGTATGTTTTATTTTTAGAAAATGGGTCGAAAACGTGCACATTACGGAAAAGTTTAAAAAAAAAAGAAAAGAATTGAAAAAACACAAAAGGCGCGGGATATCCTTAGGTAAATTATAGAACACTTATTATCATAACATTTTTATGAGTTACTTATTATTCATTCTGTAACGTTTAATTATATTTGCAGAGAATTACATACAAAGAAGTGCATCAACCGCCAAAAATCACTAACATCGTCATTGATGGATGAAGAAGATGGGAACACAAGGTAATTATTACTAATATTACTTATGTATAAATTATGACAAAATAGTTACTATAATCAAATCTGTTAAACAAATATAAACTATATTACGATCGAACCTGGATAAAAGAAAGCTCAAGGGACCACGATCAAAAAATCTTACACATTTATTGTAAAAGCCCGTTTTTTTGTTTTTAGGATGCCGTACCCAAAGGGTAAAGCGGATCTTATTAGTAAGGCTCCGCTGTCCATCTGTCTGTCTGTCACCAGGCTGACCCGTCTCATGACCCGTGATAGTAAAACAGTTGAAGTTTTCACAGAATCAGATGATGTATTTCTGTTGCCGCTATAACAATAAATACCCGCTAAAAACAAAATAACTCCGACTACAGGACCAGAGTAAGGAACAAATCCTATTACAAAGAGGCGTGACACAGGGAGACGTTATTTCTCCGAAGCTGTTCACAATCGCATTGGAGGACGTTTTTAAGCTCTTGGATTGGAAAAGATCTGGCATCAGCATAAATAGCGACATCACTAACCTTCGTTTTGCCAATGATATAATCATAATGGCGAAGTTGCTCGAGGACCTTACTGTCATGCTCAACGACCTCAGTAGAGTTTCCCAACAGGTTGGTCTTTAGATGAACATGGACAAGACGTAAATCATATCTAATGACCATGTTCCGCCTATACCGATATGTGTGGAAACGACACGTCTACGTAGGACAGACTACCCAGTTCGGTAGGTCCAACTTCGACAAAGAGGTCGCACGAAGAATTCAACTCGGCTGGGCAGCGTTTGAGAAGCTTCGACCTATCTTTTCGTCCAAAATACAGCAAAGCCTGAAAACTATCAATCTATTTGTGTGGCCAGTGATGACTTTTGGCACTGAGACGTAATCCCTTACTGTTGGACTTATGAGTAAGCTCAAAGTCGAGCCGCCAGCTACGTACAGAGCTATATGCTCGGAGTTTACTTACGAGATAAGATCTGAAATGAAGAGATCCGCAAGAGAACTAAAGTCACCGATATAGCTCTTAGAGTTGGCAAGTTGCAGTGAGCAGGCGACATCGCTCGTAGAAATCAGTCTTATTATCAGACCAGACCACTCCTAAAAGTGTCCGAGATATTGTCAAAAATTAAAGTTATTTCATTTAATTCTCGCTGTAATTTCACGTAACGTAGCGTAAACCTCCATAATAGTGCAGACCTTTGTACATATAGGTAATCGAGACGTAATCCATACGTTAAGATTAAAAATTGTCGACAACGAAGATGAAGCTGCTCCTGCTTCTGCTGTAGGTACTAGGAAAGAGAGACAAAAAGGATGAATGGATGACATTGAAGAGAGGCAGGTGCACCAGCTAGTTACCTAGTAATAATAATTGCAGTTTCTAGTTTAATTATTCAATAATTAAAAAGTATAATGTATTTTATTGTTACTAGGTATCTACTATGTACATATTTTATACTTTAATCATTCAAGATTAAAGCATAGAGCAAGAAGATAACGCTAGAAGTTCAATTTGTACTAAATGAGATACGTGTCATCAGTTTCGAAATTTCGAAATTTCGAAACTCATGACACTAGTTTCATAGGCCAATTTCGAAACTGAAAATATATGAAACTGCACGCCTTACTGCCTACCTTCTATTATCATCCCATCCATTCATTCTTTTCCCCTATCTTTTTCCCTTTCCCTTCTATCTTCCTTTCGACAGGATGAGAATAAATAAATAAATAATATTTTAACAGAAAATTCTAGCATAAAATACATCCTTATTGCTTCGTGCAACCCAAAATTGGCCGTTTCAGAAAAATTAGCTATATCCATGCCGAATTTCACTGAAATCCATTCAGTAATTCCAGCGTGATGAGTGTTCAAAGGGACAGACAGACGGACAAAAAATTTAAAAAAGTTTTATTTCTATATTGATAAAGAAGAGAAATGCAATCAAATTTCAAAAAAATATTCAATGTGCTGATTTAGCCCACAGTTTTATTATAATGTATGTATGAATGTGTTTATATTTATTATTCATATTATTACTATTTCTTTAATGTGTATGTGTGTTGTGTTTTGTTGTGTTTTTGTGTGTAGTTATTGTTGATTAAATCTAACTCTTTAAATATTCTTGCTTGTTTTATATTAGCCCTTACAGAAATCCATGTAGTAACAATAGGGTCTAACAAGGTAATTAAATAAATAAATGGCTGGACTCGCGTTTCAGATCAAAAACAAAATATAACGGGACGCAAACAAATCATTGTTAGACTAAACAAACTTCACCAATTTAGTTATTATACCTACACTTGTAAAAATATATAATTTACTGGATAAATATAGAACGTCATAATTACACTAGTGCAGATACTAAGCGAAATAGTTTTTACAATGTTACGTAATAAATAGCGGACCAAGATTTTTGTTCCCGCTACGTCGTCGCATCTCAACGCACACTACGAAAGTATACAGCTCGAGCGCACACACGCATACTATTTGCCTAAACTTGCAGCGCGCGAAAATTGTAAGGGATTCTTAACTGTTGCCAGCACTTTCATTCAGGTACCTTATGACGTAATTTTGACAAAAAAATACGCCAAAATATTAGAATTATTTCCATGACCCGGCAGGATCGGCACTGGCAGACCTGATTTTTTTTACATAATTTAGGTGTCGGTTAACGATCTAAAGATAGCCTATTGGGGTACCCGATGACGTAGGTTTTTGTGCAGTGGGCTCTCGCACCATAAAGAATTTTAATTTTATTTTTATGAAACCAACACAGATCGTACAAAAAAATGTGAAAAAAATCTAAGTAGGTAGGCACGTATCTACAAATGTCTAGTGTTTACAGACAGTACGCTTCGGCATTCCCGATCATTGCTCGAGAATAAAGAGTAGGTAGTAGGAATGACTTTGCAAATTCGTATGATTCCTTTTTTGCTCTAATTTCTATGAGTAAAAAATAATAAATATGTCCAAGCCGTCTAAATTAATAGTAATCTTTTGACCTAAGACCTCTACTATCTGAGTTTCAATTGGGGTATTATCCCAAAAGGGGAGTGGATACCATGATAGCCCACAAGTTGTGAGAGCCTTACTTGAAACTGCGTGTTTCCAAACCTCCATACTAAAAAATAAATCCAGTCACAAAATTGCACGTGCGATCGCTACGAGAGTTAACAAGATACCATAAATTCATTTCTAAACACAGGTCGTTAAACTCATTTAAACGCATTCGGTCAAGGACGAAGTTGAACCACCCAGCTACGCTAGGGCTATCATCGAACATAAACTTTACATGGCATTTCTTCAATGAAAATCTATTAATTTAGAAAAGTCGTAGAAGAATCGTTGTCTACCTTGGGGAGTAGATTTACCCCCTTTCGGGATAATACCCCAATTCAAACTCACCTTGTATATACTATAGATACCTACCTCGAAAAGTCCAGGAGCATAATTTTAAGGTAAATTGGTACGAGTGAAATCGAGGCCATAAATGAATAATGATTCATAAAATCTTCGACACGTCATCTCTTTACTGCGGCAACTTTAACTCCCTTATTTCCCTCGGGGTCGCCGTATTACTTGCTTAGTGAGCCAATACAGTGTCTTATTACTTGGCTAAATTATACACTATAGGTACCTATAGACATATTAAGGTCGACAGAGTAGGTACCTAAATTACTTGCCTTGTTCTATTTTTGATAAAGGCTTAGACTAGAAGAAGGTACCTTGAAAAAAACAGTTTCCTGTCAGACAGGTCACAACAATGAGAGCGTTTGAAAAGTGAAGATAAAAACAAAAAAAGCATTAATTTGTTAACTAAATTAAAATATCTCCGTATTATTCCTTTCCTCTTTTTTAGAAGAGTTAACCGCTATAGGTGTTTTAAGGTTCGCTTTAGAAAAATCGATGTTTCTGAATAGGTAGAATATTTTTGCCAGGAGGATTGATTGTACAGTTCAGTTTTCTATAATGTACTTACATAGTGTTGTTGTATTTTATACCAGTCGCAATAAGTACTTACCTACCTGCTTAGGTACTTACGTACAATTTGTAACAAGTTAGTCTATCTTTCAAACACCTAGATAAAGCTAAATACCAACCTGCAAGTAGTGTTCTCGGAACGATCGATATCGAGAACGATTTGGTATTCCTTTTCTTCACTTTCTAGCTTTGAAACGTTCCTTCTTTCCTAATCTCTTGGTCTGAGGTCTGAAAGGGTTGATTTAGCTTTCTTATGTGGTGTACAGTTAGGACTCTGATGAGGGCAGGTACCAGAGAATAGGTATCTACTACGGGTACCTATTCTCTGGTACCTCCTCCTACGGCTCCTACCTATATGTAGGTACGTATATATTATAGTTTTAGAGGCGATGAGGGACAAAGTAATTTAGGTACTTATAGTTCATGTAGATCCTTAGGTAAATAATTTTTAGATTTGTTGGTGGGGTAACGTCTATCTTAAAAACGAAATATGAAATTACCGAATATTATGTAATATTATAGGTAATTATAATTACCTAATTACCTATGAAATTAGATCCCAACAACTATACTACAATCACAGAAGCTCAGCCAAGCGCTTGTTGGACTCTCGCTAACGAACCCGCCCCCTAATTACCTAACTCGCAACAGGTTTGCGACAGGCGTAAATCTCGCGATGATAGCTGTCATACATCATTAGTGGTGTCGAGAATGTATGCTTCGAATGTATTACTGCTGTCGCATTGCTACTGCTGTCGAATTGCTGTTGCAAATTTTACGTAATTACCCCGCCGAACCTGGTGAAAAAAAACAGCAAAGTAGGTAAATATTTCGTACCTATTGTGCTGTGTTTTTTCATTAGGTTCTACGAAACCCTCGCAGCTCGATGCGCGAGCCCAATTCCCACATGGCCGATTTAGGTAGGTTAGGTAGGCTAACCTAACCTACACCTACTTCGGCAGTTCCACTACTAAAGTAAAAGCCACATGCTCACTTTATTCGACGTCACATATTATGGCATGATGCCTACTAGAGTACTTATAGAGTACTTAATAGGTCATAAAAAACAGGATAGACAGAAGTGGAAGCTTTTAGTAAGTTGGTCACGCAATCCGTGATGTGTTGTGTTAGAACTAAAATCCTAGAATAGAATACGAACCTACGCACTATTTCCTACGTTTTCGTCTGACTATAATCTATGTAGCAGTGGGTATATAATTATATAGGTAGGTGGACCGGCAATCTCGTGATAAGCCGGGGGAGCCGATCGATGTAGGAAGCAAGCAGCCGCTCAAAGTGGCGCTCTGCGGCCCAATGTTCAGCAGTGGACGTCTTCAGGCTGTTGGTGATGATGATATAGGTAGGTACTGCCTCGATGTCTAGGTGTAGGTAGGTAGGTACCTACTTAAAATTAAATAAACTACCTACGAAACCCCATGTCATCGAATTGCTAGTGTATCGGTAAGTACCATCAAAACTCAATACATAACTTTGAAACGCCATATTATCGAAACGAAACGCCTTATTATAATAATTATATTATCGAAAGCCTTTCTGCTACGAGCATGGTTTGTCGTTGTATAGTTACTTTTGTATCCGATAACAATGTAGGTAACATGAGAGATAGGGGCACATTGTCACGTGCCCCATTAATAGGCACCGTCAACAACAGAGCCCGCTTTGTGTCACCCGGTAGATATATTGTTGGCTTGGTTTAGACAACCTATATGCTATATAATCTAAGCCTTGGAATATAGGGAGATATATGTATATATTTATACCTGCTAGGTAAAAAAAGCTCCTCTTGTCTCTCCCTAGTTAGATGCCTAATTGCCTATCCTATCATAAAGGGGGTTAGGTAGGTATATTGTAAATTATTATGAAAGGAAGAGACCACGAAGAGGCAAAGAGTGTAATTATTTAATATGGGAAGAGGAAGAAAGGAAAAAAGCGAAGGAAAGAAAAATGAGCGAAGAAAAGAGGAAAGTTTTTTGACTTCACGTCGAGTCAATCACAGAACTCACACATTCTGTGGAGCCAATGGATTGTTTTTCTTTAATCTGTGACTTCTTTAACTTGATGCTTGACACTGACCAAATACTAAGTAGGAAGCGCTGTGAAGCCAAATTAAACTAACAACTATAAACAAACCACAGATTAAAGAAAAAGCAATGCTCTGTGCAATTCTCTAACCTGTGACATTGACAGTTAGCTGAAGTTGACATTTGTTGACAATCAGCTGTTGTTGATGATTGTTTGTATATGAAAGGACTTGAAGGCCTTCATCAGAACTCATATTGGATGGCGTGGGTATGCGGGCGAGGAATTAAAATGATTAATCACCTTTTCAAATCATAGAATTTAATTTAAGCTCTTCTAATTACAATAGCACAAAAATCAGACAACTAGCAGGCAGATGGACAATGGCTTTATTCAAATCAGATCTATTTACACGCTAATTTCACAGGATTTAGATAATAAATAGCGATTCGTCGCAGACATGGTGCGCTGGCGCCTTCTCGTTCAAAAGTGAGCCTTTTTAAGATGGCCGCCTCGCTGCCATAGACACGACGCTCCGCTAGAGTGGCTTTGACAACGTCAAATCAC
This sequence comes from Ennomos quercinarius, assembly GCA_910589525.2. NCBI lineage: Eukaryota > Metazoa > Arthropoda > Insecta > Lepidoptera > Geometridae > Ennomos > Ennomos quercinarius. Next base: position 3,702,497 of record OU342502.1, read on the forward strand.
TCTGTTGACTTTGACATTTCACTGACGCGCCGTCACGGCCGGACTGACATACGACCGTCCTCGGGCGTTCACCTACATATATGTCCCTGGAACAAGTAAATTTCAATCAGCAGGACATCCGCTCGTTCATCCTGCTAACACAACTGTATTCTTTATAATCATTGTCGTCATCATCATCATCATCACCATCATCATTATCATCATCATAACAATTACAACCTGATCACCAAACCACAATGACTTGGACCAGACTAGTGCATCTCAGCCAACCCTTAAGGGTCTCGACCACATAACACTGTCCTTTCGACCAGTCAACCAAAGCGATACCTCTGGCCTGAATGAGGAGTGCGTGCGTCCCTTCAACCAGCCCTTGCGGGCATGGTCGAATGACGCTCCTTCGGCCAGGACCAAACATAGCAACAACAAATCACATCTGGTCCGAGTGAGGAGTGCGTCCCTTCAACCAGCCCTTTCGGGTATGGCCCGGACGACGCTCCGTCGGCCAGGATCAACCATAGCAACAACACATCACATCTGGTCCGAGTGAGGAGTGCGTCCCTTCAACCAGCCCTTTCGGGTATGGCCCGGACGACGCTCCGTCGGCCAGGATCAACCATAGCAACAACACATCACATCTGGTCCGAGTGAGGAGTGCGTCCCTTCAACCAGCCCTTTCGGGTATGGCCCGGACGACGCTCCGTCGGCCAGAATCAACCATACAAACTACATCACATCTGGTCCGGGTGGGGAGTGCGTCCCTTCAACCAGCCCTTTCGGGTGTGGCCCGGACGACGCTCCTCCGGCCAGGATCGACAACAGAAACATTACTTCTGGACATGACCAGATAACTCCACAACAAGGACAACAAGGATGTCACTGTCTAAATCGCCAGGATCAACAGCCTCAATGAACTCACTGGCACCATTGGTTAATTAAATAGCAATTACTTATCATTGCGAATCATCTTGCTCAGTGTAAACATCAATTTCATTTTGTATGTCTCATACCTTAGGGTCCGAGGCCACTTAACCCACTATAACGTTACAGAAGTCAACGGAGACGGTATCACAGTTACTGAGAAATGACATATTTTTCTCTATACCTACATCTTCCACATTTAACGCCGTCTCGGCCTCGTTATTGAACAGACATGTTGTGATTTGAACCAAACCATCGCGTCCCTGTGGTACTGAGCGCAAATTCTCCTGGGCGTAAAACCTGATAGAAACCTATGTGTAGTATATATACCTATATGTAGTGTATGTGTAGTGGGTATAAACCTGATTAGAATTGCTGGTACTTTTTAGTTCATAACGATCGTTTTCTAGCACTGCAGTTATTACGTTACTAAATTCTCTATCCAATTTAGTTTGATTCCGTTCACTATTTTTAATGAATACGAATTTACCCTTACTAAACGACCTATTCACTGCACGCCCTTAATTTAATCTAACTACATCCGATGTAGCTGCCTTCTGAATATTACTTGATGTATCTTCCCCAAAAGTGTCTATAATAAGATTACAGAACTGTATTCTTTATGGTCATTTTTTTTTTCACTACGTTAACCCATAATATAAATGTGAATTGTATGACATGGCACAGAGACTCTTGGCATGGGGTGAAGCTGAGTGGGCTGGACTCCCGATGGGCCTATCGAAGCTTCGCAGATAATACGTCAACGAACTTACGCACGCATTTTGCCATTTCTAGAAACTAGTATTGCTCGTAAGTTTATCTAGTGTTTTATCTTTGCCTAAATGTTGAATTTCATTTTGAACGTGGGTAATTAGTCCAGACTAAAGACCATGGGACAACTGGCAGCCAGGAAACTAATTTGTTTCGAAAGACATTTCTGTAAATTATGTTTTCTCTAGCATCATAAATTTAAGCTATCAATGGCGTATGTTCATTTTTTTTATTTGTTGAAATTACAATACCATTTTGAGGAAGAGGCTTACTGATCAATACCTATAACATAAAAATCAAAAATAGTTATGGGTTATTAGTATTTCAGGTTTTAATTGAAGGACTGTCATTTGACTTTATAATGACGTCACTCGTTGCTAAATGAAAGAATGCCTGAGCCTATAAACAAAAAAGTAAAGAAAAGAAAGATTTGATGTGAATGTGACATTATTGACATTGACGCATTAAGTAACCTTTTTTTTTAATATGTAGAGGCAACGGCCCAAATCTGTTGTTAGGTAAGTATGACCGTATGGTATCAGCCGTGGGAAATTTTCAAATTCCAATAACGAATTATAAAATAACCACAATGAATTTAACAAAAAAAATGATATTATCTCTTAGATTTCTCTATATTTTCATAATCTAAAATAAAAATGAAGGTCGAAAAATTTCGGACATACCTACACGTTCAGGGACCATTATTATCGAGTTTCACGACAATCCTGGACCTTTCTATCATGTTTTTGTTCGAAGGAAAACCATCTTGATGAAGTTCGATGTACTGAACTTTCTTTGTATTGTTAGCCTCCCCAGAGGTGCCACAAGCAATATCATCACTCAGTAAAGCATTTCGTGAGAGATAGTCTGCGTGTTCTATTCCTTCTCCTTAACGGTAAATAATATCAAAATCGTAGGCTTGTAGGTAAGCCTACCACCGATATACCCATGTAGACTTTAAGCGAATTGCAGTCTTTGAATACTACAAATCTTCGACCCTATATAAATAATGTCAGAAGTGTTCCAGTAAGCTGGTCTATGTGTTCTTTTATACGTGACAGAGGATAGTGTTCGGGTTTTAATTCGCGACAGTCTGCGAATTATGTTTCATTTTAACCAACAGTGTTGGGCTGGCAAAAAGCGACGAACTTTCTCTAATGACCCCGGCATCAATCAGTCGCTCAACCTTTTACCTAACTACCTGCTTCTCTGCTGGAGCTAATCTACAAGGATACCTCTGAACTGTTTTGTGCGGGTCTGCTAGACTAATATTACACTCTCCTGTTTCATCTCGCCGGGTAGGAATGCCTTCGATAAAATATTCAAAATATTTATTTAGTAACGATATTAACGACTCGCTATCCTGCCCTTGTAAGTCCGTGTCTGTTTGTGTAAAATCTGGTTTTGTCAATGTCATAATCACAGTAATGAAACTGTTCTTTTCTTGTTTTCATGTTCTTGACCACACGTGTAGCAGGTCACCGCTGTAGTTTTCTCCACCATGCGCGAAGAGCTTGTCGAGTCTTGAACTCTCGTTGTTTCAAAATCTTCACGTCGCTTTCTGCAGTCTAATAAACGATGTCCCGATACTCCACAGTAATGGCATGTGCCAGAGAATCTGTCACTCGTACGAGCTCGCTTTGCTTCAGGTTCGTGCGTTTCAGGAAAATCGAATCGCCGCTTGAGCGATACGCCACCAAGAATTCGGAACAGTTGAGCTTGATTTGTTATGGTATTTGCATTTAACTCACGACGAATCAGGTTGTCCTTCTGACATAGCACTGATATGACGAATCCAGTTATCACTTCTTCAGATATTGACGTATTGGATATTCGTTTAATGAGATTCCACAATCTGAGTCCAGACTCAGCCGCAGTCTCTTTGATTCCTATTTGGAATCTCAAAACTTCATTAAAATAATCTTGCATAAGCTTGGGTTTTGAAAATCTAGTGATTAATGTCTGCTTTACCGAACTCCATGTCATTTCATTTAAATTTAGTTTTGTTAAGCATGCAGCTGCGTGACCTTTTAGTGCACTCGTCAAAGCCAAAAGTAAATCAACTCCTTCTAGACATTTACTTCGAACAATGGCTTCGGTGACATTACACCAGCCGTCAATATCCGAATCTGGCTCATCTGGGTTAAATGGTAAAAGCTGTGTTGAATTTGTACTCACTGTTGGTGTTCGTTGCGCAGCTAATACTCGTGCAAGTAACGCTTCCATGCCGCTCAAAACATTTACAGCGTTCGCGTTCATCTTCTCCGATTGATTTTCCTCATTTTGCAGCCCTTTAGATCCCACTTCTGATGAAAGGACTTGAAGGCCTTCATCAGAACTCATATTGGATGGCGTGGGTATGCGGGCGAGGAATTAAAATGATTAATCACCTTTTCAAATCATAGAATTTAATTTAAGTTCTTCTAATTACAATAGCACAAAAATCAGACAACTAGCAGGCAGATGGACAATGGCTTTATTCAAATCAGCAGGGTTACTCTTGACACTCGATTTCAATCGTAATTTGGGATTTGGAACGAAATCGTAGCATTTGGTACTCTTGAATCCGATACTAGCGCACGATTGGAATCTTTGTCCGTGGAATTTTACGGAACTAAATGGAATCGACTCATTTCTACACCATCCGCTTTTTCGGTACTCTTGACGCGATTTGACATTGGCAAATTGAGTTTGAAGTAGAGTTTGCGATAGAATTTTCAGACCTTTCAAAAGTTAACTTTTTTGCGTTCGAGTGTGTTGTGTTAAGTGGTTTCGGAAGCAATTCGGAAGTAAAATGGCACGTTTAGCTCTTATTTTTGATATTTTGGACAATGCACATAGAGAAGATCTAAGGCAACGTCGAAACCTAAGAAGAATGGCGCGATACACTGAGAAAGCTTTTGCCATGAACGACGAGTTTAAGAAATGTTACAGAGTGACGAAAGACCTTTTTGAGGTCATATGTGGCGATTTAGAGCCTCTGATGGCAAAGCCTACTCGTCGTAGTGACATGTCCTCGAGATACGAGGTTTGTAAATATAGGTGGTAGTTCTTTCATGCGTGGTGTTTTTACGAGAAGTCTCTCTCCTCCAACTTTTTGAACTTGTAGGCCTGTTTTAATAGTTGCCTTACATAGCATCACAGAATTGGTAATTTCTGTCGTCCCATTTCTTTTTTGTCTCGTATTTGCCATGGGCGGACCGCAACAGAGCTTTTGCTATCCCTGGATTGTCCCCAAGGAAATCCGCTAGAGCCTCCAGCTGCTGGTAGATTGGCCTACTCATAATCTTTCCTGTTAGAACGGACGAATATCTCCAACCAAATACTTCAAATCTTGAAAACAAAACCGCTAAACAACAGCTGGAGCGGAGTTTTGGCGGGAACGCGGAAAAGTTCACGTCGGTGAATTGTATTATTTTACAAAACTTATGCTTTTTCCAGTGTTAATGTTTAAAATTGGTGGTGTTTTACGCATTAAGTGCTGAATTACGAGCATGAGTGTGGGCAAGTGATATAATGTAGTGAAACGTGGTTTTTCGTATTGCTTCCAAAATTCCATAGAAGCCTCTAGTAAAGTTGCCACCACTTTACTAGGGCATGCCTTAGACTGGATTATGACTTAGACTAGACTATGACTACTCTGACTGTGACTATGACTTGACTTTAAGTGAAAATTTCCATGATACGATGAAAAATTACAAAACTTGACACTGGCTAAATACACTATGTGTGGAGCCAAAATATAAAAAAAAAACAGCTGGAGCACACAGAACATTGATACTAGTTTTTTTTTCTAGACAACCATGATGTCAATAATGACATTATTCATTCAGCCGTTCTTGATATTATTCGTCGGTAAATAACCGCTTTTATTTCTTTGAAAGTGACTAAATATCATCAAAAGTGAAGGTTTTATGGTAATATATTTTTTATCATTGTTATTAATAAGGTTTTTACATGTTTTCCACAAATTTTGGTATTAATATTTTCTATTATGTGTGCATGGCAACACTTACATAGTGTTGTACTTTTATGGGTCACAATATTAAGTCGATTGCATTTCCGATTTCAATTTCGATCTCGATTTTGTTGAAGAGTACCAAATTGTTTAACATTGGAATTGAGATTGGTTCGGATTAGAATTAGAGTGAAATTGGGATTGGATTCAAGAGTAACCCTGCAGATCTATTTACACGCTAATTTCACAGGATTTAGATAATAAATAGCGATTCGTCGCAGACATGGTGCGCTGGCGCCTTCTCGTTCAAAAGTGAGCCTTTTTAAGATGGCCGCCTCGCTGCCATAGACACGACGCTCCGCTAGAGTGGCTTTGACAACGTCAAATCACTCTGTTGACTTTGACATTTCACTGACGCGCCGTCATATACGAATAATACGAAACACAAGTTACTGCTAAATTGAAAATACCTATATTTTTACACTGTTTTTAATGCCTTTTATCGTTGTGATCTGATAAACTTTTATATAAAAATCCCCAGGCTATGGCTAACAGTAGTAAACCTTCGATTCGCATAGATTGGTTCGATGGTTCAGTCATAGAAGATGCAAAACCTCAATCTGCCGCACAATTCGCAGACGAGGAAGTTATTGAACCTGAAACGGAAAGAAAACTAGCACAAACTGAAAGGAAGCCTATCGGCTTCAAGAGGTTACTGGACATTTCTTTCATGGAACCTGACCTTTTAAGTCTTGAAGTCGCACATCGACCCGGTTTTTGGAATCTCTTCGACCAGGATGAGCTGAAAGGAGATTACTTAGTTCTAATCGTGAAGATTTTATCAGCTCTTTACAAGGGTCTTCCAAAATCAACTACGAAACTGGCTGGATTGTTAGAAACAAGGTTTCTTAGCTCAAATTTTTTAGAAAAGGTTACAGGCTATGTGAGTTTGCTTCCAAATGTAAGAATAGTTGAAAAAAGAATGAATGCACTCCTGTGGGATGATGTGGACCATTTCTTTGTTCAAGCAGTAGATCTCTGTGATTTGTGTATATCATATTATAATAGGAGCAAAAACAAAGAAGCTATATTCAAAAGGATAAAAAGTCTACTAAAAGTTTTGCATGACAGTGCTAATGGAGTTATACAGGAACACTCAGAAACTATCAGAGGAGATGTGTTTGAGAGGATTGCCTTTTTACAGACAAAACTAGAGAAGAATGATGAGTGTGTATGTACACTTAAATTTTTATTTTCAAATACTTCTTACAATTAGTGAATACTTTTATTTTTGATTGCTCACACAGGTTAATCACATTAAAATGATTCTTTTTAGAGCTTAGTATCTCTGTGTGCAATAAGTTATGTGGTCTAATCGCCTACATTTTCATATTTTCAGGCACCTCAAAAAATTGTTTTGGACAGTGAATTGTCGGACAGTTTTAAACATTTAAATATATTTCCAACAAAGCATGATTTGATCACTACGAACCTAGGCTGTAAACCTGCTATAATGCCAAACCTAAAATATGGTGCTTATCCAAATGTTGCGCATTATTTGGATGTGCAGTTCAAATTATTACGAGAAGACTACTTCGCTCCATTGCGGGAAGGAATATGTTAGTAAAAGTGATTGTTCATAAAGTCGTCATTGTTGTTATTGTTTCTAATATCAATTTGCTTTCAGGTAAGTATCTAAAAGATCCATCAAAAAGAAGACATGAGAATATTAGGTAAATTATTAGTAATTTACTTTAAAAACAATAAGAATTGCAAAATAATGACAATTTAACTCGTTGGTAAAATTACTAAAGTTATTCAGCTATTAAATTGGGTTTGCAGGGTACACACCAGAGTAAGAGTACTTGGCACTTACGTAAGCAACAATAAAGTGGGCCATTTAATAGACCTCGCTTGGGAAGAACGTTCTAACAGCCAGCCCGTCAAAATGAAACAATACAACAAGCAGCTCATGTTTGGATCTCTGCTACTGTTTACAAGTGATGAGTTTCACACAATTTTGTGTGCTACTGTACTTGATTCTAGTTTGGAACTGTTGAGAGAAGGATATGTAAGTGATAGATAGTGTACTTGATGGAGTTTTTCTTATGCAAGACAAAGTAGTATTGACCATATGTCACCTGACGGAGGGTCAGTATTAGCACTGTTTTTATACAACTACATAAAATAAAGAGACTAAAAAACATGCTGAATACATGATCATACATAAATTGGTCTGAAGTTGAAAAAGTAATTAGCTTGAAAAAAAACATAAAATATTGCATAATGCAATCTTTCATACCATTGGGTTTTTCTCTTAAAAATAAAAGAAAAATCCAATGGCAAAATCGGCAGGTGCCGTTATTTCATTCCATAAACGAAATATAATCCATCGAAAGTTCACCACAGTAGCCCAGTTAACCATTGTCTATTAAAGTGGAATGTTACACTCACGCGGCAAATTCAAATTTTCTTGCGTTCTTTTGCCAATAATAGACTAATTACTCAACGTGATTACATGAAAAATAAATAGAATGTATCAACAAATTACGATTAAAAGTATCTCCTAGATATCATTGGTTTAGCGACAAATGGTAATAAACAATTTTCTTTTTAGTTTTTCAGTCTATTGCCATTTGTCGCTAAACCAATGATAAGTAGGTGATACTTTTAATTGTAATTTATTGATACATTCTATTTATTTCCGCAAAATCAGTTTTCATGTAATTACGTTGAATAATTATAGTTTTTATAATATCCCATACCATGCCTTGTCATATTTACTACTTTTATATTCAACAGGGCCTCTTGGTGTTGGCTTTGGCCCCACTGCCTCCCAAATCATCATCATCATCATTAACAGCCTGAAGACGTCCACTGCTGAACATAGGCCTCCCCCAGAGCACGCCACCTTGAGCAGCTGCTCGCCTCCTGCATCCATCGGCTCCCCGCGGCTTTCACCAGGTCGTCGGTCCACCGAGTGGGGGGCCGGCCTACGCTGCGTCTTCCGGTTCGTGGCCGCCACTCGAGAACCTTTCTTCCCCATCGGTTGTCAGTTCTACGAGCGATGTGGCCTGCCCATTGCCACTTCAACTTACTAACTCTAAGAGCTATATCGGTCACTTTAGTTCTCCTGCGGATCTCCTCGTTCCGGAGCTTATCTCGCAGGGAAACACCGAGCATAGCTCGCTCCATAGCTCGCTGCGCGACTTTGAGCTTACTAATGAGGCCAACAATAAGAGACCATGTCTCAGTTCCATAAGTCATCACTGGCAACACACACTGATTGAAAACTTTCGTTTTAAGGCTCTGCGGTATTTTGGACGAAAAGATAGGACCCCAAATGTCCGGGCTAGACTCAAGAATCAAATTAGATAGGAAAATAACAATATAATGCCACCTTCAGAATTCTAATTGTCTCATCATTGCACAGGGTATGAAATCATCCATCTTATTATCTTTTCAGCTTGCAGTATCATTCCAAAACCCTGTGTCAAAGAATATTCTTTCAGAATCATTACTCATGGTAGAGAGTGAGGTTTTCTTCGAGCCATACCACAGAGTCTTAAAAGTATTGCAAGATTCTACATTGAATAGTCTACCAATGCAGAAATACATAGTGTATGTTAAGGTATGTTCCTCAAATGATTAGTTTTCCTTAACCCTTGGACCGTAAGGCGCAATTGTGTTACGGCACGCGCCACGGGTGAACATTTCACCAATAGTAAATTCCATGGTGTTTGCACAGACTAACAATGTATGAGGAAAAAGAAATGTAGAGGGAGAATTGCTCTTCTCTTTGGTATATAATGCTAAAAATCTGATATGAAATAATCTTATATGAAAAGACTGGAACATAAACTTGAGCGTGACTTTGACAGATTTTGACGGTGCCGTGACACATAACTCGTCATCACATGTTTTTTTTGTACTAAGACATTACAGACTGTGAATATAGAGTATTGAGCCGTAAAATACTGAAGAAAAATATAGATACCTGTTCTTTCCTGGCTGTTTTATTATTTTTTGGGGAATTTTTCAAAAACCGCCTTTTTCTCGGCAAATATTTTTTTTCTATGAAGTATTGCAATAAATCGATTGAATATGAAAAATACAAGTTGGGGTCAAATAAAACACAGATATATAAGTTTTATTCATAATTCATCAAAAAATAGCAACATTCTACAATATTTGAATATTAACCATTTTGTTTACGCCGCCCGGCTCGCATGCGAAAAGAATAGTCCTCGGCGCGGCCGCCATGCGGACAAATCTTTTTGCGTATGAGCATTCACCTTTTGAACCCTCTGTAGTTGCTACCACACCACTGCGGACAAAGACAACACTTACAGAGGCATTGAAGCGTTTGATGAAGTGGCAGAATATCCACTAAAAGAGTCACTTTGCGTTGGGGGACAATCAGTATCCCAATATATAATTTTTCTTTAAATCACAACCTCTATGGGAAAAAGGTTTTACCTAAGGTATACTAGATGGAGTTATTATCAAACACGGTCGAAGGCGGTAATATTTTTTCGTGTTTATTTGCTTCACGGGTGTTTCGTATTTAGCCACTGTCAAGTTTATAAAATTATGTAGTACAAGGTTAACCCGCGAGTTTGTACCCGTCTCTGTTTAAATAGAGTTTTTAAGTCCGATTCAACTTCAAGATTTTTGATTCATTCGTAAATCTATATATTTCAGGCAGAAACTCAGCCACCAGCTTACCTGACCAACGAAACATTATACACAATCGAAGCTCCTGATAAAACTGAAATACCATTTCCAGTTCTCGACACCAACCAATGGCCTACAGAAGAATTTGGCTTAGACGACTCCCAACTTGAAGCTTTCAAATTCGCTCTAACACGAGAATTCGCCGTCATACAAGGCCCACCCGGCACTGGGAAAACATTCATAGGGATCAAAATAGCATCAACATTACTCAAAAACTTGTCTCTTGAAGGAACGCCAATGCTCATCATTTGCTACACGAATCACGCCTTAGATCAATTTCTGGAAGGAGTTTTAGGAGTCACAGATAGTGTGATAAGATTAGGAAGTCAGAGCAAGAGCGAAAAACTTGAACGGTATAACCTCAATAGCGTAAGGGCGAAAATCAAATGCAAGTATTCATATCTGTATGCAAGTAAAAGAGCGGAACTGGAGAAGATTTACAAAGATATTATTGATCTACAAACTGAAATCGAGAAATGTGAGCAAGGGATATTATGCTATAAACACATCAAGCCATTTTTGAAAATAGATGGAAAAGAATATGAGTTGAAAGATTCAGCTGAAGACAGGGTACTAAATTGGCTTTTTGGATCTGAAAACGATACAAATATTGCTCAAAAACAGAATGATGTAGAAGATTCATGGGAAAACTTAAAAGATTTAGATGTAAAAGATGATAAAATAGAAACCTGTTTCACGGAAAAATGGGCTTTAAACGAAATGGAATCTTTAAGAAATATAATCAAGCATGTAGATGTCAATAAGGAATCTTTTAGCAACACAGACGCAGTACGAAAGTTTGAAACAGAAATAGCTAAGATTAAAAAAAGGTTAGATATGTTTAAGGTAAGTTTAATAGTAAGAGGATCAGGCATGTTAATTTTTTATCAAAGGAAATGGTTTTAATAACTTCATACACATTATATTAGATTGAAAGTGCAACTCTATAAAACCGAAGCTAGCCGATTTTAAAGTAACTTCAGCATATTATTCAAAGTTCGTAAAAGGTTTTTTATTTCAGAATAAAATGGCGTCATACAAAAACCAGAAAGAAGAGAAGAAGATAAACAAAGTGAAAGATCTATACGTTTTGAGTGTGGAAGAGAGATGGCAGTTGTATTATACTATTGCAAGAGAAATCAAAAACGAAATGCTGACTAAAATGGATAGATTACTGGTAAATGAGAAAAAGTTGAAATGGCAATGGGCTGGGCACTGGGCAGGCCACATCGCTCGCAGAACCGACAACCGATGGAGAAGATAGGTTCTCGAGTGGCGACCACGATCGTAGCGTAGGCCCTCTACTGGATGGACCGACAATCTTGTCAAAACCGCAGGGAGCCAATGGATGCAGGAGGCAAGCAGCCGCTCAAAGTGACGCTTTATGGGGAGGTCTTTGTTCGGCAGTGGGCGTAATCTGGCGAATAACGTGAAAAAAATAAGTTACTCTTTCCTTCATACAAGAGCAAAAACCGCAAGACTTATTTTCTTTAGTTAGCTTTAAATTGCCTTTATTACTCAAGCTAACTACTACAATAATAAAAACTAAACTAAACTAAGCTAAACTAATCTAAACTAGCTACACTACCTACTACAAAGAACACTTATGGACTGTATAATAGCCGCGATGGCCTATAGACAGTCCAAGTGCTCCAGCCACAGATAACCTCCAATAGATACCGCATTACGGGATTTTTGTTCGGATCCTAGCTCACCAAAACTGGAGGAAGGCGCGGGTTGCGGGGACTGGAGCCAATGCGCTATTATTGGCTGTTTCGAGTGACGCCCTAATAATGAACTCTAATAATTGGTCGAAACTAAGGCCGTGCTGCGAAGCGGCGATTTATATAGCCCCAATTACGCTAATGCCTGGTGCGCAGTCGTCGTCTTTCATGCGGTATCTATTGGGGGTTATCTGTGGCTCCAGCCCACTACCGGTAGGTAGCGTACCCAACATGCTGGCCGCATTGCCACGTTGAATTGCAATGCTGATGCGTTGGGCCAATAAATAATATACAATGCTTTGCCTATAAACTATAAAAATAATATAAAAACTAAAAATACCTTAATACATCCAAAATAAAGTTAAGCATGTTCTACAGCTATATGATAGATGGAGATAGTTTCAAACCTCGCTTGTGACTTCATTTTTTAAATAAGTTTATACTTAGAAATTTACTTAGAAATTACTTAGGACTTACTTAGAAATTACTTGTAAATTACTAAGAAATTACTTGTGACTAGTTTTTCACTAAGTTTTCATTTAGTTAGATATTACCTACCTACCGGTTTTGTTTTTGTAGGATAAACATAATACAGCTAACGAAGAGTTAGAAGAAGTGTCAACTCTGATTGACGGCGAAGTGATTCGAACCGCGCGAGTGGTCGGCGTCACTACAACGGCTGCGGCCAGGAGGCATCAGCTCATCAAGAAAATGAAATCTCCAATTGGTATGTTCTGGAACTGTTTCTTTACCACCTATACTCAAAAAATTATAATATAACAACCAGTCAAGTGCAAGTCGGACTCGCGCTCGAAGAGTTCCGTGTCATCTATAACATCTATAACAATATTATAAAGACGAAAGATTTGATTGTTTGTTTACTTGCAGTGAATAGGTTCCGAAACTACTGAACCGATTTGAAAAATTCTTTCACTGTTGAGAAGCTACACTATCCTCGGGTGACAGGCTATATTATATTTTTTTTAAAATTAGGGATCCTTACTACAACTCCAATAATGTAACCCAAGGTGTAAAAAAATTACCTAAAATATTCTTTACATCGCGTGCGCTGCGAAAACTATTATACCCGTGCGAAGCCGGGGCGAGCCGCTAGTTATCTATAAAAACGAGCAAAAAAATCACGTTTGTTGTATGGGAGCCCTGTTAAATATTTATTTTATTCTGTTTTTTAGTATTTGTTGTTATAGCGGCAACAGAAATACATCATCTGTGAAAATTTCAACTGTCTATCACGGTTCATGAGATAGAGCCTGGTGACAGACGGACAGACAGACAGGGAAGCCTTAGTAATAGGGTCCGTTTTACCCTTTGGGTACGGAACCCTAAAAACAAAAAAAAACTTCAAACTGTAGCCAAAACAATTTGACGAACTACTATGCTATAATTTTGATTATTTTCGTTATTTTCAGTGATCGTAGAAGAAGCCTCCGAAGTGTTGGAGGCCCATATAGTCGCTTCTCTCACCTTTGAATGTCAACATCTGATTCTAATTGGTAAGCGAATTACTTTTGTTATTAATGAAAAGACCGGCCAAGTGCGAGTCGGACTCGCGCACGAAGTGTTCCGTACCATGCTATAATATTATAAATGCGAAAGTTTATGTGTGTGTGTGTGAATGTTTGTTACCTTATATGTCCGTAACTACTGAACCGATTTTGATGAAATTCGGGATGCAGATGGCGTTTACGCTGGATTAACACATAGGATGGGTAACACCGCAACTAGTTATCTATAAAAATGAGCAAAAAATCACGTTTGTCGTATGGGAGCCCCCTTAAATACTTATATTATTCTGTTTTTTAGCATTTTTTGTTATAGCAGCAACAGAAATACATCAGTGAAAATTTCAACTGTCTACCTATCATGGTTCATGAGATACAGCCTGATGACAGACGGATGGACAGTGGAGCCTTAGTAATAGGGTCCGGTCACAGATAACCCCCAATAGATACCGCATTACGGGATTTTTGTTCGGATCCTAGCTCACCAAAACTGGCGGAAGGCGCGGGTTGCGGGGACTGGAGCCAATGCGCTATTATTGGCTGTTTCGAGTGACGCCCTAATAATGGACTCTAATAATTGGTCGAAACTAAAGCCGTGCTGTGAAGCGGCGATTTATATAGAACCATTTACGTCAATGCGTGGTGCGCAGTTGTCGTCTTTCATGCGGTATCTATTGGGGGTTATCTGTGGGTCCGGTTTACCCTTTGGGTACACTGATTTAATTGGGATGTTGTCAAATAACCTACTAGCCTTTTTCTATTAAAAGGATATTATTTTGTATCGCTTTTTATGTTTTAATCGCAGGCGATCATCAACAGCTACGCCCGAGCGTCGCGCATTTCGCCCTAATAAAACATCATAACATTGACGTATCATTGTTCGAGCGTATGATACGCAATGGTATTCACGCGCGGGCGTTGTCTACGCAGCGGCGAATGCGGCCTAACTTCGCCGCTTTACTTGTTCCTGAGATATACGAAAGATTGGATAGTCATGTTAGTGTTATGAGCTATCCAGATGTTATAGGAATGAGGGATAGTTTGTATTTCGTTAGCCATGAAGTGTTTGAAGACTCTGAGGTAAGACTTGGTTTAATTTAAAAAACTGATTTGGAAAAACTTTCAACGGCATTTTACCTTAACTGTTAGTTTAAACCAGTCAGATCCTTGGTGTTAAATGGCCTTTTTTATACAAGTACCCACATTTTTTTGCTGCCGGTAGAGAGTGATTCAAACTTAATGGCTGCTGTGAAGTCGGCGCGAAACGCGAAAAAGAGAGAGGTAAGCGGTGAGCGCAGCGTGCGGGGCCTTGCAGCGCACTTCACAGGCGTCATTAAGTTTAAATCATACTTACCTTATTATGTACGGTTGTATCTATGTATTATTTTTATTTCCACAGTAGCTTTTCAACTACACATCAGATTGATGAATGAGGTGTACGGTAGTTGATATTTGTTATGGTGTGGGTGGGACCCTACAACAAACTTTTTATTTTATGTAAATGAATGACGTAACGAGCTAGTTTTTCGCGTGATGTTAAGCGTCACGGCTGCCCATAACAGATTGCAGTATCACTCGGAACTCTAAATTAATATAGTTTTGCGTGATACTGCACTGCGCACGTCATCCTGAGACTACACACAGTATAGTAACAACTAGACTGCGAAATCAGATCATAAAGTCTCATTTGCCCAGTAATTTCACTAGATACAGTGCCCTTCAAACCGGAACACAGTAGTGCTTGCACACTACTGCTTGGCGGCAGAATAACTGGCAAAGTGGCACCTACCTAGACGAACTTTGCAGAAAAGTCCTACCACCTAGTAACTATTCCCTATTCTGTGCCACAGACACATTATTAGGTGTCATATTTATCTCGTCGTAAATTATTTCAGGGTATGGATGACAGTTGGAGCCATCAGAACACATTTGAAGCGGAGTGGTGCATATCCCTAGCGCAGTATTTAATAGGAACCGGATATACGTCACAGGATATAACTATACTGTCCACTTATAATGGCCAAGTATCGCTCATTAAAAAGGTAAACAACCCTACATCAATAAGAGGACCGTCCTGGTATTTGAAAATGTTATTGCCGTCGCTCTGCTCTCCACACGTATGATAGAGACAATAGAGCCCATGAGTGAATTTACCTACATTTTAGCGTTTCTGGCGGCAATGGCTTTCACCCTCTTGAACTTAACAAAAACTTTTGATTTTGGTGTCAATCGTTTGTATAGATTACGATCTATGCTTGTACGTCTTGATTTTTTTGAAAATATGTTTCGTGTTCTAGTTACAGCTACTTTTTTTCGTCATAGTTTTGACACCAAAACGTAATTACGTAAATGTAATTTGAGACACGGTTATAAATACGAAGATGTTGTAAAAACTTAAAAAAGGACGATGTACGAGCACAGTTTTTTACTGGGTTGACAACGTATAAAAAAATCACCAAAATCGGATAAAATTTAGAGGTGGAAAGGCGGTTGGCACTTTTTGTATGGACAAGAGGGGAGGTATCGCTTCTCCAACAGCAAACGTAACGCATCAGAAGAGATAAGAGATATGCGTTAGAGAGAGAGGCGGCTAGTAGTTCAATAAGATAAAAAGCGAAGAGAAGTATAATGGAACCTCCGAATGTGTGAGAAGAGCGGAGCTATAGCGATAGAAAGAGAGGCAGCTGTTCATGGTAGGCTTGTAGCGCTGTGCGAGCTAAACTGCACTTTATTGCGTTGTAGCTAGAGTCGCTATTTATTTATATATCTTCGCGGAGTGAATATCTATACCTGTACGATTTAGACCAATTTTGAAGGCTTTAAGTTGATAGATCTAAAACTCCGAAAACTGTTGGTGTTCTTGTCAAATAGACGGCAATGTATGAGACGGATATATTTTAGTAATGTCAACTAAAGCCTTCAAAATTAGGCCTAATAACTACCTATATGGAGTTTTGTCGGGAACGCGAAAAAGTTCACGTCGTTGCATTGTATTATTTCACAAAACTTATGCTTTTTCCAGTGATATTAAAAAAAAAGTTAGTGGCGTTTTACGCATTAAGTGCTGAATTACGAGCATGAGTGTGGGCAAGTGATATAATGTGGTGAAACGTGGTTTTTCGTGTTGCTTCCAAAATTCCATAGAAGCTTCTAGTAAAGTTGCCACCACTTTACTAGGACATGACTTAGACTGGATTATGACTACCTGACATAGACTGGACTATGATTACCCTGACTGACTGTGACTTTACGTGAAATATTCCATAATACGATGAAAAATTACAATACTTGACACTGGCTAAATACACTATGTGTGGAGCCAAAATATAAGAAAAAAACTACCTATATTAAACTACAGTATAATTATAATTTATTTTTCTTTTGGTTTGTATTGCAGATAAGCTACAAATCGGAATTATTGCGAGACATAAAAATAACTGCAGTGGACAACTTTCAAGGCGAGGAGAGCAGGATAGTGATATTGTCACTGGTTAGGAGTAACAGAGACGGGAAGATTGGATTTATATCCGACTTGCATAGGATCTGTGTTGCGCTTTCTAGAGCTAAAGAAGGTATAACGCTTTTCAATATAGAATGGTCTAAAAGGGGAGACATTTCTATTGCTGTCTCACTTCAACTGTACTTAAACATTGAAGTGGAAGTGGAAAAACAATATTTGTTGGTTTTCGTTAAAATCGTTTGTTTTTCAAAGACGCGATTTCCTAGCTTCGTACGAGTAATTTGAATAGTACGAAGTATAGGTATAAGGGTGTGTACAGATGTAAACGCGCCGCCCACGTGCGGCGTGCGAGCTGCGCGCGCGCCGATCTCGTGGCGCATTCCTGGTGACTGGTCTGATAGCTCAGGTGGTAGTAGCTCTGCCTTCTGAACAAACACTGCAGGACAAACATTTGTGTGATCGACACCGATGTTTGTTATGTGTCTGGGTGTTATATTGTATTCTATGTATGTGTTTACAAACAAAAAAGGTATAGTAAGTATTCTATCAGTTATCTGGTTCCCATAGTACAAGCTAGGCTTAGTTTGTGGCTAGATGGCGCTGTGTGAAATGTCCACACATTTATTATAATTTATTATTATTCATATTGCTGTCTCGCTCCCACTGCTACTAAGATCCTAACATCTAAATGTCATAAACTTACTTTAATGTTATTTTTCATTTTAGGTTTTTACATCTTTGGCAATATAAAAATGCTAAGCCAAGCGAGCCCGATGTGGATGTGTATTTATAAGAAACTAATCGCTCAGGGGGCTATAGGCGATCAAATATACACAGTAACGCCTGAAGGCGAGGAAATCATTGCTGTAAGTGTGAACACTAACTAATTTAGGCTATTTGACTAATACTAAAAATGAACAAGTAACTACTATTTTCTTCATCATCATCAACAGCCTGAAGACGTCCACTGCTGAATATAGGCTTGTGGTATGGTAGCTGTACAATTATACATACAATCTCCTTGCATGTGACGTCACATGTAAGGACCAGATACGATCTCTTTTTTGCTAGAAAGGGACAGGCGATGGCACTCCAGAAACTTTGAATCACTCCGTGATTTATTAATCGATTTTACTATTTTTTTCAACGATTACATTATTTATTTACCAATTTCAAGAAAATCAACTTGCTAATTCCAAGAGCTGTATTGGTAACTTTAGTACTCCTGCGGATCTGTGGGCAGACCACATCGCTCGTAGAACGGACAACCGATGGGAAAGGTTCTCGAGTGGCGACCGCGAACCGGAAGACGGAGCGTAGGGAGCCGATGGATGCAGAAGGCAAGCAGCCGCTCAAAGTGGCGGTCTATGAAGGAAGCCTATGTTCAGCAGTGGACGTCTTTAAGCTGATTATGAAGAAGTTTGAATAGGATATACTTGTCTATTTTTATTGCTTAAAATTTTTTTCTTAGGTTCGACGGCCTGAGCTACATGGAACGTAAACGAAGTCTGAAGCTACAATGCATCCCTAAGAGACACGATTAGAAAATGCCGAAGAAACGTGGTTGTTTTTTTTTATATCTAAATAGGCCCGCATTTGATCGCAATCTCACCTGATGGAAAGTGACGACGCGGTCTATGATTGTACATGCTTGCCTAGAAGATACCTATTCGCTCGCGACTTGAAGAGCTCCAGACAGTGCTCGGATCACACAGTGTAATTTTATAGATACAAGAAAATAAGAAATCAAAATACACATTTTGTTCAATTGTATTTATTTCTATATTCTATTTGTAAAATAAATAAATAATTTTGCCAACATATTGTTACTTGTTTACGTTTTCCCTAACCTGTAGGTACCCAACAAATACACGGAACAATCAGAGAGAAAGAAACCGTTTCTTTAATTTTTCTTTCATGTTAGCAAAGGTATAAGGAAAATTGTATTCAGGAATATTTGTGAATCTTCTTTTCCTCGATGTGCCAAAACCTTAGCTTAGAGTATAGACTAAAAGCATAGAGAGATCATCAAAACGATATTACATTTGTACTGCTCACACGTATCGCTACGTCAGTGGCGAAGGAAAGAAACAAACATATAGTAATTAGCTACCCTTGCGAAAAGTCACCGTACCATTTTTTCGACTCGAGTCAACTGTTTTTTCTATACAAATCTGTCAGACTCATTCACATCATAGCGGGTTCCACTTGAACAAAATTATCGTTATTTTCGTTTTTTTCGTTCACATTGCCTGGAACGATCATATTATGTGATATGGCCTTGTCTGGGTAAAAAGTGGAATAATTTCGTAGCGTTCTTGGCGTTTTTAGCAGCTACTGGAATCCACACTCAGTGTCCACTTCATATAAAAATTGGTACGCTTGACACATAATGAAGTTCTCTATGCTTTTAGTCTGTACTCTGAGGCCAAAACTATTATCAAATAAGTACTTTACTCAAAAATTCTCGTAATGTGGTCATTATTTTGGGTTTGACAACCTTCCTTGGGCAAAGGCGACGTTGCTGTGCTACTCGAAAAGGCGCCAGCAAAGTTGTATGGAATTTCATTTCTGATGAGTTTTGTCACCAGCAATTTCTTTTGAAAATCCATTATTGTCGAGTTTTGTTTATAAGATGAATTAAATCAGAATGAATCAATCTGGATCTAAATATATCAAAATCAAATTAATTACTTAATGATTTATATATTTTTATATACATTACTTGCTTTATTTGAGTAAAGCACTATACAAGCTTTGGTCTGCAATGACTGCACTGCTGGCCACGCTATGATGGCCTCGAGCATAGTTTAGCTCTGTGATGGCCTGGACTACGCTGCACTCTCACTCAGCCATCATTCATCGCGGCCAGCAACGCACGCATTACAGACCGCTGCAGTAATGTACTGTAATTCATACTTAATAATGTTTTACATACCTATTGAAGAGGCATTATTATGCTGCTAAGTGCATTAGTCAAAGTACTAAATTGCAATTTAATTTATAAACTATTTTTAGTAGGTACCTATAAACCGCGTGCCCGTACTTAGCGTGGAGCCACACACAGCAATCTTACGTCAGTATCAAAGAATCACGCTCAAGTCAAAGCTTTTTCAATTTTTTTTTGTTTTTTTTTAAACAGCATTATTGCGATATGATGTGAAATACTTGATAATATATAGTTATTGTGTTTGCCATAATATACTTCAGAAAAACGACGCATGCAAACAGCGTTGACTGCAAGAATTCTCTCAACCTAAGGTAAGGTAATTAAGGTGCATTATGCAATATCATAATTTACTCACTAACATTTTTACATACATTTTTATTATACCGTATTATCACAATCATTCGTGCTTAAAACAGCTACAAGCCACAAATGTATATCTATATATAATAAAAAGTACATATTTTTTTATTTGAACTTTGTTCCTGATTATTGTTATCCGAGATAAAAATCCAAAAATATTTTTTGGAACAACACTAACATAAAAAGTTACTAAGCATTGTGCTATTGATAAATACAAAAACAATTATAATTAGTAATAAATAATTATTAATAATTACCTACCTACCAGAAAAAGCAACATAAATATCACCCGATTGGATTTATTCCATAATATCTTAGAAACATTCACAATGGAAACATTTTATTACAGTCAATAATAAATTGATTACCAAAAATAATGTCCTTACTATCTATTGGTATTGGTATCTATTGGTAGTATTTTTTACGAGGTTAAAACTAGCGAAGCCAAGCTAGTAATTAATTATTTTATTCAATTCTTCTATTTTAACTTGTGACTATGTTTTACTCAGAGAAAACACTAAGTTTTAGAAGAAAGCAATTTTTTATTGACCACTGCAGACTATCACACTAATATTATAAAGCCGAAAGTTTTCACATTATTAATATTATAAAGCCGAAAGTTTGTATGTGTGTTTGTGTGTATGTGTGTATGTTTGTTACTCCTTCACGCTCAAACGGCTGGACGGATTTGGATGAAACTTGGAATATAGATAGCTTATGTACTGGATTAACACATAGGCTACTTTTTATCCGCGGGTGAAACCACGGGGCGCAGCTAGTTAGAAATAAGTACTACCTACTATTTAACTACCATTTTTTCTAGCTTTTATTTATATTTTTAATCCATTCATTTTTACTTTTGGCTATATTTAGTCGGAGAAAACACCAGCAAAGCCATGCTAGAAATTAATTATTTTTTTACCATTATTGTTATTCAATTCATTTTTACTCTTGACTATATTTTACTCAAATAAAACACTTTATTTTAGCTATTTTCATTGACTACTGAAGATTATTAGAAACAAGTACTACTGAATTTTCCTACTTTTTTTCTACAAATTAATTGTTTCACCATTATTTTTATTTAATTCAATTTTACTCTTGACTATAATTTACACCAAAAAACACTGTCAGAAGCCTGTTGTTTTTATTGACTACTGAAGACTATTAGAAACAAGTACTACTGTATTTTCCTACCCTTTTTCTACTAATTAATTGTTTCATTGCTTAGGAGGTTTAGGGATACGCAAAATTTCGAGTGTTGCATTACCGGCATTTTTGTCCTCTGTACATGGTACACATAAATTAATAGAAAAAATTCTTGCTCCATCTTTAGGTACTTTCGAAGTAGCCCATTTGTCTGAGGCCAAGAATGCCTGGGGGTTGGCTTGTCCAAATTCTGATTTCCCGGTGGTTCTTTCCTCACAGAGGCTGTGGGACCGACCGCTCTGCGAACTAGCACGGAAAAATCTTTTAGATACGTGTCCTAGCGTCGCTGATCGTGCTCGGCTTCTCGCAGTCTCTGTGTGGGAGTCAGGACTTTGGTTACAGGCCATGCCTTCTTTCAACACTGGTAACCTTTTAGATCCGACTACTTTTCGTTTAGCTATCAGCTTACGTTTGGGCGCAAGATGCTGTGTGGCCCATCACTGCCAGTGCGGTACCGCAGTTGACCAGCTCGGTCATCACGGTCTCTCGTGTTCAAAAAGCGCTGGTCGAATTTCGCGCCACGCTAGTCTTAATGACATCATTCGCCGGGCTTTTACCACCGCCAATGTTGCAGCCATTCTCGAACCGAATGGTCTCATGCGTGACGATGGTAAAAGACCCGACGGAATGACTCTGGTTCCCTGGAAGATGGGGCGGCCTTTAGTGTGGGACGCTACTTGCGTCGATACTATGGCGCCGTCACACCTTCCCGAGACACACGTTAGG
This sequence comes from Ennomos quercinarius, assembly GCA_910589525.2. Lineage (NCBI taxonomy): Eukaryota > Metazoa > Arthropoda > Insecta > Lepidoptera > Geometridae > Ennomos > Ennomos quercinarius. The sequence continues at coordinate 3,724,833 of OU342502.1, forward strand.
GCCGGCGCCGCGGCTAATTCTGCTGAGCAGCTAAAACGGCACAAATATAGTAATCTCGGTAGCGGTTACATATTTGAGCCGTTTGGTGTTGAGACCCTGGGTCCGTGGGGACCGGGAGCTCATCGCGTTTTCCAAAGTCTATCAGAGCGCCTGGTCGATGCGACGCGTGACCAAAATGCTGGCACTTATTTGGCCCAACGCATCAGCATTGCAATTCAACGTGGCAATGCGGCCAGCATGTTGGGTACGCTACCTACCGGTAGTGGGCTGGAGCACTTGGACTGTCTATAGGCCATCGCGGCTATTATACAGTCCATAAGTGTTCTTTGTAGTAGGTAGTGTAGCTAGTTTAGTTTAGTTTAGTTTAGCTTAGTTTAGTTTAGTTTAGTTTTTATTATTGTAGTAGTTAGCTTGAGTAATAAAGGCAATTTGCCCGTTAAAAAAAAAAAAAAAAAAAAAAATTGTTTCACCATTATTTTTATTCAATTCATTTTTAAACTTCACTATATTTTACTCAAAAAAAAAACTATGTCAGAAGTCTGCTATTTTTAATGACTACTGAAGACTATTAGAAACAAGTACTACTGTATTTTCCTACTTTTTTTCTACTAATTAATTGTTTCACCATTATTTTTATTGAATTCATTTTTACTCTTGACTATATTTTACACTAAAAAAAACACTGTGTCAGAAGTCTGTTGTTTTTATTGACTACTGAAGACTATTAGAAACAAGTACTACTGTATTTCCCTACCCTTTTTCTACTAATTAATTTTTTTACCATTATTTTTGTTCTATTCATTTTACTGTTGACTATATTTTACCCAGAGAAAACACTATGTTAGAAGACTGCCGTTTTTATCTACTACCACAGACTATTAAAAACAAGTAGGTGCATAATATAATTATATCTCTATGCTCCCATTTTCTTTCATTCCTCATGAAATGTGTAGGTAATTCAAAAGTAACTACAATATTAATGATAATATATTGTAGTTACCTTCATGGCCGTAGGCACGGGAGCGGGGGTTTGGGGGTGCAACCCCCTCCGAAATCAGGTCCGAGGGTAGAGCAAGAATGTTTGTATTTCTATACGCATTTTTTGAAATACAACACGGCAAATATAACAATTTTCGCGCTCGCTGCGCTCGCGCTTTTATTATTTCTGCTATATTTCGTTCCATTTATAAGCGCGTTTGTACTAACTGGCATGTAATTCATGTTTGGATTGCCATATGTGTTATTGAAATATCTTACAGCAAATATAAAAATTATCGCGATCGCTTCGCTCGCGCATTTCACATTTTTGCTGTGTTTTGTTTTATAGCAAGCGCGTTTGTACTGACTGACATGTAATTCATGTTTGAATTGCCATACGTGTTTACTAAAATACAATACGGCAAAAATAAAATTTTAATATACAACATTCACTTAGATGTATTCCTGGCTACGGCCCTGGTTACCTTTGAATTACCTACACATTTCCAACAGTTTGAGCCCGAAATATAAACGATTATATACTAACGTCGTTATTCATAAAAGTTAACACTTAACAAAAAAATTGTTGCTGTGAAAAGTTCACTTTTTAGGAATACTTAGGTAATCCTTAATCACGTATGTTTTTCACATCTCCAATATTGTAGTGATTCTCGAGAATTCCGTACATAAATCGAAGGTGCATTGCTATTTGATATTGGGCTCAATACATACAATTTCGTTTCGAAACTCAACTGCTCAGAATTCACCTAAATTAATGTATTCGTCATTGTTCTTAAATAGTTTAGTCAAGTTTATACATTAGTAAAAACTGATTGAACTAGGTTATTTACAAGAAGCAAAATACAAAATAATCTTGCCTGAAATAACATAACATTGTTAGTAGTCTCTTCAATTACTATAGAGTTATGTATATATGGTGATATGATTTATGTTAACCACCCACTTGTTTAATATAGCTCTAGAAAGTCTTCTATATATTGAAGTATGTTTTCAGGATTTTCCAAATGCACATGATGAGTCCCTTCCACTTCTATGTACTGGACGTCAGTGACCTCTTTTAATTTTTTAATAACACTCATATAATAATCGAGCTTCTCCCATCTTTGTCCAGGCAGAGCTCTCAAATTCAACACTTTACACTTAACTTTGCTTGCGTATTCTAAAGCAGTTTCTATCGACATCATCCCAAGACCTGACACCTTCAACCTCGGATCCCTTTTGAAGTAGTAGCCCTGTCTTTTAATATGGACCGGAGTTCGCGCCATTCCCCTTTTCATCAGGATCCTACAATTATCCTTTGAAAGCGAACCCTTGTATGCATGACAGACTATGTCAATCATTTCCTCGTAACTATAACATGGTACTTTGTCTTCTGTCAGGTTTTCATAGTCTAGCATCTTGTCTATGCTGGTGCCTGTATTGTTAACCATGCTTGACGGTTCCCGGACCGCTGGACTAGCGATATCAACGCAAATAATCCTTTCTACATCATCAGGGAACGATGCTGCATACATAAAACTTACAGCGCCTCCGAGGGAATGACCTATTAACGTGATGTTGCTCCAATTGAAATGTTTCACTATTCTTCTGAGTAAAACTATGGCGTCCCAGAAGATATAATAGATCATTCCTATAGGATAGTGGGTGGAGAGTCCATGGCCAGGTAGATCTATGCAGAGGACTGAGGTCGTGACGGGTAGTAACGGGATGAGGTTGTCCCAAGTTCCGGCGTTGTCTTGCCAGCCGTGGATGGCGATGATGGGTTGCTTGCCTCGCGGACCCCACCAGCGGCCGGCCACGTGACCCCAAGGTACCGGGATCTCGATCTCTTCAACTGTGTAGCCTGGTGGTAATTCTGAAAGTGGGGGGAAAACGTGTCAGCAATCGAATACTTATTCCTATCAAAATATGTAAAGAATATTTTTTAGGTGCTCCCCAAACCACACACATCACAGATCAGCAGCAGCTAGACGTCCAGCGTCCACTGCTGAACATAGGCTTCCCCCGTGAAATGCCACTTTGGACGCTTATCATAGGGGGGGGTTGGTATAATCACCACGCATGGCAGGCGTCTTGGTGATCGCCGATTTTAATATACCGAGGATCCCACACAGCTGCAGTTCAATTATTATTTGTAACATACTAACAATTTTTATTATTTATTTATTTATTTATTTATGGACCTTCAACAGTACTACATGATATACAAATGTAATAAAAATTTTAGCTTACATGATTTACATGACAGGTAACTTTAGCAATATTTTGTGATAAATAACATTATTTAACTGCTGTGTGGCAACACTTAAGTAAACTTTGATAGTTCTAGCTTTAATCAACATAAACAAATAGGTAGGTTCTAAAAAATTAAAATACAATGAGTAGGTAGTAAGGAAATAAAACCAAAAGCAGCCGAATATTACTTTTTGTTGTATAACATTACTTTTAACCTTGAGGACATGAAATGTGGCATGACAATCATGTGAACATCGAGTGATTGTAAAGGTCACTAACACCACAAGTAAGTATTACAATTAATTAGAATATTAAAACAAATTATTTCGAATACTACAATAATGCTTAAGTATGTAAATAGGGCGAATTCTGTGGCTTAAGTGCTCAGAGCACGTAAAAAAGGTGCGAAGCGACATATTTTTTAACGCTTTCGCGTCCTCCCCGTTCATAGAGCTACCCCATGCCGCCATACATTTCACCAGACCCGCCCCCTAATTACCTAATTTGCGACAGGCGTAAATCTCGCGGTGATTGCTGTCATGCATCATTAGTGGTGTAGCGTAGCATACATGCTTGACACCACTAATGATGTATGACAGCAATCGCCGCGAGATTTACGCCTGTCGCAAATTAGGTAATTAGGGGGCCGAGCGCGGGGTCCTCGGCATCACAGATGCGCCAGAATGAGCCCACGAAGACGGTTCGCGGAATATAATAGTACCTATGTGCTCGTAATATAAAATACGCTTTTACGCGCAAATACGTCGTAAATATTTTTATTTTTTTTATGCTATTGAATGACGTGACGAGCTAGTCATTCACCTGATGTTAAGCGACATGGCCGCCCATAACAGTTGCAGTGTCACTCGGAACTTTAAAACAATAAAGTTTCGCGTGAACCTGCACTGCGCACGTCATCCTGAGACATCGCACAGTCTAGTAATCAGATTACTAGACTGAGTAATATGAAAAATGAAGTAAAATGAAAAATATGTGTTATTATAAAAATGATACTTTCCAAAACTTCCGGAAAAAAGTCAATTTTATTGCAGTTAATTTACGATGAAAACCATATTTTTAATGTGGTGTCCAGGTGGGTCCTCGCGTTCGCGAATGCCGGGGACCCGGCACTGAATGGGTTAATGCTCTGTGTTTAAGTGTGACCATTCCATTTTTCCATAAATATTACCTATACCTCTTTAAGAGACATCAAACACTTCAAACTGATTCGAAAGTAAGTTATGTTATTATTATTCGTCTCAGGACAGATTCTGGTAACGGCTGCAGTTTCGTAGCTAGTCACCCACAGAAGTATAATTAATGATTTAATGAAATCATGTTCTTCTGTTGATGATACTGGAAAGCATATCCTAACTACATGTAACTTGGAAAGTTCAAAGCAACCATTTACTTACTAGTAGTTAGTACCTACTAAATTAATGTCTTTATGTTGTTTTGGAAACTCAGCGGTTGTATTGTTGTATACGAACGGGAATCCAACCACGGTGCGTATGCGAAGGTTGAAAGTCACTCGCGCAACCGCTGAGCCAAGCCCGTTATCAACTTTATTGCAATAGGATTCAATAAATAATTTTAGTCATTATGATTTACGCCTAAAGCCTTTTAATTGAGCATTTAGTCGATATGACTGTTTTGCTATAAGTAAAACTACTTTATAATCATCGCGCGATAGGGATATCGCGATATCGCAAATTACATAAATGGCCGAATGACTAGCATCACTCGCATGATTACGCTACGGTACTGGCAACTCTATATTGGACTTTGTACTTTTACCTGTTTACTTTTGCAAATGTAAGATGGTAAACCCATGAAGCAATAGCATGATGAATGTTTTATCACATTTTCCTAATAGCATTTTAAGTGTCTAAAGTGACCGATGATGTAGCTCTAAGAATTAGCAAGTTGAAATGGCAATGGGCAGGCCACATCGCTCGTAGAACTGACAACCGATGGGGAAGAAAGGTTCTCGAGTGGCGACCACGAACCGGAAGACGCAGTGTAGACCGGACCCCGACTTGGTGGACCGACGATCTGGTGAAAGCCGCGGGGAGCCGATGGATGCAGGAGGCGAGCAGCCGCTCAACGTGGCGCTCTCTGGGGGAGGCCTATGTTCAGCAGTGGACGTCTTCAGCCTGATGATGATGATTGTTAAGGGTTGTGTACTCTGTACTTCCTTTTTTCGAAAAGGCCAGCAACACTACCCTTGGGCACAGAATATAACTAGGTACATTGGGGTCAGAATTTCAGGGCTGCCTGAAAGATTCTGAAAGCAACATGGCAATGTATAGTGCCACAGTGCTCAGTTGTAAAATACAACTATGGTAATACCAGTCTGCCACTGGTACTCTACCAATCCAAGTACCATCTACCTACCAACCTCGGTACTGACTGTAGCCACATTACATAAATAGGTTTACTCACAAATCCTATAAAAAAGTTTACTATAGCAAATGTTACGTCTCGAAACTTTACGGATCGAGAGTGGAGAGTGGAGTTACGCAGTTAGTTTTATGAGTTCTATTGTTTAGCACATCTTCAGTATTTGTATTTTATACTACGCAGACACTGCATTGGATTTTGTCACACTGACTCATCAGTTTTCGAGTCTCATTAAAGCTAGAGTATTACCAATTATTTTAAATTATTCTGCCCCATTACCACGTACACACTCGGCTACTGGTTAAGTAGACTCAAATAAAATTAACCTTGAATGTTGACTATCCGGAATAAAAATCAAAACTGTATTGAGTTATGTGCATCAAGCACACAGACACACAATGAGCAAAACATAGTATTTTTCATTATAATATAAAATATACACACAAAGGTAAGGTCCACACCAAAGTTTTAAGGTTCAATTCTGCAGAGCAGTTTTTTTTGTACCTGCACGATTGGAGGAAAATACGAAAATACATTATCGCCATCTTTTTCATTTCCCCTGTTTCTTATCTTTTAGCTTACTCTGTCCCCCTTAGTAGAGCTGCTTAGTAGAGTAGCCCTTAGTAGAATAGCTACTCAGTGTTTTCTCTTTTTTTATCTTTGCCCATTTTAGACTGTAGAGAAAAACAGAACAGAATATAACAGCTATTTCTCTGTTACACTATGTTTTTTGATACTTTAGTTTAGTATTGAAAATAGATAGATAATAATTACATTATCTACTATGATGACTTGCTTGATAAGATATTATTGTTATCTATAAGATCAAAGGGCACTTTGTATTAAAGACTCATTTTATTTTTATTACCTACTTGTACAATATGCTGAATATTTTCATTAATAAGGCCCATTTTACAAAACAATGCTCAGTCATCAATTGATGCTGCAAAAGTTGAGATTTCATTCACAAATTGATTAATCAGCGACTTGTTTGAGGCCCGACTACAGAGCCTCGACCATAGATGTAAAGTTGCCAATTTATCGGTCTTTTATCAAGTGCATTTTGGAGAGTGTGCACTGGAGATGCATAACCTGGTTCCATCATCACCGTTCCACCATAGGACAAGCAGAAAAAACGCCACCGTTCCACCATAGGACAAGCAGAAAAAACGCCACCGATACATGGTCAACACCCCACATATGCAAACAAAGCGATTTGGTTCATATGCCTCTTTGTTTGGTTCCATGTTCATCATGCATGATGCAAACAGCCAAAGAGTGAAACGCTTTGCCGGCATCTGTACCTATTTCCCGAAAACTACAACCTTGGGATCTTCAAATCGAGAGTGAACACGTATCTTCTAGGCATGTGTGTTACATCCTAGACCGCATCATTACGTCCCATCATGTGAGATAGTGGTCAAACGCAAGCCTATCAATCAATATTAAAAAAAACTTCTGTTGAACACCGATTCACAACGGACTGAGTGTAATTCTGTAATACAGGTTATACAGGCCTAAGACAGATTTTGTGTTGTTATTTAGTGAGACTACTCCCATTTTTTATACCCCTGTTATAATTTATACTAATTTTTATCATAGAGATAAGTAGGACGTTCTTTGCAAGGATAAAAGTATAACATTTTTGATATAATGCCAAATTCAAAGATTGAACCTTGAGTTGGTAATCCTTAGCAGTAGGTAATCAATTATTTTATTTGGTAAAGACTGTAGGGCTGTGTCTGATATTTAATCTATGCCAAAAAGATTAGTAGTGAGTAGGTAGGTATAATAAACAGAAAAGTTTGTGAGAGACTGTTGAACACACCTAACATTAGAGTGGCAACATTATTATGTAAAAAAGATGTTACCACTTTTTGGTTACAAATACTGTTGTATAATTGGTATGAAGAAAATAAAATAAATATGCAATTCAATGGTTGAATGATTTTTCTATACCACTTTTGCAAACTCAAGAAGGAAAAAGAAAAAATACAAATTATTTTGTTTTGCACTAGGGTGTTGTGACCATTATAATCATTTTATTCTACTATACCTACCTCATTTCAAGACTCATTTAGGTCTTAAATAGGTATCTGCATAGGTACCTATTACACAACATAAAACATGTAAGTTTCTAAAACTTACCAAAATACAATGTGGCTAGTTAGTAAGTACCATTTAATACATCATTAATAGTGACGGAGTGCCCACATTCTACGGGCTATGGGGAACATTCGCTGGCACCCACAACGCGGGCTACGGTGAATGTTTGCCCTTATAATGTGGGCACTCCATAAGAAGTAGTTGCTATGTATGCATAATTCAGTTAGCGTGTCTGTGTGAGCCTTGTATAAATATACATTCTATACCAATGCAAGTATTTAGCAATAAATATTGAACTACTTACTGAATTTTTAACAATATGACTAAAGATGGTCTTCACTTGTATTGGGAACCATTCTCTACCGTGGCTGCCAGAACACACTGAGCATAAAATCATAGTCTTCCTCAACACTATTAGGTGCTTGGTAACTTAATCTCAGCTTGAGTGTGATAGCTAGCCATGTGAGCACTATGCAATGCCATACTACCAAGCTATGCTTTCATAAGGTGTTTTCCTTCACCAAAAACTCCTTCACTACCAACTACCGAGATCTCACTGAGTTATAAGCATTGATGTAGTATTTATAATAATTACTCTGAGGATTGTATGTACCTATATGCATCTACTATAATGTGCAATGCATACACATTGTACATATATAAAAAAACTTACTATCATTTAATTGATGTCCGTTCATGTGTGTATCAGCCATGGTTAAAAATTCCTCGATTTCTATTCAGAATAGTAACAGGCAGTGCTCGACTTTCTCTAAGATTTACTGCAAATTTACTGGTAGTCTGGTAAATATCTCTTCAGTCTTCCTAAAACTAGGTATTGTCACATGTTCCGTGTATGTGTATTATAACGGCCTCTTTCTATTCCCTTTTTTAAACAAACTAACTCACAGAACACTTTAATCAAACGCGTACATAATCAGCGTAATAAATAAAATTATTATTCCGCGCACTTCCGTCTTTTCATCTTTAGCACCACAGATCACAGATATCTACTATACTAGTCAAAGACAGATAGGACAGCTCTATATGATCGACAATTAGTTCCCATGTCTTCACGAAACGCTGGTGTCGCCATAGTGATGTACCTAGCTCCATATTCAAATATCGATATCGATACCATAGTGACGCGCCATGCCAAAAAAATATCGACATGGAAGCTACATAGGAAGATATTATTATTATTTTAACCTATTACATTTTAATACTACAGGAAGATGAAGCACCCGCTAATAAGGATTAAATGAAACAAATGAGACTGAAATAGCTTTTATTTATTTTTATTTCTTAGCCTAAGCTTTGTATTTTTACTGCCATTTTTAGGTCATTTTTTGGGGTGAAACCATTTTTATTTTAATTATTTATTTTTGCTATTCAAATTGAGTTTACTCACCAGATAAGCTCAAGGGAATCCCGTGCAACACTTCATTTGCAGTGAACAAGGATATCCATGCAGAAGACGGTTACCCATCCCATCAAATTGGGGGTATATCAAAGTGATTTTGGCGAACACGTTTGTTCACTAAGACAGGCCACTGAGCTCAGTATTTGTAGGAATCAGAAAAGACAACCATGATTCTCGTAATTTATCGTCCCTTGGGATACTTAACAGGCGATGAGTTTTATTAGTTGCAAGCTTCAACATGACATTTTCGCGTCGCCATAGTGTTGATCAATAACCATAGTCACTGCCCATGCTCAACTGATTAAGATAATTGGTATATAATTTGAAGTTAGAGCGATGGTAGCAGAGCAGTAACATGTGCACTTCGCAATCTTACGGCACCAGGTTCGATCCTCGGCCTTGCACCGATGATTTATCTAGTAAGTTATGTGCAGTTTTCGATGCCATCCGTGCCTCCGAGAGCCGTCAGTCCCGGTTGTCATAAGACCATCTATGGCAATCGTTACGGGTAGTCAGACGCCTGATAGAATCTGATACCAGGTCTAACCATCCTTGTTACTAGTTCCTTATGGGTTGTGAGATCAGATGGCAGTCGCTCAGGGCCAGATCTTGTATAAGGGCAATTTGAGCTTCAGCCCAGCGCGCGACAGCGTAGAGATAAAGAGCCCCCAGCCCCCACTGAAATTTAACGGGTCTTATCTAGATTTACTTATAAATGTGCGAAACCTGAAACTATCAGGATTAACGAAAAACAAGAACAGCTGAGAATTAGGCAAACTCACGGTCCGATCCTGTAGTCGCTCGTGTAATTCTGGTAGCTTGCCGCTATAGATTAGACTGGGAGCTTGGGAGCCGACCCCAATAACAAATGCGAAATGGGAAAAAGGCAAAGAAGATGATGATAATGATATATTAATTTGAAATTATACACAAAAAGCCAGAAAAACTACGAATTATACCGATTAATTAGGTTGTGTTATGTACATAATTTCCATGACAACAACACAATTGACTTTTAACATTATAGAAGTCACTTGATGCAAAGAAAATGTCGGAATGCGTGTGACACGAGCGTTTCGTGGAGACATCGGTACTAAAGCTGACCCGGGCCTGCCACAGATATCTACTATACTGTTTAGCACAGATATCTACTATCATAGACCTTATAAAAAAAAGCAGGACTGAGTCCCAATTAATCCCGAACCGAGGTACCCATAGGAAGTCGGAACGCTAATAAGTACGAGCGGACACGCACACACTTACATCATAGGAAGTCTATCGCCTGCCATTACTGCTCCGAACCTCGCCCAAGACGCATAGAAAAAAATATTATAAAATGCCGTCTTGCGTTGTGAAAAGTTGTCGGAATTATAGTGGTTTGATAAAAAAAAGTCAGGGGATCACTTTTCACAAGTAAGCTTGATAATATTTCGCTAATTTCTTGCTTTTTCGATAAAACTATCAATACACAAAACCAGCTAGTGTTACCAACAATCAAACTTGCAAATTACCCGGAAGTGTGGGAGAATGACCAAATTATGTTCGAATACAACTTATTCACCTATATAGATCATAATTAGAGATCTGACTATATGCAAATACATATTTCCATTATGCATATGCATGTGCTGGTCTTTGCAGGTTAATAAATATTGTACCGGTAATGGACCTACTAATCGTGCATATTTGTGCAGGTTTTCTATAATGTAGAAAAAGTAAAGTAACGTAGAAAAATACGATTTATGTGTTCATAAAACATTTTAAGCAACACCCTGGCTATAAATATTTGTGCCAAATAAACAGTTTTATTAACTGACTGGCTGACCCGAGCCGCCCCCTAATTACCTAACTCGCAACAGGTTTGCGACAGGCGTAAATCTCGCGGTAATTGCTGTCATACATCATTAGTGGTGTCGAGAATGTATGCTTCGCTACTGCTGTCGCATTGCTACTGCTGTCGCATGGCTGTTGCAAATTTTACGTAATTACCCCGCCGGTTAGTTAGTTTTACGCCCTAACCCTATCCAAAGGAAGAAAGAACTGGGAGAGGAAAAGGATGAATGGAGGCAGGTGCGCCTCTCTTCACCGTCATACATTCATCCTTTTTCCCTATCTTTTTCGCTCTCCCTTCTCTCTTCGCTTTAGCGTACAGGGTATATTCCCAGTTGCCCCCACATGCTTCGCCCCCGGGTGGCAACTGGGAATAAAAATTCCCAGTTGCCACCCGGTGGAGACTGGGAAGCTATTGCTCCCACTTCATTCGCCGTACATTGCTGCGTAGATCGCCAACCCCTTCATTACTATCCAAATGTAATCTATACACGGTTCTTGGGGGGAGGGGGGCAAGTGCGGGGGAGGCAGGGCAAGTAGGGGGGCGGACTTAGTGAGGAGGAGTTGGTAGCAAGTGCAGGGGTGGGGGGGAAAGTGAGGGAGAGGTGGGGGCAAGTGTGGGGGAGGGGAGATTGCAGATTCCTTTATTGTGCGTGTGGCTAGGGAATGGAACTCACTCCCGGCGTCGGTATTTCCATACACTTACAACTTAAGTGTCTTCAAATCAAAAGTAAATATGTTAATTCTAGGTAGGCGTGTTCCACCTTCGACCTCATCATCACTTACCATCAGGTGAGATGTAGTCAAACGCTAACCTATCGAAAGTAAAAAAAAATAAGCCATTCAATTTTGACTACTCTGTTACGCTCACGTAGCTTTTTGGTCATACGAAAAGTCACACCAACAGCAGATTCTTTTTTGTCAGATTCGGGTAATTTTCTTCACCTGGCAATCCATTAATCAGTCACACATATTTATGCGGCCGCCATTGCTGTACGTCAGTTCGATGTCAATCAAGATTCATTCCAGCTATTTTTTTATAATTCTTGATTCTGCCAATGTCTGTTTCATGCTTGTGTCATTGTCATCTCATCGTCCCGGTCCGTCGACAACGTCAATGTCATTCGCTTAACTATCAGTGTCATTCAGTGTTTCCACTTTTTGTTTCCACGTTTATGGATATTTTATAAATTACTGGGATTTAGGGAATTTTGAAGTAAAATCAAACTAGATGAAACCATTCCGTACATAACCTAATGTATTACTTTTACTCTACAGCACCATCAATTTAGGGGATTCCCTCAAACTTGCAATGAATTCCAAACCCAAATTCATACTCGTTGTTATGGATTGATATGATATTTTTGTTGAACATTTGTAATGTTATTCATGAGAATGTAGTTTAGCCAAATTTTGCGTATGTAAGTTCAGTTATTTCATATCTCCAAAAATGTCGCAATGCGCGAGCGAGATAGTGGATCTGCTTATAAAGCAGCCTTAAAGAACTTAAAGAATTCATTGAAACTAAACCGTACTACTGATGTAGAGTTTATTACTTTTTCTTTCTGCATCGCAGAATAATAGCTAGAAAATAATTTTGTGGTAGTCATTCGTTTGGGCATTATTGTGATTAAATGAGGCAGAAAATGATAATAAGGCATGGCCTTCTCAATTTCAAGATTTACACGCAACAGACAAAAGAAATTGATTTATCAATGGAACCATTGACAGCTGCTTCATAGCAAACTGTGAATGCTAGCCAATTTTCTATCCAGATAAGTGAATATTGTTAATTAGCTTTTGATCCTGTAAAATTAAGATTTGGTAGGTATTGTATGTTATTGAATACCTGAAATATTTTTTTAAACTATTATGATCGTGCTCTCTAAACCTTGGAATTTCGAAGATGTTTTAGGGAATTTTAGAGATAATTGATTGAAGTATGACGGTTCACTGTTGAAACTCATATAATCATTTATCATAATTTTGTTACAAAAAAAAGTTATAAATATCATTTCACATAATGTGACATAATAATTCATAAAAAAATCTAGGGTAAACCCTAAACCGAAAGTGAAAACACTGGCTCATTATTGTCGTCTCTCACCCTACTTGGTCTGTGGTCGTCTGCACAGAAGTAGGGATGTTCCGATACCACACAGGTATCGATACCTACTCATAGGAGTAATACGGAAATTATGATTCGATACTACTCATATTATGAATACCCTTAAAGTATCGATACCTACTCATATCGATACATTTTTTATTACTTATCAAAACAGACAAAAAATAAACCTTAATACCTTAATTATTTTCGTTCCAAAACCGAAATAACAACTACCTTAACTGTACTACGTGTGTGTTTGTGTATATTATCTGTCGCTTTGAATTAAATTTACATTCAATTTAATCCTGCTTATATAAAAAATAAGGTTTTTTTAGCCCTAAGTATACATAAAAATATCACCTTTGCAGGCTACTTGACTTAATAAGTTAGGCCATACTATGCTTCTTTGTTGTGCCGCATTTGGCAGAACAGTAGCCAATAAAAATAAAGAAAAAAAACTTAAAAATATATTATGGCAAAATAAATGTTGCTTGGCATTGAATTGAATTTTTTGGTAATTCTATACTGTTTTGACTTAGCAGCATTGATTCGATACTAGTACTTTCTTTCCGATACCAAGTAAGTATAGAAAGAAGATTCGATACTAACAAGTACTTTGTATCGAAAGAAAAGTATCGAGTACTTACTCGTATTTACTAGTATCGGAACATCCCTACACAGAAGTCAGAGGAAGGAAATAAAAAAGCGCTGCCACTATTTGCACGCAGTAATATGTCAATGTCAAAGCCGTATATAATCTATGGAAACTTCGAATTTATTACCTGTGGAAACTTGTATAGATAACATATATATTCAACTCTAAATGAGGGCGTGAATAGGATGCTTTTCATGGTCATCAATTTCATTTTCCGCCAACGTAAATCACTTAAAACCTCAGAAAAAAATTGCAATCGTAAATTTTAAACATTCATATAATTTTTAAGCTTTTAGTTCATTTTGATTTGCTTATTCTACCTTCTGTTTTCTGTATGGATCTAATATGCTAAAAAGGTCCGCAAATGTGCTAAGAACGGTTAAATTATTAGCTCATCTACTGGCCGCACACCCACACACACTATTTAAAAATCTATAGAAATGCGAGTATAGTTCATTGATAAATTTCACGATTTTGTCTATGTGTGCCACTGCGTGTCCAATGTTTATCTTATTTTCACGCAGTACCAGCATAAAATGAGCTCTGCTACGATTGCTTTCTCTTTACAGTAGGGGTCTAGGCTACTGGTCATTAGTAAGTGTGCTATACGTACAAGGCTCTTGTGTTGTACACACGGTCGCGTAGCGTAATCAGCTGATCAATTGTTCATTCATCATTGCCTTTATTTACGCAATTATTGTATATATTTATCTAATGTCGAGTTAACATTTTGTATTAAAATAACTTGCCAAGAGCATGTCTACGCTTTATTATTATAAACAAAAATAGTCAGCCCTATTAGTTATTATCATTTGAAAATCTTGAAAATGCTTATTGTTGACTTTGAACAAAAGCTATGATTACTACTATACCTACGTGGTACCTAATCATAAAAGAAAAAATACATGTTTACGGAAGAAAAGGTAAATAACTATTCAAGTAGGTACCTACCTGCCTACCTACTAGGAGACGCGTATAACCGTTTAGGTAACAGTTTTCAGTTTTTTCCACTTAGGTACCTATCTCTAAGTTATAATCGGATTTTGTTTGAAATACACCTAATTATATTAAAGTTTAAAAGATAAATAGATTTTACTTAGGTCTACCAACAGGGCAACAGGCTACGTAATGCATGGCATGAGGAGGTACACTTTTTGTGGACACTGGAATTAGTGTCAAGAAAATCATATGTAGAGTACCTACCTAGGTACGTAACTACTAGGGATGCGCCGAATATGGGTTTTTTAACCGAACTGAAACGAACATTATCGGTTCAGCGCCCACCGAAACGAATATTCGGCTGAATTATTCGTTTCATTAAACGCGAGCTTTAGGTACCGTATTACATGTATTAATTCATTAAAACCATTTCTTTCTCGAATTGGGTATTGAAATACCTACCTAACAGGGAGTAAAATATTTTTTGTAATTTATTCCTACTATTAGGTACCATGCCAAAGTAAGTTCTTATGTTTGTTCCTCCTATAAGTATACGCTATTATCCTCTTATCTTATACGTTTTACATAAACGTACCTTAAAATTTAAATTTATTTACCTTTATTTATTGACACTATAATAATTGTACAATAACAAAAAGCTCATACACGTATGAGTAGGTACATGAACTTAAGAACATGATAAAATTTCGTATGAAACAAACCAGGCTATTCTTGTGCTACTGCTACAAGTTTATACTGTGACGTAAAATCTGCACTGCGAAGTTCATTTGAAATGCGCGTTCACGCGATTCGCCGGAGGTAGCGCTAAATACCTACTGCGCACGAATATAGGGGCCTTGATAGAGCCGAAGACCACGCTCAGTGACGTGCTGTGGAGAGGCTTATATCCAGCAGTGGACTACTATAGGCTGGTCACGTGATGAAAGGGTATATAAATAAAATAAAGTACGTTTTTGTTATACAATTTTATTAAAGTAAAACCAGTCATAAGTGTCATATAAGTAGTAAAAATAAACTGTTTTTGTAATATCATAAAATATATCAATATTATTAGGGATGCGCCGGACATGGGTTTTTGAACCAAACCGAATAACACACTATTCGGCTCAGCGCTTACCGAACCGAATATTCGGCCGAACTATACACTTATCTTTGGCGTACATTCAAAGCTATAAAACTTCAACAAAAGCTCCACTGCAAGGGATCAATTTTTTATTTTAGTCCACTATCAATAATATGAACATTTCCTATAAAATTTTAAATTTCATTAGTGAATTGATTTCAAACAAAATTAAAATAACAGATTTCTTGGAAACAAGTGTGAAACTTTGCATTTTGCGTATTTTTGTACTGTGAATGCAATTACCTAAATAAATAATTTAGTTATTGAACAAAATCGCACCCTATGACATGACGCTCTATAGTTCGGTAACAAAAATTACCATTATTTATTAGTGTCCTGGTCATTTACAAAAAATATTAAAATCTTGCGAGAGTTCTGATCATCTTAGAATGAGTGCTTACCCACGATCAAATATTTAACGGAAATTATTTAAAAGTATATTCGGTAATTATTCGGCAATTTTACCGAATATTTGGCTGAAAATCGAACATGAAAAATAATAATGCCCAACGATTACACACACATAGATCCTGGACCTTAACTAGGATTTCCTGTATCTAGGGAGCCAGGAACTACGAGGAACATAGTCCCACAACTCCCAGGCACAGAACATGTAGGTATTTGCGCTTTTTTTTCATGTACACAAATACTTGTACCGTAGCAGGAATCGAACCCGCTGCCTCCGAGTTATGAGCTGACCTGTTCAACCAACAAACCACAGAAGTTGTTAACAAACATTCTTTACGTTACGAATCATCATCAGTAGGAATGTTCCGATACTACCAAAGTATCGATACCCACTCATATGAGTAATACTCTAATCATGATTCGATACTACTCATATGAATACCCTAAAAGTATCGATACCTATTACGTACTCATATCGATACATCCTTTATTATTTATCAAAACCGAAATAAATAGATAAATTTCACTTTATTGCAGCAAAGTTTTGTTGTTTCTTTGACTGAACTACATTCATAAGTGTTTTGGCGCGAAGAATCAGACATCGGAACACTAAGGATGCGTTTAGGATATTTTATTTGATAATATTCGATACAAGTACTTTCTTTCTGATACCGAGTAGGTATCTGGAGAATAATTAGTTTTATTTTAATATAACAAAAATAAGTATAACAACTACCTTAACTGTACTATATGTGTAGAGGTGTGTACTAAGTGTATTTAACGCTTTGAATAAAATTTACATTCGATTTAATCCTGCTTAAATTAAAAATTGGGTGGTTTTAGTCCTAACTACAAATTTAAAAAAAAAACACATTTTTAGGCTACTTGACATAACGTTAGGCCATACCATATGTGTAATAAGTACTAATAGTGGGTTAACTCCTTTGTTATACCGCAAAATACCTACAAGACCGTCTCGACGTCTAGTCCCTAAAAATAAGCAAGGGTTGTCAGAAAAACATTTTCTTAGATAATAATTTTGTGTTTCGTAATAATTTATTTTTGTCACAGTTGTTCGTACAGTGGCTCTTATCACACCGCTTTTAGGTTCATAATCCAAGATATTACGGACGCGTGCTTTTTACTTTACATTACCGCACTACTGTTTTATGATGGTATCTCGATTCAGTTAAGTACTCAGTATTTTACCTCAAGTTATACGTAGACTACGTAGTATTATCATGATCGGCCTGAAGACGCCCACTGCTGAACATAGGACTCCCCCACAGAGCGCCACTTTGAGCGGCTATTCGCCTGTATCTATCGGCTCCCCGCAGTTTTCACCAGATTCTACGAGCGATGTGGGTTGCACTTTCCATTTCAACTTGCTAATTTTAAGAGATATAGCGGTCACTTTAGTTCTCCTGTATATCTCCTCCTTAAGTCACGATCTCATCTCGCAGGGAAACACCGAGCATATATGCTCGCTGCGCATCTTTGACCTTAGGTATTAATGAGACCAATAGTAAGAGACCATGTCTCAGTTCCATAAGTCATCACTGGCAACACACACTGATTGAAAACCTTCGTTATATAGTTATTCGTATTTTGGACGAAAAGAAAGGTCGAAGTATTCTTCTTCTATTCACGTAGTACGTTCAATATACGTATAATAGAAGAATTCTTAATTCACTGATTCAGTATTATACTAACAAAGAATTTTTATGCGGCTAAAATTGATACATAAGTACATACACATTTTCTTGAAGTAGGATCTAGGTAGGTACTTCTTAGTAAGCATTCAATTTTATCAAATTTTAGGCAAACAATGTAGTTCCATAGTATATTCTATACTAACGGATCGCAAGAGTAGCTTGAACACAATCCATGCAACTTGTTCTGTGTAAGTGACATGTCTGAACAGGCGTACCGACACGCAAGCGAAGCCGGTCGGTACTACCGCAGACGTCGCGGGCAGGGGGGGACCTCCGCTCTCCTTCAAACTGCACCCCATCGTTGC
Source organism: Ennomos quercinarius (assembly GCA_910589525.2). Taxonomy (NCBI): domain Eukaryota; kingdom Metazoa; phylum Arthropoda; class Insecta; order Lepidoptera; family Geometridae; genus Ennomos; species Ennomos quercinarius. Next base: position 3,743,102 of record OU342502.1, read on the forward strand.
TCCGTCTAGCCGCCGAGTTGACTCACTATTAGTATTTATTACACATATGGCCATACTATGCTTCTTTAAAGACAAAATATATAATGGTGAAATAAAGCAGGTTGGCTTAAATTTTTGGTAATTCTATCCTGTTTTGACTTAGCAGCATTGATTCGATTTGATACTAGTACTTTCTTTCCGATACCAAGTAAGTATCGAAAGAATGATTCGATGCTAAAAAGTACTTGGTATCAAAAGAAAAGTATCGAGTACTTACTCGTATCGGAACATCCCTAATCATTAGCCTGACGTCCACTGCTGAACATAGGCCTCCCTCAAATTACCGAATATTCGGCACGTCACTAATTATTATACTTACCTACAGTATTGATTTAGTAAAATTAAAATATTACTACTTAATTAAGTTTATTATTATCTTAAATGATAATCTGAACTAGGTAAATAAATAACCTACCTAGGTACTTATAAATATAAATAAAGTATATTCCCAGTTGCCCCCACATGGATTGCCCCCGGGTGGCAACTGGGAAGCTATTGCCCCCACTTCATTCGCCGTACATTGCTGCGTAGATCGCCAACCCCTTTCATTACCGTCCAAATGTAATCTGTACATTGTTCTTGGGGAAAACGTCCCCCGCGCACTTGCTCCGCCTCCCTCTGCACTTGCCGCCACCTCCCCCCTCACTTAGTCCGCCCCCTCTACTTGCACTGCCTCCCCACGCACTTGCCTCCCTTCCCCCAAGAACAATGTATAGATTACATTTTTAAAGGGGTTGGCGATCTACGCAGTAATGTACGGCGAATGAAGTGGGGGCAATAGCTTCCCAGTCTCCACCGGGTGGCAACTGGGAATTTTTATTCCCAGTTGCCACCCGGGGGCAAACCATGTTGGGGCAACTGGGAATATACCAAAAAGAACAACCCAAAGAAAATTAAATCTTGAACTAGGTATAGATTGGAAAAGGTCTAGATAGTTCAATCAAATCTGCCTACATGCCCATAATGCTGGCAGTGTTGCCCCTCTGTATAGCGAGGCTGATCCTTTGACCAAAGTAGATGCCCGCATTCTGGTCACATGCTGATTCCACCAAATGCCCTGCTAAATCCTTATCCTTACCACCATAATAATAGGTGCTTTTTAATGCTACAGGAGTAAAAAAGCCTACTAGGGTTCTCCTGATGGTAAAAGGTCACCATAGCCATGGATAATATTTATCATACTACCTATTTTACTTGTACCATAGCTGATAGTATTCATTTATCATAATACTTTTATCAATAATAACATGCCATTAATGTGTTGCTTACCCGGTGATAAATAATACTGTTACATATACAATGTTTTCAAATCACAGTATCAATTGGAACATTTAAACTTATTGAGATGTAGGAGGAAGCCATGCCGGGCCCGTGACTTCCCTGGGGATGCCACGGGAACTTGGATTTGGACCTGTGGCACCCCTAGGTTAATTAGTGCAATGCTTTTGAATGTATTATTATACTTTGTATTAAAACTATGTAAGGACCCACCTATACCTTCACACAATTAAAGCAATGTATGTGTGGTGAATAAAAGAAGCTTATAGGTACCACTTTTTATATGAAGCATTAACATGAGCCGCAATGCCAATTTAACACAGTTTCCAAGGTATCATGACAACTTTATTCCAAAGTTGCGGGTATAAAAATAGCTAGGTATATAGAAGGTAGTAATGTTTGTGCCTTCCTCCTTTACCCGGGCTGAGGACTGGCATCATAATAATTGTATTCAACATGAGGCGGAGTTACACAAACATTCATCCCTTCCCTTCTATAATATATAATTATTATAGATGTAAACATTATTGTTTCTTGCTTTCATGCAAAAATGCAAACAGATTTAGATGTTTGCACACTTACTATAAATCTTCCCGAGATCAACAAAGTATTGGACTGATTATGTTTATTTGAGAGATTAGATTACCTTGGGAGCAAGTGAAACCCAAACCTGTATAAGAATACAGGTTTGGGTATCACCTGCTTTCATGTCACCATTTTTTTTACATGTATAGGTATTAATTGTAACGGTCGTTGTGCGATTATACCATCACGCAATCGATGCCATGCCTAGAAATAGTTTTATATACAGTGAACATTGTGCATTCAGGTAAATAGGTACTTACAACATAACACAACGCTAGTTTTGAGCTATTGTAGAATGCCTAGGTCCTACGTTAGATATGGGATTGGACATGACGTACGCACACAAGCTAGTTCTGAAACAAACAATTTATATTAGCTTTCGCCGACCGAATAAACGGTAACTCTCGGAATGGAAAAGATTCACAAAAGATCAAATGAAAAGAAAAGAAATGGATTAGCTGAAAAACCACAATCAAATTCAAAGAGTATGTAAATCAAATTGAAGATCCACAGACCATTGTAGAAGATTATAAAGCATCCTATTCACGTTTCTTGGCCAATTTTACGCGTATTAATATGGTATCATCCTAGGTTGGCACTCTGGGGAATGAACAAATCTAGTCAGTCTGTGTAAAATTTTGACAGGATACTGCGTGAAAATAACGCTTGCCATAAAAAAGAACAAGCAGAAATAGAAAAGTGAATTTCAGCAGATTTGTACAACGTTGGCAAAATAAATAAGAATGGCAGATAAAAGGAAAACTAGAAAACGGAAAGAGGTAAGTTTTAGAATGTTTTCTTTTATCTAAGTAGGCACATAAAGATGAAAACATTCGCGACCGTCCGTCTTGTAATCGTTTTGTTTCCAAATTAACAATGCGGCACGGTTTTCTGACAAAGATAGACCAATCATTTCAGTGTTGTTTTCCGAAGCAGCGTTATTTTGATAAATTACTCGTCTGCTACTGTGATAAGCGTTAGACATCTATTTCCATTTACTTTTATTTGCCATGTACATTATGATTTAGTGACGCACACTTTCGATTTTATGCCTAATTCGCAGCATGGATGAAAACAAGCTTGTGGTTTATGCGTAGTTCTTCGTCTCAGTCGTCATTGGTAGTCGGCGGTGTCAGCTATTTTTGGGTATCCTTTGTTTACTAATGCAGTTTGATGATTGTGCTACAATGATCATGAATACCTACTTACATCCAAAATATGAAATACAAGAGACACCCATGGTTTCATCAGCAACTCTTATGTTTCTAGGATACATAGTGTTTGATGTTGATCTTGGTAGAATAAGCAATCTTATGTGTAAAATATCCTTACAGTTACTTTCAAATGAACAATGGAACTATTTTTAATTTATCAAGGTAAACTAAAGCTGAGATTGACAATGTTATTGTAGATTCCAAACACATTTTCCCTGAGTATGAACTGTAGGGAGGTACTTTATTCAGAGCTTGGCTAGTTCGTGGAATATTATTGTTTTTCAAGAATCCAAGTGTGGTATTGTCCAATATCTTCATTACCACAACACAAAATTTATAAAAAATTGGAAAAATAAATAGGCTGCAGTATTATTGATTTGTAGAATAGAAGTAGAGGCATATTGTATTGTGATTGTTGCTAATTTTTCTTTTTTTTTTTTGCAGCGTAAACAGGTTTGCTATTCCATATTACATTATCATCTATTTAGTCACAATCTTAGCACTGTGAAACTTTCCAACACAGCACCATGGTACTACGCTGAGTGATTTCGGATTTCTTAAGGTTAATTCTATAAAATGGGACAAGAATGGTATTTTATAATCTTTATGTAAAAACTTTATATATTATCCTCTTTTCGGTTTTTGAATAATAATTATAACCTTTTTTAAGGAAATGAATCAATGATAAGTGGTTGAGGGACAGCAGTATCTGACTCAACATGCTAAAGACAGAGAAGGGTTATAGGGTGCAGGTGAATTAGTAACAACTGCAACAATCTAGAATATAAAAAGTATGGTAAAATAATATTACATTGGCTAAATATGTGTGGTAACAAAACTTAAAAAAAAACCTAAATGCCATGTTAAGACAAGGATTTAAAAGGTGAAAGAGTCACTAAATATTTTCGATGAAAACTCATACTTCATGCTTATGCATATTGAGTTAGATAGGTATGTACATGACAGTAAAATACGTCATAATTTATTCAACACAGATTGTGTCTATTATTTTAATTTTTTATTCATCCCCTTTAATCCGAGGCTGTATTAATCAACTTCAGAGAATGTTAGGTAGATATGGAAGATCTATCTTTAATCTTGGAATCTTTTGGAATCTTGCTTCAGACTAACCAATTATTTAAACATGCTGTGTGCACAAATAATGTTGATTATACAATTATAATGTTGTTAACATTATTGCATTATTTTACGCAAAACTTATTCATTGTCTTCATAGCATACAGTGTTGCTATATCACTATGTATTTTTTTATGAGAATAAATGACGTGACGAGTTAGTCGTTCATCTGATGTTAAGCGTCACAGCCGCCCATAACAGTTGCACTGTCACTGGAACTTTAAAATAATAAAGTTTCATGTGACACTGCACGGGGCATGTCATCCTGAGACATCACAGAGTCTAGTAATAAGATCAGGAGACTGTGTAATCAGATCATAAAGTCTCATTTGCCCTGCAATTTCACTAGCTACAATGCCCTTCAAACTGGGACGCAGTAGTGCTTGCACACTACTGCTTGGCGGAGTATTATATTATCTGTGGTGGCAGAATAACTGGCAAAGTGGTGGTACCTACCTAACGCAGAAAAGTCCTACATACTAGTATACAGCCACACTGTGTACCAGTCCATCCTTAGCCAGGACCACGAAGCTAATATTACCTGCGCAGCGGTAAAGATAGAGACAATACTTCTGCTGCTAATACTGGTTCGTGCTGAATGTGCCGAATTCTAATAACACCCCCCCCCCTATCACCCCTCTCTTTCCAACATGACTTATGGTATTATCAATTTAAAAATGATGTGGACCGCGGAGGAGTGGGAGGGTGTCAGCGAGTCTAATAGAGATGTTAGAATTTGTATCAAAAAAATTTGAAGTTGAGACCCCTTGCTACCAAAGGCAGGCCTCAACTTATTTAGTTGGATACTCATTTCTCTTTTCAGTATCAAACGCAATAAATCAACTTTTCATAATGATCACTTTCCGACGCCTTGTGTGGCGTGGTGTAAAAATAAATTTGAAATATTTTTGGCTGAGAGATGTTCCGGCGCGAGAAAGACGTGAATGCTTGGCATTCTCTTAATCTTTTTCCAGTTCAAAATATTTATATTTTAATGCATGACGTGAATTATTTGTCCGCTGTTAAATCAACTATTGTGCACGATTTATTTTGATACAATTCTAATGCATTAACGTGATGGGGTATGGGGTATGGCCAAAGATCATAAAGCCCGTTGATAGCTCGTACAAACACGACTCACCTGCGCGGGCAGGAGGTGAGACAAAGTCATAGGAAATTCAAAGAACAGAGCAGGATGGAACAAAAGACATCAACGGGTTCCCGTGATTTATTAGAAATTCATAGTATTTATTAGGAATTAGTGGTTGAAATACACCACTAATTTTCGTACAAGGGAAGTTGTATCATTGGTCAACTGGATTTATAGTCAATGGGTATGGCGAAGAAAACTTTTCATGCCCTTGTTTTATGTACCTATACCTAACTCCATAAAGATAAAAATAAAAATAAATTTTTGAGATATATTTTTACAACGTGGGCTATTTTGGAACGTCTCTTTTATATATTTTTAAACTTTTAATCTTCACTTAAACTATCGTTGTGCAAAATTTTGAGTAAGTTATTTATAAGGCTGCAAGCAGGCATGTTAAACTCGTGGCCCGCGGGCCGCATTCGGCCCTTAACGCATTTGTTTGCAGCCCGATCCAATTTTAAGAACGGCCTCCGGTCAGGAAAAACAAGTGTCCCAATTTCAAATAAAAAGTATACCGATAAAGTGAGAAGACTTCAGGAGGAATTTGAATTGCGTTTTTAAGATTTTCAGCTATTAGAAGATAATTTTTCGTTGTTTTAAGTGTCAGTTTACAAAAGTAATAAAACAGAATTCAACCCAAAACTATTCCATATTATGAATTATTCCTTTGCTCCATATCATATCAAAATTGATACACACAATGTGCCCTATCCAACATCCAATCTACCTTAGAACCTTGTCGCAGTTAATATTATACTCTTGCCTCACACCTGAACTAAACTTCAAAACTTTCTTATTACGATATGGTATCACCGTGTTCTATTGGCGGAATCTTATAACAGTAGTATAGGAGACCTACTTTCACCTTTCGCCGCTACTTTCTGCATAACTGTGACATCGGCTATAAGACGCGGTTGTGTTTGAGCTTAGAAAATGAGAGATTTTGTGAGTAAACTCATTTATTTTTACCCCCTACGCAAACAGAGGGGTGTTATAAGTTAAACGTGTGTGTCTGTGGCGTCAAGCTCCTAAACAGATGAATCGTTTTTATTAAAGTTTCTTGGTTGAGAGTGGACTTGGTTCTTAGGTATTAGAGGGTTTCTTTTAAATTGTTGCGGGGTTTTTTTTAATTTGGAATTATTCGGTTTTAATATGGTTAAATTGGTGTTATGTCATATGACGTATTAAATTAAATAGCTATAAAAAAATTGTGTAGCAGAGAAATAGGTAGTTATTTTGTGCTCTCTCTCTCTCTCTCTCTCTCTCTCTCTCTCTCTCTCTCTCTCTCTATTGCGTTTCTAGCTGTTCTGCTGCCCTAGCACAGACGGTAGACAAAATCGTCTCTCCCCGCTTTATGTCACTATCTTCATACTTGCTTGTCATGTGGAGTAAAACAGGGGAAAGAGAATTTTGTCTACCATCTGTGCTAGGGCAGCTGGTGTGTGTATTTTTATATTTAACGGGGATAATGTGGAAGTGATGTAAGCTTTGAAATAATGGAATGCTCGAAGACGTCCACTGCTGAAAATAGGCCTCCCTCACAGAGCGCCACTTTGAGCGGCTGCTCGCCTCCTGCATCCATCGGCTCCCCGCGGCGCTTTGTCGTTGTAGTGCTCCAAATTTTCAGCGATAACAACGCTTTTTTTATAAATTAAATAGCTAGACTGGTGTTTTAATTTAAACATATCACCACTTTTTTTTATTTGATATGCCTATTTCATTTAATCAACAAAATAGCCACAAAATTAATATGATTACAAGCGCAGACCCAGTTTACCATCGAATATGATACAATTTTCAACCTCTAGAGCCCTCATACCATAGAACAAGGAGGAGAGGAATGCTAATACACCAAGAAAACAGCGTAGCTCAACTTATAGCCCCGCTCATTTTGCAGCGCCATCTAGGTTTAAAACGGTTTTTGGAATATTTCTGATCTACGCGGTTTTCTTGGTGTATTAGCCATTCCTCTCCTCCTTGTTCCATGCCTCAAACACATAAAAGTTGTGCTTGGACATCGCCGCGCCTTAAATGATAGAAAGTGAAAATAAATATCTTCATGTCCTTGGAAACTGATGCAATACCTGAATTGCACCACAATTATGCCTTATTTCACCATTAAAAGCAATAAAAAACCTCTCTTGAATTTATTTTGTTTTTATGGAAACCATTGGATATTTTTTGGTGTGTACAAAAAGAGTTTATCTATCTACCTATCTAAATACTTGTGTTATACCTATTTGCCTTTTACCTCTCATCATCATCACCAGCCTGAATACGTCCATTGCTGAACATAGGCCTCCCCCATAGAGCGCCATTTTGAGCGGCTGCTTGCCTCCTGCATTCATCGGCTCCCCGTGGTTCTGACCGGGTCGTCGGTCCACCTAGTGGGGGGCTGGCCTATGCTGCGTCTTTCGGTTCGCGTTCGCTACTCGAGAACCTTTCTCCCCCATCGGTTGTCAGTTCTACGAGCGATGTGGACTGCCCACTGCCACTTCAACTTGCTAATTCTAAGAGCTACATCGGTGACTTTAGTTCTTGCGGATCTCCTCATTTCGGATCTTATCTCGCAAGGAACTTTAATCTCTATAGCACAATAATTCACTAACTTTTGTATAACACCAGGAGTTCGGTGAACCGCCCGAGTCTGAGAAGCCGACGAGCGAGGAGTACGCGGTCGCCAAGTGGCTGAAAGCCAACGTGCCGACCAAGAAGACCAAGTTCTTGAACCATCACGTGGAGTATTTCACAGGTAACACACTCACCATAGAAAAGATGTAAATGAGCCATTTTTATTGCTGTCTCATTCCCACTACATTTCGATAGAATGGTGGAAGTGAGTAAACAATATACAGGTACCAGCGGTGAATCGATGATGCACAATGCACATCGAGCTAGAGAGGGAGATATTCGGCTTCGTAGAGCGTTGTCTCTATCAAATTTCTGTCCTGGGTGGGAACTGGACTTCAGAAAGCAGAACTACAACCAACTGAGCTATCAAGCCAGTTGCAGTTTATCTATTCAAGTCGGCTTACTGACTTTCACCGCTTAGAAACTACGTATTTGTTCTTGCAAAGCCATTTGCGTTTCCCAAGAAACGTTCATTATTGGGTTCACTGTCGAAACTCATAAAATCGTTCGTCATAATTTTGTTACAAATAAAAATGTTACTTATAATCATCATTTCACATAATGTGATTTATTATACTTTCACTACATCTAATTTTCTTTATTATAAATCAAAATTAATAATAATCCAAATTTATAAGAATGAAACCCATAAGGCGTATATAACATAACAGTACAAATTTATAATGTTCTTTTACCATAACTAACTTTAAGCATAAAACAAAATATCAATAATACTGTAAATTAATGTGACTGGAACTGTTGATTGTTATATATATCCTAATCAGTTATAAAAACGTACTACGGCAAGCCAATTTGCTCTTCAATCTATGCAGGCACTTCATCCAGTCAAAACAAAAAAAATTAACGTGTGGACTGTGGGTAATTGTAAAATAACTTATATTTTCTTATGTTATGTTGATTTTGGTATTGTTGGTGAACTTTGTGCATTATTTTAATAAATAACTTGAAATGTGTAATAAAAACACGTGTAAAATATTTAAATCAAATAAAGGTAATCTGAAACTTAATATAGATGGTTTCTGTAATTTTTTTAATATAAGCATAAGTGACTTCTGGCACTTCGCCGGCCGCTGCCGCGGCACGCTCGCTACGCTACGCTTCGCTCGCTCGGCTCGTGCGTCGTGTGGATGACCACACGACGCACGAGCCTAACGAGTTAACCTAACGCTCCTCCTCGCTTCGCTCGTCGTCGCACCTATTTATGACTTTGCCTTAGACTAGTATCTTAGTATCTTTAGGGTATACATGCGTATGTATATAATGATTTAACTACCTCAAAATTATTATTATGTTAACTAAAAAATATGAAAAAATCATTATGAACAATACAATTATGAATGCTGATTATTATGAAATTATAAGTAATGAAATTTATAATAAAAAAAGTATAATAAAAAAATTCTTAACATTAACATTATAACATAAAATTTTATAAATTTAAACATTATTTGAATAAATTGTATAAGAAAAGATTAATATAAAAAGGAACTATTATGAACAAAGTTATTTATAAATAACCACCATTATAAATTTCATCATTATTAAAAATGAGGTATGTGAAATGAAATTATGAATAATGAAATTATTAGTACAGACGGTATCCCTCATTATTGATTCGGCTTGATGACGGAAAAGTTAAAATTCACCAATACTTAGTTAAAAAGTACAGTGAAGATCGAAATGTTTGGTATGGAGGTGTGAACCCTGAGGCAAGTCCTCGTTTGGTCATAATTCTCTTTTCGTCACCTTTAATATGTACACCTATTAAATCAATAATACATGGATATTATATATTGAAGTATTAATTTTAAATTTTCTTCATTAACAACAGTAACCAAAGAAATTCGATTTCAAATTCATACGTAAAAATACGAAAAGACGTTTCCCCGACCTATTATTAGACTATTAAACGTTTTATTAGGTAATTATTTTTTTAGACTACGTAATCGATACAACTTCAGTCCTCGTATAAATTGTTTATTAAACATCGAGAACGTAAACCTGACTAATCGCGGTGCCATGTCTAATTTATCATTTTACTGCTTCCTAGACGACCCCGTTATTCTATCAGCTCATTGTTTATAAACTTCAGAAGCAGAATAAATAATAGTATAGAAGAATCATGTGCCTACGTTACCGTGTGACCACTTGCCTACACGAGAAGACCGTGTGACGTCACTCGCTGCATTTCAGCATTTCCAGCGTGCCAGCGTGGTGGATTATGGCCTATACTCTGTCCATGTGAGAGAATGCCCCTGTCCCAACAGTGGGAACGTATTGGGCTGGTGACGATGTAGGCTAGTTGCCTGCTATTAATTTTTTTTTTCTGTATTTAAAGAGCTATTTCGCTTACGCGTCGATGCCGCTCTGTAGGGTACAGTTTATTACATACTTACATTTATTATAAATATAACTCACTGTCGGTTGTTCAGCCCAAACTTAACTAATGCTAAAATTACATTTATTTCTTCAACATTGGGTAGGCCAAATATGAATTACACAATCCAATGGAACTGTCATCATCGTCGAAAATAAGCCGTCTAAAAACGGCTTAAAAATTAACAAGTAAATATTATATAAAGTAGGTTAAAAGTGAATACAATAACTAGAAAAATTAGTAAAATCGGTAAATAAACCACGGAGTAATAAGCTTTTAATGTTTCTGGAGGGGGGGGGGGGCATCGCCTGTCCCTTTCTCGCAATACAGAGATCGTGTGGAATGGTCTCACCTAATGGTAAGTGACGACGTGGTCGACGATGGAGCAAGCTTGCCTAGAAGATACCGGCTTACTCTACCCTAAAGCCTAGTTAGTTAACATACCTAAGAGAACTCGCGGGAAAGTGTTGCTTAGCTAAGTTGTGTATTAGTGCAGATGGATGGCCGTGACGCTTAACACCAGGCGAACCACTAGCTCGTCAATACGTTTACATCAAAAAAAGATGTGCTTACCTAAGTGTTATTGTGTTCTCAGGTACAAAAGCAGTGGATGCCCTTCTGACGTCGAAATGGGCGACCGGCAAGAACCCTACGTTCACTACCCGTATGGAGGTCACAGACTACCTTCACACGATGCTGCTGCACAAACTCTTCCACAGAGCTAAGAAGGTTAGTAAGAGAGAAGATTTTATGCGACTGAACGACGTGACTAGCTAGTCGTTCACCTGATGTTAAGCAACACGACCGCCCATAACAGTTGCAGTGTCACTTCAAAACAATAAAGTTTCGCGTGACACTGCACTGCGCACGTCATCCTGAGACATCACACAGTCTAGTAATCAGATTACTAGACTGAGTGATCAGATCATAAAGTGAAAGAAGAGAGGAGATAACTCTTCTCTCTCTTCTGTCCGTCTAGAAATAACTTTCGAGATCAAGACCAACAGGCGGCGAGGTCGAGTAAAAAAAATGTTTTGCTCCTAAACCTCACATATATCATCATCATCATCAACAGCCTGAAGACGTCTACTCTTGAACATAGGCTTCCCCCACAAAGCGCCACTGAGCAGCTGGTCGCCTCCTGCATCCATCGGCTCCCCGCGGTTTTCACTAGATCGTCAGTCCGCTTTGTGGGGGGCCGGCCTACGCTGCGTCTTCCGGTTCGTGGTCGCCACTCGAGAACCTTTCATCTCCATCGGTTGTCAGTTCTACGAGCGATGTGGCCTGCCCATTGCCATTTCAACTTGCTAATCTGCTAATTCTGAGATCTATATAGGTCACTCTAGTTCTTCTGCGGATCTCCTCATTCACGATCTTATCTCGCAGTCACGTATATCACAGCCTCTTAAACATTATAAAATGACGGTTTGATTATGCTTTCAAAGTTGTCAATCTATTCAAGGAAACCAAAAATAATGAGGCCCGGCCAGATAAAAATTGTTACCCATCTTTCATCTCACATGTTGGGAGTTGGGAGCTACCCCTAATACAAAATTATATATTTGAACCTTGTGATCTCTACTTAAACTATCTTTGTGCAAATAATCAATTATAGATAAGCACTACTGTGTTTCGGTTTGAAGGGCACTGTACCTAGTGAAATTACTGGACAAATGAGACTTTATGACCTGATCTCACAGTCTGTAATCTTATTGCTACACTGTGCTGATGTCTCAGGATGACGTGCGCAGTGCATTGTCACGCGAAACTGTTTATATTTTAGAGTTCTGAGTAAAACTTCAACTGTATTGGGCGGCCGTAACGCTTAACATCAGGCGAACGACTAGCTCGTCACGTCATTCCATCTATCCTCTTTTGCTTTTTCCATTTGTTATTGGGGTCTAATCTAACCTGTAGCGGCGAACTACCAGAAATACACGAGCGACTGCCATCTGACCTCGCAACCCATAAGGAACCAGTAACGGGGATGGTTAACCCAGGCGTCAGATTCTATCAGGCGTCTGACTACCCGTAACGATTGCCATAGATGTTCTTATGGCAACCGGAACCGACGGCTTAACGTGCTCTTCGAGGCACGTCACGTCATTCGTTATCATAATTTTTTTATGCATTTATTGTTTTATTTTCAGGTCCCAGTAACTGAACAAGAGCTGAAAGGCAAATCCAAGAAGAAGGATATAGAAAAGACCAGCAAGAGTGGAGATGAGAAGGACGGCGACAAAAGCCAGGCCAGTGCTTGCGAAGGCAAAGTGAGTCTTAACTTTATTCAATAAAGCATATATTTGAACAAAATATACTCCATGACTACGAAACGAAATTAAACTATTACTGAAATCAAGAATCTGCAATGGCTCAATAGTAGTGGGGTCGATGATTTTTTTTAATAAATAAATATGTGTGGACTTTTCACACAGCGCCATCTAGCCCCAAACTAAGCATAGCATGTACTATGGGAACCAGATAACTGATATAATACTTAGATACTTTTTTGTTTGTAAATACATACATAGAATACAATATCACACCCAGACACATAACAAACACCTATGATTATCACAAAAATGTTTGTCCTGAGTGGGAATCAAACCCACCACCTACAGTTCAGAAAGCAGAGCTACTACCAACTGAGCTCACAGGCCAGTCCAGTCCCCAGTCAGTATTCGAAGCGATGATAGCTCAGTTGGTAATGAAACACCAATGAATTCATGTGCGGAATTTTCATCTCGCTCTTACAACGGTGAAGGAAACCACCGTGAGGAAACCGGCATGATTAAGAATTACAAAATTCGAGGACACGTGTCATCCACCAACCCGCACTTGTCCAAGGTGGTGGATTAAGGCCAACAATTTCTGCCTGTGAGAGTAGGCCCGTGTCCCAGTTGTGGGAAAGAATTGGGGTGATATCGACAACTACCTTGTTTCTTCTTCTTCTCGTGTAGGCAAGTCGTCAGCCCTGGTGTCAGAATTTTTAAGCCGCCCAAAGGCTTCTGACTTGGCTTGGGACCGGCTCAACGTGCCCTCCGAAGCACGGTAGCATGTATTTATGTAGTATTTGTAACCTGTCTGTACAAAAAATAGTTAAAAAAAACCATTACAGGACACGAAAGATGCAAAGGAAAAGGAAAAAGAGAAGAAGAAACGCAAGATCCGTCTAGAGATGCACATGGAGCAAGTTTTCCTGGATACGGTGGACGCTTACGTGTGGATATACGATCCCATGCCGTGGTACTATTGGGTTTGTGGCGCGCTGGTTGTCTTCGGGACTATCGCCGTTTGCATGTTCCCGCTGTGGCCTGCCACTGTCAGGTAACTTATGTTCCATTTGTGAATCGTTTTATATGATAGCTTATAGAAAATTTTGGGGAAATGTTGTCCTAAATAAAATTTATTTCATCATCATCATCAACAGCCTGAAGACGTCCACTGCTAAACATAGGCCACCCCCAGAGAGCGCCACCTTGAGCAGCTGCTCGCCTCCTGCATCCATAGGCTCCCCGCGGTTCTGACCAGGTCGTCGGTCCACCTAGTGGGGGCTGGCCTACGTTGCGTCCTTTCTCTTTCGCTTCCCTCTTCCCAAGAACAGGGTTAGAACGTAAAACTAATGGTGCGAGAGCCCACTGCAAAAAAACCTACGTCATCGGGTACCCCAATAAGGTATCTTTAGATCGTTAACTGACACTTAAACATGTAAAAAAAAAAAACAGGCCTGCCAGTGCCGATCTTGCCGGGTCATGGAAATAATCCACCTCCACCAACTTCAAATGCCTTGAATACTAAGTTTCGCCAAGTTTAGACCTGGCAGACCTTTTAATCTGTTATCAGGGGCATCTTGGCTATTATTGGGCGTAGGTTTCATCGTGGTATTCGCTGAGGTAGGTAAAGGGTGTGAAGCGCACATTCTTAGGGGTCTGCTAGGTACTTGCGGCAGGGTGCGCAATTGGAGACCAATTTTTTTTTTACATAATTATTCAATGGTTAACTGTTGCCAGCACTTTCATTCGGGTACCTTATGACGTCATCTTGACAAAAAAAATTGGTCAAAAATTTCAATTATTTTCATGACCCGGGCAGGATCGGCACTGGCAGACCTGATTTTTTTACATATTTAGATGTCGGTTAACGATCTAAAGATAGCCTATTGGGGTACCCGATGACGTAGGTTTTTGTGCAGTGGGCTCTCGCACCATAATTAACCCGTGCGAAGCCGGGGCGGGTCAACTAGTTATACATATAATAGGCAGTATAATGGGCGGCCTTATCACAAAAAGCGATCTCTTTATTTAGTATTTTAATACGCATTTTGTTTACAGAAAAGGTGTATACTACCTAAGTATCGCAGCTGCAGCGTTTCTCGTCCTGATAATAGCGTTAACTGTACTTCGCGTGGTTGTATTTTGCTTCGTTTGGCTGGTCACCCTATCAAGGCATCATCTATGGCTGCTACCAAACTTGACTGAAGACGTCGGCTTCTTTGCTTCCTTTTGGCCGCTTTACAAAGTAAGCTATGTTTTGTTTAGTTGATATACAATTATACAGGCGTATTTTGTAAGCCTAAAACCTTTGCCAGTAAGTAACTTACACAAACAAGTTTTGGTCATGACAATGTTTTTTTGTTGTTTTTAGAATTACTTAATGGGATCATCATCATCATCATCATCAACAGCTTGAAGACGTCCACTGCTGAACATATATCCCCCACCAATTCTACCACCACCATTCCTAAAATGACAACCATCAAAACGATTGGTTTACAAAATCAATCCAAAACCGGGTTGACTTGAAATCACGTGAAACTGATGTTTTGTTTTTTTTTACAATCTAATCTTATATTTTTCAGTACGAATACCGCGGTCCAGGGTCGGACGCAGACAAATCTTCCAAGAACAAAAAGAAAAAGAAGAAGGACAAGCAATCCGACGACGAAGCTGAGAAGCCCTTGATCGAGGCGCCCGAGGCTGTAGTCGAGACCCCACAAGAAAAGGAGGAAAAAGACGAGGGCAGCGGCGAGGCAAAGTAAGTAGCGGATAAAATTAAAAGGTTGTCATCAGCCGGAAACGTCCACTGCTGAACGCAGGTCTCCTCCATAAAGCGCCACTTTGGACGTTTACCATAAGTTGGCAGGTGGCTTGGTGATGTTTTAATGTACCGAGGGGAATGATGCTGCCCATTCCCTGGATTTTTCCTTAGGCGGCTCTTACGGCACCCACGGGAAGAGATGGGTCCTAGTCACACATCGGGACTACATGGTCGTCCCTTTAATATCAATCAATTGAATGTACTTACCATCTAAGACGTCCACTGCTGAACATAGGCCTTCCGCACAGAGCGCCGCTTTGAGCCGTCGCCTCCTGCATCCATCGGCTCGGATCGGACGAATTGAAAAATTAATGAATAAATCTTCATTTTTTACAGATCAGGCCAAGAAACACCTCCGCAAGTGGAGAAACTGTCCGAGTCTGAATCGGAGAATAGCCAGCGGTCGTCAACGGATCGAGACTTCGAAATGGTCGATCCGGGGGACCTCGAACCGGATATTAAGGACCATCCGGCCACATAGACGTATGCCATTACTGGTCGAAACGGGGTATACTTGTTAGAATACACTTTTTCTAATTAACCTAAATTGATCTGATTTGTACTCTCTTTTTAGTTTACTTTACAGGAGGTTCTCGGTTGAACGCGTTGAAATGTGTTTTTTTTTCGACTGGATTCAAAGAGGTTGTATTTTTTTCTTTTTCTTTTTAAATTTAGGGATCCTCATATCTCCGTCATTTATAAACCAAATAGGAGTTTTTTTTGGCGGGAACGCGGAAAAGTTCACGTCGTTGCATTGTATTATTTTTCAAAACTTGTGCTTTTACCAGTGTTAATGTATCAAATTGGTGGCGTTTTACGCATGTGCTGAATTACGAGCATGAGTGTGGGCAAATGATATAATGTAGTGAGACGTGGTTTTTCGTGTTGCTTCCAAAATTCCATAGAATCTAGGAAAGTTGCCACCACTTTGCTAGGGCATGACTTAAACTAGACTGACTACCTGACTAAGACTGGACTATGACAACCCAGACTATGTCTAAGACTTGACTTTGCGTGAAATATTCTATAACACGATGAAAAATTAAAATACTTGACACTGGCTAAATACACTATGTGTGGAGCCAAAATATAAAAAAAGGCAACTTGGAAAACTATTTTTTTGTTTGAAAGGATATGCTTTCAGATTGGTCCCATTTATTGAAATTTTACCAAAACTAATTCAGTAGTTTGATTATTAAATCAAAATAACTGAAAAATGAATTTTTCGGCGTTTGATAGCTGAGATTTTAACCTAAAATGTGATTAAAATGTTTCATCAAGGTGTGACATTCTGATATATATAGAATAGAATAGAATAGAAGAATGCTTTATTGTACACCAAAACATACACAAAGATACATGACAATATGAATTATTTGACAAAAGGTAGTACAATGGGCGGTCTTATCGCTTAAAGCGATCTCTTCCAGACAACCTTTGGATGGACAGAAACAGATTATGAATTAGGGAGGTTGGCGATGTACAGTAAATACAAAATTAGATATGACGGTTTATAACGAGTACAAGGCTTATTAGTGATTTTATGCATTTACGAAACCGAATTTCATTGTAAACAAGTATACCCCGGTAAGAACCAAATTATATGAATATCAGAGACTGTGACATCAGTTAGGCTTATAATAATTACTAGGGTAAATTATTTGAAATATTTCAATAGTATATATCAAATGGGTATTTGTCATTTATCCAAAACCTAATCAATATTGGTACAGCCACGTAATCCGGTTAGTGATTCTATCATAGTTGCATAAGCGCTCACTGCTTTGACGTAAATCAAGGTATAACATGCGTCATGCGCCATTAAAACAAGATCTGAAAAAGCGGCTTTCTATTGCTGTCTCACTTCCACTACACTTTCGACATAATCGAGAAAGTGAGAGAACAATATTAGAAAGTGAGAGAACAATATTCTCTAGTATTCGTCAGAATCGCTTTTCCAATGGCGCGCGTAATTAACGCGGTGCGTATCGTCGTTACGCGTATCATGCGTATCGTTTAAAACTTGCGGAATTCTTATTTTTATTTATGCCGTTATCACTTAAAAATAAAATTATACATCAAATCAAGAGAAATTTAAATTTATTTTATATAAAAAATTAAATTATTGTACATCAGGGGTAATTAAAGTTACTTTGTAATATTTATTTATTTCATTTTGTTATATTACGAAAAGTATATATACCTACATAATTTTGTCCTGTAGTGATTTTAATTGGCCATAATCAATTATTTGCATATATAGTTAAAATTATTTAAAATTTTATAACACGTGTTAAACCATGTATACCGTAATATTTTACAAAACATACATTATTGAACGCCATAATTAATTATTTATAACATAATATTCTTTATAATAAATATTAAAACATATTATAGTTATAATTTGTTTAGTATTTTTAATGATACGCCGATACGCACCTTGTTGTACCATCTTAAGGTATTTATTAGAAAAATTGTGGTGTATTTATGTGATGTTATTTTACAATAAATTATATTTATGGTAATATAAATGTTTGTTATGTCGTCTCTGTTTTGTTATGAGCCACTGTGAAGAGAGGTGATCGAATAATAACTGGATAATAATACGCATAATAATGTTGTTATTATTGTTCGTCATGACGCATGTGGAATAACAATATATGCAAATACGGAATAATAATACGCAAATACTATTTTTTTTTATTACATCAACTAGTCAACACATTCTTGCATAATGGAATAACCATTAATAATATATTTTTTATTTGACGAATCTTATATTTAAATTTAATGCTGTTTCTCAGGTATTTTGTTTTAAAAAGTATTTAATTAATAGTCCACAGAGAAGACACCACTTTAAAAGTCTAAAGCTCAAAAATGTAACTTAACTGTAGTCACGTTCGAAATCAATGAACGCAAAATTGAAAAAAAATATATTTTCTGTTATTATAGTGATACTATTTAACATTTACACAAATGGCGCCACTAACATTGACAAGCAAGTGTAGCATTTACAAAATTATTTATTATTATTTAGCGTAAAACATATTAGCCTCAAAGCCTAAAACAAACCCAGTGCGTACTGCGTATAGATTATTTGATACGGGTGCGACCGTGTCGCCACTAGCGGGAATAAAAAGCAACTATAAGTTCAATAGATCACAGAGTAAAATGTTATTCTGTAATTTGTGCAATAGATTTATTTACAGTTGATTGGTCGCCTCTCCTCATGACAAGTATATTTATGGTGCTGTCTTCGTCGCTCGTCTTGTTCGGCATAAAGGCGATGCCAAGCTGTTATAATTATGCATTTTGTCCTAAACATATCCATGTTTTTGTAAATAAATCGCACACAGTACAGATCTAATCAGTGTTCACGGAATGTATTGTTAATCAACGGTATATGAATAAAATGACAAAATTATTCTTTTGGTTTTATTCTAAAGATAAAATAAAATTAAAGTTCTTTTTAAATCTTAAAATTTTACATTTGATTATTGTCAAGTTTATTGGAGGCACAATTTATGATCTTGAATGTATCGATATACGTTTTAATTATAATTAGTGCTCCTCTTTTAATTATCCAGTCAAAAAAGGTCTAAAACTAATTAATATAATATTTTCATTAAACCTATTATAAGTTGCCACGTTTCTCTTGTTCTAATTCAATGGATTCGAAGAGTGTCTTGAAGTTGCCAGCGCCGAATCCCTGAAAATTTGAAAATGTTACGAAACACTGGTGCGACCGACCGCTAGCCATGTAAATAGGGCGAATTCTATACATAAGCCAATTATATTAATTTTCAACAATGAAAATTCACACACAACACAACACAAGTTCCGGGCAATTCTAGAGTTACGTATTGAACCTGGTATGAACCTGACTTGCGAGCCATTTGCCGAGGTAAGGTAGGCAAGAAGGGGATATGCTTTCAATGCTACCTACAAAATGATAGAGAATCATCGTCTAAAACTAATAAACAAAGCAGATAGCTAACGATTGTTAGTTTTAGCGAAGTTACACTACCTGTATCGAATTACTAAGGTAAATAGGTATCGCAGTTGAAGAAATTTATTTGTTTTATCTAATTGCCATAACAGTCTGCAAGACAAAGCGAAATAGCTCCTAAGTCTTTCATTTGTTTTTAGGAAGGGATTCTTGTTGTATCCACAAATTAACCTATTGAGCTCATGATGGGGAGCGGAGAGCTAATATGGATTAGATATTTCCAAAAGATCTAAAACGAAACGAACGATCTCCATATAAATGGAGTCTTGTTTTAGATCTTGTACTTTGATTGAACTACTTACATTGTGATTCCTCCTCTGAATAACTTCCAAGAACAGCGTTGGTCTATCCTGCGTGTTCTTGGTGAAGATCTGCAGAAGGTACCCATCGTCATCGTAGTCTATGAGGATGTTCAGACGCTCCAGGATTTCTAGACTTTCTGCGACCTTCACTTTGCTCTGTTGGAGGCGTTCGCGAATCAACTTGTAGTACTTTGACGGGATGGTGAGGAATTCCACGCCTCTGGAGCGAAGGTTCTCGATCTGGAATCATGAAAATGAAATCTACTTATAATCATTGCCATTAGTTATTCATTACACCCACATATTATGACCGACAACTGATGGGGAAGAAAGGTTCGACCATGAACCGGAAGATGCAGCGTATAGACTGGCCCCCCCACTATGTGAACCGACGACCTAGTCAAAGTCAAAGAATTTTATTGCAGAAAACCAAGATTGTTGCTCAAAACCGCGGGCCGTTGGATGCAAGATACTAGACAAATACTACATCGATCTTTTTGATGTCCAGAGGGGGTTTGCCACACCGAAGCGCATTGCGAAATTCTAAAATTAGAGTTATCCCACCAAGCCAGACAAGCACTAGGAAAAGCCCTAGCACCAACAATGCTTTCCATCACGGTTTCCTAGTACAAAACACCCACCCAAGCGAACATCAGACAGTGCAGACAATTATGGCACCGTTTAGAATTCGAATTAGGTAGTTTCCTATTCTTCGTATCCTCCATTCTTGCGTAGGCAAGATCCTATTAGTGTTGGAACCTTAAGAATCCTCGTATACAAACCGCAGATATAATATCCTCAGTGTTGATCGCAATGTGTTGAACCCCAGCCCCGCCGTGGTACTCCACATACTCTTGGATCTGGCTTTTCCTCTTTCCTGCCGCGGGCTCGTTGATGGGCAACTTCACTGTCTCCTCCCAGTTGGCCATCACGATAGAACGGAGTGCTGAATACTCCGTGCAGACTTGCTTGTCGTCTACAGACCAGAACCTGTGAAGTAAGGATACAAAACCTTGCGTAAGTATGTACCTATAGACAGTTCTTATTTCCTGCCTGAATTATTCGAAGATCTACTATACCTACTCTGCTCTATCATTTGGGTTTCTTTGAGTTGGAATATTGAGCTCATTTCATCGCAGTAACGGATGGTTTGACAGCAATGCGCTCTGAATGTTTTTTTTCCATTTTTTGTTTTGTGTCATCGTTTTATACTACATTTAGAAAAATTAAGAATCCTGGACTAAAACCACCAATATAGCTCTTAGAATTTGAAATGGGAATGGGCAGGCCACATTGCTCGCAGAACCGACATCCGATGGGGAAGGAAGGTTCTCGAGTGACAACTACGCCGCCGATGGATGCGCGGCAAGCAGCCGTTCGGTGGCGCTCTATTGAGGAGGCCTATGTTCAGCAGAGAACGTCTGCAGGCGGTTAATGATGATGATGGCTTTTGGTACATTAGCTTGAAGTTAAGGAAGCCTAATAGTTACCTGTGGAACTGCAGACAGCGTTCATACCACGAAGCGGCGGTCTCCATGCCTCCGTCTGGTTGGTTTCCAACTACGTGGTCTATGAAGTTTATTTCCACTTTGGGTCTGAAATTTATAACATAGGTGAATTAGATTGTCAAGATCAATACACTATACCTACACATACACACTGAACACACCTACCTACTTACAGGTACATTTAATTTTTCTGGCAATAGTTCGTTACCCAGGTAGTTCCTCGATGCCCAGGCTCATTTGCAAACGTACTTTTTCCTTTTCCCAAGTTTAATATTAAAAAATAACGCCTAACGATCACATAAGTATACAGAATATAGCTGTATAGATCCTGGACTAGGATTCTCTGTATCTAGGGAGGGGTATTACGAGTACCTAACATAGTCCCAGAACACCCAGATACAGAACAAGTAGGTACCTAAGTAATAGGTATTTGCGCTTGTTTCATTGCCGCAGCTTCCAGGTTATATAAGAGCCACCACACCACAGAGGCTGTGGTATTTACAATAAATCATTAACGTTTGGAAAAATTGTTTAACATTATAAAGGGTAGGTACCTATACTTACAAGAATTTGTTAATGGGATCTATATTCAGTAGCTGATATCCGGGTAAGAAGGGTCCAGTGTATTTTGACCTGTCGACTAGAGTATGAGTGTTGTCTCCATACTGAAAATAGAAAGCAAATGAAAAAACGTTTCTTGAAGAACATTTCTGTCATCCTACCACTCCAGCTTCTCCCGTGGGTGCCGCATAAGAGCCGGCTAAGGGAATATCTGAGAATGGGCAGCAGCAATCTCGATATCTACTTGGCTAATCTTCTATTCGTTCACCAAGATGCCTGGCATGGTGATGGTGGCAAACCCCCATTATAATTAAGCACCCAACGTGGTGTTTTCAGGAAGGGGTCTTCGTTCACACTAGTTTACAATATTTTAGTATAGATAGTACCTATATTATATGGTACAAGTGTGCGAAGTTGATAATTTCACCCGAGGCGGTATGCTTAGGTGTATGATATGTGTAAAGATCAATGCACGTGTGCATTGATCTCCGTGTCCTCCGACGTTTTTCATCACACTTGCGAGGAAAAAAAACAGATTCTTATCAACTCTTATTTTACGTACAAGGGTGATGAAAAAGAATATTAACTCACCGTTTTCAAAGTCGCCATCCTCACGACGCCGTATTCGTCTTTCTCTTCCCATAAGTCCCTCACGACATCAGCGCCTTGCTTCCTAGCGTACTCCAAGATATAGTCCAGGTTCTCAACTTGGAAGGCAACGTCCTTCACGAAGTCTCCGTGGTACGCGACCTCGTTTGTGAAGTCCGACTCTTCGGGCTCGTACTGGGCTTGGAAGATGAATACTATCTAGGAAGGAAAGAAGCACACTCTTAGCGTCATCATCAACATTATGTGTCATCATCATCATCAGCCTGAAGACGTCCACTGCTGAACATAGGCCTCCCCCATAGAGTGCCACTTTGAGTGGCTGCTCGACTCCTGCATCCATCGGCTTCCCGCGACTCACCAGATCGTCGGTCCACCTAGTGGGGGGTCGCCTTAGTAGCTTCTTACCTTGTTCATTCTCACAGCATGTGACGCTATTTTCCTTGAGCCAGTTTCTAATCCCTTGAACGCGAGGGGTTCGAAGCCAAACCTTGTAATGTAGTAACTTGCCGCCTGAAATTTACAATATTTAAGTATTATACTTAATACCACAGAAATCGCCATAGAAATTCGCGGCCGCACGCATCTTATTATATTTTGGGAAAAACAATTCACAAAACATACTTTATTTAACTGTCTGTTTTAGAGCTGAACAGATTTTCTTGAATCATTAGGAACACTCGATCAAGTCACTTTTCAAACAAAAAAGGACAAATCTATTTGGAAACTACGAGAGAGACACAAAATACACAGTCACGTTAAACTTACAACAGTCCCATTTTGGTCGGGAGCTAAAAAAGCATAAAGCTGAATCGAAATTAGGTTGATGTTTTAGGTATTCTATAAATACCTATATGTATAGACTATATATATATAAGTAAATACGTGATAGATACCTAGCTAACTACCTTTCCTTGCTACTGTATAAATACGACGCGCTATTGTGTCACAAATTACTTTTTATGGGAATTAGGTACGTTGGGGTGTGCTAAAATTGCCCTTATCCATCCATGAGCTCCATGACATAGCTGTGGTATAAGCACGAGTTGTGTGAATAAATTAATGATAATTATTCTAACTATTAATTCATACAAGACCCGTTCTTGATCATCTGGTAGGTTGTAGGTATAGACTATAGTGTTAGAAACATACCTGTTTTGCGTTGGACACCCAAAATGTCAGATGGTCAAAGGCAAGAAACCGCCCGTCCTCTGGTTTTCTACCTTTATCAGTGTACGTGGTCTGAGAAAAACAAAACCAATTATAAGTATATAATTAAAAAAAAAAACAATTAAGTCAGTAATATAATTATTTAAGTAAGTATAAAACATAATTACTTATACTTATATTGTTTTATAATACGTAAATATACCTAAACAAGTAACATCACCTTTTTTATTTCTTTGTATAGGTTACTCTACGGCTTTATTATTCGCCAATAGATACTCATACCTAAAAATATTTGATATTAGTAGGTACTTTTACCTATTTAGGTAAGGACCTGTAGCTAAACCTCACAGTTTAAGTACTACTGTACATAATTATATCACAGTTGCTCAAAGTTGCCCCATTGGATGCAAATCATTTTCGTAATAATAGATCAACAAAGACAATTTGTTCCTAGGGTAGAACTAGGGGTCATTTGGTAGTTGTGCTTTTTCAGTCCATTATTAGAGGTAAAAGTAACGCATAAAAGTATATTAACGCATTTTGTACTTACCATTTTTTCTTTGTTCCAGCGATTTCTATTCTCTCGACTAGCGATTAGTTAGTTACCTACTTAATCACACTTGCACTACGCAGGCTCTTAATATATTTTGAAAAACAGTAACGTGTAGCCTTTATCTTAAGACAGAGTAGACTAAAACGTAAACAGCAAAGCATAGGTTTTATATAAGAACCAGAAATCTATTTTAATATACGCATATTGAGACAAGCACGAGGTAAAGGTCTGTTCATTATAGGTACAGCTTAGGACTATAGGTAGGTACCTACTCTACTTCTTACACTTCATCAGCCTGAAGTCGCCCACTTCTGTAAGCCTCTATTTTTAAGTCATACAAATACATTTACTATAATACACATCAGTCTCTATGAAAATGAAACCTAAAAAGTGTCCCCGCGCCAAAGGCATAATGCCTTGTGTCGTTTTAGAGGTGGTGATCGTGGATCCACGCCCTATATTTCATCGCAGGCCTCAACATAGGGGGTTGCCGTAACCACGCACGCTTGGCAGGCGACTTGGCAATCGTAGTACTTAGATTATAACAGAAACCGAGGAGAATGCAGCTGCCCATTTCCTGGATATTCCCTTAGCTGGCTCTTACGGCACCCACGGTAAGAGATGTCCGTTCCTTACACATTGATCACACGGCATACTATTTTTTTTTTTATGAGATGAGTGGCATACAAGCAGGCGGCCCACCTGCTGGTAAGTGGTCACCGCCGCCTATGGACATCTGCAACATCGAAGGCATTGCCGATGCGTTGCCTACCCTTGGAGAGGACTCTTTTAACACTTTTCTTGAAGCTCCCCATACTGTAGTTATGCGGAAAAACCTCAGAAGGAAGATCATTCCACATCTTGCAGGTTCGTGGAAGAAAGGAGAGCAAGAATCGCGTCGTATGAGATTTCCACGTGTCTACAATATGTGGATGCGCTATACTATGCTCAGTAAGATGCCCTACCTCCTCACTAAATTTCTGATTTGATTGAGTTAAGAAACTAAAGAAATCGAGACTCTTTATTTTATCTACTAATACTGTTAGTCCTAAATTAAATACTTTAATGACATTTCATTCAAGCTTCATCGAACTTACAGGCCAATATCCTCTCTCACTTTCATAGGCAATGATGATTATTTTACTACTTGATCCAGTGGAAATTTGTGACACTTTTTAATTGCTGACCGCATATTGCATTAGACCGTCAGCCGGGTTAGCAGGAACGGTAGACAAAATTGTCTTTCCCCGTTTCATGTCACTCTTCATACTTGAAACTTTTCAAGTGGAGTAAAACAGGGGAAAGACAATTTTGTCTCCGGCACAGGCATTTGGAAGACTTAGGAAAATAGTCTAGTGTGCTGTGTGGATGTACCTTAATGTTTATGACCAAGTTGTGGTGTAGTATTATACCAAGACGCCGAACCAGTCAAGCCAAGCCTCCATGTTCTAGTGATGGGAGAGAAACATTCTATAGACATCGATAAATATGTCCTTATAGATTCTTCCTCAAATTCCTACCAACTGAAATGCTTTAGAACGGTCTTCAAATGGGTGGATCAAAATGGAATTGCTAAGCGGTGTTTGGTTTCTGACTCCATACAACTATAAACCTGCATAAGTATAAGCTATAACGACTTCTATGTATCGATATCATTCAGTCGCATCACTACGCAGCTGTTAATAAACAAAATGCAAATGAGAGCCGATACAGAAAACTGGATTGAACAACAACTTGGCACAGAAACGGGGAAGCGTAGCGTCACAGATTGATACTCTTGACCTAGCTGGGTAGATTTGCTTAGATTTTGGAGTTAGAGTTAGGTGCTAGACTTTACTTGCTTGCTTGGCTTATTAAGCCTTAGTGTGTGAAAGTTCCTTCGAAAAGCTTTTAGCCGCCGCTGCGTCTTTCAGGGCATCCTGCACCTTTCAGTTTGTACTTTTCAGTGACTACCTACTACTTTTTGTATGATGTTAAGTATTCAATATTAAAAATGAGTTAAGGTAAGGTGTAAAATGGTTTTATTTTGATAAGTAGATATTTTCAATAAACAAACAGGACCTAAGAATTATTTGGTAGGTACGTCTCTTTTGAGTCACACTCTGTGTCTTGAATTCACAAAACTTTTTGGGTGGTCATTGAATACATACAAACAAATTAATGCCTTCCTTCAAAAATAAGTCGTAAAGCAAAATATTTCTTTATACTTTTTAGAAACTTGTTAATTATTTCAAGTTGCAAACGTTCGCCGAAAAGTTGACTCGCCACTAAATACTACTTGCATACGTTTACGAAGTCTCGATAGAGTTGAGAATGTTTTATCTCGATAGAGCAGTCTCTACCCCACGTCTAGTAGAGCTTGGGATCCGGTACTGTCGGTTTCTACTTATTGCTGTGGTATTTCAAAATGTTGTGCAATACTATGTTTTATTATTAAAATAGTAAATATTCCATGGTCTTCGAGAAGGGAAAGGAAGCTTTCAGGTTATTTGTTCTTATTAAAAATCAGTAGATGTATCGTCTATAAAATACCATTCGATTTCTACAAAATTGGACCTTTATTTACAATTTTACCCCAAATTACCATTATTTACAATTCTTTCTTTCTTTATTCTATTCTTTATTTTCACAAGATATAGACATTTAAGACATATTAAAGCTAAGGCAAAAAGATATACACTTGCAATTTATGTTGGGTAGCTGCTGCCGAACTAGACTTATCGTCTGTGTTTCAGCGTACAGTGCCCTCCCCCGAGAAGTTGTTTAAAAACTAGCCTTATTATTAAAGTTGTTGGTACAGTTTACTTAATTACGTTATGGTAGAAACAAAGAAGAATATAAATATATTGTGGGTAGGTATACAAAGTAGGCATAAAATAAAACTATATAACACTAATAATATGGTATTAGATACTAGGATATTATGTTCCTCTCTGTGTGTATGGTGAGTATATGAATGTATGAGTGTGAGAGGGTGTTAGTATTGTAAGTATTTAAGAGTATGTGTATTTTTATGAAAAATAAGTATAGTTTTTAATATTTGAGAAGTTGTTTTAGGTACTTCCTGGTGAATTTATGGTCCACAAAAATAAACAAATGTTAATGCAAAAGTAAATGAAAACAAAAAAACAAAAAATAAATAAGTAAATGCTATGT
The DNA here is from genome assembly GCA_910589525.2 of Ennomos quercinarius. NCBI lineage: Eukaryota > Metazoa > Arthropoda > Insecta > Lepidoptera > Geometridae > Ennomos > Ennomos quercinarius. The sequence continues at coordinate 3,770,502 of OU342502.1, forward strand.
TATAACTTTTAATAAATCCTCTGTCTTTTCGTAGGTAAGCGTTTTTAGCCAACTTGTGACTTTAAATTTGACCTCAGTTTTTGATAACGAATATATATCTAGAGTTTTATTAAGTTTGTTGTAAAGGAATGGACCCAAAAAATAGATGAATTTTTGAATGAAAGAGGTATGAATTTGCTTTGGTTGGTTACAAACATTATATTTACGGCGTTGGGTTTGCGTTAGGGGATCATAAACTAACATTGAATGTTGCTTTAAGATTATGCTTAGAATAAAAAGCTGGCGAACGGTAAGGACATTACAATATTTATATAAAAGCGAGGTTGGAAACAAAAACGGCCGGCCCGTACTTACCTTCAACACAGCTCTCTGGGAGATTTCCAGGGGCAGTAAAATGGTTTTTGCTGCACCCCCCCATGAAGATATACAATAAGTCATTATGGATTGGCCAAGGGCTAAGTATATTTGCATAACTAAGTCTGTATTTGCTACAGGCCTAATCTTTTTAAAAACAAACAAAATTTTTCGAATTCGCCCACATAAAGTTGAAATGTGATTTTTGAAATTGAAATTATTATCTATCGTAATTCCTAAATATTTTATAGACAGAGTGGATTCTAAAGTTTTGCAGCAACAATGAACAAAGTTTGCTGAGAGGCAAGAATAACTGTGTGCATAAATACTTGAAAGGAAGTTTTGTGGTGGATTCCTTAGCGAGAAGGTGATATATTTTGTTTTATCTGTATTAAGAGACAGAATATTATTATTTAGCCATGTAGTAACTGTATTAAAACCCTTTTGCGCGGCACCATACACCTCATTCCATGTGTCACCAGCAAACAAAAGTACTGTGTCATCCGCATAAGAAATAAGTTTACCTTTTTGTGGTTTGAATTGGCAAAGCTCGTTAATATAGATTAAGAATAGGGTGGGGCCTAATATGCTGCCTTGTGGAACGCCATGAGAAACCTGCAGTTTATCACTAGTGTATTCACCAACCTTTATGCTTTGAAATCTGTCTGCCAGATAGTTTTTAAATAATGCCAGTTGAATACCCCTGACACCAATGCTTTCCAACTTAGAGAGGAGAATAGGGACAGAGACTGTATCAAACGCCTTTGCTAGGTCCAGAAAAATAGCAAGACATTTCTTACCTTTATCCAGGCTTGTTGAGATAAAGTCCGTTAGATCGTGAACTGCGTCGTTGGTGGATTTCCCGGTACGGAAGCCAAATTGCTGACTTGACAAAATATTATTATTTTCCAAATAATGTACCAATCTATTATTTAATAAGCGCTCTAATAGTTTGGAGATAGAGGGAAGAATAGATATTGGCCTGTAATTGTTGATACAGTCTCTGTCTCCATCCTTATGTATTGGTATAACTATAGACTCTTTTAGGTCATTTGGGAAAATACCTGTTGCAAAGCAACCATTAAAAATATACGTAAGAGGTGGCACAAGAAAGTTTTTGCAATCTTTAAGAAATTTGTTAGAAATTTTATCCCATCCAACAGAACATTCACTTTTTAGACCCATTATTAATCTCTCAACCTCTTGGGTATCTGTTTCAAAGAGCACAAAAGAATGCAGTTCAGTGTGAGCAAGTAAAGGATTAATAGATTTATTCTCAACATGTGTGTCAGAGGAAAAGCCTTTAGCGAGATTTTTACCAACATTTATGAAATAATCATTGATTTTATTAACTGAGGATTTAGGGGAATTGCAGAGAGCAAGCAACTCCTTGGGATGTTCATGTGCTTTTTTCGTGCCAGATATTTCACGAATAGCAGACCATATTTTTTTACTATTGTTCCCAGCTTTATCTAACTTATTCTTCTCATAAGCCCTTTTAACCTTCTTTATAAGAGAGTTACAAAAATTCCTGTAACGTGTGTAGGTGAGTTTTAATATTTCATTGTTTGGAGAGCGCTTGGATTTTTTATGTAAATGGTCTCTGTTTCGGATACACTTAAGAAGTCCAGGTGTCATCCACGGTTTTATGATTTTTTTACGCCTAGGTAGGATTACTGTTGTCGTGTTACTATTTATCGCTGCCTGAAGTCTACTAATTAAATATGACATAGCAAAATGTGGATCACTCGATTCATAAATAGGACTAAGATCAATATTAAACACGTCTGAGTGTAGTTTCACATAATTAACCTTGGCAAATGTAGATTGTGAGTAATTCCGAATAACTTTTTTTTCTAAGCATAATAACGTAGGCCTGTGATCTGTCAAAGTCGCGAAAGGAACCAAAGTAAGAGCAGGATAACTTGTCCTTAATATGACATGATCTAAACAGGTACCGCTAGCTTCACGGGTTATAAAATAATGCGCTGGAAGGAGCCCATGAAATGCTACTAAATTTAAATATTTATGAGAATTGTCATCATATTTATCGGTATTGATAGGTAAGTTTATATCTCCTGTAATAACAAGGTTTGCAAAAGATGATAGGCTACTTAGTACTTCATCCAGCGATACCAAAAACTTGTCGATGTTTTTAAATGAAGGCGAGCGATATATTGCAAGAACCACAGTATCGTCATTAATCTTTATTATCATACAATTTCCTTCATGAAACTGTGGTTCTTGAAAAGTTACCCTAAGTTCTTGCCTAACATAGACCACCACTCCATCGCTTTTGTTTGTATTTTGTCTTGTACTTTGACAACAGTACCCCTCAAGAGTGGGAATTATAGGTGAGCAACCAAGCCAGCACTCTGTCAAACTGTCACTCTGTAAACAATATACACACATTTATACACGAAAATGTTTACTTAGGCATTATAGTGACTTACATCTAGAAGTACATTTCTGCCAACAGTATTAAAATAACTGGAAGCATTCTTCTGTCTTCTTGTTTCCTTTACCTATTGCTTTTCTTCTTTAGGTTCGTCCTTTTCCAAAAGTTCAATAGCTTCAAACACCCACTTGTAGTTCATGGATCCGAAACCCTAAAAATTGTAAATTAAAAATACTTAATTAAAAAAAAGACACTTGCGTAAAAAATATTATTGTACTTTTACTCAAACTCTAAATCTTATTTAAGGGAGTGGTCTTAGAAATAATAGCGATGGTGCTGCCACTTGAATAAATAAGTTCATTTTCTCGTACATGAAGCCATAAGTCAGAAAAATGTATTTAAAACCACATAAAATATCGGAATGCAACCCAACTATTCTGATACTTCAAGCTGATGATGAAAATGATGATGAATCTACAATAAATAAACTATTTACTGATCGGACGGAATCCAACCCAGCTACAGCTTTACCACTACATTTTTCTCACATGGCTCATCATCATCATCAGCCTGAACGCGTCCACTGCTGGACATAGGCCTCCCCCATAGAGTGCCGCTAGGTCGCCTCCTGCATCCATCCGTGGTTCTGACCAGGTCTTCAGTCAACCTAGTGGGGGCTGGCCTACGATGCGTCGTGGTCGCTGAGTAGCGACCACGACGCAGCTTGCGTTTTTTGGGCAATCATAGCTTAATTACTAAATGTGATAACATATAAACAGATTTAACGTAAATAAATAGAATGTATCAACAAATTACGATTAAAAGTATTACCTAAATATCATTGGTTTAGCGACAAATGGCAATAAACCAATTTCGTGTTGGCTTTTCAGTCCATTGCCATTTGTTGCTAAACCAATGATATCTAGATGATATTTTTAATTGTACCTAATATATTGATAAATTCTATTTATTTGCACAAAATTGGTTTTCATGTAATCACGTTGAGTAATTAAACTATTATTGGCAAAATACGCAGGAAAATTTGAATTTGCCGCGCTGAGTGAAACGTCCCACCTTAAGTTTTTTTGCTAACAAAGTTTCATTTTTATACATAGAGAAGTAGAGAAGAGAGACTTAATTACTGACCCTATGATTCCTTCTCTGAATTATCTCAATAAAAACGGTGGGCCGCGCTTGCAGGTGCTTAGTGAACGCCTGAAGCATGTACCCTCTCTCGTCGAAGTCTATCAGGATGCTGTACTCTTGCAGAGCGTCCAGACTCTCCGAGATATTCAAAGGGGAGTGCTTGAGCTTCTCCTTGATGAGGGAGTAGTAAGCTGGCGGGAAGCTGACAATTTCTGCGCCGCGGGCTTTTAAATTTTTCATCTGAAAAAGTTCGTAACTAATAATTTGAAAATTCGATCGCACATTGCGACAGTTTGATTTCTTCATCATCATCATCAGCAAGAATAGCCTGTAGACGTCCACTGCTGAACATAGGCCTCTCCCAGAGCGCGCCACCTTGAGCGGCTGCTCGCCTCCTGCATCCATCGGCTCCCCGCGGCTTTCACCAGGTCGTCGGTCCACCGAGTGGGGGGCCGGCCTACGCTGCGTCTTCCGGTTCGTGGTCGCCACTCGAGAACCTTTCTTCCCCATCGGTTGTCAGTTCTACGAGCGATGTGGCCTGCCCATTGCCATTTCAACTTGCTAATTCTAAGAGCTATATCGATTGATTTATTAAATTACTGCATTTACTTACGAAAAATCATGCTAAACCATGCAGGCTCGTTAGAATAATATTGAGTACATATAGTTAAGAAATATACAGAAAGAATGGAGATTATTAGCTGTAAAAATATAATTTATCAAAAATAAATCGGATAGGTAACAAAACACTTGTTTTCTGTTAACTTACGGTAGCAACAATATCGTCTGTGTACAGGGCGATGTGCTCAACCCCCGACGACCCTAATGCTTTCACAAACTCAGTGGCCTTGCTGGTGGGTCGCAAACCTTTGGCTGCCTCGTTCAGAGACAGCTAGAAAGTTTAATTAAAATAAATAACGATTCCACATTTAAGTTGGTTTCAAAATGAAAAAAGATGTGTTCTTCTTTCTTTTTTCTTTACTTACAAGAACAGTTTGTTCTTTATTGATGACGGCGGCGGTGTTGATGCAAGAATATGGAGTCAACTTGTTCTTGTAGTCCACGTAATCGACACACCAGAATCTGTGGAACAACAACAAATGAATGTAATAGTATACCTTTTGCAACCTTTGGACGTAAAGCGGTTCAAAATCAAAACCTTATTGTGGCAATATTTACTTACATGAGTTCTCTAGATTCTGATAGACCACACAATTCCAAACTTACTTCTGCTTAAATCAACTGCTACAGTACAAAATTAAGTTACATTTATTAAGTAGGTTTACCTACTGTTTTTAATTATTATATTCAAGTTAAGAAACAAAAAGTTTTAAAGTATCAAAATCATTCGTGCTAACTACGCTAGGAGCCAGCTAAGTTCACAATTTCTAATAATTGTATTCCCATTTGTAGTATCTATCTTATCTTACATTAGGTATCTACATGACCACACTTTTTTCATAATTACTTCTGTGCCTTATCTTACCTTATCTACATGACCAATTACTTCTATAGATTATCTTATCTTAGCTTATCAACATTTGGTGGTTTGTTTTACCTTTGCATGTTTAGATTCTTCTCGTACCAAGAAACTGATTCCTCCAGAGTTCCGTCCGCCATGTTGCCCTCCACGTGGTCTATGAACTTTAACAATGTGTCTGGTCTACGTAAAACAAATAAAATACTATTATAGCTGAGATGAAAAATGACTGATTTCATCTGTGATTTTTATTTTTTTTATTTTATTTTTTAATTGCTTACATAAACTTAGTACTTAAGTATACAACTTAAAGTGACCAAAATATATGTCCTCTGACAAGAGTGTTGCAATTATTTGTTAAGGCAAAACAGTAACTTATGACTACTTAAGCTAGGTACTTACTTAGGTATTGACATTAATAAGTATAAAATTGTTAACATATGAAGGCAGTAGCTAAAACTAACCTATATCTAGAATTTTACACTATTTATGAACTATTACTAAGCTAACTCGTTACCTCTGGGAAAAATCACAGGTGAAATCACAGTGACAAAAGTAAATCATAATATCATGAAATGACAATGAATTGAAAGTAGCAATCATTTCCATACACTGGGTCCTCTGGAACTAGATACCTACTCCTGACACTCACGTGTGGATTAAAATCAATAAATCAAACGCAATCAATTTGATATTGATAATAACTTCAAAATCAGCTCTATAGCACACAAAGTTAAATTAAAATAATTACTTGAGTAAGTTCATTTTTTATATATTATTATTTAAATTAAAATTCTATGTAATAATCTTAAAAGTTAAAATAAAGAATACCAGTTAAATTAAGTAAGTGTACCAACTGTTTTTAATTATTACATTCAAGTTAAGTAACAAAAAGTTTTTAAAGTATCAAAACCATTCGTGCTAACTACGTTAGGAGGCAGCAAAGTTCAGAATTTGTAAAAATTATAGGTATTCTCATTTGCACTCCTTACTTTTTAAAAACCACCAATAAATGACGTACAATATAGGTACCTACTCATCATCATCATCATCAACAGCCTGAAGACGTCCACTGCTGAACATAGGCCTCCCCCAGAGCACGCCACCTTGAGCGGCTGCTCGCCTCCTGCATCCATCGGCTCCCCGCGGCTTTCACCAGGTCGTCGGTCCACCGAGTGGGGGGCCGGCCTACGCTGCGTCTTCCGGTTCGTGGTCGCCACTCGAGAACCTTTCTTCCCCATCGGTTGTCAGTTCTACGAGCGATGTGGCCTGCCCATTGCCACTTCAACTTACTAACTCTAAGAGCTATATCGGTCACTTTAGTTCTCCTGCGGATCTCCTCGTTCCGGAGCTTATCTCGCAGGGAAACACCGAGCATAGCTCGCTCCATAGCTCGCTGCGCGACTTTGAGCTTACTAATGAGGCCAACAGTAAGAGACCATGTCTCAGTTCCATAAGTCATCACTGGCAACACACACTGATTGAAAACTTTCGTTTTCAGGCTCTGCGGTATTTTGGACGAAAAGATAGGACGAAGCTTCCCGAACGCTGCCCAGCCGAGTTGGATTCTTCGCGCCACCTCTTTGTCGAAGTTGGACCTACCTAATTGGACAATCTGTCCTAGGTAGACATACTTGTCGACAACTTCGAGAGTATCGTTCCCAACAATTACCGGTATAGGTGGAACATGAGCATTAGACATGATCTTTGTCTTGTCCATATTCATCTTAAGACCAACCTGCTGGGAGACTCTACTGAGGTCGTTGAGCATGGTGCTAAGGTCCTCGAGCGATTCCGCCATTATGACTATATCATCGGCAAAACGAAGGTTAGTGATGTACTCGCCATTTATGTTGATGCCAGATCTTTTCCACTCCAAGAGCTTGAAAACATCCTCCAATGCGTTTGTGAACAGTTTCGGAGAAATAACGTCTCCCTGTCTCACGCCTCTTTGCAATGGAATTTGTTCCGTACTCTGGTCCTGTAGTCGGACTGACATAGTGGCCTTACTGTACAAACACTTCAAAACTTCGATATACCTATAGTCAATTTGGCATCGCTGCAAGGACTGCAGCACCGCCCAAGTCTCGATTGAATCGAAGGCTTTCTCATAGTCCACAAACGCTAGGCATAACGGCCGATTATACTCTTCGGTCTTCTGTATAATCTGGCGCAGCGTATGGATGTGGTCTATGGTGCTAAAGCCTTTTCGGAAACCGGCTTGTTCGGGAGGCTGGAATTCATCAAACCTGCGTGCGAGACGATTCGTAATGACTCTCGAAAACAGCTTATACACATGACTCAAGAGCGAGATGGGCCTATAGTTCTTCAATAAGGTGTTATCGCCTTTTTTGAAGAAGAGCACCACCACGCTCTTTTGCCATGCCTCTGGCGTTGTACCTTCAAGGATGACAGAATTAAATAACTTCTGGAGGACTAAAAGTACCGGTCTACCACCCGCTCTCAGAAGTTCAGTCGTAATTCCATCTTCACCTGGTGCCTTGTTGTTTTTAAGCTGTTTGAGGGCCATTCTAATCTCGTACAGGCTGACGTCCGGGATATCTTCGGTATAGTGTCGGACTAACTTGGCTCTGATGTCCTGAGCTGTGTTAGTAGCGGGCTTACGTGTCGAGGTGTATAACTGTCCATAGAAGTTCTCGATCTCTCTCAGAATCTCAGGCTTGGATGAAATGACGCTACCATTTTCGGTCTTCAGTTTTGTCATTTGGTGTTGCCCAATAGACGAATCCTTTGCGAACACTTTAGAGCCTTGGTTCCGCTCAATTGCGGCCTCAATACGTGAAGTACTAAGAGCACGCAAGTCGTGTCGCAAGGAACTCCAGATTCGTCTATTGAGTTCACCGTAGGCTGACACATCAACTGAAGACTGCAGCTTCATTTCGCTCCGGTCGGCCATTAGCTCAAGAGTTTTTTCTGAGAGCTTTTGAGTCTTTTTTCGGCGTTGGGTCTTAAAGAATTTCGATCCAACAGCTTGGACAGTTTCCACCAACCCGTCGTTTAGCTCGTCCACTGTGTTACAGTCGGCTAGGCACTGGAAGCGATTTTGGAGTTCCAGCTGAAAGCCTTCGGGGTTTTGGATTTGGACAGGATTTGGACGGAGCGTAGACTTCACCAGACGTGACCTTTCGAGCTTAACATTGATATTCAATGTGCCTCTAACAATACGGTGATCGCTACCGGTTTTCACCTTGCTGATCACAGAGACATCATCGAATATGTGCTTCTTGGTCGTCATGATGAAGTCTATCTCATTTTTAGTGGAACCGTCGGGACTTATCCACGTCCACTTCCTGGATGGCCGCTTCTCGTAGAAGGAGTTCATCATAAAGAGTCCCTCCTTCTCCATGAAGTCAGCCAGCCTCTGTCCTCGAGGGTTCCGCTGCCCGTATCCAAATGGCCCCACTCTCAGCTCATCGCTATTCCTTGTGCCCAACTTCGCATTGAAGTCTCCCATCACAACGGTGAAGTATGTTTCGGAAGTATGCATGGCTTCGGATATGTCCTCATACATAGCTTCTACTTCATCGTCTGAGTGTGCCGATGTCGGCGCGTATACCTGTATAACCTTCAACGAATACCGTTTGGTTATTCGGAGTACCAGGTACGCTACCCTGGCCGACACACTGTCGACTTTGACCACGTTGTTGACGAGAGACTTGCGGACGAGAAACCCGACACCCCCTTGGGAGAGTTGGTCTCCCTCCCGGTAGAAGAATAAGTTACCGGAATTTAGGATTATCGTGTCCTGTCCCTGTCTTCGGACTTCTGACAATCCCATTACATCCCAGCGTAACTTACCCATCTCCGCCTCTAGCTCGACCATCCTTTCGTCAGCCTTCAGTGTGCGCACGTTATGTGTTGCCAGGGCCAGGGGTCGTCGTTGTGGTTGGTAGCCGGGCGTCTGCCGGGGATTCTTCGCACCCCTTGCCCTGCCGTTACCGTGGCCGCTACCGTAGCCACGGGATAGCAGAGCTGCCGGGGACTGGGGGCCGTTTTTATTTGTGCTTGTCATTAGGGGGGGGGGGGTTTGCCATAATCACCACGCTTGGCAGGCGGCTTGGTGATCGCAGTAGGTGAAGATTGATTGCCACCAAGACCGAGGGGAACGCTGCGACCCATTCCCTGGATATTCCCTTAGCCGCCTTCTACGGCACCCACGGGAAGAGATGGGGTGGTCCTATTCGTAACCGGGACCACACGGGACACCTACTCAATTCATGCTAATTAATTAAATTGCACCCTGTATAGTAGGTACCTATACTCGCTTCACCGAACCGGAAACTGGACCGGTACCGGAACCGGAAGACGCAGCGTAGGCCGGCCCCGACTAGGTGGACCGACGATCTGTTGAAAGCCGTGGGGATCCGATGGGGGCAGAAAGCGAGCAGCCGCTCAAAGTGGCGCTCTGTGGGGGAGGCCTATGTTCAGCAGCGGACGTCTTCAGGCTGTTGATGATGACGATGATGATGGTACTTGCTTATAATTATTCCATTAGTAGGTAATGTGACATCAGTTTCATAAACAACTTACAGTGTTTCAGTAGTTTTGTCCTCTTCAGCAGTCTGATACCCTGGCCAGAACAGACCTTTGTATTTACTGCGATCGATTAAGGTATGAGTATTGTCTCCATACTGAAATCAGTGAATGTACAGTAAAATTTAAAAATGCTCTACGATCGTGCCGCTGTTCATGGTAATGATGATCTAGGAAACGTTCCAACTGAACCAAGAAAAAAAAAAACTTTACAACAAAAACTGAATAGATAAATTTTAAGTTAAGTGCTGATCACGTCAATTCAACCAGCAATCTAATTAAAAAAAAACGGAATGGGGTACCATCCCATCTATCTCTTTGGGGAACTAGAGTTCCCCAAAGGGTAATGATGCCATGTCAAAAAGAATCTTTGGGCAACTATAATTATTATGTTATACCATTTATGTTATATTTATGTTTTATGATTTATGATGTATGATCCCAGCCGTTGATCGAAAAATAAATAAATAATAATAATAATAATAGTATGAATGAATGAATGAATGAATGTTTATTTATTAGAATATTGTAAATATAGATGTTATACATAAATTAATAGTTCAATACTCTACCGTTTCCGGTGTTTAAATATTTTATGCAAGTTATCGAAAGTATACATAGAAAATTAGATGTCATTAATATAGATTATGGTTATGTCACAATTATTAGTTAGTTATTTCAATTTATTAAATTTGTAGTCCAGAAATTCCTTCGTTGAGTAAAAACATTCACTGAGCAGGAATTTAGTAAGTTTTGACTTAAAGACATGGAGGTTAAGGTTTTTGTAACTATCTGGCAACGTATTATATAAACGTATGGCCATGCAGTATACTTTGTCACTGAATACTCTTACTCGCGGTTTAGGCATATACAATTAATAGATCAAACGATTATTCTTTCTGCAGTACCTCATACAATTCAAAAACTTAAGGGTAGGGCAGAGTGGAATTATTATTCCACTCAACTCTATGAGTAACGCGTAAGGATAGGGCATAAAATCTAATTTTACTCTTCCTCATCAGAAGGGATACATTTGGGGACAAATAGTTCCCCAAAGGGTGATGGATGATGCCATGTCAAAAAATCTTTGGGCAACTATAATAGGTACCTACATACAGTTCAAAAACTTATCAGTAGGGCAGAGTGGAATTATTATTCCACTCAACTCTATCAGTAGTAAAGCGTAAGGATAGGGTATAAAATCAACTCTTCGTCATCAGAAAGGATACATTTGGGGAAAAGTGCTTGGACGTATAATTTGTCCAAGGAGAAGCTATATGTATATAGGCTCCATTGATAGAAAGACATATAGGCATTATATTAGGCAATACCCCTTCTAGGCGGTGTCCTATTTAAAAAATATACCACCTATTTTGACTATAATATGACATGCGAGCTCTGATTATGACTTTGCAGTTCCTTACCGTTCTAACCACAGCATATCTGATCACTCCATCATCATCTCTTTCCTCAGTGACGTCTCTCACGATCTCTGCTCCTCCTTCTTTGGCTCTGTTCACTAATCCGTCCAGATCTTGCACTTCAAATGCCACATCCTTAACAAAGTCTCCATGAGCTGATAGGTCTTTGAAGATCAGGTTGTTGGATGTCGTTGGTGATTCAAATACGATTTTTATCTACGAAATGATTTTTATTATAAGTTGTATATCTTAATCCTTAAATCTTAATCCCCGGGGTCATCGATCCACCGAGTGGGGGGCCGGCCTACGCTGCGTATTCCGGTTCGTGGTCGCCTCTCGAGAACCTTTCTTCCCCATCGGTTGTCAGTTCGATATCCTAATCATATACTTAGCCCAATAAGTACGTTCCCACAGCTGGGACACGGGCCTTCTCTCACATGGAGAGAGTGCAGGCCATAAGCCACTACCACGCTGGACAAGTGCGGGTTTGTGGATGATATCTACATTCGAATGTTTGAACATGCCGCTTTCCTTACATGTTTCCTTCAGGTTGTACGCCGACTATTTTTAAGAAACTAATGTCTTAAGTATCTACCCGCTTTTAGTTAGGTACATCTATGGTTTCCTTTTGAAAACTAAAGGAACTACTAGGTACTATACTTTACTACTACTTTTTTCTAGGTGGTATAGGACATTTCTGCAAAGTTCGTCTAGGTACCTACCTACCACCGCCGCCGCTCTGCCAGTTATTCTGCCGCTAAGCAGTACTGTGCAAGCACTCCTGTGTTCCGGTTTGAAGGGCATAGTAGCCAGTGAAATGACTGAGCAAATGAGACTTTATGACCTGATTTCACAGTCTATTAATCTGATTACTAGACTGGACCCTAATTCTGTATGACCACTTTACGATTCCTTACTTCGAAACCACGCGAATTCCTTGTCTTATATAAAAAATCTGCAAAAATGTATTCTCTATGAAATGGAAACAAAACCGCGCAAAATGAATTTGGAAATGACGCGATTTGAACTGTCAAAAATCATAATGTTCCACTGAGACACGTTCCGAAACATCGAAAGTTACCACCACTTAATATATCAATATTTATTCAGAATAAAAATAACATAATGTAAAGTGAAGGTATTTCTAATGCTGTGACACGATTTGAACAAGACACGATAACGACGTGGTTTCGTATCGTGTGAAATCTGAGTTTTCATACAGAATTAGGGCCCTGTGCTGAAGTCTCAGGATAACGTGCGCAATGCAGTGTCAGGCGAAACTTTATTATTTTAAAGTTCCGAGTGACACTGTAACTGTTATGGGCGGCCGTGTTGGTTAACATCAGGTGAAAGACTAGCTCATCACGTCATTCATTCTCATAAAAAAAAACCTATGGGGTACTTATTACTGGATATCTTTTCGCAAGTTGCTTAGGGTATTAGATAGGTACTCTATGTATCTGTATTTTGAGGACTATAAAATAGAAGTGCTTAATTACTAATAGGTAGTAATCAATTTACCTGATTCAATGTAACAGCGTAGGAAACCACTGGTCTGTCGTCCTTTGATTCCCGCACTGCTAAAGGCTTGAATCCGAAACGCGTCACAAAATAACTGGAAGTCTATAATCAAACACACCATTTATTAGTATTAGGTACTTCATTTTAGTATAGCGTACCTAACTTGCAGAATATCTAACAAACAATTAATATATACATATTGGACTTACCATTTTGGCATTGGCTACCCAAAATATAAGGTGGTCAAAATGCAGCACTCTCTCAGCTTCTGTACCATTCTTTGACCCTTTCGTCATTTTGCTCTGAAATAAATTACAGGCGTTAAACTATAAATGAGTTAATAATAATAGCTGATGCCGATTCTGTTCCTAAATAATCTTGGTCTCGTAAATCATTTTTTTTTTCTTATTTTTTGGCTCCACACGTAGTCTATTTAGCCAGAGTCAAGTATTGTAATTTTTATCGTGTTATAGAATATTTCATTATAAAGTCATAGTCCATTTTAAGTCAGGTAGTCATAGTCCAGTATAAGCATTAAGTCATGGCCTAGTAAAGTGGTGGCAACTTTACTAGAAGCTTCTAGGTACCTATATAAAATTTTGGAAGCAACACGAAAAACCACGTTTCACCACATTATATCATGCTCGTAATTCAGGACTTAATGCGTAAAACGCCACCAATTTTAATAATTAACAAGAAAAAAAAACAAGTTTTGAATAATAATAAAATGCAACGACGTGAAATTTTCCGCGTTCCCTCCAAAAACCCGTTTCGTTACTTCGTGTACTATGAAAGGATTTGGCAGTATTTATGAAACTGACAAATTAGATTTAGAACAACAAACAAAAAGGTTTTTTAAATTATGTCTCACTATATTTTAACTAGGTTCTTCAGAATCAATTTAAACAGTTACGACTTACAAGAAAACTATTCAGACTGTGATTACGACTGACTGATGACTGATGTGACTGTGGCTGTGTGTGTGTGTGTGTATTTCACTTTTTTAAAGGATCTGTGGTATTTACAAACAGAAAAGTATTTAAGTATTGTATCAGTTATTTCCTATAGTACAAGCTATGCTTAGTTTGGGGCTAGATGGCGCTGTGTGAAATGTCCGCACATACTTATTTTTTTATTATTATTTATTTATCCTTTTCCTTTATCTTTTCCCCATCCCTTCCCACAGTACAGGCATATGTGTGATACTAATTTATTACACGTATGGTACAGGATAGGAGTGGCTTTGGACCTAATACTGAAGGTTGGAGTCTGTAATTACTGAACCACAAAACCGACGACCTTGACATATTTACGAGACAATATTTAAAGAACCCCCTTTCTAACAAAAAAAGAATGACTTAAATCGGACCAAGCGTTAATGAACTACAACCAAAGTACATGTTTTAACTTTCATCCCCTCTCCCGCGGGAACCGTACTGAATTTCGGGATTAAAAGTATCCTATAGCCTATCTCGGAATATGGACTCAAATCGTGCCAAGTTTCATTTGAATCCACATAGTAGTTTCGGCGTGATGTTCAGCCAAGATACAGACAGACAGGCAAAAATGAAAAAAATGATCTTAGTTTTGGCTTCAGCATCGATAACAGAAAAAAGAAACCCTCCAAAAAAATTTATAGAATATCTTCAATGTACAGAATTGGACCTGTTACAGTTTTATTATAAGTATAGATATGTTACTAGTGTTGGCCCAAAAGAATTAAAAGCAAAAAGGCAATAACTCGCAATAACATGTACATTGTACATTATCACAATTTATGTTCCTAAGGTATGATGCCTGGCTATACTATCGATTAGAGTGTGGTAACATAACTTTACTCGAAGATCACGCATGAAGCCCGAGAAATCTCGATTGTAGATCAAGAAAAATCCGTGTGTAGATTTAGATGATTTTACGACTGATATTTCTTTTGGCTTCAATTCCTAATTTCTTCTCGTCTGTGGAACAACCACGATAACCGCAGGTACTATAATTAGGTCTCAATAGCATTACTGTTTGCAAATCGCACTTGTTCTAGAAGACTACGTGATACGCATTTAAATTGGAAAATCAATGTTAGTCCATTGCAACTGCGACTTGCTTAGTTGTTATGCGTATTGAAACCAGTAATCATTATCAATCGAGAATTCCTTGAGCGAGGACGAGATTATAAGTTGTTTATTTAGTAGGCAAGTAACCATTGACTAGGTAACCTACCTATTAACAGGTGGACAGGCAAGCAGGCAGAATTAGTTCCGATCGGTCACAGGTCAATAAAATAGTAGGCCCACTCGAACACATTACAAAAATGATTGTTAAAAATGATGTCCCACTTAAGCCCGATTTCACCAAACTAGAATAAATTTTATTCCAGGTATAACTTATACCACCAATTTTGTGAAGGAATAAGACTTATTCCTTGGATACAATCAAAATGGGGTCTTTTTTGTGTAATTTCATTTGTCAATTAGCTGTAGGTATCCAGGAGTAAGGAATAGCCGTATACTTGGAATAAACGTTGGTGAAATCGGGCCTTAGTCATATCGATCACACTTAGTACCAAAAATAAGAAAAAGGTACAGTCAACCACACTAGCTATTCAAATAGGCAGGCGGCTTGGTGATCACTGATTTTAATGAACCCACCGAGGAGAATGCCTATGTCTGAATAATCTCTTAGCTGGCTCTTACGGCACCCACGGGAATAGATAGGGTGTTCCTATTATCACACTGCCACCGGGCCAAAATTTAAAAAAATAACCGTTATACGATAGAAGAAACATCCTTCACAGTCTAAACAATGCTGAGTAATGCTCAGGTGAGTTTTGGCGGGAACGTGAAAAAGTTCACGTCGTTGCATTGTATTATTTCACAAAACTTATGCTTTTTCTAGTGTTAATGTTTAAAATTAGTGGCGTTTTACGCATTAAGTGCTGAATTACGAGTATAAATGTGGGCAAGTGATATAATGTAGTGAAACGTGGTTTTTCGTGTTGCTTCCAAAATTCCATAGAAGCCTCTAGTAAAGTTGCCACTACTTTACTAGGGCATGACTTAGACTGGATTATGACTACCTGACTTAGACTGGTCTATGACTACCCTGACTGACTGTGACTAAGACTTGACTTTACATGAAATATGTCACAATACGATGAAAAACTACAATACTTGACACTGGCTAAATACACTATGTGTGGAGCCAAACTATAAGATGAAAAAGTACTCAGGTGCAAACTTACCTATTTGTTATAAGCACTTTTTGACACACAATTTACTAGGGTTATTTTGAAAGTAGGTAATATCATGACAAAGTCTAAACAAAAAATGCATAAAAATTTAAGTAACAGCCGTATTTATATTACGTATCTTAATCGTCGATCTGTTTAAATATGTAGCTACAACTGCATATTACTTGTTGTTGGTAATTAATGTGAATTATTGTATGATCTAGACTTAATCACTAAATGATTTTCAATCGATTAATATTCTCCCAGTTTGAAGATCTTATTACAACGTACAAGAGTCTAATATTGGCAGGACATTTTCGATCACGTTATGATTAATTGAAAAGATGTAATCAGATACTGGGTGGCGCAAAAGTAAAGACCCTATTTGGTTCAGCTATAACATTTTTTCTAAATTAGAAAACTAGATTTAGGTTTTTTTAAATGTATATTTGTGCCATTAAATTTCGTACCATTAGGATTTAAAGATGATGTCTTTTAAATGGTGACCTCCAGAGTTGATACACATTTGAGCCCTATTTATGACATTTTGCATAACTTGCCGTAACACTTCCTGCGATATGTTCGTTATTTCTTGACGAATGTTTTCTTTTAGAGCTGCGAGAGTCTGTGGCTTGTTCACATACACCCGAGATTTCAAAAAACCCCAAAGAAAGAAGTCTGGACTGGTCAGATCGGGTGATCTTGCAGGCCAAGGCAAATCGCCAAAACGAGAGATAACTCGGCTTGGAAAAGCGTCCCTCACTAAGTCCATAGTGTCGCGCGCTGTGTGTGCCGTAGCGCCGTCTTGTTGAAACCAGATGTGCTCCAGCCCCAATTCGTCCAAACTGGGTATCAAAAACTCACGTAACATGGTTCTGTAGCGTTCTCCAGTGACAGTTATCGCATTGCCTCCAGCGTCTTCGAAAAAAATAGGGTCCGATCACTCTGTCAACACAGATGCCACACCATACAGTAACTTTTAGTGGGTGTAGAGGTGTTTCTTGAATAATGCGCGGATTATCAGTGCCCCAGAACCGAGTATTCTGCTTATTGACATGCCCTGAGAAGTGTTACGGCAAGTTATGCAAAATGTCATAAATAGGGCTCAAATGTGTATCAACTCTGGAGGTCACCATTTAAAAGACATCATCTTTAAATCCTAATGGTACGAAATTTAATGGCACAAATATACATTTAAAAAAACCTAAATCTAGTTTTCTAATTTAGAAAAAATGTTATAGCTGAACCAAATAGGGTCTTTACTTTTGCGCCACCCAGTATAAGTAGCGGATGTCCTAGAATAAATAGTTAGTTACAAAATCACTTTGGGACGTAAGCACCTACTTTTAAATGACATTTTTAAATGAAGGCTAATTATTTTCAATGACATTAATTGTAAACATAATAAATTATTGAGTACCTACTTGTTGACCCGCCCGACTTCGCACGGGTTAATTATGTCGTATGTTAATTATCCCTGTCGAAAGGAAGAGGGAAGAGAAAGGGAAAATGATAGGGGATAGGATGAATGAATGGGACGGTGAAGGGAGGTACTGCCTGTCTCTGTCTATCCATCCATTCATCTTTAACGTTTCAGGATAGGTATTGGCTTCACCTTCGTTGTCGGCAAGTTACAATAGCCACACCACCATAGCACCTACACGTCATGTACCTAGGTATATTTATTATGCACTGTGAAGGCCGGCCGTATTATCTTACACCATGAATTCGCATTCAAATAATTCTTTGATTGTTAATTGTTTTAACTGTTTTATAAGTCACATAAAACTATAACTGGGCGAAATCTACACAGTATTTCTGGAAGATTTTAATTTCATTACACTTCCTTATATATGAGTAGACACAATTTTTTTTTCCACCTTTTTGTCTGTCTGTCCTTCCGAACACGCTTAACACTGAAACTATTGACCGGATTTCGCTGAAATTTGGTATGGTTATAGCTAATTTCATCATCATCATTAACAGCCTGAAGACGTCCACTGCTGAACATAGGCCTCCCCCAGAGCACGCCACCTTGAGCGGCTGCTCGCCTCCTGCATCCATCGGCTCCCCGCGGCCTTCACCAGGTCGTCGGTCCACCGAGTGGGGGGCCGGCCTACGCTGCGTCTTCCGGTTCGTGGTCGCCACTCGAGAACCTTTCTTCCCCATCGGTTGTCAGTTCTACGAGCGATGTGGCCTGCCCATTGCCACTTCAACTTACTAACTCTAAGAGCTATATCGGTCACTTTAGTTCTCCTGCGGATCTCCTCGTTCCGGAGCTTATCTCGCAGGGAAACACCGAGCATAGCTCGCTCCATAGCTCGCTGCGCGACTTTGAGCTTACTAATGAGGCCAACAGTAAGAGACCATGTCTCAGTTCCATAAGTCATCACTGGCAACACACACTGATTGAAAACTTTCGTTTTCAGGCTCTGCGGTATTTTGGACGAAAAGATAGGACGAAACTTCCCGAACGCTGCCCAGCCGAGTTGGATTCTTCGCGCCACCTCTTTGTCGAAGTTGGACCTACCTAATTGGACAATCTGTCCTAGGTAGACATACTTGTCGACAACTTCGAGAGTATCGTTCCCAACAATTACCGGTATAGGTGGAACATGAGCATTAGACATGATCTTTGTCTTGTCCATATTCATCTTAAGACCAACCTGCTGGGAGACTCTACTGAGGTCGTTGAGCATGGTGCTAAGGTCCTCGAGCGATTCCGCCATTATGACTATATCATCGGCAAAACGAAGGTTAGTGATGTACTCGCCATTTATGTTGATGCCAGATCTTTTCCACTCCAAGAGCTTGAAATCATCCTCCAATGCGTTTGTGAACAGTTTCGGAGAAATAACGTCTCCCTGTCTCACGCCTCTTTGCAATGGAATTTGTTCCGTACTCTGGTCCTGTAGTCGGACTGACATAGTGGCCTTACTGTACAAACACTTCAAAACTTCGATATACCTATAGTCAATTTGGCATCGCTGCAAGGACTGCAGCACCGCCCAAGTCTCGATTGAATCGAAGGCTTTCTCATAGTCCACAAACGCTAGGCATAACGGCCGATTATACTCTTCGGTCTTCTGTATAATCTGGCGCAGCGTATGGATGTGGTCTATGGTGCTAAAGCCTTTTCGGAAACCGGCTTGTTCGGGAGGCTGGAATTCATCAAACCTGCGTGCGAGACGATTCGTAATGACTCTCGAAAACAGCTTATACACATGACTCAAGAGCGAGATGGGCCTATAGTTCTTCAATAAGGTGTTATCGCCTTTTTTGAAGAAGAGCACCACCACGCTCTCGTGCCATGCCTCTGGCGTTGTACCTTCAAGGATGACAGAATTAAATAACTTCTGGAGGACTAAAAGTACCGGTCTACCACCCGCTCTCAGAAGTTCGGTCGTAATTCCATCTTCACCTGGTGCCTTGTTGTTTTTAAGCTGTTTGAGGGCCATTCTAATCTCGTACAGGCTGACGTCCGGGATATCTTCGGTATAGTGTCGGACTAACTTGGCTATATATAGCTAATTTACCAGACTAGAATTTAGAACACTACGTTTTCAAAAATGCCCAATTGCGGGTTCCACCAAGCAATAAGGAAGTATTTTTATGCAAGAATTTTTGTTGTTATAAATTATTTAAAAAATGGTAAAAACCTATTAACAATGGTAAAAAAGAATTACAATATCTTGAAAAATTGCGAAGTTATTTAATTTAATCCTTGCATCATTTTTATGGTATAAGATCTAAGACAAGCCTCCATGGTGCATAGTTATGTTAAAAATGATAAAGCCACTATTACTGACTCTGCGGAAGGGAAAAGAAGGAAGAGCAAAAAAGATAGAGGAAAATGATGAATGACAGCGATCAGTTGCTGCTCCTTCCATTCATTTTTTTGTAAATTATCTTTTTCCTTCTCGCTTTCCTTCCCATGAACACTCAGGGCGTGAAACTAATTATCCCGTGCGAAGCCGGGGCGGGTCAGCTAGTAGGTATAAAAATAAAATAAAAATTGCATATAAAATACTTAGGTACTTATTTTTCCGTGCAACCCGCAGTTGGCCGTTTTTGAAAACGTCATAAATTATAAGTCCGTACCGTAACGACTGCTAAGCAAGACGACCAAGCTGGGCAGATCGACGTAGCAAAACGTCTAATCAAAGTCCACACACGTACATCATCATCATCATCGTATCATAGTTCAACGTGATGCACGTTTAAAGAGACAGACAGTATAGACCGACAAAGAAAAGGGTTTTATTTCTATATGTATAAAAAGCTTTTCAATGTAGGTACAGATTTAGCCCAGTGTACTATTATATTATTTGTGACCCAGTTATAGTTTTATTATACCTAGTAGGTATAGAGTAGTACGTATTTAAGACAGAACATTATCTAGAATCACAGTGAGAAAATCGAACAATAAAACACTAAAAATTATAATAGAATATTCTTTCTAAGTCAGTCCACGGGACTCATGTCTGGTCTAGTAGAGTGACTACTGGAAACGCGATTTGGTTTAAGGTTTAGTTAATTTAACCCAGTTTTCTCAAGATTTTACACGATATCTTGAAGGCAAAAATTTCGTGAGATTTGACGAGACCCCCCGTCTCCCCCACGTGAGATTTGGTGAGATTCTGCTTGACCCCCCCCTAAACGCCTCACGTAATTTATGGACGGCCCCTAATAATACAAACAAAAAATTACATACTTACATGTTTCTTCGTGCAACCCGCACTTGGCCGTTTTAGAAAACCAAAAGTATCCTAAATGTTATTCTGAAAAATGAGCTAGGTATAACCATACCAAACAGCGAAATCTGTTCAGTAGTTCCAGCGTGATGCGTATTTAAAGGGACAGACAGACAGACAAACACAAAAAATTCAAGCAAAATTGTCTCTACTTCTATATCGATAAAGAAGTGTAATTCAATCAAAATTATAAAAAAAAAACAATGTACAGATTTAGTCCACTTACAGTTTTATTATATGTATAGATTTTTAATCTGATCAGTGATCTAACACCTTGGACCAACCGTTTGGTTCATGATAATACACATAGAAACGGTAATACAGATGCAGCCATCGTTTACGTACAGTTGCGAGACACACCACACTAGCACCACGCGTAAAAACTCTATGCACAAGCAGCGCCTGACGGAAAAGAAACGTACCTAACTTTATTTCAATACACCATATTTTAAACGCCTTGTAAAAGACATCGCTGCTGATTCCTGCCCACGGAGCAGGGAATGGCTGCTTCAGAGCTCAGAGCACAGTTTCATCTATAATTACCTAAAAAAAACCCTGTGGCTTTATTATTTTCGTGGGGTAAAGTTGTATGGGGATTGGGAAATCGGCCATTTGTCGAAGTCAAAGATTTAGTATAAAGACCTTATTTGTGCTCTTAGAAGTTGGGCTAAAATAGGATAAAGTAATGATAAGTAGAACCACAAGGCACTGCAGTGGGTTTTCTCGTGGTCCGATTATTATTTTATCAGCTGTTTGTAGGCGTATATGATTCCTGCGGCAATTTTTTTTTATTGAATTGGTATGAAAAAAAACTACCTCACTATTTGCACCATTCCTGATGGTGACGAAGCTGCAAACATAATGTGTAAAGGAAGCTACGAAATGGGCGACATAGTTTTTATGTACTTACTACAATAAATAAACAAATATTGGTGACGTTTCACACAGCGCCATCTAGCCCAAAACTAGGCATAGCTTGTACTATAGAACCAGATAACTGATAGAATACTTAGATACTTTTTTGTTTGTAAATACATACATAGTACAATATAACACCCAGACACAGAACATCGATGTTCATCACACAAATGTTTGTCCCAGGTGGGAACCCACAACCTATAGTTCAGAAGGCAGAGCTACTACCGACTCAGTTATCAGGCCATTCAAGCTGTAATACTTAAAAAGTATAATTAGCCAATATAAAAAGCTATAATACTTAACATTTCGTAATTTAACTTCGTAGTTCCACGCACGTAGTAGCTGGGCTCCCTCGGAAAAAACAGGTTCACGAGGAAACACCTGGGAAAAGAGCTATTTACCACCAGCAGGGCTAGCACGAGCACGACAAAGATCGACTTCAGGTTATCCAGAACCGCTTTATTCGCAAGGTGGTCGGAGCTCGCTGGTACCAGCGTAACTCCATTGCGATCTCGAACTCCCATCCATCCGTCAGTTTATGAAGGATGCATCCCGCCGCTATTTTGACGTGGCACCCCATCACCCCAACCCTCTCGTAGTCCAAGCATCAAGTTACTCTACAGACATGACAGACACGCCACCACGTCGTCGCCGCCCAAGACACGTCTTGAGCGATCCGGAAGATCCTATAGCAGCCGTTGTGTCGGCTGCGTTAGGATCACCGGATCAGTCTAGCCCTTCTGGCTCAGGTACCGCTTTCGGCACCGGTATAGGATACCAGCGTAACACAATCAGACACCGACCCCGCCGGCGAGGTCGACGTACCCCCAGTAGATTAGCTAGAACGGTCGCGACTTTCCATAGGGTCCACTCTTCCAGTGGACGTAGCCTTCTCGATCCTCTTATCCCGGCAACGGCCCAAGCCGAGGCTCGCACCCCAGGGGTGCCCTTGTGCTAGTTGCCTCCCACTTTTGACGGTTGGGCGCCTTAAGCACCTGCCCTCCCGCCCGGTGACGCTGTAAAGGTCGGTAGAGACCAACAGCATTAGCCCGTTCAAAAAAAAAATGAGCACGACATCGACATGATATTACATCTCTTCTCTCAAGAAAGCGCTTGACCAATGAGCGCGACGCGGGTCACGTGATAAACTTTTTGTTGCGTTGTCATTGGTCAAACGGTTTCTCGAGAGAAGAGGTATATCGATTTTTATACAATCAGTAGGGTTAGCACGGCCAGTAGACAAAACTGTCTTTCCCCTGTTTTACTCCAAGCAAGTATGAAGAAAGTGACGTAAAACGGGGAAAGACAATTTTATCTACCGTCCATGCTAACCCAGCATTAGTTTGAATTGGTATATTATCCCGAAAGGGGGCAAATCTACTCCCCAAGGTAGACATTGTTTCTTCTACGACTTTTCTAAATGAATAGTTTTTCATTGAAGAAATGCCATGTAAAGTTTACGTTTTAGTTTTACCCTTCGAAGATAACCCTAGCGCAGCTGGGTGTAACTTCGGTTGGGTTGAACTTCGTCTTTGACCGAATGCACTCGACGACCTGTGTTTAGAAACTCTCGTAGCGATCGCACGTGCAATTTTGTTAGTGGATTTATTTTTTAGTATGGAGGGTTGGAAACACGCGTTTCGAGTAAGGCTCTCACAACTTGTGGGCTATAATGGTCCCAGTCCCCCCTTTCGGGATAACATACCAATTCAAACTCACATTGTATAATAGCTCAAGCTAGTTATGCAAGAATTCTATTTCATGATCATCACCATCATAAACCTGGTAACATCTGTTTTAGATGATATAAAAATCCTATTATTTTTATTACCTACCTGTGAAAAATGTTGATAGTTTGGTAAAAAGAAACAAAAGCTTCCAATAATAAAATAATTTCTTTTTTTTATTTATACACCTTTACGTAATATTATTTACATAAGATCGCATTACATAACATTACAGAGTATTTCATTTGCACCTATTTATTATCATTTCATAAAATTCTATAATTAAGGCACCCCGAGGAAGCTTCATTTAGGACAATTTCTGGTCTATGGTCGAGAAAAGCTTATTGATTAAAACTATCGAAGCATTATAGTGTTTAAAAAGAGAATACATAAAATTGGAAGTCAAATGCATATAATACTTTCTTCGCGTACCAATTCATTTTCAAAATTAACTAGATTATTTACAAAAATATATATTAAGTACTACTAACTAAGGTTCATTTTTCAATACTTAAACATAATTCCATGTGCAGCAATGCCAAATTCGACCACATGTTAAATCCATTAAGAGCTAAAGATACAAAAAATTGTAACATTAATTATTGTGTAATTCTAAAAATCAGATAAGAAAAGACTAGGACGTTCTCAAAATGGATTCAACTTTCAGAAATCGCCTGTACTTGATTCTATTTCATAAACAACAGGTAACAAACTTAAATAATAACTAAAATTATATTTACATCCATTGATAACTCATTACGTGGAAGAAAGGAAAATGCATGCAGTCAGTAGGTAATTAATTAAATTGAAAATTGTATAAATATAAAATGATCCTACTCACTACAGATAAAGATCAATATAATGGGACATTTCGTTTAAAAAGGTATTATCAGTAATGATTTGTTTATATCATACCTAGGTAGATATTATTACTATTATTTGTAGTTGGCATAAAAAACGTATCATTTCATTGTAATAACTAAATAACGTGACTTTCTGTAATACAATGTACTCACTAAAAAAATTTGCAGCAGTAGCAATATAATAATTTAATGACACTGGCTAAATACACTAATCGTGTAGAGCCAAGGTGAACAAAAAATTCTTAGCGAGTGTTGCCGCATGGAAAAATAAAACAAGTGCTGCCAGATACACCTCTTAAAATGTGATGGCATTTGTTTTAATTATGGGCATTTCTTCACAATTTTTGGTAACCGCGTTACATGTTACAACGTTTACTGACTTATTTTATTAATTAACTTAGCAATGGGAAGGTACATTTACAAAAATTACAAATAGAGGAACACAAAGCTCTTACAAAATTATTAAAAATTAAATATACAGTGTTGTTTTGGTATACTTTCGGGCTGGTCCGTGTAATTTTGTTAGTTTGTTAAATTCTGAGATCAAATTTACATAAAGATTCATTATTTTTTGCCTTTTTCATCGCCTTCTTTTTATTGTACATGAGAGTTTAATGTTACACAATGAAATTGAACATTAAATTTAAAATTGAAACTGATTTTTATTTATTTAGGTAGTGTGCTTTGAAAGACAATTCAGCCAGATACTACTTACAATAATATTTTCAAAAACATTCATAATTTTTTAACACACAACCTTTTATTGATTCATACTTACTTAATTACTTTAAAAAACATTATTTAAGGATCTTTATTCTATAGCTGTGAAGTAATTTTAATCGACGAATCCGTTCGCCTGTTGATTTTCAAGTATAAGTTTGAAAAACTGAAGACCACTACTTAAGTCGCGCACTGACATGTACAAAGGTGTGCAAAAAATGGGACAAAATACATTTGATTAATAAAGTTTTGAAAGACAATTGATATTTTATATGATTAGACCGTAAGATAATTTTCCTAAATCAATTTAAGTTGGAGACAGTTCAAAAACATGAAAGTGTCATACCAACTTTTCAGTCAAGCTTAGAATATGTTTTAACCGGACGATACAACCTCTTTTAGCTGTAGTTATAATATCAGTCGTAAAACCTTGGTTAAGTTTCATTTAAAAGCACTTATAAATCCGGATTCACCGTAGACAATAGAATGGTGAACCAATGATGGTCCTCATTACATATGAATAAGATTAAAAGTAGAAGCTTGAAGCTTCACTCATCTTGGAAGAAATGTTTTACAGAATTCACAGTTAAATATCGATTTCACATCCATATCTATTGCCTAATTTGTGAACCCAGATTCACGGCACAGCCCTAAAAGGCCAACTTGCACCAACCGAGGTAAGCGTTGACTCGTTGATTTTCTAGAGGAGAAGTTTACAAAACACGCTTGTGTAATACAATTGAAAATCGATATGGAAGGCACGCATGTGACTTAACATTATCTAATAAACCAAATCGCACAATCATACCACTTTTTTAGTAAGTATTCTTGAAGATTGACCGAGCGATGGCAACATCGAACGTCGTAGTAGAAATAAGATTTTGCGATTGGCATCCCTGTATGTAACCCTAGTGAGAGCTTATAAAAATGGACCTACATTACTGTAGTCGATATCGAGTCAACATCCTCTTTGCCTTTTCCCATTTGATATTGGGGTCGGCTCCCAATCTAACCTGTAGCGGCGCGCTACCAGAATTATATGAGCGACTGCCATAAGGAACCAGTAACAGGGATGGTTACACCAGGGTTCAGATTCTTCCAAGCGTCCGACTACCCGTAACGATTGCCATAGATGTTCTTATGACATCTGGGACCGACGGCTTAGCGTGCTCTCCAAGGCACGGAGCGATGGCATCGCAAACTGCACATAACTTACTAGATAACTCATTGGTGCAGGGCCGAGGATCGAACCCGGTGCCGTAAGATTGTGAAGCGCATATGCTACCACTCAGCCACCATCGCTCTCATAATATTTGTATGAGATCCTTTGTTAAGTATAGCTACTAGGGGCGCTAGGGACTTTGCTTTTTTTTGCTTTTGCTTTTTGCTTCTTTTTTTGCTTTTTTTCTGGGGGGCTTTGCTGGGATTTCATATCATAATTATTATTTAACGGTATTCGATATCGGGTACAATAATGTCCATTCGTACAAGCTGATTGGCAGAGATTATGACAGAACCTTAGGAGTGAATCCTATAGATCTGCTGATGTTTCCTTTTGGGGCGTCACGTCCCGTCACGTGGTACCTATCGTTCTTCGAATTTGTGATATGAACATTTATATTTAATCCCGGCTGGTGCGTGCAGGCCTATGAGATTACTCATCTACCGTTGTATATCACAGTGTTGCTGGCACGGAGAGTCGACTAGCTGGGCTCGTTCCACGGCCACTAGGCAGCCCCCTGGCGCCACTAGAAGTGGGGCTGACGTCCCCACCCATACCTTCTTCACGTCTGCATGCGGCTGTGACAGCGGAGACATGTAGCCGCCTCTGGAAAAAAAGGGTATGGTTAGAATCGTCGAATCTACGGCAAAAATTAAAGAAAGGCATATTTGAACATAATATAATGTAAAATTAATAGTAAGATAGAATGCAATAGAATTTGATGATGAAACTGCTAAAAAACCTACTCAAAGTTCAAATTCATGACGAATGTAACAGATTGGAGAAAAAAAATGTTTGAATCAAAGACTGTACGATTGGTGGTTTGAACGGTATTTTAAGAGGTCACATAAAACATATGAGATTTATGTCTTAATTTATCGTAAACTAGAATAACTTTGATTTGGCCTTGAGCTTTAATGGTTTTGCCTATACAAGGTGAGTTTGAATTGGTATGTTATCCCGATAGGGGGGAACTAGGACCATGATGGCCCACAAGTCGTGAGAGCCTTACTTAAAACTGCGTGTTTCCAAACCTCCATACTAAAAAATAAATTTACTCACACAATTGCACGTGCGATCGCTATGAGAGTTAACAAGATACCACCCAGCTGCGCTAGGGCTATCTTCGAACGTAAAGTTTACATCGCATTTCTGCAATGAAAAACTATTAATTTAGAAAAGTCATAGAAGACACATTGTCTACCTTGGGAAGTAGATTTACCCCCTTTCAGGATAATATACCAATTCAAACTCAAATGGTATATGGCCCCTTTTAAAGCAAATAATTTAATATACCCTATGTCACGGTAAGGGTTACTTTTATAGTAGATAAAAAAGCAAATCTTTACATTCTTGAAAAAGCTGTAATAAATATCTAGGTATATCATCAATAACATTAAACTAACCGTAGCTTCCTATCAGCGTGCAGCAAGGCATCTGCTTTGAGCAGCCTATGAGCCACGGCCACCAAGAGGAACAAGATCAGCGCACCGCACACCGGCACCGCTATCGTGGCTGCTTTGAACCAAACCTCGCCGTTGTAGCTAGCGCCACGCTCGCTAGCAACAGCATTCCCTTCTGGAATAAAAAAGAAACTTGTTGTAATACACTATTAGCGTAAAGGAAAAAGAACTTTGCGTAATTTGTATATTATACTTTCCAAAGAAGTCCTAAACATTCTCGATATCATAATCATCATCATCAGAATGAAGATGTCCACATAGGCCTCCCCTAATCCCCCACAGAGCGCCTGCCACTTTGAGCGGCTGCTTGCTTCCTGCATCCATCAGCTCTCCGCGGTTCTGACCAGATCGCTGGTCCACCTAGTGGGGCCGGCCTACGCTGTATCTTCCAGTTCGTGGTCGCGACTTGAGAACCTTTCTTCCTCATCGGTTGTCAGTTCTACGAGCAATGTATATAGCCTTATGTTTTCCCATAGAGAATTTTGCATCATGTAGCCTTCTTTCAAAGCATTTTCCCAACTGTAAGAAAAAACTGTAAGAAAACATAGAAAAACAACCCGAGCATTTATTTGTGCGCTGCTGATACATATCACAACTTTAGGTAAACTACCTATATCCACACAATGACATGATTCTAGGATACATAATTCGTCTCAAATTTATAGCCAATCGTATCATTTGATATGCCCACGCTTTTGTTTCTTGAATGACTGTTCGGGCTACCTACCTAACTAAAGCTAGTGGGTACCTAAAAGTCCTGACGCATTTCCTTATCTCGCAGCCACAACAGACAGTGCCATGGTTTTATCGCAAGCTAACCAGAATGCTATCAGGAGCTTAAAACGGCGAATTGCAGAATTTTACTGAGCTACTGTATGCAATGTCAGACGACGGAGGGGTAGCTTTACAATGAGACAGCGCCTAAATCCAGTACGATTCGAGATACAGCTGTGAAAAACTTCTATAAGTTTATTTAACTCCTTGTGATATTGAATTAATCCGGTTTGCATTTGGAACTCAAAGAAGAAAACAGTAGTTTCCTAACATATGCGACGATGAGAGTAAAATGAATTAGAAAAGTCACTAGTAAACAGGAGAACTTGGTGATAATAGAACGATAATAGAAGCAAGAGGAAAAATGTTTGGCCACCTTATACACATGTAACTTTACAAAAAAACATCATGTGAAGGGAAAGTAGAAGGAAGAGAGGAAGAGGCAAACTTAGAAGAGCATCAGATATCATGAAGGAGAAGATAAATGTCATGTCGCATTAAAACCCAAAGCCTTAGGTATAAGTAGACAGTAGTTTATTAAGTATTTTTTGTTGGATAGAGAACAATGGTGATTAGGTACACCACCGACATGCGAGAACAGTCAGTCAGAAAGTGAACAGTCTTGTCAATAATTCAAAGGATGCAACTGAACAAGGGCTAATTGCACGTTCCAGTAGCCAGCTCAAGTGCCTGTACACTTGCGAGGTGACCTTAATTTCTTAGAAAGTGCAGCCTACCAGCAATTTGAAGTACTAGGAACACATAAAAGAGTAGCTGTCTCATTTTATCACAGCGTGTAATGGGTGATGGGTATATGGTGTCACAATACGTTTTTTGTCAATTGATACATGAACAAAAGTCATTGTTCGAGAATTGTATGATAGACATATAATCGTTCCAGTTCTTAATTACCTATAACATCGGTACTAAAAGTAAAAAAAATATCAACATCATAGAGCAATATTGACATATCGCTTTTTATAAAACCACATTCGCTTCTAAAGTCACGTAAGAAATAATATCAGAACCAGACGCGAAATGAATAACCCATGTCTTTCGAAAGCTTTTAAATTTTTCGCGTTATATAAAAACTCACTCCTCTAGAAACTGGTCTTCGATACTTATACCAGGCGACTATTAAAGAGGTTTTATGTCAAATATAACGTTTGACAAATACAGTAAGGTTTAATATTGTTTGTAAGATATAATGGAATTGCATCTCAAACAATTGCGCGTCAGAACTAAACCTAGACCTTCGGGCGTAAACTTGGTAATTGCGTAAATGCGCAGTGCACCAACTGCCACGCTTTTTGGTTGTATAAACCCGAAACCATATTATTCCGAAGAGGTTTAATTAAAGCATCATCTACTAAAATCATTTCACCAAATGATTAAAAAAAAAACGTTTTTTAAATACAATTGTTTGGGTTGTTTTTGTTTTTTTCTAACAGAATCATTTGGTGATTTCAGCGCCTTTTTCCAAAAACGCAGGTATTCAGTTAAATATTTGTTTGTAATATTATTTTCCTTGAGTTTTGGTTACGTTTCTTTTACACAAAGAAAATATTTTATTATATTATTGTGGTAGGTCGTTGCCAAATCTGATTCACACAACCATAGCTATTGGTTTGATCTATGTATTGCGCGATCGGGTTAAAGGCTTTAGGCATAAAGCATTAACGTGGTAGTATACCATCATAAAGAGAATGTTCATTCGTTTTTATGACATACTGTTCAGTTAATTTTGATCGCCTGAGGTCTAATCGGTTGAAAGTAAAGTGAGCTCGAAATAGATTTTAATGTTCCGTTGAGATTCCTGAACGAATGTGCAGATGCGCGTTTGCAGTTGTTAATTCAATTGTATTTTAACAGCTTATACAACGCCAAATTGCTTAAAACGGCTTAGCTTGAGGCAGTGTCCTGTCAACAATATTGCAACAATGACTTTAAAATGAATGTATAGTAAAGTTCAGGACTAATGCTACTGCAAATGTATAGTGAAAACACGAATTAATAAAATTTACTCGATAGAAAAAAATTACAAAGTTACCTCCAAACCGTACAAATAAACAGCGATTATTCAATGAATACTTTAAATAAGATCATGAAACTTTGTGTAGTAGTTGAACTAAATATAATGGAGGGCTCATGTATAGTGGATTTTTAAAATACCCTTTATATTCAGTGTAATAATAAATTACCTAAACTATTGCGCGTTGGAACCAGTTTAACTTAGACCGCCCCTGCCGCTCGGCCCCTGGCTCATTCCCGCTTTGGCCTAGTACTATACATCTATTCTGTGGCTTTGGATTGAATTCGCGCTGGCCTTGCACAAGCCCTTAAGGCTGCTGTATACGCAGATCCACTACCTCGCTCGCGCACAGCGACGTTTTTGAAGATATTAAATAATTGAATTTACTTACGTAAAATCTGGCTAAACTATATGATTATGAACAACATTACAATTGTTCAACAAAAATATCATATTAATCCAAATAAGTTTTCATACATAAAAACGGATACGAATGAAAAAAAACTTTGTTACCGTTGTAGTTATGAAATCTGGTTTGGATTAATATGATATTTTTGTTAAACAGTTGTAATGTTATTCATGATCATATAGTTTAGCCAGATTTTGCGTAAGTAAATTCAATTATTTAATATCTTCAAAAATGTTGCAATGCGCGAGCGTATACAGCACCCTTAAGACACCAGAACACAGGCTCTCATTGGCGAAATGTGGCCAAACGTAAGCCTATTTGATATTAGGTATACTAGGGCGGGTATTTACTAATTTACTAGGTGTACTAGGTGTAGGTTTACTTTTCTGCAAAGTTCGTCTAGGTAGCCACCACTTTGCCGATTATTCTGCCGCCAAGCAGTAGTGTGCAAGCACTACTGTGTTCCGGTTTGAAGGGCATTGTAGCTAGTGAAATTACTGGGCAAATGAGACTATATGACCTGATTTCACAGTTTAGTAATCTGATTACCAGACTGCGCTGATGTCTTAGGATGACGTGCGCAGTGCACTGTCACGCGAATTTTTTTTATTTTAAAGTTCCGAGTGACACTGCACATGTTATGGGCGGCCGTGTTGCTTAACATCAGGTAAACGACTAGCTCGTCACGTCGATCATTCTCATAAAAAAAGTAAGTATAAGTAAAAATAAATCCAAATGTTTTAGAATATTTTGAGAGGGTGGCTCAGCCAGCGTAGCGCTAAGTCGAGCGACTTTCCAAACACACGGAGGTTAGTTCGAATACTGCATTGTCATGACCAATGACATTTTTTAAATTATTTATATGAAAATTACGGATACGAATTTCCACTCGGTCCTTCGAAAGGTGAAGGAAAATATCGTGTGTAAACCGACATGTTAAACCATCACAAAAATTCGAGACTATTATCGTGTCATCCACCAACCCGCACTTACCCCCGGTTTCTCGTACGTTAGTTAAACTCGTGTCAACTTAAAAATACGGAACGCTCATTGGTTGCCTGTTGATCATCGGCTGTCTTCAACTAATGAGCGTTCAGAATTTTTAAGTTGACATGAGTTTAACTTTAACAAACGTACGAGAAACAGGGGTTAGGTCGCGTGTTGATTATGGCCTATTTTTTCTCCCTGTGAAAGAATGCCTGTGTCCCAGCAGTGGGCTAGCATTACCTCTGAAGACCTCTACATTAGAATAATATATTTTGAGAAGTCTTATAGCAATGTCAACGGAAGGTGTAGGTTGAGCCAATACCTAACAATATCGTTAAAATTATATCAAAGACAAGTAAAGGCAGACACCTGTCAAAACAATAAATGATTACCATTTTGCAGTGTTATTTGTGTAACATTCAATTAATTATTGCACAATTTAGAATATAGATTGCGCCAATTAATTTAATTTGAAGTTAAGAGCTAACTTTGCTTGTGAGTCACGTCTTATTCGCTTTAGATATGGAGTGCTCGAATAAACTTGTGTTCTTGGAAAATGTGCTAAAGAAGTCTATACAGAGGACGTTTTATTTATTTGTTTATTTCTATGAACAAACAATAATTTTGTTAGCGCATTAAAATTTATGTTAGCTTTACATTTGTGAATTGCTACGTCGGAGCTACGAATCCTCACATCGAGAATCTCATTTACAATGTGGTAGGACTTTTCTGCAAAGTTCGTCTAGGTAGGTACCACCGCTTTGCCAGTCATTCTGCCGCCAAGCAGTAGTGCAAGCGCTACTGTGCTCCGCTTTGAAGGACATTGTAGCTAGTGAAATTACTGGGCAAATGAGACTTTATGATCTGATCACACAGTCTAGTAATCTTACTACTATAAAATAAAAAACTATTCATCATCAACAGCCTGAAGACGTCCACTGCTGAACATAGGCCTCCCGTACAGAACGTGACTTGAAGCGGCTGCTCGCCTCCTGCATGCATCGGCTCCCCGCGGTTTTCACCAGATGGTCAGTCCACCTAGTGGGGGCCTACACTGCGTCTTCCTGTTCCTGGACGCCACTCGAGAACCATTCAACACAATAACTATTAGGTATAATGAGACAATTAGATAATAGGATTTTTACCTGTTTATAGAATACGCTTAAGTTTAGAAAGATTGAAGTGGTTGGGCGGTGCGGATAATATCAGACAAACTAATACATAACACAATTCAAATCTTAGACATCTAACTATGCACCTACCTAAAGAAATTCAGTAACCAAACCAACCACTCAACCCTTGCCGTGTGGTCTCCAGCTTGCGAATAGGATCACCCCATCTCTTCCCGTGGGTAACGTAAGAGCCGGCTAAGGGAATATCCAGAGAATGGGCAGCAGCATTCTCCTCGGTACATTACAATCTTCTGCGTTCACTAAACCGCCTTCTAAGCGTGGTGATTATGGCAAATACATCCTATGATAAGCGCCCAAAGTGGCGTTTTATGGTGGAGGCCTATGTTCAACAGTGGACGTCTTGATGATGATGTGAAGCACTCAATTAGGTCAATGAAGATAAACTTACATAAACACTTGACATCAATAGCTCTAGGATGCCCTACATTTCGACAGGCATAAAAAGTGCCCAATGAATCAGTGTCTTGAACAAACTACGCATTGCAGGCTCGGGTTACATGCCACCGTTTGCGGACAGATCATGTCCAGTAAAAGTAAAATGCGGTCAATGATCATTGCGATAGATGAACTGTTTGCAAAATGCCTCTACTTTACAGTAACTAAAGTTTTTACTCTCCTGCCTTTAAATAAAATCTTATGAAAAACATGGAAACTTTTTTAAATTTTTTGTAATTATAAACTAAGAAAAAATCTTACATAGCCTTAGCCTGTTTAGAAATCTGGACGATGATGGCATGACAGTACTCTGGAGTTCGGTTTTATGCCACCAAGTACTATTATTAATTCTATGCCTGAAGGCTGAAACTTGACAAATATTCATGGAAGACCAAAATGGCCGAAGTCGTGACGTAGTCCGTAAACTATAGAGTCAATTCTGTAGCGCAAAATCATGAACTAAACCTAATTTACAGTGCTTTATACTATACTAAATAAAAAATGCAATATTTAAAAAAATAACGCGACGAATGCGAAAAAATATGGTAAAAAATATTGCTATCAAAGTTACGTGACCGTTACCCAGGTTCAAATTTTAAATTAAAAAGAAAATAAAATTTTCTTGCAATGAAATTTTTCATAGTCATTATGCACATACGCTGCGTATTGAAACAGTCAAATCTATTAAATTTTGATTTCAACCGGTTGCAATATTTGCAATAACGTAATGTGATTGCCTCGCAGATGCCACGTAACCTTATAGTCTCGCGAACTCACACCACTATTTATTGTATTTATACTGAATAGGTTATCAGTTCGTAGAATTGAATAATTTATTCCTCCATTAGAGTTTGATTGAAAGCTGTGACGATTTATGAGCTCCATAATTATGTTAGCATATAAATTGGTTTGTTTGTGGATAGTGCGTTCTAAAACTTTATGTTTATTGTTGATGGTTACGGGTTTACTATCGGATGGTTTTCGTGGGCGGGAAGTATGCGAACATAATGTACTCACCTATTACTTTTACAGCTACATAAGGAGACTAGGTGGTAGGACTTTCCTGCAAAGTTCGTCTAGGTAGGTACCACCGCTTTGCGTGTTATTCTGCCGCCAAGCAGTAGTGTGCAAGCACTACTGTGTTCCGGTTTGAAGGGCAATGTAGCTAGTAAAATTACTGGGCAAATGAGACTTTACGAACTGATCTTACAGTCTAGAAAACTTTTTTAGACTGTGTGATGTCTCAGGATGACGTGCGCAGTGCGCGGTGTCACTGCAATCTGTTAGGGCGGCCGTGTCGCTTAACACCAGGCGAACGACTAGCTCGTCACGTCATTTGGTTACATAAAAAAAAGAAGTCCATAGAAAATAACTAGAAAATACGTAGAAATTCCTATTTATCATCATTATCATCATCAACAGCCTGAAGACGTCCACTGCTGAACATAGGCCTCCCCACAGAGCGCGCCACCTTAAGCGGCTGCTCGCCTCCTGCATCCATCGGCTCCCCGCGGCTTTCACCAGATGTTGGTCCACCGAGTGGGAGACCGGGGGAGTGGGGTAACTGTGTACTGCGTAGTTACTGTGGAAATTTTGAAATTTGGTATGACATTTCTCCTGTTGCAGAGAGATCATTACATAACCATTTCACAAGTAAACCGTGAACCAAAGGTCTATTGGAATTTCATTGGAATTTCAAAGTCGTTCAAAGATAACAATAACTTATGTGCACGATGGTCTGAAAGATTAGGTCCATTTTCTTTGTATGCATCAGGATTTCATTGGATTGCGCAAAAGCTTAATCTAATATGACGATAGTCCTTTGTTTGATTTCAGGCAAACGACTATACCTACTTTGGGCAAAGAGGTATATGTACTACGTACTAGAGAAGCTATTCAAAGCACAAATAGTTGTTATTTTTTGTATAATTAAACTAAAATCCGCTACAGCGCTTTACGAGATTAAATCGTCTAATCAACGATCACAACACGCAGCGCCAGTGCAATGGCACATTCGGATCATTATTATTACTGCTATTCACTGCTGCACGTGCAGTCGCTTTGAGTGCTGAGCATCCTATGAGCGAGAAGATACTGGCTGGCATATTTGCAGTGGTTGACAGTGCAAGTTAGAGATGTCCTGTCTAGTGTATACATAGAAGTCTTTGACTTTGGGTGGGATTTTTGATCTATAGTTATGATTGGTTTGTTAGCAATTTTAACCATTGGTCACCTTAACTACGAATCAAAAAACCCTGCCTTAAGTATTTGTTCATTTAAAAAATGTTTTGAAATTTACATCACATCAACAGGAAGACGTCCACTGCTCAACCATATGATAGGCCTCCTTCATAATACGCCATACTGTGGATACTTACCATAGGGGATTTGCCATAATCAGCACACTGGCCAGCATCTTGGTAATCGCAGATTATAATAAGCATACCGAATGTTGCCACCCACTCCCTGGGTATTCCCTTAGCCGACTCTTACGGCACCCACGAGAAGAGAGTGAGGTGGTCCAGCATAAATAATCAGATCAGATTTCGCTCTTTTCAAAATACAACTCTAGCACATTCAGTGCATTCTAGACTAAGCTAAAAATCGCTAGCGTAATTCGGAAATTTCAGATTGATTCTTTACCTCCATCATGAAGTGTGAGGTTTAGTCTGGCCCGCGCCAGTGGACTGTCCTCATGGTTGCACAGGTCGCGGAAGCAGCACAGCAGCAAGGAGTGACCTGATGATGGAGCGGGCCCACCTGATGGCGAGTTCTGGCATCGAGCTAACGCTACTTCTTCCCTGGAAATAATGAGAAGAATAATGAGATGAATGACGAAATTATTATTAGCTTCATCATAATTTTAGGCTATTATTATGCCTAGTCGTAAGCAAGGCTTCGGGTCGGTACCAAAATTATACGGCGGGGTAATTACGTATAATATAAAACAGGCGCAAATTTCGCAATCATTGCTGTCAAAGCTGTCAAACGTCACTTTGGCAGAGAAGAAAGCGATCGAGTGCTAGATCACCGACTATCGGACAATCATTGAACTAAAAAGTATATTATTTTGTTTCCGTCTATTGCTATTCTGTTACTAGTGGCGCTAGTATCTAAGGCCAAATGTATTCAGCGACAGGCGAGCAACAAGCGGCCCCCTTATTACCTAACTAGCAACAGGTTTGCGACAGGCGTAAATCTCGCGGTGATTGCTGTCATACATCATTAGTGGTGTCGAGCATGTATGCTTCGCTACTGCTGTTGCTTTGCTACTGCTGTTGCTTTGCTGTATAAAATTATACGTAATTACCCCGCGAGTTCTGTATCGGTAATTAGTGGTTCTGGTACTGGGTACAGGTTTCAGACGGTTACCGGTACTCCGCCTAACAAGTACCGGTACCCCAATTCAGGTACTTACCCTCGACTTATATGATATGACGATTACCTAACTATTCTTTTTACTGTGACTTTTCAAATAAATTGTTTATGATGTACCGGTATAATACGGATATTATATTACATCCGATAGTACAGGTAGGTATTACAAGTAAGACGTCTGGTACCGGTATCACGCCTAAGCCAATAGTACCGGTTACGAAAAGTACCTACCGGTTTTTAAAGTCCTCATCGTAAGATCATAAAGTCACATAATCATTCATCAGAAATGACGATAATTTAAGAGAAAAAGATTTCAATCATGCTCTTTCTAACCTAATGATGCTACTTTTAACTGCTTCGTAATTCACAGATGGTTCTACGAATGAGCAATCATCAAGCCTTTATGAGATCATAAACTCTAACAGTTATTATAACTCGCTGTTTAAATGCTTTTTCCACGAAATACCGGATCTTGATGGAATCTAGGTACTTACGAATATATGGGAACTGTAATTAAAACTTGGGAACAGATACTTTTTCAATACACAAAACTTTTATAGAAGTTTCAGCCTAATAAAAGCTACTTGCTAGGTTCGGTCAATCGCATATATCACAGTCTGTGAAACCTAATAACACCAGACATAAAAACAAAGGTTAGCGCATGTACTGGCACGGGCCTGCCGCGCTCCCTGTGACGCGATTTTACTTTTATAAGTTGCGTTTAGTAGGCTTTTTACACACCAAGGCAAGAAGACATGTAGCTCTGTCTTAGTTACATACATTGTGAAAAAGAGTGGGCAGTCTTTATACCTTAGAAGTTAAAAGAGGAACAGCATAGAGAGTCAAGAGTGAGTAGGCATCTCATGGGCAAACGTGCTCCGTAGACAACTTCGTCACGATGAGATGTTGTCAAAAGTATGCCCAGTTTAGTACTAAAAAAATAGAATCCCCGAGCATAGCTCTCTCTATTCTGTAGCTCGTTTACGCACGTGGTGGTCTAATCAATGAACCTGACTTGGGAAATCGACTGGAACAAATCTTTACGACTAGATCAACTAACTAAGCTCTTTGTGGGAAACGATTTAATTGTAATCAAGTTTTTAGGAGTCAAGCGTTTCATCAGACTGCTTGACTCCTAAAAACTTGATTGCAAAGGTTTGTGAACTTAAAGTTAAATTGAAAAACTTTAACTTGTTTAGAGAGCATGGTATTGAATTTGTATTAGATTCATAAAGATATTTTTATGCTACGTTTGTTGTGTGATGCATAATGCTGTCGTCCTGAAAGCAAACAGGTTCCACAATATAGGATAGGATGAAACATACTTTGTGTCTGGCCGGGGGCAAGTCCAATCATCCAGATTCTAAAGATTCAGTCCTATCAATTCAGTTCTGAAATGAAGGATAAATAGTAACGGACTCAGTTGGGATCTTTAATCCTAAATTCCATTCCAACCCAAGCATTGCAATTCAACGGGGTAATGCTACCTACCGGTAGTGGGCTGCACCATTTGGACAGTCTATCGATACCTGTCCTGGACTGGCCTGATAAGCTCAGTTGGTTGGTAGCTCTGCCTTCTGAACCGTACGTTGTGGGTTCGATTCCTATACCCGGGACAAACATTTGTGTGATGAAGGGTGTTATATTGTATTTTTTGTATGTATTTACAAACAAAATGTATCTAAGTATTCTATCAGTTATCTATTGGTTCCCATGTACAAGCTCGCATGCTTAGTTTCGGGCTGGATGGAGCTGTGTGAAATGTCCACACATATTTATTTATTTACCTACTTAGGTCATCGCGCCGGCTAGCACGTATACAGACGAAATGGTTTTTATAGTAGGTAGTATAGCTAGTAGAATTAGTAATAGTTGGTATTATTGTTTATTGTAGTAGTTAGTTTATAGAATAAAGGCACCATGCACACTGAAAAAAAAATGGCTATCATGAATTAAAAAAATAATTTAAACCGGCGATGTCTAGAGTTCTAGACGTGACATATAAACGGAATAAGCTAATAAGTTAAAATATATATACACAAAAAGCTTAAGTACAGATTCATTTATTTTGATCTCTAAACATTTTTTGCCCACGAATCGATTTCAACGGTCCAGTCCTTAAGTGGTATCACGACAAAAACCTTACCTCAATTATACCAGCAATTTATAGTACAAATGATTGTTAAAATATAGCTTTTTGTTTTTTTGTACAATGCAACACGAGCGTTGCGGTTTTTATACTAATTCACAACATGATTAGTACAAAATTAATACTTAGATACATTCGTTAAAAATTATGCAGGTACGTAGATGCTTATAGTTTTCATATAATTCCGACCAGTTGGCAGATAAATCAATAGGACAAAGAAGGAATATTACTAGACAATTATTATGAAATCCAATTAAATTAAATGTAGGTACTCACGTGAAATAAAGAACATGTTAGCATGATACTAGCAATGATAATAAGGCAATTAAAAAAGCGGAAATCCGTCAGATAGGTCTAAGCATGATAAATACAAAATAGTAAAACATTGATGGCTGGCCCGATAGTTCAGCTGGTAGTACCTCTGCCTTCTGAACTGTAGGCTGTGGGTTCGATTCCCACCTGGGAGTGGACAAACATTTGTGTGATGAACATTTGTGTTTGTTCTGTGTCTGGGTGTTATATTGTATTCTATGTATGTATTTACAAACAAAAAGTATCTAAGTGAATACTTAGATACTTTTTGTATATAATTATCAGTTATCTGGTTCCCATAGTACAAGCTATGCTTAGTTTGGGGCTAGATGGCGCTGTGTGAAATGTCCACACATATTTATATTATACATATTTAAAAGGATCAAGAGTAGAACTTGATAAATCAAGACTATACAGATTAGGTAAGTTCATCATCATCATCATCAGCCTGAAGACGTCCACTGCTGAACATAGGCCTCCCCCAGAGCGCGCCACCTTGAGTGGTTGCTCGCCTCCTGCATCCATCATCAGCGCGGTTTCAGTAGATCGTCGGTCCACCTAGTTGGTGGTTGGTCTTCCGGTTCGTGGTCACCACTCGAGAACCTTTCTTCCTCATCGGTTGTCAGCTCTGCGAGCGATTTGGCCTGCCCATTGCCATTTCAACTTGCTAATTCTAAGAACTATATCGGTCACTTTAGTTCTCCTGCAGATCTCCTCGTAATAGTTACTCCGTCATTATTAGACACATAAACAAATGACGTGACGAGCTAGGTTCACCTGATGCCGTCACGGCAGGCTGTAACAAATGCAGTGCCACTCGGAACTCTAAATTATATTATAAAGAAGACGAAACAAAGACATAAGCATTTGAATTATTTTTTAGGAATGATTCATCCGTCACGAAGCGTGGAGTTTACAGCAAGCAGGCTTTAGAGTAATGTAAATTCGTCGTCATCCACGTTTACAGTCAGATAATATAACACGGTACAAACTGAATACAAATATCCTTGATGTTGCAAACGGCGGACCGCGTTCTCACGGACTGACCAAAATTTACATCAAATTATACTTGTGTAGGCATTTGAACGAATATTGATGATATTTGATTGATGCTTGAGGCTGGGAACAGGTTACAGGCGGGTCCTAAACTCCTTAAAGTTCACGAGGTCTTTGATTCAGACATGGGAGTAAGGATTTCAAAAACAAAAGAAATGGACTGTACCTATGCAAAGCTGTATGGGAAAATGAATCCATCATTTGGCATGTACCAAGTATGTAGCCCTTGTCTGGCAAGCAAGTTTACATACAAATAATTTGTTGACAGTTTCCATTCAAATATTATAAAGTGGCTTTGATCAGCGATGGCCGACGATTGAAGCGCAAGGTTTGGGTTACAAAGCCTTTGCTTTGGCAGGGAACCAACTATCTGCTTTTGTACAACTGGCCCTGGCGTACCAATTAATCAAATTGTGACGCCTCCAATTTGGATTCAAGCAAATTTTACAAGGTGCAAAGTGCATGTAGAGAAACTTGAGTCAACTAAAGCGCTGACAATAGAGTGTCTGATGAAGATAGC
Source organism: Ennomos quercinarius (assembly GCA_910589525.2). NCBI lineage: Eukaryota > Metazoa > Arthropoda > Insecta > Lepidoptera > Geometridae > Ennomos > Ennomos quercinarius. Next base: position 3,811,514 of record OU342502.1, read on the forward strand.
GATGGTTACGGCAATTATCTTACGGTTGAACAACGTAAGCTACTAATTATGATAATAATCAAACAGATAGCACAAGTAAAAACTGTACCAGCGCCGTTGACTCCCGATAGAGACCATTTGGAGGTATTTAAGTAAATAGATATAAAAGTACCGTCTAAGCAACCATGCATGCTGCTTCAACATAGACTGCGTAACATAAGCTTGGTGGATATTTGATTATTATAAAACAGCAAACATTTAGTAAAGCAATTGTCAGACATAGTAAGGGTCAATTCACATAGAGCGGCAAAATGCTCAAGCAGTTTTTAAATGCTATTGAAATATAAACCTTATTTCATTCATACAAAGATGAAAACAGTATGCAACATTAAAATCTTACCTATTTTAATGTTGCATACTATTTTCAGCTTTGTCTAAATAGCTTAAGGTTGATATTCATATAGCACTTAAAAACTGCTCGAGCATTTTGCAGATCTGTCTGAATTGAGCCTAACATAACAAACAAACATGGACTGACGATGATATGTAGGTAATAATAACCGTCTGCGGTTATAATAGGTACTTAAGAGAGTTATTTTAAGATGAATCACACGCATGAGAATTTTCATAAATAGTATGGAGTAGCTACCGAATAATACACATACAACCTGCAATAAGCTTGCACAGAGCAATTGGCATGCCAGAGACTCTTTTGAAGGCTTGCATGACCCATCTGTTCAGTCAAGCAAGGCCCGCTAGTTGTGAATTATGTCTTATTGTACTTTCAATTTCCAACGCCCGCAGGCTGCAGGTGATTTTTAATTAAACAGTCATTCGTAGGCTAATTATGAAACCGTTGATGGAGTTTTCGGAATGGTCATATTAATATTGAAATTAATGCCAATGGTAAGCAATAATATAGCTTACATAATGGTAGAGATTTTTATGGAAACCTTGATTGATACTTATTGTCGTTTTACGAATAGCGATAAACCCAATGACCGACGACTGTGACTCCATCCGATTATCGATTACAATTAGCATATTCGAATGCCGCAAGTTTTCTCACGGGAATCGAGACGGATAGAAGCAATCCCAATTGTTTAGTCGAGTATTCGAATGATTCTGATTGTAGTCCGAAAATTTTGTTTGCTCGGTCGCTATTTGCGGTATTTTGTAGCCGGGAGCGATTCGGTTTCTTTATTGGCCAATTAATGATGGGAAAAAAATTCGTCGGTTTTAAGAGGGTTAGCTTTTAAGGAAATTACAGCGTTATTGCTTTGTTTGTTATGTCTTGTATATAAATTGTTATATTAACGAGGTAATAAACTACTATAATTGCAATAATATTTTGTTTAGATAGACCTTTAAAACAGTGTCGCGACAAGGTTTGTTTTTGTTGCGGACGTTACGTTTGTTATTATTAGGTACATAGTAAATTGACATATTGTGTCCATAGCAACTTTATTATCTAACTATATCACAGAGAATTTACGACAGTACCTGCTAGACTACTTCCTGCTTAAGAATTGTAAGATTAGTAATAGTTTTGGAAAAAATAAACGATGTATGGGCTTAAGGACTTATGTTAGGCCAAGCCAAAGCCACAGAATAGATATATAGTACTAGGCCAAAGCGGGGATGACTCGGGGGGCCGAGCGTCAGGGGCGGTCTAAGTTAGAATGGTTCCAACGCGCAATCATTTAGGTAATTTATTATTACCCTGAATATAATGGGTATTTTAAAAGTCCACTACACAAGCCCTCCATTATATTTAGTTCAACAACTACACAAAGTTTCATGATCTAATTTAAATTATTCATTGAATGATCGCCGTTTATTTGTACGGTTTAGAGGTAACTTTGTAATTTTTTCTATCGATAAAACTTTATTAAATCGTGTTTTCACTATACATAAGCATTAGCATTAGTCGTAAACTTTACCATATATTAATTTCAAAGTCATTGTTGCAATATTGTTGACAGGACACGTCCTCATGCCGGCCCTTTTTAGCATTTTGGCGTTGTATAGACTCTTAAGATTGATAAAATGTACCTATAATGTACCACTGACTAGGTACTTCTCGCCCATGCAATTATCTCTAACTCCATGAGACATAATATTAATGATCAGTGGATCAATTTACTATAATCCCTCCTCAAAACACCACAAGCTAGCTTCAACTTGAGATGGGTCTAAAGGGATAATGTTATAAACTACAAAACGATTTTCAGTGGCACAGGATTCGATCTCGGAACCTCTAAATCGAAATCCAAGATATCTCCGACACATCATTTATACAAGCAAGAGTATGGTCGAAAAATAAGTAGACACCATGTTATGATTACTTATACTGTATTTAAAATCGAGTTAAAACGCTTTACTCTTTATAAAATCAATAACCGTAATAATATAGGTAGCGTTAAGTATTGTTGACCTAATAGTAAATCCCCAGGCCCAGACCAACATTAATAGTATTCAGTAAGCGACTTCAAACAGCTCCTGTTTAAACATTCGTAAGTTTAATCTGTCAGTTTGCAGAGCAAGCTCATTAAAATCCAGATAGTAACCGCACGACAAAATAAAGGCGCGAGATAAGATATAACATAAACAGGCCGCTAATGAGAAAAATACTCTGTAGCGCCAATTAAACGGCGATATATAATGTAACATTGAACTGATAAATGTATGAGGCGATTAATTATTGGTTTATTTATAAACAAGATTAACCTAAAGTTTTGATTGTCAGTTGTTATATTTCATAATCAAAGATACCTAAACTTTCCCAACTAAAGTTAGATTTTGATAAACTCACCAGATATTATTAGTTTACAAGAACACCTGTAGATACAAATTCTAAACTAAAGAATGAACGCAAAACGCATTTGATTACTCATACAATTAATCTTAAAACAAAGCGTGCCTTTCAAATTCAGAAAACAATGGAGAAAGAGGCCATGAACAAGAATGTGGGTATATCATCGGAGATAACAATAAAATCTATAGTTGTGAAGAACAAAGCGATGAAGTTATATAATATTCCGTAAAATCGATGATAATTTTGATAAACTTTGGAAAATACACAAAGAAAAATAAAAGTCACGAACGAAAATGAAAACTTTACAAATAAAATAAATCATGACTAAAATAAAGCGACTCCAAAAGATAAAATGCACTGATATAATTAACGCAGGAATTTAAACCGTAATAATTGGCTCTAAAGACTAATTTTACGTAACACAGTACGGCAGGGTCACCGGCCTTACAGCTGCACTATCTAGTCTCCTGATTGACCTGCGACTCAACCCCAACCCTTATCAAACAAACGAGGACACCGACATCGGTTTACAATCACACAATAATATTGATATAATTATAAGTACCTATAATATTCCGTCACTGCTCTTTTTTTTTTTTCTTTTTTTTTTTTCTTATAGTTTGGCTCCACACATAGTGTATTTAGCCAGTGTCAAGTATTGTAGTTTTTCGTCGTATTATGAAATATTTCATGTAAAGTCAAGTCTTAGTCACAGTCAGTCAGGGTAGTCATAGTCCAGTCTAAGTCAAGTAGTCACAACCCAGTCTAAGTCATGCCCTAGTAAAGTAGTGGCAACTTTACTAGAGGCTTCTATGGAATTTTGGAAGCAACACGAAAACCCACGTTTCACTACATTATATCACTTGCCCACACTTATACTCATAATTCAGCACTTAATGCGTAAAATGCCACTAATTTTAAACATTAACACTAGAAAAAGCATAAGTTTTGTGAAATAATACAATGCAATGACGTGAACTTTTTCACGTTCCCGCCAAAACTCCGTCACTGCTCTTCTTTTACAATGTCAAACTGTATTTTATCTGTAGAAATGTGTCGTTTCTGAAGCTTTGACTAATATTCTTTATATCCTAAACTATGAATATTCAATAGCCAAAGATCCTAAATGGGTTACAATATTTGGTTAAAAATTGCATATTTTAAATTCTCACGATTTAAACACATAGTTTTTGTATTCTTACAAAAACATACTTATTTATATCATGTTTTAGCGCGATTAAGTCCTCTGCACAGATTGGAGAAAAAAAACACAGATTAGAGATAAAAACAATTGACTGTAGTCCTGTGTCAAACAAAAAATGTAGTTCAAAAATATTAGCGGGGTTTTGGCGGGAACGTGAAAAAGTTCACGTCGTTGCATTGTATTATTTCACAAAACTTATGCTTTTTCTAGTGTTAATGTTTAAAATTAGTGGCATTTTAGTGCTGATATACGAGTATAAGTATTGGCAAGTGATATAATGTAGTGAAACGTGGTTTTTCGTGTTGCTTCCAAAATTCCATAGAAGCCTCTAGTAAAGTTGCCACCACTTTACTAGGACATGACTTAGACTGGATTATGACTACCTGACTTAGACTGGACTATGACTACCCTGACTGACTGTGACTAATACTTGACTTTACATGAAATATTTCATAATACGATGAAAAACTACAATACTTGACATTGGCTAAATACACTATGTGTGGAGCCAAAATATAAGAAAAAAAAAATTAGCACAGCCAGCGTATTGTGTAAATATAATGTAGTAGAGAACCCGCTCACTGAATATTTTATTCAAATAATATGGATTAAGTAGTCAAGTAGCAACATGTTAATCTTTTATTGTAGGTATGCTATTAATAACATTTTTTTTGTCATCTCAGCAGCGGGCAGTGTAAGAAATAAACTAATAGCGACATAGGCGAATAGCTACTAGGTCCAAACGCTTATTTGCAATGACATTTAGGCACAACGCGATTAAGGCACACTGCGTTTTAGGTAACCAGCGAGTAGGTAAACGATTTATTTCTACTGTAATAGAAGAAACCTAAGTTTATAGTATTATGATGGTCTATGGGAGAGCGATATTTTCATAAAGTACCTAGTTTATGATTGAGAATGTACAGTCAAATAAATGCAGCTACGGAAGTCCAAAAATCCTAAAATATAATATCTTTGAGAACTCCGCGTAAAATTTGTTCGGGCTAACCCTGAAGCGAAGGAACAAGTAAAAAGAATAACCAGCCAAGTGCGAGTCGGACTCGCGCACGAAGGGTTCCATCCATCTATAAAAACGAGCAAAAAAAACACGTTTGTTGTATGGGAGCCCCCTTAAATATTTATTTTATTCTGTTTTTTAGTATTTGTTGTCATAGCGGCAACAGAACTACATCATCTGTGAAAATTTCAGTTGTCTAACTATCACAGTGCATGAGACACAGCCTGGTGACAGACGGACAGACAGACAGGCAGACGGACGGACATCGGAGCCTTAGTAATAGGGTCCGTTTTACCCTTTGGGTACAGAACCCTATATTTTTGGTCCACTATAAGCAGTTATGTAGTTTGGTCAGTTCATCTTTATTCCGTGACAGAGCACTATCAAAGAACATATAAATGCACTAAATAATTACCGATTAAACAGAATATCAATTTAAATTCGATGGAAATCTTAACGAAGCATGGCCGGCGATCGTTAGCGGAGATAATGGTCGTACGGAGATTGCCAAAAACGAGCAAAAATTTTAAAGCAAATAAAAGCGGGCATGCGTCCGAGTTGAGAACCTGTTTCACTGAATTACAGATGATATTGAGAGAGACAGTATTTAAGCTGCCGAGAATTTAGTATTAAGTAATCAATTGTGATAAAAACAAAGTTAAATAACTTATTGCAAATAAGCTATTTGAGCACATTAAATAATAATTAGTTTAAGTATGGGTGTATATCTTTCGCGAGATAAATTCCATATTCTATGTCAGCAGTTGGCAGCATATTGAGAAGTACGGTCTAATAATATATGTAACAGATACTTTATGTATGTTGCATTGCATTACATTAATCATAGTAAAATTATTAGTAGGTAATTATTACCATGGAACAAGTAGGAGAGGAATGCCAATACACCAAGAAAATAGCGTAGATCAAAAATATGCTAAAAACCGTTATAAAACTAGATGGCGCTGCAAAATGAGCGGTCTATAAGTTGAGCGTCGATTAGAAATATGCCAATAAACCGTTTTGACAAAAAATGTTCTTTCTTATACGGCTAGCTACGGCGGGCTAGGTTTAAACGGTTTTTTAGCATATTTCTGATCTACGCTCAACTTATAGCCCGCTCATTTTGCAGCGCCATCTAGTTTTCTATCGGTTTTCACCATATTTCTGATCTATGCTGTTTTCTTGGTGTATTGGCATTCCTGTCCTACTTGTTCCATGTTATTATTAAAGAAACTATCCACGAACTTAGTGTTGTGGCTATTGACTAATTTTCAACTTCTTACAAGATTCACAGCTGCTTTATACAGTGCTTTCGAACGATCCGAATAAAATAATCAAGAGGGCGGGTAATTTCGGCGTATAAAAACTGCATCGACAGTCGAGGATCCAGCGGCATTATTAATATGAACTTTCAATCAAGTTTGTAAAACAAACTACATTTTTAATGTTTAGTCAACATAATACATTGGCGGCAGAGTGGATGGAATCCATAACATGATAATGTTTATTATTATGAAACGGTTTGCAATAACTATGTTTTCGAATATCTCAACTTTTAATGAAAACTTTTAGTGATGATGTTAGGTCACATTCTTGACGACATCAACGTAGATCATCATCATCATCATCGTCATCATCACCAGCCTGAAGACGTCCACTGCTGAACATAGGCCTCCCCCATAGAGCGCCACTTTGAGCGACTGCTTGCCTCCTGCATCCATTGGCTCCCCGTGGTTTTCACCAGAACGTCGGTCCACCGAGTGGGGGGCCGGCCTACGCTGCATCTTTCGGTTCGCGGTCGCCACTCGAGAACCTTTCCTTCCCCATCGGTTGTCAGTTCTACGAGCGATGTGGCCCGACCATTGCCATTTCAACTTGCTAATTCTGAACGCTATATCGGTCACTTTAGTTCTCCTGCAGATCTCCTCACTCCAGTAGGTAAATAGTCGCTACCTAAAAGATAGAATGCGAACAGTATTATTGAAAATTCAACTTGGACATGACATATGCATTACACTTTTCTATACTAGCTCAAAGTAGCCAGCAAGTTTAAAGCATGTTTTAACCATACAATCATATCTCGATCAATGATGAAAGACCCATTGGAGTTATTTCGTAACGTAACGTTGAAGACAAATTGATGGAAGCACCGACACAGATGCTTTTAGAAATGACCCGAGCATGATAAGCAGAATTGATAGAGCATGCGCGCAACAAAAGAATAGTTAATTAATTTTCTGATGAAGGTTTAAAGACATTGAATGTTGTATCATCGAAAGCTAATCGTCATGTTGTTGATAACAAACAAGACATGGTGCACGGAAATTAAAATATCTAATTTGTGTTACAAATGGACGAAAAAAGAAGATTTTTATCCACAGAGTTCTCGGCATAGTTTCTAGTTGGTTAAAGATTGTATACTATGTTGACATCGCCAAAAGACCACGTCTTTTTTTAAAACGTCGTTTACCTATTAGTGGTTATAACATTTACCATAGAACAACTAACAAGGAGGAGAGGAATGACAATACACCAAGAAAACAGCGTACATCAGAATATACCAAAAACTCGATGGCGTTGCAAAATGAGTGGGTTACAAGTTGAGCGCAGATCAGAAATATGCCAAATAACCGTTTTAACCTAGCCCGCCGTAGCTACCTGTATAGGCCGCTTATTTTGCAGTGCCATTCGGGTTTAAAACGGGTTTTTTTGGCATATTTCTGATCTGCGCTCTACTATAAACCGCGCATTTTGCAACGCCATCTAGTTTTAGGCATATTTTTGATCTATGCTCTTTTCTTGGTGTAATGGCATTCCTCTCCTCCATGTTCCATGGTATTACTTATAGCAGGCACTTAACTATCTTCTACCGTATTTACATAATTATATTTCATATCATAATTAACATTGAAAATAGTCAACTAATTTAGTCTCTGTCAAATAAATTCGGCAACTGCTACCGGAGACGACTGACAACTAAACGATTTGTAATCTTCTTGTCCCGTTTTAAAGGGTTGACATTTAACCGTGTCTGGAATTAATTAGAGTTGCAATTAGGAGCGATACCATCTTCGGATTCAGACCCTTTGGAAAGAATCTTAATAATCTTGGTCAGATCATCAGTTTAATACATGTTTTTAATTTAATTTGGAAAGGTTTGATCGTAAAGTTTCGTGATAATTATCGTTGTCATAACATTTTGCGTCTGAGTTTTGTGTTACGTGATTTCATAAGTTTTATTTGGTTTTGATTTACAATGAGATGGGCAGATTGTTTATAAATGTGGTAACCACGTCCTACTGATTGAATGAACATACTAATACTGTAGTCGTGGTTTTCTTCATTTTGGGAGCGTTTTACGCCAATGAGTTACGCTTTACCAGAACTAATTTAGATTCCACGTATTTAATTCTGTCTCGTGTTTTATTGTTTACCGGTTACCAAAGTCTTTAAATCGTCAGTCGCGTCATTGATAGCTACTTAATATTATCTTATTAACTTTAGGGCAATGTGCCTTTATTCTTTAAACTAATTTCTATAATAACAATAAAAACTAATAAACTAGCTACACTATCTACTACAATGAACATTTGGAGTGTATAATAGCCGCGATGGCCTATAGACAGTCCAAATGCTCCAGCCCACTACCGGTAGGTAGCGTACCCAACATGCTGGCAGCATTGCCTCGTTGAATTGCAATGCTGATTCGTTGAGCCAAATAAGTGCCAGCATTCGGATAAAAAAATAAATAGGCATAGAAATATGATAAAGATTAACATTTAACAGGTAACTTTATTCAAGTACCTAACTAATTATGAGACACTTAACTAAACAAAATATGGGTTAATGATAAAGATATTTCGAGAAAATTTGTTTTTTGACAAATAAGTGTCGTGAACTTATTAATTTGTTTCTATTTTTAGAAATTCATTTGGCAACACTTGCGTGGGATTGAACGAGATCGTGAGTCAGACGCATGAGCAAGAAAAACTCGATCAAAAAAATTATCACTGTCCTAAAATCTGCTTTACTAGTGAAAAGCTTCGACGTTTATTGAAAAATGAAGAATAAACAGAAGTTTAAAAGGAGCTGCTTTTATTTATAATCGGTTGTTTCTGATGTAGGTATATATAATATGTCACGGTCTTTTTGTAAGAACCGATTGTTTATATATAATCGCGGTTATTTATAAACTGTCGAGTTATTGCAAACGGGCAATATGTCTCACAATAAAACGGTCGATTTTTCGGTTATTTATAATTAATCAGTATCACTTAGTTATATTGTATTGTGTCCTTCTAGTGTGGTCAAAACTAACCTAACATTCCTCCTTGGTTCGCTCGTCGTTGTACCCTACTGGTTAGCCACTAGTGACTCTAAAAAAACAATAAATTACAGCAATAATTGGTGCATTAATTACGGGTTTGTTCACAATTAAACGCTACTGAAATCGTTTGTTTATAAACTCACCGCTGGGCAACGACTAATTATAAATAATCAAAAATCATCCGTTTTATTGCAAGTCAAATTGTCCGTTTATTCGACGGTTTATAAATAACTGCGACATTTTGTATAAACAATCGGTTCTTACAAAAAGACGGTGATGGCGACGGTGACGGTGGTGGGGGGGGGGGGGGCAGTTTCTATTATAGGTACCTACTGTTGACTTCATGTTTGATTGGAGCCCTGCATTTCAGTTAGAACTTCGAGGCAATAATTATACCACATGCTAGCTTGTAGAGAAAGCTTTTCACCGGCAGACAACTGAAGAGCTTGAGAGTAGTTGCATTTCCTGCCGCTATAATTGCTCTCTTGAATCATAATGGAGACCGTTTTACGATTATTGCAGCTTTGGACGGCATGCACTAACCTACTTGTATCTTAGCACTCAGTCATGCTATGCTATGAGAAAGATAAATGTAATGTATGAGGTTTGTGTACCTATGTATTCGGAAATTTGTTATCCAAACAAGAATTAGACCCACGCAAAGCTGGAAGCCAAAACAATAAATCCACATAGACTTTTACCCGTGCTATTAATATTTTTTGATTAGGTATCACTCAATCATGCATTGGAAATATGTAATTACTAGCTAAACTATCGTGTAACACATTAGAAAATTATTGTAGATATGTTTTGTTGACGACTGTACCTATTATATTCCGTTATGTTAAATCATTTATACACTTACCTCCTTTCCATATAATAACTTAAGTAAACTTTAAAATAGTGTTTAGCAGTTGAATAGTTATTCTGTGTTCTCTCTATTGAGTTTGGGCAAAGATAAAACATAGTGAAAGCACCGAGTTTTGCGTAGTAAAGATGTATTTTACTCTAGACTATAAACATTAGCGGCCTTAACTCTGCTTTTTACTATTTTCACCTAAATTATGCCATATTTTTTTTAAATAATTTATAGGCATAGCATTTGACCACTGTCTCACCTGATGGTAAGTGATGACGCGGCCTACGGTGGTGCATGCTTTCCTAGAAGATACCCAGACACCCAGGTTATAGTTAGCTGGAAACAAGGACGACGGCAAAGTATTCCACTCATTTGCTATAAAATTTGACGCGAAACGCTTAGTGCGGGCTGTAGGAATATTGACGATATGAGGATGCCGAGTTTCTGTGCGCCTTGTAGTCCGCTGAAAGAATGGAGATGAAGGGAAAACATAGTGCGCTTTTTAATATTATTTAACTTTGAGTGGAGCTTATAAGTAAAGCTGTTATGCCTACTTACGTCTCAGCCAGGTGGTGCAAGCACCCGTGTCGCGCCAGGTGGACCCGCCTTGGCGAAGGCAGCTCACTGTAGCAGCCACCGTGTCCCCTCGATCTGCACATGTACCCTGTACCCACGCATTGCGCTGTGTTGCAGTAACATCGGACTCCTTCTTCTATTTTTGGTTCTGTAACAAGAAAAATATACATTGAAGACATTGTTTATCAAATTAACATTTATTATTATAGAAATATTAAAACGTAAATAGTAGGAAGGAATAAGATTAGTAGAAGGGGATAGGAGGAAGTAATAAAGAATACACGAACCTATTGTACTTTAGACATCGACAAAAAACAAGACTCAAGTTTGTAGAAACAATCACAACAAAAAGAGTTCACATAGATCCATAAGTGAACGAACTTTTTTGAATGCAGACATGCTAATCAAATGCTAATGATAGCTGTTCTAGAATCGATATCAATCGACATGTTGTAACATAGGAATTGGAAATGCGATCCGAATCACAGAAACGATGTTAAAACGGAATAGAGACATGACGACGTCGATAATATGGATGCCGCGTAGGCTATTGAAGACGATAACGTCCTAGGTGGTATCGGTTTTAAAGTAGATACAGATGATCGCATTCTGTAAGGTGGTCTTTCCCCCAGTTTTTCACTAACGCTTACAAAAACAAGTTCCGATTGTGAAGTCAATAAGTCAGTGCAGGAAATGGGCATTGCAAAAGGAAACGTCGTATAGTGTATCCAATCAGGGAATCGACATCGAGGCGCCTGGCGCTCGCCGGTGTCGTAAAATTTGATAGCATTCGATTTGCTGTGCCTGCATTCATAGCCTAAAGGTAGGCGTTAACTGTTTATTTTGCGCTAGTAATGTCGATGACTATTGCAGTTTTGTGCCTGTGTAAAATGCTTTAGCATAATTTGTAAACATAGTCCAATCATTGTGGTAATTAGTCATCGTTCCATTAGTCCTGATGATAAAACCTACAGTTTAAACTCAAACATTAGTAAAATGATTGTTTGTTTAACCAGAAGCCGACACGGACATTTATAAAATCCTTCTGAACGTCTGTCTATAATAGTCAACAAAAAACCCTTTCAACTCGCATGGCCGCAGCGACAAGCCGATGAACCGGTAAAAATAACATACAGCTGGTCCGAGGCAGGCACCATGTATGAATAATGCGCACGTCATACACAACGGGCCCCTACATAAATATCCCGACAAACGGCCAGCCTCCGAGCACATTCAATGTAAATGCCGACTCCAGACGAAACAAAACGAAATTAATTTCAGAAGACCGCCGCTCGATTTGAGCCCAGGAAAACTTAGGGTATGAGACCCCCTCCGATCTCTGGCCATCTTTAAGATATCTCGGACGTTCACGGAATCGATTTTTTTTTCGAGATGATTAGTGAGCGATGCTGACGACGCTTCGACGGGACACCGATTTAAAACCACGATAAAAACCCGAATCTTTCATTTAATCAAATAACGAACATTTGAGAACATGTCGATAAAAACGAAAATACAGGAAATTATGGGTAATTAGAAAACTGTAAAAAGCTTCAACATTCTGGATTCTCAAATGAAATTTTTAAACTTTCCTGTCTCAATAAAAAGCGGCAGATGAAGTCGCAAGCTCCGGGAGGTCGACTTGCAATAAACAAATAAATCGGGACGAAGAAAAACCAACGTAGACGAGTAAAAAGTACATTGTGCAGTTGATAATAAAAAAAATTAATGCTCGGAAATTGAAAACCTTTAATAGCCGATTTTAATGGCTCATGCACGCGAAATTACTTCGATTAATTGCATAGCCGCGCCCCACACACTCATTGTGAAACTGAACGCGCTCGTGTTTATCTTCATCACAAACTTAATTTTATAGTTCAATTGTCTGAAGTTATTCTTGGACAGACACGGAAATCCTAAAAATATATTATTATACGCTCATTACTAGTACAATTAGAGTTATCGATTCATCGTGCATTATTTTCTGATAGACGAATGCCATTAGGCTGGCTTTACAATCAATTTCGACTCAAAAACGAAGGCACAAAAGGAACACCGAAGGATAAGGTAAATAAAAAAATAAACAAACAAAAGAGAAAAGGTCCCGGCATGTTATTTGGAATTGATAAATGGCCCTCCGAAGACGTGAGGGAAGAGAACGAAGCGAGAAGAGAAAGGGACAATACAACTAATGAGTCCAAGACGGGATTCAAAAATGTCGGCTTGTGAGAACACTATAAGATAAATGAAAGTGCTTCTTATCACATCAAAGCTTTTGAAATTTATAAGGATCCTATTGCTTAAAGGGCGCCAGCGTTCACGGTGAATTTACTTTTCACGGATGTAATTCATCTGTTTGGATACTTGAGACTCAATTTAAAAGGGTTCGGTGTGATCAGTCACCCTCTGTCGCGTGCCACGTTAAATGAGGTGTTAATGTTTTGGAATATATTTTTGTTTGCTTTGCCGATGTCTTACAAATCAAGATGAAAGAGATGTACGGTGTAGTGGCGTAGCAGTGCAATTAACGGGGAAGGGATGCTCAATTATGCAGATGAATGGAAATTGTCCTGACTGACTGACACACAACGTACAGCCCAAACAGCTAAACGTAGAGACTTGAAATTTGGAGGATAGCTTCCTTTTATGGCGTAAGCACGTGCTAAGAAAGGGTTTTTGAAAATTCAACCCCTAAGGGTATGAAAAGGGCCGGAAACATTGTATGAAAAACTTACATTTCGTAACGTATCGTTTTGAAACTAGACACATACAAACAACCATAAAAATATATGAATGTATTTCTTAGTTTTTACAAAATTGACCATTAAAGGGGTAAATTTTGTAGACGGTCAATTTTTATTAAAATTCTATAAAATTGTTTTTATGGAAATTTTATAAAAATTGACCGTGTCATACTGAAATTTGGAATGTTTAAAGAACATAAAAATTAAAAAAAATACGGGTCTGCAATTTTTTAATTTCTTCCCATTATGGGGTAAGAAGTACTAAAAAGGTCTCATCGTAAACGGTCGTGACGGGATAGTAGAGGGTATAGTATAGACCAGGCACCATACAGTAAACCCTGTTGTAAACCAGAAAGTTTTTTATTTAAAGAACATTATATTACAAAATAAAATGTTCGATCATGTCTAAAATGTCACATTAACGCAGTAATGAACTAAGAATCACGGTAAATAAATATATTTCACAATGCCTACCAAAATCGTTCAAAGAAAATCGTGACCGATGAAGATATTACGTTTAAAAATAGTATATAAATATACAAGCCGACTCGATACAATCGGGAATCAGAAGCAGGTTTTGGCGAACCGCGATTGAAACGTTCAATAGAGGTGAACCCGATCTGCTCAACGAGATAGCTAAAACAGCATAGTTTGCTTCGCAATTTCATTGCAGATGATCGCAATGGGCCTATTTGGGATATCATATTTCATACTCATTCCTTCAGCACATTTCGCTCGTTTCAGATCGCGGGTTCAATTTAGATCAAACGTCTAGATAGTGCGAAATTTACTCCTCTCAGAATACACAGTTATTCCTGTCGGATTATCTTCAAACTTCTGTTATGAGGTCTTTCAATTTTATTGCTATCGTGCAAACTGAACACGGAGGAAATCGGAATGCATTTCACAAATCACGGAATCGATAAAAGAGCAGTGTTAATCGTGATTTTAGTGGTGTTTTCGTCGTTAGATTATAATAATTAATGGGTTTTAATCGTGGATAGTCGCGACTTGCGAGACTCACAATCAGCCGTTTAGGAGATATGTCGAGAAGCATTTGAGCAAGCAGTAGAAGTTATTAAGCGTGTAGCTAATGTTGCGACAACAACTTTCTCTCTGCGTTCACACGCTGTCCAACTGGGCTTTATCTAGTACTTTATTACGTTAATAATGATGGCGCGAGCGGGGCCGGTTTCTCTGCTATTGGGATTGGAGAACAAGCAGGCTTTATGCTGATTGGATGACGCGGAAAGCAAGGCTGCTCAGCGGCCTTGTTGTGGCATTCCGATCCAATGTCCGCTATTTGGGACTATTTAGTGGCTGTCAATTTGGACTCGGACAGCTTGATTTGTTGCTTCTAGTATTGTAAATCAGAGTTTAGGATGTCGAGTTTGACTGATGATGATAAGAATTAATTAAACGGAATGAGGTCAATTGTGCATTTGATAGCTTAGTGTTGAAATGTCCATTTCTTACATCCTCTGTAGCAATATCATTGAAACTTAATGCTTCGTTTAACGATGCTAAACAACATTCTTTCCACTCATTATTTTAGATTAAAGGTTTATTTTCTGTCTATAATTGCTTTGCCGCCCGTCTATCCTCATTTAACTCATTTTGCATGCAGTTATTCCAAGTCCAATCTCTAGCTAATTTCCATCTCTTTATCGCCTAGACCAATCGGATCCTGATCTTCCGTAATGTATGTCCTAGGTGCATAATTGCAGACAGCGGCGCCACTAATCTTGCCCTAGGCAATTACTGTCAGTACTATGCAACCAGAACTTGAAAGCGTGGTGTTTCGTGACTAAAAGATGTTAGGATCACTAAGGTGCAGATTTTAAGAAAGTTTTTGGTATAGTTTATCTTATTTAAAGAGAAGCAGCTTAGAAGAAGCTGTTCCATAACATAGCTGAAAATCTCAATATAAGCCAATGAAAGGTAGTGCCATAAAATACCATCAGTGGGTTAGGCAGATTAATACTGTTCAGGATTGTCATAATGATAAGCCTACCTAATATGAATTAGGTATTAATATGCAGTGCATTTTCAGTATTTGCATCATAACCTAGAATAATAACTATGACCACGGCTAGATCTTCTAGTATGAAAACCAGCCCTGCTCTTATAGCTGAAATTTTCACGTCACCTAGTAGATGTATTATATCAAAGAAGGCAATCAGTTTGTATTGTAGACTTAGGTCTCGACCGATGGATTATCCGTATTATGTCCCAGCTAATAATTACATGGCGGCGCCGGTAATCTCGCCAAGGCAATTACGGGTGGTACTTATGCGATTACTATACAGTACAGACACTGTTTAGATGTCGTTTTTGAAGCGTGCTCAATTGCTCATGTTAAGCTCATGTTGATTAATTAATACTATTGATTTGACCGAATATATCTCATCAATGACTCATGCTTGACACAATGTTATTGGTCTAATTAACGCCTTTAATTCTATCATCTCTTACATCCTTATTAGTAAGCGCGTTGTAGCTTTTGATTAGTTGCACCATCTTTTGTCTTTTTGATCGCTTTCAATATTCAAATGTCAAAAAAGGACAAAAGCTGAAGTAACTAATCTAAAACTACTACGCGCTATTAATAAGGTCGTTAGAGTCTAACAGATGATCAATTATAAGAAAGTGCTATTCATATTTTGATGCTCCACGTCTTAAACCAGCAAAATATGAGTAATAGTACTTATAATCAGTAAAAATCTCTACATATTCGCAGTAACGCCCGCTTCTGTAGGTCGGGTAGCGTTTCTACTATCTTCGATCGCACCACCAAAGGCTGCGTCTTTGCACCAAGACATTAGACAAATGGAGGTTATCACGGCCTAGATCAAAAGATGCGCCTCGCGACCGGTCCGCTGATGCCAAGCAACATGTGTAACGGTGTTTCGTAAATGTAATAAATAAAAGTTTTTCTGGTAAATAGTGGTTGGTGATTTCTAGCAGCGGTACTTTTAAGGTTATGGCAAAGATTAAAGCTGAAGAACGTGGGAAAAGAGAAATCTTTAATTCTGAATAGGCTACCATTAGACACTATATCAAATGATGGACTGTAAATAAAGAAAGGAGTATAATCTTATAATATTGTATACTTGTAGTAATAAAAGCAATAATAATAAGGTAATAAGCTTTAGCCAGATAAATTGTGGAGAATATATTAATCAATGTTGATAAAGCCAGAAAAGATGGATTAAATATTAGTGAATTTAGAGAGTTTGAAAATTTTAAAGACAACAAAGTGGACGAGGATAATCTAAACTTCATCGCTCCCGCCTTTCAAATAACTTGAACGATTATAGGCAGTAGCAATAGGTTCATCATTAACGCTAAATTATTCCAATAGCCGAGCAGGAATCTTGATAAGCATAATAATATACATAGTTATGTGCGCAGCCGCCAAGTAGTACAAGTAGGCAATAAATGCTAATGTTATTATACACCGGCGTACCTACCAAAGAGCAAAGAGCTATCTGTTCAAGATAACTTCCTCAGAAAATCGCCTGTTCAAACTGCAATCGTGTCTATGCTTGCTGGGTGCGGAGTTGCGGACGTGAGTTAGAACAGAGCTCCTTGTCTATTATGCAACTCGACACACTCATTAACTTTAGTCTAAATAACTCTCAGGTCCGCATTGCTTTCACTACTGTATTGGAGAATGTGAATAAAAGCTTCTCTACAACAGATAGTAAACTCGGAGGATTGGTTAACGTGACAAAATTGTTATAGGTACTATCGGCCCACGATTTCACTCGATTTTATTCTTTTTGCTCTCGGGACCTTTTGATCTTCTACTGGCGACTTCTGGGCTAAAAGCATCTTTTTTGCCGTGTTAGCGTGATTGCCACACAAGCAAATAAAAAAACACTTTGTCAGAGATATTTACAGTACGATTTGTATACGATCTGAAGTTACCAAGTTTATCAGAATTATTTCATCTTTTTTTGTTATGTGCTTCTATTGTAAATAGTTTTCTGTTCATGAACATTACATGCGGAATAAGTAAGGACATGGAAGTCTGATGCAAATGTTACAAGAAGTTTATCACCGCACCAAACCCAAATCATTCACCACCTTTAAAAAATGTCAGTTATTTTAACTCTGCTTGCTGTAGCAGCTCTCCCGCTATCGTTTCTATTTTGAGACTGAACACGGATCTAACCTCTAGCTCTTATTACAACGATTTAAGGATGTCATCTATCTAAATAACATTATCAGTCGGTCCACGTACATACGCGGAGGTTATCGAGCTTTCACGCTTCGAATACAATTTGAATAATGTTCGTTCGTCGAACTGCAAAACGACACAGAGCTAAACGTCTTAATTTTTTAACGCCACCTGTTGGCCGTATTCATCGCCTCGTTAGCCAACAATGGAGCATAAAGCCTCGACTACCTGATCCGTTCCTTTTTTATCGATCCTTTAGAGATCGGTAGATCCGTCTACCCTTTCGATTGTGTAGGCGACATAAATGTCATGCCACAATACCAACGGCTTCAGAGTTCAATAGGATTGTCGTATCGTAAGCGGCACTCAATCATACAGTAGTTTGAGGCGCGTGCATTGCGTAAACAATTTAAAGCCCTTTATCGGTTTATTTACCATTTCAATTCGGTATGTAAACATTGGACGAGTGACTTGGGTGACAGTCGCAATGTAAACATTTTGAAGACGTTTAGCGACATAGGTGGTAAGTTGACATGTTATGTTGCAATGCTTCAACTTAAAAGTGTGAAATGTTTAGCAACGTTAACACCTGCAAGAGCCACGGGGCATTGACTTGGAATGAAAGTTTAATATTAATGTAGACTAAAATAGCTTGTGCAGTTTACTAATTAATGTGGATTAAAATAGCTTGCAATTTTAAAGAAGTTTAGGTAGCTTATTTTGTTCGAGGCAGGTTCGTAGATGTCGAAGAATTCAATTTCGTTTGGCTGATATTGACCGCCTTTCAGTTTGTTAATAAAACAAGAATAAAAAAGACCTAATGTGTTTTTGTTTGCGTCGTGTATAACAATAATGGTGTCAAAGTCAAACCAGCTGGTCCGTTTTAAATGAAAATTTCCGAAACATTTTCCACGTACAAAAAAAGTATTCATAAAAAAGCGGCGCTACTAAATAAGACGAAAAGTAGGTAATTTTTTTTCAGAAAGGCAAGCGTTATATATCCAAATTCAATTCAAATTTAGTAACCCATCACCCCATTTTGAGCCAATGTAAATGAAACCTAGTATAGAAAGACAATACCTATAGTAAGACTTATATATAGGCTTCAAATTCAAAATAGACGTGTTGCGTAAGAGCCTCCAACTAAGCACGTATTTAAATCAATGCTAGACCAAGTTAGGTTACCTAATGGCTACTAGCGACGCATGTTAAATTAGTAAGAACCAGCACTATATTGAGCAAGTATGAATATGCACATATACCTTTAGGCATCCCAGCATGCTTTGTAATGCAAAAATTTAAATAATAGGCCTTGATAGGGGACAAAAATTGTCAAAAAATAGGGTTTACACAGCATTGCAAAAAGAGTTAAAAGGTGTCAAGTATTTTGATTACAAAGATACGGCTTCGAAGATTTTTGAAGATTTATTTCTATAAATGTGTACATTTTATATTTTCACTATTACTAGAACAAAGACCCCACTCTATAGGTCAAGCATGTTTCGTGAGTTCCTTATAAGACCGTGTTAAAAATTTCACGACTGAATAAAACGGTGCAGTTTTCAACATCATCATCAAGAGCCGGAAGACGCCCACTGCAGTTGTGCAGTGGGCGTGTATGTCTCCCCAACATAGCGCTACTTTGAACGGCTGCTTGCATCCTGCATCCATCGGCTCCCCGCGGTTTTCACCAGATCGTCGGTCCACCTAGTGCGGGGCCGGCCTACGCTGCGTCTTTCGTTTCGTGATTGCTACTCAAGAACCTTTCTTCCCCATCGGTTGTCAGTTCTACGAGCAGTGTAGCAGTCATTGCCATTTCAACTTGCTAATTCTAAGAGATATATCGGTCACTTTAGTTTTCCTGCAGATCTCCTAATTCCGGATCTTATCTCGCAGGGAAACACCGAGCATAGCTCTCTCCATAGCTTACTGGGCGACTTTAAGCTTACTAATGAGGCCAACAGCAATTTTGGCACAACATAAATAATAGTAGGTATAGATAGGTACTTCCATAGTTTATTTTTATCATTTAGGAAAAGGTACTTCTAGGTTTATATGTACCTATCTGTGTTTATTTAGCTTTCGTGAACTTTAGTTTGAGTTTTATAAAAAAGAAAACATGAAAGTTATGAAACCATATCTTGTACACGTTTTCCGCGTCCAAACGGGGAATCAGAATTTTTTCAGTGAAAAGGTCGTTGCCACTGTATTAGACGTGTACATAAATAAAAGGTTCGTAACGTGTGTTATTATCTGATGTTTTTTCCCAAACGGAATGCACTTATAGAGTTTCTCGCCGATAGCCGACGACGCACGGAGCGGTGAAAGAAATCGGAATGCGGTCGGCCCAGACGCGCGGAATCTGCGGCGCTACCACGTGTTCACACTCATTACTAGACTTAATTAGACGTAATTTTTCTGTTTCGAGTTTGCAGTCAAAGTATTACCTTTGCTGAAAAAGATTACAGTCTTAAAGATGTGTTTGCAGCTTGAACATGTTAGTCATAATAACAATAAGATATTTAGAAAATTAAGCGTATCTTGCCTTAAGTACTTACCACTAAAACGTAAAAAAACGTTAACAGTGCAAAAGTACTGTTTATTACTTGTGTTTGTATAACGCTTGTTAAGGGCTTATGCTATGCCAAGCCAAAGCCACAGAATAGATATGTAGTACTAGGCCAAAGCGAGGATGAATCGGGGGCCGAGCGGCAGGGGCAGTCTAAGTTAGAATGGTTCCAACGTGCAATAATTTAGGTAATTTATTATTACACTGTATATAATGGGTATTTTAAAAATCCTACTATTCATAAGCCCTTCATTATATTTAGTTCAACTACTACACCAAGTTTCATGACCTTACTTAAAGTAATCATTGAATAATCGCGGTTTATTTGTACGGGTCGGAGGTAACTTTGTAATTTTTTTCTATCGAGTAAAGTTTATTAATTCGTGTTTTCACTATAGACAAGCAATGCATTAGTCCTGAACTTTGTCACATATAAATTTTAATTTATTTGCATTGAATTACGTCATACGTCGGGCCTTTGGAAACGTCAACGTCGCAGCGGTGTTAGAGCCCAATGGCCTTATTCGTGACGACGGTAAACGGCCCGATGGTATGACGCTCATTCCCTGGAAGATGGGCCGGCCTTTAGTGTGGGACGCCACTTGTGTCGATACACTGGCACCGTCCCATCTTCCGGACACATCACACCACGCAGGCGGCGCTGCTGCGGCTGCGGAATTCGCCAAGCGGCGCAAATATTCTAGCCTTTACAGAGGTTTTATATTTGTGCCGTTTGGCGTAGAGACGATGGGGCCATGGGGACCGGGTGCCATAGAAACCTATAATGATTTAGCGGGGCGTTTAGTTGAGTCGGCACGTGACCATAATGCTGGCATCTACTTTGGTCAAAGGATCAGCCTCGCTATACAGCGGGGTAACGCTGCCAGCATTATGAGCATATTGCCAGATTCCACGGATTGCTTATGTCTATAGATAGTTCAAGATTCCTTTAGATTGTTATTTTTAGTTTTATATTTTAGTTTTAAAGTTTTTAGGTCTAGTTTAGTTTAGTATACTTATTATTTTATGTTATTTAAGTTTTGAATTAAAAACTTCTAATTTCAAGGTAATTATTGCAATATTGTTGACAGGACACGGCCTCATGCTAAGCTATTTTAAGCACTTTAGCGTTTGGCGTTAGGCTCTTAAGTGTTTTGTCACCAGCGCCAGCACTTTTTTATTTTCTAGAAAAGTCCCAGGGAGATACAACAAGTTGCACCGGCGGCGCTTTACAGTTTACAGCGAAGGGCTACTTAAAAACAGTTCCTGCTAACAAATACAACACCAAGACAAGGCATTTCATCACCAACGCATAGCAACTGGATGATTCAGCGTGCATAATCCACGAGAATTGTTATTCCACTTGTGTATCACTTGACATCGTCTGTTTTGAGCGCGAGCCCGTATGGTAATGTTGCCAGCAGCGTATCAATCAGGCAGGACGAGACAAGTGGCTAAACTGTGTAGGTACACTCAAATTGGTTTGCTATCTATATTGTCAAATGATGGGGCATTGGTTGAAGCGATATCTCTCGTTGTTATTCTTATATTTGAAAGATAGTCTTGCTTTCGCTATTTTTAGTACAAAATACCCAAATAATTAAGTTCTCTACGTTTTTCTTTTAACTGCCTTGTTTTGTTAGTCTCTACCGACTTTTATATCGTCACTGGGCGGGTAATTATTACGTGATTACTGACAGCAACAGCCACAGACCTATAATTATTTTCGTAGAGCAATATGGTAACGAGTGCCTACGATTTTTCGGTAAATAGTTAGTGGGTGAGTTTTTCAAAACTGCTTCTCAATACAAGTCGAAGATCTATTTAAACTTCGCTCACACTGTTTGTAGGTTCTGTTTTTTACTCTAAATATTTTCTATGAGTTCAAATTAACTTCTACTAAATAAAAAGTCATTTAAATATTTATATTTGGAGCTGTCTTGCAATTTATCGACTTTATTTCAAGTTTCGTAGTAGGAGCCCGTAACTCCCGTTGCGGTTGTTGGATTTGTTTTAGAAATAAGTACGTAGGTAATATTAGAGTGAACAGTGTAGTAACAGTTACCTACAGTGACTTACCTTACGTGGTACCTATAGGATAAAGAGTACTATTTTATTTAGTAGGTACCTATTATAATAACACATAGGTAGGCGGCCTCCTTTGTTGAGTAAGTTGGATCACGCAGATAGGCTCTTCGCTATACCATAATTCAGCAGAAACCTATACCTACAAACAATAAAACTGTAGCTATGTTAATCTGTACATTGAATATTATATGAAAATTATAATTGCGGTACACTTCTTGTTTTATATAGGTAGATAATATTCTCTTCCCTTCGACAGGGATAGGGCGTAAAACTAATTAACCCGTGCAAAGAAGGGGTGGGTCCGCTAGTTCAAAATGAAAGCTATGGCTTGGAAATGTGAATCCTACGTCCGAATCTATCCATTTGTAATGATAATATTATGTTTATTCGTAAAAGAATAATACCCAAAGCAAAAAACCTATCGGTGGAACGTATAGAAATTCCAAATTCAAAATAATGAAATAAAACTTTTTAAAATTCTATGGCCAATACTGAAACAACATAGAACATAATGTAGGTAACAACTATTTATATTATATTCAAATTCATTCTAAAATGTGATCATAATCAGGACAAGTCCGTGTGAACGCTGTGACATTCAAAATTGATTTAATTTTTAATTTTGAGACGCTATTAAACACGTGTCGTCATTAAATGCAGTGTCGTTCATTTGTTTTTCTACGACAGTATCTTGTCTCAAAATGGTCTTGATAAATCGTGAGTTTTGCGTAGCAAAAACGGGTTTTTTAGTCATTTTCCCACACAGCCCATTTCCACAACACCACATCAATCAAACCTGGCGCGAAAATGTATCAACCTAGAAGAGATATTTTTCGTCGTCGTTGTTCAGATTTTTTACAATAACCTTTACATCTCACAACTTCATAATTATGAGCATTATACATACCTC
Organism: Ennomos quercinarius; assembly: GCA_910589525.2. Taxonomy (NCBI): domain Eukaryota; kingdom Metazoa; phylum Arthropoda; class Insecta; order Lepidoptera; family Geometridae; genus Ennomos; species Ennomos quercinarius. The sequence continues at coordinate 3,834,792 of OU342502.1, forward strand.
ACTGTTCGCATTTTATATGCCAGTAGATAGCATTTCATTAAAAAAAATGGTGAAACCGAATTCAATCACTTTAATTTCATGGGCACTGAGAAATACTTGGATAATATCATTTTTTTTTTCTTTTTTTTTGGTTTAATTCCTAACTACTGAACCAATTTTGATAAAATTTCTATGGGACCAATCTGAAAGTATATCCTTATTCCTTTCAAATAAAAAAATTATTTTCAGAATCGGTTGTATAAGTTACATAAAAAACTAAGTACAACTAATTGAGGACTTCCTCTTTGAAGCCAGTTGAACATATCGAACATATAACAGTAAAATGTAAATCGTTTGATAACACACAATTTTAACTAAATACTAAAGTCCGCCATAAAGCTCATCTCAAGTTAAATGCATCAAAAGTGCAGCTTCGGAAAGGCGAGCAGTAGAAATAGATTGAACTTTAGAGCCTCAATAAATCTGCCTATCAATAGCCTAATCATATAATCAGTTTTAATTAACCGCTTTGAAAGAGCCGCCAGCATCGGCTGATAGAAATGTTTTTAATTAATTTGTTTTCGATTCACTATTATGGAATACTAATTAGTAATTAGTGTTTAGTTGCGCAATGTTTTTAGTAAAAGATTTATAAGCGTTCCAGTTTTTGATCAGGAACCATGATGAAACTGTTGCTTGGTTTAGTGGTATACCTCTTGTATGTATTCTGTGACCTAGCTCGAGTGTTGCGTGAGAAGCTATTAACTACTAACGAACTGCGATGCTATTTTTTTTTGAACGGGCTAATACTGTTGTTCTCTCCCGAACTTTACAGCGTCACCGGGCGGGAGGGCAGGCGCTTAAGGCGCCCAGTCGTCAAAAGTGGGAGGCAAATAGCTCAAGGTCACCCCTGGGGTGCGAGCCTCGGCTTAGGCCGTTGCCGGGAGGCGAGGATCGAGAAGGCTACGTCCACTGGAAGAGTGGACCCTATGGAAAGTCACGACCGTTCTAGATAACCTACTACGTCGACCTCGCCGGCGCTCTTTGGAGGAGGCCTATATTCAGCAGACGTCTTCAGGCTGATGATGATGATGATGATGATGATATTTTAGAAGGTTAAGTTACGGTGAGTAGGTAGTTGCTTAGTGGTTTCCTTCCCCAATACCATGAAATCAGAACTATTAAAGAGCACAGTACCTGTTTTGTGTTACAGTTGCCATCATCGCCAACTTTAATAATACTGCCACAATGTTCACTATAATAGTTTTAACTTAACGGAATAGAACATTAGCAATGTGATAAGATTACTATAATTATTTTTTATACATAATATTTAAATAGGCGTGTAAAAGCGAAGTTAATGGCAACGTAGACATCGAACGCGTGCACGCAAATACCGCTAAGTCGTTTTTGCGAGTTTCTGAACAACTCAAAGTTCGTTTAAAACAGAGGAGCTTTTTTTGTTATTTTTTCGTTTTACTGTAAGCTCGTTTAATAAACGTAACGTAACCTAATTTTTAAATAAATGTTAATGGTTTTGCCTTCGAAATGGAGTGGAGGTATGCATTCACGCTGAAGCGTAAACCCAAAGTTATTCACAGCAATTTATTTTGAATAAAAATAGCATCAAATTCTAACGTACATAAAGATTCCCAAGATAAAATGGTAATAGAACGTAAAGGTGAGAGTTCGACGACTAAGAAACAAATGCTGTTATGTTCCAAATCACGTTATTTATTTTAATAGCTAGTAGTACTTTGTTAGATATTGACAATCGACAGCTAATTTCATTATTTTTAATATTTAAATTACCTCAAGGCGTCAAGCGTAAATCTTGACAATGGTTTATGGGTGGAAATATATTGGTTGTCAACTTTTTAAATTACCACAATGATTTGTGTTATTTTTAAGCGTATATTTGCATTACAGTTAATTCTATATTCTACAAGCTACGAGACTCCCTGCCGCCACTATTATATTATTAAATGTTATAGCTATAAAATATCATGTTAATTTGCAAGGTCGTTTCTAACATATTATTAGACAACTAACGCATAAAAAAAATAACAAAAATGTATACCTACTTTCCCACTGTCATAAAATATTTGGCTATCGTTTTATGGGCACTTTCCACATGTTTTTATGAATAATTACGCTTACGTTCTCATGCACTCATTTGAATAATCAAAGATCCGGAATCTGGTTACGTCGTTCTGTCAAATAGTTTGTTATGAGTTATTCGTATTGTGCTTTAGGTTGTCAATGCTACAATGAAAATCTATCAAATCTTAATGGGCCTAATTCTTTTTCATAAACATTGTCTTCACTGTTCAAAAAAGGCGCGGCGATATATGATTGACCTAGATTGTACCTTTTGACTAACTTTGAAAAGAGTTTTGTGATGGTTTCGTTAGCAAATGTATTTAACAGAACTGGTGTAGTAATGCACAGCCTCATAAACTGCGGTAGAAACAAACAGGCTCGTTCGTTTACTACCAATATTTGAACTGACGATGCGTCGTGCGTGGTCTAAGTTGTAAGAAACAGGGGCTAGTCTTTAGCGCCCAGCCAATCAAAGGGTTGAAGTGAACGTGTGTATCTGTGTCTGTCTGTGGCATTCAATAGCTCCCTCAGATCAAAAATAGCTCCCAAACGAATTAACCAATTTTGTTTTTTCTTTTTTTTGTTTAAGTCACCATTCAAACAAAACAAGAAATACCTATGAATGGTGACTTGACCGAGAGTGTTTTTGAATAAGATTCAACAAATTCTGTTTAGCCGTTTGAAAGTCATCAGGTCTTTTCTAGTAGAAGAGAAAATAGGGGCATTTAAAATTTTGAATTTATTTTTTTGTAGTGACGAAATTCGTTTGTACTCTCTGATCCGAACTTAAAACTTTTTCTTGCTTTTGACTTCCATAACAGTCATTAATTAATTTGTACTTCGAGTAATTCGACTTCGAATATTATTAAATACAAAACTTATGCTAATTTTTGTTATTGGGGTCGGCTCCCAATCTAGCCTGTAGCGGTGAGCTACCAGAATTACACGAGCGACTGCCATCTGACCTCACATGAGTCGCTACCCATAACGCTTTCATTTAAGTATTTTTAATCATAAAGTGTTAGCGTTTTGGCCTAGTCTGTAAGCAGCTGCAGCAGCAGTGTTTCATAAATAAATAATAATAATAATAATAACGGACCAATAACAGGGATGGTTAGACCAGATTCTATCAGGCATCTAACTAACCGTAATGATTGCCATAGATGTTCTTATGACAACCAGGACTGACGGCTTAACGTGCTTTCCGAACCACGGAGCGACGGCGTCGAAATCTGCACATAAACCATTCTATTCTAGAAAAAACTTATAACTTCTTAACTAATCGCTTGCTCTCCCAACGTGCACCACAATAACAAGAGAAACTGCTCTCAAAGAGTCGCCGATAGCCTACAATGTGTGGTCCGGTAACTCCGGTACAGGCCGAGGCCGGACGCTGCAGGGCGCCTTCCAACCCAAATTATTTCCCCACTTCTGAGTAAATAACGTTTATGAGATCTCCTGAGATTATGTACTTAGAAGATGTAAAACAAATAAGCATGCTTCCGGGAATGCTAAGTTTGTTTGGGTTTGTTTTACATTCGATTACGATCCTTCTTTATACATAACCTCACCATTTAGAGGTTGTAAAAATAAACGCAGCAGCTTTTCGTGTGCATGAGAATTTGGTTATAAGGATAGAATACTACTCCTGGTTATCGAATCAATAGTAAACACGTGACATGCTTACGCTACTCAGTAAATTTTATAGATTGAAAAAAAAACTCACTCTCAAAAAACACAATTTTTCCCTTTTATGGAGCAGGCGCTGCAGGCGTTGCACGCCTTGTGCATTTGGCAAATTCTGTTTTGAACTAAATTACTTCAAAAGCTTTTGTGAGCACCGTGAAACTTTTACCTACCTCTTGTTGGTTATTGCTTCAAAGCGGTACTACGTTTGTGATGAAACGTGTCACGTTAAAACTTTTAAATCTACTTGCGGCTTTGGACCAAAGCACGAGGTGAAAGCAAAACCACAAACCACTATCGTAGTACCGTGCACCGAGGCGATATTCAAATCACGAAGTTCGCAAGTTGTTTGACAAGTAAAAATAAATTGGCCCGTGTTGAAAACGCAGACCCACTGTTTGCTGGAGGAAAATTGTAGTGCAATCTTGTGCAATCATCGAGGTCTGGCTTTGGCGGTGCACTCGCCAAATGTCGGCAATTATCGGCCTCAGACGGCCAAATTATCGGACCGATTTATTTGTCGGACGAACCTCTTCCGTGGAGTTGGTTGCGGCTGATCCTTTTATGATTGACGTAATAATTATGAGATCCACAAAAACTTGACTAATCAACTACTACACAAAGTAGTAATAATCAATTCAGAAACAAACTTTAATAAATATTTTGATTGAAACTTAGACATAATAAAAGGTAGGTTTATTTTAGAAAACTTAATGTTTAAGAATGTTTTTAAAGTTAACAAAAGAGGTTACTTAAGTGATGTAGGTTATAGGTGCCTACTAAAATATTCTATACAATAATCAAAAGTGGATTCCAATATTTTCATCCACAAATTACTTATTAAAAAACACCAAAATATTGTTTAAAACTTTACTTTTTACAATATTAAAATAAAATATAAATAAATTAAATAAATAACACGTCAATTCGATAAACAATAATATAAACCATATATAAATTAAACATATTAATTATATGAATAATTACATATATTCAATAAAACTTACATTAACGTAACTGCTTGTGAGTTAAGCTACACTTATTTTACACTTATTTTCGTATAAATCGAAAACATGGGTGTGCAATCGGTAAAGTGCGCTTGAGCCACTTCCAGGTACGCTTGATCTATGTAAGCGGCTTGCTTATCGCTGTGTGCTAGCTGGTAACCCGTATCGAACAAAACATAAATTGACCAGTTTTGTTTAACTACCCTACCAACTACTAAAAAAATAATAACTTAACTACTATTTAAGAATATCTGTTTCGTACGACAACAAACAACAACTAACAACTATTTTGTACATAATGTTAATTAGTTCTCATGTAAGTGAAATATTTTCTTATGAGAAATAAAGATATCTCTAACCTCACTTTACTTGATAAACCATGCAGGTCCAACAAATCCACAAAAGCTAGATGATTTAACTAGGTAGTGCTTTTAACAATTTTTTTTTATTATCTTGCCACGGCAAACCACTATAGGTAGCGTATAATTATCTTACAGAAGCTCTGAAATTATTGTCGGCAGGTTCTTGAGAAATGAGAATATGCAGTAAGCCAGGTACTGAGGCAAGTAATTAGGATCGTATTACTGCGAGGAATTGCAAGTAATTTTAACTCTGCTACAAATAAAAGAAACGTTGCACAAATTAAATAAATAGGTAATTGAGAAAATTATGGCACCTACTTCGATGTAATCAACTTAAAGTATGTAAACATGAGTTAATTAAAAACAGTAATTTTTATTTAAACTACTTCACAGAAATGTGTACTTACGCTCGTTTCATTCTTTGTGTAAATAAGTAATTACGTTGTATTCCTATAACCTACCGAATTACTGCCAATTATGGCGTAATTAAAAGAATTCTTATATTATTTTAAAATAAACATTTCCGTTATTATCACATATTAACATTAAGGAATTGAAAAAAGTTAATTATTTTCACTTGACCTCATAAAACAACAACAGGCACAGCTCGCACAAAAATTATATAAATATACAAATACTTTACATGCCCAAAACTGACGAGTGCAATATTATAGAAAATTTATCGTTTATTTAAAATTCTATGCTGTACGCACTGAACTGTATGTATACACGATGGCATACAATATTGGTATCTAGTCCACAGTGTATTATCACTTTAATGAAACGAGGTTTTTACGACACACGCTGTGGTAATAGCGATTTTCTGGATAAAGTGCCTTATGCTACTTTCGATTCGGCGGTCGATTCAAATGCTACTTAGGAGTTTGGAATAAAATAGAGGAATGCAGATTTGTATGTTATTTATTTAGTCAATAAAATAGTTTACGAAAAATAGGTACTACTACAACGAAGCTTGATGCTTTTTTTTGAACGGGCTAATGCTGTTGGTCTCTACCGACCTTTACAGTGCCACCAGGCGGGAAAGCTTGATGCTTGCTTTACTCCGTCTATTACTCAGCGTTATTTAATTTTTTTATTATAAACTACTTATTTATGTTAAATATAAGATTGATTTCAAATCGGTGATAACAATCATAAAAAACTATGTTACAATCAAAGACTTCGTACATAGAACTCTTTGGTTACAATGCTAAATAATCAATTATTCCGATATGCAGTTTTCAATAAGCTTTACGACTATCCGTAAGTATTTAAGTCCGTAGCCAAATGTAGCGTAAGTAACGCAAGAACACGCTGAATTATTAATTATAATTACGCATAAGAAAGACTATCCACATCGACAATTCCACAGTGTCTCAAGCCAGGGCCGGCCGTTTTGAAAAACCCACAACTTAACTACCTAACAGTTATTCTATAGGTTCTTACTTAGTAGGTATCTCTATAATAATTATCTCGATACAAAACATTTCATGCCTGCATCTGCATGAGCAAAGGGCATTGGCACGACACTGGCGTAAAAGTAGGTAAAACATCAAAATTTTAAAAATGTTATAATAGTTGTTTTTTGCGCTCGTTGACATTTCTCTCTGATGTCACTGTGTAAGCAATGTGTGGATAGTCCCTTCAGTTTAAAACGAGTATCTGTGCTATTGCTTATTCTGTGATCGAGGCAGGTGATGCGATGCCACGTCTAGACTGTCGGCGCCAAGTCGCCAAACCACCTGATGGAAATGAAGCATAATTTCCTTTTTCTACCCATAGTTTTCTGTACGTAGCATTCTTTTGTTTAGTTCACAGACAATTACCTCCAAAACGCAACGCCTCAAGTTATAATTTTTAGTCGGAAATGACACACAATCGTTTCACATGTACCTGTCTTCTAAGAGTTCTGACCCATTATACGGACCTATGATTTGATTGACTAACGAAGGAGCCGTAAAATTCTTCCTATAATCACCGCGGACCGCTCCCAAAGAGGTTACGAAGAGGGGGCTGATTATAGGGTAGCCGCCCACTGCACTGGAACCCGACCTGAACAAGCCTTAGAACTTTTGCTTTAAAACAATATTAAATCAATGTACGACTGTCTTGTCCGTCTGTACAACTGTCTGTCTGTACCACTACTTCAAAAATGTCATAAGTGTACTTTTAAGATAGTTCAAGTTATGTTGTTTTGTTTGTACTTACGCCTGTTTAAAAGACCACTTCAATATCGTCGTAAGGTCGTAACTTACTTTGAGTAAATCTAAGTTATAATTGTATTCTTCAGTTTTAAAGGAGGATCAAAGCACGATTTTGCTTAGCTCGCTAATTTGTGGTTGCTTCTTATATTTCGATGATTGCGTGCGTTTATGTTGCGTGCTCGTAGTTTTTTCTAGTTTCTCTTCGTCTATAGTTACTGATGCATTGTTGTAATTTATAACCATGTCACTATATTTATGGCTATGAATTCTAAACGAATGAATTATAAAAGATATTAGACGAGTAAAAACTGTAGCCAAGCCACATAGGCCGTAAATACGTAATGCCTCTGATAAACATTTCACAAATAAACACAGCTTATTATTAAGTTAACGATAGGTGGCAGTTAAAATTTTTGCAGTCGACTCTCACTCTAATTGCAGCCTTATTGCTCCGGTTATGAGTTCGAATTACCGCTGTTTCTTCCAACCAGCTTTAATTTATAGGTAAACATGCAACTCCCTTGGAAAGCCTGGCTAATTGACATTAAACGTTGACCATCCGTCATTCGTGTTCTCGCGGCGTCGCGTAACTAGAAATTAAATCAATTAGAAAATAAATTACTTAAGGCATTTTTCTTTTTGCGAGTTACGACATTTTAATTTGCAACCGACGACGATGCCACATATTCCTTTTTCTTGCATTCCGGTAGATTGAAATATGCGTAGCATTTAGAACCACTCAAATGTCCAAACTGTGCATTGTAGCATATCATTTTGTTGGTTTTATGGGATGGTACGGGTTCCCAATGAGTCCCACCTAGTTATAGTAACCGTGTAAGTCTATTGGATTTTTTCTAACGGGTTATGTCACTGTTATCCTTTTTTACAGGAGGATTTCCAACGAGTCCATACTAGCGTAACAGACGACAGTGTGACCAGTTAGGAATGAAAAATCTACCGTTGCACATTTCAATACAAGTTTGATGCGAAACGCTTAGTCCGGGTTGTACTTCTATAAGATTTTTACGTTAGAACCTGGGGAAACCATTTTATGTTTTGGGTAATATGGGCTTTTTTAGTTTGAACGCCAATACATGGCGATTTGGGTCACAATTTAGACCAATTTGGAACCTCTTTTCTACCTGCGTTTGCGTTATGACCAATTTTCGAAATCAAATTGTTTTATAATCGACGGATGTCGGTTTTACTACCCGAGATATGATAATTTAATACGAGACATATGTTCGGACATGACGATTATTTTAATATTAGGGTAGGAGATAGGGACGAAGTTTTTCTATGGCGGGTAGGTATAATAATAATAAACTAAGTAGGTAATGAAAGTTGTTTGTTACGCTCAAATGTGTTCGAAATTCAATACTGCAGATACTTTTTAAATAAAGAGTTCCGCGCTCAAATGTTCGGTTTTATTTATTTAAGTTCGCACTTTATTAGTGGTTGAAGTACCGACCTTAATTTTAAGTAGGTACTCAATAAAATTATTTTCAAAGGTAAAACAAAAAAAAATCTTTTAAACTTTTTTTCGAAAACTAATTTTTGGTTTTCCGAAAAAAACAACGTGCAAAAATTAAATCGTTATCAGAACCGTATAAGTAGGTATATTTTAAACAATCCAGTTGAGCGAGTAATAAAAAAAAATAATAAACCACCTAACAACTTATGTAAAACGGTGAGAAAATTCTAAAATATGAATTGCTAATGCATTAACTGTTAAAAGTTCATGGTACCCAATTAAGTTTGATCTCATGCAAATATTGATAAAAGTTGCCTTTTATGTATATAAAATGAAGAGAGGAGATTTCGTGATCATGTGAATTTATATAAATCTGCATAAAGCTTAAACAAATTGCAAATTTTTGAAAAGGATGTTTTCATAATTTTTAAAACCTGATGACAACATTTCAAATTTTTGACCCTCGTTTTTTATTTTTTTAAAAGTTAGTTGAAAAAGAACATACACATTTTTTTATTTTGGTTTCTATGAATTGGTTCTTCTTCTTCTTTTTCTCGTGTAGGCAAGTGGTCAGCCCTGGTGTCAGAATTTTAAGGCCGCCCAAAGGCTTCTGACTTGGCTTAACGACTTAAGACAACAGCCGGGACCGACGGCTTAACCCCCGAAGCACCCTCCCTCCGAAGCACGGTAGCGCTCTGTTGTAAATACCACTTTTTGCTGAAGCGGTCACCCATCAGAGTAGTGACCGCAGCCAACGTTGCTTAACTTTCCCCATCGGTTAGAAACGGCTAGTCGTGTTTCGCTATGAGCGCTACCTACGTTATTAGATTACATGATAACAGAGAATTAATGTTGTCTTCAGGCAATACATTCATACCATAATAATTATTACAAAAGTTAACAATACATACAAGTTAAAAATTGCGCGTGGGTGCCAATGTATCTTTTGTCCAGTTTGCCGAGGGCTATTACATTTTGTACGATTGGACTATTAATATTAAATGAAGAGTATTTAAAACGATGCCGCCCGTTGATGATGGATGGATATTAACTTCTGACAATGCTTTGAGCTTGATTAGTCTGTGACTCACGAGTTGGAGTCACGCTCACTGAGTTCCCATTCCCACTGTAGAAGAGTTATAGAAAGTAAAGTGCATAATCGTTCATCGTCGATTATGAGACTCATAACAGTCACGATATGGTACGAGAGTCAGGTTACAGCACCACCAGCTTTTCGACACCTATATCTTTAGAGACAATTTCTAATCTCTTATCTTTTGCCATGATTTGAAGGTCCTTATTTGCCATGATTTGAAGGTCCTCACTAATGAGGACCTTCAAATCATGGCAAAAAAAGAGCTTAGAAATTGTTGACTTTCCTTAACACACGTAATCAGTGAAAGATGTGTCAAACTGACAAAAAAGAAGCCTTATGTACCTACCTAACTGGTTCTACTTTTTAAAAATGGCTTTATAAGGACCAGGTTGCTATCTCGAGCAAAAATGCCAAATTGTGGACACAAGAATAAGTTAGAATTCTAAGTTTTTGACTCTGATTCTGAGGCTCTACTTAAATTATTTTGTTTTCTTGTGTTTTGTTACATTAAAATACATTTGGAACTAGATCTTTGTATTATTTTAGACATACGCTATAGATCTGTAGAAACGTAAAATTTACAAAACTTAAAGTGCGGTAGGGTATAGAGCCCTCAGATGACCTACCTCTTGCGAAAGCATAAATCGAAATAAAACTCATACATGGACGGGACATCCTACTGCGCACGTCATATTGGTACATTAGCCTGTACATTATAGACTTTTTTTAATTGGCAATGTGCCTTTATTACTCAAGCTAACTACTACAATAATAAAAACTAAACTAAACTAGCTACACTACCTACTACAAAGAACACTTATGGACTGTATACTGTCCCGGGGGTCCCCCCAAAGCTTCTTCCCGGTAGCTCAGAAAGGGGAGGACACTCACGGGAACACGTAGGTAACTTTTGGGAAAACCGGAACTATTGTAAATAACAACGGTAGGCTTCGGGAGAACGGGTTTATTCACAGATGTAACAATAATTTCGTATGTTTAAAGGCCTGGAAGTCACTGAATATATTATAAAATGGCAGACTCGTTCAACTCGAACGGCCGTAAAATAAAACTGCTCGAATAGAGCACTGATTATTGTATGAACAGAGGAATATTAAAATTTAGTGTAGAGCACAAGCGAGGACCGTAGGCCTCGGTGGTTAAACGAAGAATGACGAAAATGTATGGAAAATGAAAGGAATGTGACTAATGTTCTAATTTTGAATTTAAATCTAGATTATGAGTGGCCAATATTTGATGCGAAAACTAAGAAAGCAGGTGAATAGCTGAAACGATGACGAAGGAGGATGACATCGTCACAATACTAGCCGCGATGGCCTATAGACAGTCCAAGTGTTCCAACTTCCAGCCCACTACCGGCAGGTAGATATAGACTTATAATATTTTTTATAGTAGGTAATAGGTAAGATAAGATTTCTATAAGATCGGTCATAAAGCCTCATTGGTCCATTAGTAACTTCACAAGCTAAAGGATTGCAATATTGTGCTGTTACAGGGTTTTTCAAACCAAAACACCGTAGTGCTTGCAGCCTACTGTTTGCTGGTGAGTAAACACTGCCGTACTTTCGGGTATAACGCGGTTCATTAAAGAAACGAATTTGACGCAAACAAGAAACTATTATTTTCCCTCTTCCACTATTGTGTTTAAGTGCAGAGGGAGTGAGACAGCAATAGAAATGTTTGCTCTTTTCAGTTTGTTTCTTTATTGAATCGCGTTCTAAACTCTATTTATAATTTACCTATACTTTCATCCCTGTTTGTTTCTAAAGTAACTTTTTTTATGGACTAATTAACATTATTTTGAGTTAGTAGAAGGCACAATTTCTAAATTAATAATTTAAAAAAACCATTTTATTTATTCAAATTAAACAACCGTTAGCGATCGTCCGACGCATACGATATAAGTCAATTAAAGGGCCAGACTACACTCAAATAAAGAAAGGGTCGTAAAAACAATTTCACATGCACCTAATTGGACCGGGCCGTCTGTTCTAATGAACATGTTGATATAACTCGTACCTATATGTACATTTACTAGTTTTATTCAGCTGCTGCGACTGCGTTTATGCTTTTCAAACAAATATTTTTAATTTTAGCAAGTACCTACTTATTTTTATAGGTCAGTTTGGTCTCATGACAAAGTGGAAGAATCGCTTTCGGTCAAAGAATTGTTTTTTGTCAAATCTGTGGGTAAAATTAACATAGACCAAAATGGAGCATTCAAAATTCAAAATGGCGGCCGATTGGAAAAGTAAATTGTCTCGATTCGGCTGTATATTTATGACTGAAGATTATTGCGGACACTGATTACGAAATACTTTATTGTGGGTTTTTTTATTTGTAGTTAAATTAACCAATGGTTAAAACTCTAACAAATTTTGATCATTGGTTATAATTTGAGAGTTTTAACCATTGGTTACCTTAACTACGGATCAACCCACTCTTAGTTATCTGTATCAGAGTATAGATGTAGAGTTAAGTATCGGTGTATACTTCTCTTGATGCTAAGTTGGACTTGAGTCAATTTCCTCCCATAAATATACTTTTAATATCAAATTATGTTATGAGCATAGACCTAGGATGTACCTACTAACGAAAATATAGGTCTGTGGATATGAGACTAAATACCTCTAACTACATTATACCTCTTTGCATGAGACAGACCATGTTGGTTTATAAAATAAGAATGTCGTGAATAGAGATAGATGTAGTACCTACCTATAATAAAACCTGTGTTTAAGTTTGAAAAAATGGAAATGAGGTAATAAACTCTGTTTTGATTGGTCAGTGGAATTTTATACAACAAATCTTTAAACGAAGCGGCCGCTCGTTTATGACATTTAATTGTTTTAGAGAATAATATTGAGATCTAAAAGGAAATAAAAAGGGTTCTAGTACAATCCTCCTGCTGGGCTAGCACGGAGGGTAGATAAAATTTTATATCCCCTGTTTTACTCCACTTGACAAGTAAGCAAACATGAAGAAAGTGACATAAACGGTGAAAGACAATTTTGTCTACCGTCCGTGCTAAACCAGCTGGAATCTTATTGGAATAGTGCTGATAATATTATAATCCTCTGGAGCACTGGGCTAGGGGATTTTAGTGGAAACAGTGTTGTAGGTGCTAACTAGTAGTAGAGTCCCCGTAAGGGATCAAAATGGAATAGCGAATGCTGTTTAGTCCCCTGGGGACTGGTCTAGGGGTTCAAGTGGAAGTACAGCGGATTTGAATTGCTTTTAAATCTTTTCTAGATAGGGTTAAATAGTCAACGAGCCACAAGTGATAGGGAAAGTCAATTAAGATTTTTATAAACCAACCCCTCGATTTTCCAATGGAGGATTAATCTATTTTTTCGGTGTCCTTTTGGGAATACTTTAGGTGCTCTTTTAAAAATACTTAAAGCCTTTTTTCACGTAAGCTATAATCACAAAGGAATAAAAGAACCACCAGAGAATAACTTACAAAATAACTTTTTTGTTGCCTGTTACAAAACTAAAGCTTTCCTATAAAGCTTTAACACTACAATGACAGAGTTATGCAAAACTATGCAAGTTTGTGCATATTCTTAGCTTTTCTCTTCTCACCTTCAAAGCTAAGAATGACTTTTGTACCAACAGATTTACTTGCAAGTACAGACTTGCAAGTAACACAACTATGTCGTAATCACAACCGAAACACATTAGTTGCGGTCGAATGACATTTAACAGATGGATTTACGACTGTGGCTTATGCCGCAGAATAAATGACAGCACTCCTTTATGTCACAATGTATATATTGGTACTTTTTTATGTTCAAATAGTAGCGGCATTTAGGCTTTAAGGTGCTTCTGTAACACACGTTACAGAGTCAGAGTCAGAGTCGTGTCAGAGTTCGAGCATTACATCAGTGTGGGAGGAGAACCGAGCATTACAGTGCGCAAACTGTAATGTTACAGATTCCAGTATTACGTTGGTGAGGGAAAACCTGTTTAAGTTTGCTTATGGATCGGTTGGTTCCTTGTAAAACATCCAAACCGCCTGTGTTTTGTCGGTTATGAAATAATGCATGACACCAATATCGTTTCCTCTGGTTTTTTTCGTAAATAACAATGTCGAATTAAATTGACGCGCTCTGCACAACGACCGCTTCGTCTGACATTGTGGAATCAACTAAATTCTTAAAATCGAATCTCATTACACGTGAATCGTGAAAGAGGCAATACTGTAATTTAATGCCATGGAACAAGGAGGAGAAGAATGCCAATAAGAAAACAGCGTAGATCAGAAATATGGCAAACACTGTTTTAAACCTAGATGGCGGTGCAAAATGAGCGGGCTATAAGTTGAGCGTGGATCAGAAACATGGCAAAAAACGATTTAAGAGCCAATACAACGCCAAATTGCTTAAAACGGCTTAGCTTGAAGCAGTATCCTGTCAACAATACTGCAACAGTGACTTTGAAATTAATATATGGTAAAGTCCAGGACTAATGCTACTGCAAATGTATAGTGAAAACACGAATTAGTAAAAATTTTCTCGATAGAAAAAAATTACAAAGTTACCTCCAAACCGTACAAATAAACAGCGATTATTCAATGAATACTTTAAATAAGATCATGAAACTTTTTGTAGTAGTTAAATTAAATATAATGGAGGGCTTATGTATAGCGGATTTTTAAAATACCCTTTATATTCAGTGTAATAATAAGTTACCTAAACTATTGCGCGTTGGAACCAGTTTAACTTAGACCGCCCCTGCCGCTCGGCCCCTGGCTCATCCCCGCTTTTGCCTAGTACTATACATCTATTCTGTGGCTTTGACGTGAATTTGCGCTGGCCTTGCACAAGCCCTTAAACCTGCAGCGCCATCTAGGTTTATAACGGTTTTTGGCATATTTCTAATCTACGCTGTTTTCTTCGTGTACTGGCATTCCTCTCCTCCTTGTTCCATGGTAATGCTCAAAAGTGAATCTGAAACGTTACATTACAGGCGAATGCTCTAAGTGAGGGAGCCTTTATGCGTTATAGCAATATCGCCTGATTAGCGTAAATCTAATCAACACTGGTAGATCAATTTTAATGTAAAGGAAAAAAAGTGAATCAGTATTGGGATTATAACCCGCATCTATCTATCCCTAAAAAATGAATGCTTTTCGACCTCCGTATTTCAACATTTTCCTCTAAATTAAGATGTAAAATTTGTTATCTGTTTATTAATTCTACTAATTTTTGATTGCATAATTTTTTAAATGGCAAGTATTGCAAGTTGTAATACGCTTAATGATCACTTGTTAGATTAAGCGGGCAACTACTCATTTCTAATTTATTGATAGCTATTTAACGGTTATGATTTGCACTTTCTGGTTGGTGGTAATTCTTTGGCCTTTGCGCGCTCTTTGAGATTGTAAAATAATGTAAATTAATTAGTAACAATAGAGAAACTGACGATGACTCATTATGTTGTATGCCTAAAGTATATCATTTAACCTTAGACGACCAAGTCACTGCACTGGTTAGAACAAAAATAATGCTATATACCTAATGTATTTTTATTTACAACATTATGACTGTTATAGTACTATAATTATTTTTGTAAAACATGAACCATAATATTCATTTTGTTAATTGGGTAAGTAGATATCTATACTAATATTATTATAATATTATATTATTATTCGATATTAATATTCGTCGAAATATCACAAAATATCATCGGTTAGTGAGGTGCCGAGTGCGAACTCGAAAATAAACATCGATAAAGATCTTACAGATCGCGTTTTGGCATGTCATCGATGCGATAGAAATCATTCCGAGGCGATGGTGGCGCCAAAAACGGGCGCGCAATGAGGTCACTGGTGGCTTTGAGCCAAGTGCATATAAAACGAGTCACGATTTGAGCCACGACCTGACCGATCATTTTATCGATACTTTAATATGAGCTATTAACGGCACTTACAGCTCTGAGTTTGTGTGCACAACTGCAACAGTAAGATGTAACGCGTACTTTAGTATTTTAGTAACTACAAATTATGTTATATGTGTTATTGTTTAGTAATTTAATAGTTTGAGAAATTATTGTAAGCATATTTTCTTCAATAATTCAAAACAATGTTATTCATTCACGAGTAATGGCTCAGATCCAAAACAAATCCGCCGGGCTAATAAGAAATTTTCATTTCCGCTACGGTTTCGACTCTTGAATCTCTTGATGCATCGAAAGTTTTATTGCAATCGTCGTCGTCGAATTAGATTTCAAAATTAATCGCAGGAATACAGTGGCAGACGGCCAAGGAGCAGTGGCGCCAACGTTGCGGACAATTACTGATATAGGAGTGTAACACAAGCTGTGAAATAAAACTGTGATGATTAATGCGACGCCACTGCACCGACACGCATGACAGGCCGCGACACCACTCATAAAATCCATCAGACATTGCGACAGTGTATGAAGTAAAATGTAGCACGTCGTTTGTCATCGTGTTTATAAAATCAGGCCGCAATGTGCATAATGGCTACGAAAAAAGGTTACGGCTAATGGAGAGAAACAATTATGACGGCGAGAGAACAAGACAATAGTGATGGGCGTGGAATCACGCTAATCGTCGATCGACGACAGGCGCCGCGGCGCGCGGTCGCGTCGCTACCGTGGAATGGGGTCGGCAGGCGACAAGCCAGCCGAGCGTGACTGCAACCGTGCTGTCATATCGATAAATGGATAATCCTCGTAATTTACTTTAAAAGAGGCGCCAGCCGTCTCGCCTGAAAGAATGTTTATTGTTTATGCTTTATTCGTACGAGACATTAAATTTGTATGGCACGGTATGACGCGACTAGCATAAAATAATTGAACGTTTGTCATAACATAACATGACTTTTTTGTAGCTAACTTTACAAATTCACCTAAGTATTTGTATTGAAAATTCGAATAATTTTATCATGTATCCATTATCTGTACACAGCGGTTTTAAATATCAATTTTAAAAACCTTTAAATAACCATTTAACTGCAACAGTAACGTTTATTTAATTTAAAGCACTTTTAAGTGAAAACGCAGTTAATTTAGGTCTCAAATTAAACTTGGTTTACAAATAATTTCACAGTTATCAAGTCTCATGCCATTCATGCCATTGTGTTGAGTTCTAAATCGATTATTATGACTCGCGCGTCAATCGACACAACAGACGCGTCACTAGCGGATGCGAATGGCGCCGCCGCCAGCGCCACAGAATGGGTGCTAGTTTCAAAGCGAGCTGCTGTCACAGTTTGCTGATGAGTTAGTACGAGGCGCCACCGTTTCGCAAACAATGCAGTAGTCATTTTCACCGACGCCCGGTGCCTTTGGAAAAAAGCCGGCAGTTAATTGTCATGCTAATAAATCGATTGTTAAGTTCTTGGTTATTGTTTGAAGATTGTGGAATTGTCTACTATAGACAATAGTATACATGTGTAATTGTTTTCTGTTGTAGCGTTTGTATAGGTAGGAGGTACCTGAGAAACAAGCCAGCTTACTAGCTTGTGAGTAACATTTTAATAAATACAAAATGAAACAGGTATATGTAGTATAAGCCCGCTAGTTCCGTTCCGTGTAGTTTTTTAGCGTTTAAAAATATTACTTACTAAAAATTCATTATCAGTCCTTGACGTCTATTTTTAAATGGCTTTCTTACATACCAACAATGAAAAACCTTTTGTTCGCCTTACCTGAAAGAAAAAGGAAATACTCTTAACAATAAAGAAAATAAGATACAAAACATACTTACATAAAAATATAGGTGGCTGGGTGGATCTGGGCACCTAAATTATGGAAGCGAATAACAGTGGTAACATGATAATAATGAAAAAATACTTAGCAATTGTACTGGGAAAACATAATATTACTTGATAAATGATAACAAATCTGAGAAGAATTTTTCTTGAATGAATTTTCCTCCAGATACTCACCAAACCTACTCATCAAACTTAGTTTTGTAAAGGGAACAAACGATATTTTACAATCCTATTTATAAATCCTAACGACCAAGTACTTTCTGTGTTAAGGTTAGGCCCAGCGTTGTTTTGTTATACAAATACAAAGTGATGCGCGTACGCAAGTGGCGTTGTTTATTATCCCAGCCAGCCGGTATTATACGAAACTTGTAAACAATCTGGCGATTTACACGCCGCTGTCCGCAGTAAATAAACTCGCTACCGGTAGCGTTGTCCTTCGGAAAGGTTCCGATTCGAAATCTACCCTTTTCCCCCGGTTTCTCGTACGTTTGGCAAACTTGTGTCAACTCAACACACTGTGCTGCGTTCATTGGTTGAAGACAGCCGACGATCAACCGGCAACCAATGAGCGTTCAGTGTTTGGTGTGTTACCAAACGTAAGAGCATCCGGGGTTCGTCTCGTCTCCTACGTTCTGGATACAGGTGAACGAAAGAAACAGTATATGTTTCGAATCGAAACCTTTCCGATTGGGTTTTGAATACAGCAAGAACTAGAATTTGTAGGTGTATACCTACAATTTGTAGGTAACTTTTATACAGTAGTACCCTAGATACTCCATTTTTAATATTTAAAATACAAATCGCACTCGTTCATTAAGAAAGTATGCCATATTTTGAGCCAGAATATCCTGATAAAAAAAAGTACTAAATGCGAAACATATCCCATTCATTTTATTGAAATTACCTTAGCTCTTTTAAAAAAGCTATAATGTATAAAAATTTCAATAATGATATTTAAATATGTTAGAGCCGTTTATGCCGTGCTATTTGAATATGCCTGTAGGCGAAATGGCATCATTAAATTAAATGTCATATCTGTAATTTACTACTCTATCTTGACTATAATTCTTTATTATACGAACGGTACCTAATTATTTTCAGTTTACATAATATTAATAACACATCTGTCGCCACGGGTTACTTACATGAAGTTACCAGTTAACCAAAAGCTCCCCGTTTTTCAAGTTAGAGCTTTTTATGCAGCTGTGTAAGACAATTGGGGGTCAAATTAAACTAGTAGGAATATTTAGGGAATTCAGACCACACTATGATGATCTCTCTTTATCCCTTGGCGGGTTAAAGTTCGGAGGACTTTGAGGGAAATGTGCAGGGGTCGAGAGGTCTGGGTAGATTGGGTACAGAAACAAGTCATTCTAGAGAGTTCTATTTGAACGGCTCCCGTGCAGTGTCTATAAATATTTATAGTTTAGAACAGGCTGCATTTATGAATTTAAATACCAGCTAAAAATAAGGAGGTAGGACTGTACCTATATACATGTACTTATAGTAGAAGTTTAGATGTCATCATCATCATCATTAACAGCCTGAAGACGTCCACTGCTGAACATAGGCCTCCCCCAGAGCACGCCACCTTGAGCGGCTGCTCGCCTCCTGCATCCATCGGCTCCCCGCGGCTTTCACCAGGTCGTCGGTCCACCGAGTGGGGGGCCGGCCTACGCTGAGTCTTCCGGTTCGTGGTCGCCACTCGAGAACCTTTCTTCCCCATCGGTTGTCAGTTCTACGAGCGATGTGGCCTGCCATTGCCACTTCTACTTACTAACTCTAAGAGCTATATCGGTCACTTTAGTTCTCCTGCGGATCTCCTCGTTCCGGAGCTTATCTCGCAGGGAAACACCGAGCATAGCTCGCTCCATAGCTCGCTGCGCGACTTTGAGCTTACTAATGAGGCCAACAGTAAGAGACCATGTCTCAGTTCCTTAAGTCATCACTTTAAGTCATCTACTTTTTCAAGTTTAGATGTAGAGACAAGAAACGTTTATAGTGTCAGGTTTATTCTGCTTTTCATTAAGCTTTAAAGCTTCATTATTTTCTGTTTCATCAATCATTATTACTTACGTTTGTAGAAGTAGGTAGTCGGGTATGCCCATATTTCTCAAATCTAGTCTTATCATGGCCAGTTGGCGACACATGTTTATTGAAAATAAAATTTAAAAATTGATTTTTTTAAATAGAATAGAAACATTGCTAGAAGGTGGAACTCTAGAAGTGAAGGCCTTATTATCATAATTGTATTATTACATATTCTGCGTCATGTCATTAGCAAGAGCATGTCAAGAACAATTAAACAGAATTGTCTAATTACCTAACTTTAGAGAACAAAACAAACAATACATGAAACACTTTGTTTGTATAACAAATCGTCTGTAAAGACTTGGAACTCAAAACAAATGGGGTAGCCACTGAACTAATTTAGGTTGTGGGAAGGCGAACTATGGGACTACGGGTTGCGTCGGAAAGAGAAACAAACTAAGATAGAAGATGACAAGAAAAAAAAACAAGTGCTATTAATTACACCATCCGATGAGACCCAATAATATATATATATTATAGAGAGAGAGAGAGAGAGAGAGAGAGAGAAAGTAGTCTCATGAGATACTTCAGATTTTGTAAAGGAATTGTGACACAAAAAGGCTGAGTAGTTCTTTAGAACCGTCAAAGGGACTACCTTTATAGGTACTACTAAGAAGTAAGAACTTAAGAACTGCAAATTACTTAGCTAGCATGCTACACCTTCAATCGCATCGTCACATTCCTTCAGATGAGAACGCGGTCAAGTGCTAGATAAGTCTGATCTAAAAAAAACCTAAGAACAAATGATTCAGGCGTGCCTGACTCTGACTTAACGGTTCACAAACCAGAATCAATACATCTTTTAGAAGCCTGATGCACCTTAGATGAGACAGTTTTAGTAAAAGTAATGCCTAGATAAAAGATAGAAGCAAAACTAATTTGGGTTGAGCCAAAAGGCGCTAATTTAGGTCGCAAGTCAGTGAGGGCGCGGCCGGTCGAGGCCAACAGTAGCGTATTGCTAGCTGCGGTTACGTGTGTGGTTGCTACTTAGCCTTACTTAGGTAAGTAGACGACGTGAGCTACTTCAAGTTAGTAGATACTTTTTATAAATCTTCTAGTTCAAATGCAAATATAATACTGTCTGTCAGCCACAGCTTGTTTGCATTGGCAACATTGGTTAGTACCTATTTTATTGAAATAATTATTTCAGTTTCCTAGTGTCTATTGTATTAAATATATATGTAGGTAGATGTATTTCATTTCCCTTGTTTCTTGAATTTTCCCACAGTAATATTGACATGCCATATTAATTTGCCTAAAACGCGACAAAGCGTCGCCGTACCCACCCACGCCCTGTCTGCCAATAGTAAAACGATAAAATAACACAACAATAGTCGCAAAATAGAGAATTACGCGAGTCGTATATAAATAAAACGTGAATAAATGACGACTTTAATGAATAAATTATGAGAACAACGCGGTGTGCCGCGGGAAAAAATAGCGCTAAGTGCGGCGCCGGCGCCAGCGTCGACGTCAGGATAAGCTGCATGCGCACCTCAACCGCAACCAACCATGACGACCATGCAAAAGTCAATCTTAACCCTGTAGCATTAGACACTAAACTTAATGTTCACGGCTACAGATACGACGTTCTATCAAACACCGCGGATTTTGAATGCGCTCATGCGACCGTAGCGAGTCATTACGATACTTTCAAAGTGTTCCATAAACCAAACTACACTCTAATCCAGAGCTATAAAGTCCGCATCGCAAATGATTACGCAGTCGAAACTAGTTTCAGCTCTTTTATTATTGCAAGAGTAGACGGAGAGGCAACAAGTAAAAAGTACATCCGCAATTATCCCGTTCATTTTGACACGTTACATGAGGCAAACGAAGTGATAAATATCTTAGGACAGATGCCTCAGTCTGTACGTAAATTAATTTTAATGCAACTGTGAAAGACAACGCGGAAGACTCGCCTCTTATAATAATAATAATATTATGTGTACACACTCATAAAACAAGCGTGTGAGAACTGAGATTCAAACATTCTAAATCTTGTGGACAAACCACTCGAAAATCTAGCTGAAGATCGACAATACGCACTTAAAAGCATCTCTAAATTCAATCAACTGAACAAATATTCAACCTGAGAAAACCTTTAGATAGCTTTACGTAATCGAACATGCAGCATAACTTTGTGAGTTTATATTTAAATCAGCAGCAGGTGCGGTTGAAAGACGAAAAACATAAATTCCGATTCGATAATAGATGTTTACCAGGCGTCGACCATACTTGAATAACGTTCAGCATTATTTAGAGCATATGCAACCAGAAATAATCCAGTATTTGCTAACACGTTTCATGTAATTTAACTTTATATCACTAGGAAAAAATCCTGACGAACAATCAACTCGAGACAAATAAGCAGCGGTATTATCTAAATAGAACCCACGCCATACCCAAAGCTCTTAAGTGCCATCCTGCCGTATATTATTATCTCGGTTCGGGACTCACTCGCCCCGCTATCTGTGGAAGTTGTCGCAATGCCACAAAAACTACAAAACCTTATCAACATACACGAACCTTAACTTAGCCGGTCCCTATTTTTGTGCGTTCGCCGAAGCTTTTAACCGTATCTCTCCACCTTGAAGAGATTTATAACCGTCTGGATCGATTTACAGGTCGACGGAAGTCCAAAATAGGTAACGGAAACCTGTTAGTATTTCAAGGCGGTTATTTTAGACCATAAAAGCTTAGGGACATTGCAATCGAACTCTGAGATAATTGAAGTGGAGGGCGTAAATGTTAAGTGTACGGGAGCGCGAGTTCAAACAGATCCTTTAAATGGTTCCTTTTAGTGAAGGAAACAGAAATTGTTAATGATAAAACTGAAACGCTTTTAGTGGTATCTGCTGTTCAGGATGCTATTAGAAGGGATGTAGTTAAAGCGTATTTCAGAATTTACGGGCGGTCAGATTGGGTGTTCTTGACATGATTGAAGATAATGAGTAGAGCTCTTGATGTTCCATTAACGTGTAATGAGAGTCCGAGAAACCCGAAGTGACGTGTGATGGAGTGGCAACAAAAGTGTCGCCGGCAGGTAGTCGGTGAGTCAGCAGCAAACATAGTTCAAGACCCAAAAGCCACCAACGTCATAAAACAGGGCACGCTGCTTGAAAAAATCTACTCTAACAAACGACTCAAAAGAAATTGGATGAGCATTTAATAGAATTTCTTGACAACACTGAAATAGTGTAGGCAGGCAACTGTAATTAACTAGTTGAGCCAAGCAATGAAATAGTGGCGGGGGTAAACGAAGATAATTTACGAGATCTAGGTCTAAGCTTACGAGAGTACGAAGGCTATTAATCACTTACATCGACAAGCTAATAGCGACTTAACTGTAATTAGCTTTGCGACTGCGGCTCAGATTCAGAAACAATATATCAAAGAGATACCGAGGCTCTTGAGAAAGGCAAAAAAGCAGGTAGATAGGAGATTCTTTGTAGAAATCGCTTGGCGAATCACGTTACAGGTAAATGTACCTGTTGTCGAGGAACAAAGGGGCTCCTAGAGGCGTCGACCGTTAATGGCACTATGATTCGGTGTGGGCGACTTAAGTCAATTAGGCCATCCGCCGTCTCCATTCCCGGAATGTGTCTCGGACAAATGAGTGGATACGATAAGGCGAGACATCTCCTACGATCCTTTCTGCCTTTTTTGTCTTCACCTTCGCCTTTTTGTGATAACGCTACCTTTCCTTAATTGAAGTTCTGTGTATCGTGATTCTGTGTTTATCTCCAAATCGTATTAGGGTCTTGACATGCGGCAGTTAACTTTATCACCGCAATTAACAAGTATTCGCGTAATCTCGTGTACCGGAATTCGAGTTTTATTTATGTCGAATTACTTGACGATAAAGTTGTAAATGTGAATTATAAATGTTTCTAGCTTTTTACAGCCGCCGTTATACCGTAATTTTATACATAAGGTGTAATAAAATCAAACAATGCTAATGTAAATGTGGCAACGGTATAGATTATCGAAAGTTAGTATCTCGTATCACATTAGGTATAAATATGCGTTTCCTGCATTGACTGCATAGAACCGTAAAGTGCAATGAGTGTCATATTCACGTACCAATGTTGTTGTGTATGGACAAACATCCGCCGTGAAATTGATATTAAATGAACCAGCAAATTGCGTTTCAACTTCAATATTGACTGCAGAAGCGTGCATCGCGCGTAAAAGTAAGATAACAGTTGTGAGTCATGAGTACTTTCGCCGTGTGAATCACATCCTTTATCCATCCTTAGTTACGTTCGTTTCGTATATTGTGGTGTTTCCGTTATTCTTTTTGATTCCGATTTTCCAGATGCCACCGTTCAGTAGTCACGGCGTGATCTTGTTTTGGAACTGAAATCATTTGATGTTTTTGGCTTACGTTCAAGAGCATCAGTATTTTTAATTCGAATGGTCTGTGCTTCGATTATACAATTGTTGAGACTGAAAATTATAGGTTTGGATAAAAGCGGTAGTAAAATAAGCGTACGCTGTCTGTTAATTTAAACTCCAGTGTTGTGGTGGTGCCTGGAGAACAAGCTTTCAAAACCGGTGCCATGGTAGTGGTTAATTTATATATTGTTACGAGAATAGAAGATGTAATCTGCATTTGCTGGCATTTGACCCCGAAGCTATTGAAATCATTCAGATATTAATTACTTTGAATTTTACTTCGTATTAGCTTTTCTAATACATTTATAATTAGCACATGCTTATGTATTCATTTTCTATTAATTTAGACAACCATAATATACTTATCAAAATTATTATTTTCCGATTGTAATCAACGTGATTATAAAGTAAGTAGGTAAAGCTGTTATTTCAATAATGCAATGCAATAAATTATAGTTTGTAGCTTGTTGTTATGTTCAATTATGACAATAAATTAGACATTTAATATCTGCTAACGGTAGTTATAATGGTTTACTCAGGCGATCAATACCATGTGAATTTTGGTCTGAGCAGACTGAGCAGATGTTTAGCTGTTTTATGATTAGTTTTTATTATAATATCAGGGAAAGTAATAGCAGTATCAATAACTAATCTTTTTTAATCTAATGAACCATTGATTTTTAGATTTCTGAGAATTCAATTGTGTTATAATAAGTTATAGTCTTATAGACATTAGAAAAAAATATCCACCGCACGCCGCAAAAAATTGAATACTGGACTTTGCTGACAATTTATTCTTGACTAACTATCTGGGATCATTTGATCACTTGTTGTGTATTTAAAACCATTCATCATTATTATATTTATTGTTTTATACATTTGCCTTCAAATTAGGTTATGGTGGTATAGGTATATGTTCTTTCATGAATCTACACATATTCAAGAAAGAACATACCTAATTCGTATATTCTACTAAACAAATATTCACATAACTTATTTCATTGATTTTTTAAATTTAGATCCCTTATTATTTTTCGTGTTTTTGTTTGTACATCTTTCATTACGTTTAGAAACAATATCCCTGCAATATCCGAAGAAAAAAGGTAGAGTGCTGACTGCTGAGTCAGCAACGTCAAATTAAAATATTTATGAGGTTCGCCGCGGCTTGTTCTTTGTTATTTATAGTTATTGGTTATTTCTATGGGAGTTCTCATAATGATTTTGATAGTTTTGTTATAACTACGGTACGGTAGTTTGTGGTTTTAAAACTAGTTTTTATTTTGTTTTTTATCATTAGTGGCATTAAGACTTGATTTACTAAAATAAAGCGTTGAAGTTAGATAGAGTTGACGTTCGTCAGTTAGTTGACACCACAATTTATAATGTGACCAAAATGCTGGCACTTATTTGGCCCAACGCATCAGCATTGCAATTCAACGTGGCAATGCGGCCAGCATGTTGGGTACGCTACCTACCGGTAGTGGGCTGGAGCACTTGGACTGTCTATAGGCCATCGCGGCTATTATACAGTCCATAAGTGTTCTTTGTAGTAGGTAATGTAGCTAGTTTAGTTTAGTTTAGCGTAGTTTAGTTTAGTTTAGTTTTTATTATTGTAGTAGTTAGCTTGAGTAATAAAGGCAATTTGCCCATTTAAAAAAAAATTACAATGTATTTTGTATATGTTTGTGTATGTTTCCTGCGATGTAGAAAAGTAAGATATAATAAAATTAGGTTACGTAAAGATTCATGCAACAAACAAAAGTGGGTTGCTCCAAATATATAATACCTAAATGTTTTTGTATCCATTTCTTTAGCAAATTACATCATCATGTATATTAAACGTTACGTGTCACCGATTCCTTTCTAGCCATACACAGCCACAGCTCTCAACTGAATACATTATTCTAACATTAGCTTCGGTTACCTACCTGCGAGTACCCAACATTATTATTCTAAGCGGCAGCACAAAAGGTGCTACGAGCCGATTGTGTACTCTTTTAGAATATTTGCATAAGTTATTCAACAGTTTTAGTAAGTTTTTTGCATTTTGTGAGACATGGATCGTCAAAACTATACGTAAATGGTTTCATAGAGTTGTTTTCTTTCTAGAATACAACATTTGAATGTCACCAGATCACCTTTTCAAGGTAGATGTCCAAAACCCTGATACCTACATCAACTTTTAATGTGTTGTGCTTATTTATTTATCTGCAGTTTTTATGATGTTCTCACCAAAGAATTTAAGCTTGTTGAAAATAATTTTCAAAAAATTCATAATTTTCAATGTTTTTAATGGGTGACTGGAATATATTGATGACATCATAGTTTATTGTATTGTATAAAATCATTAAAAATGTAAATTTTGATTGATTTCTGGTACTCAGAACAAGTGAAATTCGCTTGTCATATCAGTTAGATATCAGATGAGCATCAGGACTATCAGGTACTCCTAAAACGAGGTCAAGGAAGACAATTTAAATAGAATGACTGATGCTAAAGCAAAGGTTGATTGAAGGGAAAGTTTTAAGGTGCAATTAAACGAGTATGTTGTGTTGGTTGACATGGTTAAGCTGATCGGCAATATTTGCATACCGGACGGTATTGACGTACGCAAGACGCCGCCGGCGCATAACGATAAGTGATCATGGTTGTCAAAAGCATGCAAATGGTTTAATTATTTTTAGACGAAAGAAGTTTTGTATCAAATAAAGATTAAATATTATCGAAGATGATAATAGAGGATACAATTTTTATTATAGGTTTCATATAAACAACTTGAAAACAAACAATTAAGAACTTAGATTATTTTCTTCGTTAAAGCTGCTTGAAGTTGTTACTAAAACAAAGGTTTCTCTCTCACGCACACATTTTATGTTGTAATTTGTAATTTTTTTTATAGGCTATTCTAAACAACAATAAACTACATCGATGGTTTATTAATAACTGATAAAAATCATATAAATATATTTCAATTGGCTTACATTATTTGTGATAAGAATTAGAATTTAGCCATCCCTATAGACTATAGCACAAGCCTTATACAGAATAGCATAATATAAGTTTACACTTTTAGGATTGGTTGTCTTGTCTTTAAGATTCCAGTGGTGTCAAGCCGACACGTGCAATACTTCAGATGCCTGTAATTTTAGTGTTTGAACAGAAAAAAGTAAAAAAGTGATGTCGATATTTTATGTACATTAAAGTGATATTAAACAACGGTTATATTTTATTTGAAATTATGAAAAAAGAACTTTAGAAAAATATGTAAACATTGCTAAAAGTGACAGTTCTTATTACTACATAATGAGGAAATTGAAGAAAAGATATAGTTAATTATAATAATAAATTAATTATAGTTAACGAAAGAGAAGTAACCACGTGTGTCTTTCTGCGTTCATCCCTAATAATTATAAAACATGTTAATTTGTCTAACAATAGACAATTATAGAGCTGCGTTAGACCTATCTGTGAGCAAAACCTACATACAATCTGTTCCCCATATAAACTGCACCCACTAATGCCTAGATTTCCTTTACGCAACAAATACCTATCTTATCTTTAAAACTGGTTAAAGAAGTATGTATTTCCGTTGTGTCAAATACTTTACGAAATTATTCCTAACATACATTATACGTGCTAAAAGCCAAATATGTAGCTATCGATTACGGCTATGCACCATTAAAAATTTTACGGTACTCATTAACAAAGTTTTAAATGAACAATTACGTATGTATGAGAACGATTAGAGTTTAAATATTTGATTGCTGAAGTTATATTGCCATTTTTGTGTGTTTTTGGATTTTATGAGGCTGAATGAATAACATTTAAAACTGCTGAAGAACACGATTTTTTTGTACTATTACGGATACCAGCGAAATAGTTTTATGTGAAGTGTGCGTTGTATTGAAATTTTGATACAATATTAGTAATTGTGTTAGGAGTTCGAGTTGATAATAATAATTTTGTATTAATAGCAAGTTGAAATGGCAATGGGCAGGCCACATCGCTTGTAGAACTGATAACCGATGGGGAAGAAAGGTTCTCGAGTGGCGACCACGAACCGGAAGATGCAGCGTAGGCCGGCCCCCTACTCGGTGGACCGACAACCTGGTGAAAGTCGTGGGGAGCCGATAGATGCTGGAGGCGAGCAGCCGCTCAAGGTGGCGCGCTCTGGGGGAGGCCTATGTTCAGCAGTGGACGTCTTGAGGCTGATGAGTATGATGAATAATAATTTTAGTTTTTGACTTTCTCACCTATATCGCCTCCTAAACAAAGCCATTATAAAAGCCGAATTGGAAAACGAGCTAAATCCAGCTGCAATTGTGAATATTCATCATCTAGTTAGCATATAAAGCGGTGGATAATTATGGCAATTCGCAAAATGAATGCACAACTGTCGCCCGGCGCCTCGCCTACGCCTGCGCCGCCGCCACAGTTGCTACTGCACGAGACAAAGGTGGACATGTGTGGGTGGAGATTACAGGAATACCTAGACAGGGTTGGTAAAACACCAGTTTATGAGGAACTACAGGCACTTCTTGGTTTCACCTCCAATATACTCATTTTCCCACGAGTATTCTATTTTTAGGGATAAAAAAATAGTCCAAGATGATCTCAACCCTGAAAAGTGACATTCATACAAAACATTCAAATGGTGGAAAGGTCATACAAACAGACAAAGTTTTACTTTTATTTATTCGTGGGGATGTGTTCAATGATAACGGCGGTGATGGTCTAGTATATGTAGTATATGACGAGAAAGCAGTTAATATGAAAGATTTATTACAAGAATATTGGAAAGCACAGTACTATAAAAGGCAAAACAGTGCAGTGATAGAAGACTGAGATAAGAAAAGCTGATGGTGATTTGATGATGCTGTTCGTATTTGAGACGACTGAAGAGATAATAGCATCTAGCTCAACGTTGACATCATTTTAATTCTAAAAAGCTTTAATTATGTTAATGCAGATGTGGTAGCTGACAAATTGACAACCCTATTATAGAACGTGAACATATATGAAAAACCTGTCAGGTTTCTGCAATTTATGACGCGGTGCTAGTTAAATGGTTATGCATCCATTGCCTATTATTTTCACGCGTGTTAAACTACACATTATACACAAGTTCTGTCAACACATAAAAACTGGCATTCCGCTAGACGTGACATTCTTTTGAATTCCAATATAACCAATAACATGTTTTGAATCGAGTTATTAGGGAAATACAGTACCTACATAACTTGTTATAATAAAATCATCATAACTTATACCAACCAGCATAGTGTTTTTAGCATAATATCAATTGTAAATAATAGATGTAAACATAACATATATTGAGAGTTTTTCTAAATAGCGTTACTTTGAATAAAAATGTATCAAAAATCATCGATATTAAAAGAAAATAAGTACCTAATAATTGATAACCTACTTTTTTTAAAAATAGGATAGGGACCGTATTGTACTGTAAACCAACTACTTTATACTATAAGTGCCTAAAATATTATGTAGGAAAACCTAAAATACAACCAAAAAGAAATGACGTGATCTTGAAGTACCTAAAATTTAACAAAAAAATCACTCATGTAACAGTATTTATCTTAAAATTCATAGGTTTTAAATTGTATGGCATATTTATTAAGTCTTCACACAAGGCTGTATCACCTGCCTAACCTACTAATGAGGCCTCCGCGACCCCACAAGATAAATAATTGCCACCATCAACAAACGTTATTGCCCCATCTACCATTCCACTTTTAAAACCTACCACCACTAGCTTCATAAATTCATCCACTCCTGCGAACTTAATAGCCTCGCCTGCAATCACACATGTCTCGTATATTTCTGTTCTTCGTCAACTAACTTTCAAGACATTATTGGTAACGAACAAAAACAATTTTGATCCTACCAAATATGACACATTCCATTCATTATTCAACCAATTATTTTTGAGCTCCCGAGTTCTTTTGACACTCAATTCTAAGAGGCATTTTTAAATTGGCTATGACTTGAAACCGGTCACTGTATATGGCTCGAGTGTTGGCGCCAATACAAGATAGATGTGATGAATTATAGTTTCAAAATCATGTCAACATCAATTAAAGTGTCTTATATCTTATTACCATTGTAGCGAAGGTATGCTAGAAGGTTTACCAGTTTATAAGGTACTTGAAAATTGTATAGGTGTGAATTTGACAGATCACAGGTGTTTATAATGGACTAGAATTTTGATTGGGGAATCACCCACTCAGATTAGAAGTGTGATACTAGGTGTCATGAATGTAACATATCTAAAAGCCGTTATAAATATTACAAGTAAAGTAACAATAGTAACTGGTGTTAAAGTTGTAAAGCCAGGCACGCGTTGAAAGTGTGGGAGTGGTGACTTTCTAAATTTTCTCTTACGTGTAGAATAGAAATAAAGCAATTAGCAAATAAGTAAGTATTTCAAGTAAGAAAATTACAGGCCATGCCTTCTTTCAACACTGGTAACCTTTTAGATCCGACTACTTTTTGTTTAGCTATCAGCTTACGTTTGGGCGCAAGATGCTGTGTGGCCCATCGCTGCCAGTGCGGTACTGCAGTTGACCAGCTCGGTCATCACGGTCTCTCGTGTTCAAAAAGCGCTGGTCGAATTTCGCGCCACGCTAGTCTTAATGACATCATTCGCCGGGCTTTTACCACCGCCAATGCTGCAGCCATACTCGAACCGAATGGTCTCATGCGTGACGATGGTAAAAGACCCGACGGAATGACTCTGGTTCCCTGGAAGATGGGGCGGCCTTTAGTGTGGGACGCTACTTGCGTCGATACTATGGCGCCGTCACACCTTCCCGAGACACACGTTAGGGCCGGCGCCGCGGCTAATTCTGCTGAGCAGCTAAAACGGCGCAAATATAGTAATCTCGGTAGCGGTTACATATTTGAGCCGTTTGGTGTTGAGACCCTGGGTCCGTGGGGACCGGGAGCTCATCGCGTTTTCCAAAGTCTATCAGAGCGCCTGGTCGATGCGACGCGTGACCAAAAGGCACTTATTTGGCCCAACGCATCAGCATTGCAATTCAACGTGGCAATGCGGCCAGCATGTTGGGTACGCTACCTACTGGTAGTGGGCTGGAGCACTTGGACTGTCTATAGGCCATCGCGGCTATTATACAGTCCATAAGTGTTCTTTGTAGTAGGTGGTGTAGCTAGTTTAGTTTAGCTTAGTTTAGTTTAGTTTAGTTTAGTTTTTATTGTTGTAGTAGTTAGCTTGAGTAATAAAGGCAATTTGCCCGTAAAAAAAGAAAATTTAATTGTTTTGCTAATTTAAACTTTTCCGAGTTTTAAATTGATCGAAATTATTGAAATTATATGATTGTATCTGGTAAAGGACACATGTTAGAATTATTACACTGCAAAACGCAACAGCCATGTGCAAACCCTTTTTGTAAAAATTATAGAGTTACTGTGTGTTTGTATGTAGTAGTAATAGTAGATTCAAATTTTAGTAACATCTTCATCATCATCATGAAATATTAAATATTTGCATTATTTTAGTTCTTCTGGCTCTCATCTATACCTATTTGTGTATTATTTCAGTTTAAATCTCGAAAACAATTCCAACAATCGTGTTGCAAAATGCAATTATGTTTTCATCGGCTTGTTCTACCATTTTCACAGGAAAAGCGCTTGGCTCATTCGCACGGAAGTTATTGGTTTCTAAGAAACGTTCATCCGTTACAAATATTTATCGACCAAAACTGTGGGTGGTCAGACCATCATTCAATGAAAGCAATATCTGAAGAGTATTTATATCTAGAGCGATGTTTGCTATTGAAATTTATGTATTGAGGTGTGATATAGTCGAATGTTTATATTGAATCGCATAACTGTCAAGATAATGAGGGAAAATATCACTTGGCATTCCATTCTTTCGATTCCAGTCCCTATAACTTCGCCTATCGAAAACTATTTCTGTTGTTACCTATCCAAAAAGTATATTATACTTAACATAATATAACTAGCTTTTCTTGAATATCAAGATGTTATATATCATAAAATCACCATTGTCACCACTGTTGTCAGAGTAACATATATCTGAATATGACACATAAATAAATATATATGTGCAAAACGTAAAAAATTATTACAACCAAAAATAGAATACAAAATTAAACAAGATATTATAAAAACTAAACTATACTATGAATATCTAGCACTTAATGCCTACGCAGGTCAGTAACGAGTCCGCGGTGCTGGTGTCTGAAAAAGTCATGTAGGTATACAACCGACTAAGCCCCGGTGCGTTGATGTTAATTAAAATCATCATAAGCCATAATTGCATTTTGCATCCGGTTGATTTAGAACACAAGAAAGCATTGACATCAAAATTGCTAAACGATCTATAATTTTAATCTGATACTGAGTACATAGAGCTTCCGGAGTCAGATGCAGACTTGAATTACACGTTTCATAGCAAATGTTAAATTTGAATTACTGCCACTGCCATGCGTATTGAATGTCGCCTATATTAAGTTGTTACAGGGTTTGTTTTAGCTAATCAATAGCCAATAATAAAAGACCACCGTGTAGAGCCTTCATAAATTACTTTAGGAAAATGTTGGCTGCCTGGCAAACTACTTAGCATTGCCAGTACAAACTGCCATCGACACTTAGAATTAATTAAATTGGACCAGAAATGAAGTTGAACGGATACAAGATTTTACCGTATAATAAATTTTACGTAAAATGAATCTGACTGGAAACTATGTTTGGACGAACGAGCAATTTTATAACTTTCTACGGTTGTTCTAAGTGACGAGCTTACTTCTTAGTTGCTCTATTCTCTATCATATAAACATATAGGGCGTAGCTGCGTATGTCTAATATTGTATTTGGCTTTACGTTATGTTGTTGTGCTTGCCATAATCAAGTACTTAATCAGTGTCTTTAGTCTATTAAAACAGTGGTTAAGATCTATTACTAGGTGCTTTGGTACATGATGACGGACTAAGATTAGTGCCCATTCATTTCATTACAATGTAGACACTCGGTAACTGACCGTTTTGTCATCTCAACTCAAATACTGTCAGTGATCAAACTGTTGAAGTTATCTACATTAAAACACTGTTTTAAATTATCATGGTTGTATTCTCATTTTCTTTGATAACCATAATTTGTTCGTCTTGCTCGCCCATGATTTTCTACACACCAACTATATTATCACAGTTGCTTACTAACTGGGACCGTGACGGTTTAAACTATCGTCTAATCTGTGGTGGGCTTGGACTCTGTCTCGCATACATATCGGTTGATCACGCATTGCATTGCAACCGTGACATGTCAGATTAATGCTACATTTGCAAGGCCTGACAGCCCGACTGATGCTAATTCCTATGCAGATCGGTTGTTGAATGATAATGTTTGTTTGCTGTTCTAGGAAACCGCTGCACCGATAAAGATGTTAGCCGTCATTAAATTGCTTGAGGCTATTGAGGTTTCATGGTCCTTTGTGTTTCTAGTTAGATATTATGATGTCTGGGTACTAAAACAATAAAGTATACTGCTGTATGTATTGAACATATAATTTTCAGTCAGTAAAGTTTATATCAAGTCATTTAAATATAGTATAATCAATCAAACAGGCATACAGTACCAAACCAACAGAATTAATAATATGCAACAATTACTTTTTAATGCTCCATTCCGAAAGCGTGAAGTTAATTAATTGCAAATGCAACGACGCATAACGTCCGGTCGACGCGGTGGTAGCAGCATGAATGTTTAAAAACCGCGGATCGTTGGAGCAGGCGCCATCATTGGCGCCGCGCTTCCGCCTCGCACCGGAAGTCAAATGCAACACCATCATGTCGTGTCAGTCGTTATGCACTACTAGCCCTGTTGTATTTCAACGAGTATCAACTTACCTGTATACATTCATTGCTACTGGTTAAACTATCTGAGGGAAATATGATACGTCTGTGTTTGTTGGAGGGACTTGCTCCAAAAACGCATTCACCGTTCGGTCGTACAAATGGTAAATAATTACATACTGTGGGCAGAATTTATATTATGAACCAGACACAGAATTATTTTCTCAGATAAAAAGAATTTCTTTACATTTTTTTTATGATTTGCAGTTTTTATCCGGAACCGCGTAAGTAAGTATTGACTTTTACAAGAAGTCCTACAAGAAATCTAACCATAAAGATTTTTTCAATAGGTAGGTAGTTTAGGCCAGAGAATCTTCAGATAGATGCTATAGTTATTTCATCTTCTGCAAAGCGAAGAATTCACGAGAAAATAGTTATCTGCAGCTTTGATACTCGCAAACACGCATGATTCTCCGAAACCGAATGGCCCCATTTAATTTCGGGAAACAATTCTTTGTTTAATGTGTGACGCATGGTAAACACAGGAGCAAGTAAAGTTGTATTTTTTAACATAAATTATTTTATTGACCTCTAAGCTTGTAAGAGTTGCCAACTATTTGAGCTTTGCAGAAGCACTGTGGAAACAAAACGACTGACGGCAAATTCAAAGTCAACAATGACAAAGGTAAATTCATCATTTTAGTTGATCTTTACACGTAGTTGTATTCTTGTACCATTTCTAATTTGACGTGGAGGCGTGTATCATTTGTTTAGATTACTTCTCTCGAGCTTTTAGCAAAGCAAACATCAAGGAGGCAAACCTCCGTTTCAAGTTCCGAACGTGACAGCGGCGCCATCACTATTTGCTAATGACTTCGAACACCCTATTACAAACAAACAAGTAAATAAAATGATACTTGTAATGAAGTTATCAGCTAATAGCACATTACTCGTTAAATCACATCAGCATTGCAATTATTAGAACTAACACCCGGATCGAATGGCTAGCAACGGATTCCGATCTGGTAGGTTGTTATTTGGTTACCAATCAGAGGTTTAACGAGCGTTGAAAATGGCGTGATTTGGACTGATATGGGTTTAAATGTTCTTGTTCTATGATGTATGATGAGTTTTCATGATGGGTGCAATTGACCGGGTTTGTTTTGATGAGAAATGATCGATGAAAGATGTAGTTCTTGAGATGAGGTGCACCGTTACAGAGCATATAATTAGGTCAGGGATGAACAGCGTGTTTATTTCAATTTCAATATCATATAGGCACAATGTACACTTACGAAAGTCAGTTTATAACAATACACAATTTGTTCTAAAACAATAACTATAATACATTCAAAAAATTCCAAGACGTTTTTAAAAATAAACTTCAAAAAGTTAAATTTTCAACAACGACAACACACAAAATTAATAGTTTAACATTTAATTTATCCTAAATGTGTATCAATAACAGATTAAAAAAAAAAGAGATGGTACTCATTAGACCTAATTACTTCCTGAGTTCAGTTATTTGAACTATTATTTATTTTTTGGTGCAGCATTCATCTATAACTTTACTCTATGACAAACTAATATGCGTTCTTCAAATTGGTTCATAAGACTGGACAAGACAACGTGTTCTTTGTTTCTATCTTCTTCCTCTATAATCATCATCATCATCATTTACAGCCTGAAGACGTCCACTGCTGAACATAGGCTTCCCCCAGAGCACGCCACCTTGAGCGGCTGCTCGCCTCCTGCATCCATCGGCTCCCCGCGGCTTTCACCAGGTCGTCGGTCCAACGAGTGGGGGGCCGGCCTACGCTGCGTCTTCCGGTTCGTGGTCGCCACTCGAGAACCTTTCTTCCCCATTGGTTGTCAGTTCTACGAGCGATGTGGCCTGCCCATTGCCACTTCAACTTACTAACTCTAAGAGCTATATCGGTCACTTTAGTTCTCCTGCGACTCTCCTCGTTCCGGAGCTTATCTCGCAGGGAAACACCCTCTATAATATCTTGTGCAATTATTATTTCACGGTCTCCTACCCAGTAGGAGCCATAAAACATGCACCTGCTGGACAATCAGCATCTGTCCTCTCCCCTACATCCTACATACTGACAAATAGCCCTAACGTAATGACAAGGGGCGATATAAAACTACGTAAATCGCGGTCCCCAAGGGCAGACCCTACTTCAGGCAGACAGGAAAACTAAAAAGAAACTTGTGCTCATAGAATTCGTTTGAAAATTGAATGGCCTGCGACAAAATATCAGAGAATCCTAAAATAAAAGGAGTTGACGCAAATGCAGCTTTAAAGCTTAAACGCTAAGGTATAAAGTTGTGTGATTTGATAGAACAGCAGACAGGATCATCCAGAATTTTGGCGCCAGACGATGACTACGGTCAAACAAACAGCCCTGTTTGTTATTGTTAAGCGTAAAGGAGTCGGTGGAAATTGTAGTTTGGCATGCGATTGAGAAGTTTGGTCTGGCATTTCATCATCCAACCCCTGGTGGTCCAGATTAAATAAACGTTATTATTACAAGGTGGACCCCACGAAAAATCATTTATTATATTAAAAGCAAATGACTGAATTTTAATGAAAGCACACATATGATTTACCACATACCGTTTTAAATTGAACTTTAATTGTTTACCTGGAATGGCTGTAATACAATAAAGGGATGGTTAAGCTACATTCGAGTTTATGATAATTATACAACTTATGGGAACAAAATGAAATGCGTTTAAGATAGTGATCTATTTAATAAGCTCACTATTTTACGTTATGATATAGAAGTCGCAGTAGTGGGTCAAGTCTCTAAGGTAGAGTAGAAGTAAAACAAACAGAAAATGAATAAACTAAAATGTAATCTGATAGCTTTTTGACAGTCGTCAAAGATAGCAACAAACATGGCCCTTTCAACATACCCAATGCTTTCATCGTTCTCAAATTAAAAAAAACAATCAAACGTAGAACACAAAAAGTCTAAAGTAAAAATCCCACAACCGCATGCCACCGACGGTACTGCATACATAAAACCACATGTGGCGACGGGAGTCGGGACTGAACAGCAGACGGCGCCGCTGATGACGTAACGGGACGGGATTCCACCCGTGGTTAACGAAGGTTACTAATGACTGTACTATTAGGGGACTTTAGTGAGTGTCTCATAGACTGTTTAAGTGGTTTTCGACGCTGTTACCCGGCTTGCTACAAGTTAACAAATTTTATAACTGGCACATGCATTCCTGTTACTAAAGTCAACAGCTCATCTAAGCGTCGAAAATATTGAATTATTCAAAAAACTATGGATAACTATTAGAAGTTTACGTAGCGTAGCCTTTCAAACTTCTATTGAATAAAAAGTTAATAAATTCATACCGGTACAAAGTAAATCATTCATACCTTTAAGGATTCAGTAAGTGATTAGAGGATCAGGAACATGAAATCTTTGAAATAGTATTCTAGGAGTCCATCCTGGAATTATAAGGTAATTCCAAAAGTAATTCTAGATAAATATAGTTCTAGGAAATATTGATAGCATCTGCATTAAAAACAACAACTTGCATAATTATGTACATAATAAAATTATGATATGTTTTATAACCTAGTTCAATAAATACAGTCATATCGGATTGTTAAAAGATTTCAATAGTAATAAAATCTTAATACATTATATTATTTAAATATCATTAAACTTTTCTTTTATCGTTCATTGGTGGTATGGTATCACGGTATAGTATCCTCAAAACAATTTAGTAGGTAATGTACCTGCTTTTTAAATGTATTTTTCTACTTCCCTTTCTTCACAGTAAGAACATTCATTTCTGAGTTAAAAACTATGATTTTGGGATAATTTCCATATTTATACAATATTTTATCTGACCAGTCGAAAAGGTCGAAAAGGCAGTCGAACATTTTCTACGTTGATTGATACCCCATTCTATAGATAAGAAGAGACAGGGGAATTCCTCCAGGTGCAATTTACAGAAATTACTGATAGATGCTATAACAAGCCATGACATGAAGCCATATTTATCATACTCTTCGACTCTAGGTATAGAGTTCTTAAAAACTACCACCGAGTTCCTGATACCGAGCTTATTTTCAGAACTTATTCAAAAAGAAAGTTTAACTTGATGACATTGTTGTGAAATGTTGTGTCAGTAGCAGTCGTAGGTAGGCTCGCATTTATCATGTGTGACCACCGTGTCTATCACCAACTATCATGTTATTTCAATAACGGCGCCAAGTCTGCAGCTTATCAGATGACGATAGCATGACGATAGGGTATCGATTGATGACGTCAGCATTATCAAAACTTGCATGAATTTGCGATCTAGACTGATTACAATAACGTGTAAATAAAGAAAGTGGCACTGACGTCAAATCCGTTTTGCAAAATGATTTTACTTCTAAGAATGTTGTTGCCCTTTTTATAAGGGTAAAAATGACAAGGACCGCATTAGGTTTAGGATTGGCAAATTAAGTTTAGTTTTGCAGAACACAAGACACAAGACTGAGAAGAGAGAAGAGTAAGATACAAGACAGGGTATAGGGGATAGGGCTGGGTTGGGTCTATCCTTGAACTCTTGGTTGAGATCAGTAGCTTTTAGAATTACGTGGTTTGCGAGTTTGATGCTTCAGACTTTCATTATCATCAACAGCTTATAGATGTCCACTGTTGAACATAGGCCTCTCCCATAGAGTGCCACTTTGAACGGCTGCATGCATCCTGTATCCAGCGGCTCCCCACGGTTTTAACCAGATCGTCTATTCACCTAGTAGGGGGCCAGCCTACGCTGTCTTCCGGTTCATGGTCGCCATTCGAGAACCTTTCTTTCCCATCGGTTGTCAGTTCTACGAGCAATGTGACCTGACCATTGCCATTTCAGTTTGCTAATTATAATACTATATCGGTTATGCACTTTAGTACTTTTGCGGTTCTTCAGACTTTTCTCGGTGTTCTAATCAAAATTTCACCAGTTGTTGAGAAGAACAATCTCATTACGATGCTGCAAAAGCTCTTTCTCGGATACTTGGTAATGACGTATCCTAAGAATTTTTACTCTTATATTGACAATTGACGTATTTTACATATTTACGATTTACGTCAATGTTTTGTACTTTGATCGATCCAAGAATATTACACCCGATGGTCGAACGAAGTAATTTAACAATTTCTTATTTTTAACAAATTTAGACAGTACTGAGACTACTGAGTACGTACTGACTATGACTTTACTAACGTGATCTTACCTAAATCATATACCTTGGAGTGAAGTGGAGAGAGTCGCTGTTTTTAATACAAATAATCCAATTTGCTTAGTCTTCTGTGGATCGTCCCTAAAAATAAAATGTTCTAGAAACTTGAACACATTTATGGTCCGTAAAAGTGACTTATATTATGCAATTTATGTACCTTCAGCCCGTCTAAAAATTCAAGGTGGAACCCGATATGGCATTCGATATCTAGGTTTATTGATACAGTAACCTAGTCTGTAAAGCAAATACCTATTTCACACAGTCGCTGGCGCCGGCGCCGGTGTCTCTATAGCAACTGTAATCGATTATATCGATAACAAATCGATTGTGGTGCGAGATATGATTTTATGGAAGTCATGGGGGATTGTTCGGTGGAATTTTATCGTTGATAGGGTCTTTATCTATGACTGTCAACCTCAAAGGCTCTTGGTCACTCCATAAGTTAACCAAGAGTGTTTTAGTAGTTATGATTTATGATATACTAGTTGCGCCCTATGGTGTTACCCGTGGGTGAAAAGGATCCTATATGTTGATCCAGGGTAAAAGATATCTGCATTCCGAGTTTCATCAAAATTAGTTAATTAGTTACCGAGATATAAGGTAACAAACATTCACACACACAAACTTTCGCATTTATAATATTAGTAGGATGAAGCTATTCTATTACCCCCTTACCAATAAACACTGCATAACAGTGGAATAGCTACTCAGTGTTTTCTCTTGCTTTATCTTTGCCCATTTCAAACTCAACAGAGAAAGACAAAACACTAAATAACTATACATCCGCTACACAATGTTTATTAGTAAGGGGGTAAATCTCTATCTCTAGTTTATTAGGTATTCATTCAAAGATGAGAATTTTGCTTACTTATCTTGATTGATCAGTTAAGGTAACCAATGGTTAAAACCTGTGAAAAATTCTAACCAAAGTCAAAATGGTCTGAGTAACGTTGTTGCAAGCGCCCGCCTCGCAGCTTGGCGGAGAATGATAGTGCTCGTTCTGAAGCTTTGGTACGAGTAGTAAGTAGGTAGGTACCTACCTATACTGATGGCAAACTACAGAAGATTGTAGTGCGGTCTCTGTGTTAGGAATTAGGATCGAACCACCCCATCTCTTGCCGCGGGTGGTGTAAGAGGCGGCTTTACCTATATCCAGCAGTTCTGTGTCATCATGTTCTTCTTGGGTCTGCATTATAATCTACTGCGATAACCAAGACTGTAGTGGACGTCTTTCGGCTGTTGGTGATGATGATATGATAGGCGACTGTAACTGCTATCTACTGTATTTATTTGAAACAGCAAATTTACATAATTATAATATTTACCTACGTACCTATATGTCTAAAATTAATACCTAGTGACCGTAGAGATACATCATGATTTTCCTGCAGAAAGTGATGTGCCTGCGCTCTCTGCAGGGACCAGTAACAATATTAAAAAATGCATAAGAACTTACCTACCTCCTATGTTAAATTGGAAAATAATTTTGGACATTTACATCACAGAATCAACATGTCACGCTTCTGCTTACCTATTATTCCTAGATCGGTCGATTCTGACGAAACTTCATCGCTGTAAGCCGCTGATAACTGGTACAAAACCAACACAAGACACACGCCAAAATTAACCACCGCCATAGTCAATTACTCCTTATTTCTACTAATCAACACCACTCAGTCATCACTAGAAACAGTCCTATTCCTATCCTGCTACACCATCTTCTAAAATTCTATATATAACACCATCAAAATGTATCACAGTTGCTTATTATCCTTTCAATTCAAAAAAATGTCACTTAAATAAAGTTCTGTCACTAATATCAGATGCACGTGTGTTAAATAATAACAACAAGCACGCGTTGATTTATTTTAGGAGCAGCGAAACGCGCTACCCCTGCAACGTTCAAAGCGCGACTGAAAGGAATTTAAATGTGGGAAAGAGCCGGCAAATTGTAGCGCCGCGGCCGAGCGTGTTCACGTGTTGGTTATTGCAGTGCGTAATTTATCGATATCGATAAATTCGATGAAATAGGAAGTACCTATGTAGCTGTCTGAACTTATGTAATTTAAATAATATAAAAAGTAAATGTAGAAGTGGATATATCTGCCATAAAAACAAAGTCAAAATAAAAGGCTAAGATCTTTTTAATGAATACTTATAATAATGAATAATTATGAAACTCAAATGAAGTATCAAGTTACTTTCATATAAGATTTTAAACTGATGCTGGTTAAATAAATTACAGTAATCCGTACAGTTATTAAAGCAATTACAGTAATTACAGTATGTCCGGGTGATTATACAATATTTAATACCGGAATGTGTCCAAACTTACTGTATTAAGAACTTAAGTTTTTAAGGATAGGATTATTATTTAAGAAGAACTTATTAAAACACTGTTTAAAACACTTCCCATTTTTCTAAATATTAATATTGTCTATATTGGACTATAATTTATCGATTTAACGATAATCAATAAATCAGCAGCAAAGCTCCAGCACTAGGACTACCTTTCCCCGCCAAACGGCGCTTGCATCAACGTTGCACATACCGTTAAGCAAATATAAACCTTCAGCTGATGGCCTTAAAGACGGCTTTGTAATTTTTTTTTTCATTCAATAAGGTAAATATTCCTCTGAGGCGCCAGCATTTGCAGCCGGCCGGCGCTAGTCCACGCGCTTCGCGCACGCATTTTTCTATTCTTCGAAGATGCCAAGAGATTTCGATTTTTTTTCTGCATAGGACATTGCAATGCAAGTTGCAACTTGCAACTGTCTGTCCCATTGAAACTACGATTATTTAACTATTAAAAATTTGACACAATATTATTTATTTTAATAGCATTGTAGTACAATGTACTATTATGTATAAGTATAAATAGCTACAGACGCGTAGTGCTTGTAGCCGATTGTAGTAGCTTAGCCCACGCCTCTACGGTTTTTCAATATTTACTACGCTACTTCTTTCTATGGTTTAGGTACCTACCTACCTACCTACATACTTACCCTATCTGCTATTTCAGCTTTCTCTCTTTAGGTACCATTAGTTTGGTACCTATCTAAGTATAGGTAGGTATCAACGTACTTGATAACAGCTTATTATTTTGCTTACTTTATAAAATATATCCTCCGCAATCTTTAATTTCTACTACGTAAAAAGTTATGATGCATCCAAATAATAACGAAGTATAAAACCTTTTTGTTTCATCTGCCCACCAAAACAAAGGCTTGGTCTCATCCTCCCCGGTGGCGCTGCCCCGGTACCGGGGACGATGAGACAAAAAAGTGTCATCCTCCCCGGTAGCCTCAACAATGGCGCTCACCGGGGCCGATGAAACAGTAAAAGTGTCATCTGCCCCGTTATAGTCGGATCGATGAATTCATCTCGGTGACAGCGGGGCCGATGAGAATTAAAGTCTCATCATCCCCGGTACGGCCAGTGCTGGTGCTTTTAACGGGGAGGATTACACAAATCTAGTTTCATCAAGCCCAACATGGAAGGTAGGGTGCTATAATAAAGAATTTGCCTAATAATGTATAAATGAACCGAGTCTGTTTATAATGAATATAAATGTAATAGAGCAATAAAAATATACTAAGATTAAAATTAAAATAACGATGATTTAGTAAATAGAACCAGACATCGTAGTTCACAGAACAAAACTATAACTAAATAGCTTCTCCTAAAATAAACGTGTTATTTACCTCTTAATTTTTGTAATTCAAACTCAAACTTA
This sequence comes from Ennomos quercinarius, assembly GCA_910589525.2. Taxonomy (NCBI): domain Eukaryota; kingdom Metazoa; phylum Arthropoda; class Insecta; order Lepidoptera; family Geometridae; genus Ennomos; species Ennomos quercinarius. The sequence continues at coordinate 3,877,811 of OU342502.1, forward strand.
AATTCTTTATTGCAAATAGGCTATTTTTAGCACTTTTACAAGTCAAAACTAGATAACGTATTTATAAATAATAAAAATTAAATTATTTACTAAGCAAGCAATTACAAATAATTATTACCTTACCTTTTTTTGTACCTATCTACATTGACCCATCTTTATTTAACATTATTTACATTCAATAACACAGCCAGTTGTTTTTTGTGGTAGCTGCTGTTAGTAGTCAAAACTCATATATATATATTTAGCTTACGATTCTTAAAATATAACCATTTTTTTCTTTTTTTTTCCATTTAAATATTACTCACCTATATAATAATAAAGTGCTAAAAACAAATGCAAATTGAACTATTATGACTGTGTATTGTTAAGCACCTGGGTACTTATTCCCTTTTTTAAATGCCGCACTGACAAACAAGTTTTTATAGAAACAACGAAAGAATAACAAGAGACACAAAGGAGCACCATACTTAGATTCATTTATTACATAACCGTATGGTATAATTGTTTTATCCGATAATAAATTTTGTACAGTGCGGGTATAAATATAAACACCCGAAGAGATTTTATATGTAGACCACAAATTATAAATTCCGTTTGAGCTTATTATTTTTAGCAGAGCATAGCAAATATCATAAAGAAAATCTATTTTCTACTTACTTTCAAAGTTAATGCGAGTTTTTATTACTAACAGCTACCACAAAAAACAACTATCTGTGTTATTGAATGTAAACAATGTTGAATAAAGAAGGGTCAATGTAGACAGGTACATAATAATTATTTGTAATTATAAAAATAAGAGGTAAATAACACGTTTATTTTAATAAAAGCTATCTAGTTATCATTTTGTTCTGTGTCTTACGATGTCTCTCTACTAAATCATCGTTATTTTAATTTTAAGCATGGTATATTTATATTGCTCTATTACATTTATATTCATTATAAACAGACTCGTTTCATTTATACATTATTAGGCAAATTCTTTATCATAGCACCCTACTTTCCATGCTGGGCTTAATGAAACTAGAATTGTGTAATCCTCCCCGTTAAAAGCACCAGCTCGGTTAGCATGACCGTTAGACAAAATTGTCTTTTCCCGTTTTACGTCACTTTCTTCATACTTGCTTGGAGTAAAACAGAGGAAAGACAGTTTTGTCTACCGGCCGTGCTAACCCTACAGCACTGGCCGTACCGGGGATGATCAGACTATAACTCCCTATCGGCCCCGCTGTCACCGAGATGAATTCATCGATCCGACTATAACGGGGCAGATGACACATTTTTTGTTTCATCGGCCCCGGTGAGTAGCATTTTTGAGGCTACCGGGGAGGATGACACATTTTGTCTCATCGTCCCCGGTACCGGGGCAGCGCCACCGGGGACGATGAGACCAAGCCAAAACAAAGACGTGAACATTGGCTGGTAAAAAAAGAAAAAGAATAAAGCAAAGTATGCAAGGAAGGCTTTGTTAGGGCTCGGAATGCGTTCGAAGGAAGAAGCCTGTTCTTCAGACTCCGTGCATATTAATAACTCATAATGACTCTTTCTTCTGTTTATTTAAATGAATATGGTTATCCTGTATAATACCGAGGTATCTTATGTTATTGATTGATTGTAAAACTTCTGCAGGAAGTAATTGTATAGCAGTATAGCTTGCAGTAATACCTATACTTTATCACTGCGAGACATTTAATATTGTTAGCAATTAAGTTGTAAGTTGTAAATAAAAAGTAATGAAATTACATTTTACCTTCATATTAAGTTAGTAGGACTCTGAAGCGGGAAATTATGTTATTGCAGCTTAGTTTTTCAGGGTTCCGTACTCAAAGGGTAAAACGGATCCTATTACTAAGGCTCCGCTGTCTCTCTGTCTGTCCGTCTGTCACCAGGCTGTATCTCATGATCCGTGATAGTTATACTGTTGAAATTTTCACAGATGATGTATTTCTGTTGCCCCTATAACGAACAAATACTAAAAAACGGAATAAAATATATATTTAACTCCTATACAACAAACGTGTTTTTTTCGTTCACCAGATGAGTCATAGATGGCGCTGCTTTAAATAGTAGTGCTACTCAACACTAGATGGCAAGGATAGATAATGGTACGGAACCCTTAGTGCGCGAGTCCGACTCGCACTTGGCCGGTTATTGGATTTTGTAGCCTTTATACCTACTCTATCATTCAATTATTTACTTATTGTAAATATTATTGCACTATTTTTAGATATGTATAGATCATGATTCATGGCCGTAGGCAGGGGGGGGGGGTTTTGGGGGTTCAAACCCCCCCCGAAATCTGCGCCGGTCCAAGGGCAGAGCAAGAATGTTTGAATTGCAATACATAATTTCTGAAATACAATAAGGCAAATATAAAAATATTCGCGCTCGCTGCGCTCGCGCTTTTTATGTTCCTACTGTATTTTGTTATAATCATAGCAAGCGCGTTTGCACTGACTAACATGTAATTCATGTTTGAATCGCCATACGTGTTTTCTGAAATACAATACAGTGAATATAAAAAAAATTGCGCTCGTTTCGTTCGCGCTTTTCATGTTTCCACTGTACTTTGTTATATAGCAAGCGCGTTTGTACTGACTGATATGTAATTCATCTTTGAATTGCCATACGTGTTTTCTGAAATATCGTACAGCAAATATTGAAATTTTTGCGCTCGCTTCGCTTGCGCTTTAATATTTCTACTGTATTTGTCATATAGCAAGCGCGTTTGTACTGACTAACATGTAATTCATGTTCGAATTGCTATACGTGTTTTCTGAAATACAATACGGCAAATATGAAATTTTTCGCGCTCGCTTCGCTCGCGTTTTTATTATTTTTGCTATAAGTGATTTCCATGAACTGTAATGCAAATTATGTAATGTAAAAGCCGAAAGACTCACTCGCCGTCCTTAACAGCGCCGGTCCTGGGTCAAGATATAGCTTGACCCAGGACCGGCGCTGTTAAGGACGTTCGATCGATACCGGTTTTATGGTAATAGGTAGGTACCAACATTTTGTTTAATCATCTAATGACAAATTCTTACTACCAAAATTACTAATCGGTTTTTGACACCGTTTAAAAAAACATATTTATACGTTTGCTTCTTATACACATAGGTAGGTACTTAGATGTATGGAGAGCAGATAAAATTATTATAAAATCTATTTTACCGCTCGAGTGCTGCGAAAGATTTCATACCAACTTTATTAGCTCTCCATTACGAGTAGGTATAAGATGCAACCAGCCCACTAGGTGGACCGACGACCTAGTATACAGATGGCGACCAGCCGCTCAAAGTGGCGCTCTTTAAGGGAGGCCTACGTTGAGCAGTGGACGTCTTCAGGTTGATGATGATGATGATGATGATAAGAAGCAATTTTTTTTTCTGTGCGTGTAGGTAGGTATATAATTATGGTGATCAAGCTGAACCCCCCCCCCCCAAGTGAATTCCTGGCTACGGCCGTGTCATGATTGTATGTTTGTGTATTGGATTTAGTCCTCATTAGGTGATGAGTTAATGGACCGGCTGATCTAATTTTGGAATTTGGTATGCCTGTAGCTGCAGTTGATACCTACTATTTTAATTCAAAGAATTGACTACATAATTGGTTATCCAGGGACTTGGGGAACGTGCACAGGCATAGAATAAAAAAATTACGCACAGGTACCTTTGTTCAAGTTCATGTACCTTCTTATTACTTAAAGTTAAATACTTCCCTTTAGGACAAAACAATAAAACTAGTAAAAAAGCCACTCAAGGTTTACAATTTAAAAACAAAAGCTTTTGGAAATTCTCATTGTAAAGTTTAATTACATAACTGCTCGAGATTCCAGGAAGGCCGGTTATTTATCGGGCTATGCAATGAGCGGGCTCGTTAAATAAAATCGATACCCGCTAAGCTTATGGAATAACCATAGCTGTGAAATAAAATAGGTTTGTTGGAAAAGCAAAAGTTAACAAACAATAATAACGCCCAACGATCACATACATAGATCTTGGACCCTAACTAGGATTCCCTGTATCTAGGGACCCAGGAACTATGAGGACAATAGTCCCACAACGCCCAGACACAGAACAAGTTTTTCACTTTTTTTTACTTTTTTTTTATGAGATGAGTGGCAAACAAGCAGGCGGCCCACCTGCTGGTAAGTGGTCACCGCTGCCTATGGACATCTGCAACACCGAAGGCATTGCCGATGCCGGTGCGTTGCCTACCCTTAGAAAGGATTCTTTTAACACTTTTCTTGAAGCTCCCCATACTGCAGTTATGCGGAAAAACCTCAGGAGGAAGATCAAAGATCATTCCACATCTTGCAGGTTCGTGGAAGAAACGAGCGCAAGAGTCGCGTCGTATGAGATTTCCACGTGTCTACAATATGTGGATGTGCTTTTCAAAAATACTTATCCTGTTGCGGGAAACGAACCCACCGCCTCCGGGTTATGAGCCGACCTGCTCAACCACCACACCACGGAGGCTGTCTAAGTCTTTTCCCAGGCTCTTATTAATTTTATCTGTGTGAGAAATGATTCAAATTCAAAGTTCCTAACACCAGGAAACGAAATATTAAAAGCAAATTAATAATAATTATTTCAATTTTATATATATTTTTTAATATTTAATTCAATTTTATTTTCTTAAGAGTTTGATTTCATCAACACGACTCTGAAGGACGAAGTTACTGCCAAAATTTTTCGTTTTTAAAATCCCTACTAATTTATTTAAATGCAATACGTTGTCCGTGTGTTTGGTTGATGAAGTACATAAGTACTATGTATTTTTATTATTATTAATTAAGTATTTATTGGTTCTAATTTCCACCTATACCTAAACCTGCGTAGCGGTGGTTTGGCGATTACTGCGACGATGGGTGCTGCGCTGCTACGATGGCTGTTTGTATTCTTAACCAATCTACACCGCCAAGCAGTAGTGTGCAAGCACTACTGTGTTCCGGTTTGAAGGGCATTGTAACTAGTGAAATTACTGGGCAAATGAGACTTTATGATCTGATCACTCAGTCTAGTAATCTGATTACTAGACTGGGTGATGTCTCAGGATGACGTGCGCAGTGCAGTGTCACGCGAAACTTTGTTGTTTTAAAGTTCCGGGTGACACTGCAACTGTTATGGGCGGCCGTGTCACTTAACATCAGGTGAACGACTTGCTCGTCACGTCATTCAATCACATAAAAAAAATAATAAAAAAAACTATAATTACCACAGAATATGTAGTACTAAGATTAGTAAGTACTACGAGTGATCTGCTAGCCTTCAGTGCCACCACGATGTTGGGGGTAATGTGCTGGTCGGAGTGAGTGTGACAGTATATTGTGATTTAAAATACTGCTCGTCCGTCAAAAAGAGTAACCTAAGCAATAAAAAGCCAGAAATAAATAAAACAAACATTAATATAAAAAGAATAATTTGTGTTTTTATTATTTGTTACGTTATCCGTCGCAATATCCCATATTATGTGAACGTTTCTGCTCGCTATATATTAGGTCTGACTCACATGCACACAGTAGGCAGACTGACAGAAAAGGTATCTCTAATGATAGCTTATTTACGACATTTAAAATAAGCTATTTATTACGGCCAAAACTTAAAAGATAAACGATAAAAGTTAATTAGTAAGGAGTGGCTGACGTATCCTTATTTTGTTAAAGATGTTGATTGTTAGATATCATTAGTCTAATTAGTCAACTCTTATCGAGTATTAAAGCTATGAATATGAGTGCCGTTTTAAGAAATACTAATAGGTGGACATTATTTTAATTAGAGAGCAAAGTGCAAAAGGATGATTATTTATGAAGTAGCTAAATGAAACAATTAATATTAATAGAAGCAAAATAACTGCAAAATGAAATGGCAGTGGGCAGGCCACATCGCTCGCAGAACTGAAAACCGATGGGGAAGAAAGGTTCTCGAGTGGCGATCTCGTGAAACGGAAGACGCAACGTAGGCCGGCCTCCCACTAGGTCGACCGACGGCGACGATCTGGTGAAAACCGCGGGGAGCCGATGGATGCAGGAGGCGAGCAGCTGCTCAAGGTGGCGCTCTCTGGGGGAGGCCTATGTTCAGCAGTGGACGTCTTCAGGCTGTTGATGATGATGATGTAAATGTCTGGAATTTTTACTTTTACATCAGTTTATTAGAATATTTTACCCTTATAACATTTTCTTACATACCAAATCAATTTTTATTTTCTTTTACCACTAAATTATTTAGTTACACAATACTATTGATAACGAATAAATTGACAGCTAATAATACAGTCTACGATAGTAGTAAAACCATGGGAACATGGTAAAACCTAGAATTTTCCAATACACACGAGCTTATATTAAAGTAACTTTTTTTAAATCGCACATCTCGTGGCCCACGTTAAGTGGCGCCTACCTCAACTTCTTATCCACAATCCGGGAACTAACTGTGAAAAAGAGTCCGCTAAGTAAACAATAGACTTTAGTTTCGCTTTGTACCTGGGTGGTGGCGGCTTTTTATAATTTGTAAAATAGGACAGTTACTTTAAAAGCATCCTTATCTTTATCCTTCATAATCTTCCTTTGATAATGATGTCGCCAGGCACGTACCCAGGGAGTGGGCTACTCGGGCGTGAACTGTCTCCCCCCCGTACTTATACCATGACTTGTGTCTATGTTCGTCTCGTGTCCCGTGCCGTCATTTTCGTAGTGATAATAAATAAAGTCTATACGTATTTTTACACGTTTAATGCGCGATTGTGCGTTTTTTGATATTTTGCTTATATATTATCATCAAAAGATTGGTAAATTACAAATCAAAACTAAGAAACTGAGATATTTTTAGTTTTCTAGCCCCTAGATGGAAAAAGGATCATCCTTTCTAACTCATGTTTCATTAAATATACTAGCCTGTTTGCAATAAGTTACCTAATGTAAGTATTTGAATTTATCCCTCCCCGAACCAAAAGTCTGGATACGTGCCTGTTGCCATACTTATTGTAAGTTGTTGAGTCACTTACGTCAAAGTCATGTTTCGACTTGTCGTGACTTGTTACAGTTTTTACATTATAATAATAACGCATTTCATGTTATGTTATGCCTTATCATCTGTAGGTATGTTATTGATATATTGTTAATTAATTACCTACCTATTAAACTATAGAAATTCAAACTCAACTTGTATGAGTACATAATAATACTACTGGATTAGGCAGGTAAGTTTGTACTAGGTGGTAGGACTTTTCTGAAAAGTTCGTCTAGGTAGGTACCACCGCTTTGCCAGGTATTCTGCCGCCAAGCAGTACAGTGCAAGGTGCAAGCACTACTGTGTTCCGGTTTGAAGGGCATTGTAGCTAGTGAATTTTTGAGAAAATGAGACTTATTACTAGACAGTGTGCTGTGTGATGTTTCAGGATGACCGCCGAATCCAAGCCAAAGCCACAGAATAGGTATAAGTAATATGCCAAAGCGGGGATGAGTCGGGGGCCGAGCGGCAGGTGCGGTCTAAGTTAGAATGGTTCCAACGCGCAATAGTTTAGGTAATTTATTATTACACTGAATATAATGGGTATTTTAAAAATCCACTATACGTAAGCCATCACGACCTCACGCTAAGACATTTTAAGCATTTTGGCGTTGTATAGGCTCTCTTGTCAGGTCATTCGTTTATAAATAACCGGCCAAGTGCAAGTCGGGCTCGCGCACAAAGGGTTCTGTACCATTATCTATCCCTGCGGTCTAGTGTTGAGTAGCAGTACTATTTAAAGCAACACCATCCATGAATCATCTGGTAAACGAGCAAAAAAATCACGTTTGTTGTATGGGAGCCCCTTTTTAATATTTATTTTATTTTTTAGTATTTGTTGTTATAGCGGTAACAGAAATAAATCATCTGTATGTCATCACTATCACGGTTCATGGGATACAGTCTGGTGACAGACGGACAGACAGACAGACATACAGCGGAGTCTTAGTAGTAATAGGGCCCGTTTTATGCTTTGGGTACGGAACCCTAAAAACGCACAGGGCTGTACGAACCTGATACACCCGTGTCACATGACAGCGTTTGTATTGTGCTATCATGGAACCCAAGGGTATGATCATGGTGATGATGTTGATGAACTCCTCATTCAGCATCTACCTAAATCATCAACCTGAAGACGTTCTGCTGAACATAGGTCCCTTTGGGTGGCTTTGAGGAGTTAAAGGACTCCAATTCTGTTCGACAACGAGAACAAAATAAAATACAGCAGATATCAACGTAAAATATTTAATGAAACGTAAAGTTAGTAGTGTATTATTATGTGTAAGACTATTCTGTGATAGCTAAGTATTTGTATTCTCATGACCATCAACAGGATCCATAGGTGGACGTACAGGCTTTCGTTTTTTGGGTGCAGTTGGTGGTTCTGTTGGCGGTTCTGTTGGTGGTTCTGTTGGTGGTTCTGTTGGTGGCTGGGTTGGCGGTTTGGTTGGCGGTTCTGTTGGCGGTTCAGTTGGCGGTTCTGTTGGTGGGTCTGTCGGCGGTTCTGTTGGCGGTTCAGTTGGTGGTTCAGTTGGCGGTTCTGTTGGTGGTTCTGTTGGTGGTTCTGTTGGCGGTTCTGTTGGGGGTTCTGTTGGGGGTTCTGTTCGGGGTTCTGTTGGGGGTTCCGTTGGTGCTTCCGTCGGCGGTTCTGTCGGTGGTTCTGTTGGCGGTGTAGATGGAGGCTCAGTAGCTGCTTCAGTTGGAGCTAAGGTGGTTTCTGGAGGGTCAGTAGGAGCCACTGTGCTTGTAGTAGGAGTAGTAGTAGTAGTTGTTGTAATACGCTCTGTAGAGGTCGGAAAATAGAAAACAAGCTTCGTTTTTTTACTCGTTGGGGGAGGAGGTTTTGTTGTTCCTTCCAGTATAATTTTTATGACGCTTAATGGCATCCAATGGCCAGGCATATTTGCTTCCACTGGGTTCGCTATGAATAAAAGGGGATCCTTCTCAGGGTCCGGCCATACTGCTTGTGAGTATTTAACGATTGAGATGAGCAGAATTGTGGTCCTAATCATCACAACGAGTGACACTGCAAGGAATGAACTTCGATAAAATTTTTAAGTCAAAACTCAAAACTCAAAAATTTTATTGCAAATTTTTGCCAATTTACAAGTCAAAAGTTCGGTTAAAGAAAGGTTCACTATACAAACTTATCCATTTTCCAACCTTATGGCATCTCATAATCAAACCTAAAAACTACCAATTAGGATGGCATCACGACCCTGTGAGTCTATCCCCCGGTTTCTCGTACGTTTGTTAAAGTTAAACTCATGTCAACTTAAAAAAAATCTGGAATGCTCATTGGTTGCCTGTTGATCATCAGCTGTCTTCAACCCATGAGCGTTCAGTATTTTTAAGTTCTCATGAGGTTAACTTAAACAAACGTACGAGAAACCGGGGGTTAGCCTCCGATAAAAAAAGACGCCACTTCGGTCTGTCTTGCGCCATTTCTTGCCAGTCTTCGAGTTCCACCTGGAGCTCTCGCAAGTCCCTCGTAATTCAAACCTCATTCATCTTAAATAGGTACCTACTGGTACTCGACAGGCTTATTTCTGAAAGTCCAGCAGGTAGATAGGAACATGTAGGTTGCCATTATTGCTCTAAGTAACAAGTTTATTTTGGATTCAGCTCAGAGACATTCAAAATATTCAAAAACAAAGTTATCTTTCTAACATATCATTATCATCACTTTTTACTTTTGTACACAGACCTACAATATTTTCGTTACGTTTTGTAGTTACAAGCCTATTGTGATGTTCAATAAACTTTACATTCGACGTCGAATTCACACCATTTCTAATACTTCCTTCATAGGAAATGGTTTGAATGCAACGCTACGTAGAGTGTACTGTAGATCAGGATGGCCTATCCTGATCTTCAGTCAGATATTTCTGTAGACAATAGACATCTATCAAAAAAAGGAAAAAAAAATTGTGGTCTGATAAATAAAATAGGACCCATAACAAGATTTGAACTTCCTGATCCGTACTGTTCCATCATCAACTAAGTAAGTTTTCTCAAAAATTTGCGACGACAATGATTGTCAATAAATAAAATTATGGGAGAGACTAACAACTTACTTTGTATTTTCAGCTATAAACTTAGAAACTACTTCATTGGCGAGCATTTTATTAAATCAAGTTTGCAACTGCACCATAACAATATAATTGAAAAGTTTAGAGTGGAAGCGATTGTAATCAAAAATTCAGATGACTCGATAAGTTTTAAATTGAGCGTTTTAACGGCTTTACAATTAAAACTTTTTACGGTTATTAACATTAGATCCCATAAAATATTTTATTTGCATAACCTTTTCTTTTCTAATGTTGTTTCGAAGTTATTTAAAACTGTTGTTCGTTCTTTATAATGAAAATATCGCTTTATTTTTAATTAATCCCAGAGTTAGATTTTTTTTTTGGGTTACTCCTGTCTGCCCCTCGTGCTCGTCCCTCGAGGGGACAGACAAGAATAAAAATTCGTCCCTGAATTCAAATTCAGGGACAAATTGTAAACAATCTTAAAATTAGTAGCTATTATTCAATTGATAAAAGGTATTGGTAGTGCTTTCGCAGCATTTCAACACAAAACTTAATAGATATAATTTCATCTAGATCAGTTTGGTAATTTATGACTCTGTGTCAAACGTAATCGATAAATAACACAGGTGCTCCTGCGCCCTACACCCTTATAAAATGTACGGATTTACCATCGATGTAAAACGGCGAAGGGATTTTCATTAAAGTGACGTGGGAAATCTACAAAAAGCAATGATAATTATTATCTTATTTCCATGTAGGTAATATACGATATGCTCTATTTGCACTACTGGGCTAGGGGTCACATGTTACTATTATCACTCACCGCAAAGGCACAAAATAGATAAGTAACTTTGTGGCAAAGGTAAGAACTCTATCCCTACTTCTCTACTTTCCTAATTCCTTACTTATTGTATGTTCGCTGTAGGTATTGTTTTGTGCTTAGGTTGAAAACTTAAAAAACAAAAGAGTATTGATAAAATAAATAGCTGAAGTAATAATTTATTAAAATAATGTATGATATACTTTTACCACAGTTTTAAAATCATATTTAAGTAGATAATTACTGTCAACGTTTGAATCACACATTTCCATTTTCGTGTCCATCCACTAAATCTTGTTGTTTAGGTCTCTTCTTAGCTGGTTTTCTCGGGGGAGGGTCAGTTATGGGTTCTGGTTCTGGTGGAGGATCGGTAGAAGGGTCTTCAGGGGGTTCTGTTGGAGGATCTTCCACTGGGGGCTCAGTTTGGGGTTCAGTTGGAGGCTCAGTTTGGGGTTCAGTTGGAGGCTCAGTTTGGGGTTCAGTTGGGGGCTCAGTAAGGGGTTCAGTCGGGGGCTCAGTTTGGGGTTCAGTTGGGGGCTCAGTAAGGGGTTCAGTTGGAGCCTCAGTTGGTGGCTCAGTTGGATGTTCTGTAGGCGGCTCTTCTGTTGAGGGGTGCGTCGGTGGATCTGTTATAAGCTCCGGTGGAGGGTCAGTAGGGGTCTCTGTTGGAGAGTCAGTTGGTGCAGCAATAGGAGAAGGAGCAGGAGTTGATACTCCTACAGCAGGTTGAGTCTTAGTTGGCTCGGGAGCGGGTTTCGTTACTTCAACATCCCGCTGTGTAAATGACAGTGTTGGCTTTGTTTGCCGAGGTGTTGTAGTACCCAGTAGCTTTATCTTCAGAATGCTTAATGGAACCCAGTGGCCTGGCATCTCGGCTTCGACTGGGTTAGCCACGAAGACCAACTGATCATTTGCAGGGTCAGGCCATTTTGCCGCTGCTGCTACTGTCGTAATTAGTATAGTCAAAGGTGTCATTGATAGTAGATTCATTTGGTATCACTGAAAATTAATAGGTATTGAAAGCAGACTAAGTAATTAGAGATTTTATAAAAAAATATTGAAACCTTATCGTGCTCAAAGTCAAATAATTTAATGCAAATAGGCGTTTTATATTGTACGAAAAAACACCGCCGATACATGGTTAGCATCCCAAATGTGCAAGCAATTTGCTTCCACGATCATCGTGCGAATAGACGAAGAGTGGAATGCTTTGCCAGCGTCTGTATTCCACGAAAACTACACTCTTGGGGTCTTCAAATCGAGAGTGAACAGGATATCTTACAGGCAAGCGCGTTACATCCTAGACCGCATCGTCACTTCCCATCAGGTGAGATAGTGGTTAAGCGCAAGCCTATCAAACAATAAAAAAATGTTAACTGGTTTCGTACAAAAACGAAAAAGTTTTCGATCGCAACTGGTTTCGTACACAGACAAAAAGTCTTCGTTCCTGAAAGCTACGCCACCGAGAGGCCGTTAGCAAACTTGGTTTTCTACTGGAAATAAACTATGATTTTACTTACTATTTCTCTGATTCTGTGTACGCTCTCGAAGTAACATTCTGACACAGTATTACGTACCATTGTAATATCAGATTTTGATTGAATTGTAACTAAGCGTGATCGCATTGGTAGGTATATATGTATTTATATACGTACCTATATCAACAGCAGCTTCAATTTTATTTAGTAGCTACTCTGTTCAGTTCCTTGTTTCGTTATCAGCCTGAAGACGTCCACTGCTGAACATAGGCTTCCCCCATAGAGTGACACTTTAAGCGTCTGCTTGCCTCCTGCATCCATCGGCTCCCCGGGGTTTTGGCCACATCGTCAGTCCACCTAGTGGGGTCCTACGCTACGCTGCGTCATGCGGTTCACGGTCGCCACTCGGAACCTTTTTTCCCCATCAGTTTTCGGTTCTGCGAGCGATGTGACCTGTCCATTGCCATTTCAACTTATGCTCATTCTTAGCGCTATAAGATTTTAGTTCTGTTTCTGGTGAGTTTTAACGGACTAATTTATACTTCCACTCATCCATCCACTTTCTCGTATCTGTGGTTTTTACACAAATAAAAACACTATATACAATTTAAACACATTTACTGTGCAAGGAGAATAACAACAACATTAAAAATATACAGTCTTTACATAGATTGACTACAAGCCAGTCCATCAGCCGTATTGAAATCGTAGGCGCTTAGTATGTCTTCTTCTGACGGTGGGAAAATGCAATCAAGGTCTACGTACAGTTGCTTCTGCGCATTGAGTTTGGTAACTATCTGGCTGAAAGTTGGTCTGTCCTCTGGTCTTTCCGACCAGCATTCTACCATTAGTTGGTAGAGGCGGGGGGACGCTCGCGCGGGCCTTGGTAGTCGACCGCCACCGGCGAGGAAGATGGGTACCTGATAGTTGCAGAGTTCAGCGTACGGGAAGCCACCTGAAATGAGCAAAATGTGACGTTAACAAAGCCTTATATTGCTTCTAATAAGATGACATATCAACAAAGCAAACTGCACATACCGCAGTGCCGTAAATTGAGTTACGGTTTACTTCAGGCGCTAGTTATACTACCTACTGTCGCTTGAAGGCTTGAAGTGAATCGGTTGGTTTAGGCCATGTACCAGGTTCATATAAGTCTTAGAAACAAGCCACAGTATATTCAGATCACTTAGTGTATAAAGGAAAATACATTTTAAAATATCGCATACCATTACCTATGCAACCTCCCATAGAAAAACAGAGTACGAGAGTGCACTACCACAGCCAGCACGCGGTTTGCCAAGTGCTATTGCAGATCCATCATTAGATAAATATCTCATCATCATCATCATTATCAGCCTGAAAACGTCCACTGCTAAACATAGGCCTCCCCATAGAGCGCCACTTGGAGCGGCTGCTTGCCTGCATCCATCAGCTCCCCGCGGTCCTGACCAGGTCGTCCATCCACCTAGTGGAGGGCTGACCTACGCTGCGTCTTCCGGTTTGTGATCGCCACTCGAGAACCTTTCTTCCCTTCCCCGTTGGTTGTCAGTTCTACGAGCGATGTGGCCCACTTCAATTTGCTAATTCTAAAAGCTATATCGGTGACTTTAGTTCTCTTGCGGAATAAAATATCTATATCAGGACGAAATAAGATCGAGGAGATAAAAGTAAAGTAGCAATCTCCTAATCAGTACAGCACAGGCCCAGACGGCGTCACTGGCACCAAGACTCTGGCGAGTGTAGGGTTCCTTCAGGAGCCATAACCACAGCCATGACGCCCTGATGGTTATTTTACGGTGAATACACTATGGAAAGCGTATTATTGGCTGTATTGGGTTGGACACACGTCATTGCAGATCCATCGCTCATTCATATCTACCAGGGTGAAATAAAATCAAGGAGATTTCATACCTAGCATCGAGGATACCTAGTGTAGCAATCTCTCATAGCAACACAGAAAAGGCCCAGATGTCATTGGCACCGCGGTACTGTGAGTGGAGAATTGCTTCAGGCGCCATAACCACACCCATAATGCCTGGCTATTTTATTATCCCACAACTATAGCAGACTATCGAAGTAAAGCGAGTGAAAGTATTATAGGCTGTATAGGATTATTACACGCTATTTCAGATCCATCGCTAAATAATCTACCAGGGTGAAATAAAATCCAGGAGATTTCATACCTAATGTAGCAATCTCCCATAGCAGCACAGCAAAAGCCCAGACGTCACTAGCACCGCAGTACTGTGAGTGGAGGATTGCTTCAGGCGCCAGCCATCGAAGCGGCACCGGCCGGGACCGCGTGTGCACGTACACTCCTGTCCGGGAGAGGCCGAAGTCGGCCACCTTTAGTGAACCCGTGGCATCGACCAGGATATTACGGGCTGCGAGGTCTCTGTAAATTGGAAATTATTGGGGTTACTGCATGAGATTTTATAAATTTCATTTCTATTAATAAAGTACAAATAAAATTAGTTTTTTTTTTCTAATATTTTAACCTGCTCAAAAGTTTAAAGTAGGTAATCAAGGTCTGTACGTCTGCTTTTATCTCGATCAGAAGAAGAATGCTTTATTATAGACCAGCACATATTGGGTAAGTACGGACAACTTTTGTTCTACGAATTTTAAATAGAGATACCTAAGTATAGATAGATAATCTCATTTGAAAACACCATATGACAGGCACAGAGGATCTGTGCCTGATTACAGGTTTACTAATTTCCAACATTACTGATAAAAATGTTACCTTCTCTCTCATATAAGGGACTGCTCTTGTTTTAAACTGTCAAATTAACTTTAGTATTCAACAAACAAAAACAAATTTAAGTTTTCTACTGTATAGTGTCATAGTGTCCTACGAAATCGAAATAGCAACGTTAAGCGCCCCATACACTTTCAATTTTATTGATCAATATTTATCAATAAAATTGACGAGACCACTTCCGTCAATGATTTCTCCATACAGTAAGCCGAAAAACATTGCTCAATATTAAACCTACACGATCAATAAAATTGATCAATCACAAAGATTGATCAATAAAATTGAACGTGTATGGGGGGCCTAACGTTGCTATTTCGATTTCGTAGGACACTATGACACTATACAGTAGAAAACTTCAAGTTTTTGTAATTTGGGAAATGGGAATTTTGTAGCGTTACAACACGGTGTAGGTACAAGCATAGCTGTACGTAATCTGTAAAAAGTAATATAAGTAAAGGTTGAGTTTTTTTAATCCGTAGTTAATAAGGTAAACTAATGGTTAAAATCTCTAACAAATTTTGACCATTGGTCAGAATTTGTTAGATTTTAAATCATTGGTTACCTTAACTAAGGATAAAAAAACCGACCCTTATTAGTACTAAGTATATTTTAGATCAATCGATTTCGATTTCGATCGAATCTCGATTTTTTTATGGATTACAGTTCAGTATTTATGTACTTACCCTTACAAAAATACGAAAATGTATAGAACAAATTAACAAAAGCTAATTGCTGATGTACAAAAAGGCCTTTAAGTATCTGTTATCATTTTTTTAATAACCTTGGCACAGAATAGTTAATAATTATATAGTATAAATTAAAACGTCAATGATTAAATTCGGAAGGACAAAGTCCGAAAGCGGTAAACAATTTTCTACTAGAATGACTTCTTGTTTTCCTAATAATAATACTTCAACCATTCGTTCCAACTCCCAATATAACATTACTCAACTCAAAGCCCCCAAGGAGCCCAAACAAACATCTAAACCAACATACGTCGTAAACAAACCGTGTAATATACAATTACGTTATTACCGTGTTCATTCGAAAGAGATGGTAACGTAATTACTACGGATTCCGGTTCAAAATTCGGTTGTCACTGAATTACGTGCTGAGTACCGGGAAAACAGCCGGTTATTCTGGGAAAGCTCCCGGCCCGGGCGGAGCTTCCATCTGTCTATTAAGTATATATATATATAAAAAGGGTACGGTGTAACGCAGTACTTAGGAAACTGCGAACGGTGTATACTTTTTAATGTTAATGAGGCGTTTTATTAAAAAAAGAAATGGTGTTTTCTGTATGACCCAATAGATGGCGCCAGTTGTGGTTTTACCAAAATCTGTCACTGTCACTGTTTCAAGCATAGACCAAAGGTTATAGGAAATGTGTCACGACACTGACTGACAACTCTAAACTCTTTTGTTTTTTTTAGTTTCGTTGCGGGATACCTCGTGTTATTTTAGATCATAATACTAACGTTTATCTATGTCGCAGATCTGCTGTACTTCAATTTACTAATAAGAATGCACCACAGACTACTTAAGAGATACTACAGACAATGTACTTGTGGTCCACTCAACTGAATTTGACATTTCTTTGTAGGTAGTCTAACCATTTTCTTATGCTTAAACTACTCGGTGGTTTGAAAGGTTTAAACTATGTACTTTCTGCGCCATCTAGAAAAGAAGCGGAACTAGTGTTTTTTTTTAAAAATAAAACGTCTCATTGACGAGACGAGCTTGTCGTTTTTTTAATCAACGATAGGGTAACATTTGACCACGGTTTTACCTGATGGTAAGTAACGACGCGGTCGACGATGGAGAATGCTTGCCTAGAAGATACCGGTTCACTCTAGCCTTAAAAACTCCCAGATTATATCTCGGTTCGTCTGATATTAAGCGACACGGCTACCTATTACAGTTGCAGTGCGACTCGGAAGTCTAAGATATAAACTCTCGCGTGACACTGCACTGCGCACGTCATCGTAAGTCATCACACAGTTTAGTAAGAAGATTACTAGACTGTGAGATTAGGACATAAAGTCCAATTTTCCTAGTAATTTCACTAGCTACAACGCCTTTCAAACCGGAACACAGTAGTGCTTGCGCACTACTGCTTGGCGGCAGAATAACTGGCAAAGCGGTGGTACCTACCTAGACGAACTTTGCTGAAAAGTCCTACCACCTATTCCACTATTGTATTCACACTCACATAGAAGAAAGGTTGGTTTAGTTTGAAAATGTTTAGTGACATTTTTCAAACAAAAGAACCTATAAAAATTAAAACATTAAACTTTATTCCTCGGAACGGTTCAATACATATTCGCATATTGTCCAATACTTACTATTTCCAGAGTTCACAAAAGGTATTTTCGCGGAATGTCCAATGTACCTAAGCCCAATTCCTAGAATCTCCAACTCGTATGCCCAATTTGCAGAATGTCCAATTTCATGATGCTAGGGTTCTTCAGTGTCAAGGCGAGTACCTAGTTCGGGTTTTAGCATATTTTGTGAGGAAACGGTTGAGCTTATGTACCGTATATCTGTAAATGAGTCAGGTGCGTTGGTTTCACGGTAAATAATCTTGTTTCCTATTCCGCCTCAATGCCAGTTGAATATTGACGGCTTGTCAGGCTCAGACTAGAAGACCATAGTAACCACGTTTAGAAAAAAAAACCTGGGTCACCGCGAATCGTATTCGTGTCCTGAGGGCTTGGTACATAATTATATGTACCTACTTACCTTTGAAAACTATTATCGCAAGGCCAACTGGCACTTGGCAGGGTTTTTAAAATTAGTTGACCCGGGTCAACCCGGGTGCGGTTCGGTATAAGAAGCGAATGGATTTGCAAATAAGTTTATTACAATCCTTGGTAGAGTGTAATATTTTATTACGATTCAAAATAGGTACGACTACAATAATAATTCTCAAAAAGCCACGTAGCAAAATAACTAAAGCAAAAAATGCCTATCACATTTTATTAGCACTGGTTGAATCCTCGAAGAGAGCGTTGCTACGCGCCCGTTACCAGGCGTTTACAACCTCTGGCACAGAATAGACGGTAGTAGGTATATACGTACCTCAAACTGATATTTAACATCAACTCGAACAAAATCCCACAATTATAAACCTTATAACAATGGTCATAAAATCCAAAATTGTATAAGAAATTCTATTAAAGCCTCGGTTATTATTGTAAGCTCTTGTGTTGGAGAGTTGGTAATATTTTAGCCAAAAAAGTGGGTACCTTATTAAAAATTAACCAAAATATTTGATATTGCCTTTTGAATTAAATATCATTGTTTGTTATCTCTGACCAGGGTCACGCAAATTTTCTTTTTAGGGTTCCGTACCCAAAGGGTAAAACTAACCCTATTACTAAGGCTCCGCTGTCTGTCTGTCCGTCTTGTCACCAGGCTTCTCATGAACCGTCATAGTTAGACAGTTGAAATTTTCACAGATGATGTATTTCTGTTGCCGCTATAGCAACAACTACTAAAAAAACAGAATAATATAAATATTTACAACAAACATGTTTTTTTTGCTCGTTAAACAGATGAGTTGACGCTGCTTTAAATAGTACTGCTACTCAACACTAGATGACAGGGATAGATAATGGTACGGAACCCTTTGTGCGCGAGTCCAACTCGCTCTTTATCGATCTCCCAATCCTTATCGATGGTCTTAGCCTGATCACCGTTGTTTGAAAGAGACAACATTATTCATCGATGCGAATGGCAATGTGACAGACAAGCTACTACTAGCGACTAGGTGGTAGGACTTTTCTGCAAAGTTCGTCTAGGTAGGTACCACCGCTTTGCCAGTTATTCTGCCGCCAAGCAGTAGTGTGCAAGCACTACTGTGTTCCGGTTTGAAGGGCATTGTAGCTAGTGAAATTACTGGGCAAATGAGACTTTATGATCTGATCACTCAGTCTAGTAATCTGATTATTAGACTGTGTGATGTCTCAGGATGACGTGCGCAGTGCAGTGTCGCGCGAAACTATTGTTTTAAAGTTCCGGGTGACACTGCAACTGTTATGGGCGGCCGTGTCACTTAACATCAGGTGAACGACTAGCTCGTCACGTCATTCAACCACATAAAAAAAAAAAAAAAAGCTTAGGTACTAAAAGAAAGGCCGTAAGATAAATCATTTTCATTCTCGTAATCCGACCAACCCTCGACAATTATAGTACATGACCTTTACGCACCACGTGTATCGTTTCGCTTTAGGCTAGGGGTTGAAATCTGCTATCATCCACCCTTATTATTAGTATTAATGTAGCTTCCAGAATAGCCAGGATTTATCCACATTTCAAAGGCCTATTCACACGTGTTAGTTTCGACACGGTCCGGTTCTTATCCGGCGCTGGACACACGGGACTGTTTCCACATATTGTATTTCCATACTCCATTGCACCCCGAGGTATTATATGAAACGCTTTAACTGGCGATGGAAAACATATAGAACTATCTCTTAAGGTGAATTGATAGTTCTATTACTGGGCAAATGAGACTTAATGAACTGATCCCGCAGTCTAGAAATCTTATTAGATACGACCCTGTATAGTGTATGATTTATTTTATTTATTTATATTTATTTATATTATTTTTACTTTTTTATTTATTTATTTAATGATGATGTCTCAAGATGGTACTGTGTGGCTGGTGTATGGTCACGCGCGAATCTTAAATTAAAGTTCCGAGGGACACTACATCTATTACGGGCAGCCTTGACGCCTAACACCAGGCAAACGACTAGCTCGCCACGTCAATCGTTTACTTAAAAAAAAATATAACTCACCTATGAGTAATGTTTTTGTCCTCCAAATGCCTCATGCCCAGTGCGACTTGCAGCGCGTATTCTCGCATAGTGCTGCCATCTAGTTGCAGCGCGGGTTCTGCCACGTAGTGGTCCCGGCACTTCACGTCTATATACAGCTTTGTATCGGACAGCGCTGGATCAGAGTCACTGAAGTTTGTGTACTCCGCTGGAATTGGAATGAAGAATACTAAATTTTTTTGACCTGTGGTTAAGGTAATGCTAACAAATACTAACCAATAGTAAAAAAAAAAAAAAAAATATCGGAGTCACACATACCCACATGCCCGTGTCCTGCAGATGCATGAGGATTACTCCCACCGTCGGTAGAAAAAACAAACCAATGGTCAGAATTTGTTAGAGTTTATTACCATTGGTTAACTTAACCGTGTCACAGATAATAATATAGTACTATACTACCGTGTGGTCCCGGTTTGCGAATAGAACCACCCCATCTCTTCCCGTGGGTGCCGTAAAAGCCGGCTAAGGGTGGGTTTTTTCATCCGCAGTTAAGGTAAACAATGGTTAAAAAATCTAAAAAAATTTGACCATTGGTTAGAGTTTGTTAACATTTTCAAGCACTGGTTAGCTTACGAATCAAAGAACCCACCCAGGGGAATATCCAGGGAATGGCAGCAGCAGGTACATTAAAATCTTCTGCGATCACTAAGCCACCAAGCCAAGCGTGGTGATTAAGCTAAATTCCTCCCTGTGATAAGCGTCCAAAGTGGCGTTTTTGGGAGAGGCCTATGTTCAGCAGTGGACGTCTTCCGGCTGATAATGTGTGTTTACCTTTATGGATAAAAAAAGGCACCCTAAGTAGATGTTTATTTACAACTAGCTGACCCGCCCCGGTTTCACACGTATTAATTAGTTTAGTTTCGCCCTAACACTGTTCATGGGAAGAGGGAAGCAAAAGGGGAAAAGGATGAATGGCACTGCATCTGTTATGGGTGGCCGTGACGCTTAACACCAGGCGAACGACTAGCTCGTCACGTCATTCGTTAACATATAAAAATGGATGGGACGGCGATAAAATCTACATAAGCCATAATAGTTATATTTTTCACTTCATGCTCTAAAAGCAGATAAGTGTATCATTTAGAAAATTAATTTTGTTTAATTTTAGTCGACTACAAAACTTATGTGATCCTTTATAAAGACTCCGCATAAGTTTGTACCATTCTTAAACACTAACATTTTGGAAAAAGCCGTGTCTGTAACTCTTACGTTATCGTTCATTAAAATCATCACCAATGCAAGCGTGAAATATTTAACAAACATTGGCTTCAGTAAAAGTATCTACAAATATATAGCCTGAAACAGGAGAACTTTGAAGGAGACCGTGTTCAAAGTTTCTTCGTAGGTGAGGATTAAAGAGTTACATAACAAGTTATCTCTGTTAAGCTGTGTCACTCACTAAAAGGTGTAGCATAATGTATCTGATACAGTATCAAGTGAGTACGAATAGCAACCCGCAGAGTTTTTGCACGAGGACAAATGAATTATTCGTAGCTCGCGGTGACCATGGACGAGTCGTACCCATTTTTTGATTCAGTATCAGATATTATTTAGATTACATGCTACAGCATTATACCTTATTTATTAATTAGGCGGAGTAAACCGACATTACGAGTGTTGCCACTTCTTCATGAAAAATAAAGTGGTGGGTAAAAAAGATACAGTTCACTGATTTATTTCAGTTTAGTGATCTATTCCATTCAATTATATTCTGAACGGTTCCTAAAAATCGTGATTCCTGATTGATTTTAATTTACATTAATTAGCGGCCTGTGAAAAAATGGAATATACTTAAATAAAAATTGCAAAATTAACAATATAAAATAAGTTATCATTTTTATAACTTAATATTTTATTCAATATCAGGTGAATCATCTTCAATATCTAGCACCGAACCAAAAAGGTGTCGGCGATAGTATTTAAAACTAAAAAAGCGGCATTTTTGTAGTGGCAAATTATAGTTCCGCTCTTTTCAACTGTAGGAGTTGAATAAGATCATCACTGTGATTTAGATGTTGGCAGCATTATTTTCACAAGTGACATTTTGATCTGTCAGTTTACTGCGTCTAATTAAAAAATCATCATCATCATCATCATCATTAACAGCCTGAAGACGTCCACTGCTGAACATAGGCCTCCCCCAGAGCACGCCACCTTGAGCGGCTGCTCGCCTCCTGCATCCATCGGCTCCCCGCGGCTTTCACCAGGTCGTCGGTCCACCGAATTAAAAAATAGAGTGTAGGTATTGTGAGTACCCAGCTTTAGTTACTTACAATCCCCCTCCGAAGGTCTCCCCACGCCGCTGTCTGCTTGCTTCGTTACTGACCCCTCCCTCCTCCGTACTCTCTTCCTCCTTCCCCTCGCAGCTCTCAGCAAAGAGAGCAAATCTCCTCTCGGAGCATGTTCTAGTAAAGCTATGAGAGGCGTGCGTTTGGTACAGCAAGCCACGAGCCGGATCACATGCTTGTGCGAGCCCACGTGTTTCAGCATTATGATCTCTCGGAGGAAGTCTTGCATCTCTTCTTCTGTTGCGTCTTCTGTAAAGGCTTATTTATTTAGTGCACTCTGATAAAAGATTTTTATTATACTCAAGGATCAAGATTTGTAATCTATTTAATTAAGTACCTAAGTCATTTCTTAATACATTTTTTACAGGAGGTGAGGCCGTATCTATATAGATATCAATGTCCATTTCAGATAAAAAGACAGAGAAACAAAAACAAACGGACACAGTAATCAAATAAAGGTTCCGATTTAAAAAAAATGCGCCGCGCATCCCTGAAAATATACTGTTGTTAGGGAAGCCCATGCCGGCTAACTTTATAAGCTTCTATATCGCTATACCTACACTTCATCAACCTGAGGGTCTAGCAAAACAACCCTTTTTTCACACAGCGCCATCTAGCCCCAAACTAACCAAACCTTGTACTATGGGAACGAGATAACTGATAGAATAACAAACAATTTTACACACAAAAACCGTGTAAACCACACACACACACTTACACGTAAAGCGTTTGAAAAATCTACTAAGCCTACTCTTTCCCGTGCAATTTAATTACCATAAATAAATATTAAGCGAAAGATGTTTTATATTTTTAGGAGAGCCCGAACAAACATCTGCCTTATTTCGCGCAAGCGCGGATTTAAATGTTATATAAACTAAACTAGGAAATGAAAGTCCATCCGTAAACATAAATGCACTCTTGAACCGGTCGGATTGTTGAAAATAATGTGGTTAGGAATATTCCGAGAGTTAGCGGTCTCCGACGGTCTTTTTAGCCTTTATAATTAAAATGGTGCTTTTTAAATCCTACATACATACTTACTATACTACCAATCATTATCATCATCAGCCTGAAAACGTCGACTGCTGAACATAAGCCGCTCCCATAGAGCGCCACTTTGAGCGGCTGCTCGCCTCCTGCGTCCATTGGCTCCCCGGGGTTCCGGCCAGATCGTTTGTCCACTGAGTAGGGGGCCGGCCTACGCTGCGTCTTCCGGTTCGCGGCCGCTACTCGAGTCCCTTTCTTGCCCATCGGATGTCAGTACTACGAGCGATGTGGCCTGCCCACTGCCACTTCAACTTATTAATTCTAAAAGCTATGCGGTGACTTTAGTTGTCTTACGGATCTCTTCATTTCGGATCTTATCTCGCAAGGAAACTCCGAGCATAGCTTTCTCTATAGCTGTGCAAAGAGGTATATGTACTACGTACTAGAGAAGCTATTCAAAGCACAAATAGTTGTCATTTTTTGTATAATTAAACTGAAATCCGCTACAGCGCTTTACGAGATTAAATCGTCTAACCAACGATCACAACACGCAGCGCTAGTGCCATGGCACATTCGGATCATAATTTTTACTGCTATTCACTGCTGCACGTGCAGTCGCTTTGAGAGCTGAGCATCGTATGAGCGAGAAGATGCTCATTGGCATATTTGCAGTGGTTGACAATGCAAGTTAGAGATGTCCTGTCTGGTGTATACATAGAAGTCTTTGTAGCTGTGCGACTTTGAGCTTACTCATGAGGCCAACAGTAAGATACCATGTCTCAGTGCCATAAGTCATCACTGACAACACACACTGGTTGAAATTTTTCGTTTTCAGGCTGTGCGGTATTTTAGATGAAAAGACAGGTCGTAGCTTCCCGAACGCTGCCCAGCTGAGTTGGATTTTTCGTGCGACCTCTTAGTCGAAGTTGGACCTACCTAACTGGATAAACTGTCCTATTAGGTAGACATAGCAACACAGTGCTGAACAACAAAAAACGACTACCTATATTCCTAATATAAAATGATTTTAAATTACGTGCTATGCAGCTGTTGTTATATGTACCTATATACCTATATGGTTACTTACGTTTCTCTTTTAAACCTAGGAGTATTAAGGGTAACTTTTACAAACCTGTAAGCATTTTGGCAGCAACAGTGATAGTTTCCCCGCCAGTCATGTCCAGCTGAGCGAGATGAACCCGGCCGAACGCACCGCTGCCAATCAACGCCCCCAAGTGGACTCGCGACCTGACCACCTCCCATTCATCGCCTTCCTCGTCAGTGTGCTACAACATTGCAACAAAAGTCTTAAATTATTAAGGACTAACTAAGATAGATGGACCTTGAAGAGAACTATAGCTCCCACAGACTCAGGGTATCCTATCGTAGGAGCTAGTGACTTAAGTATAAGTTGAAGAAATGCCTTTTTCTTTTCGTTTCTCCTTTAAATGTAAAGGAAAAATTTGAATTACGGTCGGAGTTTGAACCCGCGCCCAATCGTACATCCGTCCTTTTAGTCAGGACATGCTTTTGCTACCGTGACAAGCGATCTCAAGTCCTACGGACTATCTTATCCGTCACCTTTTATAAAACTAGGCCGCTTTTACATTTTGGCGAGCTCAGTACCGCGCGTGCGGTGCCGAGCTCGCAGCGTCCGTCGGTTTGACCAAATATATCTAGTTTCATTTATTGATATATAAATAAGAGCATTAATTTAAAATTATGAAATAATTTGTAGTAGTTTAAAAAAATGATGAACTTTATTTTAGTAAAAATATTTTGTCGATGTAATATAAGACTCCGGAGATATTTAACTTTTTGTTGAAGCCATTTTTTTA
This sequence comes from Ennomos quercinarius, assembly GCA_910589525.2. Taxonomy (NCBI): domain Eukaryota; kingdom Metazoa; phylum Arthropoda; class Insecta; order Lepidoptera; family Geometridae; genus Ennomos; species Ennomos quercinarius. The sequence continues at coordinate 3,902,869 of OU342502.1, forward strand.
ATAAAAATTAAATCTAAATTTCTTGAAAGGTAAAAATCAAAAATCTGTTCTGTCATTATGGAAGTACGGGATGTATTTAGTAGAGTATAATTTAGTTTGCAGACTTATGTTACACAGAATTTGCAAATTGGAGCTCTCAAATCGGGTCTCTGTGTTTTTATGCTAAAACAAAGACCAGGAGAATGATGATTACTAAATAAATGGGTTTTAAATTCGCTCTGTCATTATCGAAGAAGATGAAATAAAGGGTATTTTTCATGTAATCTTAGATATTAAATCTATGCATCAAATATTGACGACGAAAACCTTGCAACTATTATTTTGTAAAAGAATCCTAAACGGGTAACGTCATCTACCTATTGAGAGATTCTTGAGAATCCCGCAACTAGCATGGTCAAGTTATATCAACAGAAATGATGTGGAAGTTTATGATTCGTAGCCGTATCGCCTGCTTAGAATTATCAACTTCTTACTATTACCCATTTAATTAATCTAATAGGTAGGTATACTACATCCTAACTCAGTGTGTGGTGCTATAAATACTGTAAATGATCAGAATTCAATTGTGTTTAATTAACCAATTACAGATTCAAATCATTTGACGAAGATTAAGTAAATAAACGGCTGTGTGGTCCCGGTTTGCAAATAGGACCACCCCAACTCTTCCCGTGGGTGCCGTAAGAGCCAGCTAAGGGAATATCTAGGGAATGGGCAACAGCACTTCTTCGGTTTATTAAACTTTTCTGCGAACACCAAGCTGCCTGCCATGCGTGGTGATTATGGCAAATTAGCAAATATGATATCCGTCCAAAGTGGCGTTTTATGGGGGAGGCCTGTGTTCAGCAGTGGACGTCCACCGGCTGATGTTGTGAAGTAAATAAACGCATTCTTTTGAAGATAATCTAGTTTTTAGATTTACTATACATATAACCAAAGCCTTAGAATAACCAAAGTTATTTAAAAATAGATTAAGTCATCGCGGTAAGGAACACAAAGTATTCAAAAAAATAAAATTTAAAAGAAACAAACAAAATAAAAAAAATTAAACATTATAAAAAATCTGTTTTCCGCTTTACAATAATAATTATTCCCTACATACGTTTACGTTTCAAAATTTCACAATATGAATTGGGCCATAAAAATTCAACAGGTTCTTACCTCAAATTCTTCATGTACATACAAAGGGCTGTTTTCCATTTGACCTCGTGTTGGAATTTCAGGATTTCTGTGGGCAAAGAAATAAATAAAATCAGCTCGGATTCGGGTAACGATACTTGAATATTGGATTGAGATTTGAAAGGCATTGCTTGAATATAAGTACTGATTTGTATTATGGAAAATAAGTTTTGTTTCGATTGACGAGAATTTTGATATCGAATTTATTTTAGAGAGAGTGGTTAAAACCGCGGGGAGTCGATGGATGCAGGAGGCAAGCAGCTGCTTAAAGTGGCGCTCTGTGGGGGGGACCTATGTTCAGCAGTGGACGTCTTCAGGCTGTTGATGATATTTTAGAGATGAGAAAATAGAAATAGAGTAAAATGGAAAGTATTAAATAGTTAGAAGCTAATTTGATTTGTATGAATTTTTTCACACAGATCCTGGGCGCCTTATCCAATGGTCGGTAGACCCCAATAGCATTTATTATTATTTTATTCGTTCTAAAAAACTTAAATTATCATTTTCCTGCAAGCGACAGACAGTCTGTTATATCGGGTCTGCCTGCAGGGGGAAATGGGACTATGAATCGCGTGTTGTTTCACTGCGAGACCACGGAAGAAATAAGACTTAAAACCAGGATGTATAAAAAAAAAGGAAAAACTTAGCACCCACAGCTGGGTTGGCTTGGGTAGATGCTGCCAGGGGAAATATACAATAGCGTAGTAGCGAGATCTCAGAGCAGGCATTAACGCCCTCATGTCAAATTAGAATTACTAAGAATATTTCAAAGAAGCTAACTTGAATCATCCTACCCGTTAGTACTAGTTAGTACCATCACTAGCCTTAGATTAGATGAGACTTTAATTCCCATCGGCTCCGGTGTCACCGAGATGAGTTCATCGATCCGACCATAACAGGGCCGATTACGCTTTGTCTGTACCACCTGCCCCGGTGAGCGCCGTTGTTGAGGCTACCGGGAAAGATGGCACTTTTTTCTCTACAACCCTGGTGGTGGAGTAGTACTACCGGGGAGGATGGTACCAAGACCAAAATATAGCCAAACCAATTCATCCGTTTACAAGTGAGCGCTTACCAAGAAACCCTCTCTTGTAGGCAAGTGGTCAGCCCTGACGTCAGAATTTTTAGGCCACCTGGACCGCGACGCCTTAACGTGCCCTCTGAAGCGCGGCAGCGCTCAGTTTTCAATATCACTTTTTGTAACGGTCACCCATCAAAGTAGTGACCGCAGCGAACGTTGCTTAACTTTACCGATCGGTTAGGAACGGCTAGTAGTGCTTCGCTATGAGCGCTACTGTATTTTAGTAAAGATATTAGATGATAGATGATGACGGTTTTGTAATTTGTTTTGTTTTGTTGTTTGTTTTGTGTTGTTTTGTAAATAAATAAATAGAAATATAGATCACATCACCCAGAAAGATTACGCGTACATAAGAAGTTGTGCGGGAAAATCTAGTAAATTAAAGAATCACACACGTTACGAAAACGTAAAAATTTCATTAGGTTTGAATCTAAGATTATGGGAATTGCACCATTATGGAGCAAGCCGTGCGTGGTACCGTACTGTCTGTAGGCCGTACGCAATAGTGCGTGGTCTAGTAATGGGATAGGTCGATGAGGGACTTATCGAGTTTTTCATTAAATTATAATGAGAGATACCTTTTTTTTCAATTGTTATGGTGGTAATTTTATTTAATGATGAACTCCGTTTTAAAATAAAAACTGACTTAAACATGTACACATTCATAATTTTCAAGGTAAAAATCAAATATAATTTTCGGAATTAGGCGTTCGGATGCCACTTAATTGCATAATAATAAGCAGTCCAGTATTAGGAACAACATTCGAATACATAGACCGTGTTTAACATTAACTACGTTTAAACTTGTTTACTTTAATATTACGTAAGCAAGTGTTCTTTATACTTTTGTAATTATCGAAACAGAAAAATATACGTATTTAAAATTTAATTATCAGCAAGCTTAAAAGGTTTCTCAAAAGAGGATTTATTATAGATATTAAGCAACACTGTTACTGTGAATGCATTAAAATTTTCGCTCCATGATCGGTAAAAAGAATTGATTGAATCGAGTAAAGATCAAAGAACTCCGACGATTTGCTTTATTGTTGAGGTTGCATATAGTATTATGGATTCAACTAGAGTTGTGCTGTAACAAAAACATAATTATAAATATTATCATCGAAATTTTCGTATTATTATTTGTTCTCACGAATGAAAAAAAATACTGTACTCTTGTAATAACTTAACGTAAATCGCATAATGTGTGGTATAATGGTTAAAAGTTTAATTTATAAAATACCCACCTAAGTGCGTTCTGGAAATTATACACATATAATATGAGACAAACCAATCTGTGTCATTGCTTATACGATAAAAGAAAATTTATTTAATCTATTTTTTTATTAATATAAAAACGTAATCGACTTTGTCTCATCTCTAAAAGGGTCGGATGTCGCAGGTCAATTCTTGCGCAGATGGATGCTCTAGCCAAGACGCAATGAATGACGTAACAATTACGTAACTATGCTTTACTAGTAGCATCTAAACAAGCCAACGTATACTATGCTTATCTTCATTAGATTTTCGATTTTCTTTTACAAGAAAAATTTAATTTAGTTTACAATGACTGTACCTAATATCAATAATAATTGCTTTGAATTTAAAAGGTTATTCAAATCAATGAACATAAAGCAATATTAATGATACGTCGGCGTTTGATTGAGTGCTACTGTTATGAATGCGAACGTTACGAAAGACACTCGTCTTTCTTAGTGCTATAAATTCTTGTACTTATTTAGTTGTAACAAGATAAAGTTTCTAGATAGACAGTTAAGCAAACTGGAATTTGAGTATTTTGTTTCGACTCTTGTGAGTGCGTATTTCATTACATACATAGATTCTGGACCCTAACTAGGATTCCCTGTATCTAAGGAGGGAATCGAACCCGCCGCCTCCGGGTTATGAGCCAACCTGCTCAACCACAACACGGAGGTTGTCAAATACTTTGTAATTTATGACAACTACAATAAGATTTAAAACAATCTTATTATGATGTCGATTTGCAAAAGAATTCAACGCGCACGCTGGTGCAACTTGCATGCAGCGCAGCACCCGTTGAACTCTTTTGCACTACTAGGTATTACATTATCTGTGGCACTACTTAATTTACACATCTTGAGTGCAATTTAAAACCTGAAACAAAAATGGTTTACAAATGGCTTTTTTACGTCATCATCATCATCATCAACAGCCTGAAGACGTCCACTGCTGAACATAGGCCTCCCCCAGAGCACGCCACCTTGAGCGGCTGCTCGCCTCCTGCATCCATCGGCTCCCCGCGGCTTTCACCAGGTCGTCGGTCCACCGAGTGGGGGGCCGGCCTACGCTGCGTCTTCCGGTTCGTGGTCGCCACTCGAGAACCTTTCTTCCCCATCGGTTGTCAGTTCTACGAGCGATGTGGCCTGCCCATTGCCACTTCAACTTACTAACTCTAAGAGCTATATCGGTCACTTTAGTTCTCCTGCGGATCTCCTCGTTCCGGAGCTTATCTCGCAGGGAAACACCGAGCATAGCTCGCTCCATAGCTCGCTGCGCGACTTTGAGCTTACTAATGAGGCCAACAGTAAGAGACCATGTCTCAGTTCCATAAGTCATCACTGGCAACACACACTGATTGAAAACTTTCGTTTTCAGGCTCTGCGGTATTTTGGACGAAAAGATAGGACGAAGCTTCCCGAACGCTGCCCAGCCGAGTTGGATTCTTCGCGCCACCTCTTTGTCGAAGTTGGACCTACCTAATTGGACAATCTGTCCTAGGTAGACATACTTGTCGACAACTTCGAGAGTATCGTTCCCAACAATTACCGGTATAGGTGGAACATGAGCATTAGACATGATCTTTGTCTTGTCCATATTCATCTTAAGACCAACCTGCTGGGAGACTCTACTGAGGTCGTTGAGCATGGTGCTAAGGTCCTCGAGCGATTCCGCCATTATGACTATATCATCGGCAAAACGAAGGTTAGTGATGTACTCGCCATTTATGTTGATGCCAGATCTTTTCCACTCCAAGAGCTTGAAAACATCCTCCAATGCGTTTGTGAACAGTTTCGGAGAAATAACGTCTCCCTGTCTCACGCCTCTTTGCAATGGAATTTGTTTTTTACGTATTCATGTCTAAATAAGGTAACATAACAGTTTACTGTTAAAAATCACTTCAAAGAAAGGGACTAATGGCGTAAGATATTATTGAAATACATCGATAAAAATAATTGCAAAAGCATGCTACGTACACTATATTACAGATGCTTACAAATAAATTAGGTTACTTAAATAGATAAATATGTGTGGACATTTCAGACAGCACCATCTAGCCCCATACTAAGCATAGCTTGTACTATGGGAACCAGTTAATTGATAGATTAGGTACCTAAATTAATAGAATTCTTAGATTATGGTTACTACATAAACCAACTACTTAAGTGTTAGGATTATGCTTCTTAATGAATATTTTAATTGACACTATAATTTTATCCCGGGGAGCCGATGGATGCAGGAGGCGAGCAGCCGCTCAAGGTGGCGCGCTCTGGGGGAGACCTATGTTCAGCAGTGAACGACATTGAGCTGTTGAAGATGATGATGATGAAGATAATTTTAATCCTTAGTTTCTAAATAAAAATTTGATGTTCTCTTTTATCTTTGTTTTTGCTGTCTTCATGTAGAAACGGTTTAACCAATTTTTATAGAATTTTTCATAAAAGCTTACGTAATACCGTAACGTAAGCACGCTCATTGATTGCTAATTGCATATTGCTTGCGTGGACTATAAATAGCATTACTTACTTCAATCCTGCAGAAATAAAATTCTTTGTGGAAAAAGGAGATTTCAACCTTCCCATTGCTACTAAAATTGTCTTTACTGATGGGTTTTTAATCCTAATCGATTCTCATCCCCTTCTTTTTTCGGTCGAATTGATTAACTAATTAATTAAATCTTTGATTACGAAATGGTAAAACCATTAGGTAACTAGAGCATATTTTTTCAACTAAAGCAGTGGCTGTTTTGTTAAGTAATAACTTAAGGCAAACTTATATTGTAGCAGCTAACAGTTTTTCCATGTTATTCTACGAGAAGCACTTCAAACCTGAAAAATTAATGATTTAACCATAAAAACATATAAAAGCTACAAGCTATTTTACCATAAAATATCTTTCTTTATCCTACTTGGCTTTTTAACTATAATTTAAATAAACTTTTAGAAACTTTGTCTGAAATGGAATCTCATTAATAGGTCATTTTAATTGTCTCTATTAAGGCAACAACATTTTGAATTCGTATTATTTTTATGTAGCACTTGCACTGCACCACATTTCTTTATAGGTTTAATAACAATTGGTTTTATAGTTTGATTATTAAAACTTTACATTACTTAGATTACTTAAGATACTCAAGGATTCGAAAAGTGTCGCCGTCTGCTGACCATGGTTGGGACTAATCAGGTCAGTCCGAGAATGCCAAAGAAGGTGCGCAAGCGCATCTCGTCTCTTGCGTGGAATGTACTTGCTATACCTTCACATCGTAAGAATTTGTTGATGCAAAGTGTGATACAAGATAAAGACCTGAGCGTTTTACCACTAAACGTACCAATAAACATTGCATGACAGTGGAATAGCTATTCAGTGTTTTCTCTTGCTCTATATTTTCTAATTTCAAAGTCAATAGAGAAAGACAAAAAACCATATACCTATTCTTCCGCTACACAATGTTTATTAGTAAGGGGGTCAGTATCTGCATACCTACTGTTTTCCGTCACAATCTTGATCACAACTTCGATCACAAGCGCGATCACAAGCTTGATCATTAGCTTAATCGTAAGCTCGATCATAAGCTCGATGTATTTTTATACCTATCTGTGTAACAGTAGCAAAAATTATATAGGTATCTCGTCGTGTCAGCTGTCAACATTGTGATCGAAATTGCAACGGAAATCACTCCTTATACTGACATGTTTTACATAATTTTTGCAGTAGGCAGGTGCCTACTGCAAAAATGCTGGTTTCCGTTCGACTTGTTCGAAAACTTAGAACCATACTATACAGACTACTCCATCCGACACTCGTCTTTTACTTAATGTACCTACTTATTTATGCAAGCGATGAAAACTCTGTAATCCTTTGAATTAAAAAGCCACGTTGACGAGTCCAGTCAAAGGGCAAGTGAGAGGTGATACCTACTGACTGATCCAGTTAGTGTTACTGCAATTGGCGACTGAGTCACATACCAGTTACGTAGTACTTTGAAGCGATGATAGCTGTACCTCAGTGACAACGTTGCCTTATTGCAATAAGCTCAAGTTTTTGGTTACGGAAAAATTGTGCTATTCCTATTTTTAATTCCATTGGTTATAAAAAACGGCGAATCCGTGGCATGGTAGTGGCATATTTTAGAGCTCGCCTGTCTAGCTACTATTCTCAATTTAATCATTCTGTCACCAAATGTTTTGGAAAACCCAATCCTGGCGTAGCGTGGTGCCACCTTTAAAGGCCTATTAAATCAGACTTCGTTCAGTCGCCTAAATGATTCAGCCTCTGAATTCAGAAGGTATAGTGTAAACACATTCAGGCATTTAACTTCTTAAAATTTAGGATAAAGTATGGTTGCTTACTTGCTATCCAGTAAGCTGCCTAATTAGAAACAGATTTAGGAAGGTGTAATAAGCATTTAGTCATCTTTCACTGAAATGGACTAGTAGTATGGTCGTGTTTTGTTTATTTCTTATATGTCATTGAAATTTTCACGGAATAAAAATTAAATATAAAAATTAATGCTGTAGGCGATCTACAATACATTCATTGATAAATAACATAGCATTAGTCACTTACCATAGGGTGAGACAGTGGTCAAATGCTATGCCTATAAATTATTTAAAAAAAAACCGATAAGTAAATTAAAAAATGGTCAACTTCTATAAATTGGTTTTAGTATAATATGTGTAGGTAAATACATAATCAAATAAAAAAACGCCCAAGTGCAATTCCGACTCTCACTAGGATGGTTCCATTATGGATCCATCGAAGTGAGAGTCGGAATATATGGACTATATGGATCTTCCATATAGTTATAGTACTTGCATGCCCTTACGCTGGGTACGGAACACTAAAAATTAACTAAAATAACCGGCCAAGTGCGAGTCCGACTCGCGCACGACGGGTTCCGTACCATTATCTTTCCTTGCCATCTAGTGTTGAGTAGCAGTACTATTAAAGCAGCGCCATCTATGCTTCATCTGGTGAACGAGCAAAAACATCACGTTTGTTGAATGGGAGCCCCCTTAATTTTTTTTTCTACTTTTTAGTATATGTTGCTATAGCGGCAACAGAAATACATCATCTGTGAAAATTTCAACTAACTATCACGGTTCATGAGATACAGCCTGGTGACAGACAGACAGACAAACAGCGAGTGGAGCCTTAGTAATAGGGTCCGTTTTACCCTTTGGATACGGAACCCTAAAACACTTTTGCTTTGCATGAAGAAGTATTTTCCATACCTACGCTAAATAAACATTATCTAAATAAATGTGCTACAGAACCGGTTATAGTATCAAATAAAGGAAGGCATGCTTTAAAAGGAATAGTTGGGTCATCTAATTGGACTTTAATGGTGAAACCATTGAGGTATGCTGATGAGCTTCCTGTGGGGTAAACTTAATTATGTTACAAAAACTTGTTTATTATTTTTAGATATTTGTCCAACTTAGCACACGCATTATTTTAGACGGGTTGATCTAATAAGAATATAATTAAGTAATTACTTAATTTGAATTAAAATAAAGTGCAGTTTGTTTGTGTATTTGGATAGTATGTGTTTTCAAATGTTATGTAGTCAAAATTAGGATTTTCTTATGGAAAGAAAAAATTGAATAGTTTTTGAACCAAAACTTTAATTACTTAAAAATTAAAAAAAAATCACAACAGATAGCTACCGTCTACTGATGAACATATTATAGGCCTCTTGCAACAGCGTCACTTTGTTTTGACCAGATCGTCGGTCCACCTAGTGGGGGCCGGCCTACGTTGCTATTCAAGAAATTGCTTCACTTAAAAAGGTAAAGGCATTGAAATATTCCGTATTATATCCAAAATGTAAGACAAAAATAAAATATAAGAACGACCGCGACCGTTCCACGATACAACTTACATAACGCAACTTCGCATTTCATTAAGTAATTTGGTGACCCAAGTTTACTGTTATCGAGAGTGACATAATGGAATCTTTATTAATTCAATCATAATTATTATGCACACGGAGAAAACAAGCTAGAATCAACATATTTTATATACCTACATAATGTTTCAGAACTATTTGAAATTTTTTTTTGCTCGACGATGATGCTTCACTTATGTTCAACGAGCACCAACACCTTATCTAAAGGGCCAGTTTCAGAATTATGTTACGTTAATTATTATTATACTAGTTGACTTGCCCCGGCTTCGCACGGGTTCATTAGTTTTACGTCCTAACCCTGTTAATGAGTAAGAGGGAAGCGAAAGGGAAAAAGATAGGAAAAAAGGATGGGCCGGCGAAGGAATCCAGGCTTTGCCTGCCTCCCTTCTATTTTAGAAAACATAATGTATTCTAAGTGTTATTTTGAAAAATTAGCTATAATCATACCAAATTTCAGCGAAATCCCTTCAGTAGTTTTAGCGTGACACGTGTTCAAAGGGACAGACAGACAGATAAACAAAAAAATAAAAAATGTTTCAACTTCTATATCGATAAAGAAGTGTATAATGCAATCAAAATTTTCAACAAATAGGTACTCAATGTACAGATTTATCCCAGTTACAGTTTTTTTTATATGTATAGATTATATAATTAATTTGGAATTGATAAGTTCAAATGCTGCTTGAGATGTCAATTTATTAGAGTCACACATAAATTGAACTTAGGAAGTTAAGACATTCTCAATTAAAAAACCGGCCACTTTGAATGCTTATTAATAAGAAGATGTGACAATTCGAGATGGTACTTTTGACACTCAAAAATCTTTGTTCCGACAAAAGTATTGTCACTTTACGTAATTAAAAACATAACATTAATTAAACTGAGACGTTAATTGATGCCCTCCTTAATGTTGTTGACGGAATGCAAATGAATCCGCTTTATCCGCATTTAAGATGTTCTAATTGTGTATTAGAGTAGAAAATATTTATGTTTACGTTCCAAATGTTCATGTATTTGCTCAATCTGTAAGAATCACACGGGATTGGAAATTCAAATACAAGTAAGCCATATAATCCGTATTAGCACAGCCTAAAAATGAATATTTGTTTGTGGACATTTTACACAGCGCCATCTAGCACCAAACTAAGCAAACCTTTAACTATTTGAACTAGAAAACTAATAACATGTTTAGGTAATTTTTGTTGGTAATGGATACGCTATAAAACACAACATGTTATACGCTTAAAGCTATCAATTATGAAATTCTGCGACTTCTATGCGGCACTAACTGCACTGTGCCAGTCATTCTACAGTTATTAGTAAAACTTCTAAATCACATCCTGCCCACAATATTATGTTCTACTCTTTGATTATCTACCTGTCGGTCTACTAGCTATAGTGCTCTTACACAGCATAGATAACTTTAAAGTAGCGTAGCGGTTATTATACTCTTTGGTATACAGTTTAGTGCTTGGCGGCAGAATATCTGGCAAAGTGGTGATACTCAATGAATTGTTACAGAAATGTCTACACCTTGTAAAATACTCCCATATGCACAACTCAAAATGTATATAATTCAAATGTACATGAACATAATATGTATTCTTTGAATGCAAATGAGCAGAATCTCACGGTTAAAGCGCATTTTACTCACGTTCACTGTGAGAATTGTGGATAGAATCTAAAATATCGAACATTCACTTTATTTGTACGATATCCGACGTCGCGGTGACGTAAGCGAGCTTTCTACCTCTTCCTCTTGAATACTTCGTGATTCAGTTTGCTGGTTTGATTTGCATGCAGCTTCAGACTAGAAAAAATAGGCCTTGTGGGATTTATTGGGAGAACAAAAAACAAGAAGTTAAAAAAATATACGCAGAATCATAATCATTCTGTTCTCATTGTTCAGAAGAAGGAGTTGTAAGAAACTAATATTCATTATTTATTTATGTTTCACGGCCTCTCCTAAAATAAAAGTAGGTATTTATTCACGTAATGTCTGTGCCGCGGTGATAAAAGACGATGACTAATTATCTAAGCGCCATAATGTTTGTATTTTTCATTTAATTTCAAGTAAAAGACCTACTTAAGGTGGAACGTTTTACTCAGCGCGGCAAATTCAAATTTTCTTGCGTTTTTTTGCCAATCATAGCTTAATAAACGTGATAACATAAAAACTGAATTAACGTAAATAAATAGAGTGTATCAATTTCGTGTTGGCTTTTCAGTCTATTGCCATTTGTCGCTAAACAAATGACATCTAGGTGATACTTTTAATTGTAATTTATTGATACATTCTATTTATTTGCGCAAATTAGTTTTCATGTAATCACGTTGAGTAATTTTTTTAATGTAAACGAATGACGTGACGGGCTAGTCATAATTAAACTATTATTGGCAAAAAACGCAGGAAAATTTGAATTTGGCGCGCTGAGTGAAACGTCCCACCTTAAATAGTGTGCGTAGTCAGACTAACCGTATCTGCGTCATACGCGACGATCAGTAGGCACAAGCTCGAACCAAACGAAAAGTAATTTCATTTCTACCTACATTCTAGATTTAAAGAAATAATAACCTCTTTAATAATGACTAATAAATAATAAATATTGTAACGATACAGGCTGTCTCGTGACGTCACAAATATTATAAATTTTACCTAAAGTATAAAAATACTGAAATAATTTGATCAAAGCATTTTACGCACAAAGAATAGTCCAAAAATAAAGGAAATAGTCATTGGCATCGCATTAACTGATAGAGAAAATGTAGAGATAGGTGTAAAAGTGGATACCTGTGGTAAAATAAGGTAACAGTAAAAGAAATCAAACCTTCTTTATATTTAGTTTTACTTTTTACCTTTCTACCTTTAAAGTGTTTTTGATATATAATAGGATTTTGAGAGCTGTCAAGCTGTCAAACGCGGTCAGTTATAAAATGATTCACGGGATAGGGCAAGTCGAAACTTGTCAGAAAAATGCAGATGAAATTTCCGGTTAAATTCTTAGATAAATTCGCCCTCTCAATTAATTCTGGATCTGGGGGGAAGTATGCCTCGGGTCCAGGAACTCAGTAAGAGATAAGTTGAAACATTGCAACGAAGCTTGTCTTCCCTTATTTTGCTTAGGGCATGCAGTTCGCGTGTTATGTGGAGACCTGCACCAGATTTTGCCTCCGTTATAGGATCTGGATCCACCTTTTTGGTTTGGTTTGCATTCTGGCTGAAAGGAGGGCTGAAAAGATTAACTGTCCCGTCTTCGTGTATACGATACCCGGATCCTAAATGCAAATTAAGCTGAACTGTCCCAAGTGATAGGGTTTTGTCTTGTATGCTGCCCATGGACCCCGGTCCCGCATGCAAGATAAAAATTAGGTGGCAACAGGTTTTAGCTTTGGAGAGCTTTTGTCACAGCTCGTTCTCTCATAGGGTTAGATCAGGTATGTTCTCATTGCACACACCGAGAACAGACATGCACGTTTAAAAGTAAATGTGAGATTTGTAGCAATCTCCAGTGTTTGGGGGTACACACTAGTGTATAGGGAAAAGCTATAAGTCGAGGCATACACACGTAGGAGGGGAAAGTTAGGGATAAAATATTGAAAATCGCGGAAAAATAATAGTGTTAGGGAAATAGATAAAATTCAATAAATAAATAAATAAATTAAAGCGGTATAAAATACATCTAAAGATAAATTCGTTATAATAAAATACTAATAAATAAAAGTGCAAATACAATACGTAAATTATCAAAGTTATAAAATTATAATCCAAGTTTTCTCGAAGGTTGAAGCTGTGGGTGTTTATTGTAGGGCTAGATTGTCGTGGACCTTGCTTTTGGCGGAAAGCTGGGTGATCACTGAAGGTTTAATGTACAGAGAACAATGCTGTATAGGTATAAGTAGGCATTTCTTTAGTAGGCAAAAGCTTTCATGAAACTACGGAACTGAGTAGAGATAGAAAGGAGAATGTGTTTGAATACGATTCATCACATTAGTTTTCGTGACTTAGTCTCAACTGAAAAATTATTGTCGTTAATGTTGCGGATCATATTAGTATAAATACTTAATTCTGTAAATCTATTTTGTGGTAAAAGTACGTTTTACTATATATCTATTCTGTGGTATAGGAAGGTATTTCTTTAGCTGGTTTTGCGATGTTCTACGGAGGATATGAGAAAGGTTCTATTCCTACACGGTTATTACAATATGCATAAAAAGATAGGTATTTTCTTAGCGGATTCTAGGCGGAATTTTACTTAGCAGAGTTGGAGGGATCATATTCCTACAAGGAAACGAACGTTTTGTTTTCTAGTTGCGAAATAGGTAATGCTTGTACAATAGTTAAGTAACTACCGGGAATTTATTCATAATTTAGGGTTGATCGTGTTTGTTTATAGATCAATTTAGTGGAATTCAGAGTTGGGTTTGTTTGATTGAATTTTCAATAAGAATTTTACTATTTATTCTATAAGAAACATTTAAAGTACTAGTGATAAGAAATTGTCCTTCGTGTCTTGGGTCAAGCACAGCAGTACCTGTTAGTGATCTCCTTACCAAACGGATAGGGGTAGCTAATTTAAAGATTCGAATGAGAATATCTTGTTGTTAGAAAACAGCATTAATAATCTATTATATTACTGGCAAAAAAACATATTATTATAATATTTCATATTTATGAAATATAATGCCTAAATTATATAAACGGGTTTTAGATTACTTTTCAATACAAGTTCTGGAAAATAGAGACAACCTGAATATCACTAACAGATCATTGAATTCAAATAAATATTTACAGTTAAAATTAATACTACTGTTTAGTCCACTGCTTGCTGTTGATATAGAATCTACGATAATGTTGATAATCTTTAGACGAAAACTAGGAGATTTGAAAGTTGAGCTATTTTTAGAGTCTGTCATATACCGAATGTAGTACGTATTAGATAGACTCACAATTAACTAAGGTGATGTCTATTTTGTTAGGATTTGGAAAAAAATAATGTCCTCTTGTCCCTTGCACCTTTTGGAGTCCAAACTAGATAAGTAGATAAGAATAGGTAGATGGGGTACCTGACGTACTGACTTGGGATAAATAGAACAAAACTTAGTAAAATCAAATTTCTCTTAGTGTGGGGGAATTTCACACACGGTACCTCCGTGTGGGAAATTTCAAGCACTAAATAGTGGAGGGTTAACCAGCCAGGTAGTCGAGACCCACAGCATTGGAGCGGTGGCGGGGCTCCTATGCCAGAGTTATGATAAACAAATAGAGTTTACTATGACTTTGCTATATAACAAACTCAAACTCAGTTAGCAATATACTTACTTACGTTTTACCTATGTTTCACTTTCTTGTCTTGTTAATTTCAACATACGTTCGTCATGAAGCTTTAATTTACTTTCAGTTTTGTTTATGACTAGGAACTATAATGTTCAATTTTTTGCAAGAAAAGATTATTCATTCCTACAATTGAAACCTTTCGAATATATAGTAGGAAATATATTGATTGGTGCATAATATGATTTTATGTGGAAATTTCAGTTCGGTTACTCAGAGCATAGGAATAGTTTTCATCAGGGGATTAAATTGCAATTATTTGTAGGACGATGAATATTTTAAATTTATTTAATGTTATTAAATAGGTTAGATGTTAGTTAGGTATTGTCTCATTACTTTAAAAGGATTTGGATTACTACACTATCACAACGTACGGTTCTACCATTTATTAGGTGACGATTCACAAGGCCATAAACATTAAAATAGGTAGTCCAAAATAGTCAACAAATTTTGATACCCTTTTAGCGTCTTATGATTAGTTTTAGAATTTTCGGTGAATTTAATTAATTATTTATTATTATTAAAGAGTTAAATATAGGGTGTTGTTACAATTTGGTGCCGTGACCAGGATTGACATTTGACTAGAATCTCAATTGACCAGGATCTCAAATGACCAGAATTTTACATGACTAGGATTGACATTTGACTAGGATCTCAAATGATCAGGATCTCAATTGACCAGTATCTTAATTGCCCAGAATTTCAATTGACTAGGACTTCAAATGTCCAGGATCTTAGTAGACTAGGTTTTACGTGCGTTTCTTTCGTTATCAGGTTGATTTATTTTAGAGGTTTACATTAGTGATAGTTTTGGATTAGAATAAAGATGTTGATTGTTTTGGATTGATATTATTGTAAGTAGCGATGGTATTTGTTACTATCGCACAATTTGCTGTCCGTGAAAAAGGAAAGGTTTTGAGACAATTATGTAGGGGCAGTTTTAGATTTCAATAAATTAAATGAAAATTAGTTACATTTTTTTTTCTCATAGTTAAAACAAAGATTCAATCTTTTGAGAGTTTTAATCGTTACTTAATTAGTTATTTTCAATTTTTCGGGGCTATAACGTTCAGGATAACATTGTTAGATTATCGTAAAAGATGGGTTAATTAGATGATGAAGATGATGAATAGATAAACGGGATTCGAACTATTCATGCAAACATTGGTTTATTTGATTTACGAATATTAGGATTGACATTAAATAGATACAAATTTAAAATAGGCCACGTTGCAATAAACTCAACGGAATTTAAATAAATTCAACATTAGAATGTTTCATTACGAACACGGAAATTTGTTGTAGTAGGTTAGAAAGGAGTAGTAGTTTTTTAATGAAATATGTACGTATTCATCTGTTTGATTAATTTTAAAATTTATTGATGCACATAATAAGGTTGAACTTTCATTTAGGAAGTACGTGGGAAATTTATCATCATCCAATTTAGAAAAAACGACAGAGTCAATTTTCATAAATAATTCGGAAACATTAGAGTAAATAATTTACATTTCTCTTTCTGGGCTTGGAACTAGGAAAGGTTCGAAGTTGGCTAAAATTATAAAACTATAGGGGGCGCTTTACAGTTCAAAATATTTAATAACTTTATTAGTGGTAATTGGTATGGTGGATAGATTAGGTTCCGATTCAACGTTTATTGTTTATGCATAATAATCTAAACAACATAAAAATATTTAAAATAATTTATTAAAATTTCAAAATAAAGGTATTTAAAAACTATTTCGGTTAGCTTGTTTGGTAGTTTTTCGCGTAATTCGAGTTCAAGCTCGGGGGTTTTGAGAGTTATTATTATACTTATTGATTAAATTTTCAAATAAAATATTGCGTTTTAATATTCATACTTTAATAAGGATATTATAATTAAAACGGAACATAATAAATTATTTTTAGTAGAGGTTAGTTCAGTTCGCGACAATTAATATTTATTTATTATTGTTATTGTAACCTATCTATAATAAATAGAACGTTTCAGCATTGACATTAAATGAAATTTCTACCAAAATTTATTAAATCATATAATTACTTATGTTGTAGAAATGAAATTGAAATAAAATTATAGATTTTATTTTAATATCATGATAAGTATTAAGCAATAACTTCAAAGAAGCCTTAAATCTATTGGGAATTGCTAGCCGTTAAGATAGCGAATAAGTTAGTTGACAGGGGTCAAATGTGGATTAATGAATTGTTATGTTGTTATTTTTGCTTATGAAAGGGATTTTGATTTTGGATAATTTAAAAAAAAGTCACGTTTATGTAAGCAAGTATCATTGTATGGACATGGTCAGAGGTATTAACAGTGCAGGAGGATCTTAGTGGCTTAGCAAGATCTACGGTTTAAGGGATTTGTTGACGGGTGGCTTTAGATTTACACGACTCAACAAATGGGTTGATATAATTTAAGGCTAGGTGCTAGGTTAAAAGAGAAAGCCTAAGTTTAAACAAAACTGTTATAACAACCCCGTACTCTACAAGGTAGGAACATCCGATCTGCTACACTCTACATCCGAAATAATAGCGAATTACGGAGTGGGAAATATATGTGAAATATTGCTGAAGTCATAGACAAATCTATATTTTGAACTATTAAAGTTGACCTGGTTATTGAAGGGTTTTGTGGGAGGCAGCTCGGAACGAAAACATGGTTCTTAGGGGTACCTTCTACTTAAAGTTATTAGGACTGACCAGCCTCACAACCTGGTTTCTTTTGGTGGCTAGGTTAGCCTTGGGATAAGTGATTTTTGGGTATGATTGATGCGATGACATTTTGGATATTGACTCATAAAGTAATTCACTGTTGTTACGGCTTAAGAGGGCGCTTAAAATGGAATAGTAATTACGGTTTGTTTTCAAGGATGGATTCAATAGTATATTAAAATTTAAAAATATTATCATTGACAACCTTAAACTTTCGAAAATAAATTACTCAATATTAGTAATATTTAACATTTTTCAAATGAATAAAAATTAATACGCAGTATGCTGCATATTAAACAATTGAAAATACAAGTGTATTTTTGTTTTGCAAAATACTTGCTATCGGGTTGATTATTTTTAGGTGCTCTCTTAAATTAAATTTAACGGTTAGGAACACTACAGAACTATAAATACATTTTAAGTTTGGAGCCAAACGTTAACCAATTATAATTGCTTAAGTGGGGTGGTAGAGTTATAATTATTATTTAAATTATTTTTATTATAGTTTTGCTAATATTTGTGAATGTATTTTAATGAATAAAATTTTACTTCGGCTTTAAATTTAAAACGCCTGCGCAAATATTTTAGGGGCGATTGTAACGATACAGGCTGTCTCGTGACGTCACAAATATTATAAATTTTACCTAAAGTATAAAAATACTGAAATAATTTGATCAAAGCATTTTACGCACAAAGAATAGTCCAAAAATAAAGGAAATAGTCATTGGCATCGCATTAACTGATAGAGAAAATGTAGAGATAGGTGTAAAAGTGGATACCTGTGGTAAAATAAGGTAACAGTAAAAGAAATCAAACCTTCTTTATATTTAGTTTTACTTTTTACCTTTCTACCTTTAAAGTGTTTTTGATATATAATAGGATTTTGAGAGCTGTCAAGCTGTCAAACGCGGTCAGTTATAAAATGATTCACGGGATAGGGCAAGTCGAAACTTGTCAGAAAAATGCAGATGAAATTTCCGGTTAAATTCTTAGATAAATTCGCCCTCTCAATTAATTCTGGATCTGGGGGGAAGTATGCCTCGGGTCCAGGAACTCAGTAAGAGATAAGTTGAAACATTGCAACGAAGCTTGTCTTCCCTTATTTTGCTTAGGGCATGCAGTTCGCGTGTTATGTGGAGACCTGCACCAGATTTTGCCTCCGTTATAGGATCTGGATCCACCTTTTTGGTTTGGTTTGCATTCTGGCTGAAAGGAGGGCTGAAAAGATTAACTGTCCCGTCTTCGTGTATACGATACCCGGATCCTAAATGCAAATTAAGCTGAACTGTCCCAAGTGATAGGGTTTTGTCTTGTATGCTGCCCATGGACCCCGGTCCCGCATGCAAGATAAAAATTAGGTGGCAACAGGTTTTAGCTTTGGAGAGCTTTTGTCACAGCTCGTTCTCTCATAGGGTTAGATCAGGTATGTTCTCATTGCACACACCGAGAACAGACATGCACGTTTAAAAGTAAATGTGAGATTTGTAGCAATCTCCAGTGTTTGGGGGTACACACTAGTGTATAGGGAAAAGCTATAAGTCGAGGCATACACACGTAGGAGGGGAAAGTTAGGGATAAAATATTGAAAATCGCGGAAAAATAATAGTGTTAGGGAAATAGATAAAATTCAATAAATAAATAAATAAATTAAAGCGGTATAAAATACATCTAAAGATAAATTCGTTATAATAAAATACTAATAAATAAAAGTGCAAATACAATACGTAAATTATCAAAGTTATAAAATTATAATCCAAGTTTTCTCGAAGGTTGAAGCTGTGGGTGTTTATTGTAGGGCTAGATTGTCGTGGACCTTGCTTTTGGCGGAAAGCTGGGTGATCACTGAAGGTTTAATGTACAGAGAACAATGCTGTATAGGTATAAGTAGGCATTTCTTTAGTAGGCAAAAGCTTTCATGAAACTACGGAACTGAGTAGAGATAGAAAGGAGAATGTGTTTGAATACGATTCATCACATTAGTTTTCGTGACTTAGTCTCAACTGAAAAATTATTGTCGTTAATGTTGCGGATCATATTAGTATAAATACTTAATTCTGTAAATCTATTTTGTGGTAAAAGTACGTTTTACTATATATCTATTCTGTGGTATAGGAAGGTATTTCTTTAGCTGGTTTTGCGATGTTCTACGGAGGATATGAGAAAGGTTCTATTCCTACACGGTTATTACAATATGCATAAAAAGATAGGTATTTTCTTAGCGGATTCTAGGCGGAATTTTACTTAGCAGAGTTGGAGGGATCATATTCCTACAAGGAAACGAACGTTTTGTTTTCTAGTTGCGAAATAGGTAATGCTTGTACAATAGTTAAGTAACTACCGGGAATTTATTCATAATTTAGGGTTGATCGTGTTTGTTTATAGATCAATTTAGTGGAATTCAGAGTTGGGTTTGTTTGATTGAATTTTCAATAAGAATTTTACTATTTATTCTATAAGAAACATTTAAAGTACTAGTGATAAGAAATTGTCCTTCGTGTCTTGGGTCAAGCACAGCAGTACCTGTTAGTGATCTCCTTACCAAACGGATAGGGGTAGCTAATTTAAAGATTCGAATGAGAATATCTTGTTGTTAGAAAACAGCATTAATAATCTATTATATTACTGGCAAAAAAACATATTATTATAATATTTCATATTTATGAAATATAATGCCTAAATTATATAAACGGGTTTTAGATTACTTTTCAATACAAGTTCTGGAAAATAGAGACAACCTGAATATCACTAACAGATCATTGAATTCAAATAAATATTTACAGTTAAAATTAATACTACTGTTTAGTCCACTGCTTGCTGTTGATATAGAATCTACGATAATGTTGATAATCTTTAGACGAAAACTAGGAGATTTGAAAGTTGAGCTATTTTTAGAGTCTGTCATATACCGAATGTAGTACGTATTAGATAGACTCACAATTAACTAAGGTGATGTCTATTTTGTTAGGATTTGGAAAAAAATAATGTCCTCTTGTCCCTTGCACCTTTTGGAGTCCAAACTAGATAAGTAGATAAGAATAGGTAGATGGGGTACCTGACGTACTGACTTGGGATAAATAGAACAAAACTTAGTAAAATCAAATTTCTCTTAGTGTGGGGGAATTTCACACACGGTACCTCCGTGTGGGAAATTTCAAGCACTAAATAGTGGAGGGTTAACCAGCCAGGTAGTCGAGACCCACAGCATTGGAGCGGTGGCGGGGCTCCTATGCCAGAGTTATGATAAACAAATAGAGTTTACTATGACTTTGCTATATAACAAACTCAAACTCAGTTAGCAATATACTTACTTACGTTTTACCTATGTTTCACTTTCTTGTCTTGTTAATTTCAACATACGTTCGTCATGAAGCTTTAATTTACTTTCAGTTTTGTTTATGACTAGGAACTATAATGTTCAATTTTTTGCAAGAAAAGATTATTCATTCCTACAATTGAAACCTTTCGAATATATAGTAGGAAATATATTGATTGGTGCATAATATGATTTTATGTGGAAATTTCAGTTCGGTTACTCAGAGCATAGGAATAGTTTTCATCAGGGGATTAAATTGCAATTATTTGTAGGACGATGAATATTTTAAATTTATTTAATGTTATTAAATAGGTTAGATGTTAGTTAGGTATTGTCTCATTACTTTAAAAGGATTTGGATTACTACACTATCACAACGTACGGTTCTACCATTTATTAGGTGACGATTCACAAGGCCATAAACATTAAAATAGGTAGTCCAAAATGTTCAATAGACTTTGATAACTTTTTAACGTATGATTAGTTAAGAATATGCGGTGAATTATTATTAATGTAATGTATTTATTAATTAGGCTAGGGGTTATTACAATACGAATAATGACCATTATTATTATTAAATTAACTTATGCTTTGTTATTAATATACTGTACGGTATTATTCCAGCGCAAACATATTTTTAGTTAGTTTCTTCTCATGGAAGTGAATTTGATTCTTATGGAAAATAAATAAGATAAACTAGAAATATGTAAGCCTTTTTATGATATAACCATAGCAATGCTTGATATTTCGTTTAGATATTATTAAGTGCAGAATTTGTTGAACCCTTTGAAGGCGGTTTGAGATGTAGGACTTTATTGACGTCACCCGGACATCTCACAAACTTTCTTCATGACTCCGATTTACGTAAACAGCTGATTGAAAAGCAGCCTCTTTGTGCCAGGGTACCGGATATTTTATTCGTAATGCTGTGTAATGGCGATTTGTTTTTTTATTTCATAATTTATATAGTTTCAGAATGGTCCCATAGAAATTTATTTAAAATCGGTCGACTACTTGGATTTTAAAACAAAATAAGTGGAGAAAATATTATATAAAGATAATAATACCATCCAAGTATTTTCCAAGATTTTTCCCAGAAAGTATAGTGCATTTAACATCGTTGTGGTTTCATAAAATATGCTCCTCATGAAAAATATTTTAAAATTTGATTTTTTTTTTCGGAAAATTCTTTGAAATCTCGTTTTTAGATGTACAATAGTTAAGAATGTAGCTATTTGATCTTATGAAAGAGAAGTTAGTTGATATACTACAACGCGAAATAATTGCAATTTTTCATAATTATCGCCATTATAGAGAATTTAGCCCATGCAAAAGGCTATGACGAACTAAACGTTCGTCATAGCCTTTTGCATTCTTCATATAACATTAAATAGGAAACTAGTTAATAAAAACGTATTAAAACAAACATTTATAATATTGAAAGTAAAAAATTAAGTGGCAATTGTTAGTTTTATGATAAATCTATAAAGAATTCGCACGCGACGGAAGCTCGCACAATGCTATATTACGCACACGCGATGGCTGTCTGTGTTGCCAGTGTTGACACAGTAAACATAGTAGTCTTTGCGGTATTGTCACTTGAACGGTGTCCGGACATTCATCTTTAAAGGGCGGAGGCTACGTCAATCTTGATCTCGGTCTTGGTTTAGGCACAGAAAACCTAAAAGTAAGTAGTACAGACAGAGTAGTTAGTTAAAGTTGCAACGGTGGAGCGCTATGACTATGTACTTTGTACGCACGATTTCTATTTATATAATAACTGTTTGTTTATGCACAAAACTAATTCGAATTGTATGATATCTACGATAACAGCATTTAGATCTCGATTATAATCTAAAATTATACGCAACTTAATTATTTCATTAGGATCGCAGATGCTAATATTGTTGTCACCTAAGTCGCAGGTACTTACTCTTATTTTTTCAACGAAGACATACATTGCATTTAGTTATCTTATCACTCACACATTTTTTTAACCTAATTCAACATTGGTTTATTGCATTAAACTCTTATACCCTAGTAGAGAGTTTCTAGGTTATCTGTCAAATTAAATAATAGTTTTATCATAAACCATTCAGAAAATAAAAATCTAGTTGTCTGCAGTTTGATAAAAAATTGTAAGGAGATTTTTTATTGTTAAGACATATTTGCTAACGTTAACATATGTGTGGATACATACGTATGTATCCATAAGTACCTATGTTATAACGATCCAACTCTATTGAGGAGACTTTTTTCAAGACTCTTATGCTGCGGCACATCACTATCGCATATCGTACATAGACAATTCCGGTCTAACCACTTTACAAAATGCCCATAAGTTAACCACAATAAAAACAACAATAGAGTGTAGGGGACCATGTAAATACGCAACATTGTGGAAAAAGATGGTATCATAATTTATTGCCACCTCACTTTTACAACTTTACGCGTTACAGCAATTTTATGTATACTTGCAGGTTTTTATGCCTGTGGGAAACGTAAAACAGAGTACAAGTAGAAGAGTAGAATGAAAAAAATCCGTTTCACATGGCGTCTTGGTGATTACTGCAATCACCAAGACACCAGCCAAACGTGGCGATCGTGGAAAAGGAGAGGCCTGTTCATGTTCAGCTGTAGACAGGATATCTTCTGGGTGAGGGTAGGTAAGGTATTATGGTGATGATTCCAATAACGTCGATTCATATCGATGAATGGGCTTCATTTGGTCATTTCCGGTTGTGTAAAATCCTCATCCATCGGTATTATGTCCGTTAGGTGGAGAACAGAATAGACAAAACATTGATTAACTATAATAATGAGAAATGGTAAGAAAATACTAATGGATGGAGATGTTACACAATGCTAACTTGCCGGAAATGACGAAATGAAGCCCATTCATCGATTATGATTGGCTTAGCTTAGACGGTAGCCCCATTGAATAGGAACGTTATTGTAAGGTAGGAAAGGTAAGAGTGTGGTACTAGCACAATCCTATATTTCTCTTCACTGGAAGTGAACTATGGCACATATAAAAGCTCATTGCGTTTATGAGATTTGAACTGGCGACCATCAGATCGTGGTCAATAGATCCGTAAAAATTTTAGCTCTCAATTCAGTGACTCACTCGTACATGAGGCGAACGACTAGCTCGTCACGTCATTCGTTTACACAGATTAGAGAAAAATTCGTTTGCAAAAAATGTCTTTGGAATTATTGTAGATTAAAACCACAGAGCTAGAATTATCAAAAAGTGCACCTATGTTTTACTTATTTATATATTCATAAAATATTTCATTACTGTTGTAGTTTTAGCGTTTTTATTTAAACAGAAATACTAGATTCTGTGCGTGTACTCTGTAAAATTAATAGATAACATTTAAAAACATAAGATCTGATGTGCGAGCAACATAAAAAATTGCCGGCTTTAAGGCCCTTAACAAGCTTTATAGGACCGAGGTCAGATTAGTATTCAACCTCGCTCCTAAAGTTTCACTTTTTTAATTTAAACAAATAGATGGTATTCAAATTACAAACTGAATGTCTTTTGTGATTGCTGATTCATATCATATTAATTTTTATCTCTTTACCAGACTATAAAGATACCTACACCGTTTATAATTGCAAATGAGCTCTTTCACCATTTATGTTAAAAGAACAATTCGGTTAATTTGAATACTTTAATTATGACCTTGCGAGCAATCGCCGTATGTTGTAATTTTGCAAAAAGGTCGTGAGAACCGTATCGCTCCACTTTCTCAAATTCTATGGGACAATAGAACTGAATCTGCAGCTTTTATAAAGTTACATAAGTTAAGAACAGTTATGACAAGCTAAAAGTACATTAAGCCGACGTGAACCACATATAATTATGTACGTCTGGCGCCAAAGCTACTAATTTGCTTATTAACCTGCTAGATTAAGATCTATCTTTCCAGCACTTTTTTCACCTTACCGTCTGCCACCATAATGGGGGACGTTCGTGGGGATTGACGTATACCTGATCGAAGACGGCAATGATTCAACTTTAGTTCTGTGAGCAATCTGTATGAAAAATGTCATCCTAATCAGTTCAGCCGCCATAAAACCCACACAAATATATTTATTAACAAATAAACAAATAATCTATTAACAAATATGTTAAATTATTATTTGTTATAAATAAATATATTAATCCCAACTAATAAGATGGGATTACTATTTTTAGGGAGAACTTTTGGGGTTTTTTTTGGTTTTTTTTATAGCGTTTTATAAACGTAGAGCTACGTCATTTACTACACGACGTCAGCCAATTGAATGTGCCTCTTGAAAAAGAATAAAAATGAAAATGTAAACTGGCTTCCTTACTTAACAGCGTATCCTATAGCTCACGTTTGTCAGCTTACTTAAAAGGATTGCTTATATTATTATCCGCCCTGGCATCAACAGCATTGAAACATACACGATGATTATTAGTGAATTTACCGTATTGATTCCATTTATCTGTTGAACTGATGCATTTATCTGTTGAACTGATACATTTATCTGTTGAACTGATGCATTTATCTGTTGAACTGATACATTTATCTGTTAAACTGATGCAATTTAACTGTTGAACTGATACATTTATCTGTTGAACTGTTACATTTATCTGTTGAACTAATGCATTTATCTGTTGAACTGATGCATTTATCTGTTGAATCGGGGCGAATGATCTATGAGGAATGATCGATGTTCTTTATCATTTTCATTGACCTCTCGTCAATCTTTTTGAAAAGTAAGAAAAAAAAAATCATCCTAATAACATAGGTCGGTGAATGTAGTTATTCACCGACCTATGTTATTAGGATGAATTCATGTATTAGTGTGTGTGTGTGTGTGTGTGTGTGTGTGTGTGTGTGTGTGTGTGTGTGTGTGTGTGTGTGTATATGTGTGTGTGTTATGGGCGGCCGTGTCGCTTAACATCAGGTGAACGATTATGCTAAGCAGGCTCTGCTATAAATCGAATCTTTAGGCTTCATGAAGCCGCTAATGTTCACAGACCGGTTTCAACGTTACAAAACGCCAACACCTACCAGTTAACATAACAGACATACAATTAACATAAATTAATTTGTATACAACCGTTAACTTAGCTTTATGGTAATGAACTCCGAATATGTTGGATATCACGTGAAGTGTTTACTTTCAAGATAAAACGTAGCTAAGTATTAACGTAGGTACCTACTAAACATACGTGCTAGATGTTTTCAAGTCATGGATGTACCATAGTTACAGCACGGTTAGCTGTAGAAATTGAATCTATCTCGTCCCTTGAGAAAGAGTTTGACCACTGAAAATGCAACAAAAAGTTTATGGCGTGATTTCTTTTAATGTAAACGAATGACGTGACGAGCTAGTAGTTCGCCTGGTGTTAAGCGTCACGGCCGCCCATTACAGATTGCAGTGTCACTCGGAAATCAAAATTAAAGTTTCGCGTGACACTGCGCACGTCATCCTGAGTCACTACACAGACTAAAAAAGATTTCTAGACTGCGAGATCAGTTCTTAAGTCTCATTTTCCCAGTATTTCGGCTATCCTTCTCTAATACGATCCCGTGATGCTGTCACCACGAGATCGTATTTTTCCGTGCTCTATCCCTTCACATCTACACGTGGCTTAACCCCTTAGGCTGTTAGCAATGATATCACAAGTAATAAATCAAGCAGAAAGTTGAATACGACAATGATAACGTGAGATGACGATCTTATATTCATTACTGACAGTCACACATTAATATTTGTGCTTGAAAAAGGGAACACAGTTATAGGTGTTTTTGTATAGGTATCTTTTCATTTGTGTGAGTGTAATCTCTGTAAACTTTTCCGGAAGCTGTTTCACTGCATTGTTGCAGTTTCACTTTGCACTTTGAAAGTAAAGGCGTACTAAAGTCAATGTACTTTCTGCATGTATGATTTGTACCTTCCTTACCTACAGCTAGCCTTAGAAGAATTTTAAAACTGCTCGAAGACTTCACATGGCTGAAGTATTAAGTCTTTTATGAGATTGAACCAGCCTAAATTTTTTGGTTTGTAAAAATATTTATTTTGTCTTAAATAATATAGATTTTTTTTTCGGTTTGTAAAGGTTTTTTTTTTTATTTTTATTTTTTTTTTATGTTATCGAATGACGTAACGAGCTAGTCGTTCGCCTGGTGTTAAGCGACACGGCCGCCCATAACAGATTGCAGTGTCACTCGGAACTCAAAATTAAAGTTTCGCGTGACACCGCGCACTGCGCACGTCATCGTGAGACATCTCACAGTCTAAAAAAGTTTTCTACACTGTGAGATCAGTTCGTAAAGTCTCATTTGCCCAGTAATTTCACTAGCTACAATGCCCTTCAAACCGGAACACAGTAGTGCTTGCACACTACTGCTTGGCGGCAGAATAACTGGCAAAGCGGTGGTACCTACCTAGACGAACCGACGTGGCTTACCACTCGGCCAGAGACGCGAGATACTGGCGCTACTCACCAGCGCCAGCGATCGCAGGCTATCATAGGTCGCATACCAGACTGTGGGCAGGTCGCACCAGATTGTTGCAACCTTAGTATTTCAAAACAGCGATTAAAACGGTTTATCCAATGTGCTACACCGTTGGCCTATTTGTTCGAAAAAAAAAACATTATAAATGAAATCTTGCACATAGATTATTTTCTCTATCCACCAAGAGCGCATACTTGCGCTAACTAACCAACAACCCAAAAACAGTGAAAGCCGTTCCAGTTCTTGTAATGATTTCAAAACTACATTTTATAACTGAAAAGGTAACGATCCCACGACATTTAGTATCGATTCAAGTAATGGTGAAATCACCTGTTCTGTAAAAGGTTATGGAAGACAATTAACATGAGAAAGTTATTGCAGTACTGAATCGAGATGTGAGTTCTTTGAATTTAAATCGACTTCAGTCTAGTCTTCCCAATCTTTCAATCAGTTGGAGACTCGCGCAGAATAATGACTACGATTCACAAAACATGAAAAAAATAACGTTCGCGACCCTATGGAGACGCTTGCTCAACACTTTTCTACAATTCAAGCATGTCACGTTTTAGGATACAACCACAGATTAGAGAAAAAAAAATTACTCTGTGGATATAACTGCTATAGTTTATCTGGCGCAGATTGTAATAATGTAATGTTTTTCTTTGTCAAATGCAAGAACTGTGTGGTCAAATGTAAGCGCTCGGCGCATTGGATATATGAGCATGAATATTATTATTACTTTCGTCATGCTTTCGTCTCTTTCTACCGTGGAGGGACCGTCATTTTTCCCCCTGCTCTATGGTATAATGCAATAGAGTCAAGGTCATCGTGAAAATTCATGATATTCCAAGGCGGCATAGGTCATTTAAATAAATATTAAATAGATTATGTTATGTCAAAAGTCACGGTGGATCTAATGTGACCGAAATACTCTTAAAATATAGGTATCTAATCAAAGTTATGTCACATGTTGAGACATATTTTTAGGGTTCCGTACTGATAGGGTAAAAACGGGGCCATATTTCTAAGCCCGGTGTAGTTCTGTCTGCTCGACTTATAGGTAGATATCTAAACTATATTTCTGGAATCGTAATAGAATATTATGAGTTATTATGATGGATTCATATGGAATCGCAGCGTAGGCCGGCCCGACGACTCCTCGGTAGACAAAACGATCTGGTGAAAACCACGGGGAGCCGATGGATGCAGGAGGCGAGTAGCCGCTCAAACTGGCGCTCTCTGTGGGAGGCCTATGTTCAGCAGTGGACGTCTTCAGGCTGTTGATGATGACTATGGAATACTCAGAAATAAGAATGATTAAGGGCCATCCCCCACAAATGAAAAGTGTTTTTTAAGGTTTTCAAACCTGGCAATAGGTACCCACAAGCCTCAAACATAGTGTGATTATAAAAGTGAGTACTCTCATGTACTCATACACTCTATCTCTATAGTATTACAACAAATACCTACCTACTAAAAACGAGTCGAGTGGGGCTTGGACTTGTTAAAGATTTTTAAAGGTTTTCAATCACTATTCAATTTAGAGACGTATTTTATTTAATCTTATCAAAAAATTGTATGTAAACATTCATAAAAAATTTAAAAAACAGAAATACGTGTGTATGGAACCCTCGGTTCAAAAACGTATTGTCCATAATTCTCAACATCACAGACGATGAAGCTAATAGTAAAGGCAACGAAAACAATGAAAACTTAAATAAAAACATTAAAACAATTTATAGAATTTTAGAGTAAAAATATTAAATCTAAAAACAAAAGCTTTTAACAAGCTTTACCTAAAATCCAACCGTAATGTTTCTATTTTCTACAAACGTATCGATTGTAACAAACGCAATATAATGTAAGCTTCTAAATCTGAGATTTCACAATCTATCGGATACTACTGAACGAAGCCGTATTCTTTTGGATTACGAGTAGGCTTCTGTAGACCGTTAGCTGGGTCGAGGTTAGGTCAACGCAATAGAAATAATGTTTATTTACAAAACGAATGAACAGCTTAAAAGTTTTGATTCAAAATGTAACATTAAGATAAATAGTACACAATGGCTAATTATTATTTGTAACGACTTCTTTTTGAATGGATAAATATTTTATAAATATATACTACATGGTAAATATCTCATTAATAAACAATATATATGAAGTAATTGTTTCGAGTTGCTGATATTTCGGTGCTGCAAGCACCATGATCACGGTCGAAACCCCGCAACCGAAATGTCGGCAACTAGAACCAAATAAATTACCTAGATGGTAAAATATCCCGTTAATAAACAATATTTTATAAATGTTAGTGATTATGATAGCTTAAAATCTGAAAAATATATATTTGTACAAATATTTTAAGGTCAATAAACACCTCTATCTTTTTTTATTTATTAGGAACCGTAAACAGCTACATTACAAAAAATATATAGTTAAAATATTACATATGCTTAGCAGTAATGCAGCCCACAACACTATTCACAAATTACCATACAAGATTATATCTCTAATTTTAAGATAGAAATATCCACTACAAATTAAAGTGTACTTTTTATCCCAGCAGCTTTTAAATAGATTCTCATGATACCTCATTGTTTTACAGATAAGATGTCTTTAAAGTATGAAGCTGAAAAGGCCTTGCTTTTACCTCCTCTGTACTAGGAACCTTTCCCTCAAGAAAGTAACCTTACTAAATGTTACCTCACGTATTATTTAACAGATGGACTTATACCGGAAAACATTATTAACCTTTCCACTGTTACGTTCGAGGTATAGAGACATGTTTATAAACTTTATAATCGTTAAACTACAAAGTAAATTTATTATTAGGTACGTAAAATTAGTAAAATGTAATTATATATTTACGGTTTAGACATAAAAGCAAAATATGTATCTAATAGGCCTAAAATACATTTACCTTAAGAATTAAAACTTCTTATTATTGAAATGCACTCATTGGCTGTGTAATTACAAGTAACACTCATGAAAAGTAAGTATGAAAGCACCCCAATGATTAAATTTAATAAAATAAATCGGGACAGTGCCACGTTGAAAAAATTAAGGCACATTAAAAAAAAATAACAGTAGGTTTTCGTTAATCACCTCGATGATATTTTTACGATTTATCTTGATGAACAATTACATACGTTTTGGAAATATATTCTATCTAATAAAAAATATTGGATTATTTTATTAAACGCGGTTTTTTATTTATAAGTTTGGATACACTGTAGTTTCAGTTTTAGGTAAATACTTATACTAATGTGTGGTTTAGCATAGTGCTGGAAGCCGATTTTATTTGATTGGTATTTTTTCCTTTTTTAATGTTTTGTATTAAATATTAAATAAACATTATTATAGTAATAGAGAACGAGATTTTACTGTGAAAATCGTTATCGATAAAATTGAATTGAATAATGACACTTCTTTAATCAATCAATACGGACAGTTGGTACCAAATGTCACCCGCACCATGCCATACCACAAATAGTGTAGTTTATGTTAGTTTAGATTTAATTTAGTTTTAGTAATTACGTTTGCTGGCACTTATTTGGCCCAGCGCATGAGCATTGCAATTCAACGTGGCAATGCGGCCAGCATGTTGGGTACGCTACCTACCGGTAGTGGGCTGGAGCACTTGGACTGTCTATAGGTCATCGCGGCTATTATACAGGCCATAAGTGTTTTTTGTAGTAGGTAGTGTAGCTAGTTTAGTTTAGTTTTTATTATTGTAGTAGTTAGCTTGAGTAATAAAGGCACATTGCCCGTTAAAAAAAATTACATTTTGTTTTTAAGTAATGTGAATTATATTAATTTATTACTCCACACATTACCACACATGAGCTCAATCGAATCAATTAAAAAAACCACTTAAACAAAGAAGACCAATTAGGTATAGAAACGAGAGGGCCTAACTAATATCCGTGCTAATACCTTGTCCTTTTAAAATTGCCGCCGATAATAGTGAGAGCCTGAGCTTTAGAAACGGTGATGTTATGTAAAACTGAAGCACTGAAGAAACAATTCAATGGAGAGAAAATAACATGGATAAATCTTTCTAATATGAAAGCAATAATTTTGGCTCTCTTCTAGTGTGATGGAATAAAAGAAAACCAAAAACACAATAAACGACGAGAAGGAGCATCTGTTTTTGGATCATCAAACAAAATGTCTTGTTTTGTCAATATTTTTAAAGCGTAAAATTGGCAGTGCGGATCCCATGTTTCTTTTTAAATACAATTACCATTGCAACAATCTTTTATTTTTGTAATAATTGATAACTCAATGTGTAAAACCTTTTATATTACAATAAAACTAGAAGTGATCCATCACTTTTTCTGTACAAAACTACAAGTGGTACATCACTGATATGTTGACAGACGTGGTTGGTTTGGATAGCGTCTTCATTGAACTTTTACTCAATGCAACGAAGCAACAGGTTAAGAGCTTTGTGATTGGATAATGTATTGTTTTGACAGCTGTCAGGTCGGCAATACAATAGATATGCGCGTAATAGAATTAGGTTGGTTATAAATTGCCCTCAATTTATTTTAAGGCAATGTAGGTCACAGAATAGCTTTCAGACTGTTACTTGTGTAAACATTTGAGAATTACTGCACGAATAGTGTTTGTAA
Source organism: Ennomos quercinarius (assembly GCA_910589525.2). Lineage (NCBI taxonomy): Eukaryota > Metazoa > Arthropoda > Insecta > Lepidoptera > Geometridae > Ennomos > Ennomos quercinarius. The sequence goes on from OU342502.1 coordinate 3,934,796, forward strand.
GTAATTATGTACTAGTGAATATTATGTACGTACTATTATGTTCTAAAATCAAAAATGAAAAGCTTACAACTTTATGCTTTAAACAAGAGAAGTATTCTGTTCACTCACAGTATAACGCTTCTACGAATAAATTAAAATCTAGATTGTACGAAAGTTCACTTTCTTTCATATGAAACGGCGAATGGAGGCGCGTGCGCCAGCACCATTCGCCGTTCACCTTCATCCATTCATCCTTTTCCCTTATCTTTTCTCTCTTTCCCATAGTACAGGATAGGAGTAAGTTTAGACTACTGGATACTGAAGGCTGGATGTCTATAATTTCTGAACTACGGAACCGATAACCTTGAAATATTTACGGGACAATATTTAAAGTACCCTCTTTTTAACAAAAAAAGAATGAATGAAATCGGACGACCCGTTAATTAATTACAACTAAATACATATTTTTATTTTCATCCCCTCTTCCAAGAGAACCGTGCTGAATTACGGGATTAAAAGTATCCTATAGCCCACCTCGTAATATGAACTCAAATCATGCCAAGTTTTATTTGAATTCATTCAGTAGTTTCAGCGTAATGCTCAGCCAAGACACAGACAGACAGACAAAAATGAAAATAAAATATAGATATGGCTTCAGGACCCCTCACATAACAGGGAACCCTCCAAAAAAATTCTAGTTCAGCAGTGGACATCTTCAGGCTGTTGATGATGATGAAGACGATTCAAGCACAGCGTATGTCGTAGTAAAAAACCGTCTAGATTATGGTTGTAAAATTGAGATAATGCGACATGATTCACACACTACGGGCGTGCATAATACTTAAGTCTAATACAACAGACAGACAGAAGTAAAAGTATTGCATAACGATGATGATTCAGGTCTGATTAAGATGATTGTTTTTTTTTGTGTGCCAACTGAAGTAAAATAAAATCAGTGGATTTGTAATCCAGGTCGTCCAGTCACTTAAAATTATAGTAATAAAAAGGTAATATTTTTCGCTAGCTTATGCAAGTCATAAAATAAATAATAACATAATAATATTTATGATAATATTTATGTCAGTCCGACTACAGGACCAGAGTACGGAACAAATTCCATTGCAAAGAGGCGTGAGACAGGGAGACGTTATTTCTCCGAAACTGTTCACAAACGCATTGGAGGATGTTTTCAAGCTCTTGGAGTGGAAAAGATCTGGCATCAACATAAATGGCGAGTACATCACTAACCTTCGTTTTGCCGATGATATAGTCATAATGGCGGAATCGCTCGAGGACCTTAGCACCATGCTCAACGACCTCAGTAGAGTCTCCCAGCAGGTTGGTCTTAAGATGAATATGGACAAGACAAAGATCATGTCTAATGCTCATGTTCCACCTATACCGGTAATTGTTGGGAACGATACTCTCGAAGTTGTCGACAAGTATGTCTACCTGGGACAGATTGTCCAATTAGGTAGGTCCAACTTCGACAAAGAGGTGGCGCGAAGAATCCAACTCGGCTGGGCAGCGTTCGGGAAGCTTCGTCCTATCTTTTCGTCCAAAATACCGCAGAGCCTGAAAACGAAAGTTTTCAATCAGTGTGTGTTGCCAGTGATGACTTATGGAACTGAGACATGGTCTCTTACTGTTGGCCTCATTAGTAAGCTCAAAGTCGCGCAGCGAGCTATGGAGCGAGCTATGCTCGGTGTTTCCCTGCGAGATAAGCTTCGGAACGAGGAGATCCGCAAGAGAACTAAAGTGACCGATATAGCTCTTAGAGTTAGTAAGTTGAAGTGGCAATGGGCAGGCCACATCGCTCGTAGAATTGACAACCGATGGGGAAGAAAGGTTCTCGAGTGGCGACCACGAACCGGAAGACGCAGCGTAGGCCGGCCCCCCCACTCGGTGGACCGACGACCTGGTGAAAGCCGCGGGGAGCCGATGGATGCAGGAGGCGAGCAGCCGCTTAAGGTGGCGTGCTCTGGGGGAGGCCTATGTTCAGCAGTGGACGTCTTCAGGCTGTTAATGATGATGATGATGAATATTTATGATTATGAGGAGCGATGGTGGCCAAGCGGTAGCATGTGCGCTTCGCAGTCTTACAGCACCGACCGGGTTCGATCCTCGGCCCTGCACCAATGACTTATCTATCTAGTAAGTTATGTGCAGTTTTCGATGCCATCGCTCCGTGCCTCAGAGAGCACGTTAAGCCGCCGGTCCCGGTTGTCATACGAACATTTACGGCAATCGTTACGGATAGTCAGACGCCTGATAGAATCTGACGCCTGACCTAACCATCCCTGTTACTGGTTCTTTATGGGTTACGAGGTCAGATGGCAGTCGCTCGTGTAATTCTGGTAGCTCGCCGCTACAGGTTAGATTGGGAGCCGACCCCAATAACAAATGGGAAAAGGCAAAAGAATAATGATGATCATAATAATTATATGCAAAACATTTATACGTAGAAAAATATGGTAGTGTTACCAAAAACTCCTATTAGATTTGACGTTTCCACGCGAAATAATGTAAGGCCAAAATCTAACCCGCGGAATTATTGGATTATAATTATATTATGGGTTCATAGGTCCAGGAACTAAACATTAGCCGGGATTGGGGCGAGAAGGGATACCAGCTTCAGAAAAAAATCGTACCAGTATAATGCAGTCATACTTAACTGGTAATATAAATCATAACTTTCGGGATTGTGACCCGAAAGAAATTTGACAATTTGAAAGCAATTTTTCAACTTGTGGTTTTAAGTAAATGTTCTATTAATCGCAGTGACGAATCACTCTATATCCTCATTTTCATTTTGACACTTATAAATAACTGAACTAACACGTAGGTATGGAATATGTTTTTATTTTTCCTGGAACTGTACGATCTCGCCCCGTGCCCGGTTGACACCCGACACCCGAGATATAGCTCTCAAGCTCTGTCAGAACACACTACACTAATATTACTTATAATATTATAAGAGAATCAAAGCAATTAAGCACCGAGCTGACCTACTCACCCTACCACTCCACGGATGTTGTACTATATGACGTAATTCGCGAATCTCTGGTGTTTACGAGCGCGGGCCGGCCCGTCTCGACAGTGAGAGTGGACCGGCTTCTCTGTGCTTTCGCCGGCCACTGCAAATACGTAATATTGTGACGTGTGTTTACGACCTAAGGTGTCATTGAAGTGTTTTTATAACGCTAGTAACGTTGCTAGTTGCTGCCCGCGACGCATTGAGCATATGAGGAATATTTGTTATTTTTATAAATGCAGTTTTGAAATTGTTGAATCTACAAAAACATTATAAACTACTAATCATCATCATCATCCTCTTTGCCTTTTTCCCATTTGTTTTGGGGTCGGCTCCCAATCTAACCTGCAGCGGCGAGCTACTAGAATTACACGAGCGACTGCCATCTGAACTCGCAACCCATAATGAACCAGTAACAGGGATGGTTAGACCAAGTGTCAGATTCTATCAGGCGTCTGACTACTCGTACCAATTGCCATAGATGTTCTTATGACAACCGGGACCGACGGCTTTACGTGCTCTCCGAGGCACGGAGCGATGGCATCGAAAACTGCACATAACTTACTAGATTAGACAAGTCGTTGGTGCAGGGCCGAGGATCGAACCCGGTGCCGTAAGATTGCGAAGCGCACGTATGCTACCGCCCAGCCACCATCGCTCTCTATGGTATAAACTACTAATAAATCTCGAAATGTATTAAGCTCTTTCTAAATATTGATTTCATATACATACCTACAGTAGCTTAGTATAATTTATAGCACTATATAGCTCAAGACCATCATCATGATTACATTATTAGAGTACCCCATATCCATTTTTAGGATTAATATTATTTTCATACCCAATTTCATCAAGATCGGCTCAGTCATGATAAGGTAACTAAAGAAAGAAAGACAGACTCACTTTCAACTTTGTAATTAAGTGTAGGTTAACATAATTACCCACATTATAATGAAGTATAGGTTATCTTACCTAAGTAACTATTACTTTATTTTTGTAAATAATAATTATACACACAAAGTTAATACCTGGCCCAGTTACCCATTTATACGCTGAATAATTTCCGGCAAGTTGACATCTGAAAGAGGAGCACAAAGATGACTGATATGGAACAGAGTCGAAAAGCGATCAACTGTAGATGACAAGCTTCCTTCAAGAAAAATAAGGAAAAATAAGGAAAAATCAGCCTCCTTACGTATAAATATTATTCCGTATTCTATGAAAGTTACAGCTATGCTAAATTAACAAACTTTCTAATCCTAAAGTATCTTTGTTTATGTGTTACAAATAAGACTAAATGTTTAAAGAATAAAGGGTCTCTTACCTCTTATTTTTTTTTGTCAAATTTACACATTTACTTACGTAGATAATATTAAAGTTTTTATTTATTAAACTAAAATTCTGCTTCGCTTTCACGCCAAAATGACTGTAATGATTTGGATGATATTTTGCAGAGATTGTAAATAAATAAATAAATAAATAAATAAATAATAATTCAAATATTTATGATGCTTCCACAAATTACGCGATCCTTTCAAGAAGATACATTGTTAATTCTATGTTGTCAAGCTCTAAAATTACGATAAAAATTAATTCATAACGTAGTTATAATGTATAAGCAAACATGAATTACATCTAGGTTTTTATTTACAGCCTAGACCTATTGCTATTACCCAACCTACCTAAGTTAGGCATTTGGCTTGTTAATTACAGATGTTTTAGATAAAAACTGGAAATCCTCAGTCAAGAGCTTATTACTATAAAAGGAATGAGGTTTAAGATGAGACTGGAAAATGGATACACACGTGAATGGAGGGTAGAAGGACAATTAGTAAATAACAAATTTAGAAAAAGGATATTTAAATTATAAAAAGGATATTTATACAAAGGACATAACTATGACGGCCCTATGGTAGTGTCAGCTGCACTAAGATCGTCAGACCAGTCCAGCTTTTCAGGTCAAGTATAGACCGTTTAAACCCCGGTGTAGGATGCGAGCGTAACATATCTACTTCGCCAGTGTAGTTGACGTACCTACACCCGGTAGATTAGCAAGAACAGTCGCAACTTTCCATAGAGTCCACTCTTACAGTGGATGTAGCCTTCTCGATCCTCTTATCCAGGCCACGGACTAATCCAAGGACCCCTTGGATGCCTTTGATATAATTTGGAAAACCAAAAGCTGCATTAGCCCGTTCAAAAAAGTGATAAAGGCACCAATACCAATATACCAATATCAAGTTTCTTCTAGTCATACTAAATCAATTATGGAACTACCATACACAATGAAACTGATATTTTGATTCTAATGAATATCATACTACCCCACCGCGCTGCGACTGCGCATGATCGTTCGCGATCGCTGCTAAACTCAGAAATTACACTTCGCACGTAGTTACTACGGAGCCACAAAAATCCACAATATTCTCAGACGATTTCCTACATAGCAAATGATCCAAATGGTTATTAACCTAGTGAATTAATAATGAACATAAAACAGTCATTGACTTTGATGATGTTTCTAGAACATGTTTCTGCGTAGCTTCAGTCCGCGGCTTTGCTCGCGTGGACTACAATTTATTGCGATAACGAGTATCCCATAATTATTACCAGGTTCCAAGTTATCGACATATCAAATAACATCAAGATCTGTTCAGTCATTTAGTCGTAAAAATGTAAGAAACAGACATACAGAGTTATTTTTGAATTTATAATTAAACTAGTTGATCCGCCCCGGCTTCGTACGGGTTAATTAGTTTTACGTTCTACCCCTGTTCATGGAAAGAGGAAAGCGAAAGAGAAAAAGATAGGGGAAAAGGATGAATGGATGGGACGGCAATGGAAGGGAGGCAGGTGAAGCCTGCCTTCCTTCGCCGGCCCATTCATTCATCCTTTTCCTCTATTTTTCTCCATTTCCCCTCTCTCTTCCCTTCGTCAGGATGAGTATAAATAAATAGGTAAATAAAAAATAATATAAAAACAAAAAAACTTGCATAAAAGTTACATCCTTGTTTCTTCGTGCAACCCGCACTTGGCCGTTTTAGAAAACAAAAAACATATTAAACATAATAATAGATATGAGACTAAAAAATTATAGGAAAGTCAGCCAACGTGTCCATATTTGAAGCAGAACCGGTCGACTCAAATGAGCCGTTCGACTTGTTAAATATTTGAAGTTCACTGACTTAGTCACGCATTACGTTTGTTGTGGAAACAGCTGACGATCACACCTAATGTTTATTCTTTTGTTTTTTTTTGGAGCAAACGCTCTATTATGTATGATTAAAACTGCGAAATATAATGTCTTCTTTTTGTTGCCTTTGATGGTGATAATAAGTGTCATCTTTATTTATTCGCATTATAATGGTCTTTCATGAAACTGGATAACTCCATTGCTTTTTGTCTTTCATTTATAAACAACATGATAGTAATGTAAGCTAGAATAATAATATGAAGGTATGTTTAATTTTGCCGTTTTTGGCTTGTGGTCCCAGTTTGCGAATAGGACCACCCCATTTCTTCCCGTAGGTGCCATAAGAGCTGGCTAAGGGAATATTTACAGAATGGGCAGCAGCATTCTCCTTGGTACATTCAAATTTGCCATCACCAAGCCGCCTGCCAAGCGGGGTGATTATAGCGATTCCTCCCTATAATAAACGTCCAAAGTGTCGTTTCATGGGGGAGGCCTATGTTCAACAGTGGACGTCTACGGCTGTTGAACTATGTTTAATTTTTAGCCTATAATAAAGTAACAAATTATAGATTTTGGTTCTAGGTATACTTGGTTTTAATTTATTTCTTTGCCTAAATTTACAGTCACTTTTATTTATCGTAAATGACAATCAGTCTTTTGGTTCGTAACACAATCATTTTATAGGTCAAAGGTAATATTTTTCCAGTATTTTTGGAAGATAAGTAAGTATGGTTTTTTATTAGATCAAATAATATTATGTAGAGTATACCTAGACAGAATAACTTTGTATATGATTATCTAAAAATCTTCGGCATCATGAATAGGTGAATAGGTATTATTTTAATATATTATTGCCACAGTTTTAATAAGATAACAAGACCATGAATTTTTTTCCATAGGTCAAGAATTTTGAAGGTTTTGAATCTACGTCAGCTATTACCACATTATAATATTAAAATTCAAATTCATCTACAATTAAGACTCGAAAGCTAGCTCGTTCATTGCCATATGTAGAAACGAGGTTCGAATTAAATAAGCTTCTTGGAGAATCATCTCGTTTACTGATAATTAACAGCTTTAACTAGTTTTATTAATTGCTCTACCTAATTTGCTTAACGGTAAAAATATATGGAGATAGGTACTCAAAAATGTACCTTCGAGTCTCCATACCTCACAATAATTTTATGCTCCAACACGTCTCTCGCGGAAGTTACGAAAGTTTCACCCATAAGTTATAAATATTCAACAAAAACAGGTAAATACTATATTCATTCCGTGTCATCGGATTACGTAAGAAATGGTGGGAAATATGCTGTTTTGTTTCATTGTTAACGACCTCTGCAATGTCGTATGTGTACCTATATTTTATTCCTATAATCCAACCGAACGCTCAGGTTATAACCACTTCATGAAGGCCTTAATAGCCATATTACTCTGCTAAAAAGGAAAATACATAATGTCAAGGTTTACGCAATTGGCATTGTTCGGACGCAATGCCCGCAATAGGTGCGGGTTGCGCAATGATACATTTAGCGAAATCTCTCTTATTTTCTATATGGATGTGTGTATGTTGCAACACAGCATCTTTCTGGGTGCATTATGCAACTGGGGTCAGCTCAGCTGTCCCGGCGTTGCGCAATGCGCCGCGTCGCCCACGCTTGCTCTCGACAAAACACCACTTTCTACCTATAGCACCTGCTATGCTGATGAGTGATAATCAAATCGCGGTACTATCCTAACAAAAGCTTGTTTCGTGATATAGAAATTTAGTTGGTATGATTCCTATTCAATTTTTACTTTGAGTGAGAGTCAACTGTCTATAATATTGAGAGCGAGTGTGTGCGAATAGGATATCAGAAAAAGAGAGTTGTTATGGTTTATGGTTTTTATGCAAAAATAAGAATTTTATAATACAACTAAAATTATCATACATTAAAATTACTATTTACATAAATACATTTAGGCACCGTAATTTTTTCTCTACTTAAAACTAGGTATCTCGCCGGCAGAGCAGGTATCACAATTGCGCGCTATTCTTGCGCCGTTTAGTAAGGGCCCGCGGAGTGTCCGGGGGGTCCGTAGGATGAGCTGACGCCTGAGGAGGAGCCTCCGTGACCACCAGAGATGCTGCCACCGGAGATGCTGCCACCATGACCGCCGCCGAGACCACCGCCGAGACCACCACCGAGACCGCCCAGAGAACCGCCCAGAGAACCACCGCTGATGCCGCCGCTGAGGCTGCCGCCAGAGATGCCACCACCGATGCTACCGCCAGAGATGCCACCGCCCAAGCCAGAGCCGCCGCCGAGACCACCGAGACCGCCGAGACCACCGCCGATAGCACCACCTCCGATACCACCCTCCTTCTGGGTCTTGTACTTGATGAAGTAAACTTCGGGTTTTGAGGGCTGGGTGGGAGCGGCAGTGGGGATGGTGATGTCGGGCTGTTCGTCGGGTTTCTTGACCAGCACGTAGACGAGGGTCTTCTCTTCGTTCTGAGCCTGGGCGGGAATGATAGGTGCGACGGGTGCGGGAGGTGCTGGGGCCTTAATGAAGATGATCTTGTAGTGCTTCTGGGGCACTCCACCGCCTCCGATGATCTGGGGACGCTGTTCTTCGGGTTCTGGGGGAGGAACGTGGACGTAGATGTGCTTCTGCACGATGGGTGCACCACCGAAGCCGCCGCCGAATCCGGCGCCGCCGCCGAAGCCAGCACCGCCTCCGAATCCAGAGCCGCCGCCGCCTCCGCCGGAGGAGAATCCACCGGAGGAGAAGCCTCCGGAGGAGAAGCCACCGGATGAGAAGCCACCACCCAGGGAGCCGCCGCCGCCTCCAATGCCGAAACTGCTGGAGCTCAGCCCTCCGGAGGAGAACCCTCCATGGCCGCCGCCGATGCCACCGCCGAGACCGCCACCGAGGCCGCCACCGTGCCCTCCACTGAGGCCGCCGCCTCCGGGAGCGCTATAGCTGTAGCCCGCCTCGGGTCTCGCCGAGCCGAGTGCCGCAACGGCAGCCAATACCTACGCAACAAACAAAACTTTATAGCACTGATTTTTTAATCCGATCACCCGACTTCATTAATCATCGATTGATCCAAGTATCGAGAACACAATGATGAACGAAGCCGAGGCACACTGAACAATCCGAGCAGGAAGCACGAGCGCACGGGCGCAGGTCACGCACAGGTCACATGTCACTTTCACTGCACACGGTACCTACCAAGAATGCTTTCATGTTGTCTCACGGAGGTGTGGTGGTTGTGTGATGCTCTGTGCTTGCCTCGGTTCGTTTATATACTGGTAGATCGCCGGCGCCTCTCTCCCGGCTCTTCCTAAGATTCGGCCTTCGGGCCATACGAGAATTATGATTTTAATGACACTCGTCCGATTCTTCTACGGAGAAAACAATGTGGATATTGAATAGCCACTGGACACTTTCACGTACTAGCTTTAGGGTCGATAATTGATACGTTACCGATGCATTGTTTGCTCTGACATTTGATTTTTTTCATTGTAAGATGTATCGGGGTATAGTTATCAGGGCAAGCCTTACACGCAGCAAGCAAAGGATATGTAATATACCTGATTATGTATTGCCTTTTTTATTGTTTGATTTAGAATTCTTGTAAAAAATATAGTTTAACAAAAACTCTGTAGACTTTTTATTTCATTTTCCTTAAAATATTTACAAATTGTGTTTAAGTAATATTACGATTACGATGCGAGCGCATTGCCGTGCCGTCATCTAACATTGTAGCATATTGCAAATAACGTTTTCTGATGAGACGAAGCATGATGCCCCATCATTAAGAGCACTTACACAAAGTATAACAAAACGTATTATGCATAAAGACATATAATTTTCGTCTCAGTTCCGGTTTCAAGGCTGATTAGGTTTTGTGACGAGAGATACTGTTTTGTATTTGTTCACAGGCAGCGACAGAGTACACAAACAAAATTTTCGTGGTAAATATTATATGTGCCGGTAAGTGAGTTTTCATGTTGAGGTGAACATCGAAGGCTTCTTTAACTTCGTTAATTGATATTGAAGTATCTTGTGAGAGATGTTTACGCTTTTCTGTGAAGTTCCATGGATTGTTTTGTGGGGTTTTTTAAACAGAATATTGAGAGAAAATGTGTATTAACCTTGACAAAAATATCAATATATTTTGAAACCTGTTACACTCCTTAACCGTTTCTTAGTTTACTCCGCATTTCGATACCTCTACAATGGAAGTAAGTATACAATTATAATACTTCAATATATGCTCACTATGTAAATAATGCATCTTCGAAATTTCAAGATTTCAGCTTCAGCGGTTTAGGCACTGCGAGCGTCTTACGATGGGACCTTGTCCTGTATTTTTCACCCCTATGAAATTCAATAATTGCCGTGACCCGTATGTATTGGTTTTGTATGTTCCATACATATTCCAAGTTTCATGATGCGGGCAAATTTCTTAAAATTTCCATACAATTTTTACTACGAAATTCACCCCTCTTGAGATTGATTTAAAAAAAAATAACAAACACCATTTCATTTATTTCTAACACACTTGGATGTATGTGTCAAGTTTAAAAACGCTACGTTACGAAATGTAGGTTTTTCGTACAAACGTTTTCCACCATTTTCATCTCCTTAGAGGTTGAATTTTCATAAATCCTTTCTTTGCACGCGCTCACGTCATAAGAGACAGCCACCCTCAATGTTTCAAGTCTCTACGTTCAGCAGTTTGGGCTGTACGGTGTTCTGTCAGTCAGTCAGGACAAAGCCTTTTATATAATAGATATTAGTCCAAGTGATTTTCGTAGTAAGAGGTATAACGTGGCTTATGTAGCATTTAGTGGTAGTTCGTATTATTGCAGTAGTTAGTTTCATGAATAAAGGCACTTTATCCGTTAAACATGTAGGTTTTTTATAGTTATCTTTAAATCTGAAATAACTGCATTTTGCATAACAATAGAATAACAATGTATGCCGCTCGAAATCGTGCCACTGGGAGTCCAAGGGTTGAACCTTATGTAACGGGGAGAAGTTTTCCCATTAAACAGCGGTCCCACTCTATAGGCTGGCCGTAACGTGGTGAAATAAAATAAAACCGGCCAAGTGCGAGTCAGACCCGCGCACGAAGGGTTCCATACCATTATCTATTATTTAAAGCAGCGCCGTCTATGTTTCATCAGGAAAACGAGCAAAAATATCACGCTTGTTGTATGGGGGCCCCTTAAATATTTGCTATATTGTGTTTTTTAAGTATTTGTTATAGCAGCAAGAAAAATACATCATATTATATGAAAACTTCAACTGTCTAACTATCACGGTTCATGAGATACAGCCTGATGACAGACGGACAGACCAACAGACCGACGGACAGCGGAGCCTTAGTAATAAGGTTTCACCCTTTGGGTACGGAACCCTGAAAAGGTAAAAAAGTATTAATTTCCAAACATCATGGATCGGTTATACTAAAACTAATAATCGCATTAACATAACAACATGTCAATTTGCATACAAATTAACTATTATAAAATAATACCTATTATGAACTTAAAAGCGAAATTAAAGTAAATACTATTCGTAAAAGTATTAGCCATATTGTTTTGTAACCAAAGTTCAATAGATGGCATGGTGATATCATTTCCTTATGACATAATGTAAGGTTTTAAGTTACAATTTACATACCGAAGGAAATCTATCTACTAGTGTTGTAATGTCGACGTGCGTAGAATACAAATCTAGGATATAAAAGGGATGTTGGTCAGTGGTTTAAGATACTTGACTAGTCGTATACTAATATACCTACAGTTTTCATCATCAGTTGCTCGTAAAGTGGCTCTTCTGCCACTGCTTTTAGAACCAAAATCCAACAAACAGACGTGTGCTCTTTACTCTAAATTACCACACACGTTATAATATGATAACCCGATTCAGTTAATTTTGTATCTCACTGCAAGTTACGTACAATTGTACGTACGTGTATAACGTATATTTTCGTCGTTTCGTTTTGTTTCGTTCCAGTTCCAGTTCATGTTTTAATTCCAGTTCCAGTTCACGTTCCAGTTCCAGTTTTTGTTTTCGTTTCATTTCGTTTTGGTCGATGTCGATTTTGTTCTCGCCATCAACACGGTTTTTCTCTGACGGGGCGTGAAAATAAGAAGCCTACACGATATGTTACCGCCTCGAGTGCAATGATCAACTTTACACACTTATATCATAATGTACTATTGTGTACTTATTCTCAATATAGAATAGAATAAGAAGACTTTACTGAACACCAAAATACACACAAAGGTATATAAAACCTATACAATGATACAAAACATTGATGGTTCGGTAGTAAAATGGACGGTCTTATACCTTAGAGCGATTTCTCCCAGACAACCATAGAATGTCCATTAATAGATCGATAAACTAAAGCTGCTGCCACATTGGGCGGTAGCAATATCGCGGCGATATCGCCGCGTTATTGCCGCAATATTTTACCATAGTGATCACCGCGGTATCGCAGCGATATCGCTACCACCCAATGTGGGGGCAGCCTAAAGAGGTCGGATAGGAGACGGTCAAACTACTGAAGCGATTTGATAAAAAAAAATTATGCGACCAATCTGAAAATAATGATATAGCTTGTTGTAATGTATGAATGTCCCTCTTTAGGTATAAAGTCTGACCGTGTATAGTATAACTTTATTAGTCTATGCGGACGGGATTGGCTTTTATCTGTGGTCTGTCCGATGACACTTCTTCTGTATCCAGCCTCCGTCCAATGTTCTTGTGCTGCTGTTGTGAACGATTTGCAATAAACTTACTTTCATTACTCCGTACTAATAATTTGTATTTAAAGGGGAACGTTACACTAGAGCGGAAAATACAAATTCTCTTGCGTTCTTTTGCCAATAATAGCTTAATTACTCAACGTGATTACATGAAAACTAATTTTGCGCAAATAAATATAGTGTATCAATAAATTACAATTGAAAGCATCACCTACTTATCATTGCAATAGACTGAAAAACTAAGAAGAAAATTGTTTATTGACATTTGTCGCTAGACCAATGATATCTAGGAGATACTTTTAATCGTAATTTGTTGATACATTATATTTATTCCCGCAAAATTAGTTTTCATGTAATCACGTTGAGTAATTAAGCTATTATTGGCAAAAGAACGAAAGAAAATTTGAATTTGCCGCGCTAGTGTAACGTTCCACTTAATGTCAAACCTGACCCATAGCCTCAACATAGCTTTAAAGTAAAAAAAATATCTGTTAATAAATGACAAAGATCTAAGGTAACAAACAATAAAAAAAAAGAACATACAACTAAATTGAGAACTCCCACCTCCTATTGAAGTCGGTTTGTTACCATTCATATGACGGACATTAAAGTTCATGCAAAAACCTAAGAAGGAAACTCAAACATGATGTAATACGCATGCGCGTGGATTACAAATTAAGGATATGAAAGGATTTTCTAGGTTAGTGGAATAGAGAAGTCGTTGCATTAAACAAAACGTGAATCATTTGTAAACGCCTAATAATAGCTTCACGTTAAATGTTATCTAACGCATAGGTACTACGCTTTAATGTAGATCCGAGTTTGTATGTTTTGTAAACGGTAACGGAAGTCCTATAAATGACTGTTATTTTCAATCGCTTTCAAAAATTTGAAGATTCTCACTTCGATGGATTTTTTTAAATATTTGTTATTTGTTGTTGTTTCATGTCCTTTTGTTTTTTTTAATGTTTGTTAACTACGTCATTTTTAAAGAGATTTGGATAGGTACCTAAATCTCTTTTTTATTTAAATAGGGATGCACGCTGTACCGATTTTTTGAATCGATTCAACAGGATCCATCCCTAAAGAAAGGAAACATTTGTACATGCTTTTCCTTATCTAACGTAAGAAGCGACCTCATGTCTTATTTTACCTTCCTGCAGGGTTAGCATGGATGGTAGACAAAATTGTCTTTCCGCGTTTTATGTCACTTTCTGCATACTTGCTTGGAGTAAAACAGGGGAAAGACAGTTTTGTCTACCGGCCGTGCTAACCCTACAGCACCTTTTATGGGGTTGGCAGCTTCATCTATTGAAAGATTCATGAAAATCATCTATAACACAGTATTACAATAAAATATCTAAAACAGTTGAAGTGGTATCAAGCCGACCATAATATAATTGTAAAATTAGACGAACTTACCTTAAGTGAAGTCTGATTCTAATTTTATGAACGATGATCTGAAATATAATTGCCCACCCATCCCAGGATGCTGATTTTCTTCATCCCCTAATAATAGGCAGGTGAATAAATCAACACTTCGATTCAAGATAGAGGAAAGTCCAGCTTAATGCGAAGGCTATTTACTTAGGGTCTCTAAAAAGTGTAAAATTAGGGCTGCCAGAGTTATGACCACAGAGCATAAATTAGTTTTTTTTTATGGCTTTAAATAACGCGATACTAACGAATAGCGAAGGAGATACTACACTGTAAACAATTATATTTCAGATCATCGTGAAATAAAATTGTAAGAGTTGCATAAACGGCAATCGTTGAAGTAGGCGTGTAAATACAGACTTCTGTGGAAACTGGGAACCAAGACGGTGAACGTAATGACGCTGTCTTCAGGTTATGGAGCGATGACCCTTGCTATATGGCTGAAAGCATCTGGTTTAAAAATTTGAAGATTGCTCTAAGTATGTAGCCAAAATGCCTTTTTTGTTAGCGAGTGTCATTAATACTTACTCTACTCCATAGAGTCGTTCTGCGGCTTTATCCGCTTTTCCTGGTTTTCGCGTAGGAACCTGTCGGTAGTAGTGTATGTTCAGACAAAAAAAGACAACTTTTTTGCTTTTACGGTTCCATATGCCTATGGGGTTTTGGTATCCAGCTGACATTTTGACAGAAAATGCGCTAGTACAGCTGCTTACAAACATAATAAAAATTAGAAATGGGGAAAAATAGGGCCCATAAAATAAATCGTGTTAAAACGGTTTTTTTTTACATAAAATGGTTATTATAGGTACATACAAACTGCAAAAGTGGTATGATTATAGTAAATAATATATACTCTGTAGTAAACAAAAAATATACTAAAAACTGGCCAAATATGGTAGGTGTACGGAACCCACGGTACACGCGCCCGACTTTCACTTGGCCCTGGCTAATAGGGAAGAGATTACTAGGAAATGATCTAGGAATACAGCAGACTTACTTCCTCCCGTCATTGAATGACGATAGTGATGAATGGTCTCATCCCAAAAAAACATTTGAATAGTACTTACAAATAGTATTAAAAGAGCTGTAAGTACTCGTTCTCATTACACATTTAAATTGTATTTGCGGTTGTAAAATATATTTTCATACGACATTGCCTAAAAAGTAAGCAAGGCCTTACGTATAATCTAAAAAAGCTCATACAATAAGCGTGCGTTTTTATTTTTTTTATTATATAAGTGAACCAGTTTAAAGCTGTTTAGCCTTGACCTTGCATTCATTAAAAGTATTATTATAAACAGATTGAAGGCTTTACTTAAAACTGAATTTTCAACGTTTTTTTTGTTGGGTGAAAGATATATAAATTTTTTAGCAACCAGCGCGATTTGAACCCTCGCCTTCCGACTCACTGGATTAGATGCTCTCCTAACTGAGCTATGGTTACATGCCCGATGACTGCGAAAATCTTGAGGACTATGTTTTTGTACCAACTAATATTATAATTATCAATAATCTTAGATATTGAGTAGTATCTATTATCAGGACTCTACCAGACAAAAATTACCCTTTTTTCCACGAGACTAGGTTCCACAGGGATCAAACGTAACTAGGTACTGTTCGAGTGGCATTTGTTTTAGATGGTCTAAGATAGCTAACGGACTTTCATGGTTTCCTGGCAGGTGATCTTTGATGTGAGCTTTGATTGCAATGCAACAGGAGAACCTTTCTTTATTTGAAAATTTCCGTAGTAACTATGCTTGGCTACATTGAAATATAATTGTCTATGTACTAATTCTTTGCCTTATTTCCCCTCTTTACACTTTGCCTACATTCTTCCTTCCTTCTTCTCGTAGTAGGCAAATGGTATGGTCAGTCCCGATGTCAAAAGTTTTAGGCCAGTTGATCAGTTGCTGTTGGTTCAGGCTACCTGTTATTGCAGAATTGAGTTCCAACAGGAATTTGGGTAAGGCGCGTGAACCCGCGGGGCATCTCTAGTATGGCTTGGTCTCATCCTCCCCGGTGGCGCTGCCCCGGTACCGGGGACGATGAGACAAAAAGTGTCATCCTCCCCGGTAGCCTCAACAATGGTGCTCACCGGGGCCGATGAAACAGTAAAAGTGTCATCTGCCCCGTTATAGTCGGATCGATGAATTCATCTCGGTGACAGCGGGACCGATGAGAATTAAAGTCTCATCATCCCCGGTACGGCCAGTGCTGGTGCTTTTAACGGGGAGGATTACACAATTCTAGTTTCATCAAGCCCAGCATGGAAGGTAGGGAAATAGAATTTGCCTAATGATTTATAAATGAAACTAGTCTGTTTATAAAGAATATAAATGTAATAGAGCCATAAAAATATACTAAGTTTAAAATTAAAATAACGATGATTTAGTAGATAGAACCAGACATCGTAGTTCACAGAACAAAACGATAACTAAATAGCTTCTAGTAAAATAAACGTGTTATTTACCTCTTACTTTTATAATTCAAACTCGAACTCAAACTCAAATTCTTTATTGCAAATAGGCTATTTTGAGCACTTTTACAAGTCAAAACTAGATAATGTGAATAAATAATAAAAATTAAATTACTGTACATATTAAGCAAGCAATTCCAAATAATTATTACCTTACCTTTTTTGTACCTATCTACACTGACCTATCATTATTTACATTCAATAACACAGCCAGTTGTTTTTTGTGGTAGCTTTTAGTAGTCAAAACTCATATATATATATTTAGCTACGATTCTTGAAATATAACCATTTTTTCATCTTTTTCCATTTAAATATTACTTACCTATAGTGAAGTGCTAAAAACAAATGCAAAACGAACTTTTATGACTGTATTGTTAAGCACCTGGGTACTTATTCCCTTTTTTAAATGCCACACTAACAAACAAGTTTTTATGGAACAACGAAAGAATAACAATAGAAACAAAGGAGCACCATACTTAGATTCACTTATTACATAACTAGCTGTATGGTATAATTGTTTAATCCGATAATAAATTTTGTACAGTGCGGGTATAAATATAAACACCCGAAAAGATTTTATATGTAGACCACAAATTATAAATTCCGTCTGAGCTTATTATTTTTAGCAGAGCATAGCAAATATCATACAGAAATTCTATTTTCTACTTACTTTCAAAGTTAATACGAGTTTTACTACTACCTAACAGCTACCACAAAAAACAACTGTCTGTGTTATAGAATGTAAATAATGTTGAATAAAGAAGGGTCAATGTAGATAGGTACATAATAATTATTTGTAATTATAAAAGTAAGAGGTAAATAACACGTTTATTTTAATAAAAGCTATTTAGTTATCGTTTTGTTCTGTGTCTTACGATATCTCTCTACTAAATAATCGTTATTTTAATTTTAACCGTAGTATATTTATATTGCTCTATTACATTTATATTCATTATAAACAGACTCGTTTCATTTATAAATCATTAGGCAAATTCTTTATCATAGCACCCTACCTTCCATGCTGGGCTTGATGAAACTAGAATTCTGTAATCCTCCCCGTCAAAAGCACCAGCACTAGCCGTACCGGGGATGATCAGACTATAACTCCCTATCGGCCCCGCTGTCACCGAGATGAATTAATCGATCCGACTATAACGGGGCAGATGACACTTTTTTTGTTTCATCGGCCCCGGTGAGTGGCATTATTGAGGCTACCGGGGAGGATGACACATTTTGTCTCATCGTCCCCGGTACCGGGGCAGCGCCACCGGGGACGATGAGACCAAGCCTCTAGTATCAAAAAACATCAATTAATATTTTAATTCGATATCATTATGGTCCTCATTTAAATCATTTCTATCATCATAATTTTCATGATCTTTATCCTCAGCTTTGACCGCTCTCTGACCTCGTCGATTCCAAATGTGTATAAAAACGAATGTATTCAATTTGGCATAGAAAATTAAACCGCAAGATTTGCACTCGCTCAAATGTTGTTACGACACCACGATTTCAATATTGACACAAAATAGATACGTACAAAAGGAAATCTTTTGCTCATCTCTATTATTACTAATGAGTTTGTTTGTTTGTGTAGATTTCACGCTGAAACTGCTGAACTAATTTGGATGGCTTTTTGTATACAGATTTCATCACAAAAGTTATAGCATCTAGAAAAAATATATTTCAAAAAACCAACTTGGTTTCATCGGTGACTTTTGCTCGTCTGCACTTAAGTTCAGACTTATCTCTCTAGGACATACCCAAATGGGTTGCAGTAGGTATGCGTCATAAAGGGATAAACTTAAGAGCTGTCAAGCTTTAGTGCAGCTTATTTTGTCCCGCCAACAGGGCCCATGGTACTAAGTTGGTTTTCCGAAAGAGGATTAAAGTTTCATCGGGCCCGGGTAAGGCCAGTGCATGTGCTTGTAACGGGGAGGATGACCCATATCTAATACCAACTGGCCCAGTATGCGGGTCAACAAAAAGTGGGACGCGTGCCTTTGTTTGAATATACACCGTAGAGTTGAATTCGATATTTGCCTGAAATGTATGCACTCAGTCCATGCTGTAACACAATACTTCCACACACAATAAATGTTTCAAAGAATAATTCGCGTTTGCCGAAATGTCTATTTCACACTACATGCTGCGGGCATATGTTCCGTAGGTATAGCTAAAACACTTGCACCGCCCTCTTTGCTGTCTTGGAGTGCCAAATTATTACATTTCATAGACATTTTGTTAAGAATTAGAATTTGGACTAATTTTATAGTAACCTATTTTTACGTTTTACATTATGTGTACTTTTGTGTTTAGCTTTAAATAAACATTCTAAAGCATAGACTGAGTACATACATTTCAGGAAAATATTGAATTAAAACCCACGGTGTATGAAACCTAATTATTAAATTGTAGTTTATTGACCTGAACACGCGTGACAAAAATGTACTCAACAATAATGGTTTTAGTGTCTATTACTGTCTATTACAACCTTGTAAAAGTTACTGGTTTACAGAGATCATGTGTCGTAAAATTATATATTTTGAATGTCGTTATAATTTTTTAACAATCGTCGTAAAAATATCAAGCTTCTCCGGTTACAACTGTATTTATTGTTACAGCTCATTTTATATCGATATGTATTGACGATTCGATAAAATGTTGAGTTTTGTAACGATTTCTTCATTCATTGTAAAGTGGAGTAACATTCTCTTTGCGTTCGTATCGATGTTTTCTACATACAGCTTTTTACATTTTTTTAATGTTATTCTTGAGGGTTGGTGTCGCGATCATAACGCACAACGCTGCGGTATGCGGTACCAATGTGGTATCGGAAACAATCGCTTAATGTAAAGAGATCCTTGCTAGACCCCCTGGACCCATTCTAGACAATTTTCATACGATAAAAATCGTCTAGAATGGTCTTCAGGGGGTCTAGCAAAGATCCCTTTCCATTAGCGTTAACGCCAAACGAGAACTCCTAATGTATGGGAATGATATTCCATGCGAAAATCACTTTTCGAAAAAAAAAAGCGATTTCCGCATGTAATTTGTCATTCCCATACATTTGGAATTATCGTTTGGCGTTAACGCTGATGGAAGGGATCTTTGCTAGCCCCCTGTTCCGTCGCAGTACCTATGCGTCTGCGGTGAATAAACGCGACGCTGCGTTGGAACCGCTTACCGCAGCGCTGTGCGTTACGATCGTGAGATCAAAGCTTTAACCAGATCATTCGTAAGTAAACTCAGTCATAAAAAATGTCGCAATACGAAAGCGTGATTGTGGATCCAGGTATAAAGCTGCTAGATTCTTATCATGCTAAATCTGAAAGGCTCAGTAAAACAATTGAAATTACCCGTCTCATTAACCACAGACGTAAAAAAAGGATTCCGTCATTATGCTAACTCGGAGATAGCGTCATTTCGTCTTAGCGATATTTAATTCATACAAATGCGCCGGGAGCCCATTATTATTTACACGGTATGCACGAGACGGTCGTTTTAGAAACAAAACGAGTCATTAGAAATGCTTTTAGATTATTTAGCTTTTAAATGTAGATAAGTTCATAAAAGCAACTACTTAGATACTACAGGATGCAATTTAATTCATTAGCATAGTTAGTTGAGTGCAAGATAGTATATCATTTATCGATGATTATTAAAGGGTAAATGAAAATATTTTTACTAAAAATTATGAAGATTGCCCCGGCGCCTAATGTAGTTGCCACGACCGATTTTATTACCGTTGAAAGTTTTTTTACCTTGTAGGTATGCAATAATTAAATTTTGTACTGTAGCAGTTGTTGTAAGTTTTCAATCAGTGTGTGTTGCCAGTGATGACTTATGGAACTCAGACATGGTCTCTTACTGTTGGCCTCATTAGTAAGCTAAAAGTCGCGCAGCGAGCTATGGAGCGAGCTATGCTCGGTGTTTCCCTGCGAGATAAGCTCCGGAACGAGGAGATCCGCAGGAGAACTAAAGTGACCGATATAGCTCTTAGAGTTAGTAAGTTGAAGTGGCAATGGGCAGGCCACATCGCTCGTAGAACTGACAACCGATGGGAAGAAAGGTTCTCGAGTGGCGACCACGATCCGGAAGACGCAGCGTAGGCCGGCCCCCCACTCGGTGGACCGACGACCTGGTGAAAGCCGCGGGGAGCCGATGGATGCAGAAGGCGAGCAGCCGCTCAAGGTGGCGTGCTCTGGGGGAGGCCTATGTTCAGCAGTGGACGTCTTCAAGCTGTTAATGATGAGCAGTTGGTGTTAAATTTATGCTACTGGTGACAGTTATTCCATCAACGATGATGGATTGTTGATATTCTTCATTACAGTTTAGTTCTCCTTGACTTTCTTTTCCCTCGCGCCAAACGCCACCATATTATAGTCATAGATTTAAATAAATTGCTGGTGCTTGAAAACAAGGCTGCCGGTTTCGTATATAATTTAAGTTAATCAAATATTAATCTCCGCATCGGCAAGCTTGCATAAATTGATATCAGAAGGAAAATCTAGAGAGAAAGGAATTTGTACAATTCGATGTACGAATGTGAGGACTTGAGGAGGGGCAAATGTAATATAAATATTTGTGCGGCGAACGAGTGAAATCATTTGATTTAAGCACATATAGATTCAAACATATGGTTATGTTTGTTGTTAAAATTTACTGCGAAATTATTTATTATTCCTTGGGTTTAGATTAGGCCTCAACTCTATTTCATCATCATTGATATAGAGCATTTGTTGCTAATCCTTATAAAATACGTAGACTTCTTCCAAAGTACGCCACTAAACTTTTCAGCTCGATACATAGTTGTCATTAGCATTTTTTTGTAGCTTTATCTTTTTTCATGAATGGGCTAATGCTGTTGTTCTCTACCGCTCTTTACAGACACTTTGCATAAGGCGCTCAGTTGTCAAAAGTGTAGGTAACTAGCTCAAGGGCGTAGGAGTGCGGGCGTAGGCTTGGGCCATTGCCGGGATTATAGGATCGAGAAGGCTACGTCCACCGGAAGAGCGAACCCTAGCTATGAAGATTCACGGCCGTTCAGCTAGGCTACGGGGGGACGTCAGTTTCAGATTGTGTTGCGCTGGTATCTTATATATAGGCGCCGAAAACGGTCCCTGAGCCAGAAGGGCTAGACTGGACCAATGATTCTAGTGCAGCTGATACTGGCTGTGATAGAATCGTCCAGGTTGCCAAGACATGTCTCGGGCGGTGGCGATGTCCATCACTAAACTTCATCTTGCAGCAGAACGTCTTAATAATCATGTTGGTTGATACGCGGTCTTCACTCAGTAGCACGTCTATTCTAACCAGCGACAATTCCACGGTAGTTGTGACCAGCACATCGCGTTACTGGACCTGGATTTTATCTGCCATCCTGCACGCGCCAATTTAGAAGTCCGTGAATGCGAGCAAGAGAACACTACTTACACGATCATCATCTCCACCAGCCCCTGCCCACTATTTCATTTTAGCTTGCTGAATTTCACCGGAATTTCTGTTCTTTGACGCATAATATTGTTCTATAAGTACTAGATTCCTTTCAAAATTCACCAATCGTAAATTTTCTTTCATATTTCTCGCTTATAAGAAAGCAAAATATCATTATATACTACCTTCATATCAAAGTTTGGGGGTGAAACTTTCTGTGGTCCGACAGCATTTCCGTCTATTTCTTGAGATCCAGTTGTTAGAACCGTGAAATTTTTTCCTTAAAAAACTTTGTCCTCAAGGTAAAATTACAAACTTGGAAATAGTTCAGGGTTTCCGATCTTTCTGATTTCTGCATTCAGCGATTTGCTTCAGGATGTTCTATGAGATGCATTTCTTTCTTAAAAATTCCCTTACCATATTATATTTCCATACATTCCACCATTTCGAATGTGTTTCACATACATAAGTCGCGTGCCATAAAACAAACTTGTTAAAGCGAAGTCCGGGCCACCAAGATACAGGCACTGCCGAGTTTGGGGCCCACTGAGAAATGTATACCTACGTGCAACTGTCGCCCTATAATAACCTTTGTGTATCCGTAACTAAGTAAGTTTTATTCTCTTTATTCAGTTTTGTTAATTATTAACTTAAAAAAAAAAAAAATTGTATTAACTCCTTTAATTATTTTATTTTGTTTTATTGAATTGTTTTTTTTAGTTATCTTTACATTAAGGAACGCATATAATCTCTCTGGCTAAATAAATATTTACTTTACTTTACTTTACTTTACTTTACTTTAACTTGCACTTGGCCAGCATGGTGGATTATAGGCACCTCTCTCCCTGTGAGAAGAGGCCCGTATCCCAGCCGTGGGAACATATTGGCATGATGACGTAGTACGTAGGTACCATATGCTTTTTTTTGCTTAGCTTTATACCAGTTCAGGAAAAACAAGGCTATAAGAAATATTCAGAAACTTAAACAAGTAAATTTCGCAGTAAATATTACTTTAACAGAGTTAAGTTTATCATAAGAAAAATCGGGTTTGGCCCACATTGCTCAAAATCAACAAATTCGCAATTGAGTTTCAACAATATTTGTTTGTAACTTTGCACCTAAATTAAATGGGCCGTTTATAATAATACGTTTTTTCGTGTTTATCTGCAGGGTATAACAGCTGGCACGTGCCAGTCAATTCGAAATAAAGACACGCACTAAGTTTTGCACGCACCACGGCTTCATCTTAAGAGCCAATACAACGCCAAATTGCTTAAAACGGCTTAGCTTGAGGCAATGTCCTGTCAACAATATTGCAACAATGACTTTGAAATTAATATATGGTAAAGTTCAGGACTAATGCTACTGCAAATGTATAGTGAAAACACGAATTAGTAAAATTTTCTCGATAGAAAAAAATTACAAAGTTACCTCCAAACCGTACAAATAAACAGCGATTATTCAATGAATACTTTAAATAAGATCATGAAACTTTTTGTAGTAGTTAAATTAAATATAATGGAGGGCTTATGTATAGCGGATTTTTAAAATACCCTTTATATTCAGTGTAATAATAAATTACCTAAACTATTGCGCGTTGGAACCAGTTTAACTTAGACCGCCCCTGCCGCTCGGCCCCTGGCTCATCCCCGCTTTGGCCTAGTACTATACATCTATTCTGTGGCTTTGACTTGAATTCGCGCTGGCCTTGCACAAGCCCTTTTAATCAGCACGCGAATGAGCCCGATCTTGGGTTATTTTTGTTTCAGCTACACCTAACGAGTGTGTAAAATATTATGATACTGTGAGTTATGTTATTTGTGCTATCATAGAAGACTAAATATTACAGGTAGTAGTGTCATGTAGTGAACATATTTTATCAACGGACTTAAAAAAGAGGAGGTGCTTAATGTAGGGAACAGCCTCAGTTGGCAGAGCGTGGACTGTAGGTTTCTTCGTTCGAGTAGTAGGTGGAGGAAAGCACTGACGGAGTGGTTTAACTGATTTTATTAATTATAATAATGAATCACACATGGAGCCACACCTTGAGTCGTGTTCCGGACGTCAAGCAGTAGTAGCAATATTGCCTGTATAAGTTCCTAATTTACTACTAAATTAAATGTTGTGTTGCCAACACTCAATTCACTTGGTTTTTTTTGTTTGTTATCTTAGATCATCAGATCTCCATCATTTACAAATAGATTGGAAATTTCTACTATTCAGGTTTGTTTCATAGTCATTAAAATTTGGTTTAGTGGTTTGGTTTTTAAGCCAAAATAACTGGAAAAAATATATGATAATGTCATCCAATTATTTCTCAGTACGCAATTAAGGTGATTGAAGTCAGTTTTTTTAAGAATATGCTTTCGTGACTACATGCACACTTTGAACTTCACCTTCACCGTAATTACCACCCTCAAGCTATGAACCTTTTACCAGACACATAACAGATTGTTCCAGCAATCTTAATTGAGAGCTAGTTTCTAACTCAGGCGTAGTGTGGCGCCACCTTCGACCGTAATGTCACTTAGGACCAGGTCAAGACGTCCACTGTTAAACATAGGCCTCTCCCATAGAGCGTCACTTTGAGTGGTTCTTGTCTCATGCATAAATCGGCTCCCCGTGGTTCTGACCAAATCGTCGGTCAACCTAGTGTAAGGCCTACGCTGCATCTTCCGGTTCGTGGTCGCCACTCGAAAACCTTTCTCATCAGTTGTCTGTTCGATTGCCTGGGAGCTTAGTTTCCATCCCATTCCAGTTATACCGTACCACCACCACCGGTGATTTGTCATTTAGCATCAGATATGAAGTGCGTTAGTTTTAATGTCAGAATTGTCATCATCATCATCATCATTATCGTGCTCTGGCACGTCAATTCTTGCATCATCTGCTTCGTCACCATCATCATCACCACCACTGGAACAGCAGTATCTGCGACTCAACAGTATTCCGCTATTTTGGAGGAGTTAGGCGTTAATAGGGTGGCCATAAGAAAAATAGACCCATGAGAGACGTCGTGTGTGCCTTAATCGCCTTATTTAGAATTAGTGTCAATCAAGCCTAATGTGAAAAAAAAAACTAGTACTTAGTTGAAAAGCTTATATCTATTTTGTATCCATGGAAATATTATTTAGTAAGAAACTACCGAACAAAACTGTGAAGCACGCCTTGTTCTGAAGCCAAGTAACTAATAAATCCAAACTAAATAGGGCGAGGCGAGCAACTAAACCTAGCAGGATTAAAACTTAAGCCATTGATGAGGGATCTACCCTTTTCATATTTTATCACTTCACACCCTTTTAACATGTTACCCACAAAATAATTTAAAACAGATCTTTTAATCTCATCTGGACCCAAACCAATTCTGACCAATTTTATTTTCATCATCATCATCATCATCATCATCCACAGCCTGAAGACGTCCACTGCTAAACATAGGCTTCCCCCAGAGCGCGCCACCTTGAACGGCTGCTCGGCTCCTGCATCCATCCTACGCAGATCGTTGGTCCACCTAGTGGGGGGCTGGCCTACGCTGCGTCTTCCGGTTCGTGGTCGCCACTCGAGAACCTTTCTTCCCCATCGGTTGTCAGTTCTACGAGCGATGTGGCCCATTGCCAAATAAAATTTAAAATTTTAATTATTTTTAAATTTTATTTTAGTTAATTTAAAATACAAACTATTTTCGTAACTAAAACCTATCTACTCGCTCAAATGCTCAAGTGCTAGTAAGTTCGATGTAAAAAAATATATTTTTGGCCAAACTACACGATGGAGATATAATTTTTGTATGTTCGAACACTTGGCGGAAAAAATCCGGTCAAACGACCCCTTAACTCCTTTATTTGTCAGAGTTTAAAATAGAAGTAATTGTACTATCAATTTATTGGCTTTGGTAATAAAGTACATAAAATACATTTAGAAATATTTTAGAGGCTCGATCAGATACACCTGTATGGCTGTTATGAACACAGACCTAAAATATTTTCAGAACGACTTTCCTCGGAACAATGAACGGAATCAGAATATAACATTGAATTACATCAAAGGCTATTGCCCATTTAACATTCATAAAAAGATTGTGAAGCATACATTGTAAAACAACTCAGGATGTACCCTAATCTAATTTAAATAACACCTACTTTTCCGTGATGGACGGAATCGTCGTGTCGAAAAGCATTTGTTTGTAAATGCATTGCAAACAAGATTATACGGGTAATAGTGCTTGTATAACCATTATAAAAGGACTGCTTTGTCTAACAATTACGGTAATATTAATTCCGGGTAGAAGTGCGTTGTAATTTTTGGTTCATCATAACAGGTACGGCTGAACTTATTTGTATTAAATATTACGCGAAGATTGCTTACACTATAATAAATGGAATAGTTTTTATCCTGGAGAAGTAAGGATTTCTGTGGAAAACAGGTGAATTTTTGAGCACCATTCCTGGATTGTGATAAAAAAAAACCCACTGGCTTATCCGCTATTAATTTTAGTATTAGCGCTTGAATCGAGAACGTTTAAAATTTGTAATATTTCATATTGCTCTTATTTCAATCTCAGTAACTTATAGAAGAAAAACTGCAAAGATCATCCAGTAACAAGTACCGCTAAATATGAATAATTTTCCTTCCTCCTTTCAGCCGTCCGATTAGTTGTATTAGGTAAAGTTAGGTTTCCGAACGCGCGTGCGTCCCTCTGTCATAGCTACGTGATGTGTACGTTAACTGCCGTAACGGCTCATCTAGTAAATTTTATAGTCTTATATGTTTCATAATGCCTGTAGTGTTTAGCGTTGTGAAGATGAGTTGGTAGCCAGTAAACTGTTGGCGTTTTTGCAGTCAAAAATCACACATTACTTGTTGCTAAAGACCCGTATCGTGCAGTGCCTGTTGTCCTACTGTGATGTGAATGATGAGTATTGGGTTCCTGACGTGTAATTTTCGGCTTGGACCGTTGCAGTAGAGGAGGTTTAGGAAGTCAACTGAAATAACTTCATAATATGATGCTATTTATACTAATAACTTGATTATTAATAATTCAAGAAAACACACATATGACATGATCCCACATCAACAGCCGGAAGACGTCCACTGCTTAACACAGATCTCCCCCATAAAACGCCACTTTGGACGCTTAACATAGGGGGGTTTGCCATAGTCACTACGCTTGGCAGGCGGCTGATCGCAGAAGATTTTAATATACCAAGAAGAGTGCTGCTGCCCATTCTACGGATATTCCCTTAGCCAGCTCTTATGGCACCTATACTGGAAGAGATGGGATGGTCATATTTACACACGGTCTCAAACACATCGCTGACTTATTCAAGACATTTTCAAATCATCATCATCAACAGCCTGAAGACGTCCACTGCTGAACATAGGCCTCCTCCAGAGCGCGCCACTTTGAGCGTTGCTCATTTCAAATAGCTCTACTTTATTTCAAATAACGACTGAATTTAATAATATCTTAATAAAATAATTTCTTTATATAATTTCTTAATATCTATTTAATTATTGTAATTGGTCCTTGTACCGTGTTAATTAAATTAAATTAAATTAAATCTTTATTGGAAATAAAGTAGAGCTCTAAGTATTTGGAATGACGTAAATACGCAGATAATTTCAATGTTCAAATAACTTTAACAATTTGGGACAGGTAAGTCCCAAAAGTAATTTCTAAAGTTTTACTAAGTCTGCATGCCCTAATAAAAGTTTCCGGCTACGAAGGTCTTTCGTGTAACGTACCTTTATTCAAGTTCAGTTCTCTTTTTTTATGTAAATAGAATACCTATACTGGATGTAATTGAATTTATTAGCATCCTTTGAACCTAGGTACCTACTCCTGACACCGGTCACGTGTGGACCAACATTTTCGAAATCTAACACATCGATTTGGTATTTGGTATAACTCCAAAATACGAGATAACTAACGTAATCAACTGCTACAGTACAATATTAAATTAAAATAATTAAATACTGTTTTTAATTCTTGCATCATGATCATGATCATGATGCCATCGCTCCGTGCCTCGGAGAGCACGTTAAGCTGTCGGTCCCGGTTGTCATAAGAACATCTATGACAATCGTTACGGGTAGTCAGACGCCTCATAGAATCTGACGCCTGATCTAACCATCCCTGTTACTGGTTCCTTATGGGTTGCGAGGTCAGATGGCAGTCACTCGTGTAATTCTGAAAGCTCGCCGTTACAGGTTAGATTGGGAGCTCACCCCAAGACAAATGGGAAAAGGCAAAGAGAATGATGATGATGATGTTTTTAATTCTTGCATACAAGGTAAAAAAAAGCTTTTAACAGTATCAAAATCATTCTTGCCAACTAAGTTAGGCGCCGCAGCAATCTTCATAATTAACAATAAAAAATATTTTCATTTGCACTCTTTACCCTTTAATAATCATCAATAAATGATGTACTATCAATACTATCATGCACTCAATTTAGCTATGAATTAAATTGTATCATATACCTACAGTACATGCTCATAGTTTTTTACGTGTCTGGTCTCGGACGGATGGCGGAGTAAAAAGTCTTCTTCCGGTTTTACTCCACTGGTAGCGGGTAAACCAGGAAGTAAAAAGAGGAAAGACTCTGCCACTCTCGTGCTGAGGGTGCGGAAGTCGTCTTAGATTTTAAAGAAGTATTGTTATCATCTCATCTCCACTTTTGTGTGGAAAGTGGCTTTGAGAGGAACTACTCTGACACTACAACACAGTACAAAAATAAAATTGTATACCAGACGTGAAAACACATAAAGAAAGACATAACTTAGAACTACACTATAATGGGTGGACCTTTCGCTAAAAGCAATCTCTTGCAGTCAACCTTTGGATAATCAATCAATCAATCAATCAAATATTTTTATTGACATAATTATAGGTACAAAAATTATTTAAATGAAGCCTCCAGTCCCCGAACTAGTTGAGAACTGTGTTTCGGGGTCCGGCGTCTTCTCCTATAGTGAGGCACATTGGTTGTCAATAATAACAATTAATTAATAAAGCTTACATTCAAACTAATTAATATAAACTAGTGTAACAATTTTATTATTGTAATAGATAGACTACCCCGTGTGCATGTATGTTGTAGGTATTGTATGCGTGAGTTTTGTATAGGATTGAAGTGTACGCGCGTGTTGGGGGTGTGAGAGGGTGTTTGTGTGTGTATGAAGGGGTGTGTGTGAGAGTATGTATGGGATGGGTGTGTTAAGGAGGGTCAATGTAAAAACATCATAATGTAAAAACTCTTGAATTTTCTTGCTAGAAGCTAACGACATTGTAGTAAAAAACACTATGCGAGAGATGTAGCAATCCTAGTAAAGTAAACGAATTGCCGATTCGCGAATACGCGAGCCATGTCACGGCTCCGTGTGAAAAAAATAAAAGGGGACAGTGATAGATTTGCTCACTTGTAAACGCCACTTACTTTTACTGCGCTATAACATAGCTCGATGCATACAAGATAGACTTTGATAACTCAGTAACTGTTCCAAGTAGGTAACCGTTTTATGATTACGGTGACTATAAATGTAGTATGGTGGACCCATCACTTCATATTCTAGAACCGTATTAGAAAAGCTCTATTGGAAATTTAGAATTTATTACGTAAGCTATAAATCACCATAATAAAAAAATGATGCTATTTTATAAAACATTGAGGTTATCTTTGTCGGTAGTTATTCTAAATATTGGTGACTTTCTGGGAAAAAAATGTGCTGTTTTCATCAGTGCTCTAAATGTTAGTGACCTTTCAGGAATCCCATGCAAGTCACTTGCAACCGTTGATGTAATAAGTAGGTGTTCATTGTAAATATATATTATAATATTTTTTTTTGTTTTTTTTAGGTGTTCATGATAAGAAGCAACCGGTATAGGTACCGCAATAAACGTTGGATCCTGGTAACCACTAGAAAAAAAAAATAACATAAGCTCCACACCTAAAAGATGTCGTAATGCATCCAGAATGGACTTTACAGATAGGTATGTGACACCAACACTCTAAATGCTTAAAGGGCATAATATCCAAGTGAATGCCAAAGGAAAGGTGATTTTCGCAAGTCCTCGATTATGGGAGTTCACGTAAGGTCAAAGGTATTTAGATTTGGTTTTGAGTATAATGTGTAATTAAGTATACCCAGTGGGCCTGCGTCTGGGCATCTCCAGGACAGAACCGCATCTCTGTCACTGCGGGGGTGAGGTGGACCGTTTGGGCCACCATGGCCTATCTTGCCGCCGCAGTGCGGGACGTCTGTCGCGCCATGCCGCTTTAAAGACGTCATTCGTCGGGCCCTTGCCACCGTCAACGTGCCGGCTATCTTAGAGCCGAACGGTATTTCACGTGACGATGGTAAGAGGCCTGACGGCATGACGTTAATTCCGTGGTGTCGTGGAAGGCCGCTAGTGTGGGATGCTACCTGCGTTGACACACTGGCGCCTTCCCACATTAACAACTCAGCTCGGGCGGCATGCGCAGCGGCAGAAGCTGCAGAAAACCTCAAACGGAGGAAATATGAATCCCTAGGTGAGGGTTACATATTTGTTCCGTTTGGGGTTGAGACAATGGGTCCCTGGGGCCCACAGGCACGACTTCTAGTCAGGGAGCTGTTCAGACGTTTAGTCGAACTGACGCGTGACCAAAGGGCTGGCACATACCTCGGCCAACGAATTAGCCTGGCAATTCAACGAGGGAATGTCGCCAGCTTTTTGGGCACGCTACCCGCAGATAGTGACCTAAATTCTGTTTTTTATTTATAACTTTTTATTACTCACTTATTTTGTTTTCTTAGGCTTAGTGTACATAGATATACGTAGTATAATTTTGAATAGTGCATTAGATGGCTAGTTTAATTATCTATGTTCCATATATTTATAATAAACGTCACCCAGTATACCTAATAATTATCGAAAACATTTGTTTTCTTATTTTATAGTTTCGTGTATCAATAGCTCTTTTACAGATTTTTTCGTCTTGGATCAAACTTACTCAACTAGCTGTAAGTTTTCTTATAATCTTTATATCAAATACAAAATACAAATCTTAGATGAACATTTAAAACGTAATATAAACTCAGCATACGAACTTATCTTAGAATTGTCAAGTTGAAATGGCAATGGACTAGGACAATGGACAGGCCAAATCGCTCGTAGAACTGACAACCGATGGGAAAGAAAAGTTCTCGAATGGCGACTACGAACCGGAAGACGCAGTGTGTAGTACTTATACATCTGTTCTGCGGCAGCGTAAGCCGGCCTAGGAGTAATAGGCCCCTCAATAGCAGGCCCGACGACCAAGTCAAGACCGAGGGGAGCCGTTGGATGCAAGAGGCAAGACGCTACTCAATGTGGCATTCTATGGGAGAGGCCTTTAGCAGTGGAAGCCTTCAGGTTGTAAATAACATGTGGCAAGGTACTGTGAAAGTCACGTAGTGCCAGCCAAAGCTCAATAATTGATCTGCCACTCACAATACCCAGTTTATGATAAACCAATAAAACGCGAGATGACAAATATGGCACCTAAAAAATAAATGCAAGCAGTCTTCTTTATTTGGTAACCTAATGTTGACACAAATCAAGGTCAATAAAAAGCGATAGAAAGCCATAAACGAAGAAGAAGAAGAAGAAGTATATCACTGTCGCTGTGTGGTAGTCAACGCACGGTAGTAGTAAGTTATATTTTGTTCAATGGCTTTGCTCTTTCTCTATAGACAGGACTATACATTATCTAGTTTTGACTTGTAAAAGTGCTAAAAATAGCCTATTTGCAATAAAAAAAAATTGATTTGATTTGATTTGATTTGACTGCCATTAGTACTCTCGATAAGCATACAAAAGCGCTTTTTGTTTCTTTCATAAAGCTATAGACGTGTTATTTAAATTATTCATAATTATATACATTTTCACAGTGAATAGCGAGAGCATTGCTAGCATGCCAGTGCTTGCATAGTTGTGTCACCTCAGTAAACACTGCTAGTCCAGTGCTGCAGGCTGTTTAGTTAGATCGAATCGAGCGCCGTTTATTCTTTCTCTACCAAAGAACTTCAACAGGTAAATGATGACTGGTGCCAGTTACTGGCTCAATGTAAATAAGCCTTAATGTTCTTTAGTATTCGTGCTTACAAAATGAGATGCAGGACCTGTTGCGTCCAAACCGGATGCTGTCTCAGTGCTTCTCATTTCTCTTCTTACTTCATTGTTCCGGTTAGGCTAGATAGTTCGAAATTGACAGACTTGGCCCAATTATTACGTCCTTAATCTTTTTGATTTGCATTTTATTAAAATTCTATTATTATGGCAAAATTTGTTTATTATCATTATCATAAAATTACTGGTTAAACCTGCGTTTGAAAGGACTTTACGGATCAAATTTTGTTCAAGGAATGTGCAGGGGTACATTCATTTTCGAACAACATTTAATTTTATTTGCTTTAGTATGTAGGTAGAGTTGTATCCGTTTCCACAACGCCATACAGTATCTCTCAGAGTCTCCGTTTTTTCTAAATCTCAGTTTTTCTCTGTTTTTCGTAGTGATCGCATTTTCGTAAGAGTTCGAAGGTACCTACTATCGCTCTAAAACTCTAGCGCATAGCATTAGTGTGCAAAAAATACTACGTTTGGTTTGAGGGGTAACTGCAGCTAGTGAAATTATTATGCAGTAATGCTAAATGCAATGGAAGCGGTGAATTAAAAAATTGTACTGCTGCGTGGTGTCACGCACAATTAAGACTTTGTAATGTATACTTGTAATAATAATTATTGTAGGCAGCGGTACCCATGCTGTGAGGCTTAACATCAGGCAATAGTCAAGCACGCCATGTGACTCCAGAAAGTAAAGAAAATAATTACGTGTATATGAAAAAATGACGTCTCGGTTTTCAATAATAGCGTTGCATATTCCTTTGCACACACACATACACACATCGCTACATCGCTTGAAGACCTGACAACCGATGGGGAAGAAAAGTTCTCGAGTGGCGGCCATGAACCAGAAGACGCAGTGTAGGTTGGCCCCCCACTAGCTGGACTGACGACCTGGTCGAAACTACGGGGAGTTGTTAGATGCAGGAGACCTGGATTTATAGTAAATGCAGGAGGAAAACTGCCGCTCAAAGTAACCTTCTCTGGGGGACCTATGTTCAGCAGTGGACGTCTTCAGGCTGTTGATGATGATGATGATATTTCTTATACGCAAGACTCTACCAAAGATCACAGATCGACCGTAGTCTGTTGATCTCCACATTCTATACTAATGCGATCGCGCATCACCAAACCTCACACGTATCAACTATTATTTATTCTGCGCCTCAGTACTGTATGCTCATGAGAAATTCGAATTATGTAAACATAAATATCTACATGCTAATATGTTACGCCATTTGAAATTCTTATACACTCGTAGGTTTATATTTGGCGCGGCCTTTACTATGAGTGTTCTCGGCGTGAATCTTTTTACAAGGTTGGTAAATAAACTTGGCCAGAACGATACGCTTAAGTGGGTGGTATTTAGGATGCCTCTCCTCGAAATTGAATCGATGTGGGCTTCGAACTGAATTAACTGTTTTAAGGCGTTGACCTTTTGCTAATAGACTTGCTGGAAAAGGGTGGAAAATTTTACCTGCAAAGACCTGCGTGTTTATTATGTGAGTGACTTTAGTTAGGTAGGCTACGTAATGACAATTTTTCTTTTATATAAACGAGTGACGCGACGAGCTAGTCGTTCGCCTGGTGTTAAGCGACACGGCCACCCATAACAGATTGCAGTGTCACTCGGAACTCCAAATTAAAGTTTCACGTGACACTGCGCCTTCCGCACGTCATCCTGAGACATTACACAGTCTAAAAAAGTTTTCTAGAGAGATCAGCTCGTAAAGTTTCATTTGCCCAGTAATTTTACTAACTACATTGCCCTTCAAACCGGAACACAGTAGTGCTTGCACACTACTGTTTGGCGGCAGAATAACTGGCAAAGCGGTGGTACCTACCTAGACGAACTTTGCAGTAAATCCTACCACTGATGAATGTAGGTGTTTGTTCTGTGTCTGCGTGTCATATTGTATTCTATGTATGTATTTATAAAACAAAAGTATATAAGTATTGTATTAGTTATCTGGTTTCCATAGTACAAGCTATAATGCCCCCAAAGCGTGCCACTGCTCGGCTGCTTGCCTCCTGCATCCATCGGCTCCCCGCGGTTTTGAAATGATTTGTATATATTACTAGCTGCGCCCCGCGGTTTCACCCGCGGATAAAAAGTAGCCTATGTGTTAATCCAGTACATTAGCTATCTATATTCTAAGTTTCATCCAAATCCGTCCAGCCGTTTGAGCGTGAAGGAGTAACAAACATACACACATACACACATACAAACTTTCGGCTTTATAATTATATATATATATATATATATATAATAATATAATATATATATATATATATATATATATATTATATATATATATTATATATATATTATTAGTGTGATAAGTGTGAAGTGTGATGTGATGTGATAGTGTGATGTGATGTGATGTGATGTAGGTACCAATATCAATTTCTTCCATAGTTACTACAATCGTGATCGATCATCGATTGTGATCGCCGACACTACTTTCTATAAAGATATTAACTACGGTCAAAGGTCGCGAATTACCTGTCAAACAGCAATAAAACGATTATGAACCTCATTCTATAAAAAGCTTTTTAGCAACATTTTGCTTTTGAGAAATCTTTTACACAACAAATAAATTATTATGAGATTCTGGAAATCATTGAGAAATATATTGTCATAGTAGGTACCTATACCTAGTGTGTAAACTTGTCAAGTATGTATGACGGTATAATCATCATCATCATAAACAGCCTGAAGACGTCCACTGCTGAACATAGGCCTCCCCCAGAGCGCGCCACCTTGAGCGGAAGCTCACCTCCTGCATTCATCGGCTCCCCACGGCTTTTACCAGATCGTCCGTCCACCGAGTGGAGGGCCAACCTACGCTGCATCTTCCGGTTCGTGATCGCCACTCGAAAACCTTTCTCCATCGGTTGTCAGTTCTATGAGCGATGTGGCCTGCCCATTGCCATTTCAACTTGCTAATTCTAAGATCTATATCGGCCTAAATTAATGTATCATATCAATTTGGAATAAAACGAAGATTAGGTAAATACAATTCGATAAAACTTACCATTTTCCGTAGGTACTAAATATAATAATTGTACCATACCTAGACCCAGGTCATTAAGTCCTTAAGAGACGTCTATTAATCATGATGTGACGTATTTAATGGAGGGTAGACGTCATGAAGACGTCACTAGAAGAAATGGCGGGTTAATTAAGCCAAGTATAGCATACATTTCGCACCAGTCCGGTGCGAAATTTTTAGGCTAGTGCGTAGCAACCACTACAACTACCAAAAAGACCTGCTGAATTGGAGAATTTTACATGCATCCCACATGCCACTGAGATGACACTGAAAAGCCCCGGATGCACTGCAGCACCAGTGATAAAACCCGACCTGTCCGCTTGACATCGGCAAAGGAACAACATATTTATGGGTTTAGAAAGTCACAGCCTCTCGTCTCGACGCAGATTGCATTGTAATCGCTAGTTAGCGTTCAGTGAAGGGGCTTCCTTGGAGGTAAATTATCGGACCATCGGTATGGATGGATTGTTGATGATGCGTCGGTGAAATGATGTTAAGTTCTAGTGGTAAGATACAAGTGAATACCTTGTGGTGGCCGCGTATATACCATAAAGAGTCTAGCATAGATATTTCATGGTAAATTAATCTTTGATTTCATTTTGAGTTTTAATTCCTTAACTCAGCGGTTGATTCCTGAAATTCCACTCGCATACAGTCTGTCAGTGCGTTGGGGCAGTCTTGTTTTTATTAAAATAATGTTTGCTGTCACAGCGTTTGTTCTTAATTTAATAGTTATAGAGCTATTTGTATCCAACAGTATATTATGATATAGAGATATACAAAGTCAGTGTGTGTTGCCAGTGATGACATATGGAACTGAAACGTGGTATCTTACTGTTGTAAGCTCAACGTTGCGCAACGAGCTATGGAGATATGCTCGGTGTTTCCCTGCAAGATAAGATCCGCAGGAGAACTAAAAAGACCGATATAGAAAGGTTCTCGAGTGGCGACCACGAACCGAAAGACGCAGCGTAGGCCGGCCGCCACTCGGTGGACCGACGACCTGGTGAAAACCGCGAGGACCCGATGGATGCAGGAGGCAAGCAGTCGCTCATAGTGGCGCTCTGTGGGGGAGGCCTACGTTCAGCAGTGGACGTCTTCGGGCTGTTGATGATGATGATGATGATGATACAAAGTCATCGATGCACCTTACTGAAGCTGCATACCCTCCGTCTTCTAATCATCATCATCAGCTGAAAGACGTCTACTGTTGAACATGGGTCTCCCTCATAGAGCGCCACTTTACAAGGTTACTTGCCTCTTGCATCCAATGGCATGCTGTGGTTTTGAGCAGATCGTCGGTCTACCTATAGTGGTGGGCTTATGCTGTCTTCCAGTTCCTGATCACCGCACGAGAAATATTCTTCTCTATCAGTTGTCGGTTCTACGAGTGATCTGGCCTGCCATTTCAACGTGCTAATTTTGAAATGTCGGTGACTTTAGCTCTCCTATAAATCACCTCATTCCGGATTTTGTCACGCAAAGGAACCTCAAGCGTCTGGTGGCCACTCGAAAACCTGATTCTTACGGTTTTCAGTTTGCAAGCTATAATGTAAATGACCTACGTGCCATTACTGCAGCTTCAACAATGAGAGATTTCGGTATCTCTAAAATTTTTGCGGTTACCTACCTCGTAGTCAGAAAAGAGGATACTCATTTCTGACTACGAGGTAGGTAGTGCTGTTAAAATTAGTGAATACTGGGCATGATGAAACGGATCGTTACATTAACTGTTATTTTATTCACGAGGTAAGTAATTGCAACACCGTAAGCTTTGAATTATTTTAACACATGTTGGTGCCACAAATATCAACACCATTTACAAAGAAGAATAGTTTTAAAATGCTATGATTAAAGTAGATACAGAAAGTGCAACCAATTACTTTATAATCAGAAATGTATATGAAAACATTTCGTTTAGACATAATTTAATAAGTCTAATAACATACCATTTCACAAATTAATACATCATTTATGAATTAATTATCAAAGATGGCGCCGTTTCTTTCTAACGCTAATATTTTTCAACGTAACAATTGCATAAATTATTGACCCACTGGTGGTTTTAATTTCGTAAAACGTTTAATAACGGTGGTAAAGACAGATTTTGCGTGTCTAAATTGAGATTTATGATGTTATCCAATAGTTTTATTAATCATAAATACATAATATTGCAAGAAGAAACAAGTTTTTATTCTGCCACCATATGAAAGTCAGTATTGTAACCTAGTATGATTTTTAATTAGTCTTTATCCTTTAATTTTTATTCTTGATAATTTAGCGTTCCCGCGGGAAAACGCAACTACAAACACGTTGACCCTTTAGTTAAAAAATACAGTATTGCAAAAAACAACTGAAATAATTTTTGAATTTATATTACAACTCCTAGAAAAAGTTCACGAAAACGTCGCTTTCAACTTTTTTCAAATCAAATTCGGTCATGCCCTAAAGCAAGTTTGATGTTTATTTAAAACTCTAGATTTTTATACCTAAGTAAGAAAGGATAAAAGATAGCAAATTTTTCTTAAATAAAAATCTCGTGGAAAATTTTGAAACTTTATTTAAAACTAGCGGCTTGCCCCGGCTCCGCATGAGTATAATAGTTTTCGCAGCGCACGCGCTGTAAAGAATAATTTAGGTAATTTTTTTACACATTGAGTTACATTATTGGAATTTTAGTAAGGATCCCTAATTTTTTAAAATATTTTAATAGCCTATGTCATCCAGGGATAGTGTAGCTCGCTAACACTGAAAGTTTTTTTCAAATCGGTTCAGTAGTTTCGAAGCCTATTCGTTGCAAACAAACAAACAAACAATCAAATCTTTCCTCTTTATAATATTGTTATAGAAGAATTTAGTACTTAGTGTTTTGTATAATAGAGTATAATCAGCTTTAAATGCTTCTGAACGCTTTACTAATCTTTCTTTCTCCTTTTCCTAGAGTAGGAAGGTGCCTTTAAGATAGATAGATAGTAAGTACCTACCTATATATAGAAGGTAAAGTTCCAAACAACGCCTTCTTATAACGCACGCTACAAATTCGCTATGTGTGCTGTGCATACTTGCCTCGTAACGCACACAGACGCAAACATAAGTGAGTAACTTGTTTATACTATTTTTCGTTCTTTCTTGCCATACATCTGCAAAATGTGGAATGAGCTACCGCCAGCAGTCTTACCGCAGAGCTATTGCAACGAATACTTTAAATGGAGGGTTAAAAGAGTCCTTTATACAGTAATCAATGCATTAATACTGAATAGTGACACCTCCAGTGTTACAGATGTCCAACTTACTGTGACCGCTAATCTGCTACCAATCAGGTGGACCGTATGCTTGTTAAAAACTGTCTTAGAACCCCCGGTTTCTCGCCCGTTTGTTAAAGTTAAACTAGTGCGTCAACTTAAAAAAATACCGAACGCTCATTGGTTGAAGACAGCCGATGATCAACAGGCAACCAATGAGCGTTCCGTGTTTTTAAAATGACATGAGTTTAATTTTAACAAACGTACTTGAAACCGGGGGTAAGACAAGGACAAGGCAATCAGTTCGAAAAAAAGAGCTAAATATATTTAAGGTGATATTTAGGTATAATCTACCCGTTAGTTGAATTGAACTGTGACCTTATGAAGAATTAAAATAGATAAAAAGTACTGGTCTTATTCACGATAAGTACCGTCATAAAAGTTGCATTGTTGCAGTTTTGTATAAAAAAAGATAAAAGTCATCGTCTGCATCGTCAAATCTCGTCTAAATTTTTGCCTAATTCTTTTGGCCAAAGCTGTAGGTACTCATACTGGATATATGTGTATCATTTTTGTAATAAACCAAATCTGAGCTAAAAAATCTTTTTCATCATCATATAAGACGTCCACTGCACGACGTCCATGAACAAAGGCCTCCCCCAAAGAGCGCCACTTTGAGCATCTGCTTGCCTCCTGCAACCATCGGCTCCCCGCGGTTCTGACCCCAAGTCGCCGGTCCACCTAGTGGAGTCCGTCGAGCCGTCGTCGGTCCACACCTACTTCAACTTGCTAAAACTTCTCAAAGCTATATCAGTGACTTTAGTTCTCTTGCGCATCTTCTCATTTCGGATCTTGATTCGCAAGGAAATAAAGCTTAATACCACATAATAATTACTCTCGCATGTAATAATATCAGTGTTTAAGATGAGAATACACGTGCAATGCTGTTTATGTTGAATAATTGAGATAAACTAAACAATAGAGGGATAGGCTAAGGCACACAGTTTAAGATAAGAGTAATGCGACTTACGTTTCAGTGACCATTTACATTTATGTCTGAAAACATTATTTGTGATATTATCATCATCATCAACAGCCTGAAGACGTCCACTGCTGAACATAGGCCTCCCCCAGAGCGCGCCACCTTGAGCGGCTCCTCGCCTCCTGCATCCATCGGCTCCCCACGGCTTTCACCGGATCGTCGGTCCACCGAGTGGGGGGCCGGCCTACGCAGCGTCTTCCGGTTCGTGGTCGCCACTGGAGATTTTTTTTCCCATCGGTTGTGATATTATCACTGATATTATATTACTACTCTTAGCCTGTGGCCGTTCGCAAATTTATTTAGCTCAACTGAAATTATTATCCTGCTACAGTAGGCATGTAATGTCTATGCCAGAGTTCAGCGACCGTTGCCAGGCAGCCTCTCTCACCCGCCGCTGTGTGTACCTTTATTAGGGTTTATTCAATTCTATAACATTGTAATATAAATATAATTATAATATACTTCTTATATATATCTTTACTCGCTATCGAGTGTAGTAGAATCACTTCACACGCTTCATCAGCCGGTAGATGTCCACTGCTGAACATAGGCCTCCCCCATATATAAACCACCACTTTAGATGATTACTATACAGTATACAGTATACAGGGTTAATTTTAATGTACCAGAAACCTTTTCGGGCGTCATCATCGTTTACACAAACAACTTTTGTAGGTACCGTTTTTTTCTAATCTTAATATTTTCGCCAATGTAACGGGTTAAAACTTCGCTTAAGAAACTGTAACTTCCTTTTTTTGCATCATCATCATCATCATCATCAACAGCCTGAAGACGTCCACTACTGAACATAGGCCTCCCCTATAGATCGATCTTGACCGGCTGCTTGTCTCCTGCATTCATCGGCTCCCGCAGTTTTCACCCGATCATCGGTTCACCTAGTGGAGGCTGGCCTACGCTGCGTCTTCCGGTTCGTGGTCGTCACTAGAGAACCTTTTTCCCCCATCGGTTGTCAGTTCTACGAGCAATGTGGCCTGCCCATTGCCATTGTTTTTTTTTGCATGTTAGGCAATAATACAGGCTACAGAGCTTATTATTCTGTTTAGTTGAGTATTGCCCCGGATTATGATTCATTTTTTGGTATGTATTAACGCCAAAATCAAAAAGCAACAAAACATCTTTAAAAAAAAAGTCTTAATTTTTTTTTTAATTTGTAGAACAAAATTTGTTTGTTTTAGTGATGTGAGTTGTGCCGTAGAAGGTTTTTGTTAAGTTAAAATTAACCCTGTATAGAGCAGCGGGATTGCCAT
Source organism: Ennomos quercinarius (assembly GCA_910589525.2). Classification (NCBI taxonomy): domain Eukaryota; kingdom Metazoa; phylum Arthropoda; class Insecta; order Lepidoptera; family Geometridae; genus Ennomos; species Ennomos quercinarius. Next base: position 3,975,882 of record OU342502.1, read on the forward strand.
GCCACGCTTGACTTGGCAGGCGCCTTGCCTTGGTGATTGTTTTGATCAGGGATTCCAAAAATCCCAAAGTACTTGCGAAACCGATTTTTACTGCTTGAGATGAAAACTGATTTTGGGGGTCGACGAGGTCTTAAATATCGACCCCTATTAATTAACAGAAGTTCTTTTTTGAAACTAGTCGCAAAACGCTGGTTACAAAATTTTAACAAAACAAAGAAACCGTATGAAAATCAACGAACGCGGAGGTCTACAACTCACTAATATTAAACCGGATTTAGCTAGATTAGTAGAAAGTCACCAGGTTCCTCCATCATACTGATTTTTTTTTTGCTTTACAGTACGATTCAAAAATGTTTGTTTTTCACAAAATAATTACCTACTTAAGTATTTTTACATAGTTTATACTAATAATTATTAATTACACTTGATATTTACTGAACGTTATGTCTATATATTTTGTAATATTTTGATGAGAAAATGATGTCATGTTTACTCACTTATTCAACCGCAAAGTTGAAAATTGAAAGTAGTAGCAAGTATTTTGTATCAACAGAAAAAAAACAAGAGATATGTCATACTTAAAGTAATTTGGTCAGGGGGGGCGGGGGTATCAGTTCATTTTGAAAAAGGGGTCTCATGCACAAAATTGTTTGGGAATCCTTGGTGTAGACTATACAGACCGAGGAGAATGCCGCTGCTCATTCCTTGGATATTCCCTTAGCCGGCTAATACGGCATCCTCTATATTAATAAAAACTGGCCGAGTGCGAGTCGGACTCGCGCACGAAGGGTTCCAAACCATTATCTATAAAAACGACCCAAAAATCACCTTTGATTGTATTGTATTGTATTGTATTGATGTTATAGCGTCAACAGAAATACATCATCTGTGAACAACTGTCTAACTGTCACGGTTCATGAGATACTTTTTTTTTTTTTTCTTATATTTTGGCTCCACACATAGTGTATTTAGCCAGTGTCAAGTATTGTAGTTTTTCATCGTATTATGAAATATTTCATGTAAAGTCAAGTCTTAGTCACAGTCAGTCAGGGTAGTCATAGTCCAGTCTAAGTCAGGTAGTCATAATCCAGTCTAAGTCATGTCCTAGTAAAGTAGTGGCAACTTTACTAGAGGCTTCTGTGGAATTTTGGAAGCAACACGAAAAACCACGTTTCACTACATTATATCACTTGCCAACACTTATACTCGTAATTCAGCACTTAATGCGTAAAATGCCACTAATTTTAAACATTAACACTAGAAAAAGCATAAGTTTTGTGAAATAATACAATGCAACGACGTGAACTTTTTCACGTTCCCGCCAAAACTCCCATGAGATACTTACAGCTTGGTGATAGAAAGACAGACAGCGGATCCTTAGTAATAGGGAGGGGGCACCTTTTACCCTTTGGGTACGGAACCCTAAAAATGCAGAAACGGTTAGTTATTATCTATAGGTATCAAGGTTAAGATTGCAAGCGAGAGATTGTAGGAATTTCACAATTATTAGATGTTGGCGTACCAAGTGTTTATTTACTAATCGTATTAGACGTAAGCTCATAATTATTGGATACCGTTTAATTTGCAATACCTACGTCAAACATCCTATAATTAATCGTTGCACAATTGTGTAAATTGCTGGCTCAGACTAATAGAGAATGTAGACAGATCGAGTGAAACTAGGAAAGTGAAACCAAAACAATGAGGTGCTTTATTAAAAAAAAAGAAATTGTATTTTATGCATGACTCAATAGATGGCGCCAGTTGTGGCTTTTGCTAAAATCTGTCACTGTCACTGTTTCAAGCATAGACCACAGGTTAAAGGAAATGTGTCACGATACTGACCGACAACTCTAAACTCTTTCGTTTTTAGCTTCATTGCGGGATACCTTGGCTTTATTTTGGATCATAATATTAACGTTTATCTTCCTCGCAGACCTACTGTACATCAATTTACTTAATAAGAATGCACTACAGACTACTTAGGAGATACTACGGACCCCTACAGACAATGTACTCGTGGCCCACTCAACTGAATTTGACATTTCTTTGTAGGTAGTCTAAGCATTTTCTTATGTTTAAACTACTCTGTGGTTTGAAAGGTTTAAACTATGTACTTACAGCGTCATCTAGAAATGAAGAGGAACTAGTGTTTTTTTTAAATTAAAATGCCTCATTAACCCTAAAACGCAAACTCATCCCTTTGAACTGTCAGGGACGAACTCCAAAATCACTGCAGGGACTTTTATAACTTGCAAAAGTCAAGTCAATGTCAAATATAAAAAAAAAACTACTTACCTATCAAGAGTAGGGGTAGGTTTTTTGATCCGTAGTTAATAATAAAAATAATAATAATAATCATTTATTTCAGACACAAAAGATCCATTGGCATATCAGTAAAATTAATGAGTTAATAAAAATTAAATAAACTAAGTATACACTAAAATTATCAATTTCATTAAATACAATTAAATAAAATTCACATGAATATATTAAATTAAATTATTCTTACTTACCTAGAAAAGTAAGTACCTTAGTTAAGGTAACCAATGGTTAGAAACTCTAACAAATTTTGACCATTGGTTAGAATTTGTTAGCATTTTTAACCATTGGTTATCTTAACTACGCATCAAGAAACCTACCATAATATGTATGTTGGGCCATACTTGATAGTGGGGTTCTATAGACGCACAGGTATGTAGTTTTAATTACTAAATGAAAAAGATAGCTTTGTTTGCTAAGATTATTTTTCTCTGAGTTCAATGACGGCTTAACGTATTGATAAGCTTTTAGGGTTCCGTACCCAAAGGGTAAACGGACCCTATCACTAAAGCTCCGCTGTCTGTCTGTCTATCTATGATGTATGTCCGTCTGTCACCAGGCTGTCTCATGAACCGTGATAGTTAGACAGTTTAAATTTTGGGTTAGCAGCTTTAGGACTACATCTCAATATGACTAGACAGCAGGTATGACTAGATCGCGTTAGGACTAGGATAGCTGTCCGACCATATATGCGTACGCCTACAGATGATGTATTTCTGTTGCCGCTATAACAAAAAAATCTAAAAAACAGAATAAAATAAATATTTCAGGGGGCAACAAACGTGATTTTTTTGCTCGTTTACCAGATGAGTTTTAGATGGCGCTGCTTTAAATAGTATTGCTACTCAACACCAGATACCAGGGATAGATAATTGTACGGAACCCTTCATGCGCGAGTCCGACTCGCACTTGGCCGGTTATTTCTATTTTTAAAAGTTTTTATCCACAAATACAAAAAATAACACCTTCGATAACACCCGTAAAGAAGAAAAACAAGAATCTTTACACAAGGCATTATTATCTTTGGTACTTTGTATTTATTTTTGAGTTCTTCGCCTGTCTTGACATAATATTTCTTATTTAGTCTTAGATTGCGGTTACACCTAAGTATAGACGTAGCTAATAAATATGCAAAGCGTAGTGTGGGAGAAAACTAAGATGTTTGGTTATCAAAGAGTAATTATTTAGTAATTAGTAATCGTTCATAATTACGATGTTACAAGTAATTTCTGTTATTACAAAGTCTAATTGGTGGAAGTGTGTAAGCTTAGATTCTAAGTAACTTCTGGGTTTGAGAAGATTCGAGAAAAGACTAGAAAGACCAACATAGACGTTATTCGAAGTAGCCCTATAAGCTATAAACTTCAAAACAGTCGGTAACGTTTGTTTTTACCCAAATTCTCACCCTCAAGTAAATAAAAGTAGTATTAAGGGTGGGGTTTTTATCTGCAGTCCAGGGGGCGTACTGTGAGCTCCAAGCGCGATTCAAAACTGAGCCTATTTTGGATCGCTTTGTTTTTTTTGTATGGGGATTTTGACAAGCCATCTAGTATAGGCTCTGTTTTGAATCGCGAGCTCACAGTACGCCCCCAGGTTTTTTTTATGTAAACGAATGACGTGACGAGCTAGTCGTTCGCCAGGTGTTAAGCGTCATGGCTGCCCATAATAGATTGCAGTGTCACTCGGAACTCTAAATTAAGGCTATCTAAGTTTCGCGTGCCACTGCGCACTGCGTACGTCATCCTGAGACATCACACAGTTTAAAAAGATTTCTAGACTGTGAGATCAGTCCTTATGTCTCATTTGCCCAATAATTTCACTAGCTACAATGCCCTCTAAACCGGAACACAGTAGTGTTTGCACACTACTGCTTGACGGCAGAATAACTGGCAAAGCGGTGGTATCTACCTGGACGAACTTTGCAGAAAAGTCCTACCACCTAGTAAGGTAACCAATGGTTAAAAACTGTAACAAATTTTGACCATTGGTTAGAATTTGCTATTTTTAACCATTGGTTACCTTAACTACAGATCAAAAAACCGATCCTAAGTAATTAATTCTGTTTCCCCCCACTTATAGTTTTTTTGATGAGTATGTATAGTACTGGTGAGTACATTGTTGTGTAAAATATAGTTTCAGATACTTTCATGGTATTCTAGTAGGTATAATAAGTCTCATGAGTGTGATTCGGAGTGTATGTCTGATATATTTCTATTTAAATTTTCATGGTACATACTTCGCGTAAGCATCACTAGTTTCGACACATTGAACCACAGTGCGAATGTGGTTCAATAGAGTGTACTACGCTTGTGCGACACACTGAGGTTCGAATCATCAAAGCGCGATAACACTGAGTTGCGAATCACTACGGTTCGAAAGTACGCTAGCTCAACATGTGTCGAAACTCGAAATGCTTATGTGCTTTACACATTGAACCAGATTCGCACTCTGGTTCAATGTGTCGAAACTCTAAAGACTATAATAGACAATTGACTCTATAGTACATAATGTGAAGGGTGAGAAAAGTCGATAACCGCCTTGGGTTTTAGATTTCGAACCCAAAAGGTCTCATTACACCGTTGCTCGTTAATCATTAGTTACTTAACTCGAAGCAAATTACAGCACTGTGCACTGTAATGCATCAGACTTTTTCTCACCGCATCCGATGTGCCAATGCAGATAATCGTCGGTTAGACCGCCGTTACATAACATGTTCACCGATGACTGACAGATGATTAAAATATGAAGTGAATAAACCTTGTAGTAAAAAGTTAGGAGAAATGTTCTTTACGCTTTAATAAAATATTTTTGATGTAATTGTGTAATTGTTGAAGCAATGATTGTATCTGAATAGTATATCGGGTTACTTCTCCAAAGAACTTAGTGGGCTGTCGACATGTCAATTTCTATGTCAGGTTATTATTAAAATTAAAAATAAAGCGGCTGCCAAGCTTTTTTTTTTTTTTTTTTTAAATGTGATTGAATGACGTGACGAGCTAGTCGTTCACCAGATGTTAAGCGACACGGCCGCCCATAACAGTTGCAGTGTCACCCAGAACTTTAAAACAATAGTTTCGCGCGACACTGCACTGCGCACGTCATCTTGAGACATCACCCAGTCTAGTAATCAGATTACTAGACTGAGTGATCAGATCATAAAGTCTCATTTGCCCAGTAATTTCACTAGCTACAATGCCCTTCAAACCGGAACACAGTAGTGCTTGCACACTACTGCTTGGCGGCAGAATAACTGGCAAAGCGGTGGTACCTACCTAGACAAGAAAACATAAAACTTGAGTTGAATTTTTTTGGGGCCAAGGGCCATTAGCTTTAATGACAACAAAATGACAACATATGAGCCTACAAGTAGAGACAAGCGCATCTCATGGTGGTCTCAACTGCCTCAGACCACACGAGTCATCTGGTGCGCTAGCAATCGAGAGTATCACGAATTTTATGCTTGAGAATACGGAAAACTTGAATTTCGAGATTTATTTCGAGATGACATTGCATCTCGATTTCCGAGAATAGAAGGTCAGGTTCTTTTGTTTTTAAACTAACTACTAGGAGTTTTGGCGGGAACGTGAAAAAGTTCACGTCGTTGCATTGTATTATTTCACAAAACTTATGCTTTTTCTAGTGTTAATGTTTAAAATTAGTGGCATTTTACGCATTAAGTGCTGAATTACGAGTATAAGTGTGGGCAAGTGATAAATAATGTAGTGAAACGTGGTTTTTCGTGTTGCTTCCAAAATTCCATAGAAGCCTATAGTAAAGTTGCCACTACTTTACTAGGGCATGACTTAGACTGGACTATGACTACCCTAACTGACTGTGACTAAGACTTGACTTTACATGAAATATTTCATAATACACTGAGAAAAAAAATAGGTTACGGTTACGTTTTGTCGGACAACGTAACATATTAGGTAAACACAACCGAGTGCACTTGTTAATACAGATTTTGTGATTTTACTAACTCATTAGGTTATTTTAACCTTTTACCCAGTTAGGTGATTAACTAACTGGTTAACCTAACTGGGTAAAAGGTTAAAATAACCTAATGAGTTAGTAAAATCACAAAATCTGTATTAACAAGTGCACTCGGTTGTGTTTACCTAATATGTTACGTTGTCCGACAAAACGTAACCGTAACCTATTTTATTTCTCAGTGTAGGATGAAAAACTACAATACTTGACACTGGCTAAATACACTATGTGTGGAGCCAAATTATAAGAAAAAAAAAACTCCAAAATCACTGCGGGGACTTTTATAAAAAAAACTAACTACTATTAAATGCTACTAGCTACACTAACTAAAACAAAAAATATTTGGACCGTACATTGGCTATGTTATCCAAATTCTCCAATTAGTTTGCAATAATCAAGTGTTGATTGGCTTAATTGTATTGGTGCTTATTAATTAGGTTGCATTACACAATAAACAATAACGCCGGGAGCAAACTCAACTAAAAGTTGAATTTTTATTAGCGTAATATTGTGCAGTGTACACTTTACTTAACCGGCTTTTAATCGTTGGTTAAACGTTATGTGAATTCGGACGATGTGTAAATGAAATTGCGTTATCTTTTATTATATTGAGTCAGAATCTTTTTCGATCTTTGCTTTGCAATTAGAATTTTGCCATTACTGGAACAATTGGTTCACACTTTCAGTTTCTTCTTTTTAGTCTTTCATAATAATTGCTAATATGGAGCAATATTTTATGTTTGCACGTATTATAACTTTATGTTCTAAAAATAGCTCTTTTTTACGAAAAAAAAATGTTTTTCACGTGATTTTACTTTTTTGATATTAGTTTTTTTAGAGATGAATGTTCCAAACCATATCAAAAATCATCCAACACTACCAGTACTACCAATAAATCAATAATTGAGACACCTACTTCACAAATTCAGAGTTCAAAAAATCACCATAAAAAAATAATCCCCGTAACTTTCAGCAGTATACATAAGTGTGTCACAACGTATTATTTTGATTAATAACATTTTGGTTTGAGTAACAAAATTATTCTAGGTCTGTGATTTTGCTAGTACATTTATAATCAGAGCAAGCAACTTTATACTCTACTTCTAACCTCATAAAAGCTGATTGTCGCTTATCTCTGATATTTTGGCGGCTTATGAAAGAATTTACGTATTTATATACGCTGGCGCTCCAGTTTTTTCCGACGGACGTGTTATGAATGATTAATTAGACATTAATCTCGACAGCTGATCCCGCACAAAAACGTGCTGTCATGAATATTTACAATGTACATTGATAATCCCCGATATTAGCAATACATTTAAATAAAATAGGGTTATTTTATGTGGCTTTGGTAATGGAGGTTTGTGGCTTACGACTCGTCACTTATTTCACACGGGTAAACCTGGACTTATCGTTTGTTAGCAGCATTCGTTTTCAATTCACATTTCCACCCATTAGTGAAAATTCCACGCACTTACCTAGATATTGAAAAAACCAATTTTTCTTATGTTTTGGCTCCACACATAGTGTTGGTATTTAGCCAGTGTCAAGTATTGTAATCTTTCATCGTGTTTAGAATATTTCACGTAAATCCAAGTCTCAATCACAGTCTGGGTCAGTCATAGTCCAGTCTAAGTCATGCCCTAGTAAAGCAGTGGCAACCTTACTAGAAGCTTCTATGGAATTTTGGGAGCAACACGAAAAACCACGTTTCACCACATTATATCACTTGCCCACACTCATGCTCGTAACTCAGCAATACGCCAACAATTTTAAACATTAAAACCGGAAAAAGCACAAATTTTCAAAAATAATACAACGTGACCTTTTTCGCGTTCCCGCCATAAGTCATTTTGAAATTTCATTTTCAATCTACATTGAAGCTAAATGTACCTGAATCTAAACAGAGCACGGATAATCAGCCATCAATACCTAAGCACTTGTAAGATGTTTAAAAGGTGTGTAAACACCTGTTAACGATCACAATACGAATTAGTTCTAGTAGGGTAGCTTCCACTGGATTCTACCAAACCAATTCCACCATAAAATACATTCAACTTCAAAGATCAATGAATCAGAGTACCATCTGATCCCACATTCTGATTCCACATGAAATTTATTGATTTTGCCATCGTCAAATTTAAGGGCTGATAGAACTTCCATGAAAAGCAATAGTCAAGTAAAGTGTTCATTCAAGCATTAAAGAACTATTACATATAAGGAATCGCTCTAAAGTGCCTGATCAGATTAGACTTAAAAACTTAAGAGACCTCATGACCGGATACACGGATTTGGTACATGTAAACCTCTTTGTTCAAGACTATTTTCGAAACGATACCATCAACGCCTTCAACAGCCTTACAGCACCACCAATTTATCTGGTCAGGTAGATTTTCGCCATCTCTTTCTAGCATTGCTAGTAATGGCCTCCCTAAAAAGAGATGACGGAGTATTCAACTGAACAGATAACTTGGTAGCACTATAAAAGGCATACTCCATGCGAGGTTCATAATACAAAATACTTAAGTTGTAAGTTGCAAAGATCACTGATTGCTCAACTTTCGTCAACGTCTCCATAAATATCTGTCACTCAAATGATGCCGAAGGCCGGTAGCCGTCACTGTCACTCATCTTCATCGAACGCAATGACTATTAAATCACTTTACTGTGCAAGTGTGTAGAATACGCATCCAAAGAATATTGCGACCGCTTCTATCATCACACTAATAGTATAAAGCTGAAAGTTTGTATGTGTGTATGTGTGTATGTTTGTTACTCCTTCACGCTCAAACGGCTGGACGGATTTGGATGAAACTTGGAATATAGATAACTTATGTACTGGATTAACACATAGGCTACTTTTTATCCACGGGGAAACCGCGGGGCGCAGCTTGTAAAAAATACGCTGCTTGCATTTATTTGTCTTTTGTTATGACTGCATACTTGCAAAGATTCCACTAATGATAAATCAGGAGTTCGAGTTTGACATTATTATAAAAAGTCTCTAAGTACTCTATCAGTTATCCGGTTCTCATAGTACAAGCTATGCTTAGTTTGGGGCTAGATGGCGCTGTGTGAAATGTCCACACATTTATTTATTTTTTTATTATGCTGGGGTGCGTTTAACAACAGTGCGCTGACCAATCACAATACTGCATTTTCACTTGCTCTCAGCCCAGTCATGGTGGGTCGTATTTTTAAAAAATACCATTTCTGGTACTCTATTGGTTTCTATCTCTATGTTAGCGAATCATACACAGTATTGGATGAAAGCTTTTTAAATTTGAAGACAGTTCAACTTACGATTTGATTTGTCGTTTGTGATTCGACATAGTCAATTTTGAAGCTCGTTATTGAATGTCAGGGATACGGTGATTGGTTGATGAATGGATAGGAATTAGGATTCAGAAGATTTTGTTGCGCATCTATGTCAGAATATCTTTATTTACAATAATATGCCACCATATACTTAATAGGTAGGTAGACCCAAAGAGGTATATGTACTACGTACTAGAGAAGCTATTCGAAGCACAAATAGTTGTCATTTTTTGCATAATTCAACTAAAATCCGCTACAGCGCTTTACGAGATTAAATTGTCTAACCAACGATTCAACACGCAGCGCTAGTGCAATGGCACATTCGGATCATAATTTTTACTGCTATTCACTGCTGCACGTACAGTCGCTTTGAGTGCTGAGCATCGTATGAGCGAGAAGATGCTCATAGGCATATTTGCAGTGGTTGACAGTACAAGTTAGAGATGTCCTGTCTGGTGTATACATAGAAGTCTTTGGGTAGACCTAGGTTATTTTCGTTGGTAGATATAAGTATTGCCAGAATTTCCCAAGCAGAGAGGATTCCAAAATGAAGCTGAACAATTATTTTATATAGGTACCTACGGATTTTGTAACTTCTTTGATAAAAGGAAAAGACAACATTTCATTATCTGGAAAGAACCGAAACTCGAAATCCATTTCGAGATTACTTTCTAACGAGTAAAATTATCTAAGTATCAAAAATAATTAATGTACCTAAAAAAAATTTTTAGGGCTTGATCCGATTTGGACCAATTTTGGACTCAGATATCTTTTTGAATGGGATCATAAACTTATATTGATAAGCTCAATTCTATACAAAAACGTTGTATTAAACAGTACTTATCATCATCATCATCATTAACAGCCTGAAGACGTCCACTGCTGAACATAGGCCTCCCCCAGAGCACGCCACCTTGAGCGGCTGCTCGTCTCCTGCAACCATCGGCTCCCCGCGGCTTTCACCAGGTCGTCGGTCCACCGAGTACTTATAACACTCAGAAAAAAAGAGCTTGGCTGTTTTCCGGCACCAAATATTTGCCAATAGCTTTTTGAGAACTCTGGCTTCAGTCGTAGAATAGCTATTAGTTAGGTACTATTCGGCGTTATCAAAAACATGAAAGGTGCTGTGAACACGCGTATTATTCATTACAGTATCACTACGCAAGTACTATAATCTATTCTGCGGTAATGCCAAACCAAATTACGACAGAACCAGACGGTTATTTGTAAACATGAGATTCCGTTTCGGGTATTGAATGCTAAAATTAAGCAAAACAACATACGCGTGTGAAAGCCGCAAGATTTAACCATCAGTTGCCAAAGTAGCTTTACGCCTTTAGATTGGAATCTTTATTCCAGCCCAGTAAAGTTCAAAATCGCGTTAAAGGTTTGCACTAGTAGAAGATGTATAACCATGATCCACCATGAAAGAAATTCACACCGTTTTCGTTAACCGCTTCGCAGTTAAGGCTTAATTTATATTCTCACTTGTCTAAGTCAAGGGATGAATAGCTATTTACGCCATGCTTAAGTATTTTAGGGTTCTGTATAGTCCTGATAAAAACTCTACTGAACTGACGCTACAAATGAGAACTTTTAACCTTAAAACTGACAGGTGTGAAAAACTGTTTTTGAGTATTGAAGCAAAAGCTACGGAACTCTTACATTAGTTGGATTGACACGCACTTGGCTTGTATTCCAAAACAAAAGTGGTTCGAAAGAGTTTCACTGACGAAACCGCAGCGGTTATAAGTTTATTTTTGTGGTTTTGAGCCAAAACAGTTGAACCATTTACACAACAGGCATTTATTTACTGGTAATTAGGTACAATAACAATGAGTACTTAGAGCTTAATTAATGGTTAGTTGAAATCTTGCACACAGATTGCTGATATGTATACCAACATAAAACCGTTAGTATCCAAGATAATAATCTAGAATAGAATATTCCAGTAAAAAAAAGCACCTTTCCTGGAAAGTTTGAATAAAGAAACGGATTTCCGGTTGGAAAACGGGTAAATTGGTGAACCCGTAGGCGCCCCTATATAGTATCTTCTTCTTCTCGTGCATGAAGGCACTGTAGGCAAGTGTTTATCCCAGCAGGCATAGCATGCGCACCGCAACAACATTTTCTCGACACTTTTTCTCGTGAGAGACCGTGACAAGGCTATAATTTTGGTAGCGGTGTGTCTCACTCTAACAGCAACGACAAGTTTTCTCATGGTGCGCATGCTAGGGGGTCTAGTGTCAGTGTTTTTAGGCCACCCAAAGGCTGTATCCTTAGAATAACAACCTAAGTTATTCGAAGGCTGATGTATATGTTCCTACTAATATTATAAATGCGAAAGTTGGTGTGTGTGTGAATGTTTGTTACTATTAATCTCCGTAACTGCTGAACCGATTTTGATGAAATTTGGAATGCAGATAGCTTATACATTTGATTAACACATAAGACCTTTTATCCGCGGGTGTCTGCGGGCGCAACTAGTATTACATGAAATGAGAACACCAATGCAGTTTGCCGCTCTGCAGTCTACATAATTTATAAAAATTGAACATGGTCATTTAGCAGGATGTAAAATTGTCAATCTATAAGACAGCCAAGTAGTTTACGTAACCAGCCGCGCCCCTGCATAAAACAAGTTTGTCGGATTACACAATTCGTCTGCAAGTCCATTGCTAAGGTGAATGAAAGTTGGGGTAAATAAGTTTAACTCTAAATTAATGCAATGTCATAGTGAAAACATTTTGCATGCATCAGTTACCTTTCTATAAAACTAAAAATATACAGAAATGTTGATTTCTCTCCAAGACTTATTTGATTTTTTTAATATGTCTAGGTGGACCGACGGTCTGGTTAAAACCGCGGGGAGCCGACGGATGCAGGAGGCAAGCAGCCGCTCAAAGTGGCGCTCTCTGGGGGAGACCTATGTTCAGCAGTGGACGTTTTCAGGCTATTAATTATGATGATGATGATGATGATTTTATAATATGACTAACAGAGGGGCATGATAATGATAACGCCACATAGTTTGCAGTTCATAATAATATGTAATAGGGGCGGCTTTGTGGCGAGCCGTCGGTGAGTGGCGACACAGCGTACCCTGATTCCAAGGGGCTAAATGAGACCCCTGACCCCTGGCTTGCCTTAACTGGCTGTCCGGGGTGGAAGTCGCAAGAGCTAAAACCTAAGCTCCAGGGTGGAAGTGTTAAAGGGCATAACGCCGCGAGTAGCGTTCAGTGAAAGTGCAGCACACCTCTCGACACCCTAAGCCACCCACACCAATGTTGCTTCCTCGGCACCAATATGCGGTAGCCACTATAGGGGGCCCATTTAGTGGGTGGCAAGTCATCACCTGCCTCAAACATTTTGATATGAGACAAAATTGGCAGGTGCCGCTATCTCATTCCATAACCCAATGTACATCATCCATCAAAAGTTCACCACAATAGCCCAGATTTATTTTTTACCTTTACCTACTTATACAAAATAGTTTATCATATGCCATACCATGCCTTGTCAGTTATAATTACTTCTGTACTCAACAGGGCCTCTTGGTGTTAGCTTCGGCCCCACCAATGCCTCCCAAATGTCCGGGCTAGACCCGAGAATCAAATTAAATGTAATAGTATTCGTAATGGAAGACAAGGCATCTTCCATTGTGTTTGTTGTACAACCAATGACAGGTACAGTGATTTATTTATCTTTGACCACTTTAATAAGTGGTAGCAGAGGTAACACCGAATATGTATTGAAGAGATATTTTCTGTGGTCATACCTACCTACTACCTGCCTACACGTGTTTTGTACCGTAAGAAAACGTGATCACTATATGTAAGCAACAGGTTAAAATTACGTAAAATTGACAAAGGTGGATAATTAAGTATACAGTTTATCAAATTTAATAGGTACAGTATGACATTTCGAGGGATACCAAGCTAGAGATTTTTTCCCTAAATTTTGAGGTAAAAGAGGAATGGGGGTTCTTAGGGGATTAAAAATAATAATAATAATAATAAATTGATGGCAAGATTGCTTAACGTTTTTTTGCTGCAGAAATCTTCGCACTTTAAGATTATTCATCTCATGAGAAGGAAAAAAGTCTATTTATTAAAAATTATCCGTGCGATCAGGCGATGCAACCGATGTATATCACCTAATATACATCTGTTGTTCATGCTGTGGTCAACGAATTGTTTTTTACATGAATATATAACTATAAGTGTTAACATGTTTTAATGATGACGCATGAAGCAGTACGCATTCAAGAATAAGAAAAGATAAAGGTACTAATTTAAAAATTTATATATTTCTCAAATCAGTTTATAAATGAGGAAGTAACGTAAAGAATATAAAAACTATAACCATATAGAGAAAATCTTTCATTTTTATTTCATGTTACAAATGTTCCTATAGCATAAGGATTTGAGGTCGCCGTGTCACGACTATTGCGTTTTAGATATTATTAAGAAACATTGTTTAATTATTGCTTTATTTTATGAGCTTCAAATACTTATATACCTGCAACATACAATGAATATGCTAGGAATACAAAAAAAGCTTAGGGGTTTTTAGGGGATTTAAGTTATCTAGGGAAAAAAATCTTTAGGAACTGGCAGCACTTTTATTCTAACAATAGTGATGCGACTATTACACATTCGATTAATCGGTGAAATTTTCGTATAAGGTAATTAATCGAATCAAATCTTTGGGCGAGCATAATTCAGTGATATAATCTTGTGCAGTTCGCTAATTATCTACTTTGAAAGGGTGATTTTAATTATAATAATTATATAGTATACAATCCTAAAGCTCCAGGGTGGAAATGTTAAAGGGCATAACGCCGCGAGTAGCGTTCAATGAAAGTGCAGCACACCTTTCCACACCCTAAGCCGCCCCACACCGATGTTGCTTCCTCGGTAGCCAGTAGCCCCTACGGGTGCCCCATTTATAGTGTGGCAAGTCATCACCTCCCTCAAAAATTTGATATGATGAGACAAATTTTATCTCATTCCATAAACCAGATCATAATAATCCATCAAAAGTTCACCACAATAGCCCAGATATTTTTACCTTCATTTATTAAACAAAATAGTTATGAATAGGTATGCCAACATGTAAGAAATAAATAGTACAACTCGGTCACTTTGTCTAGCTGTCCTCGCTGAAATGCAAGCCATTGACGTCAAGTATAGGAATAGTGTGACCGTGTTATCTTTTGTATTCAAAAAGGCCTCTTGGTGTTATGGCGCGGCCAGATATGCGGAGCAACAGCGAATCTTCGCTGTTGAACGCTCATGTGGCCGCGTACAGCGATGCATCGCAGCATCGATGGGCGCAGAAAGCTATCGCGTGAAAGTGAAATCCTTTATTTTCGCAACACTCTTATTCGCAACAATCATTAGTTCTCTTACTGAGATCATATCATATGAAAAAACTAAACGATTATTGAATAAATATGTAGAATCAGTATCCTTTACTCTTTAAAATCGGGTTTATCCGATATCGATTATTTAGTTCACATCTCTAGACCAGTTAATCTGACAGTGTCAATCACTAATCATGTCAACTTCATAGTGGACTTCTTAAATTTGATAAACCGTAGTATGTTTCAAATCCCCGGAAAAACTCGTGCATTGCTCCCCCGGTATTATGTTAGCCCCGAAAATAGCAACAGTATCGCTTTCCATACGATTATGCATCGCTTCACTGCCGTTTACGCATCTATCGCGTTTCGTGGTACAATGAAGTGTGTGAGACAAGGTCAATCAGTGGCGCTAAACCTGGGGGCGTACCGTGAGCTCTTAGCGCGATTCAAAACTGAGCCTATATTGGATCGCTCTGTTTTTTTTGTATGGGGATTTTGACAAGCGATCCAGTATAGGCTCTGTTTAGAATCGCGCTAAGAGCTCACGGTACGCCCCCTGTTTTGACATGTTTCAATGGACGAGTTTCTTAGGGGATTTCAAAATATAAAGCGACCCACCAAAAATAGGTTGAGAGTCACTGCAGTTCACTCAGAGGCCAATGTACGAGGGGATTTGAAACATAGTATAATTTACTCCTTACAAAATATTCAGATGATAACTTTATTTTTTATTAATTTTGTACCTATTATGAATTTTGCTTTTCACGTTTTATGCTCAAAATTCAAATAATCAAAAAAAGAAAATTAGTTTTATACTGATTTCAAAATAGGAGAAAGAAGAAAAGAGAAAAAATCTGGCGAAGATCTTCAAAGATAGATTAATTACGGAACTCTTCAATGATATCAAAATAATTGGAAAAATATGTCATGCAAATACTTTTCACAATATGAAATGAAGGCCATTGAAGTCATTGAACCCATTTTATTAATTGAAAAGGATGCTATCATGTTTCATCAAAAGTGAAAGATTTATTAATTTCAAGATTTTATTAACGTCAATCTAAATTAGTTACCTAGTTACTGTATCCGCATTTACATTAAATACTACTATTAAACCATTTCATGTCATAATCGTAAAGATATAATGAAATTTCATAATGAACACATTAAGAATAGCCCCGAGCGAGAACTAGACACTAAAAGCATATTTGAATGTTGCTCAAAATAAATCGTGCAATAACGTTTTGATGCTGTCTGCCCGACACTTGCACACTTGCACACTTCACTTGTTGAAATAAATTCTGTGTCAAGTGTACAAGACTATTCTCACTATACATTGTGATATTAGACATTGGCTATATTCATCACTAGTTGCGCCCCGTGGTTTTATCCGCAGATAAAAAGTAGTCTATGTGTTAATGCAGTACGTAAGACGAGAAAAAGTACGAATAACACTTGGATGACATATTTTTTTCCAGATTTATAAATCAAAATACATCACCGATTTTGAAATTATGTCGAAACAAATACAAAAGAATTTTACATATCAGTTCATAAGTGACGGAGTTATAAGGTAAAAAACTTAAAAAAAACATAACCGAACTGACGTCAGTTGAAAAGGAAAGATACAAAGGCTGGCTTCTCGAAATTAATCAGCTTAAATTAAGTGCAACGCACACAAGGTGTAAAAAAGATAATATACCATACCTACTAATACAAGGCACAGCGTGTCACACCTATTATGATGTCGCACTGTTTCTCCAGCGACTATCTAGCGTGACATCAAATAGTAGAGATTCGTACCGCAGTTAATGTCGCACAGTAGTGATTCGCATGTCAGTGTATCACCAGAGGTAGCACACTCTTCAAAACACGTATTTGCATACGCATAAACACGGCGTCTTTGCACACGCGTTTTGGGCGACAAGTGGACCTCAACTTAGGGCTAGTGTTTGAATAAGCGATGCGATGACGTAGGTACTCTGGTACTTCACCTTCCTTGCACCGATAAAAAACGAATAGCTGAAATATTAAAATGCCAGCAATTGCAACATCAGTATTTAGCGGTGGCAAGTCGAACCACAAGAAGACTGTTTATACTATAGTCTACTACCACAGTATCATACTATTAAGGCTACTTTTGAAAGAAAGAAAGAAAGAAAGAAAGAAAAATGATTTATTCATGACAACAACAATTAATAAACTGTATAACATCTTGAAAAACAAATAGGCTTAATATTAATAAACTTTTGATGCCTTACTGACCCAGAATAGACCCTACCCGAATTTTGAACTCAAAACCACTGGAACGGAATACACCAATCAATAAGTTTTTTAAGATTTATGTAAATATATATAATTTCAATCCTGCAAATAAAGAGAGTAAATCATCAGACTTTAAATGATAGATAAGAAGAAGAAGAAGATAAGAAATGCTTATTACACTATTATCTAATCATCCTGCGACATAAATATACAGACTAGCAATTAGCAATAGAATACCCATAAGCTACCGAGGTTACTCAATAGGGGTTTAAATCGAAAGGTCACTCTCCACGATGTATTACCACACAGAATCAATGGGTATTCATCAAACAACCACTGCCAATAATTATTAATAGACCAATTAGGTAATGACTACAGACTACTACAATTTTAAATAAATAAATATGTGTGGACATTAAACCTCACTAGCGGCTCGCCCCGGCTTCGCACGTGTAGTGGTGTAGCCTATGTTACTCAGGGTGAATGTATCTTTCCAATGGTGAAAGAACTTTCGAAATCGGCACAGTAGTTTTTGAGTTTATTCATTACAAACATACACACAAAAATACAAATCTTTCATCTTTATAATAGTGGTGGTGTAGATGGTGTAGATAAAAGTAAAAGGTATTATATGACCTTAAAGTATAAGCAAAATAGTGTTTAGTTTTAATGATTGACAAATTTTTATGGGTACCTTTTATATTAATTCATGTTAACTTTGCATTCTTTTGATTTTTATTATTTACTTATTTTGTAATACTAGTCTATCCCTGTATTAATAATAGATCCCTGTATTAAACCTAGAGCCCAAACCGCTAGACCTGAACCTTAGTATTTGGAAGGGGGTACCTTGTCTTTTATGGCGTAGGAGTGGGTTAAGAAAGGGTTTTTTTTACATCAGACTTATCTAGCATTTGACCACGCTCTTACCTGATGAAAAGTGACGATGCGAGGGTTTTTGAAAATTAAACCCCTTATGCTCATCTGCACTAAAGCTTGACAGCTCTTAAGTTCGCACTTATCTCTCTAGACCGTATACCAAAATACGTTGCAGTAGGTACGTAATAGATAGGTGCGGACTTAGCTGTTAAACTTTAGTGCAGCCGTAAGTTTGTTTAACCAAAATTGACAAATGAAATTGCGAGCTACCTCTTGTATTTATAAAAAACGCCCACGTGTATGTTGAAAGAAAAATTCGTGAGATTTTGCCTCAGATCAAAAGTTTTCGTGCCATCTAGATGCGCTATCAAAAGATTGCGTTGGAAGCGTGTTTTACAAAGCATTTCATGATATCTGATAGACTTAACTGAAGGTAAGCCGTTCCTTTGTTCGACTAAACTATCTTTGATGTTTTAGTTCATCATCATCATCATTTCATCATTAACAGCCTGAAGACGTCCACTGCTGAACATAGGCCTCCCCCAGAGCACGCCACCTTGAGCGGCTGCTCGCCTCCTGCATCCATCGGCTCCCCGCGGCTTTCACCAGGTCGTCGGTCCACCGAGTGGGGGGCCGGCCTACGCTGCGTCTTCCGGTTCGTGGTCGCCACTCAAGAACCTTTCTTCCCCATCGGTTGTCAGTTCTACGAGCGATGTGGCCTGCCCATTGCCACTTTAACTTACTAACTCTAAGAGCTATATCGGTCACTTTAGTTCTCCTGCGGATCTCCTCGTTCCGGAGCTTATCTCGCAGGGAAACACCGAGCATAGCTCGCTCCATAGCTCGCTGCGCGACTTTGAGCTTACTAATGAGGCCAACAGTAAGAGACCATGTCTCAGTGTTCAGATGTTTTAGTTACGGCATCCAAATTATCGTCGGTTTAATTTCCCTCCACCTTAACCTTTATTACTTTTACTTAAGAGCCTATACAACGGCAAAATGCTTAAAATGGCTTAGCATGAGGTCGTGTCTTGTCAACAATATTGCAACAATGACTTTGAAATGAATATTATTACGGTAAAGTTCAGGACTAATGATTATGTATAATGAAAACACGAATTAATAAACTTTTCTCGATAGAAAAAGGTTACAAAGTTACCTCCAAACTGTACATATAAACCACGATTATTCAATGAGTCCTTTAAATAAGGTCATGACACTTTGTGCAGTAGTTGAACTAAATATAATGGATGGCTTATGTATAGTGGATTTTTAAAATACCCATTATATTCAGTGTAATAATAAATTACCTAAATTATTGCACGTTGGAACCATTCTAACTTAGACCGCCCCTGCCACTCGGTCCCCCGACTCATCCCCGCTTTGGCCTAGTACTATATATCTATTCTGTGGCTTTGGCTTGTCCTAGCATAAGTCCTTAATAACTAAGTGGCGCCAATATAGATTTCTCATTCCTACCCACAGATTCATACATGTGGGAACGAGAAAGCAGAGAACGAACGTATAGAGTTCGTTTCATTACAGGCGAGGGTGATATTAACGTTTATTAAGAGTGATGTTCATAAACAAGTTGTAAATATGTTACGATCGCCTGGTTAATGGTCCCATATAACGTGTTATTCGTAGTTATGTAAGAAGGATATTCATACTCGTTAATTAATTTTGTAGTTTATGCGAAATTATTATGTTTGCGTTAATATATAATAATATACATAATACGCATCAATTATGTTGTTCGGTATAAATTTGATTCTAACACTATCATTTCTTCTACTTCTTAGAAAATCGTCAGACGCTTTTCATCTAAGATTGCTCCATTATTCCTTGAAAGCACAATAACAAGATCTCAGTCAAATCTTGCTTCCTCGAGTAATTACTTATTCATCAAGATATTTACTAGGTGGTAGGACTTTTCTGCAAAGTTCGTCTAGGTAGGTACCACCACTTTGCCAGTAACTCTGCCGCCAAGCAGTAGTGTGCAAGCACTATTGTGTTCCCGTTTGGAGGGCAATGTAGGTAGTGAAATTACTGGGCAAATGAGACTTTATGATCTGATCACACAATCTAGAAAACTTTTTTAAGAATAAGAATAAGAATAAGAAAATTTATTTACCAGAAACATTAAAATTCATCATAAGGTACATTTTGAATAAAAGGTTAAATAATGCTATATTGTAGGCATGACAACGGGCCCCAAACTAGGCTAAGCCTGTATCTTGGGTACCCAATAACACTAGTTAACAATAAAACAAATTTCGCTGAGTAACGACATGTACACATTCAACCGTACGCAAGAAAACATGCAATAATAATAAAAAATAATAATAATAGTAATAATAATAATCTGGGTTTTTATAGCATTTCTTTAACTTACCTACCTAATTTTATATCATAAAAACGTAAAAAAAAAAGAACAGAACATAAACTTGAGAAGACTGGGTAAATACGTGCATAACAAAATGCAAATGAGACTTTATGATCTGATCACACAATCTAGAAAACTTTTTTAGACTGTGTGATGTCTCAGGATGACGTCCGCAGTGCGCAGTGTCGCGCGAAACTTTAATTTAGAGTTCCAAGTGACACTGCAATCTGTTATGGGCGGCCATGACGCTCAACACCAGGCGAACGACTAGCTCGTCACGTCATTCGTTTACAAGAAAAAAAAGATTACAGATAGAGATAGAAAAAGCTTAGATGTAATTATTTCCTAGAGAATCTATTCTAATGAACCAAGTGACGAAACCTGCCTGGGAAGCTAGATAATGAGCTGATAGATTCCGTAGTGTCAAAATGATGGCTATCTTAGTGTGATGGAGTGTTTTGACTGTGTGTCTATGTGAAGGTAGCTCACACAGAAAGTATTACCTAATCTGTGATGCAAATAGTGTCTAATATTGACGGTCGATAGCCGTTAAATTACTTGAATAAATAAATGAATGAATGGAATCCTTATTTGCTTGAATATAGGTTACATCTAGATAGTCACTAAGTTCACGTTTCTCTATACTCAACTTTTCAGTTGTGCAAATATTTGAGTTAGTATATAAAAATGTTACATAACCTAATGCTTACAATACATTGAACACTTTTTTAATAATTAAATCAATAGTAACTAAAATTTCATGTATTATATATACATAACAATAATAAAATCACAGTGTAGTAAATAACTTAATCAAATCAATAAAATAATTTCAATTGTTACATGAGAATTTAAATTTAAAATATCATTTCATTTTTCATTTCATTTCATTTAACATAATTATACTTATTAGTTATGTTGTAATGTTCTTTGTAGTAGATAGTGTAGCTAGTTTAAAGGCCTATTACACTACACGGTATTCAGGGCCCGGTAGTTAGGGAGGGCGTGGCCCCTTGCAAGGGCGTCGATTACTACACTACACTGAATACCGGCTCCCTCACTCTCTATGTACAGTCTGAATTTGAACGCGCGCGGATATAGACGTATCATGGCACCGGTTTTATCTAGACCATTAAAAAAAGCAGCGGTTGCCGTGGTTTTGGTAGTTGGATCTATGAATATTATAGAAGAAAAAAAGAGGAGGAGAAGGATCTGGATCAAGAAATACTAGAAATTAAGAAATGAGCACTCCAATATGAGGATACTCAGTGCTCTAGAACCAGCGGATTTCAAAAATTATTTAAGAATGGGAGAAATGGGAAAAAAATGGGAATGGGATGGGATGGGATGGGGATGGGGATGGGGATGGGGGATGGGGATGGGGAATTTGAATACCTATTTAATTTAGTAGCCGCGCGACGACTGAGTTCCCTAACTACCCTAAGTGTTATTACACTAATCGGTTGTAAGGGCGATTAGGGAGCAAGGCTTGTCGGGACCGCCCGGTCGCCCTAGTTAGGGACCCTTATGCTCTAACTCTTATTACACCACCCTTAGTTAGGGTAAGGGTCCCTTAAAATTGGGTAGTGTAATAGACCTTTTACTAGTTTTAAGTATTGTAGTGGTTACAAGGCACATTGCTAAAAAAAAGTTGTTGTTATATTGAGTTGTGTTATGTCTATGTTTTATGATGTTATGTTGTGTGTCAGGAAAAATGTATTTTCTTTCTTTCTTTCTTTTATATTTTATTAGAGTGTCTCGTGGTTGCAGTCGCAACTTAGCGGTTATCACTCGGGAATTCTTTATTTTCCGGGATAAAAAGTATCCTATTTTGAACCAGGTAACATAAGTTTGCAAAACTTGGACCGACGATCTAGCCAAAACCGCGGGAAGCCGATGGATGCAGGAGGCAAGCGGCCGCTCAAAGTGGCGCTCTATGGGGGGCGCCTATGTTCAGCAGTGGACGTCTTCAGACTGTTGATGATGAACTAGAAAGTGTTCTAATAATCTTTTAATTTTCAAGATCACTATCATTCGTTCTATTGTCTGTTACATCTGTAAACAACTCAACTATAGTAAGCATAATAACTTACCTATCGCTATTCGTATACGCAAATCAGTATGAATATAACTGTATTATTTATCTGTGTACAGATCAGAGGATCCGTAATCTGTAATCCTAGTAATCACAATTTCACAATCTTTCTGAATCTTTGTGTGTGTTTCACAATCTTTTAGCTTGATATTATCTAACGGATAAGTAACTGCACTATTACATTTTCTACGATAAATCTAGGTTTAGCAACTAACTTGCCTGATGGTCCTATTCAGCGTCCATGTAGCCAAAGATGGAGCATATTATATGCACTCTTACTCATTTATTTATTCTGAAGAGACCCGTATATTCAGAATACAAGAAAGTTGGCAGAGAGATCCATTATTTGCCAAAAGACACGCACAGTAAAAGCTTACGCAGTCTATCTAGATTATAAATTGATGTAAAGATCGGGTTTAACATTCAATTTCATATGGTTTGGTTTTGTATATGATAGGTTTTGTGTACAGCTAATCCTCTGGAAAAAAATCGACTGTGATAAAGAATAATTCCAACTAGTTACAAAGATGTTGCAAAAAGTAGGTAAAAATAAGAAAAGGGAATCCGTGATCATAGCTCAGTTGGGAGAGCATCTAATCCAGTGCGATAGAAAAGCGGGTTCATGTCTTAATCATTGTGTGTGGTTGATTATTTTACACAAGCTAATAATATAGGCATGTCTCTTCTTATGATTTATCTCTCAGATATATTTAACAGGCGGTAGTGAAACTAAGTCATGTAGTGAGCTAGACCATCCCAAAGGTCACATATTAGTTTCCATGTTTGCCCTGTATATTGCCTGTCAATATTTATCGTACATATTCGATGTTCTATGTGTTTACCATGAAGTTATGTCAACATTTACCATGGAAACACATCAATAAGTACTTACTGATGGCAAGATGGCAAGTTAAATGTTTAAGACGCCCAAACAATATATGACTAGCTCCTCTATTTAATCGAATTTAGATTGCAAAAGAACTCTGCAAAAAAGTCCTACCACCTAATAAAACTAGATAGGTACATTAATAATCACATGCGCTAAATAACGTCATCCTACTGTTATAGCTCAGAGACGCGCATCTAGCTATGGAGAGATCTATACTCAGTGTTTCCCTGTGAGATAAAACCCGAAATGAGGAGATCCGCAGGAGAACTAAAGTGACCGATATAGCTCTTAGAATTAGCAAGTTGAAATGGCAGTGGGCTGCTCACATTGCTTTTGACGCTGTTGATGATGAACATTCAATATTCATTAACATCAGGCGATCGACTATGCAGATCGGCTATGTAGGTATAGGTATGCCATTTGTAACATAAAAAAGTTCTCGTTTTTAGGTCTCAAAATCGTTTCTATATCATCTCAAGAGATCGTAATACTCAACAATACAATTTAGATCTCTCGTCACAAATATCTCCGATTGAAATGTCAGTAATTCTCGGCGCCTATCGGGTATTGGGTATTTCAAGTATTATCAAAGAAGAGTAGAACAAAGCTTAGCGTGTTCCAATTTTTTTCACATCGAGCTGCGAAATCAATTGTGAAATCGCTAAGCTGTTAGCACTGTGTGCTTTTTTTTGTTAAAGAACTATCCATTTATCTATCAATAAGGGCTTACACTTCTTATTAGAACTTAAATGATATTTACTGTGATTAAGTGTATAGTTAGAAATGTAATGAACAACTGTGAAAGTTGAAAACATAAAAGACTTTATCCTGAGCGACTGGCGGATTGACTGCGTTACTGACTGACAACATAGAGCCCAAACTGCTGGACATAGGTACTATTATCTGTTATGTAGCGACTTGATAGTTAGACTTGATAGTGTCATCCTTTTTACGTAAGAAGGGTTTTTTAAAATTTAAACTTTTTAGGAGTTCAAGCCAAAGAACCGCGAGTAAAATTAAGGGCTATGCGTCTAGTTGAATAAATAGGTAAAAATGCTCGAGAATCTTCGATAATTTGGAGATGAGCATTATTTTGCTACTATGTGGGTTAAAATTACTTGTGGGTGGAAAATATGGGTTGAAAACAAATGTCACAAGGTACTATCCGTTGGTTGCTAATGCTAGGTATGCGTTCCACATGCTTCTTCTTCTTGTGGTCATGCACACCGCGACAAAATTTTCTCGACACTTTATCTTGTGAGAGACCGTGGCAAGACTATGGTAGTGCCTAAGTGTGCCTCTCACTCTAACAGCGGCGACAAGTTATCTCGCGGTGCGCATGCTAGGCCCTCGGATGGCCTAGCATGCGCACCGCGAGAAAACTTGTCTTAAACATAGGCGCTGCCATAGTATTGTCACGGTCTCTCACGAGATAGTGTCGAAAACATTTTATCGCGGTGCGCATGCTAGCCGCGCTAGTGTCAGAATTTTTAGGCCACACACAGTGAAATTTTTAGGCACATGCTAATTGCATTCTTAAATTTTGCTATAAGAATCAAACAATAAACTAAATTCCCCTAAAAATAAATTCAAACTGTCGGGTATCATGTTACTAATTTCTAAATTATTCCTATTATGATCCGCTTAGAATTCATTGCGCAAACTTTAGCAGACATGATTGTACGTAAAATTTTAATTAATTTTCGACCGCTTAAGCAAGAGTTTACTAATTTGTTTTCCATAATCAATAATCATAAATGTTTAGAAACGATTTTTGTGTGAATGACTATAATCATACTAATTATAATTATTAATTAATCAACGGGATAATGAAGACAACTTTTTGAGCATTCTACATGCAGAGGAAAATATGTTTTTTTTTTTTTATAACATGAAGTATGAACAAATGCTATTATCCTTTTGACATTAAAAAAATCCCAACTTTCCCACTGTTCGGTAGAGTGGGGACGTTAGTGACATCATAGTATGTGTGTGTTAAACATGGACTAGTATTGTATAATTTAAACAAACTTGGCGTCAAACTCACTCAAATAAGAGCTATTTTACTAATTTATTATTAATTAATTTTACTGGGATTCTGATCTAAAAATGGGTACAAGCCACATAGAACAAAAAAACGTCGTTTACTACAAGTAACTGCTGATTAATGTGTTAGTTACGGGATTATTAAAAAAAATATCGTGATCAGGCTACAAATTGATTTCTTGAATTTGATAATGACAACTCGATAGAGCTCGTAAAACTGTGTAAGGCAGCATCAAAGTTTAATTTTGGTCTAAATGGCTTTTACGACATTTCTACCTGGAAGGGTCGATATTACATTGATAGCATGCATTCCTATACATAATCCAAGCCAAAGATACGGTAATAGTTACCACGTAATCCTTTATCATTATTTTCCATGTGAGGCATACCACAAACCTTCGCTTTCGTTACGTCTGGCAATTTACATTCTGATGGCTTGACCAGTTCGTAATGACTCATCTCTTGCATAAAACAACTGAGCTTTCTAAATGGAGTCTTCCTGTTTGTCTAGACTAAGGTTTTAATATTAATTATAGGCCTAAACAGCTGGATAAACCTTAGATTGTTCATGCATTACCTAATATTGTATATCAGGTAAGTCATAAGTTTAGAATCTGTGGCGTGTGGCATCACAGTTCCCTTAGAAAAATCACCCTATCCCTAAGGGCAGGTTTTTTAATCCCCAAAGGTAAACCAGTGGAAAAAAAACTTTAACAAATTCTAGCCAATGGTCAAAGTTTGTTAGAGATTAACCATTGGTTACTTCGAAACCCACATAGTTCAGGTAACCATTTGCTAAAATCTCTAACAAATTTTGACCATTGGTTAAATTTTTTTAGCATTTTTAACCATTAGTTACCTTAACTACTGATCAAAAAACCCAGCCTTAGTCTCAAGTCGAAGAGTCTTGGTACCCTTGGTGTCGAAGTTTCTAGTGAGGTCCAGTTTCGGAGTCACCTAGAGGCCAAAGCTAAACTTGCCTCTAAAAAGCTTGGTGTGCTGAACAAGGCAAAGCGATACTTCACGTCGAGTCAGCGGCTTTTGCTTTACAAAGCTCAAGTGCGGCCCCACGTGGAGTATTGCTCCCACCTCTGGAACGGTGCACCTAAATACTTACTTGGGCCTCTTGATTCTTTACAGCGAAGAGCCACTAGAATTATCGATGATCCAAGGCTCTCCGAAACATTAGAACCGCTCGAGCTCCGGAGGGACATTGGTTCACTGTGCATCTTTTACCGCCTGTTCTTTGGGGAATGCTCTGAGGAGCTTTTTGATATCATCCCGGCGTCGGTGTTCTATCACCGTACATCACGCCACCGTCAAAAGGCTCATCTACATATCTTGCAAGAATGGAAATCACGCACGACTCGCTTCACGCGTTCATTTTTACCACGCACGTGCAAGATGTGGAATAATCTTCCCCTGGAAGTATTCCCGCAATGCTACAATATGCAGTCTTTTAAAAAGGGTATCAAAAAAAGCCTTACTGAGCTGGCAACGCGTCGACAACGCCCCTAGTGTTGCAGATGTCCATAGGCTACGGTTACCGCTTTCCATCAGGCGGGCTGTATGCCTGTTCGTCGCTCTTAAAGTAAAAAAAAAAAAAAAAAAAAACGGAGAAAACGAATGTGATTTTTTTTGACAGGTTATTTGATCGAGTATGTTCTTGGCTTCGATTCAAGAAAATCAGTTCAGGCATTTGAAGATTGCAAGCTCTTTTCCAGTTAAAGGATTCCCAACTAATCTATTATATCGTGATCTATACTTATAATAAATCCGTAACTTTCCCAGTAGGAGACGCTTTCATTATTCGTATTATTCGTATTAGGTGTAGTAGGTTGATACAGACCTACCCCACCAAGGTAAAACAATATAGATAAATCGATTTGCAACACCACGATTGGTCATAAACGTCATAAATACGTGTGGACATTTCACACAGCGCCATCTAGCTCTAAACTAAGCAAAGCTTGTACCATGGGAACCAGAATATAAACTGATAGAATACCTACATAGATGCTTTTTTGTTCGTAAATACACCTACCTTAATAATACCTACAATTAACACCCAGACACAGAACAAACGTCACAAAAATGTTTGTCACACCCAGGACAAACATTTTTGTGATGTCAGTCAATGATCGAACCTGCAACCTACAGTTCAGAAGGCAGAGCTACTACCAACTGAGCTATCAGGCCAGTGAAATGACTATAATTATGTTTTATCCTTTAGGTATCATCATCCTCATCCTGAAGACTTCCACTGCTAAACATAGGCCTCCACCATAGAGCGCAACTTTCAGCGGCTACTCGCCTCCTATATCCATCGGCTCCCCGCGGCTTTCACCCGATCGTCGAACCACTGAGTGGGGAGCCGACCTACGCTGCATCTTCCGGTTCGTGGTCGCCACTTGAGAACTTTTGTTCCCATTGTCAGTTCTACGAGCGATTTCAACTTGCTAATTCTAAGAGCTATATCGGTCACTTTACTTCTGCGGATCTCCTCTTTAGGTAGGTACCTATAGTTTCTTGCAATCATTGCTTCTATAGCCCATTGTCATAACAAGTAAAGCTTAATTTGAATGTGTTTGAAAACATCCAAACCAGGTAAATCGGGGATGGTTCAACATCTCGCTACACGAAATACGTTAACGATTTTGACAGCTGTTTGCGAATACTTGAACCGAACTTATAATTAGTTTTGTTTTGAACCACAATTTGAAATTTCAATATACATCTGGTTATTAACCACAACAGACCCTTTTGTTAAAACATGCCACTAAACAATTGAAATCTGTTTTGTAAGACCGCTTTCTACAGTCTGTTTGAGTTTTAGAAATAATGATTTAGTTTAGGCTTTAGTTTGTAGCTTTAGTTGGTAGGTACGCCGCCTGTAGGTTTTGCAATAGCAACTAGCTGAACTGCTAGTTACTGTTTGTGTTTTTAGGAGCTTTATTAATAAGGTTACAAGGTAAACACTATCGGCTACAAATTATTATTCAACAGTATATGATCCAGATACATAATAGAAATAATAATATTATTAATTTCTACTTTGTAGGGTTGTTATGTTTTTTTTTTTTTTATTTTTTTTTTTTTTTTATTTTTTTTTTTATATGTGATTGAATGACGTGACGAGCAAGTCGTTAACCTGATGTTAAGTGACACGGCCGCCCATAACAGTTGCAGTGTCACCCGGAACTTTAAAACAATAAAGTTTCGCGTGACACTGCACTGCGCACGTCATCCTGAGACATCACCCAGTCTAGTAATCAGATTACTAGACTGAGTGATCAGATCATAAAGTCTCATTTGCCCAGTAATTTCACTAGCTACAATGCCCTTCAAACCGGAACACAGCAGTGCTTGCACACTACTGCTGCTACTGCTTGGCGGCAGAATAACTGGCAAAGCGGTGGTACCTACCTAGACGAACTTTGCAGAAAAGTCCTACCACCTTGTGAACCTATGTTTTAGATATCGATTCATCATCATCATCATTAACAGCCTGAAGACGTCCACTGCTGAACATAGGCCTCCTCCAGAGCACGCCACCTTGAGCGGCTGCTCGCCTCCTGCATCCATCGGCTCCCCGTGGCTTTCACCAGGTCGTCGGTCCACCGAGTGCGGGGCTGGCCTACGCTGCGTCTTCCGGTTCGTGGTCACCACTCGAGAACCTTTCTTCCCCATCGGTTGTCAGTTCTACGAGCGATGTGGCCTGCCCCTTGCCACTTCAACTTACTAACTCTAAGAGCTATATCGGTCACTCTAGTTCTCCTGCGGATCTCCTCGTTCTGGAGCTTATCCCGCAGGGAAACACCGAGCATGGCTCGCTCCATAGCTCGCTGCGCGACTTTGAGCTTACTAATGAGGCCAACAGTAAGAGACCATGTCTCAGTTCCATAAGTCATCACTGGCAACACACACTGATTGAAAACTTTCGTTTTCAGGCTCTGCGGTATTTTGGACGAAAAGATAGGACGAAGCTTCCCGAACGCTGCCCAGCCGAGTTGGATTCTTCGCGCCACCTCTTTGTCGAAGTTGGACCTACCTAATTGGACAATCTGTCCTAGGTAGACATACTTGTCGACAACTTCGAGAGTATCGTTCCCAACAATTACCGGTATAGGTGGAACATGAGCATTAGACATGATCTTTGTCTTGTCCATATTCATCTTAAGACCAACCTGCTGGGAGACTCTACTGAGGTCGTTGAGCATGGTGCTAAGGTCCTCGAGCGATTCCGCCATTATGACTATATCATCGGCAAAACGAAGGTTAGTGATGTACTCGCCATTTATGTTGATGCCAGATCTTTTCCTCTCCAAGAGCTTGAAAACATCCTCCAATGCGTTTGTGAACAGTTTCGGAGAAATAACGTCTCCGTCTCACGCCTCTTTGCAATGGAATTTGTTCCGTACTCTGGTCCTGTAGTCGGACTGACATAGTGGCCTTACTGTACAAACACTTTAAAACTTCGATATACCTATAGTCAATTTGGCATCGCTGCAAGGACTGCAGCACCGCCTAAGTCTCGATTGAATCGAAGGCTTTCTCATAGTCCACAAACGCTAGGCATAACGGCCGATTATACTCTTCGGTCTTCTGTATAATCTGGCGCCGCGTATGGACGTGGTCTATGGTGCTAAAGCCTTTTCGGAAACCGGCTTGTTCGGGAGGCTGGAATTCAGCAAACCTGCGTGCGAGACGATTCGTAATGACTCTCGAAAACAGCTTATACACATGACTCAAGAGCGAGATGAGCCTATAGTTCTTCAATAAGGTGTTATCGGCTTTTTTGAAGAAGAGCACCACCACGCTCTTGTGCCATGCCTCTGGCGTTGTACCTTCAAGGATGACAGAATTAAATAACTTCTGGAGGACTAAAAGTACCGGTCTACCACCCGCTCTCAGAAGTTCGGTCGTAATTCCATCTTCACCTGGTGCCTTGTTGTTTTTAAGCTGTTTGAGGGCCATTCTAATCTCGTACAGGCTGACGTCCGGGATATCTTTGGTATAGTGTCGGACTAACTTGGCTCTGATGTCCTGAGCTGTGTTAGTAGCGGGCTTACGTGTCGAGGTGTAGGTATAACTGTCCATAGAAGTTCTCGATCTCTCTCAGAATCTCAGGCTTGGATGAAATGACGCTACCATTTTCAGTCTTCAGTTTTGTCATTTGGTGTTGCCCAATAGACGAATCCTTTGCGAACACTTTAGTGCCTTGGTTCCGCTCAATTGCGGCCTCAACACGTGAAGTACTAAGAGCACGCAAGTCGTGTCGCAAGGAACTCCAGATTCGTCTATTGAGTTCTCCGTAGGCTGACATATCAACTGAAGACTGCAGCCTCATTTCGCTCCGGTCGGCCATTAGCTCAAGAGTTTTTTCTGAGAGCTTTTGAGTCCTCTTTCGGCGTTGGATCTTAAAGAATTTCGATCCAACAGCTTGGACAGTTCCCACCAACCCGTCGTTTAGCTCGTCCACTGTGTTACAGCTGGAAGCAATTTTGGAGTTCCAGCTGAAAGCCTTCGGGGTTTTGGATTAGGACAGGATTTGGACGGAGCGTAGACTTCACCAGATGTGACCTTTCGAGCTTAACATTGATATTCAATGTGCCTCTAACAATACGGTGATCGCTACTGGTTTTCACCTTGCTGATCACAGAGACATCATCGAATATGTGCTTCTTGGTCGTCATGATGAAGTCTATCTCATTTTTAGTGGAACCGTCGGGACTTATCCACGTCCACTTCCTGGATGGCCGCTTCTCGTAGAAGGAGTTCATCATAAAGAGTTCCTCCTTCTCCATGAAGTCAGCCAGCCTCTGTCCTCGAGGGTTCCGCTGCCCGTATCCAAATGGCCCCACTTTCAGCTCATCGCTATTCCTTGTGCCCAACTTCGCATTGAAGTCTCCCATCACAACGGTGAAGTATGTTTCGGAAGTATGCATGGCTTCGGATATGTCCTCATACATAGCTTCTACCCATAGGACTTTTGCGGGTAGTTGCAAAATCAACAACTCAAAATTTTCAGAAAAATTAATTTATTTATTAAAAATACTTACAAGTGTTAACCAGTGTTAAATCCAGTGGAATAATATAATAGCACCATAAACTTTGCTGGTATGATATAAGCAAACACTTGACCTTACTTTAGCCACAAGCACTAACATTTTCTACTCACAACCTTATCACTTTGGATTAACTTGAAGCAAGCATGCCTATGGAAACAAGGAAGCCCACTGTCTACACACAGATCCTTTGGCTGCTATCAAAGAGCTTGACAGTAAGCTCGATGACTGTATGGCATCTTTTGAGGCTCGGCTGAAAGGCTCTTCACCAGCACAATCACCACCACAATCCACTACAGAACAGCTGGCTAGAGACCTCAAGCAGTTCAAGGTTTGCATGAAGCTTGCTATAGATCTTCTACGCTCCCAGGTTACTCAGGTAATGTCTGCTGTTGATCATATGGAAAACAGGAGCAGGCGCAAACTCCTCGTTTCGTGGAATACCAGAAAACTAAAGACGAAAATGTGCACAACACCTTGGCTGGTATTATAACTAGCCAGCTCGAAGTATCCGACTTCAGTTCTGACCAGGTTCGTTTCTGCTATCGTTTAGGCAAAGATACAACTAACGGTGGCAAGAGGCCTATACTTGTGAAATTTCAAAGCTTCGATGTTCGCTCTCGCATTTGGAACAGCAAAAAACAGCTCAAGGGTGCTGGAGTCTCTGTTGCCGAATATCTCACTGCCACAAGGAGGGTTGTTTTTAATGAAGCACGTAAGATATACGGTGTTCATAAACGCTGGTCACAGGACGGCTGTGTTTATCTCATAACTTCAGATGGGGCCAAACATAGACTGGTATCACAAGTCCAACTAAATGAGATAGTTCAGAAGTTTCCTCCAGTTTCAACAAAAGCGGCGGCCCACAAGTACGGCACCAGCAACTCGATCAAAAACAGCGAGAAGTGTTAACAAATGAGTTCCCTGCATAAATCGGGTCCACAGAACAATTAGTATCTAAATGATGTCGGTAGGAACTATAATTATTGTCTTTGTTCATTTGTTTTTATATTTTGTAAATTCTTTTTCTACCACCACCCTACAACCAACAATATTAAGCTTTTCTTTTTTTTCTCACTTAGATTTTGCCATTGCGTGTTTGAATCTGACATTGTCATATTTTTGACATTGGCATCTGACAGTGACTAAAGAGGGTGTCAGTGTCGAAGACAATTTGTATTTTTTTTTTGTATTTGGCTCTGGTGGCATTTCTCTTTTCTTGTTATCGATATTTTATTTCACACACATAATGAGAACTTGGAGAGGATGGTAAATTTGTATTCATTTAAATAATTGTAGCTCCTGTTACCTCCAATTGATGATTGCATGTATTGCAGTCTTAAGCACTAGATAAAATTCTTTTCTTTTTTTTTCTCCACGGTTTCTTTGAGTACCTATGTGCGATGAGATAGTTATTGTTTACTTGGCCACGCTTGCACATTCGCGGAAGGAGAAATTCGAAGGATAACTGAGATTACCTAATTAGCTTTCTATTTCTACTACCCACATCCTTTTTCCTTTGGTGAGTGTGCACGTGTGGCCCCATTGTTTTTTTTTTGTAATCATTTTTTGGAGCTTATTATTATCTATCCAAGGATTACAACCCTATCGATTGTGTTTGTGGCTATACAAGAATGTTTTTTTCTGTATTAGAATTTTTATTTATTTATACATTTAGAGATATATTTGTATAATTAACTACTACATTATTTATATATTATAATATTTTATGGATTGTTCAATTTCATCTGATTTATTTCTCTCTTTGGATTCTGACAACTACTCTGATGCCCTCGATGATAGCCTTAATGACACTCCGTTAAATGATCTTTTGCATTTATCCTTTTCTGGTCATAAAAATAATTTCAACATTTGTCATATTAATGCTCAAAGCCTTCCAGCACACTTTACAGAACTCCTTGCGACTTTCACTAGTAAAAATATTCACGTATGTTTAATCTCTGAAAGTTTCTTGAAACCCTCACTTCCTTCTAAATCTTTTGTTCTGCCTCGCTTTGTGCTTATAAGAAACGATCGCACCGGCAAGGGTGGTGGTCGAGTTGCGATATACCTACGCTCAGAGTTAAAGTTCAAGGTAATTTCAAAATCACCCTCTCTCTACTCTAGCTCAATGGAGCATTTGTTTATTGAAGTTACCTTGAAGACGACTGTAAAATTTCTACTTGGCGTTATTTACTCCCCTCCCACTATTAACTACTTTGATACATTAGAGCATCTTCTTGATTTGCATTTGCCACAGTATGACAATGTTGCAATTATGGGCGACTTTAATACTTGTTTGCTACGAAATGATAGCAGGTCTAAAAAACTTTTAAACATTATCGCCTCTCTAGACCTTATACTGTTGGACCTTAACCCCACCTATCACACGAAAGATAGTCACACCAAGCTAGACCTCATACTCACACGGGATACCAACAAAGTTGCTGCATGCGGTCAGTTTCCGGCACCTGGGTTTTTACACCACGATCTCATATTTGCATCATACAAAATCAAAGTTCCCAAGATTAAACCTAAAATTATTCTCCAAAGAAATCTGGCAGCCATAAACAAGGAGAGACTTTGTACTGATGCTAGTGCCCTAGACTGGGCCCAGCTGCTAAATGCCACAAGCATCAATGAGAAAGTCCAAATCCTAAACACTGTGTTGACTAATCTTTACGATACTCATGCGCCTATAAAGCCATGTAGAATGAAACGGCCCTCTGCCCCATGGCTTACTGATGAAATTTGTAAGCTGATGGGAAGACGTGACTACTTGTATAGACGGTATAGGAAGGACAAAACTGAGGATAACTTTTCCAGCTTTAAAAAGGCTCGAAACCGCTGCAACCAAGCTGTTAGAAGTGCGAAGCGTCGGCACATATTCACTGCCATAAATCATAGCACCCCTAACAGCATTTGGAAAGTGCTTCATGAGTTAGGCTTTGGTAAAAGAACCACTTTCGCTGTCCCCTCAATAGACGTAAATGCCTTAAACCAGCATTTCGCAAAGGTTCCCTGTCGTATAAATCTTACAGTTAAAGCACTCACCACTGCAAACCTTAATATGACAGCCTGCACTCACTTGGAAAGTCTCCAAGTTAATGCAGTGAATGATAGTGTAGTGAAGCGTATTATTAATAGTATTTCGAGTAAAGCAGTGGGACACGACGGCATTGGGCGTGAATTAGTTACTCCTATTCTCCATATTATTGTGCCATACATCACCCATATCATAAACTGTTCAATAGCATCAAATAGTTTTCCCAATGTATGGAAAAATGCCTACATAATCCCCTTACCCAAAAAATCAGCGTCCTCTGATTTAAAAGATTATCACCCTATCTCGATTCTACCCTTTCTATCGAAAGTGCTAGAACGAGTTATACACCACCAACTTACTAATTATCTTCAATCTTACAATCTTCTCTCCCCGTTCCAATCTGGCTTTCGTTCTGCGCACAGTACCTGTACTGCTCTCGTAAAAATAACGGATGACATTAGGTCTTCTATTGATGATCGCAAACTAACACTCCTCACTTTGTTAGATTTTAGCAGTGGACGCCAGCAGCGTATACAAATCGATGACGTCTTCTCCGACTGGTGCAACGTCGATGCTGGTGTACCACAGGGAGGTGTCCTCTCTCCCCTTCTCTTCTCTATTTTTATCAACACTCTTGTTTCTAAACTACGTTTCTCCTCTTATCATCTCTATGCTGATGATGTTCAGCTTTATCTTGCCTTCAAACCTGAGGAAAAACCACAGCCATCGATCAGCTCAATGAAGACCTCAATTCTGTGTACGCATGGACACAGAGTTTTGGCCTCCTTATCAACACGAGCAAAACTCAAGTAATGATAGCTTGCAGTAGTAAGCTCTTGTCTAAGTTAGACCTCTCAACAATTACTCCAGCTGTCTACAATGGCACTACTCTCAATTACTGTAAAGAAGTAAAAAACCTTGGTCTTCATATATCTCACAATTTATCTTGGGACAACCACATTACAGAAATAAGTAAAAAAATGTACGGTTCTCTGCATAGCCTGAAAAGGTTGAAAAACTTTTTACCGCTTCATGCAAGAGTTACCCTAGTTAATTCCCTATTGCTTCCCATCCTAGACTATGCCGACGTATGTTACCCTGATGCTACTGAAGCGCAACTTAATAAGTTAGAACGTCTTCTCAACTTATGTATTCGTTACATCTACGGTCTGCGTAAATACGACCACGTCTCCCAGTTCCGCCGTCAATTAAAATGGCTAGATATCCGAAATCGCAGGAATGCACACACCGTCTCTCTTCTATACAACACACTTATGGACTCACGTGCTCCAACGTATCTCAAAGACCGCTTTACCGCCAGTTCGTCTTTTGGCCGTCCGCAACGCTCCTGTTATCACTTACAACTAGTGACTCCTCAACATAGAACGGCACTGTACTCCGATTCCTTCACTGTCTCTGCAATTCGCCTTCGGAATACCCTCCCTACCCACATTCGTCAGGCATCATCGATAGAGGTGTTTAAATCCAAAGTCTATAACTTCTACCTCGCTCTCCAAAATTAAATCGCGAAGAAAGCAATCCATCTAATTATAAGTACAATTATATGTATGTATATAGGTATAACAATATGTATTATATTTGTAGGTATAGTATTATAGTGTGTATTTAATTTTATGTATTTATTGTGTTATTTATACTTTCATCAGTTTAGAGAAATAGTTAAGTTGTTGTTTTTTCTTGTCTTATATTTCTTCAGTATTGCACCACCGCAATAAACAATTCCACAATACACCGGGGTTAACTGGAAGATAATGCTCTATAGCATTAAGTTCGCCTATGTACCTACTATTATTGTTTGTGCAATAAAGAATTTTCTATCTATCTATCTACTTCATCGTCTGAGTGTGCCGACGTCGGCGTCGGCGCGTATACCTGTATAACCTTCAACGAATACCGTTTGGTTATTCGGAGTACCAGGTACGCTACCCTGGCCGACACACTGTCGACTTTGACCACGTTGTTGACGAGAGACTTGCGGACGAGAAACCCGACACCCCCTTGGGAGAGTTGGTCTCCCTCCCGGTAGAAGAATAAGTTACCGGAATTTAGGATTATCGTGTCCTGTCCCTGTCTTCGGACTTCTGACAATCCCATTACATCCCAGCGTAACTTACCCATCTCCGCCTCTAACTCGACCATCCTTTCGTCAGCCTTCAGTGTGCGCACGTTATGTGTTGCCAGGGCCAGGGGTCGTCGTTGGGGTTGGTAGCCGGGCGTCTGCCGGGGATTCTTAGCACCCCTTGCCCGAGATATCGATTATTTTAATTAAATGAATTAGGTACTTAAGTCAATTAATAAAATTATAAACAACAAAACTTCTGATTTGTATTTCTGGATTATTTTTCGTCATTCTTTTGACTTTGGGAATTTTACTGATATGGGTTAATATGAGCAAGAGTGTTTTTTGTACAACGAAGGCACCTTCGTGAATATATTTATATGTATTGTATATTGTCTGCAACATACCTGCACAATAGTGTACACTATAGTGTAGGTATGTTGCAGACAATATAAATATATTAAGTAGGCATTTAGGTAAGTAGGTACTTAGCTGCTTAGCGTAGTCTAAGATAAAGTAAGTGCGCAAGAAGGTAACACAATTATTGTTGTAGGTAAATAATTATATTGTCATTCTATTTTCTGATAATTACCAAACTTTATGTACAACTAAGCTATTGATCGCTCAGTATCAGTATCATTCAGTAGATAAGTACCTACGATTGACATTTACCGTGCGTACTGTAAGGGCAGAGATATTTATAGTTTAATACAGGACTTAATCACGCTAAAAACATTATTTATTGACCTCGACGTTTCAACCAAGTTGCATTGGCCGTGGTCACGAGTAGACTGGAGATGCTGAGTAGTTTACGCAAAACTACCCGCACTTGAAACTTAATGGTTGTAAACACACGTAGAAATGTCACGACACACAACACTAACAGTATCCGATTTGGTTTTTTTTTTTCGCGAGAATTTAAGAAATACTAAGGGTAAAGATAATAAAACATCTAACTTATTCCCAATACCTACAAAGCAAAACCATTCATAGCAATACCTCTCTCAATTAAATATTTAATTGTTATTAAAAATAAATTATCAAGTTAAAATGAACCTTATCGCTAAGTACTCACGTACGCAACTGCAACGGGAACCAAACTGGGCGGTGACATAGTGGCTCAAGCGGAGCGGATACAGGAGCGGGGCGGAAAGCGTTTAGAATTCGCTTCACGACTCGCGCGATTGCCGCTATTAACGCCCACATAGCAAGGACGCATACTCCAACACACACTGCCCATAGCACCTGCCAGTACGAAGGTAAATAAATTATTTGGTTCTAGATTTGATGTGAACTAAACTTTTTAATATAAATAAAGAGAATAATATGGTACGTACATATAATCTTGCATAAGTGCCCAACGATCGCCTATTAGTTTCCACTGGATCTGCAACATCGAAATAATTTAATAAGATATTAATTTCTTATTTTTCTTCACAACTGGAGTGTAAAAAATCATATTCACCTTTTATAGCGTAGGGGACTTAAGGGCGTAAGTAAGTGTTTTAAAAAAATTAAAGTCCTAAATAATTAATTTGGGATTTTAAAGATTGTATATGTGAAGATATGTACCTTCTTAATGATTTTATTGTCCAATCAAAGAGGCCTAAGTAATAAAATTCTAAAAGTGCGAGTTGTGTCTTGCTTATTATTTATATTACAAGCTTAAATATCTCACCATAGGCCGTCGCGTTTCCTTCAGGTCCTATGCACCCTCTGTCATCAATCAGTCTCACTCTCGCCAGCAACCGGACGTCAAGCACCAAGTTCCTTGGTTTTATCCGCTTGTCGCTCCGCTCGTCGCCCCGCTTGCCGCTACGCTCGGCAACAGGTAGCAATAGCCACCGAACGGTGTCTCGTTCAGCTACGGTGCCGTCCGCGTCGACGAAGCGGGTGACGGTGTTAGCAAACCATGGGGATGGATGTGCGTCTGATACCATTTGTTTGCCAATGCTGTGAAGTAAAGAACATTTTCATCCCATCTATTCGAAAAGAGGTGAAGGGTTCCTCGATGAGTGCGCCTAAAATGGGTCATAAGCGCACAAGGGTGCGGGTTAAGCGCACTTAATAACAATGACAAAATGACTTTTCTCATAGAGGGAGACGAAAACCAGATTATGCTACAAGGTACCAAAATTACTTAAACTCGAGCGACGTACTTTGAATCCCGCGCGTAGCTTAGGATGTCTGTACTATTTTTGGATCGAATTGAGTACGTTTTTAATGAGTACATTCTTAAAAAACTGCAAAAATGTTTTAAGCATTTTATTAGGCCCTAATTCGATACAGAAGCCAGAACCCGCAATTAAAATACAATCCTATTATAACGGTAATAAAGTCCGACCTAATAACGACGCCATCAATTTGATGGACCTTTTATTAGGTCGTGCTTTTATTTACTTGACCACAGTTCGAGCACAAAACGACTAAAATATTTATAAAGAAATCCCAATTAACAAAAGAGAAACGTCTGTCTGTTTGTTTTACGGTTTTCACGACAAACAGCTGAAATGATTGGAATGATTGTGGATCACATATATATATAAATGACACAGAGATCAACAATTCAAAACAATAATTAAAAAAATATATATATATATGTGGACATTTCACACAGCGCCATCTAGTCCCAAACTAAGCATAGCTTGTACTATGGGAACGAGATAATTGATAGAATACTTAGATACTTTTTGTTTTTACATAGAATACAATATAAGACCCAGACACAGAACAAACACCTGTGTTTATGACACAAATGTTTGTCCTGAGTGGGAATCGAACCCACTACATATTTCAGAAGGCAGAGCTACTACCAACTGAGTTATCAGGCCAGTCACCAACTGAGGTATCAAGCCAGTCGAAAATAGGGTACTTTTTATAGTTTTTATACCCCAAAATTAAGAGTTTCCGAGAAAAATTGGGTTGATTGCGGTCTGTCCAATCTACGAATCTGTAGAATAGAGAATCTCCTGTATTAAGAATCTGTCCAATCCAGGATCTGTCCAAGTGAACAATCGATAAAACCGCGGGGTCGGGCCTCGATATGATGTATCTCTAATACTATTGACCTTCGAAACCTTAGGTCCTAAAGAAATTTATATAAAGGGAAAAAGAGGAAAGGAGGTTTGATTGAATTAGTTTCTGCGAAACCTTTGACTATTCAAGTATAAAAGTTTTCAGTGATGGGTTTGGAAAATTAAACTGGCTGTTAACTCTTGATATTTTATTTTATTACAGGTTTATCTCTCTCATTCAGACAGCCTTTCTATAAATAATACATCAATACTTGTATTATTTTTCTTTATTGACTTGTGGTTTCGATATTATATATACTATCTGAGTGTGAATTGGGGTATTATCCCGCAAGGGGGAGACTGGGACCATGATAGCGCACAAGTTGTGAGAGCCTTGAAACTGCGTGTTTTTAAACCCCCATGCTAAAAAATAAATCCACTCACAAAATTGCACGTGCGATCGCTACGAGACTTAACAAGATACTATAAATTCAGTTCTAAATACAGGTCGTTAAACTCATGTAAACGCAGTCGGTCAAGGATAAAGTTCAACCCGCCAGATGCGCTAGGGCTATCTTCAAACGTAAACTTTACATGGCATTTCTTCAATGAAAAACTATTAATTTAGAAAAGTTGTAGAAGAAACATTATCTACCTTAGGGAGTAGATTTACGCCCTTTCGGTATAATACCCCAATTCAAACTCACCTTGTATACCGCAGAATACACCATAGTACAATGTAGCTATACTATAAATTGATGATCATCCTTAGACTATGTTAATATTTGGATAACGATTCCTAAAAACAATTGTCAGTTTTTCATATCATCGAAATCATCAACGATTACATGAAGACGTCGATTATGTCTTCCTCATAGAACGCAACTTTGGCCGGCTCTTAATTGTCTCGTGTATCCAACCATTCCCCGCTATGTCAACGTCAGTTTGTGGTTGCCATAAGCCGTGGAACATAGCATAATACATGATTTTCATCTTGTCCATGTTCATCTTAAGACCAACCCGTTGGGAAACTCTACTGAGATCATTGAGCATGGTGCTCAGGTCCTCGAGCGACTCCGCTATAAAAAAAGCAGTAGAATTGCACTAGTCTAAATATTTCTATATCAGTTTCTATTATAGTTTTTAAGTCTAATCTGATCACTCATCTCGTACAAAAATCGAAAAAGAAATCAACATTTCACACACCCTTGTACCGGTGGATAAATAAACTAACGGTAAGTCATCTTTTGTTGTCCACTTAATGGAAAAGAATTGACCTCGAGGGATCATTCGATCATGTGTAATGATTTCTTATGGAACTGACTGCCTTGACAGGTGTTTCGTCTGGTAAACCGACACAGATTAGTCGGAACTAGCGATTTATTTCTAGAAAACTCAATAATACGGATACTATAATTTTTTTCTTTTTCTTTATTTATTTATTTTATTTAAAATGCTAATTGTGCTTACAGCGATGCCAACACACACAAAAAGCCACTTAAACATAACATTCTTTAACTTATAACTATTAACCTAAAAATTCCACACACAGATTTAAAAAATAATTAAAATTAGTGAAAAAAAATATCGACATCCCGATCCCAAGCAATCAAGGCGTTGAGTAGAGTACTTTATACTTTTATCTTTGATCGCTCATGTTCAGTTTATCTTTATTTATCTGTTCTACTCTACTCTGATGTCATGTCTCTCATGGTCTATCTCTATTATTATAAATTATTCTATACTTGTTATCTATCTCTCATACTCCCCTTACCTACTCATACTCCTATCTGCGTTATTCTCTGTCTTTAGAATTATATCTTCCTTCTATCTCATTTTCTCACTCTTTACCTTTTTCTCTATTTTAATCTTGAGCTTGATTCTCCTCCTAAAATTTTTTTTCCTTGTTCTATAATATTTTAATAATTACATCATGGGGATTTCAAAGTTTAAACCATATTTTTAAGTATATCTACAAATAAATTAGAGTTCCTAATTTTTTTTAACGACTACTGTGATTCGTTGCCACGGTCTGGATAGTCGTTACAAAGATAGAGTCCTAAAGATTTTGACAGGCCCTGGAAAAGTGACCATAGCTTCCTTGGTAATAGCGTCTAACCCAGAGAGTTGGAAGATGCGGATATATATCTATTTATGAACTCCCTATATCTTCATAAAAATTTCACATGCTTACCTTACA
Source organism: Ennomos quercinarius (assembly GCA_910589525.2). Taxonomy (NCBI): domain Eukaryota; kingdom Metazoa; phylum Arthropoda; class Insecta; order Lepidoptera; family Geometridae; genus Ennomos; species Ennomos quercinarius. Next base: position 4,017,848 of record OU342502.1, read on the forward strand.
GAATACCGCTGTTTCCTTAGTCCCGGTGGTAATCTCTGAGGGTATGCCGGCTTGGGGGTGACCCAGCTGACGTTTACAAAGATCTCTCCTTGAATGGACACCGTGTGGGCCTTCACTGCTGGCACTGGGAGACGAGGGGAGTGCGCACAAGAGCAAACGCCTGCTATACATTCTGTGGAAGAGAAAGAAAATATTATTAAAAAAAAAATATGTTTATTCAAAAAATAACAGTAAGTGCAATACAACAGGTATAATGGGCCTTATAAATATTATAGAAATCTTACATTGATAGGTGCCTGCACTAGGATATACCTGTATCACAGACGGCATGAGTGATAACAATTATTGTAATGACTGTGGTAAAAACAGAATTATTAACAATATTTAAGATAAAAAATAAAAACTTAACAGTTGAATTACAAGAAGGGTATACTTATTATTACTTTACATTATATAGTACCTACTACCTATAAGTATGTACTTATACTTATTTGTTAATATTTAATAATAGTTCAGTCTCATCATAGGACAGGTACCTAACAAGTAACAATGTAAGTATTGCATAGCAGGGGTGGCCAAGACGTCATTTGCCGGAGGCATTTGCGATGGGTTACTCTCGCAGTATACCGGATCCCCGAGGCCCACGTCTCGGAGAACCACGATTTATTTTATCGTCATTAATCCACTATGTATAATACCTACTGTGTTATGACCAAAAACGATATTTCTCAATATATCGCGCTATGAGATTGAGAGCGCAAGCAAGAAAGTTAGTCAGTATAAAGTCAGTCGTAGACTGTGCGATATGAGAAACTGTCTCCGTTATTACTAGATAGTGTAAAAAAGTTATAGATTTTTTAATGTTATTTTGAGTTATACTGCAGACCCTATACCACTTTCAAAGTTTGGGCACCCCTGAAGTATATAGGCTTGTGTAAAGCCAGGGCACAGATTACTGAATATGTTGATTATGTCGAGTGGCGGCGAGAAACACCGCGTGACATCGGTAATTAGTCGAAGCTGGCTGGCGCTACTTCGTCGCTTATAATTTCAATTTAATTAAATTTAATTTGCCTGAAACTATTATACAGTCACTTGTTCGTAAATACATTTTCTAAAGCTGGTAACTAATGCTTAAGATGCTTCTGTTAATATGTTGATTTGGATGATCCAGTGCCGTAAAAAATTTTTGAACTAAGTAAGTACCTATAGCTAATATTTCCAGAGTTATTTTATTTGTCTTATCAAATTTAAATAATGTCAAACGGAACGATCATCGCATAATATTTTCTCACTAATAAGTCGGTTTTTGTACCGCAGTCCGTGACTAAAATAATGTTTACTATTTACTTAGTTAAAGTGATTTAAATTGAGTGTGACCTAAACCTTAAGCGTTTGTTTGGGTTTTAACCAGTTTTGTTAATTATTTCCTATCCTACTGGCTTAGAGTAAATAGAGCATGCTTAACATACCTTCGTACGCAGGAGAACTACAGTCACCGATACGCCTTTTAGAATAATTAGTACTTAAGTTAAAGTGCCAGTGGGCAGGCCACATTGCTCGCAGAACTGTTAACCAATGGGAATGAAAGGTTCTCGAGTAGCAACCACGAATAAGAAGGTACATCGTAGGCCCCCCATACAAGGTCTAGGTAGACCAGGAAGCCATTGGACCCAGGAGGCAAGCAGCCGCTCAAAGTAGCGCTCTATTGAATAGACCAGACTTCTAGCAGTGGACGTCTTCAGGCTGTTGATGATGATGAGGAATTTTATGCAAAAATGCGTCTAGGAAGATACCGCTTTGCCAGTTATAGGTAATTCTGCTGCCCTAGGTCTGTGCTGCCGCAAGCACTGCAATTCTGTGTGCGAATAGAAATCAGATAACCTGACCCAAAAATGCAAAGATCGAGTAACCTCGTGAAAACAGAAATAACTCCAGTATTTTTGCTCTTTGTTTAGAATCATGTCCTGCTATTTCTGGCGATCTGTTTCCTGCGTCAGCCCTATCTTCCGAAAGATAATCTCCGCAAGTTTCGCAACGTTAACTCATCTAAATATAACCAGAATCAATCACACCATTGATAGAGGTTAAACAAAATATTTACATGGTAAATTCCAGCTTCTCTATAAAATCTAGATTTTTTGATCTTTATAGATCCACTTTTAGAACTTTTGCTAGGAGTCTGCAAGTACCTCTTCATTAGACCTATAGCTGTTAAAGTCTTCATGTATTTCGTATGTTATATTATAAATATCCATAACCATATTCGACAGCCTCTGTGGTGTGGTGGTTGAGCAGGTCGGTTCATAACCCGGAGGCGGTGGGTTCAATTCCCGCGACAGGAGAAGTATTTGTGCACAGGAAGGAAAAAATACGCAAATACGTCTGGGTGTTGTGGGACCATGGTCCTCGTAGTTCCTGGGTCCCTAGATACAGGGAATCCTAGTTAGAATCCAGAATCATGATCAGGAATGTTTTTGCCTTGGGCGGCTGTTTCACTCAACTCTAGGTTATAACTTTACTATAGTCCCTTATAGCGCTCAGAGTCCAAAATACTGGCAGTGACGTGAGGCACCGCTTTATCCTCTCGGGGCATAATTACTATGATATTTTATTATATATATATACTACGTATTTGTGCTGCACAAACCATCACAGAGCAAACAACGCACGTTTTCTTTACCTATGAAGAAACTGAAATATTTAATGCAAAACTACCATTATTATATATTTTGTAACTTTGTGTCTTATATTTTTGATTAAAAATTGATCAAAGTGTTCCTCTATATAGATATCTACTCGATATTTGGAATCCTTATACTCATTTCCACCGAAAATCCCTAAATTTTAAGGCATCCTTAAAAATATTTAAGTGACACCTCAGTGACGTATATTTGTTTAGGGGCGCATCTGACATTACTTTATATCTATACATCTATAAAACGATCCCAGTACAAGTCCAATGTACTGCACATTGATGATATTTTGAAAATTTTTTGGAGGGCTCCCTATTACTGATTCTGAAGCCTAAACTATTTTTTTTTTGTGTGTCTGTCTATAGACAAACAAATAGCCTAGTACTAGTTTCGGCGTGATGCTCAACCAAGATCCATCTTGGCTGAGCATCACGCTGAAACTACTGAATGGATTCAAATGAAACTTGGCATGATTTGAGTTCATATTACGAGGTAGGCTATAGGATACTTTTGATTCCGAAAATCAGCACGGTTCCCGCGGGAGAGGGAATAAAAGTAAAAATATGTACTTAGTTCTAATTCATTAACACGTGGTCCAATTTCATTAATTCTTTTTTTGTTAGAAAGGTGGTGCTTTAAGTAAGTATTATCCCGTAAAAATTTCAAGGTCGTCAGTTTTGTGGCTCACAAATTGCAGACATCCAACCTTCAGTATTACCTGCCTCCTATCACCTTCAACCATTCATCCTTTTCCTTTATCTTTTTCCCTCTTCCTTCTCTCTTCCTCTAGACTGAGATAAGACGTGAAACTAATTAACCCGTGCGAAGCCGGGGCGGTTCAGCCAGTTATAAATATTTTACTGTAGTCAATATCGAGTAATTTAGAGAGTGATTCAAACGTAATGGCGGCTATGAAGTTCGCTACAAGTCGCCCGCACGCTGCGCTCACCGCTTCTCTACCCGCGCACATCTATTTTTTGCTACTGCGCAGCGTTTCGCGCCGACTTCACAGTCGCATGCGAATACTCATGCTAAGGGTACAGATATACGTATATATAGGTATACGATTAAAAAGGAGGTTCTACGTACGTACCATCGAGAGCTACATGAAGGTTGGCAGCTGTGTGTCCGTCCCACGGATGTGCGATGAGGCGCACGTTGTAGGAACAACCCGGTCGCACCGCGCATGACTCTGCTACCGGGTTAGAGGACATGGGTACTACCCACCATGACGACTCCTGTGTATGGAAAAGATATTATTCACCCGATCATCATCAGCTGGAACACCTCTACTGCTGAACATAGGCCTCCCCATAAATCGCCACTTTAGACGCTTATCAAAGGGGAGAATTTGCCATAATCACAGCTGCTCATCCAGCGGGTGCTGGGGACTTCTAAGGCTGCTCATCCAGCGGGTGCTGGGAACTTCTTGGGCTGCTCGTCCAGCGGTTTGCTGGGAACTTCGTGGTCTGCTCGTCCAGCGGTTTGCTGGGAACTTCGTGGTCTGCTCGTCCAGCGGTTTGCTGGGAACTTCTTGGTCTGGCCGTCCAGTGGTTTGCTGGGAACGTCTTGTTGGGAGATGAGTAAAACTCGGCGGCTGGTAGTCAATTACATTTATTTACAAAGAATATACATCTTAAATACTAATTTGTCCTATAGTATACATTTATAAAAGCTAGGTGTGTGCTGTGCGTGTAAAGGGCCGACACAGCACTGATCTTTAAACTTAGGTGATCTAGGTCGCGGTGTTTGCAGCGGCGGCGAAGCTGATAGTGCAGTTTTGATGAAATCAATAAATTTATGTTCATAGATTGAACAACCACGCTTAGCAGCTTGGTGATCGCAGAAGATTTTAATGTATACAGAGGAGAATGCCCATTCCCTGGATTTTCCCTTAATCTGCTCTTAGGTTAGAGCCGGTTAAGAGAAAATCCAGGGATAATATCTTAATAATATTACCTGCATAGGTAGATACCTATGCAGGTAATATTATTAAGGTATTGTGATGTGATATCATGTAGTGTAATACTGTGTATGTCACGAATAAATGTATTTTCTTTCTTTCTTTCTTTTTCTTTTACGGCACTCAAGGGAAGATATGGGACGGTCCTATTCGCAAACCGGGACAACACGGCCTTGGCCTCGGCCGCGATGGGTAGACTACTCTACAATGCAATACAATACAATACAATACAATACAATACAATACAATACAATACAATACAATACAATACAATAATAATTTATTGAACACCAACAAATAAAAAAGCACATAAACTCTACATTAAATTTAAATTGAGAAGATTGTTATACTCACTCCAGGAATGTTATATTCATAACACATTGGCGATTGACAGTCAGTAGTCTTCGTGACGCTCCGGATTTCCAACGAGTAGTCTCGGGCTGGAGAGTCTGAAACAAGACGCATGCGTTATTTACTGATTACCAAATTAAGCCTAGCTACTAATATAACGACGATCTACTGATCAGGTGAAAACTGACTCCTCGCGGTTTGTCGTCGGTCCACCTTTGCTGCGTTTTTAGGTTCGTGGTCGCCACTCGAGAACCATTCCTCTCCATCGGTTGTCAGTTCTACGAGCGATGTGGCCCACTGCCTTTTCAACTTGCTATTTCTAAAAACAATATCAGTGACTTTAGTTTTCTTGCGTACCTCTTCATTTCGGATCTTATCTCGCAAGGAAACCCCGAGCATAGCTCTACATAGCTCGTTGCGCGACTTTGAGCTTACTCGTAAGGCCAACAGTAAGAGACCACGTTTTTAGTTTACTTAATACAAATTGTTCTTATCACTTAGACAGATATTTTTATATCATTTGGCACTAATCTTATTAACAACGCAATCGATCAAAAAATCCGATATCAGATATCTGTGGTAAATCGATAGTGAATCCTTTTTTGATGAATGGTATAAAATGATGTTGATTATGTTGCGTTGAAACTAAAAATACTCCTCGAAGTCGCGTGTGAATATATAGATATCTTAGGTAAGCTTGCACTATCAGCCTACAGTGTCATATACATTAGGTTACAACTTTATAGACTTAAAATGAAGGACCACCGACGATATTAGTAAACTGAAGTCAGTCAGAAATGGGGTGATACGACGGAGAACCAAGGTAACCAACAACCCTAAAGAATTAGCAAACTGAAGTCGCAGTGGGCTGGCCATATTTGCCGCAGAACCGACAGCCGATGGGGCAGACGTATTCTTGAGTGGAGGCCTCGTCTTGGTAAACGTAGTGTAGGACATATATTTATAATTTTTGTAGCAGCATCAAAAATAAATCAAATTCTTCCTTTATAAAATTAATCTGTAATGTAGGACATCCCTCCGACTAGATAGACCAACGACTTGAGCTGAATGGTTGCCAGCAGTTGGACAAAAGGAGGCAAAGAACGGGCTCAGTGGCGTACTTTCAGAGACGCCTATATCCAGCTATGGCCTAATACAGGCTGACGATGGTGAATGACCAATGATATGGTGACATTAGCCACAGAACAAGACAATTGTTGGGCTAGACGTGATCTTGATCTGAGAACAGGATGCCATATAATAGAGCTACGGTATGTGTACAGTGAAAAACCGAAGATTATATATTTAATAGAGAGGCACGCAATAGACTCGAAAAAAGGACAGGGAGCTTGACAGATAGGTAGTAGGTATCAATCCTATTAGAGTAACACGACATAATGATTTTCGTGTGGTAAGAGAGCCTTTATTAGGTGCACACAATTTGCAACAAACAAAAGAAAGAGGTTGCCATAAGTGTCATCAACCAAGTGGAGCAAAACAAAGGGCTATTCCGGTTTGATACTACCGAGAATTATTTCTTACTTGTTCTATTGGTAGGACAAATAGTAGAATAGATGGGAACTACAAGTTTTTCACTAAGCGGTGTGAGGTGGGCACGTATATACATACTTCATCTTCCCCTTCTAAGAACATTATGAAATGTTAATATGTAGTTTGAAGAGGGCCAAGAAAGTGGACAAATAAAGATTTAATGGACAACAACATAGAAAAAGGACGATGTAGAAGTGGACAAATTAGAAAGTGGTCAATTTTGGAAATGGACACGTTAAGAGGAAGGAGAAATATTGCGTGTAAAAAAATTACCCAAACAAATACCATGAATTATCTAAAAGTTACTACAACAGCAGTAGCAAAACTACAGCAGTAGCAAAGCGATAGTAAACACTTAGCAATCGATCGCAAGATGTCACTGGAAATCGTAAGTCGCCCGCCTGTTGCTCGCCTGACGCTAAATGCACTTTGGCCCTTGATACTAGCGCCACTATACCAACAGAACAGCAAAATAATGCCTTTTCTAGTTCATCTTGTTCATTGTCTGACAGACGCTGATCTAGCGCCCGATCCTGTCAAAGTGATGTTTGACAGCAATGATCGCGAAATTTACAGCAGTTGCAAGTTGCGAGTTACGTAGTTAGCCGGCCGAACTCTCTCGGGCGTCGCACGTCACTATCAAAGTTCGTACAACCAAAGTACGTACGACGATTGGCTATAAACGTTTTTTGTTTTCCCAATGAATCGCGTATTTCGGTTTATTGAATCAAGCTAGGCCCAACAAACAGAAGGGCAATCAAACTGCGTTTAATTATTACGTAAACAAAGAGCATCAGTTTTGTACGTCCGCGCGGGCTTTGTTTAGGAATATGTCGTAATGTTTGGCTCGTACAAGCGAAATTTGGACTACCTATCAAAATGTTGGTTTCGATTTGTCTAGCTGGTGCAAAGATTATAAAGCCCGTTGATAGCTCGTGAACATAATTTCTCGTACAAACACGACTCACCTGCGCGGGCAGGGGACGAGGTAACAAAACGAGACAAAGCTATACGAAAATAAAAAGGACAGAGCAGGATGGAACAAAAGAAATCAACGGGTGCCCGTGATTTGTTAGAAAATAGTAGTTGTAATACACTACTAATTTTCGTACTAAGTTGTATCATTGAATTTTTTTTTAACCTAATTAAAAAAATTAGGTTTGAAAAAAATATTTTGCTAGTAGGGGAAAGCAACCATTGAAAATCGCAAACCCTTTTTTAAAATGTAAACTAATAACGGGACTAGCTAGTCGTTCGTCTAGTGTTAAGCAACACGGCCGCCCATAACTTATTGCAGTGTCAGTCGGAACTCGCGTGACACTGCGCACGTCATCCTGAGACATCACACAGTCTAAAAAAGTTTTCTAGACCGTGTGATCAGATCGTAAAATCTCATTTGCCCAGTAATTTCACTAGCTACAATGCCCTTCAAACCGGGATATAGTAGTGCTTGGTGCTTGCACACTACCTACTGCTTGGCGGCAGAATGACTGGCAAAGCGGACCTGACAAGAAAATGTGACGTGACCTTTGGTGTTAAGGTCGAAGTCAAATAATTTGTTGAAAACGAACTGTTTTAGCTCTACTAGTAGAAGTTAGGAATTGGCTTTAAAATAATAAGATTTTCCATTTCCTTTTATCATTTAATTTACCGGAAGATTCAGTCAAAACAGGAAGCTAAAATCATTCAAACTACACCTATTATCCGACATTTTAATCCGTAATTTTAACCTAAATAACCCTAGAGACGGATGCATTAAGGTGGAACGTTTCACTAGCGCGGCAAATTTAATTTTCTTGCGTTCTTTTGCCAATAATTTATGTTTGAAAATAAAGAAAACACGATTTCGAGATTTATTTCGAGATAACATTGCATCTCGATTCGTGAGAATAGGCACATAGGGGTCCAATTGTCATAAGAACATCTATGGCAATCTGACGCCTTTTATTATTTTCTTATTTTTTCTTTTTTTTTTTTTTTGATGTGAGGAAATGCCTTCACACTTCCCTGATCTGACGCCTGGTCTAACCATTCCAGTTACTGGTTCTTCATGGGTTGCGAGGTCCGATGGCAGTTGCTCGTGTAATTCTGGTAGCTTGCCGCTACAGGTTAAGTTGGGAGCCGACCCCAATATCAAATGGGAAAAGACAAAGGAATGATGGAATATCTTCTACTACAACTACCTATGTATACCATACCATTATACATAAATAAACTTATGTATAACTTTAATATGTATAATAATGGTATAATATGCTTTTAAGTAAAGAACCCACAAACCCGTAATTCCGCGGGACAATATACTCGATCCTAGTTAGATAAGCTAGCCGTGTGCAAAATATAATCGAAATCAGTTTAGCCGTTTCAGCTTGAAAGTCATATAAACAAACAGACAGCGTTACACTATCATATATTTTTTATGGGCAATGTGCTTTTATTCTTTAAACTAACTACTACTCTACTAAAACTAGTAAACTAGCTACACTATCTACTACAAAGAACATTTAGACTTTATACTAGCCGCGATGGCCTATAGACAGTCCAAATTATAATTACACGTTCTACGAATAGAAATGTGGATTGTATTGTAGTAGATTATGAGCTCTTCAAAGAGGAAATTCAGCTACATTTTATCGCATAAAAATGGAAGCGTAGCCGCGGGGCGAAAGTATTTAAATAGATGAAATAATCAGCAATGTGATTTTTCTGACGGCTATAAACAACGAAGGCCCGTAAACGTAAGCAAAGCTACCCTTTTATTAAAACATCCATGAAACAGCAATTTTCCAGAAAATAAAATACAGTTTCTGTAACGGAATTACCTAAACAAATCATGAGTTACGTTATAGTAACTAAAAATGAAATATATGAAAAGTTAACTGTTAACCTTTCATATATTTTATTCTGTAGCATTGCTTATTTTCATTGCGTTCATGGTGTTCATTATTGTTTATTTACACAATAATTTTATTTCAAATAATAAACGCGTTATTGAAGGCCTTGTTTAATGGTTGTTAAGTCCTTTTAGCCTGTGTTGGCTTTGACCACTATGCCGCTGGACTTTAGTTTACACTTTTAGTTAGGTGGGTAGGTATGTTATTTTTGTCTACGTACCATTTAAACAAAGGGTCAGCATCAAACTAAAACTAATCTACTCATCATCATCCTCTTTGCCTTTTCCCATTTGTTATTGGGGTCGGCTCCCAGTCTAACCTGTAGCAGTCAGCTACCAGAATTACACGAGTGACTGCCATCTGACCTGGCAACCCATAAGGAATCAGTAACAGGGATGGTTAGACCAGGTGTCAGATGCTATCAGGCGTCTGTCTACCCGTAACGATTGCCATAGATGTTCTTATCCGACCCGAGATACTACAACCGAGACCGACGGCTTAACGTGCTCTCCGAGGCACGGAGCAATTGGCATCGGAAACTGCACTTACTACATACATAAGTCATTGATGCAGGGCCGTGGATCGAACCCGGTCCCGTAAGATTGCGAAGCGCACATGCTACTGCTCGGCCACCATCCCATTATTAAAACTAAACTACTAACAAACTAAATCTATACCTAAGCTGTACACTATAACTATAAATAAGTACAAACCTAATCTATCAAACCCTTAAAGGTAACGCGCTCAAAAATGCTGCCGGCATTGGTCACGGTGAGTGGCAATACTAAATTTTAGGCTCAAATAGAGGCCAGCATTTTGGTAACGTTTAATAATATATTGTGTTTATTTATCTGATTAAAAACGTCCGCACTATACGCACAAACATCTTTGGGGGAAGTGGCAGTGGGCCACATTGCCCGTAGAACTGACAACCGATGGGGACGAAGATGGGGGGATGGGTTCTCGAGTGGCAACCGCGAACCGGAATTTGAGTTTTTGAGTTTTTTTTTTAAATCTAAACTAAGTACAGTTTGTTTGTTCATAATCTATTAGTTTTTTATCATTGACCAAGCACCTAAAACACAGTTAAATAACCTCTCGGTATTCAGTGTTATTATTGTTTGAATAAAATTCTACGAAAGTCTGTTTTCTCTTTTCGCAGAAAGTAATGTAATTCTTAGTATTCCATTATTTCGTTCATAACTCTCAAAGAAAGATATTTTGTTTCATTGAGGTTGAATGTCTCGCGTGAAAGCCCTAGCCGTAAAGACACTATCTGATGGGTGCTGTATAGTTTCCGTGACTTAATTTTTATAATCTGACTTCAAAAATGTGTTGCTCAATTCAGTTAGTCAGTTTATGTCTGTTACGTCAAACTCCGACATTTATACTGATTTGGAAATCCTTTTTTATTTGAAACGATAGGTATACTTTTTAATTAATCCCTTAGAAATTTCATCTGTATAACGGTTCAGTAGTTCACCTTTTAAATTAAAATAACTGTTAAAAATGTGTAAACTAATAAAGACTTCTCAATACATTACTGGCTGCGGCCCGGCATCTAGTGGTTTAATTGGGAGTCCTATGTAGTTGCGAAGAACGCCGGTGCAACGCACGCTGTTGGAAAAATTTTTGCTGATGGGTCAGTCAGTTCGAAAACTCATCGTATCGAAAACCGACCGATCGAACGACTCGAGTTCGAAACACGAATCTGAAATATTAATTTTCATGGCATTTGTAGGTTGTTAAAATTTATAAACATGATTATGATAGGAACCTGTGGTGGCAAGCAGCCGCTCAAAATGGGACTCTATGGGGGATGTATATGTTCAGCAGTAGACGTCTTCAGACTGATGATGATGATGATGATGATGATGATGATGATGATGTTGGATTCACTATATGATTTGTACATTTTTTTATGTCAATAAATAATTTGTATTTATATTTGTATTTGATGATGATGATGACCATTTATTTTATGGATTTTAGGTTTGTAATAAGAAGCCCAACCTTGAAAAGACATTATTTTCTCAACTCTCAATTCTCTCTTCAATTCAATAAACTCAAAGAAATTGATTTTTCACCTCACAAGCTCGGAGTTTTTAAAATTCTAACCTTTCTATTCCACTGAAAATACGAAAGTTCACGTCGTTGCAATATATTATTTGTGCTTTTTCCAGTGTTGATGTTTAAAATTGGTTGCGTTTAACGCATTAATTGCTGAATTACGAGGATGAGTGTGGGCAAGTGATCTAATGTGGTGAAACATGGTTTTTCGTGTTGCTTTGAAAATTCCATAGAAGCCTCTAGTAAAGTGGCACTTTACTAGGGCATGACTAAAAGCCGGGTTTACACATGCAAGAAAACTTCTGCAAAAAGTGTCGGTTTTTTTATCAGACATGCAGCAGACAGCATGCAGATTGCATGTGTAAACTACGTAGCAAGTGCACTCGCGTCCAACGTGACAGATTTCAATGTATGTTTACTGATATCTCCGAGATCGTTGGACCGATTTATGTGATTTTTTTGTTTGGTAGAAGAACCGTGCTCATTGGTCCCATGTGTTGGTGATGATCTGATAAGATCTTCGGAGGTAGACAACAGAACTTCTGAATTACGAAATTAAGACGATTGAAGTCGGTTTAAACGTTTTTAAAAGAATAAGTAGGTAGGCATTTTATTTTATTTATGGACTAATTTTTATTGCGACTTTTTTAAAGTTTGTCTCTATGCGATTAAAGTAGCTAGTCAGTGTCATGTTTACAATTATTTCAAGTATGTAAAAGTAAAAGTAAGCTTAAGTCACGTCCAAGTCCGGTTGAGTCAGTCAAGGTCCAGCAGTAAAGCGTTGGACACTTTACTGAAAGCTTCATGTAGTTTTGAAGAGAGTCGGAGGTATATAATCAAAATCAAAGCAAGTACCTTGGTCACCGTCGTCCGCTTTATACACCAGCTAGCTGCACCCAATGCTTTCACCCGCAAATAAAAAGTAGATATCCTATTATGTTATCCCAATGTTTAGGTTATCTTCATTCCTTTGATTGAACTCCGTTTCGCTGTTGCGGTGTGAAGAGAGAAAAAACACACACAAACTTTCCCATTTATAATGTGATGTGATATTATAGACTACATGTTCTTCATGTTCTAGTCTAAAAAATCTAGGTATAACCAATTAACCTGAGAAAAAAACCAAACATTGAGCAATCATTGTTTTGACAGCGATCTAACCTAACATTGATCGATAGTGCGGTAGTCTAAAGTATGACGAGCATCTTTAATGCAGGCGCTGACGGATAGTAGCAAAGAGAGTTTATAAATAGGCCAGCAGCGTTCAGCAGATTTCAGTTAAACACGCGGAGAAAATGCGGCGCAAACGCGTGGAAATTGTAAATAATACAACGGATCTTGATTGCAAATCTGTGATAGAAGTTATTCCGTAGAAAAAATTGAGAGCAACTACCTACCCGTTGTCAATATCTCGAAGAAAGTCAAGTGCCAATATTCATTCATCAATCATCATACAAACAACATCATTAAAAATTTGAGCTAATACTTAATCCTTTTAAAAAGGGTCTACGTGACTTCAAATATCTTTTTTTTATAACTACTGACTGAAGAGTTCCGTAGAGGATTTTCAAAGAACGTGGTCTGATCGACACTCGTAAATATGATGCGCTTGCGCTTGGCCCCAGTATAAGAATATAGGACGATCCGAACTACTTCTGCAGGCGCCATACCTAAGAGCCAGCTAATGGAACATCCAAGGAATCCTCCAACAACAGCACAGGCAACAGCATCCTCCTCGGTATATATTAAAATTATTATTATTAAATTATATTAATATTAAAATCAGAGCAGCGAAGGAATGGAACACTTTACCACCGTTTTGGTTTCCCGATAAGTACAATCTGGAGCTCTTCACGTCGCGAGTGAATAGGTATCTTCTAGGCAAGCATGTACCATCGTAGACCGCATCGTCACTTCCTTTCAGGTGAGATTGTGGTCAAATGCGGGTCTATTTTGTTCTAAAAAAAACTGTGATTACGAAGACGTCTGCAAAGCGTGGTGATTATGGCAACCCCTATTATAAACGCGCAAAGTCGAGTTTTATGGACAGACCTATGTTCAGTGGACATCTACGGCTGTTGACATGTTGCTTAAGCCAACAAATGCGAGAAAAAAGAAGAAGCAATAAGTTAAAAAATAAAATTATTTTACCAATATTATGGTGCCAAGACACATTAAATTTGAGCTCGTGGTACGAGTCCTTGAGTGGTAGTGGGTACACCGCCAGCCCCAGTGGCAACCCAGCATGCTGTACTGGGTAACGTGGATCTGGTGGGTCTGGGCCTGTGTCCTGAAACAAAGGTAGAAAATTTATTTTAATCGAAAAAATCCGCTGCTGTCATTGACTGTAAATCCAGATAACTAATGATACAACTTTCCCTCATTCGAAAATTAGCGGTGTATTTCAACCACTAATTTCTAATAAATACTATGAATTTCTAATAAATCACGGGAACCCGGACGGGAACGGGATGTCTTTGGTTCCATCCTGCTCTGTTCTTTGTTATTTCGTATGAGTTTGTCTCGTTTTGTTACCTCGCCCCCTGCCCGCGCAGGTGAGTCGTGTTTGTACGAGCTATCAACGGGCTTTATAATCATTGGCTGCTGTACTTAGAAATAGGACTTATTCTTAGCTGGTGTATTAATGTTGGGTAGCATCCAACGGATCACATTAAACATTTCTTGCAACTGATCCCATAGTAACTATTATAATTGAATGCTTATCGGATCCCAAAATTTCGAATGGATAAAACCTCAAACTCTTCAAGTTATGTGCGGAGTATGCCTTCGCTTTTACATCGATGAAGGAAGAAATCAAGAATAAGAATAAGAAGAATAAGAATAAATAATATTTATTGCCAAAACTACAACAGACTTACGACAATTTGTAATAGATAGGTACACTATTCTTAGCTGGCAACAGGGGTATGCTTAGCACTGTGCTACGTAAACAGCAAGGTCTACGCAGGGCTGATTTTCAGCATACCCCTGTTCTCGAACACAGGTGTTTACGGTGAGAGTTCACCAAGAGTTAACCGGGCATGTTCAATTATATAATGATCATTATACGCGTCGTTTTATACCGAGTAAAGTGATAACTATTCTAAGGATGTATACAGTGAAATTGCACGCACATAAAAAGCGGTAGGTTACAGTTAGTTTCGCTATAAAAGAAAAAAGATAAGAATCCGCAAACGTCCATCAACAAGCAAAAAATGTTGAATAACTGCGGTGACGTTAGAGTTTAACGTCACAACACTGAAACGATTGTTGTCAGCTCACGACGTGTTACTATGATGTGACCAATATGTGGCAGATCGGAAATAGACTGTTAAGGTGGACGGTCCACTCTGAAGCGGAAGATAAGAATTTTCTGATTTTGAGTACTTGCTGTACTATTATATCATCAACAGCCTGAAGACGTCTACTGCTGAACACAGGCCTTCCCCATATAGCACAACTTTAAGCAGCTTCTTGCCTCTTGCATCCATCCGCTCCCCGCGGTCTTGACCAGGTCGTTGGTCCACCTAGAAGGGGCCTGGGGCCTACGCTGTGTCGTTCGTGGTCGCCACTCAAAAACCTTTCTTCCCCATCAGTGTTTGGTTCTATGAGCGATGTGGCTTGCTACTGCCATTACCTACAACTTGCTAATTCTAAGAGCTATGGTGGTGATTTTAGTGATTTTGTGGATCTCCCATGGACGTATCATGATTCGTCCAAGCGATATCCTCATTCCAGATCTTATCTCGCAAGGAAACCCCAAGCAAAGCTCTGTCCATACCTCATTGCGTGACTTTGGGCTGACTAACTAGGCCAAGTGAATTTTTTTACGGCAAGTAAAAATATTTTGCAATGTCGATTCTGTTTACAGGTTGTAATGGTTCATCATCAACAGCATGAAGATGTCCACAGCTGAACATAGGCCTCCTCCAGAGAGTGCCACTTTGAGCGGCAGCTTGACTCCTGCATCCATAGGCTCCCCGTGGTTTTCACCAGATCGTCGGCACACCTAGTGCGGAGCCGGCCTACGCTGCGGCTTACGGTTCGTGGTCACCACTCGAGAACCTTTCTTCCCCATTTGTTGTCAGTTCTACGAGCAATGTGGCCTGCCCATTGCAATAGTAATTGTCAGGAACCAATGTGTGGAATCAGGTGCATTCTTTTTGTATTGTTTGTTACTATTATTTCTTTTGATAAATTTGATGTACTTATTAGAATAACGTCCGCTGCTTGCGATCGTAACTAACAGATCCTATTGTTGCATGAGCTACAAAAGTAAAACAGCGTAGGCTTCAGAGTGGACCAACAGCTTTAAGGCGCCGAGTTGTTATTAGTGGCCAACAGACCGACACATTTCTATTATTCTGTACTGTTTTCTTCCCGTATAGTGTATGTAGGTTTTGTTTTTGATCGTACGCGCGTAAAATGTTTAGATTTTGTTCATGTCATATAGGCGTTGATGATGCCTTGAAGTCCTACGTGTATAATTATATACTACGTAGATTTCTACACGTGTTGAACACACAGACCTAGAATAAACAGACCTGTCATTTGAAGCCAAAGATCTAGGATATTTTGCAATGTAAGGGAGATTCGGCTTTTTTTTTCTTATATTTTGGCTTACACAGACTTACCCCCTTACTAATAAACATTGTGTAGCGGATGTATAGTTATTTAGTGTTTTGTCTTTCTCTATTGAGTTTGAAATGGGCAAAGATTACTACAAGATTTACTAGGTGGTAGGACTTTTCTGCTAAGTTCGTCTAGGTAGGTACCACCGCTTTGTCAGTTATTCTACCGCCAGGCAATAGTGTGCAAGCACTACTGTGTTCCAGTTTTGAAGGGCATTGTAGCTAGTGAAGTTACTGGGCAAATGAGACTTAATGAACTGATCTCACAGTCTAGAAAACATTTCTAGACTGTGTGATTTCTCAGGATGACGTGCGCAGTGCGCAGTGTCAGTGTCACGCGAAACTTTAATTTAGACTTCCGACTAGTTCCGAGTGGCACTGCCATCTGTTATGGGCGGCCGTGTCGCTTAACACCAGGTGAACGACTAGCTCGTCACGTGATTCGATTAAAAAAGAAAAAGATAAAGCAAGAGGATACACTGAGTAGCTATTCCACTGTAATGCGGTGTTTATTGGTAAGGGGGAGTGTATTTAGCCAGTGTCAAGTATTGTGATTTTCATCGTGTTATACAATACTTTTACGTAATGTCAAGTCTTAGTCACAGTCTGGGTAGTCATTGTCCAGTCTAAGTCATGCCCTAGTAAAGCGGTGGCAACTTTACAAGAAGCTTCTATGGAAGTTTGGAAGCAACACGAAAACCACGTTTCACCGCATTATATCACTTGCCCTTACTCATGCTCGTAATTCAGCGCTTAATGCGTAAAACGCCACCAATTTTAAACATTAACACTGAAAAAAGCACAAGTTTTGGAAAATAATACAATGCAACGACGTGAACTTTTCCGCATTCCCGCCAAAACCGATTCAGCTTGTTCCACGTAACAACGGAGTTACCAATTTCAAATCGTAAACAATTGAACATCGCAAGCAGCATGTTTTTAAACACGTCGCGTGGGTTCACAGACCTATAAAAAGATGGATGACGTGAAAATATTTATACTGCTTAAAATATCTTTACAATGGATAAATTACTAATTTATTGTAGCTGTCTCAACGTAATGCATCGGTATGCTGGTGATAAGGTCAAGGAAGTTATAAATTACAACTGATAACGTTTCAAAACATCAGAGTTTTTTACGTGACTGTGCGTGAACAGAAGAAATAAATAACATCTGTTTATATAGTCAACCGGAAATAATAACTGAAAAATACACCCTTACACATAAACTGCGTATTGAAAATCGCAAACAAATGTATACAAATTTTGGTTTGAATTGGTTGCATTTATGTTACGTGATCGCTTAGCTGAGATGATATGACGGTGAAAATTATTTTTAAAAAGACATCATCACTACCTTTGACTATAGAAAATTGATCCTTGCTGGTACCTAATCCCTTTGGCTAAGCTCTGAGCTTACCGCCATGTTTGTTACGCGATATTTTTTCTATTGTAATATTTTTTTTTTTCTCTCTCTTTTTTTTAACGGGCAAATTGCCTTTATTACTCAAGCTAACTACTACAATAATAAAAACTAAACTAAACTAAGCTAAACTAAACTAAACTAGCTACACTACCTACTACAAAGAACACTTATGGACTGTATAATAGCCGCGATGGCCTATAGACAGTCCAACTGCTGCAGCCTACTACCGGTAGGTAGCGTACCCAACATGCTGGCCGCATTGCCACGTTGAATTGCAATGCTGTACTGATTGAATATTAAAAATACATTTTGGGATCAAATAAAACACAGATATATAATTCTAATCTATAATTGTAACATTAACATAATTGTTTTGTAACATTTAAATGCTTACCTTGTAACTCCCCCAAAGAAAGATAGGTGTTATCGTTTAAAGATATTTTTGCGTTTATTTTTATTTAATCGAGCTGATATTTGATTTTCATATTTTATCTATTAGAACCTAACCTAGAGTGAACCTAATAAACCTAGAGAGATACGAATAGAACCTAGTCGCTCACGGCTACCTAAGTAAAATGTTAAACGTAAGAGAAGTGTTGTAAGTCCTAAGATTGATATTGGTTATGGCCAAGTGGATCGTCTATTTGTGTGGTAGGACCGTACGTTGTGATTTGTAGAATCCCTAGTTCTTTTAAGGTAGTGAGACAATGCCTAATGCTACCTAATAAACCGCAATAATCTATCTATATGCCAACTTATCAATTACTTATAATTATGTTTTATATTGCCTATATAATATCCTTTAGATTATATTAATTTTATAATAACGTAATTAATGTAGATGCTTAATAGTTATTGAAACGCGCATAATCCTATTAAAATTACAACCCTTTTATATTCGTGATTTTTATGTAGAGTAAATACCGTGAAGTAATTATACATGTACATTTACATAGTTCTAGAGTTTGGTTGGTAGAGTTTAGGTAGGTATTATAAAAGTATAACATTAACTATTCTTATAGTCTTGACGTAGCTATGGTAGAGTTTATATCGATGTCTTTTCTAACAGTCTAGAATTACGTTGAACCTAAGTAAGACCTAAGTTATTATCTTATCACATTCACCCCATACTTTCTGAGTTTACGTTAATTACACGATATCTTGTTTAGCACGTATCAGTAGAATCACTGCAATTGTCATTTTCTGCGGTGATCCTATTTGGGAGCCCCATCCCCGCCCCCAAAAATGAGATTTCGTCTCCAGACTTGGTTATCTCCCTTCAGATAGTGCTTAAATAGTGATACTTCAGCGCACTAGGGGAATTGGTCTATTAATTTAACGTTTTGGTACGTTTGTATGTCTAGTTGTTGTGGTTAGTACTTAGTATGTCTGTCTGTCAAATTTAGTCTTCAAATATATACTAGAGAGTAAGAGGACATTGTCTTTTGGCAAATCCTAACACTGGCATACATCAAATCATTCAAGGGAACTCTATTTGTTAACAAGCAAAGATTCATACTCATCCATCGCCAATTTCATTGTGGATCTCTCAGGTAAGTACTAACTTCGTTACAAGAGAGATCCTAATCCCATCTCGGGCTCCTCCTCCCCATCCTATTCCTATAGTTCTATTAAATTTGTCCTAGCAATTTTCTAATATTAACGACGATCCTAAATTCAAAAACAATAATACCGTTAAAATAGAATTTGATAAGAATTATTTTACCGTGAGCTTTTATTCGAGCTAATAATATTAATAGTTTATTTTGACTATTAAATCGAGCCTACCTATATTATCCAACCTTTGGTATTATTTTACCTAGATTATATTTAGCATGAGATTAATTATTAGTCGACGATTTGGTAGAAAACCCATAATATCTACGTATTAAATTATCGAGGCTATAATATAATTCTTAATTTTTATATAAATAATCAAGCCATTCCCAGCTAGATTATAAGACCTTCAGGATATTCACACTGAATTTTGGTCTAGTTATTTCCTTATGAAATAACATGACTTTATTAGTCGGTAATATTTGTTTGCAACTCTAATCTATCCAGCATAGAGTAGCGAACATAAATTAGTCTTATTGGAGATTTTACAGAACTCAAAATAATGTTAAATCAAATCGATTTGGTCAAGCTAGATCTTTAGGTTGTCTCCGAGTTCAGATCTAGAAATAAGTGGCATAAAATCTTTTGATAAAATCCATCATAAAACACTATCGACGAAGAAGCTCTCTAATCCATCTGGCATAGAGAAACCTCCGGGCACGACTACACTTGGCCCAAGTGCATACAGACCTTATCAAAATAATTAAGTAAATAGAATGATATAATTATAAGTAGTACACTCTCTATAAATATGGAGCATATCAATTTATTAAAACAAAGATCTTTTCCAAGTTCCAACTTTAAGATTCGATAACACAGGTCCAAATCTATTTGATGTAAATATTCAATTAAATAGAGTATTAATTTATTTATGGATTTCAAAGTTAAATGATTTTAAAGAATATTTTAATTTATTAGACCATACTTAGTCCTTCAATCTCATTAGCTTGTATTTAACATCTGACGTACGCGCATTATAGGTACATAAGTATAGAGTATTTTGAACATTACGACTCCGTTTAAATAAATTTATTATAACTATACGTAAAATAAATCCGTATTTGAGATTGGTCCTAAAATTTTATATTTCATTGGTTACATACTTATTTAATAATGGTTTACTTTTACTAGAATTTCATTGAACGAAACTTGTGTTTTATTAAATTGAATTATATATCTTTTTAGGTAATGAATTATGATTTATTTAGTTTGGTATTATTTCATTTATGAAAGGAATTAAATATTTTAATATTATTTGATTTAATTGTTAGCTTTTACTAGAATTTTATTTGATAATAATTTGGTTTTATTTAACCCAATTAGTTGATATTTTATTTTAAATCGACGAAATTTATATTTATTTTTATTAACCCCAATGTGTGTTCCTCGACTTATTGCTAAACCCAACCTAATATAGTGAGTGCCCCAACAAGCTAGAGATTGCTTGAATCTCACATTTAACTTTAAACGTGTGTGTCGGTCTCGAGTGTGCAATGAGACCTATCTAAGCTAGCCTATAAGAAAGCGAGCTGGTGAGGCTCTAAAAAGCTAAACCTAATTTCTACGCACCCCCTAAGGATACTCCTACCCGGACCGTGGTCCATGGATGGGAGAGCATCCGCCCCTGTATAAATGTGAATATATAAATATATAAATAAGACAACCCAGATAATTTTATCTATCAGACCAAGAGGCGTGCAAACACATGGGTCCACTTCGACGGTCCCCCTCCCAGTCCAGATAGATAATATAACCCAGATTGGAGACGATCGATCCTTTGCGGAGGAATAATCGATCTGCTGCGTCTCAAGAACAATGCAGCCTAACTCTAACACTAACCATGGAGGACATGTAATGCCAAGTTAGCACCGTCAGGCCCAGCATCACACCGCATACTCATGCGTTATAATTTTTCCGTGCTTGGTCAATACGAAATATTTACCCCCCAAACAAATTCTAATACTACACACTTCAATAAAATCACAAGGTATTAGCCAAGCCAAGAAAAACTTTTGAGAGGAAAACTAGCTCACTAAAACGCGCCTATTCACAAAGAATTTAAATTAAACGCGAATTTAATATTTGATTTCTCATTACTGGTCCATCATTAATGAATTTAACAAAACCCCAATTGAAATTAAAATCACTGTAATGTACTATAACCGCATAAAAGGACTCGCGTAAATGAAATTTATCTAAAATGAATTTAACAAAACCCCAATTGAAATTAAAATCACTGTAATGTACTATAACCGCATAAAAGGACTCGCGTAAATGAAATTTATCTAAAATGAACCAGCACCAAGAAACCGTAACAAAATACGAAAATAAAATGACAAATATTCTAAAATTAATACCCGAGGAACCCAAAATTCAACACAAAATCCCAAGATCTAATCCCCCTTCTGAGCCGACGCAAGCGCTTATAAAGGACCATCGACGCGCATTTCTTCCTGCTACCCTATTCGCTAACTGATTTATTCCTTTGTCATAGTAAACCGATTATAACTTTACTTAAGATTTACTAGGCGCATATAAATTGTTATTGTGACACGGAAAACTCAATTGACGCGATCATCGTTCTATATCTGCCGGTGCTACTATAAGTTACTATATTAAATCTAATTATTAAATGCGTTAATTCACTGTTTAGATGGCATTAGCTTAAGGACTAATCTGTGTTATTTTGGTACATATTCTAGAGATTTAATTATAGATTTTCTTTAGGTTATTGTTTCGTTAATATGCTTGTGGTGTACAACCAGTAAAGTTTATTTATTATAGTTCATATTTTAATTATTTATTCATTAAATGTGTCGATTACCATACGGTAGATTCTCAGAGCTTCAGTAATAACATAATTTATTATATACGTTATTATTGGCTATCCTATTTATTCATTTTTAGTGTTTAATAGAAGTTATTTATAGATTGGATATGAATTTATCAGATAATCATTTTAGTTTTCTAGAGTCCTAAGACCTTGAACCTTTCATTAGCAGTCCTAAGACCTTGAGCCTTTTATAAGTAGATGATTTTATTTAAATATTTTTGTATTCCCATTTATAATCAAGCCTTCACTATATTTGTGACATGACGGGACCCTTTGGACCGTTACACCAACCCCCAAATTTTACGCAGGTGTTTAATTGTTGAACCGAAGTAAAATTTTCTAATCTAATAATCAAACAAATCTCACAAATATAGTTTATCTAATGTAATTTACAATTCCCTCTTAATTGTGCCCAATAAGCAACTTTATAATTTGTTATCGTTTGACTTCAAACATGTGTGATTCTCGCTGTAAGTGATCCTATATGTATAGTGGATTTAGACCAGAACAGAAATTAACCATAAAAGTAGTCAGCATCCTGAGCTTATATTGTTTGAATTATATAACCGATTGACATTGATAACTAGGATTACTAGATTCTACTGAGACCTGGTTGTGAGGCAGGCAGCCCTAGTAGCATTTAAGCAAAAATCCCGTCAGAATTCAACCTTTCAATTCCTAAGGAACCAATGCGAAAACCCTGCAAAATCTAGTATAGCTAAAAGTAGCAACCGTGTATCAATTGAAACAACCACCCAGAATAATCGTAATTTCATAGTTAATTCCTCCTCCGGAGTATGTGTAGTTGCCGAGTTTCAGTCTTAGCTTCTTGTGTAGTTGGGCTCCTTATAAGTGCATTAACCTGCGAGCTGATGCTATTGCTTTAATCCTAACTCCAAAGCTCTTTCTTATAAGAAACTGATTGTTAAGTGTTAGATGTTCGAATTCAACCGACAACAAACCCCTTAAACCTTAGGCTCTGCTAAACCACCAAGACCCTTGCTAACTGTTACTATGTCAATCACCGGGGCCAACCTTCCACATCAACCAATTTCCCCTATACGTTCAAAAACCTTTCTTTAGCAAAACATTAACATTCCAACCCTTAACATGACTTCGATCAGACTTCGAGTATACTATCTCAACGGTCTAGCAATTCCCAATATAGGTAAAAGGCTTTTAAATAATATTGCTTTTAATAAATATTCCGCTACCACATTAAAATAAAATAAGTATCCCATTTTTTAAAGATTAATTCCTACATTAATTTGATAAACACCATCTCATCGGTTCAATAATTAATGTTTCAACTGCTTTTAAATATTAATGCCAAAGTTAACTCGTATTTTCCTTTTTAATTATATTTGAATTTATTTAATTTAGTCCAAATCAACTAAAACTTTACAACATTTAGAATTTAGATTATACCCCTTTTAAATAGATGAAACCATGTGCTCAAAATTGATTTACACAGCTTATCTTATTTTTATCTTTTATTTTTCCTAGAATATATATATATATATATAGTTTTGTAATTTATTTAAACCATAAGCTCGCAATTGATTCACCTAAAACTTTTTGTTTAAATTTGAATTACGTGCTTATTTTTTTTTTTTTTTTTTTTTTTTAAAATTGACATATGCACTTAGAGTACCATTCTAATATGTAACTAAAAAGTTAAAATTATTTCAATGTCGTAGAACCCATGCTAGTCTACGTAATTAAGTTGCAGTAAAGCTATCGTCCGATATGCATTTTAGAATACCATACAACGCCCCGACAAACTACCTGAACCTGATATTTTTCTTGCGTCACCATTTCTAATGGAGTGCCCACATTATACCAATTAACAATTTTATAAAACTTGTATTTCTTTAAATTTTTATTAATTATTGCTAATATATGTTTTTTTTTTTTTTTTTTTTTTTTTTTTTTTTTTTTTTTTTTTTTTTTTTTTTTTTTTTTGAAAAGCCGCCGCGCTCCCCTCCATCTGTAAATAATCAGTATTCTACTTTATTTTGTAAATATAATGAGCGTCTTATTAGTATTATTACTCTTATTATTATTAACCACTTTTGAACCCTCATATTCACAGATGGGCTTTTCCCTTACCACCATGGATGAAATTAACGCTCAAACTCTTCCTTTATATTGCAGCGTTAATTCATCAATTTTAATTAAATAGTATGTACAATTAATTTTTCTCATAACTTAGACAACGTTATTAACTCTATTTGTTATTAACATACATAAGGACATTATAAATGAACCAAAAAAACATTTCTATTTAGAAAGGCCGCCTCCTCCCCTCTACTCAACCCGATAAAAGTTTTTTTTTTTTTTTTTCTTCTATAGACTTGAGTAGGCCTTTCCCTTACCCTACAATATTTTAGCTGATGTGTACAATGTACATAAGTACATAGTAATTTTTTTTTTTTTTTTTTTTTTTTTTTTTTTTTTTTTTTTTTTTTTGGTTCCTTTTCCTTTTATTTTCGTTTTTCTAGTTTATAAGTACAATAAATTTTGTTCGTACAGAAGACAACTTAAATTAAGTTAACTAACTTAATCTTGTTTAGCCCCTCGTTCGCTATCTCCTTGGCTTAGTTCCCTTATAATCATTACATTGTAGTAGCTTATTATCTCAACTTTAACTATCTATTCAACCTTTCTCATCTTTTACAGCAAAATTCATTATCTGATGACATATTTCCTTTTGTTTTCCTCTCAAGGCATTACTTTCACAATAAACATTGTTTTTTTTTTTCCGTGATTAGATAAGAAAATAAAACTTATTTAATTTAGAGAAAAAACATTTGCTAAAGACTCAAACAAGTAAGATTTAACAGTTGATTAGATGCAAGATTCTAAAACCTCTTATAAATCTGCCAGTTCTAAAAATGTTTTCCCTGTTAAACATTAGTTCTCTAATACCTTAGATACCTTATAGCAAGGTATCAATTTAAAAAAAATAGAGTAGAAAAAAAAAACCACGATATCTAAAGACATGAACAAAGTAGATAATTATAAACAAACAATCAACTAACTAAAACAATTAAAACTCTTATACTAACGTCAACCGTAATATAACAATAATTCTCCGCGTAACAGTTATCGACCCTTTTTTTTTTAAAACAACTCTATTAACTGACATAAAGTAATCAAATATTTCTTGGCCACAAAAAATATCAGACCACAAAGATAAACAATAGTTACAATACAATAATAGTGACAATAATAGTTGTTTACCTAATATCTCTTATGTTGTCATAAAATTTAACTACGTTTAGTTCCTAAATTACATGTGTCTCCCGAATCAGCTTCAACCCGTTACCTCCTTTTCTTTTTCCTTATAGTATCTCGACAAATGTATGGCATTGAATTTCCCCCTTACTTTTTTCGAACAAGGGTCCATTAACAAATAAACATTTGGGTAAAGAACCCTTGCTACCACGTATGGACCTTCATATATTGCCTCAAACTTTTTAGTTATCTTCTGTTTAGCGTCTGATTTGTTTAATTTTTTGATTTTCACTAAATCTCCTATATTAAAGTAAACCAGTCGGTATTTTTGATTGAATTTCGCTCTTCTCTGTTTTCCTGCTTCCTGCAAATTACTTCGCACTGATTCTCTAACTTTATTCACATCTAATTGCTCTCTTGTGTTGCACAAGAACTTGTCAAAGCTCAGATCCATTGATTCACCGTACATAACTTCACAAGGTGTAAATTTTATACTGTCATGATAGGTATTGTTATATAGTACCTCCAGCTTAGGCAATATTGACACCCAGTTTCGATGATTGGTTCTACTATAAGTCCTAAAAAGTCGCCCTAATTCCTTATTTACCCTCTCCGTTGTGTTAGGACGTGGGTTCCTAACTGTAGTATATATTGGTTTTATTCCCAGTTGTTCCATACTTTCTTTCCAATATTTACTAGCAAATTGTGCTCCATTGTCTGACATTACAGCTTTAGGTTTAATTATTTCGAAAAATTTCCTCATCTTCCCTAACACCGACTTCGTTGTTGCCTTCCTAAGCTCATAAAACTTAACGAACTTGCTAAACGAGTCTTGTATTACCAGAATATAACTCATTCCAAAGCTCCCAGCTGGTAATGGTCCATAAAGGTCTACCATGATCAATTCCCCAATTTCGTTAGATATAATTGATTGACACGCTCCTACATGCCTGACCGTATTACTCTTGGCAATCTGGCATTCATGACACACTTTAAGTATTAGTTTAATTTGCCGGGTCATGCCCTTCCAATAAAATCTGTCTCGCACATATTTTATAACCTTATAGGCACCTTGATGACCCATTTCTAAATGTACTTGTCTAACTGCCTCTTTTCTTATAACCTCAGGTAAATAAATCACCCCTTTCATGTCTTCCCTTGGTTTAATATATAATATCCCATCCTTTATTTCACATCTTTCCGCTACTCGATTAATTTTCTCTTTCCCATTCTCATTTGATTTCATTTGTTCAATTATATTCCCAATTTCTAAGTCTTCCCTTTGTAATTTTTTTAAATTCTTCAACCTACTTGTCAAATTTTTGTTTTCACTTGTTTCCATGTATAATATTTCTGGTGATCTTACTCTATCCTCTTGTAATAAATCGCTCTGTGGCGGATACCTAGACAATACATCTGCAACTGTATTTTCACTTCCTTTTACGTGTTCAATTTCATATTGAAAGTTTTCCAAATAATTGACCCAACGAGTAACTCTAGCGTTATACAGCTTCCATGTTTTGATAAAAGTCAATGCTTTATGATCTGTTCTAATCACTACTTTATTTCCTCTTAAATATGTTTCAAATTTCTCAAGGCAATTTATTATTGAATAAAACTCTTGTTCTGTCACGGTCCAGTTTAATTGAGCTCCTCTCAAGGCCTTACTATGAAAACCCAATATTCTCTCCTGACCTTTTTCATCTACTTGGTACAATACCCCAGCTACTCCTACCCCTGAACTGTCTGTCTGCAAATAATAAGGGCTGTTAAAATCTGGGTGATTTAATTGAATTGTTTGTATAAACAAAGCCTTTACTTTATCAAATGCTTGTTGTTCTCTTTCTCCCCATCTCCATACAGTGCCTTTCTTTAATAATTCGCATAAAGGTTGTATGTGAAAACTATAATTTGGTATAAATCTCCTATAGAAATTGCACAGCCCTAAGAATGCTCTGATTTGCTTCAATTTCTTTGGTACTGGAAATTCTTTTATAGCCTTAACCTTATCCGGATCAGTCTTAAGCCCTTCTGTTGATATAATGTAGCCCAACATTTTTACCTCTTTGCAGAAAAATTCACATTTTCCCAAGTTACAAGTAAGCCCTGCCTTCTCTAGTTTTCCTAATATTACATCTAGATGTACTAAATGTTGGTCAAAAGTTCCTGTCGTAATTATTGCCAGGTCATCTAAATAGTTTACGCAGTAATCCCTAACTTCATGTCCGAGAATTATATCCATAGCCCTACTAAAACTTCCTACAGAAGTTTTCAATCCTTGTGGCAACACGTTGTAAACGTAAGATTTACCATTAAAAGCAAATCCGGTATACTTTTTACTAGACTCTGTTATTGGTATTTGGAAGTAGGCGTTATTCAAATCTATCACACTTATGTAATTTGCTCCATGAAAAGAGTTCATAACATCTATCTGCAAGGGAGGTTTCTCTGACTCAGCTACCATATGTTTATTGATCTCTCTTGCGTCTAGTAGTACTCTTATCGATCCGTCCTTTTTAAGGGTAAAAGTTAAAGGGCTACAATACGGTGTAGAAGTTCTGCTAATAATTCCTTGCTCTTCCATCTCTCTTAACTTTTCTTCTACTTTCTCTCGGTAAGCATATGGTACCGGATACGTTCGCTTAATACTTGGAATTTGAGTCTCCATAATTATTTCGTGTTGGTAACAATTCGCTCTTCCTAACTCTGCAGAAAATAGACTTATATATTTCTCTAACAATTGATCTAATCGCTCCTTTTTCTCTGACTCCAATAAAACTCCTGTTTTTACGTTATTTGAATTATCTTCCAAGATCTCAATAAATCCTTCTTCCCTTTCCGTGCTCTCACTAGTCCCGATTTCCTCACGTTCATAAAATCTAACTAATAACCTTTCATTATTTTTATTTAATAATAAACCCTTTTCATCTTTCTTTACACTAATGATAGCTTCATGAGCCTTTAACCAGTCGAACCCCAGTATTATTTGATTGACTAACTTTGGTACTATCAAAAATCCTACGTCAAAAACCTGTGTCCCAATCTTTACTGGAATAAGTGCAATTTCTCGTATCTCTATACTTTTATGTCCTACCGCTGTCTTTATTTGAAATGGTTTTATTGGCAGTAATGGAATTATAGAGTTATGTTTTAGTTTCAGTTCATTCCAAAACTCTTCTGAAATACATGTTATATCACTTCCGGTATCTACTAAACCTACTATCTCATAATCAAATATTTGTACTAAAATTTCGGATTTATATTTATTTACATTAATTTCCTCCTGCTCTTCCTCAAACACCGACTTTACCGAACGTGTACTGATTTCACCTAACTGTCCTTCTTCTATATTTAATTTTAATACGTTTATTATTTGGTCAGTTATATTTTCGTCATTTCCCCAGAACGTACTATACCCTAGTCCTTCCGTACCTTCTTGCCCATACTCCCTAGCCTTTATAGGTACCTTAAGACCATTATTATTAATCCCTAATGTTTGTCCTGGTACCCATCCCATCTTTTTCATCATGTGCAATATTACATCCCCTGTGGTTGAAGCTGATTCGGGGACTAAATTCTCAGCCTCCTCTAGTTTAACACTATATCGCGATCCCTTACATTAGTTCTTTCTTCTCCATCTTCCACTGTACGAACTTCCGTTTGTATATTATTCACCCTTGGTCTCTTCCAATTTTGATAATTTTGTTGGTATTCCATCTTCTTCTTTTCTGCAAATTTCTTTTGTGATGCCGACGGGAAAAATTGTGTCTCCTGTTTATTTATATTATCCATGCTACGTAGATATTCTGCCGCTTCTATAACCGTTTCCAACTTTGAGGTTATCCAACCCTGCTGGATAAACTTTGGATAATGTCTCATTATATCAGCGATCATTTGTTTTTCTGGGATTTCATAACTGAGCATCCGTGCTTTACCTACGATCTGCAAGAAATGGTTTAACATTGAAGGTGTCTTGCTACGGTCCCAGTTTCCTTGGACAATAGTACGTCGCAATTCATTTTGCTCTTTATCCCCCCAGTAGGTTGCTAAAAAGTCTGTTTTGAATTCTTGTTTATTATTCCACCTTCCCTTATATATCCGCGCCCAATCTCTGACTTCTCCTACCAAACACTCCAAAATTAGATTCAACTCATTCTGACTGGAAGAGGCCTTTTTCAAATATATTTCTAGGTCTTCCAGAAAGGTAACTGGATGCATTTCTGAATTTTCACCAAACTTTGGTTTTTCGATGTTTACATTTTGTATGTTGTAAATTATATTTCTATTTTCTCTTTCTGTCAAAGCGTTATGTGAATCTCTGTTTTCTTTAGGAGTATTCTCGTGTATGTCACTGCTAATATTGCCTCCTCCCGTCAATTCTTTGGTTGAGCTTTCCACTTGTGTTTGTATCATTTCTCTCGATGTACTATCATCGTTACTGACACTTGATCTTCCCCCATTTTCAGCAGACATTAATTTTGTAATCTTAACTTCCTCTGTTAACAAGTTCATCTTAGATTCTAGTGAACCTATAGTCCGCCTCAGCATACGATACAAAACTCCCGTCCTCTGTTCACTGTTGTTAGTTTTTCGCCTTAGTAATTTGCGTTGTCGTATCTGGGCATCATCTTGTTCTATGACCACTGGTATGGGCGCATCCGGCATTTGACTCGTACCTGTCTCCTCCTCTGATTGTCTCGCGGGCAATTTTCTTTTACGTGTGCAACGCTCCATTTTTTTTTTCTCTTTTTTTTTCTCACCGTTTTGTTTATTGGATATTAAAACCCAATCCGAAAGCCAACATGCACCTTAGCTCCTTAGCTTTAAATTAAAGTTTTTTTTAATTTTTCCTTTTTTTTTTAAATTGTGATAAGTAGCTAAGGTTAATGTTCAAACGCTCCCCCTCCCCTCTTTCCCGAATCGTTGCTGATTAAATTAACGTCCCCCTTTTAGTGAACTTTTGTTGAACACTCTTTTATATTCCTTCTAGTTACAACAAATAATCACTTTTATAGAACATTCTAATCAAAGCGATTGCATCATTTAGGAAAGAAATTTAATTATTTAGCTTCATTTTATATCTTGTAATTTTAACAGTAATTTTTAGTTTACATGTATCCAATTATAATACGGATATCATAGCCCAATATAATGAAACACTCATTTGTATTGTTTTACTATATAAGACTTAACAATGCCTACAGGTATACGGTATGTCTCTAGCTTCTGACTATGTATGTAGTACGTACCTATTATTTGTACAAAAGCATAAACTTTAATGCAGCCTATATTATATATCTATGATACATCAATCACATTTATCTTCAGTTCATGTATAGACTGGTAAGGATATACCATTACCAAGGACTATTCACCAAAGAAACGTCTAGTACAAATAAAATAAAAGTTACCTATCATTAATTTTTGTAAGTTAATAGTTTTTATAAATATTTCAAGTGCATAATAGGCATTATTTAAGAATTACTTATGGATTCATTAAGTATGCATAATATTTATTGTATTAGATGGATGTGGTAACATAAGATATGTGAGTGTTTCTCTGCAATGGTAAATATGTATACCTATGTATTATGGGCGGCTGTCCGGTTAATCGCGATATATTATTTAAATTATATTAACAGAAAGTTCGTACACAGGTAGATACTAAACTTATAATTACAGAAAACAACCTCAGCCAAGTTATCGCGTTTGAGTGGACAGCGGTCGGCGGTTGACAAGCTACTTACCTACCGGACAGTTTGTGTTGTACCGAGCGTGAATTATGTACGGATGGTTATTTTTATTATAATATATGCGTCAATAGTTCTGGTACTGCGTTATCTAGGGTACCCAAGATACAGGCTGTTGCCTAGTTTGGGGCCCGTTGGATTTTTATTCCATATAGTATAACAATAAATCTAACCTAATATTTTTGTAATAATGATAAACACTTATATTTTTTTCTGGGAATAAATTATTCTTATTCTCATTTTGTATTAGTAATCATCATCATTATCTTTGCCCTTTCCCATTCGTTATTAGTAAAGATTACTCATTATTTTCTAGAATTTCTGAATCACCTATACTCCTTCTCATACTACGTTACTTACGTACCTACAGGTAAAGATAATATCATGATGAAAGTGCCTATCTATCTCTAACTTGGATCCCACCATGATCGGTCCAGCCACCCGTAACCCGAGTTTTACCAAGTATACAATAATAGTGAATCCAAATAGTCATAATGCACCTAATAATAACTAAACATATTTTCATCTAAAACTAGTTTAATCTAAAATTGACTAAAGCAAGCGTAAGTTTGTGGATAGACCATACGTATTTGTTTTCTGCCTTCTACCTAATTAATCATAACCTCTTTTAACGCTTAGTCTATACGTACAGGGTATCTACCTCCTAGATCTTACACTCAAATTCTCAAATTCGTACTAAACTTATGGAATAAAATCCAAAATTATTTACACTAACTATTTGAAGTTAACCGTTACGCTTATCAAACCTAAATAAACCAGGTTTTTTTTTTTTTTTTTTTTTGATAACTTAAATGTTCATTTGGACAATAATAAATTGTATCTAAATTTTGTGTCTATTATTAAACCTTTTATTCGTTTTATTTATATTTATTTGAAGTTCTAGACATGCCTTATACTGGCCGCAACTGAACTCATCAGTATGTCCTGAAACTAGATCATTATATATCTAGGTCACTCATGACACCGGTCACGTGTGAACCAAAGTTTTTTTTTTTCGAGCAGGAATCGAACCCACAACCTACAGGTCAGCGGGAAGGGCCACCACCAACCGAGCTATCAGGACGGTCGAAGTCTAATATTATACAGTAAGTAGTAAAGTATCAAGTTAGTTAATCTTTTAGTAATGCCTCCAATAAGTATTAACTAGTAATGAATTTTACTCTCATCGGAATATCACTAACTATATTGTAATCTAAGCTATGTCGCTGTATAATGTACCTAAAATCATCAGATACCTAGTACATCAACTAGTTTAATAAAACTATTCCGTGGTAAATACAACCCCCATTTTCTAAAACTCGAGAGACACCTTTTTTTTGTTATTTTCAAAATATAATTATTTTTCTTTTTATTTGAATACGATTTGTCAAGAAGGGTTCAAAATCATAATTATAATTAAGAGTCGTTATTACGCAGTTAATATACCTATGTACCTATAAAATTATTTCAATATTTTGTAAGAAGTTCATCTATCTTCCTATCATAAACCAACCTACCTATAAACACAGCTCATCTATTTTTCTATTACCTATAATCCGTTCTACCGTACCATTTTGTACACAAGCTATCGTGGCTTAGCGGCGACTATAAGCAACACTATTATTTTCCGTCACCGGTTCGATTCCTCTTGCCCGTATGTTATACTATTTTTTTTTAATGATTTCTTTTTCTAATCAATATTGGTATTTTTAGTTTTATATTTTAGTTTTAAAGTTTTTAGGTATAGTTTAGTTTTTAGGTCTAGTATATTATTATACGTTATTTAGTTTGTATTAAATAAATGTTTCTATGTATTATAATTCATGAGAATTTTGTTGTTATTCTATTATATCTTACTTTTATATATCTATCAATCTTTTGTCCGCGAATACAGATGAACTATTAATTTTACTACTCTGATTAACTGACATGAAATGATATGTACATAACCCAATTTATTTTATATCATAAATCAAATAGTAATAATTTGAGATGGGTTTTAAATCAATTTTATTATAATAACAAATAAAGTAACGTTTCTAATAAAACTCAACAGACACACTAATCCCAATCAACACCTGGATGGGTGACCACTACAAAACTTTTTTATTTTATTTATTATGATTCTACATCATAAGTGATCGTTAATGTATTCATTGTATTTTTCCCACAAGAGTTCACAAGTCCTAAAGGATACTAATCTTTTATTTGAAAATCACCTATCTTCATAAAGTCAGAACTCAGCTTTCTTTCACTATTATTTAATTATTTAGACTTATCTGAATATCTAGGTACCTATATGTATTGCGATAGAGCGTACCTACAAACGCAGACGTATAACTACACGCGTAATATTTAATGGTAAAGACTACGTATAAATAATACTTTATAAAAAAGTACCTAACTCATTTTTACAGTTATTGATTTAAATTTTACAACAAACATAATAATCAAAGATTTGTCATTTAATGTATCTATATTATAGTGACTGGTTACTATCCCCTGTTAAACGTAAAGAACAGGTATTATTAAAGTGTTGAAGTCCGCATTCTAACATTTCTTTTATCTTTAACTAAAACATAATAAATGTTGAAAGTATAAACATTTAAGAATTTTAATATACCTATGTAGTATGTACTCAACACGTTTTTCTTCATAACAAACTAACGAACTAGGTTTCACTGATTAGAGCAGTACTTATTTTTCTATAGTATAACTAACTCTTTTTTTTTTTTTTATTGTTTACGTTACCTATAGGACCCAACTTCATTTAATGTATTGGACGTATAAATTGATTAGGTAAATACCTATTATAGTTAACTATTTATATATAAATTATGATTATTGTATGTCAAAAGACTTCATCTATCTGTTTCTAAGCATTCTATTATTTCTAGCTGAGAATTCGGATGGCTAAACGTACCTACACCGTGCTCGCATTCTTCCAAACATAAAAGTTGATACAAAAAATTTGGTCGAGCAGCGCAAAAAATAACGGAATCTATAGGGTCACACACTGATTCGGATTCGAAGGATTCTAACAAGTGCGTTAGAATTATTTCAAGTGGAAGACCATAAAGTTCGAAATTTATGACGACATTTTGTCAAGTGTTTACGTCTGTGAATTTTTGAGTGTTAAAAATGCTAAGTTTTAGTTTAAGTATGTTATGAATAACAAGAGAGCTCTCGACATAATAAGCTCTCTGTGTTCTATGCTGAGACCGTTGCTGTGATGAAAGTTGAAACCGTATGTTTAGATTATGCGTCAGTAAACAACTTAATATGATGAAGTAATATAGTTTGATACTGTGTTATTGTTAGATGACATTTAACCCGCAGAGTATAAGTACAATGATTTCTTTAAGTTATGCTATTGTAAACGAAATTTAAAACGCACCTAAATATTTAGTTGTCTCAAGACCTTTCCGTTCACGCGCAGCAAATTGTGCGATAGGTATCGCCTCTATAATCAATCCCATGGACTACAACATCTCATTATTAGTTAAAATTTATGTAGACTACCTAAATTAAAATAATATCTTGGTCACGGCTAACCCATATTGTAACCCCCCCAAACAAAAATAGGTGTTATCGTTTAAAGATATTTTTGCGTTTATTTTTATTTAATCGAGCTGATATTTGATTTTCATATTTTATCTATTAGAACCTAACCTAGAGTGAACCTAATAAACCTAGAGAGATACGAATAGAACCTAGTCGCTCACGGCTACCTAAGTAAAATGTTAAACGTAAGAGAAGTGTTGTAAGTCCTAAGATTGATATTGGTTATGGCCAAGTGGATCGTCTATTTGTGTGGTAGGACCGTACGTTGTGATTTGTAGAATCCCTAGTTCTTTTAAGGTAGTGAGACAATGCCTAATGCTACCTAATAAACCGCAATAATCTATCTATATGCCAACTTATCAATTACTTATAATTATGTTTTATATTGCCTATATAATATCCTTTAGATTATATTAATTTTATAATAACGTAATTAATGTAGATGCTTAATAGTTATTGAAACGCGCATAATCCTATTAAAATTACAACCCTTTTATATTCGTGATTTTTATGTAGAGTAAATACCGTGAAGTAATTATACATGTACATTTACATAGTTCTAGAGTTTGGTTGGTAGAGTTTAGGTAGGTATTATAAAAGTATAACATTAACTATTCTTATAGTCTTGACGTAGCTATGGTAGAGTTTATATCGATGTCTTTTCTAACAGTCTAGAATTACGTTGAACCTAAGTAAGACCTAAGTTATTATCTTATCACATTCACCCCATACTTTCTGAGTTTACGTTAATTACACGATATCTTGTTTAGCACGTATCAGTAGAATCACTGCAAT
Organism: Ennomos quercinarius; assembly: GCA_910589525.2. Lineage (NCBI taxonomy): Eukaryota > Metazoa > Arthropoda > Insecta > Lepidoptera > Geometridae > Ennomos > Ennomos quercinarius. The sequence continues at coordinate 4,053,228 of OU342502.1, forward strand.
TGTCATTTTCTGCGGTGATCCTATTTGGGAGCCCCATCCCCGCCCCCAAAAATGAGATTTCGTCTCCAGACTTGGTTATCTCCCTTCAGATAGTGCTTAAATAGTGATACTTCAGCGCACTAGGGGAATTGGTCTATTAATTTAACGTTTTGGTACGTTTGTATGTCTAGTTGTTGTGGTTAGTACTTAGTATGTCTGTCTGTCAAATTTAGTCTTCAAATATATACTAGAGAGTAAGAGGACATTGTCTTTTGGCAAATCCTAACACTGGCATACATCAAATCATTCAAGGGAACTCTATTTGTTAACAAGCAAAGATTCATACTCATCCATCGCCAATTTCATTGTGGATCTCTCAGGTAAGTACTAACTTCGTTACAAGAGAGATCCTAATCCCATCTCGGGCTCCTCCTCCCCATCCTATTCCTATAGTTCTATTAAATTTGTCCTAGCAATTTTCTAATATTAACGACGATCCTAAATTCAAAAACAATAATACCGTTAAAATAGAATTTGATAAGAATTATTTTACCGTGAGCTTTTATTCGAGCTAATAATATTAATAGTTTATTTTGACTATTAAATCGAGCCTACCTATATTATCCAACCTTTGGTATTATTTTACCTAGATTATATTTAGCATGAGATTAATTATTAGTCGACGATTTGGTAGAAAACCCATAATATCTACGTATTAAATTATCGAGGCTATAATATAATTCTTAATTTTTATATAAATAATCAAGCCATTCCCAGCTAGATTATAAGACCTTCAGGATATTCACACTGAATTTTGGTCTAGTTATTTCCTTATGAAATAACATGACTTTATTAGTCGGTAATATTTGTTTGCAACTCTAATCTATCCAGCATAGAGTAGCGAACATAAATTAGTCTTATTGGAGATTTTACAGAACTCAAAATAATGTTAAATCAAATCGATTTGGTCAAGCTAGATCTTTAGGTTGTCTCCGAGTTCAGATCTAGAAATAAGTGGCATAAAATCTTTTGATAAAATCCATCATAAAACACTATCGACGAAGAAGCTCTCTAATCCATCTGGCATAGAGAAACCTCCGGGCACGACTACACTTGGCCCAAGTGCATACAGACCTTATCAAAATAATTAAGTAAATAGAATGATATAATTATAAGTAGTACACTCTCTATAAATATGGAGCATATCAATTTATTAAAACAAAGATCTTTTCCAAGTTCCAACTTTAAGATTCGATAACACAGGTCCAAATCTATTTGATGTAAATATTCAATTAAATAGAGTATTAATTTATTTATGGATTTCAAAGTTAAATGATTTTAAAGAATATTTTAATTTATTAGACCATACTTAGTCCTTCAATCTCATTAGCTTGTATTTAACATCTGACGTACGCGCATTATAGGTACATAAGTATAGAGTATTTTGAACATTACGACTCCGTTTAAATAAATTTATTATAACTATACGTAAAATAAATCCGTATTTGAGATTGGTCCTAAAATTTTATATTTCATTGGTTACATACTTATTTAATAATGGTTTACTTTTACTAGAATTTCATTGAACGAAACTTGTGTTTTATTAAATTGAATTATATATCTTTTTAGGTAATGAATTATGATTTATTTAGTTTGGTATTATTTCATTTATGAAAGGAATTAAATATTTTAATATTATTTGATTTAATTGTTAGCTTTTACTAGAATTTTATTTGATAATAATTTGGTTTTATTTAACCCAATTAGTTGATATTTTATTTTAAATCGACGAAATTTATATTTATTTTTATTAACCCCAATGTGTGTTCCTCGACTTATTGCTAAACCCAACCTAATATAGTGAGTGCCCCAACAAGCTAGAGATTGCTTGAATCTCACATTTAACTTTAAACGTGTGTGTCGGTCTCGAGTGTGCAATGAGACCTATCTAAGCTAGCCTATAAGAAAGCGAGCTGGTGAGGCTCTAAAAAGCTAAACCTAATTTCTACGCACCCCCTAAGGATACTCCTACCCGGACCGTGGTCCATGGATGGGAGAGCATCCGCCCCTGTATAAATGTGAATATATAAATATATAAATAAGACAACCCAGATAATTTTATCTATCAGACCAAGAGGCGTGCAAACACATGGGTCCACTTCGACGGTCCCCCTCCCAGTCCAGATAGATAATATAACCCAGATTGGAGACGATCGATCCTTTGCGGAGGAATAATCGATCTGCTGCGTCTCAAGAACAATGCAGCCTAACTCTAACACTAACCATGGAGGACATGTAATGCCAAGTTAGCACCGTCAGGCCCAGCATCACACCGCATACTCATGCGTTATAATTTTTCCGTGCTTGGTCAATACGAAATATTTACCCCCCAAACAAATTCTAATACTACACACTTCAATAAAATCACAAGGTATTAGCCAAGCCAAGAAAAACTTTTGAGAGGAAAACTAGCTCACTAAAACGCGCCTATTCACAAAGAATTTAAATTAAACGCGAATTTAATATTTGATTTCTCATTACTGGTCCATCATTAATGAATTTAACAAAACCCCAATTGAAATTAAAATCACTGTAATGTACTATAACCGCATAAAAGGACTCGCGTAAATGAAATTTATCTAAAATGAATTTAACAAAACCCCAATTGAAATTAAAATCACTGTAATGTACTATAACCGCATAAAAGGACTCGCGTAAATGAAATTTATCTAAAATGAACCAGCACCAAGAAACCGTAACAAAATACGAAAATAAAATGACAAATATTCTAAAATTAATACCCGAGGAACCCAAAATTCAACACAAAATCCCAAGATCTAATCCCCCTTCTGAGCCGACGCAAGCGCTTATAAAGGACCATCGACGCGCATTTCTTCCTGCTACCCTATTCGCTAACTGATTTATTCCTTTGTCATAGTAAACCGATTATAACTTTACTTAAGATTTACTAGGCGCATATAAATTGTTATTGTGACACGGAAAACTCAATTGACGCGATCATCGTTCTATATCTGCCGGTGCTACTATAAGTTACTATATTAAATCTAATTATTAAATGCGTTAATTCACTGTTTAGATGGCATTAGCTTAAGGACTAATCTGTGTTATTTTGGTACATATTCTAGAGATTTAATTATAGATTTTCTTTAGGTTATTGTTTCGTTAATATGCTTGTGGTGTACAACCAGTAAAGTTTATTTATTATAGTTCATATTTTAATTATTTATTCATTAAATGTGTCGATTACCATACGGTAGATTCTCAGAGCTTCAGTAATAACATAATTTATTATATACGTTATTATTGGCTATCCTATTTATTCATTTTTAGTGTTTAATAGAAGTTATTTATAGATTGGATATGAATTTATCAGATAATCATTTTAGTTTTCTAGAGTCCTAAGACCTTGAACCTTTCATTAGCAGTCCTAAGACCTTGAGCCTTTTATAAGTAGATGATTTTATTTAAATATTTTTGTATTCCCATTTATAATCAAGCCTTCACTATATTTGTGACATGACGGGACCCTTTGGACCGTTACAACCTTTTTATTTTCAATGCAATTTTTTTGCCGCGCGGCTTGATGCGTGACCATCTTGAAGTTCAATTGGACTTTAAAAAACCGGCCGTCGTTTCTGTTTGGTGAAAACGGGCTGCCCGTTTTCACCAAAGATCCCTAAGTTTTAAGGAGTCCTTAAAAATATTTAAGTGACATCTGACTGTAATTTCGTTTTCACCAGCGATTAAGGGACACCTGAAACTTAAGGGATTCCCTAGCTAAAGCTCGACCTCTTAGCGTTAAGTGGCAGGTTAAATTATCAAAACACCTGTATTTTTTTTCAATTGTATTTGGCAACTGTTTCTTTGTTTGTTGGCATAACGCCAGAATAAGTATTTGTTTGAATTTTTTTCTGATGCATAATATATTAAAAACTCTAATGCTAATATCAATAAAGCATGTTGCTTGTATTTTTGACGATTATTCTCTAAAATATATAAATAAAATAACGAAAATCGGCAACGTACGATTTTTGGAAACCGTAGAAAAAATAAACTGTCACTTTACAATTTAAGTGTCACTCAGCGCTGTGAAGAATTAAGGTAAGGGTCAAATCTAAGGGGTCCTTATACAAAGGAATTTCTAGTTAGGGTGTAGTTTAGGGATCCTTGGTGAAAATAGGCATAATCAGACTAGTGTATGGACTAGTGATATAGGGTGGTAAAGAAAATTTGAGACTTGAGACTTCTAGCCTTAATGCCCTTAAACCTAAATTTAATTCAGCTTCATTCTAAAACTGACCCGATAAATACTGTCCAAACGGGCCAAATACCTCTAAGAGCTTTGTTGATTGATCCTCATCGCTCAATATCTGATGCCGGTATGCAAACAATCCAAACTCGTAATCGCTGACTAAAAAATAAGATAGACGGCGCGCGTTAAATGTGTAAAGTAAGACTTAGGGCTGGTATGTACGCGGATCCACTATCTCGCTCGCGCATTGCGACATTTTTGAAGATATTAAATAACTGAATTGACTCACTAAAAATCTCTATTTTAGGTCAAATAGAACATGGCCGTCTATCTACTATAAAAAAAAAATATAATGCGAATCAGAATTGCAATTCAATGGAGCCATGCTGCCAGCATGTTGAGTACCTACGCTATCTCCAGGTAGTGGTACCAATAGATAGATTCTGTCTATTGGCCATCGCGCTAGTGTACCTACAGCCCAAATGTTTTTATAGTAGGTAGTGTATTTATATAGCTAGCATTAGAGGTATAGGTACATATATTTGGTACCTGTCATAAAGGCACATTGCCCGTGAAAAAAACCAACTAGAAGGTATAATAACTATTTATCTAAGTAGTAATAATCCCGTCTCAGTCTATTTTACATAGGCAGTCTGAGGTCAAATAATAAAATCTTCAATTCGGGTCAACCCACAACAAACCTTCCATTTCATGGTAAATAAGCTGAATCGACAAGGCCTCTTGATTTTGAAGAGGTGGACGAGCTCGTTTCATCGTATTCCTCGTGGTTTAAGTGATAAATAAAGTTTTTGGCACAGCTTTTTCCTTTTTCGCCGAAGTTTCCTCAGTTTCTTAAAAAGTAAATAGGTGACTACGTCAAAATATCTCGTTATTTAGTATTACGATTTCTAAGTAAATAACTCCAAATTAGGACACTTATACTTCTTTTATACAAGCAGGAATTACGGTGAGTTCTTATATTATTTTTTTATCGCCCTTGCTCGTAAAATGGCTCTTATTGCACCGTATTTAGGTTTATAATCCAAGATATTACATTTGCGTATTTTTAAAATTAGGGTAGGGTGCCCCAATAGCGCGCGGTTTCTAAGAGTACGCATCGTTCATATTTGCCGCAAATATGCGCGAAACGAACGACTTTTAGTAATAATTCATTTGCTGATGGAAAAGGGTGAGATACTCTATTTTGAATACTTTTGCTATAATTTTATTGTGTTTCGCAATGGGTAAGTGCAGTACTTTTTGTAAGGGGCAGGGTTATTTCTGTTCTTTGTTCCCGCCCTATGTGAAAGCTATAGCTACGGCCATGAAACCGTGTATAAACGGGCAGGTCATAAAGTTCATCAAAAAGAACATTCAAAGTAAAATGTCTTAGATGTGCCATGAATTTCGTATGAAACAAGGAATGAGTATGGAATCTGTTTGAAGAAAGGACTGAAAACCCTACATTTTTATTTAGTTTTTATATATTTATTTATTTATATATAGGTACACAAAACAAATTACAATCAACGACTTATTCCAAATAGGTAAATATACAAACAAATCTGTTCTGGATTGTAGCTTAAACTATGTGTACACAGAAAAAATATAAATTACACAATCACTACCGAGACATGCAAATGAAAGTAGGCACCCATCAGCAAAACCACAAGCTTTGCTGATGGGTACCCAATGGCAACGGTATACTAAAGCTATAGTTTTACACGCGGTGCAACAATTTAAGAGTTTATAGGCAGGCCACATCGCTTGTAGAACTGACAACTGATGGGGAAGAAAGGTTCTCGAGTGGCGACCACGAACCGGAAGACGCAGCGTAGGCCGGCCCCCCGCTCGGTGGGCCGACGACCTGGTGAAAGCCGCGGGGAGCCGACGGATGCAGGAGGCGAGCAGCCGCTCAAGGTGGTGCGCTCCGGGGGAGGCATATGTTCAGCAGTGGACGTCTTCAGGATGTTGATGATGAGGTACTTAAATAAACCTCCAATGCAGTAATTAGTGGATCGCCGGTACTACCCATCTACAAATTCTTTCTTTCTTTTCTTTCTATTCCAAAGAACGTTTTTTTAAATTTGTTGGCCTATGTCACAGAGCACAAAAAAATGATGCTACGCGCCCAGATATAGACGAAATTCTTCATGAATTTCGTGCCGACATTAAGCGCATAGCGCATGCTAATATCATTTGCCATGTCAGTTGTTTGTGTAAATTAATAGAGTTTTTTTATTTTTTTTTATGTAATTGAATGACGTGACGAGTTAGCCGTTCTATTGGACGCACATACTATAATGTCAACAGGGCGCTTGTATATCTGGATGCGAAGCGTAATTTTTTAATGCTCTGGGGTAGGCTAACCATCATTGCTAGTTATATGAAAAATATATGGAAGGATTAAAATAGCGGTATTCAGTTCCTGTATTTTTCGCGTTTGCGGTCCTCGTACGAAAAGAGAGTAATAAAGTAGTTTTAGCACTCTTCACCACTGCATTGTTGTAAAATGTATTCGGCGTATGCGCAGAGGTTACGTAAACCAGATGTAGCGTTGATTATAAATGGTTAAAACGCTAGAACACGTATAAATCCACTGCCAGGTGTGTATACCCGCATATTATTATCTAAATGCTGGAAATTTGTTTTTAGTAACAGGTGAAAAAGTGTTTGATGACTCATAGATTTTTTCCACTATAATTTTACGCAGGGTTGCGAAACCATTTAGGAGGTAAAACCCGATATTTATATACTACTCTTTGAGATAATTAACAAACAAATAGTTTTACTTTTAAGTAGGTATAAAATAGGTATATTATGCTAGAGGTGCCCCATGGTTTCACCCGCTGTTTTATTTTACCCGCTATTGTATTTTACCCGCTGTTGTATTTTACCCGCTTTATACCGTCTTTGATCGCGTCAACTCTTTAAATTTCGTGTTTAAGCATTCTTTAAAAAAATGACTGCAGTGTAATCAATAGATTAATTTTCATGTATCTACCTAAAGCATAAAATTTTAATCACGAACGGGAATTAAATACCTATATATATCCGTCTCTTTAGCAGCAAACTTTTTTCTTTATAGAGCTCAATATAATATGCCGCTCTAGAATGTACATTTTGCGTTTATGCTTCGCAGGTGGTAGGTCATCATCATCAACAGTCTGAAGACGTCCACTGCTGAACACAGGCCTCGCCTACTGAGCGCCGCTTTAAGTAGCTGCTCGCCTCTGCATCCATCGGCTCCCCGCGGTTTTCACCACATCGTCGGTCCACCTAGTGGGGTGCCAGCATACGCTGCGTCTTCCGGTTCATGGTCGCCACTCGAGAATCTTTTCTTCCCCATCGGTAGTCAGTTCTACGAGCGATGTGACCTGCCCAGTGCCATTTCAACAAGCTAATTCTAATAGCTATATCGGTCACTTTGGTTCTCCTGCGGATCTCTCACAGGGAAACACCGCGAGCACAGCTCTCTCCGCAAGTATCCGCTCAAAGTGGCGCTCTGTGGGGGCCTATGTTTAACCGTGGACGTCTTCAGGCTTTTGATGATTATGATGATGATATTTCTAGAGATAGGAAAGTAGGATTCTAGGCATACGATATAGGTAAACAACAAACAACAAACAAACAAACACCAAACACAAACAAACTAACAATATGCAAACTTGCAGTAGTGTCCACCGTGTCTACCAAATATTATGAATGGGAACGCCATGGTACGGAGTCATTCATTAAAAATAAATAACGCATATTTTCTTCGCTAATTTATGTTCTCGTGTTAAAAATACGAGTATTTATCTTTTGTTTATAGCTCCCGAAAGAGTAGGCATAGTTATTTTAAGATTTTTGTGCACAAACTGGTACGTGCTGTGAGTAATGTCGATGAATATGGATGAATGAATATTCTGGATAAAGTTATATTCACAATTGCTGTTAGATGGTAGGTTTTGTAATTTTTCGTTTGAGGCTTTATTGTCATTTATTATTTACGATTTAGGTACTACAAATCTTGAGTAGTATAACACTTGTATCAGATATTTTGAAAATTACATAGGTAAGTAGCTTCTTGGTTACTTATGTTAATATAATATACTAGCTGCTGCCCGCGGCGTTGCCACGCGTGGACTACATTACCTATAGTAATAGTTATAGGTACTTAGCCCCGATGCAGACCGGCCACCGTCCACAACCACCGATGGCTGCCACGCACCACCGCCACTTTCGCAGCAGTAGCCGTTACGCGCGACAGCCACCGGTATTTTTGGAAGCTGCCACATTTTATGCTGTGCAGTCTCATGCTTCTGAATAGTTTACGTGTGTCAGTGTAGTCTTTGTTCTGCATAGTATATATTTCCTACCTGCATTGCACAGGAATGAAAAAATGGCTTTATTTTTAAATCCATAAGCCAGAACCTTTTAATTCGAAAGATTTAATAAAAAATTAAATTATGTAAGCTTTAATATCTTTTGGTACGTATCTTTTTTACTCCTAAAACGCCAAACAACCTGTAAAGGTGTGTAAAGGCATAAATAGAAAAACTATAAAATAGATAGGTAGCAAAAAGGTTAAATTCTCAATTACTTATTGTATCTACCTACCTCTTAGAGAAGCCTCTTTGGTCATAGCCTACACAGAGATTTTTTTCTTTAATCTGTGCCTCCAGATAAAGTAGGCACCAAAGAGAATATAACCGCTTACGCTGAGTAGGCACCAGCTAGGTGACATAAAGTTACCGTCAGTGGCCATAAAAAAACCCACCATCTCACCATGAAGCGGCCATGTTGTTTATAATTCAATTTCGTTTGGTAATGAAAACTTAATAATTATGACCAAAAAAATTAATGAAATTTCAATTTTAATATATCCTATTTTAAGCGCCGGTTATTTCTAAGCATATTAGTGAAACCTGCATGAAAATCAGTTCAGTATTTAAGGAGTTCAATCATAACAAACAAACAACGACACATCACTGTCCCTAGATGGCGCTGATACAAATAACATTTCATAATGTATGGAAAAAGGGCAAAAAGCCGCGGGCCTGCATCGCGCAAGCGATATTTTTTGAACAATAGAACCTATGGGATAAATTACATTGTTATGTGTGTGTTCCGAAGCATTCCAGAACTTCACATTTATTATATGTAGGGATAGGGATGACTTCGTTTTTTTTCTTTTCATATAGCTAACATAGGTAAATTAAATGTGTAACTACTTATCATAAAAATAGGTTTTAATATTTTTTTTAACTTGTAAGAGCTTTACTAGAATATAGTTATTAATTGGTTAGAACTAATAGTTATTTATGATATAAGGGCGGTAAGTTGGTTTTTACAAACGAGTAGACAAATGTAAGCCCAAGACGAAGTCGAGGGCTTACCATAGTCACGAGTTTGTAGAAACCAATTTCCGCACGTGTATCATACAACGTTTTTCAACATATTTGCGAGAAAACAGTACAATATGTAATGAAACAAACTTTTAGTAGGAAAGTCGCAACAAATAATCTTTGATGTTTCTAATCTAATATGAAAATGGGCTAAAATGGCGCGCATTTACAATTCAAATGGCGCCACGTGCGTGCGGTGAAAATTAGAACTACATCTTTAGTTTCATTTTCTCTTTAGTATTAAAGTGAGACAAACGTATTGAGCAAAAACGCTTCCAAAGAGTATCGATCATTCAGCTTATTTATTCTCGTTAAGTGAAACTCTTTGGTAGAATTCTTATATATTTTTATTGGAAAATAAAAAAAAAACCGTAAAGGTTACACGACAACGGAGGTATACAACGGAGGATGCGGTAAAATAGGTACTTAGGTGAGAGTACCTATTTTACCGCACGCTCCGTTGTATGGTGTGTAATGTTTAACTTTCGAACAATGTATACAGGCATTGTAAATGCATTTTTTGAGCAAAAGTGTTGAAAAATATATTAATTACTTTGCGCTGAGTAGATGTAGTAAATAAATTTTGGATAAGGTTTCTATATATCTATATGTACTTATTAGGTAATAATCACTATAATAGCTTCATTATGTATTTCAGAATTTTATGCTTACTTTGACATTTTATATCCCGTCTTTTCTTTCGTTCTTTCTTACATAGTTTAAATCTACTCTCAACAAGGATACGTCTACATATATGTATTGTATATGAAATGAAAAATGAAATGAAATGAGTTTATTTTCCAGATAAAAATCCAACCTTACACTAATAAAACTATCTAACATAACTAACAAAACAAAAAATATCTGAACCTAGCATAAGACACCAGCATATTTTTACGTAATAGGTGAGTGGTAGGATTGCCACATTCGGTGTAGTGGGTCCCAGTCTCGCACCGCAGCCACCAGGGCGTTTGCAGAGCGGTATAACGCCGTACACGCGGTGGCAGAGCGGCTTCTTAGTACCGCTTGCCATCCTGGCGCGCGGCCTTCGGCAAACATGGCGCTTGCGCTGCAGTATCGAGGTAAACGAAATATCCCGCGCCACGCATCGTTTTATTGTACCCTCATATCACTTAGAGCGGCCTTAGTGTAGTTTGCTCTAATTTCTACAGTGTATACGCTAGTGCAGTAACTGATAAACAGTTGGGCCTTCACAGCATCGCTACAACGACTGAAACGTCTGGCAAGCATGTTGCCACGCACTGCGATGGCACGTCTTTGCCTCTGTATATCGGCGTTGTCGAGTAGATCGCTTGTGATCATATGTCCGAGGTATGTTACCTTCTCGACTCTTTCAATAGCGGAGTTATACAGTACTAGCGGCGTATATACCAGCGTAAGCACATATTGTCAAATTACAGAGTCAGGCAGTACAAAGAAAACGTTATTTCACAAAAAAAAAGTGTTTATAGAAAACGCTAGTTGATGTCATAATATAGATAAGAAAAAAATCATCGAAGTTAACTAGAATCGCACGTGAGCGTCACATTATAACATAAGTAATAATAAGTATTACTACTATACGTATAATATCTAATAGGCGTATTTGGTACATTATTTATACCACAGATTAAAATGCTAGTTCATATAGCGCAACAAGTGTCCTACAACTTACATAATGGGGTTGATGGTACATATACGGCTGCGGGGGCCTTCCCGGGCTTTCACCCCAATTTCCCTGAACCCCGAGATTTTGTTCCGACAATCCGCCCTGCAGACACCGCGAGCACGACAACAACGATAAAACCACTACACAATGAAAACACGCCTTATTCATTTTCTTTACACAACAAAAACAAAACACAATCGTTTCTTTACACAAAACAAAACACTATAAAATTAAATACACTCCACAAACACAATTTTTTTAAAAAGAAACCAATTAAATTAGAACGCGCATGTTCTAGTTTTAAAAACTCGATGTCTCACCGATCCGCGGATCATAGCACTGATTGAAGGAGGAACTTCCTTCGTTCGTAATTCGTAACGCAAATAGACGAATTGTTTTCCGATTACTTTTTACATATCGATATCAGTCGGTTTATCATATTCGGTGCAATCTGTCGATAATGCTCGTTCCGCACTTAACGCTGACGTTCGATACGATACTAGATAAGGTTGGAGTATTAGTTATGGACATGAGTAAGCGTTAATGGGTACCTAATTGAAATCATTTTACTTGAAATTCTTGTTTTTATTTTATTACCTAATACTGGTTATGTTTAACGAGCATGTTGTCCTGGGGCCGATAACCCTAAGCGGAGTCTCTCATGAAGTTGTTGTGAATATCTTTAGTTAGTCGGGCAAACGCTCCAACTGTTCTTAAAGACAACAGTGTAACCAGTTCATCCTCCTGTAATAATGACCTAAGTACCTACGGCGCCAAAACGTGGTCTCTTATGATAGGACTAGGTAGTCCACCGTCTTTCAGAGGCTATGGAAAGACCTATGCTCAGTGTTTCATTGCGGGATCGTTTGGGTACGAACTAATTCACTAAAGAACGAAAGTCTCCGACATAGCTCAGCGGATTGAAGTTGTATTTTTTTATTTATGTTTGTTACCGCATTATATCACTGTCATTTATAAACTGATTTTAAAAATACCTTTTTATAAAGGGGTTATACATAATTACATATCGCCGGAAAGTATAGAGAAATACAACAAAGAACGGGGATTTTCAGGTTATTTTTTAATAATTTATAGGCAATCATTTGAACACAGTCTCATCTAATGGAAAGCGATGGTGCGCAGTCTACGATGATGTATGCTTGCCTAGAAGATACCTGTTCACTCTTGACTTGAAGACTCCCAGATCATAGCTGGAAACAAGGAGCAAGGTCTTCCACTCATTCGCTGTTTGCACTATAAAGTGCATAGCAAAACGCTTAGTGCGGGTTGATGGAATTTCAACCATATATGGGTGCCCTGTTTTTGTGCGCCTTGATGTCCGGTGAAAGAAGGGAGATGGAGGAATAAGATCATGTAATTTCTTCGTACCTACACTATTCAAAATGCAGCCTGTAAAAAACCAATAGACTGGCAACTTTACGTCGGTGCTTGGAGCTGAGCTTCCACCAACGCATCATTACCAATGAGACATTTGACTCGTCTCTGAATAGAGTCCAAGGCTTCGAACTGGTTTAGCCGAACCATCCCAGAGATGGCTACAGTATTCAATACAGTATCGGACTTGCGCTACATAAAGGTTTAGGAGCCGTCCCGGCGTGAAATACTGCCGCACCGTCCCTAGGATTCCAAGCTTTTTCGCCGCTAATTTAGCCTTGGACTCGATGTATGCGCCAATGTTGGAGATAGTGGGAAAGAGCTCCGTTTTGCGGTGATATTGCACGCTTGGGTCTTACCAGCATTAAACTCGACCAGATTGCCATCGCCCCATTCGGGGACTGCTTACAAAGTCTTATGCGAGCAACCGTGGCTTTTCGGGGAGTCTAAATGTCTGTGCTCCTCCAGCTCCTGCATCAGATATATATCTTTCTGTAACCGTGCTGTCATCTGTGACCTGCGTACCCAAAGATCCCGGGTAATACAGAATACAAATTTATATAAATAACAAATGGAAATTGTTCCATTGTTGTGTATTGTTGTGTTGTTGTTGTTGTTGTTGTTGTTGTCGTTGTTGTTGTTGTCGTTGTTGTTGTTGTTGTTGTTGTTGTTGTTGTGTTGTTTGTTGTTGTTGTTTTGTCTATTGAGACAAAAAAGGTCAGGTAGGTAGGCAAGTAAGTATTCTTCCGAAAAATTGTAACGAAAATAGGTGAAATGATTTGTCAAAAGCATTTAAAGCAAAATGGCAACATTTAATCCCCACATGAAAGTACTTACAATAAGTAGGTACTGTTCTACAACGAAATAAAACACAGACACAGTTGAGTAATGCTAATGATGCGTCAGAAACAAATTTAACATTATAAACAATTAGTATAACAGATGATGAATAATTATTATGAAATGTTAAAAGTTGAGAGCACCTAAATCAAATGCCGTCTGGCAGTCAAAACACGAAATACATGAAAATAAACAATTTTGTATTAGTTCTTGAGAGGCGAAGAAAGTAATTAGGTTTAGATTCGCTTAGCACTTGCCAATCTAAAGAATTTCCATACATTGTTTTTTTTTTATATCAATCAATGTATCTTCCACTTACACTGAAGCTACACCATCATAATCATCATCAATAGTATGAAGACGTCCACTGCTGAACATAAGCTTCCCCCATAGAATGCCGCTTTGACCAGCTGCTTGCCTCCTGCATCCATCGCATTCTTTTCATTTTCCATACATTTTTGGATTCTACCGATAGACGCCATGGCCCAAGGCGTAGGTACAGTACTCAACGCGCTAGTTGTCTAAAACCAAATTTTATAAATTATTGCAATAACAACAGCTAAGGGCGCTATAAGCTCTAAGTTCATGCATCAACTTTATCAACCTCCCTATCATAAAGACATTTATAAGAAAAACGTAGTTAATATGAGTATATTAGCGTATAATAAGTTACCGGATAATATTAAGGTACTGCAGGGAAACATATTTAAAAGAAGTTTGTATAGTTGGCTCATCGACAATTGTTTTTACAACATGCAAGAATTTTTAAACTTTTAGTAGGTAATAAATTATGACATTGATAATATTAAGTAAAATAAGTGACGTGTAATAATAATAGCAATTTGTAATGTAATTTATATAACTTCATATAAATATTTGCACGCCTGCTTGCGGGCTGGGTACAGTGACTGTGACATTACCTGTAATCTAAAATGTAATTTGTATGTTTGTGTATCCTAGCAAATAAACGATTGATTATGATTATGATTATGATTATGATTATATTTTCGTTCAAAAAGCTTTATTATCTGTGTTTATCTGTTCTTAAAAGTTCAAGTTAAAACAAGTTTATTGTACATTACTTTTCAGCTTTCCCTTCAGCATCTTCTAAATTATTGTTACATTTAAATAATAAACAGTGTTTCCCGAAGTCTACAGTTTTATTCCAATAGCTCCTGAAATTGTCTAAATACTACATCGTGTTCCCGTGAGTGTCCTTCCCTTATTAAGCTACCGGGAATAAGGGTAGGGAGAACCTCTGCGACAAGTGTTAATTTTTATCTGACGTATAAAAATATCTTCAATGTTTTGGAATCAAGGAATGTCACTTGTCCTATTTACCTTTAGATTAATTTGTAAAGGAAAAACTTGAATCACGAACGGGATTTGAACCTGCATCCATCCGTCCCTTTAGCCGGGACATGTTTTACTTAAGAGGCTGCAGGCTCCCAAATCGACTAACAGGAATGTAATTTTATCAAAAAAGAAAATGCATATCTTCTTTCCAATTGTAGAAATCAAAACTGGATTACGAAAAGTTATCTAGATAGAAAAAATCTGGAGTGACCTCTGAAAGGTTAGTCAAATGCAAAACAAAGTTTATATATTATAATAAGACACCCCCAATGAAATAAATTGTAGGGATAATTTATGTTTCAATGCATCCAACTGTATGCTTATTCTTTTATACTAATAAGTTTTTATTTTATAATTAATTATTTGTACCGTAAAATGGAAATGTCAACGAGCAACTAAACGTAATCGGTATATTTTTGCTACGCAAAAAGCGACCCTATATAATGGTGCGAGAGCCCACTGCAAAAAAACCTACGTCATCGAGTACCCCAATAACCTATCTTTAGATCGTTAACCGACACTTAAACATGTAAAAAAAAAAACAGGTCTGCCAGTTCCGATCCTGCCGGGTCACGGAAATAATCCACCTCCACCACCGTAAAATGCCTTGAATACTAAGTTTTGCCAAGTTTAGACCTGGCAGACCTTTTAATCTAATATCAGGGTCACCTTGGCTATTATTAGGCGTAGGTTTCATCGGGGTATGCGCTGAGGTAGGTAAAGGGTATGAAGGGCACATTCTTAGGGGTCTGCCAGGTATTTCCGGCAGGGTGCGCAATGGCAGACCAATTTTTTTTTTTACATAACTAATCAATGGTTAACTGTTGCCAGAACTTTCATTCGGGTAAATTTTGACAAAAAAAAATACGTCAAAAAATTTCAATTATTTCCATGACCCGGCAGGATCGGAACCGGCAGACCTGATTTTTTTACATATTTAAATGTCGGTTAACGATCTAAAGATAGCCTATTGGGGTATCCGATGACGTAGGTATTTGAGCAGTGGGCTCTCGCACCATAACACACTTATACTTGCTTGCTTGGTGGGTGGCTTGGTGATCGTAGTGGATATGAATGTACCGAAGAGAATGCTGCTGCCCATTCCCTGGATATTCCCTTAGCCGGCTCTTACTGCACCCACGAGAGTACCTACTTAGGTATCTGGCAATGAATTGGTATCGGCACAGGCTACCGGCACCGTACGATATTAGATAAACAATTATGTTTTGATCTCACCGACACAAGAATTTATTACGTCATGACGTAAAAAACATGCACGTGCTCTTGCAAAAATCAACAAAGCTACGAAAACCTCGTGACTGGTTAAAAATCATCAATTCATTACGTTAGTCATCAATCCTGCAAAGCCTGGTAACGAAAGCTTTCAACGAGAGTGTGTTGCCAGTGATGACTTATGGCACTGAGACGTGGTCTCTACTGTTGACCTTATGAGTAAGCTCATCGTGCAGCGAGCTATAGAGAGAGTTATGCTCGGAGTTTCCCTGCGAGATAAGATCCGAAATGATGAGATCCGCAAGAGAATTAAAGTCACGGAGCTCTTGGAATTAGCAGGTTGAAGTGCTGTAGTCTTGGTGTATTATATCCTAAGCCTAAGTAATACGTCCTCTACGTTACGTCAGGGCTCCCGTGTCTTAGCAAATGGTTACAAAATAAATAAAAATAAATATAATATAAATATGTGCGGGCATTTCACGCAGCGCCATCTAGCCCCAAACTAAGCTTAGCTTGTACTATGGGAACCAGATAACTGATAGAATACTTAGATACTTTTTGTTTGTAAATACATACAATAACACCCAGCCACAGAACAAACGCTTATGTTCATCACATCAAATGTTTGTCCTGGTTGGGAATCAAACCCACAACCTATAGTTCAGAAGATAGCTACTACCAACTGAGCTATCAGGCCAGTCAAATTCCATTGACAACGTGGCTATGACGGCTACAATGTTTTATCACGATAATGATAACGCATAATTAAACTAGGTACACTTGATGTCTCCTAATTTATGGTCCCCACCTGAATATGCTATTTTTAGCGCTCATTTTGTTGCTATCATATGGTTCAAATGATTTACTGTAGTGAAGAAATTAAATTTATTAAACATATTTTTACATCTAATGGTGGGTATTAGCGTTTGACTACATTTTATTATACCTGGGTCCTATCTGGTTTGCACAATTTTTTTAGATATTTAGGTACTGACAAAAATCTGTCTAACTAAACCCTCAATCATAGAATAATTACCTAGGTTGTCCCTCAATATTACCTCTAAATTTACTCAATATTACGAGACTATAAAAACAAACAAAAAAAAAATAAAAACTTGAAAAAAAAAACAAACAATAACCGCCCAAAATCAGCCGGTAAGCAAAATAACTACGTAAGTTGAATTTGACAGTTCAACTGACGGTTGATATTTTTATAGTTCAAACACTAATCACCACTATTTTCATACATTGTACTTAAGAGCCTATACAACGCCAAAATGCTTAAAATGGCTTAGCATGAGGCCGTGTCCTGTCAACAATATTACAACAATGACTTTGAAATTAATATATAATGGTAAAATTCAGGACCAATACTAAGGCATATATATAATATAGTGAAAACACGAATTAATAAACTTTACTCGAAAGAAAAAAAATTACAAAGTTACCTCCAAACTGTACAAATAAACAGCGATTATTCAATGAATACTTTAAATAAGGTCATGAAACTGTGTGTAGTAGTTGAACTAAACAATGGAGGGCTAATATATAGTGGGTTTTTGAAGTACCCATATATTCAGTGTAATAATAAATTACCTAAATTATTGCGCGTTGGAACCATTCTAACTTAGACTGCCCCTGCCGCTCGGCCCCCCAACTCTTCCCCGCTTTGGCCTAGTACTATACTATATATCTATGCCGTGGCTTTGGCTTGGATTCGCGCCGGCCTACCATACCATACCATAAGCCCTTAAACCTCCGTAAGTAGCCCTCCCATCAGCTCGTAGCTGAAAGTCGAAAATCTCGCTGTATCGGTACATTAAACTTTTGCCTTACGCCTCGTCGAAAACTTAACCGTTGGTAAGAAGATTGATCCGTTAGTAGTTTATAAGAACCGGGCATTAGGCCGTCATAAATTGCAAATTATGAGGGTCCAAGATTATCGTTGTACGTTGCTATGCCGCGGCGACAGCGTATCGTGTAATATACAATGAATTACGCACATATAAAAACACAAAAGAATAGATTTCTTAGGTAGGTATAATAATAACCATCCAAGCCGATTTCGGCCACGGCGACCTTTTCCTGTTATTTTAGGAGCCTTGGTGTTTAGCTCTTATATGACTGATATACCCTATTTTTGCGGAAAATGTACGTGCACATTTAGTGCACGTTAGAGTACCGTTGACATAGTGATATTGGATATTTGAAGGCGGTTTACCTTTAAGTTGGTCTCGCATATAATCAAGATCGCGCCTTCTTTCACTTTCAAATGCGTTTACGCTGCACCATTCGACGCCATTCAGGGCGGTTTTTCCGCCTGCGATTCCCAGCAAGAAGGATCAATGTTGCATTAGGTAGGTATAGATACTCCAACGGCAAGAACAGGTATAGATTGTATTATATTATAAATAAAATAAAAATAAATATTTGTGGACATTTCACACAGCGCCATCTGGCCGCGAATTAAGTAAAGCTTGTACTATGGGACCAGTTATCTGATACAATACTTATATACTTTTTGTTTGTAAATACATACGTAGAATACAATATAATACCTAGACACAGAACAAACATCGATGCTCATCACACAAATGTTTGTCCTGAGTGGGAATCGCACTCACAACCTACCAACTGAGCTATCAGGCCAGTCGTATATAGACTACAGATACAGATAGGTGTAAAATTTCTGAAATCTAGCCTAAATGCATTAAGTGTGTGTGTAGAGATGCAAATATAGGAGTTACCGTGTATGTTTATACACGCGTGAGCTCTGCCTACGCTTTATCACACACCATTCTGTCTAAAATAAAATAATGCATTCTTTGCAAAAGCACTAACAGAAAGTTGAAGCTCATAATTATTGCAGTCTCGGAAACTCTGTGTCGTCATTAACTATAGTCCACTGCTGGAAATAGGCCTTTCCCAAAGCACGCCACTGAGCTATTTTCTTAAATTTACCTTACCTTGGAGCATTGGAAAACTAAGATAAACAAATGAATGCTGTTACTAATAAGTGAAATTGAGCGTTCGAATTCTCAGCGATTGTTAACGATTTTTTTCACTTTACGTTTTTTAGTTAGTTTATTATGGCGGTTAACATCAGCAAACGAATAACTCATCATGTCATTCATTTACAAAATGCCGAAAATTATTGAGTCAAAAACTCACCTCAGAATTAGTGATGTTCTCTGCCTGGGCTTTTTCTATAGAAGCGTATGTGTCAGCGGCTTCCGTCGTCACTTCTGTCCCTGCCTTTCCTTTTTCCGTTTTCGGCGCAGCAGTCCTTGTTTGCCCTAAAAGACCCGGGACAACACTGACCACACCTTGCCCAGGCAAAATAGGAGACCCGATTACTGACCGAGCATTAGACAGTTTCACTAATAAAAGAACACAGCATAATGAGATTTGCCATTGCGTCATCTTGACGTCTGCATCACTAATCACTCCATAGTTATCACCTCTTTAATCACTGATTATTGTTCAGTTATCACTTGTTCACTAATTATACTTATAGGTAATCACTGTTTGAAAAATATAGGTAGGTACTGTTTGATAATGATTTTGAACTCAACAACAAAAAGAAAAAGGTAGCTACCAATGCTTTTATATTTTTTTTATACAGCATTTAGTTATCCGTTTGTATAGAGTAGCATTAGTCATAATGTAAAGTATAGGTTCAGTGTATTATATTCAATACAATATCTGGACGGCCTATATGCGCCGTAAAATACGAGCAATCAAAATAGACCTAATGAAAAATTAAGAATTAAAATGTTCTTGGTAAATTAAGCAGGTAAATAAAGCCTTCACTTGAAAGGATTATATCGAATTTACGCCGAAACCGATCTCGAAATGTAAGGAAGAAACCAAAGGTAAACCAATTCGGGGAAAACTCTAGGGAAATTTGAATTTACCTTTTTAGGCCTGCCGCATACGCTCGGATTTCTGATTCGATTTCCGAATTTGTTTTCCGAATTCGGACACCCGAATTGCACGCATTTCATACAAGATGTTTTACATGCCGCACACATTCGATTCGTATTTGTTACTTTTCGTTCTTCATATGTGTATGCAGAAGAACAAAAAGTAACGAATACGCATCGAGAGTGTGCGGCATGTATAACACCTTGTATGAAATGCGTGCAATTCGGGTGTCCGAATTCGGAAAACGAATCCGGAAATCGAATCAGAAATCCGAGCGTGTGCGGCAGGCCTTATGTAGGTACCTAAGTATAAGTAGTTAATATTTCGATTATATGTTTTGTTCTTTGCTTGTGTTTTTGTTTTGAATTCGATTTAAAAACTGCGTTTTTAAATCGAATTCAAAAAAGGTGTGTTTTTGTCCGAATACAGAGCCTCGGCCAAAGACGCAAAGTTGCCAGATTATCGGTCTTTTATCTAGTACATTATGGAGAGCGCGCACTCGAGTTGCATAACCTGATTCCGCCTTCTCCGTTCCACCATCGGACCACCAACCAGATGTACAAAAAACGCCTTCGTTACATGGTTAACATCCCACAAAGCGATTTGCTGCCACGTTTATCAATGCGAACAGCCAAAGAGTGGAACGGTTCGCCGGCGTCTGTTTCCCGAAAACTACAACCTTTGTGGGTCTTCAGCAAATCGAGTAGGATAGTACCGACATCGCGGCACCTGTATTGTGTAAAGTTACAACCCCAGTAGCAAAGCAATAGCAGTAGCAAAGCGACAGCAATCACTTAGCAATCGGTTGCAGTCGCCCGCTTGTTGCTCGCTTGTCGCTGCATGCACTTTGGTTTTTGATACTAGCGCCACTAGCAACAGAACAGCAATAGATGGAAATAAAATAATGCGCTTTTTAGTTCATCGATTGTCCGACAGACGGTGTTGTAGCGCTTGATCACTGTCTGCTCTGCCAGTGATGTTTGACAGCAATGATTGCAAAATTTACGGCTGTTGCAAACTTGTTGCGAGTTACGTATTTACCCAGCGGGCGTATAAACCGATATAGATAGGTGTTTAAGAAGCTCGTGATAGCTTTACGTTGTTAGTAATGTTTCTCAGCTGAGTTTAGTCTAGCTTTTACAGACGCGGTGCTTCTCTGAAACGCAAAGAAAATAATATGTTGAGTAGGTATAGTTTAGAGTAGGTATTGTATACCTAGTATTACCTAGTTAGTTTTAAGGCTCTTTGCCAGATAAAAATAAAACCGGCAAAGTGTACCATTATCTATCACTACCATCTAGTGTTGAGTAGCAGTACTATTTAAAGCAGCGCCATCTATGACTCATTTGGCAAACGAGCAAAAAAATCACGTTTGTTGTATGGGAGCCCACTTAAATAATTATTTTACTGTTTTTTAGTTATTCGTTGTTATAGCGGCAACAAAAATACCTACATCATTTGTAAAAATTCAACTGACTAACTATCACGGTTCATGAGATACAGCCTGGTGACAGTCAGACTGCAGACAGACAGACAGACTGACAGAGGAGCCTAATATGGAGTTAGCAATAGGGTCCGTTTTACCCTTTGGGTACGGAACCCTAAAAAGGTTAGTTCAAAGTATATTTTTATGTATACCATATTTTATGTATATCATCAGCACCTGTCTACCAAAGTCAAAATCAAGTTGAGTACATAATTAATTGAAATGTTATTTTTATCTCTTTTACAGGTCCCAATTAGAATAAATAAATACCTACTGTCTTCTTCTTCTTCTTCTTCTCGTGTAGGCAAGTGGTCAGCCCTGGTGTCAGAATTTTTAGGTCGCCTAGAGGCTTCTGAATTGGCTTGACGAATATTGTCTTACGACAACAGCCGGGACCGACGGCTTAACGTGCCCTCCGAAATGCATCCGAACCACGGTAGCGCGTTACACTTCTTTATCGATACAGTGTGGAAAGTGTGAACAGAAGTGGAAACAATTCATTTGAATTTTTTGGTCAGTCTGTCTGTCTGTCTGTCTCTTTGAACACGCTGGAACTGCTGAACGGATTTTGCTGAAATTTGGTTCGGTGGGGGTTGGGTTTGGTTTGGTGGTGGTTTAGTTTGGTTTTGGTTGGTTTTAGTTTGGCTTGGTTTCTGTTTTGGGTTGGTTTTGGTTTGGTTTGGTTGATTTGGTTTGGTAGCTAATTTTTCAGAATAACATTTAGGATACTTTTTGTTATCTAAAACGGCCAAGTGTGGGTTGCACGAAGAAACACGTATGTAATTTTTATGCAAGAATTTTTTGTTTAGGTATATAAATTTGTATTCTTTTAAGTTTTTATTTTTACTCATCCTGTCGAAGTGCAAAGCCGGGACGGGTCAACTAGTAAAGAATAAAATCCACAACAATTTAATACAGAACCCCTTTGATAAATTACTTTATTCTGATTCATGGACACAGCTTTTTATGTTTTCTTTGCGTCTAGTTTAGTTTAACGCGATATAAAAATATTTTACGAGCACGTGATAGGTACGTTAACTGTAAGATAATTTTTTAAACTTGTTAATGTAGGTATACCTAAGTATAAAATAACTGTTAGACTGGCCTGATAGCTTAGTTGGTATGTTGGTAGTAGCTCTGCCTTTTGAACTGTAGGCTATGGGTTCGATTCCTACCCCGGACAAACACTTTTGTGATGAACATAGGTGTTTGTTCTGTGTCTGGGTGTTGTATTGTATTCTATGTATGTATTACAAACAAAAAATATCTAAGTATTCTATCAGTTATCAGGTTCCCATAGTACAAGTTATGCTTACTTTGGGACTAGATGGCGCTGTGTGAAATGTCCACATATTTATTTAAAAAAAAATGTTATAATAGTAATAACGTTTGGCTTTATATTAACAACGAACTTATAAGTAGGTAGGTAACTACCTACCTACTATACAGTATAGTTTTATTTTTTCTGACACAAAATGGCAAATAGAGGTAGGTATATATTTGTCAAACTAGCTTCGCACGGGTTAATTAGTTTTACGCCTTATCTCAGTCTAAAGGAAGAGAGAAGGAAGAGGGAAAAAGATAAGGGAAAAGGATGAATGGATGAAACGGCGAATAGAGGAAGGAGCTCGCGCACGTGCCTCCTTTTACCGTCATCGATTCGTCCTTTTCTCCCCTCCCTTCTCTCTTTCCCATAGTACTGAAGGTATAATGTTTGTATATTCTGAACCCCAAAACCGACGACCGACCTTGAAATATTTACGGGACAATATTTAAAGTACCCCCTTTCTACCAACAAATGAATGAATGAAATTGGACCACGCGTTAATGAATTACAACTAAGTACATATTTTTACATTGATCCCCTCTCCCGAGGGAACCGTGTTGAATTTCGGAATTAAAAGTATTCTATGACCTACCTCGTAATATGAACTCAAATCATGGCAAGATTCGTTTGAATCCATTTAGTAGTTTCGGTGTGATGCTTAGCCAAGATACAGACAGACAGACAGACACAAAAATTAAAATAAATGGTTTTGGCTTCAGCATCGATACTAACCTACTATGAAGCCCTCCGAAAAAAATTTCAAAATATCTTCAATGTACAGAATTGGACCTGTTACAGTTTTATTATAAGTAATATAAGTATAGATTCTGCCTCTCTCTGAAATGTATTTGAAGTCAGGAAATTTATTCGAGATCGATCACATAGCTATCTGATAAGAAATTGGAGTGCTAAGCGGAAATGTGATACAGACGCATAGATACTAGGTATTTTAGGTAGACAGAAAAATCAGTTCAGTAGTTATACATATGGCTATACATATGTATAGCCTTACCTAGTTGAATCAAAGTTTACCGATATGAAAGTACATAGCGAAGAAGGACATCAAGCCATTCCTAACAGATCGGTAAAGAAGTAACGTTTGCTGCGGTCACTATAATACTTGGCGCTATACCGTGCTTCGGAGGGCACGTTACGCTATCGGTTCCGGCTGTAGCCGTATGACAATAGTCGTTAAGCCAGGTCAGAAAGAAGCCTTTGGGTGGCCTAAAAATTCTGACACCAGGGCTGACCACTTGCCTACACGAGAAGAAGAAGAAGACTGATGTGAAACCCAAATCCAACCATTATGTCAATAATAATAGGTAGGTACCTAAAGTTACTTTACATAATTATTACAGAGAATATAACGTCAGAGGAACCTCAGTAGGTGGACCGACGAGCCGATGGATGCAGCAGGCGAGCAGCCGCTCAAAGCTCTCTATGGGAGGCCTATGTTCAGCAGTGGACGTGTTCAGGCAGGTGATGAACGTCAGAGCACAATGTAGTTAATAGGCCTGTACCTATTAGGTGTACCTATATTTGACAGAGTGCAACCTGTTGAATGTTTTGAAGTAGCTTGTATTTCGTTTTGATATTTAAAAAAATTAAGTATACCTACTTAGGTACAGAAAAAAGAGTAATTAATCACTATCTACTGAAAAGTTTCTTGCAGTGCCACTTGGAACTTTAATTTTAAATTTGTGAAAGTCCATAAAGTTTTTCCTAGTTTTCATAAACTCTTTAAACGTTGAATTTACCTTTTACTTATTTGTGCTTTTACTAATTCCTATCGCTTTTGAGATACAGATCAGTAGTTTTCACGGTAACAGAATGTTTCGAATTTGTCCGGTTGAGGGAATTGAACTTTCTCGCCTTAGTAATAACTAATCTACTACAATAATAATTACTAAACAAAACGAATTTACGTAACAAAAACACCTCGCGAACACAAACCCAATATAAAAGATGCCAAATCATAAATTGTTTTTGTAAGCCACATCCTTCCGGTTCAAAAAAGATTCCAAAAATAAAAACAGTAAACCCATCCACTTTTACCGTCCGTTCATTAGAAAATTGGTAACACGAAACGGTAAATACAATCCAGCCACTTCAACACCGGGGGATTTAATTAAGTATACCGTTTGAAGCGCGATAAGCTACGAAATTGGGCGGGCGGGACGCGCTAGGGCGGGCCGCCGAACCGGTAGTCGAGGACGTACTGACGGGGAACGTGCCGCGCGCCCTGGGCCGTTACCATGGGTACCAATTCATGAGACCCGCGATCGAAAATCCTATTCCACCCACGTGGATCATTATCTATACCTATAAATACGTTTTTAACCAATATATTAAGCACTTTCGATTGCTAAACGACCACTATTTACTTTACCATTCTCAGCTACTGCTAAAGTTGTCGAAACTGTTTTCATTATTACCTAAGTACGAAAAAACCACCAGTTCTTTTTTGAAGTTTTTATGTTAGGATTGGCAATAGAATTAATGCAGTATGACTGGAAGTACCGTGACTCTTACATTTAAAGACTAGTTTAGACTCAGACACAGTCGTTGCAGACGTACATTCCCCGGTCGGCACTACTTAAAGCTGCACTAAGTACTGGGTGGCGCAAAAGTAAAGACCCTATTTGGTTCAGCTATAACATTTTTTCTAAATTAGAAAACTAGATTTAGGTTTTTTTAAATGTATATTTGTGCCATTAAATTTCGTACCATTAGGATTTAAAGATGATGTCTTTTAAATGGTGACCTCCAGAGTTGATACACATTTGAGCCCTATTTATGACATTTTGCATAACTTGCCGTAACACTTCTCAGGGCATGTCAATAAGCAGAATACTCGGTTCTGGGGCACTGATAATCCGCGCATTATTCAAGAAACACCTCTACACCCACTAAAAGTTACTGTATGGTGTGGCATCTGTGTTGACAGAGTGATCGGACCCTATTTTTCGAAGACGCTGGAGGCAATGCGATAACTGTCACTGGAGAACGCTACAGAACCATGTTACGTGAGTTTTTGATACCCAGTTTGGACGAATTGGGGCTGGAGCACATCTGGTTTCAACAAGACGGCGCTACGGCACACACAGCGCGCGACACTATGGACTTAGTGAGGGACGCTTTTCCAAGCCGAGTTATCTCTCGTTTTGGCGATTTGCCTTGGCCTGCAAGATCACCCGATCTGACCAGTCCAGACTTCTTTCTTTGGGGTTTTTTGAAATCTCGGGTGTATGTGAACAAGCCACAGACTCTCGCAGCTCTAAAAGAAAACATTCGTCAAGAAATAACGAACATATCGCAGGAAGTGTTACGGCAAGTTATGCAAAATGTCATAAATAGGGCTCAAATGTGTATCAACTCTGGAGGTCACCATTTAAAAGACATCATCTTTAAATCCTAATGGTACGAAATTTAATGGCACAAATATACATTTAAAAAAACCTAAATCTAGTTTTCTAATTTAGAAAAAATGTTATAGCTGAACCAAATAGGGTCTTTACTTTTGCGCCACCCAGTAGATACCAGTAATTTTTCCCCTTCTGCAATGCTAGAGTTAATAGGTACCTACTTATCTAATTTCTAACACACATGAATTTTATGTCAGACTAATCTCAAAGGGCGGGTTTTTTGACCCGTAGTTACGGTAACCAACGGTTAAAATCTCTAACGAATTTTGACCATTGGTTAGAATTTGTAAGAGTTTTTAACCATTGGTTACCTTAACTACGGGTCTAGAAACCAACCCTAAGTTGTTGAGAGCTCGATAGTTACGTAGTAGCCTAGCTGTGGCAGGTTATCTACTACTGATGTCAGCGTTTCTTTCCGCATTATTAATTTTCCAAATTCTAGTCTAGTTATAGTGAGCTATGCTCGGTGTTTCCCTGCGAGATAAGCTCCGGAACGAGGAGATCCGCAGGAGAACTAAAGTGACCGATATAGCTCTTAGAGCTAGTAAGTTGAAGTGGCAATGGGCAGGCCACATCGCTCGTAGAACTGACAACCGATGGGGAAGAAAGGTTCTCGAGTGGCGGCCACGAACCGGAAGACGCAGCGTGGGCCGGCCCCCCACTCGGTAGACCGACGACCTGGTGAAAGCCGCGGGGAGCCGATGGATGCAGGAGGCGAGCAGCCGCTCAAGGTGGCGTGCTCTGGGGGAGGCCTATGTTCAGCAGTGGACGTCTTCAGGCTGTTGATGATGATGATGAAATTCTAGTGTTGTCCACATTATTATTTTTCCAAAATCTGTTTATTTTTAATATTCTGGATTTTCCATATTACTAAATTTACAAATTCTTAATTTTACAGATTCGTAAATTTCATATTCTGAATTTTTCATAATAAATATATAAGCCTTTATTGATGTTTGTAGTTCAAATCAATTTCAACGATATTTTTTGTGATTTTTATGTTTTGTTTATTTTAGTTGAAAATATCGGCACCGGTTCAACCTCTCTTTGTAACAGCTTGTCCTTCGACAAAGGCCTCCTCTAAGAATTTCCATCTTGTCCTGTCTCTTGCTGTCCGAATCCATTCTGGACCTTTAAAAGTTTAGCTGGTCCAGAATGGAATTTTTCATATGTTTCATATGCCGCCTGCGGTGTGGATTTACCATGGATTTACTTACTTAGTCAAACCTAAATATTAAATTCAATAAGTATATAGGTAGGTACACCTACCTCTATGATATCTACCTCCTAGCCATATTTTCGCCTCGGTCACTCACCTTGCATGATACAATGAGACTCGACTATCGGTAGGTATACTTTTATAAAAAATATAGCTGGTAGCTCAGATAAATAATCGCTATGCCGTGAAATAGATAGGTTTTAGAGTTGGCTCTCCAACGCTATCTACACGATAATGTTAAATTGTTTTTCATAATGCGCTACTATCACTGACATCACTCTCTGTACTCCGCACTGCCTTCTGAACTTTAGGTTGTGGGTTCGATTCCTACTCAGGAAAAACATTTTTGTGATGAACGTAGGTGTTTGTTCTGTGTCTGATGCCCGTTTTCATCAAAGATCCATAAACTACACCCTAACTAGGAATCCCTTTGCCTAATCTTTTTAAGGGTCCCTTAAAATTTAGGGATCTTTGGTGAAAACGGGCATCATATATTGTAGGTATTCTTTGTATATATTTTCTATGTAGGTACCTATAGTTTCGCGTGACACTGCGCACTACGCACGTCATCCTGAGACATGACACAGTTTGAAAAAGATTTCTAGACTGTGAGATCAGTTCTTAAGTCACATTTGCCCAGTAATTTCACTAGCTACAATGCCCTTCAAACCGGATTACAGTAGTGCTTGCACACTACTGCTTGGTGGCGAATAACTGGCAAAGCGGTGGTACCTACCTAGACGAACTATACCTAATACCAAGATAGCTACTGAGATAGATAGGATCGGGCGTCTGGCACTGAGTGTGTAGGTATCTATTCAAAAATAGCTACCTTTCCAAAACCATAATCTGTGAAATAACAACTATAGGTACCTATACCTATATAAGTAATATGCTTTATATTCCAAGTAGACCGAAAGTCGCACTAGTTCGACTAATACCAAATTACGCGCGCATCACATATTTTTTGCAATGAAATCAAATGATTGCTTTTTTTCGTTACCTACGTAACGTACAACCCTACCTTGACTCACCAGCCGCGAAGAGAACTAAAATAGAATAAAAACACATTTTGGTTTAAGTTTTAATATTTTATTATCTCACAGAAAATAAAAAAATGCACAGCACTTTCAACAGACATCGCAAGTAGAAAACTAATTTTGGGATATCGATCGTTATTACGTACATTAAATTCGTAGGTACTTTTTACTACGAAAATTCATATTTAAAACGCTTATACTAGTATCAGTCATTCACACATTAAAAATTACATTTATATTATTTTGTATTTGTATGTGGGTATATCCGAGCCATAATAGTAACGGTTTTTAAATAAGATTACATTATTAAAATACCGTTTTCTCCCTCCCACCTCACTATCGAGAGTGTAGTGTGAGTAAGACAACAATAAAAACGTCAAACTCGACTTTTAAAATATTTCGTCACTGGTGTATTGTGTAGTCCTTGTGCGATTTCTTTATTTCAATCACCATTACATTTTGATTGATTAAAAAAAATCAAACGCGCTTTCTAATTTTAGTGAAAATTGTGTAGGATACTGGTCATACTGCGAATTGGACTTTTCGCATTCATGTGATTGTTAAATAAGAAAATTGCTCATTATGCGTCGGAATTGATACTTTTTAATGGTGGATGGAAAGTAACCGCATAAAGTAACGATAATTATTCCATATTCATAATAATCCATACAAAGTTTTTATTTCGTAGATCAAGAAAACAAAGAAAGGAAAACAAATAACTACTAAACAAACTACAATAACCTTAAACCAATCGTAAAATATTCGTATTACATTCGTCTCTACGATCAAGCCACGTTAGAACTATGTCGCAATGAGATATCTATCTACACGAGAATAACACAACGACTATTATAAAGAGAAATTACTGCGACACAGTTCTACGATTGCTAGATTATTAGTACTACATAAAATACACATAGTAATGGCACTTAGTTTATTTTGTGGTTTATTTTTTATTTTTTATTAAGCGTGCTACACCTTCGACCGCATCATCACTTCCCATCAGGTGAGATTGTGGTCAAACGCTAGCCTAGTCAAATATAAAAAAAAAAAATATTCCATTCTCTGTGGCTTTATCAAATTTGATTTAGTAAGTAGATGCATTCTTCTATGTCGTTTAAGGTGGATATGGTTCACTCTGAAGCGCAAAATAAAAAAGATAATGATAAAGATTATTTTGCTTTTGTGGCTAACAAAAGATGTTAAAGACAGAAAACGTTGGAAAAGATTGGGAGAGGCCTATGTTCAGAAATAGATTTAAAATGCTGGTTGAAGAAGACGAAGAAGAAGAAAGAATAATCTACGTCTTAGATATTTATAAAAAAAAATTTTTTTTTAGATATTTCGCCTTTTGTATCTATTTTAGTTAAACTTTGTTACTAAATAGTAAAATAGATACAAAAGAATAAACATCCACATTAATGAATTAAACTTATGGAATATATGGCTTTATTTATAAACTAAATAAATCAAACGTTAACTTAAGTTTCGTTAGTTAATAAATTAATAACATTACTATAGGTTAGTACTCTCGTTAAAATAATAATTCGTTTTTACACAATATAATAATAATTTAAAAAATCTACAACTTTCCTGCCTGCCTAATACGGGCGGTAGAGAAAATTGTCTTTCACCGTTTTATGTCACTATCTTCAACTACGTGGTAGGACTTTTCTGCAAAGTTCGTCTAGGTAGGTACCACCGCTTTGCCAGTTATTCTGCCGCCAAGCAGTAGTGTGCAAGCACTACTGTGTTCCGGTTTGAAGGGCGTTGTAGCTAGTGAAATTACTGGGCAAATGAGACTTTATGATCTGATCACTCAGTCTAGTAATCTGATTACTAAACTGGGTGATGTCTCAGGATGACGTGCGCAGTGCAGTGTCACGCGAAACTTTATTGTTGTAAAGTTCCGGGTGACACTGCAACTGTTATGGGCAGCCGTGTCACTTAACATCAGGTGAACGACTAACTCGTCACGTCATTTAATTACATAAAAAAAAAACTTGCTTACTTGTCATGTGGAGTAAAACAGGGGAAAGACAATTTTGTCTACCGCCCGTGCTAGGGCAGCTGAATACTTACATACAGAAAGAAGGTGTCATGTCTTCACATAACTGTATTTTTTAAATATAATTTAAGAATTGTATGAGACACGATTAAAGTTCATAATGTGCTGATTTTTCACGGATCGATATTACTTATTCATAATTATAATCCAGGGCTGGACAAGTGACTTCCTGCTAAGACAATTTCCGATGAGAATTACTCTTTCATTAGTTATATCGTTTGTGACGTCACTTATCAATAACTTACAAGTACCGGCAGTAAATATTGTAATGCACATCTTGCGAAAGAGGGAGATAGCTAGTGACGGCTTTGTAGAGCGTCGTCTCTGTCACTCAGTACATTATTGTGACCTTTTATCGCTCTCAGTGCAGTGTGGCGGACATTTAAAACAAAGGCATCTAAAAATTTGTTGAAATCACTTCATAAATCCTCATTCGACTTTACCCACTGGTTTGTGGGGAAATTCCACAGATAGCTGATAATTCCCACGAATGGCCTATTAAGCTAATTATGGGGATAATAGAACTTGATATGTATGATATGAACATCGGATATTTGGGATTATTCCCAACCGATCCCCACTCCCGTTACCACAATAATAAAGACTTAGGGTTGAGCCCACAGATAACCCCCAATAGATACCGCATGAAAGACGACGACCGCGCACCACGTATTGGCGTAAATGGTTCTATATAAATCGCCACTTCGCAGCACGGCCTTAGTTTCGACCAATTATTAGAGCTCATTATTAGGGCGTCACTCGAAACAGCCAATAATAGCGCATTGGCTCCAGTCCCCGCAACCCGCGCCTTCCGCCAGTTTCAGTGAGCTAGGATCCGAACAAAAATCCCGTAATGCGGTATCTATTGGGGGTTATCTGTGGGTTAACCACACCAGTCAGCATTGAATCGTATTTTTCGTGCTCTATCCTTTTCTATCACTCAGGATCGTCATTTGCAGGAGCGAGAAAGAGTATGTAATGTGTTTAGTACGTGATTATCTTAAGCGATTATTGAATAAGTGTTGTTCTATTCTATCGCACGCGGCAGCGTCAGTGATGCAATAGCGCTCATGCTATATCTTTCTCGCTCTGGGAGGTTGCGATCCTGAGCGTTAGAAAGAGAGAGCGTGGGAAAATGCGGTTCCGTGCTCACAGATGTTTGGGAATAATGCGATAATTTATAGGGAATTTTAAAACTGTTTTAAAACAATAGGTACAAAAATGATATTTCCAGTCAAATGATACGTTGATTTCGTTGCTTTTACATGTCGAATATCGAACAATACGTCAAATTCTTAATTTATTATACGGGTAGGTCCCAGTTTTTTAATTACTAATTTCGTTTGAGAACACGTTTTGCTTAGAATTAGTATATATCTTAAATTTACATAATGCTAATTGATTATGGTAAATAAAGAGTAAAGATAAAACAAATGTGAAAACTACAACAAATATTAATGATTTTATATGATAGTTTCACAGTCAAACATTATTATCTGGGTATTTAATTCAGGGGCAGTCGGGAAATATTTAATTCGGATACAGACAGGAATTTTTATTCTTGTATGTCCCAAGGGGATAGACAGGAACAACCCGCGGGCTAATTACGTAACTCGCAACAAGTTTGCAACAGGCGTATATTTCGCAATCATAGCTGTCAAACATCACTTTGGCAGAGCAGAAAGCGATCGAGCGCTAGATCAGCGTTTGTCGGACAATCAATGAAATAAAAAGTGCATTATTTTGTTTCCCTTTATTGCTGTTCTGTTGCTAGTGGTGCTAGCAAAGGCCAAAGTGCATTCAACGACAGGCGAGCAACAGGCCGGCGACTGCGACCGACTGCTAAGTGCTGTCGCTTTGCTACTGCTGTTGTAACTTTTACATAATACGGGAGCCGGTATTTAAGGTTAGAAGACAAATATAAAACTGTATTTATGTAAATGACAGATTAAATTAAAAAGAACGATGCTAACAATAACTAAGTAGGTTTTGTGACCATTAAGTATTTGTTTAGAATAGAATACTAGGTGGAAGGACTTTTCTGCAATGTTCGTCTAGGTAGGTACCACCGCTTTGCCAGTTATTCTGCCGCCAAGCAGTAGTGTGCAAGCACTACTGTGTTCAGGTTTGAAAGGCATTGTAGCTAGTGAAATTACTGGGGAAATGAGACTTTATGATCTGATCACACAGTCTAGTAATCTTTTTACTATACTGTGTGAAGTCTCAGGATGACGTGCGCAGTGCAGTGTCACGCACAACTATATTAATTTAAAGTTCCGAGTGATACTGGAATCTGTTATGGGCAGCCGTGACGCTTAACATCAGGCGAACGGCTAGCTCGCCGCGTCATTCTTACATAAAAAAGGAGAGAAGAAAAATCGATTTGTTAGTGCATGTAGTTTACTCGACGAGCAATAGAGAGCTATGCTTAGAAGCAACAAATATTGGCCCTTACTATACAGGGAGTAAAAAAAACTGTTATATCCGCGGAATGCGTATCCGGTGTCGATTATTATTACGTATCTATTTATTAGTTTAATTTAATTGAAGGTTGTAATGATACTAGTTCTATTTATACAGGTGAGTTTTAATGGGGTTAAAAACTGAAAGCTAATCGTAGGTGGCGCCACTGTTGAGTGATCCTAATCGCCGCCATATTGCGTTTTTGATTCTTTGTGTTTACCAGCGAATTCGATCCTAATACTACAAAAATGTATTCGACTGTTCTTTTAACTGCCTAACACTCCATGTGTTAGGCAGTTAAAAGAACAGTTGCGGAATAGAAAAGCATCTACTACTGGAAAAAAGCACATAACCTCGAATATTTAGTTGGCTCCCAATTTTTTCGTCGTAAAGCTTTTATCCATTGTTTTCTCCTTCTGATATCTTTAGGGAACACATGGACTCCCGTCTTTTTGCAATCCAAAGCTGAACATAACGTCATATTAATGAAATAAATTGAGTTATTTTTGTTTGTTTACAAAATTTTTATGGAGGATGACAGATATTTGTCAGATTTAGGGAACACTCAGCAGTGCTGCCATCTGAAGTGAGCAAAAGTCAGTTTTTTACCCCATTGGTATGTTATCCCGAAAGGGGGGGACTGGGACCATGATAGCTCACAACTTGTGAGAGCCTTACTTGAAACTGAATGTTTCCAAACCTCCATACTAAAAAATAAATCCACTAACAAAATTGCACGTGCGATCGCTACGAGTTTCTAAACACAGGTCATCGAACTCATTTAAGTGCATTCGGTCAAGGACGAACTTCAACTACACCCAGCTGCGCTAGGGCCATCTTCGAAGCGTTTGGGTAAAATTATAACGTAAACTTTACATGGCATTTCTTCAATGAAAAGCTATTAATTAAGAAAAGTCGTAGAAGAAACATTGTCTACCTTGGGGAGTACATTTATCCCCTTTCGGGATAATATACCGATTCAAACTCAGATTGTATACGAGACATACACGACTACACGTGCGCAGTGCAGTGTCACGCAAAATTATATTAGAGTTCCGAGTGACACTGCAATCTGTCATGGGCAGCCGTGACGCTTAACATCTGGCGAACAGCTAGCTCGTTACGTCATTCATTTACATAAAAAAAAACTTTCAAGTGCTTTTTACTAAACACTTTTACGCCGTTACAAGCCGCGACTCGCCGGTTGACATTATTATCATGAAACGATCATTTTGTGAATGGAATCTCGACTTATTAGTTGTAACTATAATCTAATCTGTGATTGAACGCCTTTCTAGAACGAGCTCATGAATAAAAAGAACACTGAAAAAGAAAAGAAAAAGAAAGAGAAAGAATATTGAATTTTTACTTCAATTACAATCTATACAAATAAAAATGAAATTCTACTAGTTGGTAAGGGCATTACTTGTGACGGTTTTTTCTTTAAAATGCTTGTTATTGTCCGGATAAGGTTTTTGTGGGAATACCAAACGGGATAAAATTCCCGGATAACATTAAAATTTGGTTAAAACTAAGTCCTTTTTTCTATGGGCTGTTTTGTATGGACAGGTCAACATCTGCCGGATCAGTTATTATAATAAAACTAAATTAGACATTATTAAATTATAAAATGGCACAGAAAATTATAATACGATCAACATACAAGTATATAATTAAAAAATAATAATTATAACATTATAACAAGGAATAATGAAAGTGTTAAATTCGTTGAAAGGCAAGACTTTGCTAATTAATAAATTACACTACAATATTAATAGTAAAATAACAAAAAATAATTAGAGGACAAAGATGGACGCAACGCAACTGAAAATACACAGGACCTATTTGGAACTACCATTTTTTTCAAGCGGGAAATTCAACATTATCTTTGTTTTCTTTTGCTTTTTTGGCTAGCGAATTGTATCTATAGTTTTTAGCGACATTAATTCACAATTTCACATTTTATTGGATAATTAAAGGTATAGTTTGTAGGATTCCGTACCCAAAAGGTAAAACGGACCCTATTACTAAGGCTCCGCTGTCCGTCCGTCACCAGGCTGTATCTCATGAACCGTGATAGTTAGACAGTTGAAATTTTCACAGATGGTGTATTTCTATTGCCGCTATAACAACAAATACTACAAAACAGAATAAAATAAATATTTAAGGAGGGCCCCATACAACGAACGTGAAATTTCTCGCTCGTTTTTATATATGGTACCGAACCCTTCATGCGCGAGTTCGACTCGCACTTGGCCGGTTATTTTTCAATCTTAACATAGTTTTTTTTTTGCTTTTTTTGGCTAGCTGATTGAATCTATAGTTTTTAGAGACATTAATTCACAATTTCACATATTATTGGATAATTAAAGGTAGGTATAGTCTTTTAAATAATTAAACCTCTTTAAAGCCACACCTGCCGGGCTAGGATGCGCACCGCGAGATATGTCACGCGCGAGACGACATATTTCCTCGATGTAGACAAGTTTCTCGTTTACTCTAACATGCACGCCGCGACAGAGAAGTTTGTCGTTTTATGTCGCGTAGACAAACCAATATTGCCCTTTCATGACTCCTACTGTATTTTAATGTAGCAACGTAGGTTTCGTTCATTCAATTTTACGGTTTTTTACATGAACGCGACCTTAACACTGACACTGAAAATATACTCTTTGACGAAAGACAGAAACAGTTATATATAGTTGTTTCTGTCTTTCGTAAAAGAGTATTATTATACTCTTTGACAGAATCCGTCAGTTGTAAAATGAAAACAGTGAAAAAAATTTCGTAACTTTCTCTAAAAATTTGGATTTAGATTGAAAATACTAATTGCAAGCATATAAACGTAAGTAAAGTTTGATTAAGCCTAAATATCGAGACTAGCGGGTCTGTGTGTCTGCCTGCACTCGAGTATTGAGTTAGTTCTTTTGTCACAACGGAACATTCCTTTTCCATCGTAATGATATAATATTAGTCCTATTTCATCATATGAGGCATGAGGAACACTTGTAACTAGCTGGATACAAGTACAAACCTTCTATTCAAGACTACAGTCGGATACTAGACGGCATAATATTATGCTATTGTTGCATGTAAAACTTGTACTTAATTAGCTGCACTATTTTTTCAGAATAAGTACACGGAAGCAGATAAAAGTACGTTTATCAATATATTACTATGGCTCAACATCCAGTTTTCAGCTGGCACAGAATATATAATAGTACCACAGGGGAATATTGTTCACCACAAGGAGCCCGTCCACATCAGTACCTAACAATATTGCTTAGTTTATTACTTTATTTGTTCATCTAGAACACTGTAATACCTACAATTGATACCAAAATATTGTTAAACAAGACGGAAGCCTTAATATGTACCTATAAGAATTTATAAGCTATTAAATGTGATCTAAATAAAATAAGCGTTTTTAATAGATAGTATATTGTAGGTATACCTATACCTACGTATGTACCTACACAGTAATGAAAATCCTGAAAGTTCTACCCATGCATCTAGCTTGAGCTTGATCCTTATACCTATACATTTTAATCATGTGACAGGTGAGTTTCAACACGGTCTGTTCGCCGTTTGCCCCCTTCCTGATTTTGTCCATTATTTGTGCCATTCATTGATAGGATAAATACCACAGAATTCGCCCTATAAGTCTATGGTAAATACCTTTATAAAATGAAACAGTAATGTGAGATACCGCCATATTTACGATCTCTTGTTTATTTCGATTTTTTTACGTAACTACTGTATATCAAAATACCACTTTGCCTTTGGATTAAGCCTTCTCTACGTATCTCGACCTCAAAAATTACGACGAGATAATACTCGCGCCAATGTGTCAAATAAAGCTCAGACTATGGTGTGCATGTTAGCGGTTGTCGACAAAACTCGACAAAAGTTCCACAGATAGATAAACATTTGCATTATCTCTTCATTTGACAGAACGAGATGAGTTGCTTGCGCTGCCATGTTAGCACAGGTAGACATAAAGACGTATCTCTATTTTTCACGACATAAAGAGACGACAAAATTATCTCACGGCGCGCATCCTAGCCCGGCAGGCCCCTAATTCTGTATGACCAGTTTACAATTCCTTACTTCGAAACCACGCGAATTCCTTGTCTTATATAAGAAATCTGCAAAAATGTATTTTCTATGAAATGGAAACAAAACCGCGCGAAATGAATTTGGAAATGACGCGATTTGAACTGTCAAAAATCATAATGTTCCACTGAGACACGTTCCGAAACATCAACACGTCAATAGTTACCACCACTTAATATACCAATATTTATTCAAAATAAAAATAACATAATGTAAAGTGAAGGTATTTATAATGCTGTGACACGATTTAAACGAGACACGATAACGACGTGGTTTCGTATCGTGTGGAATCTGAGTTTTCATACAGAATTAGGGCCCTGTATATCTTTAAATGA
The DNA here is from genome assembly GCA_910589525.2 of Ennomos quercinarius. Taxonomy (NCBI): domain Eukaryota; kingdom Metazoa; phylum Arthropoda; class Insecta; order Lepidoptera; family Geometridae; genus Ennomos; species Ennomos quercinarius. The sequence continues at coordinate 4,090,769 of OU342502.1, forward strand.
AATTAATATTCCAAAATATTCTTAGTTGCGTTGATTCGCATCTTTGCGAGGAGTCATAAAACTAGAAATAAATTAAATGAACAGAAAATAAAATGTGTCCTTATAAATACAAATATACATAGTTCAACAATTTGATATGTTCGTAAAATCGACATATTCGAGTTGAAAATCTGAAACCATTTCATGTGGAACGTTACACTGGCGCGGCAAATTCAAATTCTCTTGCGTTCTTTTGCCAATAATAGCTTAATTACTCAACGTGATTACATGAAAACTAATTTTGCGGATATAAATATGATGTATCAATAAATTACAATTAAAAGTATCACCTACATATCATTGATTTAGCGACAAATGGCAATAGACTGAAAAACTAAGAAGAAAATTGTTTATTGCCATTTGTCGCTAACCAATGATATCTAGGAGATACTTTTAATCTTAACTTGTTGATACATTCTATTTATTTCCGCAAAATTAGTTTTCATGTAATCACGTTGAATAATAAGCTATTATTGGCAAAAGATCGCAAGAAAATTTGAATTTGCCGCGCTAGTGAAACGTCTCATCTTAACTCCAGTTTCTCGTACGTTTGTCAAACTCATTTTAACATAACTTACCAAATACTATACGCTCATTGGTTGACGATTGCCGACGATCAACAGGCCACCAATGAGCATTCAGTATTTTTAAGTTGACATCAGTTTAACTTTAACAAACGTACCAGAAACCGGGGGTTAAAACCATCGTTGTATATTTATTTACTTCTAATTTCAGTCTCAGATGTTAAAACTATTTCAAGAGGATTTGTTAAACATTTAACTGAATACAGCATTCAATAACCACCTCTATGACATATAGCATAATAGCGTTTTTTCGTCGCAGTAAAAGATCACTCATACCTTAATAATAGAGGTGATTTTTGAATTCACTGTATCTTTATGTACAACCTTTTATGACTTATATATTGCATTATGTGTAAGAGTCTATAATACATCTATCTCGTTCGCGCAATTTGACACTATCAAAGATTTTGGTGTTTCTGTCTTGTTTTTATGTATGAAAACTTGTTTGGATTAATTTGATATTTTTGTTAAACATTTAAGTGATGTTATTCTCGAGCGCCGATGTTGGTGCGAGAGCCCACTGCAAAAAAACCTACGTCATCGAGTACCCCAATAAGCTATCTTTAGATCGTTAACCGACACTTAAACATGTAAAAAAACAGGTCTGCCAGTTCCAATCCTGCCGGGTCATGGAAATAATCCACCTCCACCAACTTCAAATGTCTTGAATACTAAGTTTCGCCAAGTTTAGACCTGGCAGACCTTTTAATCTGTTATCAGGGTCACCTTGGCTATTATTGGGCGTAGGTTTCATCGGGGTATTCGCTGAGATAGGTAAAGGGTGTGAAGGGCACATTCTTAGGGGTCTGCCAGGTACTTCCGGCAGGGTGCGCAATGGCAGACCAATTTTTTTTACATAATTAATCAATGGTTAACTGTTGCCAGAACTTTCATTCGGGTAAATTTTGACAAAAAAAAATACGTCAAAAAATTTCAATTATTTTCATGACCCGGCAGGATCGGAACTGGCAGACCTGATTTTTTTACATATTTAGATGTCGGTTAACGATCTACAGACAGCCTATTGGGGTACTCGATGACGTAGGTGTTTGTGCAGTGGGCTCTCGCACCATGATAGCCAGATTTTTCGATCATGCAGTATCTTCGAAAATGTCGGATTGTGCGAGCGAGACAGAGGCCTCAGGTAGTGTGGACCCTCTACGGCTAATATTTGAAAGTTATGTCTAGGGTTTCATACAAATTTGATTCTTAAAAATACATTGTTACGGGTTATTTTTGTAAAACTAATTTGACAAGGTTCCAATAGATAGATACTAATTTTAGCCCCTGGTAGAGCCACTATCGGAAGATCCGTTCGTCTCCTGAGACTTTATCTGCGCATACGCCGCCTGTATGCTTTCGCATACAAACTTGTATTGGCTCTGTGAAAGGAAAATGCATTCTATAAATATAAATGCTCAATACTTAATCATTTATTGCAATCGTTATGGTGTTACTATGCAAATTGTCAATTTATACGCATTTCTTTAACTTTAAGGGTAATTACCACTACTTTAGGGGTAATCCACGAGTATATTCAGTTATATAATGAAGCAAAGACCTTATTAAAAAATAAAACAATATGATACTCTATTTTCTTCTGAAAACAAAGATTAGGCTCTGCTTCATATGAAGCGAGAAACCAGAAACGAACGAGAGAAAGAAAAATGTCAGAAAAAATAAATAGGAAAAAGAGAGAAGATAGAAATAGAGTAGAAAAAAAACGAGATCGAAAATATAGGAGAGAAAGAGGAAACAGAGAAAAAAACGCAAGAGATGAAACACAGTAAAAACACACAAAAAAGAGGATGAATAGTTGTCAGGAAAAGAGCAGAGAAAAGAAAGGATATTGGAGAAGGCAAGAGGATGAATAAAAGATAAATGACTTACCGCATTTTGTATGCACATGGGGCGTTGTTTCCTCATTGTGCGTACGAGGTCGAGCGGGTACAGTGGCTGGCGTCGGGAAATGAGTGATAGCGCTGTCTCAGCTGCCAAATAAACAGATAATAGATAAATATTAATACTCAATTGACATACACAAGCAAACAAAACACTGGGCAAAAAATAAACGCGTTAATTAATAAACACGGGATCGTAAAAGTAGATAGAATAGTCCAATCAAAATCAAAGACAAAATAATTTTATTGCAATTCATTGCCTACCCGCGGTTTTCACCAGATCGTCGGTCCACCTAGTGGCGGGGGAGGCGACCTACGCTGCGTGTTTGGTGGGGGTTGGTAGCCGCCGGGGATTCTTCGCACCCCTTGCTCCGCCGTTACCGTGGCCGCTACCGTAGTCACGGGATAGTGGAGCTGCCGGGGACTGGGGGCCGTTACTTTCTGTGCTTATCATTAGGGGGGGTTTGCCATAATCACCACGCTTGGCAGACTTGGTGATCGCAAAACGTCACTATGAAAAAACCGAAGAGAATGCTGCAGCCGTTAGCCGCTTGGAAGAGATGGGGACCACACGGCGGAAGTTATTGTACTAAACATATAAAATTACAATGTGCTTAATGTTACAGTTAATAAATAGCTACTAGCGTGGCGTAACAAAATTATACCTACCTAGTATCAAAACCCCGGTTCTGCCTACGCCGGCCGAACAATGCACGATCATCGGCGGGTCCAATAACCTCTCCTCCAGAGCTTCGGTATCTTCTTCCATCACTGTCGTTGGGATCACTGGAAATATAATTCGAATTAGAACAAAATAGATAAGCAAATCAATAATAATAATAAATATATGTGGACATTTCACACAGCGCCATCTAGCCCCAAACTAAGCAAAGCTTGAACTATGGGAACCAGATAACTGATAGAATACTTGGATACTTTTTGTTTGAAAATACATACTTACGCGAACGACTTTTTTTCTGTATTGGGCACTCAAGAACATAAATTGTTTGGACAGGACATATTAGGGCCCAATTTTTAGGGCCTTAGTTGACAGTCCTAAACCTACTCAAAATATATCCGTCTCTTACATTGCCGTCTAGTATTTCTTAAATTCTCGCAATTTGAACACATATTTATAGTTTAATACAGGACTTAATCACGCTAAAAACATTATTTATTGACCTCGACGTTTCAACCAAGTTGCATTGGCCGTGGTCACGAGTAGACTGGAGATGCGGGTATCCGTGCCAGAAAAAACGAGTAGTTTACGCAAAACTACCCGCACTTGAAACTTAATGGTTGTAAACACACGTAGAAATGTCACGACACACAACACTAACAGTATCCAAAGGACACAGTATACAGTACACAGTATCGAGGTAAATAAATAATGTTTTTAGCGTGATTAAGTTCTGTATTAAACTATAAATACATTGCCGTCTATTTGACAAGAACACCAACAGTTTTAGGAGTATGGGTTGGCGATCTACGCAGCAATGTACGGCGAATGAAGTGGGGGCAATAGCTCCCCAGTCTCCACCGGGTGGCACCTGAGAATTTATATTCCCAGTTGCCACCCGGGGGCGATCCATGTGGGAATATACCAAGTTTTAGATCTGTCAACTAAAGACTTTAAAATTGGGTCCATTATATGGTTTGTATGTCAGCTAGACCATCGTAGACCACAACATCACTTTAAAGCTGTCTCGTCACCAGGCAAGACAATGATCAAATGCTCAATCTAAGGCAAAAATGAAATATGCAAAGGAATATTTTTGATTTATTTTTTAACGTAACACTTAGGCCCGATTTCACCAAACTTGAATAAATTTTATTCCAGGTATAACTTTCCGAGAACAACCGAGTTACGCGAATATAGCCCTTATACCACCAATTTTGTGAAGGAATAAGACTTATTCCTTGGATACAACAAAATGGCGTCTTTTTTGTGCAATTTCATTTGTCAATTAGCTGTATTCAAGAGTAACGAATAGCCAGCCGTATACTTGAAATAAACTTTGGTGAAGTCGGGCCTTAGATAGATAGATAAACTCTTTATTGAAAACAGCATATTACACGAACATTTAGAGGGGAATCTTATAACTAAGTGTCACAATGGGCGGTCTTATCGCTTAAAGCGATCTCTTCCAGACAACCCAGCCACACACACTTCACACAGACACAGACACTTTTTCCATATTTTCCATATTTTTTTTATATAAATAAATATAATGTGGGGCGATACTTACTAGCGCGATGGTTCCTAAGCCTGGCACAGAGCTGCGTGAAGCTGATGAAGGCGGCTGTGTCCTCCGGCACGCCGTGGTCGGGCCACGCCGTGTACTGAAGTTGGGTTACGTTACGGAACGCCCCGCTACTATCCTGTTGTATTGTTGCATTTTTATATTCATCACACTTCATATCACATCACACTAATATTATAAAGGCGAAAGTTTGTGCGTATGTGTGTATGTGTGTATGTGTGTATGTGTGTATGTTTGTTACTCTTTCACGCTGTAACAACTGGACGGATTTGGATGAAATTTGGTATGGAAGTAGCTTAGACCCTGGATTAAAACATAGGCTACTTTTTATCCCGAAAACGGGAACGCTTCCTGTAGGAACGCGGGTGGAACCGCGGGGCGCTGCTAGTTACAAATAAATATGTGTGGCCGTTTCACACAGCGCCATCTAGCGTCAAACTAAGCAAAGCTAGTACTATGAGGACCAGATAACTGACACAATACATACTTTTTGTATGTAAATACATACATAGAATACAATATAACACCCAGACACAGAACAAACACCTATGTTCATCACACAAATGTTTGTCCTGAGTTGGAATCGAACCCATAGCCTACAGTTCAGAAGGCAGAGCTACTACCAACTGAGCTATTAGGCCAGTCATTATTAACTAAATAGTTATTTAAGTTGTAACTGTAATGTAAGGAAGGTATTGTCTACGTTATAAACATTCGAAGTAAGACGGAAAAATGCTGTTATGTAATTTTGAAAAATGAATGAGGCTTTTTATTTTAAAAAAAAACGCTAGTTCCGCTTGTTTTCTAGATGGCGCTGTAAGTATATAGTTTAAACCTTTCAAACTACAGAGTAGTTTAAACATAAGAAAATGCTTAGACTACCTATAAAGAAATGTCAAATTCAGTTGAGTGGACCACGAGTACATTGTCTGTAGTATCTCTTAAGTAGTCTGTGGTGCATTCTTCTTAAGTAAATTGAAGTACAGTAGAACTGCGAGACAGATAAACGTTAATATTATGATCCAAAATTAAGCCGAGCAATCGCGCAACGAAAATAAAACAAACGAAACAGTTTACAGTTGTCAGTCAGTATCGTGGCACATTTCCTAACCCATTGCATTCCATTGCCCATTTTTAGTGACATATTTCCTTTTTTTTTTTTAACCTGTGGTCTATGCTTGAAACAGTGACAGATTTTGGTAAAACCACAACTGGCGCCATCTATTGGGTCATACATAAAATACCATTTCTTTTTTTTAAATGAAACTCCTCATTGTAATAGAAAAAAAATGTCCCTAGAAGTAGTAAGTCTATTTTTTTTAATAAGGGGGGTGATGTACTGTACAAATTCAGACTTGCACTGCTACATCACATCAATACCAGTAACATGCGTCCGAACTACTTGTAAAAACAACCGACAGAATAAGCTCACTCCTTCCACGGTGTATACGCCTCTTAAGTGCGTATTTATCTCTCTAGGACAAGGGTGGCCTAAGCGTCGACCGCGGAGGCTTTTGCGGTAGCCCGCTAGGCAAAAATTATCACGAATGAAAAAAGAAGTTTTTTTTAAATTTCATTAAGTTACTTATAGTTATAGTAAACCCGTTTTAATGCGAATTTTAAGGCGCTTTGTCCTCTTCTTGTTTTATCTAAAAATTTGCTATAATCATTCCAGGTTATCAAAATCCGTCCTGCAATTTCAGCGTGAAGCGTGTTCAAAAAAACACACAAACAGACAAAAATTAAGGAAAAAAAATTGTTTTTGCTTCTGTAGCTAGCCGTGAAGCTTAATATCAGGCGAACGAGTAGCTCGTCACGTCATCACGTTACATAAAAAAACGTTAAAGAAGCGTACCGCAATTAAAATTTTCTAAAAATATTGTATGTACTGGTTACAGTTTTAGATTGCTGGCGGTAGACCGCTAGGTTATTTTGAATCATAATGTAGCCCGCTTACTTCAAAAGGGTGGCCACCCCTGCTCTAGGACGTACCCAAATGCGATGCAGTAGGTACGTCATAGAGGGATATGTGCGGACTTAGGAGCTGTCAAACTTTAGTTCAGACGGGCATTAGCCTAAAAACTTCATAGAATAATAATCATACCTTCAAACACATTTCCCTCTGCACATAATGTCCAAAGTTCTGTTCACTGGTGGTCAGTACTGAGAGAGAGTTAGTGGCTTTTAGCGGTGTGGTGCCAACTTTCGGCCAATATTGGTGACACTTGGCCCGGCCCGTTTCGGTCAAAACGGTTAGCATCACGACCAAACTGCTTTCGCATTCCCACGCCATTTGCCAGAAGTCGCCCACTGTAGACGCTAATGGACCTGTAGAAAAAAAAATATTATGCCCGTGAGAATAGCCACATTTCCACTGATGTTATTTTTTATCAGTGACAGGCTTAGTTTTGATCGCAATCTCACCTGATGGAAAGTGCAGACGCGGTCGACGATGGACAATGCTTGCCTAGAAGATACCGGTTGACACTAGCCTTTTTTTAGAACTCTATATAGGCCCGCATTTGACCACAATCTAACCTGATGGAAAGTGACGACGCGGTCTACGATGGTACATGCTTGCCTAGAAGGTACCTATTCACTCGCGACTTGAAGCCTTAATGTAATATGACAATAAAGTCGAAAGTGGCGCATCCTATTTATATACTTTACTACATGCGTTTCGCTGTTTCACTCACCGTTTGCAAAATTGTAGATAAATAAATTTATCCAAAATTAATAAGAGTTAATTTTAGCATATAATAATTATTACATGGATGGGCAATTATAGCCAGTATTACAATAATATTAAGTACTTAAATCGTTACGTTTGTGTTTATTATATTTTACCTTGTGTCGCTATGTAAGTTAGGACGACATCCGAGTTGGGTATTTCCATGTTGATGTATGAAGCGTTGATATAATCACCGTTCGGTCCATCTTTTAACTTGACAATCGTTGAATCGTCTGCAAAAATACTGCTAATAAACGTTGTGTAGCGGCCGAATAGTTATTTGTGTTTTGTTTCTGTCTATCAAATTTCAAATAGGTGGAGATGAAGCGAGAGAAAACATTGAGTAGCCATTCCACTTTATGCAGTGTTTATTAGTAAGGGAACATGTATTACTAGTTACTGCCCGCAACCAGTATTATTATCAATAAAAAAATAAAGTATGTATTAAGGTGAAACGTTTCACTAGCGCGGCAAATTTAAATTTTCTTGCGTTCTTTTGCCAATAATAGTTTAATTACTCAACGTGATTACACGAAAACTAATTTTACGCAAATATATATAATGTATCAATAAATTACAATTAAAAGTAACACCTACTTATCATTGGTTTAGCGACAAATGGCAATACACTGAAAAACTAAGACGAAATTTGTTTATTGCCATTTGTCGCTAAACCAATGATATCTAGGAGATATTTTTAATCGTAATTTGTTGATACATTCTATTTCTTTACGTTCAATCAGTTTTAATTTAATCACGTTTAGTAATTAAGCTATTATTGGCAAAAGAACGCAAGAAAATTTTAATTTGAATTTTAATTTGCCGCGCTAGTGAAACGTTCCACCTTAACGCGAAAATATAACAAGTAAAATTTTGTGAAAAAAAATCTTCATATTTTGTAAGATGTAGAGCAAAAGTTATTTGTTTCAGTGATGTGAGTTGTACTCTAAAAGGTTTATGGTATTAAAATAAACTCTGTATACTTACACGGCGCTATATCCCTGTATCTATTCTTATTCAAATTCCGCGGCAATTTCGCTAAAGCAGTAGTTTGTTCAGGAACCCTTCTCAGCAATGTTTCGTACTGAGTCAACGCCGCGCCGCTTGCCAAGCTATCTCCTAGCAACAGCATCGATTGTTCTAGTGCATCCCCCTCTAATCGGTTGGAGAAGAATGAGACGAAGCATACGGCTGGCTCTTCTGAAGCCGCTGGGTCTTCGGCTTCGTATATCGCTGAAAAATAATTTTACTTTGTTTCTATGGCTGTGTTAACGCCATCTAGTTACGATAATTTGAACTAAGTTGTAATTAGGAAGGTCGAGAACCAGAACTCTCTGTCAAAGAACCTTGCAGCAAGGCTAGCGAGCAAAAAATGACATATATCTTCTCTTGAGAAAGCGTTTAACCTATGAAAGCGCAACAATATTTCACATCAACCATTTTTATGTCTTTTATTCGTAGGTAATAATAGAAATTACAATTTGAGAATCCACCTCGACGACTACTACTGAGCCTATTCTCATCTTCTATTCGATAAACTTTACATCGTCGTTGAATTCACACCATTTCTCACCAATTTGTATTATACATTGCATGTATTTGAAGATGAGAATGGCACTCTAATATTCAATTTGTAAAAGAATTCAAAATACGAAAAATATATTTAAAAAATCCATAGTTCGGCGGTGGACTCCACCGGAAATTCATCGTTAAAGAAAAAAAATCCTTAATAAAAACAGTCCTTTGCTTAGGAAATATTCCTATCGACGGCGCTGTGTGAGATGTCCACAAATATTTTTTTTCCTACGTCAATAAATATTGAATCTGTTTAAAACTACAGCTGGTAGATAAGACTATAGAGTATAAATGATTACCATTAGGTTTGATGATCAGCGTGAGTTCTCCTTTCGTGTTCCTTATTAGGTGAACTATCTGTTCGTGGTTCAGATCGTCCACATCTTTTCCGTTAATTGACAACACCTGAAATAAAATTATGTTATTGATAGGCTATGAAGAGTAGAAGAGCTATGCTCAGAGTTTCCTTGCGAGATAAGATCCGAAATGAGGAGATCCGCAAGAGAACTAAAGTCACCGATATGGCTTTGAGAATTAGCAAGTTGAAGTGGCAGTGGGCAGGCCACATCGCTCGTAGAACTGACAACCAAAAGAAGAAAGGTTCCCGAGTGGCGACCACGAACCGGAAGACGCAGCGTATGCCGGCCCCGCACTCGGTGGACCGACGACCTGGTCAGATCCGCGGGGAGCCGATGGATGCAGGAGTCAAGAAGCCGCTCAAAGTGGCGCTCTTTGGGGGAGGCCTATGTTCAGCAGTGGACGTCTTCAGGCTGATGATGATGATGATTGAAAGGCTTCATAATGGTTATACAATTATTAAAGGTGCCAGCTCAAAACGGGCTAGAAAAATATTGTAAGAATATAATATTGTGTACAATTTTTTTTATAGCGTCAGCATGTATCAGGTCCATCAGTCTTCAGCCGTTCTAATGTAAATTATTCGGTATTTCGGTGCCTTTATGTCAATTACTGTAAATATCATATTGGCTGTAGTCAGTTTGACAAAATCGGAATACCGCACAACAAATAAATTGATGATGATCAATAATCAGCGACAGAAAAGCAAGGTTCACATGTGTCGTTACTTAGATGGATGACAGCTAAAAGTGTCTGGAACTGTGCTCTACCGTTCTTTGGATCGAAAGCACGTTAACCCAGCGGAAGAATAAAGAAGGAATGATAAAAAAAATAGCACACAAAACCCCTTATCACGACTATTTATCTTTTTCGTGAGATTTTACATTATCTGCATTGCTGTGAAGAAAAACGATAAAAGCGTTCTTATAGTCTATGGTTTAATAGTTAACTCACCTGATCCCCTTCCTGCAACTGCCTAGTCCTAGCCGCGACTCGAGAAACCAATACAGGTGCGCCGGATCCGCCACGAACATTGAATCCGTATACGCCACCCGAATCCGGCGCGAGTCGCACGCAAACCGTGTCCGCTGCCGGCTCGGATCCGGATTCGGACGCGTCCACGTACGTGAGCGGGATTCGGGATATCAAACGCTCTAAGGTGTCTGCGTTGCTGTTGGGAAGATAGATATAGTGTAAAACTCGAGAGAATATGTAGCATCTTTTCTCATCAAAGTTGATTATCTCAGGGTGGATTCGACCAAACGAGAGTAAGGGTTATGTGAGCGACACGGAGGTCGGAGTTTAACCTCCTTTATTTAAGTTTTATTTAGTTGTCTAGAATAGACAGACTTATATTTTAATGGCGGCAGCGCGCCATATAATTCCAACATTTACTTTCCTGCACTATAATACGACAAAATTGAGTTGCTATGACATAAGCTTGAATACCTTGGCGTTGTAGAACAATAATTGTTACCTGGGTAATAGTTTCGTTCATCGTTCATTCCGCTATTCGCGTATAATTATACTATACTTTGTATTGCATGGTAAAACGACTAATTAATTATTCTAGTTTAAGATCGTGGAATAGATTTATTCTGGTATAGTTACTCGCGCATAAATCTAAGTTTGGTCAAATCCACCCTCAGGATGATAAATAGAAGAATGTCCACTTGAGGCACGAGCGACGTACTTTGAGACACTCTCGCCTTTGAAGTAGGTAGTTGTTGATAAGCAATACATAAATACATAATTTATTATTAATTTAAATACATAAATGTATTTTATGTATTTAATAAACAATCTACTATTTTATCACATATATTCGAAGAGCTAGTTTACTCTCCGTAAACAGGGACTAAAAATAGCTCTTTAATCCCTAGGGCACAGATAACCCCCAATAGATACCGCATTACGGGATTTTTATTCGGATCCTAGCTCACCAAAACTGGCGGAAGGCGCGGGTTGCGGGGACTGGAGCCAATGCGCTATTATTGGCTGTTTCGAGTGACGCCCTAATAATGAACTCTAATAATTGGTCGAAACAAAGGCCGTGCTGCGAAGCGGCGATTTATATAGATCCATTTACGCCAATGCGTGGTGCGCGGTCGTCGTCTTTCATGCGGTATCTATTGGGGGTTATCTGTGCCCTAGGGACTAAAAGTGATTTGAATTTGGAATGTGGACATTGTTAGTAAACTTTGACGAACGTCACGAACATAGTATATGTAAGAACTGATAACATTTGGTAAGTTGTACGATAAAGTAAGTAAACAACACACGGGACAAATTAAAAAATCTTAAATATTAAATAATATGCCCGAAACGGTTTTTTGCCATATTTCTAATGTGGGGGCGTACTGTAAACTTTTAGCTAGCGGTCCAATTGCGAGGCAGCGCAGTATAGGTACCTAAACTGGCTCGCTAGTTTCCGTACCGTGAGCGCAATAGTTTACAATCGCATTTGAATCGTGAAGAATGAACGACAATTGTCTCTGACTCTACTATTGCGACGCGAAAAGGACAACGCTATGCAAGTTTTAGCTGTTCCTTGTTCCGAAACCCATTGTTTATCATAGCCGGAAAGTACCTACCGGATTTTGTGATTTTATGCACACTACCGTGTTTTAAAAGAAATCGTACCTATTAACTATGAAAGTATGATATAAAATATGCAGTTTTCCGTAATTATTTTGCTTTTATTTACCATCAAAATGTGAAATAAGTGGAAACGCCAAGAATCCTTAGCGATGTTAAGTAACCGGCCAAGTGCGAGTTGGACTCGCGCACGAAAGGTTCCGTACCATTTTCTATAAAACGAGGCATAAAATGACGTTTGTTGTATGCCCCTTAAATATTTTTTTATTCTGTTTTTAGGGTTCCGTACCGAAAGGGTAAAACGGACCCTATTACTAAGGCTCCGTTGTCCGTCCGTCCGTCTGTCTGTCTGTCCGTCTGTCACCAGGCTGTTACTCATGAACAGTGATACAGACAATTCAAATTTTCACAGATGATGTATTTCTGTTGCCACTATAACAACAAATACTACAAAAAGAATAAAAGAAATATTTAAGGGGGCTCCCACACAAAAAACGTGTTTTGTTTTTTGCTCGATTTTATAGATAATGGTACGGAACCCTTCATGAGATACAGCCTGGTGACAGACGGACAGACAGCGGAACCTTAGTAATAGGGTTCATTTTTCTCTTTTTTTATGTACTTAATCCATGCTATAGAACAATACTAGGCCTAATTTTGAAGGCTTTAGTTGACAGTCTTTAACTTACTAAAAATATATCCGTCTCTTACATTGCCGTCTATTAGACAAGAACAGCAACAGTTTTAAAAGTTTTAGATCTGTCAACTAAAACCTTTAAAATTGGCCCCATTACAGCGTTAAATTAAAAGATAAAAATTAAATAAATGCCTCAAAAAAATAGTTACATATTTGGGCCGTTTGGTGTTGAGACCCTGGGTCCGTGGGGACCGGGAGCTCATCGCGAGCACCAAAGTCTATCAGAGCGCCTGGTCGATGCGACGCGTGACCAAAATGCTGGCACTTATTTGGCCCAACGCATCAGCAGTGCAATTCAACGTGGCAATGCGGCCAGCATGTTGGGTACGCTACCTACCGGTAGTGGGCTGGAGCACTTGGACTGTCTATAGGCCGTCGCGGCTATTATGCATTCCATAAGTGTTCTTTGTAGTAGCTAGTGTAGCTAGTTTAGTTTAGTTTAGTTTTTAGTATTGTAGTAGTTAGCTTGAGTAATAAAACCTCTCGCCGTTAGCCGAAATGTCTATTTCACACTATTACTTACATGTCGTTGGCCTTTTGTTAAGAATTTGAATTTGTACTAATTTTATGGTACCTAGTTTTACGTTTTACATTATAGGTACTTTTGTGTTTTCTAAAGCATGGACTGAGTACATACATTTCAGGAAAAAATCGAATTAAATTCCACGGTGCATATATTTCCCTCGTCCTTACTTGAGGTCGGGTTGCGAGTGGGTATCGGTCCAGGCGGGGCGCGGCGTGGGCTCGATGTGTGACGTCACGCGCGACCCGCGACACGGCGCCGGCGCACCGTTCGACGTCGGAGATGTCGTGCCGACAGATTGTGAGCGGTGGCGAGAGCTGCTTCTTCTGGAAACAATGTTCAAACTGAGCCCTAATCCTGTATGAAAACACAGATTCCACACGATACGAAACTACGTCGTTATCGTGTCTTGTTCAAATCGTGTCACAGCATTATAAATACCACGAAATAACTTCACTTTACATTAAGGTGGAAAAATTCACTAGCGCGGCAAATTCAAATTTTCTTGCGTTCTTTTGCCAATAACAGCTTAATTACAAAACGTGATTACATTAAAACTGATTTAACGTAAAGAAATAGAATATATCAACAAATTACGATTAAAAATTACTCCTAGATATCATTGGTTTAGCGACAAATGGCAAAAACAATTTTCGTCTTAGTTTTCAGTAGATTGTGAAATTTGTTTGTTTGACAATAGATTGCCATTTGTCGCTAAATTAATGATATGTATGTGATACTTTTAATTGTAATTTATTGATACATTCTATTTATTTGCGCAAAATTAGTTTTTATGTAATCACGGTGAGTAATTCAGCTATTAAAGGGGAAAGGAACGCAAGAAAATTTGAATTTGCCGCGCTAGTGAAACGTTCCACCTTAAAGTTATTTTTATTTTGAATAAATATTGACATAAGTGGTCGCAACTTTTCATGTGTTGATGTTTCAGAACGCGCCTCAATGGAACATTATGATTTTTGACAGTTCAAATCGCGCCAATTCCAAATTCATTTCACGCGGTTTCGTTTTCATTTCATAATGAATAGATTTTTGTAGATTTCTTATGTAAGACAATGAACTTCGCGTGGTTTCGAAGTAAGGAATCGTAAAGTGGTCATACAGAATTAAGGCCCTGTACTATGATATTATGTGTATGTGGTCCCGGCAGTGTGCAGCGAATATGGCCACCTCATCTCTTCCCGCGGGTGCGGAAGACGGTCAAGGAAACATATTGTTTTATATACATAAAGTATAAGGAAAGTAAGATCACAACCAGTGAAATCGATATTAATGAATCATTTACGCACTTGTTGTGTACGCGGGAAAAGCGATATTTTCGAAAACAAATGAAAAGTAGGTTGCTGCAAAGAATGGACGATGTGATAAAACTGCGTAGGAGTTTGGAAAGAGAAAACATAGTTCAAAATAGGGAAGGAGCACAATATGGATAATCCGATGCGGCTGGTCTTACAGGAGTCCTTCCAAATGCGAGAGCATCCACTGCATCACAATTTCACGCACAAAGTTCTAGTTTTTAACGACAAAAGGCGGAGGTCGGTCGGCCATGCGAAATTCGAAAACGCACTGACTTTGCGCACTCACGTTAGAGTGCGCTACGGTCGCGAAGACGCTTGTAGCGGTCTCGCTCGCACATATGCAGATAGGTATGTGCAGGAGTAGGATAGAGATATGGGCGAAATAATTGCAACAACCAAAACGTTACGTTTTACTAATGAATTTACATTGAATCAGCGCAACCACTTGTTACTTCATTTGGTTTTTTACTTGTGATAGGTACAATAGTCATTACAAAGGCTGACAAAGGTTCGGTACGTATTCCCACATTCGCACAGCTAACCGCAAAGCGCGTCACACGCATTATTCCTTTTGAAAATCTTTGGGATTCGCCCACGATAAAACCAAAAAGCCTACTTTCGGTGAACAAGTGAACAAAAAAAACAAAAATGATTAAAGAAATTATGACTAACTATTAACATATAAATAAAAAGCCATAGCTCGCAGTTTCCCTGCGAGATAAGCTCCGTAACGAGGAGATCCGCAGGAGAACTAAAGTCACCGATATAGCTCTTAGAATTGGCAACATGAAATGGCAATGGGCAGGCCACATCGCTCGTAGAACTGACAACCGATGGGGAAGAAAGGTTCTCGAGTGGCGACCACGAACCGACCGACGATCTGGTGAAAGCCGCGGGGAGCCGATGGATGCAGGAGGCGAGTAGCCGCTCAAGGTGGCGCTCTCTGGGGGAGGCCTATGTTCAGCAGTGGACGTCTTCAGTTGCAGGCTGTTGATGATGATGATGAAATTCAGTCGCCAAGACGTCAATTCAGTCGTCAGTACGCTTCCTTTCCCGAATCCTAACTAGCCGACTGAATTTAGTGGTAATGTAATTGCGGCATAAACCCGGGACATGCTTTGCGATAGTGCTATAAATCGAAAATATTTTGTAAGCTCATACTTAACCCACACATTTGTTTCACCATACTCAATAGAATTTCAACCTTAACACTAAGCTCACAAAGATCTTATTAATATTCTTCAAACGTACCCCTAACTGATAGCTTTCATTGCCATTCGCATAAAATTTACAACCTTAATACTAACCTCACAAAGCTCCTATTTATATGCCTCGATCGCGCCGCATCGCTAATAGCTTGTGTTTCAGTTCTCATAACAGTTGGTTGAGTGATCCCAGCTAGGGCTCCGATGGCGGCTAACAAAGGCCTTCGCCTCGGGCCTCGGAGTCTGAAGAAGCCGTGTCTTTCCACACTACACCGCCAGAGGGCCTTCGCAGCGCGACTAGATCGCATATTGAAGCCAAGAACTGTGTCGTAGGTTTCAGACTGAAATTGGATATGGTATTTGTGAGTTTTTTGTTATCTCAAAAACACACACAACATACATACATTGCATTCCTCAAAACATAGACAGTGGCAGACGTGGCACACTCCGCTACAAGCTACAAGTACATAGACCGGCCCGACTTATCGGGTCGGTCCGTTACGCGTAACGCGTCAGAAGAGCAACGCGATAGAGAGGCAGCTGTTAGGCTTGTAGGCAGTGCGAGCTGAACTAAACTTTATTGCGTTGTCGCTAGAGTCGCTGTTTATTTATGTCACTTCGCGGAATCAATCTTCTGTGCCTGTACTATTAAGCATTCTGTGCCAGTGTTTTTACTAGGTGGTAGGACTTTTCTGAAAAGTTCGTCTAGGTAGGTACCACAGCTTGGCCAGTTATTCTGCCGCCAGGCAGTAGTGTGCAAACACTAGTGTGTTCCGGTTTGAAAGGAATTGTAGCTAGTGAAATTACTGGGCAAATGAGACTTATGAACTGATCTCACAGTCTAGAAATCATTTTTAGACTGTGATGTCTCAGGATGACGTGCGCAGTGCGCAGTATCTTACGCGAAACTTTAATTTAGAGTTCCGAGTGACACTGCAATCTGTTATGGGCGGCCATGACGCTTAACACCAGGCAGCAGCTTAACAGCAAGCAAACGACTACTCGTCACGCCGTTCGTTTACATTTTAAAAAAATTAGATATCTGAAAAAATTACAAGGTTAGAACTATTTGAACACGCAAGAATAGAAAGAGACCGCTAAAAACACGCAGTTACTACGTCACAAATTATGAACTTTATAATACAGGGCCCTAATTCTGTATGAAAACACAGATTCCAGACGATACGAAACCACGTCGTTATCGTGTCTTATTCAAATCGTGTCACAGCATTAGAAATACATTCACTTTACATTACAGTTATTTTTATTTTGAATAAATATTGACATAAGTGGTAACATTTGACGTGTTGATATTTCGGGACGCGTCTCAATGGAAAATTATGATTTTTGACAGTTTCAATCGCGCCAATTCCAAATTCATTTCGCGCGGTTTCGTTATCATTGCATAGAGAATAGATTTTTGCAGATCTCTTATGTAAGACAAGGAATTCGCGTGGTTTCGAAGTAAGGAATCGTAAAGTGGTCATACAGAATTAGGACCCAGGTGTGAGGTAACGCCACACGACCTCTGTTTTGAAAAGGGCTTTTGAGTTGTGATACCCTGCCAGAAACTTTAAAACCTTTTTATAGGATTATGAGGTTGTGATGACCTTACCACCGGTTTCTGGTACGTTTGTTAAACTCGGATCAACTTAACACACCAAATATCGAACGCTCATTGGTTGCCTGTCAATCACCAGCTGTCTTCGACCAATGAGCCAAAAGTATTTGGTGTTGACAAGGGTTTGACAATTGTACGAGAAACAGGAGGCTGGCATTCTACATCTACCTACATCAATTTGTGATTTTTCGAAATAAGTGTTTAGCTATAATATAATTAATACATACCGCTTCTCTCTTCAGCTGTATAAAAAACCTCTTCTTCTTGAAGGAAATCTTGACGATTTTACTCCAAGAGAACGTGTTTATTCGAATATTGTTTTGGAAGACCACAATACCTATTGACGTTACGCCAATAAATATGTCCTTGCCGTTGTAATCCTGAAAATGGAAACACGTAATTCGAAAACACTGAAGCAAATTTTGTTCATTGACTATTTACTCAAGGATATCCTTATATGAGTTCCTCTAGAATTCTCAGAAAATTGTAGTGTTGTCTTGGAATAACGATTCTTGAAACTCAAGTCTAGCGTCACGCATGCAGTGACGTCTATCGTATTCAAGTCACGGTGATAGAGACAAAACTTGCCTTATTTGAGCCAAATTGTTTTAGACTTTAACAACATTATTAAAACACGTAAATTCACTTGGAGAACCACGCTACTCGAGGCGTGACTTGGGCCGTTTACGGCCTATATATCCATCAAATGAAACTGACTTTTAGGGTCTTGTGTTGGGTCTTTACCAGAAGTTACAAAGTCCAGCTACACGAGGAGCCAAGTGATAGTTCAGGTGTACATGAAGTAAGGATATATACTGATGGCTCCAAAACCAGCATGGGTACGGGAACAGGTACGTTCTCGGATGAATTGAACATACACACAGCAGCGGCGTTGGGTGCACATAACTCCATCTTCCAAGCGGAGTGCGTGGGTATCATCCAAGCGGCATTAGCGGTACTCCAGAGAAAGGTAACTGATACGCGTATAAGGATACTCTCAGACAGTGCTGCTGTGCTGCGAGCCCTACAACGCAATGATCACTCTACGGGGCTCACTATACAATGCCACAATCTACTGGAAGAAGTAAGTAGTAGGAATACGGTTACTCTCCAATGGATCAAGGGTCACAGCGGATCCAGAGGTAATGATGCGGCTGATGAACTGGCAAGGCGAGGCTCGGTTTTACGCCCTGTAGGCCCGGAGCCGATGATACCTTTGCCATTCAGCCAGATTCGATCCTGGATTCGCGGTAGAACAGCTAAACAACATCAAGAAAACTGGTCAGGTATGAGGGATTGTAGGCAGTCGAGGGAGGCGTTTCCGGTCCTTAACCGGAGATACTCCCGGAAGCTCCTAAATCTGAAACGGGACAAACTCCGGCGAGTCGTCGGTATTGTTACTGGTCACTGTTCCCTAAACAAACACCTGTTTACAATAGGTGTCACAGACAGCCCCCTGTGCAGAGGCTGCATGGGGGCAGAAGAAACTGCCGCACATGTGCTGCTAGAGTGCAGCAGTGTGGCCAAGCAGCGAACGGAGTTCCTCGGGACTCCGGGAACAACCCAGGAGGCTTGCGCCGACATTCCCGGCCTGCTGGCCTTCCTGGATGACATCGGGTGGCTGGACTGATGTGTGCCACCTCACGCAAAAAGGGCCGCTGTGCGGCCTAGTTGCGGAAAAGGAGCCCGCACACCAAGTAGGGTCTTGTAAAACGCAAATTCACATGGCGAACCACTCGATTCCGCACCGGGCCGTATGCGGCCCTAATACCTATCGAACTAGATTGTGTCTTTTCGAAAGAAAATAAAGTCTGAACCATTTTGTCAGAAAAATTATCTACTTGGAGACTACTCTTGGCTTGTGGATTGAGCCCAACAGTTTTTGTGGTTACTCATTTAGGATTAGGATTAGTTACGATTTGCGATCTGCTGTCGGTTCAAATTCTTCAATGAGTTTGATCTTTCGAATAAAGAAAATATCATGATGAATACATAAATTGGTGGTAGGGCATTTTCTGTCTTGACTGGATCTGCCAAAATCAAGTCAGTATTCTGTCACCTAGTACTGTTTTCCGGTAGCATTTAAGAGTCAGTTTCCAATGCAGGTGCATGGCGTCACATATGACGATAATCGTCCTTGACGTGTAGTTAAACCCAGTCTCATAATAAGGAAAATGTTTAACTACTTTAAGGTACAAACCTTGGCTGGATGAGATTCCACTCCATAGCAGTCCAACCTCTTAGCATGTTCTAGAAAGTTCGCCTCAGCGTCGGCCGGCGCTTGGCCTTTGTGGAGCTTATGCAGCTCCCTGATCTTTCGTTCATCTTCACTGGTTTGTTTTGGAAGCAGGCACAATTCTGATAAGTAGTTCGGTGGATGTTCTGATACGTTGTAGTCGCCTAGTTCAGCTGGAATATTGGTAGAACATTCAATAAACGAAGGTTTTCAATCAATGTGTGTGCCAGTGGTGACTTATGGAACTAAGACGTGGTATCTTACTGTTGGCCTCATTAGTAAGCTCAAAGTCGCGCAACTAGCTATGGAAAGAGCTATGCTCGGTGTTTCCATGCGAGATAAGCTCCGGAACGAGGAGAAGTGACTGATATAGCTCTTAGAATTAGCAAGTTGTAATGGCAATGGGCAGGCCACACCACTCGTAGAACTGACAACCGATTGGGGAAGAAAGGTTCTCGAGTGGCGACCATGAACCGGAAGACGCAGCGTAAGTCGGCCCCCACTCGGTGGACCGACGATCTGGTGAAAGCCGCGGGGAGCCGATGGGCGCAGGGGGCGAGCAGCCGCTCAAAGTGGCGCTCTCTGGGGCAGTTGCAGTATCACTCTGAACTTTAAAATGATAAAGTTCCGCGTGACTCTCACTGCGCTACTAGACTGTTCTAAAAACCAGATTACTAGACTGTGAAACCAGGTCATAGTCTCATTTACCCAGTAATTTCAGTAGCTACAGTGCCTTTCAAACTGGAACACAGTAGTGCTTGCACACTACTGCTTGGCGGCAGAATAACTGGCAAAGCGGTGGTACCTACTAGACGAACTTTGCAGAAAAGTGCAGCCACCTAGTAGGAACTTGCCTCTTGCATTCTTCGCGGTTTTGACCAAGTCATTGGTCCACTTCACCTAGTAAGAACCGACATACGCTACGTCTTCCATTTCAATAATAGCGCAACATTAAAAATTAATCATAGTTCTTGCAATCCATGGAATCCATTGAAAAATTCAGTAAAACGCTAGGGATAACAACGTTTATAAAATATGTGTGTATGATTGTAGCATTTATCCTTATATCTTTATTTTAAAATTATTAATATTCGCATTTAACTCAAGCCATAATGACATATGAATCAATTCACGTTTATCCATACAATATTATAAACTCAACCCAACTTCGTATAAAATAAAGATCAATTTACATTTTTTTTTTTTTTAATGGGATTGAATGACGTGACGAGCTAGTCGTTCACCTGATGTTAAGTGACACGGCCGCCCATAACAGTTGCAGTGTCACCCGGAACTTTAAAACAATAGTTTCGCGCGACACTGCACTGCGCACGTCATCCTGAGACATCACCCACTCTAATAATCAGATTACTAGACTGAGTGATCAGATCATAAAGTCTCATTTGCCCAGTAATTTCACTAGCTACAATGCCCTTCAAACCGGAACACAGTAGTGCTTGCACACTACTGCTTGGCGGCAGAATAACTGGCAAAGCGGTGGTACCTACCTAGACGAACTTTGCAAAAAAGTCCTACCACCTAGTAAAACAATTTACATAGTTTCAAATTTGTAATATATAGCAATGAGGATAACAAGAAGCTTTATAGGGATAACTAAAAATAAGTACTTGAAATATTTTATTCGATTATTTTGTCATTACTTTTTTTTTTTATTTTTATGAGATTATTTTTATGGTGGCAAACAAGCAGGCGGCCCACCTGTTGGTAAGTGGTCACCGCCGCCTATGGACATCTGCAACACCGAAGGCATTGCCGTTGCGTTGCCTACCCTTAAATCTGTGGTCATCATTACTAGCTGTATACAAATTATTACACTACACATAAACTAACTAGATACAATAGTTTCAATTTTGTTGTCGGTACAAAACCCTAAATTGAATCTAATTCAACATTTCTAATACTATTACCGTCCCGGTCCTTTCTACCTACATGAA
This sequence comes from Ennomos quercinarius, assembly GCA_910589525.2. NCBI lineage: Eukaryota > Metazoa > Arthropoda > Insecta > Lepidoptera > Geometridae > Ennomos > Ennomos quercinarius. The sequence goes on from OU342502.1 coordinate 4,112,371, forward strand.
AGAGACAGCAATATATTTTTAATTTATTTTTAGAAATTTAATATTTGATTATATATACTGGTTTTTAAACATTAATAAATAAATATGTGTAGACATTTCACACAGCGCCATCTAGCCTCAAACTACGCATAGCTTGTACTATGGGAACCAGATAACTGATACAATACTTAAGATACTTTTTTGTATGTAAATACATACATAGAATACAATATGCCACCCAGACAGAACAAACATCGATGTTCATCACACAAATTTTTCTCCTGGGTGGGAATCAAACCCACAACCTATAGTTCAGAAAGCAGAGGTACTACCAACTGAGCTATCAGGCCAGCCAAAATATTGTTTAGTCAACTAATGTGCTAAATGAGACAAATATTACTGTGATGTTATACAACAGACTTGAAGAAAGAATGAGGATCTATATTTGTCTGTATATATTTTTTATGTAAGTATATTTTCATTTATCAAAGTTTTCATCTACTGTGGACTAATTTATATATGACAGACAGAGCTTTGAGGTAACAAACACAATCGATTTGAGAACCTCCTTTTTTGCAGTCGGGTGAAACCTTGGAACATATCTAGTTAGACAATAACATCTAATATAATAATACCTTGAACTGTGAAAGACGCTAGCAACAAGGCTGTATTCCTCGGTGCGGTCATTCTTCCATCTATTAAGAGTTTCCTCAACTGCAGGCACAGAAGGTACTTCGTGTACTCCTCGGCCAGTCGCGATGGCTCTGGCGGGTAGAACCGTATAGCCAGCCAGAACTGCGCATTGACGCCTACTTGTTTCTTGACACTTTTTGCATTGTCCAACCATCTCTGCCGAGGATAACAAATACATATATAGATTTTTTAAACTGTTTTTGCAGGAAATCAACCACAGTATCGACGGCAATTGGTCCCCAAACCACCCATACCACCCAATGCAACATCACTGGAGCAACTGTGCAGTGACCCAAGGCCATGCTTCTCTATATAAAGGAGCTGGGCTGGCTTGGGTAGATGCTGGCAGGTGGAAATGTACAATACATTTCATGCGGGACGTCGGTGTAGGCCTCACCACCCCAAATAAGATTATACTATTTTAGCAGAATATCACGTTATACCTGGTGTAATCGAATTCATTACCATCTTTTGAACCTAGTGTGTATTGAAACTGTCAGATACAGAACGAGTATTTGCGATTTTTTGTCATGTGCACAAATATTTGTCCTGTCGCGGGAATCGAACCTGCCGCCTCCAGCTTATGAGCCGACTTGCTCAACCACCACACCACAGAGGCCGTCATCAAATCAAATCCTTGTATTGACTTTGGTATAACAATAAAACATAAAATAAGAGTGTTTAGCCACTTGTCGTTAAATTATTCTATGCCAATGAAAAGGATAATGGGACGAAAACTACATACATTTTATTCAATAAATGTCAACTAAAATTTTCCTTCTACACATTATTTTTGGAATAACTAGTTAATAATTGACTATATCATACTATCCGTGTCATACAATAATTATAGTTAACTTTTTTTGAGGGAGTAAAATAAAAAATCTTTACAGAACCGAGACTTTAATTGACTGTATTATGTATAGCCAAATTCAGGACAACCTGTCTTCTTCTACCTGGGCAAATGCATGTACCTGTAAAAGTGCACTCTACACCCCTTTCATCGTGAATGAAGAGTATGGGATGGAGAGTATATAATATATTTTAAATTGGAACCTTCCCAATGGGTTGTGAATCAGGCTGCTGATACACCAAATGTCGAGCGGTAACATGTGCGCTTCGCAATCTCGGCCCTGCACCAATAACTTATCTAGTAAGTTATGCGCCATTTTCGATGCCATTGCTCCGTGCCTCGGAGAGCACGTTAAGCCGTCGTAGGTCCCGGTTGTTGTTATAGTAGTCAGACGCCTGATAGAATCTAACGCCTAACCATCCCTGTTACTGGTTCCTTATGTTATAAACATAATTTGAATTTGGGTGCAAGGTCAGATGGCAGTTGCTTGTGTAATTCTGGTAGCTCGCCGCTACAGGTTAGATTAGGAGCCAACCCCAATAACAAATGGGAAAAAGCAAATAGGATGATGAGGCAGATATAAAAAAACATATATACCTAACACATGTAAATTCTTAAATGACCCATTTTTAGTAGACAAATATGTATTTAGAACAAATTCAACATTCATTAGAATAAAATGACTCATAATAAGCTTATTATACGTAAAATTCAAGGATGGAATTTTATCAACTTATCAAAGTGTGATAAATAGAAATCACTTCCTGACTTTATGAAACAATAATACCAACCTGGGTGGTATTATTGTATAGATCTAGATCTAGATCCTGGACCTAAGCTAGGATTCACTATATCTGGGGGTAGGGACCCAGGAACCACAATGATTATGGTTGCACAACACCCAGACACAGAACAAGTATTTGCACTTTTGTTTTCTACTCATGAACCCTGATGCAGTAATCAAACCTGCGGCTTCCGGGTTATGAGTTATGAGTCACCCTTCTCATGAAAAAATTTAGAGCTATGACATATTGCTAAGTGATTTTTTCCAGTCAACATTTGAATGGAAAGAATGGGAGATGGTGGAGGAGGTGATGATGAAGATTATCACTCAATGAGAGAAAAAGAGTTTTACTCAAGGAATATTTAGGTAATTTTATCATTCCTTGAGTAATCTCCTGTAGCAAACTCTGTTTCTGGGAATAAAATTTGATTCCCAGACTATTATTGAGACTTGTGCATGAAAACAGGTTAAAATACAGGCCTCTTGTAGTAGATAATATCTAAGCAAATGTTAAAGCTAATATCTATTCTAATTTTCGATGCCCATTTAATACTTTTTTTGTTCTTTATTTATACCTAATTCATAAGTATATTGGTATATTCAACTAACTTCTTTTCTACTTTATTTCTAAGCTATTCTATTCTATAATTTCACTCTTACCGTTATCTCAGTATTTGTAGCACTCGGAGGTGCCCCATTTTCAGTGAACTGTAGACCAAAGTAATCCTTTTCAACTAGCTCAAGATGGTGGAAGACTTGTTCCAGTAACACACTGCCTTTCGCTTTTTTCTGTAAATGTTATGGTAAGCAATATTAATAAAGAAGAAATCTTATAAAGGTATCAAAAAAGGTTTATAACACCAGATAATTCCTTGTTACAAAACTAGTATTTGTTTTTAGTTACGAAACTGATGGGTGAGATTAAGCCAGTAATTTTGCTTCACACTTGGTATTTCTACAATTGGATATTACTCAGCAGGCTAGGTAGTTTAATGGCAAGCAGGCACAATAATAGTGCTTGGAAAATCTTGAAATTACATCTTATGTAATTTAATTAGAGATGTTTCATTTTACTTCTTTCACTAGTTCTGACCACCTGCAAAAAAACAAAACTTGTGCAAGAAGTGTCCGTCCGTCTATCAGACTGTAGCTTGAAAGTGTAAACTATTGTTGTTCACACTGGTTTAAATTTCGAAGCTAGTCTGATAGATGCTCAAACACTTCTTGTGGAAGTTTTCTTGCAGGTGGAAATCTGGCCTAACTAACAAATGCCAAACCAAAATAAAACAGCTGTGCCATCAACCCCACACTCTATTCTGTTGTTAAGAAGCAAAAGGTTTGAGCGGTTGGAAAGGGCAAAAACACCATAAGCTAGCATAAACACAGATAAAATAAGACAAGCTGCTCAAAGTGGCACTCTATAGAAGTTGGGAGAGGCCTATGTTCAGCAGTGGATATCTTCAGGCTAGTGATGATGAAAATTGAATGATATACAAAATAAAAGTAGGTACTCACTTCCACTGAAAACACTTGCTGGGTATCATCCAAAAACTGAACGGTAACATTGAATATGTTCAGCTTTCTTTCCCGCGCTAACTCCGATGCACGCACATTATAAGTGCCGCTGGTACTACTAAAGGCGCGCCTTGATACGCTTTCAATCATCTCATCGATTACTCACAACATCCAAGATCCTACTGATAACCAACAGCCGTTGACGCAAGTCCACCTTATAATAGTACAAGCTTCAGATAATAACTCGTGGTCACCACACAGCACACACTTGTTCACTTCACTCACAACTTCATAACACTGTTGTTACCAGTAACGACCTATAATAGGTATCCCTGTCAATTAACCTCGTGAATCATCTCGGACCTTCGCAACAAATTCCAGGTCATCAGTCGGTAGGTATTCCCGATGCGCCGCGTGACGTAAAATCCTTTGCAAAGATGCTCCTGTTTATGTTTTGTATTGTCAGATGTTGGGTCACTGACTTGTTCGGTCACTATTTTAGCTATCAAATAATGGCAATAAACCAGACACGATCTTATTTGAGTTCTTCAAAAGTGTTCTAGTTTACTGTTCTATTTATAAATCACTATTTTATTACGTGAATGAATATAATACAACAACAAATATCAAAATCGCTTCAATTTTAATGAAATTCCGCCATATTTTAATTTTTTTTTAGTAGTTAGTCAGCAGTGTGATTGTGATGACCATCTGTAAATTACAGATTCTGCCCTAAATAGTAAATAGGCTAGACCTAGGATGCACACGAACAACAATCACAGTTTGAAGGCGGGACAAGAAGTCACAATAAATATTAAATTGTGTTCGTGAAAACAGTTTTTATGATTATGATCATCAATATATTTGAGATAAGTTATCTGTAGTTTTTATATTATTATTAAACTATGATAAAATATAGTACCTATATTTATTTTATTTTCTCTTTGAAAGCGCGATATTTAATCAAAAAGTGGCGCGTGATTTGACTCACTGTAGCCAAGCAGCAGTATCCCAGCCTTTTTCAGAACTAAATTAGATTATACCTGTATTTAGAGATAATAAAAAAATGTGAAATAAAAAACTTTGTGGCATAGAAACATCACGCGATTAATGGACGAGCTTTAGGCCCGATTTCACCAACGTTCATTCCAAGTATACGGCTATTCCTTACTCCTGGATACAGCTAATTGACAAATGAAATTACACAAAATAGACGCCACTTTGATTGTATCCAAAGAATAAGTCTTATTCCTTCACAAAATTGGTGATATAAGGGCTATATTCGTGTAACTCGGTTGTTCTCGGAAAGTTATACCTGGAATAAAATTTATTCTAGTTTGGTGAAATTTGGGCCTTAATCATTTAACAATGCCCAGAATAAGGAATAAGGCACATATTAGAGAAAAAACCAATCAGTTACTCTGTGAATTATAGTAAGTAGGTACCATTTGGGCGTCATGTGCACAGATATAATAATTATTTTGTACATTGGATGCACATGCTAGATGTATTAAAACCGGACTCCAATTCAAAAAATTTAAAAACTCCCCATACTGCCAAAAACTGGCACATTTTATAAAACACACTAACTGCCAGTCTGCCACAGTTTAAATTTGAGGTGGTCAAATCTGCCAAAATGGCAAAATTCTGCCACAAATGGTCACACTACGCTTAGTGTCACACTGATGTCGGTTGATCGTTGACAGTAGGTACACGTTTGACAGTAAGTAATTTGACAGTTTGTCAGTGCCTGTTTTTTTATTGGTCTCCGCCAGTCTCCGCACTGCTCCGCACAATGAGCGTATTACGCCAGTAGTCATGACAATTTCCCAACAGCTAGAGACAGACCGAACTACATATACTTTTAGTATCATCATAATCATTAAGCTGAATACGTCCAGTCGTCTACTGCTGAACAAAGACCTCCCCCATAGAGCGCCACTTTCAGCGGCTGCTTGCTTCCTGCATCCATCAGCTCCCCGCGGTTCTGACCATCAGTATGGATATTTGGATATGGCACCTCCTTGGTTTACAGATGGCAGCTCAGTTGTTAAAGCGAGGTCCACTTCCGATCCATGGGTATAAAATTTATAGGTATTATACCAATTATACCGAGGTAGTGGTAGTGGCTTCGAATTTTGTAATGAGCTTCAGCTTTTAGTGAAGGAAAACAATCGAGATGAGACTATAGGTGGTAAGTATGGCACTACATCATTATTTCTAGTGTTCAGCTCCTCTAGCTAGACAGGAACTAAAGTCTTACCACCCTCAAGCAAGATAAGAATATTATGTCCACAGCAACCACATAACAGTCGGTGTGTTCCAAGTAGGTAGCTTCAGGCATATTAATTATTATTCTTGGGCGTAGTTAGCGAGGCAATTAGTTATTGAGTATAAGTAATACGTAGAATTTTATTTCATTTCATTTGTGTTCTACAATTTACTCATAATATCATCCCATAGAGTAGGTAAATTTTAATGAAATCTAGTACAGCGCTCCTAGTGGTCATCATCATCATCATCATCATCATCATCATCATCAACAGCCTGAAGAGGTCCACTGCTGAACATAGGCCTCCCCCAGAGTGCGCCACCTTGAGCGGCTGCTCGCCTCCCGCATCCATCGGGTTTCACCAGATCGTCGGTCCACCGAGTGGAGGGCCGGCCTACGCTGCGTCTTCCGGTTCGTGGTCTCCACTCGAGAACCTTTCTTCCCCATCGGTTGTCAGTTCTACGAGCGATTGTGGCCTGCCCATTGCCATTTCAACTTGCTAATTCTAAGAGCTATATCGGCCACTTTAGTTCTCCTGCGGATCTCCTCGTTCCGGAGCTTATCTTGCAGGGAAACACCGAGCATAGCCCTCTCCATAGCTCGCTGCGCGACTTTGAGCTTACAATAACGCCGGGCCAACAGTACCTAAGAGACCGTCCCCCTTATTACCTAACTCGCAACAGGTTTGCGACAGGCGTAAATCTCGCGGTGATTGCTGTCATACATCATTAGTGGTGTCGAGAATGTATGCTTCGCTACTGCTGTCGCATTGCTACTGCTGTCGCATTGCTGTTGCAAATTTTACGTAATTACCCCGCGTGTCTCAGTTCCCTAAGTCATCATCCCCTAGTGGTAACTAACTATAAGCAGCTAAGAATTTCATCTAAGTAATTTAAAGTTTTTTTTATAATAATTATGTAATAAACATTTAATTAAAATCCATAAGAATGACTACAGTAATAATCCCTCAGCGTGTCGTAAAAATGGACTAAAAGAGGGGCTCCCTCGCGCCGCTAGGTGCACCGAGACGACCTGGTTTAAAACATGCCGTTGGCTGCAGCAGGCAAGCAGCCACTCAACGTGGCAATCTATAAGGAGGCCTATGTTCAACAGTTGACGTCTCCAGACTAATGATGATGATGATAAAAAGGGGGCTAAAGGGCTTATATACGGAAACCTTAAACTTCCTGTGTCGGCATGTAGGGTAGAGGTAGGCTAGATCTAAAAATCGATATCGACAAAATTAGTCGGTATTACCTAAGGAGTTTTTTTTTTCACTTTTAGTACCTACCACTAATGATTATGGTACATTCCAACTTCCAATGATACTATTTGATAGGTATAAAACTGCAAACCAAGCCAGAAGCCAGAAGAAAACTAGTGTTTATTTTTATTGTATAAAATACCTAATACCTTAGTAATATTCTCGATCCATTTTCTAGGTAATTAAAATGAAACATACAATCAAACAGTTATCTGCCTTTATTACGCTCCTTTTCAATAAACCAGCAGCCATATTCATTCGTTCGGTACCATTACAGGAAGAAAAAATTCATACACTATTACATTACTGTTACAGTTTGGTTTGAATAAGTATTACAGCTGAAGTTATGTGTAGTTATAGCTGTTGTATTACTATTTACTATTATTATTATATGTGGATCATGAAAACCACAGTGCAATGCGATCTTGCAATTTATTTCAATTAAGTAATTTATTATTATTTTACGGGACTAGCAGTATATCTTTATAATCATTTTGTACTTAGCTATGCTCATTCTATTACGCTAATGTTTGTTGTGAATCAGATTCATCATAATATTATATTTATTATAAACTTTTGAATGTTTTTTGTATTTTTTGTTTTCTGAAATAATTGTGTCAAAAAACCTTACTAAAATGTTAATACTAATACAGATATTGTTATGAATTGTTGTATATGATCAACCTGATTCCATTATGGTACAGATTTCTTGCAACATCGCATCGCAGTCAAGTGACTGTTAACCTCTTACTGCTTGTGGTGGGTGTAGTGGTGCTCTAAGTCGATAAAAAACCCTTTCCGAAAAAATTTTTGCTATGGCCAAACGTCCCCATTAAATACACTTTTTGCATTTGTTATAATTTTTGAAAATATAAATTTTGATAATATTTTTTCTTTTGTCCCTAAATATTAATCCAAATAGTTTTATTATCCTTATATTGTATTTACAATTTTTCAACAGCCGAAAAATATGTTCATTTTTTATAATTATTATTTTTAACGACTCTTGTTAAGTAGTAGGTAACAGTACAAATATTAATGATCACAAGTTGGTTTTCATTGGTCATTAACATACATTAAATTACAGCCTTATGATCTAAATGTTAATACAGTTAACAGCAGGTCTTTGTTTGGAAACTATCTAAAAACTTACGTGTCAATTTAATAATTATCATGGAACAAAAATTATTATATATCAGTCCATAAAGTGCCTAATTTTAAACTAGGTAGGTAGGTGAGGAATTTAAAACACGGTATTTTTATTATTTATCGATAAGGCACCGGTCCTTATTGGAACAATTAAAATAGACCATTCTCCAAAAAAACATGAAACTACAAGAGCAGAAAAATTTAAATCTACTTTTAAAAAAAGTCGAATATTTATGATGTAAATTATCTAAAAAGTGATTTTGTATAATTTATATAGTTGTGTCTATCTTTCAGGCAGTCAACCACTTAAATCATAATTATAAATAACGTCAAAATTTTAGTTTTTTGGAATATTCTAATATATTTCTTCAAAATCTACTTTTCCAAATGCGAGGCAATTTTATTAGTTCAATAGTGACTGCACAGAAAAATGTCCACAACAGGTAAACTTTAGTTTCAAGACCTCCTGTTATATGTATTTTATTTCTATGAAATTCTACTGATGTGATTGTGATCTATATTTCCAATCAAAAAATCAAGTAGGTACCTAATTGTAAAGTCATGAAAGTAAACATCAACCACGCCACAAAATCCAACTTGAATTCTAGGTACCTTTTATTTCTTACCTATAATTAGAATTAAACTTTTTTGAAAAGCTATCAACTAAAATTAATTATGTAAGTAATTAAACTAATAATACAAATAATTACTGAAATAAAATTATCGAAACAATATTTACAAGTTGTAAAGATAGTATTTAATATTATGCTATACATAATCGCTTTGTAATACCTAACTATATCAACAAAAACCCACCAAAGATCAAAAAAACTCTCAGTAGGTCCTACACAGACGACACATTTTAACTACACCATAATATTAAGATTATTCTTAAAATTAGAAAGTGCAACATTCGCTAGAAGAACGAAACAACTCAGAGTATTTCAATAAATTATTGTATCAGCTACTTTATCGCTGACGTGTAATTTTATTGTACTTATTTACAAAATGCAATTGGTTTTACAAAAATCATTTTAAAATAAACTAGAAATACCTTGTTATAGGAAACATAATTATTTTGATACATTTAATGGATGAAATATTGTTAACATCACATCAAAATAGTTCTATTTGTGAATTAAGCATAGGGCATATATTTATAAATCAGCCAAATGTAGTTTGAGCTGTTTTTTTTATAAATAGGTACCTACATCATTTTAGTATCTCAAAGGGTTGAAATAGTAGTTAGGTATAGCTAAGTGCGTTTTAACAATAAGTATCGGAAGGTATGATTTAACTATGTCAGTAGGTATTTAAACTATAAAGACTTTTAGTTTCAAGAACTTATAATGTTTTTAAAACATTTCAATTACATGAGACTGAAATTCTTGCCTTGCGTCTCGACTTGTTTAATTGTTTGTACTAATAAACACCTACATTATTACTACGACATTTCATTCATATCATCGTAAACTACACCGAGACGAATTCAGTCGAAATTGTTTTATAATACATTACGTTACACTTAATACTATTTCTACTCTCATGTTTAAATTGGCTGGAATCGCATAAAGATTTGCGGTTTGGTTAAGGCCCGATTATTTTTTATGATGTACAAATCAAATCTTATTATTTTTGCCAATAATACTATTGATGCAAATAATAATGTGAATATTGAGACAATGAATAAACTACGTGCAGATCTTAAAATGACACTATCGATAAATGGATATCGATAATATTATTCCCATCACTAGAAATTTAGGCGGGAAATTTGAATAGCTGTCAAATGTTTTAATTTTTTTATTTTTAGACCATGCCTTTGGACATCATTCTGACGGTGTTTTTGAGCGCCTGGCGCTTGTTGCAGAACCATATTCGGATCACTTCGCGTTCGTAGCCGAGCTGATGGGCGAGGCCAGTGATTTCCGTTCCTGAAATGAATTAAACAAATAATTGTTAAACTTACTTTATTAAACAGCACACATCTTAGCTTTAAAACCAATTGTGATATCTATTACATTACACAACAATTATCTCTTTATTGCGGACTGCACGAGACAACCTAAGTATAACAGAGTAGTTTTAGTAAAAGAAGTCACTTTTTAGATAATTGTCTCGACCCAATTAGCCTAGACTTAGAACAAGCAAGTTAAGATCGAAGAGAGAGCCGGAATCCAGATGTTTATTCTAAATAGTCTAGGTAGCCCTTAGATCCGAAAGCCTAGAAATATCGAACTAATCAAATACTATTATATATTCTGTGCCCGAACTCTATCCTGCGCCGGCGCTAGTACCGAATCATTGAACTAGGTAGGTACTTAGTAATATTATAAATAAGGTAGAGTTCTGTCCGAGTGCCACTGCAATTTTTTTGTACTGGGTATAATTGAATTCTATAGCATCCTTTGAAACTAGATAGGTACCTATCCCTATTCCTGACACCGGTCACGTGTCGACCGAAATGTATGAAATCAAACACGTCGATTTGGTATTGATAATAACTCCAAAAAATGGGATAAGAAACTTATTCAACTACTACAGTACGAAGATTAAAATACTAATTTACTGTTTTTAAATAATAGGTATACACACAAAGTTAACATAAAGTTTTAAAAGTATCAAAACCCTTCGTGCGAACTGCGAGCTCCCAGGCAAAGTTCACTCTCACTTTGCACTCTTTACTCTTTAAAAACAGTCAATGAATTATGTTCAATAATTATGAACTCTAATGAATTAACTTGCACCATGACGTGACGCACCCAGTGAACGACTAGTCATCATATCACTCGATGATCTATAGATGGAGGATTTTAGTATGTATGTTTTAGAAAAGCCAATAGTTTGGAACTTTGGGGTTAAGGTAAGTCTGGGTAAGTCATACAACCGTTTCCTTATATGTTGATAAGGTTCCAGGCACAGTTCTGCAGCGACGAACAACAATTCATTCAAGAGAATTCATGCATCACTCGATCATCTATAGGTATAAGAGATATAAGAGAAAAGTAGGTATACCTGAAGGATGGGTGTTCCTTTCAAAATGAGCGTTTAATAGTTCCAAGGCCTGCGGTGTGAAGGAAGTCCGTCGTTTGCGTTTCTTGCTTGGCTCCATCCCGATGAAGTCCGTCAGATGGTTCTGGCCTGAAGCGTACCTGGAAGGAGAAGTTTGAACTTTAAGTTGTGGGTTCAGGATTGAGATTGGCTTTATTCGAAGTGCTTTGCGTGGGAAGGAATTCTGGGAAGAATTTTGAATGATCGAATGCATGAAACAAGGGGGAGAGGAATGCCAATACACCAAGAAAACAGCGTAGATCAAAAATATCCCTAAAACTAGATGGCGTTGCAGAACGAAACGGTTTTATGCATATTTCTGATCTGCGCTCAACTTATAACCCGCTTACTCTGCAACGCCATCTAGTTTTAGGCATATTTTTGATCTACACTGTTTTCTTGGTGTATTGGCGTATTCCTCTCCTCCTTGTTCCATGTCGAATGATAGTATTATAAAATGATTAGGTACCTAGTTTTAAAACATTGAACCTTGCCGATCGCGTTGATGAAAATTGCGGAGTAAATCCCTAATTATAATGTAAGTTATTTAGTATGTAGGTAGGTAAGTACTTTAAACCTGGTTTGAGGATGACTAATTATTTTTAATTTTGAATAGAGTATCGGTTTCGGAAGGCAATGTATTAATGCTATAATACCTACGATAATGAATTTAGGTACTAACATGCAAAATAGCTAGACATGGGTGCGGGTAGATGCGGTTTTTCAAAGTTATTGGATAAAACACCAGTGAAAATAAAAAGTGAATTTTGAACATCGAATACTGAAAAATGAATGCTACCTACTTGTTTAAGTGGGTTCTTTATCCTGTCATTGAAAAATCGCCCTAAGGATCGAGGCTTCATTTTCTGTCCAAATCTTAGAAGCACTACAAGCATAAAGTAGGTAATTATGCAACACATCTTAACAAGCCTTATTTGAACTTATACGTGCACTTATCCCGTCGCACTAAATTTGACAGCCTTTAAGTTTTTCTTTTTATATGTGTGGACATTTCACACAGCGCCATCTAGCCCCAAACTAAGCCTAGCTTGTACTACGGGAACTAGATAACTGATAGAATACTTATATGCTTTTTGTTTGTAAATACATACATAGAATATAATATAACACCCAGACATAGAACAAACACCTATATTTAACACACAAATGTTTGTCCCGGGTGGGAATCGAACTCACGGCCTACAGTTCAGAAGGCAGAGCTACTACCAACTGAACTATCAGGCCAGTTCGTACCCAAGTCAATTGCAATGTATGTCATAGAGGAATACGTGCGAACTTAGGAGCTGTCAAAGTTTGGTCATCATCAACCAGCTTGACGACGTCCACTGCCCCAGGTAGCAAAATGTCGTCATTGACGAAAAAAAGACGTCATTTTAAGGTCATATTAGGGTCGGTACGGAATTCAGCGTATGTGTACGTCATAATGTCGTCATTTTAAGGTCTTTTAAAGACGTGCGAAACACGTCGCATGTGTACGTCGCAATGTCGTCATTTTAAGGTCATTTAAGTTTATTGTTAAACATGCCGTCTAGTTTCAAATGATAGAACTATCCACAAAACAACTAGATGGCACCAGCATGCAAGTTAGCATAGGCAAGCGTTTCACGCACGTATATCGACTCATTGCTGTAGTCTCAATGCCAATATCAACAGGCAGGCAGGAGGCTTGCAGGAATTTTACGTTCTCTGTAAACGAAAGTAAATCCATACTTACTCGAAATCAAATAAATAGATTTATTTACGATTACAAAGTAAGTAACTTACCTTCCTGCCTAATTGCCTATTGTAACCCACCTCTCCCCTTACATGGGATCCTCTGGTCTTTTTGGAATGTCACATTAACAATAATATAAAATTATCATAATGCTATATTCGTTATTTTTAAGTCCTGATATAACGACTACAGCACGTCTTTTAGGAACGTCAAAAATACGACATGCGAAGACGTCATCAGTCCGTCTTCAATAGTCGTCATTTTCACGCCCTAAGATGACGTCTTGAGGCTGTGACAAATTTACGTACTTTTCTGGTACTCCTAGACGTCATCGTAGGACGTCTTTACGTCACAGAATGACCAGATAAAGACGTCTTTATGACGAAGATTTGCTACCTGGGGCTGAACATAGGTCTCCCCTAGAGCGCCACTTTGAACGACTACTTGCCTCCTGCATTTATTATCGGCTCTCCACGGTTTTGACCAGATCATCTCCACCTAGTGGGGGGCTTACGCTGAGTCTTCCCAGTTCATGGCCGCCTCTCGAGAACCTTTCTTTCTCATCGGTGGTGTGTTCTACGAGCGATGGAACCTGCCCATTGTCATTTCACCCCTGAATGTTATCTGATTTCGATGATTTTATTTGTTATGTTGTCTACACAGTGAAAAACTGCGCTCGCGTGAAAACTACCTTCATTATTATACTGGGTGGCGCAAAAGTAAAGACCCTATTTGGTTCAGCTATAACATTTTTTCTAAATTAGAAAACTAGATTTAGGTTTTTTTAAATGTATATTTGTGCCATTAAATTTCGTACCATTAGGATTTAAAGATGATGTCTTTTAAATGGTGACCTCCAGAGTTGATACACATTTGAGCCCTATTTATGACATTTTGCATAACTTGCCGTAACACTTCTCAGGGCATGTCAATAAGCAGAATACTCGGTTCTGGGGCACTGATAATCCGCGCATTATTCAAGAAACACCTCTACACCCACTAAAAGTTACTGTATGGTGTGGCATCTGTGTTGACAGAGTGATCGGACCCTATTTTTCGAAGACGCTGGAGGCAATGCGATAACTGTCACTGGAGAACGCTACAGAACCATGTTACGTGAGTTTTTGATACCCAGTTTGGACGAATTGGGGCTGGAGCACATCTGGTTTCAACAAGACGGCGCTACGGCACACACAGCGCGCGACACTATGGACTTAGTGAGGGACGCTTTTCCAAGCCGAGTTATCTCTCGTTTTGGCGATTTGCCTTGGCCTGCAAGATCACCCGATCTGACCAGTCCAGACTTCTTTCTTTGGGGTTTTTTGAAATCTCGGGTGTATGTGAACAAGCCACAGACTCTCGCAGCTCTAAAAGAAAACATTCGTCAAGAAATAACGAACATATCGCAGGAAGTGTTACGGCAAGTTATGCAAAATGTCATAAATAGGGCTCAAATGTGTATCAACTCTGGAGGTCACCATTTAAAAGACATCATCTTTAAATCCTAATGGTACGAAATTTAATGGCACAAATATACATTTAAAAAAACCTAAATCTAGTTTTCTAATTTAGAAAAAATGTTATAGCTGAACCAAATAGGGTCTTTACTTTTGCGCCACCCAGTATTTTATGGAATTAAACTATAAATTAATGGCGCCTCTTCCTTTTTTAGTTATCGCAATAACTTTATAGTTATAGGCCCGCACAAGACAATACAAAACATATAAGTAATTGTAAAAAAATTACAAGCTTAGATTATAGTCTTACTAGTCGTTTTTTGATTGATCTCAAAAAAAAAAGGTTTTGTTGCAATCCATTTTCCCCTGAGACGCTAAAATGTAGGTAAAATCACTCACGGGCTCTATAATTGTGTCATCACATTGTGCAAATAAGTACAGAGCGACGGCAATAACACATTCAAATACCAGGACGGTCATCTTAAAACATTTTTAAAGCTGCCTATGTAGGGTTTGATCACATTTCCTACCTGACGTTATGATTGTATAACATATCAAACCACCTTAATTATGGGCTATTGCCGAATAAACGATGATGAAGCACTCATTAAGCTCATGAAGCATCTTCTTCATCAACATTCGCATGACGTATTGAGCCGATTTATAGAAACTCAATGTGTCGGCAGTACACGTGACCAACGCAGCAAGTGGGTGCATTCAATACATTAATTTAATAAGCATTTTTAACATTCATAACATCTTAACCTAGGTGGACCGACGATATCTGGTGAAAACCGCGGGGAGCCGATGGATGCAGAAGGCAAGCAGCCTCTCAAAGTGGCGCTCTCTATGGGAGGTCTATGTTCAGCAGTGGACGTCTTCAGGCTGTTGATGAGCACATTGTGTCATCCACCCACCCGCACTTGTCCAGCGTGCTGGATTATGGCCTACTCTCTTCTCCCTGTGAGAGAAAGCCCGTGTCCCAGTAGTGGGAGCGTAACGGGCTGATGACGACGATGAATCAATAGGCTATAGTGTCCTGCTATTAAAAATTAACAACTTAATACTATTTTCGTAAAGTAGGTTAAAATGAATGCAATAATTAAAAAAAATAGCAAAATCGGTAAATAAATCACGGAGTAATAAGCTTTTAAAGTTTCTGGAGGGGGCATCGCCTGTCCCTTTCTCGCAAAACAGGAGCTTCCCAGAGTTAATATGGAAACGCACGTTAGTGACGTCACATGCCAAAGAGTGTATGTACAAGCAAGGAGCAAAAACTGACGTCCCTTCACGTTCAAACTGTCTTTTTCTATTTCTGTATTTTAAAATGCTTGTAACTTTGTCGTTTTTTTTTGAGATATTTAATTTTCGTTTTCACGACAATTTTATTTTTTCAGGAATATTAATAATTTGTGCAATAAAACATAGCAGGACACTAGCTTATTACCGCTATCGGCGACAAATAATGCACATAGAGGTAATTAGCTTCGTAGAGCGACGTCTCCGTCACTCACATAGAGATAGTCGGCTTCGTAAATCGTTCTCCGTCCAGGGGGTCTAGCAAAGATACCTTTTGCATTATCGTTGATGCCAAACGATAACTCAAAATGTATGGCAATGACATTAGCTATGACATTACCTGCGGAAATTTTTTTTGCAGGCAATGTCATTCCCATAAATTTTGATGTTAGCGTGAGGCGTTAACGCTAATGGAAAGGCATCTTTGCTAGACCCTCTGGTATTTGAGAATGTTATTGCCGTCGCTCTGCTCTCCACACGTATGATAGAGACAATAGAGCCCATGAGTGAATTTACTTATATTTTAGGGTTTCGGGCGCCAACGGTTTTCACCCTTTAAAACTTATCAAAAACTTTTGAGTTTGGTGTCAATCGTTTGGATGGATTATAATCTATGCTTTTACGTCTTGATTTTTTTTGAAAATATGCTCTATGGTCTATTGACAACTATATTTCTTCGTCATAGTTTTGACGCCAAAAACTCGTAACATTAGGTGACTATAAATACGAAGATATTGTGAAAACTTAAAAAAAGAAAGACGTACAAGCACAGTTCTTTACTGAGTTGACAACATATAAAAAAAAAATCAAAATCGGATAACGTTTAGAGGTGGAAAAGGGTTGGAACTTTTTGTATGGACAATACACGCTTCAACGTGTCACGCACCCTACACGTATTGTTATTTTCAAGTTCGCATTGACTAACAAAACAAAGAGCACGGTCTTAGTATGCAGGCAACAAACCTTGGTCCGATTTCATAATGCCGACCCATTTGAATGATCATACATGAGTTTGACGAAGATTTGTGATCGAACTGAACGGATGTCCCAACTACTCAATAAACAACGATAACTGTTGTAGGTAATTTTTTTATAAGTACTAATTCTTCTTCTTGTATGCAAGTGGTCAACCCTGGTGTCCGAACTTTTAAGCCAACCAAAAGCTTCTGACTTGGCTTAACGACTATTGTCTTACAACAATAGTCAACATCATCATCATCAACAGCCCGAAGACGTTCACTGCTGAACATAGAGCAGAGAGCACCACTTTGAGCGGTTGCTCGCTCCTACATCCATCGACTCCCCGTGGTTTTCATCTAGTGGGGGGCCGGCCTACGCTGCGTCTTCCGGTTCGTGGTTAATTTGCCACTCGAGAACCTTCCTTCCCCTTCGGTTGTCAGTTCTACGAGCGATATGGCCTGCCCATTGCCATTTCAACTTGCTAATTCTAAGAGCTACTTCGGTCACTTTAATTTTCATCCCAAAATTTAAAGTTATTCGTGCGTGATACCATACTGCACTGATGCGGATGTACTCCCAAGACATCAGCACAATCTAGTAACAATATTAAGTACTTTGTGTTTTCGGAACTAATCTATTAAGCTAGCGTAAAATATAATTATGCTAGCTCGTACGGGTGCTAAGTTTCACTCTCAGTCATGCCTGCAGCTGACCACTGTCTGACTTTACAAACTCCGGGAGCCGCTAGCCGTTCTAGTTTCAGTAATAATACCACAGATCAGATAAGTATTGCAATACACAGTGGTGATAATCCTTAAAGTGAGCGAGAACAGCTCTACTAAAAGAGGCTCATATATCTACATAAAAACGAAAAAATATGTGTGAAAACCGCGCAAGCTATTACAAATTAGGTACCTATAGTTTGAAATAGCTTGAGCAGTCTTCAGACGGCGACAACTTTCAAATTGCAAATGTAACTAATAAAGAATTAACAAAGAATTAATGAAGGCCGCAACATCTATCGCTGTTTAATTCAAGAAGCTCCACCGCTGTTTCAGCTCGTTAAAAATTACCACCAAGTGGGGCCACAGATTGTAAATTCAGCTTGCATTTGCAATGTTAAATCTCTTGCATTCAGATAATGCATTTATAACTTCGTGCACACCTGAGCAGTCTGAACGAATGCAAAGGTGTACTCCAAGATATAGTCTTTTGTATCATGCGCAATCACAACACAACCTGCTAAAGCCGGCTCTAATGATGACTAGTATTATACATCATCATCATCAGCCTGAAGACGTCCACTGCTGAACATAGGCCTCCCCCAGAGCGCGCCACCTTGAGCGGCTGCTCGCCTCCTGCATCCATCGGCTCCCCGCGGCTTTCACCAGGTCGTCGGTCCACCGAGTGGGGGGCCGGCCTACGCTGCGTCTTCCGGTTCGTGGTCGCCACTCGACAACCTTTCTTCCCCATCGGTTGTTAGTTCTACGAGCGATGTGGCCTGCCCATTGCCATTTCAATTTGCTAATTCTAAGAGCTATATCGGTCATTTTCTACATCAGACAACATTAAAGTTCTGTGGTCACCTCCCATTGCACTCTACCCGATCGCCCAGCCCAGGTAAAATATATATTCCGTTCTCAAATCTCTGTAGCAGATAGTGCATTTTAATGACGCGAAATGCTGCACTAATTGAACTTGGATGACGAACGGATGTCTTATGATGCCATTACGTCCCAGTCCGAGATTTAAGTGACACCTGAACGATTTGAAATTTTAATGAGACTAAGGAAGCGGACGTTTGATCAGGATGTTTTCTTGTCTCCGTTACGGTAAAATGCCTCGGCTTTAGATTTAGTACATCATTCAGTCGTAGGACGTTAACTGTTTCACTATGCTTAAAGGAAGACGCATTACCTACTTATTTTATACGTAGTAATAACATCTAAATGCTTGACAAGAACGTAATCTATAACAAATTTATCGCGTGATTGATAGTTAACCGCTACCAAGTTGGAATGGAGTTGGAGAATTGGCAGATATACGCACGCAATGGTATATTAGGAACTGGGAGGGTAGCACTGAAGAACAGTCTCAGAGGCGTGTCTTGGGAGAGGCCTTTTTTTTGAGGGGGGAAAATGTGATGAAAATGATATGGGGGATTATGTGGAGCTCAAACTAAAAAAACCCATCGTGAGCTATCCTCTGCTTGGTATAAGGAGAGATGGGGTCGCGTTTGCAGTCGCCATCTCGACAGTGGTTTGCCTGAGTCAAGCTACCGGGCCTCTGCATCCATGGCGGGTAGGCTTACCAAGGTCCACCCCAGTATAGTGGGTCGTGCAATCTGGCGTTGAGTCCCCCGACTCTTTGCCAGTAACCCACTAAGGAAGATGTTCTTTCTCCCTCACGATGTCGATGATGATGGTTGGGGTGTCTGATTGATGAAATTACATATCCATCAGTCTGACAGTTTTGGGAGGGGCCTATGCCAACATGACTAAGTTTAAGATAATAATGATGACTATGACTGTATGTTTATAGCTGCCGAGAAGAATTAAATATACATTATGAATTGCTTCGATGACGCAACCACTTTTGCTATTCTTTATTGTGCTTGTTATCTCCAAGTAGCAATGCCCTATATTACCATTATGATGATACACAAATAAATAGGAACCATAAATCACAGAAAACATGAATAGGTACAAGTCATATTATAACAAAAAATATTAGTCTAAGTACAAAGATCAATGATTCATCGTATAAAGAAACTTTGGATCAATGATCTTGTTTCGAGCTATATGTTCTAAGTGCACAAATAAACTATCTTATAGGTACTAGTTAATAATATAGCAGAGGAAGTACATTTTTAAGCCAAACATGCATCTAGTATAAGTTGACATCAAAAAGTCTTATTAGGTACTATGAAATCTGAATCAGAAACGAATGCTCCAACTCAACTGATTCCGATTTCCGAGAAGGTTAAGTGAGGGTGTTAGTGTTGACGCGATCAAAATAAACATAAGCCTAGCCCGTATAAGCGATAGTTAGTCCAGATTTGAGAAATGTATTTCACAACGTTGCTAAGCGTTATAGGCCAAATATTTCACGTACACGAGTGTAACACAACCACGAACATAATTCACTCAAACAAATATTTACCTCTCTTCAGCTTCCTTCATCCAACGTTCGAGGACCGGTTTGATTTTCTGCGCACTTTTTGGTGTTATATCCAATTTCTCAAATCTGTATCGAACATAAAGTAATGTTAGATTCTCTCTAAGCACGCACCGGTCTGGCTAACTTTGATACGCGGCGGGGCACGTTTCACATAACGCTTTGTACACAACTTCACCCGATCCAAATTAAAATAGGCATAAACACAGGACATTGACATTGCGTTAACGATTTTACACAGAGAGAAAAAAACAATAGGCAATTTAGGCTGCCGGGGTAATCAGTTTGATTAATACCGAACGGGGTAACAATAAAACAACGGATTCAATTAGAAACGAAAGGTAACGTATGCCAATGCCCTGGCTTTGAATTGCGCAAAATGAATATTAAAATAAAAATAAGAGTAATGAAAATAATTTATCATGCTATATTAGATGGAAAGTTAGAAATTACTCATCGTGATGCTACGAGTACAATAATAGGTGATATAGTTCTCATAACGATTACTCATGGTGTGGAATCGACATGGTTTGGTAGCGTACATTAGTGTAGCGCGGTTGTCTAACTTCAAAATGTAACTCGGCCGTATGATGTATGGCGCCTTCGCTATAATTACACGAATGCAAATACCGTATACGTGTGAAAAGGAAAAGAAAGAACCGGTAATTACAAATAATTATATACGGCACACATTGAAAACGTATGCACGGATCGCCGATCGAGATAAGATTACATTAAACAGCGTTGAAACATTTTGATTCAAAGACAATCTACGCGTGGACTGGCCGATGGGGAACCAAAGCGTGTAGGTACTTAATGTAGTGGAAGCATCCTTGAATTTATCACAGAACTTTATAACTTCAAATCACTAGAAAAATATCTACTAGACAATATTACTAAAGATGATAAATTCAAAGATATCGATACTGGATATAAAAACAAAACACGTACATGTTTTGTTGTTGTGAAGACAGCTGAGCTGCTAGCATCTGCGAAGCCAGGGCACTGGGGACGGTAACAAATTATAATGTTAGATACATCATGGAGTATGATGACCATCTCAACATTTGCAAGACAGTCGCTGTTAATAACATACAAGGTATGGAATTAAAGCCGCACGCTTACGACTATATCAACGAATGATCTTAGTGAATTAATTCACTTTGCTATCATTAGTAATTAATCCAAAGTCTTCTTGTTTCATTTGATGGCCACCTAGTGACGAAAAATGAAGATCCTGTCAAAGATGCAAGGAACTTAAAATAAAACTATCAAATACTTACCGACTAAACTCAGTTATCAGAAACAACGCCTTATGATTAATGTCTAACCAAGTCATTCCTTGACGCACTGTGTTAGGGAATTTTCATATGGATGAAACCTGGGGCCATGGTTATAAGATTTGTAATTCACATTAGCCTGATGCCTGTTGAAAGTGGCACTGACCCTGTGCCTGATTCAGTCGAGAAAAACAAGAATATGGGATCGTTTAAATGGGAACAGAATTGAATGTGGGAACGGTAATTTATAATTATAAAATATGCAAATGATGTTTTATATTTTGTTAGTGTTTTTGAAGTCATAATTCTTCTTGAATGTCAACGAAGGCAAGACGTTAGTAACGTAGGCAGTGTTGGTGTTGTAGTAGAACTTGTTCTAGCTTGTTGATTATCATTAGACTAGGAAGTAAGTATTCCATTGAAATACGCAATTATACTTCGTATCTCGTACGAAGATGATTGTTTGTTTACGTGCAGCAGTACAACGTATCATGCTGCCCTTGTCACACTTTAAAGCCTCACTATTTGTAAAAATCTCTTGTCTCTTTCACCTCTGCGTCTTCCCGCTTCAGCCACTCTCTAGCGCCATTACGCGTTTTTGTGTTGTCCGAGTCACATCGAATATTGTGTTTTGATTTATTTCAGATACATAGTTAAACCAAATTTTACCGCAATGGGTAATAAAAGAAAACGTTCCAGGGATAGTGAATTTGATAAAATAGCCAAGAAGATAAAAAAGCTGGAACACAAGTTGAAACGAAGACGAAAAATTTCGACTTCATCTGAATCAAAAAGTGATTCATCCGATTATCAGCCCGTAAATATGGCTGCAGGCGATTTAAATAATGCAAGTGATTTAGAACAATTAGGTAAGCAGTGAATAAAGTGCAAATTCAACAAGTTAGAACATGAATCCAACGCAAGCGACGTATAGAGGGTAGATAGCGGCCACAGCCTAGCCGCCCCGCTCGCAGCCGTCACGCACCACCGCACGCGCCGCCTTCTGCCCGCCAGCCTGGCGCCACCCGGGCGCGGTATATCCGTGCTTGCTGAAATGTCCCTTCATACATAGCATTGTATGTGTGCAGAGTTCCACGTATATCGTGTAGAATGACTGCAAGTATTCTATATGAATACAAAAATAAAGGCGTTCTATATGAATTGCTGACTATATAACTATCTCCACGTATATCGTGTTCGAGCTTAAGGCGTTACCTACCTGCCTATAAGGCCGCCCTTATAATATGTATAAATACACGCATAATATTACATTAATGAATTATTACTCTTATTTACCTACATGGTAAAATGAAATAGCTCTTATTTTATGAAAAATCCTATACGGTTTTACTGCTTTGTAGCTCCTTGCACCTACATATCGTAGTACCTGCTTAATTCATTTACAATTTCAGATGAAATCCCAGATACTCATCCGGTCATTCAAAATGATATCGAACCCCCAGCACCTCCAGCTGATGAATGTATGGAACTAAATCAAGATATTCTAGAAATTTTAGGAACGGATCCTAGTTCCGAACTACAGTATGGAGAAAACTTGCACAGGGATGTAGCTTCGCGATGGAAGCATATCTTAGTCAATGGTCTGTCAAAGGAGGTAAAGACCGAACTACTAAAATCATATTTACCACCAGAAAATTGTAATTCTAAGGCCCCTAAATTAAACTTAGAAATTAAAGCTGCGCTTTCTGAAGTCAACTTAAAAAAGGATTTGTTCAGCCAGAGTAAACAAAACCAAATGTCCAGCTGCATTGCAGCTTTAGGAAAAGCTTTAAATGTAGCTTTGTCAAGAAATGAGCAAGACATTGTTAAGCTTATAAATGATGCTAGTAAAATCCTTTGTGATCTGCACTACAGAGAATCGCAATCGCGACGATATGCTATAATCAATACACTCAATAAACATACAAAAGAAACGGTAAAAAGCACAAAAATTGATGAACATCTTTTTGGTGCTGACTTGGCGGAACAATTAAAATCATCAAAAGCTATTTACAAATCTGGTACGGAGTTACGACCTGCATTCGATAGAAGTAAGTCAAAGCAACCAGTTACGGCTCAGCCGACCAACTCAAGACGCGGTGCTTTAAACGCGAGGGGGGTGTCGCGGCAAGCAGCTGCCGAATCGCGAGCGTACCCCAACCAACAGCGGCAGCCACGAGCGCGGCAGCACGAGTCGGTGACTTCGAGGACCAGCACGAAGACCAGTATGAGGGGCAGCGCAGCGTATCGCCAGCCATCGAGGAAACACTAGCTACGCAAATTGAGGTAGATAACATTCCTGTTGCTGGTCGCCTACAATATTTTTATAATGAATGGCTTAGTCTAACCAATGATCCCGTGATATTATCATGGATCAAAGGTTATCGAATACCTTTTACGAAGACTCCAATACAAAGTCATGTACCTAGGAATGCATGCCGATCACAGGCTGAAGTTAGTATAATCGATAGTTGCATTGCTGATCTTTTAGACTCTCAGTTTATTTCTCAGTGTGATCCTTGCGAAGGACAGTTTATCTCGTCAATATTTACTGTACCTAAACCTAACGGAAAAAATAGGTTTATTTTGAACCTCAAACAGCTAAATAAGTTTATACAAGTACATCACTTTAAGATGGAGGATTATCGCACTGCCTTAAAATTGATAGATAATAATTTTTTTATGTCCACTCTCGATTTAAAAGACGCCTATTTTTTAATTTCGGTACATAAAGATGACAGAAAAAATTTGCGCTTTCAATGGAGTTCTGAAAAGTGGGGTTCTCAGTTATTTGAATTTAATGTTCTACCATTTGGACTTTGCACGGCACCATATGTATTCACAAAACTATTAAAACCTGTCTTGTTGCATTTACGATCTAACGATCACCTATCCGTAGTGTACTTAGATGATTTTTTATGTATTGCAGATTCTTATCAGCAATGTTGCAACAATGTAATCGCAACAAAAAATATATTAACGAAACTAGGATTCCTTATAAATTTAGAAAAAAGCCAATTGGAGCCCAAAAAAGTTTGCAAATTCTTAGGCTTTGTATTCAATACGACTGACATGACACTCTCATTGCCTACTGAGAAACGATTACGGATTAAAGATAGAGTCAATACCTTCTTACGAATAAATAAATGCACCGTCCGGCAATTGGCTGAACTACTCGGTCTCCTGACGTCGGCCTACCCAGCTATTAAGTATGGCTGGGTATACACGAAGCTGCTTGAGAGAGAAAAGTTTCTTGCCTTAAACTATTCAAACAACTACAATAAAAGAATGACCTTAGGAACTAATATCCGCTCAGAACTTATTTGGTGGAGAGATCACATCAACACGTCGGTTTCTCCCTTTCGAAAAGACAACTATGTTTTAGAGATCTTTAGTGATTCTGCAGCTACTGGTTGGGGTGTAGCTTGCGCTGATAAGACTGCTAATGGTCATTGGACAACGTTGGAAAGATCATATCACATAAATTTTTTGGAACTGCAGGCGGCTTTTTATGGGCTAAAAATATTTGCATCTCACTTAAAAGACTGTGACTTGTTGTTACGCATTGATAACACGACAGCTATATCATACATATATAGGATGGGTGGAGTCCAATACCCTCATTTAAGTAATCTAGCTCGTCAGATTTGGCAATGGTGTGAATATCGTAACTTGTTTATTTTTGCATCGTACATTAAATCATGTGATAACGTGGAAGCGGATTACCAATCGCGCAAAACTAAAGTTGATACGGAATGGGAGCTAGCAGATTACGCTTTCAACGACATTGCTACAACATTCGGAACGCCAGAGTTCGACCTTTTTGCAAGTATCCAGAACCATAAATGTAGTAGATATGCCTCGTGGAAACTAGATCCACAATCTGAAGTTATCGATGCTTTCACAATTGATTGGCACGGTATTAGATTTTACGCCTTTCCTCCGTTCAGCATGATAGCCAAAACTATTCAAAAAATTATTGTAGACAAGGCTGAAGGCATTTTGGTAGTACCATATTGGCTATCACAGCCGTGGTATCCCTTATATCGTAGACTAACCGTTTCAAAAGAAATATATTTTGAGCCTGAAAAAGCCCTGTTAAATTCCCCTTTCAGAGAGCCACACCCGCTTTACCAAGATCTTACCCTGGTGGCAGCGAAAGTATCCGGCGTTCGTTAATCAAGCGTGGCATCCCAATAGCTTCATTGGACATAATGATGGCATCATTTGCAAAAAATACCCTAAGTCAATATAATTCGTGTCTAAAATCTTGGTGGCAGTTTTGTGACGATAGAGACTTTGATTTTTATGAACCTGATTTGTCTCATATAATTTTATTCTTAACGGAGAAACACACGTGCGGAGCTAGTTATAGTACATTGAACACTACTAGATCTGCACTTTCACTTATTCTAGGCACAACAATTACTAATAATGACTTAATAAATCGCTTTTTTAAAGGCATTTATAGATTGAATCCACCTAAACCTAAATATGATGTAACATGGGATCCAAGCATAGTGCTGAAATACTTTAGTAAGTTTTATCCGTATGAAAATGTAAGTTTACAGGATCTGTCATTAAAAACTGTCACATTACTTGCTCTTGCATCAGCTCAACGAATGCAAACGCTGAGTGTTATTAAAATAAGTAATATTTTGATCAATAGTGATTCAATTGTGATTAAAATAGTTGATTTACTAAAAACTTCTAGGCCAGGAGTTAACCAACCTGTGATAACTCTGCCGTTTATAAAAGAAGATCCTAAAATCTGTCCAGCGCTTGCTGTAAAAATGTATTTAGACAAGACTCAGAGTTTGAGATCTAATAATGATACCAGTCTTTTTATTAGCTATAGAAAACCTCATAAAAATGTTGGGTCCCAAACCTTAGGCCATTGGGTCAAAGATTCTCTTGAAAAGAGCGGTATAGACACAACCATCTTTGGAGCTCATTCAACGAGGCATGCCTCCACATCAGCGGCTAAACGAGCTGGTGTTAGTATAGAGGAGATAAGAAAACAAGCAGGTTGGAGTGCCTCGTCCAACACATTCTTAAAGTACTATAACAAAGAACTAATCAGTACCGCAAATAATTTTGTTGGCGCACTATTTTAAAGAATTGCATTATAGAAGTACATAATTGATAAACTGTTTTGTTTTTATAACATGCAATAGTTAATAATACTTAATACAAACGTTGATTCATGTTTTGATTAATATAATTATGATATGTAAAATTGTTGCTAAAATAAAAGATACTTTCAAATGAGTTCACATATACTTAATTAAGTATACATATTTTATTTTATCTCTTATTTCAATGATATAATTTTTCGGTGCTTTAAACATCCTGCACGTAAACAAACAATCATCTTCGTACGAGATACGAAGTATAATTAAGAATCAAACGAACTTACCTAGTGAAGTTTGATGTCTAATTATGCGAGTATCTCGTACGAAGATGATTGTATACTCCCACCCATCCCGAATTCAGACCCAGTTAGATCGAAAAATTAAATCATAGGCTTTACAGTAATGGCGCTAGAGAGTGGCTGAAGCGGGAAGACGCAGAGGTGAAAGAGACAAGAGATTTTTACAAATAGTGAGGCTTTAAAGTGTGACAAGGGCAGCATGATACGTTGTACTGCTGCACGTAAACAAACAATCATCTTCGTACGAGATACTCGCATAATTAGACATCAAACTTCACTAGGTAAGTTCGTTTGATTCTTAATTATAACGCCTGAAAGAGTTTCTTATTAAATTTCGAATAAAAGCAACAGTGTCGCTTAGAAAGGAGGAGTAAAACGAAGTCTTTTCTCAAAAAACAATAATATGTTTTAATTAAAATGTAAATTAATTAAGTCCAGCATAATGGAAGGGGTAACTACCATGTACCGACGTCACGACACCAAATTGTAGGGAGACGAAAGAAAAATTAATGGAAAATGAAATCACGACGGAACAAAGACAGGGGAATTCTACTCTTTTTAATTACACGAAAAAAGTAATTACGGCAAGATAATTAATTAACTGGAAACAGAAGTAACGATTAATGATTTTATTATACGAAAGGAGGTCGTTCAGGGGTGTTTGGAATTGAAATTTCCTTCGGTTAGTGTTGCTAGATAGAAGGTTTTGCCTTAAAGTTAGGGAAATATAATTCCTATTAATAAAAAGTGTGACACAAAGATACGTTGCTTGGAAAAAAAGAAAAGAAAAAATATGTTAAGGAAACATATTGCAATGATAAGGTTAGAAGTAAGTGAATGTTTTTTCCAAACTTTAAATCATAACGCTCCAAAGATTTTAAATAATTATTTTCAAATTCTGACTTTATTGGTCAGTTTTTATAGTTTATTTTTACAATATTACGATAATATAGGTAACGATGATTATTTTACAGACATCAATGAAGTAAAATGGAAAGATTCCATTTCGATGTCAATTTGGGATAGTAGTCTGGCAGCACTGCTTTGCCTGGTGCTGATCGTACATCGTTTTGCATCGAAATACAATTTGTTCGAGCGGGACCCATCCCGTAATGTTGTTTCGAATGATTTGATTCAATTAAACATTATAGAACTGAGCGTGATTAATTCTTACATTTGAGAAACAACGGCCTCAAATAAAATTTCGGGAACTTTGATGTTACTGAAATTGGTCATAAAATCTGTTTGATTGTTATAGTCCGAGGCATTGATTTGAAAGGAGAATAAACTTTAGAAAATTGTTAGTGATTTAAACAAAATTGTTATTATTCAATCGAAATGCACATGGCAACCAAAGTTGATTTGAAATGATGGACTTCAAAATTAGTCGAGGTTATACTTGCAATCACGTCACTGACAAAAAGGTGCACATTATAGCAAGTGGCAACAATAAAGAAATGTACGAAATTATTTTAAAATGGTAAAAGAAAACACTGAAGATAGAAATATTGAAAATTCGTAGCATAGCAAAAAGACCACGCGCCGCCTAACCACGTAAAAAATGACGTCCGAACGGAAGCAGCTCGAACAGTTAATTAATTTAACGAATTGTAAGCAATGAAAGGAGTCATGCTGTTTTACAAATCACTTCAATTAACAATATTAAAAAGTTGGAAATGATAACTGAGACTCGAGTCTGCGTGACGATAAAAAATGTAGCAACCTTTTTCATCGGATTTGGCCCTTCGCGTTTGGTAACATTATTTTGACAAGCGTGCGACTTTATCTCATTGGATTAACTTATTGAAATATCATCATGTTGAGAATTGTAGTACATATTTTAGCTTCACCCTTTTGTATGGCTTTTTCGTGATTGAGAAATGAAGTTGCTATATTTATCTGCTTATTACCTATAAGTACTTAATGCGTAGTTAGGTGCTGGTTTCTTTTCTGACAGTATAACGTCTTAGTCTACACGAGATAGCACCTTACCTACTGCTAAAGCTTATTTTTAGCTGCTATCTTACTGCAAGTTAATTGCTTCGTGAATGTTTATAGTTTTTAACATAAAAACTTAGTAAAACGATGCTTTTTTTCAAAATGCTCACGTTTCCTATATTTTCAAAAGCGAAATCTAAAAAGAACTACATACTTACATATTTTAATCTAATCAAAAATCGTTGAAAAACTTATTCAAAGTGGTTTCTCAATTTCCTCAACACTAACAAAAAATGATTACGAAAATCCTATCAGTTCCATTTAGTCGTATATCAGTTTCAATTCAACGATTTTCAATCCGTATAGACATTTTAAATTCGTAAATACCTGCAAATCGCGCTTTGACTATACGCTGGGCCTTCCGTCACTGACAAAGCCTGGCCGACTTGCGTCTGCGTCAGGCCCAGGCCAAGCCGTCGCAGTTTGAACGCCTTGGCGAACTCCTTGATGTCCTCTAGGTTGATACCATCCACGACGTTGCTGGATGACTGGCTGATGGTAGGCTGGTCTGTGAGAGACAATGACACGTAAGTTGTAAAAAAGTAGAGTTTTAATACTAATATTTCAAATTGTAATCTCTAGTTTAACCTCCCAATAGAACAAAGTCACTTGCTACGTTTTACAGCCTCCTATTACAAGAAGTAATTGTTGACAGACTCGAAATTACCTTAATCCATCCAAGTTTACGATTATAAGAGGTTTCTTAATCAGTAACTTATTTGAGTGCCTTGATTATCTAACAGTGAGATATTAGCAGGTAGGTATATCACACCACTATAATACATCATTTCCATGAACCCACTACAGTCTTAAGCTACCCCGTTAACACGAGGTAAAATTATAGCCGAGTTTAGTGGGCAATTTATGTAATTAGTAGATGGCTGCGGATCCTAATTATGCGGGATGTCATTAGTGGAGAGGTGCTACCTCGCGGGGCCATAGTAGATACAGTAGAACAAGTCTCTAGAAACATTAGGGTCTGAGAAATTCCATAGAGTATCTATAAAGTCCACGGTCATGTCAATATTGGCCACTGACAGGATTATAAATTCCCGAAAAATTTCCAAAATGATGTATTTGTTGTCATCCTGGGAAGACTTTCGTTTCAATCTCGTACTCCATCATTAGAACCCCATGCACCAAAATATAGATATGTAACTTTAAGTGATGAGAGATAAATAAGCATAAGTACGGCCAGCCTGATGGAAAGCAGTAACCTGGCCTATGGACATCTGCAACTCTAGGAGTGCTCTATGGGGTGGTACCCATAGAGCACTACTTTGACCTGCTACTTGTCTCTTGAATCCAACGGCTCCCCGCGGTTTTGACGAAGTCGTCGGTCTATCTAATGCGGGTCAGCCTACGCTGCGTCTTCAGGACCATGTTTGTCACTCGAGAACCTTTCTATACATACATTCCCTATCGATACATTGGTTTTTCTATACATAATTACGGACAAAAGCGTGCGATATACCCTATTCATAATTACAAAAATATTTTCTAACCAAAATAATGTGAAAGTCAGTTTACTGGAATCAGTTATTCCATAGCAAAAAGCGTCGGAAGAATAGTGCAGGGGCTGCTTAGCTGCCCGATGACAAATTACTTTCCCTATCAACTAGTTTAAGGACTAGTCTGCATCAATTAAGGCAAGGTGGGGAACGCAAATTGGCAATCGTTTGCCATTTACTGGCTGCTGCTGTTCAGACTCGTGACAATGACTTGTCTATGTTCTTACGGTACATTTTTCAAGCCCTCGGCGTCAAAAATGAAGGGTTTATAAGCCTATCTATCTGTCTCTGCCTGCATGTATGTCTGTAGGTGTGTCTGCAATAGTATCTGAATGTGTCTGCTGGTGTGTTTGGATGTGGGTCTGCATGTGTGTCTGCATTTGTGTCTGTTGTGTGTCTGCAGGTGTTTCTGGATGTAGGTCTGCATGCACGTCTGCACGTGTGTCTACATATTATGTGCCTGCAATTGTGTCTGCATTTCAGTTCTTAGGAAGTCAGTTACTTTACTTAGGAAGCCAGTTAAAGTAATTTTGATACACGTCTTTTTCCTTGACTGAGTTTCTTAAATGCCATTTGTATAGCAACCTGTCAACCTATAGGACAACTAATGGCACAAATGAAATAATGTACCAATGGTGTTTGGTGTGGTTTCCATAGATATGCCCGCAGAGGCGTGTCTGGTCTTGCTCGCGACTTCAGTTATATCATTTTAAATACATAAACTTATCTACATCAAGTCATATCTAGACATAATATGACAAAGACTAAGATTAAGATGTTATAGAGGTCTAAAAAACGAAACATAAATGAAATTACTTAAGGAAACAGGTTTGGGAAGACGATTACCTATGTCTCTAAAAAGCATTTCAATAAGGTTAATTATTAATTAGCACTGATTAATCACTTTCCAAAAACGAATTGATTTCCTTTTACCCATTAGAAGCTCCACTAGAAGGGCGAGAAAGCAATAGTGTCTGCATCAATTAAAACAAGGTGGGGTTGTAAATTGGCAATCATTCACAATTTACTGTTTAATCCTCAATACGTTATCTTCTATGTTACTGTTGTTATCGTTGTTATTACTGTTGTGATCTGTGTTGGAGATGTGTTGTTACTGAATGTTTCCGAAATAGTAATGAGGTTATGGGATTATTTAGGGAGCGAAATAGGGTTCTAATGTGATTTTAATCCATTTCCGGGTCTATGATTGTTTTTCTGGAGAATTAATTCTATGGATCAGTGCTGGGTTATGTGAACTAAGTATAAGATACGAACCATAAAACCGTAAAATATAACCATTACTTACGCCAGTCTTGCCGGTTTATAAAACAGTAGGTTTAGTTAGGTATCTACATGAAGGTTGATCAAAACCTTTACAGGTTATAGGTATTGTAGAAAAAAATTCTATTGACTAATATTAACTAAACAACTAGACTTAGACTAAACTAAGACCCTTTAGACTTTTTTGACTAATATTTTTTTAAATGAGTAAAAGGCGGTTCAACCAACTTCAATCGCCTTGGTTTTGTCTTTTCAACACTTAAAATTCTATAAATAAAAGATATTATGTTAGTTCTTAAAATTGTAGCAACCAGGGGGATTTGAACCCACGCCTTTCAACTCACCGGATTACACACATGCGAAAATGTTTAGGACTATGTGTTTTTACCGACTAAGCAGTCGTGGAGTCAAGTGGTTTACAATTCTATGATAAAAAAAAGTTCTAGTAGCTAAGAACACTCTCAAATAAGAGCGTTCAAAAAAAAAAGAAACAAAATCAATTCATCGGTGCGAGAGCTACGATTCCATAGACAAGGTACACAATACACATATGAAACTTATAACACGTATGTTTGCGTCAGGGGTTAAAATAGTTAGAATGTCGTATGCCAAACAGTGATGTCAATTTTAATGTATTCATTCAACAGAACGTGAGCCTCCCCCATAGAGCGCCACTTTGAGCGGCTGCTTGCCTCTTGCATCCATCGACCCCCCACGGTTTTGACCATCGCTGTCCACCTAGTGGGGACATCATTTATTGTACTGCGATTTTTTAATCGCTAATTGCCATGGCCGTGTTGACCGTGTGATCCCAGTGATGTGCAAATAGGACCACCCCATCTCTTCCCGTGGGTGCCGTCAGAACTGGCCAAGGGAACATCCACGTAATGGGCAGCAGAATTCTCCTCGGTACATTTAAATTTTCTACGATCACTAAACCGCCTACCTTTAAGCGTGGTGATAATGACAAACACCCCTATAAGCGTCCAAAGTGGCGTTTTATTGGGGAGCGCTATGTTCAGTAGTGGACGTCTTTTGGCTGCTGATGTGGATTGCTGATTGATCTAGGATTCGAGCCACTATGATATTAGCGGTCCTACGGTCAATGAGCACTGCAACAAAAGCAATATCGAAAATTGTGTTAATTTCAACATTCAATTAGAACACATCGCGTGATGAGAGCAACCATTAATTAACTTACAAAGATAAGTCAATTGGTTAAAGAGTCGTAACTACCTCCGTCCCGAATTCAATAAAGTACCTACAAGATACGAAGTTAATTGTTTAATACATGTAATAAATTAATTAGGTACAATTAAAGTTCGCGTGCGTTAGCGTTTTTTGACCTCTTACGTGTTTTTGGTTATTGTAAAGTTATAAGTTATTAGAGACGGCGATTACTGTGTGTTCGATGGTGGCTTTCTACGGGTGCCGATTTCGTGTTTTGGAATTGACTTCTAGACATTTTGTTAAGTGAAGAGAAAGCTGTGTGTGATCTTTTGATTAGTGATTTAATGTTAAATGTGTAATAGTATTATCGATATTTTTTTTTGGATAATAAAAAAATTATCTTTACCTTTATTCAGATTTATAATTTTATTAACTAAGTACTTAAATAAAATAAATAAATAACACCCAACAATAATTTATTTATTTATTTATTTATACTTTAGCACAAAAATAAATGTACAAGGCGGACTTAATGCTATGAAGCATTATCTACCAGTCAACCTGGTTGTACAAGAAAAAAAATGGTAGCGGTGCAGTAAGATTAATGTTAGAATAAAATCGTGTTTATAAGAATAAAAATAAAAATACTACAAAATAATATATACTTAATTATACAAATAATATAATATACCTACGTCCTACTTACATAAATTTTTTTTTTAACGGGCAAATTGCCTTTATTACTCAAGCTAACTACTACAATAATAAAAACTAAACTAAACTAAACTAAGCTAAACTAAGCTAAACTAAACTAAACTAGCTACACGTACACTACCTACTACAAAGAACACTTATGGACTGTATAATAGCCGCGATGGCCTATAGACAGTCCAAGTGCTCCAGCCCACTACCGGTAGGTAGCGTACCCAACATGCTGGCCGCATTGCCACGTTGAATTGCAATGCTGATGCGTTGGGCCAAATAAGTGCCAGCATTTTGGTCACGCGTCGCATCGACCAGGCGCTCTGATAGACTTTGGAAAACGCGATGAGCTCCCGGTCCCCACGGACCCAGGGTCTCAACACCAAACGGCTCAAATATGTAACCGCTACCGAGATTACTATATTTGCGCCGTTTTAGCTGCTCAGCAGAATTAGCCGCGGCGCCGGCCCTAACGTGTGTCTCGGGAAGGTGTGACGGCGCCATAGTATCGACGCAAGTAGCGTCCCACACTAAAGGCCGCCCCATCTTCCAGGGAACCAGAGTCATTCCGTCGGGTCTTTTACCATCGTCACGCATGAGACCATTCGGTTCGAGAATGGCTGCAGCATTGGCGGTGGTAAAAGCCCGGCGAATGATGTCATTAAGACTAGCGTGGCGCGAAATTCGACCAGCGCTTTTTGAACACGAGAGACCGTGATGACCGAGCTGGTCAACTGCGGTACCGCACTGGCAGCGATGGGCCACACAGCATCTTGCGCCCAAACGTAAGCTGATAGCTAAACGAAAAGTAGTCGGATCTAAAAGGTTACCAGTGTTGAAAGAAGGCATGGCCTGTAACCAAAGTCCTGACTCCCACACAGAGACTGCGAGAAGCCGAGCACGATCAGCGACGCTAGGACACGTATCTAAAAGATTTTTCCGTGCTAGTTCGCAGAGCGGTCGGTCCCACAGCCTCTGTGAGGAAAGAACCACCGGGAAATCAGAATTTGGACAAGCCAACCCCCAGGCATTCTTGGCCTCAGACAAATGGGCTACTTCGAAAGTACCTAAAGATGGAGCAAGAATTTTTTCTATTAATTTATGTGTACCATGTACAGAGGACAAAAATGCCGGTAATGCAACACTCGAAATTTTGCGTATCCCTAAACCTCCTAAGCGCACAGGTAGAGAGGCTTGCGACCACGTCCTGTCATCCATATCAACATTCAAGACCGAAACCAGAGTGTTTTTTACAATGCTGTCTAAGCCCATAAGGAGCTCACTGTGTTTCCACAGTTGACAACATCGTAAAATATAAGTAAATTTAGGGACAAATAGACAAAAACGAATAATTGTAAAAGCCATGTGGGCGTTAATTTTGAGTAACCTGTCTGATGCGTTATTGAACTTTTGAATTTTTTCTTCTACAAAAGGTGAGATAGACTCATCCAGAATTGGCGAACCCAAAAGGCGAAGAGAACGCTTGTCTACTAATTTGATATTCGGAGCAAGACTATTAAACTTTTCAAAAACCAAATCTTTATCAGGACAAGTATCGCAAACAAAAAGTTCGCATTTAGAAAAATTTAAATCCAAACCAATGTCGCGAAATTCGTTAATAATGATACCTAGATCATTAAAAACAGTGTTCACGTCGCCTCCTAGGGTTCCGTCATCCAAGTACCAAACATTAAGTTTGGACTGAAGACGTTGAATAATTGGATGGATGGCAAGGCTAAAAATGGCCGGACCTAGAGGGTCGCCCTGTTGACATCCGACTGAGGATAGGATCGCGTTAATTTGGTAATTTAATTTTGTTGGATTGCCATAACATTGATAAAGGAATTTATATAGTTCGGGAATTTTATCCTTGACTTGTGTCAAAAGAGCGCCTCTGTCGACAGAATTAAAAGCGTTTTTAACATCCACCTTTAGCAACACTTCACCACAATTTAGTTTGAGAAAGGTTCTAAGTGAATGAACAGCGGCCTCACAGCCACCCCGCGAACCAAAGCCCAGCTGTATTGGCTGAAAAAGGTTGCTTAAAAAAGCAACCTTTTTCCTACAGCCGACCTTGGCAGCGAGGCGGCGGTATGTGGTGCCTACCGCAATAGGTCTGATACCACCGTCTTTTTTGATAAGGGCACACAAGTTTGCGCCATACAAAATTAATATATATAATAAATATAATTAATATACATAAATACTTAAATAAAAAGAAAGGGTAACAGTAATTATTAGGGGAGTTTTATTCAGCATAATAATTTTTAATGTAATATATGCGAACCTGCTTTTTAAAGACTACAGGGAGATAATACATAGATCTTAGACCCTAACTGGGATTTCTCGTATCTAGGGACCCAGGAACTACGAGGTTCATGGTCCCACAACCCAGACACAGATCAGAAGAGAAGTATAATATGCGCACTTTTTTACATACTTTTCCTGTCGCGGGAATCGAACCCGCCGCCTCCGGGTTTAGAGCCGACCTGCTCAACCACCACACCAAAGAGGCTATCAAACGTGGGGACGTTCCGAAACTTACCAGGAACGGAAAAAATTCCGGCATAAAATGTATACCTGCATGTATTACATAATTATGACATCTGGGTGTATTTTTGCAATACAATTTTATCCAAACCCGTTCAGACATTTTGGCGTGAAAGCTGGAGAAACAGGTAATGCTTCTATTTCATATGTACTTATGATGAATGATTCCATATTAAGCTGTATAATGTTCCATATTAAGATGAAATTCAGCCACGGAAAGCAAATGAATGCAAGAGGCAAGCGTTACTTAAGGATGGCTTTCTATGAAGGAAGCCTATAATGACAACATTAAATTATTGTTTTGTCATCGTGGCGTTTTTCATAATAATCTTCAAATTGGGTTCGCTCCCCGAATTAAGCATAAACTACTTAGGCCCGATTTCACCAACGTTTATTCCAAGTATACGGCTATTCCTTACTCCTGGATACAGCTAATTGACAAATGAAATTACACAAAAAGACGCCATTTTGATTTTATCCAAGGCATAAGTCTTATTCTTTCACAAAATTGGTGATATAAGGGCTATATTCGCGTAACTCGGTTGTTCTCGGAAAGTTATACCTGGAATAAAATTTATTCTAGTTTGGTGAAAACGGGCCTTAATACTATAAAATGTAAGTAGTCAATCAAGGTAGATATCCAAAGCAAAAAACAGCTCGCTAAATCTAAAAGCTCTGTAACATTCATCACCAATTTTCATCCGTGAATTCCCCCCCCCCCCCCATCTCCTTGCTTCGTTTTCTTCAATGCTGAGGGTCGTAACCCCCTCCACAGATCACTTTGCCTCGGACAATTGTACGCCAGCGCGGTCTGCCCTCAGCGGCGTGTATAGCCTCATGGACTTTGATGTCGAGTGTGGTGCGGATTTGGTCAGACCAACGCAATGGACTTCGTCCACGGGGCCTTCTCCCTTCCACCTTGCCTGTGATGATAAGCTTCTCCAGGTTGCTACTTTTCTTCCAAGCTATGTGGTTGAATCACTCAAGAACTCGCTGGAGGCAGGTTGAAAATAGCCTAGTGGTCACTCTGAGCTCCTTGAGTATTGAGGCATTCAATTCAATTCCATCATTTATTCAATATAGGTACAACCAGGGTACACTTATTTGCGTCAATAAAATAACATATTATAGGTACACTATAATAAACAAGTAAAGTCTTATTCCATTAATAATCTATCAAAATTAACCTAACTTCAATAAAATAACTTGTCAAATTATATAAATTCCATAAAAGAAATAATAGTCGTGTTTCGTAAAATTATTGAACCATTGTATAAGTAAATGAAATATAAAACAGTAAAGACTAGAAATCAAATTTTTGCAGCGAATCCTTATCACAGATAAAATCCTTAACACTACCAATACTAAAAATATCTTTAATTTTCTTTTAAATGAACATTCACACATTTTCATATCCAATTAGAACACTGTTTGGGATCTTATTGTAAAAACGGACGCTATTTACCAAAAACGATTTGTCAACCTTTGAAAGTCTTGTTCTTGGCTGCACAAGTTTGTCCCTATCTCTTGTCTCATACCTATGACTGTCACCGTGATGTCTGTACTTGTCCAGATTCTTACGGGCATACGTGATGCACATTAAGATATATAGACATTGTCAAAATTCATATCCGTGGAAAAACATCTCTTAGCGATTCTCTGGGGCCGAGCCTGTAATTTCGTCCTCTTACTACCGAGCTCGTGAACTCATTCACACCTCAAACATTTCAGTAGCACCATTATTCCAATTCAGTATTCACTCTTATCATAATACAATTCGAAAGTAATCGTTTCCTTCTTAAATTATTACTAATATCAGATTTGCGTTTGCCGACAGGCCATTAATGGCAACCTCTCATGCTAGCGTTAGAAAAAGGCAGAATAATTCGACATAGCTAATAATCGAAATAGACCGCTATACCATTTTATATTCAACGCTTCATTATTCTTAATTAAAGTTTTCGAGTGATTAGACCAATTGTATACTTTAACTGAATCACTTCGATTTATCATTCACGATATAACAATTCTTCGTATAGACGACATAAGTACAGAATTCCTATGGAGAGACATTTTAGAGACACGCAAATTACAAATTTGTGAGCACACGTAATGGGTGAAATTACGCGAGCCGAATCGACTCGATTCACGTTAAGATTACGATGTAGAATCGAATACGTTATCGATTATAATTAACGCATATTAACGTAACTGTTTTAAGTACTTTGAAGAAGAATGAAGAATTTAAACGGTAATCGATAAAAGTTTAACGCTTTTCTTTAATATTGTCGAGAGCTTTTCATTCGGTTTGTTATTAAAATCCAATTTTGTTAGGAGCCAATAATTATCAATTTTAGAGTATCGGACAATTAAATAAATAACAGAGGACTTAAAGTTTAGCATATAATTTAATTTTAAAATGCGTAGGTATTTATAAAAATGTATTATTTTAATTAGGATGGTGGAAGATAGCTCCTAATAGAGGGCTCATTTTGATAGGTAAATAAAATAATAAATATGTGTGAACATTTAACACATCTAGCCCCAAACTAAGCATGGCTTGTACTATGGGAACCACATAACTGATAAAATAGGTACTTAAATACTTTTTGTTTGTAAATACACACATAGAATACAATGTAACATCCAGACACAGAATAAACACCAATGTCCATCACACAAATGTTTGTCCTGAGTGGGAATCGAACTCACATCCTATAGTTCAGAAGGCAGAGCTAGGTACTACCAACTGAGCTAACAGGCCAGGCAATTATGAGTTAGAATTACGTATCATCATAAATTTTGTTCTTATTTGTCTCTCAAAGAGTCCTTGGGCAATATTCAGTAAATGAATAAGTAGATGAAACCTGAGCTCCATATACTGGGAAAAGTGAAATTTATGCAATCAATAGGTTTCTCAGCTGTCGTTCCAGCATTATTTTATGCTGTAAATATGTACTTGTAATGACTTAATGAAATCCATCTAAAGGATTGAGAGCTTGTAAGCCTCCAACAAGCCATTGGCTGAACAGGCTATTTAAGCCATCTAACGGGAAAGTGGATAACAAATGGTCTACTATACTTCAGTACCAATTTACGTATTAAGTCAATTAATTGCTATAGCGTGTTCTTCTAAATGAGCCCTAAATATCGAGCGGTTGTGTGACTGATTAAGGAAAGACGATCTTTGCTAATCCACGGTATATATTTCCTTAAATATTTTTATTTAATGTTGGGACAATTTGAGTTTCAAATAAAAAGTTGGTCTAAGACCTAGACTCAACCAGTGATTTTAAATAATATGAGTCTACAAATATCTGACATTCCGCCTGAAGGCCGCAGCAGTTATCGTCGTCTATACACTCCAACAACACAATATTTGGGTGCAGAAGGAAAAAAAATTTAAATACTAAATAAAACTGCATTGGTTGAAATTATAAAATGATTTTTAATAAACCTATCTGATAGACTCGTGCAAATGGCTACTTGTAATTATAAATAATAAAATAATTGTCAGACAAAATTGTTTCATCTTATGCTGAAATAATTCAACACGATTGAAGAACCTATTATTAAAATTTGAGATGTAATTAGAATTTTCACGGTTTTTAAAGTTTTACGACGATCTAGAAACTGGTTCGTTGTATCAAAATTAAGGACTCGTTTCACAGTCAAGACGAATTTTAAATTGGGCGGCATAAAAATCAAGATGTATTTAATTTGGAAGTGTGAAAATGATGAACATCTCGGACCATAGATAATATTGCAAATGTTAATGAAGTGAATGAAATTAGATACCATAAATGTAATCGATTATAGGTCTATAAAAGTAATACATACAGCTCAGCTTGTATCACTTCTTTTAAGCTCTTTTTTATCGCTTCAAAGCATAATGTACAATACGCGAAATGAGCACGACACTCAAAATAAACCAATTTCGAAAATATTTTTTTATTTTAAAGGAAGATAATTTCAGAGTGATCCTAACTGAAAAACAAAAACATTATGTCAAAGTATTTCTCAGGATGAAATTAAAGAGTGTAGTGTAGTGTATTTTAACCCTTTTTTAAAAGGATAAATCTCTCGAGAAAATATTGCAAGGATGGTCGGAGTGAATTGATTAAATACCAGATAAGCTTATTAGATATGTAAATAAGAATCTTCTATCTATTCTGTACTAATAAAAAGATTTGTCCTGAATGACTGCAGGGCTGACTGATTAACAGACACAATTAGACGTGGTCCAAACTGACCGGAAGGTTCTTGAGCAACGCAGGCGCGGATACAGGCGGGGGGCGAAAAGGGGCGCCCCCCCCCCCCCCTTGACTCAAGCAGTCCAGCACCAAGCGCGGTAATTAACCATTTTACCAGGAAGATATAGGTGCATTAATTCATTTAAAAAAAGAGCACAAATTGGTCTTTTATCGTATACTTACTTATATGTTTTTATTTGTTTGATTGTAATTATTTTCCTTTACTTACGTTAAAAATTGATCTGTCTAAACAGTTCCACCATATCTTAATCTGACGTACTGGAGCAAGTCACAAGTTCCCCTCTGGGGCTCTCCTATTATAATGATTTATTATTACACACATATCTCAAGACATCTTATTGTTAAAATGTAGTGTAAACATTTATGAAAAACATTAAAAATACCTACCGACATTAAAATTCTTTCCTAATTCATAATTCAAATTTCCGTTAATGTGCATATTCATCTATGACCTTTAATTAACAACCCACGAATTCTGTGATTAATTCTTAATAACACGTAATTATCAAAAATAACTACAAATGCCACTAAAATACGGCTCACAAAGAGAATTCAACGAATAAAGTTTACATCAAAGGGACCGACGGTACCGGTATTCCGAGTAAATTAATTAACTAATTAAACCCATTACAATTAATGAAAGTCTTCGATAAAATTGTATTGAATTGATAAGGCAAACAAAAGGGTTAGCCAGTGAAGTTATTTCAATGCAATTTGTGATAGTTTTTTTGATTAAAGATCGGTTTTCAAAAAGACAATCTAAATTTGATTTTTATACGTAATACTATATTTACATAGTCTTCTTAGTATTCATCATCATTAACAGCCTGAAGACGTCCACTGCTGAACATATGCTTCCACCACAGAGAACTACTTTAAGGGGCTGCTTGCTTCCTGTATCCATCGGTTCCTCATAGTTTTGAGATTGGTGGTCTTTGACCAGATCGTCAGTTCACCTAGAGGGAGCTTACTGGCCTGTTAGCTCAGTTGGTAGTAGCTCTGCCTTCTGAACTATAGGTTGTAGGTTCGATTCCTACCCGGGACAAACAATTTGTGTGATGAACATCGATGTTTGTTCTATGTCTGGGTGTTATATTGTATTCTATGTATGTATTTACAAACAAAAAAGTATCTAAGTATTGTATCAGTTATCTGGTTCCCATAGCTATGCTTAGTTTGGGGCTAGATGGCGCTGCGTGACATGTCCCACACATATTTATTTATTTATATTTATTTATTTATATTATTTATTTACGCTGTGTCTTTCGGATGGTCGCCACTCGAGAAACTTTCTTCCCCATTTCGCCATTGCCATTTCAACTTGCTATTTAGCTAATACTCTATAGTAGGTTCCTACTAGTTGTCTATTATTTGCTCATTATCTTATAGGCCATCCGCAAGAGATCTCTCTGAGTGATATGGTTGCAATAGCAAACTAAGAAGTTTAGATAACTCTTGTATATAATATAGGTATTATAGTCTATGACACTAGTTCATAGCAAGTTTATAAACAGTAGGAAGGTACTAAAGACAAATATTGAGGAACTGAGTAATTTAGTAATTGTATCGTCTAACAACGATTTAAATAGTAATCAATAGTACAAGGGCCGCGCGCGGGCACGAACCCTAGAATTTAGGTGGTACGACACGACTGTCGTGTGTCTTTGTTTTATTTTAATCCATTGAAACTTTTTCATTTGTTTTAGATAGGCACAAGGAGGGACTCAAAAGCTTTTAAACTATAAATTGAGGTAGGTTGATAGTGGTATTAAGCAAAGACTTCTATGTATACACTAGACAGGACATCTCTAACTTGCACTGTCAACCACTGCAAATATGCCTGCCGGCATCTTCTCGCTCATATGATGCTTAGCTTTCAAAGTGACTGCACGTGCAGCAGTGAATAGCAGTAAAAATTATGATCCGAATGTGCCATTGCTCTAGCGCTGCGTGTTGGGATCGTTAGTTAGACAGAATGGTACTATTAAATTTATTTATTTTTTACAATTTTTATTTATTTTTGCTTAGCACCGTCGGTATAAATAAACGATAAATCTTGACACCAATAATTATAATATGTATAGATGCTCTCCCAATTGGGTATACGCAATTTTTTTATTTACATTTTAATTAGATCTTCTTTTTAAATCTATTAATGTTCTTTATTTGGAATTATCTACATTCATTTATTTCGTATTCAAAAATGATTTTCTTATTAGCGAATCCATTAATCGTTACATATAAAATAGCCTCAAATAGACTTACTGAGCTATTGTTTTAAATGGGCACTTAAGCTTAAACTTCGGTGACTATTCGCGTGATCAGGTTTATGTTGGTCGTTGTGGAGTTATGTCCTAAGTTCTAACCTAGCCTTTGAAGGTTACGCAACTGTGAAAGATAAGAAATAGGGCCAACGTGAATATAGCCAGGTTTATTGATATACAATAGAATATTTGAATGGGACTGTCTTTCGGCTCTAATTATTTGTGACCTTATCCAAACGTCGTACGCTAATACGCAGGTACTCCTACTAACTCTGTAAGGTACAGGTACAGGTCTGTAAGGTAAGTCAGCTCCACTGATTGTCAGTTCTGTGGCAGATTTCTTTTTTATGTGAACAAATGACGTGACGAGCGAGTGGTTCGCCTGATGTTAAGCGTCACGGCTGCGCATAACAGATTGCAGTGTCACCTCTAAAGTATAAAGATATATGCGTGACACTGCATTACGCACGTCATCCTGAGTCATCACACGGTCCAGTAATATGATTATTAGACCGTGAGATCAGATCGTAAGGTCTCATTTGCCCAGTAACTTCACTAGCTACAATGCCCTTCAAACCGGAACACAGAAGAAGTGCTTGCACACTGCTGCTTGGCGGCAGAATTACTGGCAAAGCGGTGGTACCTACCCAGACGAACTTTGCAGAAAAGTCCTACCACCTAGTAAGTTTACTAGTCTATAACTTAGCCTGCTAATCCACAAAGAACTAATATATAGCAAACCGCATGATTATTAAAAAAACCACCATCGTTCTATGGCTACCATAAATGCAATAGATAAGCAAAAGTATTTTAATTTTTACAAATACCGCAATATTTCCTTACCCTTTTCACTAAAACCACTCCACGAGGAACGATAGAGCCAGATGGAAAACTCATTTGTAAAATGTTCATCAAAGGCTATCAGCACTTATCTACTATCAGTTAGGTACAGTTACGGTAAAAAGCGATCGCTTAAATGTGCAGAAATAGCACAGTCGATGGACTAATTATCAAACAATTAACTGAGTAGGTCGCACCTCACTTTTGCTGCCATCTAGATACGGTCTATGGTATAAAAGCAGTAAACGAACTTCATACATTGAGAATAAAGTAACCTACAAACTTGTTTACTTAACATGTTGTATTGTTTGTAGGTTCAGATACTTAGGGACTTTAACATTGCATAATTATACATAGTTTATGAGTAAAAAAAATTGTTATTATAGCGCTATGAAACTTAGATTATTACAGCGCGTCATTTACGTGACAGTTAAATTGACGTCACTGTTTTAAGATTATTATAATATTACTTTTTAAATTAAAACCAAGTAGTTCTTGCCCATAATTATAGTCAATTTTTATATAATATCTATTTTAACCATTTTGGTTGGTAGTTGTACGCTGCACATTTCTACCTTAGTGTGATTTTTAATGAGTACCTACAACTTTCATAGGTATGATATTTTAATTTTACTTAATGATGTTTATTAGGTAACCCTTGAGTTAGACAGCAATGACATTAAAACGTCAGTTTTGTCACATTTAAAATTTGCAGGAAGATAAGATACTGCACATTTTTATATATTCTGATGGTATTGCTTTAACTGTAGTGCATTTGTGAGACCATCAATAAATGCAACTACTATCTAAGTATACCTAAGTTATTGTTCTGAGGCACATTTAGCTGCAGGTGAAATTTGAAATGAAATTGAGTTAATTAAAAAAAACATTGGAAGCACCTGAGCACCTAAAAGCTTATTATCAATGGCCGACAGTTTAATTTTGAATACGCTTATAAACTTCGGAAGAAGTGCAATTACCCATTCTCCAAGATCTAATTCTAGATTTGGGGTATCAATACTGAGTTCTAAGTCTGGACTCAGAATAGACCAAGAATAATAGGTTACGTTTCCAACTACAAAAATCGGGGAGCCCATTCTAAAACTGTTACAAATGGGGCAATGAAAATAACTTTGTCTTAAATAAATTGCCAACGTCTGAGCGCCGGATAGCTGAATTAGTTTCAATTAACTGTGCACTGAGCCTTGGACAAGATTGTGGATGGATTTGTGATGTACCTACTCGTAGTTTAGGCCTAATAAT
This sequence comes from Ennomos quercinarius, assembly GCA_910589525.2. Taxonomy (NCBI): domain Eukaryota; kingdom Metazoa; phylum Arthropoda; class Insecta; order Lepidoptera; family Geometridae; genus Ennomos; species Ennomos quercinarius. Next base: position 4,157,126 of record OU342502.1, read on the forward strand.
CTGGGAGATGGCACTGCAAGACTGTCCCATTGAATTCATCAGCATCAAGAAACGATTGACTTATAAGCCGCATTACAAAAACGGCAACATCCTGAGACCCTTACCAGGCTGTTATCATAAAACAAAGTGGAGAGGAATGCCAATACACCAAGAAAACGGCGTAGATCAAAAATATGCCTAAAACTAGATGGCATGCAAAATGAGCTGGTTATAAGTTGAGCGCAGATCAGAAATATGCCAAAAAACCGTTTTAAACCTGGATGGCACTGCAAAATGAGCGGGATATGCGGGTAACTACGGCGGGCTAGGTTTAAAACGGTTTTTTGGCTTATTTATAATCTGCGCTCAACTTATAACCCGCTCATTTTGCAACGCCATCTAGGTTTAGGCATATTTTTTATCTACGCTGTTTTTTTGGTGTATTGGCATTCCTTTCCTCTTCCATGCTGTTATGAAGTCATCATCACCATCAGCCTGAAGGAAGTCCACATGACATCATAAGTATCTGTCCAAGCGTAGGGGTAATTTGAAAAACAACGCTGTTTGCAGTGTTGTGAATACAGCACATGCTGAAGTCACCCTTATTGCCCTATAATTCAATTATAGTTAACTTTTATAAGCTGTATTGGTACGCTCTATTTTTTTTGTAGTGGCAATAAATTGATTTTCAATTTTATTTTATTTTATTTATTTTATGAGCATATTATGCCTCATCCATAGACCGCCATTTTGGTTTGATCGGCTGCTTTCGATGGTTATAAAGTTAATGGTTGTACGATATAAGTGAAATTGGCAAACTATAAAAGAAACGTCTTGGCCTGTCAACTATCCTTCACCCTTTCTCAAGCAGTGTCAATAAATACGGGCATACATTAAATAGAGGATGGATGACGATTGCGTTAACATCAAACTCTAATATCTTCATAATCCCATGCTTTACGACGTTAAAATACAAGATAAATACCCAGCGATATTAAAAATCAAATTAAACAAAAAGCCTATTCAGAATTTCAACTAAATTAACTTTACAAATGTTTTGATAAGATCGCAGTGCCGGCTCACCTACGGCGAATGCCGGGCGAACAGCCGCAAGCCTACTCTACGCTAATCAACTTTGCAGACTCAGTTACCGAGCGACGAACGCACTACCAACTTCTAAACAGTCCAGTGCAGTCTACAACAACTCTTTATAGTATTAGATGAAATAACTTCTAGGACACTGTTAGACTTCGCGGAGCTAATGGATCGCCTCTATGCTTAGAACGTGAAACTTTTATGGATAAGTAGAATTGAGTTACGAGTTGTGTCGAAAATAGCGTTTAAGTTGCATGTTAGTTCTGCTTTTGTTGTGTTAAAATAGCAAATGAGAGTTTGTTAGTGTCGGAATATTTAATACGGTTTTAGGTTAGCGTGATGGTGCAACTTCCGCGACATCAGCTCGCTACAAACATGAGGTAGTTTACACATTAAAGAATGTACATCTGAAAATTTGGTATTGCATAAAACTCACAGAATTTAATTAAAAAGATGATTACGAAATTGTTTGCATTAATGACGTCCCTTTTATAATGTAGTTAGTATCTAACTTACTTGGTGAATCGGCGAGAAGATCACTTTCTTCTTGACTCGGTGACTTCACGGATCCAGGTGACATTTTGATTGGCGCGTGAGGAGATGGAATCGGCCCGGAGCCAGCACTGCCCGCACTACTCGCAGGTCCAGCTGCGCTGTTGTGCGACGTCGTGATCGTGATCTCACCATTCGACGCAGCAAGCCTGCACATAATAATGAAATGTCAACGCACGTGCTCTAATTAAACCTAGAACTCAAGTTATAATAAGGTTTATGACACTTGTGATGACGCTGAGAAGCAAAAATGATAAAAAAGATTTAGAAAAAAGCTAAATTTTTTCCTCTACTTATCCCAAAAAAGACTGGTTATATTCTTACTTAATATAGAAATATTTTTTATAATTCTAAGTTTTTCATAGTCATTGTCATTCGTCGCAGCAGGCCTGCACCGTAACGCAACGTTAACGCACGAGTTCCAACTTAGATTATAATTATGTTTAAGAAATGTTTGTTATTAAGAACTGATGTGTTGCTCAATTTTGTATCTAAAGACAATGAATTAAAGTGCAAAGTTAGTAGTACAATACACAGAACCATAATTAAAGTAATGATTAGTATATTGAAAGGAAATTTCCATAAAAGGTTTTCATAGGTACGGAAATATAGAAATAAATTAGTTTCTGTATTTGTTATCTAAATATTTTCTGTACCTGTGTCTATGTGTTTGTTTGTTTTATGATTTCTGTTTCTATGTGCTTTCTGTGTGGCTGTGTTTTCTGTGTATAATGTTTTCTGTTTCTGTGTTGTGTGTGTGTGTATGTGTGTGTGTGTATGTATTGTCTGTGATTTCTATACAGCGCTGACGGTAAAGTCAAGCTTCGGTAGAAGAAAAAATCGCAAGAAGACATTATGTAGAATAGAAATGGTTACAACAAGTAACAAGAAAACGTCTTATATTATAGATTGAGCTCTGTTTAAACCTAAAGTAAAAATATTTAAGCCAACCCGAAATGTATTGTCATATAAAAATTGTAAAACTAGCATCATTCTACAAACTAAACAAAACACGGTGCACGCGTTTGTTGCAACGGAAGGGGCCCTAATTAGCTGCAATTACTGCTAATGCAGCCGCGCACTTAATGAAGCGCGCACCTCATTTGTAAAGAGACACTTGTGCGCGACACTCGGGAGTCGCGACACCGTGTCACTTGTGACTTGCGAGGGAGGGTCAGGATTGTTGCGACATGGCTGAGTTACAATTTTATTTACTTTTCGTATTGTTTACAGGAGAGTGTGGCTCGGATACCACTGCGCCGTTCAAACGCAACGCTTCCTGGTTCGAATCCTTAATAATTGTACATCTTTATGAACTCTTATTTATTTACCATAGTTATTACTAGCTTCCTAAGGATAAAAGTAGCTTATGTATCCAGTATATAAGTATATCTCTATTCCAAATTTAATCCAAACAACAAACAAATCCAGCCGTTTGAGCGTGAAAGAGTAACAAACGTACATAGGTACCGCAGAGCCCGAAAACAAAGGTTTTTGATCAGTGTGTGTTGTCAGTGATGACTTATGGAACTGAGACATGGTCTCGTACTGTTGGCTTCATTAGTAAGCTCAAAGTCGCGCAACGGGCTAAGGCGAGAGCTATGCTCGGTGTTTCCCTACGAGATGAGCTTCGGAACGAGGAGATCCGCAGGAGAACTAAAGTGATATAGGTTTTAGAATTGCAAGTTGAACTGGCAGTGGGCAGGCCACATCTCTCGCAGAATTAACAACCGATGGGGAAGAAAGGTTATCAAGTGGCGACCACGAACCGGAAGACGCAGCGTAGGCCGGCCCCCCACTAGGTGGACTGACGATCAGGTGAAAACTGCGGGAAGCCGAAGGATACAGGAGGCCAGCAACAGTAGACAACTTCAGGCTGTTGATGATGATGATATAGGTGAAAACTTTCGCTTATGTAAATATTAGTGTGACATTGTGATGTGATTTAAGGTCGGGTAGGGTAAGGTTTTTATGATAAAAAATACAATTATATAAGTACGTTTTGCTTTTTTTAAGAATGACCTACGTACGTACGTCGTTGATTTGCCAATTTAATATTCACGATACGACAACAAAGTACGACCTATATTTCAAAAAGTTACCATCTATAAATAAACCTAATTAGTCTCAGAGTCAAGTGATAGTTTATTTCTATCTCGCTATAATAATCAATTTAAATGTAAATTACTGGCAACCCTTATAGACAGTCGCACGCTTATTTTGCAAATCGATAATTTACACATACATACAAAGATACACCCACACAAGTCATATGACTGTTTGATGATTGCACACACACAGACAAGGTATTAATTGTTCTTTCTATCAACGCATACTATTTGCGTCTTGCAACTACGCCTTTTCGTGTTAATTATTTTTAAGATAAAGGTTCAATTTTATGTTACGATTGCGTTCACTTGTCATTCTTCTCTAGGTAGGGCTGGCAGTTAGTAGTAACATTTATTGATCTTATTTATCAGTAAACAAAAAAAACATGGATTATTGTAAAAGGGCAAGGTCATCAATCACATCACATCACACTATCACACTATATATATAGTAGTATAAACGCGAAAGTTTGTACGTGTGTTTGTTACTCCTTCACGCTCAAACAGCTGGACGGATTTGGATGAAACTTGGAATAAAGATAGCTCATGTACTGGATTAACACATAGGCTACTTTTTATCAACGGGTGAAACCACGGGGCGCAGCTAGTATAGAAATAAGATAACTTTTGTATGGGCACTGTGGACACTTGGACATGGACAGCCCTAGGTTTGGTTGTGACCTATTATATTGCGTGCGCGCATGTAATTTTGTAATTTAATATCCAGATGCCTGTACAGTCAACAACGCTATAAACTAAAAGTTAATCAATTAAAAAAAACTTAATTTAAATCTATAGGTTATGTTCAATATACATTGATAAAATATAATGAAAAATACGCTTTTTATTATGTTTTTTTTTCTGTATATGTACTTAAAAATACTACTATTTTGCAAAATTCTAGTACGTATCGTGTTTGGCAAAATAGCGGTACAGGCCTTGTTTCACCGGATATTTTTTTCTACCAATCGATAAACTAAAAGTCACCTGGTAACTATCAAAGACCTACGTAGTAAGTCCTACGTGGCGCGTATCGTGTTTGGCAAAATAGTGGTACAGGCCTACTTTTACCGGATATTTTTTTCTACCAATCGATAAACTAAAAGTCACCTGGTAACTATCAAAGACCTACGTAGTAAGTCCTACGTAGCGCGTATGGTGTTTGGCAAAATAGTGGTACAGGCCTACTTTTACCAGATATTTTTTTCTACCAATCGATAAACTAAAAGTCACCTGGTAACTATCACAGAACAAAATAAGTAACGGTGATATCAAGTACATACAGATCTAGAAGTAAAAATCCAGTAATTACGAGTCGTAATTCCTTACTTAAAACATGTCAAGCAATTCACGTCTTTCTTGTACTTTAGCCCAAAGGTATGATTATAAACCTGAGATCAGTTTTATTAAGGTCAATAATTGCATTATAATATACCGAAATGAGCTGGGTAAATTATTTCGAAATGTTTTGACAGGACGTTATTATTGTAGTGATTATCTTTTACGAGAGAGTTAAGCTTAAATAAAAGTAAAACGACGTTACTTTATAGTACATTATTATAGTCAAAAGAATGTCTTGTTTTATTTTTGTGACGCACAATACAGAAATGTCATTTGTAATTAGCTACTTTGCTTTAAATTGGCATTGAATTCATCATGGCATTTTTTCAAGTATAAATGAATGATCTGGTGAGCTAGTCAGTCGCCTGATGTTAAGCGTCAAGCATAACAGATTGCAGTATCACTCGGCACGTCATCCTGAGACTTTACACAGTATAGTAATAAGATTACTGACTAGATCATAAAGTCTCATTTGCCCAGTAATTTCACGAGCTACAATGCCCTTCAAACCGGAACACACTACTGCTTGGCGGCAGAATAACTGGCAAAGCAGTGGTACCTACCTCGACGAACTTCGCAGAAAACTCCCACCACCTAGCATGACGCATGATTTTTTTTGTCACCCCACCACCAACATTAAATGAACCCACTTTAAAACAAGGAATATATTAATGTTTTTAGAAACGGTTGATAAATTTACAAATAAATAGCAGTGTTTTTCTGCCAATAGCTTTATCATTAAAAAAGATAAAATCTGTAACTGATTGTTCATTGAACAATAACTTTATCATGCAAGAGGATAAAATCCGAAACTGATTTCAAGTACAAGCTATCAGCCTAGCCGATCTACATAAAAGGACCGCTAACAAAATGCTGTGCCGTCAACAAATATTTCACCACACCCTATGAGCGCTACAAAAATGCTCAAGTTGCCAGCAAAGTATTAGGAAACACTATGCAAAGTCGTCCAATAAATATTATTTAAATTAAAATTAACTTAATCTCTTTGAATAAAAATGCTTTGCTCTCAACTGAAAGTGTTTTTGAAAAAGAAAGCACCGGATTAAAAGTTCTCAACTGTGTTGCGGGAAACGGAACGAGGAGAGACTTTTCACGTTTCCAAATTCAAAAGCTGTAAAATGCATGGAGTTTTAAATCTAACACTCATATTTTTTTATAGCCATTGGTTATAATTCTAAAACGGGGAACGACAATTTTATCTACCATCCATGCTAACCCAGCTGCTGTCGGTACGTCCATCCACTTACAACTTAAGTGTCTTCAAATCAAGAGTAAATAGGTTATTTCTGGGTAGGCGTGCTCCACCTTCGACCTCATCATCACTTACCATCAGGTGAGATGTAGTCAAACGCTAACCCACCGAAAATAAAAATAAAAACAATTAAAATCTTACTTTACAATAGTCGTAAAATAATCTAGAGATACCATAATATAAACAGTGCAGCGGAACCTTGAACGACACGGCTATCTACTCTAATGATTTACAATTTTAATGTTACTTTAATAGACATTAAGAGACACACAATATTTATCTAGATTGTAGGCCAACAGAAAATGAGGTATTAAACTTAATTATGGATGCTAGAATTAATGCTTCTAACCAGTAATTATGAGGTCGCATTAACTTAATGTCTTTGAATTACGCACACATACAACTGCGGTATAATCACCCTATAGTTGAGGAGTCAGTGTCTAAGCTTGCGTGATTTTAATTTTGCCTACAAAGTCTACGCGTCTACAATTTTATACCCTGATTTTGACATTATAAATAAACAGGTTCTATTTCCAATAGTTTTATTTTTATTTTAGGCCTTAAATAAGAGAACCAAGTGAAGAAAAAATTTATAATTTTCCTACCCTCAATAATATAATTGTTTCTATGTGTGGCTTCGACGTTAACACTACTGAACTAATTACCTTAAATTTTGCACACAGATTTGTTATTTTCACTTCTAGTTGTTTTTAAAGTTAAAAATGCTCCTGAGATAAAATTTACAAACTCAAAGATATTATTTGAGTTATTTCTGCAATTTTTTTTCATAAATATTTCTTGTCAACCGTTAGACATAATATCTGATATTTTATCATACAGCCAAATGATAAACGTAGGTATTTAAATATTTCAAAATATCCATAAATGATGTCTGTAGTGAAGTGATATGAAAGAAGATGCATGCAAGTGTGAGTGAGTCGATTCAAAACCTCTGTAGGTAATGACTCGTATTACTGTTTCAGTTTCTAAGATTATGGTATAATGGAAGAACGAGCACTCATTACAAGTATAATGGATATATACCTACTATTAGTACTTCTAATGTTAGTATTATACAAGGCCAAGAGATGAAAATTTTATGGCAAAACTACTAGAGGACGTATAATTTAGATTTTGCTACTTTCATAGCAGTTTTATATGTTTCTTCAGTAAAACACTCTCATTTCAAGGCTTTTACTTATTATTTTTTCTACAACTAAATAGATAAAGATACCTATTCACTCGCGACTTGAAAAGCTCTATATTGTACTCATCGGGAAACAAAGACGCTGGTAAAGTATTCCATTCCTTGGCAGCTTGGTATCTTCTAGGCAAGCGCGTTGCATCCTAGAGCACATCGTCACTTACCATCAGGACCCTAATTCTGTATGACCAATTTACGATTCCTTGCTTCGAAACCACACAAATTCCTTGTCTTACATAAGAAATCTGCAAAAATCTATTCTGTATGAAATAAGAACGAAACCGCGCGAAATGAATGTGGAATTGACGCGATTTGAACTGTCAAAAATCATATGTTCCACTGAGGCGCGTTCCGAAACATCAACCCGTCAATAGTTACCACCACTTATGTCGATATTAAATATTCAAAATAAAACTAAAATGTAGAGTAGAGGTATTTCTAAAGGTTTTCTGTCAATTTTTAATAATTACCCATGGTTTCGTTATATCACAACATAAATATAAGCCATTCCTTTACTTTAATTTTTTATCGGTTTTGGGATGAGAAATCCTTTAGTTCTAATTCGGAACGCACTCGAGGGATCCAAAACCTGTCATAGATAATTTGTCTAGATTATACAGAATACAAAAATTGTCGATTCCTTGGTGTGACACGATTTGAACAAGACACGATAACGACGGGGTTTCTATATCGTGTGGAATCTGTGTTTTCATACAGAATTATGGCCCAGGTGAGATAGTGGTCTAGCGCAAGCCTATCAATCAATACAAAAAACCTTAGCAAGTATGAAGAAAGTGACATAAAACGGGGAAAGAAAATGTTGTCTACCACTACTAGGCAGGCAGCTCGTTCGCAATAGCATCTCCCACCCCAGTAGTGCCACCCCAATCTAAGCACTAAACGTTAATAATATATTCCAAGGCTATATCCACATTGGATCTATTTATCACCATTACTTGGCGGATTAGACACGTCACGGGTGAGGTAATTATAGACGAGAATACTTAATGCTTCGGGCGTGGAGATAATTATATGGCCGCATTATGTGCCGGTGTTTTATGGTGAGATTGGGACTGCTGGGTATCGAGCTTGATAGATGTTTCTAGTGTTTAGAGAAACGTTTGGATTCGTATATTGAAATGTTTGGGGCGATATGTTAGTCCTAGCGTAACGTGTATGTTACACCGACTTATTTACGAGAAGAGTTTTGAGAAAAGTTTTCACTAAAAGAAGGTTAAGGGGGGGTGAATGTTTATCTTAGCTAGTCGAGGAATTAAAAACTGTACCTAATTATAACACCATTTTTCTTCAGTACATTGTTACTACAGCTTTAGAGGAAAGAAAGAGAGATGGGCTAATTCCACTGATTCCTATTATACTAGTATTATAAAGATCAGTGGCTAATTCTAATCAAAAGTTATTGGTACTCTTCTTAGTTTTAATATAAGATTACTGAAACTCGTGGACTTGAAATACGCGATTTCTGGTACTCACAGATGTCCTTATAATAAGTGATGAATCCCTGCATAAGATTTATTTTGTTAATATCTAAAACTATTGAAACTTTTTATAGTTAACTAGTAAGTGCTGATCAAGCTTTAAGCACCTAATCATACATTGCAACACAGATAGGAATAAATTTAAGGTACTGGGCTTAACTAATTATGGTGCATTAAGTAAATGTCTAAGTAATGCGTGCTGCCAGCCCTAAAGCAACTTAGTTGATATAAATGACGAAAGATCGGCGGACGGTTATTAAATTACATAGAACAGCCATAGCTGGTGAAAGTTTCGAGCAAATTTTATGTTGATATATTAAGTTGGTAGTAGGAAAAGTAATTTAATTTAGTTATAATAATAATAAATAATTATTAATTATTACCATAGATTCCCATGGGTGCCGTAAGAGCCGGCTAAGGGAATATTCAGGGAATGGGCAGCAGCATTTTCCTCGGTACCTACATTAAAATCTTGTGCGATCACCAAGCCGCCTGCCAAGCGTGGTGATTATGGCAAATCCTCCCTATGATAAGCGTCCAAAGTGGCGTTTTATGGGGGAGGTCTATGTTCAGCAATGGATGTGTTTGGGCTAATGATGATGATGATGATTAATTATTATCATGAACCCTTCCTACTCCTGGGACCTGAATTTCTCACACAAGGAGAGTGAAGGTTTAATAAATTACGCTGGCCAAGAGCGGGTTGGACGATAAACCAGTCTTCTACAACTTTTTAATTCTTCTTCCGGTTCCTCATGATGTTTCCCTTTCCAGTAATTGTAAAAGTAAGAGAAAATTTAGCACATTACTTAGAAAACCTATTTGGTGTGAGATCGAGCGTGATTCAAACCATCGTTCGTATAGAGTGTGATTGAAAGTCGCATGCTCAACCGCTGAGCCACGTACATACACTAACCTCCGGCTTCTCGTACGTTTGTTAAAGTTAAACTCACGTCAACTTAAAAATACTAAACGCTCATTGGTCGAAGACAGCCGACGATCTACAGGCAACCAATGAGCATTCCGTATTTTTAAACGTATATGAGAAACCAGGGTTAAACAACTCAGTACTGATTTCAAAGAATCTTCAGTAGCTAATAGACTATTTCCTGAAGCAAGAAATAGGCTACACTATCTCAATTCACGCGGGTAAAGCCAGATAACGAGCTTAGGTATCTCCATAATTGAATTAATCTAACAGCAAGAAACCAAACATCGCGGCAACAACAACAGTGCTCCAGTTCCACACTTCCACAGCAATGCAAAGCAATTATACATTAACGACTGCTTAAACTACAGCACTGCAGTGTATGCGTGTGTGAGTGGTGTACATAGGGTTGCTACCCACACTTCTACATAAATGTATTACAAAAATATTAGTATTACAATTCTCATGAGTCTCTCCTGTTCTAATTAATATCATTCCAAAAAACTGTTACTTACGAATAGTGTGTCAATTTCTCGATATGGCCTAGCATGCGCACCGCGAGAAAACTTATCGTTTGTGTTAGAGTAGGACACACTTAGGCGCTACCATAGTCTTGTCACGGTCTCTCACGAGAAAAAGTTTCGAGAAAATTTTGTGGCGGTGAATTGCGCATGCTAGCCGGGTGAGTAGGTAACATGCAGAAATATGTTTAATACAAAAAGCCTTTGGGTTTGCCATAATCACCTTCTTGGCAAGTGCCTTGGTAATGTGGGCAGCAGAATTCTCCTCGGTACCCAGAAATTGTTGTTAGTTAAATGCTTACATGGGTAGGTACTACGACATTTAAAGGAAATGAAACAAATGACAATCGTGAAGGTGTCTTCATCTTTTATGATGTCTAACTATTTTCGCCTTGGCTGACGATTATCTCTTAGAGTATGGACTAAAAGCATAGAGAGAACTTCATTATCTATCAAGCGTACCACTTTTTTGGATACTTTTCATATGAAGTGGACACTTTGATGTGAATGAGTCTGACAGATTTGTATAGAAAAACTCGAGTCGAAAAAAATGGTATGGTGACTTTTCGCAAGCGTAGCTAATTACTATATGTTTGTTTCTTTCCTTCGCCACTGACGTAGCGATACGTGTGAGCAGTACAAATATAATATTATTTTGATGATCTCTCTATGCTTTTATTCTATACTCTAAGGTTTATACAAACTAATCGACCATCCTCACAAACTTTATTAATCGTACAAAACCACATCTTTGCTTCGAAACGACTAATTCTACGGCAAAGTGCTTTGACAACCCTACTTACAGTTGGAATAGAATGCCAGACTTGTTTTAATCAACACATTATAATTGAGCTTTCCTGTTCTATAATATATCTAATCGTTTTATGCAATGGTCGTGTGTAAAACCTTTACTATATAAATATACCAAGTGTGACACAAATTAAAACCCTTAAAACCTGATAATAATGCTTAGAGTTACATTTAACATATATATAATATGTTAAGTATACGTCCACTCTTTTGCACATGAAAATAGTTATTTTCACCCCACTAGCTCGGAAAGGTTCTCTTTGTCATTCAAAATCTGGGCGCAAAAACGAATTTTAATCGCTAAGGTGGAAAGTGTTTTTAAAATTCGAACGTTTCTATTCAATAATTTTCTCGTCAAGAATTGAGGATTTAATCACAGATCTGCCCGAATTTAACCTTCTTGATATCGCCAGTCCACTGAAAACTCATTAATACCACAGACTACCTCCTAAAAGATACCATCTTTTTCTCGTTCTCCAACCTCATTTTTAGAATAATCGCACTGTCCAGAGTATATAACCAATACGCTATCCAGCACGGCGATTGCATGGAAAATGGATGAAAAAAACTTCTTACTTTTTCCTAGCTGTAGTGAGGTTAAAAGTTGTGTGTTGCACTCGGTAGCAAAGTTTTTCTGCGTCTCGTACCTTTGAAACCTTCGCTACGCACAGGATTCTTCATTTGAACCACTCGCTACGCTCGTGGTTCAATCCTAAAATCCTTCGCTTGCTCAGGTTTCAATTCAAGTACTCGCGCCAAAAACCAACTTTGCAGCCTAGTATAACAAATAACTATTGTCACGCAAGGCTGCAATGTTGGTTTTTGGCGCGAGTATTTGAATTGAAACCTGAGTAAGCGAGTCTAGGATTCAAAACGACTAGCTCGTCACGTCATTCATTGAACATTAAAGAAAAAGTGTTTTTCATCCACTTTTCATGCAGTCGCCGTGCTGGATAGCGTATTGGTTATATACTCTGGACAGTGCGATTATTCTAAAAATGAGGTTGGAGAACGAGAAAAGAAGAAGGTTAAATTGGACTGGCAATATCAAGAAGGTTACATTCGGGCAGATCGTGGCTAAATCCTCAATTCTTGACAGTAAAATTATTGAATAGAAAGATTCGAATTTTAAAAACACTTTCCACGCCAGCGATTAAAATGCGTTTTTGCACCCAGATTTCGAATGGCAAAGAGAATCTTTCCGAGCTAGTGAGGTGAAAATAAATAAAAAGCTTATGCTGGCGGCTTATGCTGCTTCTTCCCGTTCGTAGTCGCCACTAAACTAGAGAACCTTTCTTCCCCATCTGTAGTGAATTCTGCGACCGATGTGGCCTGCTCATTGCCACTTCTACTAAATCCTGACACAAAAACCAACAATATTTATTGAACTATTTCCCGCGCCGCAAGTATCAGAAAATTGTTTATAAACCATTATTTACGCAGTTCTATCAGCATGTTACATTACATCCTGTAAATAATTAACATTAAATACCTAATTAACGTAGATAATAGGTAGATACGTAGGTTTTCCTTGTTGCGCCATTAATTTATAATGACGATAAAAGTTGTTTTATTGTTCGTTTTTTGTGGCATTTCTGTGTAATGGAAAGTAATGTGAAATTGCTCGTGGTATAATTAAGATCGGTTATATATATATTATATATATATTAATACAACGTTTGGGTATATAGTTGAATGGGTATCCGAATCGTGAATAAAATTGCGATGCGATATACTGAGAAGGTCTGAGCTTCGAATACTAAACATTCCCATGTTTAGTATTAGCTGCTGGTTAGTGCCATAGATCAAAAACCGGTAAAGTGCGAGTCTGACTCGCGCACGAAGGGTTCCGTGCCATTAACTATAATACGAGCAAAAAAGTCACGTTTGTCGTATGGGAGCCCCCTTAAATATTTCTTTTATTCTGGTTTTTAGTATTTGTTATTATAGCGGCAACAGAAATACGTCATCTGTGAAAATTTCCACTGTCTAACTATCACGGTTCATGAGATACAGCCTGGTGACCCTTTGGGTTCGAAACCCTAAAAAGCATGTGTCATGAGAATCTCTGAGAGGTTTTTCAAGCTGTCTGAAAATGAAAATGCTGGAGTTTGCATTGTAATGATTTGAGTATCAGATAAAACTTTGCTAAAAATTTACTAGAAGATAGGTCATTTCCTTTAAATATTTACCTTCAAACTTTTACCCTTTTAAAATTAAGCAAGTTTAACTAAAATATTCCTCACAAAATATTGTCTGTTTCCTAATGCAATTGTTTTGTCTATTATAGTAATAGTTTTTATTATTAGCAGTAGCTTTTAATGCTTACATTACTAATTACTATCTAATTGAGACACACAATATAAAGTCGTCATTTCATGTCGTAAAAAGTCATAATTTCTATATGCCATTGTTTTCCCGACAGTTTTTCCCCTGGCATGTCATCAGGACTATAATTCTATACATAATTACGAGTAATGATGGTAGGGAACATTATCTTGCGATAAGCATCGGATTTTTAAAAGCAATCGCATTAAAAAGTTAGCGTGTGGTCGTACTGCTGTTGAATTAGGCGAACAAATTCGAATTTTGTTTATTTATTTAAAGAATTTGTCTGATTATGTTGAATAAGAAGTACAATTTTTGGACGAATAGAAACATGGAGTAGATGATAGTGATGGTTTTATAGAAGTACCTAATATTTTTAGTGTCTTGTGATTATGATCGAAATAAAAAACTTGAAGATTTGTTCATGGCAGAATTTAAATAAAACTTTATAAACGAGTGTAGGTAAATAACTTTAAAAGTAGGTACGTTATTATACAGCTCATTTAATTCATCATCGTCAACAGCCTGAAGATGTCCACTGCTGAACATAGGCCTCTCCCAGAGCGCGCATCTTTGAGCAGCTGCTCGCCTCCTGCATCCATCGGCACCCCGCGGCTTTCACCAGATTATCGGTCCACCTAGTGGAGGGACGGCCTACACTGCGTCTTCCAGTTCGTGGTCAGCACTTGAGAATTTTCTTCCCCATCGGTCATTTAAATTACTGAATATCAATCTAGCACTTTGAACTTTAGAGCTGTCATTCCAAAACCTCAGTATGTTTGTTTAGGTAAATATTTGCACGGACAGTCACCACTGTATGGTCGCACCCCCGTGCCGCTGCCGTCTATACTTGCGCGGCACATACCTAGTAGGCACGAGTTACTCACTTAATTAATTAATAGTTAATTAGGTATTTTAGTTTCGTCACTTCTCTACCACTCGATTAAGGAAAAGCGAAATACCGCTTCGGGGAATAACCAGCAGGAAATATTTCAACGTTATTGTAACCAGTGATGCGGCATACCCAAGATTGTGTTCAAAACATGTCTAAATTATTTTAATCTGGTATTTATTTACATTATTCTTACTCATTATGTTATTTATTTACAATTTATTGGTATAGGTTTCCTGAAATGTTACGTAATTACGTGTTAATTATTTAATTTTTACTTTTGCTGCGTAACTTTATGATTGTAATTTCCTAAGTGTTTTTAATTACATTATTGTTTTGCTACTTGAATGTTGGTAGGTGGAAAAATATTCGTATGTTATTCGAAAGCTCTAAAGTATTTTTTACTTTAAATTCATTCATCATCAACAGCCTGAAGACGTCCACTCCTGAACATAGGCCTCCCCCAGAGAGCGCCATAACGAGGGGCTGCTTGCCACCTGCATCTATCGCCTCCCCGCAGCATTCACCAGATCGTCGGTCCACCGAGTGGGGGTGCACCTATGCGCTGCGTCTTCCGGTTCGTGGTTGTCACTTGAGAACATCTTTTCCCTATCCGTTGTCAGTTCTACGAGCGATGTGGCTTACCCATTGCCATTTCAACTTGCTAATTCTAAGAGCTATATCGGTCACTTTAGTTCTCTTGCGGATCCCCTCATTCCGGAAAAGTCATGTTTTGCTATAAATCGCCTTCTTCTAATGATGTTCAAACCGTACAACCTAAGAATTACTATTTCTAATTAATACGTAAAACATATGAAAAGACTATTTCTCCGACAATATCTTTTCATCAACTTACCCATTTTCCTGCGTATTGACGCTCAATTTTCTAGTATAAAAAGTTTTTTTACGTTAATTCCGGCAAATAAGCAAGTTTTTAGTTATGGCCATACTGGCTGTAATACTGTAGGAAACCTGAATAAACATTCTGTTATGTATGTCCACGTATGACGAGTCATAAAAAACAAAAACCCAATAAAAGCCCTTATTACACGACCACTCATAATAAAGGTTGATTACTAATTCACACACACAAACACACGAGTGTGTTGGTCGCCGTCAGAACAATAATTACTCTCATTGTCACATGATTACACCCAACACTTGTCAATGCACCCACGCAATGAAATCCTATCCGAACTTAATTAGGACTTTAGTATCCATGTTATAAAGATTAAAGTTGATTATCCAGGTACACTTGGTCATCACTGATTCTGATAATGTTAACGATATCGATTAAGCCATGGTTCTTGTCAAAACAACAGTTGTAGAATGTCAACCAGTTAAATGGTTGGAAGAAAACCAATAATATTCGTGTCTTTTTAAACAAGTTGCATAACATTTTTTGTACCTAAATATAAATGTTTTTTTTTAGGAATCCATTTTAAATTGACCTTTCGGATAGTACTTAGCCATTTTAACTGAAAAGAAGTAGTAAGATTTACAATAGGATGTGACGATTTTAAACGAATACTCTTTAAGACGTCTTCTAGAAATAAAAATCTATTTTTTTTTTAGTTTATTTTTGTTTCATTACTAAGACTTCGTTTTATAGACAGACATTGCTCCCAGCTCCAACATAAACCAATCAAATCGCCACTTTCCATCAGTTGAGATCATGTCAAAAATCCATTTATAAAAAATTAAAAAGTTACATCACTGACCCCGGTTTCTCGCACGTCTGTTAAAGTTAAACTCAAATCAACTCAAAAATACTGAACGCCCGTTGGTTGCCTGTTGATAATCGGCTATCGTCAACCAATAAGCGTATAGTATTTGGTATGTTAACATGAGTTCGACAAACGTACGAGAAACCGGGGATAATTGTTGATTCAAAGAGCACTAAAACGCATTCGTTTTTAAAGGATAAAAGTTTTTCAATAGCTAAACAATGTTTGTGTGGAGCGGTTTAAACCATGGACCATTTCATAAAGTGTCCTGCGTGTCCTGCCACTTGCTTAAAACAAGACCTTATGGAGGCCTATAACGCAGTAGACGTAGCCAGGTTCTGGGATGCAACTATTTAAAAAAATTGCCATCGACACGCTAAAACGAAGAAGAATAGCTAAACAGGAAACATTCATTATTTTAGTATAAACAAAAGCATACATGACCTAAAATAAACGAAATAAGTCATTTAACATTTTCACCATCAATTTAGATCTACCGTGTCACGGCTGATGAGTCGCCGCTACGCCGCATTCACCAAGACAGTTACGACGTGTGAAGGAACTAATTAAAAACAAAATGAATTGTATAATTAAACCTAAACTCACCTATTAATACTGTTCATAGCTGCATTCCCTGGGTTTTCTCGTTCGCTTCTTTCTCTGGACACTCCAGCGAACCTCTCAAAGTTCTCTCGTTCTTTATAATGCCGATCGGATCTTGGAGACGATGACCGCCTTCCAGGCATCTGTTGCTGAACATTCATACTATTTTGTTGAACTGTTTGCAACAAGCTATGGTTCGTTGGCGGTTGCTGCTGCAACGCTTGCAACAACTCCTGAGCGTTGGTCGCCCCGTTGGATAAAAAGTTTGGCAAACCCGGGTTTAGTAATGCGTTCGTGAGGTTTGGATTCAGCATGTTTGGTCTAATGTTCTGCTGCTGGGGATTGGAGTTGAGAAGTTGGTGGGGTTGGGCCATGGCTTGAAGGTTGGCTAGAGATGTGGAGACCACTTGGCCGTTGTTTAGCGCTAGGTTCACCATTTGGTCGTTGGAGTTGACGTGGTTGACTGGTATGGTGAGGATGGTTTGCGTTGCGATGCCTGTGGAATAAAGGGCTATTATGAAATAGTTTTATACAATCTTCATTAAATCGTCTAATGTTAAAACAAATAGATGCTTAGTTTAGAATGGATAGACAATTTAATATCATCAGTATTTTATATAGTAAGGTAAATTATTGTCGATTTCAAAGTAGCGATTTTTATTATTTTCTTAAAATTGTCCCATACAAAAGACTTCAACGAGTTCACATTCAAAAATCAGATTTTTTGATACAACACACTTCCAAAATATATTTACTTCTTTTATAAATGTACAAAATTACGTATACGGTTTGGATAGCCTTAAAAACCCAATACGAACAATAGCGGTGAAAGCTTTTGGTGGTTTTTTTTTTTGTTGCATTAGGTTAGCACGCTGTTCAACGCCTTGGCAATAGTATTATACTAAGCAAATAATCTTGCGTTAGTAAAATATCGGTTCTGTGAGGAAAGCCGGTAAAAATTAGTTTAATTATTTCAACAATTTCAAACGGGAAAACTACGTTTCCACTTTTGTCGAACGTTTGTTGTTCCAACAAACTTTTTTTATACTTATATCATTTTTCTCCAAAACCATTTCTTTCTAGGCGCAACTTACGAAAACTGTACCATCCAGGAGTTACCATTCTTACCTTGAGAAGTAGGTATAAGCAGCTGCGCCCCCTGAATCCCTTGCACCAGCTGCCCTGAAGCCAGTATTAGCTGCGGCATCGGCGACGGCATTGCCGGTGGCAGCATGTTGTTGTTGCCCACTGGGTTGGGTGACCCCATTCCTAGGGACAAAAACATTATTTTACACATTATTTTTGTAAACATCCATGAATGAAAACACAGGAAAAGGGACAATAAACGTAAAGGGATAATCAGCCCAAACTGCTGAATGTAGAGGCTTGAAACTTGGAAGGTGGCTTTCTTTTATGACGTAAGCGCGTGTTAATAAAGGATTTTTGAATATTCAACCCCTATGGGGATTAAAAGGGGGAAAAACGTTCGTATGAAAAACCTACATTTCATAACGTATCGTTTTGAAACTTACACATACAAACAAGTATAAAAATAAATGAAATGGTATTTCTTACTTTTTGAAAATGAACCTCAATAGGGTTGAATTTTATAGTTAAAGTTTGTATAGAAATTTTAAAAACTTTGTCCATATCGTACTCACATGTGGAATGTGTATAGGACATACAAAATAAATACATACAGCTCTCGGCAATTTTTGATTTTATACCCTTCATGAGGTAAAAAAACACAAGACAAGGATCCATTCGAAAAATCTGTTTTTTAGTATTTGTTGTTATGGCGGCAACAGAAACTGTGTGAAAATTTCAACTAACTATCACGGTTCATGAGATACAGCCTGGTGACAGACGAACAAACAGACTGACAGACAGACAGATATACAGACAGACAGACAGACAGACAGCGGAGCCTCAGTAATAAGGTCCGTTTTACCCTTTGGGTACGGAACCCTAAAAACAGTTGAGATTTATAAGAAATCGACTAAAAAAAACGATAAATTCATAATACATATAATAATTGCCATAAAATTGTAATAGACTGGTTAACAAACCAGAAATAAAAAAGTAGGTAGAACCCATGACTGATTCCTTTCGAGTTAAGAAACATAAACCCATGTAACATAAAATTAAATTCAAGTTTCTCTTCAATAACTATAATCGCGATAAACATGAAAACCCATAAAAACATTGTTATTACCTAATCTCATAATATAAAAATTAGCTTTGGCAAATAAAACATTGTGATTACCGATGACTAAAGTTCGATTACGATAATTCATTAGACATGGTACAAGACTATAAATGTCCGAGTTTTTGGAACTTTGTCTAAATACACCGTTCCGACAATTGATTTATGCAAACAATTTTATCGGCGACTGTGGCTGCGACAAGGTTCTAAACACGTTTCACAAACAAGGAATATTTTGTTAACCTTCACATAAAACATTAATTATAATTACAGTGGCATAATGTCAAACACTACTTCCTTTATGCATAAATAAAAACAATTTCATTCGACTTTTATACTGACGTTTATGCAATAACCGTGCACTCTCGAAGCAAAAAATATACCTACAGGTTCGTCTCTTGTTTGAGTTTTGATATTATCATAACTATTGTGTTCGTTATGTAATAATTGATTCATCCAAGTATTATATAGACCATCGCTAGTGTACAGTCCAAATGTTCTTTGTAGTAGATAGTGTAGCTAGTTTATATTTATTTTATTAATTTAAATTCTCGGGTCTAGCCCGGACATTTGGGAGGCATAGTTGGGGCCAAAGCTAACACTTTTGCCCTTTGAATACAAGAGTTACTATAACACGCTCGCATTATCCCAAGAGCTGGCGTCGATGACATTGCATTTCAGCGATGTGACCGTGTTTTAGATATTTCTTTCTTATATGTTCGCGGCATATTATAATTATTTTCTATAATATGAACGTAAAATCCGCTCGGAAAAACATCTGCTCGGAATATAAATGTCGAGCCAAACCGCTTTGTACGAATTGAAGGAATATTGTCGTCCGATGGTGGAATTAGATTGTGTAGCTCCGCACTCACCAAAATGTAACCTGTAGAACACTGATAGGCTGGCAACTTTCCGACGATGCTCTAAGCTCTGGAGCCTAGCCCTCACCATTGTATCGCCACCCATGAGCTTTTTTGCTCGCATTTCAATTGAGTCCAAAGCCTGAAGCTGGTATTTAGCTGAACCATCCCAGAGATGGCCGCAGTATTCCATACAAGATCTGACTTGTGCTTGATCTGGGCTATTGTGGTGAACTTTACTATGATACTAGTTTGAGTCTAGTTTATTATTGTAACCATAGTTTTTTTTAATGTAAAAGAATGACGTGAAGAGCTAGTCG
Organism: Ennomos quercinarius; assembly: GCA_910589525.2. Taxonomy (NCBI): domain Eukaryota; kingdom Metazoa; phylum Arthropoda; class Insecta; order Lepidoptera; family Geometridae; genus Ennomos; species Ennomos quercinarius. The sequence goes on from OU342502.1 coordinate 4,177,375, forward strand.
TTCGCCTGGTGTCAAGCGTCACGGCCGCCCATTGCAGATTGCAGTGTCACTCGGAAATCAAAATTAAAGTTTCGCGTGACACTGCGCACTGCGCACGTCATCCTGAAACATCACACAGTCTAAAAAAGATTTCTAGACAGTGAGATCAGTTCTTAAGTCTCATTTGCCCAGTAATTTCACTAGCTACAATGCCCTTTAAACCGGAACACAGTAGTGCTTGCACACTACTGCTTGGCGGCAGAATAACTGGCAAAGCGGTGGTACCTAGACGAACTTTGCAGAAAAGTCCTACCACCTAGTAAAAGAAAGAATAAAGTTACATTGCCCGTAAAAAAAAAGTATTATATAGTAATCATAGTTCATAGATACGTAAACGCTTTAATTACACAAAATTCTCGTTGATAATTAAGGAAACTATAGAAAAATTAGACGAACCCCATCGGAAACCGAGCAAGACTAATGCACCGCGAACAAAACGGACCCGAGATCCAAATACATTATCAGCACGCCTTACAAGCCCGTTAAATCTAACATTAACATAACGTATTCATTTAAACCATGACATTTCACATTTTGTAATAAATGCTTTTTCCTACGGCGCATCAATTAAGCACCGAAAAAATGTATAATTAGCTCTATTAAGACAATAAAACTCTTAATGATACCGCAACAGTCGTAATATCCGTGCGTTCGTGAAAAAATATGTAATTATACTCATTATTTAAATAGGTTTTTTTCGTCCATTACGGCATAGCTTTAATGGGTAGGCGAGCGGGCCGCTATCTCGAATTCATTAAATCGATTGGTTTCGGTAATCACCTAATTACGGGTCACGTGATTTTCAAGTTAAGAGTTTTAATGCGCGAACCGTGTACATCTGATTATCCCAATCTGTCTAATTCGGAGTAATTAGTGGCTCGGCGGGCTCGGAGCCTGACCGCTGGCTAACCGTCTGTTTGGCTATATTTATAGCCAGGCTGTGTTTAAAAAAATCAATTATTGTTATAGATACGCTTGTGTTTAGTTCTTTTGTATCTTGTATCTCTTGTTCTGTTTCAATACCACTAACAGAATACTGAGCGACCTATTTTAGTTGCTTTTATAATTGGTGTTCAAGAATTGCTACCATATGGGTATAATCATATTTTAATTATTTATTTATTTATTTATTTATTAAGAGAGATATTTTCATTTTATCATGAGGCAAGACTACTACTCGCAGTAAAACATCGTGAGGAAATCAGTACGTTCATAAGGATCCGAAAATTCAAGAACATGTATCACCTGATGCCATTTTTCCCGCACTTTGGCACAGCATGGTGATATATCTAGGCAATCACAATGCTTAGGCATTGACAGTTAAACAATCTGTTTCTTAGTTATCTACAGGTACTTATAATAACCGTAACAGGTCAAATTTGGTACAATGGAGATATTTTGATATTTTTGAGGGCTCTCTATAATCGATGTTGTAGATTTTTTTTATTTGTCTGTATCTTGGCTGAGCATCACGCCGGTACAACTACTACTATTTTCTTTGCTCGTTTTTATAAATAGTGGTACGGAACCCTTCGTGCGCGAATCCGACTTGCACTTGGTCGGTTATTTAGCTCAGATTCAAAACCAATTCGAATAAAAACACCCGAAAAATGTAAAACGTACAAGAATCAGGCTCTTGAATGATATAAAAGCCCTTTCGTTAGTTGGAAAAAGTAGCCGAGATAGTGATGCACTGAAATAGTTATGTGTTATACTAGGCTGCAAAGTTGGTTTTTGGCGCGAGTACTTGAATTGAATCCTGAGCAAGCGAAGGATTCTAGGATTGAACCACGAGCGTAGCGAAGGTTTCAAAGGTACGAGACGTAGAAAAACTTTGCTGCCGAGTGCAACACACAACTTTTCACCTCACTACAGCGAGGAAAATGTAAGAAAAACAGCTAAAAACTTAGAAAAGATTAGTTTTTAGTTTATTAGTTTAGTTATGGGTGGCAGTAACGCTTGACATCAGGTAAACGACTAGCTCGTCACGTGATTCATGGAAAATTAAAGAAAAAGTGTTTTTCATCCATTTTCCATGCAGTCGCCGTGCTGGATAGTGTATTGGTTTTATACTCTTTGGTATTTGCTTTGGTTGCTGGACAGTGCGGTTATTCTAAAAAATGAGGTTGGTGAACGAGAAAAAGATGGTATCTTTTAGGAGGTACTCTGTGGTATTAATGAGTTTTCAGTGGTCTGGCAATATCAAGAAGGTTAAATTCGGACAGAGCCGACAAAGGGTTTTTGGCGGGAACGCGAAAAAGCTCACGTCGTTGCAATGGATTATTTTTCAAAACTTGTGTTTTTTCCAGAGTTAATGTTTAATATTGGTGGTGTTTTACGCATTAAGTGCTGAATTACGAGCATGAGTGTGGGCAAGTGATATAATGTGGTGAAACGTGGTTTTTCGTGTTGCTTTCAAAACTCCATAGAAGCCTCTAGTAAAGTTGCCACCACTTTACTGGGGCATGACTTTGACTGGACTGTGACTGCCTGACTTGGACTGGAGTGTGACTGTGACTATGACTAAGTGAAATATAATAATGCAGACTTTGTAGACTTTTTAATATTGCGACTGAAGGACTTTGTATCCAGGTGAAGAACTAAATCTAAAAAAAAAAAAAAAAATGACAGATCTGTGATTCTTGACGACAAAATTACTGAATACAAACGTTCGAATTTTAAAAACACTTTCCACGCTAGCGAGCAAAATGCGTTTTTGCGCCCAGATTTTGAATGACACAGAGAATCTTTCCGAGCTAGTGAGGTGAAAAGTTAATTAAGACAGGCTGACCCGTGACATTCTTTTCGCATTGCATTAGCTAAAATATAAATACTTTTGCATGCCATAAACAATGCATTAGTGAATCGTTACCCTGTCTCCGTAGTTTTTCGAAAACGAATATTTAATTCGTTGTAGCGATGTGAATGATACCGTTGCATTATTTAACTGGAACGAGAAAGCTGTTATTTACGTATTGAACAGTGGTTTATATTTGTAATTTGTTGTCGATAGCTTTACACATCGATGTGACAATGAGAGGTTTATTGGTTGACAAATGGATATTGATTTTTGTGAAAGAATGTGTAGCGAAGTGATAGATTGATTGGGGGTTTTGTCATCATCACCAATCGACAGGAAAACTACAACTTTGGAAACATTGTCACCCTTCTATATTTCAGCTTTTACTGTCCCTGATTTGGTAAGTTATCACTAAAACATTCACATAACTTCATGGTCATACTGCGAATTTGTTACTATGCTTTGGTACGAAAGGTCCTTTGTACCTTGGTCTTTCCCCACTTCCCCGCAGTGTTCTTTCGAAGATACCATCCATATACACCTGTGTGATATCACGTTAAGTTTACGTTAGTACTTAACTTTGTTTATGTTAAAACAAAATTACAAAAATAAACTAAGTAATGCTTATTTTTACCACAAGATATAGTGCTACTTATACCATATTCCCTTGGGCTCTTAATTGAACATCTATTTCAACTGAACGCACTGTTTTACGGGTAATGTGCCTTTATTTTTAAACTAACTATAAAAATAATATGTATAAACTAGCTACACTATCTACTACAAAGGACCTTTGGACTGTATATCCGCGATGGCCTATAGACAGTCCAAATGCTCCAGCCCACTACCGGCAGGTAGCGTACCCAACATGCTGGCAGCATTGTCTCGTTGAATTGCAATGCTGATGCGTTGAGCCAAATAAGACGCTCTGATAAACTTTGGAAAATACACTTGTGTATCTTATACACGAATGTTTGACAGCTCTTTTGTTCGCAATTATCAATCATCAATATGTTATTGAATGACGTGACGAGCTAGTCGTTCACCTGATGTTAAGTGACACGGCCGGCCATAACAGTTGCAGTGTCACCCGGAACTTTAAAACAATAAAGTTTCGCGTGACACTGCGCTGCGCACGTCATCCTGAGACTTCACCCAGTCTAGTAATCAGATTACTAGACTGAGTGATCAGATCATAGTCTCATTTGCCCAGTAATTTCACTTGCTAGTTAATTCACACATAATTTTTATGTCTCTAGAAGGTACCCGATGCGCTGCAGTATATGTGTAGGTACGTCATAGAAGGATACCTAAGTGCAAACTTAGGAGCTGTCGAACTTAACTGCAGACGGGTATAGTTTTGGCATAAATATCTTTGCTTACCTGGTGCACTAACGCTTAGGTTCAGAGGCGAGTTGATGACCGGGTTGGACGGCATAGAGGTCAGGCCTTGGAGGTTAGCAGCCAGCTGCGACATCTGCTGCGACATCTGCTGCTGCAGCTGCTGGGACATCGGCATGTTTTGCTGCATGCTGGCGAGGTTCTGAAGGTTTTGGAACATCGACGCCACTGTGGAGAAACGATGTATGAAATATTTGGGGGACTAGCCCTCCAGAGAGAGAGAGAGAGACATTCTGATCCCTATAAAATCGCTACTTCCACGTCAAGTGGAATTTATTGGAGCTGTCATGAAGAAGTGTTGCCAGAGTTGTTGAAAAAAACAGATTTGGCGTAAAAATAGTCAACTCGATTTGATAATGATTATTTAGAACATCATTTTGATTTCTAGTTATTTTGATTTAAGGACCAAACCACTGCACCGAATTTAATAAAAAGTATGTATAATACCAATCTAAATGAAAATTCTTTCAAATAAAAATAATTAAATTGCTTTATAACCCCCATTTATAGAGGAAATATGAGATGAAACATGTTTTAAGAAAATATAACCTAATAGAGAACCTCTTCCATTTGAATTCAGTTAAAATGACAATGTACGAACAAACTAATTTAGTTTAGTCCATACGTAAATATTCTGGGTCTGTGGTTTAGTCAAAGTGGGTTTAGCTTTAGACTCTAGAATATGAATAAGAAGATGCCTACGCACGACTGCTGAATGTTAAAAATAATCCGCATAGTGTATATTTTACCGGAGAAGAAAAGTTTTCCCTTTTTTTATTAATAAACAATATTAGATAAGTTTTTTTTAAATTGGCATTATAACAATAATAATTTGTATCAACTTAGGTCATTGAGCCTAAGCAACGCTGTTTTTTTATGGAGTCATTTAGGCCTACCACAGTATAGGGGAGTCTAATGACTGATAAATAAATATTTTATTTTATTTGGCATTTTAACCCGTGGGTCCTAAGCCTAAAAGCTTTACGACTCGAAATAATATTTACATAATAATTATTATATTATATTATAATACTATTTTTTTGTTTTCTTTTTTTAAATATTTGTTTTCAATATTTTTGTATTATAATATTAAATAATAAAAAAAATATATAAATATGTGTGGACATTTCAAACAACGCCATCTAGCCCCAAACTAAACATAGCTTGTACTAAAGGAACCAGATAACTGATACAGTATTTAGATACTTTTTGTTTGTAAATACATACGTAGAATACAATATAACACCCAGACACAGAGCAAACATCAATGTTCATCACACAAATGTTTGTCCTGAGTGGGAATCGAACCCACAACCTATATTTCAGAAGGCTGAGCTACTACCAACTGAGCTACCAGGCCAGTCAAAATTAAATAAATGCTTTTTTATTTATTATTTAAATATTATAATTATTATACTAACACCTGACGTTAATTCCGGTTATTATTCTGTCTTATTCCGCAAGTTAGCACTGAATAAAATATTTCATTGAAGGTTATTACTACATCATACAAATAACATTTGCCTATAATTAAATAACAGTTAGTAATGACATTTGCCGTTGCTGATGCTGACCTAAGACAGTCCAAATGCTCTTGTCTAGGCCACTACCAGATATTGCTGGCATAATATGACTAGCAGTTAATTTATTTCATTAAGGTGGACCATTACACTAGCGCAGCAAATTCAAATTTTCTTGCGTTCTTTTGCCAATAATAGCTTAATTACTCAACGTGATAACATGAAAACTAATTTTGCGCAAATAAATAGAATGTATCAATAAATTACAATTAAAAGCATCACCTACATTTTTTTATGTAAACGAATGACGTGACGAGCCAGTCGTTTGCTTGGTGTTAAGCGACACGGCCACCCATAACAGATTGCAGTGTCACTCAGAACTCTAAATTAAAATTTCGCGTGACATTGCACACTGCGCACGTCATCCTGGGACATCACACAGTCTAAAAAGTTTTCTAGACTGTGAGATCAGCTCGTAAAGTCTCATTTGCCGAGTAATTTAGTGAAATTACTACTTTTATTATTATTGACTTTCCGGTTTGCAGGGCACTGTAGCTAGTGAGCTACAGTGCCCTTCAAACCGGAACACATTAGTGCTTGCACACTACTGCTTGGCGGCAGAATAACTGGCAAAGCGGTGGTACCTACCTAGATGAACTTTGCAGAAAAGTCCTCCCACCTAGTAAATATCATTGGTTTAGCGACAAATGGCAATAGACTGAGAAGCTAAGACGAAATTTGTTTATTGCCATTTGTCGCTAAACCAATGATATCTAAGAGATACTTTTAATTGTAGTTTGTTGATACATTCTATATCTTTACGTCAAATCAGTTTTATTGTAATCACGTTGAGTAATCAAGCTATTATTGGCAAAGGAAAGCAAGAAAATTTGAATTTGGCGCGCTAGTGAAACGTTCCACCTTAATTTACATGTTATTACTATAATTATGTAATGGTGGTAAGAAGATTGCTTTGGGAATTTCAACTTTGATCTCATTATTAATTTGTTTTTATTACAATTTGTGCGGTTTCGTAGTTTCCATTGATTACGTTATTACCCACGTGCTGTATTGTGAAGGCTAGACACCACAGATAGGTATTTTGAGCCGCCATTCATGTTTTCCTGCAGCATTGGCAGCGTTTGAGTCATTAAAAGGAAGGATTACCTAACAGTCATCTTTAAAGATTTTTAACAGACTGCAGCTTCCCCATCCATGAGTATTATTACAAATTGAAAAAAAGAAAAAAAAAACATTTTCATCTGACATCAAAAAAGGAGGTTTTCAATTCGGTTGTATTCTTAGGGTTCCGTACCCAAAGGGTAAAACGGACCCTATTACTAAGGCTCCGCTGTCTGTCTGTCTGTCTGTCTGTCTGTCTGTTTGTCTGTCTGTCTGTCAACAGGCTGTATCTCATGAACCGTGACAGTTAGACAGTTGAAATTTTCAGAGGTGATGTATTTCTATTGCCGCTACTACAACAAGTACCTAAAAACCGAATAAAATAAATGTTTAGAGGGGCTCCCATACAACAAACGTGATTTTTTTGCTCGTTTTTATAGATAATGGTACGGAATCCTTCGTGCACGAGTCCGACTCGCACTTGGCACTATTTTTCCTTTTTTAATTTTTGTTACTTGATTTATTAACAGACTTGAAAAATTCTTTTTTTATTTGATTGGATATAATAGGTACTACCCTACTTGGCCTACTTTTAGATAAGTCTCATAGAAATTTTATCAAAATCGAATATAGTTTGGCTTTTAAACGATGTAAGGAAAAAATGCTATCCATGTCTTTCTTAGTAATGATAATATATCATCATATGAATGATGTATGATTAAAGGTGATTGAAATCGGTCTTTTAATCAATGGGGTTTGATTAAAAGAAATTATTTGTTAAAAAATTCAAACTCTGTCTATTTGTTACAATTTCGCGATCAAACGGCTGTTGCTGAAAATACGAAGCTGGTTTTAGAGTTTAAACTCTCAGGAAGGACAAAGGATATTTTTGTTGCAATAAACTGTATATTGTATAGCTGTGTGGTCCCCGTAGTGCATTGTGAGAATAGGACCACCCCATCTCTTCCCGTGGGTGCCGTAAGAGCTGGCTAAGGGCTGGCTAATATCTAGCGAATGGACAGCAGCATTCTTCTCGGTACATTAAAATCTTACCAAGCCGCCTGCCATGGCGTGGTGATTATGGCAAACCCTCCTTACGATAAGCGCCCAAAGCGACGTTTTATGGGGGAGGCCTGTGTTCAACAGTGGACGTCTTCCAGCTGTGTTGATGTGATGTCATTGTAAAGTCACGCGCGGAGCCGCGGGCAGGAAGTATATTTTTTACATAAACATTACGTTCGAACCGGTAGAACTTTATGAATAAGAAACAACACACTAAATACGCTCTACCCATTCATAAAACCAATCCAACATGTTCACTATCTAAATATTTACACAACATTCGATTTCGTTAACTTTCATTCATTTAGTATTAACTTTTTATTTTATTTGATTTCTCAGTGATCTTCATTCAGGTTTATATCTATTTATTTATATTTATATTTATTTATTTATTTATTTACATTTACATTGCAGCTTACAGCCTAAGCCAAAACGCTGGACATGTTATACCTACAAAACGATTATACATAACACGGATACAAAAATTAGATAAGTAGTTGGTCAAAAATTTTACATTAAAACGTTAAAATTATTACAATTAGAATATGTCAATGTTTCATTCAAATAAACTGTGTTAATCGTTAGATTGAATGATACCGTTATATCCGAGTGTCTGAATTGGATAGCTCCTCAATTACACAAGTCTTGATGGCTATATCAGTATGAACCAAAAGTTTCTCAACTATAAGAGATCAAAATCTAACGTCACAAATTGGTAACAAAATTTAATCAAGGTTTAAGATTTGTATTCATTAAATTACTGGGAGAAGTCTGTTCTCCTCGTGAAGTGAAATGGTCAGCCCTGGTTTCAGAATGTTTAAGCTACCATCTGACTTGGCTTAACGACTGTTGCCTTACGAAAGATAGCCGGGATCGAGAGGGCTTCAACGTGCCCTCCAAAGCAACAAGCTCAGTTTGTAAATACCAATTTTTGTAGACCATGACAGTTGTAGGCATGACCATGCATCCAAGTGTTGATTGAACGGCGATAGCGTCTTAAACGCTAAAAGTGCTAATTCATTAAACTATTGAGAGTGGTAAAGGTATATATACAATTTTTGTTGTATTTCTATATAGCTAAGACTGAGCTCACCTGATGAAAATGTTATTTTGTTGTTATTGATGTCACAATAATACAGCTCTTCCATATTCCATACCACCACAAATTAATTATAATAATATCTACACCAAATAAGGTCTTTAAGCTTAAACGCTACGTAATAACTAGCTAGATGTAAACATGTGCTTATGCTAATATAGTAATTAGTACGTTTGATGACACACGAACTTGGAAAACTGAGATGTTATTTTAGTTTGAGCTATAAGGAAAACATAAACAGAAGGAATCTGATGCCGAAACTCTATTATGATTGGTTTTATATCTAACTTTATTTGAATGGCCTGATAGCTCTGTTAGTTCGATTCCCACCCGGGATAAACATCCATGTTCATCACACAAATGTTTGTTTGTATTCAATGCATGTATTTACAAAAAAAGCGTCCTAAGTATTCTATCAGTTATCCGGTTCCCATAGTACAAGCTATACGTAGTTTGGAGCTAGATAGCGCTGTGTGAAATGTCCACACATATTTATTTTATTTATTTATTTCATGTACTCGTTATCAAACCCTGAATAACAGTGAAATTGTTACTAATGCCCGTCTGTATACTAAAGTTTAAGAGCTACTAAGCTCGCACTTATTCCTTCATGATAATTATACTCAAATGCATTGCAGTAGGTATGTCACAGAGGGATAAATGCGAACTTAAGAGCTCTCAAACTTTAATACAGACGGGTATCAGTGTGTTCTTTTGTTTTATCATTGCCTATTTCAAACTTGATAGACAGAAACAAAACACAACTATTATTCCTCTGCTATGTTTATAAGTGAGAATAAAATTATGTACCTAAATTACGTAATTAAAACTATTATTTTACACCAACGGTACTGGCAGAAAAAAATGCACATCGAGCTAATGAAGAAGTCAGCTACGTGGAGTTGTTATCTTTGTCACTCAAAGGGGAATAATCGGCTAGTATTGGTTTCGTAGAGTTGTCGTCTTTGTTACTCAAAGGGGAATAACCGGCTAGTATTGGTTTTGTAGAGCATCGTCTTTGTCACTCAAAAGGGGTAGAACATGCTTGCCTGGAAGATACCGGTTTACTCTAGCCTTAAAAGCAAATGGTAAATAAAATTAAAGGTGAAAAGGTTGAAAGGAAAAGGCCCCATGGACGAAGTCCATTGCGCTGTTCTGACTAAATACCACACTGGACATCAAAGTCCATGAGTAATGATGGAAAAGCATCACGGGCGGTTACAGGGCAAGTTTATAATACAATAGAATATACCTAGCTCTTAGAATTAGCATGATAAAATGGCAATAGGTAGGCCACCTGACAACCGATGGAGAAGAAAGGTTCTCGAGTGGCGACTACGAACTGGAAGGCGCAGCGTAGGCCGGTCCCCTACTAGGTAGACTGACTGACGATCTGATGAAAAGGCGAGCAGTCGCTTAAAATGGTGCTCTTTGGGCAAGGCCTACGTTCAGCAGTGGACGTCTTCAGGCTGCTGATGATGATGAAGATATACAGGGAGTGTCTAATAAGTCTATAATAGATACAAAGTAATGCTGGAGCAGTATATCTCGGCTACAAGGAGTGTTTATACTAGATACAGGAGAATAAGTAAGGATGTAGTACGAACTCACTGGAGCCATTCAAGTGCGGCTGGTGGTGCGGCGTCCGCGACCGCGGCGAGGGGGACCGCGGCTCGCCGGTCTGCGTGCGCGCCGCGCCCCCCTCTGGCGAGCTTGCACCGCTCTCCCGGTCCGACTCCGCCTGCTGACAAACATTCGCACTGTTAAACAAACATTACACCTACCCTCATTTTGTTTAAATGGTACTATGTTTATATTTCAATTCCTATTCAAGTCGGGACCTAGGTCATGACGTCACACTACATTCCATTGTTAATTTTTTCTTTTGTACATCTCATCTATGTATTACTCTGTGTATTTCAATGTTGTGTTGTGTAATATTCTGAATAAATGTGTTTTATTTCATTACTAAATTCTGTTAAAATTATATGAAAAAGAATTATAGCTAGCATGTCAGCGAGCTTGCACCACTTTCCCGGTTCGACTCCGCCTGCTGAAAAACATTTGCAATATAAACAAACATAGGTAATCTAAACAAACATAGGTAATCTACTATTAACCCTTATTTTGTATGGATTGGAACTAAGTACTGGTAAAATTATGTTGAAAAATGTAGCAAGTTATAACAAACGATTTTTTATAATTTTCTATGGGAGCAATTAAGTTTTTTTTTTAGTAGGTAGTGCTAGGTAGGTAGGCTAGGTATTTAGTCGAGGGTAGCCAAAACTATTTTTTGTGAAATTTTTGTGCGCGAAGAGATCCACTTTGACTTTATAATATAATGAATTTTATCACTTACATTATAATAGTGTCAATTTTAATTAAATTCCAATAACTCAGTGGTAGAACTTAATGAACAAAAACATTACCTTCTTAGCATCACGACTCTGATTATAAATTAATTAAAATTTAATTACGGAAGTCATAATAAGAACAGTTATTTCGATGGTAACTCATTGGAACTCTTATTTTACTTGTAAAGTCGTTAATAATTTATAATGCATAATGAAAGGAATAAGAAGGTCGCTTGACTTATAATTATTATTATTGCACCCATTAAAATATTATTGCAAAGGAAACTCCTTGAATGCTTAATGTTTTTACAACACTTAAATATAATTTTACAAGCACGTAAATGTAGTTAAGATACTCAATTCATTTTGTAATCAATTGAATATCCAGTTAATTAAAAAGATTCTAATTGGAGTAAAAAATGGTTTAAAAATTTCCGGAATTGGCTGGATCGTAATAAACGAAAATATAATTAATTTAATTTTACGTTTCAATATTATTAATAGTCTTAAAATGTTGATACCAAATACACTTAGGTATTTTAATTAATAATAGATAGGTGCAAATTTGCTAATTCGTAGACACGCTACGAATCGGAGCAGACCTTCTACGAAACGGAAGCTCAAAATCTTCTAAAACAAATCTCCGAAATATGCATAAAAAAAATCTAACACTAACTAACACTTCACTTCTCAACCAGAGTTATTAAAACCGTGGAAAACACTTTACACGCTGTACAATACTTACAAAGGACAATGTCATTCTCTCCACGCCTAATAATTTCACTTTATTCCACTTTTATACTTTTAACATGCCGTAACTTGAAAAATTCGATGAATGTTCCACGCCGCTCGAAACGGAAACTTCGTGAAAACTTCCGCTAACTTAACGCCGAAGTTAGCCGCCAATAAAAATGCCTGCTCGGGTAACTAAGCACTCCTTCAGTAACACCACCGCACGCGGTTGCTTGGCACGAGAAAAAAAAAGAAAAAGTTATATCGCCCGGAAAAAGTTACGGTTTAAATTTAGAACGGATGCGTAGATATCGCGCGGGAAAAAGAATCGTGGCGCACTATCGACAAAGCGCGTTTAGTTTCTTTTTTGTTTTTTTTTTATTATTTATCAGCCAGCGAGCGGCTACACATACAGCCGCGCGGGCAAGTTGCACGGCGCGAATGAAAGCGCGTCATCAGTTTAAAAAATCAACCCCTTTGGTGGTGCCGGGAAAAAATGCGGCCCCTTTGGGAGGGTGGGTGGCACCACCGAAATCCTTGCCAAAGCGATCGCGAACGGCGCGACTTGTCACTTGTCGAATAAGCAAGCATTAAAATTAAAGTTTTTGTTTCTAGATACCGTTTACCTACCATCTTATTTAGCGATGTTTTAAAGACGAGTTTTGACTAATTAGCTTCTAAAAAGTTATTTTCGAGATTCGAGCTTAATAGAGTTTGGTAAGCACTGTAGAGACATTTAAGATAAGGCTGTTAATTATTTCTATGTTTTCAGTTTTATTGTTGTTACCACGTAAGATTTTATAGTACTAATAATAGATTTTCGATCGGTGAGAATTGTTTGAGCCTGGAAGAAAATAACTGCCTGCTTATATATTCATACGAATTAGTGTGTTACGTTGCATAAAAAGTTCCAATTGATATTATAACTAGAATTATCTATGCAATAGAAAGATAACTTGTGGGAGAGTCGCTTTTGGTATAAATATCATAAGCGATAATTTCAAACTAATATAAACCCGATTCTTCTTCTTCCTATTTAAAAGGCCTGCTCTCGTCGGTTGAGTAATCGCCATATTTTTCTATTATCAGCCAATGCTCGACTTCCCCGTACGACATGACATTTATCTTTTCTTTTATTTGATCTGTATATTCTTGGTCTGCCTCTTCCCTTCTACCTTTCCGTCTATGACGTTTTTCATGAAGCTGTCATGTCGTACTAGTTGCTCAAATATTTTAATAAACCCTATAGGTGGTAGGACTTTTCTGCAAAGTTCGTCTAGGTAGTGTAACGATACAGGCTGTCTCGTGACGTCACAAATATTATAAATTTTACCTAAATTATAAAAATACTGAAATAATTTCATTGAAGCAATTTATGCTTAAAGAATAGTCCAATAATAAAGGAAATAGTCGTTGGCATCGCATTAACTGATAGGGAAAATGTAGAGATAGGTGTAAAAGTGGTAATCCGTGGTAAAATAAGGTAACAGTAAAAGAAATCAAACCTTCTTTATATTTAGTTTTACTTTTTTACCTTTCTACCTTTAAAGTGTTTTTGATATATAATAGGATTTTGAGATCTGTCAAGCTGTCAAACGCGGTGAGTTATAAAATCATTCACGGGAGAGGGCAAGTCGAAACTTGTCAGAAAAATGCAGATGAAATTTCCGGTTAAATTCTTAGATAAATTCGCCCTCTCAATTAATTCTGGATCTGGGGGGAAGTATGCCTTGGGTCCAGGAACTCAGTAAGAGATAAGTTGAAACATTGCAACGAAGCTTGTCTTCCCTTATTTTGCTTAGGGCATGCAGTTCGCGTGTTATGTGGAGACCTGCACCAGATTTTGCCTCCGTTATAGGATCTGGATCCACCTTTTTGGTTTGGTTTGCATTCTGGCTGAAAGGAGGGCTGAAAAGATTAACTGTCCCGTCTTCGTGTATACGATAACCGGATCCTAAATGCAAATTAAGCTGAACTGTCCCAAGTGATAGGGTTTTGTCTTGTATGCTGCCCATGGACTCCGGTCCCGCATGCAAGATAAAAATTAGGTGGCAATAGGTTTTAGCTTTGGAGAGCTTTTGTCACAGCTCGTTCTCTCATAGGGTTAGATCAGGTATGTTCTCATTGCACACACCGAGAACAGACATGCACGTTTAAAAGTAAATGTGAGATTTGTAGCAATCTCCAGTGTTTGGGGGTACACACCAATGTATAGGGAAAAGCTATAAGTCGAGGCATACACACGTAGGAGGGGAAAGTTAGGGATAAAATATTGAAAATCGCGGAAAAATAATAGTGTTAGGGAAATAGATAAAATTCAATAAATAAATAAATAAATTAAAGCGGTATAAAATACATCTAAAGATAAATTCGTAATAATAAAATACTAATAATTAAAAGTGCAAATACAATACGTAAATTATCAAAGTTATAAAATTATAATCCAAGTTTTCTCGAAGGTTGAAGCTGTGGGTGTTTATTGTAGGGCTAGATTGTCGTGGACCTTGCTTTTGGCGGAAAGCTGGGTGATCACTGAAGGTTTAATGTACAGAGAACAATGCTGTATAGGTATAAGTAGGCATTTCTTTAGTAGGCAAAAGCTTTCATGAAACTACGGAACTGAGTAGAGATAGAAAGGAGAATGTGTTTGAATACGATTCATCACATTAGTTTTCGTGACTTAGTCTCAACTGAAAAATTATTGTCGTTAATGTTGCGGATCATATTAGTATAAATACTTAATTCTGTAAATCTATTTTGTGGTAAAAGTACGTTGTACTATATATCTATTCTGTGGTATAGGAAGGTATTTCTTTAGCTGGTTTTGCGATGTTCTACGGAGGATATGAGAAAGGTTCTATTCCTACACGGTTATTACAATATGCATAAAAAGATAGGTATTTTCTTAGCGGATTCTAGGCGGAATTTTACTTAGCAGAGTTGGAGGGATCATATTCCTACAAGGAAACGAACGTTTTGTTTTCTAGTTGCGAAATAGGCAATGCTTGTACAATAGTTAAGTAACTACCGGGAATTTATTCATAGTTTAGGGTTGATCGTGTTTGTTTATAGATCAATTTAGTGGAATTCAGAGTTGGGTTTGTTTGATTGAATTTTCAATAAGAATTTTACTATTTATTCTATAAGAAACATTTAAAGTACTAGTGATAAGAAATTGTCCTTCGTGTCTTGGGTCAAGCACAGCAGTACCTGTTAGTGATCTCCTTACCAAACGGATAGGGGTAGCTAATTTAAAGATTCGAATGAGAATATCTTGTTGTTAGGTAATAGCATCAATAATCTATAATATTATTTGAAGGAAACATGTCCTTATCGTATTTCATAATGGTAAAATATAATGCCTAAATTATATAAACGGGTTTTAGATTACCTTTCAATACAAGTTCTGGAAAATAGAGACAACCTGAATATCACTAACAGATCATTAAATTCAAATAAATATTTACAGTTAAAATTAATACTACTGTTTAGTCCACTGCATGCTGTTGATATAGAATCTACGATAATATTGATAATCTTTAGACGAAAGCTAGGAGATTTAAAAGTTGAGCTATTTTTAGAGTCTGTCATATACCGAATGTAGTACGTATTAGATAGACTCACAATTAACTAAGGTGATGTCTATTTTGTTAGGATTTGGAAAAAAATAATGTCCTCTTGTCCCTTGCACCTTTTGGAGTCCAAACTAGATAAGTAGATAAGAATAGGTAGATGGGGTACCTGACGTACTGACTTGGGATAAATAGAACAAAATTTAGTAAAATCAAATTTCTCTTAGTGTGGGGGAATTTCACACACGGTACCTCCGTGTGGGAAATTTCAAGCACTAAATAGTGGAGGGTTAACCAGTCAGGTAGTCGAGACCCACAGCATTGGAGCGGTGGTGGGGCTCCTATGCCAGAGTTATGATAAACATATAGAGTTTACTATGACTTTGCTATATAACAAACTCAAACACAGTTAGCAATATACTTACATACGTTTTACCTATGTTTCACTTTCTTGTCTTGTTAATTTCAACATACGTTCGTCATGAAGCTTTAACTTACTTTCAGTTTTGTCTATGACTAGGAACTATAATGTTCAACTTTTGCAGGAAAAAATTATTCATTCCTACAATTGAAACCTTTCGAAAATATAGTAGGAAATATATTGATTGGTGCATAATATGATTTTATGTGGAAATTTCAGTTCGGTTACTCAGAGTATAGGAATAGTGTTCATCAGGGGATTAAATAGCAATTATTTGTAGAAAGATGGATATTTTAAATTAATTTAATTATTATTGAATAGGTTGGAAGTTAGTTAGGTATTGTCTCATTACTTTAAAAGGATTTGGATTACTACATTATCACAACGTACGGTTCTACCATTTATTAGGTGACGATTCACAAGGAAAATTAATTAGGAAATCTAAAATAATCAACCAACCTTGATAACCTTTTAACGTAAGATTAGTTTAGAAGATCCGACGAATTTATTATAATTTATTATTAATCTATTATTAGGGTTAATATAGGAGGGGTCCTTTACAATTTGGTGCCGTGACCAGGATTGACATTTGACTAGGATCTCAAATGACCAGGATCTCAATTGACCAGGATTGACATTTGACTAGGATCTCAAATGACCAGGATCTCAATTGACCAGGATTGACATTTGACTAGAATCTCAAATGACCAGGATCTCAATTGACCAGTATCTTAATTGACCAGGATCTCAAATGGCCAGGATTTTACTTGACTAGGATTTACGTGCGTTTCTTTCGTTATCAGGTTGATTTATTTTAAAGATTTACATTAGTGATAGGTTTCGATTAGAATGAGGATGTTGATTGTTTTGGATTGATATTATTTTAAGTAGCGATAGTATTTATTTACTATCGCACAATTTGCTGTCCGTGGAAAAGGAAAGGTTTTGAGACAATATGTAGGGGCGGTTTTAGATTTCAATTAATTAAATGAAAATTAGTTTAAACAAAGACTCAATCTTTTGAGAGTTTTAATCGTTACTTAATTAGTTATTTTCAATTTTCGGGGCTATAACGTTCAGGATATCATCGTTAGAATATCATAGAAGATGGATTAATTAGATGATGAATAGATAAACGGGATTCGAACTATTTATGCAAACATTGGGTTATTTCATTTACGAATATTAGGATTGACATTAAATAGATACAAATTTAAAATAGGCCACATTGCAATAACTCAACGGAATTTAAATAAATTCAACATTAGAATGTTTCATTACAATCATGGAAATTTGTTGTAGTAGGTTGGAAAGGAGTAGTAGTTTATTAATCAGATATGTACGTATACATCTGTCTGATTAATTTTATAATTTATTGATGCACATAATAAGGTTGAGCTTTCATTTAGGAAGTACGTGGGAAATTTATCATCATCCAATGTAGGAAAAACGACGGAGTCAATTTTCATAAATAATTCGGAAACATTAGAGTAAATAATTTACATTTCTTTCCTGTGGTTGGAACTAGGAAAGGTTCGAAGTTGGCTAAAATTATAAAACTATAGGGGGCGCTTTACAGTTCAAAATATTTAATAACTTTATTAGTGGTAATTGGTATGGTGGATAGATTAGGTTCCGATTCAACGTTTATTGTTTATGCATAATAATCTAAACAACATAAAAATATTTAAAATAAATTATTAAAATTTCAAAATAAAGGTATTTAAAAACTATTTCGGTTAGCTTGTTTGGTAGTTTTTCGCGTAATTCGAGTTCAAGCTCGGGGGTTTTGAGAGTTATTATTATACTTATTGATTAAATTTTCAAATAAAATATTGCGTTTTAATATTCATACTTTAATAAGGATATTATAATTAAAACGGAACATAATAAATTATTTTTAGTAAAGATTAGTTCAGTTCGCAAAAATTAATATTTATTAATTATTGTTGTTATAATTTACTTATAATGAATAGATGGTTTCAGCCTTGACATTTTAAACGAAATTTATTAAATCATATAATTACTTATGTTGTAGAAATGAAATTGAAATAAAATTAAAGATTTTATTTTAATATCACGATAAGTATTAAGCAATAACTTCAAAGAAGCCTTAAATCTATTGGGAATTGCTAGCCGTTAAGATAGCGAATAAGTTAGTTGACAGGGGTCAAATGTGGATTAATGAATTGTTATGTAGTTGTTTTTGCTTAAGAAAGGGATTTGATTTTGGATTTAAAAAAAAAAGTCAATTTTATGTAAGCAAGTATCATTGTATGGACATGGTCAGAGGTATTAACAGTGCAGGAGGATCTTAGTGGCTTAGCAAGATCTACGGTTTAAGGGATTTGTTGACGGGTGGCTTTGGATTTACACGACTCAACAAATGGGTTGATATAATTTAAGGCTAGGTGCTAGGTTAAAAGAGAAAGCCTAAGTTTAAACAAAACTGTTATAACAACCCCGTACTCTACAAGGTAGGAACATCCGATTTGCTACACTCTACATCCGAAATAATAGGGAATTACGGAGTGGGAAATATATGCGAAATATTGCTGAAGTCATAGACAATTCTATACTTTGAACTATTAAAGTTGACCTGGTTATCGAAGGGTTTTGTGGGGGGCAGCTCGGAACGAAAACATGGTTCTTAGGGGTACCTTCTACTTAAAGTTATTAGGACTGACCAGCCTCACAACCTGGTTTCTTTTGGTGGCTAGGTTAGCCTTGGGATAAGTGACTTTTGGGTATGATTGATGCGATGAAATTTTGGATATTGACTCATAAAGTAATTCACTGTTGTTACGGCTTAAGAGGGCGCTTAAAATAGAATAGTAATTACGGTTTGTTTTCAAGAAAGGATTCAATAGTACTTATATTAAAAATAAAAATATTATCATTGACAACATTAAACTTTCGAAAATAAATTACTCAATATTAGTAATATTTAATATTTTTCAAATGAATAACAAATTAATACGCAGTATGCTGCATATTAAACAAATTGAAAATACAAGTGTATTTTTGTTTTGCAAAATACCTGCTATCGGGTTGATTATTTTTAGGTGCTCTCTTAAATTAAATTTAACGGTTAGGAACACTACAGAACTATAAATACATTTTAAGTTTGGAGCCAAACGTTAACAAATTATAATTGCTTAAGTGGGGTGGTAGAGTTATAATTATTATTTAAATTATTTTTATTATAGTTTTGCTAATATTTGTGAATGTATTTTAAAGAATAAAATTTTACTTCGGCTTTAAATTTAAAACGCCTGCGCAAATATTTTAGGGGCGATTGTAACGATACAGGCTGTCTCGTGACGTCACAAATATTATAAATTTTACCTAAATTATAAAAATACTGAAATAATTTCATTGAAGCAATTTATGCTTAAAGAATAGTCCAATAATAAAGGAAATAGTCGTTGGCATCGCATTAACTGATAGGGAAAATGTAGAGATAGGTGTAAAAGTGGTAATCCGTGGTAAAATAAGGTAACAGTAAAAGAAATCAAACCTTCTTTATATTTAGTTTTACTTTTTTACCTTTCTACCTTTAAAGTGTTTTTGATATATAATAGGATTTTGAGATCTGTCAAGCTGTCAAACGCGGTGAGTTATAAAATCATTCACGGGAGAGGGCAAGTCGAAACTTGTCAGAAAAATGCAGATGAAATTTCCGGTTAAATTCTTAGATAAATTCGCCCTCTCAATTAATTCTGGATCTGGGGGGAAGTATGCCTTGGGTCCAGGAACTCAGTAAGAGATAAGTTGAAACATTGCAACGAAGCTTGTCTTCCCTTATTTTGCTTAGGGCATGCAGTTCGCGTGTTATGTGGAGACCTGCACCAGATTTTGCCTCCGTTATAGGATCTGGATCCACCTTTTTGGTTTGGTTTGCATTCTGGCTGAAAGGAGGGCTGAAAAGATTAACTGTCCCGTCTTCGTGTATACGATAACCGGATCCTAAATGCAAATTAAGCTGAACTGTCCCAAGTGATAGGGTTTTGTCTTGTATGCTGCCCATGGACTCCGGTCCCGCATGCAAGATAAAAATTAGGTGGCAATAGGTTTTAGCTTTGGAGAGCTTTTGTCACAGCTCGTTCTCTCATAGGGTTAGATCAGGTATGTTCTCATTGCACACACCGAGAACAGACATGCACGTTTAAAAGTAAATGTGAGATTTGTAGCAATCTCCAGTGTTTGGGGGTACACACCAATGTATAGGGAAAAGCTATAAGTCGAGGCATACACACGTAGGAGGGGAAAGTTAGGGATAAAATATTGAAAATCGCGGAAAAATAATAGTGTTAGGGAAATAGATAAAATTCAATAAATAAATAAATAAATTAAAGCGGTATAAAATACATCTAAAGATAAATTCGTAATAATAAAATACTAATAATTAAAAGTGCAAATACAATACGTAAATTATCAAAGTTATAAAATTATAATCCAAGTTTTCTCGAAGGTTGAAGCTGTGGGTGTTTATTGTAGGGCTAGATTGTCGTGGACCTTGCTTTTGGCGGAAAGCTGGGTGATCACTGAAGGTTTAATGTACAGAGAACAATGCTGTATAGGTATAAGTAGGCATTTCTTTAGTAGGCAAAAGCTTTCATGAAACTACGGAACTGAGTAGAGATAGAAAGGAGAATGTGTTTGAATACGATTCATCACATTAGTTTTCGTGACTTAGTCTCAACTGAAAAATTATTGTCGTTAATGTTGCGGATCATATTAGTATAAATACTTAATTCTGTAAATCTATTTTGTGGTAAAAGTACGTTGTACTATATATCTATTCTGTGGTATAGGAAGGTATTTCTTTAGCTGGTTTTGCGATGTTCTACGGAGGATATGAGAAAGGTTCTATTCCTACACGGTTATTACAATATGCATAAAAAGATAGGTATTTTCTTAGCGGATTCTAGGCGGAATTTTACTTAGCAGAGTTGGAGGGATCATATTCCTACAAGGAAACGAACGTTTTGTTTTCTAGTTGCGAAATAGACAATGCTTGTACAATAGTTAAGTAACTACCGGGAATTTATTCATAGTTTAGGGTTGATCGTGTTTGTTTATAGATCAATTTAGTGGAATTCAGAGTTGGGTTTGTTTGATTGAATTTTCAATAAGAATTTTACTATTTATTCTATAAGAAACATTTAAAGTACTAGTGATAAGAAATTGTCCTTCGTGTCTTGGGTCAAGCACAGCAGTACCTGTTAGTGATCTCCTTACCAAACGGATAGGGGTAGCTAATTTAAAGATTCGAATGAGAATATCTTGTTGTTAGGTAATAGCATCAATAATCTATAATATTATTTGAAGGAAACATGTCCTTATCGTATTTCATAATGGTAAAATATAATGCCTAAATTATATAAACGGGTTTTAGATTACCTTTCAATACAAGTTCTGGAAAATAGAGACAACCTGAATATCACTAACAGATCATTAAATTCAAATAAATATTTACAGTTAAAATTAATACTACTGTTTAGTCCACTGCATGCTGTTGATATAGAATCTACGATAATATTGATAATCTTTAGACGAAAGCTAGGAGATTTAAAAGTTGAGCTATTTTTAGAGTCTGTCATATACCGAATGTAGTACGTATTAGATAGACTCACAATTAACTAAGGTGATGTCTATTTTGTTAGGATTTGGAAAAAAATAATGTCCTCTTGTCCCTTGCACCTTTTGGAGTCCAAACTAGATAAGTAGATAAGAATAGGTAGATGGGGTACCTGACGTACTGACTTGGGATAAATAGAACAAAATTTAGTAAAATCAAATTTCTCTTAGTGTGGGGGAATTTCACACACGGTACCTCCGTGTGGGAAATTTCAAGCACTAAATAGTGGAGGGTTAACCAGTCAGGTAGTCGAGACCCACAGCATTGGAGCGGTGGTGGGGCTCCTATGCCAGAGTTATGATAAACATATAGAGTTTACTATGACTTTGCTATATAACAAACTCAAACACAGTTAGCAATATACTTACATACGTTTTACCTATGTTTCACTTTCTTGTCTTGTTAATTTCAACATACGTTCGTCATGAAGCTTTAACTTACTTTCAGTTTTGTCTATGACTAGGAACTATAATGTTCAACTTTTGCAGGAAAAAATTATTCATTCCTACAATTGAAACCTTTCGAAAATATAGTAGGAAATATATTGATTGGTGCATAATATGATTTTATGTGGAAATTTCAGTTCGGTTACTCAGAGTATAGGAATAGTGTTCATCAGGGGATTAAATAGCAATTATTTGTAGAAAGATGGATATTTTAAATTAATTTAATTATTATTGAATAGGTTGGAAGTTAGTTAGGTATTGTCTCATTACTTTAAAAGGATTTGGATTACTACATTATCACAACGTACGGTTCTACCATTTATTAGGTGACGATTCACAAGGCCATAAACATTAAAATAGGAAATCTAAAATAATCAACCAACCTTGATAACCTTTTAACGTAAGATTAGTTTAGAATTTTCGGTAATTATTATTTATTATTTAAATAGGTTAAGATAGGGGTCATTACAGTAGGTACCACCGCTTTGCCAGTTATTCTGCCGCCAAGCAGTAGTGTGCAAGCACTACTGTGTTCCGGTATGAAGGACATTGTAGCTAGTGAAATTACAGGGCAAATGAGACCTTACGTTCTGATCTCACGGTCTAGTAATCATATTACGGGACTGTGTGATGTCTCAGGAGGATGTGCGCAGTGCAGTGTCACGCAAAACTTTATACTCTAGAGTTCCAAGTGTCACTGCAATCTGTTATGAGCAGCCGTGACGCTTAACATCAGGCAAACGACTAGCTCGTCACGTCATTTGTTCACATAAAAAAAAGTTAAAGCATAATTCAGTTCTTTGGTTTAATGTACTAAACTTATAATACTTATTTACTTACTTAAATTCCCTAGTAGACCACAGGGTGTTCCCATATGTATTTCACAGTGTACGCTAATTTATCCTGACTGACAGAATAAAAGGGAACATAAAAAAGTCGAAATCACAATCCACCTGCCAGCTAATGAAAAAAGTTGAAAAAAATTATCATCAACAAGTAACATTCGGAATAATCAGCGGTACACGGAAAAAATCAGTAATTATTCAGATGAAGTTGGACGAACGAAGGGGGTAAGGGGGCAAGGGCCGGCCAAAATAAAAACGGCGTTGCGTAGGGGTGACACCCGGCCCCCTCGCCTCTACAAATGTTATCTAACTGCGTTCGTTCCGCGGCGCGGCGCCGTTCACTCAGAATTAGCGCTGAACCGGCGAAATTTCAATTTGTACTCCATTTTTTTCTCAGATAGTTGGAGGTAATGGAAAAGGCTAGGCGATCAAGGATTCTCTGTGAGCGGCGTCGGGCGATGGCGAGCGTGTTTTGTTTCGATGAGACGAGTTGCCGCAACAGCGTCAGACGAAGAGCGATCGCGAGGAGCCCGCGACCGCGGCCGCGTCGTGCTAGCAGCGCGGTCATTATCGGCCACGCGCACACACGCGTACGAAGCATTGTCCGTTCCGATGTATGTGTAGATTTTTACTCATTAATTTTAAAACGCTCCGGATTTTTTCAGGGCGGGTGCTAGGGGGCTGTGGGCTGAGGGGGTCGAAAATTGGCGATGGCCGCCGGGCGGGGTGTCACCGACGGGGGTTATTAAATAGATTGGTCCGCGGCCGAACGGAGCCGCCGATCTGCACTTGTACCTCGCGTCATTAACGGGTTGAGAACCGATTTTAAATCGTGAAATAACAGCCTGTTACAGGAAAAGTTGAGCGCGGCTTATCGGCCTCTCCCGTCGTGTTCTACAAGCTTAATTGCATTAAAAGTGTATTTTTATTACGACAATTTTCCTATTCATTATGCGCCTTTCGTTAATGGTCTCGGGAGCACTTGTAGAGTTGTGAAGATGCTGTGAGCAGTATCTGAAGCGTGGATCGCACACAAACAATGCCGTCGATACGCGATACACACACGCGTGGGGCGTTTTTTCTGCGGCCGTTCGGCAGTGGGTGAACGGGTGTATATGGGGGGGGAGGAAATGTGAAAAATACTCGAAAAAAGGCGAAATTGTAGCAGATATATAATTAAAGCCCAACGTACAGCGACGCGCACAGCGATGTATTATGCAGGGTCGTTTTCTGGTGTCGCGTACACACGGCCTTGTCGGACGTCAAGTTCGCTCGTTCGACCACAGAATACATTAGATTCCTATTTTTATTGCTTCCATAGTATACATTGGTGGAATAAGTATAAAATTAATTAAGTAGGCTCATTATGGACCCCGTCAGGCGCAGTAAATTTGGAGAGAGGAAGACAACCTCTCAAAAGAGCCAATATGTACAATAGTAACAAGAAAATAATGAAAATGTTAGTTTGATTATAATAAAATTTCACTGCCATTTTTTATTGTAATTATTAGTTAATTTAATGTCAATGGAGTATATATGAAAAAAGTTTAATTATTATTCAAATACCTAATATTATATCAATTATATCAATTATATCAATTATAATAGTACTAGTTCAACGGAATGCATTGAAGGGTTAAACGGGGTCCGCCAGAATATACGACTCGGTGTGATCACGTGACTTATTAGAAGTGTTATATTGATTTTTAATTGTATTATACTTTTTACTATCCCAGTTTGCCAGTCTGTTTTTTTGTTGTTGAGCATTTTTGGACCCGCAGTGGTGAACTCTAATACTGATTGATTTGTGTTATATAAGCAGGCGCAAAGGTTGCTGTTTTATAGCTAATGCTAATATATTTAAGACTAGCTTGTACACGCGCGGCTTCGCCCGCGGGAACTATCCCTCAGAAACCATTTTTTTTAGGATAAAATTAACTTAAGCTCCACCTCCTCCTCCTCCTCCTCCGGCTCCTTAAGCTTATTTTGAGAACCGTGTAAAAAGCGTCATAAATAAAGAGGTAACTTATTCATCTTTTTGATCTTTTTAAAGTGACCTCATGCACAGTGACCTCTCATGGTGACATTGTGGTAAAACGTAGGGAGGAAATAAGTTTTTTTTTATATCTTAGGTAATAACTTTCTTTAATGTTTTATGTATACTTTGACACTAACACGAAAAAAATGTTCAAATTTAACAGAGTTTAAAAAAACGATTTCAAAACGTTATTTTTATTTTAACATGCAGATAACAACTGGTTTAACAAACGTGACTTTGAAAATAAAGATCTTTGAACCTCCCCATTTTTGCTCCTTCAAATTAACCCTGGCAAAAATATTATTTTACCATTTTTGGATGTGACTGATATACAAAATACCAATTTTCATAATTACAAATTCAAAAACATAGAACTAAGTATGCATACAAAGTGTCATCCCTTCTTATACCATCATTGGCCGTGTGGTCCCGCTTGCGAATACGGCCACCACTATCACTTCTCGCGGGTGCCGTAAAAGCCGGCAAAAGGAATATCCAGGGAATGGGCAGCAGCATTACATTAAAACCTACTGCGATTCTCACCAAGCCATCTGCTGCGTCAAGCGTGGTGATTATGGCAAATTTCCCCCTATGATAAGCGTCCAAAGTGACTTTTTATGGATTCCTGTGTTCAGTAGTGGACGTCTTCCGGCTGATGTGTGATGTCATCCCTGGCAAAAAATATTGTAAATGCCATTTTTTACTTTGAATTAACTATCCGATGGAACACTTACGATCATATTTTTTTTTATTTGACACAAACTTTAACTACTTATTTCACCCGTTTAAGGGTTGAATTTAAAAAACTATAATGTATATATATAACCTATATTCAAGCAAATAAAAATTTCATTTCATTTCATTTCATTTCATTACCATTTCATTTATTTTATACTTGTTTGTATGTGCCAAGTTTCAAAGCAATACAGTATACAGTACGACATGTAAGTTTATCACACAAATACTTTTTACCCGTTCATCCCATTGGGGGTTGTATTTCCAAAAACTCTTTCTTAATATAACCCTATGTCATAGAATCAATGTATCTTCGAATTTGAAGATTATCGCATTAGCGGTTTTGTCTGTGCGAACGCCTTACGACGGGATCTTTTTCTGTATTTTTACCCCCTTAAGGGATGAAATACAAAAATTCCGAGACCCGTATCTACTTATTTTGTATATTCTTTACACATTACAAATTTCAGTATGATGCAGTAACTTTTTTTGAAATTTTCATACAAACTTCAACAATTTTTTTAACCCCTTTAAGTGTTGGATTTCGAAAAACTAAAAAATACCATTTTTTTTATTTTTATACTTGTTTGTGTGTGTTAATTTTCAAAACGATACGTCATGAAATGTAGATTTTTCATACAAACGTTTTTTACCCTTTTCGCCCACTTAAGGGTTGAATTTTCAAAAATCCTTTCTTAACACGCGCTTAAGTCATAAAAGAAAGCTACCCTCCAAATTTCAAGTCTATACGTCCAGCGGTTTGGGCTGTGCGTTGTCCGTCAGTCAGTCAGGACAAAGCCTTTTATATAATAGATAATTATTTGTAATTATCGTAATATTATCATTATTGTTTATTAAGATAATTAAATGATGTAAAATAATGACATTATACCTATATAGGCGATTGTATTTGTTACGTAGATATATATAATTGATAATTAATTATGTTTGATGTTAACAATCTTTTAATGACTTTATGATGAAGTCTCTATAAAACTCTGATTACTTCCGCGTAAATTGGTATCAGAGATTACAGAAAAAACAATTGACATTCGTAGTAGTATTTTCTACACCACTATTATAAAGAAGAAATATTTGTATTTTTGTGTGTATGTTTGTAATGAATAAAATAAAAATCACTGTGCCTATTTCAAAAATTCTTTCACCATTGGAAAGCTACATTTACCCTGAGTAACATAGGCTACACCACTACACGTGCGAAGCCGGGGCGAGCCGCTAGTTGTTTAATAAAAAGGGAAGTATTATCTAGAATCTAGATCAACTTTTTGTGAATTGAGTTCATTGCCTGAGGACTGAAGAGCGCTGTTTTTGTGAAAGGAGGTAATATTGGTCATGAGTTCTTATACGCCCATAACGGAAAACATTTTATTCAATCTGTACAATCAGCACTCAATACATAACAAAATATAATAATATATGAAACGCCAGTAATGAAAAAGAAGAAGAAAATCATGAAATCGAAAAATCAAACATAGCATGGTAGCATGCCTATAATAGACGTCTAGCACGGCGCTCCTGAAAAACGAAAATTTTTCTTGTTTTTTTAACACCGAGCTTTCAGTACAACGAGGTTGCAAACCACCGTGTGATCCTTTCCCAAACGCCTGTACCTATATAAGATCTAATCATACTAGATTAGACAGGTAGCGTCCCTATAATAGGCGTCTAACACGTTGCTCCAGAAAAATGAAAATTTTTCTTTTTTTTTAACACCAAGCTTTCAGTACAACGGAATACAAACCACTGCGTGGTTCTTTCCCAAACGCTTGTATAAGAACCAGCAGCTGGTGGCGTTGCTTAATTTTATGCCAAAAACTTGACGGCCATAATAGAAGTATCATTAAACTTCAAACTCAACCAATAACTCTCAACGAAACGTTTACAAAGCCACTTGAGTTAATAACAAAATAATCGAATTGATTGTACTAACCCTCGACTTAGTATTAATAGACTTGCCTTATTGCCATGATGATACAACAAAGTGATTTGCTTCTATGCTTACGATGCAGAATGGGAAATTATTGAAGCCCACGACAAAGAAAAATACACCACAAGTATGCATAATAATTTTAATATTCTAGGAAACTTAGTACATCAAATACAAAGACACTACAATCCACATCAAGTATCGGCAGTAGAGCACTAGACTATTCAATTATCAGCTTTATGCCAGCGGAGTAAGTTTCCTAAGCCGTAGTGTAAATCCATATGTCAAACAGGCTATGATTCTGGTGTAAGCTACATAGTGTAATTTTTATACTACAGGAAGTTACTCTGTAACGCGTTTTCGATTGTTTCTATATTGTTGAACCTCGATGCTCCCAACCATCTTAGTAATGGGGGCCTACATACGACAGATGGTGGAAGGGGCTTCGCGATTAATTTAACATTAAACTCAATAATAACCCCCCATTTATTGCGTAATTTCCTTTCAATTACCTTTCATTTATCGCTCTGTAAATGGATTACAGATGTGATCGAGTTCGATGATTTTAGTTTAGTGATGTGATGAAACGAATTTGAGTTTTAAATGTAAAATGTGAATTGTTTTCTATAAATAAATTTCTTGTGCTTCATTTCACAAACTTAACGGTGCCTAATGTAAGAAATCGTAGGCGTAAAGTTGCACAGAACAATAAAGTTAATATGTAGTTTACTGTAGGTACCTACTATTAAATTTACTACATATTGATTAGCAATATCTACTTACTAATACGAATTGTATAAAAAAACTGATGAATAAAACGGGATGTCGTTTAACATAGGCCTTAAGTTTAATTCAACATAATATAAAACTTTTTTCAACATAATATAAAATTATGTATATTGAAGAAAGCTCTACGGCATGTGAAGCTCTCCGAATCCCCCACGAGCACGTAAATTAACTAAACGGACCAAAATATTTCAACATGCAGTTAGTTTTCTTTTCTATACCTACTAGTGGTTCAGCGAACAGCAGATTTCGCGAGGACACACTTCCTCACGATATATCCAGATGAATTTGAGACTTGTTTGATATTGAATACGGAATGTTCCTACTACATTTATATCAAAATCGCCAGAAACAAAAATAACTATGAAATTGACTTGTGTGGAACTGTTGAAGATGTGCATCATCTACTAATAGAATGTGTCAAAGGCACTAGGTTAAGAAATATAATAATAGATAAATATAATATAAATAGGCTAGATACTGGTGTGTTCACAAACATTTTAGCATCACCTGCGTGTGATGTTGCTAAGCTTTTGTTTAATATTTTTAAAACTTGAAATTAGCGGTAGTTGTTGTTAGTTGTTGTTTAAGTTAGGGTATGATGGGGCTGGCATACCATGTGGTAAAAGCCTCTAAACAAAACATGAATTAAAAAAAAAAAAAAAACTATGAAATTATAAGGCTCATACATTATTTCGTCAAGATTTGTCGATAAGTACCCACGACCTGTAGGTACCCGAGTAGCAAAAAACATCGGACAGATGAAAGCACATTTCGCGCGCTGATACAGAGACATTGGTTCACTGGATCAATTAACTTATTATTTGTATATAGTGCCATTTACTCCTGCGGTATCCCGGAGAGCGGCGTGTGCGCACTCAACTCGGTCCCTCATTCGATTGTTCGATTATAATCGTTCGATTTTGAATATCCTTTTGTCTTAATACGAGTGAAGATGCAATTAGAACGCACGATTGCAATTTATTCCTTTGTGATAAAAACAATAAAAATTGGATGACTATTTTTACGCACACGACGACGAAATTCGGTCTAATTAACTACTGGTTTTTTAATAGCGCCAAACAAATTGTTGATATTTTCATGATCTTTTTACTCTTAGTAATACCAAGCAATACGCTAGAAGGTAGAACTTTTTTGCAAAATTCGTCTAGGTAGGTACCACCGCTTTGCCAGATATTCTGCCGCCAAGCAGTAGTGTGCAAGCACTACTGTAATGTGGTTTGAAGGGCATTGTAGCTAGTGAAATTACTGAATCAGACTATGGTCTGATCTGAAGTCTCAGGATAACGTGCGCAGTGCAGTGTCACGCAAAACTATGTTAATTTAGAGTTTCGAGTGATACTGCAACCTGTTATGGGCAGCCGTGACGCTTAACATCAGGCAAATGAGTAGCTCGTCACGTCATTCATTTACATAAAAAATACACAAATGTCAGTTTTAATTAGAAAAAAATGAAGGTACAAATCAAAAAGAAAAGAGATAGCTTTTACCTAAATCCAATCCAGTTAAAATTTCGGTAATAAAAAAATCTTATCCATTTGGCAACAATAGCAAATGGTGATAATAACTATTACATTTAGCTTGTACAATATTTGGCAGCACTAAATTTTCTTTTAAAGCAAACAAAGAGCTATTAAAGGCTTAAATCCAATTGTTTATTAACGATAACAACCGTACCTGTCCTCGACATCCCTACAGGTCGAGCAAACAGCCAAAACATACCCGGACCGTCCAGCAGCAGCCATTGCAGCCAGTAGTTTTTCAAATATGCAATTTACTGATTTAAAAAAAGAAGTCAACACAGAGTGGGCTGGACACCCACCGGGGGCGATGGAAAATGGCGTAAAAACGTGACGAAAAAAACATGGAAAAATAGTAGGCCCACGTATGGTAAATAGCGAACCCACCCCGCCACCCCCCTAAATTACGTCGCTGACCGTTGATATTATTGACTCGCTTGGCTCTCTTGGTTATGTCAAGGTTTTCTTTTTACATCAAAGCGCTACATAATGCCGCTAGATGTGACGTTTTTAATTATTTTATTTTATACTTTTGAGAAGTTCATCATCACCATTAAAAGTCTGAAGACGTCCACTGCTGAACAGAGGTCTACCCCGAGAGTACTACTTTGCGTGGCTGCTCGCTTCCTGCATCCATTGGCTCCCCGTGGTTTTCACGAGATCGTCGGTTACCCTAGTGGGGTTGGCCTACGCTGTGTCTTCCGGTTCGTGGTTGTCACTTGAAAACCTTTCCTCCCCATCGGTTGTCAGTTCTACGAGCGGTGGGGCCTGCCCATTGCCATTTCAATTTGCTAATTCTAAGAGCTATATCACTCTACACACTCACCACTCCTGCGGATCCCCTCATTACGGATCCTATCTCGCATGGAAAGTCCGAGCATAGCTTTCTCCATAGCTCAAACTTTTCGATAGGTTATATAGTCATTATGTAGGTATCAATTTCTTTTCAATTGTTATTTACTAACAATAATTGTACTAGCAAATAATTGTACCACATGAAATATAAAGAATGTTGCACACTAAATGACGTCAATTGCCATTTAATCATCCGTCCCTTTCACACAAAGTTCAATGCACAATTCTCACCCCTTGAGCTTAAAAAGTAGCATTTAAAAAAAGTCGCATTTGCTTACTTGTTACAACTAGCGGCAATTACTACTAATGATAATGGCGTTATTACTTGCCTCCATTAGATGGTAGAGTCAACTACAACGAACTAACAATACTACAGTACCTTGTCGCAATAAATACTAATACTAACCTTCAATATGTATAGGTAAAGATTAGTGTTTTATTAATGCGGCATGGTGCTAAAGCGTCAGCTATCTTTCATTAGATGGTGTTAAGTCAAGTAAAAGTAATATGCAGCGTTCGAGAGCCTTGTCATAGCAAGCATTGCTATCTATTGTCTCATAAGTGACCAAGTTACTTAGGCAGTATATAGCTTTCTTGGTATGACAAAGTGACAAACTGTTTGCATGTATTTGCAGTTGACTGGACGAGCTTTACTGGCTGAAGGTTGCGTTTTGTTTTCTATTTCTCTAATTAATGAACACAATTTGTTCAACTAAATGAACAAAGAAGCTACGGCGAAATGACAAGAGAAAACTAACAGCTTTTTTATAGTTATAAATACAAATTGTACTTTGTACATATAGAATTATACAATACGTTAACAAGTTTTTTTGAAACAGGTTTTTGAAACGTATACACGTTTTATAGATATACGTAAGTTTGGAGATTTTTTGCTAATAATTATAACAGTGGCTTTGTTCAATGATTCGATTACTGGATTTAAGTCGTACGGCACTGCCAATTATATATTTTTTATGCGATTGAATGACGTGACGAGCTAGTCGTTCACCTGATGTTAAGCAACACGGCCGCCCATAACAGTTGCAGTATCACTCGGATCTTTAAAACAATAAAGTTTCGCGTGACACTGCACTGTGCACGTCATCCTGAGACATCACTCAGTTTAGTAATCAGATTGCTAGACTGAGTGATCAGGTCATAAAGTCTCATTTGCCCAGAAATTCACTAGCTACAGTGCCCATCAAACCGGAACACAGTAGTGCTTGCACACTACTGCTTGGCGGCAGAATAACTGGCAAAGCAGTGGTACCTACCTAGACGAACTTCGCAGAAAAGTCCTACCACCTAGTAAACTACCTAGTAGTATAGATGAAGTATTACAAATAAATAAAAATAAAATGAAATGACATTAAAACAAAATAACAGGTAACTGTATCGTTATGATTAAAAAGAAAACGATATACTTATATCTAAAAATCCACGTTTGAATGTTTAACTAACGTGTTCAGCCATTTCAAGCGAACCAGGTTACAACCAAACGACTAAACAAAACAAATTACGATAACAACCAGCTTATAATTTACATTGAACACTTAAAATAATATGTTTGACAAATAAAAAGAAATAAAACAGTCACAATGCAAATAAAACAGCGTTACGCCATGAAAGCGGCTCATACATTAACTATTAACAGTATTACAGTCCAACCGTACTGTTTACAGTTCCAATATCTAATTACCCTCTTTGAAACATCAAACCTACAATAAAAACGTCCAAGAACACATACTGGTGAGGTATTGTATAATTAGCATTCATTATCAACATATCAGGAGACCGCGTTAAAAACTGAAATAGGGATGGACGGCGGAGCGGTTCGGCCGGATAGCCGAATAGACCGAAAAGGTACCAACTAAGATTAGTTTGATTATTTGGTAGGTAAGTTTATAAAACTATAAGCTGTCGAGATATTATAGAGCTTATATTATAATATTCAATAATTAATTGTAATATTAATTTAACAAAAAAACCCCACGAATAGTTTAAGAAAACTATAGTATTTGACCGTGGTCCCACCCAACGGAAAGTGACATGCTTGCCTAGAAGATAGAAGATACCTACAGTCTACACCATTAATAACTTCTACTCTATCGAGCAAGACAACAGCGATATTTTTTTTTACGTAAACGAATGACGTGACGAGCTAGTCGTTTACCTGGTGTTAAGCTTAACAGGCACCCTTGACAAATTGCAGTGTCATTCGGAACTCTAACTTAAAGTTTCGCGTGACACTGCGCACTTCACACGTCATCCTGAGATAGTTTAAAAAATATTTCTAGACTGTGAGATCAGTTCATAAGTCTCATTTGCTCACTAATTTCCTAGCTAGAATGCCCTTACACAGAACACAGTTAGTGCTTGTACACTACAGTACTGCTTGATGGCAGAATAACTCTTAAAGCGGTGGTGTCTGCCTAGGCGAACAATGCTGAAAAGTCCTACCACCTAGTTAAACCTAGTACCTAGTCATTGAACCTTTTTTCGGCGGAAACATTAAAAAACCGTGCAAGGATCAAACGGTAGCCGAATCATCCCATCTCTACCTATGACTATTACCTACATGCCATTACAGTGAATTAACTTTTTTTTGATTAGCCCTAATTATTAAGGTACAGTGGACCGGGACCAAAACATAGAATTTGTTCGTAACATCTAATTGTATCATAGGTGTGACAGCCATTATTTTAATTGCGTACGGTAGGACTAATTGTAGCTTACGTTTCTTTCTATGTGGTTTTAATGACGCTGCTTTTAGTGATGAGCTAAGACATGCGAAACTTATGGAATTAATCGAATGACTCCATTAAGTCAAACAGAACAATACTGGTGTGAACACGTTCTAGTTTAGATTAGAGATGCATCAAGATCAACGATAAAAAGTATTGCTAACTTAGAATTTAATCAGGAAAGATTTTTATTGTACCTTACGCGAGTAGATATTTAAAAAGCTTATATTGTGAATGCAATGCCAACGCTTTTCAAAATCTGTGAACAGAACTCTTGAACACGAATGGCATTTATTACATCTGTCCGTTTTATAATCTATAATCAGAATATGACTTTACATTTTTATATGAAAACCCAGAAAAATTAAGATAATACTTACTTTGTATATAAGTCTGTCTATTGGAACCTCTTACAGATAGTTTTAACTCCATTCTAAGTACTTCCAAAATCGATACAAACGGAAATTTTTAATTCTTATTCAATCTTTGGCACTTGGCTGAATTCGGTTTGTGGAATCGAACATTATAGGATGTATCACGCAAAAAACGAATCTTTGGTCTTTTTAAACCCGATTTTCTGCAAAAGCCAATTTTGGTTTGGTATATCAAGAATTGCTCAATGCAATCTAAAACTGTACAGTCCCAATACTGGGCATTAATTCTCTATGAAACCACAGATTCCACACGATACGGAACCACGTCGTTATCGTGTCTTGTTCAAATCGTGTTGCAACATTAGAAATGCCTTCACTTTACATTAAAGTTATTTTTTAAAATAAATATCGACATAAGTGTATATGTTTCAGTTGACAGTTCAAACCGAGCCAATTGCACATTCATTTCGCACGGTTTCGTTTTCATTTCATAGAGAATAGATTTTTGCAGATTTCTTATGTAAGACCCTTGTCTTACATAAGAAATCTGCAAAAATCTATACGATTCCTAACTTCGAAATCACGGGCATTCCTTAATGCCCGTGATTTCGAAGTTAGGAATCGTAAAGTGGTCATAAGTACAGAATAGGGCCCTGGACTTCCAGAGCCCTAACTCTTACGATTCCAATATTAATGGAAATGTATGTACGGTTTTCAATACTAGTTTCATAGGAAAAGTCCTAATGGGCAAATAATTGAGTTTTCCATTTATTTCGATTATTCCTCCATTGCAGTGTGTGCTTAATAACACTGATGATGTGATCGTGAGTAATACGCTAATATAGGGGTTGGATGTATCGATTTTATATTAGTACACAGGCCTTTCTTTTCCTAATGTACTTTCTTTTTTTAATATCTGCATGATTTTGAAAGGTGTTGTTAAAGGAAAATTCTGAATGACGGTTGTCTTTGCCTTATATTTTGACCTTTATAGAGCTTAGAAATATCAATTCAAGTATTTTTTAAATATTCGTGAGAATATTATCAGTTTTGCTGTTACCTTTTTTCTTTGTTCTTTTTTTTAGATTAACCGAGGATCTGGTTTAAACGGCGGGGAGCCGACGGACCTGGAGGCAAGCAGCCCCTCAAAAATGGTTCTCTGTGGGGGAGGCCTATGACTTTTTTCAATTGATAAAATCAAATATTAATGATGTAAATCAGTTTTCAGGAATATTATTTTTATGTTGTTCCTCTATATCTGATAGGTAATGTTTCAACTTTAGCAAACAAAACGCCAACAGTCAAAATCAATTCCACTTACGGCTTCTCATTATGAACGAACCTATTTCAAATTCAAATCAAAAATAACGTAAACTTTTACAAAACTACTCACCTTCAACACCACTCCCAGTGAACGCTGACACTAATACAGCAAAGCGACTAGTCAGTTATTTTAAATCGAAAACTGTTTCGCGCGCTTAGGGTTGTCAGGATTCCGTATCACCATAAGCACTGTAACTTTAGCGTATTGACTAAAATTACAGTGCTTATGGTGGTATGACTAAAAATTTGCGAGACGTCCGGTGTCTCAAAACAAGATATTTGTTATAACAACGTAACTATGTATAAGTTAATAATATCTATATATAAGAAAAACTGCAACTGGGCTAAGTCTGTACCTACATTGAATATATTTTGAAAATTTTGATTGCGTTACACTTCTTAATCGATATAATATAATGCCATGGTTACATCGATATATAGGTTTTTAATTAGGAAACTAACTGGGTAGCAAGTAAACTTCCTTTCCCGAATCCAACTAAACGACTGAATTTAGTGTTATGTAATTGCGGCATTACGGTTCGTGGTCGCCACTCAAGAACCTATATTCCCCATCGGTTGTCAGTTCTACGAGCGATTTGTGTCCTGCTCATTGCTTAACCAAAGGCTTAACAAAAAAGGACAACCGTTGCATTATCCCTAAAACATCGCTCCCACTTTCATAAACCACGTGAAGCAACCCTACCCTCGTCTATCAGCTAGTCGAAAAGGGAAATCAGTCAATAATGCACTAATTTCCCCTCCTTAATGGCGCAGTCCGGTCTACTCAGACACTATTACGACACAGCAACTTGTTTAATTAAATAACCACGCAAACTCGTCAGTTTAGGACTTCGTGTGATTAAATCGGAGCTTTTAGTGAAGAAGGTTTTTGTTTTTTTTTTATGAGAATGAATGACGTGACTAGCTAGTCGTTCGCCTGATGTTAAGCGACACGGCCAACCATAACAGTTGCAATGTCACTCGAAACTATAAAATAATAAAGTTTACGTGACACTGCACTGCGCACGTCATCCTGAGACATCACGCAGTCTAGTAATCAGATTACTAGACTATGAAATCAGGTCTTAAAGTGACATTTGCCCAGTAATTTTACTAGCTACAATGCCCTTCAAACCGGAACACAGTAGTGCTTGCACACTACTTGGCGGCAGAATAACTGGCAAAGTGGTGGTACTAACCTAGACGAACTTTGCAGAAAAGTCCTACCACCTAGTAAAAGTATTAAGGTAGTTACAGTTAAGCAATTTTTTTAATTTCATTACTGCTCTTTGCTGACAGTTTATGTTACAGTACAGTCTTAGCGACGCCAGCACTGGAGCAGTTGTGCCAGCACCCCAGAGCAGTGCTCTGTTATTTCAAGGAGCTGGGATGGCTTGGGTAGATGCTGGCGGGGGAAATGCACAATACACCCCAAGCGGGACGTCAGTGCAGGTCTTATCGCCCTCATGCCAAATTAGTAATTAGAATTAGTAGGGTAGTTACAGTTAAGCAATTTATATAATTTCATTACTTCTCTTTGCTGACTGTTTATGTTACAGTACAGTCTTAGCATATATCTAGAAACAATTCTGAAGGGTGTGTGTCTGCGTGCAGAGAGTGGGCAGAAGCATCATTCTTCTAGATACATTAAAATATTCTGCGATCACCAAGCTGTCTGCCAAACGTGGTGATTATGGCAAATGATAAGTGTCCAAGCGTTTTATGGGGGATCCCTATATTCAGTAGTGATGTCTGTTAAGACGTCTTTCTTCGGGCTGTTGCTATAAAAAAATATGGTGGTGGAGGCGGCGGCTGCAACGCCTGTGACAAAATAGTTGTGCATAAAAAAAATGCCCAAATATTTGTTCTGTTGCGAGCATTCAACTAATACCCGAAGTTTTCTGGATGTTGTGATACCATAGTCTTCGTAGTTCCCGGTTCCATACGATAATTAGTAAATTATTGTAGTTTTTTTGTATTGCAGCTTTTGTAAGGAATTAATCCTAATAGCAAAATTTTTTGCAACAAGTACTTGATGGTCTCTATTTTGCGGGATACGCTGAGAGCTATCTATTGTTGGCACATTTTTTATTGGTGTTGAAGTTAAATAGCGTTTTACATTTAGATACTTTATAATTATGGCTGCATTAAAAGTGAAGCTACTAAAAGATTAAAGTGACAAAAGGATCTTTGTGCCTAATACAACTACGATTTTTGTGTTTACAATTAAGTCAATGCACTTAATAATAATTAAAACTAATCCAGAAATTGCGCTCACTCCTTTTTGAGCTTTTTAACATCACTACGTCCCGTAATTCACGATTCACACCACTAATATTTGAATAGAGCAAATTCGTACGGATTCTATCGAAATTCCCAACTGATCCGCTCGACTTCCCTTGCGACTCGATCGTAGGGCCTCCAATTAGTTTTTATAGCACGCTTCATTACAGCCAGTGTTAATTATTATTGTGCTGACGAACGCTCTGTTCTCACTCGACGACCTAATTAGAACGGGTGCCGTGTTTTTTTTTTGTTTTCTTGTCAGCAAATTATGAGCATTGGGGTGTGTAGGACTTTTGTGCTGGGACGTGTGTAGGGGCCCTTATAGTGACGTGGTACTTCGAAGAGGATTTCATGTTTAAATGGGGTAAAATCGAAATAATTACGTTTTATTTTTCCTTTTTGGAAACGTGATATGACGTTTAATTAATTTAAAAAACTAGGAGCATCTTCTAAACTTCTGTTTAGGTATTATTCCGCGTTTGTCAATATACATTGTAACTTTTCACGTGTAAGCCCAAACTTATTTTGTGTTTTGTTCCTCTCTATCAGTTTAAGAATAAGCCAAGATAAAACAAGAGGAAACACTGTAAAGCTATTCCACAGTTATTAATTGTTTGTTAGGGGTAAGTGTATAATCATTTTTCTTGCCCAGCTGTCTGACTCAAGTGCTCGTCCAATCACGCGCCTGTCAGTGTTGCCAACCAGATAAAGGAGTCACCTAACTTAATTTTGAAAATATAGGTACAACATATTAATAAATACAAGACATTTGTAAAATAATAAAAACTAAACTAAACTAGCTACACTACCTACTACAAAGAACACTTATGGACTGTATAATAGCCGCGATGGCCTATAGACAGTCCAAGTGCTCCAGCCCACTACCGGTAGGTAGCGTACCCAACATGCTGGCCGCATTGCCACGTTGAATTGCAATGCTGATGCGTTGGGCCAAATAAGTGCCAGCATTTTGGTCACGCGTCGCATCGACCAGGCGCTCTGATAGACTTTGGAAAACGCGATGAGCTCCTGGTCCCCACGGACCCAGGGTCTCAACACCAAACGGCTCAAATATGTAACCGCTACCGAGATTACTATATTTTGTTTGTAAAATTGAATGTTGTAGTTTAAATGTGTGATGAATTCTTGTTCTGCACCTGCGTTTATTGTATGTTTTATCATAATCATCATCAACAGCTGGAAGACGTCCACTGCTGAACACAGGCATCCCTCATAAAACCCCACTTTGGACGTTTATCACAGGGGGGTTCATCACGGGATCAGACGGGACTTCAAGATAATATTTTGTGGGAACAGGACTTGCCCATTCTGAGATACGCGAAATAGTAATGATAAAAAGAAAATAGGTTAAATATTCGGGTGAGTATAATTTTACATTGGAATTATTAAGTCTAACAATAAATAAATCGCGGTAAAACTACAGACTCCAGTGCTCCTATTAAGCTTTCCCGTTCCTTCGGTCCATAGAGTTGAGACCATAAATCCACCTAATTGGCGCGCTTAGAAATTTTAATCATTTTATGATTTCTTTTGTAATTTTATCGCGTTCTTTATAGCTTTCCGATTAGTTTCCAACATAATAGTTAGTTCAAAATTGATTGTTAACATGTTATTAGTCGGTTTTACCAATTAAGGGTTTCGAAACTTTAATTATAATAGTTAGGTTAGGTAGATTATATAACAATGTGTGTTACTAATTATATTAGTATACTAAAGGTACAATGATAAACTGATGATGATGATGATGATGATGATGATAGTGGTGATGGTAATACGCTTTGCTCGTGCGTATTCGTACAATGTTTAACCAAATTAGGGATTTCATTTCTAAAAGATCCTTTCTTATTTCACTCCTACGTTTTCTGTCTATCAGTCATGCAGTCACTTAGGACAAAGTCACTCTGTCTGTCAGTCATGTAGTCACTTAGGACAAAGTCACTTCTCTGTCTATCAGTCATGCAGTCACATAGGACAAAGTTACTTCTCTGTCTATCAGTCATGCAGTCACATAGGACAAAGTTACTTCTCTGTCTATCAGTCATGCAGTCACTTCATCATCATCAACATCAACAGCCTGAAGACGTCCACTGCTGAACATAGGCCTCCCCCAGAGAGCGCCACTTTGAGTGGCTGCTCGCCTCCTGCATCCGTCGGCTCTCCGCCGTTTTCACCAGATCGTTGGTCCACCTAGTGAGGGGCTGCCTTACTTTTAGTCTACCGGTTCGTGGTCGCCACTCGAGAACCTTTCTTCCCCATCGGTTGTCAGTTCTACGAGCAACGTGGCCTGCCCATTGCCATTTCAACTTGCTCATTCTACAATTTTATAGGCACGGGCAAGAAATTACGCGTAAATCGAGTTGTTTTATAGGTTAGGTAACGACTCACTTCCGGTTTCTCGAACATTTGTCAAACTCATGTTTACAACATAAGTACCAAATACGCTCATTGGTCAAGACAGCTGATAATCAACCGGCTACCAATGAGCGTTCAGTATTTCGAGGTTAGCATGAGTTTAACTTTAACAAACGTACGAGAAAGCAGGGTCAGTGTGTGGATAAGCTAAATTCTGAACACTGCAAAGATAATTCATTCATAATACACTGTAGTAGATTTGTAAACGCTTATACATCCGCAATAAGTAGATTACCTATTCATAAAGATGGCAACCGATGACCGATGGGGAAGAAAGGTTCTCGAGTGGCGACCACGAACCGGAAGACGCAGCGTAGGCCGGCCCCCCACTCGGTGGACCGACGACCTGGTGAAAGCCGCGGGGAGCCGATGGATGCAGGAGGCGAGCAGCCGCTCAAGGTGGCGTGCTCTGGGGGAGGCCTATGTTCAGAAGTGGACGTCTTCAGGCTGTTGATGATGATGATGAAAGATGGCAATCAAACAATTATAAATTCCGTAGTAATAATTATACATTCTGCATTCCCATAAATCTTTAAAATAAATTCGTCCTATGCGATTAACTAAGGCATGACTTAATTGCCGATAGTAGAGTTTAAGTTAACATGAGAATTTATATATTAAGCTAGTGGAAATACGGTTTAAATTCCAATGTAAGTTGATAATGAAGTCGAATGGTGTTATCATGGTGTTCAAGAAAGCCATATTATTTGAAGTATGCATACTAATGCCAGTTTGCACTAAACTTTGACAGTTCTTAAGTTTGCACTTAACCCTCTATGATGCACCTACTGCAATGCATTTGAATACGTCCTTAGAGATATGTGTGAACTTAAGAGCTTTTAAACTTTAGTGCAGACGGATATAAATCACATAAACAATTAGTTTTGGTTACATAATGGTAATGTTTAAACTTAGAATAAGTATTTACTAAACTAAACTAGACCTAAAAACTAAACTATACCTAAAAACTTTAAAACTAAAATATAAATCTTAAAGTAGTTTACCTTGAATAAGTTTTAATTTTATTTTTTTTATAGTATGTAAATTGGTATTTGCTATTTATTTGCTTTTTTGTTTGTTTTTTTTTGTGCGGGCTGTAGTTGGTCTCTACCAAGCTCTATATCGTTACTATTCTGCAAGCACTTACACCATCGCCATCCCTACTCTGCTGATACTTACTACATGCTTCGCCAGTAATAAGTAGGTTAACCTAAGTAATCTAGGTAATTTAACATTGGTTAAATTACCTAGATTACTTAGGTTAACTTATCCATGAGCTTTTACGTGTTAGCTAACGACTTAAAAGCTGCAACATTATCTTAAATCTCATTAAAATTTAACCTACTTATTGACGGGTGTTCTCACCTATAAGGATAAATAACAATTAAACTCATAGACATATTGATCACGAATCACAATGTACCAATTGATATTATACCTTTAGTAATTTAAAGAAATACGTACCTTGTCACAACAAAAATCTATACAATTTGTATTAAGAATGCAATCAAGTACTTAGAACTTTTATTATGACAAAGCACTAAATCGTTAACTAGTTTGTAGTTTCGCTATACGTAATAATGACAACTACGGCCTCATAATTATTTTTGAGATGATATTAAATTATGACAAAATCAACTTTATGTCATTGGTGCTAAGATTCACAACGTGTGTTTATATAAGGTGGTTAGTTGTCCACTCATGAGATCATAGCTCACTTGATTTATTCATTTTAACCGTCTTGACCCACATTTGAGCATTGACTTTAATTGTTAATAAGAATAATTAAAATGCGCCTTAAATATTATAGAGCTCATGTAGGTATTGTTGACAGTGTTTTGTTTTAAATTTAGAACATGATTTTTTTTTCTAGACGTACTGAAACACGGCGTCCGTATATGGTAAAAAATCTTCGGATACGTAAAAAGTGTTTTGATTCCTCGTTTATAATTCGGACAGCAAAGAAATGGAACACCTTACCAGCGTCATTGTTTCCTTACAAATATAATCTGGGAATTTTTAAGGCTAGAGTGAACCGGTACCTTCTAGGCAAGCATGCACCATCGTTGACCGCGTCGTCACTTACCATCAGGTGAGACCATGGTCAAATGTCAGCCTATCATTGATAAAAAAATGTGCCTTCGAAATTAGAAATGATATAAGACTCATTTAAATGTAAATTACAAATGAATGCTTATTTAATTATTTTGAGTTGTAATTACAAATAGACAACTATTGCCACAGAAGTAGAGTTCCAATTGGGCATTTAGAAAAAAAAAAAGAATTTGTAATGTAGGTATCGTTTGTTTCATATGAAAATAGTTACTTTAAAACTACTTTATGAACAAACGAAGTACGAGTATATTTATTTATTTCGGCTTCCTATTGACAATCACACTATTTTATATAACTTACTAAACATACATTTATGCTTAATGCATTGTCTATTTAAAGGAAACACAGCATGCTAAAAAGTAACAAACAATTAATATACACCTAACCACATTGCAAACCAAAAAGGACTCTTACAAAACAAAACACTTATTGTAGTTGTAGTATCTGATTTTCTGATGAGCTTTAATTATAGGTCGCAAATATACCCAAAAACGATTTTTTGTGCAATTTCGAGCACTTTGTAGGTTATTTACTCGCTTCGCTCGTGCTTGTCTTACTAGTATGCGCCTTGCGTTACAATGACGTTCGTTTTTACAGTCCATCGCGCTGATTTTTCGCGCTTGCTGCGCTCGCGCCGTCGTTTTTCGTGCTTGGTCTATTTTTCTGGTGAGCTTTGATTATAGCTCGCAAATATACCCAAAAACGATTTCTTGTGCAATTTTGAGCATTTTGTAGGTTATTTTTGCGCTCGCTTCGCTCGCAGTTTTCTTACTAGTATGCGCCTCGTGTTACAGTGACGTTTGTTTTACAGTCCATCACGCTGATTTTTCGCGCTCGCTGCGCTTGCGCCATCGTTTTTATGCTTGATCTGTTTTTCTGGTGAGCTTTGATTATAGCTCGCAAATAGGTATACCCATAAACAATTTCTTGTGCAATTTCGAGCATATTATAGATTATTTTCGCGCTCGCTTCACTCGTGCTTTTCTTACTAGTATGCGCCTCGTGTTCCAGTAACGTTCGATTTTACAGTCAATCGCGCTGATTTTCGCGCTCGCTTCGATTAGACAGTGGACTTGCACTACTACATATCCACATATCATCCCAACGCTAGCTCCGAAATTTGTCAGAATGCCCCCCCCCCCCAAATGAAATCCTGGATCCGCCCTTGATTAGTACTAAAGTACAGTAGTTCTTAGCACTTCTATAAGTTAGTACTTATAATTATAAATAATTTTCGGCAAGGACAATAACTAGGTGGTAGGAGCTATTACTAAGTGGTAGGACTTTTCTGCAATGTTCGTCTAGGTAGGTACCACCGCTTTGACAGGTATTCTGCCGCCAAGTAGTGTGCAAGCACTACTGTGTTCCGGTTTAAAGGGCATTGTAGCTAGTGAAATTACTGGGCAAATGAGACTTTATGACCTGATTTCACAGTCTAGTAATCCGATTACTAGACTTTGTGATGTCTCAGGATGGCGTGCGCAGTGCAGTGTACAATGAAACTTTATTGTTTTAAAGCTCCGAATGACACTGCAACTGTTATGAGCAGCCATGTCGCTTAACATCAGGTGAACGACTGGCTCGTCACGTCATTCATTCTAATAAAAAAAAACCTAATTTTTATTTACTATAATCAAACCCCAGTTATTTGTACCACCTACTTATATTTTTTACTTGCTTATTATTAATTGTGGCGATTTCCTTATAGTTCTAGTCGTTCTTAATACTGAATTATTCCATTACGTTTACTGTAATACAGATAATAAATCATTGACTTAATTTGCATTACCTAGAAGTGCAAAACAAGATCACCACTTATAGGTTGTTACTTTAATACAGAGAGAACACTAAACTTAGAGGCGACCATTAAATATTGAATTTTTTAAACGGGCAAAGGCTTTCTTTAAAATTACTACCACAACAATACGATTACCAGCTACTACCGGCTACTGTACAGTATTGTGGCATTAGCCGCGCGCGTGAGCCGTACGTAATCGATCGGTTTTTTTTTTCGTTTGTCGAATCGCACCTTAATACTGCCCTATTTATATGTGTGCGTAAGCTAATTAACTACTCAAAAATACCAACAGATTTTTTAAACAGGAGAAAATTTCTAACAAAATTTCCACGCTTTAAAAAAGGTCAGTACTTACAATCCTCTCAAATCCAAGGTGCTTTTTTGGTAAATAATTGGTACGTTCTATTATATACTCAAAAGAGCGCGCATTGGATAA
Organism: Ennomos quercinarius; assembly: GCA_910589525.2. Taxonomy (NCBI): domain Eukaryota; kingdom Metazoa; phylum Arthropoda; class Insecta; order Lepidoptera; family Geometridae; genus Ennomos; species Ennomos quercinarius. The sequence continues at coordinate 4,221,844 of OU342502.1, forward strand.
TTTTTTTATTTAGGTGTTCTTTTTTGAAACTAGGTAATATTTTCAGCTGTGTTCTTAAAATGGGTGGTCTTGTATAAATAAATCTAAAGCATCGCAGTATAGCTAAAACGGTAGGACTGCACTGTATACTGCAGAGACAAGATAAGGTCACAATGTAAAGGGCAACATAATTAAACTAGTCATTATTAAAATTATGCAATTATACAATGTGGAATTAATAAATTATATACCAGCTTAATCAACATCGGAATGAGAAATCAATATACATTATACTTATAATATATATAATTTATTTATTGTACGACCTTCAGTTGGAACTATTAATTTTATTTAACAATTCTCGATTATGGCATTCAAATAGTAAATTACATATTTTTATAGTTTTCAATTATATAAGTGTGTGTTAATTAGTTACGCTGTGTGTACGTGGGATGTTTTGTGCAATTATCTGCTTGAACGTGTGCGTGCGGGCCGCATGTGTGGAGCTAATTACAGCTAATTATTGAAAAGATTGGTTTATACCACACGATTTTCTTTATTTTTCGTGTTTGATGAAAAACTTGATTAATTTATTATAAAAAAGGTAATAAAGTTTTATTTAAGACTTTAAGTACCTACCTATTTTATAAAGGTCATACAAAGATCAGAACCACAGGTACGTAATTAATTTTTATTTTTCAACCCTGGACAGATCATAAAGTTTTTGTTCCGTAAATGGATAAGAAACGAAAACCTTCAGCTGTGCTTCGGCCCTTTCCAAAATAAAGGGCTTACAGACAAAAAGACTGATAGACGATAAGGACAACAGCGTGATATTATAGGGGCTTTTGTTTAAACAAGTATGGAAACTTCGTAAAAAGTGTAGCTCCCATAAGGATTTTATATAAAACACTGGAGAATGAATTGCGAACCACGCTTTGAAGAAAGCAAATGTGGCCTTAAATGACGTTGTTTATGTTTGCTATCCCTTTCTTGAGACGAGTATAGTCACGTGTAAGAAAGAGATGAGAATGTATATTTATAGAATAAGCTTTTTGGTTCCCACATCACCAACCCCACCGACAATGTTGATCACTATTTCATCATCATCGATAGCCTGAAGACGTCCACTGCTCCGGCTCCCCGCGGCTTTCACCAGATCGTCGGTCCACCGACTGGGGGGCCGGCCTACGCTGCGTTCGTGGTCGCCACTCGAGAACCTTTCTTCACTATTTACACTCAGATCACTATTTGTATAGGTTTAATTATTATCAATTTAATGACACCATACAAGTTGTTGGACAGTTGGTATGAATTTGGACTGAGCTTGGGCCGAGATTCTAAAGCCAAACGCTATCGCTTATAACTTGGGCCTCACCCTACATTACACGTCCACCAATCTAAGACGGTGTAATGTTAAATGATGTACAGTAATTGAAGGCTTCGCCGTTTGATACTACACATTACGATTGCGTACGTACACTTCGAAATAATTACCGTAATTAGGGGTAATCAGGTGACGTCATGCGCATTAGGGAAATTACCCGTACCTATGGAAAATTTTAAAACACGACTGTTGTTTTAAGTTCTTTTTTATTTCAACACGATATTCATAATAGTATTAGTAATAGTAACTATAATAGGGTCTTTCAATTATGCTGTTAGGGATTTTGACTTTTATTCTTTGGGGGCAAATGTTTTATTGCTATTTTATACATCTTCCTGTCTTGCCTGACAGAAGGTTAATATTTTGTGCCTTAAAACATAAATACTATTAAGAACTAATTGTACATTGGTAATTTTTGACGACACTCGACTCTCACGATCCGATTATTCAAAAAAAGCTAAGAAAGTTGCCGCAGTTTCCGATATTCTAGGGAAGAAAATTGTGCAATTGATTCGATAACACATAGAGAAATACTTGCCTTCAGATTAAGTACCTATTTTGTAGCTCAGGCAATATTGTTTGAATCCCGATCCTCCCCTACCCAATGACTTTTCAAGTTATGTGCAAAATCTCGCTCAAGGAAATCAACGTGGGAAAGACTGAATAAAAATCGACGACATTTTGGCATTCACCATGCCACACTCAGGCAGCGTAGTGAATTACAATATCATATTATTTCCTCCTTGTGAGGGAAGGACCGTTTTTTCTTTTTATTCATTTTTGGTCAGCAAACAGTACACAACATCATAAATCTCAGGATATGCCCGAATTAACATTTATGGGTCAAAATGGTGGAAAAAATTCAACGCCGTCCTGTCATCCTGTCAGTATAAGTTTACAATAAGTTTAATAATCAATTTTCTATTTTCAAATAGAAAATAGATTATTTTGTGACAAAACGAGGTATAGCATTCAAAACATTGACTTAATTATGGTAAAATATGCTGCCTTTTTGATTTCACGTACAGGAGTAGCTGGTACAACCTTTCAAAGCAAAACTGGGCATGTTTTCTTTGTAGCACTCGACCGATCCCGTCTAGCTTACATCACACACTGAGCGCTAGAGTAGGCCAATCAGTCAACTTGGCTCACACTTTGAAGCTACGTTTTAACCTGCCTTACGAAGTATTAATATACTTATGTCAATGTGTGTGTGTGTGTGTGTGTGTGTGTGTGTACACACAGTTTTCTATCAGTAATGACGTATGGGCTGGGATTATTATAATCGAAGTACCACTCTTACCAGTCTATGTCAATAAAATTGTATCAATAAAATCACATAGTAACCAGTATTTAATCTGTAGTTCGCCTTCGAATAACTAACTCTTAATGCCACCAGTCCATTGTCAGCTACAGGTTACAACCGCTAACCAACTCTGACTTTATAGCTACTCTTCGTCGCGTCGCATGCATTACTGCTAATTATGTTTCGATATGATCGCGTCGAGGCGATGCATACTTTATCGCGCTCCTATTGTTCGCTTAGTGTACGCCGCCGCCTTTATGCAGCCTTTGAACTTTAATGCCTCTTGCTTCGACGTATACACGAATGCATGGTGGTGATTCTGTTTAACATTTCCTATTAATTATTCTGTGTTTTTCTTTTTCCTGAAATTGGATAAGGATGGAAGATCTGGTTCGTTATTGAAAGTAGGTAGATGTAAAAAAACTTTATTAGTTCACCTGAGCTATATTACGCGTTAACTCGCGGATACGTTCAAACTAACTTAATTGTATATCTTTAAAATCAGCTGTTAATCGCCCATCCTTTTCTAATTTGAGAAAAAAAGACAATGCCAGTAATATTTTTAATTTCGTTTAAGTAATAACGTACAGAATCGCCACCACTGTGTGTTTAATGCTGTTTTGATCACGTGTGCTATAATTTGATCATTAAAGTTGATTATTTTGATCATTAAGTAAAATTATTGACCGATGTTTGATTTAATTTAGGGTAATAGCTAGATTGTTCGATGACTACTATTGAATATAGTGAATAGTTTTGTCGTGAATAGTTGAACGTCATTATTTAAAAAAAATGTAATAGGTGCGTAGGTTCCTGCTACAATACGCTACACCACCTTTGCTATCTTTGCTTTATTGTAATAACAATTGATGGCCTTATCATCAATAGAAATCTCTTTCAGTGAAATTTACAATAAAGTGAATCAATAGACTTTAATAAGAATAGGTGTGAGTGAATAGGAATAGGTATCTTCTGGGTAAGCGTGTCCCACCTTAGGTTTCATCTACACTTACCATCAGGTGAGTTGTGGCCAAACGCTGACCCATTTGCAATAAAAAAAAAAAGACGTTAAAATAGTGCTGGAAAGTATACAATAGTTAAAAGAAGTTAGAAGAAGTTAGCGGAGCTACTCTAGATATTCTTGTAGGTATCATTTTGTACTGGGAAGTAAAGCTTCCTATCGTATGGTGAAAACCAAAACTTTGAGGTTCCAAAACGAGCGTTGCTCTACTAAAATATTTTTTTGGAATCAAAAAGCATATAAAAGTATTTATTTTATCAGCTTCTTGGTTCCTATAGTACATACAACCTTTGCTTAGTGTGGGGATAGACAGAAATACCCACAAATATGTAAGTAATTTTTGTTATCGAAGCGGGAATCGAACTTGTAATATTAATTTATGGTGCATAGATAAATAATAAATAAATATGTGTGGACATTTTACACAGCGCCATCTGGCTCCAAACAAAGCATAGCTCGTACTATGGGAACCAGATAACTGATAGAATACTTAGATACTTTTTGTTTGTAAATACATACGTAGAATACAATCTAACACCTAGACATGGAACACACATCGATGTTCATCACACAAATGTTTATCCCGGGTGGGAATCGAACCCACAACCTATAGTTCAGAAAGCAGAGCTACCAACTGAGCTATCAGGTCAGTCAGATCTAACCACTACACCACGAGAGTTATCTTAACGGTGGTTAAGCAAAGCCTTATCCATACAGCAGTTACAGCCATCTTAAGTAGTTTGCATCGAACAATAAGCAAACATCCTGCACCGGCTCATTTATAAACTCACACTACCGCACGCTAATTATACATCATTATAACTAATTGTACAATACATCGGCTAAGAAGTATTCGCGACTATTAATGACAAAAGCAATTAGGGTAGCTGCGACTGTGTGGGTGAATTCCTCAGATGTGTGCGTGCCAATGTTTCTTTCTTGGTTTATGAAAGTTGAATAAGTATAAACCTAAATAAATCTAGAATTGACTAGAATCAACAAAATAATTTCGTTTTTAATTCATTTGGTAATGTTGGTTCCAAGATTTATCTAAATCGAAAAGTTTTACTTGAGACTTTTATAGCGGCAACCTACTTACTCTGACATTATTAATGATTGCAATTAGATCGCTGAGCGTGTATTAACATAATACACGGTTGTCTGTTTGTATGTGTGCAGACATCTACGTCATGGGCTCTCATTAGTCCAATGCTTAATGGTCCTAAGTATGCGGGCGAGATCACCGCGTCAGACCACTGTTATAGTAATGTTTCCAATGGTAGACGTCACGAGAAACTTTAGTCCGTGATTGTACAATACTAATGTTATTCTTGTGATGACCAGTGATGACTTATGGAACTGAGACATGGTCTCTTACTGTTGGCCTCATTAGTAAGCTCAAAATCGCGCAACGAGCTATGGAGAGAGCTATGCTCGGTGTTTTCCTGCGGGATAAGATCCGAAATGAGGGGATTTGTTGACTAAAGTGACTGATATAGCTGATATAGATTAGTACTATCAACTTGAAACGGCGGTGGGCATGCCACATCGCTCTTAGAACTGATAATCGATGGGGAAGAAAGGTTCTCGAGTGGCGACCGCGAACCGGAAGACGCAGCGTAAGCTAACCCCCACTAGGTGGACCGACGAGCTGGTGAAAACCGCGGGGAGCCGATGGGTGCAGGAGGCGAGCATAATATATTTAGTTGTGCAAGATTACGTCTATCCATTGAACAACTCCTTCTACATGATCATCATCGTCAGCCTTAATACGTCCACTGATGAACATAGGCCTCCCCCAGAGAACGCCACCTTGTGTGGCTGCTTGCCTCCTGCATCCATTGGCTCCCCGCGGTTTTCACCAGATCGTCGGTCCACCTAGAGGAGGAGCCGGCCTACGCTGCGTCTTTCGGTTTGTGGTCGCCCCGAAGAAAACCATTCTTCCCCATCGGTTGTCAGTTCTACATGCATGATCTAATCATTTCCAGCTTATACTTAGATTAATAATTAATTTAACACATAAGCACTGCACTACATAATACCCAAAGCACAGATTATATAATATACAAATACAGATACCTCATCCCATAGAAATTAATAGTTCGGGCTATTTTACGAATTATTTTATTTCTGCATAACGCAAGATTAGCGAACGACATCTATTGCGTATTGGCGAGGTATTGGGCCAAACGAATACACTGGCCACTAACTAGTAACGCTCACGACACGATCACTAGATTTTTTCTCCATTGGGGCTATTTTTTCTTTGTTCCTGATGAGACCCCATGATCCAAAGGTACATTACAAAGATTTTTTGTAAAAGGAAGAGACAAGCGTAATTAGGTATTTACATACATAATACATAGCATAGGCAAAACATGTGTGAAAGCAGAAAGCCTGTTCCTCAAATCGGAACAACTCCAGGCACTATTTATGACGTATTTTTTTATTCTGTTGTGCCACGATAAGATGTGCATCGATAAAAAGTAAGCCATGTATGCCGTGAAACAACGCAAACGTGCCTCGGTTCGACGCCAGCGTGCGGTGCTAATGACAATAACTCGCTATTACCCCACGAGCCGGTTCTGTTGTGAATCAGACTACTACCAAAGCAACTGATTACCAAAGTTGCATTATGATCTCTTTTACATGTAATCATCACTTAATAGGGCTGCATTTAATGCAGTGGGCCGCTGTGTCCAGTTTTAAAAGTAACGTCATCACAAAGCGCTGTCCTTCGATCATATATCACCTTGAAACTGCTTATCAAGACATTATTGTCTTGGTGCTCCTACCAGTAGGAGAATTTAGGAGCACGACCCTGAGCAGCATTTTCTGACGTCCTATAATAAAATTAGATACACGCTGTGTAGTCCAGAGTAACTCAAGTAGAATCAATGATACCTAAAAGTATAGATTATTCCAATAGCAACAGGGCAACTTTCCACATGCTGAATGCTTTAGCTTGAGTGCGCTAGAGCAAGTGTGGCTTAGCAATAGTCTATGAGGCATTCAAGCCAACGCATCCAAGGTACAAATCTCGTTCGCCGCACTGCTTACTTTTCCTGTTATGTGCGGAATTTGCTGATGCAACAGTGCAATGAAGGAAACCATCGCGAGGTAACTGGCGTGTTTAAGAAAATTGTTGAACATGTGTCATCCACCAATCCGCACTTGGCTAGCGTGGTGGGTTATGGCCTCCAAATCACAATTCCAAGAGTACCCGATCACAACAATTACAGCGTAAGCTTGAATTAATTTAAATCACTTCTAAAACACGTGAATACCAATATCATGTTACAAAAACTCTCGACACGAAAAAATCTACATGTCGGAAAAGCGATCGATTAATTAACGTTATTACATACAGAACACCGATCCATCTGCCGTAATTAGCGACCCCTTTCCCCGCACAAAAATAATGACGCACCCCTAAAACACTTTCTTTTTTTTCATCATTTTTTAATCCAATTTGGCGAGGATTATGTACGTAATTATATTTTTCCGATTGCTCTGGAAACGGCACGGCTGATTGCCACACGAAATCCGCACGTTGATTAGGCATTTTAAAACGACATTGTGTGGGTGGTTGGCTCTACGAGTATACGTAACGTGTACTTATAAATGCCTAATATGAAAAGTGTTGACGTCAGTAAACTTTTCCATTTCAGACGAACACATTTGCTCTTCATAACACTGTTTCACTATCATCATAATCATATCACTCTATCATCATAACAGCCTGAAGACGTCCACTGCTGAACATAGGCCTCCCACGTAGAGCGCCACTTTGAGCAGCTACTCGCCTCCTACATCCATCGGCTCCCCGCGGCTTTCATCAGAACGTCGGTCCACCTACTGGGGGGCCGGCTTATACTGCGTCTTCCAGTTCGTAGTCGTCATTCGAGAACCTTTCTTCACCATCGGTTGTCAGTGCTACGAGCGATGTGGTCTGCCCACTGCCATTTCACTATGGTACCATATAAACCAAACTAAAATGTTTCCAAATGTTGATAAAAATAACGTTGTCTTTTAATACGGTAACCTTACCTTGGCAATCAAACTGAACTTTACAAACACAGATGCAAGTACGGACAGCAGACAACTTACGTAGGTGTCACCTTTAATGAATTGATACATTTTTTTATGGGAACGAATGACGAGACAAGCTAGCTGTTCACCTGATGTTAAGTGACACGGCCGCCCATAACAGTTTTAGTGTCATTCGGAACTTTAAAATAATAAAGCTTTGCGTGACACTGCACTGCGCATGTCATTCTGAGACATCACACAGTCTAGTAATCAGATTACTAGACTGTGAAAGCAGGTCGTAAAGTCTCATTTGCCCAGTAATCATTCATGATTTCTTTGATTAAAATGAGATAAAAACCAAAATAACGATTGAATTGAAAAACTGTGTCTATGGTCCTCGCGGATTAAAACTCTATAATCTACCGTTCGCCTGTATACGTGTGCTTTTTTTGCTGACGTCACACTGAAGTTTTATCTTAGCCAATCTTAACACTATGATTAAAACCTAGCATCTGGTAGTGTCACATTTAAATGTCTCTTAAGTATTTTTAATGCCAGAATATGACATTTTATGATTAACGTTTGGCGCCGCAAAACTGACTCATACATAATCTGATTTCACTTCATAAGGACATCGCGTTCGTCATTAAGATATTGAAATAAAAATTTTATTACTCTCATTCAAACTTAGTTTAGCTTAATGTAATAGGTTTAATTAGCTTATTGATAGGTTCTCGATTATGGCGAGACCCAAAACTGTGCGTCGTAAAAAGCGTTTAATTTTCTTAAAGTACCTTGTTTGTGCTTGAATAAGTATCTATCTAGTATTGTAGTAGGTATATATCAAGTTTTGATAAACAAATGAGCAAACATTAAAGCCATTATCTCGATTTAAAGCCTAAAATAGAGCTCGAGGTTTGGTGGTAAATACTTATAGTGATGTAAGACATCTCAGAACGTAGTGTAGCTATCGTTAGGTACTTTTAGGAGTATTAGTAATAAAAGCTTAGAGAATAATTTCAGAACAATTTTAAAGTAAACAAGTAAATCAAATGCACAGATTTGCTACAGCTTGCAATTGAATACTAGTTCTATCGAAGAAAAATACCAGGTGAAATATCGAAGGATTTCCTCGTACATTTTTCACGGTCAAGGAAGTGCCTACACATCTTGGAAATCTTCATCTACAAACCAGAGTAGCACACCAAGTGTTCTATTTATGACATACGTTATTCACTTGTTAGGCTTTAGAAATGTCTTAGAGGTTGTGTGGTTTTCACTAGCTACCAGTATTTTCTCTACATACCTACATTAAAAAAACTGTAACTGGGCTAAAACAGTACATTGAATTTTTTTTTAATTTAGATTGCATTATACTTCTTTATTGATACAGAAGTAGAAGAAACAATTTTATTGAATTTTTTGTCTGTCCGTCTGTCCTTTTAAACACACATCACGCTGGAACTACTAAACGGATTACGCTGAAGTTTCGTACGGTTATAACTAATTTTTCAGAATAACATTTAGAATTCTTTATATTTCTAAAACGGTCAAGTGCGGGTTGCACAAAGCTATAAGAATGTAATGTTTATGCAAGATTTTTTTGTTTGTATTTCATTTTTTATTTATACTCTTTCCGTCGAAGCCTTCTTTGGCTCCCTTCTATTGCCATCCCATCCATTGTAACTAATTAACCCGTACAAAGCCGGGGCGGTTCAACTAGTATACGATAAAACAGCTTTGCACACAGCATTAATAGAACCTCTGCTTCCTGAAAGCAAACGCTCCGAGCGCAACTGGAATCAACCAATTCCGTGATCTATTAAAAACAAAATTATCGGCTCCGAAGTAGTGGAGTGGCGGAGGCATGCCTACACCAGTGAGGGGCACGATAGAGCCACTTAATATCACCCTTCTACCCCTTCATTATAATCACGCACACACACAAACTATCGATCCCGCTCCGTGTCCGTACACGTTGCGTTTATACAAGTGATTAGTGTATTTAATTTGAAAATGCTAAGTAGTTGGCTTGTTTTATCGTAGTGTTAATGTGGAATTGTGGAAGTGTGCGTGGTAATTATGTTAGGCGCGAGTGTGCGATAACCCTTTTCGTTGGCGTCGCGAAGTGATCGTGGTAATGTGCCCGATTAATGACGAACGTTTTGTTTATTTTTCGTGTTCTGTTGCTTCGTTAGGGACGTTTGTGAGTAATTTTAACAAGTTCGGTGTGAGCTGAAAACCCAGTTAAAGTCAAAAGTACTACACGAGCGCTCGAATCAAAAACATCACGTGAAGACACCGCTGCCACTGCAACCCCAATTATTTAATATTAAAAAGGCAAAATGTGCTATAAAGGTTAAATTAAAGATATAGGTACATAAGGTCGACATTTAGTGATTTCAAGTAAATCATCTACCCAAATGCCAGAGCAACTGTGGTTGCGAAGAATTGTTCATAATTTTATATCGGCAAAAATGTTAAAATGGTGCTTTTTTCTGCTAAATTGAGGTGTACGTCGTAGTAGAAATATATTTCCTACGCCTAGCAACCCCAAAATAGCCACCGCCCATGCAATTTTAAAAGAAAAAAAGTTTAAAGTCAGCTGACATTATTTTTTCTTCGGCCGTAATATTTGAAGTTTTAAAAAAAATCGTTCTGGCTGATTTTTGTATTGTCTGTGTCGATATTTTTATGTCATTGGGTGCAAATGTATATCTTTTTATAAATAAAACAAAAAAATAGTATGTCATCGCTTATAATTTCGTAGAAATAAATATTTCGCTGAACAACATAGATTTATTTGACTGGGACAACTTTGCACGCTCCTGGCTAATTATTTTACTATTATATTGGACATAAAACGATGCGGATGCGGATGCGTTGTTCGTTCCTGTAACCGGAAACAGAGATTATGCTTTAAAAACAAACACCAGAGGCACAGGAACGATTATTCCCAAAGTGCCGAACGGAGAGCCCCCGCGAGTTCCCGCCAAAAAAAATCTGTGAGACAGATTTTTTTTGAATATTTTTTTGATATTAAAAACGCATCGCGATTTCAATGGTCATCAACCTCTTTGCCTTTTCCCATTTGTTATTTGGGGTCGGCTCCCAGTGTAACCTGTAGCGGCGAGCTACCAGAATTACACGAGCGACTGTCATTTGACCTCGCAACCCATAAGGAACCAGTAACAGGGATGGTTAGACCAGGTGTCAGATTCTATCAGGTTTTTGACTACCCGTAACAATTGCCATAAATGTTCTTATGACAACCGGGGCCAACGGCTTAACTCCAACGGCCCGGTGCCGTAAGATTGCGAAGCGCACATGCTACCGCTCGGCCACTATCGCTGTTATCGTGTAGTAATTTCAAGTAAATGTAGTTCTATAAAAATAAATTTCGCCGCTAACGGCGATCAATCTTTGTTTAAATAAGGATTGGTCACGATTTCATTAAAGCTGACTTTAAGATAATGTATATAGACACACATTGAAATACCCGTTCTTAAGAATTTGAACTAGAAATAACTTCGTAGGTACAGACTCAGACCTCAAGTATTTTATGCTTTACTAACTAGTATTAACTTAGCGGTTTCACCCGCGCATAAAAAGTCATATGCGTTAATCCAGCGTATAAGCTATCTGCATTTCAAATTTCATCAAAATCGGTTTAGTAGTTAGGGAGATAGAAGGTAACAAACATTCACACACACCCGCACCCATTTTACACATTTATAATATTATTAGGATTAGGATTGGTGTGTTAAAAAGATCAAAAGAAAGCTAATGGAAGTACTAAAATAGTAAGTAGGTTTAGTCACAAAGAGGCTTCCCTAGTCACATCACATGATAGTATACTGATATTAGTAAGCACACAGAATACCTAGAACTTCAATTTGCCAAGTCAAATTAGACTCCCTTACATCAGACATAACTTTTAAAATCACACATGGTAAAGCTAAAAGACAGCACAAAGTTTACACCAAACTACGCCGCCTACTCCCATCAACTCGCCTGAAACAGTAATTGAAGCTAAAGTAACGATTAATTTGTGTGTGTAAAACTCCGAAAGCAGAACATTAGCAATTCGCAACAACACTTACACAGGAGTAATGACTCGTCTGTCCATATAATCATAGAGCAGCCATTACTCCCGACTTGTAGGGTGGATATGCGCCTCTAAATATTAAGGACATCTTCAAGAGTGAGGCTGAGTGACCCATGCGACTTTTGAACTGTCGTGAGCCGATTCAAAAGTCGCTCGGGTTCGGTAATGCCAATTGGACTCTCCAATGACTTTTCAAGTTTTGCGTGGAATTTGCACTTGCTCTTAGGACGGTGAAGGAAAATATGGTGAGGAAACTGGCATGTTCAAGAATCATATTTGAGTTGTGTCATATATTAATCCGCACTTGCCCAGCATGGTGGACTATAGCCTATATAGTCTCTCCTTGGAGAAAGCCTGTAATAAACTTATAAAATACAACCAATTTGAGCATCTTCTTCAACATAGTGTACAATTCAAAATGGTCATTCAAAATATACAAAATATTAATAATAAAAATCAATAATAACGATAATCTAAATAATAAAATCTATTTTAACTGTATACAAATACAATATATACACAAAAAAGTAGATACCTACTTATTACGTAAATTCGTCAAATTTATTATACGTTTGCTCGACAAGCCAGCGTTTTAATCTTGATTTAAAGCAGTCAGGCTTAGGGCTTCAGTGATTCTCTCTGGTAGCCGGTTGTACATAGTTGGTACCATAACCTCTTATTTGAAATTGAAAATAATGGTACGCCTACGCAGATAGTAGAGCAACTTGCCAACTGTACTGTGGGCCCAGACGTTTAATAACTTTAAAGTACAAATTATGAATTAATTAATTTAAAAAACTTTATTGCAAATGATAAAGGTTTATTAACTGACACCGCAACACAAATTAAATACGAACCATACAAAGTATTGTACCGCAACAAAATTGGATGTTCAGGAAAAAACAGCTTAAACACTACATGAGTCGACTTGACACAATAATTATACTACTTAAGTGCGCATAAAGATCTTTTGAACGGGACTCTTGGCCAATTATGAAAAAGGATGTATATGAATTGGTTAGGCATTCGGTAGTAACCGCTTTACTGTGAAAACGTGCGGGGAAATCTACTAGACTAGAGCTAGGTAATCTTGACCTTGGACAAAAAGATATGAATATAGGTTCAATATCAATACACATATATCCAATTATGATTTCATTTTCAAGAAGACCCCCGGTTCCTTTATGATTTTCTGATGGAAGTTATGAATTTATATGATAAAAATTATTTTATCGTGGCCTTAGTAGTGTATCGAGCTGATTACATGTTGCTTTTTTGATCAGTAGTTAAGGTAATCAATGGTGAAAAATGCATATTGAGCATTTTTGCCCTTAACTACGAAGTAAAAACCCACCCTAAGCTGTCGGACCTATGGAGAGCTATGCTCAAGGTTTCCTTGCGAGATAAGTTCCAAAATGACGAGATCCACAAGAGAACTAAAGTCACCGATGTATGTCAATAAATAATTTGTATATTTTGTATATTTATAAACGATAACTTACAAGATATATCGATAAAAAATTAAATAAAAATAAATATTTATAATGCATCCATGGAATGGGCAGACTACATCGCTTACACAACCGAAAATAGGGAAGAAAGGTTCTCGAGTGACGGCCACGAACAGAATAGGCCGATGAGCTTGGTCAAAACACGGGGAGGGGGGGCGTCGTTAAATGGGACCACTGCTACACATAGGCCCTCCCAGGGTCCATGTGTAGCAGTGGACGTCTTCCGACTGACGATGATGATCAAGAATATAATAATAACTGCGTAGTACTAAGATGTCCTTCAGAAACAGCACATTATGGTTACTTTACCACGGGGAGGGTCTCCACGACATTAATTTCGTGAAATGAACCTAATTTACATTTGAATAAGGACTCGCCTTAGTCGGGATAAGTTGCGAAACTAGCGGCCCGGGGCACTTCTGCCCAAAGCATCGGGTGTTTCATTACTATAATTCAATTCCAACCTTATACATATACATTGTGTTTCGAACCGGTGGTATTGGCATTGGCATTTCAACTGAAATTATAATTTAGTTAGCCTATTTAGTAGACAGCTTGAAGTTTCTGTAACGAGTTAGGTGTTCGGGAATCATTCGCAGCATTCGATTTAGTATGGACTTTGAGAGATTACAAAACCTCTTTAAACCTCTACACACATGAAGAAAATTGTGTCCTGCAATGTATCATAAACATAATAACGTTATTTTATAACATAGATAGGATAGAATTTGATGATGTCACATACTACATAATTATTATGTTAAATTTAATTTAATTTTAAGTTAATGTTAAATAAGTTATGAACACCAATTGTTTTTTTATCTAAATGTGGTGACGAATTAGTAGAAGGCGCCATTAACTGGTCTGATACTAAATGAATCTGAAGGAACGCACTTTTTAGCCCTCTACCAAACAGAAAGATGTTATAAGTTTAAGGTTAACGTGTGTATCTTAGTGGCTGTATGTCTGTTTGTGTCATCGTCGTAACTCCCAAACGAAGATTATGATTTTTCTTTTTTTTTGCTATAATGATGATTTGATCGAATTATACAAGAAAATCTGTTCGGCCGTTCGTTGAAGCTCTTTTCTAGATGAAAAAGGAGTATCAGGGTTTTTGATATTTTGTACTAAATGACTTGTAATCCAAGCCTTGTAATCTTTACCACGCTTCCGTGCTATGCTTTCATCAGGATTTGAATCCAAGCTGCCTAGCATGCGCACTGCGAGAAAACTTATCGTCGCTGTTAGAGTGAGACACACTTAGGCGCTACCATAGTCTTGTCACGGTCTCTCACGAGATAAAGTGTCGAGAAAATTTTGTCGCCATGTACATGTTAGCCGGGCAAGTCTATCAAAGTCAAAGTCTGCGCCAAAACAAAACACGAACCTGAGTTGTCGTCGGTGATCTTGTCATCCTGATGACCCATCGCACTGTATACCTGTCATTATGAAAGCGTAGGTACCCGCTACGATTTTACGCAGTCACATAGATTTCGTATAATACTCATCGACACAAACATTTATGTGTGTAATGGGTCAAAATAGTGGACTGAACACGACTGATTATGATGCTATGTTCAGCAGTGGACGTCTTTAAGCTGTTGTTGATGATGATGATGATGATGATAATATATCCATGATAGATAAACACAGTTTCAACTTAAAAAGTATTAGGTAGTTGGCAAGCTTACAAGATTAATTTGATAAAATCCTGAAGTGCTCGTAATTCAAAAGAACTCCATGATTGAACTTATTGTAAAGATGAGAGATCCTACCCCATCCGATTCGCAAAAGCTGAAAACTTTTGTTTACTTACACCCGCCAAAGTCCAGAGAATATTAAGGATCATTAATCGAAAATTTAATTTATATTAACTAAAACGAAGTCGTTGAACATTTGCAAAATAAACAAAGCAATTTTTGTTTCGTTAATCACAAGCTTAAACTTTTCGAAAAGTTTTTAACAACGTTCAATTCAATCCGTCCACGAAAGAGGGTCATCAATAACAAAATTAAAAATTCCCCAATTTGAATTTTAATTGCGTTGCGATTATAATCGAGACGATCGCGAATTACGGGAGTGCTCGCCAGGATTTTTTCATTCGAATCATCCTTTATAACTCATTCGAGCCTGTTCAAACTAGCTACGTCTGAACCAAACCAGTTTCGTAGTAGGGGTGTAAGTTTAATCCTTATAAATTTCCTTTTTACACAAAGCAATATAAGTAATTAGCATAATTTCGTTGAGTAAATGAAATATGGTAATAAGGGGGGGTTTTTACCCCTTCTTGGGGGTGAAGTCGCCGAGAAAGGGGTGTGGGGGTGGGCCCTTCTAGTCGCATCTCGTTGATACTCGTCAGGCGAGATGTAGTGATGATTACAATTAAATTATACGGTATTCAGGACGCCACGGCCATTTTGTCCTGATTTAATGCTTTTACAACTTCGGCGGAGGCGGCTGTGTGCATCTTATTATTGTAGAAAGTTATAAAATAGGTTTTTATACTTTTATAACTTGTGTTGTGCCGACTATGGGGTTTCTATTGTGCCCTCTATAAATATTTCGTGTTGGGTTTTTGAATTATAGATAGAGATGATTTAATATTGCTTATTAACTTTAATTAAGTAGAGCTTTTTATACTGCCCACAAAAAAGGGTCAAAGTTAAAAAGTAAGTAAGTTGTTAGTTTTTATGAATATCATAAAATGTCTTGTCATGTAAAGCCAAAATATTTTTAAGGTACGATCACCATGACAACAACGGTCGTTAATAAACGGTATCTTGTCATTACAACCCTGAGTTTGCGAGTTACAATTAGTATAGTTATTACTTATACAAGTTATTTTTTTGCGGTTGATTTCGTACAAAAGTAAGTTTTACAAATTAGCAAAGTAGCTTAACTATACGACATTATGACGATATTCTGTTGTTGTTGCAATGTTGAGATTTCTTTACAAGTTAAGATTGATACATTTCAATGTTTTTATAACTTAGCAAGCAAGCACAGATGAGATGAGATGATGAGGTAGCTATACAAGCACCTACAAAAGAGTTTAAAATGTTGAAAGCTTCATTAGACATTCACTTCCTCAAAGTCAAAGCTTTCTAACTTAGCTCTATGCATTTCAAATCTAAAAAAAGGAAAATTCTTACTTATCTAACGTCAACATAAAGTTCTGTATTATCAAAAATGATCGAATTAACTTGATTTACTACTTTAACATTAAAAAACCCGACGAAATGAATGCCAATTAAAATCCGATAGCTAATAAACTGGAGCAGGAATCGAACTAACGACTCTCCATGAAATGCTTCGTGATAAAAGGTCTTCGAAAACACAATACCACGTCTACCCTCCAAATAGAAAAGGACAGATTCATACAAGATGCGGCCAGTTAGAAAGGGATGGTGTCGAATTGGAATTAATTAATTATAATTAAGTTTTAAGTTGACGCGCCGGTTACGAGCGTACACTTAAAGTTGCGTTTGTGTGTGTTTTAGTTTGGTTGTGTGTATCTATTATCGATTCGGAACTATGGGCAGAGATAATGAGCTGGGGGTAGTGGGAAGGGTACGTAATAAGTTTTTGGGGTCGAAGCTTGGAGGCGGCTAATGTTGGACTAATATTAAGCCGATGCAGGCCTAATGCAGCCATCGCGACGCTGACTTTAAGTCTACTTTAGTCTGATTGGGTAACGGGTTACTCCAAACTGTAGTTGCTCAACTGTTTGGAACACTTTTATAATCCTGCTTGAAATACTAGATGTACGAAAACGGTACAAAAAAAGTTCTGTCTACCGACATTAAAAATCATTTAATATATCAAAAGTCAAGTATAAATAGGTTGACCTTAAAACGTTTGCTCAACAAGATGGTAAACCAAATAAAATATGATTCTGAAAAAGAAACAGAATGGGAAACAGAACTATCGAATTGCGTATTGCTCTTTATAGCTTTTATGCTACAATAGATTTAATATGATAAGTGATACTTGACTGGCCTGATAGCTGGCAGTAGATCTACCTTCTGAACTATAGGCTGTGGGTTCGATTCCAACTGGACAAACATTTGTGTGATGAACATAGGTGTTTGTATTTGTCTGGGTGTTATTTTGTATTCTATGTATGATTTACAAACAAAAAGTATCTAAGTATTTACTTTTAGGTTGTACTATGGGAACCGGATATCTGATAGCTATGACAAGCTATGCTTAGTTTAGGGCTAGATGGCGCTGTGTGAAATGTCCACACATCCCTTTATTTATTCTTTATTTACTGCCTGGTCAGAACCGCAGCCGCGAGCCGAATGGATGCAAGAGGCGAGCGGCCGGTCGAAGTGGCGCTTTATGGAGGAGGCCTATTTTCAGCAGTGGACGTCTTCAGGCTGATGATGATGATGATGAGACAAAGCCTTCCAGGCGTTAAAATAATTCAATCCTCGTTCACACTAAATTTAATTAAATATTTAAAAGTGGGCTTTCGTAGTGCGGTGCATGATTTTCTTCTCGTAATTCAGTTTTTAAATATCGAGTTCCGGCTTTTTCGTAGTTTTAACGAAAGGCATCGGTAATTATAATTATTCTGATATTTTTTCATGGACCGTGATTTTTAGCATAAACATTTATTGGCATTTGCTCTACGTTCAGTGTAAAATTTGATGATTTAACAAGATTTTTTAGATAAATATTTGCACTCTTGTGATTCAGCGTTTTTGGAATGAATTAAGTATATCTAAATTTAAAATCTTCCTACAGCAAGGTTAGTTATTCTTATCGTTACGGACTCAAATACTTTTGCCAGATCTAAGTCTTGATAAAAATGATTCATAATTATTTTCACGTTAAATTAAAAGGTATATATTGGCTTTTGATACTGTGTTAAATCATATATACAGGGTGTCCCAAAACTCAACGATAACCTGGTACCGGGCGAGAGGCCAAGGTATACAAAAAAAAAAAAGAAAAAAAATCTATGTCACTTAGTCAAGCGATGATAGACATTTTTCGGAAAAGTTAAAAATTTGACACCCTTGGTCGCATTTTTAGGTACTGTGATCGCAATTTTCACAATTTCACACTGATTTTTTTAATAATGTTATTTCAAATAACAGTGCTATTAATCGTAACCACAAATGAAAGTAATAATCATTGTTAACTAAGTAAAATAAATTAAATTTTGACGAGCCATGGTTTATAAAATGTATGTCAGTCAACTTTGACACTCTACGTTGGAAAAAAAATGTACTACACTACCTATGGCAAGTTTTTTAAAAAGATGACCCATTTAGTCCAGATTTCAAAATAGTACAACACTTGCCACTTTTCTTGCCAATAAAACTGCTATTTCGTATGCTATGCGTAGGGATCCCTCGGTAAAAAAAATACCTGATATTCTTTTGTTTGAAAAGTTCGAAGTCTCCATTGTTTGTAATGAACAAAAGTGATAAAAAGAAATGGATAGTAGTTATGGTATTTGTCAAAACGAGACGTCACTATCCGTCTCACTCACAACGACTCATCAGTCGTTCATAATAAAATTTAAACAATAACATTTAGTACGCATCGTTTCTTCGTTTACTGCGCATCTCTCGTAATCGTGTTACTTTCGTACTATCGACTTTGGCTTGTGTTACCCTGGACTTGATACTCTATCCGTACTTGACGACTCTGGCTTTGTTTTTTGGACTTTGTGCTGTGCAAACTGTGTGTGAACAACATGCCGCATTTGTACACACCGCAAGAATATGCAGATATGTATCTTATCTACGGTGAGTGCCATTGTAATGCCTCTGCGGCAGCTCGACTGTATCGGGAGAGGTACCCGAATGTGGAGCGGCACCCAGATTATCGTGTCTTCCAAAATGTGCACGCATCATACTCGGAAGGACGATTACCCAGTGCTCGTACATCTGGTGGGAGACCTCAAGGAAACTACGACGCTGAAGTTTTGAATGAAGTTGAAAATGACCCCAGTATCTCAGTACGTGCGATTGAAATTGCAACGGGTGTGGCGAAGAGTACCGCACGTCGAATTTTAAAACGATACGATTTTCATCCTTACCATGTACAACGTGTGCAGAGCTTGTTACCACGTGATCACGCACGCAGAGTTGATTTCTGCAGAACCATGTTAGCGAAAATTCGTGAAGATCCGGATTTTCTAAATAAAGTTTTGTGGACTGACGAATCGACATTTAAAAGAGATGGTTATTTAAACTTACATAACCTTCATGGTTGGCATACGGAAAACCCGCATTTGATGCGTGAGGATCGATCCCAATACCAATTTAAAGTCAACATGTGGACAGGAATATTAAATGGTCAAATAATTGGACCATTTGAATTGACTGAAAATTTAGATGGCGCCACCTACTTGCATTTTCTTCAAAATGATTTGCCGACATTGCTAGAAGATGTACCACTCAATACCTACAGAGAAATGTGGTATCAACAAGATGGTTGCCCAGCACATTATGCCCGGCCTGTAAGAGAATATTTAAACGAATTATATCCCGGTAAATGGATAGGACGCCTTGGACCAATTTCATGGCCCCCTCGGTCCCCAGACCTGAATCCAGTAGATTTTTTTTACTGGGGATGCATAAAAGAAAAGGTCTACTCAAAACCAATTCAAAATGTAACAGAATTGCGCCAAAAAATTGATGCAGCATCAGAAGAAATCAATGCGAGGAGATTTGCAAGACTGGTGAACAGGTCATTTCTGAGGCGATGCAGAGCTTGTATTCGTGCTGGAGGGAAACAATTTGAGCATCTGCTTTAATTTTAGGAGGATAATAAAGTGTTACGATAATTTACCGTTTTATTTTGATTAAATTTTTTATGAATTCCTTTCGCAAAAAATACGAAATAGCAGTTTTATTGGCAAGAAAAGTGGCAAGTGTTGTATTATTTTGAAATCTAGACTAAATGGGCCATCTTTTAAAAAAACTTGCCATAGGTAGTGTAGTACATTTTTTTTCCAACGTAGAGCGTCAAAGTTGACTGACATAAATTATATAAACCATAACTCGTCAAAATTTAATTTATTTTACTTAGTTAACAATGATTATTACTTTCATTTGTGGTTACGATTAATAGCACTGTTATTTGAGATAACATTATTAAAAAAATCACTGTAAAATTGTGAAAATTGCGATCACAGTACCTAAAAATGCGATAAAGGGTGTCAAATTTTTAACATTTTTGAAAAATGTCTATCATCGCTGGACTAAGTGACATAGATTTTTTTTCTTATTTTTTTCATAACTGGTATACCTTGGCCTCTCGCCCGGTACCAGGTTATCGTTGAGTTTTGGGACACCCTGTATATCTCTATGTATATTTTCCTTACCATTATAAAAGCAAAAAACTCACTATTGTATGAGGAGCTAGGAGCGTTGAGTCGACATCGACTACGTCATCCCCGTGTTACCTCAACTCTACCTCATACTCCTCGAGTAGTTACAGATACACAGAAACAAAACAAATGCACACAAATCCATAGGCCACACAAGAAAAAAGTCACAATTCCGGTCTCATTTTTATCCTATCTCAAATCTCCAACAAAGGAGGTACACGCAGCACTAGTCCGTCATTAAAACCTAGGCCTCCTTGCATAAAGATCGACATACGCTACGAATCAGGACGCAGCCGACCGTCTACCAGATACAGGGGGAGGCCACCCAGGGGCCAACTATCGATTTTGGATGAGGAACCGGACTAGAGACATGCGATCCTTAATAACAATCTAGGTAGGCTTTGAGCGGATTGTAACCTGTAGCTATAGATACGTGGTACTATAAGTAAGGCTGTGAGAAAATACTCGGTACTCTTTCCACTATGTTATTGTATTCTAGACAGATTCAACTAGTGATCGCAAGAAAGTATGAAAATATAGATTATGTTACAATCAAAATCGATTACTGAAAACCTCGAATGAAAAATAAAATATTAAGCACCGATTTTTTTATAGTAACTAAATAATTAAAAAGTACATTATAGTGTATTTCATAATAAATATTATATTTATTACGCAACTCTCCGTTTTTATTGACATTTCAATAATGTAATTTATTAGATTAGAATAAAAACGCAGTGATCTTGTTGGCATTAACCCAAAAAATACGATGTTTTCAGGCTATATACTATAGCAAACCAAGGAAGTTACGGTAAAGTTCATTCGATTATACGATCACTAATCACGAACAATCGATACTACAATTCAACTCATCACATCACTCAATTTTTTTTCCGAACGACGTAGCCTTGTAAAGAGGTAATGCTAAATATGCCTATCTATTTGTATGGATTATATTTTCAAGACGCTAGGACAAACTCAACCCACAATTTCTATAGGCTGTCATAAAACGATTTACAAAATGGAAAAGGTGTAGTGATAAACCAGAAGATTCCGCGTAGGCATCCTCTAATTCCGTATAGTCATCCCTTATATGTTTATTTGTGTGTCAAAATGGCAGAACCTACTAGAAGTATTTTTATACAGATTACTTACACTGTCGAGAACTCATTTTAATGTAAAGAAAATTTACTGTTTTTATGTATGTATCTACTGAATGGACTCAAATTAAACTTGGCATAATTTGACTTCATATTACGAGGTAGGCTATAGAATATTTTTAATCCCAAAATTCAGCACGGTTTCCTCAGGAGAGAGGATAAAAGTAAAAATATGTAGTTAGTTGTAATTCATTAACACGTGGTCCGAAAAAGGGGGTACTTTATATATTGTCCCGTAAATATTTCAAGGTCGTCGGTTTTGTGGTTCAGAAGTTACAGACATCCAACCTTCAGTATTAGGTCTAAAGTCACTCTTATCCTGTACTATGGGAAAAAGAGAAGGGAGGGGGAATGGACGCAGGGCAAGTGCTCTAGCACCTGCCCTGCCTCCGTTTCATCCATTTATCTTTTTCCCTTATCTTTTCCCCTCTTCCTTCTCTCTTTCTTTAGCCTGAGATAAGGCGTATAAAACTAATTAACCCGTGTGAAGCCGGGTCGGGTCAGCTAGTATAAGTAATATAAGTCTTACAAAATTCCATTGCGTCGTATCATTAACATGCCACTTGAGACAAACGTAACCCATCGACAGCCCCCTACACAAACCGTGTAACTCTCAACAAGCGAAAACGAAAAATAAAACAAAATACGTCAAGTTAGATTCACCACTTACCACCCGATAAAGGAGCGGGGCAAGTGGCACCGCAGGCGTCTAACGTTCGCGCTAAAAAGTAAATAAAAATAATGAAAGTAAATAGAAAACAAGAAGCGAGGAGGGAAACGCGAAGGATTCAAGAGGGCGGTACGGGCCCGATTTAACCGTAAAGTTAACCGTGGATTAGAACAACGCCTGCAAATATTTGACATGCTAATGGGGATTTTTATAATTTTGTTTAGGCTTATTAAGATTGGATATATGCTTAGGCAAATTACAAAAATGTAAGTAGGTAATAATTGTACCTATACATGATCATCAGGTTCATGTTTAAGGTAAGTACTTATAAGTTAATGTAGTTACCGAATCGTTGTCATTCCATTAAAAAACTTCTTTTTATTCTACAATAAAACTGCAAGCTAGCAACCAATTTATTGAGGTTTCATCTTTTTGGTTAACTAATCGACAGTTTTAAAGAAAAACATTTTTTTATCATACCAGGGTCATGCTTTTAATTTTTTTTAACAATGTAAAGCTCACATTATTTAATTAAAAATGTATAATTATTATTGAACCTATGTAAGAGTTATAGTTTTTTGAAAATTGCTTTTACCACTTTAATAATTATTTCACGAAGTATTTATGTTGTTTATGTCGTCGTTGTATTAATTGAATTGAGTCTCCTAGCTCGTGGCGTACATCTGTTGTAACCGTTGTTATAAATAACAACATAATATTAATTTGCATTATTCATGCAAAAAGTTGCATAAGTTATAATTTTTTTTTCAATACTTATTAATAATAAAAACACTTTACTTCTTATTATAGTAGCCCTTCGATGAAATTAATCCATTTCATTAACATTCTTAATAACTACTCTCAACTGTTGACTGCCCGTAAAATTATTAGTTAAGGTTTCTACGACCATTTAAAACAATGTAAGCAAAAATAATTGCATAGGTATTAAATTATTGAGTCAAAATTAATTTTGATGTTTATCTACTCATAAATAACACTCACCAATTCTACAAACTATCTTTGCGAAACTACAACATGCCACGTTTTTTTTATGAAACGTGTTTTTTCAACGTAATTTCTATCAATAAGATTTAACCCTAAGATTTAACCGGTCTCTAATCCCGTTTAAATCTGCAACGGCGGCACCGGCCGTCGCGTCGCCGGTAAAGCACATATTTGTTCGCGCCCGACGTTTTTGACATTCCTACCTCGCCTCAACTTTTCTCAGGGTTGTTACGCTTGTTCTTGATCAACTTTACTGTAAAATAGGGCTGCCAAACAACCCAAACTAAATAAAAAAAATAGTTGTTTAATATGAACGTTGATTGACATTAAAAACAACAGATATTTGAAAAGTTATTTGCTCTGATCTAACCTGTTTATATACAGATTTCCTCAAATAATATAATTATGTAGAGGCTAGTCGGCATTTTTAACTCTCTTTTTAATGAGAGTAGATAACATATCGAAAAACAAGAGAATACAAAAGTTCTCCGCGACTTCATAAAACACACCGCAAGGGTTCTTATTGAAGAAAACTAACAAAACTACAGCGATAAGCCTCGGCCCGAGGTTCGAGTTAAGTATTTTCCAGTGGCTGTCCACCGTTCCTTGGAGCATCTGTGCCGGCAGCCATTCTCATAATGGAATTGCCTGTTTATCTGCCGTGTAGATTAACCATACTGTTGCAAAAAATGTTTTTAGTGTAGACTTTACTTATGTAATAATAAGTTATGTACCTTAGTTATATATATTTCTATTTTTATTTCCCTATTTTAATTCTCAACTACAAAGTAGTTACATAAACTATTAATTATGTTTACCGTAATTCGCCACGGCAATATATAAAGAAACCATAATCACCAATAAACCAGTTAACTCCAAGAAGTCAAACGTGTGAACAAACCGCTAGTAAACTTATTAAAACACTCATAAAACGATTTCACCGCAACAACAAAACTTTACAATCGTCGACAACCCTATCGGAGGCAATGAAAAGTCGGTTAAGCTAATGTTATCGAGAAATAAAAATGTATAATAAAATACAAACACGCCGCGTGAGGAAACAATTTGCCGCAGGAGACTGAAGATTTCATGCCTTCAACCATAAGTTTGCCACGCGAAAATAGACTCGACACCCCACTTATACGTTTGCGATTTCAATGAAGTAACCTTGCAGAAAATTTCTCGAATTTTCATTGAAAGACTTTACCAATTTCGACTTTGTAGCTTTGCTGATAAAGCTGATGTTTGCTTGGAGCGTTAAAACAGTAATTCAGGAAGAAAAGAGTGTTTTCCGGCTGGTCGGGAAGCCGTGACATTTGTGTTAAGCGGAGCCGAGGTAGGGAGATCATTCATGAGGCGTTCGCGGAGTTAGCTACAGATTGTTTGTGAGAACTTGCGGGATGGAGAGCGATGAGTTTGAATTTGGAAACTGTGCGTTTTGGTTTTGCTACGTTATAGGTTTCTTTTTCCTTTGCAAGTTTAATAGACTATACAACCTTTATATGCACAGAATATATCAGGATTTAGGTCTTTGGGATGCCTATGATTAACTAACATCAATATAAGTGTGCAATGGTGCAGAGTAGGGAGAGCAAATCACAATAACGAAGTGGAATCAATCTAAATGTTTGCTCCACAACTTAAATGTAATAAATTATTAATTACGTAATACTAATTAAATTAGGCAAATTTTACACTTAATAAAGCTATTATTAAGTCTAAAATTTGTGTTGTTGATTCTGTATCACATTTTCTAAAGCTAATGAAATTAAAAAGTCTCCATATTTTCCCCTTTTTCTTTAACAGAGGAGTAGGTACCTACCATATATTTAGTTTACCTTTGAATGCGAACCATTATCAATGTATATTTGACAAAGCGCAACTGCAGTTTTTTGTTTTGTTTTTCCCACAGTTTACATAGATCACCACTTAGCCTTTTTGTTGTTAAACAAAACTGTTTTACCATCACGAAACATCGCAATAACAAAACGCAACAAGGAAGATAATACATATGTCACACGCGCAACTAAACAGCACAGAAAAAGAAAACAAGAATTTGAAATCCGAACGCTTTTTTTTCTAATCCGGCCGGCAAGGACACGTTCACGGCGCCACCTGTTGAACGGAATCACGTGACTTTTTTGCTTCAAGGACGCGTGCCTCCTTCGGTTCATTCACGGGCGGTTTGCCCCCCGTATCTTGGGGGTGTAAGGGGTTTTTTTGTTCCCCTACGGTGAACTCCCGAGGGCTTTCACCTACGTGCATTTTCGAGGTCATGTCTGGAATGTTTTGAGGTTATGTTTCGGAAGCTTTTCCGCGCTTTTGCTGGCGTGCATCGGTAGTTTTGTTTTCTACGATTACTTTTTGTGTTATCAGAATGTTGGAAGATCTAGTCATAATTCCATGGATTTCTATGCTTATATCCACATGCATACTTCAAGTAAGTAGTTGGTACCTAGGTACCTTATTATTATTGAACTATAAGTACTTAAAACAATAGCAAATAAACTTGAAGTAGGTAAAACAAAATAACGGTTTTAGCAGACAAAATATAAAAATAATAATGTACTTACTACAAATCAAATCATTCCCTATAAATTGTTAGTACCTATTATATACTTTATGGTACGTCATTAGTAAGCTCAAAGTCACCCAGCGAGCTATGGAGAGAGCTTTGCTCTGTGTTTCCCTGCGAGATAAGATCCGAAACGAGGAGATCCGCAGGAGAACTAAAGTCACCGATATAGCTCTTAGAATTGGCAACATGAAATGGCAATGGGCAGGCCACATCGCTCGTAGAACTGACAACCGATGGGGAAGAAGGGTTCTCGAGTGGCGATCACGAACCGGAAGACGTAACGTAGGCCGGCCCCTACTCGGTGGACCGACGACCTATTGAAAACTACGGAGAGCCGATGGATGAGGGAGGCAAGCAGCCGCTCAAAGTGGCGCTCTGTGGCTTATGTTCGGCAGTAGACGTCTTCAGGCTGTTGATGATGATGATACTATATGGTAAATATAAAAAAGCATGCTATTGAAAGTGGAAGCATAGCTCTTGATAAGGCACCATCGTGGCACATGGAAATAAAAAGAAACTTCAATTATTCCGGCAAATAGTCTATAGTCTATTAAACGAATCGGTCGACAGATCAACAAAGCTAAACAAATATAGACAACTTCAGTTATGCGTGACTGTAAACCTAAACCTACCTATCAGTTTCGAAACTAAGTTGTACTATGTAGTAACTTTTAAAGGAAATTAATTTACTCATACAACAGTACGCCGTTTTGTATTACGTATTCCCTCTCGCATTTCAATAGATCAATCACTGCAGGGTGACAGACCCTATCTTCGACTGTGCTGAAAATAATTTCTTTAATTGCTCACCCGACCGGCTAAGACGTAACGAATAAAATAAACCCTTGTGTCCGTCTAATAAGGATGAATTTGCAAGACACTTAGCATTATAAAGGCCCGCACACGTTGCGACCAACTATCGGCCGATTATTAAGTTTGTTGCTGAATTTTTGGGCTACTTTTTTTAATTTTTTTTTGCATTTTACGTTAGAATAAAACGTTGTATAACAGTTACTAAATTTGATAAATTTCAAGCAAAAAAGCAAAGTTTGACACGCATAATGATTAATGATCAGTGCATCGTGAGAAATGATGTCAGAATGGTCGAGACAAAATTACCAATAAGTGCAACGACCAAAACAATAATAATATGACCAATTTCAGTCCAAAACTAAAACGAATTCTTAGTCTAATACCAAAATTATAATCAGTCAGTGAATGTGAGTGAGCACGAAATCATCGGTAAAAAATCGCATAGGTATAGCAATAAGGTTATAACCGACCAAACTATCGGCCGATTGTCTGCACCGTGCGCCAGTTCTTATCCTTAACCGGATTCTAATTAAACCCTGTCCCTGATAGTGCACCGTGGAGCTGGAGACTGCGTAATTTACATTAATCCAATAATTGCATGGAGGTTTCCTAGTTAGAAATTCAAATGAGATGATGTACAGCTGGGGTGGTGGGTTGGTCTTTGGGGAGGCGTGTGAGACGCCACGAAATACTGGCGGGCAGACGTAGTCATTATCGGAAGGACGGTGCGCGGAAAGCAGGCGATGGGCTTAGGATACATTAAAGTTTGTTGTTAAATTATAACTATAATCATAGTTCGAATGACCAAATTAAAATTTGGTTCTTTGAACGGTTTACTCAGGTAGATAAATCTAAGCTTTGAGCTTTTGCCATAGTTTAATAACAGCCAGCGTATCCAACAAAAGTAGCTGTAGCTTCTCTGTGTCTTTTGCTGACTGGACATATTGAAATGATGAGAATACCGCATTACCTAGCACTTAATAGACAGCTGAAAATTGCTCTTTTGCTATTTTCTAAAAGCTTTTCAACATCTGTATTTGATTAAGGTATGAGGTTGCATTTGAGGTATATATAGCTCCAAAACAAATATTCCAATATTGAAGCAAATACCTTAACTTTTAAAGCCTTTAAAAAAGTATTTCAAATGTTGCAAGTCTATCGATTTTACTGTCTTAGACTTCGAAACGACGAGATTTCGAAAATGGGCCTTATTTTTACGTGATTACGTCACATTTTTCTAAACTGTACTACAGAACAATAGCTTAACAATTATAAGCTGTGTAGGTATTATTATAATTATCGTTCTTGCTAGTAATGCCATAGTTCGTATCTTGTCGAGTGGGACTTGATTAATTAAATTGTTATGTTAATGAAAGCTGCGTATTTTTGGTCGATAGAGACAGACTCGGTCCGTAAGTTCGTATCTACTTGTCTATCTATTCGCTAATTAACAATACTGCTTGATATCTAATTTGCAATAACTTTGTAACTAAACTAAATGCAGCCCGCGGTTTCACCCGCTTTTCTTTATATAATATTCAACACCCTATTAAAACCCCTTATGGGTTGAATAAGTCAAAAGTCAAAAATGTATTGCAGAGGCTATTTTT
Source organism: Ennomos quercinarius (assembly GCA_910589525.2). Classification (NCBI taxonomy): domain Eukaryota; kingdom Metazoa; phylum Arthropoda; class Insecta; order Lepidoptera; family Geometridae; genus Ennomos; species Ennomos quercinarius. Next base: position 4,250,378 of record OU342502.1, read on the forward strand.
AGAACGTTTACATGTCAAAATTAGACTAGGTAGGTACTTAAAATTATTACCTAAAATTAAACTATTGTAGATACTAAGCATAATTATAGGCAACATTTCAAAGTGCTTAATGTCAAAATATTGTAAATAGCAAGCCTACTACAATTTATGTTTGTTTGATAAAAAAAAGTAGATGAAAAGAAAAAGATAAAAGTTGAATTTTCAAATATAGTTACCCTAAATTTTTATTTTTTAGGCTACTGAATGACATGATTATCTAGCCACTTGCTGTTAAGCGTTAATTAAGTCTTTATGTCTTGAAGTCTTGTTTGAATTGACCTTCTTGGAAAACAATGAAATACTTGCTGAGTGCTTTATCTTGTTTTGTCTTTGCCTATTTCAGATTTGATAGAGAGAAACAAAATATTAAATAACTATTCTACGTTATTTGTCATACAATCCAGTCACTCAGGACAAAACCTTTGATTAATAATAAAATATAGAATAGGTGAATCGTGAATAATACTTTACACTACTAACTTTACTTTGTACTACTTTAAGATAAACAATGTGCGCTTCGTTGGCCTACAAGCAATAAAATAATTAACACAAAAAATTCAGATAGCCTTTTTTAGAGTTAGGTAAATTAGTTTTTAATTACAAAGTAGATTATAAAAGTGAGTAACCCTTCTTCCACAACTCTGGCTAGAGGAAGCTTTAGCTCTTTAGTAAAATTCGTACAGCTCAATGCACGAGCCAGCTTTCATCAGTTATAATTATTAAAAAATACAAAGTGATCCTTAGTAATATCGCATTAAAATAAGCCGAATCCTTCGCTATAAATTCGTACAGCTCAATGCATGCTTTAGCTCTTTAATAAAATTCGTACAGCTCAATGCATGCATTACCTCTTTAGTAAAATTCGTACAGCTCAATGCATGCTTTAGCTCTTTAGTAAAATTTGTACAGCCCAATGCACGAGCCAGCTTTCATCAGTTATAATTATTAAAGAATACAAAGTGATCTTTAGTAATATCGCATTAAAATTAAAGCCGCATCCTTCGCTTTAAATTCTTAATTCAAATTTTAACAAATACATCCTTGATTGAAGAACTCAAGTGTGATATAAAATTAATACATGGGTAATTGGGTATGATGTTATTTCTCGTCACGAATCCCGCTCCGTAACAAATGCAATAATTGTTCCATTCTTAACACTTAAAACACAGTTATTATTATCGGCAATTAAAATTAGAAACGAAATAATAATTTCTCTTATAACGATCAAAAATAAGCAAAAAGAACAAAATTAATTTGTGTGTGCGTCGTTAAGTTTTATAGGGTCTGACTAGCTCATGCGCCCGACTTTCTGTGAGCCGAAAAGAATGAGAGTTTATAAATGATTCGACACTTTTTGGACCCACTCGTTTGTGGATTCAAGTGGCATATGAAAATATTAGTGTCTTTGGATCCAATTGTTTGTGGATCGAAGAGGAATATGAAAATAATTAATATTCTTGAATCCACTCAGTGCACTGAGTGGATTCAAGAATATTGTAGATTTTAAGAGGAGATAAAAGTATCCTTGGATCCACATGTGGATCCAAGTGGAGGGAGGCATATATTTCACTCAAATCGAATAACTGTTATAAAAAGTCCTGCACTTCAGTATGTATTTTAATTTGGTATTTTGTAAGTAGATTTCGGTCTAATGTTATGTCTTGCTTCTGAGATTCGATCATAACATTAGTGTGTGTAGTGTATTACACGTCGTTTGTATTTTATGTCTTTTGAGTCGTATTCACTTTGCTTGTACATCTTGTGAATGGTATTCTCGTGTTGTTATATCTGTGGTCTTTCGGTCAGATGAGTTTTTTTTTAAATTGTTTATAGACATAGCATTTGACGACTGTATTACCTGATGGAAAGTGATGACACACTCTACGACGGTGCACGCTTGCCTAAAAGACATCTGTTCACTCTCGACTTGAAGACTTCCAGACCATAGTTAGCTAGAAATAGGGACGCCGGCAAGGAGTATTATTTGTTTGGCATGTTATACCAAATGAGGTTCGGTCAAGCGTTGGTATTTCTAGTGTATACCTAATCGAGATTTTGTATTTCGGATTTTAAGTATACTTACCCCTTTTTCTTGTTTCGTATATATCTATAATCAACGACGATGGTTTCGAGGGCCATAATTATTTTTCTACCTCTTATAATTTCAGAGACTTCCATACTGATCCATGTCCTGTATACTATATTTTATTACTTATACTGGCTGGTGATCCACTATAGCTATAGGAGGCTATACCCTATAGAAGTCACTTGTTATAGTGTTTTCACTAAGTGAGGTTCTTACCTAAGTATTATAGTGACGTACCTACTGATCGACCGTCTAGAAATGGAACTGGAATGAGCAGGGCGCATTCGGCGCCTTAGTAATTTCCGAAATCGCTTGTCGACAATCAGAATAGTGCTGCGCTAGCTCAGTCCGATTCGGAATAATTAGATCTCGACATGCATCTAATTGCTTTAACTATAGATAGACGATTGGAGTCATGTTTCAAGTTTTATTTGATCGTACAGATAAAGTTATTTGTTTGAATAGTTTTTAAGTATAGGTGTAATAAAAAAGTTTATATAAAAAAAGTTTGTAGATACCAAAATGTATGTATGGTATGATACTTTTTAAAGCTCGGTAACAGTGAAAAGACTTATAGGTACGATTTAAGAGTAATTAAGTTAAGAATTACCGCAGCTACCTCGGCTGATGCCAGCAGTATAAAGATTTGAAACACAGGCATTACTTGCGAATTTAAAAAAATAACAGAACTTATGAAACCCCAGTGAAAAGTTCTTACCTGAAAACGGAAACTACAAAACGCGAGAAAAATTCTCACGTGAAATCGGAACATATGAAACCTGAGTGAAAAGTTCTCACGTGAAAACGGAACATCAAAGCACCGCGTGAAAAGTATCACCCACCAGCCTATAAAACGATATATCCGGCTTATTAATAATGTCCGCACATCATAAACACCTAGCTAATATAATAATAGCTGGCCAAGTAAATGTTAGACTATAGATGTTATCTGTTCCGTATTTTTTTTTTTTGCTGGCAAATTGCCTTTATTACTCAAGCTAACCTACAATAATAAAAACTAAACTAAACTAAACTAAACTAAGCTAAACTAAACTAAACTAGCTACACTACCTACTACAAAGAACACTTATGGACTGTATAATAGCCGCGATGGCCTATAGACAGTCCAAGTGCTCCAGCCCACTACCGGTAGGTAGCGTACCCAACATGCTGGCCGCATTGCCACGTTGAATTGCAATGCTGATGCGTTGGGCCAAATAAGTGCCAGCATTTTGGTCACGCGTCGTATCGACCAGGCGCTCTGATAGACTTTGGAAAACGTTCCGTATTAACTTAAGCTCAATAATCCACCTAAAATATTTTTAATTGAATACTACTATATCCAAAGGGAATCGTGGGCTATTTATGTCATACGGTTATATGCGTGATAATCCTGACAACTGATGGGGAAGAAAGGTTTTCGGGTGACGATCATGAAACGGAAGACACAACGTAGGCCAGCCCCTTACTAGGTGGATCGACTATACCTAATCTAAATGGTTAAAGCCACGGGGAATCGATAGATGCAAGATTCAAGTAGCAGGTTAAAGTGGCACTCTATGGAGGAAACCTATGTTCAGCAGTGGACGTTTTCAGGCTGTTGACGATGATAATAATGAAGAAAAGAATTAGAATTTAAAAAATTGCAAGGATTGAAGTACCTGCAATGAGTAAAAATAACAAATTATTCGAAATTTTTTAACAACTAAATAAGCCCGCATTTGGCTGCAATCTCACCTGATGGGAAGTGATGATGCGATCTACGATGGTACATGCTTGCCTAGAAGATACCTATTCACTCGCTACTTGAAGAGCTCCAGATTGTACTTATCGGGAAACAAAGACGGTGGTAAAGTATTCCATTCCTTGGCTGCTCGGATTAGAAATGTCGAGTCAAACCGCTTTGTGAGAATTGAAGGAATATCAACCATAAATGGATGAAACCATTCTAATTTTTAGCTGTAATATAATTGACCACTGCCAATACCTAATCAAAAATATCTTAACTTGCGGTTCATAGGGGTTTCTTGTTCGACACTAGGGAACCTTATAAAGCTATTGCCAAATCTAATACACAAAACATTGCACCTGACCGTTACCAGCAAATAGTCCAATAAATAACAAGGTTGTCGAAACATCACCTTGTAAATCACAGAGAACATCCGGCGTCGCCACCCGGCCCAATCAGAAATATAATTAGATTGAGACGGCACCTAATTGTGCTGGTCTCAAGTTGCGGGGTCCGATCAAAATCAATAGTTGACGCACATCCCTGAAGGATCAAGCCGAAATATTGTTTGCTGAACGCAAAGAGTTTGTTTTCATCAGGTTTTATTAAATTCTAAGACTTTTATAGTGTCTGCAACATAGATGACTAATTCGTTGATTCCAAAGTTTCGCGTTTCGTTTTGGGGACGGTTCTTTCAAAAGTAAACCCTATCGCTTAGGTATAAGACACATGAATAATTTTACGTCGTATGTCCGTATAGTTTCAAATGGCAACGTGCACGTAAAACAACTTCTTTAAGTATTAGGTAAGTACTTACATAATACTTATCCGTCAAAAACGCAAACGTTAAACTAATATTGTCTCTTTTTTCAGGTTTATAATGGCAAATACAAAAAGAGATAGATAATTCAATATAGTGCCATACCATCTTCCCGCCTTTATTCGTTTCAATATTAGGCATAGATAAGCTTTTTCACGCTACGACGCCCCATCAGTAGGGTTTTACTTTAACAATTTTGTGTTGACTTAGGGCTTAGGTTAAAAGTTATTTAGTGTAATTGACCGAAAGAGCGCGAAGCGTTTCTACTTCAGCTTGGGTAAGAATGATTTTGTATGTCTGTCCGACGGATGTCCAGCTGTTCTCATCTACAGGTTGCATTTCTTAACCGATTCTTGTGAAATTTTGTGAGCAGGTTTGTTAATTATGTGGAGGTTTTTTATCGAATCGGTTTTTTGTCCAATATAGAAATTACAGGTAACCAAAGAGCTGGCTCTTACCTTGGCCAAAGACTGAGTATGGCCATTAAACGAGGTAATGTCGCCAGCTTTTCGGGCACCTTACCTGCAGACAGCGACTTAAACACGGTTTTTTATTTGTAAGTTTAGATATTTGTAGTTTTAGTTTTCAATAAGTACTTAGTTTAGATTTTAATTTAGTTTTAGAAATTATAAAAAATACAGTTTTTTATATAAATAATAAGTAAATCACAGTTTTTGAAAATTTTTCAAAATGGTGGAGCCATGGGATTTGAAAATGTAAAAAATAGATTTCAGTTTTAGTCTAAGCAAAAACCGACTCGCGGTGTCTAATACTGCTCACAGAGCCACTAGTATCAATATTCAACCGTTGTCATATTCTCATATATGCAGTGGTCACTGGTTAGCTCTATAGTATCAGATCAGTGTCAGAATGCATGGTTTTGATTGCAGTACGTTATAGTAAATAAATTACAGTTTATAAAATGTTCTCTTTTCAAAAGGCTTGAGTTCTAACAATAAGAGCGTCATGATAGAGTAAATAGTAGTACAAATAAGGCTGATGAAGTTAAATTGTCGCCTTCTAGATTCGTCGGTAAATCGAGTGTCATGGAGGTAGAAATGGCTGATTACAATTATAATAGGATTTCTGCTACCTACATAGTTGTTAGTAAAGTGCCCACGCCTTTAGCATTTGTTCAATACGAATCACAGTGTTAATATTTTGCAAGACAGTAAGCAATATTGACCTATAAAATGAAATTACACCAATTAATTATTACTATTTATTTAACTAGAAACCAGAACTAAAATTAATCTTACAAATTGTTTTTCACACATTTATTAACCAATAATAGATTTAAGTGATTACTAAACTGCGCACAATAAAGTTCTCTTGCTCTACTTAACCCACAGTTACAGATCGATTAAACGTTGGTTAAGTTGGATTTTACAATGCAATAAGTTCCCATAAACGCAGAGCCGTTAAACAAAGTGGCTTAGATCAGGTCGAAGAACCGATAACTGTTCTTCACTCGCTAATCACCCCATAGATCCCGGAACAAGCCCGCGGACTCACGGCTCACGGCTCATGGCTCACGGCTTCACTGCCTCACGGCCTCACTGCCTCACGGACAGTCCGTCATAACTCCCAACTTCGAAAGTAATACCATCAACTCCGTGTTAACTTAATTTGAGTCACTTTAACAAGTCCAATTAAAGGAATTTGTGTTTCTCTTATCTTCAATATAACATTGAGCATAATTTCAAATTATATTTCAAACTTTCCGATAATGAAGGGTGGGAGAGGGTTGGCGGGCGAGGGGCGCCACTTCGCTTATTTCATTAGTTACATAAATTCTCCTATTGAGGATGGCTGGCAGAAAGGGGACGGTTTACCCTTATTACGAGAGTCTCCTTATCAATACAATTATTAATATAATAATATTATTATTGTAATAATTTCGGTCGGGAGAGGAGCGGTCGGAGGAGAGGAGTCGTAGCTTAACTTCGCCGGCAATAAAGGGTGGTGAGAGATAATGGAATGGAAAACAGTTTGAAGTTTTATTGGCAAATTGGTAACGGCTAATTGGCAGCATTATCGATCTGTTGGCGACTGAGGAGGGCTAATGGCGTTTTTAGTGAGGCGGGCTTCTTGGAGCAGGAAGTTTGTTTCTACGAGCATATAATAAGACGTGGGCATAAAAATTGGTACGGCTTATCAATTGAATTACTTTATTTTGCCTTCGATAGATTTCACGGTTTTACAACTCTATGAGATGCTATGGTTGGTACAAAGTTGACAGTCAGAAATATCGACAAAATGCAATCCCCTTGTACTTGTTAAATTTTTGAAACTTTCCACTCTACAAAACACAGGAGTTTATCATATTTTTGAAATAAATGAAGCAAGCACAGATGACTCATAATATAGCACGTTCTTGTAGACCGTGTCAGACGGTTCGACCAACTGAGTTGTACGCGGATAGTATAACCTCTACAATATCAAGTAATAGAGCGTGTTATTATTTTGTAGGCAATTCGGATGGTATAAAACAGATCATATTAAACATAGGTAATTATTTACAAACTGACCATCTAAGAAATCCCTGAAACATGACACTATCGACCCGACACACACACAGAAATTGAAACTAGGTTTGGGTTAATCCCGACCCAACGCTCCGCAAGTATAGCCATAATTCCTTAGGGCCACGTCTCATTATAACACTAATACAAGACTCATCCCAAAGTTACGGTGAATACATTAAAGGGTTCAATCCTTACTGATGAGACATCGGTCGGGGGCGCCCCCACTCGGGTGTTGGGGCACTGGCCTGGGAGGGGGAATAAGGCAAGCATTATAGGAGATACCGTTCGTTTACATTGTCCAATAACTCCAAGTGTCCGAGCGAATATTAGTTTACGACATGAGAATGTTAGGCATCGATGTTGGAGTCAATGACCTAATATAGCATTAACCCATTTCCGTTTAGGCCTAAAAGTGACTTGAAATACGTAGATGTGGCGAAACTCTTGACATATTTTTTGTTGATACAGCATTTCATAAACACATAACTAAAATTCAAAATTAGTATACACTTAGGTACTAATCAAATAAAGACAACACTTAAAATTAGTAGAAAATCATAGCAAATCAGTACAAATAGCGTATATCTATGCTAATGCTTTATGTAAAGACTTTCGAAATATTTACTTCACAAGTCAGCGCCTCGTCTTGACCGATTCCATAGGAAAAAGGGCTGGGGAATAATTTTCGCTCTTTAATTAATTCGATTTGGTTTTAATTAACGGCCGCCAATTTCAATAAAAAATTGAAGTCTCCGAAGGATTTCTGATTACAAAACGTCCGGAGAAACCTTTCTTTAAAATTAGCCGAAGCGTCAAAGGGTGAAATTAATTTGAAGGAACAACGATACAAGTAGGTATAGCCTAGGAATTTTAACGTAAGGCTGGATGGTAGAGCTAAAGCATAATAAGACGGGTTAGTCCACGCACCGTCCGAAATATACGACATTACTATCAGAGAGTGGCATGCGGAGGACATGCCCCCACCGGAGTCTGAAGCAGTATAGCAACTCTATAACCCAGCCTTCCTAATCCTCTTACGCACACTGTTGCACTCGTCTATTATTTTTAGTTAATCTACGAAATCCATAGTTTACATTTTATTTAGATATGTATCCATAGGAAATCGAAGTACCTACAAAATAGTGATTTCATTTATTGCACATTATCGTATGGTTGTCCTGACGGGTGTCAAACATTCGCTATATTGCTCAAAGTTATAAAGACCACCTTTCTCATTTTCAAGGACCAACAAATGCTCTCATTCAGAGCTGTCCATAGTAAAGCCAATAAAGATCGCAATGCGACGGTTAAAGTTTGACGCATTGTAACACGTAATTCGGTAGTACATTATCTCCCTTCAGCACTGTCCTTACTGCCCGTTAAACCTGCCCCCACTGCACACACATAAATACACAGAATCAAGATGCATTTACCCTCACTCACCCCCTCTCACACCACAAAGGGTAGGCTTTATTCTCATTCGGTAAACGGAGATGCACTATCCTAATTATTGGAAATCCAGAAGCAATGGCCGGCGATATCTATTGTTTCTATACCATTTGTACGGTTATAGCAAATAGTATTCTTATCTCAACGATCTTCGGAGGTAGCCCGGCTTGTTGTGAAGTTATAATGATAATAAATTAGATTAATTTCGAATTTGCGGTCGAATACTACCCTTTGTAATTGTAATGGAAGTTTGGGGAACTTTCTTTGTGTTGTATATAATTATGTAATAAATCAGTAAGTTGGTAGATAATGCTAATGAAGCAGAATTACATCGGACGTAATCTTCCAACTTCGTACGGGATGCTTACTATTATACGAATATCGGTCCTGTAGACCAGTAACCTAATAGTAAAAGTTGTATGATGAAATCACGATCTCGTGCCTCTATTTATATGTACATAGGAGAGAGATTAGCATGTCTTACAAACTTAGAATAAGTACCTTACAAATATCTCTTTTATTTTTTAGGATATTGCACTAAGACCCGATTTTACCAAAGTAGAATAAATTGTGTTTCAAGTATAAAGCTTGTGGTCTCTCTCGAATACAGTTGATTGACAAATGAAATGACAATTAAAAAGACGCCATTTTGATTGCACCAAGGAATATGCTTTTTATTCCTTCAAAATTGGCGGTGTAAGGGTTATACTCGTGTAACTGAAAGTTATACTTGGAATAAAATTTATTCTACTTTGGTAAAATCGAGCCTTACTCGTAGTTTTTCCAAAACATGATAAGGTAATCCAACTATAGGCAGAGCCTGACCTGAAGATCTACGTTGATTATTTTTAATAGCACGTTAAGTAGAAGTGTTTTGTAAAATATTTAAAAACTAGAAAAAAATTTACAAACCCATTTAGGTTGAATTTTCAAAAATATTTTCTTTGTACACCCTAGGTATGCCTAAACAGGAAGATCATTTGAATATGAATTTTCTTTATTCAGGATTTTCGAATGTCGGTCAGTCAGGACAATTTTTTTATTTATTCAGGTTAGATTTAAACGAGGTTAAACAATTTTTACAATCACCTAAAACACAAGTTCCAATTTCCTTGTAATTTTGTTAACTACAACAATGTTTGTGGGAAGACAAACGGGCGAACTAAAATATGAAGAACTTTGAACTTGCGCAGGTCGATACAAACAGCCAACCTACGGCTAATGTGTTCTGTCCGTACTACGGATTATTGGTAAATTAATTTGTGTAACCGTGCCCTTTGAAGGTTGCTGGGTACCTGTCATTCGGGGCGTAGTTAGGCTCACGGGGGTGGATTTCGAGTGAAAATCTGCAAAAAACTTGGCAATGGTTACTGCTTTTTGTGAGTTGAATAAACCCTACATTCAAATCAGATCATTAATAGAAAGATCTTAAATATCATAAAGGTTTTCGAGTGGCCACCACGAACCGGAAGACGCAGCGTAGGACGGCCTGCCACTAGATGGACCAACGATCTGGTGAAAACCGCAGGGAGCCGATGGATGCAGGAGGCGAGCAGCTGCTCAAAGTGGCGCTCTCTGGGCGAGGCCTATGTTCAGCAGTGGAAGTCTTCAGGTTGCAGCTTATGATGATCAAAGATCATAAGAGTCGAATGTAGAGTAGCTTTTAGGTTGTTTAAGCCATAACTAAATACGAAGTGAAGATGTTAAAAAAACGGATGGTAGACCATCCGTATACGGTATAGACATAAAGTTATGTACAAAAACGAAATCAATCAACAAAACTATTTAGATGAAAAAGATTTTACGTTCACTTTTCACGGGAGCAATATTTTTGTGACGTTTTGCAATGATTTTGTTTCAGAAGCCAACAACTTCCTCGAAAATAGCAAACTAAAATTCTTCGAAAATTTTCAGAGAGGTATCCTAACTAATCCTAGATTACATCCCAATGCCCAATGAAGAACCTTTTGCCTCCGAAACAGGCTGCAGGCAACCTGCAACAAGATCCTAAATCTTCGATCATAATTCCATATTCGGACGTCGGCATCCCCCAAACATAAATTCATAGGTGGTCGCACGCACGCAGCCTACCGTCAAATAAACTGGCAGTTTAATCAAAGCCATTAGACAAGTGAGCCAAGCAACTACACCCAGTATAACTAGACCCACGAGGCAGGGACACTTTAGCCTTCCTTGGATAGAGCTGGTAAGACTTTGCGAGGGTAGGAGGGTCTATTAAGTCTGGTGGGTGGCGTAGCTGATGCCTTTAACGCCTTGCTGGCCGCTGACCAACGCCAGGAGGCGGGAGGCGATGCGTTCTTAATAAAGATGGTGGTACATGGTCGTTTTGGCGACTGCATTTGGGGGGCAACTTACGAGATGCTAGCGTATGGTGACTTAGTTAAGTTCCAGTTGCGTAATTCACTTTATGCCGGTCTGCACTAGTTTACCAGCTCTTAAGTTCGCGCTTATCTCTCTAGGGGTGGGTTTATTGATCCGTAGTTAAGGTAACCAATGGTCAAAAATTGTAACAAATTCTAACCAATGGTAAAAATTTGTTAGAGTTTTTAACCATGGCTTACCTTAACTATTGCTGAAATACCCACCCTTAGACGTACCAAATGCGTTGCAGTAGGAATGCCATAGAGAGATAAATGTGAACTGAGTAGCTGGCAAACTTTAGTCCAATAACATTTTATTCAGTTACTAACATAAAAAAAAGTGAAAGTACCTACTTGTCATTGCCGAATCGCATCGAACCATCTCTAATTTTAAAATCTAGCTTCACGTATCGATTAATGAGTTACCTAAAATTGGTTTGATAAAGAAGTTTAGTTAGCCTTTCCGCAGAATGCCTAGTGATTAATGTTGAGATTTAGGCAGCATTTGCTGTCACATTAGGCGTAACTGCAGCTCATGCCTAAGCACTCACCGCCGTCATTTATCAACTACTACGTCCAATACAAACGACGTCCAGCAACGTATTATATCTCATCCCAGCTCCCGCTAAATTATTCAGGGAGGGTAATCTTATTACATTTACATATTAATCAACGGATTTTAATTATACCCCCCTACCCCCTCGCAAGCTAGCTTGATAATTTGCTTTCGAAATGCGACTTGCCTTGATTGAGGGCGGCGTTGTGTGAGTGAATATAATCGGTAATAGTTTGTTTGTGTTTGTAATTTAGTATTCAAAACTGGTTGTTAAACTGGTAATGTGGTAAGGGTGCGGACTCACTGGTTGTCTTCCTTGCTGACGGTACTTTACCTGGAAAAAGAAAAAGTGTTGTTTAGTCCATAAAACATTAAATGCATACATACATAGTTTTTTCCGTCTTTTACAGACGATTTAAGCAGATGCCTGTGTTTTGCGAAAGACATTTTTTTTGTGGGCCAACACGAGTGCAGCATTAAGCTCGACCACAGGTGCAGGTGCTGTTGCTGCATCGGGTAGATTGTCTTCACTATTAAATAAAAAATAACGCCAAACGATCACCCAAATAGATCCTGGACCCTAGCTAGGATTCCCTGTATAGGACCCAGGAACTACGAGGACCATGCTCCCACAACACCCAGACACAGAACAAGTATTTACGCTTTTCAAGTATTTTTCTGTGCAAATACTTGTCCTGTCACGGGAATCGAACCCGCTGGCTCTGGGCTATGAGCCGACCTGCTCAACCACCACACCACGGAGGCTGTCAATATTATGCATTTGGTTTATTTTTGAAGCTAATAATACGAACATACTATTAACTGCATACATCGTTCCATAACTCCATAATACGCGATACGTGCCCCAATAAATACACGGAGCTACGTGGTTCTGTATTTGTATTATGCTAAAACAAGAACTAAATGAAAAGAAATAAATGAGACGGATCGATACAAAAAATACCTATATAATAATTATATTACTCACAATGACACAAACAACTCTTTCTTTACATAAATTAATTTTAGATTTATGAAACAAATCAAATGCCCAATACATTTCTAACTTCTACACTTAATTCCCCAGAAAAAAACAATGCTTGCAATTAAAATCTCGCATCCGAAGATGACCAATGCCAGCAATAATGGCTTGACTACACGGGCATAATCAGCGTACTCATTTGTCGGGCTACGTACTGCGTACCGGGAACGAGTATACTCGGCCGGTAGGCGGGGCGTATCGTAAACCATCGAAGAAATATTACGGAGCTACCAACGTCTACCGGTGTAGCCCGGGGGCAGCAATTAATAAGTATGTTAATAAAGGTGAGGAGCGCGTACCGACTTATGTGTGAATGCGCCATTATTTGGGATTGAAATTATGATTTTGTAGGGGTGTCACTGTCGACATCGAAAGATCTCAAGCTGTGTAAACTGTGTTTGAAATTTGAAGACGGCCATTGTTGGCTACGTACATAGTTTTCCTGTAGACTAATTAGCTAACATGACTTCATCATCATTGTTGTGATTGCAATGAAACGACCGAGCTTCGGACAACAACTGATTTATTGAGGCATACCCTCCAGTGCAATATATAACACTATACAACATCTCCCCCACAAAATAATCAGCTCTTTAATTAAACTTAGGTAATATAAACTTATGTAGTAATGTAAGAATATAAAAAAAAGAAGATTTAAATAGTTAACTAATTAATTCACACTATAACATTCTTATCTTAGTACCTGTGATACAACAATAAATATGTATAAAATATATAATATACTACACCATCACCTTTTTTTTTTTAGATTTGTTCTTATGATACACACATGTAATTTCTTTACTATAACTACAACAAATTAATTACAACAACGAGAGTAGGTTTAGTTAGGGACCTACCCATTTAGGTAACCAAAAATTATTAAATACTTATATCGCAATAAATACCTGCTTGCATGTGGTTGTGGGGTACCTGCTTGTTACAGTTAGCAGCGCATGACAAGTGTTTATTGCAATTTATGTAATTACGTAAACATATATAATTATAATTATACATAAGTTGTACACTTCCGTTTTATGTTTACATATTCTTATTAAGCCGCTGTAGGGCTAATTGTTTAGCTTTGCGAACTGGCGTTTGTGAGGATATGGGTTTATTTGAAGAGGTGGTGGGGCTTTGATTTTGGCTTGAATGGGTTTCGACACACACATCTTTTAAATCCACATCCTCACACGCATCCCTAAAAATCCACCACCAGTCCGAAAGGGCGTGGGTTCGTATCCCACCGCTGTCACCATGTTGTGATTGCAATGAAACGACCGAGCTTCGGACAACAACTGATTTATTGAGGCATACCCTCCAGTGCAATATATAACACTATACAACAATCATCATCATCATCAACAGCCTGAAGACGTCCACTGCTGAACATAGGCCTCCCCCAGAGCCGCTCAAGGTGCAAGCTCCCCGCGGCTTTCACCAGATCGTCGGTCCACCGAATGGGGGGCCGGCCTACGCTGCGTCTTCCGGTTCGTGATCGCCACTCGAGAACCTTTCTTCCCCATCGGTTGTCAGTTCTACGAGCAATGTGGCCTGCCCATTGTCATTTCAACTTGCTAATTCTAAGAGCTATATCGGTCACTTTAGTTCTCCTGCGGATCTCCCCGTTCCGGAGCTTATCTCGCAGGGAAACACCATACATTACTTATACCACAGCATATATGATAATAGTACTACGTACTTATACTTTAAGTATTTTTAGAATAGAAATGAAAACCTTGCTTATCGTTAAACTTTTTTTATTATTATTATTCACATTTTTACAAATAACTATATTGAAAATGGAAAGTGAGTAAAGTTATGATTTGAACTTGAAAGTTGAATGCTCTTGGATACATGTTATTACAAGCTGGTATTTATGTAAATGTGGAATGTACGAACGTCTAGACGGTGTTGCAATCTAATTATAATTATTTGTATAAATTAATCATAGAGGTAGCCATTTTTCTGTAACTTATTTGCTGGATTTGGTCAGTTATATTAATAGTCCTAGTTGAGCAGTTAGAGATTTCACAGAAAAGGAAAACTAATTAGGTACCCTCGCGCCTTGATAGAGGCGAAAGTAATAGGTAACAATATTCGTGCCAAGCAATTGGCGCCGAGCGCATACCTTTACTAATATCAAGACTAGGTGCATTTTATGCCATTGGCGTCCATTGGCGTATCTAACGCGTAATTTTATTTCCTGCTCTGTTAAGACTTTAATTTTTTTTTAAATATTGGTGATATCAATGAAGTGGAACCTTTTCGTCAATGGGCGATATTGCTATTTTGGTTCGAACTAGACTCGTAAAATACTTAATCTTTATTCTGTCTATATCTATCTAAAAATCAATTGCTGTTCGTTAGTCTCGCTAAAACTCAAGAACGGCTGAACGAGTTTATCTTATCTTGGTCTTGAAATTTGGTGGAGGTCTAGGAAAGGTTTAAAAGGTGAGAAAAATTCTAATAATTGCCGGGAGAACCCTAAACCCGTGCGAAGCCGGGGCGGGTCAGCTAGTTATTGAACAAAGTTTGTTCTGAGCGAATGACTGCCTAGCTAGACTATGGGACACCGTACAGCTAGACCACGTGGCTGACTAGATATAGGGAGGGAAAAAAGGGGGATATTGGGAAATTCAACCTTTTATAGAGTCAAATGAGGTGATGATATGTGACGAACAAGTGATTTGCCCTGTGTTAAAAGCACGATGCCCCGAGGTGGACCGATGACCTGGTGAACGCCGCGGAGAGTCGATGGATGCAGGAGGCGAGCAGCCGCTCAAAGTGGCGCTCTGTGCGGAGCAGTGGACGTCTTCAGGCTGTTGATGATGATGATGATGAAACCATAATAGTTGCAGTGCTATTTATACCTCTAAATTTTAAACTCTTTCACTGCACTGCACTTCATTGCACTGCACTGCACTTCATGTCACTGCATTTCACAGCACTGCACGAGTTAAAACACTTCGCTGAGTGCAATCAAACACTTAATTAAAGGGGCTATTATCCGCACAAAATGGCAGTTAAGAACCTTTGAGAAAACTACAACTAAGTTGTTATGATTGACGTCGTACTGAGAAACTTTACTGTGGGCTATCTTGTCTGCTCGGTACTTCCTAATATATCTCTCTCTTTCGCTCTCGTGAAGGTAAGTGGCAAGCCCAAGGGGCCAACACTGGTGATTGTAACTCGGTTTAGTATCAATACAATACAGAAGCCTTTGGGCGGCCTAGAAATTCTGTCACCAGGGCTGACCACTTGGCTACACGAGAAGATGAAGAAGAAGAATAAAATATTGTTCCACTTGTGCTATACTTTTACTAAAATGTTCCTTTGTTAATAGGTACTAACACTTAGATAAATAAATAATAATGAATAAATATTTGTGGGCATTTCAGACAGCGCCATCTAGCTCCAAACTAAGTAAAGCTACTATGGGAACCAGATAACTGATAGAATACTTAAATTTTTCTATTTCGTATCAAAACGACTGTTAAGCTAGACATCCAAGAAGGCAAATCGACTGAATAGCAAAATGTCCGAACTATACAATAATATAGTTGGGAGGCAAGTAAGATACACTCAGAATAGTAACTTTATGTCCCATGTTATTATGTCATGTTATGTTGAAGTGGCAATGGGCAGGCCACATCGCTCGTAGAACTGACAACCGATGGGGAAGAAAGGTTCTCGAGTGGTGACCACGAACCGGAAGATGCAGCGTAGGCCGGCCCCCTACGTGGTGGACTGACGATCTGGTAAACGCCGCGGGGAGTCGATGGATGCAGGAGGCGAGCAGCCACTCAAGGTGGCGCGCTCTGGGGGGGGGGGCTAATTTCAGCTGTGGACGTCTCCAGGCTGTTGATGATGATGATGTCCCATATAGCTGCTTCTATGTGGTCTCTAAGAACTAAAACACGTTTTCTACAAAACCACTTACTTCGTGTACAGCTAAGAAGATGCGTTTTTTTTTCTTTTTTTTATGTAATTGAATGACGTGACGAGCCAGTCGTTCGCCTGATGTTAAGCGTGACGGCTGCCCATAACAGATTGCAGTATCACTCGGAACTCTAAATTAATATAGTTCCGCGTGACACTGCACTGCGCACGTCATCCTGAGACATCACACAGTCTAGTAATAAGATTACTAGACTATGTGATCAGATGATAAAGTCTCATTTGCCCAGTAATTTCACTAGCTACAATGCCCTTCAAACCGGAACACAGTAGTGTTTGCACACTACTGCTTGGTGGCAGAATAACTGGCAAAGCGGTGGTACCTACCTAGGCGAACTTTGCAGAAAAGTCCTACCACCTAGTAAAACCTACGTACCTATGTTTTCAAAATTTAAGTGCGTAAGTAGATCAAAAGCGTTTTAATTTAGATTAAATTTACCAGCGCGCGGTTAAACAGTCCCAACTGATAAATGTTATAATTAGATTACAATCGGTAGGGATATCACGAATTGGAATGGTCTTAAGATAAATCTTAATAAGTCCTTGTTTAATAAGCAAGGAACAACGCGAACCAGCGCGATTGATGGCGAGATTATTATTTAAATTAGGGGAGGTAGGGGTGGTGTTGCTCTCGCCCGATCGAATTGCAATTGCAAAGTGCATTGTTCTTAGAACTTTTGGTGAGTTTCACATTATTTTATGGATTTAATTGACGTTTGTAGTTTATGAGAATACATGTTGGACTTCTGTGGTATTGTAGTTAAATAGACTATTATACTCAGAAAGTCGGCTCTTAATCTGGAGGCTGTGGGTTCAATTCTCGCCACAGGACAACTTGTAGAAAAAAGTGCAAATACTTGTTAATCTGTGTCTGGGTATTGTAGGACCACGATCTTTGTAATTTTTGAGTTACTAGACAAAGGGAGATCTTGTTAAGATCTATATAGGACAGGCAGGAAGCACGAGCAGGAAGGGCTGGGAATTCTTTATGTTTGTTAATTGAAAGGGTTTTAATACTCTGCACAATAGTAATAGATATATATGTACTAGATGCATTACACACACACACCGCCACACACACACACACACACACACACACACACACACACACACACATGTTACAAGTTAAAATACTAAAATACTATATGGCTATTTTTATTTTTACCTTGACACAGTCACGGCTATCTGTCTCCCCATTATGATAATGTACACAAACATAATAATTTAATAATCAAATAAAATCCACTAACGAAATCAACCTCTTTCAAAGGAAACTTAAACATTTCACGATATTAGGATACGTTTATTCACTATGGCTATGAATCACATGCTGAACCACATTTCCCAAGAATACAAAATTATATTCAACAAAGCTACGAAACAATATCGCAATAAATTATCGCCTGCTCAGCGGGTCTGTGTTCCCCCCACATCCCTCAAACGCAATCCAGTAATGGCGCCGAGTCCTAATCCAAGCTGTAGAACAGTACATAAGATAACTATAACACTATGGTTACGTAGGTACTACGTCACACCTTCGTCATCGACACTATTGCACAGACCACAGAATAGTAAGTCGGTACTATTCTGTGGTCAATTCTAAACTAAAACTCATTTGATAGATCTAAAAATGTTGTCCCTCTCATAAAGGTACGTGGAAATAACAAGGACAGCTTTAGCATTATAGGACTGTCAAATTAAGTATAGTTTTGTACAGCAGAATTGACACCATTGTTTCAAAGGTATATCTAATGGCATTAAAGTCCACCACAAAGCTCTGAACCTTAAGATTGATATTTAGTTGAGCAATCACAACGGTCGTTTCATTATCTATCACCAGATTGTACCTTTTTTACACCATAAGTTAAATAGATAACGGTTTCATGTACACCATTATAATGATTTAATTAATGTACCTAAACTATTATTTATTCTAACTGAATTTTCAATTTTTCATCAGTTTTATAACATTAAAATAGTTATTTATTATTATCACAACAACTTAAAATATATAAAATTACTTAACTAGGCCTAAAAACTAAACAATAAAATACAAAATACAATTACTACTAATTTATTCTAACTACTTTAACTTTTTTTTTTTCTACGGCGGAATAGTCACAGCTCGCCAAAAACGCGAAAATAAATTTTGAATGAAGCTAAGGCACTGATTTACAGTCTCCTATGGCCGGCTCCTTATTAAACGGTTGCATCATCCGAGGAAGATGAATGCATCTCGAAATTAATTAGTAAAATCGCATCTATAAGTGTTCGGCTCAAAAAGCAATAAAAGTTTGATTTCTTGATTGGCCTTCGTTGTTTTACTTGCATTTTGGTTGCAGCCAGATTGAAATTTCGTAATTAAACTGGATTAGTTTAATGTAATAATTTAAATGCATTAATTCTTTTTCCCGGTATATATAGTACGTAGACACAAATGTAGGTGAGTAGGTTTATCAGTCGCCTCTATTTTTTAACTAAATTAAATAAGTATTGCAGTTTTTTAAAGTAACAATTAATACTAAGTTAGTATACGTTATTATAGTTAATTTTATTAAGTACTTATTTAAAAACAATTAAAATAAAAACAACAATATTCATCCCAAAACAACAGTTACAATTAACAGTTTAAAAAATAGCAACTATTAATTTAAGACGCGCTGATACAGAAGCGGTATCGAATTGTTTTTGCATATTGATTAGTATCGATCAATTTATGATCGCATTCCAATCGAACATAATTATTTACTTTATATATTTAAGTTTTCGTTCTTTTGTTTTTGTTACATTGTTGATTGAAAATATTTTAATAAATAAAATATTGCAATAAGTAAGTCCGCAAGAGAACTAAAGTCACCGATATAGCTTTGAGAATTAGCAACTTGAAGTGGCCGTGGGCAGGTCTCATCGCTCGTAGAACTGGCAACCGATGGGGAACAAAGGTTCTCGAGTGGTGACCACGAATCGGAAAACGCAGTGTAGGCCGGCCTCCATAATAGAGTAATAAAAAATCAGTGGTCTTTTGGGAAAAGGTCTTTTCATTCACCGAAACAATGAAATAATTGGTGGTCTTTTGCAAAAAACTGGTGCTCAGACGGGATTTTTCTTTCAATTTACTGCCAATTTAACAGCACGAAAAATATTATGATGAAAAATATATATCTACTTCGTGCCATTGACTGAATTGAATTAAACATACCTAACCACTATCTCTATATGTAACTAGGAAGTGGTTGCTTAACTAACAGAAACAGGTAATAAGTTAATACTTAAGTACGGCTTGTTTATCTGTAATATGCGTTCATAAAATGAACTTACCAGCCTCATTAAACGTTCTTATGTTATTGAGAAACGCGCGGGTACTGCGAGTTTAATCGCATTTAGTGACAGGAAAACTGATAATAATACAATGTAGTTTAGGAGTAAAACAGCAATAATTAATGTGATGTTTTATTTATGAATTCATTAATGTTGTGTATTTATTATTACGTTTTAACTACGACTGTTACGTATCAACCTTTCATTCATCAAATAGATTTTAATCCAATATCGTGCTCTGATTTATTTTTCCATTAATTGTGTTTGAATAGTACTTAAAAACTCAATTTAACTATATTTTGGAAACGCAACTACCATAATGAAGTACCTCTCTACTAGTAAAATAATCAAAACTGATCTTACAAGTTATTTAGAATTATATGAATTTGTTTTGTAAAGGATTGAAATTTCAAATAAATATATAACAGAAATTTAACCCATTTAATTATTAAATGTATTAAATTTCATGTCACTACGTAATAAAAAATGAAACGTGAATAATCTACATATTTGAAAGCGCCATAATGTTTATGAATCACTTAATAACATCGTTCTTTAACAACATAATCGAAAAGAAACTAGCTCCCGGTCTAGCACTCGAGGCCGCGATCGTGGAATTAGGTGACGGTAGATAGGCTGTAAAAAATGATAGTGTAAATAATGTTGATGAAATAATTTCTTTGCACTTTAAACATTATACAACTCATTATTATCATTTATGCTTGATAAACTTACATTGATTATGAGGGTCGTAAGGCTTTTGAGCCCTGGACCCGTGGGTCCAAATGCCGAATGAAGAAAAGGTTTGGGAGGTGCGAAAGGCTCGATAAAATTATAGAATTTTATTTTGAACTGACTCCTACAACATTGATTTTGGTATTAGAATAGCTTACTAAAGTTTTAATTATTAGTTAAAATGTAATAAAAATAATACAGCAAGGTTTATTATTAGTTAGGTTTACATCTAGTAGGGAATATTTTTATGATTTTTAGTTGTTATGGTAGTTTTTTAAACAATGTATTATTAGTTATATAAACTTTCAAAGAGAGTTCAATATTAATTTTTTTTATGTAAACGAATGACGTGACGAGCTAGTCGTTCGTAATTTTTTAGCTGTTGGTAGTTTTAAATCTTCGTGATGTATTTAATTAGCTTAATTTATATAGTGCCTTGACATCATGGCAACTACAGCATCATGATTTAAAATAAAATAAAAACATTAAAATAGTATTTGTTGTTCTGTATTTGAGGACGTTTTTATAACACCTAAATACCTACTTGTCGTATTTAAATTGGATCAAATCGTGTTACTTTCTTGCACCTTTCAATAAGTCCAAGGCCCTTCTGTCTTCGAGTAATTCAGCGGGTGCAACAATCTTACTTTAATTGCGAGTAGCATAAATTATGGCGACTTATTACAATCCGCTCCCGTTTCGATACACGCCTCGAGGTGGTATTATGTGCTCTGTAGTTACGCTGCGTGCAACGGACTTATTCTGAAACGTTTTTGTTGCGGCACTGGTTTAGAATCGCGATTTGCCCACCTGCTTTTTTTTAACAATGTCATTTGAAAATTCTTTATAGTCGGTAGCATCAATATGCAAATTATTTTTCTCTCTTTTGCAAGAAACGCTTCATTTAGTTCTATAGAGTTTAATTGATCAGACGAAACGGTAGGGCCACGTGCAGCCAAAGGGTAGGTCGTTACAAAAATATATCCCCCCATTGTAACCTATCTTATAAGATTTTAGTTATTTATTGTTATCTTGGTGTCAATAAAGAGTTTATCTATCTATCTATATATTGGTCTTGATCACACACCTGGAATATTTTCGTTGCTCTCTAGATCTATGGACTTGACACACAAATAGGAACATACTAATGTATCGGGTTACTCTTAGAGCACCCCGATCCCTGAGGCCTCCGTCCCGGAGGACCACGAATATCAATTAATCAGGTTTTTAGCCCCCGACTAAACATAAGGGTGTTATAAGCTTATCATGTGTATCTTTTTATTGTATGTTACTCCCAAACGGATGAATCAAATTTGATTTTTTTTTGTATGAAAAGGAACTTGATTGAGATTGTTCGTAACTATGATTCACAAAAATTTGAAGATCGAAACTAAAAAAACGTAAAATATTTTTTATTTCAAAACTAAATTATTATTAAATTCTATAAAGGCTATCATGCCTTCCAACATAAGGTTTCAGAATGTACAGAGCTACACAGAACTATAAGAGTAATTGAGTTTTAGTTAGTACCTGGTACTCAACAGTGGTATTAACTTTCACTTCGTATAAACTTTGGTGGGCTTTCAAATTTGCATTTCAGGGCATTTAGCTTCATTAACTTAGTGTCTTTATGCCCGAAGGCCTATAAATTGCAAATTTCTACGGGAAGTTGCAATTTTTTCTATAATTACCACCAAAATGGTTTGATAGTTTCAAGATTTTCCAATTTTGTAAGGACAATTTTTTTTATGTCGGTAGGTATATCCAAATCGTAAAAAACGAAATATTGACCTAATTATAAATTGGTCAGTATAAAAACTTCAAGTGCAAATTGTTTTTTTTTAAATAAGTAATAACAATATCGAATTTTAAAATTGAATCTAAGTATAGCACATTCGGATGACTGAGGGGCATATTCTTGTGTCATTTAGGTACAGCTCAAAACATAGAAAATAAATATAAGTAGAGCGATAGCATACAAGGCACGCAAACTTCTAAAAATAAATAAACTGCTTCTAGAATAGGCCACCCAGTGCAGATTATTCATAGTCTCATTATCATAAAATTAACCGATAATAAATCATAGCCGTTCCAATTAACTGCTGGTAGCGCGAACGCAACGTGAGTTACTGAGGAACGCGGAACAAATATGCCACTGTTTTAGGGTTCTAACCTTGCACAAAAGGTTTTGAGTTGCTCTATTAGTGAGTAGAACATCTATACCTATGTCCGCATGTTCTATCTGCGTCCAGTTTGTAAAATAGAACCATGGACGTATTTCATGGATAGGACCATTATCTAGAATCTCAAAATACCCGATCCCAAATATTTATGCCTCGTAATAGCTCAAACTCAAAAAGGCATACGTTTCACAACATTTCACCTGATGGGAAGTGACGATGTTGTCTAAGATGGAGCACGTTTGCCCAATGCCCAATTGCCCATGAGATGCCTGTTGATTCTTGACTTGAAGAAGCTCAAATTACTTATACCTTAATCCTTAATTAATCCCTGTCTGAAAATAACTAACTGTTTTAAAATACATAAAATGCGAAATGCCCGATATCACTTTTAATATACAATAGCTCTTAGAATTATCAAGTTGAAATGGCAATGAGCAGGCTACATCGCTCGTACAAACCGATGGAGAAAAAAGATTTTCGAGTGGCGACCACGAACCGAAAGACGCAGCGTAGGCCGGTCCTCTACTAGGTGGACCGATCTAGTTAAAATCGCAGGGAGCCAATGGTGCCGTGCCTGAAGTAGACGCACTGGTTTTCTAACTGATCTATGGATTTCATGAATGTAATGATTTGTAAAAAAGTTATCGAAAATTCTCGTTCTAAAATTTAATACGAAGACCAAGCTTAGTCCCTAGTTAATGCGCATTACAGACGGTATCAAATGTCTCTAACTCCCCGGCCAGTGTACATTTACGAAGGATATAAATGTGTATCATTAATCAAAGTAATTAGATCATTACCGGGATCGGGTTCCCGGCTCCCGGATGCTTGGAAACTATCCTTTTAGAAACGTTTCGCGTGGGTTTTTCTTAATTTTTAATGAGAATTAATACAGTTTCAATCTTGGTGTCTTCAGTTTGCCTCATAATGGCGCTGTACTTTGGGATTTCAGAGCAAGACTCCCAGTTATCTTGTCTTTGTTTTATCATAAAAACTATCCAGCATTTACTTTATTTTTATGGTTGTAAGTAAAAGAAATCTACATAATATTGCCACATCGCTCATAGAAACTGATAACCGACGAAAGAAAAAGAATCTCGAGTGGCGACCACGAACCGGAAGATGCAGCGTAGGCAGGCTCTCCACTAGGTGGACCAACGATCTGGTTTTTTACCAGATCGTTGGTCCGCAGGGAGCCGATGGATGCAGGAGGCGAGCAGCCGCTCAAGGTGGCGCTCTTTGGCAGTTCTACGAGCGATATGGCCTGCCCGCCCATTGCCATTTCAACTTGCTAATTCTAAGAGCTATATCGAACCCTGAACTCTGGTCACTAAAAATGTAAATAATAGTTATAAATATTATTATCTTTATTTAATTAGTAAGATATTTGAAGGTAATAAAACAAAACAGCACAAGCGTGATACAAATAATATCTCAATAAGAACACTATTAATTACTTCCCTACTCTATACAAACAAGACGCAGCTCTTGGTGTTTATTTTAAATTTTTACTTTATTCAATTTGACATTGGCACTGATGATTTTGGCATAATGTGCGTTTTGTTTATGCAAAATCAATTGTAAACTAGTAAAAGTGCAATAACAAAACGCAAAATGTTCACTCATTTCATTTGT
The DNA here is from genome assembly GCA_910589525.2 of Ennomos quercinarius. Lineage (NCBI taxonomy): Eukaryota > Metazoa > Arthropoda > Insecta > Lepidoptera > Geometridae > Ennomos > Ennomos quercinarius. The sequence continues at coordinate 4,274,839 of OU342502.1, forward strand.
TCATTGTTTTATGTCGTCATCTAATGGAGCTTTAAGAAAGCCTAATGTTGGCCACAGAACTTTTGTGCAACGTTATTAGTTTAAGGACTTCATTAGCACTAATGCCGCCATTAGCTAATGAAGTTATATGAAGAGTTTTGTGCAACGGGGTGTCTGTAAATGAGACAGAATGCCATTTGTTTTATGTTCGGCTTTCTTTTTCTAAATATTAACAGCTTTGCTTTTGTTTAGAGAAGATTTCTTACAAAAAAAATCAGACACACACACACACACACAGTTGGATAAATATTTATTAAAAATGAATCACACACATGAGAATTTTTAAACTAAGATTCCTTGCCCTTCAAATGTTTTCTATTTTTTCAATTGTTTTCGCTTTTGGTCACTGAATAACCGCCCCTTACTAACACATAACCCCTACTTATCGTTCTAATATCGGATATTATCGAAGTTTCGAATTTTTTTTTTGTGCCGCTCATTAAGACAGTTTTAATTGTGGAAGGGGGAAGAAACTGGTGTGCCTTGGGTGGTTTCGGGTGATGTTAGTAAACTGGGGACATGAGAATATTACGTTAAGTTGTTTTAACTTATTCCGTTTTGTTTAAGGGGTTACAACTTTTGTTTTTTTTTTATAATTTATAGGCATAGCATTTGACCACTGTCTGACTTGATGGTAAGTGATGAAGCGGCCTACGGTGGTGCATGCTTGCCTAGAAGATACCTGTTCACTATTCACTTGAAGAGTAGGTAACAGTTACACAGTTAGTTAGTTTTTACTATTATTTTAGAACTTCTTGAATACGATTGTTTGAAACTTCAAAAACTATCAATAGTTTTTGTAAATAGAAAAATAATGTTGGTCTCTATCGACCTTTACCGCGTTAAGGAGTGTAAGTGCTTAAAGCACCGTCAAGAGTGGGGAACTAGCTCAAGGGCACCCTAAGAGAGAAAGAAGGAGAGAAAGATCATAAAAAATATACGTCCCTATAAAAGTCTCAACCCAATAGCATATATCAGGCTATGCTTCTGTATTAGGTAGAGCTGTTATAAGAAATGAAAATGTATATGCTATTCGGTGTTTAATTTTTATTGTTGTTTGATGTTACTTGAAGAAATATCTTTACCTACAGTAAAAGGTTTGTTTTTTTTTTAATTTTTTTGTCTGTGTATCTTTATACTGTATTTTTTTACATACAGTTTAGCAGCGTTTTAGAAAGTTATTACAGTTACTGAAATGTGTTTAGCATTTAGCTAATACGTGTATTAAATCACCAATAAATGCGTAACTAACTAATTTATCAAGAAATACAATGTTTTTTTTCTGATTGACTCTAATAACTTATTTTATTTTGCTTGTTCCACTGTTTTAGTTTGGAACTTTACTTTCCCATTTACGGAGGAGGGCGTTGACATCTGCGACACAGTCTCGTACTTCTGTAGGTATCATCGATCTTCATTTGTTTTTATGTTAAATTTTTATGGTTCCTAATATCTATGTTTTATTATCATCAAGTATTTAAAACCATGCTACGCTTTGCCCAGTTCTTACAAGTTAAGAAGCTAAAAATGTAGTCAACGCGCTTGAAAACGCATTTTAGCTGAATGTTACATACACACTTTATGGGAACTACCCAAAAATCCTCTCATACTTTTCAAACTACTTTTAGAGATAAATTAACCATCTTGATACTTTAACTATCTTAACAGTCCCTAGCAAGCGTTGTCGCAACCGTCTATGATTAGCCGTCGCCAGTTAATAATCGCCTGCTGATATTTATAGCCGTTTGCTTGCTAATTATCAAGAATTTTGATACTTGAGTTATTGCCGGAGAACGCTGCGTCAGATAATTGTATCTAATTATTAATACGGCTGTAATTGCTGAGTACTAATTTTGCTCGGATGTGTGGAGTAAGTAGTTCTTCGAAAGTGTATTGAAAGGTTTTTTTGATTGTGTCTGATTAAAAACGTTCTTACGTTGTTGCTGTTACTGTTACTTAGTAGAGAATGATGATTTTGTAATTAATAATAATGAATGTAAGAGCGTAACATTTAGTAAATATACATAAATACAAAATAATTTATTGTCATTACGTAATTTTACATTGTCATGAATCCATAGATTCCTGAACTAGTTTTTAAACTGTATTTCAGGTTAGTAGTTTAAGATTAGTTTGTACTTCAGATATGATAGAGAATGACTAGAGTAGAACAGACATGTGTCATCGGCATAAAATGTTAGATCCCCATCTAACCCTATCTGGTGCACGCTATTTATATACAAAAGAAATAGCAAAGGTCCCAAAATCGATCCTTGGGGTACGCCAAAAGTTATATCTTTCGGTTACTTTGAGATTCTCTGTTCACTATTTGGTAAACGTTTGAAAGATAGGATCTGAAGATATCATGACCAGACTAGGTTAAAATAACTCATAATTTAAAATAAGCCCTATTTAAAAAAAAACCTATTATCTTTGGAACATTCTGTTTGCGTCGAAGGTTAATAAACAATACCACTTTCTTTTGAAAACTTTACGTAATCAATGAATATCTCTGCCCAAAAAATATGCTTTTGCCATGGTGAATAATATAAACTATAGGAATAGGTACTGACCTACTACTGATAGCACAATGTTTTATTCGCGAATTCCTCCGACCTTTGCCATCTACCTTTTTTACACAGAAATGTAATTTCCTGCGTTCACGTGTCACGGGCCTCAAAAACTATTGCACATCGCTCTACCGGTAATACAAAGCAATCTAAATTGGAAAATAGGCAACGCGCAGTGTGTGCTTACCAAAAACGAACAGGCCGAATACGACGCGATTAAAAAAAGAAGTCTGATGCCGATCGCGCCGCGGGAAGGGGGGATAGCGTGCCCACTCCCCTTTCCCCCGATTTTTTCCTACTTTTTTCTTTTTTCGGGAGGTGGGCGAGGCACGGGTGCATGCAGCCGGCACCCACCTTTGTTTCGCATAAACAAATTAATTTCGGACGCTGTTTGTGATGGTTAATATGTTCGAAAAATGGTATTTTTTTCGGGCGCAGAGCCGATCGCCTGGAAGTTAAAGTTCGGATCTGAGTAAGATAGTTTGCTGCCTCTAACTTTGCGTGTTTCGATGCTGACTGACAAGCGCGATAGACGTATTGCACTTCCCTACTGATACTTTTTGAACAGAGCAACGGTATTTTTTTAGTTGCACAATAGCAATATCCCTCTTTAATGAAACCTTTTTGTCTTTTTTTTCCTTTACATTAAAAATTAATGTGTTGTTTGTAAATTAGTGTAATGTTATTTTTATGTTTAGTACTTACCTAACACTCTTAGCTCGCGCTTAACGCTCTTTCTTTTCTTTCTTTAGCTCTATGTATGTAACTTTCTGTATTTATATGTATCTGTTTTCATGTCTGGTGTACAATAAAGAATTTTGTATTGTATTGTATTGTACTCTTCTGCATTATTTATTTTTATGCTTTTACTCTGTATTAGATCCTTGTCAGCACTATTTTCAACTTTATTAAACAAATGATAATCTAATCAAATCAAGGCTTATAGGAACCGCTGCGCAAACCATAGGTATCAGTAACTAGGTGGTAGGACTTTTCTGCAAAGTTCGTCTAGGTAGGTACCACCACTTTGCCAGTTATTCTGCCACCAAGCAGTAGTGTGCAAGCACTACTCTGTTAGGCTGTGTGATGTCTCAGGATGACGTTCGCAGAGCAGTGTCACGCAAAACTATATTAATTTAGAGTTCCGAGTGATACTGCAATATGTTATAAGCAGCCGTGACGCTTAACATCAGGTGAACGACTAGCTCGCCACGTCATTCTACATAATGAAAAAAACGTCCAATCACAGCGAATACCAAAATATGGACGGTATCGGCCAGAGATACACATAATGAAGAGCTACCTGACCACAAACGCGCAAACAAAAGATTCTCTAAAAATACTAGCATAAGACACGAACTAGTACAAATTTTATCTCAACACACCAACTCATCCGCTTGACAGATAGAATCAGGTGATAATCAGCCACTTCGCCAGTGCGCGCACCCCTTCTCATTAAGGGTGGCAGGCAGGACAATGCATGTTTGTACTGCTTTTTGCCCATTTTTTCCATTATTTCATTTCATTTCGCCCACCACCCACGCGTCCGCGCTAGCGATTGTGTGCCTCCTCTTTTTTATAATTCGTTACCTTTTTTATCGGTCGCTCCATTTTCAGAGGATGGGCTGAGCGGGTGTTTGCAGACGGGCGGTATAGTTGCCGCGTTTAATTTTTTACAAATACAAAATCTTTAGGTCCAATGTCTGATTTACCATAATTTCAATAAACACTGTGTTTATTAAGGAAAGTTACAAACAGCACGTTATCCAGAATTTTAAAAAAAATTAGGACAATTTTTAATACAAGTATCTTATTCAACAGGTTATTTTTCGTCTATATTTTTCTGAAAATTGAAAAGAATCATAAACTCTGACACATTTTTAAACAAATGTTAATTTGACAAAGTCCAAATAATTATGGCAATAAAAATAAAGTTGTTACATTTCTTCAACTTGTTGATTGCCGCATACTTCATAAAATCGCTTTGTAACACAATAACGGCTCGTCTGCACCACCTCTTTCAATATATCAGATAGCCGCTCCATCTAAGTTGAGCATTACTCATATCGAACAGGGTCTTTGTCGGATGCTCGATAGAAACACATTCTGTTCATAAAAACAATGGTATGGTATCTTTTTATTTGTGTATCTAGAATAATTGACATCTGCGTTGTATCTTTATGACTTTCTTTTACTGTTATCTGAACGATTTATAAGATAAACGTCATTTGCATGATTTTTAAGGTAAACTGGCTGAACTGTTTCAGATAAAATTTAGCACATAGATTGTTGGTAGTACCCTGCGGCATAAGATCTGGAATAAGGAGATCTGCAGAAAGACTAAAATTACCGATATAGCTCTTAGAATTAGCAACTAAAATTACCGATATAGCTCTTAGAATTAGCAAGTTGAAATGGCAATGGGTAGGCCACATTGCTGAGAACTGACAACCGATGGGGAAGAAAGGTTCTTTTGCGTGGCGACCACGAACCGGAAGACGTAGCGTATAGGTATAGGCCAGCCCCTCATTAGGAGGACCGATGATATGGTGAAAGCCGCGAGGAGCTGATGTATGCAGCAGGCGAGCAGTCACTCAAAATAGCACTCTATGGGAGAGGCTTATGTTCAGCAGTGGACGTCTTCAGGCTGTTGATGATGATGAGATTGTACTATCATAAACAATGAAAAATAGATTGACTGCTGGTAAAGCCGGCTGTTATAGGAACATTTCATGCTTGTCTTGATTTTGTTGTCTATGTGTCAAATGTCAAATATTGACACAGCAGCAACAAGAAACGTCGCGCATCGGAGTGGGAGTTCTGTGACTAGAACCCTTTTTCAGTTAGGGCCATTTTTCATTATTCAGTTAACGTTATTATAGTCCAGTGACAGTAGGGTGTATTTGGGTCGTTACCTATAAAATAATTAGTCGTTAATTTTTTCTTAGACGATTAGGTCTATGTTTAGAAAGCTTAGATAAAGAGTTGGAAAATTTTGACTGTCGCTAATTAAGTTAATGAAGATTTCGCGATAATTCCATTAAAAAATTGTAGCTAGTGAAATTACTGGGCAAATGAGACTTTACGAACTGATCTCACAGTCTAGAATAGTTTTTTAGACTGTGTGATGTCTCAGGATGGCGTGCGCAGTGCGCAGTGTTACTCGAAACTTTAGTTTGGAGTTCCGAGTGGCAATGCAATCTGTTATGAGCGGCCGTGTCGCTTAACACCAGGCGAACGACTAGCTCGTCATGTCATTTGTCTAAATAAAAAAAAATTAAAAAAATTAAAAACACTGGATAAAAAGCTTAATACTTATTAGTAGTTTAAAAAGAGATATTTATGCTTATACTTATGCTTAAACTTATATCTTTAAGCATTTATCGGCTTTAGGGACGGATGAATGCGGGTTCAAACCGCGTTCAAACCGTTAGATCAAAAATTTTCCTATACATTAAAAATTAATCTGTTAAAATCATCATTAATGATTTTGTATGACAAAAAGTGAAAAAGCAGTGAGCATGAAAGTCACATCTCAACGTACCATCTATAGTGGCAACTGTGCCACATGTACCAAATATTATTTATTCTGTGCTACAGGACAGTCATAGACTTAACTCACAGTTGGATTGGAACAACGTAAAATGGAGTCGTTTTTTTAATATACTGATGTATGTAGGTACCTACGTATAAAATATGCCAGCATCTTTTGCAAGGCTGCTCATAATTTTAATTAAAAATTATTGGCACACGTTCCATTTTCAATTAAAAACGGTATAAAAACAACCTGACACTTTCCGAACTGACTGAAAAAGTTGCTTCAACAAACACTAACAACAATTAAATTTAAAAAAGGAATTGGACTCCACAGAGTTCGTATTTGTAAGTGTATTGATAAAAACACCGACCGACGCGTAATGTACGTGATACCGCATTTTAATTCGTCTGTAATGCGGGACATCTCCCTTTTTAATGTTTATTCCTTTTTTTTCTTGTGGCATTAAGTGCTAAGGCACAGGCGAGTTCGACAGCGTGCATATACATTCGAGTTTTGCATCATAAGATGATTGATTAGTAGAGATGGGCTAGTGATATTAGAAATAATGCTTTGAAGAGAATGGAAAGATACGTAGTCAGTCACTGTGCGGCGTCTGCACTTTTCGAAATGTATAACATTGGAGTCTTCGGCTACCGCTCGGCCACGATCGGGAGCGATAGTGGCCGAGCGGTAGCATGTGCGCTTCGCAATCTTACGGCACCGGGTTCGATCCTCAGCCCTGCACCAATGATTTATCTAGTAAGTTATGTGCAGTTTTCGATGCCATCGCTCCGTGCCTCGGAGAGCACGTTAAGCCGTCGGTCCCGGTTGTCATAAGAACATCTATGGCAATCGTTACGGATACTCAGACGCCTGATTGAATCTGACACCTGATCTAACCACCACTGTTACTGGTTCCTTATGGGTTGCGAGGTCAGATGGCAGTCGCCCGTGTAATTCTGGTAGCTCGCCGCTACAGGTTAGATTGGGAGCCGACCCCAATAACAAATGGGAAAAGGCAAAGAGGATGAAGATGACAACATTGGAGTCTTCAATAGAGAGTAAATAGGTATCTTCTAGGCAAGCGTTTTACATCCTAGACCACATCGTCTCTCTTACTCTTACGCTGAGATAGTAGTCAAACTTGCACATAATTTAAAAAAAATAAGCTAATTAAGTTGGAACGTTTCACTAGCGCAGCAAATTCAAATTTTCTTGTGTTCTTTTGCCAATAATAGCTTAATTAAGCACCATCGGCTGCATCGTCGCTTACCATCAGGTGAGATGTAGTCAAACGCAGGCTCATTCTACATAAAAAAAAAAAAAAAAAAAAAAAAAATACTCAACGTGATTACATGAAAACTAATTTTGCGGAAATAAATAAAATTTGTTGACAAATTACGATTAAAAGTATCTCCTAGATATCATTGGTTTAGCGACAAATGGCAACAAACAATTTTCTTCTTAGTTTTTCAGTCTATTGCCATTTGTCGCTAAACCAATGATAATTTGTTGATCACATTCTATTTATTTACGCAAAATTAGTTTTCATGTAATCACGTTGAGTAATTAAGCTATTATTGGCAAAAGAACGCAAGAAAATTTGAATTTGCCGCGCTAGTGTAACGTTCCACCTTAAAGCTTATCAATAACCGATCTAAGAATTTAGCTCTGGACTGTTTCGAATCTTGAATGCTATGCCATCACTAGCGATAGAATGATACATAATAAAGTCTATATCAGCATGATAACATCAATGCGAGCCGCGTCGTAAACATTTTGAATATTCATCAAAATACAATTGGAGTTTCGTTATATTCTTTACGATCTTACAATGCGTATTGCCATGTGTTTGTTCACATGTTACTAGTTAGGTGGGACGTTTACTTATAAACTCGAAATTCAAAATTATCACCTTTTTAGGGTTCCGTACCCAAGGGGTAAAACGGATACTACAGAGGCTCCACTGTCCGTCCGTCCGTCTGTCTGTCCGTCTGTCACCAGGCTGTATCTCACGAACCGTGATAGTTATACACACAGTTGAAATTTTCACAGATGATGTATTTCTGTTGCCGCTATAACAACAAATACTAAATAACCGGCTAAGTGCGAGTCGAACTCGCACATGAAGGGTTCCGTACCATTATCTACAAAAACGAGCAAAAAAATCATGGGAGCCCCCTTAAATATTTATTTTATTCTGTTTTTTTAGTATTTGTTTGCAGCAGAAATACATCATCTGTGAAAATTAAAAAGATTTTTATTGCTACAAAATACTAATACTGCCTTAATCTCTGGATAAATTATTTAAAACATTACGACACATACCTACCAACAAAAAAGTTATTGTTTTTATTGTGCCAACATTTAGACAAAAAGTACTGAACTTAATATTGGGCTACAGTTAGCTAAAATTACGGTAAATATTTTGAAAATTTTACTGTACAAATACGTACGTGAAGTTAATAGATGCTATCGCCATTTTTAATCGCCCTGACATTAAGGGTTCATTAAAAATATTGATTTAATACACAATCATTATGAAGGCATTATAGTCGTTTTAGTACTTCATAATAACAGCTTTAATTCACAAGAGAAATTAGTTTTACTTTAGCGTATTACGTTCTTAATAGTCTTTTTGAGCGGTAATTGCAAGATTTTATTTAGGTATATTATAATTATGATGATAATTATGATATTTTATTACATAGGTACTCTTATTCAGGTAAGTAAATAACCCATACATCAAAGAACCTAAGGTTATTAAATTATAAAAATAAATGCACTTTTTTAATTAATAGTTACAAATAATGTTGCAGTGCAAATTTTATTTAGGTCTATAATTCATGATAAAACAAAAGATGTGGAACACATTCCAAATACAAATAAGAAACAACTGAATCCGTTGCCATGGCAACAAGCATTCCATAATTAAAACTAAATTCGGGCGCATTAGACGGCTAGAATCATGTGCTAATTGCGCAGGGCTACCAACAGTCGCGACGCGAGCCTGACAAACGACTTTGATCAATCACGTCCGTCCTCCGTGGGCAGCCCTGGCCGCTGCGATGCCGGAGATTTATATTTGCAGCAACCCTAGCTCCGTAGGCGCCACAAAGTTATTTGCAGCCGTCAATAATAACTCTCACACAATTTTAAGCCTTATTCCTTGGAAGTTACGATGACTACTCCTGTTTGAAGTAAGTTTATTATTTTTGTTTTGGATTTGGTAGCATTTGGGAAGACGAATTTATCGTAAGCGTTCAAGGAAGAATCCGTACGAGTAAATACAAACATTGCAGCAGTGAGTAAACTCGTTTTAAATAAGTTATGTTACAATGAAAGCGAAGTTAGTTTTTCTAGGAAAAGAGTTCAACGCGTGTGACACATTGAAATTGGTTTCACAGTTTATTGGAAAAAGATAATGAGATATTGTGATAGAACTTAATTGAAAACGTAGTGTTTTCATTATTTTTAATTTGTATCTTCGTTGTTAGAGTTTGTTCGTTTGATCAATTTGTTATTCGCTTGCAAGAAAAATGGGGTTGTGATTATTTTGCCTTAATGTTTTGGATTAATATTTCTTTTACAAGAAAGTTTTATTAATTTGGTTTTATCGATAATGTGGTTGATAAAAAGATAATAGCTACCTACTGTTATAAAGAGATAGATATATTGTGTATTTTTTTATACTTAGACTGTTTTTCATGAATAAAAAAACCTCTTTTGAATATTTGATTTTTACTCAAACACTAAAATTATTATTCATTTTTTTAAGTGTTGATTGTTTAGGTAAGGTTCAAATGTTTGATTTAAGAGCCCACTTAATAAAGTGCCCTGCGTGTCCCGCCAACTGCTCGAAACAGGACCTCATGGAGATATCCAATAACGCAGTTGACGTGGCCGACGAGTTCTGGCCCACAACTTTTTTTTTTTTGCCACTGACACCCTCAGCAGTCTAGTCAGAACCGCGGAGCGCCGATGGATGCAGGAGGCAAAGCCGCTCTTTGGGGGAGGCTTATGTTCAGCAGTGGATGTCTTCAGGATGGTGATGATGATGACCATGACCCTCAACAGAAGAAGAAGAAGAAGGTAATTATTTACATTATTGTTTTTTCTCTAATCTGTAGTAAATAAATAGTACCTACATTAATCTATGGAGAGAGCTATACTTGATGTTTCCCTGCGAGATAAGATCCGAAATGAAGAGATCCGCAGGAGAACTAAAGTGACCAATATAGGTCTGAGAATTGGCAAGTTGAAATGTCAATGGGCAGGCCACATCGCTTGTAGAACTGACAACCGATGGGGAAGAAAGGCTCTTGAGTGGTGACTACAAACCGAAACACTCAGCTTAGGCTGGCCCCCACTAGGTGGACCGACGATCTGGTGAAAACCGCGGGGAACCCAAGATGCAGGAGGCGAGAAGCCGTTTAAAGTGGCGCTCTCTGGGGAAGGCCTATTTTCAGCAGTGGTGGTCTTCAGGATGTTGATGATAATGACATTAACGTGGATGCTTTTACCAGCTTGTTCAAAGGCACCACGTGGTTTCACCTACGTTTATTCCACACCCAGTTGACCACTTAAGAGAAGAATTGTCAAAAACCCTTTTTAGCTCTATCCATAAAAGGAAAACACCATCCGAATAGCAAGTCACTATACTTATACGTCAATGTACAACGTGCAAATTTAAGGTGGAACGTTTCACAAGCACGGCAAATTCAAATTTTCTTGCGTTCTTTCGCCAATAACAGCTTAATTACTAAACGGGATCCACCAAACAAATTTTGTCTTAGTTTTTCAGTCTATTGCCATTTGTTTGTTTTGTCAATGGCAACAAATATTACGTAGGTGATACTTTTATTTGTAACTAGCTTTTGCCCGCGGCTTCGCACGCTTGTATTGTGTTATTTTTACGTTTAGGTAGTCTAATAATAGCTTAGTTCATGCATTTCCTATATACCAAACAACAAAAACCACTAAATCTTTTCGGAGCTCAGCACGTATTAGCAGATTAGGTAGCACACGTGTAAAAATGTTGTTAAGGTAGTAGGTAAGTATGGCTTTTCACGTGTCATCAGATCACCTACACATTGATAAAATAGTGGGTTAGAAACTGCAAATCATAGGTACAATATTTAACTAAATATGTACCTACTTAGACCTTATACTTAGACGTTAGTTTTTTTAAACATACGGTGGATCTAGGCATATAACTAATAAAAGTTCTATAATATGGTATACCTACATACCAGTGATACGTTCGATCTTTTCCTTGTCATTTTCACTTCAACAGATGTTCTTGTGTTTTCACCATAAAAACCGTTCAAGTCTTCATAAGTGGTTCTAGTAAATTTTGTTTAGGTAGTAAGTATACCTACCTAAATAATAGGTAGGTAACCTATTATTTAGGCAGATTAGAAAAATACAAAACAATCACTGTTTTCGTCAGCTTTTTATATCCGCGCGCTTTTCGTTTCCAACACAGAGTACCTTTTTATAAACGGAAGAGTATCTTTGTTGCATTCACCCACAGATTAAGAAAATAAACAATTTACTCTGTGCATTCACCACATAATTTTTTTTACTTTCTGAAGTTTGGGTCCATACGAATTGAGTATTTAGCCAGTGTCAATAATAAGTTTATAAAATACATACTTTACAGCTGGAGTATTGCATTTACCTATACGATGCGTACATAATTATTTTGTTAATACTAATTAGAAATCACAAGTACTTACGAACGCCACTGTAAAAAGAGTCGACATTTATATTAAGTCCGCTATTTTTCAGGCTCGACCACATCCATACGCTGCGCCAGATTATACAGAAGACCGAAGAGTATAATCGGCCGTTATGCCTAGCGTTTGTGGACTATGAGAAAGTCTTCGATTCAATCGAGACTTGGGCGGTGCTGCAGTCCTTGCAGCGATGCCAAATTGACTATAGGTATATCGAAGTTTTGAAATGTTTGTACAGTAAGGCCACTATGTCAGTCCGACTACAGGACCAGAGTACGGAACAAATTCCATTGCAAAGAGGCGTGAGACAGGGAGACGTTATTTCTCCGAAACTGTTCACAAACGCATTGGAGGATGTTTTCAAGCTCTTGGAGTGGAAAAGATCTGGCATCAACATAAATGGCGAGTACATCACTAACCTTCGTTTTGCCGATGATATAGTCATAATGGCGGAATCGCTCGAGGACCTTAGCACCATGCTCAACGACCTCAGTAGAGTCTCCCAGCAGGTTGGTCTTAAGATGAATATGGACAAGACAAAGATCATGTCTAATGCTCATGTTCCACCTATACCGGTAATTGTTGGGAACGATACTCTCGAAGTTGTCGACAAGTATGTCTACCTAGGACAGATTGTCCAATTAGGTAGGTCCAACTTCGACAAAGAGGTGGCGCGAAGAATCCAACTCGGCTGGGCAGCGTTCGGGAAGCTTCGTCCTATCTTTTCGTCCAAAATACCGCAGAGCCTGAAAACGAAAGTTTTCAATCAGTGTGTGTTGCCAGTGATGACTTATGGAACTGAGACATGGTCTCTTACTGTTGGCCTCATTAGTAAGCTCAAAGTCGCGCAGCGAGCTATGGAGCGAGCTATGCTCGGTGTTTCCCTGCGAGATAAGCTCCGGAACGAGGAGATCCGCAGGAGAACTAAAGTGACCGATATAGCTCTTAGAGTTAGTAAGTTGAAGTGGCAATGGGCAGGCCACATCGCTCGTAGAACTGACAACCGATGGGGAAGAAAGGTTCTCGAGTGGCGACCACGAACCGGAAGACGCAGCGTAGGCCGGCCCCCCACTCGGTGGACCGACGACCTGGTGAAAGCCGCGGGGAGCCGATGGATGCAGGAGGCGAGCAGCCGCTCAAGGTGGCGTGCTCTGGGGGAGGCCTATGTTCAGCAGTGGACGTCTTCAGGCTGTTGATGATGATGATGATGATGATGATTTTTCAGGTTGTCTCATTCCCACTGCACTTTCAACATAGTGGTGGGGAGTGAGAAAATAACATGTGTACAAAGCTCTAATCAGATTCGCTTTTGCAAAGAATGTTTCATTTTTAGGGTTCCGTAGCAGTTTTAAAATAAAGGAACCCTTATAAGTAAGATCACTTTCTTGTCCGTCTGTTTGTCTTTCATAATTTATTGCTCTAACCTGTGGTTTGTCCTAAAGAGAATATAACCGCTCAGTTTGTTTTGTTAATTGGAAAGCCCACAGACCTAAAATATTTTAACTTTAAAACTTATTTACCTACGTTAAAGAAGAAGAAGAAATCAAAACCGTACGGTTTTTTTAAATATTGGCTACTGTTTCCGCCAAATGCGGCACAATTTTGCCACTAACCATGTGTCACAGACCTACCACTTTTTTGGTAATGGCTTTCTATCGCGTTTCAGCAATAATGAGGCTTTTTTTTTAAAAAAAAAACGCTAGTTCCACTTCTTTTCTAGATGGCGCTGTAAGTACATAGTTTAAACCTTTCAAACCACAGAGTAGTTTAAACATAAGAAAATGCTTAGACTACCTACAAGGAAATGTCAAATTCAGTTGAGTGGACCACGAGTACATTGTCTGTAGTATCTCCTAAGTAGTCTGTGGTGCATTGTTCTTAAGTAAATTGAAGTACAGCAGAACTGCAAGACAGATAAACGTTAATATTATGATCCAAAATTAAGCCGAGCTATCGCGCAACGAAAATAAAATAAACGAAACGGTTTAGAGTTGTCAGTCAGTATCGTGACACATTTCCTATAACCTGTGGTCTATGCTTGAAACAGTGACAGTGACAGATTTTGGTAAAACCACAACTGGCGCCATCTATTGGGTCATACATAAAACACCATTTCTTTTTTTTAAATAAAACTCCTCATTATGCCAATGTCAAGTGAGTAAAAATTTGTACGGTTATGTCATGTCAAAGTCCTATTTTGTCAATAAAAATGCCATCAGTAAAATGGTGGATATTTTACTGAAGCTCTTACTCTTATTTTACTCTAAAAAGCCGTTGAAGAGAAAACGAAAATGGATGGTTATATAAACTTGGAACCATTTACCAACACTCGTGCACGTTTACGAACACTTAAGGAATAATAATCCACCCTTATTAAACAATAAAATTCAAAAATACACAGATTTTGGTAAAAAAAACCAAAATTCATAACCGCCATCGTCAGATTTTCTTCAAAGCCCTCCAACCGAACGTTACACGGACATGTTGCTGATTCGAGGATCTTACCCTAATGTATAATTATACTTACTTACATCTAAGTACCCTTTTAAAGAATTTTTCATAAAATATTTCGTATCATTGGCAAATACAAATGTCGTCTAAAGCCAAAATAAAAAAAAACATCTTTCATTTGTTGGTATATGTATCTATTTAACTTCTAAAATGCTAAACAACCTGTAAAAATATAAATAAGAAACCTATAAATTGTTTTGATTCTCTTAGAGTAGCGGTTGGTACTAATATTACTCTTTGGTTATTGTGGCACAGAGTGTAGTCGATTGTTTTTTTTTTCTAATCTGTGACAATATGTGGTAACTTACAACTTACCGTTAGTAGCCAAAAAAAAACATGAATCGGCCATGTTGTTTAAAATTCCGATTCGTTTCGTACTGAAATCTCAATAATTGTCATCAAATTTTTTTAACGATATATCAATTTTAATATATCCTATGTTAAGCGCCGGTTATTTCTAAGCATATTAGTGAAAACCGCATGAAAATCCATTCAGTATTTTAGGAGTTCAGTCATAACAAACAAACAAACGGGAACGGGAAGTTTACTACATTATAAAAAACCTTAAAAGCAAATGTAGTTTTGGTTTTGATGAACTGCCACCAATACTTGTCAAAAAGTGTGCCGAAGAATTGACTTGGGCTTACACTTTGCTAATAAACCAATCATTCGAAGAAGGAGTTTTTCCTGATCTCCTAAAAAAGTCTATAATAAAACCTATACATAAAAAAGGTGATAAAACCGACCCCAACCAGTATCGTCCAATTGCACTACTACCTACTTCATCAAAAATTATTGAAACGGCGATGAGTAAAAGATTATATTCCTTCTGCGAAAAATTTTCAATTTTTGATGATAGTCAGAACGGTTTCAGAAAAAAACGGTCAACGGTTCTTGCTGTATACAAATACATGCAAGAGGTTCTGAATATTATAAATGCAAAAAAATACGCAATAGGTATCCTGCTCGACATGAGTAAAGCGTATGATAAAGTTTCCTACCCTATATTATTAAAAAAACTATATGGCATAGGTGTAAGGGGCCTTGCTCACGAATGGTTTGCGTCCTACCTAAAGGACCGTGAACAAACTGTAGAAATAGAAAACTATAATTTACAAACAGGTAATATACAAAAATTTAAATCGGATCCCAAAACAATGAATAGTTCAATTCCGCAAGGTAGCGTATTAGGATGTTTATTATTTTTAATATATATTAACGACTTACCAAAAATATTCGATGAGTTATGCGTGTTATTTGCCGATGATATTTCCATTTTATTGCCATACCCTACTAAAAATACTAATCTTAACAGTGAATTAAACTCCATCTTATCCAAAGTCATTAACTGGCTAGAAGACCACAATTTACAAATAAACTACACAAAAACCAAAATAATGCAGTTTAGACCACGTCAAAAATCAAAATTAGAAATTGACTTTACTTATAATAACACAAAATTAGAGTGTGTAGACACCTTTACACTTCTTGGACTGAACATCGATACAAACGTTAATTGGAAGACACACATACAAAAAACAAAATCTAAACTTAGTAGTTTCACTTACGCCTTATCAGAATTAAAGAAAACAACAGATATCGCGACAGCGCTTTCGGCATACTATGCTTACGCTCACGCCTGGTTACAGTATGGTGTCATACTGTGGGGGAATAGCACCGAAGCCGATGATCTGTTTATATTACAAAAAAAGTGTATCCGTATCATAGTACACGTTGATAGCACCACAAGTTGTAGACCATATTTTGTTAAACATCAAATCCTAACCTTAACCTCCATTTATATATTAGAAATTTGCAAATTTGTTAAAAAATACCCCCAATTTTTTAAAACTTTGAAAGATAACTATTCAGGTGTGTTTAATCTGAGATATAAAGACAGGTTAGCCCTTCCTAACTCAAAACTAAAAATGCACAGTACGAGTACTCATGTTATGTGCATTAAAATTTATAATCATATTCCCCTACGTCTAAAAGAAATACAAAGCGAATGTGCCTTTTTTGGCCAATTGAAGTTATATCTCGTTAAGAAATGCTACTATTCTTTGCAAGAATTTTTTGACGACAAGAATAAAACGTAAACCTTTCGATCAGCTGAATTGTAAAATTATTAGGTATGTATCTAAATCTTAAGCTATACTTAATTTTAGTAATCCTACCCTCACAATACAATCTGTAGTGCCCAGCAGGGTCCATGTTGTTACCTTATAATATAATTAGGACTTATTTCTAATGTAAGATCAATATGCACATGTGGAAACAGAATAAATGAATATGAATATGAATATGAAACAAACAAACAAACAAACAAACAGACAAAGTATTTAAAAAGTGGCTTAACGTGATCAGCGGCTAATTTTAAGCCAACCTGTGTCATTTTTTTCTTGATATCTTGCAATTACAGACTTTTTTATCTCTACAGTTTTATTATATGTATAGATTTATTGATACTTACATTCTATTTATTTACTCAAAATTAGTTTTCACGTAATCACGTTGAGTAATTAAGCTATTATTTATTTATTTATTTAATTCTTTATTGCACTAAAAGAATACAAAAGGAGGACTTAATGCTAATTTATTAATTATTGGCAAAAGAACGGAAGAAAATTTGAATTTGCCGCGCTAGTGAAACGTTCCACCTTAACTGCATGACGCAGACTATGTCCTGAGAGTGACTATCTGACAAAGAGTGACAAAGCTTTTTATTAATATAGGTATAAGATTTACATCTTATTCATAAGTAAATAATTAAAACACATAATGACACTGAAAAAAAAACCTTCCCCTATTTTCACTATAACTTTCGTAATTTACAAGCCAATTAAAATAAAAAATGGGATGCACCCCGCGCAGCCACCCCTTTAATTATGATTTTTTTTGCATTTTTTAATGATAATAAATTCGCTTGACTGCAGTCGTTTTCGTGTTTGCTTTTTTACTCCGTGGCTTTGTTGTTTTATCACCTTGAAACGAGAATGAGAATAGTTTGCTCTATGATTTTTTTGAACTGTGGCATTGATTTTATTATTTTGTCTGAAAGCTTTCAAAAGGTCAATAAGGGAATATAAATTGACAGATGCATAATAATCCAGTTGCCAGTGATAACTTATGGAACTGAGACATGGTCTCTTACTGTTGGCCTCATTAGTAAGCTCAAAGTCGCGCAGCGAGCTATGGAGCGAGCTATGCTCGGTGTTTCCCTGCGAGATAAGCTCCGGAACGAGGAGATCCGCAGGAGAACTAAAGTGACCGATATAGCTCTTAGAGTTAGTAAGTTGAAGTGGCAATGGGCAGGCCACATCGCTCGTAGAACTGACAACCGATGGGGAAGAAAGGTTCTCGAGTGGCGACCACGAACCGGAAGACGCAGCGTAGGCCGGCCCCCCACTCGGTGGACCGACGACCTGGTGAAAGCCGCGGGGAGCTGATGGATGCAGGAGGCGAGCAGCCGCTCAAGGTGGCGTGCTCTGGGGGAGGCCTATGTTCAGCAGTGGACGTCTTCAGGCTGTTGATGATGATGATGATAATAATCAATTGGAATCGAATTGACTCTTGAAAAGAGAAATTAAAAAATACGTTTTTAATTGCTACCTTATTTCTATAGGCTGTAGATACAAAACGCATGTTAGTAATATATTTTATATATTTAATTAATTGCATTACATAGACTTAGAACTCTGACAAGAGTGTTGCAGTTTCGTTTTAAACCAGACAGTAACATAGGAACTAAACAGTAACTTATGTAACTTAACTCTGTTAGAAATAAATGAAGAAGTTCGAGTAACATTGGTTTTATTATTTTAAATTCTACATTAGGTAGCCGTATGAAAACATTTTTTGATTAAAATATTTTTTATTCGAAACAAACCAAAATCGTACTGTAAAGAAGCTGCACATACGTACTTACCTGTTCAAAAGGGTTCAGATACAAATTGGACCGATCGAGTCCGCCGACGTAACTCACGAAAAGCCCAATGGTAATGAAAAAACTACACGCATTCAATATTTGATGAGAGGCAATTTAAATGTTCATCCACTTGTAGACATCGCATAGTTCGATTCTGCCGGCATCGCGGCCGCCCGCCGCGCGCGTATGTGGGGGCGACCCCCGCCGATTTCCCGAAAAAAAGAAAAAAGCAAGAAAATAAAAATGGCGCGCGCCGCGTCTGTGTGCGTCGAAAAAAATGCAGATATAATGCAAGTAATAATAATAATAATAGGTGATCGGCCGCGCGCCGCCCACCACCCAATTTTCATTCAAATGTGTTGTTTTTTAAGTTATTTTTTGGCGCGCTTATATTTTTTCGGGATTTTCCATTAGCGGGACTGTGGGATAGTTGGTCGCGTTGTCCGGCGAATAAGTGCTTTGTCAGCTCTTTTTTCACGAGATAGGAGATACATTAAAAGTTACTGCAGTTTCAACATGTGTAATTTTTGGGACACATACTAATTCCAAACATTAAGTAGGTACTAATTATTATTTCACGCTATTATTATATTTATTTAGTTTATTTTGTTCAGACACAAATAAGAAAATAGTCTGTTATCTTAAAAAAACACTGTTCACTGTAACATTTTAAAAACAATAAAAAAAATTCAGGATCAATAAGACTTAAAGAAAACAAAAGAATATTTGTAAATAAAAATGCCATGCCAATAGCACGAACACCCTAAACACCTGATTGGCAGTAGGTACCTTCACATGGTGGCAGCATATTCTGACAGCCTAAGTTCGCAAGGGGAATGATCCCTTGCCGACCTAGTAAACCACTGCGATCTGACGCTCCCTACGGGCCCTTTGACATTGTGCTACATTGTTTAGAAACATTTGCGATATCTAGCAATGGTAATGGTGGTGTTTCGTTGATTTTCTTTTCTGTGTCTATTTGACATAGGGAATGAAATAGTTTGTCACAAAACTTTAGTGTAGTAGTGAAAGTAGTAAGTGATTCTAAATTTAAAACGAGACATGATGACCCATTTTTCTGTATGCAGGTTTAACTCGGTCGTTTCAGTAAAATAAAGTTTTCAAGCCAAGTTTTCAAACCAAGTTTTCAAGTAAACAAAATATTTCATCGGGAACTCTCTCTCTATAAATAAATATGTGGATGCGTTCCTTTGAAACCCTACGTTTAAGAATAGAAGTGAAAGTCCATTCAAACATACAAACCCTAATAAATTTAACAGCAAAATTTAATTGAATTTCACAACAACACGGGGAAATATTGAAAAAATGAAAATTAAAAATTGGAACAGACGCCGGAATAGGAAGAGCAGTAGCGTGCGTTTCCACGACACGGCGCGACACGAACGACATGACATTCAATTTAAACTCGGACGACGGAGCACGCGCTCAATAATTAACATAATGTACTTTTTCTCCGTTTTTTCACTTCGCGTTTGACACTCCATCACTCATGGAAATTCCATTTTCAATGCTTGCTATATGAGGGGGGCGCCCGGGGTGGTCTTTGCATCCGCGCAATGGACGGTGGTTTCGGACCGAGAGGGGTGGACGAAAAAAAGATTGTTAAAAAGGCTGGCCCCCGCCGCGCGTGTGTGAGTGCGTACGGGTAAAAAAGCTCTCACTAATCGATACTATAGATTCTGAGGCAAGTAGGTGGCACGCCGATTGGTCGGCTACGAATCGCATTTTTCCACGGCAGTAACGAAGCGGTGAGTTAGTCTTTTAAACGGGTTCTCTTTTTAGTAGAAATTGGTCGGGTCTCGGTGGAAACTAAGGCATTTCGTACTTTGCCCACGCTTTCTTGGTCTCAATAGTCGCTACGAGCGTCAAGTGACGTAGCCTTGTAGCCGTAGCGCTACGCTGAGTTGATAGTTTGAAGTTGGTTATCAGATTACGTTGTGTTCTAATAAAATAGCTATAGTTTGTAATGCTAATAAACGCTTTACTGCTTCCTTAATGTGTTAATTTTTACTACGTAGGTACCTATTTTAATTACACTCATCAATTATCATAAAACGTAAACTTTCTTTATTTTTTCTTTTCCCCCTTTAGAGTGAGTTAATGTTACTTAATTGCAGCATAGTGCTTTTTTGCTTTTAACTTTTTTTTAATTATCTATTTTCAGTATACGCATAATTTTTTCCAGAAATCGAAATCAGGTTAGCAGTATGATAATGCCATAAATCACCTGTGAGCAATCCCTAATTAGTTCTGATATAAATTCAGACAACAAAAATATATCAAAGGCAAGTCACCTCTACTAGTGGAAAAATTACACTATGTTGTAAAAATCTAATTTTAATTTTAGAATATATCTTTATTTAAAAGAGAAGCAAGACTCACCTCATTTTTGAGGTTGATGGGCTCTTGCTGCGGCCGCGGCGGCGAGTGCCGTCCCACCTCCGCGCCCTCCAGCATATCAGCCTCGCATCCCGACTCGTCTGCGGACAAAATATAAATGTGCTCTTTAAAAATAATAAACTACCCTCGATCATCTAGTTATGATGAGACCCTGTTTTTATTATATACTTACTACTATTTCTTAGCTTGAATAGACGCAATAAGTACACATTTTCACAGTTGCACTTTCCCCTAAACATGGTTTCTATATATTCTCATGCAACTGCTGCCAGCTATTCTGATATCAAAACTGTGTTTTCTTATTATAAAAGCTGTATTAGTATGATATGATGGGGAGCCGATGGATGCAGGAGGCGAGCAGCTGCTCAAGGTGGCGTGCTCAGGGGAAGGCCTATGTTCAGCAGTGGACGTCTTCAGGTTGTTAATGATGAGTATGATAATATAATAGAAACTGTAGGTATTATGTGTTTATCAAAAACGTGAGCTTTGAACTAAAAATATTCAAAGCATTTAATTGTTTTGTAAAATTCAAATAAATTTTACGGTGAGGCAGGACTTTTCTGAAAAGTTTGTCTAGGTATACTGGTACCACCAAGCTTACTAGACTGTGTGATGTCTCAGGATGACTTGCGTAGTGAACCTTTAAGCTTTAATTAGAAACATTAATTTAGAGTTCCGAGTGATGCTGCAAATCGTTATGGGCGCAGCCGTAATGCTTAATACCAGACAATTTTTTTAATGTATTCTGTAACAATATTTTATATACCTATGTAGGTACTACAACACCGTCCAATTGGAAATACAATGCCTACAAACTATAGTTTGTAAATAATCATGGTCTCTTATACACTCAAACACACAACAACACAAAAACGTGCAAATCTAAAATCAGATTCCACATTTAAAAAGCTTCAATTAAAACGGAACATCCCGAGTGTATCCCCAAGCAAGTTAAAAACAATTGCTGAACGCCTTTATTTTCCCAACTCATTTGTAAGGCTCGGGATAAAAAGGCGGAAAGAGCGGGAACTCCGCTAAGCCACGGGCGAGACACGTGTCTTGACCTATTTGCTGGCGAGGTTTGGGGTAGGTCGGAGCTCGGGCGGCGGGGAATGTAAGCGATGTGGGTGGAAGCAACGTTTTTAGCAAGATTTTCCATGTGCGTGAAGAGATTTGCTTCTGAATTTATTTTTGTTTCAAGAAAACAACGATATCTGATTACTACATTTGCGGCGTAGACTTGCGAACTGGGTCATAGATTTTGAGTTTATGGTGAAGAAATACATCGTCATGAAATCATATTATAGCATTTGGTGACGTAAAATCGAAAGAAAACTTTACTTATTCGCCTCCCCAATTAAGGGGAGTTGCCATGTATGGCCACACCACGATTGGCAGGTCTTTGAGATCGCGACTGTAATGCAGACTGACAAGAATACTGCTGCCCACCTGAATATCCCTTTAGCCGGTTCTTACGGCACTTACGGAAAGATAATATGAAGTGGTCTTATTATTACAAACAATAAGATACGCATTTTTTCACCAAAAAGGCAGAAATTTCTCAACGGACCAAAATTTTGAATTAGATTTTCAGAATTAATCGTCAGTTGATTGTAACTCAACTACGCAAAAATAGCAAAAAAACGTGATTACCTACACATAAAACAAAAATTACCTCTTCACTAAAACACACGAAACTTCAAACCCTGGACATTGCATACAACGCGCAATGATGCACCAACCTTGCGTCTATTCACGCCAAACTGAACCTAAACCCATTACGACTAAGACACCACCAATCATTGTTCGGCAAATGGCTCGGCAGCCAAGCCTAAGCAACACGAAGCGATGCCAAAACCTGCCCGTCGAATATGATTGCTCCTAATGCGATGGGGGCTAGAGGCGCAGAGGGAGGTTACTGCGTCGCGCCGCCGCTTTGCATCTGTTGACACAGTGCTTCATCTTACGCACTTTTCAGAAAACTAAATCTTAATAATAATAATTATATAAGGTTTTACGGAGAATAAGCAAGTTGAAATGGTAATGGGCAGGCCACATCCCTCGTAGAACTGACAACCGATGGGGAAGAAAGGTTCTCCAGTGGTGACCACGAACCGGAAGACGCAGCGTAGGCCGGCCCCTCACTCGGTAGACCGACGATCTGGTGAAAGCCGCAGGGAGCCGATGGATGCAGGAGGCGAGTAGCCGCTCAAGGTGGCGCGCTCTGGGGGAGGCCTATGTTCAGCAGTGGTAGTGTTCAGGCTGTTGATGATGATGATGATGAAGGTTTTAAACTGTCATGTTTACTTTCCTAAAATATTGCCTTGTTTTAGGCATGCATTCTGCAAACAAGAAAAGCAAAGAAGGCCAATAAGAAACGAATACGTACGCTCAATAGTGAATTGTAAAGTTAAGGTACTGTCCCAAATCCGAGTAGTGTCACCGTGTTCCTGACCGAGCAGTAAGTCTAGCTTAATCCTATCGGAAACGTGGGCCCCCATTGAAGATCGGCAAGGGCTCAGTGCGGGGTGAAGACAGCCCGGTTGATTTCTAGCAAGTTTTAGTTAGCAACAATCTTGTGGACTTATAACGTTTGTTAGATTTTGTTGGGAATGATAAAGTTGAGTAAATGAGCTAGAAAAGGCTACAATAAAATTACTTAGCTTAAGCTAGTTCCATAGTCCAGAGTAAAGTGAATTTAAGAGTCTTGAAAACTGCTGTAGGTACCTAGATCTTTATGTCAATCACTAGCCATATTCAAGACTTGCGGTCTTCAAACATACATACCTACCTTAAAAGCTTAATGAAAACGAAGTCCTCACAGAGTCTTCACAGTCTTGCGCCGCAACTAGTGCAAGGTATCAATCACTTTTAAAAGTCTCTATTACTAATATTTTTAAGAAACAATGAAATATGAAATGAAAACCAAAAATCAAAAAGAAAGACCAAATCCGTCAAAATGGATCAAACCGGTCCCTGCCCAGTTAGCACGGACTGAGGACAAAATTGTCTTTCCCCTGTTTTACTCCACTTGACATGTAAATAGTATGAAGAAAGTGACATAAAGCAGGGAAAGACAATTTTGTCCACAGTCCATGCTAACCAGGCAGATCACATAAGACATCACTATCCCTGTCCGAGAACCCCGCCCGATGCATCTAGGCGGTAGGGGGAAAGGGGGACATTACAAATTAATAGCACAAAGACCAGCCGCAGATCGCCGGCGAAAATTTACCGGCACCAGACACTTATAGTGCTGCGATAAAGGAACTGTCCATGTGTGGGTGTTAAGGAGATTTGTATGTGCGTAGATTATAGCATCTGAAGATAGATATATGTTGTTACGTGATTTTATGATTTTAATACGTTGGTAGGAACTCTAATAATTAGAAATGGACTCATACTCGATAAGATGTTGATTCAGAAGGTCATTGATATTTTTCTCATTGGTTCGGCTTGCTTGTACAATGTGTGTCTTTGACTGATACTTTTAGGCGAAGTGCCTAGTTTGTCGTTTTGTATTAGTAGACATTCTGAGTCTTTGACTAACTTACTGTGTAATGTGTACCAGCTAAATAACAATGAGCTGAAGAACTTAAACTTGGGCGTATTGCTATTATCTGTTTTACATTTTGCTACTTAGTCGATTTGCCTATTTGATCGTCTTGCTTAACAGTCGTTCTGATATGGATAGTTTCATACCTATGCGGGTATTAACCACATTTGAAAATATCTTCAACGGCAAGCTTCTTCTTCTTTTTCATGGAAGTCAAAGTATCAAGTTTAATAACCTTAACATTCGCAGGAATTAAAAGAGCAAGACACGTCTATACAAAACGGGTAAAAGAAACCACAAATTTAAACTTCTCAACCCTAACCTGTCAATATAAAATAATTCACATTTCAACTGGGACTAAGTGGAAAACACCAATTGACAGCAGACTAGACGGACAAAAGAGGCAGACAAGAATCTAAAATAGAGAATCAAGTGGAGCAGTCCAGATTGAAAGCTGGCTAGGTACAGTTGGCTACAGTAAGAGACATACAAATTACACATAGAAATTACGTATTAGGCACACAACATATTTATATTTTTTCCAATTTTAAATTCCGATTTTATTTAAGTTCTGACTTTATTTAATTCTGATTTTATTTTAATTCAAATTTTATTTTAATTCTTATTTATTTATTTTATTTAATTAATTGATTTATGTGTAGTATGGACCCAACATGTCTGAAATAAATGTACGTTTATTTATTTGTTTATTTATGCTCAACTGCATTAATGTATAAAAATTTTAATCTCATTGTATTTTCGAATGTATTTCTGAAATGTGTGCTTAAAAAAGTTAAATATAAATACATTTCGTGATCATTTATAGCCTGTGACTAATCAATAGGCCCCAATTACCTATCTACTTTTTTAAAGATTCCTAATCGACAAGCACAGTTTAATGCTGACTGTACCTAGTATTTTATTAAAGGCGGAAAGGTAGAGCAAACTTGTTGTGTTTAATTTTAGATTTGGACTCGTAACAATATGTTGGAGTGTTCCATAAAAGTTGCTGGTTGTTAGACATATTCCAGTATTTGATAAATACTTGTAGTGGGTTCTGTATACATTTCTTATTAAAGCATATTCGTAAGTAAAGTTACTTTGTACTCAAACTTTCAATTGTTTTTTAGTAGGTATACGTATACTCAAACTTTCAATTGTTTTTTAGTAGGTATACGTATACCTACTAAAAAACAATTGAAAGTTTGAGTACTAAGTAACTTTACTTACGAATATGCTTTAATAAGAAATGTATACAGAACCCACTACAAACACACATCACACATTGTTTACATCACAGGTAAAGATACCTGTGATGTAAACAAGTGCTTACCAGAATTTTTAAGCTGCACTAAGGCTTCTGACTTGACTTAAAAATTGATGTATGGCGACAACATTCGAGACCGCGTGCCCTCTGACTCTGTCGTAAGTGCTTTTTATACTGGTCACCTATTATAAGTGAGGATCATAGCGAGCATTGCATATCACTATCAATTTGTTACCTAACTGAATAATTAAAATTGGATTCTACTCCTGTAATACAAACGAAAAAGGAAAGTTTTGTAAGCTAGGAGTTGAAACAAAAAGCGATTTCCAAATTAATACAATATGTATAGAACGCAGAACCTTAAACAACCCAAAACGACCAAAATGCAACAAGGAAGTCTGCCAATTTGGGCGCCGTCTGAAACAAATTATCATCATCATGGCCACCCCACGGGTGCCACCTCGCCCCCTTCGACCCGTGCTAGCTGACCCCTGGAGCATAGTGCGTTCTGCGTTAGTCTCGTGCTTAGCCTGTACTTGCAGGATTTTGAACTTTAAAGCCTAGATTCAGTTGGGCAGTAAAGTTTAAAATCGCTTTAAAGATCGATACCGATACTGTTTAAGAGTTGATTGTGACTATACCGCTGTGAGGCTATATTTTGGGTTAGTAGAGATCTATAGTTATTGTATTGCGAGTGTTTTTTTCCATACAGAACAGCCCATTGTTTTTTATAATCGTTTAAACTGATTTTGTCAAGAATTTTTCATTTGTTGCAAAATTGAAAATTGTCTAGCGAAAGGTGCGTGAGTAGACTTTTGAGTATACATTTCAAAATACCAGAAATATGTGCTTTCGGATGTAACTATAATAATTTTTAAACGATTACAAACTTAATTATTTAAAACAAAAGCCTAAAGTTGCATACACGGTATCTACATTTCTACAATCATGAAAACCATACATGTCAGTGACACAGAATAAACTTAAAAAACGATTCGATGCGTTACAGCTATTGAAAATAATGCAATACAATCTTACAATCTTGAAATCTGCAATGTGAAGCAGAAATCCATATAAAATACATTAACCATACCCATTTCTAATACCTGGCCTAAGTCTGCGCTGTGTGTTTATTTTTTTTTTTTTTTATTTTTTAACTTCCTCACATTTATCGCTAATTGTACATAACTGGACTATGGGAACATGGAAATGGTTAGGAATATGGGTCGAACCAAGAAAAGATCAAGAGAGTCTAAACAGAATTTTTTAGGTTTTGGACCGAAAAAATGGGACGAATATGGAATTAGTTGAAATTTGACAGGGTAAATAAAACGGCAGACGGCTCACCTGATGGAAAATGCCATCCTCTGCCCATCATTACGGTAGGGCCGTCCAGGATATTCCGCCTGAAGCTGCCTATGCAGCACTGCATGGCCCTCGTCACCCTGAGACGTAAGATAAGGTTGTGCTTGAATCCTTACTTCCCACCGTTTTATTACTGGGAATTTTGGCAGAAATCTAATCGCATTTAGTGTTACAGATGTCTTTGTCCATAGGCTACGGTGAACTCTTTCCATCAACGGCCATATAAGCTTGTTTGCTTTTTCACCTCATTGTAAAAAAAGTTGGGAAATAAATACAAATTGGATGCGCGAATGCTCAGACTGGACAATTTTAAGTCTTCATCTATGGGAAAGTTTTCTATGTGAAGTTATAGCAGTACCTACCTGATCTATTAAAAAATATTTGGAGCCATCAGTGTTTGACCCATTTTGCCATGTATAAGTGTGAGAGTGTTCACGCCCGCATAAAAATTCAAATATATCAAAATAGAATCAGCGCAGTGGCACGCAAGGATAGACGAAAATTTAAAAGATTAGTATAGAAAGGATTTTTATATTTTCAAAGTACCAGGAGAGCAGAAGTTAATAGGAGAGGCGAATTTATGAATGCTTTAAGTTTATATCTTAAACCCCGTTTTATGGCAGTTCGCATACTGAAAAATAACTTCAGTCTAGAATTCAAACGCAAACCAAAACCTTGTTGTTCACGGTGTAGATATCTTCCAAAATGTCTATCTTGCAGTGATTCTAACGGCAAAGAAATTATATTCGGTCTCCCAGTAAGCGCACCCCTATTCCACCCCCATCCGACCCCTTAGATAGACGCATACAAGTGCGTTCTACGTTGGCTATGGATTACTTACCACGTAGGTACGTATATGTATACCAGGTAGTTATATAAGTCTTACAGGCATAGGGCGTTTAGCTTGATCATGAAGTGAGAAATTTAAGACTGTTTTAAAGACTAAAGACCCGCCCCCTAATTACCTAAATCGCAACAGGTTTGCGACAGGCGTAAATCTCGCGGTGGTTGCTGTCATACATCATTATTGGTGTCGAGTTTGTATGCTTCGCTACTGCTGTCGCATTGCTGTTGCAAATTTTACGTAATTACCCCGCCGGTTTTTAAACAGACAAAAAGACTTTATAATTAACCATGGTCTGACAAAGTTAAACTCCGATCATTTTTCTGCAATTCTAATTTTAAAAATTTATATATATATTTGAATAACTGCAATGGTAAACTCTACCATCCCACTAAAAACGCCGCATAAAAGTGGAAAACAAGTTTTTTTGCACATTTTAAGCTTGATAGAAAGAAAATAAAACATTAAATAATAATTCCTCTGCTATTCAATGTTTATTGGTAAGGGGGTTTCTAATTAAATATCTAGGTCTTAACCCAAAAACATTACTGCATAGAATGCAAAAAGTTGGTGGCAAAAACTGTAATGTAAACACTAAAAGAAGGTTTAGTTGGATGGAGGTGGCAAACTTTAAAAAAGGTAAAAAGCTAGTGCATCGTTAAAGTAAAAGAAATCGAGCTTCAAATAAAAGTAAACCTGTTGTCTCGCAAATTCTCTAAACACCCCCTAGTGACCCGGTAACTTGGGTCTGCCCGGAGGGTGGAATCCCGCCTCGGTGAAGGGTGGTTTCTTTACCACGTCAAATCTAGTGTGAAAGTGTTCATTAGGTGGTTTTTATTTCTGTAGGTATATTAGGTTGTTTGATGACTGATACAAAAAAGATAATAGTTTCAAAATCTTTTTTAAAAGGAATTTAGGACTTTTAGTGGTCGGATATTTCGTTTTGGAACTCCAAATTTAAGGTCCAAAGGGATGTGGACCTTCAAAACCTTAAATTTCTCTCTGAAGAAGAAATCATAATAGTAACTTTAACCGTACAATTGCTTACGTTCTACACCTTCAACATAACGCTAATCTCCTAGTACTTCAAGTTCATAAAGGTTATTATATTATTTATTCCGCATTTTAAATATTTTTTACCTAAA
Source organism: Ennomos quercinarius (assembly GCA_910589525.2). NCBI lineage: Eukaryota > Metazoa > Arthropoda > Insecta > Lepidoptera > Geometridae > Ennomos > Ennomos quercinarius. The sequence continues at coordinate 4,303,764 of OU342502.1, forward strand.
ACCTACATTCGTAATAGGGCTGTAGTATAGCAGTGGGGGACGAAAATAACAATACACTATTTTGCATTTATTCATCCTATTCGTGACGACGGTAAACGACTCGATGGTATGACGCTCATTCCCTGGAAGATGGGCCGGCCTTTAGTGTGGGACGCCACTTGTGTCGATACACTGGCATCGTCCCATCTTCCGGACACATCACACCACGCAGGCGGCGCTGCTGCGGCTGCGGAATTCGCCAAGCGGCGCAAGTATTCTAGCCTTGACAGAGGTTTTATATTTGTACCGTTTGGCGTAGAGACGTTGGGGCCATGGGGACCGGGTGCCATAGAGATCTATAATGATTTAGCGGGGCGTTTAGTTGAGTCGGCACGTGACCATAATGCTGGCATCTACTTTGGCCAAAGGATCAGCTTCGCTATACAGCGGGGTAACGCTGCCAGCATTATGGGCACGTTGCCAGATTCCACGGATTGCTTGAACTATCTATAGACCTTTGCCGGTCTATAGATAGTTCAAGATTCCTTTAGCTTGTTATTTTTAGTTTTATATTTTAGTTTTAATGTTTTTAGGTATAGTTTAGTTTAGTATACTTATTATTATATGATATCTAAGTTTTTAAATAAAGCTTTACAAATTCATCCTATTTTATTACCTACACACACACTTACACATTCATTTTTATAACTACTTACGTGAAATGTTCAGTATACTTTCCATGATTCTATTCAGTTTTTAAAAATCGCTCATTTGATTATAAACATCAGTAATTGACTTAATAATGGACTAGCTAGAGTGGGCACTGCAATTAGGCTGTGGACTTGCAATGGTACTATTTCGATAACCTACAATGTTCGCAATTCCGATTTGTATTGTAAACCGGCTCTCAGCGACATTTGAAGCCGTAGATCCAAAACCCTTTGTTCCGATTTTTTTCTATTCCGTTCCAATATCATTTGCGGAGGCTTTAACGACTGCCTCTCTACAAAAGTAAGCGGACAAATTGCTTCTAAAACAACAAAAGCCGACCGGAAAAATTCACAATCGCACCGAATCATTAATCTCAGAAACAAATGGAAATCGGCCGACATCTGCTATACTCGGCTCGAAAAAATGGCGGCCATAGTCGACAGTTGTCACGTTATTCGCGACGGGATTAATTAGAAATGCGATTAAAAGCAAACAAAACAGGGAATGGTGAACTTAAATTAATGAAAAATTACCACCCTCGGCGAGCACTCGTCAACTCTTTTTTTTAACGGGGTCGCTCCCGCGCATTAAGCGGCTTTAATTTGAATTCGGAATTAGAATTACGCGCGCTTTATAATTATTGTTTTTTTTTTTCGTTTTCGGCCAGTGACGGTTGATTTCTAATTCAACGAGGGACCGTATTACGTTTGGAACGCACTTCATTTTCTCGGCGCTATGAATATGGAAATTCCTTTATTTGCCAGAATTATGTCGGCGTTCTGGTAATTGAAAATAACGTTGACAAAAACTATAGATAATTATGTCATCATCTATGTATCAATCAAAAATGTATGTTATGTGTCTACGCTAATTTTTGGCCAAAATTAAAATCAACAAACCTAATACTTCATAATTACCAGACACTATTATAAGTAAGTATGTTTCGATAAAGTGCAACAATCATAAACAAGAAGTGCCATAAACTTAGAACTAAACATTAAAGCATTCCTTAGCATTGCGTACTTTAAATAGACAAGGTAGTAAAACTTGAAACAGCAATTCAAATTAGATTTGTCTCTAACACCTCAAACAATGGTTAGCATAAGACATTTGCTTGTTTTATTTCGTTATTAAACTAGATACTTAGGTAATAACGTGCACCGCTTCTATGACAACCGTTGGGGTAGACATGATCGTGAGTGAAGACTGTGACTTCTATATAGGACACATTCTGACTAGTTGAACCAAAATGCCTTGGACTGGATTACTTCTGTCAGTCACCTCTAGATCCTGTAAATCGACTCAGATAAAGCCGTGTGGTGCCGGCGTAAGAATAGTTGTAGACCACTCTTCCTTTTAAGAGCTAGCTACGAGAATATCCAGGGTACTGGCAGCAGCATTCTCTTTGGTCTCAAATAAAATAAAATAATAAAATCTCCAAGATGGGGAAGGGCTATGTTCAACACTGGACGGAATAAGGCTGATGATATGATGTGGTCTCAGAGAGAAGCGCATATCCATCGCCTTTTAACTCAATGATTGTTTTTCTACGACAAAAAACCCTAGGACGTAACATAGCATGTCTTTTATTACAGAGCCCATCCAAGTTTTTAAATAAAACTAGCTAGTAACACTTAAACGTACCTATGATTTTTGTAGCAGTATCGCGTGCTTAAAGTGACCATGCTGGTTGAGGCGATTCTCAAGTATCTAAGTATCTCAATAGATGTCGCTACCAACCCTGTAAGTTTGTTGTAAAACGTTAAGGATTGGATGGATGGTGGACTTGAGATCACTTCTCCTGGTAGCTTATGTAAAGCTAGTGATCAAAAATTTTCCTTTACACTTACTAAACCTTAGTTACTTACATCATCATCATCATCATCAACAGCCTGAAGATGTCCACTGCTGAACATAGGCCTACCCCAGAGCACGCCACCTAGAGCGGCCGCTTGCCTCCCGCATCCATCGGCTCCCCGCGGCTTTCACCAGATCGTCGGTCCACCGAGTGGGAGGCCAGCCTACGCTGCGTCTTCCGGTTCGTGGTCGCCACTCGAGAACCTTTCTTCCCCATCGGTTGTCAGTTCTACGAGCGATGTGGCCTGCCCATTGCCATTTCCACTTGCTAATTCTAAAAGCTATATCGGTCACTTTAGTTACTTACTTAGATGTAGCATTGAAATTATTGCACGAACGTAAATTATGTCTACAAAAGTAGATCAAAGATGTTTCCCACTTTTTTTATTCATTTCCTGCTGCGACATTAACACAAGCTTAATGTCTTCTTTACGTTTCCTAGATATTATTATTGTCCACTTGTGAAGTACAGTCGTAAACTGTTAATGCTAGCTCAAAATGCCATCGTTGGTTCTTTATTACGTAAACGACAATGCTAAGTAACGTACCTAAATAAAAAAGTTACGTATTGTTTATGCAAAGGTATGTACGTACCTACTGAAAGAAAGAGAGAGTGTTGTCATTGGATTTGTTTTTCATGGTTGATTGGAGAGGTAAAACGGGAAGTAAATAAAGGGTTAGAAAGAGATGAAGGCAATGATGCGTCTTATGCACCGTTGCCTTCATCTCTTTCTAACCCTAATCGAGAGAAATATATTGTGGTTTAATGGTAGCAAGTGCGACTTTCCAACCGAGGCACCTAGGTTCGAACCTCTCTCGGCCATATACCAATGACTTTTAATGTTATGTGCTGAATTCACACTTCTTTCTTAGAGCGGCGAAGGAAATCATCGTGAGGAAACTGGCACGTTCAAAAAATACAATATTGATTATCGGTGTTATCCAAAAATGTGGCTGGCCAGCATGGTTGACTATGGCCTACACTCTCTCCCTGTGGGGACGTATTGGGCTGATGTTGTATACCAATATCTCACTTCGTCTTCTTATTCCCAACAAGGAAGAAAATCGAGTTTTCCCAATTTGTGCACCCTACATTCAATTTGCTATTCTGATGCTTTATGGATTTGGACTTAGAGTATAGACTTCTATACTCTAAGGATTTAGAACACACTTTTGCTGTGCTTTCTGAACGCACGACTTTGACGTTGACACTGACAGATCAGTTCACGTGCCAATTCAGTTAGCAAGAAGATTTTTCCCGCGAAGAACTAACTCCGCTTTGCTCCTGCAACGAAGTTTTCTCTGCTGTAATTAGTATAGCCAATTACTACCACCTTGAAGTATTGTGCTGTGCAACGTGTGTGGATATTATACCTACTTATATTATACTCAAACAGTGATTTCATTGAGAGAGATCCTATACCAAAGATTATAAAGCCCGTTGATAGCTCGTGAACATAATTTCTCCTACAAACACAACTCACCTGCGCGGGCAGGGGGCGAGGTAACAAAACGAGACAAAGTCATACGAAATAACAAAGAACAGAGCACGATGGAACAAAAGACATAAACGGGTTCCCGTGATTTACTAGAAATTCATAGTATATTAGAAATTAGTGGTTGAAATACACCACTAATTTTTTTATGAGGGGAAGTTGTATCATTGGTCAGCTTCCTATACCCTACGAGTAGGTACCGTCCATCAGCAAGTGAACAGACAACCGGGATGGCAATGGTCCTGCAGAAAATATCTGTACTGCTGTGTTTCGTTCAAAAAGGCTGGTTCTCAAAATACATGGAAGTTGCCATCCTTCTTTCACGAAACCCTACCTAAAAAGCTCGTAAAACATAATTTCCAATATGAATAAAGCAAACCGATAGCCGGAGACTGACACTCCAGCACCCCTCTTTCGTTCACAAAAGCACTCGTCGAGTGAACATCCCTGCCCTTGCGCAAGTGCCGCTCGTTCAAACCATTGTTCTAGAATATTCTTAAATTATAAATTAGGGCGGAATTATTATTTTTAGAAAAGAGTTTGTAATAGGTATACTTTTGTTTAGGTCGAAATGTTTCTGTGTGGTGATCTTTTTAGCTTGATTGTTTTCTTTTGTTTTTGCCTCTAGATTTCGATTAAATAACTTTTCGATGATACGGCTTGGTGGAAATGGGCTTCGCTAAAATGGTTAAGCGAACCCGATAAGTACCTACATATTTTACGCAAAGGTTCTTGAGCCATCATAATTATTGTTATTAATTAGAGATATTAATGTTTTTCCATTCCATTGCAAAGAGGCGTGAGACAGGGAGACGTTATTTCTCCGAAACTGTTCACAAACGCATTGGAGGATGTTTTCAAGCTCTTGGAGTGGAAAAGATCTGGCATCAACATAAATGGCGAGTACATCACTAACCTTCGTTTTGCCGATGATATAGTCATAATGGCGGAATCGCTCGAGGACCTTAGCACCATGCTCAACGACCTCAGTAGAGTCTCCCAGCAGGTTGGTCTTAAGATGAATATGGACAAGGCAAAGATCATGTCTAATGCTCATGTTCCACCTATACCGGTAATTGTTGGGAACGATACTCTCGAAGTTGTCGACAAGTATGTCTACCTAGGACAGATTGTCCAATTAGGTAGGTCCAACTTCGACAAAGAGGTGGCGCGAAGAATCCAACTCGGCTGGGCAGCGTTCGGGAAGCTTCGTCCTATCTTTTCGTCCAAAATACCGCAGAGCCTGAAAACGAAAGTTTTCAATCAGTGTGTGTTGCCAGTGATGACTTATGGAACTGAGACATGGTCTCTTACTGTTGGCCTCATTAGTAAGCTCAAAGTCGCGCAGCGAGCTATGGAGCGAGCTATGCTCGGTGTTTCCCTGCGAGATAAGCTCCGGAACGAGGAGATCCGCAGGAGAACTAAAGTGACCGATATAGCTCTTAGAGTTAGTAAGTTGAAGTGGCAATGGGCAGGCCACATCGCTCGTAGAACTGACAACCGATGGGGAAGAAAGGTTCTCGAGTGGCGACCACGAACCGGAAGACGCAGCGTAGGCCGGCCCCCCACTCGGTGGACCGACGACCTGGTGAAAGCCGCGGGGAGCCGATGGATGCAGGAGGCGAGCAGCCGCTCAAGGTGGCGTGCTCTGGGGGAGGCCTATGTTCAGCAGTGGACGTCTTCAGGCTGTTGATGATGATTAATGTTTTTAGTTGTAATTTTCCCTCCGGTCGGTTTGGTCCACTTCTTAAATTGTCCATTTCCAAAAAATTTCTGTATTTGTTTTGAATTAGAGATTATAAGCCCTATTAAACATATGAAATAAATTAAAAAACGGTAACCAATTGGCCTTGGGGTCTATATATATTATAGTAACACCCACCTATTCCCGCAGGTTCCGTATAAAAGCTGGCTACGGGAATATCCAGAGAATAGGCGTAGCATTCTCCTCGGTACATTAAAATCTGCGATCACCAAGCCGCCTGCCAAGCGTGGTGATTATGGCAAAACCTCTTATGATAGGCGTCCAAAGTGGCGTTTTACGGGGAAGGCTTTTGTTCAGCAGTGGACGTCTTCCGGATGTGATACGTAATTAAGGAATTCAATACAAATATTTTCGATACTCGATAGCTGGTACAGTAATATACCTTCGAATGAACTTGTACTGTAAGGGCTAGATTACAAGATCACAAAAACATCTGAACATCACCCTCCCCACAAACGCACCACAAAGTTCATTATCGTATTTCCAAAATATCGGTCAATTAAATGGCGCGGGAACTGCGAGATAACAATTGGAATCGGTTTCACTTTCAGCGAGGCCCGCGAACTGTGCTAAATATATTAATAGATGAGGATATATCAATGGATGTCCACCGCGTTTTCGGATGCCCACTTTCAATTTTCAGAATGCACCGAGCGTGTACTGTACCCATGAATTTGGGAAAGTCGCGGCTAGTTTTTTTTATATTTTAACTTTCAATATTAACCTTGTTTTTACTAGTGCCTGTTCTTTATTACGCCATAATCATTGCTGAACATACATTCAACGTTTTCAAACTACAATCAAGTCGGCGTAGGCAGCGCAGCGCGGCGTACCGATTAAAAATTTGTAGGACTCTAAAATCAACGTTTTTACCACAATCTGTCTGTCCAACTTGAGAATCAAGTAAGATTATAAATAAATAAATGAAGATTTGTGTTACAATTTTTACCTTGGTTTAATTATTCAGTTGCCATTTACCTATGGGTACATACTATAACAATCTAGGGCAACAGCTCCTAGCAAAAACTTACAGCATGAAGAGGCATGGATCATTTCATAAAGACCAGATGAAAAATCATATGATTTTTGCTTTTTGTCTTACACTCTGCTACAAATCACTGTGTGATAATCACACTTCATGAATCATGGCTTTGGATTTCATAAAACGAAAACAGCACATCAGCGGTGAATATACATCAAAACATATAGTTTTATTTGTGCTTCAGTGAACAAACTGAGACCTGTAGAGTATAATGTTATAAACACTGTGCCTATGATGTAGCGGTGAACTTTGATCTAGTGAGTAGCGTTAGATTTCTTAGTAATCATTTGTAGCAGGTCACAGTTTCGCTAGGTTGCTCCTACATCACATCTCTGTTCCAATCGATAAAGCACCGCCATTCGCTATTGATCATAAATTCATTAGGCATATGAAAAATCACAGGTGAAAACACATTGACAAAAATGATGATGAAATGACAATGAATCATATGATTAAATGACAATGATTTTAAAGTAGCAATCATTTCTATGCTTAATGAAGAGCATTGAACCTGTTTCAGACCATAACTTTTCTAAAAGCATGGTCACCCCACGTGTGTACGTTCGCCGTCATTGGCGCGTGCACCTCGTCATTGACCACACGTTGCTGGATGTTTACACGTATTTTCATAATAAATTCATTTAATGACCGCTTTGCCATGGTTGCTGTGATACAGTGATTGTTTTGTACGTTATGTAGATAAGGGGATACCAATCCAGTTACCAAGCTCAAAGTCGCGCATTGAGCTGTGGAGAGAGCTATGCTCGGTGTTTCCCTGCGAGATAGGATCCGAAACGAGGAGATCCGCAGAACTAAAGTGACTGATATAGCTCTTGGAATTAGCAAGTTGAAATGGCAATGGGCAGGCCACATCGCTCGTAGAACTGACAACCGATGGGGAAGGAAGGTTCTCGAGTGGCGACTACGAACCGGAAGACGCAGCGTAGCCCCTCCCCCCACTCGGTGGACCGACGATCTAGTGAAAGCCGCGGGGAGCTGATGGATGCAGGAGGTGAGCAGCCGCTCAAGTTGGCGCGCTCTGGAGGAGGCCTATGTTCAGCAGTGGACGTTTTTAGGCTGTTGACGTTGTTGATGATGATGATGATGACATGGTAAATACATGAAAGTTCAAAGGAGGCGTTTCTAAATCAGACAGGACTCGGGACCTGTTAACGGAATCCTTCTATACATAGCCTTTTCAAGCCAGATGACCGCTCACGCCTCAACCCCAACCATAAAAAAGCAGTTGCCAATTCGTCAGGCCTATCAACTCAAGTCTCGATAGCTCCGCCACTACATAAAATAAAATCTACATACAAATACCGGTTGGCAACTTCGATTAATGTATTGCCAATAGCCAAGACACAGATTAAATAACAGTAAGTACTAGCCAAGAGACCGAACGTGTCGCCGTGCACAAATGAAAAGATTTTAACGATTAACTAAACAACAATAAAACATCTGTATAGGCGATTGGTACGACACAATACAAGTGTATAATAAAAGTTACTCATCCATAAAACACTCTTTCATAATAATATACATTAAATATTAATAACCATTTAAATTCTACCTTGTGATAACAGCATAAAGTTGAAAATCGTTTGTTGTTTTTTCGGTATTCATTAGTCGATTCAAAGGGTTGGCAAATCCAAGTTGTATTGTAAAGAGTCACGCGTCAACTTAGCATTAAACATAATTATACGTGTTTTTATATTTCCGTTGCTATAGAAATTAATGCGTTATACGCTTTTTGTTAATGCAGTAGGTATGTCATTAATCTTGTCTAATTTGAATGTTGGTTTTGAATTAAAGTTACAGAAAGACATTCAATGAAAGTCTTTAAATTAATCAATTCAGAAAACGACGTCTCGTGAGAGTAAAATTGAATTGAAATTATGTATAACAATATCACTCTAATAGAACTACTGTGGCTCTGCGGTAGCGGGACTTTTAAAACCTATGTTTAAATCCCGCTTGCTCCTAATGACTTTTCAAGTAAGACTTTTCGAGAGTGAACAGGTATCTTCTAGGCAAGCATGCACCATCGTACACTGCATCATCACTTTCCATCAGGTGAGACAGTGGTCAAATGCTTTGCCTATAAAAAAAAAAAAAAAATGTCCGGAATTTCATAGTCGTTCTTACAACTGTGAAGGAAAACATAGTGAAAAAATCGCCATGTTCAAGAACCAAAAAGCTCGAGAACATGATGTGTCCACAAACGCGCAGTCGTATTATGTAAAATTTACAACAGCAGTAGCAAAGCAACATCAGTAGTAAAGCGACAGCAAACACATAGCAATCGGTCGCAGTCGCCCGCCTGTTGCTCGCCTGTCGCTGAATGCACAATGACCTATACTAGCGCCACTAGCAACAGAACAGCAATAGATGGAAGCAAAATAATGCACTTTTTAGTTCATCGATTGTCCGACAGACGGTGATCTAGCGCTCGATCGCTTTCTGCTCTGCCAAAGTGATGTTTGACAGCAATGATTGCGAATTTTATGCCTGTTGCAAACTTGTTGCGAGTTACGTAATTAGCCAGGCGAACTTAGCTTAGCGTGGAGGAACATGGCCCACACTTTCTCCATGAGAGAAAGAGGTGTTAGGATCGAGTGTCCCAGCAGTGGGAACTTATTGGACTGATGATGATAATAGCAGTGAAAAAAAGAAACAAAATCTATGATTAAGAAGCAATGCTATGTTTAGGTGTGGTTGGTTTGGTTTCTTGACTTGCCTTATAGCTCAGTTGGTATAATAATAGCCCTGCCTTCTGAACTGTAGGTTGTATGTTCGATTCTCACCCAGAACAAACATTTGTGTTTGTAGGTGTTTGTTCTGTGTCTGGGTGTTATATTGTATTCTATGTATGTATTTACAAAACAAAAGTATCTATATATTCAATCAGTTATCTGGTTTCCATAGTGCAAGCTTTGTTTAGTTTGGGACTAGATGGCGCTGTGTTAAATGTCCACAATTATTTTTATTAGATAAAAAAAACTTTAACGCCCAACGCGCGCTTCGCTTTTACGCGAAACCTTATGAATTTTGCTGGTTTTGAACACGCCGGTTCTCTCACGATATTGCACAGTTTTTCCTCAGCTAATTTTTACCAATTACCCAAAACAGCGTGTTTTTAATAAGCAAACCCCCATTAAGGGCGACAGCACAAACAAACAGCACTGGTGACATCTCGTAATTTCGATTCTAATTACATTTAACGTCCACTGTTATTTTTTCGACTTTTAATGCTCGCCCGCCATAAAAAGATAATCACAAAAATAATTGAAACGAAATAATAAAGGCAGTAAGCAAGGGTGGTTTGAGGGGGAGGGGGTGGCGATTAATGATGTCGCGGGGGAGGCAGGGATAGTCGGCGCATTAAGGCCTAAATAATCAACATAATTACACTTTTTACCCCGGCATCCCCTTTTCACCCTAATAAGTGGCGGTGAAAAGAATCTCTATTTGGATCACTTTTTATAATGACGGTTAATGCTAAGTTTGCGCTTTTATGGGGTTTGATGGTGAAATGAAAGTGATGACGTCATTACTTAGAAGGAGATCCTATAATTGAATGACGTGTGTGAAGTTAGTTTATATTCATATTCAGCAGTAGGTTAAGATAATGAAGTATAATAGAAGCTGTTTTCTTTTCATGAGTTACCGAAAGGCATAACAATGAATTTACGAATGAAAACTGTGTGCGTAATAGGCGAGGGTTTTAAAAATGGACAACCACTAATATAAATTTTATGGTATGAACCTCAACTCATCATTCCCACCATTACCCTTTTGACGACAGCCAGTAATTTAGAGTTAGAGTTCAGAATGACCCTGCTACTGTTATGGGCAGCCGTGATGCTTAACACCAGGTGAGTAACTAGCTAGTCACGTCATTCGTTTACACAAAAAACCTAATGTTATTTTTGTTTTGATGTAAGTATCAAAAACCTTCCACGGGGAGCCGATCGATGCAGGAGGCAAGCAGTCGCTCAAAGTGGCGCTCTGTGGGGAAGGCCTATGTTCAGCAGTGGACGTCTTCAGACTGTTGATGATGATGATGATGATCAAAATCTTCATAATGGTTGATTCAAATAGCGCTTAGATCATTTTAGTCGCGAGATGAGTCTTGCCAAATAGGTGTAGTTGAAACTTTAAAATTAATCCACAAATCATTCAGAACTGGGATTTATTTCCAATCCCGGGATGCAATAAGTAAAACGGGCACCCTTCTGCCAAAGAATCAGTATATAATTAAAGATAATGAGACGCTATTCAAATGTCCGTCTGGATCCTTTCGCATTGAGGATGTGAGAAGCGGTTTACATTTGGAGAAGGCATTTAGCTTCTCTACTCTTTATTGAAAAAAGCTATGTTTTACATTTGGAAGCGATATCTTGTTGGAATGGTAATATTTTAAAGGTAATTATAATAAAAACGCTTCATATTATATTATGTTAGTAAAAGGAAAACTATTGCTCAGTCAAAACTGGGTCTCTATTTCTATTTTGTCATTCAAGACGTGCTATCAATCGTTTTTGGCAAATCGAAGAGCTGGTGTCTTATCTTCTCTGTTTTATTCAATTCATTGCTTGTTATCATAGTTTTTTATTACATTGGTTGCGACGTTAACGTTTACGTACTTCCATGCTCTTCGGAAAACTTCTAGTCTAGTTTAGTAAATTTTTACGAAGCAAAGCAATACCGCCTCCAAGATATCGTACCTCTATGTGACATCCTTCACGAAATCACGACTGACGAAGACAGGGACTCTCCAAATGAAGGGTTTTTTAATTCACTCAAATGGTAATTCCTCGAACAAATGTAGAAATCTTTCACTGATTATACTAATTAATGTTTTAGGCTCATCTTGAATATTTACTATAATGCCTATTCTATAGAGTGTGATGTGTGAGTATGTGTATTTGCTCAAAAAACTGTGTTTTATCTAAACGCCTTCATAGGATGATGAATAAGTACCTACCTGCATAGAAATAACTTAGACTTATTCTTACTCATGCGACACGTCCTTATTCTGAGATTTAAAAAAAGTAAATTTTATAATTGAAACTTTTTTATTTTTATGATCACACGCAGATAGTTTTGGAGTATATGGGGAGGGGGGAAACGGGGGCTTATCTATTTCCCTCTTCCTTCTCTCTTCCTTTAGACTGAGATAAGGCGTAAAACTAATTAACCCGTGCGAAGCCGGGGCGGGTCAGCTAGTTCAAAATATAATTTATTAAGTTAAGTAACTCATATATTTACCTTTAGTTACTTTCTTTATTACCTATTATTGAGGACTATTCAGAAATTCTGTCTTACTTTATTGCCTAAGCAATTAAATTTAAAACAAATAAAACTAAAAAGAATCTACGCAACGAAAGTACTTCATTATGAATACAGAACAAAATTACAGAACCCGAACAATAGTAACCTGGACAAAAAAAAATAAAGCGCAAACGGCCAAGTTCTAATTAAAATGATTAACTTAATGGTCTTAGTCATTAGCGATTTTAATTCTGAATCGGGTATATTTTTTCCCCTTGAAATTATAACTCTTGCCTCCGGTTCACGATTGAGAATTTTACGACCAATCGTAATGCGTTAATATTGCTATTGTTCTGTGTATTTTGAAGAGAGACTTCTGGGTTTGTGAAGTGTGAGCTTTTTGAATTTTCGGTGGCATATATTATAGCGTCAAAAGCGAGTAGTACAGGGTGAATTTTTCAAGAGGGCGTGGTAGGCCAAATCCAAAACTATGAGGAATAGCCGACAGTACCCAAAGAAAAAAAAATTAAATAAAGAAGCAGAAAATTAATAAGAAAATAAAATAGAAAGAAAAAAAGGAAAAAAAGAATTAAAACAATACGAATATTATAGTACTTAAAGAAGTCTCGTATGAGGCTTCCACGTGTCTTATGTATATGCACATTTTCGCGTTTGATTTTATTAAAATCAAGAAAATAGGATGAGGTTAAAGATCTCTTCTTGCTTCTTCTTTCTTTTATGCTGATTAAGAAAGCTGGCAAAGTTTGAAATAAAAATAGTATTTATGATTTTTATAGCAGTATCGATCTACAGGTTAATATACGGAGGAAAAATTTGAATCACGAACGGGTTAAAACGGGTTTTTTTTTGTTATTTCGAACAAAATTACCCAAACGAACTCAAATTAGATATTAGCTATTATCACTATTAATGTCTCATTAAGGGCATAAGGAAACGATTATAGTTGAATCAATCGCTCATTATAGCCGTTATCAGTATGAAGATTGACCGCAACGCCGCTGTTCGATGTTAAAATATTTACCGAATGTGATGCCTAATTATGAAATCATAACGCGTGGTTCAGACCTTGTTTATAATACTCGTGAATAAGTTATTAGATCCTTCTATTGTACAGCCCTAGTTAATATAAATAAATAATGAATAAACCAAAAAAGTTGTGAACCAAGGAAGTTTTCAATTATATTCTACAAACATTTATATATGTGGACATTTAAAATAGCGCCACCTGGCCCCAAACTAAGTGCCTACTTATAACTTGTACCTTAGAGTATAGACTAAATCATAGAGAGAACTTGATTATGTATCAAGCGCACCATTTTTTGGACACTTTTTATACGATGTGGGCACTTTCATGTGAATGAGTCTGACAGATTTGTATAGAAAAAACAGTTGACTCAAGTCGAAATAAATGGTACGGTGCTTATCGCAAGCGTAGCTAATTACTATTATGTTTGTTTCTTTCCTTCGCCACTGACGTAGCGATATGTGTGAGCAGTACAGATATATAATATCGTTTTGATGATCTCTCTTTGCTTTAGTCTATACTCTAAGGCTCAAACTGATAAAATACTACCGATAGAGACACAGAGCATTAAAAGATATGACGCTTCCGAAGCGTATTTTTGTTTTCTTGCTCTGTGAATAGAGTGTGATAGAGTGCACTACTGACTGACGTATATACCTACTAGTGATGTGTTATGCTCGACAAACTCATTTGATTGAAGCGCTGCTAATTCAGCGTTGTTATGATTGACAAAATGATGATGTATCGCAATATTATAAAACTGAAACGTTTTATTTGTTTTTGTGGCTTTTACGGAAAAATTACTGAAGTTTTTGGAAGAAATTCATAGCACAGATTGCTTATACTACTTATGTTTTTGAATTGCACCAGAACTTAATCAATATATAGTTTACGCAGAGTTTATAAGTGAGGCCATTAATTAGTGTTAAAGTGGTTGTTTGGATTAAGACTTCTGCCCTGAATCCGCACTGTGACCGAAGTACGAGAATTAAATTCACAAAATATAAATGTGAATTGATTAAGGCGTAGTGTAAGCGCAAAATCAACAAACAGTACTTTTTTGACGTATTTAATGTGACGTGACGTGTCAAACTAACCATAAAAAAATTGCGTAAATAGAAAATGGACGAAAAACAGGAATGCCCAAACAAAGCTTATCTAACTTTAGTTTTCCCAAAATAAATGACGATTCGAATGACTCATAAAAATTACTTTATGAACGTCGTTCTCAAAATTTTCAGGGATAACACATTAAAGTGGAACATTTCAATAGCGCAGCAAATTCAAATTTTCTTGCGTTCTTTTGCCAATAATAGCTTAACTACTAAACGTGATTACATTAAAACTGATTTAATGTAAAGAAATAGAATGTATCAACAAATTACGATTAAAAGTATCTCCTAAATATCATTCGTCTTAGTTTTTCAGTCTATTGCCATTTGTCGCTAAACCAATGATATGTAGGTGATACTTTTAATTGTAATTTATTGACATATTCCATTTATTTGCACAAAATTAGTTTTCATATAATCACGTTGAGTAATTAAGCTATTATTGGCAAAAGAACGCAAGAAAATTTGAATTTGCCGCGCTAGTGAAACGTTCCACCTTAAGAAAAATTGCCAGACCGGTGTTTTAAAGGAATGAGGATAAAATAACTATGAAATATCCATATATCACGTAGTCAACAAAAAGCCAGCATGACGCAGCCTACTTAAATCAAATATACTATACAAGGTGAGTTTGAATTGGGGTATTATCCCGAAAGGGGGTAAATCTACTCCCCAAGGTAGACAATGTTTCTTCTACGAATTTTCTTAATTAATAGTTTTTCATTGAAGAAATGCCATGTAAAGGTTACGTTTGAAGATAGCCCTAGTGCAGCTGGGGGGTTAAACTTCGTCCTTCACCGAATGCGTTTAAATGAGTTTAACGACCTGTGTTTAGAAATGAATTTATAGTATCTTGTTAACTCTCGTAGCGATCGCACGTGCAATTTTGTGAGTCGATTAATTTTTTGTATGGAAGTTTGGAAACACGCAGTTTCAAGTAAGGCTCTCACAACTTGTGGGCTATTATGGTCCCAGTCCCCCCCTTTCGCAATAACATACCAATTCAAACTCACCCTGTACCTATATGCCTTGTTTAAACGGTACCATTTTCGAGGCAAGTCACATCTAAGGAATGGAACTTGCTTCCCGCAACGGTATTTCTTTCCACATACAATCTAGGCGTATTTAAGAGCAGAGTGAATAGGTATCTTCTGGTTACCCAGAAGATACCTATTCACTCTGCTAAGCTCTGCTATTCTCTCTGCTATTTAACCACCTTAGGTTTCATCTACACTTATTATCAGGTGAGATGTGGCCAAACGCTGACCCATTAACAATAAAAAAAGCGGCGATCGTGAATCTACCCTATATTTCATCGCAGCCGAAGTATGACCATTTCACTTCAAATGGTTACAGCGAAAAATTACAGTATTTTTAAAATGAAACTATGAGATGATTAATTCATTACGACTGACCAACATTGATTGTTACAATTACAATAATCCACTTTAACATTAGGACAATTACCTATTATGATTTTCAACTCCCCTAGTAGGAAGACGGTACTTGATTTAAGTGATTTAACCATTGTTGTTATGCTATTTATACTATCGAATCAAGGAGACCTGATTTAAGCAATCATTATAAGTAGTCATATCCCACTGCGATGATTGTTACACTGTACTACGTATAATACAACGTATTTTTAGCATAGTCATCATCATCATCATCAACAGCCTTGATGTCGTCCACTGCTGAACATAGGCCTCCCCCAGAGTGCGCCACCTTGAGCGGCTGCTCACCTCCTGCATCCATCGGCTCCCCGCGGCTTTCACCAGATCATCGGTCCACCGGAACACGTAGTGTAGGGGCCGGCCTACACTGCGTCTTTCGGTTCATGATCGCCACTCGAGAACCTTTCTTCCCCATCGGTTGTCAGTACTACGAGCGATGTGGCCTGCCCATTGCCATTTCAACTTGCTAATTCTAAGAGCTATATCGGTTACTTTAGTTCTCCTGCGGATCTCCTCATTCCGGAGCTTATCACGCAGAGAAACGCCGAGCGTAGCTCTCTCCATAGCTCGTTGCGCGACTTTGAGCTTACTAATGAGGCCAACAGTAAGAGACCATGTCTCAGTTCCATAAGTCATCACTGGCAACACACACTGACTGAAAACTTTGGTTTTCAGGCTCTGCGGTATTTTGTACGAAAAGACACAGCATAGTGCAAAGCTGAAACATCCCAAAAAGATTATAATAGGCTTGTGTCGTGCTATTTTGTTTGCACAAACTAATAATATCATCAAAAAATAAACAATTGTGAAAACAAAAATGATGATCGCAGAAGATTCTAGTGTACCGAAGAGAATGCTGCTGCCCTTTTCAGGCCCCTTCCCCTTGCCCTTCTTCTTCCCTCTTCTTCCCTTTAGCCAGCTTCTACGGCTTCCATGGAAAGAGATATGGGGTGGTCCTATTCTCAAACCGCCGAAACCACATGATAATTATGGTGTATTTATGGTACCTAGGTTTTTAATAGTACTCCCAAACTCAGACCTTACAGCCACAAGGCCTTAAGGTCTTGACAACTCTTGACTGATATTTGTCATATTTGAAATATTTGTTTATAATCGAATACCCAATGTTTTTGCCAAATATTATCAAATTTTTTTTTTATGTAAACGAATGACTTGATGGTCTAGTCGTTTGCCTGGTGTTAAGCGTTCCGGCCGCCCATAACAGATTACAGTGTCAGTCGGAACTCTAAATTAAAGTTTCAGTTGACACTGCGCACTGCGCAAGTCACCCTGAGACATCACACAGTCTAAAAAAGGTTTCTAGACTCTGTGATCAAATCATAAAGTCTCATTTGCCCAGTAATTGTACTAGCTACAATGCCTTTCAAACCGGAACACAGTAGTGCTTGCACACTACTGCTTGGCGGCAGAATAACTGGCAAAGCGGTGGTACCTACCTAGACGAACTTTGCAGAAAATTCCTACCACCTAGTCAAAAAATTGGCCGATAGATGGTGCCACAGCAATTTTTCTCCCTTTTTGGGAGTAATACACTACCAATATAAAATCTGCGACGACAAAAGTCCCTGAACTCGTGGAACCTGTATATACTAAGTTTCGTCAAGATTAGTTGGAAACTGCGACCTGTACGTGGGTACGTACATCCGGACAGACGAAAGCAAAAAAGGCGAGTTGAAGCAGAGACTTTCGCTCACTTCATTTGGTCGGTCAATAAAAGATAAAGGATAAATATGGACCTTTTTGGGAAATGCCCGGGCAAAGGGTGGAATGGTTGCGGATTCAATTCCAGTTCCTGATACAAAATTTCCTTTGCAATATTAAGCTCTTATAGTTTTCTTTGGTGAGAAGTGTTATTTACTTTGCCGGTGTGATAAAATTCTATACAGGTACTATATATAGGTACTATTGCAAGATAAAATAAACATTATAACTAATGAGGAAAATTATGGGTGGCTTAGCTCTTTGTCTATTCAATTTAATAATTGTTGATATAAATAAACCTTATTACCTATAGTACCTACTTCACACATCACGGTTATAAGTAATTCGTTTAGGTATCATAAAGTATTTGAGTAGATACAAAAATATGTTTTTCTTTTTAATATTTTGGCTTCACACATAGTGTATTTAGCCAATGTCAAGTGTTATAATACCTAAAAATGTTATGTTACTTTGTAAAATAAAATAGTATCCCATATGGCTTAAGGATATACATTAGAGAATTAAGCCACCCACTAATAATAATTAATTTAACACTATCTTAATTAAACACGAGAATTAATGTGTAAATCAAGACACATTACAAGAAAAACAATTATATTTTAGATCACTGTTAAAAAACAAATAATTAGTTAAGAACCTTTCAAATAAATAAATAAAACCATAAAGGTACATGCGTTTCGTCGGTCCAATACCAAAGATACCTACAGATACACACGTTAAACTTTAAATGGTATAACACCCCTGTGTTTGCGTTGGGAGTTAAAAAGGAGGCCATCTGATTATAACAAGCAAATAAAACAAGTATCGATTATCAACGAAAAATGGCATCCAATGGGTTCATCAAAAATTAACCCCTCAATGCTAGCGCTAAATCGAATCCATTAATCAACGTCACAACAAAAACGCTAGTTCTATCAAAAATTAGACGCGCACATAATACTTAGTCGATTTCGCGAGCAATCCTATCCCAAGAACCAAATGAAGGGTTGTAAGATGTGAGCTCTTCGAATTTTAATGAAATATTTGATTTATGCCCACCGCGAGGATCAGGTAGCTTATTATAAGAATATATCATTAAACATTACATATATAATTAAAGGCAAGCTTAGCCTCTGGCTACCCCAATTTAAGGCCGGCCACAAATGCCGCTGCATTATAATTTTAATAAAATTGCCCGCGCCGTCCAGTTAAAAAGTAAAAAAGTAATAATAAGAAAATTATAACACATCTGATTGATGTATTATTTGGTAATTTATTGGCTGTAATTACATCGTGTAATAATGGTCGATAATGCTGCGGCGGCGGAGTGAGGGACGATTTATTAGTATTTATTAAAGTATGAATTATTGTATAATTACTGGGATGGGAGCTTCCAAACTAAACACAGCGGTTGTTTTAGGGTTGAATTTATGACCAGTTCTCGGAGTCGATCTAATCGTGCTTGTTTGCGATGGAATGTACTTATAAGAGGATGCGTCATGTCTCACTATCAAGTATAAAATCAAACCTACACATTTATATACACACAGTCATGCCTCTCTGAAGCAATATAGATGTATCCAAATACGACGAAATCGCAATATCAAGCTTTAAAATGTTTCTTTTCATCAAAATATCGATACATACGATCATAAGGCTGCCCCCACATTGGGCGGTAGTGATATGGCCGCGTAATCGCCGCGAAATTTTACCATCGATGCCGCCGCGATATCGCGACATGCGCGAAGTCGCTCGAGGATCGTTGCCGCCCAATGTGGGGTCAGCTTAAGGGTTCGTTACGGTATTTGGACTGTCTGTAGATCAACGCGGCTAGTACATGTACACCTTCCAAATATTTTTATTATTGGAGGTAGTGTAGCACTTTGCCTAGTAAAAAGGTTACCCTTTATCGAGTTTTAGTGAGTAGTTAAATTATGTGCAACGCACACATGCAAAAGATCGCAATCGCAACACCAAAGCGCATTTTGAGCAAGAAGTACACGAAACCAAGGGGCAGGTTTTTAATAAGAAGTGTAAGGGGTTAAGTACCTTATCTACCTTCAATTAATTATATCTACAGTACTTAATTACTTAAACATAGTACCTACATTTTAATATTGATTGCGTATTATAACTGCATTATTTGTTAGAAATTAATCCTAATTTAAACTATTAAAATAATTAATAAAGCGGCATGATATTGCGACATCTTATAGGTGAGTTAGTTTTGATAAATATTTGATCAAAATTACCATTTTTTTTAAGGAACTAGCCCTGTATTGTTTCTGCTGACTGTACTTTAACTCTAGGGAGAGTGACAATGTCGATAATTATAATATCGATATCGATACCGAAATGGATTCACGATGTCCTCAACGGGTTAAGCCGGACTCGTAATGAAAACCACCTCATTATTGGTTATCACACCCGTCCACTACTGACAGGTTAATGTCAATAAATATTGACTGAAACCTGTCACTGTCTGATAACAAAATGAAGATATGGGTAAACACTTGTCATACAAGTTGATATGAATTTTTAATTGGTTATGTCGTCATCTTCATTAATTGAATAACACATTATAACGTTATGTAAATACCTTGTTAATGAATTTAATTAATAAAATATTTCACCAACTATCTATTGTTTTAAATTAATTAAGTGCTTGAATATGAAACGCTCAGACATTAAAATCATTTTTGATATTACAACTATGTATATATATAAATATATATATATCTAAAACTGCTATAATTCATCACGCTGGTCAAGTAGAGGTACCTATGGCAGAAATACATACGGCTCCAATAATTTCGAGTTTAGTTACGTATGTAAAAATAATGAAAGACTTATAATTAAGCTTTCTTTAACTACTGGTGTTACGTAGAACAGCTGATTCATGTTCATTCGTTAATCTCTCTCAACGCCGCATCTTATTTTACATCTCGACATCGATAAAATTTTATCGCATTCACATGTCAAGATAAGTGACGTATAAAATCTGTACCCCATTTACGCTAATCCGTAATCGACTTAAATCGAGTTAAATCGGTATACTAGTCGGATGTATCGATATTAATGCGTGCATAAACAAACACTAGTAAGTCTGTTAAATTGTTAATAGTTTTTTCTGGCCCTTATTACAAGCAGCGAGGGGAGAGAGATGAAGATATGAGATAACAAGGACGGACTGATGAACCTACATTTTCCGGTATACCAATTTTAGTCTGCTAATTTTTACCCCTTTGAGATGCTTAATATTATAATGCCACAGCTCGTGCCATTGGAAACACAAATTTTGATGTAAACTTTAATAGAATAAGTGTAGTGGGAATGAGACAGTTACAGAAATATTTTTTGTTTCAGGTCTTTTCCTTAATGGCGCGTGTATTAATAGATTTTATTGTAACGTCATTTCTTTTTCATTTATTAAGGTATCATTACTATCTATATACCTACTATTAATTCAGTGTCTCTACTAATATAGTAAAAAAATACTATTTTGTGTGGCTTTATACCAACAATAGACATTACCGAGGTCAAAACACTATAATGTTTGAGCCAGAAAATAAAGTTTCCAAAAAAAAAACGGGTAATTTTCCGCAGAAACCGTAAAACTAGTAGTTTTTTTAGAAAATTATAAATGACTGACGTTATCCCTGTATTTAAAAACATATTGAACACTAGAACTATTAAGCAATTATTTATCGTACCAATCATAAGTATCTAAGGATTTTTTTTTGCATTACCTGTTAAATACCGCTTTACGTCTCTTTTCAGTCCTCGTAAGTTAATACTTAAGATAAAATATTTCACATATTGTGTGCTACCAAAGCTGTTATTATGTTGATCGTAATTTATGCATTGACATTGTAATTACTTTAAACACACGCGAGTTGGTTTTCGTAATGAAGTTGAATGAATTTTAAAAGTTGAATACTTTCTACTCTGTTTACTTACTTTAGTAAGGCCGAAGGTACTATTATTTATTCTGTGTTTATAACTTTATAACTTTGGTGCTTGGCAATGGCAACACTCTATAGTGAAGAGCTTTTCGTACGTGGCTGAAAATTTTCTTGATTGTTTGGGAAATAAGTGGATGGACAAAACGGTACGGAATCGAAGACGGGAAAAAAATGAATGGTTAGTGATTTGAAAGAAAAAGATGTGTTCTATTTTTTACCTACCTACACTATTACCATTGAATTTTGTATGGTAATGATATATTAAGGTGGAACGTTTCACTAGCGCGGCAAATTCAAATTTTCTTGCGTTCTTTTGCCAATAATAGCTTAATTACTCAACGTGATTACATGAAAACTAATTTTGCGCAAATATATATAATGTATCAATAAATTACAATTAAAAGCATCACCTACATATACATTGGTTTAGCGACAAATGGCAATAGACTGAGAAACTAAGACGAAATTTGTTTATTGCCATTTGTCGCTGAACCAATGAAATCTAGGAGATACTTTTAATCGTAATTTGTTGATACATTCTATTTCTTTACTTTAAAATAATCACTTTTAGTAATTAAGCAATTATTGGCAAAAGAAAGCAAGAAAATTTGAATTTGCCGCGCTATTGAAACGTTCCACCTTAAGCATTTTGAAAAAGAAGGAAATCCATTTATCTATCAACTTTTTTTATAACTATAAGAACTGTATTGTGTTCAAAGCACAGTGGTGGTACCTAAGTGGTATTATATTTATAATCATGACCAGCTAATTTGTATTGCTTTAAAAAGTATCAAGGTCACAGCACACTGGCTCGGCCAGGCACGCGGCCTATGTGACGCGATCTACGGTATAGCCACCGTAGCTCTCATTGTGTTACAACCTTAACTTTATATTTATGTACCACCAGGCTATAGGAAGACTTAATCATCATCATCATCGTAAGCCTGAAGACGTCCACTGCTAAACATAGGTCTTTCCCATAGAGCGCTACTTTGAGCGGCTGCTTGCTTTCGGCATCCATCGGTTCCCCACGGTTCTGTCCAGTTCGTCCGTCTACCTAGCGGGAGGCCGGCCTGCACCGCGTCTTCCAGGTGGTTTGCCACTCGAAAACCTATCCTTCCCACCGTTTGTCGGTTCTGCGAGCGATGTGCCCTGTCCGGTGTCCACTGCCACTTCAAGACTTATGATGAATGGTACATATTAGGTTACTTACCGGAGCCACTGGCGAATAGGAATTCCCTGTGCAGGGAAGACGTCTTCAAGTAGGGGTAAAACAGCTTGCTGCCGGACAGGGTACCGTCGTGACAACTGTTGAACAAAACAGAGGAGGTAATTATATAGAATGGGAAGTTGAACACGAGCATTTAATATCTGCGCGTGTTCAACTTCCCATTTCAACAGAAAAAAATAAAATATTAGAAACTTGACAACTACATAATTGTCCGGGCGAGCACTAACGTTGGGTGTTTGATTCGAAGTTAAGGTAACTAATGGTTAAAAACCCTAACAAATTCTAAATAAAGGTCAAAACTTGGAAGAGTTTTTATCCATTGGTTACCTTAACTTTGGATCAAAAAACCTACCCTAAGCATCTCCGTTTCAGTTTCGGCAAAAACGCTTCGGCCGTCTACGAAACCAGCGCTTCGTAACCAGTTACGAACGAAGACTTTTTCGTCCTTGTACGTAACCAGTTCCGATCAAAGATTTCGTAATATTTTTTGTAACCAGTTGCGATTGAAGACTTTTTTGTCCTTATACGAAACCAGTATTTTCAGGCAAAACTTCGGATCAAAATGAGTTTGTATGTCCTGTGTCCAGCTATTATCTTCTGGTTGCATTTTTCAAGCGATATACACAGTGAAACTTAGTGAATAGGTTCTATAATTACATAGATTTTTTTTTTCGATTGAGTTTTTAGAAATTTTTCAAAATGGAGTCATTGGGTTTGAAAGCGTAAAAAATGGTTCTTCGGTTTTAAGCTATGCATCGACAGATTCGTGAGGTCTACAGCTCACAGAGCCACTATTTTAACTTTGTAGTAAGTGGTCCTACTAAGTAGGTAAGACTAATTAGTAGGTCCAAAAAGAAACACTCGCGTTCCATACCCGATGACTCTACCAACTGAACTAAGATCAATTCAAACGGATAGTAAATGATCACGAATTATCATCGTTCTCGAAACAATCAGATAAAATCTTCACGATAAATTGACATACAAATCTCGTAGAAATTATCACTAAGGGTGCGTTTTTATTCATATTTAAGGTAACAAATGATTAAAATGTTAACAAATTTTGACCATTGGTTAGAATTTGTTAGCATTTTCAACCATTAGTTACTTTAACTACGGATAAAAACCCCACACTTAGAGCACACTATGAAATTACTGGGCAAATGAGACTTTACGAACTGATCTCACAGTCTAGAAAACTTTTTTAGACTGTGTGATGTCTCAGGATGACGTGCGCAGTGCGCGGTGTCACGCGAAAATTTAAGTTCCGAGTGACACTGCAATCTGTTACGGGCAGTCGTGTCGCTTTACACCAGGCGACCGACTAGCTCATCGCGTCATTCAAATACATAAAAAAAGGCTTTTAGGTCTTGATTCACGGGGCGAAGTACGTAACCTTTTTTTTTCTTACATTTTGGCTCCACACATAGTGTATTTAGCCAGTGTCAAGTATTGTAACTAATCATCGAGTTATGGAATATTTCACGTGTAAAGTCAAGTCTTCAAGTCTTAGTCACAGTCCAGTCTAAGCATACCCTAGTAAAGTGATGGCGACTTTACTAGAAGCTTCTATGGAATTTTGGAAGCAACACGAAAAACCACGTTTCACTACAATTATATCACTTGCCCACACTCATGCTCGTAATTCAGCACTTAATGCGTAAAACACCACCAATTTTAACCATTAACACTGGAAAAAACACAAGTTTAGAAAAATAATACAATGAAACGACGTGAACTTTTTCGAGTTCCTGCCAAAACTCCATATACGTAACCTTTTTTGTATGAAAACCCTAAAATGACAACATACACATTGACATATCACCCAAGCAAAATCAAGTTCAAACTTCAAAGTGATCTAAAGTTGCTATGTATTCGCGTCTTCCCGTCTGTTTCGCTTAGAAAGGACACCTCAGGCACCCCGGGAGGCGAGGGGTGGGGGTGGCATGCAAGGACCGCGCGAGCCTGCGCGATTTTTCACCCAAGACCACGTGCTTACCACGTGCATGAAAACTTTTTGGTGAAGTTTTTCTCGCGCCTCGCGTGTTTCCTTTTTGTTGCCCGACTTCTTGCTGCCTCGGCGTTTTCTTTTTTCGCTTCAGTGGGTTAGGCGTTCTATTTTTAAATAGGGGGTTGTGTTTACTTTAGTTTACTTTTTAGGAAAGTGTGTGAAGTTGTGTAGAGTGTATCGTTTGGTTTTATTGCTAGAAAAAAGGCGTGCATGCACTTTATGAATTTGTTCATGACCGTTTGTCGGCAAACCGAACCGTTATAAAATTCGAATTGTAGCCGTTAAGTATCTATCGAAAGAGATTAGTAACTTATGGATATTAAAAATTAAAATACTACGATTAGTTCCAAATTTCAGAATGATCATTAATATTGATTGATATGAGCCGTGTCTAACACTCATAAAATTTATTGATTATCGCCATTGGATTTCACCCACAGACAAGGGAATTAATAATAACGTAATGATAATAAAAACCCCGCTTTCTTACAATGCATCACTAGACCAAACCATTTTGCAATCAACATATCAACTAAACCGTGTCTAGAAAATTCTTAATTGAACTAATGAGAAGTAATTACAATTTTTATTGCAGCCATAATGATTACGATGCCTTAAAATAATAAAAGCAATTAGACATTGATGGGCGTAGCGGGGGTTTTATGTTTGTCTCTCTTCCTCCTATGATAGACTCGTTCGCAAGTTGAGAGGGCAATATGATTAGATGTAATTGTTTGAACGGTTATAAAAGTTGATGTCAGAGGCTGTTCTGTTTGTCGTTAAATGGCGAGATGTTTCCATTTCTAACGTTATTTTTATGTTTCGAAATAAGGACATATTTTTTACCGTCACTTGATTACTTTAATCTTAATATTAATCAAAGCGGTTTAATGAGCGCTGTTTTAATTAAAATGATTCATGTTACAAATGAGTCACTCCGCTCTAATTAGGTACAATGGAACAAGAAATATAAAGGAACAAAATGATGTGATCGTTTCAAAATAGAGCGTAATTAAAGTAATCTTGTTCTTTAAATACATCTGACGTGTTAAGAATGTTCCAAAAATAGTGTTATGCGGCCTTAATGTTGATTAACACTTATTGGGTGAAGTTAATGGGTTAAACGAAATACGTACGGCCTTATTCATAAGGAATTGAAATGTGCTTGTAACGTTTTTTTTTACTTACCTACTTTGCTACCTAAAAAAGTTTTTTTTTACTAGTGTTCCGGAAGCCTGACATAGAATCAGTTCCGGACGCCACCTCTGATACTGGAAATTAAAAAAATGAGGGTTTTATGCTTTTGTAGTAGCATATAATTAGTTTAAAAAAACAGTCAAAATTCATTTACCGACCACCTTATTCAAAATTTTGACAGTTTTTTTGTTTTTCGCTGATAGTCCCATAAACCATAATATCAGGTCAAAATGCATACATAAACAAAAAACTAGGTATTACGCTGTAATAATAATTCTTCTTCTTCTTCTCGTGTAGGCAAGTGGTCAGCCCAGTCTGGCCCGCGACAAAATTTTCTCGACACTATCTCGTGAGAGACCGTGACAAGACTATGGTATCGCCTAAGTGTGTCTCACTCTAACAGCGACGACAAGTTTTCTCGCAGTGTGCATGCTAGCGGGTCTGCACTCCGATTCTCAACCCATCGAAAACGTTTCGATTCGAAATCTACACTCTCCGTCTCCTTCATCCTGAATGTAGATGAAGGAGACGGAGACCGTATAAATTTCAAATCGAAACGTTTTCGATGGGTTGGGAATCGGGGTGCTGGTGTTAGAATTTTTAAGCCGCCCAAAGGCTTCTGACTTGTATTAACTCAAAGAATAGATGAATGGATACCAGTGTAAATACCTAATTAATCAATTAAATAAATAAATAAATAAATATTTATTTCCAAAAAAAACAAATACTTTTACAAATTTTTATGCAAAACGTCAACGTTCGACTGGGAAAATCTGTTTTTTGCAAAATACCAAATAAAATTATTATAAAAAAAATTTGTTCGGTTGAAGCGTGACAGTTTATGACAAAAAACATAATAATAACAAACTACTTATCAGTTAATTGTCACCCTAATATTATGAAGGTGAAAGTTTCTATGTGTGTATGTTTGTGACTACTTCACGCTGAAACTGCTGAGGAAACTGCGGGGCGCAGCTAGTTACGCATAAGTTACCTAGTAGTTGCTAAGCAAGATTGAGCTGTGAATATACAAAACAAATACTTACAAAATTATTTATTGACATAAATATTTTTACAACATTTTATGTAGTGAATCCATAATCCACTATGTATGAAAAATGACAGTTGACAATGTAATTTTTTTGAAGGCGTAAGTATTTATCTAAATAGGTGATTTTGTTCCATTACTTATTTTATTACCATAATATTTACCTTCTTCTAATATTTATATTCCTTAATTAATACCATAATCATAACTTCAGTAAGCCATTAAATTTAAACCCAATTAAAGAAGGCTTATGTCGTGCTATTTTTTTATTACATAAATTAATAATATTCTTCAAAAAATAAACAGTCTTAAAAACAAAAATTAAATATATCAAAAAATTACAGAGTTACACAAGCATTTTAAAAGACAGGAATAGAAAGATACAGCTCAAACATGCAGTGACGTCAGTTCTTGCTCCTTCATAGTACCTCATTACTAAGCTGTGGTAGCTTTAAATACAGTCTCTTTGGCATGTGACTTCACAACATGCGTTACCATAGTAACTGTGGGGAATCTCCTGTTTTGCGAGAAAGGCACAGATGATGCCCCCTCCAGAAACTTTAAAAGCTTATTACGCCGTGATTTATTTACCAATTTTACTTATTTTTTCAATGAATGCATTCAATTTTAACCTACTTTATGAAAATAATATTTTCTTGTTAATTTTTCTATAGCAGGCAACTAACCTATTAATTAATAAAATACACTAATTTTTTCATTGACTATAAATCCAGTTGACCAATGACACAACTTCCCCTCATACGAAAATTAGTAATGTATTTCAACCACTAATTTCTAATAAATCACGAGAACCCGATGATGTCTTTTGTTCCATCCTGCTCTGTTCTTTGTAATTTCATATGACTGTCTCGTTTTGTTACCTCGCCCCCTGCCCGCGCAGGTGAGTCGTGTTTGTACGAGAAATCATGTTCACGAGCTATCAACGGGCTTTATAATCATTGAATACAATAAAATGTTTGGAAAAAATTAATTGATATTATTAATTTTAAATACGATGTTGATTACCTAATTAATAAAAATGTAATGGTAAAATTAGAAGATATTCCAATAGTTTGAATAGTGGGTAATGAACTATGTTAAAACTGTTACTGGTCCAATTCTGTCCTGTATTGATATTTAGAAAAAAATATCTTTTTTTTTGTTTTTCTTGGAGGGCACCCTATTATCGATGCTGAGGCCAAAACTATAATATTTTTTTCATTTTTGTCTGTCTGTCTGTTGGCATTCTGTATCTTGGCTGAGCATCACGCCGAATATACTGAATGGATTCAAATAAAACTTGGCATGATTTGAGTTCATATTACGAGGTGGGATATAGGATATTTTTAATCACGAAATTCAGCAGTTCCTTCGGAAGAGAGGATGAAAGTAAAAATATGTACTTGGCTGTAATTCATTAACGCGTGGTCCGATTTCATTCATTCTTTATTCGTTAGAAGGGGAATACTTTAAATATTGTCCCGTAAACCTATTCTGTACTATGTATGAGAAAGAGAGGCTCCATTCGCCGTTTCATTCATTCATCCTTTTCCCTTATCTTTTTCCCTCTTCCATCTCTCTTCCTTTAGACTGAGATAAGGCGTAAAACTAATTACCTAACCCGTGCGAAGCCGGGGCAGGTCAGCTAGTTATAATTAAAATAATCTTAATTGGGGTTATAAATAATTGCATTCGCTCGTCTATTTATTTTAAAAGCTACATAATTCGTATAGTATGCAAATAAATATGAATTAAAATTAATATTTGAATATAAAAAAATAAAAAAATACTAAATATTATTTAATATTATTTTTATTATATTAAATTGTTAATATTTTATATTATGTGTTATTTTTTATATTCGTTTTATTCAGAGATATAAGTTATAATTATAATTTATTTTTGACTTGATAGAGATCAATTTATAATAATTAAATGCGATTAATATTATATTAAGTCTCGAACGCATCTATGCATTTTATAATAATCTAAATAAATTATATGTAATAATCGAATGCACAATTACTCCATAAAATTAAATGCCTTTGAAACTGCCGATGCACATGTTTATTTATTATTTATAATTATTATTTTATTGAAGGGAGAGAATAATCATGCAATCAATCTTTATTTTCAAAGTTTTATTGTGACTTGCGTTGCATTTGCAATGTTTTATTGCATTATTATCATATTCATTCGTTTTATTATAGTCGTGTACGGTTTACAAATAATAAAAATAAAAAAGTATTCTTTATTGCTTTTAATGACTTTTCCTTTTTTAACTTTTATTGAAAATTAGGCCATTTTTTTATAGACAAAGTGAATTTATAAATAAAAGTAAATCAATATTTCTTAAAAATAAATAATACATCTCACATAGCGCCATCTAGCTTCAAACTAAGCAAACTTTGTACTACCTATGGGAACCAGATAACTGATACAATACTTATACTTACATAAACTTTTTGTTTGTTAATACATTCTTAGCGTACAGAACAAAATAATTATGATAACGTATGTTTTATTTGTAATGATAAAATTACCTACCATATTATTTCATACAATAGTTACACAGGTCATGCAATAAGATTTGTGTTTCTTGATATTAGGTTTTTACCATTTTGGGTAAATTAAGGTACCTAATTAATACCTACTTAATATTTTGATGCATATTAGTTTACTATTTTTTAGTCTTTCAAAATCAAATTTTCTTAGAAAATTAATAAATATTAAGAAAGGGACGAAAAAAGGCGATTAATATGGCAATTATCTTTCAACAACATTTACAGAGAACGTTCCTGATAAAATTGTGACAAAGATATTATTATGTTTAAAAATATAGTTACTAAAACTAATTATATACCTACAAACTACTAATATACTTACAAACATTAATTAAAATACTTACCCATTAACCTACCATTTTATGAATAAAATATATTACATTAAATTTATGAAAACTTATAAAATTTATAACTTTTTATAACTTTTTATTACTCACTTATTTTGTTTTCTTAGGCTTAGTGTACATAGATATTAGATATACAGGTAATAAAGATAAAAAAGTTGATTAAAAAAAAATCTAGGCATTATAATAAAGACAATATTTATGAAAACTCAAAATGTAACATTGCATTTTCAACTGAGTACAAAATTAAGTAATATAAGGTATAAAATATATGCAATAATTATAATTTAATTACGTTTTTTAGCAGTACTTCAACTAAGTAGTGAATTCATGTGTGACATTTTTTTCTCAAGTAACAATTTTGCATTCGAAAAAACATAATACTACAAAACATAATCAATTTAATTTTTAAAATAATTGCACATTTCAAAAGATTACTAAACTACACATGCACGATCAGTGTTGCCAATAACAAAAAAACGATTTCTCAAACAATTAACTGGCTGAAAAATAGGTCATTTTGAATAAAAAACAAAAAAGTTGGAGAAAAAACTATACCTACGGAAAAACGCGACACATGGCCTCCGAACCAATCAGCTGTTTGTTGGCATCGGACGCCCCGCCCCGCTGCTACTTTTCCACTCTTGCACGTCAAAAATATATTTTACCATTTCATTATTATTTTCACATGTCTGTACGAGTGTACGTGAGTATACTGGCAACTCTGCTATTTCACTGGCGAGTCTATTCATTCAACTGCGCGGGAAAACTTTTCTCGCAACTGGCGGTGCCCATAAAAAAGCAAACTTTTTTCAGCTGTTGCAAGTTTTCACCATAGACAAGAAATATCTTCAGAAATTATCCGCGCCTGAGAATAAGGTGGTAATTAAAAACTATTTATTTTAATTTTAATTAATGTGACTGATGTTTTAATGATCTACGTAAACGTGAAATAAATTATAATTTTTTTTTCTGTACTACCTTAAATAATAACGACCTCTATTCAGGTTTCGGATTAATTATAATGCTTATCTCGGAGTGAATAACCTTATTACTTTAATTACCATCCTACTTGCCTACTTATTATTACTAATTAAATAATTAATACACAATATCAGTACTCACAATATTCCAGTAGCTAATTTATAGTGGGTAGATGTTAGATTTGTTTTCGTAGCAGTGACGTCGTTAATTAGCCGGCGCACGCTGATTCATCACTTTATAGCGTCTCAACGGCTAGTCCAAGCCGATAGTTAATTACACTGCAATTACGTTCCAAAACTCCCCTTCGATTTAACAACAAATCAAAATAACACCACTCAGTCTTTTTATACGAACGCACTTCAAAAGTTTGTGTTTAGAACATTGACAGAAGACGCGCGAAACGGTTTTTTTTTCAGCAGCTGTCAAACGTAACACGGACAAACGTAAATACGGCCGTCCACGTCAGACCGCTGACGTTTACTAGTCGCGACTCGGCTTAAGTCGAGGAGAAGAAGGCAGCGGTCTCGGCCAACCCGCCTTTCGTTCGTCTCGCTCTCGCATGGCTATACCCGCCCGACCATTTTTACGTTTAAGCCGACTCAATTCAATTCAACTCAACTCAATTGTCGTGGCGCGAATGCCTTCGCACTGGACGCTAGAGTGAGATGTATAGCGGTCGGGTCAGGCAGTGCAACTCATTAACAATGCTGTTTTAATTGTGATATGCGACGTCTACGACCGAATTCGGGGTGCCGGACGGTGAAAGATGACGTTTGGTGCGTTTAAATCAAGAATCTGCGTTCGGAAAACCGGCGTAGAGCCTTAATCTTGGTTTAAGACGCAGCTGTGGCCGTAGATAGGTCTGTTTCGCTCTCGCCACTATCGTCCGGTGCGCGTTCGGCTCGCGCCAGAGCGAGAGATCCGAACGTGAATAGGCGTTACCGTTTTTGTCTGCTTCCGCTGCTGGGTGTGTAAAGTTTTAGGCCGAAACATGTAAAAATGCATCTTGAAAAAAAGTTATGTATTAAAAAAAGAAGCTTAGTGCGCGGTGGGGGGACATTAATGCTAGGGGGAGGTAGTGCGGATGGCTTTTTTCGCATGCTGTATTTTCGGGGGTTCTCGTTACTGGACAATGCATTATCGAGCAGCGTTGGCGATTCGAACGCATCACCTTGTGCCCCATTTGATCGGTAACGACTAGGTTTCGATGCACTTGCATCTTCCCAGAACTTTTAAAAGCGCTGAAAACTCCTATGAAAGTAGTGGATAAAATATGACAAACGCCAAATCTTTTCTTCGTGAAATGTATTTTTACAAAATTTTATACTTATTTTAAACTTTTCTAAATCGAACACAAAAAGCTAAAACAATAATTATTAACATGCTAGATAACTTAAATAACAGATCTTGATAAAATGATTACTTTCAATATTGAAGTAGGTAATTTGAAAAATTCATATTTTGTGTGTAATTTTTGTACATTAATATGAACATTACAATATATTGTACATAATATATTGCATTATTAGCAGTTATATTGAGTAATTGAGTTACTTAAACTCAAATTTTTAACTAGAAAATTTATTTTCAAAACTTTATTAATCGTATTTTCGAAAAAATTTGAGGCTCTTCTAATAATACCTTGATGGCTACATAATCTCATAACATTGTATTTTAAAGTAAGTACCATCCATTTAAAAACTATTAGTAAAAAAGTGGATAATAGAAACAGTATAAAATATTTGCAATTATTTCATTGTCTAAATAAACGTTACGTTTCAAAACTTATTACTTATCGAACTTAATATAATTACTTATATGTTTAAAGTGCAAGCACTACTGTGTTCCGGTTTGAAGGGCACTGTAGCTAGTGAAATTACTGGGCAAATGAGACTTTATGATCTGGTCACTTAGTCTAGTAATCTGATTACGAGACGGTGATGTGTCAGGATGACGTGCGCAGTGCAGTGTCACGCGAAACTTTATCGTTTTAACGTCATTCAATCGCATAAAAAAAAAAGAAGTGATATTCTTCAGGCAACTTCACAACTTTATTTACAGTTCAATTTTGGGGGGGTTTTTTATCCATAGTTACGGCTAAAATGCTAACAAATTCTAAACAATGGTTAAAATTTGTCAGTTTTTACTAGTAATGCCTTGTACTACCTAGTAAACCTAGTAAACCTTTAATAGGTTTCTACTAATAATGCCTTGATTGACCTAGGTATAGGTACATATCTAATCTCATAACATTGTGCGCAGTGCAGTGTCGCGCGAAACTATTGTTTTAAAGTTCCGGGTGACACTGCAACTGTTATGGGCGGCCGTGTCACTTAACATCAGGTGAACGACTAGCTCGTCACGTCACTCAATCACATAAAAAAAAAAAAAAAATTGTATTATAAAGTAAGTACCATCTATTCAAAAATGATTAGTAAAAGAAAAGTGGGAAATAGAAACAGTATAAAACATTTGCAATTATTTTATTGTCTAAATATACGTTACGTTTAAAAACTTATTATTTATCGAGCTCAATATATATATATATATGTTTAAAGTGGTATTCTTCAGGAAACTTCACCACTTTATTTAGAGTTCCACTTGTTTTACTAAGGGTGGGTTTTTTGATCCGTAGTTAATTTGTTAGTCTTTAACCAATGGTCAAAATTTGTTAGTTTTTAGCCATTGGTTACCTTAACTACAGATCAAAAAATCCACCCTAAGGTACAAGCCGAGTTTATATTTTTATTTTGTTATCGAGAAAAAACGATAAAAAGATTGTGTTACAAATAAATGAAAAATCATCGAACTTTCAATCTTGTCTTTGTCTTGTCTTGTCTTCAACCAATGGTTACCCTTTGGTTAAAGACTAACAAATTTTAACCAATGGTCAAAATTTGTTAGTTTTTAGCCATTGGTTACCTTAACTACAGATCAAAAAACCCACCCTAAGGTACAAGCCGAGTTTATATTTAAATTTTGTTATCTAGAAAAAACGATAAAAAGATTGTGTTACAAATAAATGAAAAATCATCGAACTTTCAATACTTTTCTCTTATTTAATGTACACAATCTATTGGCTACATTATTAGCTATATGTATGTAGAAGAGACTGCATACGCTACTACTGCTCATTTACCTACTCTATTTTTAAGTGAGTTATGTTTACTTTAATTTATAAAAAATATAATAATTATTTATTATAATTTGCTAATCATATAATCTAAATAAATGAGACATTTAACTTGATTAGGCCACTACCAAACTAAAACTATAAAACTAACAATATAACACAATACAAACACAAAACTAATCTAAGAAACCACTACCAGTAGGCAAAGTGCCCAAAATGCTGACAGCGTTGCCACGTTGAATGGCAATGCTCAACTTTTGACCCATGTAGAGGCCAGCATTTTGGTCACTTGTTAAGTACAACTTTAGTATAACTTTTACGTATGTTTACAAAGTTAATTAATTTTTTACGTTTTTGCTTTATGTACTATATGTTTAATGTTTTATATACACTTTATTTTAGTTTTTATGAACCCAAATAATTAAATGTACAAATTATATCTTACTTAAAAAACTTTACTTTTTCAATGTAGAGTTGAGTAGGAGAATTATTCTTGTCATTTTAGCTCTACACGGCTTCTCGTGACTATTTTATGGCAAGTTTGTTATTTTCTATTTTCAACCCAAAAAAGTATTGCCAATTTAGTAAAAAGAATATTAGCTACTTACTTTCTCTGATGATATCAATAAGTAACAAACCCGTGAACCTAACTTGTACCTAAGGTATATAAGAAAAGTAAGTAATAGAAATCAAAAAGCATTGAACTTTATTTAATTTTTCTAAAATTTGATCAAAAGTTTGGATTAATTGGTGCAAGAATGAAAATTGATTCAGACATAGAACACATTAAATTTCAAAACTACTCAACCAAAGTTGATGAAAACATGAGACTATCTTGAGAGCACCAACAACTTAATAAAAATGGTACTTAATTATAATTAAGAGACCCTAGTCTCTTAATTCTCTAAAGTTGGAGCACCTACCTTCGATCAGGTATAGGTACAACACGCCACAAGTGAGCTGTTATTTCCCGAGACGGCTTTTTTGCGCCGACACGATATCTAGGGTATACCTGATCGAAGGCACCAACCAAAAACGAATTAAATTAAATTAATCTTAACATTGAAAAAAAAGAACGTGAGTTATTCCAAACATCTTTATCTTCTTCTTTTATTTAGCTGTTAAAGACGTGAACAAATTCGTATAGGTATATAGCTGGCTAAAACTACCTAAAATAATTTTAATAAAAATTAATTGATTACGTTTACTACCTTATTATTTCCAGTGAACGTTTGATATGTTAGCCATAGTCACATAATTTTTTCTATAATCTGTGTTGGCTTTTGGGGGGAAAGTCATTAATTTACTTTCAAAAGAGGTTCATTCAACTGCCAGCGTGGTGAACTATGGCCTATATTACCTCCCTCAGATTGCCTGTGTCCCAACAGTGGGAAACTGGTCTGATGACGACGACGGCAGCGGGATTCGTTTGGGAAGTGTTTTTACATTTGTGGATGGAAATTCTTGTTTCATTATTCTTAAATAAAGATATTCCATGATGGTTCATTATTCCTCTTCTAAGTTTCTTTTCATGTGTTAAAAAGAAGTAAAAGAACTTTATTTATGAGCTAGAAGCGCCGTAACTTCACCAGCCATTTATTTCGTTTTACCTTTTATCCATAGACCTAGGGAAACATTCTAGGTCTGTGGTTTTACCGCGGTAACTCTTAATTTCCCAAGAAAAAGTATTCTATGTTAGTTTCGGTAAGTGTGTGCAATTTTTTAAACCAGTTAATCCATGAAAACCACACAGATAGACAACATGTTTACTTCGATATTATACTGTTTAGGTAAGGTACATTGCTTTTTAACTGTGCATTTTGTAGAGCCAACTTCTTTCCAAACACGCAATGTATTCGGTTTTAGGACTAGACCTGTTAAACAGAATACACGGTACCTTTAGGTTAGGTGCCTAGGTCGCTAGGTACTTCAGCATATTCTGGTTATTTATTTTAGATGAAATAAATAAAATAAATTAGAGTGAAATATATCAAATAACTGTGTCGAGTTGTCTTTTTTGTTACCCACGTAACTGTTTTATTCCCGTGGCAAATTGGGATTATTCCGAGTCAGGATGTAGCCCAAGTTATCTCCGTGAATAATCGATCTTACTCTATGAACAGCCTCTCGACCACCTCCACAGCCTAACACACGTAACATCTTATTGGGCAATAAAGCCCTCAAGTTCTATAGGTTAATATTGTAATGTTAATTACTCTACTTAAGTACTATTATTAATTAGCAAGAAGGTAAAATATAACAATTTGGTGAGTATACATGCAGAAACTATTTTGATCCTATTTCAGGAATAAAAGTTATATCTGGCTCCTAGGTAAGAAACGGTAGGAAAAAGAACAATTTTTTTTTATCATCGATAATCATACATTTGACTATGGTCTTACCTGATGGTAGGTGACGACGCGGTCGACGATGAAGCATTCTTGTCTAGAAAATACCAATTCACTAGTCTTAAAAACTCCCAGATTATATTTGTCAGGAAACAATGACGCTGGTAAGGTGTTCCATTCCTTTGCTATCCGAATTATAAACGAGGAATCAAAACTCCTTCGATCTGTAAAAGTTTGTGGAAGGGATGAAGACCACGCTCCTTGCGCCTTGGGAAAGAACTAATGCCCACAAACCTGCAGTGAGCTAACACTGCTAGGCTGATGATCACGTAGAGAAGAAAAAAGGAAAACACATTTATCTAGGACATCACACAAGATTAATACCAATACAGTCTAAATGTTCTGTGTAGTAGATAGTGTAGCTAGTTTACTAGTTAAGTAGTGTAGTAGTTAGTTTAAGGAATAAAGACACAAGATTACATTATTACATACAACACGAGATATATAAAAAACTAGAATGGACAAAGAATAAAGGAAGAACAAAATGTAATGCTGTATATAATTGAGGCCCTAAGGCCTAAATAACTAGGTTTCATGACCCACAATTGCATGGCATCACGAACATAGGCACAGTAAACAAATAAGCAATGATTAATAATCCATTTAATAATGTTGGGAGACTGCTGCGAGATAAGATCCGAAATGAGGGGACCCGCAGGAGAAGTGAAGGGATCTGAGAATCAGCAAGTTGAAATAGGCAGGCCACATCGCTCGTAGAACTGTCAACCGATGGGGAAGAAAGGTTCTCCAGGGGCGACCACGAACCGGAAGACGCAGCATAGGCCAGTCCCCCACTAGGTGAACTGACGATCTGGTTAAAACCACGGGGAGCCGATGGATGCAGGAGGCAAGCAGCCGCTCTGTAGGGGAGGCCTATGTTCAGCAGTGGACGTCTTCAGGCTGTTGATGATGATAATGAATAATCTGTTTTCTGTAAATAACATTGGTGTATAAAACCTTCTTTCCAATTTTTGTTTATTTATGATGTGCCAGATAGGAATTTTCGGCGAAGTAAATCACAAGTAGTATATTCAAGAATTTTACACTTCTCCAGATAAGTTTTGAAGCTTCCAGCTAAAATCACAGGATGCAACATAACTGAACCACTATCGAATAAGTTCACGCTCCCGGTTCTTCTTAACAGCGTTAACTAACCAGTTAGCTCGATAGCCAGTGCACCGTAAGAACCTTTATTAGTTTACACCTGGGTATTCAAACTATCAATATCTGATATATATAGTTAGATGTATATACTAGGTGGTAAGACTTTTCTGCAAAGTTCGTCTAGCTAGGTACCACCGCTTTGCCAGTTATTTTGCCGCCTAGCAGTAGTGTGCAAGCACTTCTGTGTTCCGGTTTGAAGGGCATTGTAGCTAGTAAAATTACTGGGCAAATGAGACTTTATTATCTGATCACTTAGGCTAGTAATCTGATTACTAGACTGTGTGGTGTCTCAGGATGATGTGCGCAGTGCAGTGTCACGCGGAACTTTATTAAAGATAAAGATAAAGATAAAGATAATTTATTGTATTGTATTTATGTGTATTATTGTTTTAAAGTTCCGAATGACACTGCAACTGTTATGGGCGGCCGTGTCGCTTAACATCAGGTGAATGACTAGCTCGTCACGTCATCCAATCGCATAAAAAAAACCTAAGCTTTTGTCTACTAACAAGGTGGACTGACGATCTGGTAAACATCGGGGGAGAGGCATGTAGCCGCTTACATTGCCGCTCTAATGGGGCGGCCTATGTTCAGCAGTGGAGGTCTTCATGCAGCTGTTGATGATGATGATGACCTATATACTAAATTAGGCAACGTTGAATGGTAAGTTGTCTAATATGAACTAACACAGACAGATTTGATTAGTGTATTTTGATGAGGTATATTAAATTACATCGCGGCTATTATACAGTCCATAAGTGTTGTTTGTAGTAGGTAGTGTAGATAGTTTAATTAAGTTTAGTTTTTATTATTGTAGTAGTTAGCTTGAGTAGGTAATAAAGGCACATTGCCCGTTAAAAAAGAAATTATAACCCAAATATTTTTTTCTCAAAACTACATGGTCAGATTTTGACACACTATTTCATTAAAGCATGTACGTGCCTGTAGTCCCGGTTTACGAATAGGACCAACCCAACTATTCCCGTGGGTGCCTTAAAAGCCGGCTAAGAGAATATCCAGGGAATGGGCAGCAGCGTTTTCCTCGGTAGGTACATTCGAACTTCTGCGATGACCATAAGCCGCCTGCCAAGCGTAGTGATTATGGCAAATCCCCCCTTATGATAAGCGTCAAAAGTGATGTTTTATGGGGTATGCCTATGTTTAGCAGTGGACGTATTTCGGGCCGATGATGACGATTATATGTACCCCAAAATGAATAGGTACCACAACCATGTTCACAATATATTATTGGTTGCAAAAACGCTTAATAAAGGTTAACAAAACAATATTTAAACCGATTTCGCCCATTTGCTCAAGCGTGGAGATATTCCAACTCTAACACTACTCTGTTCCCCTAGAGACG
Source organism: Ennomos quercinarius (assembly GCA_910589525.2). Taxonomy (NCBI): domain Eukaryota; kingdom Metazoa; phylum Arthropoda; class Insecta; order Lepidoptera; family Geometridae; genus Ennomos; species Ennomos quercinarius. The sequence continues at coordinate 4,342,636 of OU342502.1, forward strand.
ATTTAAGTATTAGTTCACAAACGGTTTTCTAACTGAAATATCCACAAATATTGGTTGTATTTTCATACCCTATTTGGGTAAAGTATTATCGGTACCTGCAAAAATAGGTGGTATTATTGAAAACAAAACACTACTTATACTTTTATATAAAAGTATCTATAAGGTATTATTTCTGTTTTCGATAATAACAGTCAAGTTTGTTCATGAACGTATTTTGTACTAACGCTGCTTGTGTAGACGTGTGTGATCGGAGTAATCGAGTGAAGCTGGTCGCCTCTTCGCTAATAACGTCAACTTAGAGCTATTACGTCGTAACTGGTGCACAGAAAGCCAAATTACCCATCTCAGGACATCCAAGGGTCAGTTTTTAACTCTTTATAGCTTAGACACACAAATAGCAAACTGTAGGTGCTTCGTGTTTGCTTAGACATTTTTAACAAACATTTTCAACGAGAGACTAAACAGCACGTTTTTTGCAGAAAGTTTTCGTTGCAAACCACTATTTTAAACTAAACGTACAAACTAAACTATTCTATAAATCTAAACTTCTACCAAACTAAAACTATAAAATTAACAATATAATTAATATAGTAACATAGATAGCGGTTTTATATTGGCGCCTTTTGGGATTGAGACGCTGGGGCCGAGGTGACCAAACGCTAACCAAATTTTTAAAGACCTATCCAAACGTCTGGTCGAAGCAACATGTGACCAAAATGCTGGCCTCTATATGGGCCAAACGTTGAGCATTGCCATTCAACGTGGCAATGCTGCCAGCATTTATATTTTAAGGTTGGATATATATTGTTACTGACGTAGTGATGATGTCCTTCTTGTCAGCTTTCGACAAAGGCGACCCTTTCATCCACTTCCTAGCATGAGCCCTAATGTGGCTTGCCATACCAAATTTGGTTTCAAATGTGCGATCACATGCACCGCAGTAGAGTTGACCAGCGCTGTTGTAAGTATTAAGCGTAGGAGGGCTTGACGCGAGTTTTACGAACAAGGCGCTTTGCGTCCAGATCATCAAGTCGCAAAACTTCAAAGGTTTTGACACCCTTTTTAACAAAAGAGCACCAACTCGCTCTATTTGCAGTAAGACCTTCCCAGCAGTTGAAGTCAATGGCGCACGCATGTAGGTGTCTTTTGAGGATATCCTTGTAAGGCTCGTAGTGCATTATACTCGTAAACGTTAGAGATGACATACTTAAATCTCAGTTTCGTACTTCAACATTCAGTATAGTCTTCCCGAGCGTATTAATGATGTTATAGTTCCTATTTGTATTAAAACATATTAATAAAGAAAGAAGAAATGATTCAAACTGATTTGAATTGTAGGTACCTACATGCAATTGTAGCGCTCGTAGCGAAGCACGACTAGCCGTCTCTAACCAATTGGTAAAGTTAAGCAACGTTCGCTGCGGTCACTACTTTGATGGGTGACCGCTATAGCACTAGAATAGTCGTTAAGGTGAAACGTTTCACTCAGCGCGGCACATTCAAATTTTCTTGCGCTTTTTGCCAATAATAGCTTAATTATAAAACGTGATTATATAAAAACGGATTTAACGTAAATAAACAGAATGTATCAACAAATTACGAGTAAAAGTATTACCTAACTATCATTGATTTAGCAACAAATGGCAATAAACCAATTTCGTGTTGGCTTTTCAGTCTATTGCCATTTGTCGCTAAACTAATGATATCTATGTGATAATTTTAATTGTAATTTATTGATACATTCTATTTATTTGCGCAAAATTAGTTTTCATGTAATCACGTTGAGTAATTAAGCTATTAGCAAAAAAACGCAAGAAAATTTGAATTTGCCGCACTGAGTGAAACGTTCCACCTTAAGCCAATTCAGAAGCCTTAGTTAGGGTGGCCTAAAAATTCTGACACCAGGGCTGACCACTTGCTTACACGAGAAGAAGAAGAATTGTAGGTATAGATCATCTGGCAGCTTTATTATCATCATCTTGTATTCCTACATTGGACATTGGCCTTTCCAAAGCATACGCCACTAAGCTCAGTCTTTGGCTCTTCTTATCCATTTGCTACCAAGTAAAATACGTCTTACCTAGTCAGCTGGCAGGTTATAAGTATGGATAATTAATAGTCAAAAGAAGTCTACTACTAAAAATGGGCTTGCTCATCATCATCATCAGTCTGAAAACGTCCACTGCTGAACATAGGTCTTCCCCATAGAGTGCCACCTTGAACGGATGCTTGCCTCCAGCACCCATCGGCTCCTGAAAATCGGCTTATTGCTACAACACAATCGGTACTTATAGCCATTTAAATAAACGGCTTCTTGTTCTTCACTGCAACTCATGACGAGCTCTTCACCGTCAGACCTGGTACCTGAGACGTTGAATGTGTCTCTGAGGATAGTGCTCAATTTAACACTTGGGCACCTTTCAATCATTTATAGTATAACCCATCACTATTGGCAAGTATTTAAGTACAGAATGCAAACCAATTAAATGTAAAAAAGTTTAACTTGTTTATAATAATTATCAATATTCGAATCGCAATAAAATTGAAACTAAATGAAACACTTCAAACAGCCGACAAGATATGATGAACACTATAATAGCTAAATGACGTCACGGCTTTAAAACCAGCAAACTTGTAGGTCCGCGAGTCGAAGTTACCGATTGGGTCCATAATTGATAGGTGGTGCGCCGATTACGTGACGATAAGTTGTGATTTTTCACTGCTATGTGATGCTATGAGTAGTAGAAAAGCTTAAGGTCAAAGTCAAATAGTTTTATTGCCAATAGGCTTATTATTAATTTCAAATCGCTAATACAATTTAGATTTCCGAGTTACACTGCAATCTGTAATGGGCGGCCGTGACGCTTAATACTAGGCGAACGATTAGCTCGTCACGTCATTCGTTTACTTAAAAAAAAATACAAATGCGAATCGTATATTTTCCATAATGACATGTAAATGGGACCGCTATCGGGTCAACGTGTCTAACGTATTCTGGCCGTGCCTATAAAAGTTTACTTATTCTATGTATGAAGTTTCATTTAGGTCTATCATCCGAAGAAGTTGGTCCTAAAGAATAATTTGTTGCAGTTTTATAATGAATCGCATCAATAACATGTAGAAGGCTGGAAATAGTAAAAATTGGGCATTTTCAATCGTTTATTAGGTAGGTCTGTACATGCAGTATGGACAGGTATTTAATGAGATAAAATTTTAAAACAAGTTAGAACTTTGGGTCGTTTGGGTAAAATAATGCACTTTTTAGTTAATCGATTGTCTAGCACTCGGTCGCTTTCTGCTCTGCCAAAATGATGTTTGACAGCAATGCGAAATTTATGGCTGTTGCAAATTTGTTGCGAGTTACGTAATTAGCCAGCCGCTGGCTAATTACGTAACTTAAAATAATGCACTACTAGTAAAGTAAAAAATTGAATTATTTTGTTTCTATCTATTGCTTATCAGTTGCTAGTAGCGCTAGTATCAAAGGCCAAAGTGCATTCAGCAAAAAGCGAGCACAGGCGGGCGACTTACGATTTCCAGCGACATCGACATCTTGCGACCGATTGCTAAGTGTTTGCTGTCGCTTTTCTACCGCTGTCGTAACTTTTACATAATAGATTATAAATGAAAATGAAATACTGTTCGTTGGTAACCGCATCATCGAAACGATCTGAGTATTTTCTTTTTCCGAATAATTTTTCGACCCTGCCAATAACAGGCCTATTTTGATCACTTCCATTATCTGCAAGAGTATGGAACGTGTACTGAACAACAGGCTCCTCGCATACCTCGAAGTGAATGACCTGTTCAATGACCGGCAATATGGGTTTCGCCGAAATCAGTCTAGGACAGAAAAACATTGTTGGGTCAGTTAGTACAATAATAATTATACGAAGATTAGCAAGTAGGTACAGGTATAATATTTAGCAAGTACATACCTAGGCACCTATATCGAAAAAGGCACGTCATTATCGAATTATTACACGAAACAATTTAAAACCCAAAAGAAATCCAATTGTAAACCAACCCCAAAGTTATCTCAAAGATTTTTCTGTTAGTACAACATTCATAATTAATTCATGTCTCAAGTCTTTCGAACTTTCGGATGAGCGGTTGCATTTTTATCATTTGGGAAAAACTTGGGTGATAATTTTGAAAGGTTTGCCAAACGGAAAATTCGATGAAAAGTTCTTCGTTATTTGGTTATAAGCTCTTGGTTTTTTTTTTTTTTTGGTTATTAATAATATATGAAATAATTTTTCGATGAGGTTGCAAGTTGCTAGCTGCTACCCGCAGCTTACAACCGATGGGGAAGAAAGTTTCTCGAGTGGCGACCACGAACTGGAAGACGCAGCTTAGGGCGGCCCCTCACTAGGTGGACCGACGATCTGGTGGAAACCGCGGGGAGCCGATAGATGCAGGATGCGAGCAGCCGCTCAAACTAGCGTTCTCTATTGGGGAGGACTATGTTCAGCAGTGGACATTTTTAAGCTGTTAATAATGATGATGATGATTCCGGTCTGCACATAAGTTTGACGGCTCCTAAGATTGCAATCTCTCTGTTTCTCGTATGCTTGTCGAACTCGTGTTCAGTCAACACACCAAATACTGTAGGCACATTGGTTGAAGACAGCCGATGATCAATAGGCAACCAATGAGCATTCAGTATTTGATGTGACAAGTTGAATGAATTTAACAATCGTGCGCTATGGAGGAAGCCTTTGTCCAGCAGTGGACGTCTTTAGTTGATGCTGATTATGAAAAATCTTACGAGATCCCAGGGGACAGTGTTGCTTAGCTAAGTTGTATCTTAACTTTAGCGCAGATGGGCATAAGACTTGAGGTACATTTTTAGCTGATTTTGTTTATGTATTCGCCCCACCTTACTGCACATGAATTCAATAATGGAGGAGCCTATGTAGTGTCCGACAAATTAAGTCAGCTCTGGCCGAGACAAGTGACCTGCACTGCGCTGTATCAAAAATTTAGATTGTGACGGACCCAGGAGCATACCTACGACGACCCCCGGCCCCCGCACGCCAGCACACCGCCCGCGCTCGCCTTCCCGCCGCGACCGCGCACACATGCATACGCCCGATAACACCGACACCTTTCACCCGCCGCACGCATACACCACAAGCACACCGAATGGTATAAAAGCCGACCCGAACCACGCTCAGGGGGGCATTCGCTCGGAGCTCCCGCGGTAGACGGACGTGTTCCGGAACACCAACCGGTCTTACCGCTCGCAGAGCCTCTAGCGAAGCGCCTATCCCCCCGTTCCCCGCTAACCGAGGGTAACCCTGCGCCGCGCCCCCGGGCTGTTGGCAGCAGGGCCTCACCGACCCGGCCCCCCTCCCGACCCTCAAGGGTAACCCTGCGCCGCGCCCCCGGGCTGTTGGCAGCAGGGCCTTGCCTTCCCCCCTCCCCGCATGCACTAACACCCGCCGCGTGTCACGTCGCGACCGACCTGACGCCTTCCCAATCTTGGGGGTAACCCTGCGCCGCGCCCAAGGGCTGTAGGCAGCAGGGCCTCAGGAGGCGGAACGCCCGTACCGTACCCCCCGACCGAGCCGCGGGCCTTGTCTCCCCCGCGCGCCTCGCTTTCGCGAAACCACGCGTTCCCAATCCTGTGGGTAACCCTGCGCCGCGCCACGGGGCTGTAGGCAGCGGGGCCTCAGGAGGCCGAACGCGCTCCGCGCATTTGTAGCTTTCCCAATCCTGGGGGTAACCCTGCGCCGCGCCCGAAGGCTGTAGGCAGCAGGGCCTCAGGAGGCAGAACGCACTGCGCGTACTCGAAGCTTTCCCAATCTTGGGGGTAACCCTGCGCCGCGCCCAAGGGCTGTAGGCAGCAGGGCCTCAGGAGGCGGAAACGCCCGTACCGACCGATTGAACCCCCTGTTTTACTGTCTCACCTCGTCGCGCGCCACAACCGCGTGGCGACGTCGAAACCGTCCCCCCGACCCGCGCCGTCGTCCCCCGTACGTACCACACTCTTACCGTCTCGCTCCGGGGTCCGTCTCTCCTTGTCGTACCGTAAGGAATATGATTGTAATCCGTATAGATGCCCTAAGCACCGTAACATAAACCAACGTAGCATAAAGATCCGAATAAACCCGTTTATTGTTAAACCCATACCGTGTGTTTCTCTGGACAAACCCCCTCATAGGTTACCGATTTTAGGAAATCAACCCCTCCTCGGCGACTACTGCCGCAAAGGGGCCTTATTCCACCATAACGAGACGTCCAGGCGAGCTAGCCCTAAGGACGCCCCGTTACAAGATAAATCGTGTACCTGTTACTACGCAATGTAAAGCTGCCACAGGGGCTAACTTATTTGCCTGCACTATACCAAAGTTAATAGTGTCCACGACTTTCCTCGGTCAACGAAAAATACACACCGAAATTGAAACTCAAGCAAAGACTTCCAAGTTCCTTTGAAGTTTCCCACAATTTTTAACAATTTAAAAAGTTGACACTCCTCCCCCTGTGGTCGATAGTTACCCGTAATACCGTCGGCAGTTCCGAAGGGGGTTAATTAATAATAACGGCGTATGGGTGATTAATGAAACTGTACCCTTCCTAATTTATAGTTGGACTTAGCGCCCCGTCCCCCGCGCCGCCGGCCCAGAGCAAACTAAATATCCAATACCTCGATGTTGACTGGGGATCTCGAGATCTTGATACTTGGGGTTTTGTTTTGAATCTACCTATAGGCAAATTATTTGCTGTATGGTCCCGATGGTGTGAGAATAGGATTACCCCATTTCTTTCCGTGGGTGAAGTAAGAGCCAGCTAAGGAAATATCCTGAAAATGGGCAGCAGCATACTCCTCAGTACATCTTCTCCAACATCAACAGCCTGCTGAATATAGGCCTCCCTCAGAGCACGCCACCTTGAGCGGCTGCTCGCCTGCTGCATCTATCGGCTCCCCGCGGCCTTCACCAGATCGTCGGTCCATTGCACCGAGGTTGGGTCTTCTCCATAATCTTCAGCAATTACCAAGCCGCCTGCCAAGCGTTGTGATTATGGAAAATGGTATGATAAGTTTCCAAAGTGACGTTTTATGGAGGAGGCCTGGTGTTCAGCAGTAGACATCTTCCGGTTGCTGATATGATAGGCAGAAAAAAAATCAGAATAGGCTCTATAGCGTAACGTAGCGTGATTAATTAACCGCTTTAACTGATCGGTAAAGTTTTACGTCGTTCAGTTCATTGTACTTGGGTGGATGATCGCTACTTGGCATTTACAACTGACCGCTAAGTGATTTGGAGGAGCCTTGACGACGGATCCGGCTGTTGTGATAAGCAGGTATTTAGTATTTCATAACATGGCGGATAGCTTTTTTAGGGTTCTGTACCCAAAGGGTGAACAAACGGCTCCGCTGTCCATCCGTCCGCCTGTCTGTCTGTCTGTCTGTCTGTCTGTCTGTCACCAGGCTGTATCTCATGAACCGTGATAGTTAGACAGTTGAAATTTTCACACATGATGTATTTGTATTTATGTTAAGAATAAGAATATATTTATTTCTCAGAAAACAGACAACATTAAACCGAACCTTAAATATACAACCGTTGCTGCTATAACACAAATACTAAAAAACAGAATAATATTAATATTTATGGAGGCTTCCATACAACGTCATTTTTTGCTCGTTTTTATAGATAATGGTGCGGAACCCTTCGTGCGCGAGTCCGACTCGCACTTGGCCGGCTATTTACTAGATTGGCTTGCATTATGACCACATTTTTCCTGGTGTTAAGCGACAATGTGGTGAGATATAATGTGCCATCTACTACAGCGTGAGGACTGTATGTGAGAGACGGTAATTAGTTGGCCTCAAACTATAGGCCGCTTGACAATAATTATGATACCTGGGGTGATACATTTGTAGATAGTATGCGAAGGAAGATTGAAACGGACAGCAACACACATAATTAAAGTTAAAATAAGTATGTCCAAAGTTCCAAAGTCAAGTATCAAGACACGACGACCGCACTACATTATTATGAAGACAAGTACGAGCAGTGTATTCGGACTTTGAAAATCTAATTACGTAGCCAGCACCCTTACCTCGATCGCTCCTTCGCGCCCGCCCAACGCCGCCCGCCCTGGGTTCGTACCGGTAGGAACTTTACTATTCGGATAATGAGGTATATTATTTTGAGAAACTAGAAATTAGTGGGCAGCTGTGATTCTTTTTGTTGGTAGTTTTACATAGTTACATTTATAAAGTTACTGGTACAGTAAATTAAGTTTATTTTACTCGATATGCGAACACACTCGGTTCTTATCAATATGAACTTTACCATTGTATTACGTTTCTTACTGTGATTATTTTGCAGTATTGTATAACGCAGCGAAGGGAAGTAATTGAAATTTCGTATTTGTTCCCTCGCGCTTCCAGTTTTGGGAATACTTACCTACATGAATAAGAAGTTTGTATACTTGTACTAATATACAGGTACGAACTTTGTTTCATATTGATATTCGATAATCGTCTCGGTTTTATACATCTTATAGTAAAAACCTTGCAAAAAATAACACACACAAATCGATTAATTTATTTATATAATTATATTTTCTATCAACGATTTACTCACTAATTAGTACTGACCAAACGATAAACGATACGACGAGTTGAAATGGCAATGGGCAGGCCACCTCGCTCGTAGACCTGACAACCTATGGGTTCTCAAGTGGCGACCACGAACCGGAAGACGCAGCGGAGGTCGGCCCCCCACTCGGTGGACCGACGATCTGGTTAAAATCACGGGGAGCCGATGGATGTAGTAGGCGAGCAGCTGCTCAAAGTGGGGCTCTGTGAAGGAGGCCTATGGTCAGCAGTGGACGTCTTCAGGCTGTTGATGATAATGATGACGAAACGATAAAACTACACAATTCTAAATCTTCAAACCCAAAAAATCCCATAAGTCAACTCGCTGAAAATCTACTCAAACTAAAATACCACCGTCTGGTAACAGCCTAAAACCAAGCCAAGCTTGTCCAAGCTCACGAATTATACATGTTGTATTAATACGGTGTTCAACTCTACTATTGCTAGTGAAGTTTTAATTCGATAACCCACCGACTAGAGCCCCCCTACCACCCACTGGGAGGAGGTGGGGGACCTCCCCGATATAATGTATTTATGGAAGATACCGCGGACCTAATGAGCGTGCGCCTCTTTATGCGGACGTTAGGCCTGCGGTCGGCTTAGGCACCGGAAGAATGTATATCTAGCGATAGCACTGATCAAACACTCTGTAATCATACTTATAGGAATATACATGGTGTATCATTTACGTGTATAAACTCGAAGGGCTCATTCTGCACATCATGACAAATATCTTTTGATCTACGACTTGTGACACCAACCAGAGGGGTATTAGGGGTCAGAGTAAAATCAGCTGTTTTTGAGTGTTAAGGTCATTACCCTTACGGCTCAAGTTATTTCTTGAGTTTAGGGTACAATACTTAAGGTTAAACTTCTTCTATGAATAAAAGGCTTGGTTCTGGACTGACTGATCGGACTTACTGAAAGACAACGTACGGTCAAAACCACTGAATATAGGATCATGAAATTTGGAGGATGTCTTTCATTTACAGCGTAAGGGTTTTTAAAAATTTAGCCTCTAAGGAGGTCAAATGAGGTATTCAAGATTTTATGAAAAAAGGTAGGTGAAACCGCGGGCTGCCTCTATTCACCACATAATTTGCTCGTGACTTTGCGACAAGCTCGATGAATTTCATTATTTATTGTTACTTCAAATTGGAAGAGATTGTAATTGAATGTCGTGAATGTAAGAGGTACTCTACTTCTACATATTTTCTTATTCTCAGATCTGTGATAATTGATGATGGAACTAAGCTCAGAGCTATGGGGGAAGTATAGAACTACCATTAAGTTCATTCTTGGTAAAATAATTTGTAATCTTAGACCAAGCTAACAACTCACCATCACACTGTCTCACCTCATAGTAAGTGATGACCCGATCACCGATGGCGCATGCTTGCCTAGAAGATTCCAATGACGCAACAATTACTACGATGAAACTTCGAGCCACAGAGCAGTTCTGTTAGTAGAACATTTCAGTCTCTGTTTATACCTAGGTATTACTATAACTTCCGTGCATACTTCCAATATAACATAAACCTCGACCAAAGATGAAGTAAACAATAGATATCACTTGAATTTAATTATAAGTAAATTATTAAAGCCATCAGTAGCGCGACAACGACTGACCTCCCTCACACCCTTTCGTTTGCATACAAGAGTAGGAAGAATAGTTTGCTCTTGGATGTGGTATATTGATGGCTGTCTTTGATTTGGTCGGAAGGAAAAACTTTGAAAAACTATCAAGATAAAGATCTCATTATTTTCTTTTTTTCATATAAGTAAGTGGTACTAGAGTTTTCAAGCCGCCCGATGACTATGATGAGGAAAATGTTATTGCAAACGTATGGTAGAGACAATAATGGTGCGAGAGCCCACTGCAAAAATACTTATGTCATCGGGTACCCCAATAGGCTATCTTTAGATCGTTAACCGACACATAATCATGTACAAAAAACAAGTCTGCCAGTTTCGATCCTACCGGGTCATGGAAATAATCCACCTCCACCAACTTCAAATGCCTTGAGTACTAAGTTTCGCCAAGTTTAGACCTGGCAGACCTTTTAATCTATTATCAGGGGCATCTTGGCTATTATTGGTCGTAGCTTTCATTGGGGTATTCGCTGAGGTAGGTAAATAGTGTGAAGGGCACATTCTTAGGGGTCTGCCAGGTACTTCTGGCAGGGTGCGCAATGGCAGACCAAGATTTTTTACATAATTAATCAATGGTCAACTGTTGCCAGAACTTTCATTCAGGTACATTTTGATAAAACACGTCAACAATACGTCAAAAAATTACAATTATTTCCATGACCCGGCAGGATCGGAACTGGCAGACCTGATTTTTTTACATATTTAAATGTCGTTTAACGATCTAAAGATAGCCTATTGGGGAACCGGTGACGTAGGTGTTTGTGCAGTGGGCTCTCGCACCATAAAGCCCATGAGTGGATTTACCTACCCTCTAACCCTTTAAAACTTAACAAAAACTTTTGATTTTGGTGTCAATCGTTTAGATAGATAATAAGCTATGGCTTGTACGTCTTGATTTTTGTTGAAAATATGTCTCGTGTTCTAGTTACAATCACTTTTCTACGTCATAATTATGACGTCAAAAATTCGTAACTTTAGGTGGCTATAAATACGAAGACATTGTAAAAACTTAAAAAAGAAAGGCGTATTTAGTTTTTTACTGGGTACACAACATAATATCATCAAAATCGGATAACATTTGAAGGTGGAAAAGCACTTTTTGTATGGACAAGACGGGGGAGGTATACGCTTCTCTTAATGACTGTGTTCACGACTACAACCGGTATCTGCTGACGGCTTAACGTGCCCTTCGTTCTTGTAAAATACTAGCTTTATGATAATGGTCACCCATTCAAGTTGCTCATTATGTTTACGCTGAACTGAACGCAGAACTTATAAGACCTAACTTGTACGCTATGACAAAAAACTTACTGATGACGTATGGTAAAAATATTGTTATTCTCGACAAAATGTAATGTAACTCTGCGAAAGCAATGTGTGAACTAAAGTGACCGATATAGCTTTGAGAATTAGTAAGTTGAAGTGGCAGGCCACATTGATCGTAGAACTGACAACCGATGGGAAGAAAGGTTCTCGAGTGGCAACCACGAACCGGAACACGCAGCGTAGTCCGGCCCCCCGCTAGGTGGCCCGACGACCTGGTCAGAACCGCGGAAAGCTGATGGATGGAGGAGGCGAGCCGCTCAAAGTGGCGCTCTTTGGGGGAGGCATATGTTCAGCAGTGGACGTCTTCAGGCTGATGATAATGATGATGAACGTGTTCACTGTGTTTTTTGCTCAGCTACATATATATATTATATGCATGCACAATATATAATAAAAATTATGAATAGCTCGCTTCAGAGTGGATCTTCTACCATAATGGGTCCAATGTATGACCAAATCTCAGGCTTACAAAAAGGCTGACCTGTCTGCAATAAAATTTGCGAGCTCGCCCGTATTATGTAAAAGTTACAACAGCTGTAGCAAAGTAACAGCAGTAACAGAGCGACAGCAAACACTTAGCAATCGGTCGCAAGATGTCACTGGAAATCGTAGGTAAGCCACCCGCCTATTGCTCGCCTGTCGCTGATGCATTTTGGCCTTTGATACTAGCACCGCTAGCAACAGAACAGCAATAGATGGAAACGAATTAATGCACTCTTTAGTTCATCGATTGTCCGACAGACAGTCTAGCGCTCGATCGCTTTCTGCTCTGCCAAAGTGATGTTTGACGGCTATGATTGCGAAATTTACGGCTGTTGCAAACTTGTTGTGAGTTACGTAATTAGCCAACAGACGTACCCAAAATATAATTATGCGTTGCACTAGGTACGCCATAGAGGTATAAGTGTGAACTTAGGAGCTGTCAAACTTTAGTGCAGTCGAGCATAAGCCTCATCCACTCCCATCAGCGGACCCACTAACTCGTTCCTCCAGGGGTCCCACCGCACCCCCTACTACGTCTCGAACTTCCTATAATTAATTACCCTCATTATCATTATTGTTCGAAGGCAGTTTTGCTTCGATAATGAATTGTTCGCTCCATCATTAATTAGTTTATTATAATAAGAACTTTGTTGGTAGATTAATCAAGTTTTATCAGATACGGCTGCGTTTGGAAATACTGGGTGGCGCAAAAGTAAAGACCCTATTTGGTTCAGCTATAACATTTTTTCTAAATTAGAAAACTAGATTTAGGTTTTTTTAAATGTATATTTGTGCCATTAAATTTCGTACCATTAGGATTTAAAGATGATGTCTTTTAAATGGTGACCTCCAGAGTTGATACACATTTGAGCCCTATTTATGACATTTTGCAAGATGATTTTCCTTCAAAATTGGTTATGAGTGACGAAGCGCATTTCCATCTCTCAGGGCATGTCAATAAGCAGAATACTCGGTTCTGGGGCACTGATAATCCGCGCATTATTCAAGAAACACCTCTACACCCACTAAAAGTTACTGTATGGTGTGGCATCTGTGTTGACAGAGTGATCGGACCCTATTTTTTCGAAGACGCTGGAGGCAATGCGATAACTGTCACTGGAGAACGCTACAGAACCATGTTACGTGAGTTTTTGATACCCAGTTTGGACGAATTGGGGCTGGAGCACATCTGGTTTCAACAAGACGGCGCTACGGCACACACAGCGCGCGACACTATGGACTTAGTGAGGGACGCTTTTCCAAGCCGAGTTATCTCTCGTTTTGGCGATTTGCCTTGGCCTGCAAGATCACCCGATCTGACCAGTCCAGACTTCTTTCTTTGGGGTTTTTTGAAATCTCGGGTGTATGTGAACAAGCCACAGACTCTCGCAGCTCTAAAAGAAAACATTCGTCAAGAAATAACGAACATATCGCAGGAAGTGTTACGGCAAGTTATGCAAAATGTCATAAATAGGGCTCAAATGTGTATCAACTCTGGAGGTCACCATTTAAAAGACATCATCTTTAAATCCTAATGGTACGAAATTTAATGGCACAAATATACATTTAAAAAAACCTAAATCTAGTTTTCTAATTTAGAAAAAATGTTATAGCTGAACCAAATAGGGTCTTTACTTTTGCGCCACCCAGTACTTCGCGAAAGTGGGTGCTGGTACTTTACTCCGTGGGTACGAAATTGGAAATTTGTAGTACTTAGAGTTAGAATAAATTTTATTGGAAAATTGCTAATAATCTGTTAAAGGCAACTTCTTGTCAATTTATAACAAGTAACTTTTGCTCTATGATTATTCCCATAACAATACCTACACATCTCAAAAATCACATCACGTTAACAGCCGGAAGACGTCCACTGCTGAATAAAGACCTCCCCCCTAAAACGCCACTTTGAACGCTTACCATAGGGTTTAAGGGGAGTTCTGCCATAATCACCACGCTTGTTAGGCGGCTTGGTGATCGCAGAAGATTTTAATGTACCGAGGAGGAAGCTGCGGCTCATTCCCTGGATATTCCCTTAGCCGACTCTTACGGCACCCACGGAAAGAGATGGGGTAATCCTATTCGCAATTCGGGACCACACGGCGGACATCTCAAAAATACTGATACTAAAAAAGCCGATTGTTCTATTTTAGCTATATTTATTTATTTTATTTATTTATTTATTTATCTAAGATTCGCAGCTTATTACTATTTCCATTATAACGCAGTTACAAACAATGTTGCACTTAAGCCAAAACGAATCTACACTTTGTCGATTGAACATATGTATAGGCAATTAGGAGAAGCGAGGTAACTTAGGTACTAAATTATTTTTTTATTTTTTTTTCGAAGGCATATAATCCTCCGGCCGATTATACTCTTCGGTCTTCTGTATAATCTGGCGCAGCGTATGGATGTGGTCTATGGTGCTAAAGCCTTTTCGGAAACCGGCTTGTTCGGAAGGCTGGAATTCATCAAACCTGCGTGCGAGACGATTCGTAACGACTCTCGAAAACAGCTTATACACATGACTCAAGAGCGGGATGGGCCTATAGTTCTTCAATAAGGTGTTATCGCCTTTTTTGAAGAAGAGCACCACCACGCTCTTGTGCCATGCCTCTGGCGTTGTACCTTCAAGGATGACAGAATTAAATAACTTCTGGAGGACTAAAAGTACCGGTCTACCACCCGCTCTCAGAAGTTCGGTCGTAATTCCATCTTCACCTGGTGCCTTGTTGTTTTTAAGCTGTTTGAGGGCCATTCTAATCTCGTACAGGCTGACGTCCGGGATATCTTCGGTATAGTGTCGGACTAACTTGGCTCTGATGTCCTGAGCTGTGTTAGTAGCGGGCTTACGTGTCGAGGTGTATAACTGTCCATAGAAGTTCTCGATCTCTCTCAGAATCTCAGGCTTGGATGAAATGACGCTACCATTTTCGGTCTTCAGTTTTGTCATTTGGTTTGTTGTTCTTACCTACAAACTGTTAATTAGGTATGTGGTTTAACTAATTCTTACGACCTTCACAATAAGACCTATCTTGGCGCGATTAGATTGGGTCAAAAAGGATACATTAATATTGAAGCACCTACTTAAATTGAACCATAAACAATTTATTCAAGTAGGACTTCAATGAGCTCGTCGTAATCTACTTTTGTAGAAACAAAGCTATTAGCAGCCATTAAATTAAAACAAGTACACGATTAAACGTAATTTATGATAATTATTCCGACGATGGGAGCTAAGTATATTTAGTTGTGAACCAAATTTTTATGGCGGTGTGTGTTTCCATTAAACTTGGTACACCTAGTCACTTGAAAGATTACACCGTACGCTTTTTATAAAGAAGTTCACGCGAATAGATTTAATGTATATGTCAATGTTTACGCGTCTTTTGTATCAAAATACGATTGACACGCACCCGTACTATGTAAAAATCACAACAGCAAAGCAACTGCAGTAACAAAGCAACAACAGTAGCAAAGCGACAGCAAACCCTTAGCAATCGGTCACAGTCGCCCGCCTGTTGCTCGCTTGTCGCTGACTTCACTTTGGCCTTTGATACTAGCGCCACTAGCAACAGCACAGCAATAGAAGGAAACAAAACAATGCACTTTTTAGTTCATCAATTGTCCGACTGACGGTGATCTAGCGCTCGATCGCTTTCTGCTCTGCCAAAGTGACGTTTGACAGCAATGATTGCGAAATTTACGCCTGTTGCAAACTTGTTGCGAGTTACGTAATTAGCCAACAGACGTACCCAAAATATAATTATGCGTCTAGGTACGCCATAGAGGTATAAGTGTGAACTTAGGAGCTGTCAAACTTTAACAGGCATTGAAAACTTAATAAATGCTCACTTTTACAGTAATAGTTAGCAAGCATACCATAACTATATAATTACTTATAAAGCCCTTTTTGTCTTTTATTTAACTTTTCGCCGACTTTATACCGTGCTTACGTATTTTGAAAGTATGTTTTTCTTGACCGTTCCAAAAATGACGGTGCGTACGCGAAATGAATCGACGTCACCGTTACCGCCTTGCCCTGATCTATCGGAGTATGGAGACTGATTTATACATTGGCGATGCTGACAAATCGGTCCGGACTTCAACTTAACTAACTTCACGGCACGCGGCATCGCATGGCTCTGGTGCGTTTGTGTAAACAAACAATTTTAAGGAACCAATACGCATTAAGCATGGTAAAAGGTAGGTAATGCTTAAAGTAACATTTGCTTTAAAATAATCTACACCATCAACACCACTATTATAAAGAGGAAAGATTTGTATTTTTGTATGTTTGTAATGAATAAACTCAAAAACTACAGTGCCGATTTCAAAAATTGTTTCACCATTGGAAAGCTACATTCACCTTGAGTAACATAAGTTACACCACTACACGTGCGAGCCGCTAGTACATTATAAAAAAAAAACGAATGCATAAGTGCGTTCAATTCAAGTACCTACTTAATAAAGATTAACGGATTATTCCCAAAAGACCCCACCTGAATGGTGACCACTGGGGCCGTCATCATCAACAGCCTGAAGATGTCCACCACTGTTCATAGGCCTCCCCCAGAGAGCACCATTTTGAGCGGCTGCTCGCCTCCTGTATCCATTGGCTCCCCGCGGCTTTTACCAGATCGTCGGTCCACCGACCGGTTGCCACAATAAATAAAAATCAGTAGCAATCGCCACCAATGTCAATAGCTCTCAGTGGTCAAATGCTATGCCCATAAATCAAAAAGAAAACTGTCTATAATTTGTTTTATATCTCAAAAAAGCTATAGACTGCTGAATGCGTTTGCTGTAAAAGTTGCTATAGAAGGATCATGCAAATAATTAGAATTAGTAGTAGAACTTAATATAACCCGTCATTTGCCTGGGCCAGGACAATGGAAACGTACGTAATGAGACATTAGACTTCCGTAATTAGACCCCGTGAAATTAATATGTTACCATAGATGTTACGACTTTTAATTGTTCTTTCTACGCTTTGTTCGGTCACAGACGATGAATTACAACTATAATAAGGTGTTTGTGGACTATAATATGTACGGGATTTCGTGATTAACTTAAATATGGTCGTAATAAGATGTTGCGATACGTTTTTATTTCTCTTACAGTAATGGTATTAAGGAAGTTAAAATCATCATCATTATCATCATCATCAACAGTCTGAAGACGTCCACTGCTGAACATAGGCCTCCCCAACAGAGCCCCACTTTGATCGGCTGCTCGCCTCCTGCATCCATCGGCTCCCGCGGTTTTCACCAGACCGTCGGTTCACCTAGTGGGGGGCGTACACTGAGTCGAAATAACCTTCTGAAATTATAAATACGGTTTGAGCTTTTATTTTTACCGATGAAAAATAATTATAATAATTTCATTTGCGTGTATGTAGCATGAATGCACTTAACATAACTTATAGTAGAAAATAAGCTCTACTCCATGATCACAGCTTAGCGTAGGTCCACTTATACTGACAACATAATAATAAAGTAGTTGTTATAGAAATACGTCTTTGTCTTCTTAAGTAATCTTCTGGGCAAACATGCTCCATTGTCATTGTTAGTAGCATTCGCATGCTAAGATATTTAAATGTAATATAATGAGGCATTTTATTTAAAAAAAAAAAACTAGTTTTGCTTCTTTTACTAGATGGCCGATGGCTGATGGCTGGATGGTTGTTCCTACAGCCCGCACGAAGCACTTCGCATCAAACTTTATAGTGCGTACAGCGAATGAGTGGAATACCTTGCCGGCGTCCTTGTTTCCAGCTGACTATAACCTGGGAGTCTTCAAGTCACGAGTGAACAGGTATCTTCTAGGCAAGCATGTTCCATCGTAGGCCGCGTCATCACTTACCATCAGGTGAGACAGTGGTCAAATGCTATGCCTATTAATTGCAAAAAAAAAAAATGGCACAGTAAGTGCATAGTTTAAAACTTTCAAACCACAGAGTAGTTTAAACATAAGAAAATGCTGTCTGCTGCTGGAAAAGCTGATAGATAAGATAGATAAACGCTAATATTATGATCCAAAATAAAGCCGAGATATCCCGCAACGAGAAAAAAACGAAAGAGTTAGAGTTTAGAGTTGTCAGTCAGTATCGTGACACATTTCTAACCTGTGGTCTATGCTTCAAACAGTGACAGTGACAGATTTTAGTAAAACCACAACTGGCACCATCTATTGGGTCATCCATAAAATACAATTTCTTTTTTTTTTGAAAACGCCTCCTTCGCGCTTTGTGTTCTAATAAAGGTCAAGATAGAAATATTTAGATTCAAAAGACGACATCTTTGCTGTTATTTTTGTCAAAACCCTGCAATAAAAAAATGCAATCTTGATTTAACATCTGCGTACTCTACTCTGAAAATATAAAATGAAAAATCGTTTATTTGCAGGAAATACAAACACACATCAGATATGTAATAAGGATTGATACACAATAACTGGTTCAGATCAGCGGGGCTACCATCTAAGCCAATGTGTAACATCTCCATCCATTAGTATTTTCTCACTATTTATCATTATTATAGTTAATCAATGTTTTGTCTATTCAGTTCTCCGTCTAAGAGACCATAATACCCATGGATGAGGATTTTACACAACCAGAAATGACCAAATGAAGCCCATTCATCGATTACGATTGAGTTACACAATACGGGGGCAGTTTATAACTCTAGAATCAATTAAATAAATTAAACCAGCCTGCGTTGAAAATGAGCCGGCATCAAAACTAGACAGCTATGCTAATTAATAGCTCAAAACAAGCTGAGAATATGCTTTACGTACGTAAGCGGTTGCAAGGAGCTGTTGCGAACTATCTGCTGACCACCCTTATAAATAATAGTGGCAAGGCGGCTGACCCCCTATTCTACCCCTTAAGAGTACGCTCGCAATGTACGTGGGAGTCAGGGGCTGAGGTAACACATAAAGCTTGATTTGACTTCCACACCACGAACTGCGAACCGGAAGAAGCTGCAGCGTAGGCCGGCCCCCTGCTCGATGAACCGATGACCTGCACCCCTATCGCGTAACTATTTTTGACATGGAATTCGCCTGCCATCTTGCACGAGCCAATTTACTAGACCGTGCGTGCGAGCAAGAGAGCACATGATCACCATCGCCATAATAATGAAGAAAAAAAAACTAGCTCGGCTTCTTTTCTGAGATGGTGCAGTAAGTATCATAGTTTAAACCTTTCAAACCACAGAGTAGTTTAAACATAAGAAAATGCTTAGACTTCCCACAAAGAAATGTCAAATTCTATTGAGTGGACCACGAGTACATTGTCTGTAGTATCTCCTAAGTAGTCTGTGGTGCATTCTTATTAAGTAAATTGAAGTACAGTAGAACTGCGAGATAGATAAACGTTAGTATTATGATTCAAAATAAAGCCGAGCTATCGCGCAACGAAACTAAACTGTTTAGAGTTGTCAGTCAGTATCGTGACACATTTCCTCTAACCTGTGGTCCATGCTTGAAACAGTGACAGTGACAGATTTTGGTAAAACCACAACTGGCGCCATCTATTAGGTCATACATAAAATAATAAAATAGTTTTTTTTTTAATAAAACGCCTCATTACATTAAAGTTTGAATAATTATAATTAAAAATCGATGAATTATTATTTACTTTCCTACAGAATACAGAGAGAGTTACAGACCAATTATTGTAATTTTAGATAACACTTTAAAGCAAATTTTGGTTTGAACAACCCAAACCGAGCTTTTCTAAAGAAAAACCTTCATCACTGTCAGCAAATACACTGCCGTACAGCAACACTGCGGATCTCATTTCCAAATTGCATTTCGAAACCCAATCTCGCCTTTATTACATCTGAACACCATTTTATTCTAAACCCTTCGGCTGTATAAATAGAGGTTAATATACTTTAATCTATATTGCGATCTAAGGTTCATTTTGATAAGACTTGAGGACTTGGTCTAAGAAGGGGGTACAGCACTAACTCCTATAATGAGATATGATAATAAACGTTTCGCTTGAATATTGATGGGACGAGTTAGGAATGCACTCGGCGAGTTTACTTTATTGCTTAGAAATTATAAATTTATTATCAATTAATATTATTTGTTAGTTTAGATTCTTAATGGCAAGGCTGGTAGCCCATAAGACATATTAATGCAATTTGATGTAAAGATTTGCAATATAAAATAAGATTTCGTTTCTATAAATTTCAACTTAGTCCAAAAGCTTTTCAGTAAAATAGGAGCCATTTTCATTTTAATATTCGGTAGCAAAGTCATTTAGTTAAACCGATAATTTAAAAAAATCAAGATTAGTTATATGTAAATTAAAATGTCTTTACATCAGAGGGCCAATTCTATGGTAATCACTTTCTTGAAATAAATCTATGTATTCTATTATATAAAAGGCTTTGTCCTGACTGACTGACAGATAACGCACAGCCCAAACCGCTGGACGTACAGACTTGAAATTTGGAGCGTGGCTTCCTTATAAAACGTAAGCGCGTGCTAAGAAAGGATTTTTGAAAGTTCAACCCACAAGTGGGTGAAAAGGGTAAAAAACGTTTGTATGAAAACCCACATTTCGTGACATATCGTTTTGAAACTTAACACATACAAACAAGTATAAAAACAAAAAGAAATAGTACCTTTTAGTTTTTTGAAATTCGACACATAAGGGGGTTAAAAAAATTGTTAAAGTTTGTATGGAAATTTCAAAAAAAATTACCGTATCATACTGAAATTCGGAATGTGTAAAAATCATACAAAATAAACAGATACGGGTCGCGGCGGCGTTTCTTGAATTCCATCCCCTGAGGGGTTAAAAATACAGGATAAGGTCCCATCATAAGACGCTCGCACGGCCTAAAGCGCTGAAGCTACAATCTTGAAATTTCGAATACGTTCACAATGAAATGAAATTCATGAAAATTCTGCCCTTAAGGGGTTGGAAAGGGAAGTCTTTGCATGAAAAAACCTTTATTTCTATCGTTTTTAAACTTGGACCATACAAACGAATTAAAATGAAATGGGTTTTCTTTGTTGTTTAGAGTTCAACGTCAATATCAGTGGATGAGCTTTGTAAATAGCAAAAAATTGTAATGTATTCAAACTTGGATAGTTCCTTCGATAAAAAAAATTGAGCGGGATTACTTACGTGGTTGAAATAAGAGACGAAACTTTGTATTTTAAATTATAGTGAGAAAACTGGCATTGTATATACTTTTTAAAACAATCGTGCTACAGTAATACTTTTTTCCAGGGTTCATTTGAGGGGGTAAAAAGAGAAGGAAGTTTTGTTTCTTCATTTTCGAAGTCACGTTCGTAAAACCGGTTATTAATATGTAGGTAGGTTAAAAAGGAACAAAAAAGTGGTATATTTAACATTTTTCGATTTAGTGTCAAACTGTAGGTACCTACATAAAATATTGATGTCAATTACTACCAGAAATCTCAAAAATTACATATTTCATCCCTGCCTTCTCATAATGCCACCACGAAAAATCACTGCACGAGGCCACTTAAGATTAAAAGGAATTAAAAGTAACGTTTTTAGTTAGGTACCTACAGCACTTTTTAAACGCCTCCCAAAAAGGTTAGTTATAGAAAGAAGGTAGAAGCTAGTTTTTACTAAAATTGCACGTACACTTAGATCATTGAGAATCGATGAATTGTGGTTTACCAGTAATATTTATGTCTATGGGTTTACCTCTAGGTACTTTATTTTTGCACTTAACCTATAAACCGTTTCTTACAGTCATCTCTTACCAAGTAGTGAATAAATACAATACCTCATGAACGAGTTTGTATAGGTATATTATAGGTACCTTTCGCCTATACGTACCTAATTTGTAAGTGCAAAAACAAAGGCAGTATGTTTGTTTACCTAGATTTTATGTTAAAATTGCTTAACCAACTTGGATAAACCCATACACTATATACCGACACATAAATCTATCCATTTTTATCCCTCAAATTCATCATCATCATCATCATCAGCCTGAAGACGTCCACTGCTGAACATAGACCTCCTCCAAAGAGCGCCTCATTGAGCGGCTGCTTGCCTCCTGCATCCATCGGCTCCCCACGGTTCTGATTAGGTCATCGGTCCACCGAGTGGGGAGCCGGCCTACGCTGCATCTTCCGGTTTGTGGTTGCCACTCGAGAACCTTTCTTCCCCATCGGTTGTCCGTTCTACGAGCGATGTGGCCTGCCCACTGCCACTTCAACTTGCTAATTCTCAAAGCTATATCGGTAACGTTAGTTCTCTTGCCGATCTCCGCATTCGCTCACAATTAATCTTTTAATTTTTGAATTGGTAAAGTAAAAGAATTTCAAAAATAACCGCGTTAATGGAATTTCAACCATATATGGGTGCCGTGTTTCTGTGCGCCTTGATGTCCGGTGAAAGAAGGGAGATGGAGGAATAAGATCTTGTAATTCCTTCGCACACTCTCCAAAAAACATAGATATAATAATTCAAAATTTCCATCAGTATGTATGTATAGGTACAATAATTGTCACAATTAAAACGTATGTGCACTTATAGTTAGCCTCTTTTTGTTTGATTTACATTAATGTCCATCATCATTTAGAAAATTAATATCAATCTCCACGATTATTGTATGACATCACTAATTAATCTCATAGAGAAATAGAATATGGTTTGTACCCACTGCGGCATTAAATTCTTTTATGTCAATAATACAATACAACAACAATACAATAATACTTTATTGAACACCAATAAACAAAAATTTATATAAGAATGGCAGAACAACGAGCGGCCTTATCGCATTAAGCGATTTCTTCCAGGCTACCTTAGGATGGACAGGAATGAAAGATACAAAAATTACGGTTGGTGTTATTACAGTTACAACTTACATACTAAGAACAACAACAATACAAAAAAGTATAATTACTTAAAAAAAATAAAAACAATACATATAATATATACTAAATACTAATACCATACACTTAAAACCATAAATATAATAATCTAACATAGCATGATACATAGATTATGTATATATGAATATATACCTACATAATATGAAATACCAAATATAAATATAAATACATACTATAACATAAAAATAAGTAAATAATTGATAGTTCTAGTGACATATTCTAGACAAAGTACTTAACTACGATTGTTCCAATAGGTAGTGATTCCTCACCATGTCTTTAAAGATGGCGATAGACCTGGCGTCACGAATATTTACGTATACCAATAATATTGGTTTCAAAAGCACATTTTAGATAAATAATGGTCGCGAGCATGAAAGTCTTTATATGTGCCGGATTGTATTTCAAAAAAACACGTATGGCAATTCAAACTGGAATTACATGTTAGTTAGTACAATCGCGATTCGTGTTTACATACTTAGCTGCAGTAAAACCGTATGTACAAAACATTTGCGGCCTTACAAAACCATGTTTAAATTAACTGCTATAAAATAAATTATATTTATAAATAAGGCCCCATAAATATTTAGGTATATTTTAACTTTTTTTGGCACTTTTTGCTGTAGCGGTCACCCATCAAAGTAGCGACCGCAGCGAAATCGGTTAGAAACGACTAGTCGTAGTCGCTATGAGCGCTACAAAAGGTATTATAATAATTTTGTCATTAATATGTTTAAAGTTTATTTGTATTTCTTTCTTTCTTTCTTTTCTTTCTTTCTTTCTTTTCTTTCTTTCTTTCTGTTTTCTTTATTTATTTCTTTTATAATACGATTCCTTGAATAAGCTTGCATTTTCAGTAAAGGAAAACATCGTGTTGAATTGAAACCATTGCTTGCTTGGTAGGGCATTTTCAGCTACTACCTTCTAGCTAACTAAAGACCCTCAAGTCGACAGCCTTATCTAAAATTGCGAAGCATTCTATATTATGGGGTGATACTACATGATGTGATGGTATAGCTAACCTTAATACTTAGTGTCTTCTGACTTCTGAGAGATAAAATGAGTGGGTGCAGTGTGTTAAAGCCTTCGAGCTAGGATGAGTCACGCGACCATGTGCCGAGGAATTACCGGCCGCGCCTAGTTCTTACCACCAATTAACTGTTATGGCACCTTGTTATGGGATATGCTGAAACTATAGACAGTAAAGTTCATAAAATAGTTACTGAATTTATTTTAAGTACCTATACCTAATTTAAGCATTATTTTTTATTGGACTGAGGACTTTTTTCATGTCATCAAAATGCTAAGTGACGATGCTATGACAGGGGGCGTTACGCTGAGCTTTTGAGACGATTGACAAGTTTAGACTTTAAGACACCACACGTTTCGTCTCATAAAGTCCATTTCTTAAAACGACCATTTCCTATGGCCACTACTTCACAGCCATGCCCATAATTTATAGGAGTTACGTTGATATCACTCTGAATACTTACTTTTGAAAATCATTTTTCATCTATTCTTTCTAGAAAGCATAAAATCAAATCAACATTTTATCTAACTCATCCATATACTGTTGAAACAATAGAGTTTAAGCGTGCAATTAGTGCTTTTATAGAGGCGCCTAATTGTGAAGATTATTATGCCAGTCTTTGTCACTGTTCTGTTTATGGATTGATTTGACAAATTATATGTTGATTCAGATGTGATTGTGAGACAGATACTGTACTTTGCTATTAAGATAATAAGACTGCACAAAGCTAGCGTTATATTTTGGTGCAAATCAACTTACCTACCTTTGCTTTCAATGGGGCCATGTTGCTAAAAGCTGAGTTATCATCATCAACAGCCTAAAAACGTTCACTGCTGAACATAGGCCTGCCCCATAGAGCACCATTTTGAGCAGATGCTTGCCTCCTGCATCCATCGGCTCCTCGCGGTTTTCACCAGATTGTTGGTCCACCTAGTGGGTCGACAAAAATGCTGAGTAACTAGTGGTTATTGGGCTGCAGTTTTGGCCCTATCTAAAGGCCAGCAGCATTCAAAAGGTTTTGAAATTCTTTAGAAAAGAGCAAACAAGTTGAACCGTAGCGAGAAACCACGTGCAATCCGGCACAAAAAATAATATCGGTGAAAATGGAGATGGTTATTGTAGACGTACCATGTTTTCCTCCGTTTTTATATAGTACAAGCAATCTGATGCAATATTGATTTAGTAGTTTTGGCATAAAAGCCACACATTCTACAGATTACATTATATGTACACAGACTACTTTCCACTTTTTTACTTCCAGATTCCACGGATTACTTGAACTATCTATAGACCTTTGCCGGTCTATTGATAGTATAATACTTCGTTGACATTGTACTTCTAGTTCACCTAGAACAACGACTCAATACTAGCATCTCTAGTAGCAATAATAGATCTCTATCTACACTCCTAGAGTAATAAATTTACTGTATGTTCATTATCGCTGCCAAAAGACGTCATATTATTGTTGTTTTTGTTAGTTTATACGTCTGATACGAACAATTAAGCGATGCCAGCGCTGCTTACAGCCATGCCCTGTCGTAAAATCTGCATAAGAAGCAAGCCTTGGGCAGACGTCTTGCGGTTGGGCTCGCTACAGTGGTGTCAGAATTTGTTGTAATAAATTTATAAAGGAGGAGGATTATTATTATTAGGTATAAGTATTCAAGTAGTTATTCATATATCTCAAAAAAATTGTTAAATATTATAAATAGGTCCTATAGGTACTCATAATAAAACTTCAAATATAATTATGATTCCGGAAGGCTGCAAAATTTACCAGAAACCAGGCCTACCCGAGAATGAAGCAAAAGCATTCACCAACAGAGGTTGCAAACTTTTTAGACGTGTCGTGTTCCGTGAACTGTCTTGTGTCATCTAAGACTAAAGCATGACCATTACAGCTACATTAGTAAATGTGTGTTAGTTTAATAAACGGTAATCAAAAGAAATCTTTGTTTAAGCATCTTGGGTAATCAATATTCTTGGAAAATTACCTTGTCATTTTTATAAGATTTATTCTGTGAGTTGTTCAGTGAGTGACTCATGCTTTCATCTCAAACTACATGGCTGAGTACTGGTGAGGTACCACTATCTTGAATTTAACACCTGAACTTAAGTAAATTCCAAATGTGACGCCAATGTATCAATTATTTAATAAACATTTCTAACACCATGTTCACCCTGGAAATTTTGTAAATTAATCTATTTTAATACATTGCCTTCGTTTTTCTCACTCTAATCATTGCAATTTCTGACTTACTTAACGTAAATATTTTAATAAATATTTCGAGCTTATAAATGTATCCCCTCAAATCTTGCGCCCACTGTACACCAACTTGGCCCAACTCATTACAACAGTTCCAGATTATTGTTTCAAGTCCACACAATGGGACGGGACACAAGTTCGCGCACCGTCTCCGGAGTTCCACTGGTGTCGACACAGAATAGCATTTATGTCGACTTGAAAATTGACTCACTAGTTTCAGTGAATGTGAGTCGTAAACATCCTTATTTATAAACATTACTTAATTTTAATCAATGCTTAAAATATCATGAGCGGAAACAAGGCAGCCATTTTAAGTATCAAGTAAATTAAACTTACGGTTATAAATAAGGCCTGTTTTGTTTAACATAGTTATGGAAAACATAAATATTACAATCTTATTTTTTTAAACATCCATCTATTAATACACCGATGAACTCAAAAATACTGAATTTATAGGCAGAGGCGCCCCATGGTTTCACCCTCTGCTTATAATATTGTATGTACCTAGGGTACCTATTTTCCCGCGGGATCCTTAACGTTTTGGATTAAAAAGTAGCTTATGTTGGCCTCAGTATTATTAGCAATCTGACTGCAAAATTTCATCCTTAGCCTTTATGGCGTAAAAGCCGTGTGATATTACAGATACACTATGTTTATGTTTATGTGAGATTGTGTGTAACCAAACATTAACCTGTATATTCTATGAATATGGCATGCATGAACAATAGTTTTTTGCTTACATCACTACCTAAATAATTAATAAATAATGCCCGAAACTATAATAGAATTGTAAGAAGAATCTCTTTCTCGTAAATTCACTTTAACCAATGTCGAATCTTTGCAACCTTCTGTGTCGGAGCCCTCAACTCCCTAAAATGTCGGGACCGTTGGACAAGCGCAAACTATTCCTTGATGCGGCATTCGGCGACAGTAAGTAATTTACGGGCGAGCTACATTGTATTTGTAAGAGTAATGTGTTGGTTTATTACGCATCTTGCTTTAATGAGGTCTACGTGTCTCTACGTACACTATACGTTTGTAATAATGCCGCTGCTAGTAAAATTTTGATGGCAAGACGTGACGTGTGAGGCTAGTATGAAAATGTTGTAATATTGACACGGGAAGATAAACTGTTGGGCACCTCTGAGGTTTATACACAGGAATTTCAAATTTAAACCTGGTAATAGGTACTTCAAGTTTCAGGGGTAGTTTGACCGAAATTCAGTCGGCTGTACATGGTGTACGAAGTGGTACGAAACGACTACATCAAAATGATTTGTCAAAACGCACAGATTATAGAAAAAAGCAATGAACTTCCAAAATGATATATTCCAATTTCAAAAAATCTATTTGATTAAAAAAAACACTGTGTCGATCTTCTATCATCTAATTACTAAACCATTATCCTCGCCACCTTTCATCATCAATAACGTCACCATCACTGGGCACTAAATAGAAATTAATATTATTTTAGTTTCGCTAAAAAAATTCATGTGGGTACCTATAAAAGATTTATCAAAGATGGATGATGAGAGTTGATATTCTCTTGACACTATTATAATTGTAGTTTTAAACAAGGCTCTGATGACTAATTGACTACATCAGGACCTAGATTAAAGCTACAACATTTACGTGATTCCGGACCCAAACCAAGACACATATTAAACACCCTCAAAGTAAACTCATCTGACTATAATAATAGATAATAAACTTGACACAAGGAAGTAGATTACAGCTGTATAATATATTCGAACAAACTTCAAATACTTTCGTCTTACTTCTACAAATATAACCCACACTAACAAATAAAAACAAAACACTATCAACGGCTACCGTAACCCTAAACAAGTCATACAAGATTACCGACTCGTCGATCATGTATTCGTGTAAAACTATAAAGGATCACTGGAGGTGGTACATTACGATGTAGACAGAACCCAGTGATATATGGGACCACCGGACTTACTACGACCATCTCGTTCTTAGAACTTTATAGAGTAGTTTGAGTGTGACAAGGTTTAGTTTTAGTGTGCCAATTAAATAAACTTATGAATGGCTTATGACCGCGACTCGATAGGACGCCCTTCGACTATAGGTGGAGCGACGATACACGCAAAATAGCTGGCAGCCTATATTCTCTCCCCCATTAAGAGTTTGTTAAATAAAAGATTTTTTAAACATATTTGCTTACTTCATTTGATCTACTATACATTCGGTTTACTTTTGTTGTTGTACCTTAAGACCCCTTACAGCGCCAAAATGCGTAAAATGGCTTAGCATGAGGTCGTGCCCTGTCAACAATATTGCAACAATGACTTTGAAATTCTTCTTCTTCTTCTTCTGGTGCCTCTCCACTACTGGAGGTTGGCCGTCAGCTCTGCGAATCTGTCTCTATCCTGTGCCAAGCGAAACAGGTCTTCTACGCTGGCAATATTTGTCCACTCCCGGATGTTTCGCAGCCAAGATTTTTTCCTTCTCCCAACACGCCGCTTTCCTGCTACTTTGCCCATCATTATGAGCTGGAGAAGTTGGTATCTCTCGTGTCTCAAGACATGCCCAAGATACCCAACTTTCCTCCGCTTGACGGTTTGCAACAATTCGCGGTTTCGGCCGACGCGCTGAAGAACCCGCACATTGGAAACCCTCTGAGTCCAGCTAATGCGAAGCATCCGACGATAGCACCACATCTCAAATGCTTCGAGACGTTTCTGAGTGTCGGCTTTAAGAGTCCAAGCCTCGCTACCGTACAGCACTACTGACCAAACATAACAATGGAGCATTCGTACTCTGAGCTTCGTACTTAGCTTGCGCCGGCACAAAATGTTCTCCATTTTTTTAAATGTAGCTCGGGCTATTTCTATCCGGGTTTTAATTTCCTGATCACTATCCCATTCTTCATTCACCCAAGCTCCGAGATATTTGTACTGCCTAACTCGCTCTAGATCCAAACCTGCCACTTTGATTCCGGGTGTTAGGTCTTTATTACTAGACACAACCAGGTACTTTGTTTTCGATACATTCATTCACTTTGAAATTAATATATGGTAAAGTTCAAAACTAATGCTAATACTTATGTATAGTGAAAACACGAATTAATAAACTTTTATTGATAGAAAAAAATTACAAAGTTACCTCCAAACCATACATATAAACCGCGACTATTCAATGAATACTTTAAATCAGGTTATAAAACTGTGTGTAGTAGTTGAACTAAATATAATGGAGGGCTTAAGTATAGTAAATTTTTGCGCGTTGGAACCATTCTAACTCTGATCGCCCCTGCCGCTCGGCCCCCCGGCTCATCCCCGCTTTGGCCTAGTACTATAAATCTATGCTGTGGCTTTGGCTTGGCTTAGCATAAGCCCTTAATCTATTAAGTATTTTGTGGTTATCACTCAAGTATAATATTATAGAACCTCAAAAGTTGACATACATTTTATCGTTCTGCTAATTGCACATTTTGAGATGTGGACTAGATGAGACAAAGTCAAATTGCGACTCGGATATTTTGAAGTACGGCCTAAGGGAGACGAAGGCATTTTGCGATCTAGCCATTCTAATACTAACCCATTAAACTTGTTATTTTCCTAATAAAAATAGATTACCTTTTTAGCATTTTAAATTAAATGGTATCATTTTAAGCAAATTAATAATTTATACTGTTTAAAGACACTACTTTATGTTTTTTTAAAGAAAAATGGTAAAATGTGCTATTCTAATTCTAATTACAATGTAGCTAGAAAGACAGAAAGATGAAGATTAAAAATGCTTGGACAATATTCAACGACCGACAACCGATGGGGAAGCAAGGTTCTCGAGTGGCGACCACAAACCGGAACACGCAGCATAGGCTAGCCTCCCACCGGTGGACCAACGATCTGGTGAAAACCGCGGGGCTGATGAGGCGAGCAGCGTTTCAAAGTGGCGCTCTGCGGGGGAGGCATATGCTCAGCAGTAGACGTCTTCAGGCTGTTGATGATGATGACGATGAATATTTGACACAGAATTTGCCTAATTGTTTTTTAGTATTAAAAATGTAATAAAATAAAATTATGTTATTTTTTATTTTTTTTAGTAATAACCCCTCTATAAAGTTCCCGTTCTCTGCCGAACTCTTTCACGTTTTCTTTTTAGTTTCGTAACCGATGTTTCCGCTACCGGCGCGGCGGCGCAGTCTACTGTTTGGAGTCGGTCGTCTTTATGCGACCTTCACCTCCCGATGTCGGTCTGTGTCCTGTTCGCCTTTTTGTTTGACCCCTTTTGGTAGGCCACGTGTTTAGGTGTTTGTTTTGAATGGAGAACGAAAGTTTGTACGTAGCTACGTAGTTTGGACATCGAAGTGTTGTATGGTGACGTATCTTAGTCGGAATAGGGCGTTTGAAGATATCGATGAGCATTATGCAGATTTTCTGATGACATTCATTTTAAACTCACATTTTCTACTCGACAAATATACAATTTTTTTTAATCAACGATAGGCTAACATTTGACTACTGTCTCACCCGACGCGGTCGACGATGGAGCATGCTTGCCTAGAAGATACCGGTTCACTCTAGCCTTAAAAACTCCCAGATTATATTTGTGTGAAACAATGACGCTGGCAAGGTGTTCCATTTCTTTTAATTTATAACTAGGTATTAGGTTCTTAAATCAAGAATAATTAAACTTGTTTCCATCCGATTTTTGGAATTCGTTTTCAACTCTTTGAATTCAATTGGTTTTCTAGGTTGGCTTTAAAATCGATGTTTAGTTGTTTTTTTTTAAATTATAGATGGGTTAGCGTTTGGCTTTCGTCTCACCTGATGGTGAGTGCAGATGAATATGAAACTGAAGATGGGGTATGCTTATCCAATGCAGTCTTAATTCTTATAAAGTCGTGCTTATTACTGGGGCCGACGTAGAAAAAGAAAACACGACGTAGAAGTAAAATGATTGTGATAATTATTTACTTATTTATTTACAAAATGACATTTTAGACCTAAAATTATACTTTTCAATAAATTTCTTGAGTTAGAAACATGTAAATTAAATACAATCTAACTAACTATTAAATTATTAAGACGCTCTTCCACCCTATAAATCTAAAAACGCTCTCCACGTAATGTAGTTCAATGGTAATTTACAATCGACTTCAACTTACAATTTGCACTAAATTTATCATACAATAACATTTATATCTGAAAATTATTATTCAAATCAAGCTGCATTAATCAATGCGTCGATAAAAGAAAATGCGCGAGGCGATGCTCCTGCGCTCGCAGTGATGTGCGTGAAAGCTGAAATTTTTGTCGATAGTAAATTCATTATCAGCCTAGAAGCTAGGGCAAGGACCTTCTCCATAATCCACTACACTGGCTAAGTGTAAGTTGGTAGATGACACATTTTGTCAAAGGGGTTTGAACATTGTTTAAGAAATCGAGGCGGGTGACCGCTCTTTGGTTTTTACAAGGTCTCACGCTAGCTTAATAATTTTTATACTATGGGTAGGGCGAACCGAAGACGCAGCGTAGGCCGGCCCTCCATTCGGTGGACCGACGACCTGGTGAAAACCGCGGGAAGCCGATGGATGCAGGAGG
Organism: Ennomos quercinarius; assembly: GCA_910589525.2. Lineage (NCBI taxonomy): Eukaryota > Metazoa > Arthropoda > Insecta > Lepidoptera > Geometridae > Ennomos > Ennomos quercinarius. Next base: position 4,374,489 of record OU342502.1, read on the forward strand.
CAAGCAGCCGCTCAAAGTGACTACGAGACTACCTACTTGTTAATTACCACGAAAAATTGTTTTTCTGTATAATAGTTTTTTGTAAAATGGTATCTTTTTTTTTCTATATAAATATAAAGTTATATTTCTTTATATTTAGATAAAAATTAGCTACCACTTCTATCACTATAATTTTATTATACTGGGTGGCGCAAAAGTAAAGACCCTATTTGGTTCAGCTATAACATTTTTTCTAAATTAGAAAACTAGATTTAGGTTTTTTTAAATGTATATTTGTGCCATTAAATTTCGTACCATTAGGATTTAAAGATGATGTCTTTTAAATGGTGACCTCCAGAGTTGATACACATTTGAGCCCTATTTATGACATTTTGCATAACTTGCCGTAACACTTCTCAGGGCATGTCAATAAGCAGAATACTCGGTTCTGGGGCACTGATAATCCGCGCATTATTCAAGAAACACCTCTACACCCACTAAAAGTTACTGTATGGTGTGGCATCTGTGTTGACAAAGTGATCGGACCCTATTTTTTCGAAGACGCTGGAGGCAATGCGATAACTGTCACTGGAGAACGCTACAGAACCATGTTACGTGAGTTTTTGATACCCAGTTTGGACGAATTGGGGCTGGAGCACATCTGGTTTCAACAAGACGGCGCTACGGCACACACAGCGCGCGACACTATGGACTTAGTGAGGGACGCTTTTCCAAGCCGAGTTATCTCTCGTTTTGGCGATTTGCCTTGGCCTGCAAGATCACCCGATCTGACCAGTCCAGACTTCTTTCTTTGGGGTTTTTTGAAATCTCGGGTGTATGTGAACAAGCCACAGACTCTCGCAGCTCTAAAAGAAAACATTCGTCAAGAAATAACGAACATATCGCAGGAAGTGTTACGGCAAGTTATGCAAAATGTCATAAATAGGGCTCAAATGTGTATCAACTCTTGAGGTCACCATTTAAAAGACATCATCTTTAAATCCTAATGGTACGAAATTTAATGGCACAAATATACATTTAAAAAAACCTAAATCTAGTTTTCTAATTTAGAAAAAATGTTATAGCTGAACCAAATAGGGTCTTTACTTTTGCGCCACCCAGTATAAAGTATACTTTATACAATAAAACACACTTTATACAAGGGCTGACCGCACATGCCGTCACGAGAAGAAGAAGATTGTATAAAATAGATAAACTCTTTATTATCCACCACAAAAACCTAATTTACCTATTATGCTAGTACAACAATGGGCGGTCTTATCGCTTTAAGCGATGTCTTCCAGACAACCTAGTAAGTAATCCATCGATAAGATCCTTACCCTTTTCCCTGCACTATTTTGACATCGCGTGCTTACAAATGTGTGCGTGAGGTGCCCGCGAGATAATGAAGTATCTGCACTAATATATTATAAAGTTCATTATAAACAATTATTTATTGTTAGCGCATGTTTATTAATAAGGCGAGCCGATAGCTGCTACTGGGCCTGCGTTGGTGGAGATTAGGGTTGCCAAAGAAATGAAATGAAATGAAATGAAATGAAACTTATTTGCTTAAACATATGTCAACAGATAGTGATGTTACAAAATTGATGCCCAGTTATGTTTTACCTTAAAATAAGGCATGCAAATATTGTTAATACAGGCATAGACTAGTATTACAAAATAAGTAAACAATAAAAAACAAAAGAATGCAAAGTTAACATAAATTAATATAAAAGGTACCCATAAAAATTTGTCAATCATTAAAATTAAACACTATTTTGCTTATACTATAAGGTCATAATTACATTAGAAATCATACAAAATCCAGCTAGGTCATTTATCGCAGCTATTTAACAAAATCATTCAATGAGTAAATACATTGTTCGAGTAGCCATTTGTGCAAATTGTATTTAAATCCTAGATATAGTCATTGTCTTTAACTCGTCAAGAAGAGCATTATAAATTTTTATAGCCATGAAGAATGCATTTTTTTTGCTCAACGCTAGTCTACAATGCGGAATATGTAATTGGCGACTAAATTGGCTTCTGAGTTGTCTTTCACGCAACTCTTGATTTGTTTTAAAGAACTCTGGGTATATATATATAAGATTAATGAGTCAGGAATTTAAGATGCAATATGGACCTTATAATTCAGATACGAAGGACCCTTACCTATACACACACGATTCTTGCTGATACCTACGTTTACAAATAGGGAAAAAAATATAATGCAACTTATTGAAATTTTTTTGAGTTACTTCACATTATGAGCCGGAAGATGTCCACTGCCGAACATAGGCCTCCCCTATAAAATGCAACTTTAGACGATTATAATTTTTTAAAATGTAAATGAATGACGCGACTAGCTCGCCTGATGTTAAGCGTCACGGCTACCTATAACAGATTGCAGTATCACTCGGAACTCTAAGCTGTTGATGATGATGATGATGATCATTTGGCATTACTTATAAAGTTATATAGGTCCTACTAGTCTACTAGTTTAATAGTGTGACAACCATAGCCCGTCCGTAAGCTGTCAATAGACGGAATGAAAGTAAGCAGCGAGCCGCCGGACCAGATTTCATGTAAAATGTTACTTGTATTTTGATCGCTTGAATGGACTATGAAAGCGTATCGCTTTTAATATCATAGCTTCTTATTGAACTCTCAACCAAACCGGAGGGTGGTATATGTTAAACGTGTGTAGGTATATTTGTGTCTGTCTGTGGCATCGTATCGTACCCAAATGGATAAACGACTGTATTTGTTCTTTTTGTTTGAAGATGAGTGTTCATCATCATCATTATCATCATCATCGCCAGCCTGAAGACGTCCATTTCTAAACATAAACCTCCCCCAGAGAGTGCCACTTTGAGCGGCTGCTCGCTTCCTGCATCCATCGGCTCCCCGCGGCTTTGATCAGATGGCTGGTCCACCTAGTGAAAGGCCGGCTGACTCTGCGTCTTCTGGTTCATAGACGCTACTCGAGAACCTTTCTTCCCCATGGGTTGTCAGTTCTGCGAGCGATGTGGCCTACCCATTGCCATTTCAAGTTGCTAATTCTAAGAGCTATATCGGTCACTTTAGTTCTCTTGCGGATCTCCTCATTCCGGAGCTTATCTCGCAGAGAAACACCGAGCATAGCTCTCTCCATAGCACACTGGGCGACATAGAGTATGCGCGGCCACGACGGCGGCTCTGCGCTGATGATGGGCGATGGGCATCTTTATTGCCTGAACACCGGTCGAGTTATTCGACTAATATAACGTGAGTGCTAGCCGTTTTCTAGTTGTAGTTAGAAATGAAGTAGTATTTAATTGAAACAGACAATTGAAAAGAACAGTAGCTGCAGCCGTAGGTACTTACTAAAACATTTCTTTCAATTCCAATAAATGAACGGTAAGTACCTATTTAAACTCCCATTCTATAGTTTCCCGTTACATCGACATTCAACCCCAAAGAGTAAAGTGGTCCATTCGGGGCGTTCGATAAAAAAATAAGTCCAAAAAGTTCCACGCCACCCCTAGGCTCGACGGGCAAAAAAACATAAAAATGGCCCGCTCGTAATTTAAGCGTCGTACCAGTTGTCGATAACTGGTGGCACCGATTTGAAAATACTTTTGGGAATAGCTTAGTGTTCTGGGGGTAGGTCAGGATTACAGGAATATTAGGCTAACAGGCCATTAAAGAACCCATTTATTTTGGTCAAGACATTTCTCGTAGACCCAACAACCGATGGGGAAGAAACGTTCTCGAGTGACGACCACGAACCAGAAGACATAAACGTGGCTCTCCACTAGGCAGACTGATCACCTGGTCAAAATCGTGGAGAGCCGTTGTAGAGCACGGTGCACGGAGCACAGAACGTCTTCCGGGTATAATCTCCTTTTTTTTAAATCTGTTCATCTGGAAAAGCCAATTGGCATAATTATATCCTCTAATTTTTGAACTAAAATACATTCTGAAATCAAATACCTTATCTAACGAAGATGTCTACTAAAATCTTGAAAGGCTAATCACATCAGTTATCCTAAAACCTTTTCTATCTAAAACCAAAACTGGATAAAAACCAAAGAAAAATACTGAAAGTATTTTCAGTGAATTATACAGAACAACGGACGTCGACAAAAAAGGTTGGCAACTTTTCCAATGGGGGCACAGTACACATAATTTGTAGAGTAGGATACTCATACTAAGCTGAATGTTCCATAGTTGGAGTATGAATGATTCGAATGTATTGACAGATGGGTTTTCTACATCTAATTATAATATTTATTTAAGTTACATCATCTTTTTCCTTTCTGCACAACTGCTAGCACATCCTTGTTTAAATTAATTCATTTATATTCATCATTTATACTGCAATAGAGACGTTTCTATTGTTGATTTCAAAAAAAACATGATCAACCAGAAGGCGTCCCAGAGACCAGCCTGATAGCTGCCCTACAGAGCTAGCACGAGCTATGAAAATCGACATAACATAATATATCTTCTGTCGAGATAGCGTTTGACCAATGAATGATCAAGAGATCACGTCATAATACATTTCTTGCGTTTTAATTGGTCGAGCGCTTTCTCGAGAGAAGAGATATATTAAATGGTGATTTCTATAGCTCATGCACTTTCCATAGGGTCCACTCTTCCAGTGGACGTAGCCTTCTCGATTCTCTTATCCCGGTAGCGGCTCAAGCTGAGGCTCACACCCCAGGGGTGCCCTTGTGCTAGTTGCCTCCCACTTTTGACGGCTAATCACGTTAAGCGCCTGCCCTCCCGCCCGGTGACGCTGTAAAGGTCGGTAGAGACCAACAGCATTAGCCCGCAAAAACGATATAGCTCATATCTGAGAAAAAACATAGGTTACGGTTACGTTTTGTCGGACAACGTAACATATTAGGTAAACACAACCGAGTGCACTTGTTAATACAGATTTTGTGATTTTACTAACTCATTAGGTTATTTTAACCTTTTACCCAGTTAGGTTAACCAGTTAGTTAATCACCTAACTGGGTAAAAGGTTAAAATAACCTAATAAGTTAGTAAAATCACAAAATCTGTATTAACTGTATTAACAAGTGCACTCGGTTGTGTTTACCTAATATGTTACGTTGTCCGACAAAACGTAACCGTAACCTATTTTTTTTCTCAGTGTAGCCATGCTGATCGAAATATTCTCGTTTCTTCTACTGCTGCAAGCAATCCGTCACAACAGAATATAAACATTCGATAACCAACTAAGTATACCTACCGGTAGTGGGCTGGAGCACTTGGACTGTCTATAGGCCATCGCGGTTATTATACAGTCCATAAGTGTTCTTTGTAGTAGGTAGTGTAGCTAGTTTAGTTTAGTTTTTATTATTGTAGTAGTTAGCTTGAGTAATAAAGGCACACTAAGTATAAACAGGTATATCCGTTAGCAAAATCTTCCCATGCCAATAATAAAATATTCCACTGCAAATCACCTCATTCCGTCCACTTATCATATCAGCATTCGCATATGCTGACCCAATAATACGGCCGCATAAGTGGCTAGAATAGACGTCGTTACAAGCACCTATCCTGCAGGAACTCTAAACATAGTCACAATGGCTGGTCATCATTCAATTGTAGCAGTGGAAATGGCCCTGTTAACTACAATAGGATGATCATGTGTTGCACTTCTTATAATGTGATTAGCTTTAACTTTTGCAAAAAGGTTAGGTTTTTGCAAAAGCCATTGAGGTTTTAAAAAAAGAGGTTTCCTTAACCGCAATGAGGATACCTCAAATACTTAGGGGTGATTTTTCAATGGCTAGATAAAAGTTATTCGACCGATAAATTATAAACCAGCTAAAACAAAAACGTTTAAATTTTCAGTATTCCGCTTATTAAATTCGCTTTTTATTTTTACAGTGTTTTGTTTTATCTAATGAATAACTTTTATCTGATTATTAAAAAATCACGCCTTAGTGAAATAATTATAATGTGATTGAGATTAGGTAATTTTACCTATATTTTTTAAAAGGTTTAAGTGTTAATGCTGAATTTCCTGAACCGAATCTATTTATTATTTCATCATGATGCTACTGGCCGTTAATATTTTTTTTTTTTAAGTTTTCCTAAAAGTGACTCCTCTTTTAACTAACAGATCACGTTAGCCCATGGTATACATACACCACCACCACACCACACCACACACATCACCACACATACACCACACACCACACACACCATTACACCACACACACCACCACACACACGCACATACACCACACACACCACACGACACACACGTGGTTACATACACCATTAGCCCGATTATGATAGTATCTGTGTGCAAGAGGTAGATCATAGAGAATATAACCGCTTACGCTGAAAGTAGATAAATCTTGTTTACCACACTGACATTTTATGTAGTTTTTTTTAACTTTACTCCATGCAGGAATATATTAGTTACTAAACATTCTCTATAAGTACTCCAGTCTCAAGAATTTTCGTGCAACCTTGTCTTGTTCATGCGCACTCATGAATTTTACAGTTTACTTTAGACATAGAGAGATAACCTCGCCGGTAAGACGTAGTTTTTTTAAGTTGTCAATATATTTTCATACTAAGGCATGGTTTTCTTTTTTATCTATGACTAAACTAGCGTTTGACCACGAATTTACTTCAGTTGTTTATTTTGTAGATCATCATCATCTTCATAATCAGCCTGAAGACGTCCACTGCTGTACATAAGCCTCCCCCAGAGCGCGCCACCTTGAGCAGCTGCTCGTATCCTGCATCCATCGGCTCCCCGCGGCTTTCACCAGGTCGTCGGTCCCCCGAGTGGGGGGCTGGCCTACGCTGCTTCTTCCGGTTCGTGGTCGCCACTCGAAAACCTTTCTTCCCCATCAGTTGTCAGTTCTACGAGCGATATGGCCTGCCCATTGCCAATCCAACTTTCTAATAAAAATAATAATAATTTTGTAGATAATTACTGATAATTATCTGAATACAGGAAAAGAGCCTAGTCTTGAAATATTAAACTTTTTTTATGTAAACGTATGACAACATGACGAGTGAATTGTTCACCTGGTGTTAAGCGTCACGGCCGCTCATAACAAATTACTCGGATTAGAACTCTACATAATAAATAAAGTTTCGCTAGACACTGCTCTGCGCAAGTGCGCACGTCATCCTAAAATATCACACAGTTTAGTAATAAGATTCCGCCATTATAACGCACTATCGAGATGTACAAGTGTACAAGGCATCTTTTTGCATCACAATCAGGCAGCTAGTCTGCGAAGGTCAGGTATAAAATCACAGTGACATTAGTAAGTCACTCGTGAGATATGATTATGTTTAATGGGATAGAAACGGGAATAGGGTAATTTAGGACTGATAATAGTTCCAAAATATATTAGCTTGACTTTGCTGGTAAGAATGAATAATAAAAATATAATTCAATACTTCTATTAGGTGAGTATATCTTGTCAGAGCGATGGTGGCCGAGCGCTAGCATGTGCGCTTCGCAATCTTACGGCACCGGCCCCCTAATTACCTAATTTGCGACAGGCGTAAATCTCGCGGTGATTGCTATCATACATCATTAGTGGTGTCGAGCATGTATGCTACGCTACACCACTAATGATGTATGACAGCAATCATTGCGAGATTTACGCCTGTCGCAAATTAGGTAATTAGGGGGCGGGTTCGATCCTCGGCCCTGCACCAATGACTTATGTAGTAAGTTATGTGCAGTTTTCAATGCCATCGCTCCGTGCCTCGGAGAGCACGTTACGCCGTCGGTCCCAGTTGTCATAAGAACATCTATGGCAATCGTTACGGGTAGTCAGTCGCCTGATAAATCTGACGACTGATCTAACCATCCCTGTTACTGGTTCCTTATGGGTTGCGAGGTCAGATGGCCGTCGCTCGTGTAATTCTAGTAGCTCGCTCGCCGCTACATGTTAGATTGGGAGCCGACCCCAATAACAAATGGGAAAAGGCAAAAAGAATGATTATGATGATGAAGATCTTGTCTTTGTAGGTACTTATCTTATTTACAAAGCACCTAATTATTAATTTTAAAGTACCTAATTATTAAATTTATGGTCTTAAGCATAGTTCGTTTTTTTTTATATTAATTGATTAATTGAATTTGATATGGATCAAATCAAACATTTATTTATTTGAAACAATCTAATTATTGGTCCATATTAGGTATACATTTATACAACTTGGAAATTAAATTATAAAATTAATAATAGCATATAAAGTAATATACAACAGTGGGCACAGTTATTTATCGTTAGTTAAAAAGAGTCCAGAACAGAATTTTAATATGTCATAACACTTAACTTATTACTCAACCCATTTATTACAATTTCTTAGGTTTACGTTTTTTTACAATACTCCTATAAAAATAATACTTATTATTTTGATTTTCATTTTTATTCTGCATTGTGCCAGATTGCTTGCACCTGTAGTGGAAAAGAGAACCTTTTTTCAACTCGCATTATTATAACAGGCGAGCTATACAATTTTTGACATTGCGCACTTTGTGATTTTATATGCTCAGCATTTACAATAATTTAATGTAGTTATTTTAAGTACTACCTAATCTCATTTGACTTGTGAAAGTGCTATGAATAGCCTGTTTACAATAAAACACTTTGATTTGATTCCATTTACCAGTTTTATTTGATGTCACCCGGGGCTAGCAGGGACGGTAGACAAAATTGTCTTTCCCTGTTTTACGTCACTTTTTCATACTTGCTTGGAGTAAAACAGGGGAAAGACAGTTTTGTCTACCGGCCGTGCTAACCCTACTGCTGGTGATATTGGTTTTTGTTACTTGTTTTTGAAACACTGTAATGCCAAGTACCTTACCTTAACTCATCACGAATAAAAACCCTTGTATTTTAAAAATTATGATAAAGCAAAACCAAAATGTATTTTATCATATATTATTATTTTAAATTATAGTTAGCTGACGGTCAAGACCGCGGGGAGCCGATGGATGCAAGAGGCAAGAAGCCGCTCAAGGTGGTGCTCTGTGGCAGCCTATGTTCAGCAGTGGGCGTCTTCAAGCTGACGATGATGACAAAAAAGTGACATAATACCAGTATGTAGCGAATCAACCATAGGAATAAAATGGCATTCTACTTTCAAAACCAAATGCAGTTTCTTTAGAATTCAAAATAAGTACTTTTTTATGTGAACAAATGACGTGATGAGCGAGTAGTTCGCCTGATGTTAAGCGTCACGGCTGCCCATAACAGTTGCAGTGTCACTCGGAACTTTAGAATATTAAAGTTTCGCGTGACACTGCACTGCGCACAGCATCCTGAGACACACATTCTAGTAATCAGATTACTAGACTGTGCGATCAGATCATTAAGTCTCATTTGCCCAGCCATTTCACTACCTATAATGCCCTTCAAACCGGAATACAGTAGTGCTTGCACACTACTGCTTGGCGGCAGAATAACTGGCAAAGCGGTGGTACCTACCTAGACGAACTTTGCAGAAAAGTCCTACCACCTAGTAAAAAATACTGAATCAAAGTTAGTAATGTGCGTCACCTAATGATGAACGCGGACCAGTATCGAATCGTCAGAACATCGGCATCCCTGTGTTTTTAATCGAGCATTTTTATCTCTCCCTATCATTTCGCGTTACCAAAATAAGCTCATTTATAACACGCGGGGGCTGAACAAAAACAAAAATTTGAATAAGGAGGGCATTATTTATCGCCGCCCCAATGAAGGCCGTTAATGTGATTTTTTTAATAAAAAAAAAATACACGAGCGAGCCAAACGAGGATCATGTATCATCGCTCTTTTGGACAGTCATTGTCGGTGAATTTTTTTTTCCGTATTTACCTAATTCGCATACATAAGTAGTAGGTGTTAATCAAATTAATTGCTTCGTTAATTGCGCTGGGAGCGATCGTTATGCTAAATAGTTTGGCGTAATGTAACCTTTGTTTCGATTCAAGGGTGACATTGAACGAACCTCTACCAAAACACTACGTAAACCATGTATGAAAATTAAAAAAAATATGCCCTACGTTTTCATGAGTTTACCCTTGCCTAATTAAAAAAAAATATCGCTCCCTCAGAACGCGTTGTCACGTTCCATATTCGCGCGTTAATTACACGTCATTCTTTTTTCAAAAAGCGCGCCAATGACGCGCACAATTAAAGCCGTGTACAGACAACGGGAAGACGCGACATAAAGCCGGCACACACAATGCGTCCTCAGCAAAATTCGCCGCAGGGCTAGCGAAATTAACAAGGCGATTTACACTTGGCACTAGGCGCCTGTTTTTCCACTACTCGCCTCGACCCAGTGCGCGTCGATGTTACGCGTACTTTATTTTAAAAACGCTTGCACGCAAAGAGGTTTTATAACGCCAACTTTGTTACTGGCAGGATAAAAGTTCTAAACTTGAATATTTTTTCATACTGTGGCGTGGCGGGAAAAAAGGTGGCAAAGCGTGAACGTTCATAACTCGGCTCCTCCACGTATCGCAGTAATTGTGTGAAATAAAGAGCTTTGTATCATTATTTTTCTGTTTTATTTTTCACAAGTGGTCTGGTTATAGAAGGACGGGTTGCCATTGAAGTTCTTATGTTTTTTTCTTTATAACGAGAGGGTTTGTGATTATTTTTGTCAATTTGTTAGTTTGTAATGATATATTATTTTTGATTACCTAAACTGATAACTGAATGTTTCTTTTGGAAACTCATATGGTATATAATTTGTTTACTTCCTACCGGTAGTGAGCTGCAGCACTTGGACTGTCTATAGGTCATCGCGGCTTTTATACAGTTCATAAGTGTTCCTTGTAGTAGGTAGTGTAGCTAGTTTAGTTTAGTTTTTAGTATTTTAGTAGTTAGCTTGAGTAATAAAGGCACATTGCCCGTTAAAAAAAATTGTTGATCTTAAATATTATGCCTTTAAAATCATGTCAAACCTTTATACTGACAATACTGACATACAGTTAAACAATGCAGAATGAAGGTTAGGAATAAGTTATGAAGAAGTCAGATCCTCGTTATTTTGAAGAAAAGCTGAGAATTGCCGAAGGCGAGACCTCTTTTGCCTTCTCTTGTGCTGGTCTAACGTTCAAGAACAGTTTGACAATGTGAATGTGTGTTAATTTTTTTTTCTCCTTAGCCATTGGTATGCTATTTTTTACCGTCTGTTTATACTAATCTTATTCAAGCTTACTACCAACCAACCAACTCATGGGTAAAGACGTCTGTGGTGTTGCCATCCCACCACAATTCTGCCAATGTTAAGTAGACCGACAAATCCAAGAAAGAATAGTTCGCATAGTGATGGTTTTATATCATATCAAAAATAAAGAGATCATCGAAACGATATTATATTTGTACTGCTCACACGTATCGCTACGTCAGTGGCGAAGGAAAGAAACAAACATATGGTAATTAGCTACTCTTGCAAAAAGTCACCGTACCATTTTTTTCGACTCGAGTCAACTGTTTCTTCTATACAAATCTGTCAGACTCATTCACACCAAAGTGTCCACTTCATATAAAAAGTGACCAAAAAAGTGGTACGCTTGACAGATAATCAAGTTTTCTCTATGCTTTTAGTCTATACTTCTTAGTCAAATCCAAATAAAATGAAAGCATCATTCATCGAACTAGGAAAAGGTTGTTATTTTAAAATTCATATAGGTACGGTAATACCATACCTATTTTTAATTATCCCCAAGTTATTCTATTTCGTAGCAAAGGATTATACGAAACATGCCACGATTTCATTGCGAAAACATAAACAAACTTGCACAATTATGCAGATTTTATGTCACCCCTAATTGCCAACTTATTTAAAGAGGTTTCTGTTAATTTCCTTCGAGGGAGACAACCCTCTAAAAAGATTTTCTTTCTTCGAATCACATTTTCTTTTCTTCAAATCGTATGTAAATTTTATTAAAGAAATTATCGATGGGGTTCCACGAGGAGATGTAATAAAAAATGTAATTAGCATTTTAAATAGGTTTTACAGGATGACACGGCACAAACTATGCTTCTTTTTATTATTACGCTGATTTAAAAGCTTGTAATTTTTTTAAATTATATTAAGCAATTTTTTTTTTCTTTTTCAACAATAGGCTAACATTTGACCACGGTCTCACCTGATGGTAAGTGACGACGCGGTCGACGATGGAGCATGCTTGCCTAGAAGATACCGGTTCACTCTAGCCTTAAAAACTCCCAGATTATATTTGTCAGGAAACAATGACCCTGGCAAGGTGTTCCATTCCTTTGCCGTCCGAATTATAAACGAGGAATCAAAACGCTTTGTACGTATTCTAGGAATTTCTACCATATACGGATGTCGTGTTTCCATGCGTCTAGATGTACGATGGTAAAAAGGGGATGGGGGAATTAAGTTAAGGAATTAATTGTTAATTGATTCTAAATACATGTTTAAAAAAAAACAAAAAAAAAATTGTTGAATAAAGAACGGCTCCGTTTGTTGCAAGTCTCTTTAAAAAAGTTAGGTAAGTAGGGATTTTGAAGTTCCCGTGATGCGTTTTAATTGTTTGTATAAAGGGTTTGAATTTTCTAGATTAGTCCCTATTACCTATTATCTGGGACCTATTAACTTAAGAAATTATGTGTAGTTACTTTAATTTAAGCCATTCAATAACCGTAAACCGTATAAAATAAATAAATATGTGTGGACATTTCACACAGCGCCATCTAGCCCCAAACTAAGCATAGCTTGTACTATGGGAACCAGATAACCGATAGAGCTACTTAAATACTTTTTGTTTGTAAATACATATATAGAATACAATATAATACCCAGACACGGAACAAACATCGATGTTCATCACACAAATGTCTGTCCTGGATGGGAATCGAATCGATCCCACAACCTGTACTTCAGAAGGCAAAGCTACTACCAACTGAGCTAACAGGCCATAATTAATAACTTACATTTTAAATTTCTTATAATATGCCTATTGCGTATAATAATGTTTTACAAAATGTTCTCAATTCAAACTTTATTTTTAGCTTACTTACTTATTATTTCTAATTTATAATCACAATTGTGTGTCAAACCACCAAACCAGCTATAACTATTATTTACACAAAAGTAATACATACCCACCTAATCGTCAGATTGTAATTAAGTGGAAAGGAAAGTAAGAAAGCAAACTACAACTTAATAATCATTACTTATTTATAGTTAAATTAATTACAACTGGCCACACTATAAATTTAAAATCAAAATTGGAACGCCCAAATTCCAAATTCGAAACTATCGAGTTAACCGAACGGTGGGGACTCGGTAAGGTCAGGGGTACACCACCCCGCCCGCTTGATCATTTATAATGCCAAAATGTTTTAATTAAGATGCTGTAAAATGTAATTTACATGCAAATTCGGTTTATGTTAATGTGCCGCGTATATCTGTTTGGGTGCGTGCTTGCTATCTAATTTTGCGACAGTGTGTACCGTCATTATCTTGGCTCTAATGAGAAATCTGGCGACGGCTTGATGTTTGCATAATTAAACTTGCGGCCGGGGTTCGTTTTGATTGTTGTAACGATAAAACGCACGCTTCTAATTCTTCTAGAAGTTGATTATAGCAGTTTTAATGCTGTGACACATATTTGGTACCTTTTATTTGTTATTGAGTTTTACAGTTTCTTTTCGCAATCTTTAGCTCCCTTTTTGTGTTCCCAGGGGGCGTACTGTGAGCTCTTAGCACAATTCAAAACAGAGCCTACCTGGATCGCTTGTCAAAATCCCCATACAAAAAAAAACAAAGCGATCCAATATAGGCTCTGTTTTGAATCGCGCTAAAGAGCTCACAGTGCGCCCCTGAAAGTACATAAAAGTTTTCAGTGTTTTATGTAACCAGCGCTTTAGGTACTGTCGTATGGCCTTCACTAGCCCGGTTAGTGACTTAGATTTCGACGATAGTGTATATAAACTCCCCACACCACACCACATCGCTCGGAGAACTGATAACCGATGGGGAAGAAAGTTTCTCGATTGGCGACCACGAACCGGAAGAGGCAGCGTAGGCCGGCCTCCCACTCGGTGGACCGACGTTCTGGTGAAAGCCGCGGGTAGGCGATGGATGCAGGAAGCGAGTAGGCGCTCAAGTGGCGCTCTCTTGGGGAAGCCTATGTTCAGCAGTGGACGTCTTCAGGCTGTTGATGGTGACAAAAACTTAGTAAGCATGATTTACATAACCTGACTCAAGCCGGCAATAGTGTAGAATTCTAAACGAAGTTTTAAAAACTGCAGCATAGGTGGGTAATTTTCTCCTAAAGCTTTTCTGCGATATGTTCATTTCTTGGGACATCCTGTACCTACGCATATCGAATAGAAGGTCACCTACATTATTCAAGTCATCAGCCTGAATACTTCCACATGTTCAACATAATTATACCTAAGTATACCTATAGGTAGGGCTCTCCCAGTAGTTGGTACTAATAAAAACGCTTAACAGGTGTTTTGGTGATCGCAGTAAAATATGATCCAGATCAAGGAAAACGGCTAGCTGGCTCCTACCCACGGGAAGAGATGAGGTGGTCCTACATATTAGTTACCTATTAAAGCGCTTAGATCTCTAAGACCCATAAATATACTTGTACAACTCCAATCCAACGCTATAAAGTAAGAAATAAACTCCAAATTCTCATAAAATCAATTAATTAAAGTAGACGACATCCCGTCCACAAGACATTCATTAGGCGCGGCCGGGGACAATTCCGCTAATTTATTCCAATAAAAACGAATAACAACCCCCTTCGACCCCTGTTCAACCCCTTGACGACTGCTTTATGTAGTGCCGAGTGTTTCGAGTTGTCTCTGAAATGGATGGTTGAATGTTTAAACCTGGTGCTCTTGAGTTCAGAATGATTGTGACTAGCTTAAAACGAGTAAACCGCAGACCTAGAATACTTTTGCTAACAACCTGAAGACGTCCACTGATGAACACAAGCCTCCCCCACAGAGTGTCACTTAGAACGGCTGCTTGCTTCCTGCATCCATCAGCTTCCCACGGTCGATCGTCGGTTCACCTAGTAGGGGGCCGGTCTACGCTCCATTTTCCGGTTTGTGGTCACTCGAGAACTTTTCTTCCCCATCGTTTGTCAGTTCTACGAGTGAGGTGGCCTACACATTGCATTTTTTAGCTAATTCTAAGAGCTATATCGGTCACTTTAGTTCTCTTGCGGATCTCCTTATTTCGGATGTTATCTCGCAGAGAAACACCGAACATAGCCCTCTCCATAGCTTGATGCGTGACTTTGAGCTTATAGGGCCAACAATTTGTTACAAATTATACCCATATATTTTTTTTACGCCCAACGATCACATTCATAGATTCTGAACCCTAACTAGAATTCCCTGTACCTAGGGACCCAGGAACTACGAGGACCATAGTCCCACAACACCCAGACACAGAACAAATATTTGCGCTTTTTTTTTCCTGTGCACATATACTTGTCCTGTCGCGGGAATCGAACCCGCCGCCTCCGGGTTATGAGCCGACCTGCTCAACCACCACACCACGGAGGCTGTCAATTAAATACAATGTTACAATTTGTTGGGATTATTGAGATAGAAAAAAAAATCAAGTTCAACTTTAAGTGAAGTAAAGTAGGTAGATATAGTACCAGGAGACCAGAAGTACTGAGAAGATAGTTAGGAAGTAACTTACATGATTTATACATGTTTCTAAAATATGTAGAACTAGAACATCAGAAATTCTCAGGATAGGTAAAAGTTAAAAAACACACAAACAACACGTATAATAAAAGAACTATACTTATAATAAAACTGTAACAGGTCAAATTCTGTACATTGAAGTTATGTAGAAAAAGTTTTGGAGGGCTCCCTGTTAACTATGAAGACGCCAAAAAATTTTTTTTTTTCATATTTGTCTGTCTGTTTGTATCTTGGCTGAGCATCACGCCAAAACTGCTGAATGGATTCAAATGAAACTTAGCATGATTTGAGTTCATATTACGCGGTAGGCTATAGAATACTTTTAATCCCGAAATTCAGCTCGGTTCCCTCGGAACCGGGGGAGGAAATTAAACATATTATTTACTTAGTTGTAATTCATTCATTCTTTTGTCGTTAGAATGGGGGGGGGGGGGGGGGTACCAACTTTAAATACTGTCCCGTAAATATTGCAAGGTCGTCAGTTTTGTGGTTCAGAAATTACAGACATCTAATCCACCTTCATTAGTAGTCGCATTAGGTCCAAAGCCGCTCCTATCCTGTACTATGGGAAAGAGAAGAGAGGGGGGAAAAGATAAGGGAAAGGATGAATGGATGAAAGTGAAAGGAGGCAGGTGCGCCAGCACTTGCTTTCATTCGCCGTTTCATCCATTCATGTTTTTTTCTTATCTTTTCCCTCTTCCTTCTCTCTTCTTTTAGACTAAGATAAGGCGTAAAACTAATGCCTATACCCATACGAAGCCAGAGCGGGTCAGCTAGTATACCAATATAACAATATCTGTAAAACGGTTGGAGGGTAGAACAAAATTATAAATAGGAACACTTACACAGTAATACAATTTGCTAAATAAAACCGAATGATGTACTAGTTAAATGAGTGTCAAGTCTCGGTGGCGCGGTGAGGACCACTTCTGCACCTCACACCGGATTCTTATAAGATTGGGTGTCAAGACAAAAAGAGAGTAAGGACAGATTTTTACTTTTTCCAAAAAAAAACTGTTTTTAATTTTAAACTAGAAGTGCTTAACGCTTTTGCCAACAATATACACGTTGTCTCACGAGAACACTTAGTTTTTTTTATCTCAGTAGTCTATTCGAGAGAGGAACTCTTCGGAAAGTTTCATCTAAATCTGCTCAGCAATTTTGGGTATAAACAAACAAACAGACAACTTATTACTGTAATGAAATTGGGGCAAGTTTTACACTATTTTCAGACAAGTTATGTATGTTTTTTTTTATATTCGTAATAATTTATGAAAGGTTTCAGAGTTACATGTGCAACAAAAGACATCAAAAATAATTTATTAAAAAATATATTATTTTTTATTGTCGCAACATTTTCATAATACTTGTAATGAGATTTTAAGATAATGCGCCCCAAAAAAAAAACAAGCAGATAACCAAATAATGCAAAAAAAAACACAAAAAAAACCCACCAAAATGAAATAAGTAGTGAAATATTAACCAGCTTCAGTTATGTATTTAATAGAAATTAATGAACTGACACAGTTTTAAAATAATAATGATTGAGTTCAAATTGATAAAAAATCTAACAATCTAAAAAATAAATTTCGTACGTATACTATTTTTCTATAGGGTACAAAGGCAAAGTAGGCGGCCCGCCCACCCTGAAACGAATAGGCCAGGGCGGGCGAGCTTTTCTCACTCTCTTAAATGCTCTTGCCGGATGTACTACGATTGAGTTGTTTTGATAATTTTTAGAAAACTAGTAAATTTTAGTATGTAATGAAGCATGTTTTTAAGCGTTTTGTTATGTTGTACTACTTATGACGTATTGTTTGGAAGTTTTGATTTTGGTAGTTATTTGTGGTCTACGGAGGTAAAGCAAAAATATTTTAATAATCTACCTTCTTTATAATAAGTTGCGTAATTATTGTAGAGCCTTTTTGTTTTTCAATGCCTGCCTATGGTATGCTGTTTGGAAAGTTGGACGGGGATTCCCTTTTTTTAAGTAAACATTATGCATATTCTTACAGAATTTTAAACCTTAAAGTTTTGATGTTTCAGTTGGTATGACTGTAGTGGTTAGCTTTCACGAATAATTGATTCATGCAATGTCGTTGTCAAAACAATATAACTATTGAAATTATCTTCTTAAAACCCATGCTCACATATAAAAAAGTCCAGTAATACAACAACAAATTTAAGTCAAAATTCTGGTAAAAGTATCAAAACCGTGAGCGCCGCGTAGAAGCGACAAGTGTCGCTCGAGAGTCACCCTCGCGACATGCTATTGTTGTTGCACCTACTAATATAATAATGGATATACATACACATCATGTCTTCATTATGGCCTCGGCTTTGTCGTGCATTATGCGGCGAATATCAAAGAAAAGTGATGCTTCTACTGGACAAGAGTTAGGTATGGTTGGGCTGTTGTTTCTACCAAATAAGAACATAACTATGTTATGGAGCAACTATTGACCAAAGGCCGTGTGGTACATCAAAATCTTCTGCGATCACAAAACAGCCTGCCAAACGTTGTGATTATGGCAAATCCTCCCTGTGATAAGCGTCCAAAATGGCGTTTTATGGGGGAGGTCTATGTACAGCAGTGGACGTATTTCGGGCTGATAATGATGATTGTCCGATTGTCTATTCTGTATTTTAACTG
Organism: Ennomos quercinarius; assembly: GCA_910589525.2. Classification (NCBI taxonomy): domain Eukaryota; kingdom Metazoa; phylum Arthropoda; class Insecta; order Lepidoptera; family Geometridae; genus Ennomos; species Ennomos quercinarius. Next base: position 4,392,822 of record OU342502.1, read on the forward strand.
TCTAATGTAATGTGATTAACAGCTAAAATTGTGATTTAGTTTAATAAAGAAATTGAACTCCATTAGTTTTAATAGGTCGAAAGATGATAAGCGAAACTCGTAACTCGTTTGATGAAGAGTTACTAATTGTTTTCGATAGCTATTTGTCTTGAAAAAAGAAGTCACAGCATAGAAACTCTTTGTACTCAAAACAACAAGTGAATAGACAAAATCAAAAATATAAGTATACGTTTCTGCTACTCTTTGTACGTTGGTACGACGTCTTTCCATGATCCTTCAAACTATAGTATATAGGCACAGTAGCGAAACGCAATTGACTTAAAAAGTATTCCAGATTCAAAACCCAAATTCCCCGCTCTAGCAAGCAGAAACAACCCTTCAATAGGCAAATGATTCAAAATTACAGTTAAAAAAAGAGAATAAAAAGCTCCGAACTCCATTAGAAACAAAAATAAATTGAATTACAACTCGATCGACATTTTCGATTTGGAGCCCTAACTCAATTAGATGGGAGAGCGCTGATGGAAAAATAAAATAAATACGAGGAACAAAAAAAAATTAAAACAAAAAAGAGTCCAGATATAATTTGAAATATCTCCGTAAATGCAAAGTGCGAGTGCTGTTATTTTATTCAAATGAGGGCGAACTTTTTTTCAACCCTTTTCTCGTCGCGCCATCAAAGTGGCCTGATATTCAATTAAAAAAAGAAGAGCGGTCCGCGACTGAAAATTAATCAGAAAAAAATGCTTTTAACTAGATCTACATTTTAATGAAATTATTATTGACGAGTATTATTGTAGGTATAAATGGGAGAGCTCTTTGTCGAGATTGCGCGACTAAGTGTCGCTTCCTATTTCCTTTGCAGATCGACGTAACTACCTACTTCTAATTTTACACGATTATGGCCTTTACCCCTTTTTTTCCTTTCTAGTACGTTTGACAAACTCATGTTAACTTTACTTACCAAATACTATGCTCTCGTTGGTTGACGAATGCCGATGATGAACAGGCAACCAATGAGCGTTCAGTATTTTGAAGATGACTGACATTAACTTTAACAAACTAACCAAAACCGGAGGTAACACTTACTGAGACGTCGTCTCTTACTGTTGGCCTCATCAGTAAGCTCAAAGTCGCGTAACGAGCTATGAAGAGAGTTATGCTCGCTATTTCCCTGCGAGATAAGATCCGGAATGAAAAGATCCGCAGGAGAACTAGTGACCGATATAGTTCTTAGAATTAGCACTTAGTTGTATTTAGGAATACCTAGTTGGTACGATTGTATAATAGCTTAAAGAATAATGGCACTTTATCTATTGAACAAAAAAGGTGTTTTTAATAATAATTTGATGTTCATTTGTTTCAACACGTTAACTATTTTGACTCATAGAACAAAAGGAACTGATACTACCGTATTTCTATATTTGTGACAGGCTTCTACAGTTAAGTTAAATTTGGTTACTGTCAGTTTTATTTCCGTCTACTAATGCAAACATTCCGAAAATAATTCTAAGCGTAATCGCATTGCATTATTCCAGTATGCATATGAGGTCATGAAAAGTGCTTTTCCTGATACAGATATAGAGATTTAATTTGTTGATCTCCATACTGTAGGACTCTTATCACACCGTAGTGACTGACAGGAATGAAAAGTTTTATCTGCCCTGTAAGCAACGACAGTGGAGTGGGACAGATAAAAGTTTCAAGAAAATGAGCGTACAGTATTTGCTGGTGTGTTGACTTGACACGAGTCGAAATGTACGAGAAACCGGGGTCTAGAGAGATAAGTGCGAACTTAGGAGCTGTCAAACTTTAGTGCAGACAGGCATAATTATCTAGTTCCATGGAAAGGTACTTCATTTATCGATAAGTCTGTTTGCGAAAGCGGGACGTTTCTGCCCTCGCTGGGAGCAGCGGGACAAACAACCCGAAAGCGGGACGTATGGGCACGTCATCAATAGAACAAGCCTTGCTTAGCTAGGGAATAGATTGTGCTATGTGGAATGTCCGCAATTTATTTTTTTATGCTGTGGACTACTATTTTTAAACGTGTGGATATGTTGGCTCTTACTGACAATGCCCTCCACTCCTACTCCATGTCAGCATGGTCTCTAGCAAGATAAATGATAATGATCAGGCAGACATTGCTTGTAGAACCGACCACCGATGGGAATTAATGATAATCCAGGGGCTGACTTCGAATTGGAAGATGTAGGGTAGGCCACTGGCCGGTCCCTTACTGGGTGAACCAAACATAACAGCAACAGGTGAATAAAACCACGGGGAGCCATTGGATGCAATAGACAAGTAGCTGCTCAAACTGGCTCTCTATGAGGGAGGCCTATGTATAGCAGTGGACGTCTTCAGGTTGATGATCATTATAGAATAGAATAGAATAGAATATCGTTTATTCAGCTTCGTAAAGTTTCACACATAAGTACACAATAACGAAAAATATAACTCATACAAAATCAAGAATAATCAACCTTACGCTACTGGTCACATAACTATTTAATAAAAAAAAATTTAGTGGTGAAGCTGAAAGGGCGTTCAGCTCAGCATAAATGTCAAGTACCTACCCTCGGTACCAGACGCTGATTTTCAGCTGAAACCCCACGGGTGGATAAATTTTAGACTTATACTTACAAAGAATGATGACTACACAAAATTAAAATAACTAAATTATATAGGTAGTTTAAACAATATACTATAAACAGTACCTAATTACACAATAAAGTTCTTTCTAATTTTTATGAAGTTCTTTTTTACTAGGTAATAAGAAAATTATTATTCCAACTAGTGGAGTGTCTAATCCTTACAGTGCGGTGTGACAGTCAGCCGCTGTAATACAGGAGTGGGCTTCGAACGAATACATTATTATTCACCGACGGACGAAATGAATTCGTTTTTATTCAAACGCCAGAATGATATAATTAAAATTTGAATATAAGATTATCTCGTGAAAAATTCAATATCAAATTTTGTGTCGCGATTGTGATTTGTGGAAAGGATTCGGGTGAAAGTGACTGATTGGATAAATGGTAATTAGTTAATACAATGTATACAATGTGACTTGCATATCATGTTAGCCTAGTACCTATATAATGCAATTCAATAAAGAAAAGAACTGGAAAGAGCATAAACATTTATATTACTGTCTCCCTTTGCACTTAAACACAATAGCGGGAAGAGGGAAAACAATAGTTTCTTGTTTTCGTCAGATTCTTTCTTCAATAACACGCGTTATACTTACTTCACCGGCTACTCCTGCATCCAACGGTTTTGACCAGTTTGTCGATCCCTTTTCCCATCGGTTAATTGTCGGTTCTTCGAGTAGTTTATGACAGAAAAAAGCTTTTAAAAGCCACTAATCAAAAGAAATGAAGAATTTAAGTGAAATGGCTTGCCCGTTGCCGTTGTTTAAATTTTGAGAGCTATACCGGTATCATACTTGAATATTAACAAAACACGAGCGCACCAACATTATAAAATAATTCCACTAAACAACATTACGCAGCTCTGCTTAATATTCCACGATCCAAATGACGTCACAGCAGCCCCACGGCCGTCAAACGGACAGGCACACATAAATCGAGATCCTCCCCCATAATAGCTGGCTCACTCAAATCTAAGCCAAAGCCCAAAAGCCGGATTTCTAGCCGTAATACACTTAAAACGGCCGAGCTTAAATCATCGTCATCGTTTGTTGAACAAGACTCTCCGGTCACATATCAGGCCGGCGACGGCCCCCTAAGGGGGTCACCCATCCCCAATAATTTTCGGCCATAGCCTCTCTGTAGGCATAGATTTCTAGTCTCAACGTACAAGGCGGGTGTTTTGTGATGTACGTAGGTACCTACAACGTAAATACAGAGACGTGTTCTCTGTATATTTCATCATTTATAGTGAGCTAGCCTGTTCTATAATGTACATAGGCCTATGCCTATCCAGTGCCTATGCCAGTCGTCTATACGACTGCTTTCTTGCTATTGGCACAGATTACTGAATATGTTATGCTATTGCTAGCCGGTGCAGTACGAATTTACTTGAAGATACCAGCAGTCTGTGCTCGGTCAAATTAAACCTGGACATTTGCTCGTTAAAGGCATAAAGGCGATCCGTAGGCACGCACTCTAAGTTGATCTGCAAAATGAACTGAACTGTGATCGATAAGAATGAAGAAAGTTTACATGAAGACAGATCTTAGAATTGATTACATATTTCTTTGCAGACCCGTGGTTGTCCTGATATGTTTGTAGTTAAATGACAGTATATTTTACGTCTAGTGGTACCACGCCATGCCTGGGAATTTGGCAGTCAATTAGTGGGGCTGCTTTGACAAGGTAATACACAGGTGCTTGGCAAATGGCAAAAGATTTATCTTGAGGATGGTATAGATAGCGAGCATTATAAAATGCAGTGCTGTACAATAAAGTGATTTCACAATATTTTCCCGCATCATAAGCTCAAGCTGATTGCAGAATTCGAACCCGTGACCCACGAAACACAAATCGACGGTTCGTGCAACTGAGCTATTCTCACAATGACATAGTATTAGATAACATAACAAATTTTATTTTAGGCACCTACCTACCTACAACATTGTGCCTACTTATTAGTTTGTATTTTAGATATTCAAGTAGGGTAAAACCGGGATACATGCCTCAGTGGGATATGTGCACCGTTATCAAAAAACCTAACTTCCCAAAATCACAACAGTAAATTTATGGGTTAAATAAGGAGCGTAGACGACACACACCTCGGGTCCCTGCAGACCGTCTTCCAAAATAGACGCACCCCGACCGTATGTGCGATCATCTCCGCGGCGAATGCCAAAATCGCGTCAAAGTTTTAAACGCGAGTATTTACTGTTACATAACTTTCTAATCAGTACTTATAGTCCATTCAAGTTTTATTTTATCAACACATTGGTTTATTCACATTGTTGGTTTTCACATTGGGTGATTGAGTACACGCCTAGGTGTCAATAATTGTTCTAATGTATCTAGTTTAATTTAAAAATAAAAGGGCATCTATCCATATCAAAAAGGATAGTTGCCCCAATTTTTTGGTGGTATAGGTTCTATCCACCACCGATAATGTCAACATATTTTTGAAATGTTTTTATGTATTTGTTTTGAAATTTTCATAGATACATATTTAACAGTAACTGTAGGTGGAGTATCACAAAAAGACAAATTATTTACATTTCAAATAAGTATAGAAAACAATTTTTTTCTATTTTTGTCTGTCTGTCTGTCCCTTTGAACCCGCATCACGCTGAAACTACTGGACGGATTTCGAAGAACCTTGGAGTGATTGTAGCAAATGATTTAGAATAGCATTTGAATTACTTAATGTTTTTAAAAATGGCCAAGTGCGGGTTGCACGAAGCAAAAGTGAAGAAAGTGTTACGCAATATTTTTTGATTTGTTCATTTATGATTTATTAAACAGTAAAAAAACAATCAACAATGGTAAGTAAACGAATAGTTTCAATATCTTGAAAAATGACCAGCCGGCTTCCACAGTGCAGAGCATATAGGTAGTTAGATAACGTGTCCATCGCTAAGCATATTATGCATATTTTGTTCACAGGAAAAGTGAAGGGAGAAGGAAAAGATAAAAGAAAGGATGAATAGATCAGATGGCGAAGGCAGACAGGTAAATGGGAGACAGAAAAAATAGGGAAAAATTATGAAAGCTACTTGCCTCCCTTTGTGTAATCTATTCATCTTTTTCCCCTATTTTTATCTTTCTCCATTCCCTCTTCTCTTTGACAGGGTTAGAGTGTAAAAGGTATAAACCCATGCGAAGCCGGGATGGGACAGCTATTGTAGAATGTATGGACAGAAATTTATCTTACGTGTGTTGATTATTTGAAATATTCAAATAATTACCAATTCTAATTGTGATGTTTATATTAAAAATAAATACTTAGTTGATTATTTCTTAAACAAAATGTATGCTAAAATTTATTATTTAATTATGCTTTTGAGTGTCATATTATAAATAGAATACAAAAAACATGTTTAATAGTGTTTATAAAGTATTTTCTTTTGTAAGGCCACAGTTCAGGCACCTATCCTCCTGGTCATTTTCATGGTGAGGCACCTATCCATATAGGTAGGCGACTATCCCCAAAAAAAAGGATCTGGGAAAACTTAAATTGTGCACAATCAGTAATTTATAGGTCACCAATATTGGATCTTAATGTAAGATAAAAGATTAGACTAGCCATTAATATAGGAATTATTTCCGATAAATTCATAGATTTAAAGTTACGAGGCCTCTTCAAAAAGTGGGGCATCTATCCCGGTTTTACCCTATTTGTTATTTTATTTTCTTCTCTTTGAATATGACACAACCCATTATCAACAGCCTAAAAGCATCCACTGCCAAACATGGGGCTCCCTCAGAGAGTGCCACTTTGAGTAGCTACTCGCCTCCAGCACCCATCGGCGCCCCGTAGTTTTCACCAGATCGTCGGTCCACCTAGTGGGGGCCGGCCTACGCTACGTCTTCCACTTCGTGTTCATCCGAGAAACTTTCTTCCCCATCCGTTGTCAGTTCTACGAGCGATATGATTGTGTGTATGACACAACCCAGTAAGTATTTGTCTATTCAGGTATTATACAAAAAGCGCAACCACGGTGTAGGACTTAGATTTAAACTTGGGGGTTGTAGCTGTACCTACAAGGACAGCACTAGAATTACTCTAACATCACACATCAATAACCGGAAGACGTACATTGCTGAACATAGGCCTCATCTATAAAATGCCACTTTGGACGCTTATCATCATAAGTGGGTTGCCATTATCACCATGCTTGGCAGGCGTCTTGGTGATCGCAGAAAATTTTAAGTTACCGAGGAAATTAAATCAAACTATTCTATTAAGGACAAAATATAAATTTTATGAGAAACAGCGGTAATGCGTGTGCGTCGGATAGTCAATACAGATTTATGTTAGAAATTCGCGTGCCGCACCGGCTACTTCCATTTTTGTACGTAACTGGTTATCTCAGGGCTTTCATATTTCATGAATTCATTAGATGGATTTAAATGCTGCCACAAAGGACCGTTTTTTTTTTGTTTTTAAATATGTGTGGACATTTCACACAGCGCCATCTAGCCCCAAACTAAGCATTATAGCTTGTAATATGGAAACCAGATAACTGATACAATACTTATATACTTTTGTTTGTAAATACATACATAGAATACAATATGACACCCAGACACAGAACAAACACCTATGTTCATCACACAAATCTTTGTCCCGGGTGGGAATCGAACCCACAGCCTACAGTTCAGAAGGCAGAGCTACCAACTAAGCTATCAGGCCAGTCATGAATGAAAGGTAAGTTTTTTTTTATAGAACTAGGTATAGGAAATGATAGAGTTGAAATAAACTGGACTATTATACCACACAAACGAATTCGACAGTCTGAATAACAGTTATTAAGTAAATCATTAGATTTTTATGTGAGTAATACAACATTTTTTTTGAGTAAAGGCTAACTTTCAAAAAACCATACACTATAATAAATCTAAGTACTAAAATAATTGAGTCCCTGTGGCTGTATAGGTAACTGTTTTCTAATTAAAATTAACAAAACAGTTAAAAAATATATATTTTTCAAAATATATTATCAGCAAACAAAACAATAGCAATAAAATTGTTCCGGAATGAGGAGATCCGCAGAAGAACTAAAGTGACCGATATAGCTCTTAGAATTAGCAAGTTGAAATGGCAATGGGCAGGCCAAATCGCTTGTAGAACTGACAACCGATGGGGAAGAATGGTTCTCGAGTGGCGACCACGAACCGGAAGACGAAGCGTAGGCTGGCCCCCCCTCGGTGGACCGACGATCTGGTGAAAGCCGCGGGGAGCCGATGGATGCAGGAGGCGAGCAACCGCTCATGGTGGCGCGCTCTGGGGGAGGCCTATGTTCAGCAGTGGACGACTTTAGGCTGGTGATGATGAATAAAATTAATTCCATTGGTTATAGTGGTTGGCAGGAAAATTATGCAGTAGCAAGTCGAATAAAAAAATATTTATTAAAAAACATAAAGAACCTCGCGCTGCCCTGTCACAGAAACAAAAAACCTCAGAAAATAAATCTCTGTTTTTTTCAAGTTGGCAACCCTGGGCCAGTGCCCAACTATCGACCGTAGATTTATTCCCACAGCGTCGTGATTTGCGAGACATTATGATAAGTGGTTGAACGCCACTAGAGCAATTAGAACGGGGTTACATGACGAGTTAAATATATTAACTCTGCCTGCACCACGACAAAGTCACTGCGTCAGGTGGCATTTAGATAATTTTGAGAGTTCAATAAGTAATTAAACACTTCTAATCAATCTAATTACGCTTAGATGTACAAGATATTTACAATGAAGCACTTATACAGATAAAGCTTGTCTTAAAGCTTAGCTTAAGCTTTTAGCTTATGAGTAAGCTCAAATTCGCGCAGCAAGCTATAGAGAGAGCTATGCTCAAAGTTTCCTTGCGAGATAAGATCTGAAATGAGGAGATCCACAAGAGAACTAAAGTTACCCATATAGCTTTGAGAATTAGCAAGTTTAAGTGGTAGTGGGCAGGCCACATCGCTCATAGAACTGACAACCGATGGGGAAGAAAGGTTCTCGAGTAGCGACCACGAACCGGAAGACGCAGCGTAAGCCGGCCCCCCACTAGGTGGACCGATGACCTGGTCAGAACCGCGGGGAGCCGATGGATGCAGGAGGCAAAGTATCCCCTCAAAGTGGCGCTCTTTGGGGGAGGCCTATGTTCAGCAGTGGGCGTTTTTCGGCTGATGATGATGATGATGACTTATACAGATACCCGTGGACAGAATGAATGCAAACCCACCTTACCTTACCACCCATACGACAAGCGACCAACGTTGTACCGACACCTAAATGAGTTTCGATCACTGGTGCTAAACTCAGTTGAGTTCGACGTTGCTTCATTCTGAAAGTTACATTTTAAAATTACCACCATTTTGCTTTGCTTGTACCTACTTGGATCTAATCTTTCTATAAGCATCTGACCCACGCACTATTTCATGAATCTATAATGAAGTATCAGTACAATATCACTTTATCCGGCTGTAAGTAGAAACAGCACGCAAAATATAACCATAAAGTTTCTACCATAATTAATAACTCTATGATTGATTTATGTAGTACCCTGATAACATTATTTGATGTAAATTATTACACGGTAGAACATGATATTAAATGTTGGCCAATGTTGGCTGGAGATCTGAGTGAGTGTTGCGACCCATGCTTTACGAAATATTAATAACAGTTAACAGTGACTTTTAAAAGTATTAAACCCATAGATGTTGGTAATTTGAAAGGGCAAAATGACGTAGGTAAGTCTACCTACCAACATCTACAAATCTCTCAGTTAAAACTGGCCAAAAAACGGTGCTGAAGACACGAATTGCAATATCTTTCATTCACACTACAGATTGTGTGCGTTGCAATATAAAGACTATTTTTCAGGAAGCTGTGCGTTACCTTACCTACATATTTTATTTACAGCTATGATTAGGTAAGCATGTATTGCTGGGACATGTGCCTTCTCTCACAGGGTCCTTAACGCGGGCCAAGTGCAGGTTGATGAATGACACGTCCTCAAATATTTTAGATTCTTGAACACAGGTATATAGGTAGGTACTAGTTGTTGGGTTGAGTGATGAATAAGATATACCGCTGGAAAGACACAGTGGAAGCGAACTTCTATACGAGCTATTTCGTTTCAGAAGCCAGGATATATTTTGGCTTGCTGAGCCATCGGGATGAGTTAGTTATTTATGCTGTAACAACTGATTGGACGTAGACTGGACGGACGCTTATAAAATACCTCGGAAGCACGCACTGGAAGCGGACCTAAAACTCAGTCTCCAGACCCTTAACTATGGGATGAAATCGCCTAGAATAGAGAGGTAATACGCTCTTTCGTTTCGAAAGCTAAGACACACTTTGGGTTACTGAGTTAGCTAAGCTAAGCTACCAGTTTCTTTCTTCCAAGGCCATCGCACTCTCCAAATAACCGAACATTCTTCATTATCAGATCTAAAAATAAGATCTGTAATCAAGAGACCGCAGTGATAAATGAACAGTTTAAAATAACAAGTACAGGCGACCATAATGTATACCACGTCAATAGCTACCGGTTGATTCATTACAGTGCAATTAAGGCCCAGATAAGAGTTGTAATTACGTATGCTAATCGTGGACTTAATTCGATGCACTTGGGCTTGAGACGCGGTTACACGGGAGAGAGTTTAGATGCGTATTACATAAATTGTTGGACGGATTGGTTCAATGTCGAAACGACAACGTTGAAGGTTCATCGATGGCTGTGATACGCCCGCTGCATCATCGACGTCTTGACGGACGGCCAAGGTATAGGTATCTACAATATTTTATTGGTTTATCCAAGGATGTCGCGGTGCGGACGTATACGGACGCCCGTAACACACTATTGTTAATCAATAGCGCTCTATATTCCAATTAAAATACAACGTAATTAGTTAGATTATGTACCAATAGGTAATAATAATGTAGATTTTAATTATGAAATTGGTACAAATTTTTTTGTGCTTCGATCCTTCGCTTGCCTCTAAAACGCCCGAAACTTGCACCTAGTACACCCAAAAAAAGGCGTTAAAAAAGCAATCTGACGCGTCAGTCGATTTACAAATCTACCTCGTATTTTATCAAGTTTTTCATATATAACAATATTGACAGCTTTTAATACTAAAATATTTAAGGAAAGTCAATACTGATGATGTGTACATCGTGGTGGATGGATGCGGGTTCAAATCCCGTTCTTGATTCAAATTTTCCCATACCATGAAAATGAATCCATTTATAAGTGAAGCCCGCTATACCTATTAGCCTCTAAAGTCGCAGTCGCTTGGGTTTCGTATGGACACGCCCTTATCCGCTTACCCAGGCAGCCGGTATACGCCGCTAGCGGCCCTTGTTTGCATTACAGGTATGTTATCGCCATATTTATACCTAATTATATATTAATATCGCATTTTAAAACCAGTTATAAATGCGCAAGTGCAAAAATGTGACTGCTTGAAAATTCTGTCACTAGGAAATAAAAATATGTTAATAGAATGTATCACCAAATAACGATTAAAAGTATCTCCTAGATATCACTGGTTTAGCGACAAATAGCAATAAACAATTTTTTTCTTAGTTTTTCAGTATATTGCCATTTGTCGCTAAACCAATGATAATTAGGTGATACTTTTAATTGCAATTTATTGATACATTATATTTATTTGCGAAAAATTAGTTTTCATGTATCACATTGAGCAATTAAGGCAAAAGAATACTATATATTATTGGCAAAACAATGCAAGAAAATTTGAATTTGCCGCGCTAGTGTAACGTTCCACCTTAAAACGTTCAAATACATTAAGATAATCTTAGTTTTAGTCTTATCTTAGTCATGAAAGTCAGGTCACAAGTAAGTAATTTATGTATCTCTTGAAAATACATTGCATCAAGTTACTGTGATTATAATGAGACTAAACCATGTTATGATTTCATAATAAGGATCAAAATTGCCATAATATTCTATTCTTTGAAGAAATCAATAATTATGACAACGAATATCATCATTCTCTTTGCCTTTTCCCATTTGTTATTGGGGTCGGCTCCCAGTCTAACAGCGGCAAGCTACCACAGAATTACACGAGCGAATGCCGACCTCGCAACCCATAGGGCCAGTAACAAAGATGGAAGTTCATCTTAAATACAAAATGAAACAAGCATATCTAGTGTAATTCCGCTAAAAATAACTATAAGATTATCTATACTGGGGAAGCTGTAAAGGATTGTTGTAGGTAAGTAAATGTATTACAAAATGATAAAAAAAGTATAACGTATAATATTTTTATTGAAATAAACTGGGACGCCTAAATTGGTTCAACATTAGGATTCCTAATCCTGCGCAACGAATGTTAGACAACCTAAATTTAAAAAAAGCCTTATAGATAAAGACTAATAGGTATATGAGCACTCTCAAAAAAAAATAACAAAATCGTCCGTTTACTTCTACGATATAGTGTAACGATCCAGGCTGTCTCGTGACGTCACAAATATTATAAATTTTACCTAAATTATAAAAATACTGAAATAATTTCATTGAAGCACTTTATGCATAAAGAATAGTCCAAAAATAAAGGAAATAGTCGTTGGCATCGCATTAACTGATAGAGAAAATGTAGAGATAGGTGTAAAAGTGGTTATCCGTGGTAAAATAAGGTAATAGTAAAAGAAATCAAACCTTCTTTATATTTAGGTTTACTTTTTTACCTCTCTACCTTTAAAGTGTTTTTGATATATGATAGGATTTTGAGATCTGTCAAGCTGTCAAACGCGGTCAGTTATAAAATCATTCACGGGATTCGCAAGTCGAAACCTGGAAAAAAATGCACGTGAAATTCACGGTTAAACTCTTAGTTAGCTTCGCCCTCTCAAGTAATTCTGGATCTGGGGGGAAGTATGCCTCGGGTCCAGGAACTCAGTAAGAGATTAGTTGAAACATTGCAACGAAGCTTGTCTTCCCTTATTTTGCTTAGGGCATGCAGTTCGCGTGTTATGTGGAGACCTGCACCAGATTTTGCCTCCGTTATAGGATCTGGATCCACCTTTTTGGTTTGGTTTGCATTCTGGCTGAAAGGAGGGCTGAAAAGATTAACTGTCCCGTCTTCGTGTATACGATACCCGGATCCTAAATGCAAATTAAGCTGAACTGTCCCAAGTGTTAGGGTTTTGTCTTGTATGCTGCCCATGGACTCCGGTCCCGCATGCAAGATAAAAATTAGGTGGCAACAGGTTTTAGCTTTGGAGAGCTTTTGTCACAGCTCGTTCTCTCATAGGGTTAGATCAGGTATGTTCTCATTGCACACACCGAGAACAGACATGCACGTTTAAAAGTAAATGTGAGATTTGTAGCAATCTCCAGTGTTTGGGGGTACACACTAATGTATAGGGAAAAGCTATAAGTCGAGGCATACACACGTAGGAGGGGAAAGTTAGGGATAAAATATTGAAAATCGCGGAAAAATAATAGTGTTAGGGAAATAGATAAAATTCAATAAATAAATAAATAAATTAAAGCGGTATAAAATACATCTAAAGATAAATTCGTTATAATAAAATACTATATATATATATATTAAAAGTGCAAATACAATACGTAAATTATCAAAGTTATGAAATTATAATCCAAGTTTTCTCGAAGGTTGAAGCTGTGGGTGTTTATTCTATGGCTAGATTGTCGTGGACCTTGCTTTTGGCGGAAAGCTGGGTGATCACTGAAGGTTTAATGTACAGAGAACAATGCTGTATAGGTATAAGTAGGCATTTCTTTAGTAGGCAAAAGCTTTCATGAAACTACGGAACTGAGTAGAGATAGAAAGGAGAATGTGTTTGAATACGATTCATCACATTAGTTTTCGTGACTTAGTCTCAACTGAAAAATTATTGTCGTTAATGTTGCGGATCATATTAGTATAAATACTTAATTCTGTAAATCTATTTTGTGGTAAAAGTACGTTGTACTATATATCTATTCTGTGGTATAGGAAGGTATTTCTTTAGCTGGTTTTGCGATGTTCTACGGAGGATATGAGAAAGGTTCTATTCCTACACGGTTATTACAATATGCATAAAAAGATAGGTATTTTCTTAGCGGATTCTAGGCGGAATTTTACTTAGCAGAGTTGGAGGGATCATATTCCTACAAGGAAACGAACGTTTTGTTTTCTAGTTGCGAAATAGGTAATGCTTGTACAATAGTTAAGTAACTACCGGGAATTTATTCATAATTTAGGGTTGATCGTGTTTGTTTATAGATCAATTTAGTGGAATTCAGAGTTGGGTTTGTTTGATTGAATTTTCAATAAGAATTTTACTATTTATTCTATAAGAAACATTTAAAGTACTAGTGATAAGAAATTGTCCTTCGTGTCTTGGGTCAAGCACAGCAGTACCTGTTAGTGATCTCCTTACCAAACGGATAGGGGTAGCTAATTTAAAGATTCGAATGAGAATATCTTGTTGTTAGAAAACAGCATTAATAATCTATTATATTACTGGCAAAAAAACATATTATTATAATATTTCATATTTATGAAATATAATACCTAAATTATATAAACGGGTTTTAGATTACTTTTCAATACAAGTTCTGGAAAATAGAGACAACCTGAATATCACTAACAGATCATTGAATTCAAATAAATATTTACAGTTAAAATTAATACTACTGTTTAGTCCACTGCATGCTGTTGATATAGAATCTACGATAATATTGATAATCTTTAGACGAAAACTAGGAGATTTGAAAGTTGAGCTATTTTTAGAGTCTGTCTTATACCGAATGTAGTACGTATTAGATAGACTCACAATTAACTAAGGTGATGTCTATTTTGTTAGGATTTGGAAAAAAATAATGTCCTCTTGTCCCTTGCACCTTTTGGAGTCCAAACTAGATAAGTAGATAAGAATAGGTAGATGGGGTACCTGACGTACTGACTTGGGATAAATAGAACAAAATTTAGTAAAATCAAATTTCCCTTAGTGTGGGGGAATTTCACACACGGTACCTCCGTGTGGGAAATTTCAAGCACTAAATAGTGGAGGGTTAACCAGCCAGGTAGTCGAGACCCACAGCATTGGAGCGGTGGCGGGGCTCCTATGCCAGAGTTATGATAAACAAATAGAGTTTACTATGACTTTGCTATATAACAAACTCAAACTCAGTTAGCAATATACTTACTTACGTTTTACCTATGTTTCATTTTCTTGTCTTGTTAATTTCAACATACGTTCGTCATGAAGCTTTAACTTACTTTCAGTTTTGTCTATGACTAGGAACTATAATGTTCAATTTTTTGCAGGAAAAGATTATTCATTCCTACAATTGAAACCTTTCGAAGATATAGTAGGAAATATATTGATTGGTGCATAATATGATTTTATGTGGAAATTTCAGTTCGGTTACTCAGAGTATAGGAATAGTGTTTATCAGGGGATTAAATTGCAATTATTTGTAGGACGATGAATATTTTAAATTAATTTAATATTATTGAATAGGTTAGATGTTAGTTAGGTATTGTCTCATTACTTTAAAAGGATTTGGATTACTGCACTATCACAACGTACGGTTCTACCATTTATAGGAGACGATTCACAAGGCCATAAACATTAAAATAGGTAGTCCAAAATGTTCAATAGACTTTGATAACTTTTTAACGTATGATTAGTTAAGAATATGCGGTGAATTATTATTAATGTAATGTATTTATTAATTAGGCTAGGGGTTATTACAATTTGGTGCCGTGACCAGGATTGACATTTGACTAGGATCTCAAATGACCAGGATCTCAATTGACCAGTATCTTAATTGACCAGGATCTCAAATGGCCAGGATTTTACTTGACTAAGATTTTCTTGCGTTTCTTTCGTTATCAGGTTGATTTATTTTAGAGATTTACATTATTGATAGTTTTTGGATTAGAATGAGGATGTTGATTGTTTTGGATTGATATTATTTTAAGTAGCGATGGTATTTATTTACTATCGCACAATTTGCTGTTCGTGGAAAAGGAAAGGTTTTGAGACAATATGTAGGGGCGGTTTTAGAGTTCAATAAATTAAATGAAAATTAGTTTAAACAAAGACTCAATCTTTTGAGAGTTTTAATCGTTACTTTATTAGTTATTTAATAATTTTTCGGGGCTATAACGTTCAGGATATCATCATTAGATTATCGTAGAAGATTGATTAATTAGATGATAAACATGACGGGATAAACGGGATTCGAACTATTCATGCAAACATTGGGTTATTTGATTTACGAATATTAGGATTGACATTAAATAGATACAAATTTAAAATAGACCACGTTGCAATAAACTCAACGGAGTTTAAATAAATTCAACATTGGAATGTTTCATTACGAGCCTGGAAAATTGTTGTATTGGGTTGGAAAGGATTAGTACCTAGTTTATTAATGAGATAGGTACATCTGTTTGATTAATTTTATAATTTATTGATGCACATAATAAAGTTGAGCTTTCATGTAGGACGTACGTGAGAAAATTATCATCATCCAATGTAGGAAAAACGACAGAGTCAATTTTCATAAATAATTCGGAAATATTAGAGTAAATAATTTACATTTAGTTTCTGGGTTTGGAACTAGGAAAAGTTCGAAGTTGGCTAAGATTATAAAACTATAGGGGGCGTTTTACAGTTCAAAATATTTAATAATTTTATTAGTGGTAGTTGATACGGTGGATAGATTAAGTTCCGATTCAATGGTTATTGTACGATACACAATAATCTATACAATATAAAAATATTTAAAATAAATTATTAAAATATCAAAATAGTGGTACTTAAAACATTTCTGTTAGCTTGTTTGGTCGTTTTGCGCGTAATTCGAGCGCAAGTTCGCGATTCTTGAGAATGAATGTACTTATTGATTGAATTTTCAAATAAAATATTGCGTTTCGAAATTCATACTTTAATAACGATATTATATTTAAAACGTAACAAAAGAAATTATTTTGTAGTAAAGATTAGTTCAGTTCGCAAAAATTAATATTTATTAATTATTGTTGTTATAATTTACTTATAATGAATAGATGGTTTCAGCCTTGACATTTTAAACGAAATTTATTAAATCATATAATTACTTATGTTGTAGAAATGAAATTAAAATAAAATTAAAGATTTTATTTTAATATCACGATAAGTATTAAGCAATAACTTCAAAGAAGCCTTAAATCTATTGGGAATTGCTAGCCGTTAAGATAGCGAATAAGTTAGTTGACAGGGGTCAAATGTGGATTAATGAATTGTTATGTTGTTATTTTTGCTTATGAAAGGGATTTGATTTTGGATAATTAAAAAAAAAGTCATTTTTATGTAAGCAGGTATCATTGTATGGACATGGTCAGAGGTATTAACAGTGCAGGAGGATCTTAGTGGCTTAGCAAGATCTACGGTTTAAGGGATTTGTTGACGGGTGGCTTTAGATTTACACGACTCAACAAATGGGTTGATATAATTTAAGGCTAGGTGCTAGGTTAAAAGAGAAAGCCTAAGTTTAAACAAAACTGTTATAACAACCCCGTACTCTACAAGGTAGGAACATCCGATCTGCTACACTCTACATCCGAAATAATAGCGAATTACGGAGTGGGAAATATATGCGAAATATTGCTGAAGTCATAGACAAATCTATACTTTGAACTATTAAAGTTGACCTGGTTATCGAAGGGTTTTGTGGGGGGCAGCTCGGAACGAAAACATGGTTCTTAGGGGTACCTTCTACTTAAAGTTATTAGGACTGACCAGCCTCACAACCTGGTTTCTTTTGGTGGCTAGGTTAGCCTTGGGATAAGTGATTTTTGGGTATGATTGATGCGATGAAATTTTGGATATTGACTCATAAAGTAATTCACTGTTGTTACGGCTTAAGAGGGCGCTTAAAATAGAATAGTAATTACGGTTTGTTTTCAAGGATGGATTCAATAGTATATTAAAAATAAAAATATTATCATTTGACAACATTAAACTTTCGAAAATAAATTACTCAATATTAGTAATATTTAATATTTTTCAAACGAATAACAAATTAATACGCAGTATACTGCATATTAAACAATTGAAAAGACAAGTGTATTTTTGTTTCGCAAATTATTTGCTATCAGGTTGATTATTTTTAGGTGCTCTCTTAAATTAAATTTAACGGTTAGGAACACTACAGAACTATAAATACATTTTAAGTTTGGAGCCAAACGTTAACAAATTATAATTGCTTAAGTGAGGTGGTAGAGTTATAATTATTATTTAAATTATTTTTATTATAGTTTTGCTAATATTTGTGAATGTATTTTAAAGAATAAAATTTTACTTCGGCTTTAAATTTAAAACGCCTGCGCAAATATTTTAGGGGCGATTGTAACGATCCAGGCTGTCTCGTGACGTCACAAATATTATAAATTTTACCTAAATTATAAAAATACTGAAATAATTTCATTGAAGCACTTTATGCATAAAGAATAGTCCAAAAATAAAGGAAATAGTCGTTGGCATCGCATTAACTGATAGAGAAAATGTAGAGATAGGTGTAAAAGTGGTTATCCGTGGTAAAATAAGGTAATAGTAAAAGAAATCAAACCTTCTTTATATTTAGGTTTACTTTTTTACCTCTCTACCTTTAAAGTGTTTTTGATATATGATAGGATTTTGAGATCTGTCAAGCTGTCAAACGCGGTCAGTTATAAAATCATTCACGGGATTCGCAAGTCGAAACCTGGAAAAAAATGCACGTGAAATTCACGGTTAAACTCTTAGTTAGCTTCGCCCTCTCAAGTAATTCTGGATCTGGGGGGAAGTATGCCTCGGGTCCAGGAACTCAGTAAGAGATTAGTTGAAACATTGCAACGAAGCTTGTCTTCCCTTATTTTGCTTAGGGCATGCAGTTCGCGTGTTATGTGGAGACCTGCACCAGATTTTGCCTCCGTTATAGGATCTGGATCCACCTTTTTGGTTTGGTTTGCATTCTGGCTGAAAGGAGGGCTGAAAAGATTAACTGTCCCGTCTTCGTGTATACGATACCCGGATCCTAAATGCAAATTAAGCTGAACTGTCCCAAGTGTTAGGGTTTTGTCTTGTATGCTGCCCATGGACTCCGGTCCCGCATGCAAGATAAAAATTAGGTGGCAACAGGTTTTAGCTTTGGAGAGCTTTTGTCACAGCTCGTTCTCTCATAGGGTTAGATCAGGTATGTTCTCATTGCACACACCGAGAACAGACATGCACGTTTAAAAGTAAATGTGAGATTTGTAGCAATCTCCAGTGTTTGGGGGTACACACTAATGTATAGGGAAAAGCTATAAGTCGAGGCATACACACGTAGGAGGGGAAAGTTAGGGATAAAATATTGAAAATCGCGGAAAAATAATAGTGTTAGGGAAATAGATAAAATTCAATAAATAAATAAATAAATTAAAGCGGTATAAAATACATCTAAAGATAAATTCGTTATAATAAAATACTATATATATATATATTAAAAGTGCAAATACAATACGTAAATTATCAAAGTTATGAAATTATAATCCAAGTTTTCTCGAAGGTTGAAGCTGTGGGTGTTTATTCTATGGCTAGATTGTCGTGGACCTTGCTTTTGGCGGAAAGCTGGGTGATCACTGAAGGTTTAATGTACAGAGAACAATGCTGTATAGGTATAAGTAGGCATTTCTTTAGTAGGCAAAAGCTTTCATGAAACTACGGAACTGAGTAGAGATAGAAAGGAGAATGTGTTTGAATACGATTCATCACATTAGTTTTCGTGACTTAGTCTCAACTGAAAAATTATTGTCGTTAATGTTGCGGATCATATTAGTATAAATACTTAATTCTGTAAATCTATTTTGTGGTAAAAGTACGTTGTACTATATATCTATTCTGTGGTATAGGAAGGTATTTCTTTAGCTGGTTTTGCGATGTTCTACGGAGGATATGAGAAAGGTTCTATTCCTACACGGTTATTACAATATGCATAAAAAGATAGGTATTTTCTTAGCGGATTCTAGGCGGAATTTTACTTAGCAGAGTTGGAGGGATCATATTCCTACAAGGAAACGAACGTTTTGTTTTCTAGTTGCGAAATAGGTAATGCTTGTACAATAGTTAAGTAACTACCGGGAATTTATTCATAATTTAGGGTTGATCGTGTTTGTTTATAGATCAATTTAGTGGAATTCAGAGTTGGGTTTGTTTGATTGAATTTTCAATAAGAATTTTACTATTTATTCTATAAGAAACATTTAAAGTACTAGTGATAAGAAATTGTCCTTCGTGTCTTGGGTCAAGCACAGCAGTACCTGTTAGTGATCTCCTTACCAAACGGATAGGGGTAGCTAATTTAAAGATTCGAATGAGAATATCTTGTTGTTAGAAAACAGCATTAATAATCTATTATATTACTGGCAAAAAAACATATTATTATAATATTTCATATTTATGAAATATAATACCTAAATTATATAAACGGGTTTTAGATTACTTTTCAATACAAGTTCTGGAAAATAGAGACAACCTGAATATCACTAACAGATCATTGAATTCAAATAAATATTTACAGTTAAAATTAATACTACTGTTTAGTCCACTGCATGCTGTTGATATAGAATCTACGATAATATTGATAATCTTTAGACGAAAACTAGGAGATTTGAAAGTTGAGCTATTTTTAGAGTCTGTCTTATACCGAATGTAGTACGTATTAGATAGACTCACAATTAACTAAGGTGATGTCTATTTTGTTAGGATTTGGAAAAAAATAATGTCCTCTTGTCCCTTGCACCTTTTGGAGTCCAAACTAGATAAGTAGATAAGAATAGGTAGATGGGGTACCTGACGTACTGACTTGGGATAAATAGAACAAAATTTAGTAAAATCAAATTTCCCTTAGTGTGGGGGAATTTCACACACGGTACCTCCGTGTGGGAAATTTCAAGCACTAAATAGTGGAGGGTTAACCAGCCAGGTAGTCGAGACCCACAGCATTGGAGCGGTGGCGGGGCTCCTATGCCAGAGTTATGATAAACAAATAGAGTTTACTATGACTTTGCTATATAACAAACTCAAACTCAGTTAGCAATATACTTACTTACGTTTTACCTATGTTTCATTTTCTTGTCTTGTTAATTTCAACATACGTTCGTCATGAAGCTTTAACTTACTTTCAGTTTTGTCTATGACTAGGAACTATAATGTTCAATTTTTTGCAGGAAAAGATTATTCATTCCTACAATTGAAACCTTTCGAAGATATAGTAGGAAATATATTGATTGGTGCATAATATGATTTTATGTGGAAATTTCAGTTCGGTTACTCAGAGTATAGGAATAGTGTTTATCAGGGGATTAAATTGCAATTATTTGTAGGACGATGAATATTTTAAATTAATTTAATATTATTGAATAGGTTAGATGTTAGTTAGGTATTGTCTCATTACTTTAAAAGGATTTGGATTACTGCACTATCACAACGTACGGTTCTACCATTTATAGGAGACGATTCACAAGGCCATAAACATTAAAATAGGTAGTCCAAAATGTTCAATAGACTTTGATAACTTTTTAACGTATGATTAGTTAAGAATATGCGGTGAATTATTATTAATGTAATGTATTTATTAATTAGGCTAGGGGTTATTACAATAGTTATCGTAGTAGTAAACGGACGATTTTACGGGAGCAACAATTTATGCATTTAGGATGGCTTCTGTGAAAATATTAAGTTACTAACTGCGCCCTGTGGTTTCACCCGAGGATAATAAATAACCTATGTGTTAATCCAGGATATAAGCTATCTCTATTCCAAATTTCATCCAAACCTGTCCAGCCGTTTGAGTGTTAAGCAGTAACAAACATACACACAAATAAACGTATACACAAACACACATCCACACGTACAAACTTTCGCCTTTATCATATTAGTGTGATTCCACCGGATAGATAGATAGAAACCCCAGATCAAAGATCAATCTGAAGACCATTTATTTTTATAGTTTTAATCATAATATAATTTATAGTTGAATATTGATCCCACCAGCCCCAACAAGTAATCGACAAGAGCAAATCTGTTAGCATGGACGCCACAAAAATTTGCATTATTGACACTGCAATATTCAACCGCATAGGGTAAGTCAGTTCGGCGTACATTAAAAATTAAACGTCATTCCGTATTAAACACCTCAAAGCAACATATCAGATGTACGGAAATAAATTGAACATCAGAAGCGCCGTCGGTTTTGTCAAGCGTAGAAATGCGGTATGTGCCAAACTGAAAGGAAAATAATATGAGTTTTTAATTTAATTTAATTTCCATTTTAATTTCTTTTAAATATAATTATTGAAACATTCCTCATCTAAAGCACTTTGTACGTAGTACAATATACATCATTGTCCTCATCTGTAGTTTTTACTTTGGGTTACGTAATAAGTAATATCATCAATGACCTTATTATATCTACGTGAGCTGATTTAAGCAGCTTTTTGTAGAGTGTTACGGCGTTTTCGTAAGTGATTAATAAGGCCGATACGGGAGCGGCAGCCACGTCGACATAGTATAAATAATATATTGTAGCACTTTCTAGGACATTGACACAGCTCTTAAAATCGGCAAGTTGAAATGGCAATGGGTAGACTATAGTCGTCAGCATCACCCACAGAACTGACAACCGAATAAGAAAAAAGGTTATTGAGTGGCGACCACGAGCCGGACGACGGAGTATGCTGTAGAGGTTAGCCCTCATCACCACTTTCAGCAGCTGCTTCCCTATTGAATCCACATCCCATGGTTTCGACCAGGGGCATTGCTGTGTAAATCTGGTGGCGATGGTGATTATATGCTCTCTTGCTCGCACTTATGAATTTGTATATTGGCGTGTGCAGTTACGTGATAGGGTAGCATGAAAGTCATTAGTCCACCTAGTAGGGGACCGACCTACCTACGCTGACATTTCCGGTTCGTATGTCTAATGCATGGTCGAAATAATATGGCTCGTAGTGATGAGATTCCTGACATACTTACGCCACAAAATAAATACAAGGGCCAGCGCGAATTCAAGCCAAAGCCACAGAATAGATACGACTAGGCAAAAGCGGGGACGAGTCGGGGGCCAAGCGGCAGGGGCAGTCTAAGTTAGAATGGTTCCAACGTGCTATAATTTAAGAAATTTATTATTACACTGAATATAATGGGTATTTTTAAAATCCACTATACATAAGCCCTCCATTATATTTAGTTCGACTACTACACAAAATCTGATGATCTTATTTAAAGTATTCATTGAGTAATCGCTGTTTATTTGTACGGTTTGGAGGTAACATTGTAATATTCTTCTATCGAGAATAGTTATTTATGATATTAGGGCGGTAAGTTGGTTTTTACAAACGTGTAGACAAATGTAAGCCCGAGACGAAGTCGAGGGCTTACCATAGTCACGAGTTTGTAAAAACCAATTTCCGCGCGTGTATCATACAACGTTTTTCAACACATTTGCGAGAAAACAGCACAATAGGTAATGAAACAAACATTTGTTTATTAGTGGGAAAGTCGCAACAAACAATCTTTGATGTTTCTAATCTAATATGAAATGGGCTAAAATGGCGCGCATTTACAATGCAAATGGCGCCACGTGCGTGTGGTGAAAATTAGAACTAAATCTTTAGTTTCATTTTCTCTTTAGTATTAAAGTAAGACAAACGTATTAAGCAAAAACGCTTCCAAGGAGTTTCGATCACTCAGTTTATTTATTCTCGTAATGTAAAACTCTTTGGTGGAATTCTTATATCCTTTTTTAGGAAATTAAAAAAAAACCGTAAAGGGTACGCACGGCGCTATACAACGAAGGATGCGGTAAAATAGGTACTTAGGTGAGAGTACCTATTTTACCGCACGCTCCGTTGTATGGTGCGTAATGTTTAACTTTCGAACAATGTATACAGGCTTTGTAAATGCATTTTTTTAACAAGCGTGTTGAAAAAGTTTATTAATTCGTGTTTTCACTATACATTTGCAGTAGCATTAGTCCTGAACTTTACCATATAATAATTTCAAAGTAATTGTTGCAATATTGTTGACAGAACACTGCCCCATGCTAAGTCATTTTAACCAATTTGGCGTTGTAAAACTAAAAACAAAAATATTTAGACATTAATTGTCAATACTCCGTACCACGCTACCCCAGCCAGCCATCGTACGGGGTAACCGATTCGCTGGCTGTAAATGCAGTTTCGTATAAATTCATTACAGTGGAGGGGCTAGTCACCGCCATTAAATGACAAACATTGGAAATGCATCTGATATCGCCGTATTGACAGCTGGTCAAAGAATTCATTACCACTCTATTATCTGTTGATTCGCATTGTTTGGTGCCAGAATTTTGTAGTCTGGGAACTTTACAGGCTGTGCAATTTTACATGTAGGTATTGCACTGAGACGATATTTACACCTAAGAAAATTTCAACAAAAACATTGCAGTGCAGCAAGTACTACCTAGCTAGATAGCATAAATACCTATAATGTCTTTAAAAAAAGCAGGGCATAAAGAGACCTCATGATTACGAAAATAATAAGAAGATGAGAACCGCCTACAAACAGCATCCTGAGGGTCCCAATAACTCCCTTTTTTGATCGGGCTATTGCTGTTGGCCTCTACCGATCTTTACAGCGTCACTAGGCGGGAGTGCGGGCACATAGGGCGTCCTGTGCCTATCTCCTGTATAAATCGGCGTGAGCCCTCATCTTAGCTATTTCCCCTATATTATTGACATGAAAATTTCCTTCTCATTTTATGTCCGTTTGGTATTCTATAGTCATAATCATAGTCTTTACTATTATGACTTCACAACACTTTTACATGTCAACATTTAAAAACCATTTTATGAAATTATTCTTTAATCAATCCTGTACTATTCCGCAGTCGGCTCACAGCAGGCACCGAATGGAATTGACGCTTTTTGGTTTCATACTTAATTATTTACAAAATATTGAAAAAGTATCGTCTCTGCTTGATCAGTGGCGGCGCTTGCATGTGTTGGAGTTCGATTCTTGTTGTTACTGAATTATATTATTAGCACTGCTTTTTACTAGGTGGTAGGACTTTTCTGCAAAGTTCGTCTAGGTAGGTACCACCGCTTTGCCAGTTATTCTGCCGCCAAGCAGTAGTGTGCAAGCACTACTGTGTTCCGGTTTGAAGGGCATTGTAGCTAGTGAAATTACTGGGCAAATGAGACATTATGATCTGATCACTCAGTCTAGTAATCTGATTACTAGACTGGGTGATGTCTCAGGATGACGTGCGCAGTGCAGTGTCACGCGAAACTTTATTGTTTTAAAGTTCCGGGTGACACTGCAATTGTTATGGGCGGCCGTGTCACTTAACATCAGGTGAACGACTTGCTAGTCACATCATTCAATCACATAAAAAAAAAAAAAAAAAAAAATACTATTACTGTTACATTTCTTGTTTATACATTAGATACCTACCTATATAGGGTAAAGAAATTAATCTCAGGGTCGTTACCATTACTTCTTAGCGCGATTCAATAGATAGATTTGTACTGTAGCGATTCACTTTAGCTCCCCATTTTTTTGATCAAATTGTAACATGTAACCATCAACCCATGTAAGTACGTTGTTAAATCAATTTCTGTGGTGGGCTGTTTTTTTTTTTCTTTTGGGGGAGGAAAATGCCCTCGCAATCCCCAGCCAACACGGGGGTGGAGGCAGGGGATATGTGGGACTCGAACCCACTAAAAACCTCTACATGAGCAGTCTACCGCCGTGGTGAGGCGAGGTGGGGTCGCGTTCGCAATCGAACCATTCCGCCCCGGGTGGTGGACTCATGGACTGCCTTCGATGATCCACCTCGTAAAGGGCCTCACCAGGCTGCACTAAAACAGTGGTTAGAGCGTCGCCACTTCGACAGAACCACCACTCTGTCACTATCTACAGTTCCTGACTCCTCAGTTACGAAGGTACTCCATATTATCGACTAAGTTAAAATAAAAATTGTAGAGTACCGGTATTAAAGCATTTTTTCCCTGCGGTTTCCTTGCGAGATAAGATCCGAAATGAGGAGATCCAAAGGAGGACCAAGTCACCGATATGTCTTAGAATCAGCAAGTACAAATAATAGCAATGAGCAAGTTACATTGCTCGCAGAACCGACAAACAATGAAGAAGAGAAGTTCTCCAGTGGTGACCACGAACTGGAAGATGCAGCGTAGGCCGGGCCTCTCACTAGGTGGACCGATGACCTAGTCAAAACCGTAGTGAACCGAATGGATGCAAGAGGCAAGCAGCTGTTCTATGTGGTGTTCAATGGAGAAGCCTATGTCCAGCACTGTGGACGTCTTCAGGCTGTTGATGATGATGAGCAGGTAAACCTTTAATCTGTGGATTTATCTAATTTATCTCAAGTTCTGGTTGTCTAATATTGATGAATCTAAGGGCCGTGTTAGGTAGGTATTCAGAAATGGGCCAATTTGTGAATGAAATCTCGGTACTATATTATATACTAGCGGCTCGCCCCGGCTTCGCCCGTGCAGTGGTGTAGCCTATGTTACAAAGGGTGAATGTAGCTTTCCAATGGTGAAAGAGTTTTTGAAATTGGCACAGTAGTTTTTGAGTTTATTCATTACAAACATACACACAAAAATACAAATCTTTCCATTTTATAATAGTGGTGTAGATCTATTCTGTGCATGAGCACCGATTCACTGAGTAGTGTTTTGGTAATAAAACCTTAGTTAGCTACGTTTTTCAGCCAGCACCTTTCATCAAGGGATGAAAGATGTTAGCTGAAAAACGTAAAAAAAACATTGCACAGGGAGGAGGAGTGAAGCTACTTCAGTAAACATGATATCGCAAATGAATGATAGTTATTTTATTTTTCGATTGTCCGCTGCGGTCCAGCTGGCCGGTCGTCCGTCCAAGAATTAATCACGGACAGTCCGAGCTCAAAACCGCGACAATCTGCGCTCTTTTTGAAGCGCAAAAACGTTTTTTGCGATCTTTTTTCTATTCAGCGCCAATAGTTTTTTGCGGTCGGTGCCGCTTTTATGAATTCGCTGTTGTTTTTAATGGGCCGAGTACCGAGATAGTTTTGGGGTTTTGTCTGAAACGGACTAAGGGTTATTTGAGTGTCCTTGGGCTTTTTGTTCTTTTCTTTAATCCACCGTAGTAAATTTAATTTGGAAAAGCTGGTCATTTTTGGCAACGTTGATGGCAAAAGATTACGAGGTCGCCCGCCAACACGTTGGTCTGACCAAGTAAAATAAGTCACCTCTTTTAGCAGATTTCTAAGGCCCTGAGGGTGACTGTGGACCGAAATCGATGGAAGCATTTGGTTAAATCAGATGGATCCTGTGACCACGATCCTGAGTAATGAGGGACCGACCAGAGAGAGAGAGAGAGAGAAATAACAAATTTCATATAATCACATACACCACAGTGTGGTGTGGTGATCACACACAGCCACATACAGCCTATAATATATAACACAATCTAGAGTGTTATATGATCTATCGATAATCATCTTTTTGATCAAGTCAAAATAGGTAAGATAATATATTAGAAGATTTGAGGGAACATACGTCATTTTGGGTCGTTCCTGTTTGTCCCCACGTCTGTCCCTTCGAGGGGACAGATAAGAATAAAAATTCCTGTCTGTCCCCGAATCGTCACTGAATTCAAATTCGGGGACAAACAAGAAAAAATAATTCCTGTCTGTCCCTGAATCGACTCGGAATTTAAATTCGGGGACAAACAAGAATATATTTTTCCTGACTGTCCCCAAAATTAAAATAAGCCATGAATTACCCTATATGGAAATAAAAAAACAAGTACTGTTTCCTTTTGTCGCTTTTATATCAGTAGTAGGTACTAATTTTGATACTACTTTGTATCATAAGTACCTATCATTAAAGAAAAGTTCCTCGTTATTGTAACCGGGAACTAGCGACAAACCTAGGTAATGAAAAAACTATTGCCTGCTGCATTTTAATTATTTCAACACTTGATTAATTTTCTAGCCTGAGTATTAATAATTTAGTAACTGTTATTGCTATCGCCATCTTATACCTAAGTAGGGACCTTACATGTTATTATGAACTCAACTAGCCAATCAGGACTTGACCTACTATAAGCCTTTCAAATTATGCAGCCTTTTATTGGTAAAAGTTATAACCTACCTACTTGTCGGATATCTAAAGCCTCTAAAGTTAACTTGACCTAGTTTTTAGGGTTCCGTTGCACTACAAGGAACCCTTACATCATTATATCATGTCTGTCAGTTTTAACTCTTTAGTCTTATATATTTTTTTAATTATAAACGAGGGGCTCGTTGAAAAAGTTATTACTCAAGTACAAAACTGCAAATTGTATACATAAAAATAAAATAATATGCTTATGTTGTTTAAGGAAAAATGACTTTTATTACGTTAAAAATCGTCACAAAGTTTGAGTTAACATAAACGAACTCTTCGTAGTTCTTGTTCTCATAATTAAAAGATAATATTTGAGATCTTAAAAAGCTTACATTACTCAATGATTATATATTAATAAAAAAATTTTTTTTTGTATCTACCTATATTTAACCAATAGAAACATTTCTTAAGGACACTTTACATAGGTACACCCTCATATCAACACAGGAAAGACATTTTGGCTTTCTGAATCTATACAGATAAACGAGAACAAGTAACAATTACCTGCATTTTAATTATATCAACATTTTTTAGCTTGAGCATTAATAACTATCATTGCTATTGTCATCTTATAACTGAGTACCATACCTACTACTATAAACTCTGTCAAAAGTTATAAGACTACTTAAAGTCTAGTAGCTAATCAGGACTTGACCTTAGTCTTTGAAATTATGCAGTCTTTTATTGATTAAAGTTACAACCTACCTACTGGTCTAGTATCTAAAGCAAACTTGACTTAGTTTCTATAGTTCTGTAATTCGTTGTACAACAAGGAACTATTATTATACGTAATATCACTCCGTCTGAATTCGTTGCAGTCTTATAATTATTAATATTGTAAACGAAAATCCTTGAATAGTTTAAATAAAGATGTCAAGGTTCAAATATATAAATAATGTTATTGCGTCTCATAAGTCCTCTTTTCGTTTGCAATTAAAATCTAATTTGCATTTACGTTTGGGACCCTACTAAGCTGAATAAGTTTTTTATAATTGCTTTAAATTATCGAAATAAATAACATAACTATGACTTAATATAAACTCTTAATATAAACTAAAGTTTATATTAAGTCATAGTTTAAGATTGATCTTAAAACCAACAAACTAAATTAACCTCGTAAATAAAAATAACAGACAAAATCAACCAAAATAATATGGTTGTGTTGTTTTACATTATAGGAAACAAGACTTTTATTACGTTAAAAATCGTCACAAAGTTTGAGTTAACATAAACGAACTCTTCGTAGTTCTTGTTCTCATAATTAAAAGATAATATTTGAGATCTTAAAAAGCTTACATTACTCAATGATTACCTTTTTACAACCGACTTACAGGGTTGGCAGCAAAAACAAATTAATTTATGGATTACGCTAAGCAGGCAATACTGCTATAAAAATCATAAATATTTTTCTAGTTTAAATTCGGGGACAAACAGGAATTTTTATTCTTGTCTGTCCCCTCGTGGGGACAGACGAGGGGACAAACAGGAACAACCCGTCATTTTTAACATACTTTACATTATAGGTTAACTAGGTACCTACTTCTACTTCGAAAGGTTCTCGAGTGGCGAACACGAACTGGAAGACACAGCGTAGGCCGGCCCCACCTGGTGGACCGACGATCTGGGGAAAACCGCGGAAAGCCGATGGATGTAGCAGGCGAGCAGCCGTTTAAGGTGGCGCTCTCTGGAGGAGGCCTATGTTCAGCAGTGGACGTCTTCAGGCTGTTGATGATGAAGTACCTACTTACTCAAGAAACCATTGCCTAGGTACCCTCTTTTTTTCAGTAACCGGATACTTTAAAAAAACTGTCGTTTTCTTAAATAGTTTTGTAATCAACGTAATCATCCACCCCACGCTAAACACAATTTCGTGTAACTCGAATAAAACGGTACACACTAAGTGCACTGATTATAATGAATAATTCAAACTGCGAATATCTGTAACATGCGGCAGGGCCCGTATAATATGCGCCAAGACCCGTATTATGCGTTGCGTGGGACTGCCTTATTCAATTCAGGCTTATTAAAGTTATCTTTACTTTTGAATTCATTAAGTAACTATCGCTAATTAAGGCTTCGTATCAAAACCTATAGAGTGTTGTTTTAGGACTGCGGAGTAAAAGGCGAAGTCGGGGTCGGTTTTGAACAATTGATGAACGAAGATTTTGGACTTCAAAGGGTTTGGAGATCTAGTGAAAATAACTCAGTAGTAACTAGGTAATGTAATTTGATGTATTTTTTACGTAAGCCAATGATATGACGAGTTAGTCGTTCACCTGATGTTAAGCCTCAAGTGGCACTGCACTGTCAATTTATTTATTTAAGTATTTATTTATTTATTTTATTTTTGGAAGACCAACAGCTGCTGTAATGTTATAGATAAATAATATAGATAATAAGACTGTGGAAAGTCTCATTTGCCCAGTAATTTTACTAGCTATCTTTTTAACTGGAACACAGCTTGTAGTTATTACCTACTATACTTCTTGGCAAAGCAGTG
Source organism: Ennomos quercinarius (assembly GCA_910589525.2). Taxonomy (NCBI): domain Eukaryota; kingdom Metazoa; phylum Arthropoda; class Insecta; order Lepidoptera; family Geometridae; genus Ennomos; species Ennomos quercinarius. Next base: position 4,423,175 of record OU342502.1, read on the forward strand.
GTAGTGCTATCTAGACGAGCTCTTGTAAACGTCCTACCACCTATTGGCATCATCATCAAGCTGAAGACGTACACTGCTGAACATAGGCATCCCCAGAGAGCGCCACTTTGAGCGGCTGCTCGCCTCCTGCACCCATCGACACCCCGCGAGTTTTTTTTAATGCTAAGATGGGATTTGACAACAACTCACCTGATGGTAGGTAAGTGACGAAGTTGTCTAAGGTGGAGCACGTTTGCCCATGAAAATGGCTTTCTTCAGATCGTCGGCCGGTCTAGTGATGTTTGCTGGTTATTTCTAGTAGGTACCACTGACAGCGAGAGACCATCAAGTTAAACTAAAGTAGAACTTACAAGACACCTTAAACCTATAATATAATTTTAAACACATTTGCTCAAAAAATGCATTTACGATGCCTGTATACATTGTTCGAAAGTTAAACATTACGCAACATACAACGGAGCGTGCGGTAAAATAGGTTTTTTTTTAATTTCAATAAAACATATAAGAATTTCACCAAGATGTTTCACATTACGAGAATAAATATGCTGAATGATCGAAACTCCTTGGAAGCGTTTTTGCTCAATACGTTTGTCTCACTTTAATACTAAAGAGAAAATGAAACTAAAGATTTAGTTCTAATTTTGACCACACGCACGTGGCGCCATTTGCATTGTAAATGCGCACCATTTTAGCCCATTTTCATATTAGATTAGGAACATCAAAGATTGTCTGTTGCGACTTTCCTACTAATAAACAAAAGTTTCTTTCATTACCTATTGTACTGTTTTCTCGCAAATGTGTTGAAAAACGTTGTATGATACACGTGCAGAAATTGGTTCCTACAAACTCGTGACTATGGTAATTTGTCTACACGTTTGTAAAAACTAACTTACCGCCCTAATATCATAAATAACTATTACTGTAACAATTTCTCCACCCAAGACCATTAATCAACCAGTAAAAATGAAATCAACGCCAATCCATCAAGCAACAATGCTGTAAGCCACAGTTTAGCTCTAATTCTGTTGGCTACAGAGCAGCACAGAGCTGAGATAGGCAGCGAGCTGCTCATTAAAATATGTAAATGTCGCACAGACATTACGCAGATAGGTGCTTCTGACTTATTGACTGGGCCGCTTTCACCAACATGGATTCATTTTTGTAATTCATTAAATAGAATAAAAGGAATCCCTTTTATATTCTACACTTAACAAAATTCTCAATAAACATAACCTAATATAATTTATACACTAGCTATACCAATGACTTGCACTTGGCCTTGTACACAATCATGACTTTTCAAGTTATGTGTAGAATTTGCACTCTCTTACAAGGGTGAAGCTAAAGTAAAAAATATAGCTCTTAAAATTATCTTTAAAATGGCAATGGGCAGGCCACATCGCTCGTAGAACTGACAACCGATGGGGAAGAAAGGTTCTCGAGTGGCGACCACGAACCGGAAGACGCAGCGTAGACCGGCCCTCCACTAGGTGGACCGAAAATGTATGTAAATGTATGGGAATGACATCACCAGATCGTTCTGGTGATGTCATTCCCATACATTTGGAGTTATCGTTTGGCGTTAACGCTTATGGAGAGGTATCTTTGCTAGACCCCCTAGTCAGAACCGCGGGGAGCCGATATGGATGCAGGAGGCGTGCAGTCGCTCAAAGTGGCGCTCTCTGGGGGAGGCTTATGATCAGCAGTGGACGTCTTCAGGCTGTTGATGATGATGATGATGACAAGAGCTAGGAAAACATCGTGACGAAGTGCCAAAACATGTTCAAAATCACAAAATTCCAGAAAATGACTGTGTCATATATTGCACTTGTCCAGCGTTGTGGATTCTGGCCTACACTCACTCCTTGTGAGAGGAGGCCCGTGTCCCAGCTGTGGGAAAATATTGGATTAACGCCAATAAATCCTTAGTATACGGGCTTTTTTCACAATAGCCCTGTTTACATGATTACCTATTAGGTTCTTAAAGCCGCTCAAAGCTCTGCTCAAAGTGGCGCTTTATGGGGGAGACCTATGTTCAGCTGGTGACGTTTTTTCCCAATTTTCCTATTACATGTACGTAACATCTCGCATAACACTTGCCAAAAGGCGAGTTGTGAACGCATTACTCGTTTGCAGTGCACCTACCGCGCGCAACTATTTAGTATCATTACAAATGTTCTCGTGTCTGCGTGTCCGTCTTTCTGTCTGTGTGTGTGCTACCGTTTCTTATTAATAAGGAGTATCGAGTGCTAGATAAATGTGGAAAAGGTTTCAGTTCAATGGAAACAGAGGAAGAAAACGATATCAACATGAGATTACAAGACCTACAAACGCTAAAACTTAAGAGCCTATACAACGCCAAAATGCTTGAAATGGCTTAGCATGAGGCCGGTTCCTGTCAACAATATTGCAACAATGACTTTGAAATTAATATACCTATGCTAAAGTTCAGGACTAATTCTAATGCTTATGTATAGTGAAAACACGAATTAAACTTTTTACGATAGAAAATAAATTACAAAGTTACCTACCTCCAAACCGTACAAATAAACCGCGATTATTCTATGAATACTTTAAATAAGGTCATGAAACTTTTTGTAATAGTTGAACTAAATATAATGGAGGGCTTATTTATAGTGGATTTTTAAAATACCCATTATATCCAGTGTAATAATAAATTACCTAAATGATTGCGCGTTGGAACCATTCTAACCTAGACCGCCCCTGCCGCTCGGACCCCGACTCATCCCCGTGTTGGCCTAGTACTATATATCTATTCTGTGGCTTTGGCTTGTACTAGCATAAGCCCTTAGGTAGTCTTCGTAATCTAATCGATCTATGCAATGATAAACGTGGTGATTTTGGTGGACGTCTTTCGGCTGATAATGTGAACCGATAATAAAATTCTCGCTCGAACCAATAGGAATTCAAAGTCTTCAAAGTCCGGCTGATCAAACCAATAGGTAACTAAATTCTTCATGGTCAAACCAATCGATGCGAAACCACCCAAAAAATCCATTGTTCATAATCCATAGTCTGATTGACCGGTCAAAATGGTAGGATCACGTGGCCATAATCCATTAAACCCTGGCGCTGTACCTATGTGATCCTTCCTCATTGTTTCAGAACAAAGTAGGTGTTTCCTTGTGGTCTCAAGATTTTGTCCCAGTGTTGGGACACGAGATCGTTAGTGTAGGCAAAATCAGCCCTAGTGTCAACATGTTTAAGACACCCGAAGGCTTCTTGGCCTAACTAGTGGTGGACATCATCATCAGCTGGAAGACATCTACTGTTGAACATAAGCCTCCTCCAAAAAGCATCACTATGACCGGCTACTACTTGCTTCTTGCATCCAACGGCTCCTCGCGGCGCGGTTGTGACCAGATACAATGCAGAGATTAGGAAAATAAGTAAACTTCCTTCCATAATTTCATTTCGTCATCTTGTAACATCTAGTAAATTTGTTTATTTTTTAATTATTATTTAACGCCCAATGATCACATACATAGATCCTGGACCCTAGCTAGGATTCCCTCCATCTAGGGACACAGGAACAACGAGGAAAATGGTCACACAACACCCAGACGGAACAAGTATTTGCGGTTTTTTGCATGTACACAAACCAAATCGAACCCGCCGCCTCCGGGCTATGAGGCGACCTGCTCAACCACTACACCACGGAGGCTGTCAAGTATAGGAATAGGTGGTTTTAAGGACCTACGCGGCTTTCTAACGATGCCACTTCGCGCTTACACATTTGACACACCACGTCGTGCTTTCCATCACGCCGCCACCGCTTCGCCTCCAAGATAGTTTTTTACATCCAACTCTACAACTTTGCTGTAAAAAAGCCAACTCCACAGTAAGCCAGCTTCGTTGGCTCACCATCCCGCTGAGGTAAGCAAAGAGCGTTGTTTTGTTCCACGGTCCCCATCATTACGTACCTTTCAGCTCATTACTGGCAACAGATCACTCGCTTAATTTGTGCATTTCCGATCCAAAGATATTCAAATTTAAACCCTAATGACGCAAGGGAAATGCTAATAAAATGTTAATAAGGCGAAAGCGGGTATCTACCTGGCTATAAGTGACAGATTTGCTTGACAGACGTGGGTTGTTTGTATCGCTGTATGAATAAGTCACGATTTGGTTTTTATGCAAACGTTCTATTATAAATGATAGGTTTTGAGGTTGCGAAGTCACTGCGGATAATAAGTTATGACATGAGAATACTGAATAGGTTATGTGGGAACTCTTAACATTATAAGCAATACCTATGCATTTTCCGCCGTGTGGTCCCAGTGTGCGAATAGGACCAGTCCATCTCTTCCCACGGGTGCCGTAAGAGCCGGTTAAGAGAATATCCAGGAAATGGACAGCAGCATTTTCCTCGGTACATTAAAGCTAGAAGTACTACATAGTAAAGCACTTTATTTTAACTTTGGTTATACTCCAGGTCTTGGAACTTTTACGTAACCCATGGTATACATCATTATTAAGTACCTACCTAGTCGTTATGTGATCTTGGTTCGGTAATCGTCCGAGCTGATGTGCTACCAGCCTTCCATATAAGTAAGTCATTTAGACTTTACACTCGAATGCTTACATGAAATTCATTAACAAACCTGCCTAATAACTTCCCTCCCACCCTTGCTGGCCAGGGGGTGGGTTAACAAACAACCCCCTTGTAATGTGCTACTGTTGAATTGCAAAAATCTCATTATGCTCTAACTGTCGTTATAGGAGTAATTAACTACCTGGGGCATAGAAGGTATGGAGTAGAGAGTGTTGCTAAAATTTTGCTACTAATTTGTCACAGTAAACTTATCTTCGTTTACATTTTTATTTTATAAGTCTTCCGATTACGAATAAGACACTTTTCATCATCATCAACAGCCTGAACGCGTTCACTGCTGAACTGCTGCTCGCCTCCTGCGTCCATCAGCTCCCCGTGGCTTTCACCAGATCGTCAATCCACCGAGTGGGGGGCCGGCCTACGCTGCGTCTTCCGGTTCGTGGTCGCCACTCGAGAACCTTTCTTCCCCATCAGTTGTCAGTTCTACGAGCGATGTGGCCTGCCCATTGCCATTTTAAAGATAATTTTATTTCCACCATATTATGCTACTCTATAGTCATACCTACATTTCAGATAGTATAAGCTATAGACCGTAAGAACTTCAGCCCTTCCGAGTGTTATAGTTTTGTAGGGTTCCGTGTCATAAGTAAGTTAGAGAAAACTGTTAAAAACTTGAGATTGTCTACTTCAAGGGTTTTGACTTTTAAGCTCAAATCAAAATTTAAAAAATTACTCATTAACAAAATGCGATGACCACTATGCGGAGAAAATTGTTAAAAGCTACAAAGCAGCCTACTTCAAAGGTTATTGACCTTTACTCTAAGGTCAATCGACAACATTTAAAAAAAATTACTTATAAACCAAATGGGATAGCAACATTTTACAGATAAGTATGCGGAGAAAACTGTTAAAAACTTAAGACGTCCTACTTCAAAGGTTATTGACCCTTATTCTAACTTCAACTTTCGAAACTTAAAAAAAATTACTTATTAATATGAACATAATGCGATAGTCACTTTTTATAAATAGGTAAGTAAGCGGAAAAAACTTAAAAACTCAAGATGACCTACATATACAACAAACTACTCAAACACACCAAACAACCACTCAAAACCAACACTACAAACAACAAACAACAAAACAAACCAACCCACACACACTCAAACACCCATCCAATCACTCAATCTACTGCAAAGGTTATTGACCTTATTAGTAAGTTTTTCGTCAAATTTTGTTAGCCCTGCCCTGTGTCACAGAATACTTTCAGTACCTGTAGGCATTAGGCACCTAATGTAGACTCCATTCAATGCCCTATCCGCCCGTAATTGTGTTTGGTTATAACGAGTTTTTTGGCTGCGACAGGCGGGCGCGGTCAAGCTATCCTGTCATACTGTGCATTTGTTTCGCCTGTTTATCCGCGCTTAGAACTAGCATTTGCTGTTGTTAAAATTATGAAACCGTCTGCTAAATTATCAAAACGGAAACAAACACTAGGTGGGGTGGAGTCGGGAAAAAGGGTCTTACTAGGTGGTAGGACAAAGTTCGTCTAGGTTGGTACCACCGCTTTGCAAGTTATCCTGCCCCCAAGCAGTAGTGTGCAAGCACTACTGTGGTCCGGTTTGAAGGGCATTGTAGCTATGTAGTGAAATTACTGGGCAAATGACACTTTATGATCTGTCTAGTAATCTTATATACATAGTGTGGGTCCAGTAGCTGCTAAAAACGCCAAGAACGCTACGAAATTATGCCACTTTTTACCCAGACAAGGCCATATCACATAATATGATCGTTCCAGTCAATGTGAATGAAAAAAACTGGACCCGGTTCAACTGGAACCCGCTATTACTGTGTGAAGTCTCAGGATGACGTGCGCATTGCAGTGTCACGCAAAACTATGTTAATATAAAGTTCCGAATAATACTGCATTCTGTTATGGGCAGCCGTGACGTTTAACATCAGGCGATACACGACACGTTTTGGACGACCCGTAGGTACTATCCTATCTCAGCCAATACTGCGATGTCTTCGGACCAGTCTAGCCCTTCTATATATAGCTTCTTTTCGGCACAGGTGTAGCAGCGAAAACGTGGTAGATAAAATGTGAGAGAAGGTCCGTGTTAAATTAGTGGGAACTTGTCGTGCTGGTGACGACAGTACACCAGCGTAACACAATCTGATAGGTAGGATACCTCCTCGCGGAGAGGTCGGCATAGCTTCCAAAGGTGGTAGTGGATGTAGTCTTCTCGATACTCTTTTCCCAGACGACCTAAGCCGAGCGGTGATGCTTTTAAGGTCGAAAGTTTCACTAGCGCCGCAAATTCAAATTTTCTTGCCTTCTTTTGCCAATAATAGCTTAATTACTAAACGTGATTACATTAAAACTGATTTAACGTAAAGAAATAGAATTTATCAACAAATTACGATTAAAAGTATCTCCTAGATATCATTGGTTTAGCTTAGTTTTTCAGTCTATTGCCATTTGTCGCTGAACCAATGATGGTGATACTTTTAATTGTAATTTATTGATACATCCTATTAATGGCGCAAAATTAGTTTGTATGTAATCACGTTGAATAATTAAGCTATTATTGGCAAAAGAACGCAAGAAAATTTGAATTTGCTGCGCTAGTGAAACGTTCCACCTTAAGCTACCTACTAGAAAATGTAGGGTTACGAAATTCTTGAAGCCAAAAAATATTAAGTTATGAATTTATTTCTGGTGCACAAAATTAGGTACTATAGGTACCTACCAAATTTAGGTACTTAAGTAGGTACTTTATTATACTTAAAAAGGTACCTATAAGTATAAGAAGTAGATAGCTGATATTAACTGTCATCTTACTTAGGTATAGGTATAGGTGCCTATATTACTACCTAACATCTTTTGCTAAAGATTCACAGACACGCATCTTCAAACACGTCAAGTTCTTCAATAATCGTCGAATCGTGATGGAAGGCTGGCCTGACCATGGCGGAATACCCAGGGTCTTCCTCAACTTCTCCGCTTCGTTGGCGTTTAACCGGCGCAGGCGCTTGTTCTTGACAGCGAATGTCAAGCTGTTCGGATTTCATTTTGATACTGTTGTCAGTAATAGTGAGCGGCCAATTTCGAACTTTAAAGTGCTTTAGGAACGGCCGCTGAAATTAAAAAATAAATGAATGATAAAATTATAAATGAATGAATAGAAATTATATGAATTGACTAGGTGGTAGGACTTTATTGCAAAGTTCATCAAGGTACCACCGCTTTGCCAGTTATTCTGCCGCCAAGCAAGCACCATTGTGTTCCGGTTTGAAGAGCATTGTTTTATTTATTTTTTATTTTATTTATTGAGGAACAACAAACAACTACCTCATACAAATTACACAGTAAAATATTGTAGCTATTGAAATTACTGGGCAAATGAGACTTTATGATCTGATCTCGCAGCCTGGAAATCTTATTACTACTTAGACTGTTACAAACGAAAACTGCAATTGCATAAATAAAGCTTTCATCACTCGTCTATTTAAAGATTCAGAATCAGATTATAATTTTAAATTGAACATATCGTTGATCAGATTCATGATAATTTGTATTGGTGCTAATAAAAACTGTTTATATACAATTTCATACCTAATGTACTTTCAGTAGTTACGCAAATAGTTAGGTAGGTATATTAATATACCTACTTATATATAGTTATTAACTTTATTGGTTACTTCAGGACCCTGGAGTTCATAAAACTTCGTTCGTCATTTCTGTCTTTCAGCTGAATCGATTTGGATGTTTCCTGATAGATTGTTTTCCATATTCGTTTTCGAACTAACGTTGAATTTTTAAATGATAAATACCTACTTACATGAATAGGAATAGGTTAGTAGGTATATTTAAGTACCTACCTACAGTTTCTGAGGTCTGTGGTAGGTACTGGTAAGTACCAAAGTACCTGGTACCTACCAATGATAATAATTATATTATTCGGTATTTAGGTAAGTTCCTACCTACCTACTACAACTAAATTAAAAGTTAAATTATATACCTTTTACCTTTTATAGTTCTGTATCAATTTAAGGGCGTGGCATGGTGCAGCCAAATCAGCTTGTCAGGAATTAAATTGTGTGTAAAATAGTGGTAAAATATTTAAGAAGTTCATTCCATGGCAACATGTAGGTGGATTTGTGGGTTAATTTTAGCGCCATCTGCTACTTGCGAAGCGAACTATCAACAGGTTTTCAGCTTGACTTGCTAGCTTGCCTAATAAGCTTTGTGCTGTGAACTTGGACGAATCCTCGGTGAGCTTACATCAAATCAAAAAGTTTGTTGGTGCCATTATGAAGTACCTAATCCTTACTCAATTATCAATTCGTGTGTCAGTGCCATTGGGTCTCCGTAGAATTATTAGTGTTTTAGGTAGTGGTAGGTACTATGTATAGGTAGGTATAGGTAGGTACTAATTTCCATGGGCGCCTGCTAAAATAGGTGCAGCAATGTCGTTGCAATTGTCTCGTCTCAAACAAACAGATACAAAGTCTTGTTGTGTTAGTGGCTCAGATCAGAGCCACGTCTCAGCAATGTAATATTTTTATGTACCTAAATGAATGACGTGACGAGCTAGTCGTTTGCCTGTTAGGCGTCACGGCTGTTCATAACAGATTGCAGTATCACTCTGAACTCTAGCACTGACTACTGCACTGCGCACGTCATCTTGAGACTTCGCACAGTAGTCTAGTAATAAGATTACTACACTGTGTGATCAGGTTATAAAGTCTCTTTTGGCCAGTAATATCACTAGCTACAATGCCCTTCAAACCGGAACACAGTAGTGCTTGCACACTACTGCTTGGCGGCAGAATAACTGGCAAAGCGGTGGTACCTACCTAGACGAACTTTGCAGAAAAGTCCTACACCTAGTAATTTAAAGTTATGTTAATTTTACTAAAATTCTGTTAGATAGAGAAGACAAAGATTTAAAAAAAAACTTACTATTGGATGATTTTTGAACCGAATCTTCCACGCTCCGTGGCCGAAAGGAAAACACGCTGCAAACCTGAAATAAAACAAAAATGTTGGTTTTAATATATTGCGCCATAAACATATTGTCACACGTGCGCGTCAGTATCAGCTTAAATACGCCCACTGCTCAAAATAGGCCTCTCCCATAGAGCGCCACTTTGAGCGGCTGCTTGCCTCTTGCATCCAACGTCTCCACGAGTCCACGTGAATGCTTATTAGGTACTTTTATTCAACTATTTCTGTGAACCTTGATTATATTTTATTAAGTACCTATCTGAGTAGGTTTGTACGGAAACAGGGGGTAATTCCTGTTAGGCCCCACGACTTACCCATGCATAGACTAGAGTAGGTATTATATAGTGCACCCATGGGGCCAAACTGGGTTTAAAAAAATCTCACCGGATAACTTTTTCAATTTCTTCAACGACGATTTCGATCCTAAGAAAAATGTGTTCAAGTAGTAGCTCCAACATCATAAATCTGGAAAAATAAATTATGTGACCTGTTTTAATTTAATTCACTTAAATCTGCCTGAAATACTTTTCCGGGGTACGTCTACACCATAATTCAAAAACTACTAAGAAAACGGTAGGCTGTATCTATATTTATCTACAATACATCTGGATGACCCGCTGGAATTAAAAATCAATGACAGTTTATTCACATCAGTCAAAAGTAGACTTTCGAAAAAGTGACATCTGTGGCATTGTGTTTGAACCAATCAGTGGAACCACAGTGTGGAACTGGTGGAAGGTACCACGGTCTGTGGGTGGAACCAATGCACTCTACGAGTATCAGATAATCAAACAGAGGGCGCTGATCCTGAATGTCTTTTTTCTTTAGTTTGCCTCTACGCGATTTACTTATTTAGCCAGCGTAATCACAATAGAAAATAACAGTCCACCAAATAAATACTTAATAAGAATTAGCTAAGTATAAATGTAAACAAGCAATTAAAATAAATGTAAGTAAATGGGAGGTAGGTACTTATACTTATTACTTACGTTTTAGGTACATATAGCTTCCTTTCTAAGCGTCCTTCCAAAACCTTATTTTTATTCTAATAATTAGGTGTATTACCTAAGTATTCTGTACTTCTAAGTATTTGATTTAATACATCACATAAAATTTAATTGCGCACAGTTTTAAATTGACATTCTGAACTGTAGTGAAAATAAAATTGGCCACTGTGATGGTGTAGGTATCTAAAAGTTGTTTATAATTATTTTATTCACCGCACCGGAAGCAACACCGCCAAAATTTATCAACCTTCCGCTATGGCAGACTATTACTTTACTTTATATTATACGACACGACAACAAGTAAAAATAGACAACAATAGTAGAGTTGCCACACGTTTGAAAATAAAATTACCTTTTCATAGAGGTAGTTACGGTAAGGTAGCTACGGACTTATTATCGAACCATAACCGAAAGCTGATAAAATGAAAAGGCTGATTTATTATAAAATTCTAGCCCCGGAACTTCATAAAAAATAACCGGCGGTGATTTGAACAGGCCTTAAAACTATATTTTTCGGGACAACAAGCTTCATAAAATAAATTTAATATTGTATTAAGTATGTACCTAGGTAGGTAAATAAATTATTGCATGGTGTCATCTATGTATAGGTATTTTAGTATACCTAAATACCTAATAGATCCTAAGTTCTGAGGTTCCTATGTATGCATACTATGACTGCGTATATATAGGTAGGTATAATGCTTGTCCATTGAATGAAATCATAGTCAAGTAGGTACCTATTATTATGATTAATTAAATGAATTAAATTGTGTGCACTTTAGGTTCCTGGCCGAGACCATGTTTACCAAGTTTAAGGCATGTAGGTATTCACTAGGGGACAAGTGACAACGTCGAGCGACGCAGCGACAACGACGTGTCGCGAATAGTCGCGGGACATTTACGTGCGATGGTCCGGCGACAATTATCACTTCGTTCTATCCTATCGCGCGACTGTTGCGGAACACGAAATCGCGCAAGGTTAACGCTCGCGGAGTGTCGACACGCGACAAATGTTCCACGACACGTACCTAGATTCGTCACTGCAATGACCCACGCACAGATTAGACAAAAAAGAAAACAATCGACTACGCACGACTTCAGTTGACACGTAGAATTCATGTCGCGCGACAAGTTTGGGGGACAAATGTCACTTAAAACATTTACCAATCATGTTTGATTCAAAGTCTAAATTCGAAATGATTGTTGCACCTACATGTAGGTGGTAACTATTTTATATTTTGTTACTAATAATTGATACTTTATTTTTATTTCAGGACATAAACTGATACACGATTGTGGCAACTCCGTATAATAGGTTTCCTTTCCTGTTCAAGATTCAAGGAGTCCGGTGAAGTGAAACGAAGAGAAGTGAAACGAAACATTGTTTGCATTGTAATCGTATTTGTTATGATGATGTGTTTGAAGTCTGAAGGGCAATAAAATTAGATAGATTTAGTTTAATTTAATCTTAATGCACATTGCACGTACCTATCTATATTAATCATCATCATAATCAATTTATTCATAAATATCAATAAACAAACATTACTATGATTACCCTAATATTATATCATAAGCTATGTAGTACACCTAAAAAAAGTAGTTAGGTATATATAGGGGATCCACCAAGGCACCTAAGATTAATATTGGAAATGTATTATAATATATACCTAGTAATAAATATATATTATAGGAGTATTCATTTTAATCAAAGGTGAGATCGATGGCTGCGTCTTCAATATCAGGCTCAGTTGATTCTGGTGCTTCAATATTGCGGGCTCCGGCTGGTGTTTCTGATGCACGGGCTCGTTTGGCTGGACTGGATAAGGCAGACGTCGCGGCCACAGTACGGCGGCGTTTGGCAGAATCTTTTGTTGTTGATACCGACAGCTTCAACGAGTTGATGTGTGCAGTCTTGAACAACAAAGAAACTGTAGGTATATGATTCAAACTATTACCTATTAGGGAGAAAAAATATCTCAAGTTTCATCCTATAGGTATGTCTATGTACCTGTAGGGTTAGCACGACCGGTAGACAAAACTGTCTTTCCCCTGTTTTACTCCAAGCAAGTATGAAGAAAGTGACGTAAAACGGGGAACGACTATTTTGTATACCACCCATGCTAACCCAGCTGATGTCAATATCTCATTAAGTCATTATCCATAAGTCTACAATTATATGACTAGGTATATACCTACTTACGTACGTATCATATGGCTAACATTATACTACCCAATATATTAATTTCAAAACAATTACTGGTATATATATATATATATAGTTTAGGCGTTTATATCAGACTGGGTATATTTGACCACATTTCACGCAAGTTAATGCGACCTTTGACGCGAAGGTGTTTAGGTAAATGAGCAAGAACAGCAGTAATTTCCAACGTGACTTGACGGAGCGTGCCGCTTTTTTGTTATTGGTTTAGTATAAGATTAGAAGGTCTTACCAAAGCAGGATTCCTGCGCGTCAAAAGACGACAGTCTTCACTAGTGATTGTAGACCGTTTGGCGTGTCTGCAAAACAATAAGTTCAATAACACCAGAATCTACAACTACCCAACTAACACAAATACTGCATAAGCTTTGGAGCCCTGTCTGTTTCAATCTGTAACAGCTCGCGTGCACTACACTTTATCGCGGCAAAATGTATCCTGTCTATTCCCGGATTTCAGACCATCTACATACCAAATTACATCAAGATCTGTTCAGTCATGAAAAGATTACAGACAGGCAGTTACTTTTGGATTTATAATATTTACGATTGGATTAATAGATGCACATACCTACTTAACCTCACTGGCATACTTATACTTATATTTTTTTATAAAATATGTGGACATTTCACACAGCGCCATCTAGCCCCAAACTATGTATAGCTTGTACTATGGGAACCAGATAACTGATAGAATACTTCGATACTTCGAATACAATATAACACCCAGAGACAGAACAAACATTGATGTTCATCACACAAATGTTTGTCCCGGGTGGGAATCAAACCTACAACCTATAGTTCAGAAGGCAGAGCTACTACCAACTGAGCTAACAGGCCAGTCAAAACATGTATTAACGTAAGTAAATGTTATAAGTATAGGTCTACCAGAATCTTATGGCACAAAATTAAAAAAAAGAAAATGGATTTTCATACGGCAATACCAAATTGTCACCTTTCAAATCAATTTGACAACTACCATGTTGTTTTGATACTTTCGGTTTTTTGTTCCGTAGACAAAGTAGAGGATACTTTTTTTTATGTAAATGAATGACGTGACAAGATAGTCGTTCGCCTGATGTTAAGCGTCACGGCTGCCCGAAACAGATTGCAGTATCACTCGGAACTCTAAATTAATATAGTTTTGCGTGACACTGCACTGCGCACGTTATCCTGAGACTTCACACAGTATTATAGTAATAAGATTACCTACTACACTGTGTGATCAGATCATAAAATCTCATTTGCCCAGTTATTTCACTAGCTACAAACTACTACGTAGTGATCTTTTGAATTCTCGCACTTAAATTGTGACTTCTTTTTAGACGTTTTAGTACCTACCACTTTATGGCTGAATTAAAGGTAAAGGCACGTCATAAAATGGTGTATTTTTTTCTACCCCTGTGAAAGAGGAATGGGCGAAGAAGAAAATCAACTTAGACGGATTAATTGAAATGCTAGAGAAGAGTTCGGACGTATAAATACCTCTTCAAATCTTCATCCTCATCTTATGAAACCAAATAATTTTCGTGTTCAGAAATAAAGAAAAAGGAGAAAAAAATAAAGAAAAAAGTTGAATTAGCTGTACCTACATTCATGATGGTTTTATTTTTACTTATAGGTCATAATAAAAAATGTATATTGTTTCTGTAACATGACGTGCGCAGTGCAGTGTCACGCAAAACCATAGACTTGTATGTATTGGATGTACAAGCCCAACAGTGACAGTTTGAAAATGAGACAAGAAATTTAAGAAATTGTGTTAAATTTGTTGTGTATTTGTTTGGGTTTGTATGTTTTTAACATCACATACACTTATGGAATAAGATTTAAAAGCCGCAAAAATAGTATTTTGCACTTTGATATTGAATATGGTGGTACATGATCAGTAATTATCCTCTTCGTCGTGAAAAAGATTCGAGCCGATATGAGCTCTTTTTGTGCTAGTACTCTGACACATCCGCCATTATTTCACGATCTCTTTTCCTCTTGGGCAGTGTGTACTTGATTTGTACTTCTCACTCCCACCCATCGTGAGACTTTCGAGAGTAACGAAAGAATTCTAGGTATGTGGGCAAAACTAAATGAATTTTTAAGTTTCAAGTGATACTGCAATTTGTTACGGGCAGCTGTGATGCTTACTATCAGGCGCACGACTAGTTCGTCACGTCATTCATTACTATAAAAAAAGTAAACACTACTATACTCATAACAATAATGTTTATAAAATTTACTTTTATTTTCACTGCCTTTTGTTTTGATCCAATGAATAACAAATAGATAAAGTTACGAAACTTAGTTGCCAAGACGGCCGGAAGTGAGGGAAGTATCAAGACATATTAATCCATTTATATCCGGTGCTGCCTACTACAAATTTTATTTTCCCTATTTGCCATCAGATTCTGGTAGACCTATACCACAGTTCACTTTTTTGCAAAATCACACCAATAACTTTTTGTACATCAAAGCCTTATGTAAACCGGCGCGTATTCACTACCGCTGTGGGTAGCGGTATTTTGTATGAAGTTCCGCGGCTAGACCGCAACTTAAGCGAAACTTCATACAAAATACCCGGGCGGAATTCCGCGCTACTACCGCTACCCACGCAGTAGCGAATAGCGCGCGGGTTTGAATTAGGCATGGATCATTTCACAAGGAGCATGTGAAAAATCATATGATTTTCTTGTCATAATTCACACCTGAAATTACTGATTTAAAAGTAGCAATCATTTCCTTGCCTAGCTTGAATAGGGCTACTACGAGAAACATATAGGTACCTACCTACAAAAAAATATAAAACTCCTACATGCATTTACTTTTATTTTTTAGGGTTTAGGGTTATTTCGTAGATATGTATTTAAAATACTAACTTGGCGAATCTCTCTAAATCATCAGCGTAACAAGTCATCTTATGGAAAAACGCATCCAAAATGAGATCCATTGCCGGTTTCGTTACATCCAGACCCAAGAAATGACAAGCTTCGGTACAAATAGCCTGTACATCACGTTGTATTGATGCACGAATTTTCTGAAATAGTGCCAAAAAGTGATAGATAGACAACCCTAAACCTTTCTTCTTCTTCGTTTAATGGCTTAGATTTGTAAGGTTACCTATGTCATGTCAAAGTCCTTTTTGTCAGGCAAAATGCCATCAATAAAGTCACAGATAATATAATATATACTATACAAGCAAAGTATACAAGGTAAAGTCTTAGTAAAGTGGTGGATATTTTACTGAAAGCTCTGGAATCCTTGAAAAGAAAACGAAAATGTATGGTTTAGGAACTTGGACTATTTACCTACACTCGTGCACGTTCATGAACACTTAACGGATAATAATCCACCCTTATTACACATTAAAATTCAAACTATTGTACGCGAGATTTGGCAAAAAAAAACAAAATTTACACCCGCCATTGTCGGTTTCTTTTTAACACTCCACCCTAAAGCCACAGAATTCGCCCTATTTATATAGGTCAGTCTATATTCCTAAAACTTTGTGAAAAATAATTATTTCTTCATAAGGTACCCCAGATACCTATTACCTAATACCTAGTTATTACCTACGGGCCTCCTCAATAATAATTATTATTATATGTAAGGCTATGATGTAAGGTATCAACTTACCGGTTCTTTGTCCAAGACCTCGAATGTTGTCATATTGTCTGCTTTTTCAGCGAATAAGTCAGAAGTAATTAGGTAGGCACCTAGTAAAAAAATAATAATTACCTAAGTAATAAGGCAATACTATTCTACATAAGATGGTAGGTATTCTATTCAATTAAAACCAAAGAGTAAGTACTTACTACCTATATAATGTAGGTACTTACTACGTAAATTAGAACAAAAAGCAATCAAAGAAATAAAAGCGTTGGGTACCTGTTA
The DNA here is from genome assembly GCA_910589525.2 of Ennomos quercinarius. NCBI lineage: Eukaryota > Metazoa > Arthropoda > Insecta > Lepidoptera > Geometridae > Ennomos > Ennomos quercinarius. The sequence goes on from OU342502.1 coordinate 4,439,875, forward strand.
CAAAACCTAGTTAAAACTCGAAAAAGCCATATAGCTTCACCACTGAATAATAACAACCCGCAGAGTAGTTATTTCCAACGAAATAAATAAAGCGCTAAGACGAAGACTGTGTAAAAGATGTAACAGCTGATCAAGAAAGAAGACATCAGACATGAGCTGACGTTGATGAGACGAGCTGACAGCTGACACTGATGACAGGTTGCATTGACATGTTAAAAGTTGCCATGTTGTCGATCTAAGATACTGCCGCGGAATTCAAATATTGCGCACACACGACACGATCAAGTTAATAACGGACGGCGCGCGCGCCTGGGGGTCTAGAATATCGATAACTCAAAATATATGGGAATGACATAAAACCTACGGAAAAGCGATTTTCAGTTCTAGTCTTGATAATTATCCAAAGATCGTATCTGCGCATACGCACCTCCATTTGATTTTATACGAAAGTACCCACTTAGGTACTCAGAATAAAGACTAACGAGAAAATGCATGCAGTAAGCCTAATAATCCACCATAATATTGCGATTCAAACTCAATGGCAGCTGTGAAGCTAGCGCAAAACTCTGTGCGGTACCAATACTTAGATGTACACGGGCAGAAGAAAGCAGTAAGCGTAGCGAGCGTTGGGCCACAGAGAAAAATAATGGGTGGGGCTTATAGCGCATTTCACAGCATTGAGTTTGAATCGCACCCTACAAACGAAGTGATTATAATATTGTATACTCTTTGCCTAAAACTGTGGGCTGGGCAATCCCTAAACTTGAAATAAAAGGGCCAATCATTATAGACAGATTTAATGAGCATTCTGTACAACACATTGAGTAAAACATCCCAAAGTTTAGCAAAAAGAGCGGGAACATAAATTCAAACTTAGGCAGTCAGAGCGTTAATAAAGACGATGTTACAGCATCCTTGTCGGACCCTCAATGTCAGAAAGAGACGAAATGACTCGTTTAAAACGCCCTCACATCACTATTATCATGGTTAGTCTCAGCTCAAGTAAAAGTATAAGCTAATGTTAAATCGGTTTAAAGCTTCGGCCCCACCGGCGCGTCTGCGAAGCGGCAGCGTCAGCGACGGGAAAGTATTCGGTACCCATCACTGCCCGCGGGAATCGCGGCTCGGCCGCCTACGAACACGGGCAGCGGTGGGTTCCGAATGGCACATTTTGACGCTTCAATGATGCCACTTGACGTGCCGGTGTAGCTGAAGTTTTAGTAACGTTAAATCAATGCTTAAAATGATCCATCTCGTTTTCGCTCTTAACATTTTATGCCAGAAAGAAGTTGACAGGAGATTTTAAGTATCGATTAAATTTAACTAACGTTTAGTATACTCCAACTACACTAATACTTCAAGCGACACGACAGCATCAAGTTAAATTATCAGGAACAATTTTATTATCATACTTAAAACAACCAACAGTTTGCCGCCATTTCCGATAAACTTCCAGAAACATAAAATGTAAAAAAAGGTAAGTAATGGACACTTCATAAATTAAAATATTTAAGTATGTATAATTTAAATCGAATGAAAGGGTTATGTATGTAGGTTTTCAGTTTAATGAAGAAAGAAACATCTATTAAATATTAACAAAATGCAAAGACGACAAAGGTGTATACATCATCATTTACATTAACACTGGAATATGTTGACATATTTACCGATTCAGATATAAAATAATAATAAGGTAGTTGTCATTATGCTGGAAATACTATGTTCTAAACTTAAGCATAACTACAATACAAACAGTAAGGACACCATGTCGATTCTCCTGTGCAAAATTCAAAAAATCGAATTCCGTAATTATAAAAATCTGCTGTCCCTCTCATATCAGTCGTCGAAATAAAAAGGACCGCAAGTTTTAGAACTGTCAAAGTATGTTTAGTTTTTTTTGTACAACCGAACCGTTCGGCGTTCTACCTAATGTGACAACGGTGAAATTGTGCAAACCTTAGAATATAGACGAAAGCATAGAGAGAACTTGATTATGTGTCAAGCGTACAACTTTTTATATGATGTGGCACTTTGATGTGCATGAGTCTGACAGATTTGTATAGAAAAACAGTTTAATCGAGTCGAAAAAAATGGTACGGGGCTTATCGCAAGCGTAGCTAATTACTGTATGTTTGTTTCTTTCCTTCGCCACTGACGTAGCGATGCGTGTGAGCAGTACAAATATAATATCGTTTTAATGAGCTCTCTATGCTGTAGTCTATTTTAATCTCTAAGGTGGAAACCCTGACAATCCACAGCATAAGAAATTGTAATTGTTCCAATGTGTAATAATTGCTCACATTCTCTACGAGAGACTAATTAAAAACTGTTGGATATGAGAATGAACATGACCTTGGGAATGATCATGAAACTTTGATAGCAATGCAACAGGCGAAATTACATTCTTAATTTAAAATATCCATGCTAACGGTACATAAACTGTTGTTACTGTCAAATCCATACTTTCAATCGGTTGCATTGCAATCAAATGACGTAATCACTAATCACCTACCTAGCTGATTCCATATCCCATACTGTTTGTATAGTGTAGTGAGTGTAGTGAAACCATGAAATTCTCTAATCACAAACCTTTTCACTCAATATCTGCATCTATATTTTAAAAATATATATTTTTAGACATATACTTAATGTATATTATGAGGATGTTCTATATTTCCGATTAATAAAATATATATTATATTCTGTAATTATGGTGATGAATAATGATGATGATGATGAAGTAATTCTAGACTTTTTTAACGATTTGGACGACATCTTCATCAGCTAGGACGTGGTCGATTCCAACTTTTTGTGGCTGATGCTTTACAGATGATCCCCAAACCAATGCACTGAAAAAAGAGTTTTGATATAAATACAGCGTGTTCGAACGTCCGATATTCAGTCTTACTCGAGCCGTCGTACTGTTCAGAGCTCCCGAGCAAACATTGTATCGATGAAGTGTTATTGTTGCTCAATAAATGAGTAAAAACCGTTTACTGGAGTTTCACTTAATGACGTTACCACCATGATGATCTTGATGACAATAGTGACGTCGCCATTGATGACGTCACCGTCTCTAAAAGAACCCTGGACCACACCTGCCCCGTCATATAGTTTATGTTGCCCAGGGATAGTGTAGCTTCCCAACAGTGAAATAATTTTTCAAATCGGTTTAGTAGTTTTGGAGCCTATTCAATGCAAACATTCTTCCTTCAATCAAATCTTTCCTCCTTATAATATTGTGTTATAGATGTTATAGGTAACTTACATTTTAAACTCCTTCACAATGGATCTATGCAGCTTATTACAGAAGTCCTCAACACTTGTCCGGTCCGCGTGCAATACAACAGGGGAATTGTAATCCGGCAACTGTCCTTTAGGCTTCGTGTATATCCTGATCAACTTTAGGTATTCCCACATTTTCTCTAGAAGGTCATCGAAGTTCCATCTGTGGTGAGCGGAGATGGGAACGCAGTGTGGGATCTTATAGATCACGTCTAGCTCTTCTATGCTTATTTGGTCTGTAAGAAATGATCACAACATCAGTAATTTTGTACACGCAAGGCAAGCGTGCTCCATCATCGATTGCATTGTCACTTACCATCAGATGAGGCCATGATCAAATGTACGCCTATGATAAAAAAACCGATAGAAACACAAAGTATGGACTTAATGGTTTCAATACATAGTTTACGTGCATAGTTACTAAGGAAGCTTTCAAATTAGGAATAAAATTTCTTCTGTTGCATTACAATCAAAGTTCGGTGATCACCCTACATGTCAGAGTCATGTAACTCTGATAGCTATGCAACAGCAGTTTCATTCTATTCTGTTGGTAGGGGGAAGGCTTTTCATTCTAAATTTTACAATTTTCATAGTTACTATGCACTTAAACTGCATATTAAAACCATCATTAACCATCAAATCCATACACATACTTTCAATCGGTTGGGATTAAGTTACATGATTGCCTAGCTGGGTAACATCAATATTTAAAGATAAAAGAAATCAGACATGTTATCGTTTGACCACATTTCACCTGACAATAAGAGAGAAGACCCGTATCACCGGAATGGGAACATATTGGACTGATGATGCAATAGCCGAAGGGAAGGTGGCACCATGCTATGCCTTTTGCCTCCTCTGGTGAGTACTATTGCTTGCATCCTGCACCCATCGGCTCCCCGCGGTTTTAACCAGATCGTCGGTCCACCCAGTGTGGAGCCGGCCTACACTGGGTCTTCCGGTTCGTGGTCACCACACGATAATCTTTCTTCCTGTTCCTGTCTATGCTTGATGGCAAATCTCGAATTATTGGAGTGAACTATACAATCTGCTACAAGCCATAAATAGCGGTTTGGATCATATGGTTCTCGTTAAGCGCCGTAGCGGATTTTAGTTTCATCATCATCAGCCTGAAGACGTCCAATGCTGAGAATAGATCTCCCACAAAGAGCACCACTTTGAGCGGCTGCTTGCCTCCTGCATCCATTGGTTCGCCGCGGTTCTGACCAGGGGGTCTAGCAAAGATACCATCTCAAAATGTATGGGAATGACATTACCTGTGGACATTGCTTTTCCGCAGGTAATGTCATTCCCATACATTTGGAGTTATCGTTTGGCGTTAACGCTAATGGAAAGGGATCTTTGCTAGACCCCCTGGTTGCCAGTCCACCTCGAGGCGGGGCGGCCTACGCTACGTCTTCCAGTTCCGGATTTTAGTTTAAACTCACCAAAAACGAAAACTATTTTTGCGTCAAATACCTAGTACATTATACCTCTTTCGTTAAAACTGCAATAAGTTTCTCACCGATCTTGTTAAGCAGATAGATGCAAGGTATGTATATCCTATTTCCTTCAATGACGTCGATCAGGTCATCACTAGTAGCATCATGACGTAGCGTGATATCAGCATTATGTATCTTGTACTCCGATAGGATGGTCTTCACTGTCTCATTGTCTAGCTCACTTTGCGGGCACTGAAATGTGGGAAAGAAAACATTAGGGGTTTCTTGTTGGAAAATTAGGAGTTTCTTGTTACAACATTAGGGTTTACATGTAAAAAAAAGGGTTTCTTGTTAAAACATTAGGATGCTCTTTTACAACATTAGGGTTTTCTTGTAGTAGCATTAGGGTTCTCTTGTTAAAGCATTTAGGTTTTCTTTTTACAAAATTAGGGTTTTCTTGTAAAAAACCAAGGTTTTCTTGTTACAGCATTAGAATATTCTAATCGTGTTGGAACAGTAGGGTTTTCTTGTTAAAACATAAGGGGTTTCTTGTAACAAAATTATGGTTTTCTTGTTACATCATCAGGGTTTTCTTGTAAAAAGCGAAGGTTTACTTGTTACAACATTAGGGTATTTCTAGTTCAAAAATTAGGATTTTCTTGGTATTAATAGATGTACCTAACGAGACTACAACAAGCACAATAGAAAAATGATTCTACTGTACAAAATCCTTTACTTAATTTGACAGAACTGTAAATCTATTGCAGCCTTCAATGCATATTAAAAGAGGGCAAAATTTACATAAACTTACAGTTGTATTCAGATTGATGCCACCTTTGTCTTTTTTCCTAAAGTGTATGTTTGGAGGCTGCTTGTTTAACCGCAGTCCGAAGCCTTCCAACTCGTGCTCCAAAAGCTTTTTGTGTTGTAAAGGCTTCAACACATCCAGGACTATGAATATGAGACTGCAGGTTCGGGCTACGGCTATCACTTGGCGACCTCTACCCTTGCCATCTTTGGCACCTTCTATGATTCCTGGCAAATCTAGAAGCTGGAAAAAAAGTGTAATTATTGTTTAAATTAAATAATAATGTACTTATATTCTAAAAACTAAAGGGCTGCACACATAGGCCTGTTACAGAATGGGGACCACAGTTACTATAACAGTAGTACATATATGGGAATCATTTCAGCCATTTTCAAGTTGATTTTTTCTATGAAACAAAAGCAGTTTATTTTGAGTATAAACTTAGGATTTTAATGCTAAGCTCAACCTAAGCCTGTGATTTTGAGTTTATAAGGCAAAACATATTATACTGTGTTCCATAATCTTAGATTTTTTTATGTAAACAAAGGGGATAACAGTGCAAAAAAATATATTTTATAATAGTAGTTTACCATATTTAACCAAAACAGCGTTCAATTATTTTTTTCTGGTCGTAATCTGATCAACTATAAAAGTATAAACGTTTTGTATCATCTATTTTAACGTAACATCTGTTCTATAAAATGTTATGATAAAGGAAACATTTTTTAATAGAAAATATTTTATTATACTGGTAAGACTGTAGAGGTTCTAAACATTTTTAAGAGAACATTTCTGCCGCCATCATTTCTTTTCATTCGTTTTTGTTTTCTCGAACGCAAATGTTTTTCACCCTGCGTTTGTGCAATTTTATTGTGTTTTTTTTGTAAACTGGTTGGTTATTGTTATTAGTGTTTAATTTGTGGTTGTTCCGTTTTTTTGTTAAGTTTCATCAACTTCTTCCCGAAAGTGCGCAAAATAGAGCCTCAGCCGGGTCCCTCGGCCTCAAGGAACTTATGTAAAGAACAAAAAACCTGTCACCAGTCAAAAAGCTGCCGTGGAAATCTTTGAGTGCCACGGAAAAACTCGTAGTAATTAACGTTTACCAAGAGAGACATACAAGAAGTGGCCTGAGGCCGAATATTGGTCACTAACAGACCATGCAAACAAAACAGCTTAATCAAAATAAAAATAATTTACACCACGGAAAAATGTTTTGTACAACTGGCATGTCACTTGACAGTGACTTTTCGTGACATTTCTTTATTTACATAAAAAATCTAAGATTATGGAACACAGTATAGTATAGTAGATGAAAAGGGTGAATCATAATACACACATCAAAAAAGTCTAAGCAACATGTACTAATTTAAATTTTAGAATGGTTCTTCACATTATAACGTTGTATTTTATTTATAAAATTATTACAAAATGAAATTTCTAAAGAAAATGAATTTATTGTGAAAGAATAGGACAATTTAATACAAAGTATGGCCTCCTCTGCTATTCAGAACTTGTCGGCAACGATTATTCATTGAATTAATGAGACTGTTTATGTCATCTTGCGGTATTCGCTCCCAATGGAATTGTAGCAAATCCTTCAGCTGTTGGGTTGTTGTCACTCCGTCCAAGTCCTTCAAAACACGTCTCTGGAGCATGTCCCATGCGTGCTCGATGGGGTTGAGGTCTGGCGATTGTGCAGGCCATGGCAATACCCGGATGTTCTCCGTTGCCAAGTATTCACTGGTTCGCCAAGCTGTATGTGAACGCGCATTTTCATGCATTAACGTAAAATCGGAGCCAAAGGTTTGTGCAAATGGATGGACATAAGGTCTGAGAATATCCTCAACGTAATTTTCAGCGTTCATGTTTCCATTTACAAAAACGAGCTCAGTTCGCCTGTTCTTCATAATACCCGCCCATACCATAACTGTTGAGCCGCTGTATGGATGAACTTCCTGAACGCACCTGAGCCTTTCAGTATTTCCGGGCCGACGGTACACTCGCACCCTTCTTGTATCAGGCCTAAACCCGAATCGCGACTCATCGGAAAACATAATTTTATCCCATTGTTCCTGGGTCCATGTTATGCGTTCTCTACACCATTCATTTCGACGAGCGCGATTCCCGTGACGTATCGGTGGGCACCTGATTGGGCGTCGAGCTCGTAGGCCGTACTCATGCAGTCGATTTCGCACAGTTTGGGGACTTACATCAACCCCACTTGAATTTTGTAGCCTCAAACTTAGCTCTCGAGCGGTTAACATCGGCTGGCGTCTTGCAGTCAGTTATATGCACCGGTCTTGCCGAGTGGTTGACTCCTTCTACGGCCTGGGTGCTGTTCAGCGGGTTCCCCTGTATTATTGTAGCGCTGCCAAAGACGACAAATAACACTTCTATGAATGCCAAAATGTCGAGATACCTGAGATTGATTACTTCCCGCTTGCAACATCCCTACAGCTCTTTGCATTTCATCTGTCGTCAAATGACGTTGCTCCATGACGTGAAGAATATCTAACGATTCAATTTTATCGCTAACTTTATTTAAATGGTTGGTAAAATTATAAAATCAAGAATAAACGTGTCAATTAAAACGCACTTAAATTCTAACAAATTCGCAGTCATTTGAATTTTATGAAAAAACAAAACATAATCGAATTTATTTTTACAACCAGCCAGTGTCATCAATAACAAAAAAGTTTACTTACCTACGCACTTTGGGTGAGTAAATACTTAGAAATTAATTAATATAAATGGTAAATTTGTAATATCATGCATGTTGCTTAGACTTATTTGATGTGTGTATTTATGCATCAAATTATTGTTTAAGTACTTTTTGATTCCGATTTTACAGTTTTTATGCATAGAATATATGGAAGTGGGCCATTCGCATAATATATTGTATACTGTTTAAATACAGTTTAGGTAATAAAAGCACACATTAAATGGTATTGATTCAAGTGTCACTTGACACTTAATTTAATTTATGGTCTAGCTCTAGTTTATCCTAAAAGTAAACCTAATTTCAGAGATAGCATTAAGGCCTAACTTTGAAAACTGACAGTATACAAAACTCTTACATACCAAGTATTGATTCTCAATAGTATCTTGGAAAACAGGAATGGGTATAGATAGTCCCATCTCCCAGTTTCTATGTGAAACTGACTTAAGCTGAGGTGGCACAATCAGTGTCTCCTTGGACCAAGTGGACTCGAAGGAGTAAGCTTTGTACGAGTATACTAGGATATCAGTTGACATTATCATAGTTCACTCGGATCATTTACTTCATACTTTTCATTGTTGCTCACAGTCAACACTGATTTTTGAAAAGTTTGTATTGACCTTTCAATACTTGTATACAAGCTAGCTCAGACAAGTAGAGCGTAGTCCGAGTCTACACTGCTCAGATACAAACGTCCAAGTGCTCTCGGATTATCGGTTGCAACAATATGAGTTGCATCCAAGTAGATATCAGAGTCCACTTGGTCCGAGGAGACTCAGATTGTGTCACTGCAGCTTTACCCTCTATTGCCGCTGGTGGCAAAATGTATCTGGCACTAATTATGTATCGAAAACCTTATATACCGACATTTAAGCAACTAAATATTTCTTATTCTTAATTATGGAACTTTAATTTGTGCTTTTTACAAGCATATTACTATTACACAAGGAATACATATTTATATTTCTCAAAAAGCTTAGTTTGTTACAAATAAAGCAGTTAACAGAGCTCTAGCTTCTCAAAATTAGATAAAATATATTAGAAATTTAGATCACCTGTATTTTAGCACCTTTATATTTAATACAGCCTGGCACAGTGGTGAGTGTTGTGAACTCATATGCTGCAACTTCAGAGTATACTCCTGCTAGATTAGAGAGCAGAGTAGACTTGCCGACAGAAGGAAACCCAACAAAACCAATTCGAGCATCACCAGTTTTAGCAACATCGAAACCTAGAAGAAAAGTTCACTCAGAATAAAAATCAGCTTACTCACATTGCTCAGAAGGTTCATTTTTTAATAAATACTTACAGATATATATTATTATAAGCTTACATTGGGTCAATTTCATATCGTTGAAAAAGTATCTACCTAGAGAATAGGTAACTCTTTTGTTGGTAAGAAGTGAACATACCTTCACCAGTAGCACTACCACCTCCTTTAGGAGTGATGAGCTCGCGTCTCAATTTAGCCAACCGAGCCTTTAGAATACCTAAGTGAAGGGCAGTTGCCTTATTTTTTTGCGTTCGGGCCATCTGTAATACATTTCAAATATTCCAAACTGAGTTTTTGATTTTAACTTAAAAACATCTCACACACATTGAAACTACTTCAGCTAAGAGAAACTATGAGGAAATTATTGATGGTATAATAATATTCCCTGGTTATATTGAATTTCGTATCATAACCTCTTCAACCAACCTCCGACTCAATAGCGGATATTTTTTCCAGTATTGTACTCATTTTTGTAGCTTTTCCTTTTACGTGTTAGTAAATCACTTTTATACTAATAAATAGAACCTAAAATAAGTTAGTACTCTTCACAATAATTACAAAAATAAAAGTAAAGCGTGTCAACTTTTGATTTTGACTACCCAACTTGAAAATAGGGATGTTCCGATCCGATATTAGTAAATTAATACGACAGTACTCGATACGTTTCTTTCGATACCAAGTACTTTTTAGTATCGAATCATTATTTCGATACCTACTCGGAAAGCAAGTAGGTACTAGGCTGCCAAGTAATACAGGATAGAGTCGTCAAAAGTTCAATGCCAAGCAGCCTTAATACATTTTTTTTAAATTAGCCTAATATCGCCTAATTTTGACTCAGGTAGCCTAAAAAGCTGTTTTTTTTAACAATATACTCCATCCTAAAATAACTCCATTTTTAATTTTAGCAGGATTAAAATAAATCGATTGCAATGTTTCTTCTAAGTGTTAAATAAGGTTAAAATAAAATAACAAAAATGTGAATCATTCTCGCGGTACCTACTCGGTATCGGAAAAAAGTACTTGCTTCGGATTGAAAATACTTGTACCTGAACGAATCTATTTGTATCGAATAATGTCAAACTAAATATTCTGAGCGTATCCTAGTGCTTGAATGTCTGATTAATCGTGCCAAAACACGCCTAGGAAATGTAGTTGAGTCAAAGAAACAACAAAACTTTACTGCAATGGGTAAAATTTGTTTCATGGTTTTATATTAATTAAGAAAAAGTATCGAGATGAGTAAGTATCGATACTTGTAATTCATATTATGAGTAGTATCGAATAATGATTTGAGTACTACACATATGGATAGGTATCGATACTTTGGTTGGTGGTATCGGAAAATTATTTTAACTCTATCTTCGATTCGTTTCGTTGCGTTACAATTTTCCAGAAAATGTTTTGTCAATGTCAATATTGTTAACTTGTCAAGATGTTAAGTGAAAATGACTTTAAAATATATTTCAACGCCATCTTTTGAATATTCTAGACAATTCTGGTCTATGTTTAGATAATAATTTTATTTTATTTCTTTATTTATTTATTCCACAGCTCTTAGTAAATACAAAAAAAAAAACTAAATTTAATGCTACAAAAGTATAAATCTAGATGACACTAGAGCCAATTTTTAATTATTTAATGTTATGCCATCTGTCGACAAATATAAAAACTGCGTTTTAGTTAGCCATTATAGTGGTTTGTTACATTTCCAGTAGATGGCAGGAATCGTGAAATAGTTGAAAATGTGCCGGCACGTGAAAATGCTTTTCCAGCAGGTTTGCGCATAACTACGAAGGAGAGGAACAGTGGAAAACTGTTTTCAGGCTATGTTTTAAACAGGGGGATCTTCAGTAGTACGTTTGGCGTTGCTATAGAGCGGACATAGCATTGCGCGCGTGGCTCCGTTCAAGTTTCGTAAAACAGTCGCAAAAACAATGACTGTAACTTAGTAGATTGTGTTGTAAATAATAGGTAAAAAATAAAAATAAACAATAATACTTCTTATAGTCGGATAAGTACCTAGTGAATTTTATAAAAAAGTTTGTGGAGACTATCAGTTACGAAATTAGTTTATTTTTTAATTGTTAAGATTAGGTGAGTTGAAATAAATAAATATTTGTGTAAATACAAAATTACTAACGTTCGAAAAATCAGAATAGTGCCCATAAAACCTAAAAAAATAAGGTTTAACCGTTGGAAGTTTGGAATAAAATCTTTTACCTACTGTAGGTGTAGATACCTATAGGTATCTACCAAACTAATAGTACCTAAATATTTGTAAGAATCGCTGGTTATCACAGTTAAAGATTCCTTACACATAGCGGAGGCAAATTTCAAAATAAAGTAACATATCCTAAGCTGACCTATGTACTTAAGCATGGCTGCAAACATATTTAATATATTATTTACATAGTTAAACACCTATAGTTCGTGGCTGATAATAGTGCTTTATGTGGGTACTCCAATACGCTTGAAAGTACCTACCTAGTAATAGTCGTTTCCAATAAAAATATTTAAATTGTTTTTTAAATGTTTATTTTTATTTTTTTTTAATTTCATTATTTAATAAAAATAATATAACCGAATAAGAAAGAACCTTCTTCTTTAAGTCAGTTGAAAAATACATTACCTTTGTCATCGAAAATTCAACGTGAAAAAAGTGCTGCCAGTTTTATCATTTGTTTTACGACCTTTCTACTCGTGTATGTAAACCTATAGGCAAGTGGTTAGCGACCTAAGTGATTCGGATCCGATAGACTTTGAAATATCATATTTTGTGCGATCAGTTACAAGGAAGTGGTATTCCACCATGATAATACCAATTTCTTGTAAATGATACCTACCCAAAAGCTCTCCCCGTAGACCACCTAACACCTCTAGTATAGGTACCTACACCTACTCTTTGTCTCTAAAAACAACTCCACCACACCAATGACAAAGTTTTTTTTTAAGTATAGCTTACAGGCATAGCATGACCACTGTCTCGCCTGATGGTAAGCAGTAACTCGGCCTACGGTGGTGCATGCTTGCCTAGAAGATACCTGTTCACTCTTGACGACTCCCAGGTTATAGCTTAGCTGGAAAAAAGGACAACCGCAAGGTATTCCACTCATTTGCTGTTCGCACTATTAAGTTTGATGCGAAACGCTTAGTGCGGGCTGTAGGAATATTAACGATATAGGTAAGGATGCCGAGTTTCTGTCAAGTCGATTTTATAAAAAGCTCATTCGTATTACTTTTACAAACCTTCAAATAACTGAATCCTTACGGTTCCCTGGAGATCATAGTTACCTATTATATTCATCCTACTTTGAAGTTGTAAAACATTTGACTCCCGAGGGGCACATCAGTCAATTTAAACAAAGTTTTGACTTGAACATCCTATTAAAATAAACCATATATAGGTAGGTACCTACCGTTTATATGCTCTGGGATTCGATGGAGCTCTATATAGGTACATATACCTTTACCTATAGTACCTAGCCATTGATTTGTTAGCTATATGGAACGTTTCAGTAGTTGTGTTTCCTTACTACTTCATCATCATCATCAGCCCAAAATACGTCCACTACTGAACATAGGCTTCCCCCATGAAACGCCACTTTGGACGCTTATCACAGGGAGGATTTGCCATAATCACCACGCTTGGCAGGCAGCTTGGTGATCGCAGATTTTAATGTACCGAGGAGAATACTGCTGCCCATTTCCTGGATATTCCCTTACCCAGCTCTTACGGCACCCACGGGAAGAGATGGGGTGGTCCTATTTGCAAACCGCACACGGTACGGTGTATATCATAATATCATGATCCTATTGTAAATGTGAAAGTTTATGAGTGTGTGAGGGTAGGTTGGCCGTAGAGAATGTTGAAAGATTACAGTCATGTGAATTACTGACGTGACGAGCTAGTCGTTCACCTGATGTTAAGTGACACGGCCGCCCATAACAGTTACAGTGCCACTCGGAACTTTAAAATGATAAAGTTTTGCATGACACTGCACTGCGCACGTCATCCTGAGACATCACACAGTCACAAAATAGAACAGAACTAAGTCAATCACATGTATGTACTTCTCTTTTTATACCTACGCTCGGCGCTCACGCTAGGGCCGTCAGCTTTGGCTTATGCACAAAAAAACTGTCGTGGTAGTGACACTCGTATCTAGTTGTATGATTTATTGTTGAGAATGAAACAGGAAGAACGGAAATATAATAATTAAAATATTTTAATTTTAATGTTAGTCGCGTAACTCGGGCGCGGCGCGGCGGCCGCGGGCGGCTCGCCAAGCAAAACCTACCCTACCTTTAATTACTTATCTACCTACCTAACTGTTCTGTGTTACGTTAAAACGAACCGTCGAAATACAAATAAATACATTACTTCTCTGAAACAACTGGTAGCTTAAAAAACGACAATTTACTGTTTAATGTTGAGTTTAAACAACCGTCCACTAAACAATTATTGTGGCTTTTTTTTGTTGCTCCATTTTTGCACAAGGTAATTCACAGACGCGTGTCTCGAGTGGATGGCACTCGCGCTCGCACTACTCCGAAAGACTCCGAGACATCGTGTCGGTGAGCGGTGTCTGTGTGTGCGTTGCTCGAGCGCACTTACTATGTTGATTGACTTCTGTTCTATTTTGTGACACAGTCTAGTAATCAGATTACTAGACAGTGAAAGTTCTTCGAGATTCGCTATAGCACAGAACACTGCTATGCGTGTGGTCCTGGCGGTGTGAGAATAGGACCACCCCATCTCTTCCCGTGGGTGCCGTAAGAGCCAGCTAAGCTAATATCCAGGGAATGGGCAGCTATACAATCTCCTAGGTACATTAAAATCTTCTGCGATTACCAAGACGCCTGCCAAGCATTGAGATTATGGCAAACCCCCTAATATAATAAAAGCGTCCAAAGTGCATGGCGTTTTATGGGGAGGAAATGTGATGTGATATCTCATAATGAGCCACGTTAGTGCCAACGTATATAACAGAACCTACCTACCTCGTAGTCTATAAAAGAGCTAGTCTTCCGCCTGGTATTAAGCGTCCGCGTCACAGCCACCCATAACAGATGCAGTGTCACTCGGAACTCTAAATTATCAAGTTTAGATTTTGAAGGCTTTAGTTGACAGTTCATAACATACTAAAAATATATGCGTCTCTTACATTGCCGTCTATTTGACAAGAACAGCAACAGTTTTAAGAGTTTTAGATCTGTCAAATAAAGCCTTTAAAATTGGGTCCAATGCACTTCACTTCTGCTGGCAACGGCTGACTTAATATAAAGCGGGTTTTTGTTTTATTTATCTCAAGTAAAAAATGTAAATGTAAAGGAAAATTTCTTAGAGCACATCAGAATAATAATAAGACCGCCAAAATCCGACCAAAGTAATTTCCTCGCCCTTGTTACGAGATTTTTGAATAAAACTTACGGAAAGATTTTTGGTTTCTAAAATTTTCAATGTAAGGTGCCCTGCGATTTCACTCGCTCGGGAATTCTTAATTTTCCGGAATAAATACTAAGTGGTAGGACTTTTCTGCAAAGTTCGTTTAGGTAGGTACCACCGCTTTGCCAGTTATTCTGCCGCCAAGCAGTAGTGTGCAAGCACTACTGTATTCCGGTTTGAAGGGCATTGTGGCTAGTAAAGTTACTGGGCAAATGAGACTTTACGAGCTGATCTCATAGTCTACAAAACTTTTTTAGACTGTGTGATGTCTCAGGATGACGTGTGCAATGCGCAGTGTCACGCGAAACTTTAATTTAGAATTCCGAGTGACACTGCAATCTGTTATGGGCGGCCGTGTCAGTTAGCACCAGGCGGACGACTAGCCCGACACGTCATTCGCTTACATAAAAAAATAAATAAATAAATAAATAATAAAAAGTATGTGTTGAACAACGAGAGTATTAACAAGTCTGTTGTCGGTTCTACGAGCGATGTGATGGACTGCTCATTGCCATTTTAAGTTCCTAACTCTAGAGCTATACCTGCCTAAATCAGTCACCCTATTTATCCTTACATATCATAGTATAATAATAATACTACTTATAACGCAGGGGCGGCTTTGTGGCGAGCCGTCGGTGAGTGGCGACACCGCGTACCCTGACTCCAAGGGGCTAAATGAGACCCCTGACCCCTGGCTTGCCTTAACTGGCTGTCCGGGGGTGGAAGTCGCAAGAGCTAAAACCTAAGCTCCTGGGTGGAAGTGTTAAAGGGCATAACGCCGCGAGTAGCGCTCAGTGGAAGTGCAGCACACCTCTCGACACCCTAAGCCACCCACACCAATGTTGCTTCCTCGGCACCAATATGCGGTAGCCACTATAGGGAGCCCATTTAGTGGGTGGCAAGTCATCACCTGCCTCAAACATTTTGACATGAGGCAAAATTGGCAGGTGCCGTTTTCTCATTCCATAAACCAAACATCAATCCATCATAAGTTCACCACAATAGCCCAGATTTATTTTTAACCTTTGTATACAAAATAGTTTATAATATGCCATACCATGCCTTGTAATAGTTGTAGTTAATTTTATACTCAAAAGGGCCTCTTGGTGTTAGCTTAGGCCCCACCAATGCCTCTCAAATGTCCGGGCTAGACCCGAGAATTTAAATAATACTACTTAGAATATGTAATAATATTGTACGAGTACTGGTTTCTATTCAGTAACGTTAGGTACTTCGTATGTATGGATGGTAGTAAACATATCTCGCGGGTGATATCATTCAATTTGCAAACTAACTTTTGTCACGCGAATTCCATTGGCTGCTCTGGGATTTCCGGGATGATATACTGCCTACTGCCTACTGTTGTATAACCCTTTTATTAGGATAGAAGATTTCTTGGATTAGGTACTTTTGATATATGTATGTATTTACTCGTAGGGTAGATACGTAAGGTAATAATATAACAATTCCCATTAGTACTTTAATACTTACCTACCTATAACCACTACACACACACACACACACACACACCCACACACACACACACACACACACGACCGAACGAACGTTGTGATACACTAGACTTGGACGAGGCTTGGGCTGAAATTCAGTGATTTATAAATTGGAATTTTCTTAACACTGACTTAATAAGTAAATAGTGTGAAGCCAGATAGAAAAAACTCTATGATCGTTTTCCATGGGGCACTTAGCCTGATGCTACAAATAAAATAGAAAGTACTGTACTGAAGTAAGCTCATCATTAGTTGCGTTAAAACTTTTCTTTTCCGATCTAACAAAACTTTTTCCGAAGTATTTAATACCTCGTAGACCTACGTAATTCTTATTAGTGTTAATTGGGTAGAAAGAGGTTTACCGTTGATTAGCAAAATTAGGTCTTACTTGTTGAAATTGACGTGTTGTTACATTACAAGCTTCTATTAAAATTGGTTCTAAAACTTTTAATGATTATGTGGTAGGTAACTAAAGGCAGGGAACTTTTAATGTTTTATGTAATTTTTTTAAAATATTTTAATTTGATTTTCGCCGCATTAAGAAAGAAAGAAGAAAGAAAATACAATTTATTCAGGACACCACACAACACTACATAACATTACAATACACAATAAAATAATACATTAAAAAAATGATACATACAATATTAAACACACAATGTAATATAATATTGTGTAATGTCATGATTAGGTCCCGACTCAGCATGCAATTAAGGTCGGTATGACCCCAATAACTGATTTTCAGTCGGAACCTACTTCATGACATCACGAACACCCGCGACAAGACAAACTTAACAATATAATTTATAAATGAAGTAGATAGATACATAATAAAACAACCTATTATAGAAAAAATAATAAAATAGCAGAAGTATAATACAGGAATAAAAATAACAACAAAGACAACAAGAAAAATAAAAAATAAAAAACGCACTCGTTTCTTCTTACCACTGGCTAGATACAACAAATACAGAGCCACTATAAATACATTACATGATTTCTTTTACACATCACACTTTATTTTCTACACGGAAACACCGAGTCGGCTCGGCGTCGCCAATATAATTTACATAAACTCGTTACATTGCTTTTTCTTTTACTCCCTAATCCTGCTACTTTAGCATAATATAAAAAAAGGATTCTGCACCATATCTATGATATGGTGCAGAATATGACCCATCCACCATCCCACCATCTCTATGACCATATCATAGAGATGGTGGTATTTTGTGCAGCAAAAATTTCACTACCGAAATGGGTGAAGTGACCCCACAGGAAGTAGCTGCAGCCGTTACTTCTTTCCAGAGTGGTTCAGCCGGAGGTCTTGATGGCCTTACCCCTCAAATTCTAAAAGATCTTTTATCGGGCATTTCCGGCGAAATTGGCGAGGCCCTCTTGAGAGACTTAAGTCCATAAGTGTTCTTTGTAGTAGATAGTGTAGCCAGTTTAGTTTAGTTTAGTTTAGTTTAGTTTAGTTTTTATTATTGTAGTAGTTAGCTTGAGTAATAAAGGCAATTTGCCCGTTAAAAAAAAGAAATGGGTTAAATAAAAATGTTATTGTTTTTTACAAAATATATTGTCACATGAACTGAACACAATTACGATTTACAGAAAACCAAAAAACTTAATAACTCGGGGTACCTATGTTCGGAGTTCGGACACGCGTCTAAGACTCCGACTAACTTGCAACTAACATCGTGACTTACTTCGAACTAACTATTTTAAACTCGCGCCCCTTTGTATAGGTCGGCGCTGGCGTCGGCAATAACGTAAACAACGATTGTCCCTACAGAATGAATAGGTGCCGCCCAAGGTGATTTTATAAGAATGGTAGGGGTGATGACCTTACAGAAGGGTAACATTTGCAGCAATGCAAATACAGGATGCAGGGTATCTACTACTGTTATTATTATTTATTATATTAATGATTCCACTAAACTATGTTCATTTTCATTGTTGCAGGTCATAAATAAACTACCCACCAAAACTATCAAACTCCAGAACAGAAATAAAAAATACCCGCAAAAATGAGCAAAACAGTGCCAACCTTAAAAACTTACCGATAGTTCGATATTCAAATAATTCGGAATGTCATCCGAGGTTTCGTTGGAGGCGCGAGAGAGGCCCGGCCTCATTCGTCGATCAGCCGCTGCTTGCGCCAGAGCGGCATGTTCCCAAGTAGGCCTGGTGATACTAGTTGTGATCTATGTGGTGTTGGGAGCTGTTCTGTTCGAGTACTTGGAGTCAGGACCTGAGGTGCAGAAGCGGTCGGCGATACAAAGATCAAGAGAGGAGTGTTTGAAAGAGTTATGGGCTATCACAGGTAAGTGAACTACTTAGACGATTTCGTTTTTATGCGGATTGAAGTGGCCAGCTGCAATTTGTCGGGTTGCGACCAAAGACTTCTATGTATACACCAGACAGGACATCTCTAACTTGCATTGTCAACCACTGCAAATATGCCAATGAGCATCTTCTCGCTCATACGATGCTCAGCTCTCAAAGCGACTGCACGTGCAGCAGTGAATAGCAGTAAAAATTATGATCCGAATGTGCCATTGCACTAGCGCTGTGTGTTGTGATCGTTGGTTAGACGATTTAATCTCGTAAAGCACTGTAGCGGATTTTAGTTTAATTATACAAAAAATGACAACTATTTGTGTTTTGAATAGCTTCTCTAGTACGTAGTACATATACCTCTTTGGTTGCGACACATGCAGTCTGAATATGTCCTATTGACCTATGGCCTGTTTTAACTACGGATATTAAACCAAATTCTGAAACATAAATAAATAAATTAAACTCTATTTATGTAAGTACTTACACAAGTATAGCAATAAATAAAAGAGCAAACATGAAAAAATAAAAAACACAATAGCGGTAATTTTGCTCTACATAATAATTAGGCTTGCTTTTAACTAGTGGTTTAATTTCAGTGAAGCGATGATGCAGTCTACGAAAGATCACACACACACTTCCTGAAAAGTATATAGGTATTCACTCAAATTGACATGATAACTGGAAAGACAGACTTAGGCAAAGAGTTCCAGTCCTTAGCAATAATATTTTTAATACAATGGTTTCTATAGAGATAGATGTTAATAGTTAACTTAATAAATTCAAAGCTATGTAAATCAAGAAGACTTCGGTATCGAAAAAGAAATGTTCCTGCCCGACCTTGCAAGACTTACCTATGTTCCTTTCCTACAAGCTGTTCAATATTTATGAGATCAAGGTAATTTAATCTGAACGTATTATACCTAATGGAACTTAAAGGTCACATTGTAAAAAGATCTTTGGGGAAAGGTCCACGAATTATTTACCATAGACTTTCAACTTTTTCGTGGAAAAAAATCATTGGCGAATTTGTATGAATTTCACAATCATCTCACACTTTCAGCGCAGGTGCGGATACAGTAATTTCTTAAATGAGGGCGCACAAATGATTATAGTAGGGGAGTCCACGAGGGGAATTTAGGGATGTGGTGTTAAAACACATAAGTATACGATACAAGACCAATTTGTGCTGTTTTCTTCTTGCTGATAATTTGGCTAATTACCGAACTTGGTGCTGGACTGCTTGCGCCAAGGGGAGGGGGCGCCCCCTGCGCCCCTCCTGTATCCGCACCTGTTTCAGCAACGGACTGTACAGATAATTGTAAGCTTACGTAACTATGATAATATGATTTAAATTTGAATCATACTACTCATTGGGTAGCAGTGTTTAATGGTGTGCTGAACCCGGAAACCACTCATTTAACCATACAAATAATAATAATAATGAATGTGTGGACATTCCACACAGCGCCATCTAGCGCCAAACTAAGCATAAGTTGTACTATGACAACCTAATACTTAGATACTTTTTTGTTTGTACATAGAATACAATATAACACCCACACACAGAATAAACATCGATGTTCACCACACGAATGTTTGTCCCGGGTGGGAATCAAACCCACAATCTATCAGAAGGCAGAGCTAGGTACTATCTGAGCTATCAGGCCAGTTATACAAAAAGTAAGTATGAATACTTACCTTCTTATTCTGTGGTTCTATCACACGTTACTGAAGTAAACGGTCCTTATTATTGTCATGATTCGGGTTTAGGACGTTGCTTATCTAGTATGAGCAAGTATGAGACTGTGACGTGACGTGTCTCAGCCTCTCAGGTCTCAGGATGATTATAGTTCAGAACAGTTTATAATTGACAGTTCTGGCTGGCATGAACTTCTGCTGTATAACACTGCCCTCATAGTGAAGAACGCAGTAACTAATGTTTTTGGCAAAATTGGATTAGATACATATTCGGAATCGCAAAAAAAACTCAAATTCAAATCAAAATTCCACCTGGAACCCTAAAACTCAGGAAGTAAGAATGCAGCAACTCGACTACTCTCGACTACTCGCAAGTTTTGTTTTCGCGTTTTTCTCGAAAACATGTTTTACCTACTTACTGCATTTTTCATAAGGAATAATTTCAGCTCTGCTGTTCTGCCGACAGCAGAGCTGAAATTATAAGAAAAATAGAGATGAACCAGGCGAAATATCTTCAGCCCACAACGCTATTCACAGATTGACATACAGACTTGAATAAACAAAAGCCAAAAGCCACTGATTAAAAAAGAAACATCAGTGTTATAAATAAATATTTGCCTTGCATAAATAAATATAATTAATCCGTAAAGGAAATATTTGAATTACGAACGGGATAATAAAGTGAATCCACATAGGTACATCTTCCCTGAAGCCAGGACATGCTTTACTAAAGCTACCGTGATAAGTGAGCGTTTTAGTTTGACCTAAACTTCTAATTACTTATAGTAATATAAATTGTCGAAGATTGTGTCCAATACACTTATCTAAGTTAGGCGAAGATACTTTCTTTGTTCTTGTGTTCTTTTTAGGTAGAACCTGTAGGTAGTTGAACTAATGTGTGACTTTATTGAGACAGATAAAGCTCGCTCCAGAATCTTCCTTCTTTTATTACGAGACTTACTTTTTTAACTTAGCATTTTTCTTTTTCAACTTAGCGGAATCGTCAGCCCGACTCGGAGACAGACGATCCTCTTTGTTCTAATACTGGAAAAACGACCTTTTCGTACGAAACAAGCTAACCATCCCTTTGATAATTCGATCTAGTGAACTTGAACGTCAGATGTGTCTATAATTTCCCTTGTGCCCCCAAAATAGGTGGAGTACCCTGAAATACACTAGGAACGACAAGGGTTGTGAATTTTACAACGATATGATAACTTGACAACCCATTGTGACCTTTCCGACTTGCGTAGGGTTTGGTGGTGTACATATTTTTATGTAATACCACAGAATACAAAATAGTTCTCCAATAGACTGAAGGTTCTAATAGTTTTCTGCGATCAGCCGCCTGCCAAGCGTGGTGACTATGGTAAACCTCCCATGAAGTTTATAATCTGTAATGTTTCTTATTTTACTGTTATGATGACTTTTTATTTAATTTTATATTTACACAATTGACTATTTTCTATTGAATTCTTTTTTAATGTATTATTGATTGATTGATTATTTATTAATTTGTTAGACTAATGGTATAATTTCATTTTAAATTATTTATTTATCATTTAACGTTTTTTATCATGCATGCGTGACTAAAATTAATTTAATAATAAGTGTAATTGGCGTATTGCCATTATAATAAATAAATACAAATACTGTGTGGCGTTACTAAAGTGGCGTTGTATGGGGGAGGTCTGTGTTCAGAGTGGACGTCTTGTGTCTGTGACATAATAGTACCTATAATATTATAGAAACTAACGTGAGTAGTATTTAACTACTAGTTAACAGCTCCGCATTCAGCAGCGCAGAGCCGCCGCCGTGGCCGCACATACTCCATGAAGATGGGCATCCTTATTGCATGAACACCGGTCGAGTTATTCGACTAAAATTACGTGAGTGCTAGCCGTTTACTAGTTGTATAGTTATAATATAATAGTACCTATACCACTAGCTGCTAGACAGTTGAACGTGCCGACTTCCTCACCATTTTTTTTCACTCTTGTAAGAGCAAATTCCACGCATAACCTGAAAAGTCAAAAGCAGGGTCGAGTGGGATTTGAACTTTGGAAGCGTCAGTTTGAAAGTTGAATTATCTACTGTTGAGGCACACCCTCGTATCCTTCACCATTAGCCTGAAGACGTCCACTGCTGAACATAGGCCTCCCCATAGAGTACCATTTGGAGCGGCTGCTTGCCTCTTGTGTTGACTGCCATTTCTCTTGGTGTTGCAACTTTTGGCCCTGTCCATCGGCTTCGACCATGTCATGTCCACCCATCTTGTCCATTTGGCACACTTTGCATCTTCTAGTTCGCCATCCATCGTTAAATCAATTATTTGAAATGAAGGGGTCGCACACGGTAGACTGCATTCACTGAAAAATAAAGTAAATAAGTAAAACGGTAGGTAGGCAAGATAACGTTTCATTTTAATTAAATTCCGTAGATCAATCCAAATTGGAAGCAATTTACGAGGAACTTATTAATTATCGACAACAGGTGGTGGCCAGTCACCACAAACGTTGGTCGGAAAGTTTCGACTTGGGGTCAAGTGAACGAATCAAATCTGCGGTTTCAATTTGTAGATGAAAATGTTTCTATGGAGGCGAGGTTGCAATGTTTATTAATTGCTATTAGAAAAACCTTTACACTTACTACCTACTCTAACCCGCTCGGTGATCTTTTAAAGGTAGTGATCAACAAGACTAGTTCAAAATCCATCACTACAGATAACTTCTTTCAATTCTTTCCTACTTACTTTTCTTAAAACACATCCCATGAGAAAATAATAATGTATTTATAGACAAGGATAATAAGAACATAAAGTTCAAGAGTCCTCGCTATCATAGCTGTACAATCGTAAAACATGAAACACACGCGTTTTACTTTCACTCTTAATCCAACGAAAGCATAAAGTAACCAACCACGTACACCCATTACAACATTTACAACGAAACGCACAGCCAATAAGTATTTCCTTTTTATGTGAGTAACAAATACCGTCAAATTATAAGACCGGGGGAACATTCTCTTTTATGTTGCTATGAAGAGTGAGAACC
Organism: Ennomos quercinarius; assembly: GCA_910589525.2. Classification (NCBI taxonomy): domain Eukaryota; kingdom Metazoa; phylum Arthropoda; class Insecta; order Lepidoptera; family Geometridae; genus Ennomos; species Ennomos quercinarius. The sequence continues at coordinate 4,463,450 of OU342502.1, forward strand.
AGGCGTCCAGATGAGTGCTATGTAGCGCCACAGTTACTGTTACAGTCAATTGTTTTTTATCTTATCTGTTTTATTCTTTAACTAGATGACCCGGGGCCTTATCGCATAAGTCTGATGGAAATGGTGATCGTATGCTATCTTGCTCACACTCACGGACTTGTAAATTGGCGCGTGCAGAACAGTTATATACGCGATAGGGGTGCAGCTCCAGATTCACACGGGCTAATTAGTTTTACAACCCTGCCAAAGGAAGAAAGAAGGGAGAGGGAAAAAGATAGGGGAAATGGATGAATGGATGAAACGGTTAATGAAGGCTGGTGCTGGCTGCAATAATAATACATGCTACCTATATTAGCCAATAGTTACACTAGCTAGTACTGTGAATAACATTTGGAAGGCATACTAGATGTAGCTGCGCTGGCCTATATTATATGTGTATCATAAATCATTCCAGGCTCCGGAATGAAGAGATCCGTAGGAGAATTAGTGACCGATATAGCTCTTAGAGTTAGCAAGTTGAAATGGCAATGGGCTTCCCACATTGCTCGTAGAACTGAAAAACGATGGGGACGAAAGGTTCTCGAGTGGTGACTACGAACCTGAAGACGCAGCGTAAGCCCACCCTCTTGGTGGACTGACGCGATCTGGTGAAAGCCGCAGGGAGCCGTTGGATGCAGGAGGCGAGCAGCCGCTCAAAGTAGCGCTCCTGGGGGAGGCCTGTGTTCATTGCAGCAGTGGACGTCTTCAGGCTGTTGATGATGATGATCACATCATTAGCAATCAGCCAGAAGACGTCCACTACTAAACACAAGCCTCCCTCATAAAAAGCCAGTTTGGACGCTTATCGGGGGTTTGCTATATGTAATCACCACGATTGCCAGGCGTTTTGGTGATTGCTTGATTTGATTGATTGAGAAGATTTTAATATACTGAGGAGAATAGTGCTGGATATTCATAATATTATGTATAGACAGTTCAAAATGCTTCAGCTAATAACTATAGGAATACACAACATGCTGGCAGCAAAGGTGTTTGTATCCAATGAGGTATATGTACATATAAGTCCTTGAATGTATCTAATTTCTTCCATTCAAATACAGCAACATCTCGTCATATCACACTACACCATAACTGTATGACACATTTACAAACATGTAACATGTGTTGAGTTGAGGCAGAACGCCCCAAGATCCTTTGTGCGCCTCTCTCGCTGCCAAGACAAAGGACAGTTTTGTGCAGAGCTCTATTGTGCTGCGCCTAATAAATTATGCAGTACCAGAACTTATCAGGACGTGTATTGGCGGCGTACACCGTAGCTTTTTCTTTGACAAAACGGTGAAGATTAAAAAACTTTGTGCGGCAGCGGTAGTCAATTTATTAAGCCAAGAAACTTGGGTCGGCATAAAGTAAGTAATCTCCAGGTCACACAGTACTAGTCCACGGTAAGTAAGCAGTGCTAGTAGCAAGTAAAAGTTATATTTCACGCAGAAACTTAACTAATTATCTGTATATTCAAATCGCGATACCTCAGCATCGATTGGCCATCGTTATTTTTCCCCTCCGCCTCCGGTTGGTTTGGGCCACGTTTTAACATGTCCACTTCGATGAAGAATAGGTTAGATCCATGATCACCGACTCGAAAACGGCACAAAACAAGGCATATGCCTTGTTTTTGCTCTCAGTCGCGTGTGACCGCACCTAATGCAAGTGATGTAACTCACATATATTATTGTTTTACAACGCTATTAGAGGGTGGTATGGTTCATTATTAAATTGAAACAATCGCTTGTGGACTATTTTATATTAGCTGGAGAAGTATATATATCTGTATAAGTAAGCATTGGGGCGGGGACACTTTTGAGGTTTATTATAGAAACTGTATCTATAGTATATTTCATTTAAGGTTGTCCATTTCCAAAATGCTCATCAAAAATACCCTAAGACGAGAAGAGGATAGGTTCTCGAATGGTGAGCACGAACCGGAAGACGCAGCGTAGGTGGGCCGATGACAATCTGGTCAAAACCGCGGGTAGCTGATGGACGCAAGCAGCCTCTCAAAATGGCACTCTGTGGGGTCTATTTTCAGCAGTTGACGTCTTCAGGCTGTTCATAAAGTACACTAAAAATCCATTTTATAAAAGAGTTCAGTCACATAGAAACTTAACATTCATGCGGTATGAATATTAAAAATCTTTATCAAACTCAAGGAAATTGCTTTCGAAAAATTGTCGCTGCCAGCGTTGTAGCTTCACCTAGAAAAATAAAAATACCCATGAAAATGGTGATACGGATCTCGGGAAAACTAATCTGTCAACGGTGTGATTAATTTATTAAACGGTTTAGCTTGCCCTGTTTGTTGTTTCGTTACTTAAGTATGTAAGGCTGAATTATTCTAAGCGAACGAAATTACTGAAATTCATGCTGCTACGCGCGAAATTTGCTGTCATCTGTCTGGATGTGTAGTACAGTTTACACTACTCACGTAGGTACACTCTATTTTTTAATTAGACGGAGTAAACTGACAGATCGAAGTGTCACTTGTGAAAATAATGTTGCCAACTTCTAAATCACAGTGATACAGCTCAAAAGAGCGGAACTATAATTTGCTACTACAAACAATGCCACTTTTACAGTTTTAAATACTATCACCGACATCTTATTGGTTTGGTGCTAGATAGTGAAGATTCTTCCGATATTGAATAAAATATTCATCATCATCATCATCAACAGCCTGAAGACGTCCACTGCTGAACATAGGCCTCCCCCAGAGCACGCCACTTTGAGCGGCTGCTCGCCTCCTGCATCCATCGGCTCCCCGCGGCTTTCACCAGGTCGTCGGTCCACCGAGTGGGGGGCCGGCCTACGCTGCGTCTTCCGGTTCGTGGTCGCCACTCGAGAACCTTTCTTCCCCATCGGTTGTCAGTTCTACGAGCGATGTGGCCTGCCCATTGCCACTTCAACTTACTAACTCTAAGAGCTATATCGGTCACTTTAGTTCTCCTGCGGATCTCCTCGTTCCGGAGCTTATCTCGCAGGGAAACACCGAGCATAGCTCGCTCCATAGCTCGCTGCGCGACTTTGAGCTTACTAATGAGGCCAACAGTAAGAGACCATGTCTCAGTTCCATAAGTCATCACTGGCAACACACACTGATTGAAAACTTTCGTTTTCAGGCTCTGCGGTATTTTGGACGAAAAGATAGGACGAAGCTTCCCGAACGCTGCCCAGCCGAGTTGGATTCTTCGCGCCACCTCTTTGTCGAAGTTGGACCTACCTAATTGGACAATCTGTCCTAGGTAGACATACTTGTCGACAACTTCGAGAGTATCGTTCCCAACAATTACCGGTATAGGTGGAACATGAGCATTAGACATGATCTTTGTCTTGTCCATATTCATCTTAAGACCAACCTGCTGGGAGACTCTACTGAGGTCGTTGAGCATGGTGCTAAGGTCCTCGAGCGATTCCGCCATTATGACTATATCATCGGCAAAACGAAGGTTAGTGATGTACTCGCCATTTATGTTGATGCCAGATCTTTTCCACTCCAAGAGCTTGAAAACATCCTCCAATGCGTTTGTGAACAGTTTCGGAGAAATAACGTCTCCCTGTCTCACGCCTCTTTGCAATGGAATTTGTTCCGTACTCTGGTCCTGTAGTCGGACTGACATAGTGGCCTTACTGTACAAACACTTCAAAACTTCGATATACCTATAGTCAATTTGGCATCGCTGCAAGGACTGCAGCACCGCCCAAGTCTCGATTGAATCGAAGGCTTTCTCATAGTCCACAAACGCTAGGCATAACGGCCGATTATACTCTTCGGTCTTCTGTATAATCTGGCGCAGCGTATGGATGTGGTCTATGGTGCTAAAGCCTTTTCGGAAACCGGCTTGTTCGGGAGGCTGGAATTCATCAAACCTGCGTGCGAGACGATTCGTAATGACTCTCGAAAACAGCTTATACACATGACTCAAGAGCGAGATGGGCCTATAGTTCTTCAATAAGGTGTTATCGCCTTTTTTGAAGAAGAGCACCACCACGCTCTTGTGCCATGCCTCTGGCGTTATACCTTCAAGGATGACAGAATTAAATAACTTCTGGAGGACTAAAAGTACCGGTCTACCACCCGCTCTCAGAAGTTCGGTCGTAATTCCATCTTCACCTGGTGCCTTGTTGTTTTTAAGCTGTTTGAGGGCCATTCTAATCTCGTACAGGCTGACGTCCGGGATATCTTCGGTATAGTGTCGGACTAACTTGGCTCTGATGTCCTGAGCTGTGTTAGTAGCGGGCTTACGTGTCGAGGTGTATAACTGTCCATAGAAGTTCTCGATCTCTCTCAGAATCTCAGGCTTGGATGAAATGACGCTACCATTTTCGGTCTTCAGTTTTGTCATTTGGTGTTGCCCAATAGACGAATCCTTTGCGAACACTTTAGAGCCTTGGTTCCGCTCAATTGCGGCCTCAATACGTGAAGTACTAAGAGCACGCAAGTCGTGTCGCAAGGAACTCCAGATTCGTCTATTGAGTTCACCGTAGGCTGACATATCAACTGAAGACTGCAGCTTCATTTCGCTCCGGTCGGCCATTAGCTCAAGAGTTTTTTCTGAGAGCTTTTGAGTCTTCTTTCGGCGTTGGGTCTTAAAGAATTTCGATCCAACAGCTTGGACAGTTTCCACCAACCCGTCGTTTAGCTCGTCCACTGTGTTACAGTCGGCTAGGCACTGGAAGCGATTTTGGAGTTCCAGCTGAAAGCCTTCGGGGTTTTGGATTTGGACAGGATTTGGACGGAGCGTAGACTTCACCAGACGTGACCTTTCGAGCTTAACATTGATATTCAATGTGCCTCTAACAATACGGTGATCGCTACCGGTTTTCACCTTGCTGATCACAGAGACATCATCGAATATGTGCTTCTTGGTCGTCATGATGAAGTCTATCTCATTTTTAGTGGAACCGTCGGGACTTATCCACGTCCACTTCCTGGATGGCCGCTTCTCGTAGAAGGAGTTCATCATAAAGAGTCCCTCCTTCTCCATGAAGTCAGCCAGCCTCTGTCCTCGAGGGTTCCGCTGCCCGTATCCAAATGGCCCCACTCTCAGCTCATCGCTATTCCTTGTGCCCAACTTCGCATTGAAGTCTCCCATCACAACGGTGAAGTATGTTTCGGAAGTATGCATGGCTTCGGATATGTCCTCATACATAGCTTCTACTTCATCGTCTGAGTGTGCCGATGTCGGCGCGTATACCTGTATAACCTTCAACGAATACCGTTTGGTTATTCGGAGTACCAGGTACGCTACCCTGGCCGACACACTGTCGACTTTGACCACGTTGTTGACGAGAGACTTGCGGACGAGAAACCCGACACCCCCTTGGGAGAGTTGGTCTCCCTCCCGGTAGAAGAATAAGTTACCGGAATTTAGGATTATCGTGTCCTGTCCCTGTCTTCGGACTTCTGACAATCCCATTACATCCCAGCGTAACTTACCCATCTCCGCCTCTAGCTCGACCATCCTTTCGTCAGCCTTCAGTGTGCGCACGTTATGTGTTGCCAGGGCCAGGGGTCGTCGTTGGGGTTGGTAGCCGGGCGTCTGCCGGGGATTCTTCGCACCCCTTGCCCTGCCGTTACCGTGGCCGCTACCGTAGCCACGGGATAGCAGAGCTGCCGGGGACTGGGGGCCGTTTTTATTTGTGCTTGTCATTAGGGGGGGGGGTTTGCCATAATCACCACGCTTGGCAGGCGGCTTGGTGATCGCAGTAGGTGAAGATTGATTGCCACCAAGACCGAGGGGAACGCTGCGACCCATTCCCTGGATATTCCCTTAGCCGCCTTCTACGGCACCCACGGGAAGAGATGGGGTGGTCCTATTCGTAACCGGGACCACACGGGTCCAAAATATTAAGTTATAAAAATTATAACTTGTTTTATTTTGTTAATTTTGCAATTTTTATTTAAGTATATTTGATTTTTTCACAGGCCGCTACTAAATGTAAATCAAAATCAATCAGGAATAACGATTTTTAGCAAATTTTCAGAATATAAAGGTATAGAATAGATCACTAAACTGAAACAAATCAGTGAGCTGTATGGTTCTCACGGGCTTATTCGTTTTACGCCTTATCCCAGTCTAAAGGAAGAGGGAAAAAGATAAGGGAAAAGGATGAGTGGATGAAACGGCGAATAGAGGCACTTTCACCTTCATCCATTCATCTTTTTCCCTTACATTTCCCCCCCTCCCTTCTCTCTTCCCATAATACAGGATAGAAGTGGCTTTGGACCTAATACTGAAGGTTGGCTGTCTGTAATTTCTGAACCACAAAACCGACGACCTTGAAATATTTACGGAACAGTATTTAAAGTACCTACCTACCCCCTTTTTAACAAAAAAAGAATGAATGAAATTGGGTCAAGCGTTAATGAATTACAACTAAGTACATACTTTTATTTTCATCCCCTCTCCCGCGGGAACAGTGTTGAATTTCGGGATTAAAGTATCCTATAGCCTACCTCGTAATATGAACTCAAACCATGCCATGTTTCATTTCAATTTATTCAGCAGTTTCAGCGTGATACTCAGGCAAGATACAAACAGACAGACAGACTGACAGACAAACAAAAATAAAAAAAGATTTGGGGAGCACTCTAGAATTTTTTTTCAAAACATCTTCAATGTACAGAGTTGGACCTGTTACAGTTTTAAGAAGATGATTTTTTTACTTGTAAACATTACACTATTTTGAATGTACACAAGTTTTGGCAAATAACACAAAGCTGACAAGGAAACATTTTTATGTTCCTGCCAAAAAAAGCTTATACATGTATACCTCTCTTATCTCTCGTACCTCTCTCTCTATCTTATCTCTTCTCGTGTGTTCAAATTTATACACAGCAAAACAGAGAATTCACAAACCAAATCAACAAAACCACCAGCTCCATTTTCATCACCAAAACACGGTAACATTGTTCAGTAAAACGTGATAAACTGATAGAGATTAAATTATTATCAAAGGTGTATTACAACCCTTCTAGCCTTCAGGGAAGGCAGCGAAGGTAGTACGGGACGAGAATTCTATTACCTTCAAGTAGATATCCTTTTAAACAAAATACAATAAGAAATGAGCTTTATAAACGAAGACATAGAGCTCAAAACGGTGAGCTTTTTATGCAGGTTATTGAGAAGATTATGGATGATATTTCAACACGGGTTTGCGGAAGGTGAATGATTTAGGTTGGTGGGTACTTAGAGAGGTACGTTGAGATTAAATTTCAAAATTAAATGCTTGGACCTATTTGTCAAACGTCTTAGGGCCAATTTCACCGTTACAAATAAACGCGATCAGTTCAATCTAAACTCAGTTCAAGCTTGTAACCGAGTTTAGATCTACAATTTTCATTTCAACAACATAAACAGAACTCAGTTAGAGCCTAAGCGAGTTCAAACTCTGAACGCCCGATTTTCGGCGTTTAGCTCGATGAACGAGTTTAGATGGTTTTGACTGATTGCCCCTGTCAAACATCACACACATGACATTTGCCTTTAATTATAGACGATATTCTTTGATTTATAAAATGGTACTCTGTGATATTCTTGTTTTGCAGCCTTAAACTTGATTTCCACGAACGCGATCAAAATGTTTCTGGTGAAATCTATATGATGTAAATCTAGATCAAAACCAACGTTTACACCCTTTTATCCAGAACTTAGTTCTACTGAACTCGTTTTGTGATACGAACGGTGAAAATGGCCCTTAAGCGGAGTATTGGGTACTCTAATAGAGCTGTAGCGTGTAATGTATCTGATACTGAATCAATACCTACACAATTATGGGTACAACATTTCCATGGTCGCCGCGTATCAAGCTTACGAACTAGTGTTGCCAAACTATCGGTAGTTTTACCATCGATGTTTTTGTCTGAAAAAGCCCTACTATCGATAGATCAGTACTATCGATAGCTCAGAATGAGGCAATACTATATGAATGAGTGCAATACTATTGATACTATCTATAGTATTATTGCTCGATATATATTACTACCTATCGATTGTATCGATACTATCGATAGGCATATTGATGTTTAAATTGAATGGCTATCGATAGACTATCGATTAATCATGGATAGTCGACTATCAATCGGCAACTAACACTACTACGAACTTTTAAATTATACTTCTGCGAGCATATTAATGTGCTGCGCAAGCGAGCGGCTCCCGACACACATTCGTCTAATATGTACCTTCTTGATACAGTATCAGATACATTACCTGCTACACCTGTGAGTATCCAATGACAGTAGAATGTAAGTAACAACGGTCATCATCAACAGCCTGAAGACGTCCACTGCTGAACATAGACCTCCCCCAGTGCGCGCCACCTTGAGCGGCTACTCGCCTCCTGCATCCATCGGCTCCCCGCGGTCACCAGAGCGTCGGCCCATCGAGTGGGGGGCCGGCCTACGCTGCGTCTTCCGGTTCGTGGTCGTGACTCGAGAACCTTTCTTACCCATCGGTTGTCAGTTCTACGAGCGATGTGGCCTGCCCATTGCCATTTCAACTTGCGTATTCTAAGAGCTTATCGGTCACTTTAGTTCTCCTGCGGATATCCTCAAGTTAGATAAGCTACGTAAAGCATACTTAGGTGCACGTTATATCTTCCAGAAATGTTCACTCATGCATCCACCGGCGAGGATATTACTTTGAAGTTTTTTCTCCAGACATGCCCACCGATGTCTCATATCGAAGGAGATTACTGCAGAGCGTAAATTCTACCAATGCCCACCAGTGGTGATCCTTGGTAGGGATTTATGGAAGAAACCTGCACCTTTACTATTTAAAGTGCTTTATTTGTAGAAACTCTTCAATTCTTTAAGAAAAAAGTAGTGGGACTTTCCAAGTCTATCACAGAATAGGTAATAGTTACTCCGTATAGCTTTAAGTTTTTCATAAGTCTAAAACGATATGTCGGCGTTTCCTTCCGATGTTGGAGGAAAATGTTCTAAGGACTATAATTATGTTCATGTGGGTCGGAGCAATTAGGATTCTCATGCTAATTTGACGAGTAGGTAAGCGATTGCCAATCTAAGATGACAACAAAAATATCATACAAAAAAGTTTTTCTACAAGAAGTTCAAAATATTAAGTACTGTTTTGTTAATTACAGTAAAATAAAATTCTCACGAGTTGATTCTTATAAGCAACGTTCACTATGCTATGGGCTATAAAACTAATGAAACTAATCCATTCAAGGCGTCCATTTAAGGTCTGGGCATAAAGGAGAATGCCCACCTTTATGCTAATGTCGGCCCAACAAAGGACACTGAATAAATACCCATACGGAAATTACTCTACTCTAACCTGATTAATACTACGACCATGGAACAAGGGGGAGAGGAATGCCAATAGACCAAGAAAACAGCGTAGATCAAAAGTATGCCTAAAACTAGATGGCGTTGCAAAATGTGCGGGTTATAAGTTGAGCGCAGTTCAGAAATATGACAAAAAACTATTTTAAACCTGAATGGCACTGTAAAATGTGCAGGATATATGGGTAGCTACGGCGGGCTAGATTTAAAACGTTTTTTTTGTCATATTTCTGATCTGCATTCAACTTAATCATAACCCGCTCATTTTGCAATGCCATCTAGTTTTAGGCATATTTTTGATCTACGCTGTTTTCTTGGTGTATTGGCATTTTTCTCCTCCTTGTTCTATTCTACGACGCAATTGACTCCGTCCAACATAGGTTTAAATATCAAGTAGCAAGAGTTCTAACGTGTAAAAATTAAATAAACTATAGTTTTTGATTTTGTTCTTATAAACAAGAGGTCCCAATTAAACATTGCATAGTGAATTATACATAGTTACTGTAATACTCTCACACGAAAATTTCAGACGAAGTAATTGAAGAGTTTATGCGATTTGTCGCATCTCATCGCATGGCCATTCGTCGATCACAATAAAGTAATTTCACTAGGACTCCCTAACAGTTTTTACTGCCACTCGTATGTATTATGACTGTGAATAAAAGTTTTGTACCTTCTCGAGTGATTTATCTTCGCTCGGAATGTAAATAGGTTGTCTACAGAACACGCAATGTGTGGTTTTGAAACGCCATGCCCACTTATAAATCAAGCTGTTGGCTTACTAACGCGGTGGAAATAATTTAAAAGATTTTTCAAGTTTTCTTTTAATGGATGTGCAAAATACAAATGGCTAAATTCTCTAAGGCAATGTAGGATATTTTTGTTTTGTTTTATTTGTTTTGTTCGATGTGGGACCAAAATGCTGGTACTTACTTGGCAGTCTTAGCATATCGAACCAGCATTGCAATTCATTTCCAAAGAAGAATGGCAGATCCTGTGCATTTTGTTCCTTATTTAAAGGAAACCGGCATAGTGTGTCGTTTCTTGTTTTGAGGGTAGGCTAGTTTTGCCTACATTCTTTATCAACATACCTAAATACCTGATTCTTGTTCTTGTTCTTTACAATAAAGTTGATCTGTAAGAAAAAAGAAGCATTAATAACAAATTACTTTTATCAGCTATTGTCAGCGTGTAGTCCATGCTAATACCCGTTGGTATAATAATTATAATAAAGCCATTAAAATTGTTATTTTATTTTTACACGTCAGCCACTGAGCTGCAATTACAGGAGAATTATGGGATCCACGCGTGTCAGCTTGTATTATACACAAGCTTGTCACATTATTTATCGTGTTGAGGTAGAATACAAAACAAGAACATTGTGTGAACAGATTTCCTGCAAGATTTTCTAAATGTGTGTGTACAAATTAAAAAAAAAAAATACGTTTCAAAATCTTAATATTCAAAATAATGGCGTGATTAAATCTGTGCTAGGGTAAAATACAAGATTACGTACATATCTACATATTTAGGGCTTCAATTTTTTGGCTAACTCTAAACAAAAGTACGAATAGATCCAAATTAAAACTAACATTTTTATCTTGGAGTTTTTATTAAAGATATATTTAGGTTACTAATTTACTTAATATTATTTACTTTGGTTTAGATTTAATTTAGTTTTGGTCGTTATATATTGTTTTTTAAGTTATATTTGTTTTGTACAATAATTTTAAAACTAATTAAAATGTCTTTATAGTATATTATTTATACTATGACTCAAGCTAACTACTACAATAATAAAAACTAAACTAAACTAAGCTAAACTAAACTAAACTAAACTAAACTAGCTACACTAGCTACTACAAAGAACACTTATGGACTGTATAATAGCTGCGATGGCCTATAGACAGTCTAAGTGCTCCAGCCCACTACCGGTAGGTAGCGTACCCAACATGCTGGCCGCATTGCTACGTTGAATTGCAATGCTGAGGCGTTGGGCCAAATAAGTGCCAGCATTTTGGTTACGCGTCGCATCGACCAGGCGCTTTGATAGACTTTGGAAAACGCGATGAGCTCCCGGTCCCCACGGACCCAGGGTCCGTCAGAATATTATGATGATTTTGAAGTTTTAGTAATTGCGATATTTTGAGTACAAAATGTAAGAAAGGAATGGTAAATCGATTACACAACTCACTACACAAAATTCCAATTACTCATGTGTAAAAAAAAATTACGAAAGAGAGGCGTAGCTTATTTTAATCAAATCACGTTGGCAGTGTAATGTTAGCGAGTTGGAACACGCGCGACAGCCTATTGGCACAAAATGTGGGACAATGTGATGAAAATTCTCGGAAAAGTCGATAAAGAAATATATGTAGGAGTTAATAGCATTAATCGACACTGGGGTTCGTCAGTTATAGCCATTAGTCTATGATTTTTGTTTACTAAACTAACAGGTGTTTTTGAGCTTTCCAATATTCAAAATACAATTTGAAATAAATTTGAATAACCGGCCAAGTGCGAGATGGACTCGCGCACGAAGGGTTCCGTACCATTATCTGTAAAAACGAGCAAACAATGACGTTTTTTGTATGAGAGCCCCTTTAAATATTTATTTTACTCTGCTTTTTAGTATTTGTTGTTATAGCGGCAACAAAAATACTGTGTGCACATTAACAACATCATCTGCGAAAATTTCAACTGTCTCACTATCACGGTTCATGAGATACATCCTGGTGACAGATGGACAGATAGTGGAGCCTTAGTAAAAATATATAAAAGAAACGGAAAAGAAGCTTAGCATTGCAGTAGGTCCTACCTAGCGTATGCCACGACTATGCGCGAAACGGAAGAACTACTAAAAACATAACATATTCATGTATATATATGTACTCCATTTATGTGAATTAAATTTCATATCATTTCATTGGGTAATGGGGCGTTTCACACCGCGCTTGGTTCGCACCGCGGTGTGAATCGCCCAAGTGCTCTAAATGAATAGGCTCTTTCGCACCGCGGTGTGAATCGCCCTCTGCTATTAGAAAACTTGGGCGATTCACACCACGGTGTCATTTCTTAACGGATTGACGCAATTTCAAATTAGCTATTACTTATAGGCTAAAAATCTCACGGCAGGTCAGTGCGGCGTAATAGTGCAAAAAGCTCTCGAGATTGTGATTCTTCTGAGCCAACGAATAAACCTGCCAAATAAGCTATCCGTATCGGAATGACTGCTAAGCAAAACGACCAAGTAGGCAAATTGAACAAGTAGCAAAATGTCAACTATCTAAATAGCAAAGTAGTAGGTAGCCAGTTGCCGTCGCGGCAAATACATGTGTACCTAGGTTTTATGAAATTTCGCCCACCGCAGCGTAAAAATTCAGAGTTACGCACGATTAATATGTAAAACGCTGGTTATGTAAATTTGAAGTGATGTTTTGTTTGTTTTGACCCGTTGTCGTCGCGCCGCGCACCACTGCGCCGCCGAGCCTTTGAAATGGGGTGTCAGTGACCTGCATAATTTTATTCTGTTAATTGGTACCTACCTAATCTGGGTATTTGAGGAACACGTCGCGACTAACGCACCTTTCAGATCTTTTTTTTTGTATGAATAATATTTTAAATGATAATTTGTTTCAAAAAGTTGATTGGTGGTTGTTATTGAAAATTTATGATATACCTATTTTACCTACTATTAGATATATCTGTGACAATAGCAAGAATCTTTTGTAAGACGTTTATTGCAATGGGGCTGACAAATGTTTTTTACTTTACATGGTAAATAAATCTACAAAAAATTACGAGAAAAACTGTATTTTTACTTTTTTTATATCTTAAAAAATGGCTGCGATATTGACGATCAAAGTGCGCATTTCCGGCCGAAGGTTTTTTAAAACGCGGGTGGGTGTTTACTAGCCGATGACGTCACAGCCGTTCTCATTCGACAGGCGCGCTCTCGTTCGCAAGGCGCTGCGCAGTAAAAATCTAAATTATAAAGTTCTCCGTGGTAAAAATGGAAAAAAATACTGTATTGTGCCTCAGTGCTTCAATTCAACAGTAAAACACCTGATCAACCCTTTTTGTATGTGCCTGAGGACCAAAAATGAGGAAAAAGTGGACGACAGCCGTTAAAAGAGTTGATTCAATAGGCCCTAGAACTAATAAAGCACACTACTGTAAAGACGATTTTGATATAAGTATTTGTTAATAATACGTTTATCCTCCTTCTCTACTTGTCCTTGCCACCTTTGACCTACTTAACCTACCTACTTGTCTACTTTTGATTGTATAAATAGGTATCTTGCATACACCTATTACCTACGTACATAATATGCAAATAAAACTACAAACGTACGTTTTTAAACTACTATTAGAACGGCTTAACCGATTTGGATAAAATATGTCTATGAACCACTGTTAAAAAAACAACATCTAAATAAAAAAGAGCATCGAAATCGGGGTCACCCGTTTATGAGCTACAGACATACATACAGACATACAGGCAAACATATAGACACACAGCCAGACATACAGATTCACAGATAGACATACAGATTACAGACACACATAGCGATCAAACTTATAACACCCCTCTTGTTGCGTCGGGCATTAATAAATAACCAATAAAGATTATAAGTAAAAATTTGCGGCCCGCACAGTTCATCAGCACTGATTTCTTAACTATTGTTTATTTTAATTTAAAAAAAAATATATAAATGAACAAACTAAAGTGGATAATTGATAAAATTAATCAAAAATATCTGGCTTAGTATAAACATATTATAATAGGTAGGTATTTGCCTACTTAGAAAACTGATAACTACGTAAATACCTACTAGGCATAGGACTGACCTGCATCTATATATAGGTAAATAGTGTTACTTTCTTTAAGTTGATACTAATAATTACACATAAAATAATCATCGACAACCTCAAGACGTTGATTGCGAATACCTACCTAGTATTTTTTTTATCGCCGCCCATAATAGGTACTAAATGAAACACACAGACTTTCAGTTTATAGGTTTAAGTTTGAACAAATACCTACCCGAGAGAAGGTAGTGCTTACTTAGAAAATACCTACATACATTTTCATCTTGTTCCACGAATTTCGGCAGCCGCAAAATCCTGATTCTAGGTACATGAAATACCTATGTGCCACGATCAAACTATCCACTCCTCTTGGCAGATTGTCCGACTGACCTTTTAGAAAACCTTCCATTCTACACACTACAAGTTTCACTTTAGTGTAATCGGATATAACGGATAATTTACATCATTTCTTTATAATAGGAAAACGAAGACGATAGAAACAAAGTGAAACGAGACGCGCGAAAAGTAGGGTCAAGCACCGCCCGCCGTGTCCCGCGGCCGGTTGAACGGTTGTGACGTCATAGTATGAAAGCGCGTAATCGCGGAAATTCAATATAGGACTTAAACTTCTCGTCGGTATAACTTTGGAAATACTGTATGTATTAAAGTGAAATAAAAACTAATGTAATGTACATGATCTACGCTCTGAATTTAGGTATATTTGATAGTGATATTTTAACCCTTTTGTGTTCTCCATTATATAAGTAAGTTTATGACTTATTTCCTGAGCCTTTACAACAAAAAATACTGATCCAAAAGTATTTATTTAATGACTACTTTTAACACTTAGACAAAATAAAAGCAGTGCCATATATGATTACTTTAATATTTGTAATAATATTTTGAACTTAATATCCTCCGAATATTATAAATGCAAATGAAAGTGGTGTGACTGTTTGTTACCATTAATCTCCGTAACTACTTAACCGATTTTGACGAAATTTAAACTGTAGATAGCTTATACACTGGATTAGCACATAGGATACCTTTTATTTGCGGGTGAAACCGCAGGGCGCAACTAGTAATTAAAAAAGTAATGAGGCTTTTTATTTAAAAAAAAACGCTAGTTCTACTTCTTTTCTAGATGGCGCTGTAAGTACATAGTTTAAACCTTTCAAACCACAGAGTAGTTTAAACATAAGAAAATGCTTAGACTACCTACAAGGAAATGTCAAATTCAGTTGAGTGGACCACGAGTACATTGTCTGTAGTATCTCCTAAGTAGTCTGTGGTGCATTCTTTTTAAGTAAATTGAAGTACAGCAGAACTGCAAGACAGATAAACGTTAATATTATGATCCAAAATTAAGCCGAGCTATCGCACAACGAAAATAGAATAAACGAAACAGTTTAGAGTTGTCAGTCAGTATCGTGACACATTTCCTATAACCTGTGGTCTATGCTTGAAACAGTGACAGTGACAGATTTTGGTAAAACCACAACTGGCGCCATCTATTAGGTCATACATAAAACACCATTTCTTTTTTTTAAATAAAACTCCTCATTAATATCAGTAGCTACTTCAATGAAGTGAGTTATAAACTGACTGATAAACTACCATTTTTTAATGTTTTATTGGACCTACATAATTGGATATACATATGTATAGGTATATAAAAAATATGAGAGGGTACCTACAGTATTATATACATTGCATATTTCCTTTTTATGAAAAAGATCAAACTGCCCGCAAATTAATTAATTACTGACCTCAAAATACCGCAAAGGTGTAAAAACAAAGTCAAACAGGGAAAAGGCCAAAACACCGGCTATTGTTTTCAACAGTTCATTTATACAATTTGATTGTTGTCCCGTTGTTGATTTACATAAAAACAAAGGGAAACCCTGTAAGGGCGCACCGCGAAAATTATTTCCGCTCGTAAAAATGTAAACGGTTGTTTCGGGGTTCAGTAGAATTACAACGCTCAATGAAACTAGTGTTTAACATTTGTACGTGGTTCTAAAATAGATAGATAGAAAACACTCTATTGCTCACAAAAAAATGCACCTAGGTACATAGGCGAACTCAATGCTAGAAAGTAGATAGTACCTTATATATTATATATATTATTATATATATATACCTATATATTATACATTCCAAATTACATTTTTTTGGCATAGACAATTAGACATGCTTTTGCGGTGGATACAAAATACGTAAAAATTAAAGATTCTGTTTCTGAATTGATGCTTCAAAAATAGGCATAAAAGTAGTATCTATCCCTCCTCTACACTATTCTATTTATCCCATCCACTCCACCCTATCTCAAAGAACGCTTCAAGTTCCTACACCAAACTCACCCCTTATCCCTGCGTTCCTCAAAAACTCTCCAGCTCATGCCTCCCGTCCATACTTCTCAGTTCTATGATAAGTCCTTTACAGTGCAAGCTGTTCGTCTGTGGAATGACCTTCCTACTGAAGTTAGACATGCCAAGTCCCTGTCAATATTTAAAAGTATGGTGCAAAGACATTATTTATTTTCATAACTGCTGCATTACTTTATAACACGATTCCTTGATCTGTTTTATAAGTACCTAGATATTATAAAATATGTATTAGTTTATTATATTATGATTATTGATATTATAAGTATTAGAATGTAAATATATTCATTGCTAGGATTTAGGTATTTACCGTTTGATTATTGTTATTGTTTTTCTTTTAGATTGTTACACACCACCGTCTACTCTTTTGCGTGT
Organism: Ennomos quercinarius; assembly: GCA_910589525.2. Classification (NCBI taxonomy): domain Eukaryota; kingdom Metazoa; phylum Arthropoda; class Insecta; order Lepidoptera; family Geometridae; genus Ennomos; species Ennomos quercinarius. The sequence goes on from OU342502.1 coordinate 4,480,388, forward strand.
GATACTGTCCATCCAAAGGTTGTCTGGAAGAGATCGCTGTCAGCGATAAGACCGCCCATTGTAACACTAGTTGATAAGGTTTCCTTTGTACTTTTATATTTAATTGGTGGGACAATAAAGTGTTTTCTATCTATCTATCTATCTATCATTACAAAAAATGCCACTAGACTATTTTGAACTGAGACATAAAAAAAAACACCTTTACTTTTGAACAAATAACACCCTAACAATTTTATTACAGGAAACTCTATAGTCAAGCTTTATATATTTTTTTTTGGAAAAACTTCCAATAACTAAACAAAGAAACACATATTAAATATGTTCTAATTATTATAGTTTCTCCATATAGTAGGACATGTTAATAAATAATCATTAATATTGTCAATTAAACGCAAAGTTCCTTTCTTATTTTTAAATAAATATTTTTATCCAACGGAACCCTAATCATCGCGTGGCGCACACTTGACGAGCTTTATTTATAATTTAGGAGACTGAAAGAGTCCGCAGCGAAATTATTTTTTGGAGTATTTAATCCCACCATTGCGAATACCATTTTATTTAAGTTCTTTTACTATGATATTGGGGCCAATTTTAAAGGCTTTAGTTGACAGATCTAAAACTCCTAAAACTGTTGCTGTCCTTGTCTAATAGACGGTAATGTAAGAGACGGGTACATTTTTAGTAAGTTAAAGACTGTCAACTAAAGCCTTCAAAATTGGGCCTATTGTTGCTGCAAAACAATAAGTACAAAATAATGTATGTATGCTGCATGCATACTTATATAAGCCGAGCTGTATTACAGGTTCGAGAAGTTTTGTAACTTTGTTCTGATGTGGCAAAAACCACAATAAAAGCGTTATACGACCACTAACCAACCAGTTGATAACTTTATTTCAACTTTTACTAGCAATAGAACGTACCTATGCTGTTGACACATTGACTATATCTACCAACACGTTTATTATTGATCGAGCGAACGAATTGAGCGAAGTCTCTGCTTTAGCACGCGTTCATTCATCTGTCCGGACCACAGACCTAGAATATTTTCGTTCTGTCCGGACGTAGACCGTATGTATTACCTCGCGTACCTTCAGATCGTATTTTATGTAAACTTGGTAGGTAAGGTGTACAGGTTCTAACATTAAATAGTTTTGTTTTTGTCGTCAGGGAGCTTTGACTAGAGGGCATGGAACAAGGAGAGGAATGCTAATACACCAAGAAAACAGCGTAGATAAAAAATATGCCTAAAACTAGATGGCGTTGCAAAATGAGCCGGTTATAAGTAAAGCGCAGATCAGAAATATGTGAAAAAACCGCTCGCCGTAGCTACCCGTATAGCCCGCTCATTTTGCAGTGCCATCCAGGTTCAAAACAGTTTTTTGGCATATTTCTGATCTGCGCTCAACTTATAACCCGCTCATTTTGCAACGCCATCTAGTTTCAGGCATATTTTTGATCTACGCTGTTTTCTTCGTGTATTGGCATTCTTCTCCTCCTTCTAATTCTAATTTGAGGTGGGGGCGGTAAGGCCTGCACTGACGTCTCGCTTGGGGTGTATTGTGCATTTCCCCTCGCCAGCATCTACCCAAGCCATCCCAGCTCCTTGAAATAACGGAGGGTGGCTTTGGGGTGCTGGCACAACTGCTCCAGTGTTGTTGTCACAGATATTGACAATGATGATGATGAGTGGGTGCTAAGTTTTTGCGCTCTTTCACGCATTCCGGTTTTAAGTCTTATTTCCTCTCCTCCATGTTCCATGGCTAACCTAACTAGTTATTTATCCCAAAAATTAGAAAGCTTGCAGCTGCGACATTTACCGGCCGATTTTATAATACCAATTCTAACCAAGTAAGAACCTATGTCTACTATTCGCAGAACTACCTATTAGTTATTTACTAACTGTCAATTAATAAAATCAAGTTTAATAGTCCGATAAAACGACCTTGAAGTCCGACTGTTCACAGTTCAGTTAAACTTTTACCTGCCAATTAAACACGTGTATAACTCTCACGGTCTTGTATACTCAGGTGCTTATTAAAATAAGTTTCCGTATTTGCTTAATAGACGTCATATTCAGAGTTTTCGTTAATAATTAAAACTTAGCAAGTCAAGGCGAAGTTTTAATACCGTTATTATTTATGGTAAGATGAAACTTTCTTAGTACCTACTTTGAACAAAGAGGATTTTATAGGTGCTTAAAGTTGTAATCAATACTGATATTGGTAAGGATGGTGATCTACTCGGGAAAATCAAAATATTGGTATTATAGTATTTTTAGGTTCTCATAATTGTTTTTTTCTCAGTAGGTCCAAATCACAAAGCACGAAAAAACAGGCGAACATGTAAGCGCATTAGTATGCGCTCGGAACGGTCTGTACACAAAAAATGTGTCTTGACATTAGTATGTCAAGACACATTTTTTTTGCTCGAGGGTGCTCTGTTCGCTGGGCCACAAACGGCCCCCGAGAGTCAGTTTGTAGCGAAGGTGACCTGTGGTAAAAGTGGGCGTTTTTTTTTCTTGAGGGTGCTCTATTCGCTGGGTCCGAATAATCCTAATATTATATAAATTCGAAAGTTGTCGCGTATGTCTGTTCCCATTTTTCAGTGCAACACACATGGCTCCTTTTTATCCGTGGGGTACAAAAAATGTGTCTTGACATTAGTATGTCAAGACACATTTTTTGTGTACAGACCGTTCACCGTAAAATGTCCCCTGATGTACTTATATTTTTGTGGTGGGCACCTACATACAAGTTTAGATAATGCTTACATATTACTTTACTTTTACGACAATACTTGCATATTTTTAAATATTATAAGTACATCAGGGGACATCTTACGGTGAACGGTCTGTAAATTAATAGAGGTTTAATTGGAAGCGTACATCTAATGTCAAGACAATACATTATTGTGTAATCTGCATACAAATCTGCACAGGTAAACAATAGAGGTTCATTCTAAAACGTGACACGCTTGAATGAGGAGTTTTCTTTTTAAGCATTGTCAGTTTAGTTTGACTAGTATATACTTCTACTAGTTATGGTATCTGTGGTTTAGTTCTCTCACATCAAGATATGGCGCTCGCGTATATTTTGGTAATTACTTTAAAGTGACTGGGTGATGTCTCAGGATGACGTGCGCAGTGCAGTGTCGCGCGAAACTATTGTTTTAAAGTTCCGGGTGACACTGCAACTGTTATGGGCGGCCGTGTCACTTAACATCAGGTGAACGACTAGCTCGTCACGTCATTCAATCACATAAAAAAAAAAAAAAAAAAAAAAAAAGTTTATCTTGACATTGGAGAACTTTGTTAAGCCCACGTAAATAGTTTAAAAAATACAAAATTCTCTTTGGTCATACCACATTACTGTTTCCAAAACTATCGCCAATGCCATCTAGCGAGAGATACATAATTCTAAAATGATATTAAGGTGGAATGTTTCACTAGCGCGGCAAATTCAAAATTTCTTGCGTTCTTTTGCCAATAATAGCTTAATTACTAAACGTGAATACATTAAAACTGATTTAACGTAAAGAAATAGAAAGTATCAACAAATTACGATTAAAAGTATCTCCTAGATATCATTAGTTTAGCGACAAATGGCAATAAACAAGTTTCGTCTTAGTTTTTCAGTCTATTGCCATTTTTCGCTAAACCAATCATAATCATAATCAATCGTTTATTTGCTAGGATACACACATACAAATTACATTTTAGATTACAGGTAATGTCACAGTCACTGTACCCAGCCCGCAAGCAGGCGTGCAAATATTTATATGAAGTTATATTAATTATATATTAATTATATTAATGATATGTAGGTGATACTTTTAATTGTAATTTATTGATACATTATATTTATTTGCGCAAAATTAGTTTTCATGTAATCAGGTTGAGTAATTGAGTTATTATTAGCAAAAGAACGCAAAAAAAATTGAATTTGCCGCGCTACTGTAACGTTCCACCTTAAAAGTGTTGAGCAGGGCGCGTCTATTCTATATAGGTGCCAAGCGTCGTGTGTAGCTACTCTGTGGTTCACATGAAAGGGTTTATATTCTTGTTTCCATCCTTATTGTGTCATGCCCATCTTCAGCTGATCTTATCCACATTACCTAGACCCCAACCATCTTAAACCACCGCCGATAAGTGGATAACGATCAAAATATAGGAAGGTCGGAGGAAATTACGGCGATTTTAGTCTACCTAAGTACCTCAGAACCTAAGATCTCTCCAGGGCCAGTCATTCTGCGACCGAAATATAAAATCGATTTTGTGACCTAAAAAGGATTTTTATCTTATAGTTGATAAGTATCAAATGCGGTATCCGTTTTTTTTCTTTATATTTGGCTCCACACATAGGTAGTGTATTTAGCCAGTGTCAAGTATTGTACAATATTTTTTACGCAAAGTCAAGTCTTAGTCACAGTCTGGGTCAAATATTCTAGTCATAGTTCAGTCAAAGTCATGCCCTAGTAAAGTGGTGGCAACTTTACTAGAAGCTTCTAATAATTTTGGAAGCAACGCGAAAAACCACGATTCACCACATTGTATCACTTGCCCACACTCATGCTCGTAACTCAGCACTTAATGCCTAAAACGCCACCAATTTTAAACTTTAACACTGGAAAAAGCACAAGTTTTGAAAAATAATACAATGCAGACGTGAACTTTTCCGCGTTCCCGCTAAACAAAACCTGAGGTATTCTTACTAAATATATAACGTGTATATTTAGGGTGGGTTTTGTAGCTAAGGTAACCAATGGTTAAAAACTCTAACCAACGGTCAACATTTGTTCGAGTTATTAACCATTGGTTACATTAACTACGAATTAGAAAACGAAGGCTCTAGTTTTATAATCCTAATTATATGTGGAAGACTCCATATTCCTTTCTTATAAATAAAACACTTTTCTTTTCAGTTTAGCTGCATCAATGCTTATATTTGAAGTTAACGTTTTTCCGAAACTTTGGATACAGCCACAGACTACACAGACAAAGTATTGCAAACTCTTCATCCCCCCGCAATTCTAATTTTCTGCTCAAATAAGAATTGTATTTACTTATCGGTAACAAACATTTACAGTAGTTACTTACATAGTCAATGAACAACCATTACTTGTTGATCAACTGTTTAGAAAAAAATAACCGTCCACTTGTTTAACTTAACAAAAAAAATCACTTTCACGAGTTCATAAATTAGAACAAAAAAGGACTTAATCAAAAAATAGAAATAGAACAAAAACAATATTCTAATCATAAAAAAAATATAAACCACTGTTCTATCCAATGAAACATAAACACAACAAATCATCAACCAACTTCCCCCGCAATTTCAATAATATATATAATACAAAAGATTTTCCTTTTAACAATTTTCCTACATTTATTTCTAACGAATTAACAATGTTGCTTATTGAATGCAAATTAACATATTATATTCTTGAAATTGAATCATTGGCAACAATACCAATTCCATAACAGTAATTTGTTTGCCTTATTTAACAAAAAAAAAACAACTACAGCAAAATAAATGTAAGTATTTTAATTAAACCCTAGTCTGTGCACAAAGTAATTGTGTTTATGTTTTGTTAAAGCCTTTGTCAATATATCTGATACATTTTCATTCGTACTCACATATTTTACAATTATTTCTTTCTTGTTAATTAAATCTCTGATGTAATGATATTTAATATCAATATGCTTTGATCTCTTACTATTCTCATTCGATTCTATTAATTTAATTGCACTTTGGTTATCAACATTTAAAAAAACATTTGAGAGACAGTTAAAATCATGCAACAAACCCTTTAAAAAAACCAATTCAGCAGACGATAGAGCAGCAGCTATATATTCAGCTTCAGCAGTTGATAAGGCAACAACATTTTGTTTCTTACAAAACCATGCCAATAAATTGTTACCATGATATATAACGCATCCACTGACGCTTTTCCTATCAGTTCTGTCACCTGCCCAGTCAGCATCAGAATAACCAATTAAACAACCATTGTTATCCCGCTTATATATTAATGATTTCGACTTTGTTTGTTTTAGGTAACGCAATATGCGCTTAGCTGCTTTCCACAGTGATATAGTAGGCTTATCCAAAAACCTACTCAAAAAGGATACTGCAAAGCAAATATCTGGTCTAGTAGAGGTAGATAAATAAAGAAGACATCCTATTAGCTCTCGATACGGCATATCTAAAGCAATCGTTTCACTGTCATCTGTATCAAAATTTATTTCCATAGGCGTTTCCGCTCCCTTGCAATCAGTCATGTTAAATTTTTCAAGTATCCTATCTATTGCAGGTTCCTGATTGATAGAAATCACTTCAGGTGTTCTAACGATATTTAATCCCAAGTAAGTGTTTACCTCGCCGAGATCTTTAACATTGAACTCAATTTTCAATAATTCATATGCTTTATTTAAACTTCTCTCACATTTCGACATTAAAATCATATCATCAACATACACTAGTAAAAATAGATTATCCAAAACATATAAACAGAAATCATATTTTGATTGAATAAATCCATTACCAGTTAAGAAACTATGCAACCTTTGATTCCAACACTTGGGCGCTTGTTTTAAGCCATACAATGATCTTTTTAATTTTAACACCACACCTTTTTTGACTTCGACTCCTAAAGGAGGTTTTATATAAACATCTTCTTTCAACAAACCGTTCAAAAACGCTGTTGGAACATCCAGTTGTTTCATATACATATTATTTTGAACAGCTTGGCTCAACATCATACGAATAGTTGGCATACGGGCGACTGGTGAATAAACATTAAATAATGTTTCTTCTTGGAATCCTTTTGCCACTAATCTGGCCTTTTTCGTACCATCTTTCTTAGTAGTAAACACCCATTTGGTATCAATCGCTTTTTTGTTTATAGGTAGTTCTGATTCTTCCCAAGTTTCTAAGCTTTTAAGAGAACTCAGTTCTTTACTTATTGCCTCTTGCCATTCTAGTCCTCTATCCATTGCCTCTTTATATGAAGATGGATCACCCGTGCATAAACAGTATGCTACATGTGTTTCATAGTCTTCGAATCGTTTTGGAGGCTTGATAATTCTACCACTTCTTGTTTTAATCACATTTTCACTTCCATTGATAATATTATCTGTCGTATCAATTATATTTTCTTCGACACAATCCTCAAAAATTTCTTCCAATTCATTTTCTGTAATTTCTTCATCACCAACAACATCTTCCCTGATTCGTTCATCATTGTCTTCTTGACCAACTTCAGGTATACTAATTCTTTGCTCACAGTCATTTTCATCTATCATATTATTTTGAGCGTAAATAATATTATTTTCATCAAATCTTACATCTCTTGACACAATAATTTTATTTGCTTTAGGATCCCATAAGTTATACCCTGTCCTGCTATATCCGACCATTCTAGTTTCACGTGCTCTCTCTGAAAACTTATCTGGTTTTGGTAAAATACATGCCCACGCTTTGGCGCCAAAGGCACGAAGTTTATTTAAATCTCTTGTCCCATATAATACCTCACATGGAGTTTTAAAATTAATAGCCGCTGAGGTACACCGGTTTAATTGATAAGCTGCACATTTTACGGCTTCACCCCACAAGTTCTTAGGTAAATTTGTCTCAATGAGCATAGTCCTTGCTTTATTATACAAACTCCGGTTCATACGTTCTGCAACACCATTGCTAGCTGGCGAATACGGTAAACTATATTCCAAAACTATACCTTTTTCATTACAAAATTGGCGTAACTTATTGCAAGTGTTTTCTCCTGCGTTATCACATCTTATTCTCTTAACTGATTTTTCAAATTCGTTTTCATATCTTTTAATGTAACTAATAAAGTTATCTGAAGCTTCAACTTTCCGCTTGAGCAGAAAAACTACACAGAAGTGGGAGTAATCGTCAATAATGGTTTGGAAATAAATTTCACCCTGAATAGTTGGAATGTTGAATGGACCCGCTATATCACTGTGTATTAGCTCTAAAACCTGTTGTGACCTTGGTTGCTCTAACTTTTTAAATGGTAACCTAGTTGCCTTACCTTTCATACAAGCGTTACAAACTTTGTTGTTAATTGGTAATTCTAACCTGCGTAAAGTTTTGGAGCTAGTATGCCCTAGACGTCTGTGCCATAACATGCCATTTGCTGATTGTATAGCTGCGGCGCCATTTTCTGCTAATATTTCACCCTGTAAAATATAAAGTTTGCCATTATTATAAGCCCAAATAGTAGAACCATTATAAAAATGAACCTTGGCATATTCGCTTTTAAAAACTATTTCATTGGGCTTTTCAAGAAGTTTCCTCACAGATAGTAAGTTATATGCCAAATTAGCTACAATAAAACCTTCAATTGTGATTTCAACACTGTCACATTTTATAGATAAATTTCCACCATAGTAAGAAATCACTTTTTCACCATTTGCCATATTTATAATTATAGGATTCTCTAACTGTTTAATATTAGTCATATATGGTTCATAATAATCAGATATAAAATTTTGTGATGCACCAGAATCTATTACAAATGTAACTCTAACTACTTCATTAGTCTCCTTACATGTTAAGTTGAATTCTCCATTTCCATCCATCATGCAACCCATGTCATTGCTACTATCATCAGTTCCTAAATAAGCGCCGTCCCTCGAAGTGGTCGCTCTACCGGCGCCACCTCGACTCTGCATACCACCACGACTTTGTCTAGCAAACCCAACACCCCGTATTGGAACACTTCGTTGAAAAATATGTTGGGGTTGTCTTATATTTTTCCTGCAGTATAACGCCTTATGTCCTTTTTCGTGACAGTTCCAACATTCAATGTGAAATGCATTATCTATGTTTGATGATATCGAATCTATATCACGCAATCTTATTTCTGCATCCAATAATGTTGCCTTAGTTTTATCTAAAGTTAGACTCTCATTCATAGCTTCTAGAGCTGTTGTAATGTTATTATATTTTTCAGGTAAAGCTAACAACAAATGTATAACTTTGTCAGTTTCATCCATTTTCGATATAATTTCGTTGTCACTAATTAGCTTGTCAAACTTTAGGAAAAAATCTTGAAGTTTTTCGTTTTTGTCACATTTCAAATCTATCAACTTTTTCTTTAAATGAAACTTATTCATGACACTCTTTCTTGCAAAAAATTTTTCTAATGATGCCATCATATCCTTGGAACTTATACATCCTTTTATAATTTCTAGAAAATTATCTCCCAAATTTTGCACAATCAATGACCTTGCTTCCGCATCTCTCTTTTTATGTTCATCTTTTAACAATGTGCATCGCACAATATCACCAAGACCCCTCTCTTCTAACAGTAACTCCAATCTAAATTTCCAGCTATGATAATTACTACCATCTTCTAACCGACGAATCACCTCTTGTGTTCTAGTAGCCATGACCTTTTACTTTTTCTTCCAGAAATGTTCACAACAATTTTCTTTCTTTTACTTCTAGGTATATTTACCTGAAAATCACTTTAAGGAATATGGGGTGGCCCCATGACCTTTTATAATCCTAATTATATGTGGAAGACTCCATATTCCTTTCTTATAAATAAAACACTTTTCTTTTCAGTTTAGCTGCATCAATGCTTATATTTGAAGTTAACGTTTTTCCGAAACTTTGGATACAGCCACAGACTACACAGACAAAGTATTGCAAACTCTTCAAAAGTTCAGGTTTGAATTCTGAAGCCAACTTCATTTCAATCTAAAATTCATGAAAATCCTGCAACATACTTTCATAACCGACGTCCTGAGAGAATACCCGTCAGCATACAATGACAGTACATTATCTCGGTCATACTTCCGTCTGCAGCTCACTGAGAAGCTCGCATTGCTCTCAAAACTACAGTAATGAGACCGCGTGAAGTGTTCATTCCTAACGACTCGGGATAAAACAACCCACAACACTCACACACGTCAAAACCCACCCTAAACTTTAAGCCCTAAAGCACATTTTTCGGTATCACCATCAAGCTCATCAAGCCAAATTACCTAAAATCAAAGCGAGTGATGTGATTCGAGGTATCTTTAAATTAATAGACTTGATGATGCCGTATTCCCTTTGATTTTGTAAGTTAATGAGTAGAGTCATTTATCAAATTAGTTGAGAATTTCTACTTTGCAGTAAAATTTTCTGCGAGTTCTTTACAATCGTTTATATTTTTTCAAGGTGGTTCAATTTGGGACGGAAAATTCGTTTTTTTTTTGTAGCTAGCACGGACGGTAGACAAAATTGTCTTTCCCCGTTTGATGTCACTTTCTCCATACTTGCTTATTTGTCAAGTGGAGTAAAACAGGGGAAAGACAATCTTATCTACTGTCCGTACTAACCCAGCAGGTAGTCACTAGATCTAATAACGTAGATTGCAGGCAGATGAGGCAGATTTGACTTTCTTTCATCATATTAAAAAATATTTAACATAAATTAACCTGATTACAACCTACATGCCCTGAATGTGCAAGGGTCTTCACAAGAAAGATTGGCTATATCAGCCACATGAGAGCACATGAAAGAAAAAATCTAAGGAGTTGAACGCAGTCGCCGTGGCCGAAATCGGCTAGGACATCATCATCATCATCATCATCATCAATATACTACAAAAAATATAAAAGTATTGCACTGGGTGTAATTGAATTCATAAGCATCCTTTGAAACTAGGTACCTACTTCTGAAACTGGTCACAATGGAGCAAAATTTTTGAAATCTAACGCATCGATCTGGTGCTGATAATTACTCCAAAAAGTGGGATATCTTACTTAATCAACTGCTACAGTAAATATTTAAGTACTGTTTTTAATTATTACTTACAAGGTAAAAACTTTTAACAGTATCAAAATCGTTCGTGCCTACTACGTTACGCACCGCGGCAATCTTAATAATTTTCATTAAAAAATATTTTCATTTGCACTCTTTACCGTTTAATAATCATCAATGAATGATATACTATCACGCACTCAATTTCTGAGTTAAATTGCATCCTATATACCTTACCTTAGTTTCTATTTTTTTTTGCGTGATGATTATGGCAAACCGTTCGATAAGCGTCCAAAAGTGTCATTTTTCATGGGGAGGACTGTGTTCAGCAGTGGACGTCTTCCAGCAGTTCACATCAACAGCTTGAAGACGTCCACTGATGAACATACGCCTCTCCATAAAACGCCACTTTGGACGCTATCATATGAGGGTTTGCCATAATCACCACCACGCTTGGCAGGCGGCTTGGTGATCGCAGAAGATTGTAATGTACCGAGGAGAATGCTGCTGCCCATTCCCTGGATATTCCCTTAGGGCATCCACGGAAAGAGATGGGGTGGTCTTATTCTTACAACGCACCGGAACCACACGGTCAACAGTTGATGTAAGAAATAATCTCCTTTATGCCTGCGATTGTCATGAATTTAAACAAAAATTAAGAAGAAGTTCTCAATGAAATTCACTATTTAAGGTGGAACGTTACACTCGCGCGGGAAATTCAAATTTTCTTGCGTTCTTTAGCCAATAATAGTTTAATTACTCAACGTGATTACATGAAAACTGATTTTGCGCAAATAAATATAATGTATCAATAAATTACAATTAAAACTATCACCTACTTATCATTGGTTTAGCGACAAATGGCAATAGACTGAAAAACTAAGAAGAAAATTGTTTATTGCCATTTGTCGCTAAACCAATGATAAGTAGGTGATAGTTTTAATTGTAATTTATTGATACATTATATTTATTTGCGCAAAATCAGTTTTCATGTAATCACGTTGAGTAATTAAACTATTATTGGCAAAAGAACGCCAGAAAAATAAGAATTTCCCGCGCGAGTGTAACGTTTTGCCTTAATTTCAGTTTATCTAAACACTATTTTTATTTTTAGATTTCGAGTAAAAAGTGCTCACCAGGGTAAATAATAACAAACATCATAAATCAGGCCTCGTGTTACGGCGTTATTTATATTATTAGTGGCGGCAACTCACGAATTAGCCCCATTTGTTTTTTATAATTACGTTAATACAACCGGTATGCAACCTCCTTGCATGACTACAGCGTATTTACAACATTATAAAAGGCAATAAAAAGAAATAAGACTCTTTTCTTGATAAAATTTAATGATCTTTTTGTGGGTTATAAATTTGGTTTATTCAAAAACTTAAGTAAGTCCCTACATATAAATAATAACTCAATAATATTTTAAGTAACCCATATTTTTTCTGTAACCTGTGCTGTGTTGTAATTTCTTTTTAGGGTTTACCCATTAGGTAAAACGGACCCTATTACTAAGGCTCCGCTGTATGTCCATCTGTCACCAGGCTGTATCTCATGAACAGTGATAGTTAGATAGTTGAAATTTTCACAGATGATGTATTTCTGTTGCGGCTATACTAAAAACAGAATAAAATAAATATTTAAGGGGGTTCCCATACAACAAACGTGATTTTTTTCTCGGTTTTATGGGTATGGAACCCTTCGTGCCGGAGTCCGACTCGCATTTGTTTCAACCAGCACTACCACACCACGTCACACAAAGGTTAACTGGAAAAAAATACAACTTAGTAGGTATTAAGTTCGTCTATGTAAGTACTTGGTTCACTTTTGTGCAATAACGCATTTTCTATCTATATATCTAGGGTTTTTAATATTTATAATTGCTCGGTTCTGTGATATATGTATATGAATAACATATGGCAACACTCTCAAGCTCATTCTCTTAGTCTCTTAACCTCTTACATAGCAATATTACTCTGTGGAATTTAGGATCATAGGCTCTATGATTGTACATTTTTGTATACTCTTCGGGTGTCACAAATAAAATCTGTTTTGCGAATGGCTGCCTTTTTCTTCATTAATAATTAGAAAATATCCTGATCTCGGATATCCCAGCTGGCGACGAGGATGGGATAGAAGAACCCAAAACGAACAAGAGGACAACAAGCGTAAATCATATCGGATTATTTGCTACGAATACGAATCGGACTGCCGGAACAGAACAAGCGGCCGGCGGCGGCGCGGCGGCGTGGCGTGGCAGCGCAGCGTAGCAAGATGTCGGTCGGCAAGGTGGGACCATTCGATACCACAAAAGACAATTGGAGCCAGTATGTGGATCGATTGGAGCAATATTTCATCGCGAACGATGTTAAAGCAGCGGTGAAAGTAGCCACTTTGATCACTGTCGTGGGCAGTGAGGCCTACGAACTCATGGTAAACTTATGTACGCCGGAGAAACCAGCAGCAATGACCTACAATGAACTTGTTGCTGTGATGCAAAAGCATCTGCAACCAAAGCCTAGTTTATTAGCGGAGAGGTTCAAATTTCGTCAACGCATCCAGGCGGCGAATGAAAAGGTATCAGATTATATGGCGGAATTAAAAAAATTGTCTAAGCAGTGTGGTTACAGTGCAGAGGGGCTACAAGAAAACATTAGAGATCAATTTGTTTGTGGCTTGGTAAGCGACAGTATCAGGCAAAGGCTGTTTGCAGAGGATAATCTAGTATTGGAGTCTGCATACAAATTGGCAGCTACAATGGAGATGGCGGAGCTGGATGCAGCATTTGTGGAAAGTCATGGCAGGAGAACTGATAGGTCGGCACCAGTGTATCAAGTCAACAGGGCGAGAACAGAAGCAGCGGCAGGGGACAACAGGAATTTTACAAGGTCTTTTAATACAAGGAAAGGACAAACAAGAACCTGGCAAACATCTTCAACAGAGTGTGGCGTATGTGGGGGTCGACATGAAACCATTTCATGCAAATTTAAGAATTATGTATGCCGAATATGCAATCAGAAGGGGCACTTAAAGAAGGTATGCCCAAATAGGAGCAGTAGCCGCACATTTATGCATAACATAAAACAGGTGTTGCAGGAGGATAGTGAGAAAGACAGTAGTGATGAGGTAAATATTTATGTACTATCTTCTACTTCTTTACAAGAGTATAAGCCGTATATAGTGGAGGCAAATGTAAGTGGTGTTATGTTACCAATGGAGATAGATACAGGGTCAGTTATCTCGTGTATTAGCAGCGATTGTTATGACCAACAATTTGAAAACTTCCCTTTACAAAAATCAGATCTGAGTCTAAGATATTACACTGGGGAAATTGTAGTACCAAGAGGAAAAATAATAGTAACGGTAGAACATGATAATATTTGTAAGCAACTTGACCTCTATGTAGTAAATAATGGGAAGTCAAGTTTAATAGGCAGACAATGGTTAAGAGAATTGAAATATAGTTTCCCTACAGTGAACTGCAATAATGTTAATAGTATGGAGAAATTTGATTTGGATATCTTCAGTTCCAGATACTGTAACGTGTTCGCTGATGGTCTGGGGAGGTACAGCGGTGGTACAGTTGGGTTCCAGCTTCGTGAAAATGCACGGCCGGTATTTATGCGCGCCCGGCCCCTTGCATACGCCCTGCGGGAGCCGGTGGAGCAGGCACTGGACCAAATGGTGAAAGATGGGGTCATCACGCCGGTGAGCACTTCGGACTGGGCTACTCCAATTGTACCAGTCATGAAAAAAGATGGAACTATAAGGGTATGCGCTGATTTTAAAGTAACTCTTAATAAGTGTCTAGAAGTGGATCGTTTCCCATTACCTAGGGTAGAAGATTTGTTAGTAAAGTTACAGGGAGGGGAGAAGTTTACAAAAATAGATTTATCTCAAGCATATGCACAATTTGAATTAGATGATTCAAAAAAATATGCAGTAATCAATACACACAAAGGTCTCTTTCAATATAATCGATTGATATATGGTTTAGCATCAAGTCCAGGTATTTTTCAAAGAAAATTGGAACAATTATTTGGAGATATGCCCAATGTAGGAGTATTCCTAGACGATGTTATTATATCCGGACCTAATGATCAGATGCACATAGCAACCCTGCATGAGGTTTTCACGAGGTTGCAAAATTATGGGTTAAAAATACGTAGAGAAAAATGTATTTTTTTTGCAGATTCAGTTACCTATCTAGGGTTTGTTATCAGCAAAGATGGTGTACATACTTCTCCTGACAAGGTTAGAGCTATACAACAGGCACCCACTCCCACTAATTTGTCAGAATTGCGTTCTTTTTTAGGCTTAGTGATGTACTACGCTAAGTTTGTGCCGAGTATTAGCACTCTTCTTGCACCTTTATACCGGTTACTACGAAAAGAAGTGAAGTTTTTGTGGGATGACAGTTGTGCGGCGGCATTCACGAACGTGAAAAAGTTGCTTATTTCAAGTGAGATCTTAGCCCATTACTCACCGGATTTGCCACTGGTGTTGACCACAGATGCAAGCAGTGTAGGAGTAGGGGCAGTCATATCACATTTGACGCCAGATGGAGAGAGACCTATAGCTTATGCTTCTAGAGTGTTAAATAGTGCAGAGAAATCATACTCACAGATTGACCGAGAAGCGCTGGCTATTGTTTTTGGCATTAGAAAATTTCATCAATATTTGTATGGACGCAAATTTAAACTACGAACGGATCACAAACCTTTAGTATCTATATTTGGGGACAAAACTGGTATACCAGTCATGGCCGCCAGTAGACTTCAGAGGTGGGCTGTATTGCTTTCGGGGTATGATTACCAGATAGAATATGTACAAAGTGAAAAAAATGCAGCAGATGCCTTGTCACGGTTACCGGTAGGGAAAGCTAAGAAAAAGGTCCAGGAACATACATATATGAACTTTATACAAAACTTTTTACCCATCACTAGGCAGGTAGTGCGTGAGGAACAGAACAAAGATGCTGTTTTGAAAAAGGTTTTGTTGTATTTACAAACAGGTTGGCCTAGCCACTGTAAAGAGGATGAATTAAAGCCATATTTCATCCGAAGAAATGAGTTGTACATAGACATGGGTTGTGTAATGTGGGGCTATAGACTTGTCATTCCAAATAGCTTACGCCCCAACATACTCAAAGAACTACACATAGGTCATTTGGGGATGGTAAAAATGAAATGTAGCGCAAGGAGTTATATCCGGTGGCCAGGGATTGACAGCGCCATCGAGAATGCGTGCCGGGAATGCAGCACCTGCGCTGCAGAGAGTACAGCACCGCCACGCGCGCCGCCGCAGCCGTGGCCATACGCACCAGAGCCATGGCTAGGCTGCACATTGATTTCCTTGGGCCATATCAAGGTAACACTTTTTTGGTTTTGATAGATGCCACGAGTAAATGGTTAGAGGTATTTCTAATGTCAAGAACAACAGCCGGTGCTGTCATCAAAGTATTGAGAGAGACTTTTGCACGTTTTGGTCTGCCGAAAGAAGTAGTTTCAGATAATGGGCCACCTTTCACTAGTAAAGAGTATAGCGAGTTCATGGTAAGCAATGGTGTTAAAATCACCTACGCGGCCGCGTACCATCCCTCGTCAAATGGGGCAGCAGAGGGTGCCGTAAAGCTCTGTAAGCGTGCTATTAAGAAGTCTGTACATGAAAAGGTTGATCTAGACGCAGCATTACAGGCATACTTGATGGCCTATAGAAATATCAGTCATAGCACTACCGGTGCTTCACCCGCTATGCTATTGCAACATAGAAATTTACGTTGTAGGCTAGATCTGCTCAAGGGAGACAGACAGGTTGAGGAGAAAGTTCTCAGAACGCAACGAAAACAGATAGAGTATGCTCGTGGTAATCCTCGAGAGTTCCAAGTGGGGGAAGAGGTGTGGGCTAGGAATTATGCGGGAGAAAGGAGGTGGATAGAAGGCAAGGTGACTGCGAAGCTAGGTTCACGAAATTATACCATAGGTACTGGAAACGGTCCACCTCTTAAGAGGCATGTTGATCAAATTAAAAGTAGGTGGTTACAAACATGCGCATTGCCCAATTCTAGTCCGACAGTGCTTAGCGACGATGAGCAAAGTGAATCATTTGCGGAGACTTCACCGGCGGCAACCCAAGTGCCTTCAGATGGGAAGGGGACGGATGCGCAGGCATGTCTAAGTAAAGCACCGGACTCTACAGGTACGAATACACCGCGGCATCTCCTCAGACCAACATTACGCGACCGAGAGACACTCAGGCCGCCAAAACGTTTTCTTATAGATTTTGATTGATTAGGTAGTTCAGACTGTTGTGAATGCTGTCCTAGAATGTAGAATAGAATAGAACGACCTTTTTACTCTATAATATGTTTAATGTAGCTGTAGTTGTATCTTTTTATTAATTAAAAGTAATTGTTAATTAAGTGTGGGGGTGTGATATATGTATATGAATAACATATGGCAACACTCTCAAGCTCATTCTCTTAGTCTCTTAACCTCTTACATAGCAATATTACTCTGTGGAATTTAGGATCATAGGCTCTATGATTGTACATTTTTGTATACTCTTCGGGTGTCACAAATAAAATCTGTTTTGCGAATGGCTGCCTTTTTCTTCATTAATAATTAGAAAATATCCTGATCTCGGATATCCCAGGTTCAAAGAAATTAATAATTTTATTGACTTCATAGTGATTCTAAGCTAAAAATACAAAAGCGATATAACTTCTTTAAGTGATAATAATATGAAGAACAAAAGCTCGCAGTCCTGAGCACAGTCATTTAAAAACAAAATGCCGTTAAATATTGGGGAAGTCATTAAGGTGCTCACACAGAGAGAGAGAGCAATTAAGAATCTGGAACGAAGCGAGACAGAAAATAATTTGCCACAATTGTGGCAGAAGATGTGCATTTTAACGTTAAGGCTAACCTATACATAGTAATATAGGTAAGTACGTCTGGTCACCCCGTCGTCACCGCCCAAGACACGTCTTGAGCGACCCGGATGATCTTATAGCAGCCGTTATAGCTAGAAATAGCTAGAACAAGACATTATGAATGGTAAGTTAATAATTAATAAAATGGAATAAAGAAAACAAAATTTACTTAGTTACGGATACATAAGTGGACCGACGACCTGGTGAAAGCCGCGGGGAGCCGATGGATGCAGGAGGCGAGCAGCCGCTCAAGGTGGCGTGCTCTGCGGGAGGCCTATGTTCAGCAGTGGACGTCTTCAGGCTGTTAATGATGATGATGATGATGGATATACAAGGGCGACAGTTGCACGTAGGTATACATTTCTCAGTGGGCCCCAAACTCGGCAGTGCCTGTATCTTGGTGGTTATCACAGCTGGGATCACCGGACCAGTCTAGCCCTTCTGGCTCAGGTACCGCTTTCGGCACCAGTATAGGATACCAGCGTAAGACAATCAGACACCGACTCCGCCGGCGAGGTCGACGTACCCCCGTAGGTTAGCTAGAACGGTCGTGACTTTCCATAGGGTCCACTCTTTCAGTGGACGTAGCCTTCTCGATCCTCTTATCCCGGAAACGGCCCAAGCCGAGGCTCGCACCCCAGGGGTGCCCTTGTGCTAGTAGCCTCCCACTTCTGACGGTTGGGCGCCTTAAGCGCCTGCCCTCCCACCCGGTGACGCCGTAAAGGTCGATAGAGACCAACAGCATTAGCCTGTTCAAAAAAAAAAAGGTACGTCTGGTGATGCCTCTAGAAATGGAGGTTTTATCGTCGCATAGACTTTTGCGTTAGGTATACTTAAACCGATTGTAAAATAAAAGATAAAAATTTTTTATGTAGGCCAATCTGCGAGTTTAGCTCCCACTTTGAAGGACAGGCATGTCATCAGGCCTGTCTTTACGAAGTAAATACGTAGCTCATATTTGTATATGTCAATGGCATCAGGGCATAACAGCGCTACCGCAATCGAAAATTTGATAGCAATGCAACAGGAGAACAGAACAGTCCTAGTATGAAATTTTCCATTACATCCATAATTATAAACCCCGTATTGAAACTATTACATCCATACACTATCGCATAGGCTTAGGATGTATACTACAAACTATTCTAGGTCTGTGGTCCATCGGTTGCAATTTGCAATCAAGTACGGGCGTGATCCGTCACAACTGCCCGCGGTGAGCTGTATGATTTACCTCTACGTCTATTACCTATACCTACCATGCCACCGCGCGCCGGTTTGTTGCAAAATTCCTTAATAGTACCTCTTTTACTAGTTACCAAAACTTGTTGAAAACGAGGGTTTTCAATCAATGTGTGTTGCCAGTGATGACTCATGGATTTGAGACATGGTCTTACTGTTGGCCTCATTAGTAATCTCAAAGTCACGCAACGAGTTATGGAAAGAGCTCGGCGTTTCCCTGCGAGATAAGCTCCGGAATGAGGAGATCCGCAGGAGAACTAAAGTGACCGATATAGCTCTTAGAATTAGCAAGTTGAAATGGCAATGGGCGGGCCACATCGCTCGTAGAACTGACAACCGATGGGGAAGAAAGGTTCTACCACGAACTGGAAGACGCAGTGTAGGCCGGCCCCCCGCTCGGTGGACCGACGATCTGGTGAAAACCGCGGAGAGCCGTTGGATGTAGGAGGCAAGCAGCCGCTCAAAGTGATGCTCTCTGTGGGAGGTCTATGTTCATCAGTGGACGTCTTAAGGCTATTATTGATGATGACCTAGGTACTAGGTACATTTACAAATGTGGTGGTGCGGCCATGTTTCCCGCATGAAGGAAAACAGACTGCCAAAAGCTGTTTTGTATTCGGAGTTGGCTGAGGGAAAGCGTAGGTCAGGTGGGCAGCATCTGCGTTACAAGGATGTTCTCAAAAGACACCTACATGCGTGCGCCATTGATTTCAACTGCTGGGAAGGTCTTGCTGCAAATAGAGCGAGTTGGCGCTCTTATGTTAACAAGGGTGTCAAAACCTTTGAAGTTCTGCGACTTGATGATCTAGATGCAAAGCGCCTTGTTCGTAAAACTCGCGTCAAGCCCTCCTACGTTTATACTTACAACAGTGCTGGTCAACTCTACTGCAGTGCATGTGATCGCACATTTGAAACCAAATTTGGTATGGCGAGCCATATTAGGGCTCATGATAGGAAGTAGATGAAAGGGTCGCCGTTGTCGAAAGCTGACAAGGAGGACATCATCATCATCACATTTACAAATAAATTAACCTATCAGCTATCTCCTTTCCAGAATAAGTAATGGTCTATTCATTACCTATACGTACCATGCCACCGCGGCGGTTTGTTAGAAAATTCCTTAATAATACCTCTTTTACTAGTTAGCAAAGCTTGTTGATGGATGACACATACTAAGTATTTGTACTAGGTACATTTAAATGCATTTCCCTATCAGCTATCTTCTCTCCAGAAGTAATGGTCTATTCCCATTTGATCTACCTACTGGGACGATCTACTGGTAGCTCAAAAATGTTTAATAAGTAATATAATTTTTATTCAAGTTTGGTCCACCAGTAAAGGATCGTTGCAAATTGAAATATTTTATTATTTTACCATTCTGGTTGGATCCTACTATCATACTTTTTGAGACCTTTTGGTACTTAAGTATAATGTGACCTTTCTCACATTAGTAATTTGTTTTTAACAGTTGTCGCTACTTACGAAAGTTTATATATTTACAGGAAGAAAATTCATTAGTACCTACCTAATAGCGGCTACTTTCATAAACAACACCTTACCTATCTACTTATCTAAAGTGGATAGGTAGTAAAGTGTTTGTTTATTCATGACCTACTTTGAAATATTTAGTGACCGAGTTTGACGTTTGTGATTGTTAAATCGATGGAAGACTTAATTATAGTGTATCAGCAGAAGTTACAGTCTACCTGCTCTAGAAAGAACCAAAAAGTGTAGGAATAATAACTACCTAAATGCGAAGAGTGCAATTAAAAAAAAGGATGTAGTTACGTAAATGTCAAAACTCATAATCGGCCTTAAGTTAATTACAAAATATGCACGATGTTTTATATTTAGCTGTTAGTTTTCCGAAGATAATAAAAAAAAATAAAAGGTTTGTACAAGCGAACGCATTTTTATTTGTTTCTCTTAGTTTGTAGTTACTTACTTAATCTAATTATTTTTTTAAGTTATTCGCACTTGGATTTTATAATGCTCTGTCAATCTAATGAGGATTTTAGATATACAGCTAGTTCTTTCAAAAACTTGCTCTTTTAATTTATCAAATTGAATGTTGTAATAATTATTTGGTAATAACCTACTTAAGTATTTGGTATTTGATATTACAGAAAATTTGGCAACTTCAGTCATGGTGCACTTTTTTCTGTATTGCACTACCTTATACACACAAATCAACTCTCTAAGCCCGTGAATTGGCACGATGCATAAACACGACAGAATATTACTCCGAAATTTATTTTAGGAAATCAAAAAACTTTTGAGTAAACATCATCGCGAAAGTTTCACAAACATAACCCCGAAAGTCTTCAGTTAAATTCCTTATCATTCGCGAGGGTCGTAAAAAGCCGCATTTGAATAGCTATTTAGAAATTTCCAGTCATAAAATATTACCTTTGCAACGTAAAATGTTCGAAATTTTCAACCCAAAGCAACCTTTGAGCCAAGTTATTTGAATTTGGGTTGCATTCAAAGTGGATATAATTTTGTAGCTCAATATCAGGTGCTCAGGAAAACTTTGGAATTTCTTTGAAAATACGATCTAACAACGCTTCACATCATCAGCTGGAAGACGCGTCCACTGCCTCTCCCATAAAACGCCACTTTGAACGCTGATCATTATATTCATTAGTTATGGGAATAATAAGGATGCACCACAAAGGTATCTGCTACTTTGAGTATAGACTAAAGCATAGAGAGATCATCAAAAAGATATTATATTGGTACTGCTCACACGTATCGCTACGTCAGTGGCGAAGGAAAGAAACAAACATATAGTAATTAGCTACGCTTGCGATAAGCACCATACCATTCTTTTCGATTCGAGTCACCTGTTTTTCTATACAAATCTGTCAGACTCATTCACATAGTATGGGTTATATATTATATATCATACACAAAGTGTTCACATCATATAGAAAGTGTCCGCAAAAGTGGTACGCTTGACACATAATCAAATCCTCTGTGTGCTTTGGTCCTTACTCTAAGATCTTTTAGGTATTATGTTGTGGATATATGGCGAGCACCAAAGAGTACACAAGATTGGCTCGTTGTTTTAGTTGAGATGTGTATGCAATTGACGCCATATTGTGCTCCCAAAGTGCCGCAAGTCACGTGACATGTTTCTTACTGTACTATTATTCCCTTATCTAAGTTATATTCGCACACGGTACTACACGGCACATCAAAGCTCACCAGCTGGTATACACTACTAACAACCTAAGATGAATAAGATGGCAACAGTGATGCAAAACGAGACTTTGGCATTCACCTCAAAAGTTGCCAGTTGGATCTATCTTGAGCTTAGCTCCTGCCAGTTTTCGGCTCGGAGCTCATGCAGATCCTTTTCAATTTCATTATATTTTCAATAATTGAAATAATATTTGAAATAAATTTCCAGTTAAAATTATTCACTATCTGTATTAACACCAACAGCTTCCATCCGAAAACTCTACCGTGACATTTACACCGCGGTGTGAATCGCCCAAGTACTCTAAATGTATAGACTCTTTCAGACCGCGGTGTGAATCGCCCTCTGCTATTATAACACTTGGCGATTCGGACCGCGTTGTGAATCGCCCATATTTTCGTTTTGATCATTCGCACCACTATCGAGAGAAGAAAAAAACAGTGTAAAATTGTACTGGCAGGTGGAAAAACGTTCACTCATTCATGGTAGGTATATAGATACCGTTGTCAAGACAGATTTTTGTTTCCGCACTGGTTTGCTCTTGACATCAATGCGTTGAAAGGATGAAAAACGAAGCTTTTGAGAACGCTCCCTGTGCCTAAGTTTCGTTTAATTTTTTGAGGAAAAGTCTGTTTAATTTTTGCAATATTATAAATGTGATTCACACATTATATTTTACTTGTTTTTCTTATTATAGTGGCTATGGAACTTGTGGTATTCGATTCTCCTAATTAGGCTTGATCTACTTGAAGGTATACAGTGTTTTTGTAAAGAATGTTTTAGCCACTACGCTTCCGTAATCATCATCACCACCATTATCTTCATCATCATTAACACCACCATCATCACGTCATCATCGTCATATCATCGTCACCCATCGGAAGACGTCTACTGTTGCATCCAGACCAGACTCAGACCTTATCGTGTAAGTCTGGTGGCGATGGTGATCGTGTGCTTTCTTGCTCACACTCGCGGGCTTGTAAATTAGCGCGTGAAGGATGGCAGGCGAACTCCATTACCAGAAAAGTTACACGATAGGGTCAATTAAGACAGAGCAGCAAAATGCCCGAGCACTTTTTAAGTGCTATTGGAATATCAACCTTCATCCATTTAGACAAATCTGAAAATAGTATGCAAAATTAAAATAGGTAACATTTTAATGTTGCATACTGTTTTCAGCATTGTCTAAATGAAATAATGTTGATATTCCAATAGCACTTAAAAAGTGCTCGAGCATTTTGCTGCTCTGTCTGAGTTGACCCATAGAAGTGCAGGCTCCTGATTGCGCCTCGAACGCAACAAACATAAATGATTAGACGTTTGCATATAGCAATCAATACTGCCTGCGACCACAAAGACCTAATACTACAGGTAAGAATAAATATGTTTTTTTTTTAAATCAACAAGTACTCCGCGGCTTTACATGCTATTTACCCGTTTTCCTGCGATGACTCCTGATTATGATGTTTATCTCTGAAGTTTTAAGCGTAGTCTTGGTATAGCCAACACCACACTATACAGTACACTTTTCTTCTCAGAAAAGAGTTCCCACAGAAAAACACTAATATTCTATTCTATTTTCACGTAGTTACATCTCCAAACAATTGGCAGTGTTGTCTCGGCACGGTGTGAAAATAAGGTGGTCCTATGACCACCCCATCTATTCCCGTGGGTGCCGTAAGAGCTGGCTAACAGAATATGCAGAGAATGGGCAGCAGCATTCTCTTAAGTATAATGAACATCTTCTGTGATCTCCAAGTCACCTGCCAAGCGTATTGATTATGGTAAACCCCCCCTATGATTGGCATTAATAGTGGTGTTTTATGAGGAGGCCTATGTGCAGCAGTTGACGTCTTCAGGCTGTTAATGTAAGATCTCTAAAGTCTAAGCCTCAACCCAAAAAAAATACGCGGTCTAAAACACCTTACAGTATAGACTAAAAGCATAAAGAGATCAACCAAAACGATATTATATTTATACTACTCACACGTATCACACGTACGCCTACGTCAGTGGCGAAGAAGAAAAACAAACATATAGTAATTAGCCACGCTTGCGAAAAGTCACCGTAGCATTTTCTCGACTCGAGTCAACTGTTTTTTCTATACAATCTGTCAGACTCATTTATTTATTTATTTATTTATTCAGGTAATCCAACAGCGTAAATAGTAAAATATACAATAACAAATTTACAAACATAAAAGAAGGCCAAACAGGATTACACAAATTAACTACTACTAAATAGTAAAATGTGTGTTTACTAGCTTGTAGTATACAAAAATAGTATGAAGGGTGTATGTGTGTGTGTGTGTGTAGAGTGTACCTATATGTGAATATTATATTGTTTTTTATATAATTTAAAGGCCTAGCATTTGACCACTGTCTCGCCCGACGGCAAGCGATGACAGCCTACGGTGGT
Source organism: Ennomos quercinarius (assembly GCA_910589525.2). Lineage (NCBI taxonomy): Eukaryota > Metazoa > Arthropoda > Insecta > Lepidoptera > Geometridae > Ennomos > Ennomos quercinarius. The sequence goes on from OU342502.1 coordinate 4,504,963, forward strand.
GCCTGCTTGCCTTGTGCACATAATTATGTGTGTGTATGTGTGTGTGTTGTGCAGGTATGCTTGTATAGGGCATGTGCAAGGTTTGTGAGATCGTAAATGTATTTGTAAATTGTGATATTTTAATAATAATATGTAGGTATCCCATTTAAATAAATAAATATATATTTTTATAATGTACACAAATAAGTCATAGATATAGATATCATAAAAATAGTAATATCATAGTTCGTTATAGATATCATAAAAAAATCAACTGGAGCGGTGCAACTTTTTTATTTCGAGTTTAAGGGCGTTTTTAGATAAATAAAATAGGTCTAAGCCAGAATAATGTTTATTATAGGTGCGGGCTGCCCGACAAAGAACCGAATTTTGAGCGTAGTTAGTGCAGACGTGAGGGACGTGGAGCAGAGGTGTGTGTCTCGTTCGGTAAGATGGTACTGCCAATGAAACATTGCTCAAGAGTTCAGGGCAGTCTATGCTTCCTGTTATGTCACGTAATAGAACCATATCATATTGTCGCCGCCTCCGCTCCAATGAGTCTAAATCAAAATAACGACAGGCTTCAGAGCATGTCTCGAATGATCTATGATCTTTAAAACTTAAGAATTTAACGAATTTATTTTGTAAAGATTCATTCACATCAAAGTGTCCACTTCATATAAAAAGTGTCCAAAAAAGTACGCTTGATAGATAATGAAGTTATCTCTATGCTTTTAGTCTATAATCTAAGTAAAAAACACAAGTACTTGTACGAATAACGTTTTCGTACGTTAACGTAGAAAACGGTTAGGTGGGCACATAATAAGTCGTCCAGTGGATGTGAGGGCCGGAGACAAGGGCCACTCCAATTTATTTCCGGTTCTGGTCAGGGCTTTCTCTGTGATTATTTCACTGAACACACTATTTGGGAAAAGGTGTGTCCCAACCGTGAATGTATAAGTTCACAGATAGATCACACGAAGCTTGCATTTGAAGCACCTCAAGTACGCCGATTTTCTGGTCAACACATTGATACTCTTAGCGTACCGATATAATGAGACATTTTATTTAAAAAAAAACACTAGTTCCGCTTCTTTTCTAGATGGCGCTGTAAGTACATAGTTTAAACCTTTCAAACCACAGAGTAGTTTAAACATAAGAAAATGCTTAGACTACCTACAAAGAAATGTCAAACTCAGTTGAGTGGACCACGAGTACATTGTTTGTAGGGGTCTGTAGTATCTCCTAAGTAGTCTGTGGTGCATTCTTCTTAAGTAAATTGAAGTCCAGCAGAACTGCAAGACCGATAAACGTTAATATTATGATCCAAAATAAAGCCAAGGTATGCCGCAATGAAACTAAAAAAACGAAAGAGTTTAGAGTTGTCAGTCAGTATCGTGACACATTTTCTTTAACCTGTGGTCTATGCTTGAAACAGTGACGGTGACAGATTTTAGCAAAAGCCACAACTGGCGCCATCTATTGAGTCATGCATAAAATACAGTTTTTTTTTAAAATAAAACACCTCATTATTTTCTTTGATTGACACTGAAGTGCGCCTTACAGTAAATGACACAAAAATCGTCATGCGTTAATACAATCCAAGAAGTTTTGGCGGCCGGGATATGTATATAATATATCATATATATATATCATCTTTAACTTTTTACTAAGTATTATTTTAAGCTTCTCGATAGTTTCAGAATTCAGCTGCTGTCAAAACTTAGCCCAATAGTTACGTTGATTTGTAGCAAACTTTAATTTTACAAGATTACTTTCTTAGACCTTTGTTACGCACAATGACACCTTATTTGAAATGAGACAAGCTGTTGGAAAGACAAAAGAAAATCCAAGACACTCTACAACCTTAATAATTTTAGTGCTCGATATTGGAATATAATTTTACTTATTTATATATTTCTGAGAAACTAGAATCTTCTGAGAATCGATCGACCCTCGGCTTTAGCAATTCGCTATAAACAGATAAAAACTCTACCTTTGATAGTTTCAATAGGCTAGTGTCCTGCTATTTTTTTAATGCGTATATTAATAATATGCAGTGACGTCACTCTTGCTCCTTCATAGTACCTCATTACTAAGCTGTGCTAACTTTACATACAGTCTCTTTGGTATGTGACTTCACAACGTGCGTTTTCATAGTAACTGTGGGGCATCTCCTGTTTTGCGAGAAAGAGACAAGCGATGCCCCCTCCAGAAACTTTAAAAGCTTATTACTCCTTGATTTATTTACCGATTTTACCTATTGTTTCAATTAAGTGTCGCATTCATTTTTAACCTACTTTATAAAAATAATATTTATTTGTTAATTTTTAAGAGCAGGCAACTAGCTCATTTACAAATATTTAATAAAACAGAGAGAGCTTCTATCTCCATTTCTCATTGACAATCAATACGTTAATTAACATGCCATTAACAACCTCTGGAGTCTAGAGCCATTCCACGCAGACACATGTTTACCGCCCGCGACGCACAATTTCCTTGGAAAAGTGATCTAAGTTATAAGTTACTAGCGGCTCGCCCCGGCTTTGCACGTGTGGTGATGTAGCCTATGTTACTAAGGGTGAATGTAGCTTTCCAATGGTGAAAGAATTTTTGAAATCGGCTCAGTAGTTTTTGAGTTTATTCATTACAAACATACACACAAAAATATAAATCTTTCCTCTTTATAATAGTGGTGTAGAGGTATAGATAGGATAGGAAAAAATATTATTCACTCATTTATTAATAATTCTTAAGTTTGTTTTTTTTACAATATTGTTATAAAAATACATATACACAAATATACTATAAAAAACCTAAATCTAGAGTGCTTTTGGCAGCGGGGCAGGGCCCAAACTACGGTAGTCAGGGATGCAGAGTGAGGAACCTCCTGACAATACGTGCCGTGTCAAGGAGTACTGCCTTCTGAATCTGACCATTGATCCAACCGTCTAGCGAGAGCCTCTCGAGGTGTTGGTCGAGGCTCTTCGCTATAAGAAAATTATTATTATTAGGTTGGTAGTAAGTTGTAAAAGGTAATATAAAAGCTATCTACCTCACGTAACAATTACTATTATTTATTTGGTAGGAATAGCTACTACTTATATGACCTTTATATTGCATCTTCTTCTTCTTCTTATTTAAGAGGCTTGCTCTTGTCGGTGGAGTAATCGCCATCTTTCCCTATTTTCAGCCAATGCTTTGACTTCCCCGTACGACATGACATTTATCTATTCTTTTATTTGATCTATGTAAGCCCTTCTAGGTCTGCCTCTTCCTCTCTTCCCTTCTACCTTTCCTTCTATGATGTTTTTCATGAAGCTGTCATGTCGTATAAGGTGGCCAAACATTTTTCCTCTTCTTGACTCTATTGTCGCTAGTATGTTCCGCTTTTCTTGAACAAGGATCAGTACTTCTAGTACTAGTACGTTAGTTTTTCGCTCAGTCCAGCTTATTCTCTCCATACGCCTCCAGCACCACATTTCAAATGCTTCCAGCCTTTCCCGGTCTTTTTGGGTCATCGTCCATGTCTCGCTTCCGTATAAAGCTATGCTCCAGATGTAGGTTTTTATTAAACGTTTCCTTAAAGCTTTTGAAATTTTGGACTTAAATAATATTGCATCTACATGAGTATTATTTTAATGTATTGTGATGTTTAAAGGCATTTATGTAGATGTCAAAATAAATATTCAAATACACATATTTTTATTTATGCATGAGTTTATTTTTAAGTCTATCTGTCCATTTTTTTTGGGAGTTACATAGTTTTAGTTACAATATTTTTTGTAATGCAGAAAGCCACCGTGTATTCCATGTTTCTGTTTTTTATTCCTCTACTAGCTTTTGCCCGCGGCTTCGCACGCTTGAATTGTGTTATTTCTACGTTTAGGTACTCTAATAATAGATCATGCATTTTCTATGTACCAAACAACAAATCCACTAAATCTTTTCGGAGCTGAGCACGTATTAGCACACGTGTAAAATGCATTTACCTATACGACGCGTACATAATTAATTTTGTTAATACTATTTAGAAATTACAAATACTTAAGTACACCACTGTAAAAGGAGTCGACATTTATATGTCCACTATTTTCCACGTTGTCTCATTTCACTGCACTTTCAACATAGTGGAGGGAGTGAGGAAATAACATGTGTACAAAGCTCAAATCAGAATCGCTTTTGCAAAGAATATTTCATTTTTAGGGTTCCGTAACAGTTTTGAAATAAAGAAACCCTTTGTGGCGAAGTTGGGCATGACATGACAAGTACGTCTCCACACTATCGTGCCTGCCTAAGGTTCCATTATAGGTTAGGTGTAATGTACGCCACAAATGAAATGTTACAGAGCATCATTGAAAGGAATAGAGGAAACAGTTCTTATTTTTACTTATTAGGTGAGAGTCGCCTTTGATACCATGAAAACACCAAGAGCCACAGCTAAGTGGTAGGATCCTCTCACCAACGAGTGAAGTCATTATCAGATGCGAACTTACTTCTCCTCACCTTACCTTCAGGACCCGAAGGTCCCGAAGGAGGGTCTACCAGCCTTCCCCATTTGACCCGCCCTTACCACCGTGCAAAACTCTTTCTAATTCCTCTTTATTTCCCTTTCAATAAGACTCACATCAAAAGTTAAACTATCATCACAAGGGAACTCGTTGATCACAAGTAATCTTAGTTTTTAGGTCTAGTTTAGTTTAGTATACTTATTATTATATGTTATCTAAGTTTTTAAATGAATCGTGTTATAAGTTTGGAATATAAAAAGTAATCTTTGAACCACTTACCCAGCCTAGCCAGGATTATTAACAATTACCTCTCGTAATTGTTTCGTTGAGGTTATTCATTGCTACACCAAATTTTCTTAATATCGTTTTACTTCATACTCGCTTTGCTATCTTTTTCTAAATAAAACCAAGGCAAGGCACCACTCCCGCCTTTTTTCTCTCATACAATAGAATGTTACCAGCACAGATAACCTAAAACTCAGAATCGATTCACTTACTTACCTCTCGATTAAAATCGCATTTCGCGACACCCTTCATTTGGGTTTTATTTTTAGTGTTTTGTTTTATCTAATGAACAACTTTTATCTGATGATTGAAAAATCACGCCTTATAGTATCATACCTAATAATATTACTCTTTGGTCATATACATTCTTCACAGAGACTTTTTTCTTTAATCTGTGCCTCCAGATAAACATGTAGCACCACAGACCTGTGTGTGTGGCACAGAGTGTAGTCAATGGTTTTTTGCTCTCATCTGTGACATATCGTAACTTACCGTAAGTAGCCAAAAAAATCACCAATCGGCCATGTTGTTTAAAACTCTGATTCGTTTCGTAATGAAATCTTAATAATTCCCATAAAAAAAATTAACGATATTTCAATTTTAATATATCCTATTTTAAGCGCCGGCTATTTCTAAGCATATTAGTGAAAACCGCATGAAAATCCATTCAGTATTTTAGGAGTTATAACAAACAAACAGACAAAGTGTATAAAAAGTGGCTTAACGTGATCAGCGGATAATTTTAAGCCAACCTGTGTGATTATTTTTTTGATATCTTGCAATTACAGACTTTTTTATCTCTACAGTTTTATTATATTTATGTATAGATAGCGTGGGCACAAAATACGGTGTTGCCAACCGTAATAAAAATATTCGGCAAAAATTACCTGAAAAATCGGTTTTTAAAAGAAAAATCGATGGTTTGAAATTAAAAAAGATATCGTGAGATCGAATTTCCACAAATAAGCACTCATCCATTGCTAGTCTGGTTTCAACTCGCAACTTTTGCTTTCGTCTGTCCGGAATTGGATGTACGACTCGCGTACAGGTCATAGTTTTCAGCGAATCTTGACGATACTTGATACACAATTCCGATGACAATACGTCAAGGGTTTGATTTCCTCAATAAATTCTTATCATCTAAATCGACACCTACGTTTTATACCCCACCCACGTGTACTTGAGTTTCCTCTAATTTCAACAATGGGAATAATATATTATTTACCATGCACTCTAAGGTAGGTAGGTCTACCTAAGATAGATATCATGATTATATGATATGTGTCTAAAAATAATCGTTAATCGGTATTATGTATCTAAAATAATCGTTAATTATCGAACCGAATATTGGCCTACACATAACTAAAATTGTTTTTTGACATGTGACAGATGACATTACATAAGCTTCACAGGTGCCTTCCAGTTTGAAAACAATTAAAAAATCAATCGGCCATGTTGTTTAAAACTCCGATTCGTTTCGTAATGAAATCTCAATAATTGTCATCAATTTTTTTTAACGATATATCAATTTTAATATATCCTATGTTAAGCGCCGGTTATTTCTAAGCATATTAGTGAAAACCGCATGAAAATCCATTCAGTATTTTAGGAGTTCAGTCATAACAAACAAACAAACAAACAAACAAACAAACAGACAAAGTGTTTAAAAAGTGGCTTAACGTGATCAGCGGCTAATTTTAAGCCAACCTGTGTCATTTTTTTCTTGATATCTTGCAATTACAGATTTTTTTATCTCTACAGTTTTATTATATGTATAGATAATATTTCTGGGTTGTTTGGAAGGGATCACTTCAAATTAAAAAACCATTGTGACTTAGTTAGACTTGGATTCTGATTACCGAATGTTTTCAATAAAGAGTGTATCTATTATCTATTCAAATACAACAATGATTTTGTATGAAAATTAGCGAAGCTTTCTACAAACATCATCTACACAGCAATTATTCCTTATTTTCCTCACTCATTTTATCAGAATTACAAAAGCCTAATACGAAAATTTTACCAGCATCCTGAGAGCTTTTCCTGTTTGTTTTCTCTTTATTATAGAAAAAAGTTACGAACTGAGAGTTTTATGTCAAATGGAGTTAGGTGTATTTTGCTTATTCCTAAATTCCTAACTCGAAATAAGTTAGGAGAATTTTGGAACATGTCAGTGTCGCTTCTCATCAAGCGGATAAGGGTCAATTTAGCCATTAAGCTTATTTTGATATTCAAACAAAAGGTACCTAACATATCTATTAAATTTTCCTTTCTCTGAAGTTACAGAGTAGTAGCATATCGGCGTGACTTGCTTTAGGGTGTTATTATTTTAAGATGGAACGTTACACTAGCGCGGGAAGTTCAAATTTTCTTGCGTTCTTTTGCCAATAAAAGCTTAATTACTCAACGTGATTACATGAAAACTAATTTTGCGCTAATAAATATAATGTATCAATAAATTACAATTAAAAGCATCACCCAGATACCATTGGTTTAGCGACAAATGGCAATAAAACAATTTTCTTCTTAGTTTTTCAGTCTATTGCCATTTGTCGCTAAACCAATGGTATCTAGGTGATACTTTTAATTGTAATTTATTGATACATTATATTTATTTGCGCAAAATTAGTTTTCATGTAATCACGTTGAGTAATTAAGCTTTTATTGGCAAAAGAACGCAAGAAAGTTTGAATTTCCCGCGCTAGTGAAACGTTCCACCGTTAATGCGTGTATGTTTGTCAGTGATATCGGTCCCAAAACGGGCGAATAGTACTCGAGGAATAAAGAGGTGCGTCACCGTAGAGTCCACTTTTGCTTGTACAAGACGTATCAAAAGACTCAACTTCAATCACTGACTTGACTTTTGACTTGTGTCAATGATGTGAGGTAAAGGTGTCCTGCGGTTTCACCCGATATTTTCTCATTTCCCGCGGGAACTCAAAAATCCAGATAATAAGTACCTATACTATTTTGATCGCGTATTATCAGTCCACATGCAAAATTTTATCTTATTTGATACAGCCATTTTAACGTGAAAGCCACACAAATAAATAAATAAACAAACAAACATACATACAAACAGACGAGGTCTCACTCTTGTACATAAATTACTAGAAATAATAAAGTAAAGATTGGCCTAGATATTTTTTTTATGAGAATGGATGACGTGACGAACTAGTCGTTCACCTGATGTTAAGCGACACGGCTGCCACAGTAACAGTAGCAGTGTTACTCGAACTTTAAAAAAAAAGTTTCACGTGACACTGCACTGCGCACGTCATTCTGAGACATCACACAGTCTAGTAATCAGATTATTAGACTGTGAAATCAGGTCCTAAAGTCTCATTTGCCCAGTAATTTCACTAGCAACAATGCCCTTCAAACTGGAACACAGTAGTCCTTGCACATTATTGCTTGGCGGCAGAATAACTGGCAAAGTGGTGGTACCTACCTAGACGAACTTTGCAGAGAAGTCCTACCGACCTAGTAAAATATAATGGTGCAGTTTTGGGTATTTTACTGCTCCAAAGAAAACAGTGCAGTAAACATAGAATTAAAAAATGGCAGTAAAGTTATATAAAAAACACACTTATAGCACAGATTAGATAATAGTTACTTACTCCGTAAGTATGAGTGGAAAATATATTTATTTATTTTTGTAGGCAGAAAGTTAGTGCCTCACGCCACACACCAATGACTCGCTAGGTTTAGGCCTCAATTGACTAATCCTGAGGCTTGAGGCGGTTCCCACTATTCATCATAACTGTTGGCGGATTACTATTGAGCTTGAATTGATACACTGTGGTTGGCCTAGATACCTATTTATCTTGCAGTTTATTATAACTCACGTGAAGTGTTTTTTAGGAATGCATTAAAGTCAGTACGTACATCTTTTTTGTTAAAAATTTTAACTATACCAGAGCCATATTCAACATACAATATTTACTAACATTGCACTGACAATTGAATCAGCTGATTTTTAGGGTTGTCATCACGATATGGTTGAGCGATATTATTATATAACGACGATTTTACCTATAAATTCCATCAGATTTGTCACAATTTTCAATAGTTACGTCAATGCTACGAAATATCTAACTACTTGAATTTAGAAATCTTCAATAGGTGATCAAAAACTAAGATTTAAAGTCACCATGGATTTATCAGTGCCAACCATAATGGATCACAGTTTCGACGTCCTGGGTAGGAAACAATTGGTTACTTTTTGACTATGGAAAAAAATGCAAGATGAATTTTTCACTAACATAATATAGATTGACATCCCATAGAATCAACAAGATCCGTCGCCCCTAGCAACCAAAAAATTCTCTATGATGCTGGTATGATAACTTTTCATGGGCAAGTATGCTACAGCCCTAAAAATGTTTATCCCTGCTATCAGCTGATTCAACTGTCAGTGCAATGTTAGTAGATATCTTAGAGTATGTACTAAAGCATATGACAAATGCTTTAGTACATACTCTAGATTAAATATTGCATCTTGAATTTGGCTGATATATAGATAAGTAGGTTTTTTTTCAAAACCTATATTCTAAAGAAAATAGACTTTAAAATAAGTTCTGTATAAACAAAATAATTATGTATTCAAATCGCAAGATTTTAAAATACCTAATAGACACAAAATATATTACAAATTTAAATATGTAAATTGAAACAATTCAATTAGTTTCTTTTATTATCGCCAACAATAACACCCTTCTGCTTGGTCGGAGGTTAAAAGAATATCACTTTTCCTTTGCTAGTTTTCCATCTATGACACCCTAAACAGAAACGTCACATGCTAGTACATCTAGCGTACTCTGAGTAATACACACGTAGTTACCATTAACAGTAACTGCTCACACTCGCTTCGTTAGCTAAACGTTAACGCGTGCGTAAACGTTATTAGCTACATAGCACGTTCGCATGAGATCAACAGTATACTAGATAGTACCACAGAATAGTCAAGTCAGAAGCGTTCATTCAGGCCAATATTTCATCAACCGACAAAGCATAATATACCTACAATGTCAGTCGATTACGCCCATACGCAAAATCTGCTTTTCATAAAACAAAAAACTATAAGTGACTAATAATTGTCAGTCGGATTGATGACATTGCTAATTGTCAGTCATAAATTTCATCAACATGATTGTCAGTCATGATGAAATTTTATTATGATTTGTCGCTTTATAAAATAGGGCCAGACCCTCTAGCACAAAATATATATATTATAGTACTGCTATAAGCCGGATTGTGACTGCGATACGGTATAATATGGCCTATGTCTAGCCGTATCGTAAAAGTTCCAAACCATAGCAAAAAAATAATCAATGTGTCATAAAAATGATATTTTAATAAGACACATCGTAGGTATATAAGAAAATTGTTACTAAATAGAGTCAAAGACGGGATTACGGGTAGCAGTGTTGAAGAAAAAATGCATAATAAGTGCCTGTAAAATGCGGCGGACTTTAATTCAGCCGTAATGCAAAATGGTTTGTTCCAGCGCTGTGAAGCATGTTTTCACAGCATTATGCTGAACTTTTCCCTCCAAGCTCCTTTTGTGCATATCGATAACATTTGTTTACCTTTTTATTAATTTTATTCTGTTACCATCTTAAAAGTATTGATGTGCTCGATAAACTCACTTTCTTCTTCTTCTTATCGTAGTCCCGCCGTAATACAAAACGGCGCTGTTTTAAACTGCTAGTCGGAATATAAAACGGCGGATTATACAATCTGACTGTGACAATTACACGGAAAGGAAATGAAGAAAGAATGGATGAAAACAACGAAATGTAACACAAAACACATTATACTCCTGTTGATTCATTCCTACACTGATGACAATAAAACCCAATTAAATTAATTTCATACAACCTGCATGACACCATTACCATGACGCGGAAATGAGACAAATGGAATGAAATTACCATTTGTCGCATGCTCCGCTTTTGCATTAACCCGATTTAGAACCGATCGCATTCAGTTCGGTTATTAAATTGTTTAATAGCTTATAATTGATGCTCAATTTGTACTGAAACTAGATACTATTTGAAAATGATAATAATAGGTGTACCTCTGTAGGTAGGTATAGGTAGTACTAGATCAATGAAGGTAGTATTTAGAATGTTGGGATGACCACGAATACGGTAAAGATTGAATACTCCTAAATACTGGTTTGTGGCAAATTCCAACATCGTTATTTAGGTGATTCTCATGTTCTTCGGTTCTTCGGTTCGGACCCTACGTGATCTAACTAGCGTTGACAATTTCAAAATGACGTGGACCGAAAAAATTACCAGAAGAGATCACATCATCAGAGTATTATGATTTCTAGACTGCGAGATCAGATCATAAAGCCTCATTTGCCCAGTAATTTCACTAGCTACAATGGCTTTCAAACCAGAACACATTAGTACTTGCACACTGTTGCGTGGCGGCAGAATAACTGGTAAAGCGGTGGTGGCTTTTCAGAAAAGTTTTACCATCTAGTAAAAATACTATAGTTTACCATCTAAACAAGACATTCACAAGGCCATGTCAAGGTTCCATTGTGCCAAGGCCGAGGCTGAGCTGAGGGCTCTTCAGCTGGGACATATGACGAGTTATGCAGCCTCTTGGACTAATTCCGGACTCGTTGACTTTCGTAACATGGCCGTAGTTGAAGGGGTTGGCCTTCCGTGTATTCATCAGTTTTTGTGCAGTTTAGTTATAGTATTATGCCTGTTAAAAGGGTTGATTCATATAAATTTGGCTGATTAAATTCAGAAATGCTTTGAGTCTATTAATTTTGATCTAAAATGTACCTAAACAGTATTCTTTAGGCAGTGTTCATTTATTCTTAAGATTCGACATTCTGCCGGGTATAATATATACGATAAACCGATTGAGGTCACTACATTTTTTCTTTTATAAAGTCGCTCGAGACTGAATACTTGGTACCTCCTATTTATGTGTTCTGCTACTACCAAGTAAATAAATAAACGTGCAAATAGATCTAATATAAATACGTTATCATTTTTAATTAAGTAAGTCTCCGCTGACTCCGCTCTGAAAAATGCTAAAAGTTTGAGTTAACATAATTAAAAACATTTTAACGGATTCTCGGGGCAGAAGACATTGGGCTGCTGGATGGAGTTGAGGTTGATTTCAGAAGCAATATAAAGTTGGACAATTTATGAACACCTAAAAGTGTATGATGTGTTTGTTTAGAGTGTTTATTATTATCAAGTTACCGATAAAGTAATGTAGAGCAATATTACGTAGATATTATGTACACTTATGTTTTCGGATACGTACCTGTGTTATGCGATGACTTATGGGTTGTCAGTGATGATTTTTAGTTTGCCAGTGATGACTTCTGGATTGCCAGTGATGAGTACTGGGTTGCCAGTGATGACTTATGGATTTGAAACGTGGTCTCTTACTGCTGGCCTCATTAGTAAGCCCAAAGTTGCGAAAAGAGCTATGGAGAAAGCTACGCTCGGTGTTTCCCTGCGACATAAGATCCGGAATGAGGAGATCCACAAAAGAACTAAAGTGACCGATATAGCTCTTAGAATTAGCAAGTTGAAATGGCAATGGGCATCAGTCTACATTGCTCATAAAACTGACAACCGATGGGGAAGAAACGTACGAACCGGAAGACGCAGCGTAGACCGACTCCCCACTAGGTGGACCGACGATCTGGTGAAAACAGCAGGGAGCCGACGAATGCAGGAAGCAATTAGCTGCTCTAAGCGGCGCTCTCTGGGGGAGGCCTCTGTTCAGCAGTGGAGGTCTTCAGGTTGTTGATGATGATGATGATAATGTCAATGTTTTCTGAAAGCGAGCAAGTGTGGCCTCAAAAAAACCAGATAAAATAGTATTTTGTTAGTAAACTGTATAAAAAATGTACCAAAGCTTCGATTTTAGAAAAAGCTTCGCTTTCGCCGGCTTGGCTGGCATGCGGCCAACTCTGGGTAAAGCATAGGTATCTATCTACCCATCTGACATTCACATTTGGGTCATAATAATATTTTATCTGCAAAGCGACCGTTTAGACTGTTTGTGGATGTTTGTACGGACGAAAGGTTGGGAATAACTGGCAATATCGGGTAATTCTTGCCTGGGGTCTAGATTTTTTGCTGTGTAATGGGGCAAAAGCACCTATTTTATTAAAAGGAGAGTCTAATTTAGGCTATTTTTGTTGGATGGATAAAAGGGTGTAAATGGTTTTTTTATCCGATGGGATAACCAATATCCTGTGTAGAATAAAAGATTGAGTCAGTATAGATATAGGTACATAGATTCCATAGACTAGATACATTTTTGTTTTATTTTTAGGTAAAATAGTGCTGGAATTGGAACCTACATTTTATGTAATCTTTATTAGCAAAACCATAGAGTAAAAACAAACATAGGTGCAATTATGTAAATGTCTCCTATGCCCCACCACGTATAGGTTTAATCCTTAGAGGCCACAGATAACTCCAATAGATACCGCATTACGGGATTTTTGTTCGGATCCTAGCTCACCAAAACTGGCGGAAGGCGCGGGTTGCGGGGACTGGAGCCAATGGGCTATTATTGGCTGTTTCGAGTGACGCCCTAATAATGAACTCTAATAATTGGTCGAAACAAAGGCCGTGCTGCGAAGCGGCGAGATTATATAGACCCATTTACGCCAATGCGTGGTGTGCGGTCGTCGTCTTTCATGCGGTATCTATTGGGGGTTATCTGTGTTAGAGGCTAATCTTCAAGGAATAGGCTTTTCCAGACCCTATAGGGCTTGTTTGTAACTAATCTCTCCATTTTGGTATTCAAATAAGGGTTGGGCGCTGGTCACCTTAATCTTTTCATTTAGGAGACTCATACGGACACTGTGGGTACACTGTAGTTTAATGTCAGTGACAAAGTAGAGCAGATTAGACACGCGTAAAGTAAATTCATATGTCTACAAGACAAGACCTAAATTATAAAGCAGATGCTAGACGCATGCATAATTTAAAAGGTAGGTAGGTACTTTATTAAACTTTATGACCACAAAATAAATTTGTGTATGTAAATAGTTATGCCCATCTGTACTAAAATTTGACAAGCGACAGTTCCTAAGTTCGCACTTAGATAAATCTCTGGACCCCGGTTTTTCGGACGTTTGTCAAGCTTGTATTCAGCAAGTCAATAAATCAAATACTATATGCTCATTGGTTGAAAACAGCCGATGATCAAGGCAATCAATGAATATTGATTTAGTTTATCGAGTACAATAGTACGTACAGAACGACATAATTATATAGGCACTCGGTGGACCACAGATACTGTCATACACGTCACCATATGGGCAAGTAAGAGCAAAACTGTACCCTTTGACTTTGAGAAGTCCTTTAGGGATAAACGGCAGCGTAATGAATGGCCAGTGAGTATCTTTGTATATAATTGATGTTTTGGTGATTTTATACTGGAAAGAAGTACCTATTTCAACCAGTCATTGCCGAAGTCATCCTCATCATCATCATCAGCCAGAAGACGTCCACTGCTGAATATAGGCCTCCCCCAGAGCGCCCCACCTTGAGCGGCTGCTCGCCTCCTGCATCCATCGGCTCCCCGCGGTTTTCACCAAGTCGTCGGTCCACCGAGTGGGGGGCTGGCCTACGCTGCGTCTTCCGGTTCGTGATCGCCACTCGAGAACCTTTCTTCCCCATCCGTTGTCAGTTCTACGAGCGATGTGGCCTGCCCAATTGCCCATTGCCATTTCAACTTGCTAATCCTAAGGGTTATATAAAGTCATCCTACCTACTTAGAATTGATAGAACAAATTAAATTCTTAATAATCTACTGAGTTCCAGGAAACATCCAACTCGTTGAGTTAATCAGGGAATAAATGACGTAAGTAATGTAAACGGAAGCTAAAGTATTTCATATCCAAGCAATCAATTTGGGGTACTTCAAACGCTTCACCGTCGGTGAATTCCCACATGTTGTCAGTCGAAACTTGCTTATTTCGAAACTCCTATATTTTGGTAAAACTTTGCCGGGATTAGCGGTGACACATTTCGGTTCGGTACACATCAGTGATTTGTACGCACCTTGACCGAGGGTTTATGTACGTTTGTTTTATTAGATTTGTTTAAGGTTATCAGGTTGTGAGATCGGATCGTGGGTTAGGATTTAGGATTCCGGGTTTACACTGGTGTTAACTGTGACGTTATATTTTGCGTTAGGGATTTCCGGAACGCAAATTTTACGGAGTAAAATTTAACAAATTATATAAGCCTAGTGGCAATGGGCAGGCCACATCGCTCGTAGATCAGATCATTGATGGGGAAGAAAGGTTTTCAAGTGGCGACCACAAACCGGAAGGCGCAGCGTAGGCCGGCCCCCACTAGTAGGACTGTTGATCTGGTCTAAACCACAGGAAGCCGATGGACGCAGGAGGCAAGCAGCCGCTCAAAGTGGTGCTCTTTGGGGGAGGCCCTTTGATCAGATGTAGGTTGTATACCTGATCGAAGGGGAGGCCTATGTTCAGCAATGGACGTCTTCAGGCTGTTGATGATGATGATGATAAGCCGTTGAGTCGCCTTTAGCGTGGTTAAAGACCGATGATCCAGGAAATTAATGAATATTTTCGCTTTTTTGACCATAACTAGATATTGCGCTACATCGCTTCAATAAGTCTTAAAAATGGACATAAAATCTCTCCATTCATCCCAAGATCATGGTTAGCCTGGCTTTCTTCCAAACGCTCCATTCCTCACAGATATTTCCATTTACTTGCATCGATTAAAGTCTTTCAAACAGAAACATTATTTCATTACCCATTTTCAAGTCCAAGTCTGCAAGTCCGATAACTCATAACTTTCAAGTCTTTGTTTTGAGTCGATTTAGGGTTATCACTTGTTGTTAATTGAAACGATAAGAAATATTGAAATACAGTTCGTAACCACACATATAATCATTGGATAAATATTAGTACGTCCTTACAAGTAAGTATATAAGTAGGAAACATAATAATGTTCTAGTGTTATTCTTACCTTGAGAATTATCCCCGAAGAAGGTACCCATGTAGATCAGAAGCCACTTAAATAGATTTTTCCCGCAATGACGTTGGAAATTAATTATGTACAAATCCTTATAATGTTTTAATAAATACAAAATACATTAAAAAAAAAAGAAATAAAATGAAAAAAAAAATGAAATTCAAAATTCTTCTTCTTCTTCTCCTTCTCGTGTAGGGAAGTGGTCAGCCCTAGTATCAGAGTTTTTAGGCCACCCGAAGGCTTCTGACTTGGCTTAACGACTAAACGACTAACGATTAAAAATTTATTGAAGCATATTCATATTTTTATCCATATAAGTAAGTATGATATGGTTATCGTTGCTATTAATTGCTGAAATAAATCTTAAATGTTAAATAACATTTTTATGTGGTCAAAATGTTATTTTTTACCTATGTGGCATCAGCATCTTAAGTTTACCTAAACAATACAGTGACAGCCCTGAACGGTTAACCATAATTTCCTTCGGATGAACCCGCACTGACGCGGAAATTCGTGCAATTATTCAAATTGTTCCAAACGAGATTCGTATCCTTTGTTTCTTGATGCGATTCTGAAAAAGATGCATTCTTAGTGTGCATTCGATTTAAACCTCATCATCATCATCATCATCATCAACAGCCTGAAGTCGTCCACTGCTGAATGCTGCAACATACGCCACCTTGAGCGGCCGCTCGCCTCCCGCATCCATCGGCTCCCCGCGGCTTTCACCAGATCATCGGTCCACCGAGTGGGGGGCCGGCCTACGCTGTGTCTTCCAGTTCGTGGTCGCCACTCAAGAACCTTTCTTCCCCATCGGTTGTCAGTTCTACGAGCGATGTGACGTGCCGTTTGCCATTTCAACTTGCTAATTCTAAGAACTATATCGGTCACTTTAGTTCTCCTGCAGATCTCCTCGTTCTGGAGCTTATCTCGCAGGGAAACACCGAGCTCTCTTCATAGCTCGTTGCGCGATTTTGAGCTTACTAATGAGGCCAACAGTAAGAGACCATGTCTCAGTTCCATAAGTCATCACTGGCAAGCGTAGAATGTACAAACAGCAAACCCACCAAATGCAAAAGGTACAAACTAGCAATATGTACAAATGAAAAATATATAAACGCGTAGGTAGGTAAATGTCATGCCGTTCATAATATTCTATGAAATAGCAGTATTTAATTAAAAAAATTAAGTAAATCAACATTTATTAAGCTTCACCACACCAGTGCGTCTGCGAAGCGGCAGCGTCAATGAGGTGAAACTATGCGGTTTCCATCGCTGCCCGCGGCGATGACGGCGTGGCCGAACACGAGCAGCGATGGGGCGACCGAATTGCTGATTTTGACGCTTTACTGATGCTACTTGACGTGCCGGTATGGCTGAAGCTTTTTACTTTTTCCGAACCATTTCTTTTCTCTCAAGACGTAATTATATTTGCTGGAACGATCTTCAAATTCCTCTGAAGATCGCTAGGGAGTTTGATTGTTTGGACAAGTCATTCAACTACTTAACTCTGTTAGGTTTCTGTTCGCAGTAAGGAAACTTTGCATGAACCACGTTCCCTTTGGCTTAGACAAATTTCCCGCTCGGATACGATCTTACGTGAAAAAGACCGTTTTTATTTTTTAGGATTGTATGTTTGAATATTTCTTGCATATCTAGGTTGACTGATAGATAATGCTTCTTAGCATTAAGACCTCATTGTATATTTTTTGTGCTAAAGTATAAATAAATGGACAAATTAGTTACAGATCATCATCATCATCATCATCAACAACCTGAAGACGTCTACTGCTGAGCATAGGCCTCCGCCACCACTTTGAGTGGCTGCTTACTAATGCATCCATCGGATTGTCAGTCCACTTAGTGAGGCTACGACGCTGCCTCTTCTGGTTCGTGGTCACCACTCGAGAACTTTTTTTCATCCCCATCGGTTGTCTGTTCTACGAGTGATATGGCCTGCCCATTTCCATTTCAGCTTGCTAACTCTAAGAGCTATATCGGTCACTTTAGTTCTTCTGTGGATTTTCTCATTACGGAAATTACACATAGGCAGTACTTAACGAGTAACGAGCTATGGAGAGAGCTGTGCTCGGTGTTTCCCTGCGAGATAAGATCCGGAACGAGGAGATCCGCATGGAGGAGGACTAAAGTGATCGATATAGCTCTTAGAATTATCAAGTTGAAAGGGCAATCGACAGGCCACATCGCTCGTAGAACTGACAGCTGATGGAGAAGAAAGGTTCTCGAGTGGCAAACATATACTGGAAGACGCAGCGTAGGCCGGCCCCCACTAGGTGGACCGAGGATCTGGTGAAAACCGCAGGGAGCCGATGGATGCAGCCGGCGAGCAGCCGCTCAGGGTGGCGCTCTCTGGGGGAGGCCTATGTTCAACAGTGGACGGCTTCAGGCTGTTGATGATGATAATGATGATGATGATGATGACTACTTAATTAATATAGTATGCTACGTTACAGTGAGACTAACAAGGAAACAGTTAGAAAAAAACAATTGTTAATATGTAATGTTTTAAAATAATGTAGTATCCAAAGAGCTATATGTACTGCGTACTGGAGAAGCTATTCGAAGCACAAATAGTTGCCATTTTTTGTATGATTAAACTAAAATCCGCTACAGCGCTATACGAGATCAAATCGTCTAACCAACGATCCCAAGACGCAGCGCTAGTGCAATGGCACATTCGGATCATAATTTTTACTGCTATTCACTGCTGCACGTGCAGTCGCTTTGAGTGCTGAGCATCGTATGAGCGAGAAGATTCCGGCTGGCATATTTGCAGTGGTTAACAGTGCAAGTTAGGGATGTCCTGTCTGGTGTATACATAGAAGTCTTTGGTAGTATCTACCAAAATTGTATAATATCTAATAATTACTACATACGTAAATTTAATCTGTGATACTATTATGCGACTGTTGTTTTCAGCGACAGCGAAATGAAGTCAGTTGTACTTATCAAGTGATACAACGGAAATTGGTAACCATTCAGGTAGTTATCGGAATATTACCATCTCTAAACTAAGTTGACGATTACTGTTTGCCACTTTACCAACTTGTATTAGGTTGTTTGGGTATTAATTAGTTATTAATTGTGTGATTTGGCTATTAGGATATTATCTCGTTTGTGGAACTGGTACAAAATGGAGGAAGTAATTTGGTAAAGTGAGAACAACATTCAAATTGCACTCGTAAAAATATTTCATACGTTTTTTAATGTGTTTTCTGGATACTTAGGTAAAGAAACGATATATGACAGATTTATTCTAGACTTATAATAAAACAAAGTATATTTTGCATTGGCTCTAGCTTTGATAAAGGAATTCATTATTGTTTTTTTTGCCTGCGATTGGTTTGGTCACTTCTAAACATGTCCATTTCTAAAATTGTCGTCTTCCTAATTTGTCCATTCTTACAACGTCTCTTTTCTAGATTGTCATCCTTCAAATCCTAATTTAAGGTACACACAGATTAGTTTTTTTCAAAACTAATCTGTGTATAAACTTCATCATCAGCGTAATACGTTCCCACTGCTGGGACACAGACCTTCTCATCATCATCATCATCAGCCTAAAACGTTCCCACTGCTGGGACACAGGCTTTCTCATCATCATCAGCATCATTATCATCATCATCATCACCATCGGCCTAATACGTTCCCACTGCTGGGACACGGGCCTTCTCTCACAGTGTAAGTAGGTCACAATCTACCACGCTGACTGCGTTTTGTGCTTATGCACAAAACGCAGTCAGCGTGGTAGATTCCACCAGACACCAGTCCAGCAGTCCTCGACTACTGAAGAATTTTGAAAGTGACAATAATATCTTTGAAAATATTCCTGCCACTTTACAAAACGAACTTTAAATTTTTACCAGTCAAAGAAAACCACCAGTCGGTCAGTGGGGTTTTACCAGTTAGATTGCCAAAGAAAAAAGACCACTATAGTACCAACTGTAAAAACTGACGATTTAACATGTTAAAGATTAAAAGTAAAGCCGTAATACTTAGAGAGCTCTCTAGCGGGTAGACGCGGCAAAGTCAATCGTCAAAGTGGCAGAAAGCGGGTCAGGCTACGGAAATAGCGGGAGTACTCTCGACATGATGACGGCGACCTGCAGTCCAATTCATAATCGGAAACGTTCCTATTCGAAATCTAAAATCCTTCATCTTCTTCTTCTAGATTCAGGATGAAGGAACGGTGTGGAATCTGATTCGGAATCTTTACGAAGGAATGTGAAAAGTAGATAGTTAAGTTGTTCATCATCATCATTAACAGCCTGAAGACGTCCACTGCTGAACATAGGCCTCCCCCAGAGCACGCCACCTTGTGCTGCTGCTCGCCTCCTGCATCCATCGGCTCCCCGCGGCTTTCACCAGGTCGTTGGTCCACCGAGTGGGGGGCCGGCCTACGCTGCGTCTTCCGGTTCGTGGAGTTAAGTTGTTAATGAGGAATAAATTGAGCGCTTTGTGATTACAAAGTGCTCAAGACTTTAATAAATGAGTTGTAAAAGCAGCAGTTTTATTCGTACTGTTTTATGCTTTATGTGGCAATGTGTATATTCGGAAACTTGAAAGTTTTGTAGAATTTCTAATTAAGAAATTAAAGATACTGGGAAATTCGGAAAAGTGTAAAATTAACACTTTTGAAAAATAAGATTATGTACTATAAAGAAATTGGAAAATATGATGTGGAAAACTGTGAACTTGGAACTCATCGCCGTCATTTCAACTCTTTTAGGTATTTTAGACATTTAGTTCCAAATCTGCTTGCTTTTCTAATAAGATAAAAATTTAATCCACTCTCTAATAGAGGTTAACTTTTAATGAACCATTCACTCTGGGTCAAGCAACATTTATTAACTTGACCTAGAATAGATAAACTAACCCAGCCGTTGTGTGTTTTAGCTATTATTCTGTTGTCAGATATATCATTTTAATAACCTGACTGACCTTATACCTTTATGTTCGAAAAGTGATTTAATATCGTAAAAGGGTACCTATATTGACCTAACGTCAATTATTACGGCCTTCAAATGTCAAAATAACTAACCTTAAATAACGTTTGTTATAATCTTAGAGTATAGACTAAAAGCTTAGAGAGAACTTCATTATCTGCCAAGCGTACCACTTTTTTGGACACTTTTTATATGAAGTGGACACTTTTATGTGAATGAGTCTGACAGATTTGTATAGAAAAAACAGTTGACTCAAGTCGAAAAAATGGTACGGTGACTTTTTGCAAGCGTAGCTAATTACTATATGTTGCTTCTTTCCTTCGCCACTGACGTAGAGATACGTGTGAGCAGTATAAATATAATGTTGTTTTGATGATCTCTCTATGCTTTTAGTCTATATCTTATTCTATCTAGTCGTTATCCTGTACTTTTATAGGTCTGTAGGTACATATGAAGTGGTAAAGTTTATGAGTTTATAAAGTTATGAACGCGCTAATCTTTGAAACTACTAATTGGTATCAAAAATTTTTTCGTTTGATAGATAGCTACGTTATCTGTGAGCAATATAGGTTATGTATTATTGTACAAGCTTTCGTCCGCGGCTACGTTTGCTTAAAATTAACTAACCCGTGAAAAGCTGGGGCAGGTAAGCCAGTATAAATATAACAATAAATATGCGATTTATACTGCAGGTTTTGAACTGATTAACTAACCACAGCTTTTAGTATAATTTACTGGACATCTTTCTACTGAATCGTATTACTTTTAACTCGAAAAGTCAAACATCCAATTCTGTAAAACTTTAGTCGTTATTAGTTTTCTCCAAGCATTTTCCATTTTTGTTTGTTAAACTGGAAGCTCTCATAATTCTTTTCAACGCTATTTGTAAACAACCTTCTAAGTCTAAGCAATTAATTTGAAAAATGTTTTGAGGGTCTAATCGGAGGCAATCATAACAAGTTCGATATTATCAGGTAGGTAACCTTAAATCGAAGAAAGCATCAACATTTTATGTTATACTAATACTAGTTGCGCCCCGCTGTATTACTCGTAGATAATATGTATCATATACGTTAATCCAGCGTATAAGCTATCTGCATTCCAAATTTCAGCGAAATTTGTTCAGTAGTTACATAGATATCAGGTAACAAACATTCACACACACAAACTTTCGCATTTATAATATTAGTAGGATAGGAAGTAGGATAGGATTTAAGTTATACCTACTGATTTCCAAATTTCACTACAACAAGTGGCACTAATCAATCCACTTTGAAACATATTACATGTAGATTTTAACTTATTTTTAAGATTGCATAGTACGCGCGGTTATTATAATATACTTAGGTAGAGATTAGAGACGATGGGGCCATGGAGACCGGGTGCCATAGAAATCTATAATGATTTAGCGGGGCGTTTAGTTGAGTCGGCACGTGACCATAATGCTGGCGTCTACTTTGGTCAAAGGATCAGCCTCGCTATACAGCGGGGTAACGCTGCCAGCATTATGGGAACGTTGCCAGATTCCACGGATTGCTTGAACTATCTATAGACCTTTGCCGGTCTATAGATAGTTCAAGATTCCTTTAGCTTGTTATTTTTAGTTTTATATCTTAGTTTTAATGTTTTTAGGTATAGTTTAGTTTTTAGGTCTAGTTTAGTTTAGTATACTTATTATTATATGTTATTTAAGTTTTGAAATAAAGTTGAATATATCTTAGGTAACGGTTATTATGGTAACGTTAGGTACTTATGGAGTTTTTTGGTGTGTATTTTGGTGTGCAATAAAGTATTCTTCTATTCTATGGGGAAACAATGAGTAAAAAGAATATCTAGATTAATATTTTGGGCGTAAGTGTGATGAGAATTCATGGAATTATTCCTACTTAAAGATTTTTTAAGGTAACAAGGAATATAACTAGATACCAGATATATTAATGACTAGATCATTTTAATGACTGTATACTATATAGCCGCGTTGACTTATATAAACAGTGCAAATGATCCAGCCCATTACCTAAGCTACCGTTACACCATCATGGCACGTTAAGTTATCGGTCCCGGCTGTTGTCAAAGAAAACAGTCGTTAAGCCAAGTCAGAAGCCTTTGGGCGGCCTAAAAATTCTAACACCAGGGCTGACCACTTGCCTGCACGAGAAAAAGAAGCCTGTCACCAGTAGGTAGCGTAAACAATGTTTTTTGTAGTAAGTAAGATAGGTAGTAGTGGTACTTATGGCATTTAGTAGTACCTAGTTGTTATCACAGTAGTAGTTAATTAAAGAATAAAGGCACGTTAAAATTTTAAGGAAACACTATGTCGAGAATATCCTGCGTCATCCTTCGCAGCCAGATAAACCGGAGCCAAGTATTCCTTCACAGCTGAAGCTACTGTCAAGTTGGGGTCCTTAATTAATGATAGACAAGTTTAAGTTACAGCCTTGTTACAGCCCCAGATGTGTTGTGACGTCATTGATTGATTCCCCTGTGGTTGGGGGCTGGCCTCACATTAATCATCCCTTCTTGGCTACAATAGATATTATGCTTGGAATCCAATCTCTTGTCATTTACGTCACAATTGCCATGTTGATGCATGATTGAAATCATTGAAATGTTGATGTCGGGGTTTGATAGTAGAATTGTGGGTATCGGAAATCGTCATAGAATATGTAAGCACCGGAATTGTGTGCAGGTTTGTAATGGTATCATAAATACTGAAATACAAAATGAAACGCGAATAGTTATGTCATGTAACTTCGCTGGAAATAAACATAAGAGTATTATTCTTGTCCATACAAAAATCGCCAACGCTTTTCCACCCCTATATGTTATCCCATTTTGTTGATTTTTTTTCTACACAGTAAATACGCCAATACAATGCTCGTACGTCTATTTCTTAAGTTTTTGCAATATCTTTGTAGTTATAGCCACCTTAATTTACAAATTTTTGCCATCAAAATTATGACGAAGAAAAGAAGTTGTGATCAGAACATATTAAAAAAAAACAAGACGTACAAGCATAGAATATAATCTATCCAAACGATTGACACCAAAATCAAAAGTTTTTGTTAAGATTTAGTGGGTGAAAACAGTTTTCACCTGAAACGCTAAGTATGTAAATTCACTCATTGGGCAGCCAATATATATTTTCATATTATTTTAACATATTATAATAATGTTACCTTCCAACAGCCAGTTCAAATTGGTCCAATATAGGTACTGTTACGTTATGGGCGCGACCATGTCGCTTAACATCAGGTAAATAACATGAAAAAATATATAGGTAGCACAGAGTCATCATTAACAGCCTGAAGACGTCCACTGCTGAACATAGGCCTCCCCCAGAGCACGCCACCTTGAGCGGCTGCTCGCCTCCTGCATCCATCGGCTCCCCACGGCTTTCATCAGGTCGTCGGTCCACCGAGTGGGGGGCCGGCCTACGCTGCGTCTTCCGGTTCGTGGTCGCCACTCGAGAACCTTTCTTCCCCATCGGTTGTCAGTTCTACGAGCGATGTGGCCTGCCCATTGCCACTTCAACTTACTAACTCTAATCTAAGAGCTATATCGGTCAGCACAGAGTAAGCTAGGTATACCCATAGGAATATATCAGCTTAGCTTATATATTTCTATGGGTACGGGTATAACTATGAATAATACCTACCTAATGGTAAGTAATTAAATGTACTTAATAAAATGAAATAAAAATAATTATATAAACTCATAATGAAATTGGTAATTAAATAAATTTTAGATAAGTGCTTAAATAGTTTCTTTTAGTTTAGATTTAATTTGTTTTAAGTAATTATATTTACTTCTTTAAGTAAGTTATGTGCAGTAAAATATTGTAGAATAAGTAAAAAAAAGTAATTTAATATAGTATCTATTAAAAAAGTAATTATTTTTAGTTTTATATTTTAGTTTTAAAGTTCTTAGGTATAGTTTAGTTTTTAGGTCTAGTATAGATAAGTATATTAAATAAAATAGTTTACTTTTTGCAGAGTTTCAATCTATTAAATGGCATAATAAAAAAAAATCTGCTATCCATAAAATATCCATATGTCCCGATTGCTATGCGGCCTAATAATGCCAGCATATTTTTGAAAAGCATGACTATGAAAAATGGGTAATTAACTTGAGTTCTTTCTAATATCGGGGAGATGACTATTGTAATTTTTCCATTATACGCTGTATGGTTCTTTCGTTGCTTGTTAATATTTTACATGCTTTAGCGTGTTATTCATATTATACAGCGATGCCAACGAAAACCCTGCTCATTACGCGTTCCTGTAAGTCGCGCATGTAAGTAGGTACATGTTTTTTAGGGTTGCGTGCCCCAAGGGTAGATACAGGACCTTCTTATTAAGCCTGCGATAAGCACATCATCATCATCATTAACAGCCTGAAGACGTCCACTGCTGAACATAGGCCTCCCCCAGAGCACGCCACCTTGAGCGGCTGCTCGCCTCCTGCATCCATCGGCTCCCCGCGGCTTTCACCAGGTCGTCGGTCCACCGAGTGGGGGGCCGGCCCACGCTGCGTCTTCCGGTTCATGGTCGCCACTCGAGAACCTTTCTTCCCCATCGGTTGTCAGTTCTACGAGCGATGTGGCCCGCCCATTGCCACTTCAACTTACTAACTCTAAGAGCTATATCGGTCACTTTAGTTCTCCTGCGGATCTCCTCGTTCCGGAGCTTATCTCGCAGGGAAACACCGAGCATAGCTCGCTCCATAGCTCGCTGCGCGACTTTGAGCTTACTAATGAGGCCAACAGTAAGAGACCATGTCTCAGTTCCATAAGTCATCACTGGCAACACACACTGATTGAAAACTTTCGTTTTCAGGCTCTGCGGTATTTTGGACGAAAAGATAGGACGAAGCTTCCCGAACGCTGCCCAGCCGAGTTGGATTCTTCGCGCCACCTCTTTGTCGAAGTTGGACCTACCTAATTGGACAATCTGTCCTAGGTAGACATACTTGTCGACAACTTCGAGAGTATCGTTCCCAACAATTACCGATATAGGTGGAACATGAGCATTAGACATGATCTTTGTCTTGTCCATATTCATCTTAAGACCAACCTGCTGGGAGACTCTACTGAGGTCGTTGAGCATGGTGCTAAGGTCCTCGAGCGATTCCGCCATTATGACTATATCATCGGCAAAACGAAGGTTAGTGATGTACTCGCCATTTATGTTGATGCCAGATCTTTTCCACTCCAAGAGCTTGAAAACATCCTCCAATGCGTTTGTGAACAGTTTCGGAGAAATAACGTCTCCCTGTCTCACGCCTCTTTGCAATGGAATTTGTTCCGTACTCTGGTCCTGTAGTCGGACTGACATAGTGGCCTTACTGTACAAACACTTCAAAACTTCGATACACCTATAGTCAATTTGGCATCGCTGCAAGGACTGCAGCACCGCCCAAGTCTCGATTGAATCGAAGGCTTTCTCATAGTCCACAAACGCCAGGCATAACGGCCGATTATACTCTTCGGTCTTCTGTATAATCTGGCGCAGCGTATGGATGTGGTCCATGGTGCTAAAGCCTTTTCGGAAACCGGCTTGTTCGGGAGGCTGGAATTCATCAAACCTGCGTGCGAGACGATTCGTAATGACTCTCGAAAACAGCTTATACACATGACTCAAGAGCGAGATGGGCCTATAGTTCTTCAATAAGGTGTTATCGCCTTTTTTGAAGAAGAGCACCACCACGCTCTTGTGCCATGCCTCTGGCGTTGTACCTTCAAGGATGACAGAATTAAATAACTTCTGGAGGACTAAAAGTACCGGTCTACCACCCGCTCTCAGAAGTTCAGTCGTAATTCCATCTTCACCTGGTGCCTTGTTGTTTTTAAGCTGTTTGAGGGCCATTCTAATCTCGTACAGGCTGACATCCGGGATATCTTCGGTATAGTGTCGGACTAACTTGGCTCTGATGTCCTGAGCTGTGTTAGTAGCGGGCTTACGTGTCGAGGTGTATAACTGTCCATAGAAGTTCTCGATCTCTCTCAGAATCTCAGGCTTGGATGAAATGATGCTACCATTTTCGGTCTTCAGTTTTGTCATTTGGTGTTGCCCAATAGACGAATCCTTTGCGAACACTTTAGAGCCTTGGTTCCGCTCAATTGCGGCCTCAATACGTGAAGTACTAAGAGCACGCAAGTCGTGTCGCAAGGAACTCCAGATTCGTCTATTGAGTTCACCGTAGGCTGACATATCAACTGAAGACTGCAGCTTCATTTCGCTCCGGTCGGCCATTAGCTCAAGAGTTTTTTCTGAGAGCTTTTGAGTCTTCTTTCGGCGTTGGGTCTTAAAGAATTTCGATCCAACAGCTTGGACAGTTTCCACCAACCCGTCGTTTAGTTCGTCCACTGTGTTACAGTCGGCTAGGCACTGGAAGCGATTTTGGAGTTCCAGCTGAAAGCCTTCGGGGTTTTGGATTTGGACAGGATTTGGACGGAGCGTAGACTTCACCAGACGTGACCTTTCGAGCTTAACATTGATATTCAATGTGCCTCTAACAATACGGTGATCGCTACCGGTTTTCACCTTGCTGATCACAGAGACATCATCGAATATGTGCTTCTTGGTCGTCATGATGAAGTCTATCTCATTTTTAGTGGAACCGTCGGGACTTATCCACGTCCACTTCCTGGATGGCCGCTTCTCGTAGAAGGAGTTCATCATAAAGAGTTCCTCCTTCTCCATGAAGTCAGCCAGCCTCTGTCCTCGAGGGTTCCGCTGCCCGTATCCAAATGGCCCCACTCTCAGCTCATCGCTATTCCTTGTGCCCAACTTCGCATTGAAGTCTCCCATCACAACGGTGAAGTATGTTTCGGAAGTATGCATGGCTTCGGATATGTCCTCATACATAGCTTCTACTTCATCGTCTGAGTGTGCCGACGTCGGCGCGTATACCTGTATAACCTTCAACGAATACCGTTTGGTTATTCGGAGTACCAGGTACGCTACCCTGGCCGACACACTGTCGACTTTGACCACGTTGTTGACGAGAGACTTGCGGACGAGAAACCCGACACCTCCTTGGGAGAGTTGGTCTCCCTCCCGGTAGAAGAATAAGTTACCGGAATTTAGGATTATCGTGTCCTGTCCCTGTCTTCGGACTTCAGACAATCCCATTACATCCCAGCGTAACTTACCCATCTCCGCCTCTAGCTCGACCATCCTTTCGTCAGCCTTCAGTGTGCGCACGTTATGTGTTGCCAGGGCCAGGGGTCGTCGTTGGGGTTGGTAGCCGGGCGTCTGCCGGGGATTCTTCGCACCCCTTGCCCTGCCGTTACCGTGGCCGCTACCGTAGCCACGGGATAGCAGAGCTGCCGGGGACTGGGGGCCGTTTTTATTTGTGCTTGTCATTAGGGGGGGGGGGGGGTTTGCCATAATCACCACGCTTGGCAGGCGGCTTGGTGATCGCAGTAGGTGAAGATTGATTGCCACCAAGACCGAGGGGAACGCTGCGACCCATTCCCTGGATATTCCCTTAGCCGCCTTCTACGGCACCCACGGGAAGAGATGGGGTGGTCCTATTCGTAACCGGGACCACACGGCATATAAGCACATAGGGGTAAGTATCTGTTGGTCTGTCTGTCTGTTTCTCTGTCCTGTCTGTTAGTCTGTTTGAGACATAAACGGTATCTCTTGAACCGTCGACCACGTCGTCAATTATCATCAGGTGAGACAGTGGTAAAATGCTAGCCTATCATAGGCAAAAAAAACCGTAATAGGTAGCCAGTTAAATTATTCACAGAATACGCATTATTACGGCAGTTTACTTAACAAATTAACAAGAAGGAAAAGTAAGGGTATTCTACAAGAAACGCATTTTTCAAAGGTTTTTAATTTTTTTTATATTAACTCAATAATGGTAATGGGTACATATAAAAGCTTCCAACTTAGTATCGTATAATAGTGTATACTCTGTAGTACAACAAAATAATAATAAATACATAAAACGTTACTTATAATAAGAACAAGTTAGACTTTTGACGAGGTTTTTCAACCACTATTCAATTTTAAGGGCTTGTGCAAGGCCAGCGCAAATTCACGTCAAAGCCACAGAATAGATGTATAGTACTAGGCCAAAGCGGGGATGAGCCAGGGGCCGAGCGGCAGGGGCGGTCTAAGTTAAACTGGTTCCAACGCGCAATAGTTTAGGTAATTTATTATTACACTGAATATAATGGGTATTTTAAAAATCCGCTATACATAAGCCCTCCATTATATTTAATTCAACTACTACACAAAGTTTCATGATCTTATTTAAAGTATTCATTGAATAATCGCTGTTTATTTGTACGGTTTGGAGGTAACTTTGTAATTTTTTTCTATCGACAAAATTTTATTAATTCGTGTTTTCACTATACATTTGCAGTAGCATTAGTCCTGGACTTTACCATATATTAATTTCAAAGTCATTGTTGCAATATTGTTGACAGGACACTGCTTCAAGCTAAGCCGTTTTAAGCAATTTGGCGTTGTATTGGCTCTTAAGAGCTGTTGAGCAAAATGTACCTAAGTGCGGTGTATGTAGGTATATGGAACCCCCTGTGCGCGAGTCCAACTTGCACTTGTCTGGTTTTTTATTTACAGCTTCATGATGTACTGCAAAACTACCTGACTAACTTCAGAGTGGTAAACTTTGAGACATCACTGTAATACCAGAGAGAGTAGGAAATATCAATTTTCGAATCAATCAATCAGTGCCAACTTGGCAATGAGCAAATGCGTGGCACATAAATCAAACATGCTTTAGGTACATGAATACCTACATATACTGGGTGGCGCAAAAGTAAAGACCCTATTTGGTTCAGCTATAACATTTTTTCTAAATTAGAAAACTAGATTTAGGTTTTTTTAAATGTATATTTGTGCCATTAAATTTCGTACCATTAGGATTTAAAGATGATGTCTTTTAAATGGTGACCTCCAGAGTTGATACACATTTGAGCCCTATTTATGACATTTTGCATAACTTGCCGTAACACTTCTCAGGGCATGTCAATAAGCAGAATACTCGGTTCTGGGGCACTGATAATCCGCGCATTATTCAAGAAACACCTCTACACCCACTAAAAGTTACTGTATGGTGTGGCATCTGTGTTGACAGAGTGATCGGACCCTATTTTTTCGAAGACGCTGGAGGCAATGCGATAACTGTCACTGGAGAACGCTACAGAACCATGTTACGTGAGTTTTTGATACCCAGTTTGGACGAATTGGGGCTGGAGCACATCTGGTTTCAACAAGACGGCGCTACGGCACACACAGCGCGCGACACTATGGACTTAGTGAGGGACGCTTTTCCAAGCCGAGTTATCTCTCGTTTTGGCGATTTGCCTTGGCCTGCAAGATCACCCGATCTGACCAGTCCAGACTTCTTTCTTTGGGGTTTTTTGAAATCTCGGGTGTATGTGAACAAGCCACAGACTCTCGCAGCTCTAAAAGAAAACATTCGTCAAGAAATAACGAACATATCGCAGGAAGTGTTACGGCAAGTTATGCAAAATGTCATAAATAGGGCTCAAATGTGTATCAACTCTGGAGGTCACCATTTAAAAGACATCATCTTTAAATCCTAATGGTACGAAATTTAATGGCACAAATATACATTTAAAAAAACCTAAATCTAGTTTTCTAATTTAGAAAAAATGTTATAGCTGAACCAAATAGGGTCTTTACTTTTGCGCCACCCAGTACATATATGTAAATAGGGCGAATGGGCTTGTGTCGTACTGTTTTTTTTATTGCACAAATTAATAATATTCCTCAAAAAATAAACAGTCGTGAAAAAAAAAATTAAATATCTCAAAAAATTACAAAGCTACAAGCATTTTAAAATACAGGAATAGAAAGAGACAGTTCAAACGTGCAGTGACGTCAGTTCTTGCTCCTTGACACTTCATTACTAAGCTGTGGTAGCTTTACATTCATACTCTTTGGCATGTTACGTCACTAACGTGTGTTTTCATAGTAACTGTGGGGAACCTGTTTTGCGAGAAAGGGACAGGCGATGCCCACTCCAGAAAATTTAAAAGTTTATTACTCCGTGATTTATTTACCAATTTTACTATTTATTTTAATTAGTGCATTCATTTTTAACCTACTTTATGAAAATAATATTAAGTTGTTAATTTTTATTGCCACGACACTAGCCTAATTCTGTGCATATTTCTTGCTTAAGATAATCTAAGCAAGTAATAGTAATACGAATTGATACCAACTAGTTGCTACTGTGCATAAC
Organism: Ennomos quercinarius; assembly: GCA_910589525.2. NCBI lineage: Eukaryota > Metazoa > Arthropoda > Insecta > Lepidoptera > Geometridae > Ennomos > Ennomos quercinarius. Next base: position 4,535,983 of record OU342502.1, read on the forward strand.
GATAACAAAACTAGTAAAAAAACAGTATAATATTTAAATTGCGATTGTATCGTTGGAAAATCTGTCAAAACGAGACGATTATAAATAGAGCAATGCAATCGCAACCGAGATTGTGGCCTTCCATTTGGTGTCCCGCTCGCACATTTGGAATTATAAAAATAAAATGATGGACTAGAATGTATAAAAGTGTATCTACGTTGCCATCATCACCATTACAGCCTGAAGACGTCTACTGCTGAACATAGGCCTCCCCACAGAGCGCTATTTGCTTACTCCATTCAACGGCAGCCCGCGGTTCGCCGGTCTATCTAGTGGGGGGCCTACGCTGCGTCTACCAGTTCGTGGTCGCTACTCAAGAACCTTTTTTTTATTGAAAGTTTACAAAACTGGGAATGTATTACTTATGATACTTAAAAAAATTTAACCTTAACTACTAAAATCATGCGGTGGATATTCCCTTCAGATGTAAACCTAAACCTTAACCTTATCGGTTGTTAGCTATAATAATTTAAAGTGAATTCTGAACATTGCCCTTTCCATTATGAAATGATACATCATCATCATTGGCGTTAATGGCGGCTTTAATTTCTACTATTTTATTTTTATCATAGACTTGTGTAAATAAAGCAAATTCTGTGAATATTATTTGTAGATTAATATTTATTTAAGAGACTTTCATCATTTGCCTCTGCTAAAAAAAATTTATAAATCTTTTCAAGATTTATAATTTTTTTTACTGTATCAGTTCAAAAAGCGTATATTCTAATACACCACAATGCCTACATGTTTGGTTTGATACCTAAAAAATAAACCAGCCCACGTTCAAACTTCGTTAATTAGGTTTACTTACCCAAAACATAAATATCAAGAATCTGCTGTATTATCCTTACAAAGTTTGTTTAAAAATAATATACAATGTACCTAAAACCAACATAACAAGTGGAGCAAGAAAAATTGACATAGCTAATTAAGGATGCTATATGAAATTAGCATAAGGTTCAAATCTCACTGCGTTGAGTTGAGTCTGATAGAGTATATCTCATCACTTACTGAAACTGCTACAAGCCAACTCATCATGATTCTAACTTGCACTTGGAACCTATGCAGGACGCAGGAGCAGCTTGCATCCTGCATCCATCGGCTCTGGGTCCGGTGGTTTTCACCAGATCGTCGGTCCACCTAGTGGGGTGCCGGCATACGCTGCATTTTGCGGGTCGTGGTCGCCACTCGAGAACCTTTCTTCCCCATCGGTTGTCAGGCTTACGAAAGATGTGGCTTCCCACATTCTAAGAGCTATATGGGTAACCTTAGTTCTCCTGCAGATTTCTTCATTACAGATCTTATCTCACAGGGAAACACCGAGCATAGCATAGCTCTCTCCATAGCACGTTGCATGACTTTGAGCTAAGGTCCTCATTTTGACTATATCATCGGCAAAACAAAGGTTAGTGATGTACTTGCCATTTATGCTAACGCCAGATCTTTTCCTTTCGAAGAGCTAGAAATCGTCCGCCAATGCGTTATTATGATAGGCTACGTGGTGAATATTTAGATTTTTGTTGTGGTTTTAATGGTTTTTTATTGAATATTGTATAGTGTTTTATTTCCAAAAAAATAGAAAGTCCTTGCCTCCTGAATCATCCGACTTTTCACCAACATTTAGGAGACGCCTTCTTGTTTTTCAATATTAAAATTCTACGTTAATATGTACTCTTATCAAGTCTTCCATGAAATAAAAAAACACTCAAAATTCGTTCATCCGTTTATAGGATCGACGACAAAGATGAGCATCTATACATATAATAAAACTGTAGAGATAAAAAAGTCTGTAATTGCAAGATATCAAGAAAAAAATGACACAGGTTGGCTTAAAATTAGCCGCTGATCACGTTAAGCCACTTTTTAAATACTTTGTCTGTTTGTTTGTTTGTTTGTTTGTTTGTTTGTTATGACTGAACTCCTAAAATACTGAATGGATTTTCATGCGGTTTTCACTGATATGCTTAGAAATAACCGGCGCTTAACATAGGATATATTAAAATTGATATATCGTTAAAAAAATTTGATGACAATTATTGAGATTTCATTACGAAACGAATCGGAGTTTTAAACAACATGGCCGACTCATGTTTTTTTTTTGCTACTAATGGTAAGTTGTAAGTTACCACATATTGTCACAGATTAGAAAAAAAAACAATCGACTACACTCTGTGGCACAATGACCAAAGAGTAATATTAGTACCAACCGCTACTCTAAGAGAATCAAAACAATTTATAGGTTTCCTATTTATATTTTTACCGGTTGTTTAGCATTTTAGAAGTTAAATAGATACATATACCAACAAATATTAAATAGTGTGAAAGAAGATGTTTTTTTTTTATTTTGGCTTTAGACGACATTTGTATTTGCCAATGATACGAAATATTTTATGAAAAATGTTTTAAAAGGGTACTTAGATGTAGGTAAGTATAATTATACATTAGGGTAAGATCCTTGAATTAGCAACATGGCCGTGTAATGTTCGGTTGGAGCTCTTTGAAGAAAATCTAACGATGGTGGTTGTGAATTTTGATTTTTTTACCAAAACCTGTGTATTTTTGAATTTCAATGTTTAATAAGGGTGGATTATTATTCCTTAAGTGTTCGTAAACGTGCACGAGTGTTGGCAAATGGTTCCACGTTTTTATAACCATCCATTTTCGTTTTCTCTTTAACGGCTTTTTAGAGTAAAATAAGAGTAAGAGCTTCAGTAAAATATCCACCATTTTACTGATGGCATTTTGACTGACAAAATAGGACTTTGACATGACATAACCGTACAAATTTTTACTCACTTGACATTGGCAGAATGAGGAGTTTTATTTAAAAAAAAGAATTGGTGTTTTATGTATGACCCAATAGATGGCGCCAGTTATGGTTTTACCAAAATCTGTCACTGTCACTGTTTCCAGCATAGGACCACAGGTTATAGGAAATGTGTCACGATACTGACTGACAACTCTAAACTGTTTCGTTTATTCTATTTTCGTTGCGCGATAGCTCGGCTTAATTTTGGATCATAATATTAACGTTTATCTGTCTCGCAGTTCTGCTGTACTTCAATTTACTTAAAAAGAATGCACCACAGACTACTTAGAAGATACTACAGACAATGTACTCGTGGTCCACTCAACTGAATTTGACATTTCTTTGTAGGTAGTCTAAGCATTTTCTTATGTTTAAACTACTCTATGGTTTGAAAGGTTTAAACTATGTACTTACAGCGCCATCTAGAAAAGAAGCGGAACCAGCTTTTTTTTTAAATAAAAAGCCTCATTATTGCTTAAAAGCGATAGAATGCCATTAACGAAGAAGTGGTAGGTCTGTGACACATGGTTAGTGGCAAAATTGTGCCGTATTTTGCAGAAACAGTAGTCAATATAAAAAAAACCGTTCGGTTTTGATTTCTTCTTCTTCTTTCACGTAGGTAAATGAGTTTTAATAGTTAAAATATTTTAGGTCTGTGGGCTTTTCAATGAACTAAACAAACTGAGCGGTTATATTCTCTTTAGGACAAACCACAGGTTAGAGCAATAAATTATGAAAGACAGACGGACAAGAAAGTGATTTTACATTGCACACACAGCGCGCGACACTATGGACTTAGTGAGGGACGCTTTTCCAAGCCGAGTTATCTCTCGTTTTGGCGATTTGCCTTGGCCTGCAAGATCACCCGATCTGACCAGTCCAGACTTCTTTCTTTGGGGTTTTTTGAAATCTCGGGTGTATGTGAACAAGCCACAGACTCTCGCAGCTCTAAAAGAAAACATTCGTCAAGAAATAACGAACATATCGCAGGAAGTGTTACGGCAAGTTATGCAAAATGTCATAAATAGGGCTCAAATGTGTATCAACTCTGGAGGTCACCATTTAAAAGACATCATCTTTAAATCCTAATGGTACGAAATTTAATGGCACAAATATACATTTAAAAAAACCTAAATCTAGTTTTCTAATTTAGAAAAAATGTTATGGCTGAACCAAATAGGGTCTTTACTTTTGCGCCACCCAGTAGAAAATAAACATATACACAAGTAAACTTATTCCTTGCACTTCTATTTGAGTTGAGGTTAAAAAGAAGAAAAGAGGAGTAAAGACAAAAAATATTTATATATTATTAATTAAAGGCCCGGTCTGTTAAAAGGCGAGGGCTCATTTCTGATCCACTTGCAAAGAAAACATTTACCTATGTCCCGCGCCTTAATTTACAGCAAAGGCTAAGGTCCTCCTAAGCAAACATAATTTTCTTTTAATAAGCTGTCCCTTCATTTATTTTTTGACGTTTCTGCTTTCGAGAGGTTTTTACTAAGTCGTAAATTAGGAGGAGTTTACATTATATAAGGCATTTTAGAAGCTACGCGTTTACGGTAAATTTAAAATTTTGTACGTAATTACAACGCGAAATAATGTTTGTTATGTACGGGCCAAGGAGACATGAACTAAGTGCTCGGCTTATCGCTAGATTACTGCCACAGAGACAAAACACTATGCTGGAAAGAGAATAGTTTCGTTTGGGCAAGTGAACGTCTGCAATGCCGGGCATCTTTATGATATCAAGCGATGTTGAATGTACCTACAGTGTCTCAAATTGTATAAGTTTTGTTTGTCAATATTGGGTTAATGGCTTTAAATAGTGCGTGCTGAGTACGCTGGGCTACAAATAAAGTGTAGGTACATACATCGTTTTTTGGCCGGAATGCGGGAAAGTTCACGTCGTTGCATTGTATTATTTTTTAAAACTTGTGTTTTTTACAAAAACTACAATACCGGACACTGGCTAAATCATGGCTAAATACACAATGTGTGATGGAGCCAGAATATTAGAAAAAAAGTGCATATCAACGGTGGTTCAAATTCCGTTCGTGATTTAAAATTTTCCTTTACTAATTATTATGTGTCTGTCTCTTTGTCCCCTTCATCTTCATTGAGGATGAAAGAGACGGAGCTTACAGGAGCCTTTTCGATGAACTGAATCGAAGTGTACACATCTTGCTCTGTTAATTCTTAAATAACATTAGAATATAAAACCTTTTTCCCACGTTGTTTATGTTTGGCGTCAGACAAGGCGAATATAATGTGTATGGGGAATTGAAATACATTTTCCTCCATCTGCCTTCTAATGGGGTATCGAATGTCGAAAACTTTCTCAACATCATTGTTTTTACATCAATACATTTGGCTAAAAGCTATAGATCGATCATTTATCATTTCATATTATACAAAAATAATTTTATGATAATACTTTTGGGAGGGTCTGTTTGCCATTTATATAATGAGAAAGGCATGTCGGCTAATATATCTTACAATAACTATTCATAAATTATATTAAGGTTCTTGCCTTAGGAGAGCAAAATAATTTTATACCCGTACCTAGTAGGTACTCTTACTTTAATGAGCAACCCTTTGTATACGAGTAAAGTGTTTTGATATTGACAACAATAGTGATTGTTAATTGCACAATTGAAAAAGAATACAAGAGAAAAAGTAACAAACCGTCCGGCCATGTGTGGCAGCTGCAGCCATCTCTGGTTCTCTGGGATGGTTCGGCTAAGTATCAGCTTGCAGCCCTCGATACAAAAACGGGCTATAAAGCTCATTGGCGACGATCAATTAGTAAACGCTAAACTCCAAAGCCTTGAACACCGGCGTAAGGTTGCTAGCCTATATGTTTTTTACAAGCTACACTTCGGAGAGTGAGACGGAATTGCACAACTTAATTTCCCCATCCCCTTTTTACCATCGTACAACTAGACGCATGGAAACATGGAATCCGTATATGGTAGAAATTCCTCGAATACGTAAAAAACATTTTGATTCCTCATTTATAATTCGGACAGCAAAGGAATGGAACACCTTACCAGCATCATTGTTTCCTGACAAATATAATCTGGGAGTTTTTAAGGCTACACTGAACCGTTATTTTCAAGGCAAGCATGCTCCATCGTCGACCGCGTCATCACTTACCATCAGGTGAGACCGTGGTCAAATGTTAACCTATCATTGATAATAAAGTCAAATACAAACCTACGTAATTTTTGATACAACAAGTGAAAAAGTCAAATGAATTCTAATGACACGCAGCCTAAAAACAAGTGAGTAAATAGGTACACAATGAAATTGAAGAGACCCCAACTTTATGTAAATACCAACGAAGAAAGTAAAACTAGAAATCCTTTACAGCCTAAAGTATACACATTGCGTACTTTCGGTTCACGACTCAATTTTCACAATATTGCGCCTGCTTCTTAGTATTCAAATCGCTTTTGGGACACATTGAACAAAACGTCTCTTTTCTCTCTCCAAATGTTTACGCTCCCGACTCAATTCTCCATTCCTTCGTAAATGCCTCGAAGGAGCAATATTCGGACCTTTCTTCAAATGAAAAGATCTAATCTCAAGTTTTTATCCAATTCTTTACAATTGGTCTTAGCTTAAAAGGGCAATGCTTTAGAGCAGCTATGGTTAACGAACGGGCCACTGGTCATTTTTGTACGACCCGAAATGTGAGAGGTTAATTGAATCCACTCGACTTTTTTTGCTATGAATTGTGAACTCACGTACAAGTTCACAGAATTTTTCGATTATTGATAGGCCTGTACAAGAGTACAATAGTCAATAGTGAAAAAAATTTTCAGAGGTACCTAACTACGTAACTATTTGAAGAATTTAATATTAGCAGCATTCATTTAACTATTAAGAGACGAAAGATCAAAAATTTAGTAAAAATAAAAAGATTATCGTATGACAATATAACATTAATTTTAGGTACCCACAGAAACTGTTTTATAAAGACGGGGCTTATTAAGCTCCCGTGTTTAGAATTTCGTACTTGCTACTGGCCGGAAATAAAGGAAAGTTGAGCACAGCTGTTAAGAACAAAATAAATACTCATTTACTTGGAACTTAGTACAGAGTGACACAAGAAGATTTAGAGCACATTTTAGGTAATTTAATGGACGACCCCGGCGTCCTTTGCGTGATTCATGTCGACCCAATGTGAACTCATATTTTTGGCCTATTACAGGTAGGATATTTATTGGGAAAGGTCTGCCTTTATAAGTTTGATTTCAAGAATCATACGTCAGTAAATTATATTTTATCAGATTTTCCGTCTGAATACGTTAAAAGTCCAATAAGGATGTCGATTTTGAAGGAAATAGAGACCAGCAAGTATATAGGAGGTAGAATAAAACTTTTAGTTCATATCTATTGGTAATGTATGAACGAAGCGATTCAGGTGATCATATTTCAAATCAAGCACATGACATTTTTGAATGATGTAAATTAAGGCCTCTTTTATCATCTTAGATAGACTTGTGAAAGCCTATGTATTAATGCTATTTAAACTAAGTGGATATTTAAATGAAAAACACATTTACACCCATTCGCAAGTTTTATTAAAGCCTTACGAGAAGAACGGGCAAGAAACTCATAGGCATATCTCTTTTAAAATAGACAAATAATTACAATAACCGCTTTTAAACAGTAATAGAGACACATAGTAAACCACGACCTAAAATCAGACACAAATCACAAACAATTCTATTCTAATAATTTTACAGAATTATACTTAGCTGTATATAATCAAAAAAAATGTTCACCAAAACAACTTTGTCGATCTGGCTTAAGTATCAACTCGACGGCTTGAATTCTGACGATGAACTGAGCTGAAGAGCTCTGGAAAAACGAGGTCTGGTGCTGCCATCGCGCCATTTCTTGGCGGCCATGATACTTCTCTCTGATTGGTTCCCTGGTTTTCTTGGACAAGCCGGAAGTTCAGAATATTATTATATGCTGTGCTCAAGTGGCGCCATCTTGTTCTAGCGGAACTGACGTACTACTTGTAGTTGGTTTAACAGATTATCATTTAACCACTATCTCACATTATGGTAAGTGAAGACGTGGTCAACGACGGAGCATGCTTGCGTGGAACATAACGGTTCAAAAATTCCCAGATTACATATTCAGAAAATAATGACGCTGGTATGGTGTTCTAAATTATTACACAAATCACGTACTTATGCAAATCACGCTGAATAGTAATCCAGACTATTTTCGTGTAAAACATTAAAAAAAGAACACTTATTACCACTGTAGAAAAGTCATAAAAGCCACGTAGACAAATTGAGATGCACAAAGTGAGCATATTTCATAGCTAGTGACATTTTTTCCTATTAAAACTTGTCCTTGTCCGTAGGTTGCAGAAAAGTAATTTTCCGCGAACGGAGTTTCTGCCAGGTTAATGGGTTCGTTCCGAATCGCATCTCGGGCTATTTGACGAGTGAACCGTACCGGGTGTCATTACCGGCGCGTATGTTGTTGTCTATAGTTGCTTCCTGTCAGTGTTTTCGACCTCATTCTATGTCTAGGGTGCTTATAATATCAATGGCTCTAGTCCAACGGTATAACATTTACCTGTCATATTTATTTATGCAAGATCGACGCGGTGATCTGTAAAACTACTATGTACAGTAAGAGTATTTTCAACATGGGAGTAGCTATATACAATAAATTACCCCGAATTGTAAAAGATATACATTCAATTAACATTTTCAAGGCTAAATTGAAAGATTTGCTTGTTAGTAAAACATATTACAGTATTAATGAATTTTTGAACGATAAGGATTTGAAATGAAATGTTAGTATGAATCTGGCTGGTTGCAGAGACTATAATATAAGTATTGGTATCTACAAACCGCACTTTGTTGCAAGACTTGCAAACGCCCTTACAGGGTTCATGTACCTATCTTATAAGCTTAGTTATTAAGACCTGACACTGAAACTGTACATGAATGCAAATAAATAAATTTGAATTTGAATTTGTCATTTATTTGTTATTACTACACTTTGCATTAATTTTGTCTAAAAATATGATTGTAGTAAACCCAATAAAGATTTATTGTTAGTATTAACCTTAATAAAAAAAACTTTGATTTTATTAACCTGTCAAATAACTAAAGGTAGAGGCCGTGTTATATTCATGTTTCAAGTAACGTCAAATGTAAGAATGAAATATTACATGAGTATGTAAGAGATTCTTCCATCAAATTCTGCAATCACAGCAAGCCGTTTGCAACCAATAGCCCAATCCCACTTTATATACTACAAAAGTGTAAAGACGCCGCAATGAGTGCTAAATTTTGTTTTCGCTAGCTTTAGATCTCCACCCATTTTACTCCTTAACCAACTAGGTGGTAGGACTTTTCTGCAAAGTTCGTCTAGGTAGGTACCACCGCTTTGCCAGTTATTCTGCCGCCAAGCAGTAGTGTGCAAGCACTACTGTGTTCCGGTTTGAAGGGCATTGTAGCTAGTGAAATTACTGGGCAAATGAGACTTTATGATCTGATCACTCAGTTTAGTAATCTGATTGCTAGACTGGGTGATGTCTCAGGATGACGTGCGCAGTGCAGTGTCACGTGAAACTTTATTGTTTTAAAGTTCCGGGTGACACTGCAACTGTTATGGGCGGCCGTGTCACTTAACATCAGGTGAACGACTTGCTCGTCACGTCATTCAATCACATAAAAAAAAAATAAAAAAAAAAAAAAAAAAAAAAGCAAACTAATGAAGCATACATTCACGTTTTCTGTAATCGTAATGATCCTAGAGTTTAGTAGCCATCACAGCCCGTTCAAGGCATGAATGCATAATCCTACCAAAATACCAAAGTGCACCAAATTATACCAAATAACACCTTATCCCACACCTCTCCGTATCCCACGTAGCGTAAATAAAATCCTTTTCCTCAATTTAATCCGCAATTAAACTCAGCCAACGTTTTCCTTCAGCCGCCTTGTCTAATTTTTCATCTGTCGCCTTTGAATGCCGCCCCAAATCTGTCAAAGTGCAGCCAGGTTACACTGCGAGACAGTATCAGAACTCTTCATCAATTGAAATAAAACGTATAGTCTCAACTATCGGTACCTACGCTGCAGTCCTAAAGTCTACGTCCAGTATAGGTACTATAATGCCCGCCTGCTCCAAAGTTCGACAGCTCTTAATTTCGCACTTATCTTCCTAGAATGTACTTGGGAGCTGTCAATTGGAGACGGATATAAAAGTTTCATTTCTAATACATTTACGTATATGTTGTCATTTCAAGAAGTGGTCATATCGAGAAGTGGTCCTTTCCAAAAGCGGACATTTCTAGAAGTGAATTTCCAGAAGTGGTCTTATCCCAAAAATATTTCTTGATATGCACATTTTTAGATGTAGTCAAGTTCAAGAAATAGAAATTTCCAGAAGTGGTACTAGTTTGTATGTGGTCCTAACCTGCTGACCCACGCGGCTGAAACTAGAAGCGCACAGTATTAGTGTATTAATATTCTCAACAAAAAGTAATAGAGCACAGGTTTTAGAATATGCTTAAAAATCCATTAAAATTGCATGTCATTTTGTTTCACCTAATGATAATTCTAAATCGGGATAATGCATTGTTATCGACAATTAATCCATTGAAGGTGGAACTTAAAAGCTACTCTCATTATTAGATTGTATTTGGCTTACAGTTAGGTACTATGTTATAGTACAATAGATATAGGTTAACTAATATAAGACACCTCATTGGAGATTTCCCCATCTCCAAGAAAACTTAGAATTTGAATTTAGAAAAATTTGAAGCTCTTTATTTTGTAAGGTTTTTGATTTTTCCTTTCTTTTTATTAAAATAGCAAAACCTTACGTTCTCAACCTTATACCCTGCGGTCATGTCCTGAGACGGCATACGGCGAAATTAATGACGTCACGTTACACAGATATGATTCAGTAGTGTGACGTCACGGCCCGTCGGATTTATGGCACTGATATGTCCTCATTACAAAAGGAAATGATACGGTAGATTAGATAGACGTATACGCCGGCCGTATTCGTGTTTGTAATTTTTTAGAAGGGTAGACAAGCATTTTTCTTGGTCTTTTGTGTGGTTACTTTGAATAGGTGAGCAATGGGTTGGTATATGGTACTTGATCATGGGCGTATATTATGTTTTTGTGATTTCTATCAACTTTATGTTACAGGATTCCTTTTTTTTTCAAGTCTGTATATTTTAGAAGTCTTATCAAAAATATTTTTAGTATTTTGGTCTATCTGTCTCTCTATCTATAAGACGCAAAAATAAAGTATCATTTGAGTCCCAAGTAGGGTATAAAGTTTTTTGTTAAATCAAAATCTGTTAAACCAAAAGGCACCTACACAGGATGCAATTTCCATTCCAATCCATTAGCATAAATTGAGTACATGTTAGTGCATCATTTATTCATAATTATTAACGAGTAAAGAGTGCAAAAATAAAAATATTTTTATTTAAAAAATATTAAGATTGCCGCGTTGCTTAGCGCAGTTGGCACGAATAATTTTAAAACTTAAAAGTTTTTTACCTTGTATGTGCTAAGTAAAAACAGCACTTCATTATTTTAATTTAATTTTGTACTGTAGCATTTCATTAAGTAAGTTATTCCATTTTTTTGTATCTCAAGCCGATGCGATAAATTTCAAAAAATTTGGTCCACACGTGACCTGTGACCGGAGTAGGTATATACCTACTTTCAAAGGAAGCTAATAATTTGAATTACACCTAGTATATTATATATTTTTTTTAAATGAGGTTCTGCGACGACTGGTCGGTTAATTTTTTCAAGTAGTACAAAACAAAGACAACATTAAAAATATTAAACGCCATGTCTCTTAATTAAAAAACCCTGTAGATAAACAAGAATGGTGCTATCAAAATTATGAATCAACAAAAATGGAGCGCTCCACAGTCACCCTGAATACTCATTCACGGCCCAACAATAACGTATTTCATGACGACCTTTTTATCGCCAGTACATTGTTTACCTTCGACTGACAATACAAATGGTGGTCCTGAATTAATGGCCCCTGCCCTATACAGGCTGACAAATGTACAGAATTTGTCCGACCGCACCACAGACTTATAAAATGTGAAAGACAGCACACGTGGAACTATAAAGTTGAGTTACTAATGCAAATACCTCAGAAATGCCGAAGCAAACACCTAAGAAAAAAGCCATACCATTTTCGCCTAAGCATTCTCTAGCAGCGGTTATAGCAGACGTTTTGTTTTCAGACGTGGACGTAACGTGGACGTCAGTAGCTTCTGGTAGATGTTCCACGAGCAACAGGCTGTGTTGCGAAAAACACATTTTAAAATACCTAAATTTTATTCAAGGTTTTTGTTTTTTCGTCCTAGATATTTACTGGAAGACTACCCCTCATGCTGATGCCGAGAAATCTAGGCGAAATGAAATGGCATTACTATAGTTAGTTGGTACTTCAGTTTGGAGCTCTACTCGTCCCCAGGGCTTGGAAACCGGGTTAATTTTCAAACCGGTTAACGCCTAAGTACATAGGGAACTTTACTTTTCGGTTTCGTTCTACCGAAACCTCTATCACACGGGTTTTGGTTAAAAAAGTTCGTAATAAAGGTTTCGTTCAATAAACCGGTTTAGAACGGTTTTTGCACGTAGTGTTTTACAGTATCATAGATCAAGTCGTAACAAACGCACATGGGATGCGGTTATCGTTGGTGGCACAAACTGGAATACTACATAGTACAAGATATTTTTTAACAATCAAGCCTTGCGTGCAGGCAGGATAAAGGTTTGGTAACTTTGTTGATCTAATATTTATTTTTCATTAGTTTTTAAGTATCAATCTCCATATATTACGAACATCAATTGTAAAATTGTCTTCGTATAACGATTTTTGTGTGATCTCACCTCGGTCATACAGACAACCGGTGTGTACTTCTTCATTATACTCTTCTGATAGACCTAATTTACTGATTGAGAAAAGTCAACGGCAACGCGACGCTTGGACGCGACTACTTCGTGGAATTAACCGGTTCATAAAGGTTTTTATAACGCTCTTTTAACGGTTTCACTCCGAACAGAATATACGCTTAAACCGGTTTTTACCGGTAAAAAACCAGTAAATTGGAAACCGGTTCCAAGCCTTGCTCGTCCCATCTAGATTATTCTTGTAGTCTTAGGATTGCACCTATTATAATAGCTTATAGAAATATCTTCACTGTAGCTTCCTTGTCAATCCGGAAGGGAAGGTGCTTAGAGATTTTACTGTGTTTTATTCTGCTTACGATTTTACTCATCGCTTGGATTTCTTACGGATTTTGTTGGGATATAAAACGCTTTCTGGATTTACTCCACAGCGTCCACCATAAATAGCTTATTTTATTTGTTTTTCCTTTTGTCTTTGGTACTATTGTTTATTTAAGAAATATTTATTTTATATTTGCTGTTTTATCACATTATTATTACTAAAATATAACGAATGTTTACGCTATATATCAGAAGCTGCTGGCTTCCGCGGGCCACGGAGTGTGGGGGAGGAAGACCCCGGCGAACCGGCTCTCAATCGGCACTCGCACACGCGCTACACCGGCCGCGCCTAAATTCTTTATTATATTTAAATATCGCTGTTTTAAAGCACCTACAAATAAAGTCTATATTCTACATAATAAAAGTTTAGTTTACTTATACCAAGAAATATAAGTGTCCCGCGTAGGCGGGATCAACGAAGTACTAGGTTTTGTGTTTGGTGTATTGTTTTTGAGTTTTAGGTATCAAATAGTTTAAAACATTTTTGCAATTGATTCTTGAAATAATTCGTATAATGCTTGTTTATTTGAAAGCACGTCCGCCGAAAGGCTGGGAATAATAACTCAAACGGTCTGACCGGCCCAGCAAAATTGATTTTCATTTAAGGCTTTCCATTCGTACTACGAGAAAGTCATCTAACAGAAAAAAAAGCACCTTTGGCAGAACTACTGGCTGCTGACCCTTTTAAATTGAAAGATGTTATCTTGCTTATTTAACCTGACTGAGTAAGAGTTTTGTGATCGGAGGTTTGAACGTATATGGAATTAAATGGACTGAGTAAAATCCAAGAAATGGATTCTCCGAGCGCTAAGGATAAAATAAGGGAAAAGGATTTCAATGGGTAAAGGTTTCTTGGGAACTTTTTACGGTTTAGTGAAAGTTGTGAATGAGTTTTTAATCTATTTTAAATCTACTTTCTAAAGGTCGATTAAAGTTTATTGTAGTATGGGAATCTAGAAGTTGCCGGTAGTAGGTTGCCGGAACTTCAAGTTTTTTATTTTGTTATAAATAGAAATGAGTTTATATCGTAGCGAAAATATTTTAAGTCTGTGGTTTATCTCACCTTTTTTCCAATAATAAATAATGGTATAATAAATAATCATCGTCATCATCATTGACAGCCTGAAGACGTCCACTGCTGAACATAGGCCTCCCCCAGAGCACGCCACCTTGAGCGGCTGCTCGCCTCCTGCATCCATCGGCTCCCCGCGGCTTTCACCAGGTCGTAGGTCCACCGAGTGGGGGGCCGGCCTACGCTGCGTCTTCTGGTTCGTGGTCGCCACTCGAGAACCTTTCTTCCGCATCGTTTGTCAGTTCTACGAGCGATGTGGCCTGCCCATTGCCACTTCAACTTACTAACTATAAGAGCTATATCGGTCACTTTAGTTCTCTTGCTGTAATAAATAATGGTATAAGTAAATTAAGTTTACAAATACACACAAACACAGTAGGTACACAATCATACACCTCTCAAACACATTAGGTATTATACAAACACACGCCCTCATAGACAAATAAGAGCACACATAATTACTTGGAAGTTTTATAGCCGTTATTGCTAAAAGTCTGAAATCATTCTGTTCTCGGTATATTTATTATTTATGTTGATTTTATATATTATTGTTATTTGTAGATATATTTAGTTATAGAAAATCTGTATTTAAAACCGCTTATTACTTATTTTCTTGGCGAAAACCTGTCGAAGCATAGGGGTAATTTGAAAAACAGCGCTGTTTTTACAGTTATGTGCATACAGCACATGCTAAAAGTTACCCCTATTGCCCTATAATTAATTTATAATTAACTTTTGTAAGCTGTAAGAGTACGCTCTGTTTTATTTTATTTGTGTTATAGTGACAATAAATTGATTTTTGATTTTTATTTTATTTGTAACTCATTGTATACTTTATTATGTTATATCTTATTATATTTTATCTTTAGTCGGCACGTGACAAAAATGCTGGCATCTACTTTGGTCAAAGGATCAGCCTCGCTATACAGCGGGACAACGCTGCCAGCATTATGGGCACGTTGCCAGATTCCACGGATTGCTTGAACTATTCATAGACCTTTGCCAGTATATAGATAGTTCAAGATTCCTTTAGATTGTTATATTTAGTTTTATATTTTAGTTTAAAAGTTTTTAGGTATAGTTTAGTTTTTAGGTCTAGTATAGATTAGTATATTATTAGATATATGTTATTTAAGTTTGTACTTAATCTTTGTATATTTTATTGTGCCATGGCGTTTTGCGAGAAATAGTTAGGTTAGGTGGTTGGAAAGCAGGCTTTAGTTGACAGTCCTTAACTTACTAAAAAATATATCCGTCTCTTACACTGCCGTCTATTAGACAAGAACAGCAACTCTTTTAGGAGTTTAAAATCTTTCAACTAAAGCCTTTAAAATTGGCCCAAGTATCTCTATTACAATTTTTTATCATATTATGTTTAAAATTTTACTTTTCTACATCTTTGTTTGAAATTAGCTTATGGCAGTTATTCTATGTGTTATCCAGAAACGTTGTGGTCGCCGTATTTAAATACATGTTGAATTCCTTGTTACTACACAGGGGGAACGGATCAAAGGTTTTAGATAAACACCCGCATGCATAAAAGATTGAGGGCATTTGAAGGCAAAATGTTGGTTTATTTAGCTCCATGCAAAAGCGTTCTAAATTAAAATGCCTATTACTTTTTTGGTGCAGGAGTTGAGTGGGCTACCGGAATTAAGTGAAATGAGGGAGATGATGAACGCGTGTTAGTGGTCCCTTTTGGACATGCCCGGCTATATTCTTAAGTGAGGACTTACCAAAAGGACACTTCAAGATAAAGTACTCAGAGATTTCTGTTTCAGTTGCCGGACTTATTCTTCCTCACAACGCAGTATTGGTAGAAGCTTTTTGCATCCAGGCATGTACTATTAATTATTCTGTGATCTAACAGAAAAAAGTTCTATGTTTGGGTGTTATATTTTATTTAATATATTTATTTATAGCTAGATAAAAATGGTTTAATAGTATTCCATCAGTAATGTGGTTCCCTTATTAAGAACTTTGCTTAGTTTGGGGCTAGATGGCGCTGTGTGAAATGTCCACAGTTATTTTTGTCAGCTTCATACAAGGTGAGAAAGGAGGAGTGTCCTTACAACGTTTATTCAGAGAATATAATTTTAATAAACAGTCTCCTTTTGAGCCGTGACAGCCTCTTAATAGAAGCATTTAAAAAAAAGTCAAATTAATTTTAATTTTTCATGATAAAGAAATTCAGTATAATTATGTCCATGTTCTATCACAAATTGTGAAGCAGAATTACAACCCCTGAACAACTGCCTCAAAAACACATAAGTAATAATTACCTAAGTGACTATTTGTAGCAATTATTTGAGTGAGTTTTTTTTAACAACGATAGACTAACATTTGACCACGGTCTCACCTGTTGATAAGTGACGGCGCGGTCGACGATGCAGAATGCTTGCCTAGAAGATGTCGGTTCACTCTAGCCTTAAAAACTCCCAGATTATATTTATCTGGAAACAATGACGCTGGAAAGGTGTTCCATTCCTTTGCTGTCCGAATTATAAACGAGGAATCAAAACGCTTTGCTAATAAAAATAAAAAACAAAACAGCATTCACAAAAATACTAACAAGTGTGTATAAAAACCGTTTAAAGAAAATCAAATACGAGTAAGCGAGCACGCCATTCTATCCCGACGAACACGCACTTACTCCACGTATAAAAACTCAAAGAAAATTAGGGCAAGCCATGGAGATCTGGGAATCGAGGGTCGTTATGTCCAAACGAGCGATTCACTCCCTGGAGTGGGCAATAAAATCACGAGGAAATCTCGTCAGTCTTATTAAAGAGACCCTCTTGGTCATTACACTGTTTTGGCGGAAAATTAAATGGCTTTGATATCTTTTTGTACACTACATTCGATGTTGTGGTGCGACATACAAACACTAGAACAATTGGATCTACTGCAATTGGTATCGGCAGCTGTGTCGCTTAACATCAGGTCAACGTCTAGCTTGTCACATCATTTATTAACATAAGAAAAGAAGACATGAAAAATCCTTACAATTTACGCATTATAATCATTTATGCATGGTCTCTTACCGTTGGCCTCTTTAGTAAGCTCAAAGTCACGCATCGAGCTATGGAGAGAGCTATGTTTGGTGTTTACCTGCGAGATAAGCTCCGGTATGAAGAGATTCACAGGAGACCCGAAGTGACCAATATAGCTCTTAGAATTAGCAAGTTGAAATGGCAATGGGCAGGCCACATCGCTCGTAGAACTGACAACCGATGGGGAAGAAATGTTCTCGAGTGGCGACCACGAATCCGAAGATGCAGCGTAGGTCGGCCCCCCAATTGGTGGACCGTCGATCCAATGAAAGCTGCGGGGAGCCGGTGGATGTAGGAGGCGAGCAGCTGCTCAAAGTGGCGCTCTGATGAATATTTATGAAACTATTGTAACACAAACATCGTCCTTATATCAATAAGATCATCACATCATGACGTGAAACCTAGATGTTACTTAGGTACCTACCTATTATACCAATTTTAACAAAACTCCAATGAAGTTTAAATTCAAAAGTTAATGTGTCCTTAATGCTTAAAAGCTTTTTAAGTATTTAAGTAGGGTATCAGTTTTTTTGGCGGGAACGCGGAAAAGTTCACTTCGTTGCCACCACTTTACTGGGGCATGACTTAGACTGGACTATGGACTGAGACTAAGACTTGACTTTACGTGAAATATTCTTTAGCACGATGAAAAATTCCAATATTTGACACGGGCTAAATACACTGTGTTAAGCCAAAATTAAGAAAAAAAGTAAAGGGTATCATAATAGGTTGCATAGTCTATACTCTAAGACTATTGGGAGCTTTTCACCTGATGGAAACTGATGACGGTCTACGATTGTACATGCTTGTCTAGAAGATACCTATTCACTTGCGACTTGAAGAGCTCCAGATTGTACATATCGGGAAACAAAGACGCTGGTAAAGTGTGCCATTCTTTCGCTGATCTAACCTGTAGCGGCAAGCTACCAGAATTACACGAGCGACTGCCATTTGATCTCGCAACCCATAAAGAACCAGTAACAGAGATGGTTACACCAGGTATCAGATTCTATCAGGCGTCTGAGTACCCGTAACGTTTGCCATAAATGTTCTTACGACAATCGGGACCGATGGCTCCACAGGATCACAGGTCTATCTTTATAATTATAGAGATTTGTGTAGGTACATCCTAGAGAGCATCATCACTTAACATCAGGTGAGATAGTGATCAAGCGCAAGCCTATCAAACAATAAAAAAGGTACCCAAGAGTAGTATATTGTGTAGTTAAATTATATTATAACACATACCTACCTATGTTTCTTGTTGCTAATGCTATTTTCTCGTGGCTGCGGGCTTTCAACTCAAACATTAGGTAAGTGTATCTCGTGACAAAATTACGTATGACACGGAAAGCGTTTTAAACCTTTGCCAGTGAGACCGGTAAATTATTTATACAAAACTAAGGTAATTGAAGTCAGTTGAACCCCTTTTTTTAAAGAATGTTATAAAATTAGATTTTTTTTTGTAAAATGTTTATTTATTACAGTTATCCATAATGATTAAACGAACTTACTAAGTAAAGTTCGATCACAATTATGTGATCGGGTTGATTCTCGCGATTTATAATTAGACCATAGTTAATCTACGAAACTAAGGGCCGCTTGCGTAAGAATATTTCTTTAATTTTATTTAGCTAAATTAGCATTTAACTGCTAATATACGTTTAAGACAAAACGCGTTTAAGATTGACTTGCTTGACATGCTCACCGACTCTGTTTAACTAAATACATTTAGCATAAGTCCTACGTTCCGTTTTACGCACATTGTGAAACTTGTTCATCAAGCCGCCGTCAAGCCCGTACAATTCTCTTGAACGTATAGATAAAATTTTGCGTGAATAGGAATTTGGATGTCATTGGTTTTAGACGTCAAATTGGCTCAGCTGGAATTCCAAAATGGCGCTAAACATATTTAAATAGCGCTAAACGCCCGTTTTTGGGTATTTAAATTTGACAGATTGTTAATTATGTTTAGTGTCAAGTTTTATATTGTGCAAAAGGGTAATTGCGTTTAAACCTCTAAACGCATTTAAGTGGGTCACTAATTGCGTTTAAGAACGCTTACGCAAGCGGCCCTAAATCGCGGACATCAACCCGCGAAACATAATTGATTACTTTTTTATATAATATTATGTTTTATAGGTATGAAAAGTAGTTACTATAATAGCTTCAATTTTTGCATAGCATTGCGTATTACTGATAATATTTATTATTGTGTGGGTGAAAATCAAACCAAGTTTGAATTGCGTTACTGACTATTATACTGTTGGTGTTGTTTTACGACAACAGCTGCGCATGGTTTGATAAAGGCTGTTCCTCAGCTTGCTTTCTTTCTGATTAAATTCTTTGTGGATTGGATTGAAGGGTTGCCTTATGCTCAGAGTTCAGAACACTGGAGTCTTTGACTAACAACCTATGAATAGTCAAAGACTCCGGCGTGGTAAAGTCAAATTTACCACTCGGTTGATTTGTTTGATGATTAGTGGCAGTTCTACACCGTGGTCTATATATACCTGTTAAATGAAAAAAATTACACTTGCTGGTTCGTGCACTTTTCTGTTTCTTTGTTTGTACTCTATGCAGCCTATGTTGTTTGTAATCTTATAAAGTCGTAATATCTATCATTTTAAACCTTTAAAAACTTGTGAAGTAATTAAAATTACTCCAGTTCGTTTAAAAATAAATTGTCGCTTTGATATTGAAAACGTTTCTGCACGTTTGCTCTCGATTTTTTAATCAATTTCTCCTATTCTGTGATGAATTCAAATAAATTATAATATTTTTAATAAAAACATTTTGCTTCGAAGTCGTTTGCCGAAACAAATAACAAAATAAAACTGAATCCTTCTAATTTATTCTCTTGAATTACTTGATATTTTGATAAAGAGGAGCTTAAATATCGGATTTTAAGATAGGTAGGTATAGTGACTAGTACCTACAAGTGACATTAATTTAGAATCAGTAGTACCATCTAAGTAATTATGCTGGACTACTCATAATCGTAATTCATCATCCTCTTTGCCTTTTCCCATTTTGTTATTGGGCTCCCAATAACAAAATGGGAAAATGGGGTTGGCTCCCAATCTAACATGTAGCGGCGAGCTACCAGAATTACACGAGCGACTACCATCTGACCTCGCAACCCATAAGGAACCAGTAAATGGTTAGACCAGGCGTCAGATTCTATTAGGCTTCTGGCTACCCGTAACGATTGCCATAGATGTTCTTATGACAACCGGGACCGACAGCTTAACGTGCTCTCCGAACACGGAGCGTTGGCATCGAAAACTGCACATAACTTACTAGATAAGTCACTGTTGCAGGGTCGAGGATCGAACCTGGTGCCGTAAGATTGCGAAGCGCATGCTACCCTTCGGCCACCATCGCTCTTATTAACGTAATTATTATAATCAATTCATTTCTCGCTGCGAATCACTCAAGCAACAGGTTAGGCTGTTACAATAACATTACTTATTACACCCATTGTTTACTTACAGTGACAGCCTCGGGGATCAATTAGGAAATCAATCATGGCCCTTTGGTGTGTAATTAATTGTGTAATAACGTATTACTGGGCGTTGAGGCGCTGAATGGTTGTTGGTACCAGGAAACATAATAGGATAGTTGATTGCTATTTAAATGGGCTTTTGAGACGTTAGCTTTAGGCTCTTTTTTATTTAGTTAGGTTTGCAAACAGTTAATACATAATAAATAAGATTTTAAGTTTCCATGGTCACTAACATTACTCAAATATTGTTTGTTAACGGGACATTTACTATATTTTTTATTTGTAGGTAATACATAAACACTAGTTAAAGAAACTTGCTTATGTACAAACTACTACAGACAAACACTGCATGGACTTGATACAATTTTGGCTATAAAATATTTAAAAAAAGGCTTAAAAGGTTATCGAATTTAAAATGTTTAATCTATCTAATATTATTATTTATTTATTATTTTTTATTATTATTATTATTTTTATTCTATTTATTATTATTTGGTTTTTTTTACGTAGCATATGTGGTCAGTCAGGCAGTCGCCTGACTGACAAGATACGCTACGTACACTCTTGTACTTCATCATTATCATCAGCTATAGAATAAAATACCTACAACCACCCTACAACTAAACCAAGCCCCTTCCTGTTTCTTTTTCGGTAGCAGTTTAAAATTATAGGTACCTACTAATCGAAAAAAGAACTGATTTTTTATCGCTGCAGATCCAGGGAGTATCTGAACTGTTTAAACGAGATTAAAGGTTAGCAATATTTTTAAACCATCGCAGCAATTTACAAAAAATAATCCCAGCATCGTCCGTATCAAACTCGACTCCCGAGATTCAACTACGAGATACCAAGATTTCATTACGATTCTGCATTTTGAGTGCTATAGAAAGAGTATGGGCGACGATAAGGAAAACGGGAACTGCACTTATTAACAGAAAATAATGAGAATATAAAGTTTACTCCAGTACACGCACAACCAAAAAATATACACCGTATAATCCGGGTATTGCCCGTGGTCCACCTGCTCAGTTCACCTGGGTGGGCCATGGGGATTTTTTTCCCTGTGGACCACCTTAGTTCACCTGGGTGGACCACGGGCAATTTTTTCATACCGTGGTCCACCTCAATATATCTGGGTGTACCACGGGTAATTATTTTTTCCCGAGGTGGACCTATATAGTTAATTATTATATCGTGAATCAAAGAGGTATATGTAGTGTATACATAGAAGTCTTTGCGTATAATGTACATTGATGCCAGTTCTGTTGTACAGGATCTTTAACTAAACTTACTTTGACAGTTTTAAAATCATCGTGATCATTTTGATGAATTCACGCATATACCGAGGCCACCAATATTTCATCATTTTTAGACTTCATGGATCAACAATCATCAACATCAACAACACGTCTATTATATTCTAGATGAAAAAGATCATCATCATCATCATCATCAACAGCCTTAAGAAGTCCACTGCTGAACATAGGCCTTTCCCAGAGAGCGCCATTTAGAGCGACTGCTCGCCTCCTGCATCCATCGGCTTCCCGCAGTTTTCACCAGATCGTCGGTCCACCTAGTGGGGGGCTGGCCTAATACGCTGCGTCTTCCGATTCGTAGTCACCACTCAAGAACCTGTCTTCCCCTTCGGTTGTCAGTTTTACGAGCGATGTGGCCTGCCGATTGCCATTTCAACTTGCTAATTTTAAGATAATAGAATTCAACATCCGTGTGGTTCCGGTGATGTGAAAATAGCACCACTCCATCTCTTCCCACGGGTGCCTAAAATGGCTAAGAGAATATGCTGTAAATAGGCAGGAGCATTCTCCTTGGTACATTTAAACCTTCTGCAATCACCAAGCCTCCTGCCAAGTGGTGATTATGGCAAACCCCCCTATATGATCTTTACATAGCTCGCTGAACCTTTTCGTCTTAAAACTTTGCGGTATAGATGACTGCCCTGCCCTTACTGTTCATAAAACCAAAGTTTTTTATCCTTCACTAGGTAGCAAAATCTGTTGCTAAACTTTTTGGGAATTTGCCAGAACTTTGTTAAATACTTTAAACGTTTCGCTAAACTTCTTATGGACGGTATAGTTGTTTAAGTCTCCGAGTTGAAGCTAAATGACTCGTGTAATCATTTTTGTTAGTAGTTATAGAGGCCGGTAAAATTTTATGCCCTGACATCAGTTTTTAGTTCAACAAACTTTTGTTAAAAAGCTTGTTTGGCAATTTTAGTTTCGCTGAATGTTTGTTTAGGTCAGTGGATTGTGACATGTATTGAATGTATATGTGCTTACGATGTGTGAATGGTTTGCTTATCTTCTAATCATCATTATCATCGATATCATCATCATCATCAATATTATCAGCCGGAAGACGTCCACTGGTGAACCGAGACCCTTAGAGAGAATTGTGATCGTCGATCCGTGAAGGTCTGCTTACGCTGCGTCTTCCGATTCTTTAGCATTTGGTTTATGAAATCTTTTTTGTTTAATAAATGCTGTGGTTTAAGAATCCTGGGTAGGTCACAGATTACAAAATATACCTACTAGTGCTAATAATAGCTTCGTCTGCTTTGTAAATGAACCTGCGAAGATTCATCAGAACATGATCAGAACAAAATTTAAATTTATAATATTTTGTTATTATCATCACTATGGGGACTTAAATTATCATAAAATAACTATATTTAAAAAAAAAAGTTTTTTATCAATGATAGGGTAACATTTGACCATGGTCTCACCTGATGGTAAGTGACGACGCGGTCAACGATGAGGCATGCTTGCCTAGAAGATATCGGTTCACTCTGGCCTTATAAACTCCCAGATTATATTTGTCACGAAACAATGGCGCTAGTAAGGTGTTCCATTCCTTTGCTGTCCGAATTATAAACGAGGAATCAAAACGCTTTGTACGTATTTGAGGAATTTCTACCACATACGGATGCCGTGTTTCCGTGCGTCTTTCTACGATGGTAAAAAGGGGTACATCAACCAAATCGTCAAGCATACCTAACATATCGTCAGAAAGATGGCGACTCATTCACATTTCATCGTATCCTCAATACATATAGAGCAAACCATCCGACCCTAGAACTATGAGGTCGCATTCCAAACTTCAGAATGCTGTTGACCGCTCAATATTACAGCGGAAGCAATCATGCAAGATTAATAGCGCAAAATGTTTGTGCAGCCCGGTAAATCAACGCGCCAGTTCCAGTGGCGGCTCACAAATGCCTCTAGTTGGGACATGTGCAGCATATAGGACTTGGTAAATGGTACTGGTAATGGTAATGGTACTTGGTTGGTAATCAGTTTGATCACTGTCAATGATCACTGAATGGTTTTCAAACACTTCCTTGTGTGTGTATTATTATAGCGTAGGTTATTAGGTTTATAGTTAAAGTGAAGTGACTTGGTCGTTTGCATGATGTGTTTTCTTTCGTTTACTCGCTGGTTACCTAGAACGCAGTGTGCCTTAATCGCATTGTGCCTAAACCAAACGCGAGGTAGGCATATTGAGATTTAGGTCCATTGAGTTTTAGTTCAAGAGCGAGATAGACCCTGTGAGACTTAGGTCCATTGATTTGTAGGTCAAAAGCGAGATAGACCCTGTGAGAATTAGGTCCATTGATTTATAGTTCAAAAGCTATATAGACCCTGTGAGAATAAGATCCATTGATTTATAGTTCAAAAGCGAGATAGACCCTGTGAGAATTAGGTCCATTGATTTATACCTAGTTCAAAAGCGAGATAGACCCTGTGAGAATTAAGTCCATTGATTTATAGTTCAAAAGCGTGATAGACCCTGTGAGAATTAGGTCCATTGATTTATACCTAGTTCAAAAGCGAGATAGACCCTGTGAGACTTAGATCCATTGATTTATAGTTCAAAAGCGAGATAGACTCCGTGAGACTTAGATTCATTGAGATTTAGTTCAAGAGCGAAACACGACTTTACTATTTACTAGCTGCACCCCGGGGTTTCACTCGCATTATTAAAAGTTTTAAGTTGGTTTAAATATAAGAAACAGAGTCATTACTTTTACATTATAATACTCAACTATGTCGTTGAATAAATTCATAATCTAAATCACCCATCATTTTTTTCAATACTCTGTGATCTAAATCCTTATTGAGCTTGCTCTAATTAAGACACCAAAAGTAAAGGAGAGATACATAATTACCATACCAGCGAAATGGTTCGTTGTATAAATAGAATAGTAGGTATAGGTAGGACAGTAGTAGGACAGAAACTGTACATTCAAGTTAAGAATTAAAGATAGAATTCGATGAGTAGTTTGTGTTAGCATAATTAAGATTTTGCAGAAAGTAAACATATGTCGCTTAATCACACTATCACACTAATATTATAAACGCAAAAGTTTGTATGTGTGTATGTTTGTTACTCTTGTTACTCCTTCACGCTCAAACGGCTAGACAGATTTGGATGTAATTTAGAATAGAGATATCTTATTTACTGGATTAACACATAGGCTACTTTTTAGCCTCAATATTGCTATTATGAATTTTAAACGACTTGAGTGTACCATACCTAGCGATATCGTACAAAAATATCCAAACATCGCTTGAAAATTTAAAACAATGGCCATTTAATACAAAAAGAGACCTTCAACCAATTATAATTTATTTTATGCGATAACCTGTGAAATTAATAAGAACCTGCCCATCAATTACTTCGACAGGTGAAAATTGTAATAAAATTGGTTGAATTTATTCCGAAGCAGTAATAAAATTTAACGATACCAATTTGAGTTTTTTATTAAAAGATAAGTTGCTATGGCTTTTTATTGCAGAGTTTTTTTATATCTTAGTAAGTTCTACTTGTAAAATTTTATTAATGTGGTTAATTATTTCTTAAGACTTTACAGTAAATGCCAATCTGTAACCTTATTACAATGTATCTATTTAATTCTTAACTTGAATGTACAGTTTCTGTCCTATCACTACCTACTAATTTATTATAATTATAATTAAATTACTTAAATAAAGTAACATAGGCACTACTGAAAATAACCGGTATAAAATCATTTCCTTTCAATTCCTTCCATAGATAGACATCCAATAAAGTTCCATTTATATCCATCACAAAATATAAATATATTGGGCCTTCTGATTTCTATCTATTTCTAACTATCTCAAAATGAGTTTCAACTTATCTCCTAAAATGATACAGCAGTTATATATGGACAACAAAGAAGACAGCCGCTGCAAAAAGGTTCCGACGATAAAAGCTCAGCTTTATAAATGGTGGACAACAATAGCGGCGGTCAGTTGTCATATAAACTGGACCGCAGGAACCTTAAGCCGAGACCTCGGGATATGTTTAAACTGTGAAAAACTGCGGGATTGCAGAGATGATATTTTCGCTTAGTTTGTAGAGCGGTGCTTTAGAAAATGAAGATCGATTTGCGAGAAAAATACGATGTTTTGGTTTAATAAAAACACAATACACTTTAGAATCGTGTGGTTAGTTGAATGGAGAAGTTATAGCTATAGAGGAAACTAATAGATCTACAATTATTGTAAGATTGGAATGCTCTTCCAGCAACAGTGTTTCTTCCTGGGTATAAGCTGGGTCTTTACAAGTCAAGAGAATGAATGAGAGAGTGAATGGGCATCTCATAGGCTAACGTGCTCCACCTTAAACAACTTGGTCACTTATCAGGTCAGTTTTTGTCAAACGTATGCCTATTTTAGCAAAATAAAAGAACAACGAAGAAAACAATTAGATCTATTATTAGTTTTCTCGGTTAATCTTAGATTTCATAAATTCGTAACCGTTTACATTAAATGAATTATTACCTACTCGAGCTCTATCATCGACAAAATAACGTTTTCAATGCTACATGTGTAAGGTACGCTACTGAGTTAGTAATTAATAGTTATTAGAAGGTGAGTCAACTTCTGTTAAGGAGGA
Source organism: Ennomos quercinarius (assembly GCA_910589525.2). NCBI lineage: Eukaryota > Metazoa > Arthropoda > Insecta > Lepidoptera > Geometridae > Ennomos > Ennomos quercinarius. Next base: position 4,562,732 of record OU342502.1, read on the forward strand.
ACGTTTCCTCATCGCGGCAAGTTCAAATTTTCTTGCGTTCTTTTGCCACTAATAGCTTAATTTTTGAACGTGATTACATTAAAACTAATTTTGCGGAAATAAATAGAATGTCACAACAAATGACGATTAAAAGTATCTCCTAGGTATAATTGGTTTATCGACAAATGACAATAAACAATTTTCTTCTTAGTTTTTCAGTCTATTGCCATTTGTCGCTAAACCAATGATAAGTAGGTAATGTGTTTTACTATCGAGATACAAGCATCTCTATAGATCCAATCAGTGTCGCCCGATACGATTCTTGCTTCGCAAGCAGTTCCAAGTCAAAGGTTAAACTGCGTCAGTGCGGTCGATAGAACATGTCGGTCGGCAGAATGTGTCATTACAACCCCGTGATTTGGGGCTGCCTTCCTCGACTGTTGGATGTGTTGTGTTAGCTTCTATACGTAATTGCTGGCTTGGTGTCAAGTGATAGTGCTGGTTTCCATTAAAATACACTCGTTGACATTTGTTGCCTTTTATGTACGGTAAACTGGAATATTAATTACACTCTAGATATAAGCTATTAGTACCTAGTATTGCTATTGTCGGTGTTGCTCGGCTGGGCAGCGTTCAGGAAGCTTCGTCCTATCTTTTCGTCCAAAATACCGCAGAGCCTGAAAACGAAAGTTTTCAATCAGTGTGTGTTGCCAGTGATGACTTATGGAACTGAGACATGGTCTCTAACTGTTGGCCTCATTGATAAGCTCAAAGTCGCGCAGCGAGCTATGGAGCGAGCTATGCTCGGTGTTTCCCTGCGAGATAAGCTCCGGAACGAGGAGATCCGCAGGAGAACTAAAGTGACCGATATAGCTCTTAGAGTTAGTAAGTTGAAGTGGCAATGGGCAGGCCACATCGCTCGTAGAACTGACAACCGATGGGGAAGAAAGGTTCTCGAGTGGCGACCACGAACCGGAAGACGCAGCGTAGGCCGGCCCCCCACTCGGTGGACCGAAGACCTGGTGAAAGCCGCGGGGAGCCGATGGATGCAGGAGGTGAGCAGCCGCTCAAGATGGCGTGCTCTGGGGGAGGCCTATGTTCAGCAGTGGACGTCTTCAGGCTATCAATGATGATGATTGCTATTGTATGTGCATTAAAAAAATATCTATAAATCTACAAAAGCATACTTAAGTGGTTATACGAAAGTTAGCGGGTGTTGTTTTGTCAAAAATGTATCTGCTGCAAGCATGAAAAGTATCTAAGGTACAACATTTCACCGCTATAAGTATTCCACCTAAGCTATGAGATCAGTGTCTCGCATGCCATAGAGGTGTTTATATAATAACGCTCAAGAATCACATACATACATAGAGCCTGGACCCTAACTAGGGTTCCCTGTATCTACAGACCCAGGAACTAAGACAACCAATGGTCTCACAACACTCAGATTCAGAACAAGTACTCGCACTTTTTTTCTGTGGCCGAATACTGGTCCTGTTTCGGAAGTCAAATCCTCTGACTCTGGGTACGTATGAGCCAGTCTACTCAACCACCACACCACAAAGAATATCATTGAGCTGAAAAATGTCAAGCTTGAGTAAAATGTGCGGCAGTCAAAACAACCTTTATGAGTTATGCTCCTAATTTAAAACCATTATCAAAAAGAAAGTGTCTGATCTCAATTTTGCATTTCAAAGCCTGAAACAAGCCAAAATTTAATTAACTCAGCAAAAGAGATACACAAACGCACTTACGTGCATTGTTCGAGTCTTAAAGCGTAAAAGAATTTTCATTCCGCGATTGCGAGAGCAGAAAATCTGTGAATCGCGTGTCGACTACCGTAGACATGTATTTCGTACACAAATTGTGTTCTCTTTCTTTGAGAACTCGATGCCGTGAAGAGCAACTAAATATAAGGAAAAATAGAACGAAATGGAATCCAGGTATGTGTTTTTCGTTTTAGATTCGCGGTCACTGACTTTCGAGCCTACCGTTTTTGTTATACCATTCAGATGCTATAAAAAACACTATTTTTAAAATGAGTTTTAATTTATTCTACAAATTTTAAATTGCGACCCTATTACGTTTGAATAACCAGCATTTGATTCTCACAAAATAGCAAGACTTCATACAAAAAAATCATAATTTATATTGAAATCATATTTGTGACTATGCGTTGACAATTGTATTTTTGTATTTTTGCAGGTAAAAACCATGGGTGTTCTGCTAAATTAATTATGGTGGTGAGTTTATTGAATACAGCCAAAGGTGGCAGTGCTGTGTATCCGCATACATTTGTCTTTCTTCATGATTATTTATAAACAGGGCAACTAAAAATCTCCGAAAAATCTTTACGCTTTAACAAAAAGGCGTGGATCCATCTTAACATTTTTACCACTCTTTAATCAGTCGAAAAGGTCCCCAAATGTTTCATTCTTGAAAATGACAATAGCGAAACTCGCTCCGTGGTATCACATCACACTATTATACAAAATAACTTCCAGTAAGGGCACATTGATACCTTCAGACAAACGGGCTCAGTACCCACTTAAAATTTTGTATACATTTGGCTTAAATGTGTTTAACTCCGTTGTGGATAAATCGATTTTGATGAAAAAAATATAAAACTTGCTAGCTCCAAAAAATACACAGAAATGTCAACGAAATCCATTGAAAAACATAATGAAAATCAAACATTAACGGTCATTTTGGACTTTTACAGATTTACCGAGAAAATCTTTGGATTTACTGTATGAAGTGTTTAGTCACAATGCATTGTAGCCAAATTGCCGTTTTAGTCATTCGGCGTTATAGGCAATAATGCTGCAGTGGCATCATTCATTTTAGGTAATGCGCTCATAACCCGTTCTAGCTTACAGAAAGATGATTTTACTATAACACCCATACGGCATTATGTATATGACTATATAAGGAGAAGTAAAAAAATCCTTTAGCAAATGTCGCTCTTGAAGCGAATAAACACTCCAAGTGTACTTGGAATAAATTGGATCCGAAACGGAAATGCTTTGCCTAGTGCCTATCGACTCTTCTCAACACTATTCGAGAGTAAAGATATTCTATACATACAAATCTATTAGTGTTTGTATTTATGAGAATGCTGGTTGGTTGGTTCAAAATGTAGGTTGGTATTTGGTGTTATAATATTGTTAAATATGCAATTCACTATTATCATCATGATTATAAGCCGGAAGATGTTTACTGGTCAAATAGGTCAGCCCTCTATGGAAGGGTCCATAAAGCGTCCGGCAATTTTGATTAGCTATTTACCTCTTGCATTCAACGACTACTCGCGTTTTTGACAAAGTCTTCGGCCAACCTTGAAGAGAGCCGGCCCACGCTACGCCTTCCGGTTCGTGGTCGCCTTTCAAGAATCTTCATTTCTATCAGCTGTTGATTAATAGGATATAACTATATAGTTTAAACAGTAGTCGCATATGACGTAATCTTACACGTTCGAAAATGGAACAAAACACATTTTAGTATGTGGTTTTAGTTAATCAATGTTTCATACCCACTTTTCACCTTTTATGGTTAGGGCAGTAAAGCGTCACGCCGACCCCTAGTAAAATGTCTTTTCAGAAACTAGTAAATAAAGCTTGCAAAGCCACAACTGTCAGGAACACAGTCATTTAGTTACCCCAAACTTCAGAGGTTTTCCCGAAAATCGAGCAAAAACCATTTATTATTCATTAAGTTAGAAGGAAACACCCTCGAGTAGATATCAATATTTTCCCGCCCTTAATACGTGTGATGGTTGACCGGTTTTTTATTTATTTAGGCTCGTCCCTCCGGCCTCGGTAGATCCTTAAACTGACACCTAAAGTTGGTAATAGGCGGACCCACGGATAAAATGTTTGTGGCCCTTACCGCTTATGGAACATTTAGGTGGCTGCAATGTTTCAGCGAGAAAAAACTACAATGTCGTTTTAAGAAATTGGTGTCATTTTGTTGTTTTTCTATACCAATATTGTAAAGAGGAAAGATTTGATTGTTTGTTTGTTCGCATTGAATATGCTCCGAAACTACTGAACCGATATGAAAAATTCATTCACTGTTGGAAAGCTACACTATCTTCGAGTGTAGGAGTAATTTGACGATTGGACTTGACGAAAAGAGAATTTGGCTAAAACTTGAATTTGTCGAAAGAAAAGACTTGACGTAATAACAACTTGACTGACAGCGAGTTTGACCCAAGTAATCGAACCCGACATAGGCTATATTATATTTTCAAAAAGATTAGGGATCCTTCCTAAACTTAATAATGTGACCCAAGGTGTAAAAAAGTTACCTTGAATATTCTTTACATCGCATGCGCTGTGAAAACTATTATACCCGTGCGAAGCCGGGGTGGCCACTAGTTAGTAATATATTAGTAGAGATAAAGTACTATAGGTTCCTGAGCTTAGTCTATGCTGTAAATTAGGTACAATGCATACAATTTTCTTCACTAGCTCATAAAATTAGTAAGTTGAAGTGGCAGAGGGCACTTGGGCAGGCCACACGTATAAATGACAACCGATGGCGAATAAAGGTTCTTGAGGGGCGACTACGAACTGGAAGACGCAGTGTAGGCCGCAGGGTAGGTGGGCCGACGACCTGCGAGGCTACCGTCTAAGCCAATCGTAATCGATGAATGGGCTTCATTTCGTAATTTCCGGCAAGTTGGCATTGTGTAACATCTCCATACATTAGTATTTTCTCACTATTTCCCATTATTATAGTAAATCAATGTTTTGTCTATTCAGTTCTCCACATATTTTATGGGACCATAATACCGACGGATGAGGATTGTACACAACCGGAAATGACAAAATGAAGCCCATTCATAGATTACGATTGAGTTACACAATACGGGGGCTGGTCAGAACTACGGGGAGCCGATGGATACAAAAGGCAAGCAGCCGCTCAAAGTGGCGCTCTATGGGGGAGGCCTATGTTCACCAGTGGACGTCTTCAGGCTGAGGCGAGTGTTACAAAATTTTTATGAACTATAGTTATTATTTATCTTTGTGTATTAATTCGTTTCGTAAGGGTTTAAGGTATACCTGAAAATTCTTGTTTTCTTTGAATACCTTCGGTGAATCTTAAAAAGGAAAACGTCACGTTATCCATTACCCACTTCTCCCATATTCAGCATGTTTAATGTACCTTACCTGGGCCTAATGTACTCGTAACATTACGTCTCACTAATGCATACGATAAAATTGTAAGACCTCCGTTCGGATTGCTTTACTTTTAAAACACATTGAAGTTATTATTTATTTTGTACGTTAAAACGAAAATGCTTCACTTTGATTCTAATTTTTAAGTCAACTAACTTGATTAGGTATGACTAATTTATAACGTTGATAATTATTCTTTTTATATTAAATAAAACGCATTTCTCAGTCGGGGCATTAAATGTCTTCTTTCATAATTATAAAGATGTACTTAAATATAAAATCAATGCTAAGTTCTTTTCACAACTCTACTTACCTATATACAACAAACACACAAACACTACAACACAACAAACATTGAGTATTTGGACGGGAGAAGCAGCGTCCTTGTAATAGTATTGTAGGGCGAGGAGCGAAAATTTAAATAAAAAAACTCGAGAACTGAAAATACTTGTATTATCGCCAGCAACGCCGAATTCCAAGAGAACCCACAGATACAAAAAGCGAGTTGCCATAATGCGCACACGATAAATTCTATTGCCAGTACTATCTTACATTTAGTATTGGTAGTTATTCCAATAGTATTGATTTCAGCGTTTTGCATATTATTAAAAGTATTCATTTTATATTTCCCATAGAATAATAATTTTTTTTAACGGGCAAAATGCCGTTATTACTCAAGCTAACTACTACAATAATAAAAAGTAAACCAAAATAAACTAAACTAAACTAAACTAGCTACACTACCTACTACAAAGAACACTTATGGACTGTATAATAGTCGCGATGGCCTATAGACAGTCCAAGTGCTCCAGCCCACTACCGGTAGGCAGCGTACCCAATATGCTGGCCGCATTGCCACGTTGAATTGCAATGGTGATGCGTTGTAAAATAAATTGAATACCTACCTACATTCAATAAGCAGAAACTCCACAAAGACGTTTTTTTTTCAAACATAAAATAGAAGATAATAGGGTTAATTCTTTATCTTATAAAAGCAACTTACCTATAACTTAATAAAAATACGATCTAGAACATTTTATAAAACTAAACTTGTGGATAAATGATAATAGACAATTATTCATATTCAACTCAGAAAAATATTACAAATTGTTCAGTCCGGCTATTTCAATAATTAAATCAACGATTCATACTATCCGATACTCATGAAATATGCAACGTGGCAATTTACAGAAAAGTCCCTTGGCAAATCAATAAGAAGTCAGTGTTCAAACTCTGAATATCACGCAGACGTCGGTGGTTGTGGCAACAAAAAAACCGATGGCATTAATGTTTGGATTTTTTAGCTTTGGTCCTAGTAGTTCCTGGTCCCTAGAAACAGAAAATCTTAATTAGGATCCAGGATTTAGGTACCTCCGTGATCGTTGAGCGTTATTTATTATTAATTTATTCTGTCTGTAGTTTTTGAAAAATAGTGGGGCATTAATAACAGATTAGTCAGGCCCGCGTGACTGCGACTACGTTCAGTCATGAATGAGGAGTTTTATTTAAAAAAAAGAAATGGTGTTTTATGTACGACCCAATAGATGGCGCCAGTTGTGGTTTTACCAAAATCTGTCACTGTCGCTGTTTCAAGCATAGACCACAGGTTATAGGAAATGTGTCACGATACTGACTGACAACTCTAAAGTGTGTCGTTTGTTCTATTTTCGTTGCGCGATAGCTCGGCTTAATTTTGGATCATAATATTAACGTTTATCTGTCTCGCAGTTCTGCTGTACTTCAATTTACTTAAGAAGAATGCACCACAGACTACTTAGGAGATACTACAGACAATGTACTTGTGGTCCACTCAACTGAATTTGACATTTCTTTGTAGGTAGTCTAAGCATATTCTTATGTTTAAACTACTCTGTGGTTTGAAAGGTTTAAACTATGTACTCACAGCGCCATCTAGAAAAGAAGTGGAACTAGCGTTTTTTTTTAAATAAAAAGCCTCATTGGTGCTCATGACGAGATTCGATACACAAATTGATAGTTTTCCGATTGAAATCTAGACTTGAACACCGATTCACAACAGAGCGTACTACGGGTCTCCGAGTTAACAGGTTCACTGGTTTGTTGTTGTTTTATTTCAATTGAAATGTTGTAAACATAAAAACGCAAATAAACACTACACAAATCTCAGATTAGATATCTCCAAAAAAACTATAAAATGTGACGTACCTTTGTGATTGTAGTTTGTCAATAACGGTGTAGTTCTTTTTGCTAAGTTCTGAGACATGAAAATCTGATGAAGCTTAATCACTGCCGTACACTATATCAAGGTGTGTATAATGTCCGACTTTTTACGGGCGGTTTGCCTCGGCAGCAGCGCACTAATGCTCTAAAGCTATTTCCGCGTAATCCAGAGGTATTCTGCAAAGGTAGGACTTTTCTGCAAAGTTCGTCTAGGTAGGTAACACCGCTTTGCCCGTTATTCTGCCGCTAAGCAGTAGTGTGCAAGCACTACTATGTTCCGGTTTGAAGGGCATTGAAGCTAGTGAAATTACAGGGCAAATGAGACTGATCTCACCGTCTAGTAATCTGATTACTGACTCGAACAGTGTACTACTTCAAACTCGAAGTAGTACACTTGCCAAGAAGAAACTATAAGAAACTAATACAGTACACCACAGTATCACAATTCTTATTTTAAAACTGTGGTAACACTCGCGTTGACCAATCACAGCGGCGCATTTCTATTTTCATATTTTTCTACGAGAAACACGCTCACGCTCCTTCACTACTTTATGATGGGTTTATTTTATTTTACAAACCATATCATGTAACAGTAAGCCTTACAAGGTTACAAAAGAGATATACTACGTATTTGCTGGCCAACTTAATTACGGCCGTTTTCCGAGAATTTTTGAACCCTTTCTGGATTTTCCGTGCCTAATTAATATTTTTTGAGTCTTCCTATCAGAAAATAGATTTTTATATTTTGTTTTCGTTCTAAACAGATTTTATGTGAAAGCGTGATTAATATTTATTGGCAACTTATAATATCATACTAAATCCTCATGCAAATCTATTTTGGTGCTTAAAATTAACATAAAAATTAAAATTAGATTTTATTAAACAATTGGTGTGGAATTAGGTTATACTATTTCTAAAACCAGAAGTGATCAGTAAAAGTATTTTGAAAACTTTACTCTTTAATTGAGTATCAAAAATCTTAAAATGATTATTTACTAACTGTTAGCGACGCATTTATTGTATGTTTTTATTTGTTTTCTTTTAATTTATTAATAAAGGCAAGGAATGCGATCGCGGGCTTCTTGTGTGTAGCTAACGAGCCAGGGACAGGGGTAGATGCAAGGGGCGCGAGAGGGGTAGGCCGGCACTCGCAAACTTCACCTCAACAGTTATCCGCCAACTATATACGCGCACCCACACGTCGCTCGCTCGCATTCCATCAATTTTGTTCTGGACATCTACCTATCTTCTTTCTTACTTTCACCCCATCCTCTACAAAACTGGTCTTCGAACCGAATACTGAATCATTTACCTATGTTTTCAACTCCGCCGCGAAAAATGGTGAACACGAGAAGTACGGTCAAAAAGCAGGAAGTAGAAAAACTTGCACAGTTGGGACTGGATCTGGAACAAGAACGCAAAATGGAAGTTGCTAATCCAAAAGACAAGACGTGTAAAAGTGATGCTGATTTGCAAACAATTCAAAAAACCGTTTTCGATAAAACATTTGTAAATGTAAATGTGGGTAATACGAGGACGACGAAGTCGGAAAATGTTCTGGAGTTTCCCTCGACATCAGCATTTCGAAAGGACATAGAAACAACGAAAACTGCCCCAAAACCGAAATCCAAGGCATCAGCTTCGTCTTCTGTGTTGGCCCGAAAAAAGAAGTTGGAGCTGGAAGCGGCACAAGCGAAGGCGCGTATTCAAATGGAGCTCATAGATAAAAAGCTAGAGGCGGATATGGCGGAGATAGATGAAAGATACAGTTCACGATCTGGAGGAAGTGAAGCTAGCATGCAGAGCAAAGTAGAAAAGTGGATAGATCGCAGTCAACAGGAGCTGAAAGGGCAGCCCTGCCCACGAGAAGGTAACGAGAAGGGCAAGGCGTGTCCTCCACTGCCACCAGTACCAGGTGATGACGGCCGCGAGGCTGATGTGAAAATGCTGGTGAGCGCGATTAAGGACCTGACCGCTGCGACTGCTTCTGCCGCTACTAAAGAATATGACGCCAAAATGCTAAGCCGCTTATGTACGCCAAGAGACTTACCTTCGTTCTCTGGTGACCCTTTGGACTGGCTTCAATTTAAGCAGGCGTACCAAGAATCAACGCTAGTATGCAACTTCAACGAGAGAGAAAACCTGTGGAGACTCAGAAAATGTCTTCATGGACCAGCTAAAGAAGCAGTAACGTCTCTGTTGATCAGTGCCACGACGCCTGACGTAATTATGTCAACACTAGATCTTCAGTTTGGAAATCCTGACATAATCATAGCCAAGATTATACAGGACATCACTTCACTACAACCGTTATCAGAGCAATACCATCGGGACATTATACCGTTCTCTGTGAAAGTGAAGAACTATGTGGCTGCCGTACTCGCGATCGGTCAAAATGAGTACCTAAGTGCGATGAACTTAGTGTCAGTAATTTTATCTAAATTACCTACTATTCTCATCTCAAAGTGGGCTGACTTCAGCTACCCTTACTTCAACGAAGGCTGTAAGTCAAAACTCGTGATTTTATCCGAGTTCCTAGACGGAGAAGCTGTGAAGATATCACGCGCTGCAGTGAACTTAACTTACGCTCATAGTGAACTTTCTGTGAAACGTAAACACTATAACGTTCAAAATCGCGCGCAAACTGTACTCGTACAAAGTGACAATAACAACGACGATAAGTGCCGGTTTTGTCGTGTTTCAAATCATAAGCTACCAGTCTGTAAAAAGTTCAAAAAGTCGCTGCGTAAAGTTAGGTGGTTCTTTGTGAAACGAAATAGACTATGCTACAAGTGTTTAGTGTCAACGCATAACAAAGAGAACTGTACGGCACCCGCGTGTGATAACGATAACTGTGGACAGCCGCACCATCGTTTGTTGCACTACGCTAAGGACAATAATACGCAACGACAAGATAGTGTTAACTTAACGGAATTACAGGACACTAACAGTGAGAACAGTGACGTGCAGGTTGAAACAGTTTCGCATATAAAAGTAAACAGTTCCCGTGTGTTATTAAAAACTGTGCCTATCAACATCCACGGACCTAACGGTATAGTGAGTTGTGTCGCGTTGCTTGATGACGGCTCGACTGTCTCATTGATAAGCGCTGCGCTGGCGGCGCGCGTAGGGGTGCACGGACAGAAACAAACTATGCGTGTGTGCGGTGCATGGGATTCGACCCATCTAGCGTGCGAAAGTGAAATTGTGGACTTGAACGTGTCAAATAAAGATGGAACTATGTTTACATTCCGAGCGCGCAGTGTTAATAAATTAGACTTACCAGTGCAAACCTTATCACCTAATTTCACGAACTTGAAGTGTTTACCTGAAATAAAAAAATACCTGAGTGATGGAAAACCGGAACTGTTGATAGGTCAGGACAATTACCATTTGATGTTACCTTCGAAAATAATTAACGGTTCACCTGGGGAGTTGTACGCCACTCGTACTCCACTGGGTTGGTGTGTACACGGCTGTGTGCGCAGCTCGCCACGGGCTGCAGACGGGCGCACTGGTGCGCTGCATTCCACGCTGTTCATCTCTGAAGACACGAACCCGATGACGTCAGACAGCGACCGCAGACTTCACGACCTGCAAGAGGAAGTACGACGCTCCTTCACGATTGAGTCAATGGGTATCAGCTGCAAACCTCGACAAAATGCTGATGATGTACGAGCTATTGAGCACCTCGAGCGAACATCTTCTTTGGTTGACGGGAGATGGCACGTAGGACTACCGTGGAAAGATGTCAACTGCAAAATGCCTGATTCATATCCTAACGCTGAAAAGAGGCTGAGGGGTGTGATAAAGAAAATAAAATCAGATGAAGGCTACTCCCTACGGTACAAAGATCGAATCGACCACCTGCTCCAAAATAACTACGCGACGGAGATCACCGACACTGAAACAACACCAAAGACATGGTACCTCCCGCATTTTGGAGTCGACAACCCTAATAAAAAAAAGCTTCGTCTTGTATTTGATGCGGCTGCTAAAAGTGAAGGGTTATGTTTAAATGATTACCTCCTGACGGGTCCCGATCTACTGGTATCACTATTTGGCATAATGCTTCGATTTCGTGAATATAAAATTGCCATAACTGGGGATATACGAGACATGTTTTTGAGAGTGAAAATCATACCTGAAGATCAAAATGCATTAAGGTTCCTGTGGAGATCTACGCTCGATGACAAAATAAAAACCTACGCGATGACATCCCTAATCTTCGGAGCTAATTGTTCCCCATTCATAGCACAATTTGTTAAAAACAAAAACGCTCAACGCTATGAGTCATCAATGCCGGCCGCCGTGGAAGCTATATGCACCCAGCATTACATGGACGACTACATAGACAGTTTGGAAAGCGAAGATACGGCCATCAAACAGGCAATTGACATTGCGCACATTCATTCAAAAGGCGGTTTTGACATTAGAAACTGGACCTGTAACAATGAGGCCGTTATCGACAGCTTACCAAAAGAAAACTTAGGATCCACCGCTATAAAGTTCAAAATCGGACAACAATATGACGGCGAGCGCACCCTTGGCCTAATCTGGTTTCCGGAAGAAGATACACTAGGCTTCGATTTATCGCTGAAAAGAATTCCTGAAAAAATAATTACTGGTGAAAGAAGACCTACTAAAAGAGAAATGCTTAGATTAATTATGTCTATCTTCGACGTTTATGGATTCCTGGCGCCATTTACCATAAAAGGAAAAATAATGCTACAAGAAACCTGGAAACTTAATCTCGGCTGGGACGAAATGATAACAGATAACGTGTTTACGAAATGGATGGAATGGCTGCAAATGCTAAAGCGCGTGAGTCACATACGTATGCCTAGATACTATAACACAGCAGCGGCGGGCGAGACGGGAGATGCACCAGCGGCGGTGAGTGTAGCTGCACTCAACAACGCGCAGTGGCCGCAAGCCACGCCCACTTCGTCTGGTCTCGGCGCGCAGGCAGGCGCTGGTTATAGCAACCTACAGCTACACATATTTTGCGACTCGTCGACACAAGCGATGTGCTCCGTAGCTTACTTACGCTGGAAAGATAATTATAACGGCCAGATAAAAGTTGCGTTTGTAGCGAGTAAATGTCGAGTCGCCCCAATAAAACATGTTTCTGTGCCCCGTTTGGAGCTGCAGGCCGCTGTCCTAGCTGCAAGACTATCAGAGACGATTATAAAAGAGCATAGAATTCCTATACATAAGACGTACTTCTGGTGTGACTCCTCTACAGTGCTGCACTGGATACGTAACAACACGCGCACCTATAAAGTGTACATAGCTCACCGTCTCGGCGAAATAGATGAACTAACACAAATAATTGACTGGCGTTACATACCTACAAAGCTAAACGTAGCCGACATTGCAACCAGAGAACACTGTGAGCTTTCAGTACTGGAGAATGAATGGTTCCGCGGCCCTGAATTTTTAAAAGGAGAAGAGAGCACCTGGCCTCGCGAATTACAGCCGCCGAACATATCAGACGTGGACCTGGAATGTGTGGCAACTCTTCACGTCATCACTGAAATCTTACCTGCTGTACCAGATCCAGAGAGGTTTTCATCCTGGCTGCGCTTACTGAAAACAACATGTCGTGTGTTATCGTTTGTAGAAAAATGTAAAAAACTTACCGGCGCGATAGACGGTAATATGATGGTGAGAGCCGAGCGCCTGCTGATGACATACTCACAAGCCCAGTCGTTCCCTGAAGATCTCGCCAACCTGAAACATAAAAATAGATTAGATAAAAGAAGTAAATTACTTACCTTTTCCCCGTTCCTGGACAAGTATGGAGTGCTCCGGGTCGGTGGCCGCATCAACGCCGCACCTGGAATATCACAAGAGGTGAAACAGCCGGTAATACTGGATGGCCGCCACCACGTCACGATGTTGATCGTCCGCCACTACCACATCAAGGCTGCCCATGGAAACCGGGAGATGGTTGTGAATGAGCTGAAACAAAAATTTTGGATAATTCGTATCAGACCTACAGTGAAAACAGTTACTTCAAAGTGCATGCTATGTCGCATCAAAAAAGCCATGCCAGCACCGCCCAGAATGGGTGACTTACCAGAGGCTCGCCTGGCCCATCACCAACGGCCTTTTACCTTCTGCGGCGTAGATTTGTTTGGGCCGATGGAAGTAGCTGTATGCAGACGGCGCGAAAAGCGATATGGTGTTATGTTTACTTGCCTTACTGTACGTGCAATTCACATAGAAATCGTTCACAAACTTACATCAGACTCCTTGATTATGGCTCTGCGACGGATGGCCGCCAGACGAGGCTGGCCGCAGCACCTTTACTCAGACAATGGCACAAACCTAAGAGGTGCAGATAATGAGCTGAGGAAGTCCATTCTGGAGCTAAATGAAGATGTGTTGAAGAGCGAGGCTGTCAACTATGGAACGACCTGGACTTTCATTCCCCCGGCCAGTCCACACTGGGGTGGGGCATGGGAGCGGCTAATCAGGAGTGTAAAGAACTCACTTTATTCCACGCTGAACGAACGTGCCTCAAGAGATGAGGTACTCAGCACGCTGATGGCAGAAGTGGAACAGATGGTCAATAGCCGCCCCCTCACACACGTTACTGTGGAACCTGATACCAGCGAGTCATTAACACCCAATCATTTTCTTATTGGTACTTCTTCAAACTTGCCAGTGCTCGGAGAGTTTAGCGAATGCGACATGTACCTGCGCAAACAATGGCGAATGTCGCAAAACTTGGCCGATATATTCTGGAGGCGATGGGTGAAGGAAGTGCTACCGGAAATGAGGCTAAGAACTAAATGGTTGAGTGAAGAGAGACCCTTGCAAGTGGGAGATCTCGTCCTGATAGTGGACCCTGCCTCTCCTCGGAACGTGTGGCCCAAAGGCTTGATACACACTGTGATGCCTGGAAAAGATGGGCGCATCAGAGTTGTTGACGTCAAGACGCCAAGAGGGCTGCTTCGGCGATCCGCGGCACGCGTCGCTAGAATTCCTACGGGGAATGAGTGCTGATGCACTGGGGTGGGGTGTGTTAGCGACGCATTTATTGTATGTTTTTATTTGTTTTCTTTTAATTTATTAATAAAGGCAAGGAATGCGATCGCGGGCTTCTTGTGTGTAGCTAACGAGCCAGGGACAGGGGTAGATGCAAGGGGCGCGAGAGGGGTAGGCCGGCACTCGCAAACTTCACCTCAACAGTTATCCGCCAACTATATACGCGCACCCACACGTCGCTCGCTCGCATTCCATCAATTTTGTTCTGGACATCTACCTATCTTCTTTCTTACTTTCACCCCATCCTCTACACTAACTATAATGTATATTGATTAGAAAATAAATTTTCGTATACGCTGCAATAATAGTATAAGAAAAATATAGTTTCATACAAAACTCTATTTGTATTTTTACAAAAGCATATTTTATAATTTAAAGAAAACATTTCAAACCCGTTATGATGGGCTTGAAACTAATTTGAAACAGCATAAAGCTATAAATAAATCAAATTACAAACTTAATAAGCCTCAGAGGAATTACGGCAGATGTTAGAGCGAGCAAACTCCAATAATTAAGCGCAAGTATCAAAACAGTTCGCGCGTCTCGGATATCCCGACCGAAGAACTTGGGATCTTCATACTTGCAGCTCAACAATTATTACTTGTGAACTAGATGTCAGGATATCTCGTTACTGTGTGTTGAGAAACAAGGAAACTACTAACTGCATTAGAAAAAGGATTTTTATTAAGATGAATAAAAAGAACTACTGATTAAAAGACTACTATTTGCTTTTTGCATAATAAAAAGCTGTAGAAATTGACAAAATAAAAACGCAACAAAAGTTTTACCCATGACGTTGATCCGCGTGATCATTCATTGGAACGCTTTCTCGAGAGAATGATAACATGTCGATTTCTAATAGCTCATGCTAGCTCTGTAGGTAGTGGGAAAGGGAACTTTTTTAAACTCATTTATTGTAATGGATTTGCTCTGCCATCCTTATGAAAAATTCAGTAAGTAGGTAAAACATGACTGTTATCGGAGAAAAACGCGAAAATAAAATTTGTGAGTAGTCGAGAGTAGTCGAGTTGCTGTTTCTTACTTCCTGAGTTTCTGAATAGCTTCTGAATATAGATTTTTTTGGCGATTCCGAATATGTATATTACTCAGTTTTGCCAAAAACGTTAGTTACTGCGTTCTTCACTATGAGGCCAGTGCTATAATATGATACGTCACTTAGGCCCGATTTCACCAACGTTTATTCCAAGTATACGGCTATTCCTTACACCTGGATACAGCTAATTGACAAATGAAATTAAAATAAATAAATAAATAAAAAATAACTTTATTGCCTTTTATCACTACTACAATATTACTTAATATTACGAAGATCCTACTTTGAAAGCAAAAGGGGTGACTTCAGCGTTGTGCTGCATGCACGTTTTCACGTGCACGCAGCGCTGTTTTTCAAGCCATCCCTTGCTCGGACTGGTGATCGCCGAGAAGAAAAACCGGTACAAGCGGGTAGCATTATGTACAATATACAATAATATACATCACTTAAAACTGCTTGTTTTACATAGGTAGGTACACAATGACTTCCGATATCCTTTCGTGAACTTTTACCAACTCACTTATCACAATAATATTATATTATACTTGCTATATTCCTAGAAATGAGACAAAAAAGACGCCATTTTGATTGTATCCAAGAAATAAGTCTTATTCCTCCACAAAATTGGTGATATAAGGGCTATATTCGCGTAACTCGGTTGTTCTCGGAAAGTTATACCTGGAATAAAATTTATCCATTCAAAATAGTCAGCATAATTGAGCACTTAAAATAGTTATTAAATATGTACTTGTTTTTATTTATTTGATATAGATTTGTAATATATATGTATATATTTATATATATATCATAAAACTTTATATAAGTAAATGTAATATGTAAGATAAGTAAGTAAGTATGTATTATATTATATTATTATTTAAAACCTTATAATATCTAAACTATTAATGTTATCTACCTCTTATTATTATTTTTTTATTTTGGGTAATCTTTTTTTTTTTCTTTTTTCAACCAGCACTACCACTCGTTCCACACTACACAAAGGTTAACTGGAAGAAAATGCTACTTAGCATTAAGTTCGCCTATGTACTTGATTATCTTGTGCAATAAAGCATTTTCTATCTATCTATCTATTCTAGTTTGGTGAAATCGGGCCTTAGTCAAACAAGCGATGGTATTTGACATCAAGCACTATGTAATTCCATAAACTTAGCACAGTATGTATTTTAAGTATTGTTATTTTGATTTGTAAAAGTGCTAATTAACTTTTTGACTGTTTTGCTGGTTGCTTCAAATTGGTATATACTGGGTGGCGCAAAAGTAAAGACCCTATTTGGTTCAGCTATAACATTTTTTCTAAATTAGAAAACTAGATTTAGGTTTTTTTAAATGTATATTTGTGCCATTAAATTTCGTACCATTAGGATTTAAAGATGATGTCTTTTAAATGGTGACCTCCAGAGTTGATACACATTTGAGCCCTATTTATGACATTTTGCATAACTTGCCGTAACAATTCCTGCGATATGTTCGTTATTTCTTGACGAATGTTTTCTTTTAGAGCTGCGAGAGTCTGTGGCTTGTTCACATACACCCGAGATTTCAAAAAACCCCAAAGAAAGAAGTCTGGACTGGTCAGATCGGGTGATCTTGCAGGCCAAGGCAAATCGCCAAAACGAGAGATAACTCGGCTTGGAAAAGCGTCCCTCACTAAGTCCATAGTGTCGCGCGCTGTGTGTGCCGTAGCGCCGTCTTGTTGAAACCAGATGTGCTCCAGCCCCAATTCGTCCAAACTGGGTATCAAAAACTCACGTAACATGGTTCTGTAGCGTTCTCCAGTGACAGTTATCGCATTGCCTCCAGCGTCTTCGAAAAAATAGGGTCCGATCACTCTGTCAACACAGATGCCACACCATACAGTAACTTTTAGTGGGTGTAGAGGTGTTTCTTGAATAATGCGCGGATTATCAGTGCCCCAGAACCGAGTATTCTGCTTATTGACATGCCCTGAGAAGTGTTACGGCAAGTTATGCAAAATGTCATAAATAGGGCTCAAATGTGTATCAACTCTGAAGGTCACCATTTAAAAGACATCATCTTTAAATCCTAATGGTACGAAATTTAATGGCACAAATATACATTTAAAAAAACCTAAATCTAGTTTTCTAATTTAGAAAAAATGTTATAGCTGAACCAAATAGGGTCTTTACTTTTGCGCCACCCAGTAGTAGCAATATTTGTCGTAACATTATTTTTGTTAACCACCTAATAACTGATTAGTATTCGTCCAAGGTGACAGATTATACCCTGTCCTACCCTGTCTAATATAAAGGTGTATAACAGACCCGAATGAGTTTATGCTGCATGTCATGACCCAATCGTCATGACATGCAGAATAAGCCCCCTTTGGATCAGAGATCAGAATAACTTTTGTTTTACGACTAGGAATTTCGTCGTTTTTTGAGAAGTTTTTATGTTTGTACATAAAAAATGGGAAAAGGTAAAGTGGATGATGAAGGAGTACATAAATCAGCTGTTTTTCTAGTATTAAGGTCATTAACCGTGAAAAGTATACATATAAAAAAGGTTAGTTCATATATCCTCATAGATTTTCCCCATGAGTTTGTTGAGAGCTTCTCTAAAATTCGCGTTGGTGGCCCATTGAGCTTAGGAGGGGTTTGTCATTCAGGTAGGTAATTACATTACGTTGACATTAGGTAAATAATAGGAATAATAGGGCTGGAGCATTTGGACTGTCTATAGGTCATCGCGACTAGTATATAATGTCTTTCTTTTTGTAGTAGGTACTGTACTTAGCTGTTATTTTTATCGTAGATAGTTTATCTGTGGTCAAGAGAATAAAGGCACTTTGTCCGTTAAAAACATGCTAAAAAGTTTCCACGCAACACAGTGCTGAGCCTACTTCTGTTGCCAAGTAATTATGATTGTTAAGTATAGTTTTATTTGGCATTTATTAGTATTTATTCTTATCCTCGTTTAATTTGAAAGTTTTTTTTTAACTTTGTGTCATGCAACACAAAACGCACGTAAGAAACGTATTAGAAACCAGTAATTTAATCATTCAAACGTATAAGCCTTTATTCTATAATTCTATAATATAGAACCTATATCATACCACAGAATAAGTAATACCTAGGTAATACTAAGTAATCACACTCGAATTGGAAGTAGAAAATCTAAAGTTCCCACGAACTGTCTGGCATCTAAACACATTTATCCCCCAGCTTTCATATCTTCAAATATTCAGACCCATTAAGTACATTTCACTGTTCAAACTGAATATCATTTTAACTTTATCTTTATTTGAAGACTGTTATACCGTAAGTTAAGTACTTTTGTTTGCTGATTACGCTATTCCTTGTAAAAATGTTATTGATACTGCTAATAAAATGTATTCTATGAACAATATTAGCTATCCATATAAGTTAAGTACCAAGTAAGATATAATAAAATAATATAGCTTTGATAATTAGCAAGTTGAAGTGGCAGTGGCAAGGCCATATCACTCGTAGAACTGACCAGTGACCACCGATGGGAAAGAAAGGTTCTCGAGTGGCGACCACGAACCGAAAGACGCAGCGTAGGCCGGCCCCCCACTAGGTGGACCGACAACCTGGTCAAAACAGCGGGAAGCAGATGGATGCAAGAGGCAAGCAGCAGCTCAAAGTGGCGCTCTCTGGGGGAGGCCTATGTACAGCAGTGGACGTCTTCAGGCTGATGATGATGATGATGATGATGATAAAACAATATAGGTATTCAAGTTTGAATGGAATGAAGCGGCTGAAAGTTAGTAGAAGTTTTTTTAATGAATTATTATAACTCTAGGACTTTCTCTGCCGTACTTTACAAAGTCAAAGAATGGAAGCGGACTCATAGTCAAGCTATTTTATTACGTTAGGCTTAAGGTGGGTTTTGTGATCGGTAGTAAAGAATTCTAACCAATGATCAAAACTTGTTAGAGGGTTTAACCATTGGTTACCTTAACTACCGATCACAAAACCCACCCTTAATCAGCCGTCAGCAGTACGTGCTGCTTAACAGTTGATTTACAATCATTAAAAAATGCAAACGAAATCCCTTAAATTCATTCTCGGACCTCTGAGACCTGTAAATACCAAATACGATAGAATTTTTTTGGATCGCCCAACTCGTCATATTCCTACATATACATGGTGGGTGCTGCCGTAGCAAATATACAAATACTTAAACTGTGTAAATGCTAGCACAATTCGGAAAACCGTTTTTTTACACAATTCCCACAATTCAATAAATAAATTAGCTTTCATAGAAAAAAATCTAAATTTAACCCCTGCCTTTTGTACATGACCCAATTTAAAATTATTACTTTGTTCCCGTTCTACTTTTAAAGTTAGACCGCATACATATTTAGGTCTTTTGTCCAGAATTAATTAATTTATAAATCAAATAATTTATAAATAATTAATTAGTAAATCGTACCTCCTATTTTTAATGTAAAAAACAATGACCGACAACCGATGAAGAAGAAAGATTCTCGAGTGGTGACCACGAACCGGAAGACGCTGCGTAGGCCGGCCCCCCACTAGGTAGACCGACGATCTGGTGAAATCCGCGGAGATCCGATGGATGCAGAAAGCGAGCAGCCGCTCAATGTGGCACTCACTGGAGGAGGCCTATGTTCAGCAGTGGACGTCTTCAGGCTGTTGATGATGATGATGAAGAAATAATGAAATATAGGTACAGCATGTCACAGCACAGGAACTTTACACAAAGTCACATTTTTTGATAATACATAATATTTCTTTAAGCGCCGTTTGTTTGCCTGATTACATGAAATTAGTTTTATTTTTGTTGGTCACTGTTATATTTTCTTATCAGATCTGAAAAAACATGGCTCTCATTGAAGATGTGTCGTGCGATATGACAACAAGGCTGTAAACTGTTTTCATGAAATACGATACCGTTTTATTTTTCTAAGAAATGTTTTCTTCTTTTCTATTTTAGTAATCCTGTGTTTATGGGTAAGACTTAGAATAAGTATCTATAGAATGTAAGTTTCCAAACAACGCCTTCTCAAAACCCACGCTACTTGTTTTTTGGTATTTTAGACGATTTAAGCAAGAAAGTTAATAGCTTACCGGTGGAAAGTCACACCAGAACTCTTATTCTGCTTATCTGATGTGTTGTAGCACGATCTCACCACGCAATAGGCTTATATCCTGCTATTTTTTATTGCGTATATTAATAATATTCATCAAAAAATAAACAGTCGTGAAAACAAAAATTAAATATCTCAAAAATTTACAAAGCTACAAGCATTTTAAAATACAGGAATAGAAAGAGACAGTTCAAACATGCAGTGACGTCACTCTTGCTCCTTCATAGTATCTCATTACTAAGCTGTGGTAGCTTTACATACAGTCTCTTTGGCATATGACTTTATAACGTGCGTTTCCATAGTGACTATGGGGAATCTCCTGTTTTGCGAGAAAGGGACCGGCGATGTCCCCTCCAGAAACTTTAAAAGCTTATTACTCCTTGTTTTATTTACAAATTTTACCTACTTATTTTTTCAATTATTGTATTCATTTTTAACCTATTTTATGAAAATAATATTTACTTGTTAATTTTTAATATCAGGACACTAGCCTATTGTCATTCAAAATAAGTTTCTGGGAGCTCTACACACAGATATGACCGCGCGAACGTTCATACGGTGCCATGTGTGGCACCAATTAAACGTCTTATATTTCGCGAATGTATTGGGGTTATTCTAACGGTTTATTTACTTTTATTTTATTTTTAATATACACTAACTTTTACCATAGTCACCTTCGCTACACACAGGCTCTCGTTGTTTGTGTAATTTAGACAACCAAGCCAGTTAATTAATGTCAATGATAATTAAACTTTAGTAATTAAGAGCCAATACAACGTCAAATTGCTTAAAACGGCTTAGCTTGAGGCAGTGTCCTGTCAACAATATTGCAACACTGACTTTGAAATTAATATATGGTAAAGTTCAGGACTAATGCTACTGCAAATATATAGTGAAAACACGAAATAATAAAATTTTCTCGATAGAAAAAAATTACAAAGTTACCTCCAAACCGTACAAATAAACAGCGATTATTCAATGAATACTTTAAATAAGATCATGAAACTTTGTGTAGTAGTTGAACTAAATATAATGGAGGGCTTATGTATAGCGGATTTTTAAAATACCCTTTATATTCAGTGTAATAATAAATTACCTAAACTATTGCGCGTTGGAACCAGTTTAACTTAGACCGCCACTGCCGCTCGGCCCCTGGCTCATCCCCGCTTTGGCCTAGTACTATACATCTATTCTGTGGCTTTGATTTGAATTCGCGCTGGCTTTGCACAAGCCCTTAAAGAATACGAATCAATTTAATATCGTGACGTCTTCAATAAGTACCTACGTAATATTGCGTATGCGTTTATAAAATTGTAATTTAACAGGTTCGGGAGAATTAGGCAACCTGTAGGTGATTTCCAGCCTTAGGGATGTTTCACAAATAAATTGTGTTTTGGTCTTGGAAATTTCTTCTTTTCTTCATACTTTCTAAGATATTTTGAAGTTTCAGTCATTTTATGGATAAGTTTCAGAAAAGGGCTACCTAAAATCTCTAAAATCTTCTAGGCAAGAAAATAATCTATTTTCTATTTGAAAAATTATTGAAAATTATTGTAAACTTATACACGTAATGGCGGCGTCACCATTATGGCGTTGAATTTTTTCCACCATTTTGACCAAAAATTAAGGTATATCCTGACATTTAAATCCACGCTTCTCATACAAAAAAATTAAACGTTATGTAATGATTTTCACGCCACAATGGATAACCCGAGCTGCACAACATGAATCCCTAAAAATTCTTATCGCTGTAAAAATAATATCTACCGGTCTTTATCTGGCTCAAAATAATGTAACGTCAACGAATAGCGAGAATTAAAATAGAGTTTATTGCCATCGAACGACGCTATAATTAATAATCTCAATGAGTCAATGGTTAGTCCCAATTAATTAGTTTCATTCTGCTATCGCAATTGAACGGTTTTGCTAAAGTTAGATTACAGCAAGTCAGCAACTCATGTGAAGTTTAAAGCAATCTAACTTGAACCAAGGTCCAATACAAGTTCGGTTGCAGCTGCCAACTTGGCTTATCCCCTTAGATTTTCCATAATTAATTAACTTATTCGTTATTTACATAAATTTAATAATAATTATAATATTAATGTAGGTGTTTAACCTTGAAAGCCAAATAGCTATAATAGTTTAATATATGTTTAAGTTTGTTAGTAGTTTAGTTTTATTGGTATTTGTAATTTGATTTGTTACAATATTTAGTGTGTGATGTAACCATGAATAAAAGTATCACACCAATAACGTTTTGTTAA
Source organism: Ennomos quercinarius (assembly GCA_910589525.2). Taxonomy (NCBI): domain Eukaryota; kingdom Metazoa; phylum Arthropoda; class Insecta; order Lepidoptera; family Geometridae; genus Ennomos; species Ennomos quercinarius. Next base: position 4,585,586 of record OU342502.1, read on the forward strand.
TCTGTTACATTTTTTGATGTTTTGCGAAAAATGGCGCATCCCCAGGTGTACATTTTTCTTGCTCTGTGGTCACAAAGTATGAAAAACTATCAGCACCAATTCAGAACCTAAAATCTACCATTCGTAGTTAAGCGACATTTGAATAACGCAGTGTATAAAACTATCATCATCATCAACAGCCTGAAAACGTACTTTTGAACATAGGCCACAGAGCGCCACTTTGAGCAGCTACTTGCCTGCTGCATCCATCGGCTCCCCGAGTTAATCAGATCGTTAGTCCACCTGGTGGGGGGCCCGGCCTACACAGCGTCGTCCGGTTTGTGGTCGCTACTAGAAAACCTTTATATGTTTTTATGTATAAAACTATGCGATCCGTAAAAACGATCTGTTTTATTAACTGCAAAATGCACTGACTCTATAAGACTGAAAATCCGGGATACTAGCTTCCATGTGTTTAATGCATAATTTTATGTTGCATGGACAATAACGTTTACGTCTGCGTTTTGAAATGTTCAATATTCATACACATTTTGTAAACACATAATTAACTAATTAAATTACTAATAAAATATTAAGTTTCATGATAAACTCGGTCTTGAATAGTTTATTAATAATTTTTAAAGAAAATCTTCTAAAATTTAAAAGGCTGTCTTGACTGACTGACAGACAACATATAGCCCAAATCGCTAGACGTAAAGACTTGAAACTTGGAGGGTGCTTTTTTTATGACGTAAGCGAGTGCTAAGAAAGGATTTTTGAAATGTCAACTCCCAAGTGGATGAAAAACGAAAAAACGTTTGTATGACAAACCTACATTTCATAACGTATCGTTTTGAAACTTAACACATACAAACAAGTATACAAATAAATGAAATGGTTTTTCTGCCTTTTTTGAAAATCTACCCCAAAAGGGGTGAATTTTTTTTTTTTTATTGTTTATAGGCAAAGCATTTGACCACTCTCTCACCTAGTGGAAAGCGATGACGCAGTCTACGGTGACGCATGATTGCCTAGAAGATACCTGTTCATTCTCGTCTTGAAGACACCTAGATCATAGTTAGCTGGAAACAAGGACGCCGGCAAGGTGTTCCACTCATTGGCTGTTCGCACTATAAAGTGCATAGCAAAACGCTTAGTGCGGGTTGATGGAATTTCAACCATATATGGGTGCCGTGTTTTTGTGCGCCTTGATGTCCGGTGAAAGAAAGGAGATGGAGGAATAAGATCGTGCAATTCCTTCGCACACTCTCCAAAATGCGGTCTATAAAAAACCGATAAACTGGCAACTTTACGCCGGTGCTCTAAACTGTGGAGCTTAGCTTCCACCAACGCATCATTACCAATGAGTCATATTGTAGTTAAAATTTGTATGGGTTTGTAAATTTTGTCCGTATCACACAGAAATTCGGAATATGTAAAGAACATACAAAATTAATGCATACGAGTCTCGGCAATTTTTGAATTTAACAGCCAAATTTAAGCGACTTGCCTTAACGCCTCGCTCTTAGAATACTGAAGGAAACATCGTAAGAAAACCGGCATGTGGCCAACCAACCCATATTTAGCTAGCGTGGCGATTTATGGCCTGGTGCTCTTCCTATGAAAAAGGGCCTGTGTGCAATGGGAACGCGTTGGGCTTATGTCGACTATTCTAAACTGGTGATTACCTACGTAGTTTTCATTATACTTGTGTCAGCTAAATTCCCATACATAATAATCACAACACTAACGCTGTTATCAAAATAGTGTAACATTTGCACACCTTAATGGTCGTAAACCAATATGGCTGTACCCCTCGTAACCACGATGTAATGGGTCTGTTAATTTGAATCGAATGCTCTGGATAAGGCGTGGATTACACGACAAGCTTTTCTGCCAGTTTTACCACAGTCACGATTGTGACTGAATAACCTACTGTCTAATGCGTTGGCTAAGCTGACGCTGACTGAGGACAACCTGCCAACCATCAGTCACCATTTATCATGACTTTTTTTTATCTAATGTTCACTATCCATTTTGCGATGCATCAGTCCGACACTTTGGTTATTCAATTGAATAGTTTGACACTTTGACTATTTAGTTGAGTAGTCCGACATTTTGATTATGCAGTTGAACAGTCTGACACTTTGACTATTCAGTTAAATACCAAATAATATAGTTTCGTCAGCATAATTCATGAGTGACGAAATTGACCGAGGTTGAGCGTGTAATCGACGCCTAACAGATCTGTGTAGTAGGCGTATGAGCCATAGTTACTGGGCAAATGAGACTTAATGATCTGATCACTCTGTCTAGTAATCTGATTACTAGACTGTGTGATGTCTCAGGATGACGTGCGCAGTGCAGTGTCACGCGAAACTTTATTGTGTTAAAGATCCGAGTGATACTGCAACTGTTATGGGCGGCCGTGTTGCTTAACATCAGGTGAACGACTAGCTCGTCACGTCATTCAATCGCATAAAAAAAAATTACGTGGTTATGTAACATTATGCTTCGTAATATCAAACGTGATGACAATTCAGTGGGACAAACTAATAACACAAAATAAGGCAGGTTTGGCAGTTGAATAAGTAATTAGGGTGGAAATATGCAGAGGGGTGCCTCAAGGAAAATGAGAATATATAGAGCACGTATTGAGGTACTGATAATAATAGATGCCATACCTTCAAAAAAATCCAGATACACATCCACGTATGCTTACAGGAGATAACACACAGCATTCTACTCTAGAAATCTCAATTGCCTCATCATCATCGCTCCAATACCTAACATTAGTGTCACTGGAGCAGCTGTGCTAGCAGCCTACATTCCCGCTGTGATGGCTCAGGTAGATGTTGGCAGGGGAAAATGCACAATAAAACTCAAGCGGGACGTCAGTGCAAGACTTGACACACCAAGTAAATAAATATATATATAAATATATACGTTTCGGACGTTCGTTCATAATCCGCACACCTAAGGAATGGAACTTGCTTTCTGCAGCGGTATTTCGTTTCACATAATAATCTAGGCGTGTTCAAAAGCAGAGTGAATGAGTATCTTCAGGTTAGCGTGTCCTACTTTATGGGGGGTTCTGGTTTTGGGGGTGGTATTTTAGGCTTCATCTGCACTTACCGTCAGGTGAGCTGTGGCCAAATGCTGAACCATAAAGAACAAAATAAAAATAAACAAAGCTTGTATTATGGAAAGCAGTATGTAGAATACAATATAACACCCAGACACAGAACAAACACCTATGTTAATCACACAAATCTTTATCCTGGTTGGGAATCGAACCCACAACCTACAGTTTAGAAGGCAGGTCTACTACCAATTGAGCTATCAGGCCAGACAAAATAACAATAAATAGAAGATTGTTATATTTGCTGGGCGTTGATCCAGCCAGATAGCCTGTATATCAAACCAAATATCCATTTCAATTTAATATCATCAGCCTGTCGAAAATTAATGGTTTTCCAATAATATTTCATTATTCATTTAATCAGTACTCAAAGAGTAGAGCAAATAACCTTTTGTTGATTAATTTTCAATCATCACTTTTTACAGAACAATGGTTATTATAACGTCATAGCAGCGTGGACCGTTAAGATTTATAACACAGGCGCTGCTTGACGTGTTCTGTACGCCAGACCACAGATTAGAGAAAAAAACAACTGTACTATATTTACAATCGTGCTGACGAGAGTGGTGTAATATTTATGTTCGTATAATATTAACCTGCACACAAACAGCATTACTACAAACTTATGCGTGGTGCATTAAAAAGTTAGTTGACCAAAAAGTTGATTTTTCATCCAAGTGGATGAAAAATCAACATATAGTACATAAGTATGTCAAAGTCTTTTTGTATTCTACCCACAGGGTAACATTGTTTCTTTTTTCTCTAATCTGTGGTTACGCCATATAACCTTTGATAGTCAAAGCATACCACCTGAACAAACTTGTATCAAAAGTAAACTTTTTAATACTATCACAACAAATTTGAAAAGTCATAAGTCTTAACGATATCACAGTACAAGAAACAAACAGTAGGTATGGTTATTTAAAAAAAAGACTAGAATCCAACTACAAGCTTCGACCAGTCTTTTCGTCCAAAATACCGCAGAGGCTAAAAACAAGGTTTTCGATCAGTGTGTGTTGCCAGATGATTTATGGAACTGAGACGTGGTCTCTTACTGTTGGCCTCATTAGTAAGCTCAAAGTCGCACAATGAGCTATAGAGAGAGCTATGCTCGGTGTTTCCCTGCGAGATAAGTTCCGTAATGAGGAGATCCGCAAGAGAACAAAGTGACTTATAGCTCTTATAATTAGCAAGTTGAAGTTGAAATGGCAATGGGCAGGCCACATTGCTCGTAAAACTGGCAACCGATGGGGAAGAAAGGTTCTCGAGTGGCGACTACGAACCGGAAGATGCAGCGTAGGCCGGCCCCCCACTTGGTGAACCGACGATCTGGTGAAAACCACGGGGAGCAGATGGATGCAGCTGCTCATGGTGGCGCTCTCTGGGGGAGGCCTATGTTCAACAGTGGACGTCTTCAGGCTGTTGATGATGATGATGGAGTTGGCGTTGTTAGCCATTAGTGGTATTTGGACTTAGGATAGTTGGCCATGTATTTTGGGGATATCCCTTACTGTTTGTACTTTATAACTTGAGATTTTTTTGTATAAAATCTCTGGGTGCTCAAATTTTGATTACACCCGACAAGCAATAAAAAGTTCTTCCAAGTTTTTACTAGGCCAATTAAAGAGCCCACTGGTCTTACGACAAATTCATCAGCTTGTTTTTTGAATTTGTTTGCAAATGTAAACAATTTTAATTTTGTTTGAAAGTTTCAAACCAGCGTATTGTGGTGCTTGCTATAGGTACATGCGTGTTCATTTTTTAAGGACAGTCGCTTTAATTTTTAGGGTTCCGTACCTAAAGGGTAAAACGGACCCTATTACTAAGGCTCCGCTGTCTGTCTGTCCGTCTGTCACCAGGCTGTATCTCTTGAACTGTGATAGTTAGATAGTTGAATTTTTTACAGATGATGTATTTCTGTTGCTGCTATAACAAGAAATACTAAAAAAAGGAATAAAATAAATATTTAAGGGGGCTCCCATACAACAAACGTGGCTATGGCACTGCTTTAATATAAATAGTACTGCTACTCAAAACTAGCAGGGATAGATAATGGTACGGAACCCATACAACAAACGTGATTTTTTGATCTTATATATAGATAATGGTACGGAACCCTTCGTGCGCGAGTCCGGCTCTCACTTGGCCGGATTTTTAATGAAATTATTATAGAATATCATTTCGCCCTTCGATTGTGTAGTTTCTGTTTTTGTATATATATTTTACTGTACACCATATTTCTTGGAAGTAGGATCTAGGTATGCTATAGAATACAAAATAAACCAAATAGGTTATTAATTGGCAGAGATATCAGATATTAGATATCAGCTAATGTACAAAAAAAAACATACAGCGGAATTAAGGACCGTGTTTTCATGCAGGAAAATGAACCATAGAGAATTTGTTTCATTCAAAAACACATACAATTGAATATAATTATGGTAAAAAAACTCAAGTCTTCTTATTTACTTATGTTCAAAAGAATGTTAATTAATTTATACTGAAACTTCTAGCTGAATGATATTTATCATTGTTTAAAAAATATTGAACTCTATTTACATCAATTTATCATTATAGGTACGGATCTTTTGTCAATAATTTTATCGCAAGATATATCATCCATTTTTATGGAAATGAATGACATCACGAGCTAGCCATTTACCTGATGTTAAGTGCCGTCACGGGCACTGCCACTCAGAACTTTATAATTTAAAACATATTGTAACGCGTGACACTGATGCACAGTCTAGCAATAAGATTGGTAAACTGCAAGATCAGGTCATAAAGTCTCATTGGCCTAGTAATTTCACTAGCTACAATGCCTTTCAAACGGGAACACAGTAGTGCTTGCACACTACCTGCTTGGCGGCAGAATAACTGGCAAAGCGGTGGTACTGGTGCCTACCTCGACGAACTTTGTAGGAACGTCTACCACCTAGTAAATACTACTTTACGCTTAGTACCTTAGTCGCCAACTGCCTTCTGAACTGTAGGTTGTGGGTTCGATTCCTACCCAGGACACACATTTGTGTGATGAACATAATATTACACTAGCGGCCTGCCCCGGCTTCGCACAGTTTCTAAATATAGCCTATGTTACTCAGGGTGAATGTAGCTTTCCAATGGTGAAAGAATTTTTGAAATCACTACAGTAATTTTTCAGTTCATTCATTACAAACATACAAAAATACAAATCTTTCCTCTTTATAATAGTGGTGTAGATATATTTAGATATTTACAAACAAAAAGTATTGAGTATTGTATCAGTTATCGTGTTTCCATAGTACAAGATTTTCTTAGTTTGGGGCTAGATGGCACTGTGTGAAATGTCCACACATTTATTTATTGTATATTCCAAATTTCTATATTGGCAACCAACCACAAGCCAGATCAAAATAATTACCGACGATAATGAGACACTTACGGCCTTCCATGCTCTATAGATCACGGCCGCTGTCGCCACACACCAAAACAGGGTTATGTTGCTTCCATTTACATGACTAATTAGTTGGCACCGGTCCAAGGACCACATGTTAGTGGCCGAATATGTGTGCTTGGGTTAACGTCTCTCTTTGATTTGATTTACAAGGTAAACCAGTAAAATGAGGGTAGTTGTTGAAGTGAGAAGTGAGACCGCTACCCCACTACACGGTTGAACGCCTTAAATAAATATGAAGATTCGAATATGAGTTTGAGCTGTCACTGATAGCATGATTTATTTTTCCGTGAGTGTTGTGAATTATTACTTATCTTCTGTAAGAGAAGGCCTATGTATCATAGGTTGACTGGTCTGTTAGCTCAGTTGGTAGTCTCTACCTTCTGAACTATAGGTTGTGGGTTCGATTCCCACCCGGGACAAACATTTGTGTGATGAGCATTGGATGAACATCGATGTTTGTTCTGTGTCTGAGTGATATATTGTATTCTATGTAAATGTATAATTTACAAATAAAAGAAAGTATCTAAGTATTATATCAGTTATCTGGTTCCCATAGTTCAAGCCACAGACATAGAAATTTTTCGTTACACATCCTAAGTGTATGGTACAATAGTCATTTGTTTTTTTCTCTAATCTGTGTACAAGCTATGCTTAGTTTGGGGCTAGATGGCGCTGTGTGAAAAGTCCACATAGGTTTTATTTGTTTATATTTCTATATTTCAGCATCTTCATCATTGAATCTTCATCCGACTAACATGGTCGAAATCGCTGGGAGCCGTTGGATTCAAGAGGCATGTCATACTCCGATATATGGAAAGCCTATGCTCAGCAGTAGCCGCCTTCAGGCCTATGACGATGATAATAACAAATTATAATAATAAATATTTGTGAACATTTCACACAGCGCTATCTAGTCCCAAGCTAAGCAAAGCTTGTACCATGGAAACCAGATAATTGAATGGAATACTTAGATACTTTTTGTTTTGTTAATACATACTTGGAATACAATATAACACCCAGACACAGAACAAACACCTATGTTCATCACACAGAAGTTTGTCCTGGGTGGGAATCGAACCCACAACCTACAATTCAAAAGGCATGGCTACCACCAACTGAGCTATCAGGCCAGATGAATGTTATGTAGTTATACCTACAGACTTTTGTTGTTCACTGATAAAATGTTCAAAACTTTTATACATCCGCTAACATGCACAAAGTTAAAAGTTATATTACGAACCATAAAAATACAAGGTAACTGAAATCGCAGTTGCGCCAGCGACCGCAAGCAAACAAGCACATCAAAGTTGTGCCTCTGTTGGCTCAACTTCGCTTTGAGGCAATAATATCGTGGAGAGCATTTCTGTTGCTTGTGCGACTGTTTTGAATGTTGCCAGTTGAGTAGAATTAATGTCGCTGTTGAGAGAAATTTCCAAATTAGGACGTTTTCAGAACAAGCTCTTTTGACGTATATTCACAATTTATCCTCTTCTTATTATACTACTATCATCATCATCCTCTTTGCCTTTTCCCATTTGTTATTGGGGTCGGCTCCCAATCTAACCTGTAGCGGCGAGCAACCAGAATTACACGAGCGACTGCCATCTGACCTCGCAACCCATAAGGGACCAGTAACAAGGATGGTTAGATGAGGCGTCAGATTGTATCAGGCGTCTGACTACCCGTAACGATTGCCATAGATGTTACCGGTACAACCGGGACCGACGGCTTAACGTGCTCTCCGAGGCATGGAGCGATGGCACCACAAACTGCACATAACTAGGAGGATCAAACCCGGTGCTGTATATAAGATTGCGAAGCGCACATACTACCGCTCGGCCACCATCGCTCACCCTTATTATCCTACTATCATAATTTAAAAAACGCAAAAGATTTTGTGTGTACGTATGAATGTTTGTTACCTCCAAACGCCACGATGGCTGGAGGGATTTGAATAGAAAAGAGATAGCTTATAATTATTCTGGATTAACCCATAGGGTATTATTTTATTCTCGCGTGAAACCACGTGTTGCAGCTAGTTACATATAAGAGTAATAAATATGTAACTAATTAATCTTTTTTTATTCAGTAGGTAGCGACACAAAAGATGGAGTTAAATGAAAGTTTACAAAATGTATGGTACCTAAATTGCTTCAATTTCATGATTGCCGTTAAAAATAGTACTAACTCTAAAAGCTTATTTCCATTAACCAAATGGTAATGATCCATAAAAGCTAATGTCAAGAAACATTTTTAAACTCCGGGAATATTACAGATATTTATATGGTCCCAAAATAACTATATTGATTCGTGGCAATATTTAACTCCAATTTTCACATTCCATTTTACATCTACTATTCGACTTTACATCTTAGAAACTTATAGCATCGTGTTCTAAAATATAATAGACTAGAAGTATACTTAGTAAAATATAAAAATTAAAGGTTCTTAAGGACAAATCTTCATTTTCTAGTCATTAAAATTTCAAGTTCGTTGAGATTTTTTCAACACTCAACCAGGTCAAAATGCTTCTAAGCACAGACAAGTACAAAATTACTGAGCCAAGCGTGCTCGAATATGATTAACGTGCAGGCATTTTATCGTAAATTATACCGGGGTCATGCGTGTATTAAGGACTCGTCTCAAGGGGGCTTGCTTTTGCATAGCAATGCCTTTGAGATCTTCTTCTCGTGTAGGCAAGTGGTCAGGCCTGGTGTCACAATTTTTAAGCCGTTTAAAGGCTTCTGACTTAGCTTCACGACTATTTTCTTACGACAAAAGTCGAGACCGACGGCTTAACTTGCCCTCCAAAGCACGGTAGCTATTTAGATGCTTAGGTCAATCGATGGCAGCATTTAGCATTTTATTGAGAAAGGCAATGGGTTGCCGTAAAAGAATCAATTAACTATGGTGTGTTTTAAATAAAACTATTCATAATTATTATGAAAAACCAGTAACGCTTATCCAAATTAGCTTTAAGGTGTTTTTCGAATATAAATAGCAAGGCGGGGGACCCCAGATTTCGTTCTGCCTACGTCCCTGTCGACACATTTTTCCGCGACACTGTTTCGTACGAAAGTTACGGTTGAAGTTAACCGTTTATAAACGAGTTATCAACGATATAACTCGCATTTTGTGACGTGCGCTAAACAGTTGAATTCGTGTTGATAACTTCACTAAATCATTTTTACTTTCGTTATAGTTTAGTGAAAAGGTTTGAGAAGTTGTTGTTATTTATAATTTAGCTCCTGTAGCTAGTATTAAGCCACCCCGTCGTTGTTGTCCAAGACACGTCTTGGGCAACCCGCATGATTCTATAGCAGCCGTTGTTTCGGCTGCGCTATAGGATCACCGGACCAGTCTAGCCCTTCTGGCTCAGGTACCGCTTTCGGCACCGGTATAGGATACCAGCGTAATACAATCAGACACTGACCCGTAGGTTAACTAGAACGGTCGCGACTTTCCATAGGGTCCACTCTTCCAGTGGCCGTAGCCTTCTCGATCTTCTCATCCCGGCAACGGTCGAAGCCGAGGCTCGCACCCTAGGAGTGCCCTTGAGCTAGTCTAGTTGCCTCTCACTTTTGACGGCTGGGCGCCTTAAGGGTCTGCCCTCCGTTACGCCGTTAAGGTCGGTAGAGACCAACAGAATTAGCCCGTTCAAAAAAAAGGCTAGTATTAAGCTTCAGTATGATTTTAATGGTGAAATTATGGATTTGGGCATTTTATGCCAGTTTTATCTAAAATTTCTAGGGTAGGATTTACACGGATTACTTGCACTACTAAGACTAATATAAAAAAAACCTAAAAGTACCCTAGACAACTTTTTAGTCCTACATTAATTTCTTACGGTAAAATATCCAAACTGTGGGCGCAGCCACGGAGCGCCTCTAGTTAAAAAATGACCATTATACCCACATCTCGCGTGCACAGCTTATCCATATTTCCCCTGAAACACCCCATGATTTACGTTATATACGTTTAATTTTTAAGCAACACATGTTTCCGGCCGGCCCTGTCATGTGCTATATTTTCAGCACCAGAGCGAAATGAAAATTATGCAAAATGAAGAGCTCTGTGGCCCCAACGGATTTCAATTAATATTATTGAAAACAATTCGGAGCTGAATGGGGAAATGGTTTCTGTCAAGCTTTTGTATGTCATTAACCCGAAGTTTTGTTGAATGGGATGATATAATCTTTCTGACAATTTGTCAATGGTGTTTTGAATATTTGTATACACAATCCAAATAATGATTTATGAATAATACCTGTTATATTTAAGTATTGAAATAACATTTTTTTTTTTAATTGTATCAATCAAACACTATTACGACATGATTTGATGCATGCTTTATAGAAACTGGATAATGGTGAGTAGATTCAAGTAATCCTTTTTTTAAATATATTAACCGATTCTTTCTGTTTTCAAGAACTTTAGCATAGATTACTATAATACCACTACATATAGCACTAATGCAACAGAAGATTAGTTCAATTGGACTGTAGTGAACTATCAATCGATAGTTGAACTGATCTTCAAAAAAAAAAACACGTTTTGCTTTATTCAATAATTGAAAATAGCACAATATGGTTTTTTATTTTTTTATGTAAATGAATGACGTGACGAGCTAGTCCTAGCCACAGATCCTATAAAAAAGTCCTAGCTTAGCTCCTTTAGCTAGTATGAAGCAATACAAAATTTAAATGTGTGTGTAATGTTGGTTTTTTTTTTTAATGTGATTGAATGACGTGACGAGCAAGTCGTTCACCTGATGTTAAGTGACACGGCCGCCCATAACAGTTGCAGTGTCACCCGGAACTTTAAAACAATAAAATTTCGCGTGACACTGCACTGCGCACGTCATCCTGAGACATCACCCAGTCTAGTAATCAGATAACTAGACTGAGTGATCAGATCGGTGATATGAGTGATCGGTGGTGGTGTGGATTTTGATTTTTTAGCCACAGATCTAGAATATTTTCGTAACTCTCAACCTAGGTCCATTGGTTTTAGCTGACTGAACCCCTACAAAAAACTTGAGTGTCCTTGGCAGCGATAGGGATAAAGATATCGATTACTGGAGTGCAAAGCTCTTAAAATTTTGCGCTTTATCTATCTGAGCTGAATACCTCTTAATATTGACATTGATCTTGGCGCTAGAAGGTTAAGTACTGTAGAACTAAGCTATATACGTAAAATTAATTTAATCCATGCTTAAAATATCTCGTTTTCGCCATAGGATATATTAAACATTGACTAAAAATGTGGTTAAAGTTTATAAATATACCTACATATAAACGGTACATATAAAATGTATATAAAATGTACATATAAAATATATAAATGTACCATTACCTATAAAAACGAGCAAAATAAATCACGTTTGTTGTATGGGAGCCTGCTTTAAATATTTATTTTATTCTGTTTTTTAGTACTTTTTGTTATTGCGGCAACAGAAATACATCATTTGTGAAAATTTCAACTGTCTAACTATCACGGTTCATGAGATACAGCCTGGTGACAGACGGGCAGACAGACAGACAGACGGTTGGACAGCGGAGCCTTAGTAATAGGATCCATTTTACCCTTTGGGTACGGAACCCTAAAAATCACGTAGGTATTTTTTTTCTCCTTCGTGACCTTTTTAGTAGTCGTTGAAAAAAACCAAACAAAAATGCGTACAGAGATGAAGACTAAAATGTTAAAATGTCATCAAACATCATAAGTCCGGTATATAACCATTCCACAGGTATTTAAAAAACATGATGTACCGAATCCGTAACGTGACGTAAACGGCAAATTGGACGTGGGACACATCCGTTTTTCGGAATCCAATTAATGCACGCGCTGATTCCTGCTGATTCGATGGCCGGCGTGGTCGCAGTCCGTTTTAACTTGCCTTTTAACAAATTACCTCGAAGTCTACGATTTAAAATGATTTGCCTTCACGTAGCTTTCAACGTTTTTAGATTTTGTACCCATTCCAGAAAGCCGGAACTCGCAGCATGCTGTCCGTCTGTCCATCTGTCTGCTTATACATCTGTTTGTCTGTCTGTCCGTCTGTCTATCCGTCTGTCTGTCTTATCCGTCTGTTTGTCTGTCCATCTGTCTGTTCGTCAGTCTGCCCGTACGTTTGTCTGTCTGTCTGTCCGTCTGTCTATCCGTCTGTCATCTTGTCCGTTTGTTTGTCTGCCCGTCTGTCTGTTCGTCAGTCTGCCCATCTGTTTCTCTGTCTGTCTGCCTGTTTGTAAGTCAAGACTCCATTTCTATAAATAAATAAATGCTTCGTGAACTTTAAAATGAACTAACTATTTGAGATGTCAATCAACTGCCGTGATATATTGGGCACCCACCATACAGGCTTTGCCTAGTTTGGGGCCCGTTGTAAATCTTTTTTTACTAATGAATGCGAAACATGCCATGTTCTGTAGTTAATTGCTCTGGAAATAAACTTATCCTTATTCTTCTTATTCTTATATTTTTTTTGCACAAAATTGTAATATTACTACAGCGTTTTGTAAGACATAACAACGCAAACTATAATAACGAGGTCTGTTATTTTTTTAATTTTTTTTTATGAGAATGAATTACGTGGTGAGCAAGTCGTTCACCTGATGTTAAGCGACACGGCCGCCCATAACATTGTAGACTACATTATAATGTTGTCTACAATCTGCTACAAAATATACAAGCTACGGTGTAGACATCAGCGTAGCCGTTTCGTAGGCGAAGCTACAAACATGTTCGTTTACTTACATTTTTTAAATTGTACTATCTATACTTATAATAAAACTGTAACTGGTCCAATTCTGTACATTGAAGACATTTTGAAATTATTTTTTTTGGAGGGCTTCCTATTATCGAAGCAGCAAAAATATTTCTTTTTTCATTTTTGTCCGATTTCATTCTTTATTTTTTTTTGTTAGACAGGGAGTTCTTTTAATATTGTCCCATAAATATTTCAAGGTCATCGATTTTGTGGTTCAGAAATTACAAACATCCAACCTTCAGTATTAGGTCCAATCCTGTACTATGGAAAAGAAAGAAGGGAGGGGAAAAAGATAAGGGAAAAGCCCCTCCACCTCCCCTCCTCTCCTCCCTCCCTTCTTTCTTCCTTCCCTCTTCCTTTAGACTGAGATAAGGCTTAAAACTAATAAACCCATGCGAAGCCGGGGCGGGTCAACTATTTTTATATTTATCTTTTATTTTTCAGAAATGACAGACATCCAACCTTTAGTATTAGGTCCAAAGCCATTCCTATCCTGTACTATGGGAAAGAGAGAAGGGAGGGGGGAAAACATAAGGGAAAATGGTGAATGGATGAAACGGTGAAAAGTTCACCAGTTTCATCCATTCACCATTTTCCCATATCTTTTTCCCTCTTCCTTCTCTCTTCCTTTAGACTGAGATAAGGCGAAAACTAATCAATCCACGTGAAGCCGGGGCGGGTCAGCTAGTTATAAATAATTATACAGTATAAATAACAGTGTCTAGATACAGATTCAAACTATCGCACAAGGTTAATTTACTTGTATGAGGTAAAAATAATTGGAAAGTTTTATAAATCTGCAAATCGTAATGTTCTCCTTTATTCGATACCTCACTTTCTCATTTTAATGCCCGTCTGCAAAAAAATTTGACAGCTTCTAAGTTCGCACTTATCTCCCTATGACGTTCCTACTTCAACGCATTTGGGTACGTCCTAGAGAGATAAGTGTGAACTTATGAGCTGTTAAATTTTAGTACAGAACAGACGGGCATAAACATTTCAAGCCCTATGTTGCAGTATCACATAATATATCTATCTATAAGTTTAAATTCTAATTTTAAGAGAAGCGTATACACCCTATATCTTGTTCATACAAAAAGTGCCAACGCCACGCACGTGTTTTCCACCTCTAAATTTTATCCAATTTTGATGACTTTTTTATATTATGTTGTCTATTCAGTAAACAGTAAAAAAAAAAAAAAATATGTGTGGGACATGTCACGCAGCGCCATCTAGCCCCAAACTAAGCATAGCTTGTACTATGGGAACCAGACAACTGATACAATACTTAGATACTTTTTTGTTTGTAAATACATACATAGAATACAATATAACACCCAGACACAGAACAAACATCGATGTTCATCACACAAATGTTTGTCCTGGGTAGGAATCGAACCTACAACCTATAGTTCAGAAGGCAGAGCTACTACCAACTGAGCTAACAGGCCAGTCAGTTTATAATCCGAGCAGCCAAGGAATGGAATACTTTACCAGCGTCTTTGTTTCCCGATAAGTACAATCTGGAGCTCTTCAAGTCGCGGGTGAATAGGTATCTTCTAGGCAAGCATGTACCATCGTAGACCGCGTCGTCACTTCCCATCAGTTGAGATTGCGGTCAAATGCGGGCCTATCTAGTTATAAAAAAAGAACTACGACTTCCTTTTTTAAGTTTTTTCAATAATTATATTCGTATTTATAGCCACCAAAAGTTACAAACTTTCGGCGTCAAAATTATGACGAAAAAAGTAATTGTAACTAGAACAAGAAACATATTGTCAAGAAAATCAAGACGTACAAGCATAGTTTATAATCAAAAGTGTATGTTAAGTTTTAGAGCGTGAAAACCGTTGGCGCCCGAAACGCTAAAATGTAGGTAAATTCACTCATGTGCCCTTATTGTCTCTATCATACGTTTAGAGAGCAGAGCGACGGTAATAACATTTTCACATACCAGGACGATCCTCTTAATTAGGGAAATTAAGAGTTCGAAGCGCTTTTAATAAATAAATAAATATTTCATGAACCTTTCATTAAAATGAACGAACAATTTGAAATGTCAATCAACTGTCGTGAGTTAACCAATTATACAAAGTTACATTTATTATTGAGTAAAATAACTTCGAAGGGCTGTCAACTTGTTGCATAACTTGAAGTCGATCATAAAGTTATCTTTGCGACTTTGGTGCCGTAATTATTTTCTTCTGATGTCCCCATTAGTGGGGAAAAGGGGAAAATATACTATAGCTTCTCGCTGTCCCTTAGTGAAACAGGAGTGGATAAAAGGAAAAATGAAGCACTTTGAGTCGTTCTCATGTAAGCTAAAGGGTTATGAGGACAACGGAAAAAATAATTCACTTTGTCTTGTTTTTCCGCATTTATGCTACAGTGCTATGGGAACAACGGGAAATTAGGCTTTAATTTTTTTTTTGGTAGGCAAAGCATTTGACCACTGTCTCACCTGATGGAAAGTAATGACGCAGTCTACGATGGTGCATACTTGCCTAGGAGATACCTGATCACTCTCGACTTGAAGACACACAGATCATAGTTAACTGGAAACAAGGACGCCGGCAAGTTTGTTCCACTCTATGGCTATTTGCACTACCGTTCATCTTGTTGCCTTTATGAATGGGGACATGGCAATGGGGACAGAGGGAATAAACCTGTCATATACTAATCATCATATTATAATATACTAGCGGCTCGCCCCGGCTTCGCACGTGTAGTGGTGTAGCCTATGTTACTCAAGGTGAATGTAGCTTTCCAATAGTGAAAGAATTTTTGAAATCGGCTCAGTAGTTTTTGAGTTTATTCATTACAAACATAGAAAAATACAAATCTTTCCTCTTTATAATAGTGGTGTAGATTTATAAAGCAAAAACCTTTTAGTACTTCCAGATTGACTTGTAGAAAGTAGGCATTCCTTGTTCACCTTTTGTGTTCTAGAATTTAAAGAAATCTACGATGATTTTGTTTTTCTTTTCTTTCTTGTGTAGGTACTTATAAGCAAGAAAAACAAAATCGCTGTACCTACCTTGACTGCGTAAC
Organism: Ennomos quercinarius; assembly: GCA_910589525.2. Taxonomy (NCBI): domain Eukaryota; kingdom Metazoa; phylum Arthropoda; class Insecta; order Lepidoptera; family Geometridae; genus Ennomos; species Ennomos quercinarius. Next base: position 4,601,966 of record OU342502.1, read on the forward strand.
GTAACTTGATTGATATTGAACACAAGTTTGTAACCTTATTATATGTTTATGATAATAAATAAACACCAAAACAAAAGAAGCAAAGTCACTGATATAGCTTTGAGAATTTACAAGTTGAAGTGGCAGTAGGCAGGCCACGTCGACCGTAGAACTGACAACCCATGGGGAAGAAAGGTTCTCGAGTGGCGACCATGAACCTGAAGACACAGCGTAGGCCGCCCCCCAGTAGATGGACCGACGACCTGGTCAGAACCGCGGGGAGCCGATGGATGCAGGAGGCAAGCAGCCACTCAAAGTGGCGCTGTTTGGGGGAGGCCTATGTTCAGCAGTGGACGTCTTCAGGCTGATGATGATGATGATGAATAAATAAATACGGTTACTTAGATACTTTTCGGGAGCACTTCAGGTTGTTTTTAAAAACTCAATTTAGGATTTTACGAAGTTTATTTAATTAATTATTAATTATTACAATAAGCGACCGACTGTAGAGTTTGATACAGCACGAGTGCGCTCTCACTAGCCTCCAGCTACAATCCCTGTGGTGGATGCGATAAGACTGCTGGTGCTGCGTCTGGGAGGGTGGCGTGATCCTAGGTAGGGGACGGTAGCGTATTCTTAGGTAGGGGACGGCAGCGTATTCTTAGGCAGGGGACGGTGGCGTGATTTTAGGTAGGGGACGGTGACGTGATTTTAGGTAGGGGACGGTGGCGTGATCTTAGGTAGGGGACGGTGACGTGATTTTAGGTAGGGGACGGTGGCGTGATCTTAGGTAGGGGACGGTGGCATGATTTTAGGTAGGGGACGGTGGCGTGATCTTAGATAGGGGACGGTGGCGTGATCTTAGTTAGGGGACGGTGGCGTGACCTTAGGTAGCGGTGGGAGGAGGCTGGTTACGGGTACATAACTCCTACTAAGCAAAATTTAAAAATAAGAGGATAAAAAAAAAAAAATTAAATAAATATGTGTGGACATTTCACACAGCGCCATCTAGCTCCAAACTAAGCATAGCTTGTACTATGGGACCAGATAACTGATAGAATACTTAGATACTTTTTGTTTGTAAATACATACATAGGATACAATATAACACCCAGACACAGAACAAACATCGATGTTCATCACACAAATGTTTGTCCCGAGTGGGAATCGAATCCACAACCTACAGATCAGTAGGCAGGGTTACTACCAACTGAGCTATCAGGCCAGTCAAAACACACACACACACAGTCAGATTTTACATTTCACAGGATTCTGGAGTCATCATAAAGTTTCTGACACAGCTTGTTGATTTAATTAGTTATCCAGTAATTTACTTTACCCTTTACCTACCTCTTGCTTCATATTTTTCAGAAACTCTAAAAGCACACAAAACTCTGTAAATGAAAAAATCGCTTCCCGTTTCCTGTTTTACAAAGAATCCAAATCACAAAATACCACGGCTACCGCTCACAGGTGAGCGTTTAACAAGGCCAAATTCGTATACGGTAAAGCATATACGGCAAAGGTATACGCCGCAAATGTATATACGGTTAGATTGTATACGGCCAAGGTATAGCAGGTAGGTACCTGTAATACGGCGTTATAAAAATATCTGAGTCAGTCCGATGGAATTTTTATTGCCACCGCAAAATAATGACGGTATTTCACGGACTTTTATATAAGTACATATTCTATCAGTTATCTGTTTCCTATAGCATAACCTGTACTTAGTTTAGTAAATATAACTACGTCGTGTACAAATCAATAGTGCTCTTTTGTAAATGTTAATTATCCTTTTATTCCTAAAAGTGATCTTAAAGTTGGTGGTGTTTTAAGAATACCTTGAAAATCAAACTATGGCCTAATCGTACATAAAAAAATATATGCGCAACGCGCGAATGTATGAAACCTTTAGGAACTTGAAGACACAGAGTAGGCCAGCCCTCCACTAGGTGGACCGACGACCTGTTTCAAATCACGGGGAGCTGTTGGATGCAAGAGGCAAAAGCAGCCACTCAAAGTGGCGCACTATGGGAAATGCCTATGTTCAGCGGTGGACATCTTGAGGCTGATGATGACGATTTTGATATAATAGGTAGTAGGCCCTACTTTGAAAGCTTTAATTGACAGTCCTTAATATACTATGAGTTACTAAAAATATATCCGTCTCTTACATTGCCGTCTATTTGACAAGAACAGCAACAGTTTTAGGGGTTTTAGGGGTTTTACTGTCAACTATTGCCTTCAAAATTGTCCGTGATGTATATTTTGAGTAAAATATTGAGTATTTTTGGTAGGAGGAATGGAAAATATACTAACATACAAGATTACCCAAATCCCGTTGCGCGACCCATAAAACTCTATTTCATCGAGATGTCGCATACTAGACTAGAGAATAACTACCTCATCAAATATTACGAAGGTCGAATTCAGCACACATCTTACGTGCGATGAATAAAGCATTTAGAGAAGATTTATAGCTTCTTTTTAATCTGGTTTATAAAGATCTAAACATTTCTGCAAAATAACAGAAACGCAGTTTGTTTGCTAAGTTTGAAAGTGATCCAAAAAGTTTGTCATTTTCGTTTGATTTTTTTTTTCTGATAACACCAATATTACCTGTAAACACATAAATATATCAAATCAAATCAAATATAGTACCTTCGTTCCCCTTCGTCTAGTTATAGTACCTTAGTTAATATAGGTACCTTCTTCTAAATAATTAAAATCAGTCACAATTCAAAATTCTTGGGATCCTTAATATCAGTTTATCATCATTGTCTAACCTCATCATGCCGTTACTTGATCATTTTTATTCGAACAATTTCATCATTTTCTGACATCATCTAATAACATAAGCATAAGAAAGCATGGCAATGATTATCTGAGCGAGATGGATAGCAAGAAAGAAAGAGAGGGTAAAAATAAATAATTCACTCTGACCGCACCTGAAACCGATGGCCGAAAAGGAAATTGAAAATGCTGTTTTTGTTCTCCTGTAATTTAAATGTCGACAGTAACGTTGTTTTGTTTTGTTTTCTCTGACAATATCAGTGTCAGGATCACGCCTCCGGGGCCTCACTTTCGATTTCATCAGGGAGCCAACAACCAAAGCAGTTAGCAGTAAGCAATTACAATCTTTATTGTAAAGGTTTTAAAGATGAAATGTATAACTGAAGATTGAGCAGGTACTGACAAAAGCGATGTCAAATATTTAGTGACAAGCAAATGGTTTTTTAACCTTGATGTTTAAATCGAAATGAATGTAGGAAATTCGGTTATTTTGGACCTGTTGGTGCTAGGTCTACAATATAATCAAGGCTACACTTATATCATAATTATTATTCATCATCATAATCATCATCAGCCTGTATTAGTCGACTGCACTCTGCACTCGGCGCAAGTCGTCGCTCCTAGTCTAGTCAAGTCCTAGTCTAGTAATTAACCTCTCAATGAATGTATATAAATACAAATACAATATAAAAAGGGGTCAAAACATGCCTTTGATGAAAAAGGACTGTTTAAAACATGCATGTTGAGCTATGGTTAAGGGCTATTTTCTAAAGTGGGCTGCAAACAGAAACAGAAACTCATGTATGCGCTACAGTCACCGGCTGTTGCTCAAGAATAAAGCGAATGAAACTGATGATTTTTCATTGAAAACTCAAAACTCAATAATTTTATTGCGTTACAAGTCAATAATCAGATAAGATATTTAAAAATAATAAAATTAATTATTGTACTTATATACTAAGCAAGCATAATGATTATAGGCAATATTACATAGTGCTTAATGTCAAAATGTTATACTATAGCAAGCCTATTACAATACGAGCAATCCGGCATAAAGCAGAATAGGAAACCCCGATCCCTAGCTTCGATTAACACATTTTTCTTCATAATTTCAACCTCGAAAGAATGTGTAAGGAACATAATTGTATGACCCAAGTAATCCTCCCTATGTAACTTAAAAAATAAACAGCACCTAACGATCATATACGTAGATCCTGGGTCATAACTAAAACTCCAGAGAAACACAGGAACTACGATAACCATGGTCCTATTACAACCAGACATAGAACAAATATTTGCACTTTTTTATAACAATTTCTCTGTACCCAAATACTTGTCCTGTAGCGGGAATGAACCCGCCACCGTCGACCTGCTCATTTCTCAATCACCACGCCTCAGAGACTATATAAAATCTAAAAAGCTCCTGCATTTTGACAGAAATCCCGAATAAAAACTTTGCAGTATATACATGCGAATTCAATTCACACGCTTCGTTCACCCTACACTATTGACAGTCGAAACATTATTATTTATTTTGCGAGCGTTCCAAGGATTGGCGCACGGCCGTCAAATGGCAAACAGTGGAACGAGATATCGGAGCTCGATGCAAAACAGATTTAGTTGTATTTGCTGATATTCCCGAATATATTTGCCATTGGGATGTCAATGTGTGGTAAAACCATTGCAAATGTTCTGTTGATATCCCTCGAAAATACCTTGATACAACAACTATAGAACTCAGCGTAACTATAGATAGTGAACCAGTAGAATTTTTAGAGAACTAAAATTTTCTATATCAGATGCTCATGATAATTTTGACATTATCCATTCACTATCATTTCACACCATCGTGTCACATCTCCACACTTACACTTAATTAGATTATATTTTTGAATTTGATATAACACTTTATTATAATTATGTGTAAGTTAAAGTCTAAGCCTATTATAATAGGCGTATAAAAAGTGTATCTCCGACGATAGAGTTCTGGTTCCTACAGCACGTGTTTCAAGCCTAGTGTTCCAACCTCCATTATGTTATTTTGCCTTTTGTCAAATAAATCATCATCATCATCATCCTCTTTGCCTTTTTCCATTTTTCATTGGGGTCGGCTCCCAATCTAACCTTTAGCGGCGAGATACCAGAATCACACGAGCGACTGCCATCTGACCTCGTAACCCATAAGGAACCAGTAACAGGGATGGTTAGATCAGGCGTCAGATTCTATCAGTCGTCTGACTACCCGTAATGATTGCCATAGATGTTCTTATGATAACCGGGACCGACTACTTAACGTGCTCTTCGAGGCACGAAGCGATATGGCCTCGAAAACTGCACATAACTGGCCGAAGATCGAATCTGGTGCCGTAAGATTGCAAATCGCACATGCTACCACTCGTCATATATCACATCAACAAGTTTAGTAGTTGACAAGATATTGTTAAACATTGCTTTTTTAAGCAACGTTTATTAGTTGTTATTTGGCGCAAATAATTCAAAACCAAAAATGCTTTACTTTATCTGGTCTCTTAGCTATACATTATTGTTAATTAGTTCCTTACTTTTGTGTGATAGTGGCAGCATTTTGGTGACGCGTCGCTTAGTATCACCCTGATAAACTTTGAATCAGGATGATCTCTTGGTTTCTACGGGCCCAGAGTCTCAACACCAAGCGGCTCAAATATATGCTACTAAGATTAATAAATTAATAATCGTGCAACTTGACTGAAATCATTCAGCAGACTATACACCATTGAACTGTTAGTCACTATCACGAGAATTTTCAAGCGAACACTCGTGGCTAGCCAAAAACTAGATTGACGATATGAACTTTTTGGCATTTTAAAACAAGTAGGTTTAGATCAAACTTTAATATCAATCCTTGTATCTACTTGTAATTATACCAAACGCAAACAAAGGGTTGACAAAGGGGTTGAATTTTGAACATACCAAAGCTCTTCAGAGTTTGAAGTGAACAAGGCACTTACGTATTCAAGCCTTGAAGTTTTAAGTTCAAAGTCTTCAAAGTTATTCATCAGTATCTTCTGAGGAAGCATTCTACAATCTATTGAAAATTCCATAAAATCAAAACAAAGTGTGTTTAGTGTTTCTAAAACTTACAGATAAGTATATTCATGAAGTCACAATCCTGAATAAAACCCTGTGGCACAGATAATATAATACTATACTAGCCTTTGGTTAGGTGAACCATGGGTAAACCCTTAGAGTATAGACTAAAAGCATAGAGAGATCATCAAAATGACATTATATTAATTGTACTGCTCACACGCATCGCTACGTCAGTGGCGAAGGAAAGAAACAACAAACTGCTTTTTCAATACAAATCTGTCAGACTCATTCACATCAAAGTATCCACCTCATATAAAAAAGTGTCCAAAAAAGTGGTACGCTTGACAGATAATGAAGTTATCTTTATGCTTTTAGCCTATACTGTAAGGGTAAATCGACGAACAACAGTGACCTGCCTCAGTGGCTGTTTGACGTATGCGTCATTTCACTTATAGGTACGTCATTTGAGTGGACGTGTCATTTACCATGTGTCACTATGCGTGTAATATGCAGGCACCAGCTAGAAAATATGAGCCAAACAGCTCAGCATCAGCATCGTACTCAATGGAGTGATTTGGGAGTAGCCTATGTTCAAAAATTGTAGGTACTAACATAGGTTTATTCGATGATGGAGACCTACGAATAAGTAAATAGATAAATGTAGGTATTTCCCAGTCCCAAAGCCACAGCAAAGTGTAGGTATTACTGTCATTATATTTTAATAGTTTTTCGTCCACCCTTATAGTATGTCAGTTAATTTGATAAATAAACATGTTTGCCTGTTTCGTGTCAGATGATTTATTATTTCCATTTTATGAAATGTTGTTTTCCAGAGAAGCCTTCTTATTTGTGAGAAATGTGTCAAGGTCGGTTATTTGATTATTATCAGGTATTATAAGATATTCAATTAGTTTGGGTTGTACAATGGCTTTGATGCCAATGACAATAGACGGGCTTTCGTTCCACAAGTACGCAATATCGATTTCTCTTGAAGGCTAAATTTTAAACTGATATTACAATTAGGAATTCAAAAATCTGATTTTTCATTAAAAAACGCTGACACAGAACGAACAGCGGTCTTGGAGATGTCTGTACGTGATGGTGACCACTTACCATTAGGTGGGTCATTTTGCACTCGCTCTTACACTGATTACAAAATCTAACTTCGGTAACAGAAAAGATCGTGAAAAAACTGGCATGTTCCAATAATCACAAAATTCTAAAACATAAGTATTTTATGTCATTTTCCAACCCGCACTTGACCAGAGTGGTGGAATATAACGTTAATTTTTTCCATGTAATAGAAGGCCCATATCCCAGCAATGGGAACATAACGGCACGACGATATACTTTCTTCACACAAATTTTAATATTTTTCCTATGGGGAACTGAAGACCATATTTCAAGCGCGGGCTAAGCTACTTCCTAAGCTAGTTCTTAATCTGAGCTATTGAGGCCAGTCTAATAACAGTTGAATAGTTTAAACTTCACTACAAACGTTCTAATCTACCTGTATTAACTACACCACCTCATTAGAATACACGCCGAAAGCCATCTCAAAGATTACAATCTCAGAAGGACCACCTAAATTGCCAAGTGTATTATAGTCAGCAAATTGAAATCTCGAAGCGGGTCCATAGTCCTCTAATCTCTTAAATAATGGCCCCCAAACAATAAACTGAGATTTGGGTTGTCATTTTGGGAAACTTACTGGCTTCTGTGTATAATTTTGTACGTTTTACGCTTAGGAAGCACCTGCTGGAATTATGTTGTTTAAGCCCTTTTTGTAATTATAAAACACATAAATTGAAATGACACTTGATTCAAAAACGAGAATAACGGCCCCAAGTAAAACACCTTTAAAATAGTAAAACCCTGCAAAGATTACTTCAAAAATAAACAATTAGACGCCAATTAAGGCATGTTATTTCTTTCAGAATAAAAATAAAATAATTATGCCCTAGTACAAGACTAATAATAATAAGCCTCATTAATTCAAATAACTGCTAACGTACTGGTTATGTTAACTACAACTACAATTTTTTTTAGTTGCATACAAAATACATACATACGATTAATAATAGAAAATGCATAGCCAAATCACCACTGAATAAATAAGTGAATTAGGTAGGTATTTGATTCTCTACTTTCTCGATGGTGGTCGAGCGGTAGCATGCGCGCTTCGCAATCCTACGGCACCGGGTTCGATCCTCGGCCCGGCACCAATGACTTATCTAGTAAGTTATGTGCAGTTTTCGGAACATCTATGGCAATCGTTACGGGAGCCAGACGCCTGATACAATCTGACACCGGATCTAACCATCCCTGTTACTGGTCCTTTATGGGTTGCGAGGTCAGATGGCAGTCGCTCGCGTACCTGGTAGCTCGCCACTACAGGTTAGATTGGGAACCGGCCCCAATAACAAATGGGAAAAAGCAAAGAGGATGATGACTTTCTCATAATGTTCTACGAACTAACTTTTCGATAGCAAATCGGTAAAAAAATGTTTGCTGTGATCTGTACTTAGATGGGTAACCACCAATTATTATATATGTTAATAACTGAATCTACCTTATTTTGGCAATAACTGTTGCTTTGTCAGCACAGTTCAGGCAGTTTGAAGGTTTAGAAAAAAAAACAATTGACTGTCTTATACCAGCGGGACTACGATGAGCCATTGACTATAAACCCAGTTGACCAATGATACAACTTCCCGTCGTGCGAAAAATAGTAGTTGATTTCCACTACTATTTTCATACAAATCACGGGAACCCGTTGATGTCTTTTGCTCCATCCTGCTCTGTCCTTTGTAATTTCGTATAGCTTTGTCTCGTTTTGTTACGTCGTCCCCTGCCCGCGTAGGTGAGTCGTGTTTGTACGAGAAATTATGTTCACGAGCTTTACGGCGCGGGCTTTATAATCTTTGACGATGAACTATAAAAGTCGATATTGTCTCTTCTCTTGAGAATTGTTTGTCCAATGAAAGCGCAACAAAATGTTTATGACGTGATCTCCGTGATCGTTCATTGGTCAATCGCTTTCTTGAGAGAAGAGATAATCGAAAGTCGATTTTTAACCCTGCAGCTGTTACCTTAGGGTGAGGTGAAGGGTAGGGCCAGATAAGCAAGTCCAAATTATTTCAAAGAAACATCGACCGTCGTAGTCTTAAATATCAATTCAGTCTGCACTTACGACAAAGACAACGCACGAAATGACTGATTTGGCGGTTTTAAATTTATGTCTGTGTTTATATAGTATTTTTCAAAACTGTGAAGTCATCACAAAATTTGTATGTTGGTTGGAAACTTACACTATTATTTTTTATTTATTTCGATATATAGAAACTCAGTAAAATTAGAACATTAAAACTTTTTGAGGAAGGTTTGCTATTTTTTTCTGTAGCTATATTTATTAATCTTGTATTTGCGGACATCATGAAAGACTTAATGAAATGAATTACATGATATATTAAATTGAAAGCTCCACATGCTCTAATTACGCCTGGAAACGTGCCAAAAACACCTGGTTTGCCCTAACCTTCACCTTATACTTGTCTTTTATGAGTAGGAAGAACCACTTTCACACTAAAACCTTTTTATACCAATCCATACATTCAATAGATTTCCAACTCATCCACCAACCAAATATTTCACTGTGATGCTTGAACTTAGGCTAAACACACAAATGTAATCCCGACGGTTCGAATTCTACCCATTCAAACTTGGTCCTCAGTTCCCTGGCTAATGTCAAATAGTTTAACTACCAGGTGAATTAGAATTCGCAGCTTGGAAGTTCCAAACAATTCCTTGGATTCGAATGATGGGCAGGCTGGTAGATAAGCAATAGCAGCGCTATTTTTGCTAGTTTTGCGGTTGCAAAGAAAAAGTGTGGCAGGTGGGTTAATTTGAAAGCATAGGCGATAATTGAGTTTAATTCATGGATATGGGAATATGTCTGATTTATTATCCTAAAATGATCTATCAAAAATCAAAATGACGGAATATCGCTAATATTGTAATAATGAAGAATCCACCAGCATTATAATATGATCATAACAAAAAATAATAAAAGAAAAACATTTTGATGGATTCTATAACTACATTGCTTAAGATAATTATCCATCGAAACGGCGAAAACATATCGTTTTTGTTATAATTATAATAATTAAATTGTTAAGTTAAAAGTAATGTTTTGTCAAATAAGCACGGTGAACAGCGATAATTGGTGATGCCTCATCTTATTACATTGTTGGTGATTACGTAACTGGTAATCACCAACCATCCATAATCATTATTATCGCCACTTTCTTTTCTAGCTTTTGTAAAAAAAACACGCTATAAGCTTCTTCTTCATCGGTTAATGGCTTTCAATCGCTCTTCAGCGATAATTCTGCCAATGTCAAGTGAGTAAAAATTTGTACGTGTATGGCATGTCAAAGTCTTATTTTGTCAAAATGTCCCAATAAAATGGAGGATATTTTACTGAAAGCCAAAAGCTCTGGAAAGCCTTTAGGAGAAAATGAAAATGCAGGGTTGGAACTTGGAACTATTTATCTACACACGCGTACGTTCATGAACACTTATCGGATAATAATCCACCCTTATTACACATTAAAATTCAAAACTACCCGAGATTTGGGAAGTTTCAAAATTTTCTTTTCACTAATGCACGCCATATTATGAGTATAGGATGGGTATAGGTATTTGCGGTTAGTAAACGATATAAACAAAACACGTAATTTTCACAAAAGTCTTCTTTTTGTACTATACGCCATAACCCAGTTCTAGGAAAAAAGACAATACGGTGACTGCATAACTCTTGCGTACTGCACATCCCTCAATGCACAGTTTAACAAAGCCACGCGAGTTGCCGTGCGGCTGCAACATTTACATTTTAGGATTTTATAAACTTACAAAATAACTTTTATAATTATGCTGCGGTGGTTTGAAGTTCACGTTAAACTGACAACTTGAATTGCTGTCGCGAGACCATAATATTTTTGAAAGTTGCAAGGTCTAATATTTTAAGGTATTATCTATTATTTTAAACTTAAAATGGTAAAAATAATACATAATATCGGGCCCTTTCATCTCCTCAAATGACGTCATTTTATTCTCAGGGCCTTCTCTTACAGGGAGAGAAAAATAGAACACAATCCATCATAGTCAGTTTTGTGATATTGACACTTTGACACAAAGCTGTTGGACATTGTTGACATGATGAAGTCGGTAAATCAGACGTTTGATCTCATACATGTCAAAATGGACTCCTCTTTCCATCTTAAGCCGTCGGTCACAGCTGTTGTACAACATTCGTTAAGCCAAGTCAGAAATCTTTGGACTGCTTCTTTTTGACACGATTGCAGGAAGGAAGAAGAAAAGAGGGTGGTGTACTTTTTTATTATTTTCCCACTGTACTCTTATATGTGAAAGTGGACCCGTTGTTTACGGCAGCCGTAACAGCCGCTGTTATCGTACAAAATTCGTTAAGCCAAGTCAGAAAACTTCGGGCGGCCAAAAATTCTGACACCAAGGCTAAACACTTGCTTACACGAAAAGAAGAAGGTAATGAACCTTTTGATGGACCTTTTGAATAAAATATAAATAATCAAATGCCCCCTTATTACTAAACACTGTATAACAGTGGGATAGATATTCAGTGTTTTCTCATGCTTTATTTTTGCCTTTTTCCACTCAACAGAGAAAGACACAACACTCAATAACTATTCATTCGCTAAACAATGTTTATTACTGAAGGGGGTGGAATCGTTATCATTTCTACCCACCGGAAAGTTTATAACCGCACCGTGTTGAAGAGAAACAAAAGTTTACATTCAGTGGGCGCTTGAACGCGATATCACAAATCGATGCGACCAACTTCCTTTATTGAAGTCTATATTTAACATCACCAATGGTGCGTTAACTTGAGATAAACAATAATACGTTCTGACGATTTGTTTACAAAATTAAACAAGAACATTTTCGTTTCAATCATCATTAGTGCTCTGACATGGAAGGGTAGCGTAATTTCGCGGGAAGCAGCCAAGCACTTCACAGCTCTAGCAATAGGCTATGCCTGTTATGTTTTGAAATTAGTATTTATACGGTCTGTAAGATAACTACTGGTTTAAATATATATGAAAAAGTGACCCATTAACACTTGAGCATTTTTAGTGCGGACCACAGATTAGAGGAAAAAACCATAGAGAAAAATATGCGGTCGTAACGAAAATATTGTAGGTCTGTGGAGCGGACGAGCATAAACCAAGTCAAATTAGTTTTGGGGAGTTTTGGCGGGAACGCGGAAAAGTTCACGTCGGTGCATTGTATTATTTTACAAAACTTATGCTTTTTCCAGTGTTAATGTTAAAAATTGATGGTGTTTTACGCATTAAGTGCTGAATTACAAGCATGAGTGTGGGCAAGTGATATAATGTAGTGAAACGTGGTTTTTCGTGTTGCTTCTAAAATTCCATAGAAGCCTCTAGTAAAGTTGCCACCACTTTACTAGGGCATGCCTTAGACTGGATTATGACTTAGACTAGACTATGACTACTCTGACTGTGACTATGACTTGACTTTAAGTGAAAATTTCCATAATACGATGAATAATTACAAAACTTGACACTGGCTAAATACACTATGTGTGGAGCCAATATATAAGGAAAAAAAAAAATTAGTTTTGGCGGGAATGCGGAAAAGTACACGCCCTTGCATTAGTATTATGTTTCAAAACTTCTGTTTTTTCCAGTGTTAATTAAGTGTTTAATTACGAGCATGAGTGTCGGAAAGTGATATAATTTGGTGAAACGTGGTTTTTCGTGTTGTTTCCAAAATTCCATAGAAGCTTTTATATTAAAGTTGCCACCACTTTACTAGGGCATGACTTAGACTGGACTATGACTACCCAGACTGTGACTATGACCGGACTTTACGTGAAATATTCTATAACATGATGAGAAATTACAATACTTGACACTGGCTATTTAGCCAGTATTTTTGTATTTACACTATGTGTGGAGCCAAACTATAAGAAAAAAGAGTTAAATACTGTTCTTATCTGTGGTTCTTATTGTAGGATAAAAATATTTTTAGTCATTAGTAAAACCTCTTCATTAATTCATTAAATTCTTTCATAAGCCTTCCTTTTTCTTTCCGTGATTTTATCTTAATTTTTAATGTTATGTTATGTGGTGTTTTGTTTCAATAAGAGTTTATCTATATGTCTAACGTTACAAAAATATCTGGGTTAAAAGATCATAAAAAAATGTAATACGCAAGGTGGTATTTTTATGCAGCAATAATACAGCTATTTAGCATTATAGGTACGGCAACGAGATGCAATCTCTCGGATCGCTGCCGCCGGCACCACCGCTGTCACTGACAACTGACAACTACATTACGTGGATATTGAGATGCGCTTCACTTTATTAATATGGACGGAATTATTCCATGCTTCCAATTTTCATTGAGAAAATTTTACACACACATTCCTGCACTAGGGGATTTTCTGACAGCTGGACGGAACGTTCTACAGCCAACGATAGATGGCGCTGACGAGACATGGTTGGAACCTAGTGGGAATTCTGTGGTTTTTTTTTTTTTTTTTTTTTTTTTATGCGATATAATGATGTGACGAGCTAGTCGTTCACCTGGTGTTAAGCAACACGGCCGCCCATAACAGTTGCAGTGTCACTCGGAACTTTAAAACAATAAAGTTTCGCGTGACACTGCACTGCATACGTCATCCTGAGACATCACACAGTCTAGTAATCAGATTACTAGACTGAATGATCAGATCATAAAGTCTCATTTGCCCAGTAATTTCACTAGCTACAATGCCCTTCAAACCGGAACACAGTAGTGCTTGCACACTACTGCTTGGCGGCAGAATAACTACACAGACACGGAACAGTACACGGTACTACGGTTGGAACAGTATTGTTTTTTTCTCTAGTCTGTGGCATAAATCTTCAGAACCACAGACATGGTAGTGATAATTGTTCACGTTATGTCGCGTCAACGTCATGTAGCGGATTTTTATGAACATTTTTTTTTAAATTTGGTTGGCAGGAAACTTCCTATTTTCGAATGATCTTTGACATTTATATAATTATTTGTTTATTGCGGGGGGGGCATGCTGCATTTTTGAGTGAATAGCACAAGTACTTTTTTCGGAAACTACTAAACTCCAGGACACAGCAGGAGTTCGCTAAGTAAGAGAAAGGTTTATTCTTTGTTTTCGATTAAATTCTTGGTAAATCTTTTATCAGTAAAGTCAATGGCATTAACGGTGTGCCTAACATAGATTAGGATTACCTCTATAAATATATTTCAAAGAATATTTATCTACCAAGCAATGCAAAATGAGTTTTGATAACGATGATAACGATCGTTATCAACACTCATCTTGCCTTGCTTGGTAGAAAGATGTTAAATACTTTTTTGAAACACATACCTAGGTACCTAATCTTACAGTAGTACAAAAGTACGAGTTTGTAAAGAATCGCATAGCTAAAACAAAGGACGGTCGTATAGATCAGTGGGGTGATCACGGAACTTTGATAGCAACGGAACAGGAGATATTTCATTCCGAATTTGAAAAACTAACAACACATTAACTATGCATATAAACTGTGTAATATAACTGTCAAACCCATACATTTTTGTGTTTCTACATAATTTCATTTAATTTTTTCTGCTGCAATCAAATTACATGATTACATGGGAGTTCTCTCCCTGACGGCTCTGAGATACATGTTTGTATTATTGGTATGACGATGACATCTCTCACAAAACACTGCCATTTAATCTGTTTGATTTATTTTTCTGTCACCACCAGTTTATACATACCAATGGTTCGATATCGAATCCAGAACGCGGCGGCCGATTGGCGCTGCCATTTGTGTTGGTATCGAACCGAACAGCACAATGTGCATTGTCCTTCCGATACCAGCAACCTGTTCCCACTACTTTGAATAACAGTCAATGTATTGTGTTTGCAGAGATGGAAACGCGGAGTCCTGTTATTGTCTCGGAAACGTCAACACTTTCCCGCTTGTAAAATGAATGCAGAACCGAGCGTTATTGTCGTTTAGATTGTCCATGGTTTACGGTATGCAAATGTAGCAAAAAAAGGACGTGGAAAAACGGGTTTATAAGTCGGTTCGTCAGTAATTTTGTTGTGAGAGGAACATTTTTAGAGTTACCAGTTTTGAGAAAATCGGCATCGACAAGGAAAATCGAAAATCGGGGAATGTTTTGGCTTTTTGACGTTGTAATTTTTCATATTTGGAATTTCTTAACTTTTTACGTGTCATGCGATTTTTATAATTTACTAAGAATAAACAAATATTATTATAAAAGAGTACAACAGTGCTAATTATGATTATTTATCTTGAATTATGCAAAGATTTCTGTTTTTTTTTCAAGTATTGTACACAGGTGGCCCATATTGGAACGTCTCCTTTCACGTAATATTACTTATTTAAGTACTCTTTTAATAACAAAATGTTTCAAATCTAACTTTTACAGTAGTTGGTATTACTGAAAAAGTTTGTTTAAAAATAGGCACTAGGAAGACAATTTTTTTAACGGGCAACCGGTACAGATGTTAGGCTTTCAATTCAACTTCTGGTTAATATGATCATTTGCGTATCTGGTCATTTGTGAATTCCGAATATTACGGTCATTTACATTCACAAGTGACAGCTTCTGTGGTGTGGTGGTTGAGCAGGTCGGCTCATTACCCGGAGGCGGCGGGTTCGATTCCCGGGACAGGACAAGTATTTGTGCACAGGGAGAAAAAAGCGCAAATACTTGTTTTGAGTTTGGGTGTTGTCGAACTATGGTCCTCGTAGTACCTGGGTCCCTACATACAGGGTATCCTAGTTATGGTCCAGGATCTATGTACTATCTGAGTATAAATTGGGGTATTATTCCGAAACGGGGGACTGGGACCACGATAGCCCACAAGTGGTGAGAGCCTTACTTGAAACTACGTGTTAAACCTCCATGCTAAAAAATAAACTCACTCATAAAATTGCACGTGCGATCGCTACGAGAGTTAACAAGATACTATAAATCCATTTCTAAACACAGGTCGTTAAACTCATTTAAACGCATTCGGTCAAGGACGAAGTTCAACCACCCAGCTGCGCTAGGGCTATCTTCGAACGTAAACTTTACATGGCATTTCTTCAATAAAAATCTAATAATTTAGAAAAGTCGTAGAAGAAACATTGTCTACCTTGGGGAGTAGATTTACCCCCTTTCGGGATAATACCCCAATTCAAACTCAGCTTGTATGATCGTTGGGCGTTATATTTATTTATTAATTTTAGTCCTATAATATTTGAACATGGTAATTTGCGGGACTGGTCAGGTTGTAATCTATTATGCACGTCGAAAAGCAATACATGCTCCAAACTCCACCTACATAAGTAAAACTTGACAAAAGAGGTCTAAGCCCGGTTTCTTGGACACGGGTCAACAAATCTCTAGAAAGCTAAACAAATCTAAAATTCCGAAGGGGAACTGCATAATAAACTGAATTCGCAATGGTAATGTGACCACGATGGTATAGTATATAGATACCTAGCTGTTTTATCGCTTGGGAATCGTCTATGAACCTGAAGTGTACCTTGTGTGTAGTCACACTAAATCCCAATTTAAGACCAGCGCTGGTTCAACAGAACCAGCATTATACTGAGTTGCAAGGAACACAACTAAATATCAATTATGTACCTACTTTCTACCGAGAGCTTAGTTGGGACCGGTTTACGACAATAGTTTTTTATGATCTGATAGTATCCTACCCACACAGTGGACGAGCTAAACGACGGGTTGGTGGAAACTGTCCAAGCTGTTGGATCGAAATTCTTTAAGACCCAACGCCGAAAGAAGACTCAAAAGCTCTCAGAAAAAACTCTTGAGCTAATGGCCGACCGGAGCGAAATGAAGCTGCAGTCTTCAGTTGATATGTCAGCCTACGGTGAACTCAATAGACGAATCTGGAGTTCCTTGCGACACGACTTGCGTGCTCTTAGTACTTCACGTATTGAGGCCGCAATTGAGCGGAACCAAGGCTCTAAAGTGTTCGCAAAGGATTCGTCTATTGGGCAACACCAAATGACAAAACCGAAGACCGAAAATGGTAGCATCATTTCATCCAAGCCTGAGATTCTGAGAGAGATCGAGAACTTCTATGGACAGTTATACACCTCGACACGTAAGCCCGCTACTAACACAGCTCAGGACATCAGAGCCAAGTTAGTCCGACACTATACCGAAGATATCCCGGACGTCAGCCTGTACGAGATTAGAATGGCCCTCAAACAGCTTAAAAACAACAAGGCACCAGGTGAAGATGGAATTACGACTGAACTTCTGAGAGCGGGTGGTAGACCGGTACTTTTAGTCCTCCAGAAGTTATTTAATTCTGTCATCCTTGAAGGTACAACGCCAGAGGCATGGCACAAGAGCGTGGTGGTGCTCTTCTTCAAAAAAGGCGATAACACCTTATTGAAGAACTATAGGCCCATCTCGCTCTTGAGTCATGTGTATAAGCTGTTTTCGAGAGTCATTACGAATCGTCTCGCACGCAGGTTTGATGAATTCCAGCCTCCCGAACAAGCCGGTTTCCGAAAAGGCTTTAGCACCATAGACCACATCCATACGCTGCGCCAGATTATACAGAAGACCGAAGAGTATAATCGGCCGTTATGCCTAGCGTTTGTGGACTATGAGAAAGCCTTCGATTCAATCGAGACTTGGGCGGTGCTGCAGTCCTTGCAGCGATGCCAAATTGACTATAGGTATATCGAAGTTTTGAAGTGTTTGTACAGTAAGGCCACTATGTCAGTCCGACTACAGGACCAGAGTACGGAACAAATTCCATTGCAAAGAGGCGTGAGACAGGGAGACGTTATTTCTCCGAAACTGTTCACAAACGCATTGGAGGATGTTTTCAAGCTCTTGGAGTGGAAAAGATCTGGCATCAACATAAATGGCGAGTACATCACTAACCTTCGTTTTGCCGATGATATAGTCATAATGGCGGAATCGCTCGAGGACCTTAGCACCATGCTCAACGACCTCAGTAGAGTCTCCCAGCAGGTTGGTCTTAAGATGAATATGGACAAGACAAAGATCATGTCTAATGCTCATGTTCCACCTATACCGGTAATTGTTGGGAACGATACTCTCGAAGTTGTCGACAAGTATGTCTACCTAGGACAGATTGTCCAATTAGGTAGGTCCAACTTCGACAAAGAGGTGGCGCGAAGAATCTAACTCGGCTGGGCAGCGTTCGGGAAGCTTCGTCCTATCTTTTCGTCCAAAATACCGCAGAGCCTGAAAACGAAAGTTTTCAATCAGTGTGTGTTGCCAGTGATGACTTATGGAACTGAGACATGGTCTCTTACTGTTGGCCTCATTAGTAAGCTCAAAGTCGCGCAGCGAGCTATGGAGCGAGCTATGCTCGGTGTTTCCCTGCGAGATAAGCTCCGGAACGAGGAGATCCGCAGGAGAACTAAAGTGACCGATATAGCTCTTAGAGTTAGTAAGTTGAAGTGGCAATGGGCAGGCCACATCGCTCGTAGAACTGACAACCGATGGGGAAGAAAGGTTCTCGAGTGGCGACCACGAACCGGAAGACGCAGCGTGGGCCGGCCCCCCACTCGGTGGACCGACGACCTGGTGAAAGCCGCGGGGAGCCGATGGATGCAGGAGGCGAGCAGCCGCTCAAGGTGGCGTGCTCTGGGGGAGGCCTATGTTCAGCAGTGGACGTCTTCAGGCTGTTAATGATGATGATGATGAGTATCCTACCAATATCATCATCATCATCAAATTCAAATTCAAATTCAAATTCTGTTTATTGTAACATGAACGGCATACCTACCAATTATACATATTACACAATAATAGATCAACACATTATTACAATTAATTATAAGAATTAAAACAATGTCAAGAATTAGAACGGAAATAACATAAATAAATATATAGCTATGTCAAATTACTATCATAAAAATTAAAAAGAAATGTCAAAGGTAGGTAACGTACATCTAAACATTTTCACAATAAGTCAACAAGGCGGGCAGTATTTTTTGCCACTTGTCAAAAGCAAAATCAATATCAGGGTTGGTTACCAGGAGTGCATTGAGGTGACGCAAACAACGACACAGGGGGGGACTGGGCCCGAGCCACAGTGTGGCTGATGGGAACGGCGAACAGGTCATGTCGCCGACTGGGCCTGTGTCGCACGTACTTGTCAGGGACGTAAAACCGACATACTCGATCGTGCAAGTCTGGGGAGTCAATCGCGCCTCTAAAAATTTTGCAGCACGTGGTGAGTTGGTCAAGCAACCTTCTCACCTCAAGCGAGTTGTAGCCAAGTTGGCCAAGTAAGAACTTGGTGGGATAAAGGAATGGGTAGTAGCCATAAGTCTTTTTGTACAAAGATCTTAGGAAAGCTTTCATCATTATCAACCTGAAAACGTCCACTGCTGGATATAACTGTCTACTTCATATAATTATAGGGCACCACTTTGGGCTGCTGCTTGCCTCCTGCATCCATTGGCTCCCCGTGGTTTTGACAAGGTTGCCAAATTAGTAAGGGGGCTTACCCACATTGCGTCTTCTAGTTCGTAGTCACCACTAAGTGTGGGTCCAGTAGCTGCTAAAAACGCCAAGAACGCTACGAAATTATGCCACCACTTTTTACCCAGACAAGGCCAACTGTTTCAATTTTGTTCAACTGTAACCCGCTATTATATGCACCTATTAACACTTTACCAAATTAAAGTAAATAAATATGTGTGGACATTTTACACAGCGCCATCTAGCCCCAAACTAAGCAAAGCTTGTACTATGGGAACCAGATAACTGATAGAATACTTAGATACTTTTTTTGCTTGTAAATACATACATAGAATACAATATAACATCCAGGCACAGAACAAACATCGATGTTCATCACACAAATGTTTGTCCCGGGTAGGAATCCAACCCACAGCCTATAGTTCAGAAGACAGAGCTACTACCAACTGAGCCATCAGGCCAGTCAATTTCATTTTATAAATAACTACTAGGTAGTAATAACTTTCACTAGGTGGTAGGACTTTTCTGCAAAGTCCGTCTAGGTAGGTACCACCGCTTTGCCAGTTATTCTGCCGCCAAGCAGTAGTGTGCAAGCACTACTGTGTTCCGGTTTGAAGGGCATTGTAGCTAGTGAAATTACTGGGCAAATGAGACTTTATGATCTGATCACTCAGTCTAGTAATCTGATTATTAGACTGGGTGATGTCTCAGGATGACGTGCGCAGTGCAGTGTCGCGCGAAACTATTGTTTTAAAGTTCCGGGTGACACTGCAACTGTTATGGGCGGCCGTGTCACTTAACATCAGGTGAACGACTAGCTCGTCACGTCATTCAATCACATTAAAAAAAAAGAAAAAAGAAGGTAGAACAGAATTAGGTACTACAACCGTATTACAACGATTCTCAGTCGGGATCGGCGCTTAAGATTTAATTCTCAAAACGTTCTAATTGATACGTTCAACTATACACACTATATTAGTGTGTATAGTTATATATACACTATATTAGTGTATATATTATAGATGTGTGCCGTTCTTGGACGAATTTCAAAGGTACTGTTACATAAGTTGCAAACAGTAAGTAAGGCATTTCATTTCAAAAAAATCTTTATTTAATAATATTACATAATTGTTATCACGTACAACCCAGCGCTAAAAATCTAAGCTATAACTATCTTAAATAATTAATACGTTTTACAGGCTAAAGAACGCCTCTTTAAACTTTTAGTACAAAATGTTGATAATTCACAAGTTGTCATTAAGTCATAATCGAGGGTAGTTACATATAGTTTTAACATAATTCATCTTAATACGTACTACTAAGCTACTTCATACGTTTATATCCTGGAGAAATAGTTGGATATTTCGTGTAAATATATTTGCACAGTTCAAATGCATACTTAATAGTATAAGTATTAGGTATACCTACACAATTTATATTTTACATAAGCAAGCTTTGCGATACCTATCTAAATTACATATCTATGTAGGTAATGTAGGTAGGCACCTAATTTCTATTTTATTGAATTCATTTTAACCCAACAAAGAACATCTAATCCTAGTAGGTAGTTGTCTATTCATAATTAGGTATATTTAAAGCCTAGAGCCTGGTTTGACAGGCTTGCTGAAAAGAGAGCAAAACGGCATGACAGCGACATTACTCCATCTGTGGCAACACATGCCTGCGCAAGGTGTGGACGCATGTGCCTCTCTCGTATTGGCTTATACAGCCACCAAAAGAAGTGTCTTCCAAATTTCCAACACGCTGCTTAAATAGTCTGTAATAGACTGGAAGGCCGCTGATGATGATGATACTTTGTAACTCGAACCTATTACATAAGTAAGTAAGTGTATACATAAAACGCATTCTACGCTTTCAACGATCAACATTTCAAACTTGAAGGAGGCTACTTAAATAGCGGTAATAACGTTAAATCCGTTATAAATAATAACTCAATTGCTATTATTACGCGAGCGAGTATAATTTACGTGAATAACTTAATCGAAGGCGCCTGAATTTACATAATAACCGCTTTGTAAGTTATTATTCAACGTCTTTCATAATTTCAGCAGTCATGAAATAGTGAGTAAAATGTTTAACTTAATTTGAATTTTTGAACGTAGGAATAAATGAACTATTTTTATAATTACAATGTGGTCATTCATCATCATCATCAACAGCCTGAAGACGTCCACTGCTGAACATAGGCCTCCCCCAGAGAGCGCCACTTTGAGCGGCTTCTCGCTTCCCGCATCCATCGGTACCCCGCGGCTCGTCCAAACATAATTTTGTATTGTAGGTATAGGCATTATTAGTTAGCTGAGCTTTTTCTTTGAACACAAATGTAAATATTTTGTATTATGATATAATTTTTACATTTGTAAAAACAAAACCCCGTACTGTGTGTGTTGTGTTGTATGTGTTTTGTATTATGATGATGATAATGATCTGTACCTGTACTTACTCATTTAAACAGTATTGTATCTTAGTAGCTCAGTATAATGATTTTACCCGAGTTTCAAGAGATAGGTTTGGTATCATAATTAACAAGTTTAACAACTTTGTCAGCTCTAGATAGTTACAAATTGCACTTGACTTCTAATGCGAGGGTTTAACATGTCTGCAAGCTACTTGTAACATGACTTTAGATCATCATTTACTAGAATCTGAATTTACCTATATACACTTAGCACATGTAGCACAGTAGAAGACGCATCTATCCCTTTGTTTGTTCAAATAGGTAATCCCTAGCAGGTCATCTTCACCCTCAAAACATCTCTAAACATAGGCCTCCCCTTGAGAGCGCCACTTTGAGCGGTTGCTCGCCTCCTGCATCCATTGGCTCGCCGCGGTTTTTACCAGATCGTCGGTCCACCTAGTGGGGGATCGGCCTACGCTGCGTCTTCCGGTTCGTGGTCACCACTCGAGAACCCTTCTTCTCCATGTAAAAACGGCTGAACGGATTCGGGTGAATAGAATATGGTATTTTGCGTAGGCTAAACAAATTTTATAAAACATTGTTTCTTCTTCATTTCCAGTGTTCTCGCTCTTAATTTATTTAGGCAGGGCAGGTTTTCGCAGCATACCCCAGTTCTCGAGCAAAGGCAAAATAATTTAAAAAACTGCGTATAATTTGCCTTGCATCAACATTACAACATAACTTGTTGGCAAGCTCTGCCTCCTGTACTGTAGGTTGTGGTTTCGATTCTAACCCAGGACAAACATTTGTGTGATGAAAATACTAATAGAGATGTTTGTTCTGTGACCTATGTATTTACAAACAAAGAGTAAAAGTCAGTATCAGTTATATCTGGTTTTCAAAGTACAGGCTTTGCTAAGTTTGGGGCTCTAGGTGCTGTATGAAATTTCCACATAGTCATATTCTATTTTTTCTTTTTCTTTTTTTTCTATTTTTTTCTTTTTTTTTCTATTTTTTTTCTATTTTTTTTCTATTTTTTTATTAATTTTTTTACTAGAAAAAATGGAGGTGGCTTCATTTTTGAAAAAACATATTATAATCCCTACTTCTTATTTGTATGTACAGTCGCCTGCACTAATAAGTATACATTTTATAATTTTTAAAATAATGTCATAGTGTTAAATTTCTCAAAAATGTACTCAGCATGCACGCAACAATTATGTATCCAACAACTTGTGGCGTAACTATGTATACATAATCAATAAACAATGTAAACGAGACTATTGGTCAGAAAAATGGTTACATTATAATCATCAATATATATTTATATTGTATTATTATTTAAAACCTTATAATATCTAAACTATTAATGTTATCTACCTCTTATTATTATTTTTTTATTTTGGGTAATCTTTTCTTTTTCTTTTTTCAACCAGCACTACCACTCGTTCCACACTACACAAAGGTTAACTGGAAGAAAATGCTACTTAGCATTAAGTTCGCCTATGTACTTGATTATCTTGTGCAATAAAGAATTTTCTATCTATCTATCTATCTATTAATAATAAGTAACCACACGCGGCCTGCAATGATATGTATACTTCAGTAGTTCCAAAATAATGTCGCAGTGTTAAACATAGATTCATAGATATGCGCTTACTGCTTACTCTCAGATTGGGCATAATTATATGCATAACATATATACAAGTTAAATCAAAACTATATACACACATAACAATTGCAATAAGACTTGGTATAAACTTGATTCATACAAGTTTTTTTTGCATCTTTTTCATAAATATGTATACACTTTCATATTTTAGCGAAATATCGTTTCTTGGCCTGTATTTAACAAATGGTCAAAAACATGTATAAACCTTTGATGCCATTTAAATGCAAACACGATTTTTTTCAATATGTTGGTGGCACAAAGTTGATTTGTGTAAGTAGGGTGGGTGGGTAAAAATAAAACATTAAAAATCTTCCTTAATCAACTTTGTATTTACTACAAACTATTAGCATACGGAGCATGAAATATTATACCTAATATTTATCTAATATTTTGTGTAGCCACCTTCTACATCAATGACATGTTGCAGCCGTTCATTCATAGAGGCAACCATGTTTAGGCAGACATCTGTGCCTCTGAATGACTCCCATATATCGTGGGTATGATTTCTTAGCCCGCCAAGAGTTCTCGCTACATTGCTGCCCCATTGCTGGACCATTAAACCCCAAAGATTTTCTATGGGGTTTAAGTCTGGGCTCTTCGGTGGCCAGGGCAATACAGTTAGCTCAGCATTGTGCTGGGCAAACCAGTTTCTGCAGATCCGGGAGTTATGGATTGCAGAATTGTCCTGAACCAGTGAAAAAGGCCTCAATCCAGGGAAACACACTTCCGTATTGGGAAGAAGCACCTCTTCCAATATATTAATGTAGGCTAAGCTGTTCATCCGGCCAGTTATTTCCGTTAGCTCACCCGGACCACTAGCTGCCATCCAGCCCCAGACACCAAAACTTATTCGACTTGTTCTAGTAGGAACCACATTTTTTGATAAATAGCGGGTGTTATCGGGCCGCCATAGAGTTACGCGTCCATCATCAGATGAACTAAAAACTTTTTCATCAGTGAAAATGGTGCTGCTGAAATCATAGTTCAAATATTCCCGCGCAAATTGAAGCCGCTGTAGCTTATGGCGATCTGTCAAAAGGGGTTTTCGTGCCGGAGTTCTGTAATGCAAGTTTGATGCATGTAGCCGTCGTCGAATCGTTGAGGTCGACACTTGAAACGTTGTGGCCAAGTCATGAATACGAAGGAATCCATCATTATTAATGGCGCTTGTCATTTGGCTATCCTGCAGTGCTGAAGTTTTTCTTGGACGGCCGTTATTTTTGTGACAAGTAACATCATTTTCTTCTTCCCACCGCTTAAGCCATTTATAAACAGTTTTTCTCTGAAAATAAATTAAGAAAGAAAGGATGTTTAAACTAAATTTTAATTTTGTTAATTAATATAACAGACGGATATCTGTAAAGTTAAATTCTAAAAGTTAGTTTCTGTCTGTCCGTTTGTCACCAACCTGTATCTCATGAACCGTGATAGTTAGACAGTTGAAATTTTTAAAACGTGATTTTTTTGCTCATTTTCATAATTAATGGTACGGAATCCATCGCGCGCGAATCTGACTAGCACTTGGCCGGTTTTACTTATTATTACTTATCATAATTCTTTATTGCACTAATCGAAACAAAACTAGTCTTGTTTATCAATACTAAAATACGTCAATAATAATAAATAAATATCATCAAATGATCAAACCGGTTCATTGTCGAATCTCGTGAAATCGTTTATCATTATTTAGTTACAAATAAAAATATTACTTAGATATAAACATGATTTAACATAATGTCATTTAACATACTTTTACCATACCTATCCAATTTTCTTTATTATAAATCATAAGTAGTAATCATCGAAATTTATATGGATGAAACTCATAAGTCATAAATACATAACAGTAAAAAATTAAAATGTTTTTCACCATAACTTACTTAAATCATAAAACAAAAAATCAAAGATGGTGATGATTATGATGCAGAGGTATTTAATGATTAACTCCCTAAAAATGTTTATTTTGTTAGCTAATAAATACGAAAAAACCCATTCTAAACAATAAAATTATGAAGGATGATTATTATGAAATCTATAAGAAATGATACTTATAATTAAAAAAAATATTCTTAACATTAACATTATAACATATTTTTATGCATTTAAACATTATTTTAATAAAGTCTGAGAAAAGGTAAATATAAAAAGTAACTATTATAAACAAAAATATTTATAAATAACCACCATTATAAATTTGACCATTGTTAAAAATGAGGAATGTGAAATGAAATAACGAATAATGAAATTATTAGTTCTGACGGTATATCGATCAAACCATATTTTAAATTTACATGTTAATAAATAACAAAATTACTTACTGTAATTCCCAATTCCCGGGCGATATCGCTGACGGAATTCCCCTGTTCTTTAAGAATAATAATTTTATGTTTTTCGTGGCTGCTTATGCGATACGGAAATGGCACGTTGTCACTCATCTTATCTTCGATGTTCTTAGTTCGACGCAAATGCAATAACAACTGAACAAACAGCATTATAATCTATAAATTATAAGGGTAGGTCAAAAGATACGCACATGCCTAGTGCCTACCCACCCTATTCTCACAAATCAACTTCGTGCCACCCACTTATTGAATAAATCGTGTTTACATTCAAATGGCATCAAAGGTGTATACATGTTTTTGACCATTTGTTAAATACAGGCCAAGAAACGATATTTTGCTCAAATATGAAAGTGTATACATATTTATGAAAAAGATGTAGAAAAAAACTTGTATGAATCAAGTTTATACCAAGTCTTATTGCAATTGTTATGTGTGTATATAGTTTTGATTTAACTTGTATACATGTTATGCATATAATTATGCCCAATCTGGGAGTAAGCAGTAAGCGCATATCTATGAATCTATGTTTAACACTGCGACATTATTTTGGAACTACTGAAGTATACATATCATTGCAAGCCGCGTGTGGTTACTTATTATTGATGATTATAATGTAACCATTTTTCTGACCAATAGTCTCGTTTACATTGTTTATTGACTATGTATACATAGTTACGCCACAAGTTGTTGGATACATAATTGTTGCGTGCATGCTGAGTACATTTTTGAGAAATTTAACACTATGACATTATTTTAAAAATAATAAAATGTATACTTATTAGTGCAGGCGACTGTACTTCGTGCTAAAACATCTATGTACTTTATATTATGAGATGAAAATATTATATCCTAATAATTTACGATCTTATGGCATTCAAAACAAAACAAGATTTTCTATGTTTCTAAAAAATATTGCATAATATTTGTTTTTGTGGGATCCTGATACCCGCATGTGGTTCTTTTTATCTCGGAAAATCACAATTATCTCCGAGAAAGCGAATAAATTCCGTAATTTACCCGTGTAAAACTTTGCTCTCTGTAAATAGTTAAAATTAATGACATATCTCGTAAGGGTTAAGAGACATATTATTATAATTATTATGAAAGTAACATGTCTCAAGAGAGTTTCAAGGATTATTATCTTGAGTCCTATATGCTCTCGCTAGATTATTGTTAACAGCGAGAGGATTAGAGTCATAGCATACAGGATATTAATTATAAACAGTGTGTTGAAGCAATTGTCTTTGTGTTTTTAATCTACATAGCTGTAACGCTCTTCAGTTACGTAATGGTCGCGGAAGTCACATACTTGAATAGGTTACAAAAAGTGATGCGTATAACTGAGCTCGTGTTTTGGAGGGCACCGGAGGCCGTTGTCAATCCTGGCCACTGTCGTAGGACAACAATCATTAAGCCAAGTCTGAAAGCTTTGAGTGGCTTAAAGGTTCTAATGCCAGGGCTGACCACTTACATATAAACGAGAAGGAAGAAAGGACTTCCGTATATTCATCATCATCAGCCTGAAAACGTAAACTGCTGAACATAAGCCTCCCCACTAGAGCGGCGCTTTGAGCGGCTGCTGGACTCTTGCATCCATCGGATCGATATATTTCGTAAGTTAAAATAAAATAAATTTATTACGCACGTCTTACCAATATCTACGTCTCTGCTTGATTTCACGATACACTCATGATTGTCGCAGCAGTATAATTATGTGATGTGATGCAGCTGGAATGGTGTTCTTTTGAGATTTTAAATTTATTTATTTGACTTCATTTTCCATTTGTTAAGGCGGCGTCTGTATTATTCATTATTATAGTTTGAGCTTGACTTTACTTATAAAAATAAGATACGTAAAAAAATACGCTTACAAAAACATAGTTATCGCAGAGGTCGAAATTAATTCGAATTTTGTTACCATATGAACAAAGCTAGTTTCCGTGCTTATTAAAAATAAAAGCTACATACTCCGCTTTTATCTATTTTAGCCATTTTCTGAGCGGCCTGTTTAAAACGACAAAAATATAAAATGCGAACGCGTGTTTTAGATATCAAAGCGTTTTCATTTTCCCCGCTTTTTTCTTGCGTCCAAGCCCGTAATAAAGGTTTTTATGGTCGCCGCAACAGGCTATATGTGTGCTATAATTGTGTAGGTATGTTAACCAGACGTACCGCATGTTGAAAACACAGATTTTGCGTCTCTTTTACACGGAACACGCTAGCTCGTTTTCCGCGTACAAGAATAACTTGAGGCCTCGTAACACCTAACTATACCTAACTATAACTATAAAGGGCTATCAGTTCAATGATCGTTTAAAATTATGGTCATTACTTGTTTTTAACAACAATTTATCACCTTATTTATAATTTACCTCAATCCTACAGTAACAATGTGGTCCCGGTTTGCGAATAGGAGCACGCCATCTCTTCCCCTGAGTGCCGTAAGAGCTGGCTAAGGGAATCCAGGGAATGGGCAGCAGGATTCTCTTCGGTAGGTACATTAAAATCTTTTGGGATCACTAAGCCGCCTGCCAAGAGTGGTGATTATGGCAAACCAACCCCCCTATGTATGATAAGCGTCTAATAAGTAGCGTTGTGGGGGCTTTTATTCTACAAATTTTTTTCATTTTTTTCTGTTTCTTTCTATTATTAGTATTACTTATAAGATATAATATGTACTGAAACAACTATTTTTGATACCAGAGCAAAAAAGCAAACTAGATACGATTTTACTCTGTAATTTTGAAATTTACTATAACATCGAAACGTGACGTCAACAACATAAATAATACAACATTAATCAATTCAGAGTAGAGCAGTAATATTTAATGTTGTTAGGAAAAAGGAACAGTTTTTCCTTAAAGCACTCTTAACATTAAAAATAACAGGATAAGGTCACAAGACACATAGTACATGCGTTATAGGGAAAGCTTGTCTCAGACAAAATTTTCATTGAATCCAGAGTGAAGCAAAGGATTCTAGAGTTTTCTTTTTATGTAATGAATGACGTGACGAGTGGTTTAGCTGATGTTAAGCGAGACGGCCGCCCATAACAGTTGCAGTGTCACTTGGAGCTCTAACATTATAAAGTTTTGCGTGACACCGAACTGCGCATGTCATCCTGAAACATCAGCACAGTCTAGTAATTTACTATAAGTTTATTTTGCTGTGATGATCAGATCAAAAAGCCTCATTTGCCCAGTAATTTCACTAGCTACAATGCCCTTCAGAATCCTTTTTTGTATTTGTATTTATTTGTATCATATTTTTAGAGTCCGATGTTATCTGAAATTAATATAATACTTTCATTCTAGCTACTTGCTTTATCACACTATCACACTAATATTATAAAGGCGAAAGTTTGTGTGTATGTGTGTATGTTTGTTACTCTTTCACGCTCTAACAGCTGGACGGATTTTGATGAAATTTTGGTATGGAGGTAGCTTATACCCTGGATTAAAACATAGGCTACTTTTTATCCCAATAACGGGATCGGTTCCTGTAGGAACGCGGGTGGAACCGCGGGGCGCTGCTATTTTTTTTATAAATCTAAGTAAAACCTACCTATACTAGGTGGTAGGACTTTTCTGCAAAGTTCGTCTAGGTAGGTACCACCGCTTCGCCAGTTATTCTGCCGCCAAGCAGTAGTGTGCAAGCACTGCTGTGTTCCGGTTTGAAGGGCATTGTAGCTAGTGAAATTACTGGGCAAATGAGACTTTATGATCTGATCACTCAGTCTAGTAATCTGATTACTAGACTGGGTGATGTCTCGGGATGACGTGCGCAGTGCAGTGTCACGCGAAACTTTATTGTTTTAAAGTTCCGGGTGACACTGCAACTGTTATGGGCGGCCGTGTCACTTAACATCAGGTGACCGACTTGCTCGTCACGTCATTCAATCACATAAAAAAAAAAAAAAAAAAAAAAAAACCTACCGGTAGTGGGCTGGAGCACTTGGACTGTCTATAGGCCATCGCGGCTATTATACAGTCCATAAGTGTTCTTTGTAGTAGGTAGTGTATCTAGTTTAGTTTAGTTTAGCTTAGTTTAGTTTAGTTTAGCTTAGTTTAGTTTAGTTTAGTTTTTATTATTGTAGTAGTTAGCTTGAGTAATAAATGCAATTTGCCCGTAAAAAAAAAGTAAAACCGAATTTGAGTAAGTAAACAATCACACACACACACTGAGAAAAATTTCATCCTCTACCTTCCGAATTTTACCTTTTAAAACCGATTCCTTCCATAATTGGGTCCTTTCCTTCCACCGATTACCTTCCGAATCGGGGAACTGCTAAATTCCTACCGAAATTTGGAAGGTAATGAATTTTATCCGTCTAATAGAGAAGAACATAAAGGAAGGAAATTTGTTGGAAGGAATTAACCAAGAAGGAAATTCCTTCCAGCGAAATACTCCTACTAAATAAGGATGGATTATAATAATTCCTCCCAAATATATCCTTCTAAAATAGTGGGCATCATTCGATGGGAAAATATCCACCACTATTCCACCGGAAACAAAAGGATTAGCCGGATAGCTTAGAAGGAATTACCTTCCAAATTAGATGTTAATGTCCTTCCGAATTCAAATCCAAAGGTGTCGGAAGGAAAACGCAGCTAACCTCCCGATGTTGAAGGATATTTACCCTCTTAACTAGTGGGAAATAAAGTGACATTACTGTTCCATCAAAAACGAATGGATTGGAAAGGCTCGCTGGAAGGAATTACCATCCAAATTAGATGTTTCACATTTGGAGGTAACAGCACAAGAAACATCCTTCCGAATTAAATGTTAATGTCCTCCCGAATTTTTTGGAACTCTCAGGTATGAAAAGTGTCGGAAGGAAAACGCAGCTAACCCCCCGATATTTAAGGATATTTACCCTCTTAAGTAGTGGGAAATAAAGTGACATTACTATTCCATCAAAAACGAAAAGATTAAAAAGGCTCGCTTGAAGAAATTACCATCCAAATGAGATGTCCCACTTTTGGAGGGAACAGCACAAGAAACATCCTTCCAAATCAGATGTTAATGTTCTTCCAAATTTATTGGAACTCTTAGGTAGGAAAGGTGTCGGATGGAAAACACAGATAAACCCCCCGATATTGAAGGATATTTACCCTCTTAACTAGTGGAAAATTAAGTGACATTACTATTCCATCAGAAGCGAAAGGATTAGACAGGCTTGCTGGCAGGAATTACCATCCAAATTCGATGTATCATATTTGGAGGGAATAACACAAGCACAAGGAACATCCTTCTAAATCAATTATAATTTTTCGGTAGGAACAGTGTTAGAAGGAAAATGCATATTTACCTTCTAATATTGAAGGATATTTACCCTCTTAACTAGTAGGGAATAAAAGGGCACTACTTTTCTATCAGAAACGAAAGGATTAGACAGGCTTGCTGGAAAGAGTTACCATCCAAATTAGATGTTCATCATATTTGGAGGGATTAACGCAAGAAATATCCTTCTAAATTAGGTGATAATATCCTTCCAAATCAATTATATTTATGGTAGGAACAGTGTCAGAAAGAAAACGCATATTTATCCTCCAAAATTAAAGGATATTTACCCTCTTAACTAGTGGGAAATAAAGTGACATTACTGTTCCATCAGAAGCAAACAGATTAGACAGGCTCGCTGGAAGGAATTACCATCCAAATTAGATGTATCATACTTGGAGGGAAAACAACAAATACTAAAAAACAGAATAAAATAAATATTTAAGGGGGCTCCCATACAAGCGTGATTTTTTAAACGTTTTTAAGTGTTTTTCATATTTCAAAAACGGTAATAGATACAAGCTTCAAACTTGGCACGATTATAATGCTCACTCTGTGTAGTATAACAACAAATACTGCAAACCGGCAATTGCGAGTTGGGCTCGTGCTAAAAGTCTCGTTCGATCACCGAAGTTAAGCAACGTCGGGCGCTGTCAGTTATACCTGGATGGGTGACCGCCTGGGAAAGTCGCGTTATGTTGTTTATGTTTTTTTTGCAGTGTATTTCTACTCCCGAACTGAAACTCGATCCTTTTGTGGTACAGAACCCTCGGTGCGCGAGTCCTACTCGTACTTGGTCGGTTCTTTTCTTCACCAAGATATTTAGCTGATACAGTCGCTTTTTTAAAACAATCCTTCTGAACTTTCCTTCCGAATTCCATTCTGTAATTTTGCTTGCATCGAAGTGTTGCCAGCTTGTCAGACACATTTCTGGTAGTTTGATAACTATTGTCAACACGACGCGTATTCTTCCATTGTGACGATCCACATTAAAATCAAAACATAACAGAAAAATAGATCATTTGTGATCAAATAGGTTTCATCAATTATTTAAGTTCCTACCTAATAAATCGTTTTGATAGGACTTACCTATTAATCTGTTGACAAATATAAAAAAGTAATTTATGTGGATGGAAAATTAAAACACTAAGCATTGCCACGACACAGGCTTCCGTAGCCACGTTAGATTATTTCCCTATGTAGGTAATATAAATAGGATAGACCCTAGCTCTGTATTGTACCATTTGACTGGCCTGTTAGCTCAGTTGGTAGTAGCTCTGCCTTCTGAACTATAGGTTGTAGGTTCGATTCCTACCCAGGACAAACATTTGTGTGATGAACATCGATGTTTGTTCTGTGTCTGGTTGTTATATTGTATTCTATGTATGTATTTACAAACAAAAAAGTATCTAAGTATTGTATCAGTTATCTGGTTCCCATAGTACAAGCTATGCTTAGTTTGGGGCTAGATGGCGCTGCGTGACATGTCCCACACATATTTATTATATTTATATTTATATATAGGTTAATAAGTAATTAGTTTAGGTTGTACTATATTTATTCTGTGGTTTAGGTAGCTAGCGCCATTTATCATTGAATGACATTGATGCAAAATATGCGTTTTGCACTTATTTTCTAGTGAAAATGTACGCTTACCTAAAATATCAAAAGTTTTTTGCTTGATATACCTACTTACTTAAGTACTTACACCTTTTATCCATTTCAGTATTGTTTTGCAATTGCCATTCTATCTTGTTATAAGACTAGCAACAGAACCAAGAAACTTTAAGATGCGACACAAGTGCTATGTGAACAAATTATAGAAATAATGCAATTTACCTACTCTATTGCCTATGTAAATTCATATTAAAATAACTAAAACTTTTAGTAGTGACACGGCCCGTCGTCGTCGTCCGTGATTATCTTTCCTTAAAATATGTACAGCTGTTTTAAAAATGCATTGGCAACACTGGGCGGAGCGGGCGGCCGGCGTGCGTGGGGGTGGTCAACTAGTCACTTGGTCAGTCAGTGAATCAGTGGTCGGTTGGCTGGTGGGTCAGCCCTATCAGTGCAGTGGCGCGTTCTCGTGCGTGAGAGCAAGCGGCAATTCCAGTGTCTGTGTTATGTGAACCTCTCGTGTGTTAATTCGAACTATCGGTGCTGTGTTCCCTAGTCTGAGGTGCTCAGCTGTGCTGTTAATTAATATCGTTGGACCGATCGAGCTTTTTGGGTCTTAAATTATTTTTTTTTTTTAGATCAAGCGGTCTGGCGCTGGCACCAATCGAACTACGCACTAACTTTGGAACGTCGCATTGGAAATTGATTAAAACAGTGGTGAACCAGATTTCTTACAACCAGATTTCATATAAATAATGTGACATAATAATATAATATTATGACAATAATACAAATTGTTTTTTTATGGCCTGTTTTCAGAAAATAATTTAGTTAAAGTTCAATAATTGTGTCAGTAAAAGTAAGGTTAAAAATTTAAATAAACCCTTTCATTTATTTATTTTGTTTTTGTTAATATTTCATTTTTATATCCCTTCAGTGCTGACATATGCATTTCTTTTTCATTTCAGAAGTGTATACTTCCTTCATATTCCTCGGTTCATAATACCACGTATATAGAAGCTAAATACCGAAGATAACTGGGTAATTGGATGATATCACACCAAGGCGATTCAAAGATTTTCCTCCCAGTTTATGAATTACCTAACTACGACGGAGGAAGAACGGTGGCTAAATGAGCATTATTATACTTCCAATTTAGATGTGCATCTTCTGAGAATCACAGTGACCCCTTAATCTAGAAGAATAATACTAAAGATAATTAATTGGGCATTAATAGAAAGGTAATTTCAGTATTTTATTTCTAATTAATGAAATACTTAACTGCGACGGAGGAAAAGCGGTGGCTATATTTATCAGAATTATTATCATTCCAACTTAGTTGTGGTATCTCCTGCGAATCACAGTGAACCCCCTAATTTAAAAGGTTAATATCGAAGCTAATTGTGGTATTAATAGAAAGGTAATTCCAGTATTTTACTTCTAATTTATAAAACACCTAACTACGATGAAGAAAATGCGGTGGGCCTTATCAGCTAAAGTTGCCTTCTAAAACCGATGAAACACACACGCGACATCAGACGACAGTGTCAACATACCTATCTTCATACAAATTCAATGCGTCGACACGAAGATAGGTTCAGCGTCACTGTTGCCGCGACAGTGTTGCCTGCCGCTGCTGTGTTTCATCGATGAACAAAGGCAACCTTTATCCTTTCAAACACACCTAACCTGGAAGGATAATGCTGATATACCTGCACACCGCTTTTCCTTCTTTGTAGGTAGGTAGTTCATAAATTAGAAGAAAATACTTGAATTACCTTCCTATTAATACCCAATTACTTTCCGTAGATACCTTCTAGATTGGGGGAATCACTGATTCAAAGAAGGTAAACACGTCTAAATTGGAAGGATAATGCTGATATACACACCGCTCTTTCCTCCGTCGTATGTACGTAATTCATAAATTAGAAAGAAAATATTGAAATTACCTTCCTAATATATCCGATTACCTTCGGTATTTACCTTCTAGATTGAGGGGATTACTGAGTTTTGAGAAGGTAATTACTTCTAAACTGGAAGAATAATGCTAAAATACCCACCTCTTTTTCCTTCGTCGTAGGAAGGTAGTTCATAAATAGGAAGGAAAATACTTGAATTACCTTCCTATTAATACCCAATTACCTTCCGTAGTTACCTTCTAGAGTGGAGGATCACTAGTTCGTAGAAGGAAAACACTTCTAAATTAGAAGGATAATGCTCATATTACCCACCGCTTTTTCCTTCGTCATAGGAAGCATAAATTAGAAGGAAAATTCTAAAATTACCTTCCTATTATATCAGATTACTTTAGGTATTTACCTTCTAGATTGTGGGGATTACTAAGTTTTGAGAAGGTAATTACTTCTAAACTGGAAGAATAATGCTAAAATACCCACCTCTTTTTCCTTCGTCGTAGGAAGGTAGTTCATAAATAGGAAGGAAAATACTTGAATTACCTTCCTATTAATACCCAATTACCTTCCGTAGTTACCTTCTAGAGTGGAGGATCACTAGTTCGTAGAAGGAAAACACCTTCCTATTATATCAGATTACTTTAGGTATTTACCTTCTAGATTGTGGGGATTACTAAGTTTTGAGAAGGTAATTACTTCTAAACTGGAAGAATAATGCTAAAATACCCACCTCTTTTTCCTTCGTCGTAGGAAGGTAGTTCATAAATAGGAAGGAAAATCTAAAATTACTTTTCTATTATATCCGATTACCTTCGGTATTTATCTTCTGAAATGGGGGGAAAATGCAAAAGCCTTCTGGGTTTTCCTTCGTATTAGGTAGGTAATATTATACATTTACCTTCTAGAATTGGAAGGTCATTTATATTTACCGACCAAGTACGCCATCCAAATCTAGAAGGAAATTAACCCCGTTAACCTTCCAGAATATTACCGTCCTTTCATATTACCTTCTGTCTTAATTCAGCAGGAATAAATGGAAGGTAAGCATAGTAGAAGGAAACAAAGCTCTATGTCCTCCCAAAATTTACCGCCCTTTATTCACCTTCCAAAAAATTACCTTCCCTTTTGACTCAGTAGGAATTTCCGACCGAAATTCGGAAGGTACGTATAACCCACCAAAATAGAAGACAGACTTGGAAGGACATTGTTTGGAAGGAAACATTTGGACGGTAATAATTTTCAATTTTAGCCTTCCGAGTTGAAAGGTAAATTTCCTACTGAGTCAAAAGGGAGGGTAATTCCTTCCATATTTCGGAAGGTCTTTTTTCTCAGTGCAGGCGGAATGCATTTTGCGCGTTTTTAACAACTACAATTTGTCTTTGTTTATACACTTTGAAACCCATGTGATGATTTCTTTGCATACATATAGTTTATGGGACACAGAAATTAACCACGTGAGTGAAATCGTGAGGTATTATATTTTTCAATGTTGTTTGCACCAAAACAAAATTAAACTGTCAGAAAAATCGTTAACTACCACCTGGCGGTCTAAAACGCCCGAGGTGAAGTTCTAATAAAAAGCTAGAGCTTTTTGTAAGGTTAAAAATTTAAATAAACCCTTTCATTTATTTATTTTGTTTTTGTTAATATTTCATTTTTATATCCCTTCAGTGCTGACATATGCATTTCTTTTTCATTTCAGAAGTGTATACTTCCTTCATATTCCTCGGTTCATAATACCACGTATATAGAAGCTAAATACCGAAGATAACTGGGTAATTGGATGATATCACACCAAGGCGATTCAAAGATTTTCCTCCCAGTTTATGAATTACCTAACTACGACGGAGGAAGAACGGTGGCTAAATGAGCATTATTATACTTCCAATTTAGATGTGCATCTTCTGAGAATCACAGTGACCCCTTAATCTAGAAGAATAATACTAAAGATAATTAATTGGGCATTAATAGAAAGGTAATTTCAGTATTTTATTTCTAATTAATGAAATACTTAACTGCGACGGAGGAAAAGCGGTGGCTATATTTATCAGAATTATTATCATTCCAACTTAGTTGTGGTATCTCCTGCGAATCACAGTGAACCCCCTAATTTAAAAGGTTAATATCGAAGCTAATTGTGGTATTAATAGAAAGGTAATTCCAGTATTTTACTTCTAATTTATAAAACACCTAACTACGATGAAGAAAATGCGGTGGGCCTTATCAGCTAAAGTTGCCTTCTAAAACCGATGAAACACACACGCGACATCAGACGACAGTGTCAACATACCTATCTTCATACAAATTCAATGCGTCGACACGAAGATAGGTTCAGCGTCACTGTTGCCGCGACAGTGTTGCCTGCCGCTGCTGTGTTTCATCGATGAACAAAGGCAACCTTTATCCTTTCAAACACACCTAACCTGGAAGGATAATGCTGATATACCTGCACACCGCTTTTCCTTCTTTGTAGGTAGGTAGTTCATAAATTAGAAGAAAATACTTGAATTACCTTCCTATTAATACCCAATTACTTTCCGTAGATACCTTCTAGATTGGGGGAATCACTGATTCAAAGAAGGTAAACACGTCTAAATTGGAAGGATAATGCTGATATACACACCGCTCTTTCCTCCGTCGTATGTACGTAATTCATAAATTAGAAAGAAAATATTGAAATTACCTTCCTAATATATCCGATTACCTTCGGTATTTACCTTCTAGATTGAGGGGATTACTGAGTTTTGAGAAGGTAATTACTTCTAAACTGGAAGAATAATGCTAAAATACCCACCTCTTTTTCCTTCGTCGTAGGAAGGTAGTTCATAAATAGGAAGGAAAATACTTGAATTACCTTCCTATTAATACCCAATTACCTTCCGTAGTTACCTTCTAGAGTGGAGGATCACTAGTTCGTAGAAGGAAAACACTTCTAAATTAGAAGGATAATGCTCATATTACCCACCGCTTTTTCCTTCGTCATAGGAAGCATAAATTAGAAGGAAAATTCTAAAATTACCTTCCTATTATATCAGATTACTTTAGGTATTTACCTTCTAGATTGTGGGGATTACTAAGTTTTGAGAAGGTAATTACTTCTAAACTGGAAGAATAATGCTAAAATACCCACCTCTTTTTCCTTCGTCGTAGGAAGGTAGTTCATAAATAGGAAGGAAAATACTTGAATTACCTTCCTATTAATACCCAATTACCTTCCGTAGTTACCTTCTAGAGTGGAGGATCACTAGTTCGTAGAAGGAAAACACTTCTAAATTAGAAGGATAATGCTCATATTACCCACCGCTTTTTCCTTCGTCATAGGAAGCATAAATTAGAAGGAAAATTCTAAAATTACCTTCCTATTATATCAGATTACTTTAGGTATTTACCTTCTAGATTGTGGGGATTACTAAGTTTTGAGAAGGTAATTACTTCTAAACTGGAAGAATAATGCTAAAATACCCACCTCTTTTTCCTTCGTCGTAGGAAGGTAGTTCATAAATAGGAAGGAAAATCTAAAATTACTTTTCTATTATATCCGATTACCTTCGGTATTTATCTTCTGAAATGGGGGGAAAATGCAAAAGCCTTCTGGGTTTTCCTTCGTATTAGGTAGGTAATATTATACATTTACCTTCTAGAATTGGAAGGTCATTTATATTTACCGACCAAGTACGCCATCCAAATCTAGAAGGAAATTAACCCCGTTAACCTTCCAGAATATTACCGTCCTTTCATATTACCTTCTGTCTTAATTCAGCAGGAATAAATGGAAGGTAAGCATAGTAGAAGGAAACAAAGCTCTATGTCCTCCCAAAATTTACCGTCCTTTATTCACCTTCCAAAAAATTACCTTCCCTTTTGACTCAGTAGGAATTTCCGACCGAAATTCGGAAGGTACGTATAACCCACCAAAATAGAAGACAGACTTGGAAGGACATTGTTTGGAAGGAAACATTTGGACGGTAATAATTTTCAATTTTAGCCTTCCGAGTTGAAAGGTAAATTTCCTACTGAGTCAAAAGGGAGGGTAATTCCTTCCATATTTCGGAAGGTCTTTTTTCTCAGTGCAGGCGGAATGCATTTTGCGCGTTTTTAACAACTACAATTTGTCTTTGTTTATACACTTTGAAACCCATGTGATGATTTCTTTGCATACATATAGTTTATGGGACACAGAAATTAACCACGTGAGTGAAATCGTGAGGTATTATATTTTTCAATGTTGTTTGCACCAAAACAAAATTAAACTGTCAGAAAAATCGTTAACTACCACCTGGCGGTCTAAAACGCCCGAGGTGAAGTTCTAATAAAAAGCTAGAGCTTTTTGCGATCTGCCAAACTTTTAATTGAGAAGGCCAAAAAAATCAAAGCTGCGTTAGGTATGTGTTCAAACATATTTAATAATTTTCCGTGATTATTTGGGCTCTCCTTCCCTCTCTGCTATTTTGCTTTGTATTTTTTGTTCCCGTCCTCGCATTGGTATTTTTGCTCAGTATGCTTATGAGCCGAATTCCATTGAAATACAATGCCGTACCAGTTGCGAAAAAAACGAGTGAATTTCGCAATTGACAAGTCTTTTGATGAGTTTTACGATATTGGTATTGGTATAAGGCTGCCGCATTATGCTCACTTTGAACAAAATAAAAATTGTTTTTAATTCACATTAACTTGACAAAATTAAAACGAATACGAAAATGAAAAGTACGACATGCTAAGTACCAAAAATACTTATTATTTATTTTAAAATACGTTTTCTTGTTTTAATAGTACCAATTATATTTATGTAAAGCTCTAAAATTTGGCTGGCATTATAACTTGTAAAAATGGGCCTGTTTATTTTTAAGCTAGTTGCCTTATTTAAACGGATTTATTATAAAATATATAAAACAATAATCATTTTAAAAAAGTAAAAGATTTTTTAATTAGTAAGCGTTACTAATCAATCCAGGATTATCTTAATGACAAATTTTAATGTAATAAAAAAATAAATCCTTATATTTAATGAATTAATGACAAGTAATTATAATTATGCCGAATATCTTGATAATGACTATAGTAAATAATTTTAGATTTAGTTAAGTATTTATTAATGAATTACATATTGCTCAACAACGTAAAGTGCAATGATAGCGTGACATACTTATTGCACAAGGCGCGGGTAACAAGAATCAAGGTGCCGATTCAGCGGGATGGCGACACCGCGCTGGAAGCCGACACCGACGTGGAGCCGCGCGTCACTTTTGGTTCTCACATTGACCTGAGTGCATTACTTAGTTTTAACTTAGAATATTTTACTGTAATTTTGATTTAAAATTAAATTAGTTGCTTTTGAATTTTGGTTTTTTTTAAGATCCTCGGCTGCTGCTCGCTTAATTGGCGCAGTCGGTAGGATTCTAGAGTCAGTGCGCGAAGGTCGAAAATCTCCAAAAATCGCCGAGACTTCGTTCGTGCTGCTGGCAGGCTCCTGAGTCTTCATCTGGAATCCGGATCTACGCGGGCGCATCACCGAGGACGAGTATCCGACCATTGATACGCGGAGGAAACCGAAATGCAATTGTAAGTGCGCAAAACTTTCTTTTTGTGTTGCTTCCTTCCTAATTTCTAATCCTTATATCTATTCAAAATTTTTCACCCTACAAATAAGGGTGCCAGCGAGGCTGCATCGCGTCAGTCTCGCCGCAATAGAGAGTTAGATAGTATTAGGCAGATAGAAGACGAAATTGATTTAACTTCATTGTTTGATTTAAGTGATCCAAAAATGCCTTACGACCCAGACGTAATTTATAAGGCCTTACGCCCAGTTCCCGATTTCGACGGAAATCCGAACATATTAACTAGATTTATTAATATATGTGATCAAATTGTTGCGACTTATATGAGTAATGAGCCCGGTAGCAATTTACCTAACCTGTGTTTATTAAATGGTATTTTAAATAAAATCACTGGGCCCGCCGCCACAATTATCAACTCTAATGGCATCCCTGATAACTGGCTAGGAATTCGTGATTCCCTTATAAATAATTTTGCAGACCAAAGGGACGAAACCGCATTGTATAATGATCTTTCTCTAGCCACACAAGGTCACAAGACCCCACAGGAATTTTATGACCATTGTCAGAGTTTATTCAGTACAATAATGACATACATTTCTTTGCATGAAACTATCCCGACTACTATTGAGTCGAAGCGCATGCTATATAGAAAGCTCACTATGCAAGCGTTTGTACGCGGATTACAAGAGCCCCTCGGCTCTCGAATTAGGTGTATGAGACCATCCACTATAGAGAAGGCATTGGAATTCGTACAAGAAGAGCTCAATATATTATATTTACAACAGCGCAATAATGAAGTGCATAAAGCTCAGCCACCAGTCAAAGCTCCGACTTCAATTCAAATGCCTCCTCCTCCTAAGCAAGGTTTTCAGCTTCCACCACACATGATGTTCCCACCAGCTAGTCAGAGGCCGGCATTTACGCCACCTCAAGCACCTCAGGCGTTTAAATTCACTCAGCCACATAACCAATACAGATTCAACTCAGGCCCTCAGCATCATCCTCAATATAGAATGCCTACACGTACACAGCAAATGTTCGCCGCACCGCCACCGAATTATAGCGCGCGTAGTAATGTATTCCGTATGGCGCCTCGTAACGCTCCTCATAATTCTGGTCCTAAGCCAATGAGTGGAGTACAACATTTCACCCCTAGAGCGCTACCACCGACGGGACTTACTGGACATGACTGGACTAAACACGGCAACCCGCCACCTACGAATTATTTTAAAAGCCGCGAAATGAATTTTAACGAATGTGTTAATGACGGTTACCCAGGTTATGTCTATTGCGACGAACATGAACAAAATTACTATCCTGACTATTACGAGTACCCGACTTACCCTGACACGCATGATTATAGCGGTTACTTTGACCCTGAGAGCTACGGCCCCGAGACGGCCCAAGTGCACGACTTTACTGACATAACCTCTGAGACGCAGCCTTCCCCAGGCCATCATGAAAATTTTCAGAAGGCTTCAGCATCAGACAGGCCAAAATAGAAGTAAATTTACAGACTCAAAGACAGCTGCCATTTATCCAGATCTCGAACCCACCGTTGAAACTTCTTATTGACACCGGCGCGAATCAGTCTTTTTTAAGCCCGGATGCTATAGAAAATTTCTATCCACACGTGCAGTTAGATTACGATCCGTTCGAGGTCACAAATGTCCATGCAGTTAGTCAGAACGATTACTCGATAACGGTACCGTGTTTTATCGAAATCAACGACAACGAGCCTATAAAACTTTTCGTATACAGGTTCCATAATCATTTTGACGGACTGATCGGCCTCGATTTACTTACGAAATGGGAGGCAAAAATCGATCTAAAAGAGCTACGTTTAAACACCAAGTACGCGGTGAATCCGATTTTGTTATACAATTCACGGAATGTTAATTTGTACGAGGACATTATCCCGGCGAAAAGTACGAAATTAGCCCGGATACCTATTGATACGTCCGACGGCGAAGTTTACATTCCTGAACAAATTCTGTGTAACTGTATTATTCACGAATGCGTTACTAGCGTAACTCAGAACAGAGGGTATTTAGAGATCGAAAACCCGAATGAAAATGACGTTGTTTTCTCGTTGGACCGCCCGGCTCACGCGGAGCTGTTTAATATTGAGTGCACGCGAACCGATGCACCGCCCGCGCCGGCGCGAGTTAAAGACGTCGTATCGCGACTTCGTACGGAACATCTTAACGAAGAAGAAAAGGCTAATCTAGTAACTCTTTGTTCAAAGTATGCGGACGTTTTTTATATTGAAGGTGAAGACTTAACGTTCACCAATCAAATAAAACATCGTATTCGCACAACCGATGAAACCCCGGTTTATACAAAGAGTTATCGGTACCCTTTTGTTCATCGACAAGAAGTCAGCGAACAAATCAGCAAAATGTTAGCCCAGGGTATCATACGTCCTTCCGAATCAGCGTGGAGCTCACCAATTTGGATAGTTCCCAAGAAGGCGGACCCCTCAGGGAAACCAAAGTGGCGTCTAGTGGTTGATTTTCGTAAAGTTAATGAAAAAACCACAGACGACAAGTACCCTATCCCGAACATCACGGATGTTCTGGATAAGTTAGGGAAGTGCCAATACTTCACTACCCTAGACCTGGCCAGTGGGTTCCACCAGGTAGAAATGGACCCTATCGACATTCCTAAGACGGCATTCAATGTGGAACATGGCCACTTTGAATTCCTTAGAATGCCGATGGGCTTAAAGAACGCACCATCTACATTCCAAAGGGTGATGGATAATATCCTCAGAGGTCTCCAGAACCAGATCTGCCTGGTCTATCTCGATGATATTATCGTGTTCAGCACCTCCTTGCAAGAACACATGACCAACTTGGAGAAAGTGTTCCAAAGGCTCAGAGAATCCAACTTCAAAATACAAATGAACAAGACCGAATTTTTAAAGTTGGAAACGGCTTTCTTAGGTCATGTCATTAGCAGAGAAGGAGTGAAGCCCAACCCGGATAAGATAGCAGCGATCGAGAAGTATCCGATCCCCAAAACGCCAAAAGAAATTAAACAATTTCTTGGCTTACTCGGATACTATCGGAAATTCATACCAGACTTTGCGCGAATCACGAAACCATTGACTCAGTGCCTCAAGAAAGGTAAAAAGATAACTTTCGATCCCGAGTACGTCAAAAGTTTCGAGATGTGCAAAACTCTGTTAACAAATGATCCGATACTCCAATACCCTGATTTCGACAAGGAGTTTATCCTTACCACGGACGCGTCCAACGTAGCTATAGGCGCTATTCTATCTCAGGGACCAGTCGGCTCTGATAAGCCTATTTCTTATGCCTCTCGTACACTGAATGATAGTGAGCTCAACTATAGTACCATCGAGAAGGAGCTCCTAGCAATAGTTTG
Source organism: Ennomos quercinarius (assembly GCA_910589525.2). Lineage (NCBI taxonomy): Eukaryota > Metazoa > Arthropoda > Insecta > Lepidoptera > Geometridae > Ennomos > Ennomos quercinarius. The sequence goes on from OU342502.1 coordinate 4,645,603, forward strand.
GGCCACAAAGTATTTTAGACCCTACCTCTTCGGTCGAAAATTTAAAATACTTACCGACCACAAACCGTTGCAGTGGATCATGAGCCTAAAAGAGCCCAACTCACGGCTTACCCGATGGCGCTTAAAGCTCAGTGAATACAACTTCACAGTAGTGTACAAGAAAGGTAAAGCAAATACGAACGCAGATGCTTTATCTCGCATAGAAATACACAATGAAGAGACTAACTCACTCATAGTGAATCCCTCGGAACAGCCAGTACAAGATAACGGCTCTACAACCGTTACGGTACACACCAGCCAGGAAAATCCTATACTGGAAGTTCCTATTAGCGACGAACCGCTAAATAAGTTCCACCGCCAGTTAGTTTTTTCGATTGTTAGTGACGTTAAAAGACGACCTGCAGTATCAAAGCCGTTTGATACTCACACACGCGTTTCTATACAAGTTACAGAATCCAACTTAGAACAGGATGTTATTAACGCTATTAAAGAATATGTCACCCCAAAAATTAAAACCGGAATTTTAATCGACCCGCCTTTAGGCATGTATTCTATAATACCTGTCATACAAAATAATTTTAAAAGTTCCGCCATGAACCTTGTCCTAACGAAACACGAACTCGAGAACGTTAAACCGTATCTTAGGCAGCAGGAAATAATTAGGCACTATCATGACGGCAAGACGAACCATAGAGGCATTAACGAATGCTACCTATCCCTTTCTAAAAAATATTACTGGCCAAAAATGAACGAACAAATCACTAAATTCATTAACGAATGCACTGTGTGCGGCCAAGGGAAATACGACCGCAATCCCATCCAACAACGATTTAATATCGTGCCGCCGCCTAGTAAACCACTTGAGATAGTACATATGGACCTACTTACAATAGATAGCGAAAAATACGTTACATTCGTTGATGTATTTTCAAAGTACGGTCAGGCCTATCATCTCCGTGATGGCACCGCTATCAGCGTCCTACAAGCGTTATTAAAGTATAGTACACACCACGGATTACCTCTAACTATAGTCACCGATAACGGCCCGGAATTCAGTAATCAGCTGTTCTTAGAATTTCTACGTACACACAGCGTCAATCACCACAAAGTACTTCCACACTCACCCAATGACAACGGGATCATAGAACGATTCCATTCGACTTTACTCGAACATCTGCGACTTCTCAAGTTACAGCGTAAAGACGAACCGGTAGCGAACTTAGTACCATATGCGATTATAGCTTACAATAGCTCGGTCCACAGCTTTACCAAGTGCAGACCGTTTGACATAATTACAGGCCACTTTGATCCGAGAGATCCAGTTAGCATAGATTTGACACAACATTTACTACAACAATACACTCAGACCCACAGGGATCAGATGAAACTGGTCTATGAGATCATTAACGAATCTGCTCTGCATAACCGTACGGTTCTGATAGAAAATAGGAACAGGGACAGGGAACCAGAGATACAATATGAACCTGAACAGCAAATCTTTGTTAAGAATCCGCTCGCTAGCCGTCAGAAGTTGGCACCAAGGTATACTAAGGATACCGTACTCGCCAACCTACCCATTCATATATACACCTCACGGAAACGCGGCCCCGTGGCCAAAGCTCGCCTTAAGCGAGTGCCTAATAGCGCCAAATTGTTTCAGAATTCTGCTGATGATGCTGGCGCATCTTGCTCACACGCAGGAGATAAGACTTGAGAGTCTTAACGACGGTCCGGGACTTCTACCCTACAAACTAGGACCGACTCGTTTAGTCACGCATTACCACAGTTTCCTACAGTATATTCAGATAGACGATATAGAAAACAAAGCGACCGCAGTTAGGGAACAGTTATTAGAATTTGAACACAGACTTAACAATGACACGTTTGCTTTATACGAGCTCCAAATTAATTACTTATCGCATAAAATTAATAAGGTTTTAATTCACTTAAAAGGACTGGAGCCTACCCGTTCTAAAAGAGGCCTAATCGATGGATTAGGATCCGTAGTTAAAAGTATAACAGGCAACTTGGATTATCAGGATGCAATTAAATTTGATAACGCGATTAAAAGCTTAAATAAAAATCAGGACAAAATCATAACCGAATTCAACGCTCATATAAGCCTTAGTAAAGAATGGATGACGCAACATAATGACGTCATCGACCAGTTAGTTAGAAACCAGCAGTCGATTAATTCCACGTTGGAACTTTTGTTAGACAGCAACGCGTATAAAGATACTAGCTTAGTAAAATATGCTCGGTTTGCTCAATTGCTGACTATTATAACCGAAAATGTAGACGATTTATTAGAAGAAATAATTAGGATAGAAAACATTTTAGCTCTTGTGCGCGCATTAAGCACGCACCATTCTATGGTAGATATAGATACGTTAGGTAAAATGATAGATAGACTTCGGATAGTATACGGAGATAGTAGGTTGTTAAGTTTAGATTTACGCGATTATTATAGTGTAATAAAACCTGGGTCCTACTTTATGGAAAAACAGATCGTCATAGTTTTCAAAATACCGATAGTTAGTGCAGAAAAGTTCGATTTTTATAAACTCTCTATAGCTCCGAATAGTTATAACCAAATCCTCATTCCACCCCATCCATTCCTCGCAACCAATAGGGAAGCGTACGCGTACATGGAGGCTGAATGCCCGAAGGTAGATAAGCAGTACCTCTGCGTAAGGGACACTATCAAAAGGATGAACAACCAGCAAGATTGCGCTCGAGATTTCGTCGTCAACCACACCATAGGAGACACTTGCAACCTGACCACTGTAATATTGAAGAATGAAGCCATGGAGCAGCTGGACGACAAAACCTACGTCCTGTCATTCCCTCACTCAACAAAAATACATCTGCAATGTGGAAGAGAGGAATACAAGCAACTTAAAGGCAGCTACCTAGTCACAGTACCCGTAAACTGCACCGTGATGACGTCAGAGTTCACCATAGTCAATGAGAATAACCAAGCACATGGCCAGCCCTTGGTAATCACTGGCATCTCATACAACTTCGAACAAGAACGCACATCACCGCACAAGCTGATGCTGCAGTCCGTCGACCTGAGAAAACTACATAATGCTTACAACCAAGTCATGATGCAGCCGAACCTAGAACGAGATGTGACGTCAGACATATTATACCATACCACTGTGCCCTTCTACGTGGTACTAATCAGTGCATTTACACTAGCACTGGTCATAATGTTACGACGACTCAACTTATGCAAACCCGAAACGCCTCAACCACCAGATAACAAGAAACCTGCGAAGCATGTATACGAAGACCCTGAAAACCCTACAGATTTTCCAGCAACATTTTCACTAAAAGTTGGAAAATAGTTGCTGATTTAGGGATGGAGGAATTACATATTGCTCAACAACGTAAAGTGCAATGATAGCGTGACATACTTATTGCACAAGGCGCGGGTAACAAGAATCAAGGTGCCGATTCAGCGGGATGGCGACACCGCGCTGGAAGCCGACACCGACGTGGAGCCGCGCGTCACTTTTGGTTCTCACATTGACCTGAGTGCATTACTTAGTTTTAACTTAGAATATTTTACTGTAATTTTGATTTAAAATTAAATTAGTTGCTTTTGAATTTTGGTTTTTTTTAAGATCCTCGGCTGCTGCTCGCTTAATTAATGTCCTCCTCGCCTCTAACATAATATTGTTGTGCCCAACATCTCATAATGATCTTAACCTTATATATACCGTCATCTTTTGTAATATTGTGGAATGCAACAAACATTTGAATTTGAATTTCATTGCAGCGCTGCCTCTTCTTATTTAAATTACGTTGGACGTTTAATACAACGCGCTTTAAACTATCCTGAAAGCTTCAATGAAATCTCGAAAATTGTAGGTAGAGATAACCTGCCCAAAATTTCGCACCCAAAAAAGAAGAAATCCTCATCGTACCGATCACAGGCTATCACAGGGAAACCGCATGGGAACCACTCCGGGATTTTTAAAACCCAGAAAATTCACCCAATCGTCAAATCCACCGATATTTGCGCTCGCTCGATAGGCATCCCGATACATGTGCAAGTTACACTCCTCTCAATTCGAGATTCATGCCCGCAATTTTTATTTTCAATTTACTCGACCGTGCAGCACGGATAGACGACGAGTTCCCATATATATTTTTTATATTTAAATCGTATAAACATTGTTTGGATATCAATTGTCAGTGTCTTGTCAGTGTTCCAGCTACGATTTTAATATGATTAAAAGGAATTTCAACTAAGTGATTTTGAGATGATGAGTACAATTTTAAAGGAAGTAGTTTAATCATCGCATCAGGCATGTTTGCGAATGCTAATGTTGGCGGTTTTCGTGCCATTATCCGTAAACGGTGCGCGTCCCTGCTCGGTCGCTGGCGTGGCAGCTCCAACAGCATCCTGTCCGCGCTCGCCGCTCGATGGGACAGTCCCATGTTTGCACACTGGATGCGTCTTCACAATGAGCTGTAGACATTTTATTTTAACACTTATTTTATTTAATTTAATGAATTGATTTACTTATGTGAATTATGGAGCCAATATGTCTGAAATAAATAAATATTTAATTTTAATTTAATTTTAAGGAAAGACGTTTATTTTGTTGAGCAGTGCGAGAATAACAATTTTATTGTCATTGACGTCAGTCGCCCTCAGTAACCTCATCATTTTTCAAAAATACATAACTAACGAGCTTTGAATTCACATCCATCCTTACTAAAGCCGGCGGGGTAATTACGTAAAATTTGCAACAGCAATGCGACAGCAGTAGCAAAGCAACAGCAGTAGCGAAGCATACATGCTCGACACCACTAATGATGTATGACAGCAATCATCGCGCAATTTACGCCTGATGCAAACCTGTTGCGAGTTAGGTAATACGCCCGCGGGACAATCGTGACAAGTGATCGTCAGTTTTTTTCACTGATAAATTAATCTTTGATTATGCTAAGACGGCGATACTGATGTAAATCATAAATCTTATAATTGATGTTCGTCTGCACAAAAATTTGACAGCTCTTAAGTTTGCGCTTGTGTCTCTAGCACGTACCCAAATGCATTGCAGTAGGTACGTCATAGAGGGTTAGTGCGAATTGAGGAGCTGTCAAAGTTTAGTGTAAATCTTAGAGTATGGCACTAAAGCAAAGAGAGAACTCGGATCTATTGCATGCGTACCATTTTTGGTGGTTTATTCTACCAATTTAAATTGTTGTTGTTTACTATGTCAGGCGGGATGAGCAAGCCAAAGCTTGGTTGTTGCATGCCCCATTGAATTTCGGCGGGTTATAAGTATCTCACTATTTGTAAGCATTTGTATAGAAAAAACGATTGACTCGAGTCGAAAAAATGGTACGGTGACTTTTCGCAAGCGTAGCTAATCATATTAATTGTGTTATCACCTCACTAGCTCGGTAAGATTCTCTTTGTCATTCGAAATCTGGGTGCAAAAACGCATTTTAATCGAATAAACTAATATTTTCTTAGCTTTTAAGCTGTTTTTCTTGCATTTTTATCGCTGTAGTGAGGTGAAAAATTTGTGTGTTTCGCTCGGCAGCAAAGTTATTCTGCGTTTCGTACCTTTGAAACCTTCGCTACGCTCAGGATTCTTCATTTGAACCACGAGCGTAGCGAGCGATTCTTCATTTGAACCCTACCCTACCTTCGCTACGCTCGTGGTTCAAATGAAAAATCCTCCTGGATTCATTCACTTGCTCGGGGTTTCAATTCAAGTACTCGCGCCATAAACCAACTTTGCAGCCTTGTATAACAAATAACTATTGTTGCTTTTCATTGCCACTATAGCGTATACGTGTGAACAGTACAAATATAATATCGTTTTGACTGGTTTTAATAATCTCTTTTTGCTTTAGTACATAGTCTAAGGTGTATAAATGGACACAAAATTAACATGTCTATTCATTAGCTAGATAACCTTATACACTTACTTCATAGCTTCTTCATATAGTCTATCTCAATAGAACCAAACCTATCTGCATCTTTAAACCGTAGTACCTACATAAACTGTAATCTCGACCGAGTTCGTGTTCGCGCATCCTTTTAGAAGCATACATACTAGTTATCTGGATTGTAAAATAATATTAGAAAAGGTGTGCGTGCTCAAGCATTATTTTTGTAGACATTTAGGACTTTTTTGAAGTATGACACGAAGTAAAAAGCCAAGGTACGAGTTACGCGACACAAGTAAAGAGTTTATTGCGTGAAATAAAGCCCGATAAAAAAGGTTAGTATTAGTATTGCAGGTATGTTTGTCTTCTGTTTAAACTGAAAAGTCATAACTTTGATCATTGTAAAACTGACTTGAAATTATTTCAAATAAAAACTAAAAACGTGACCTAAGCGAGATTGCTTTAAGCGCCGCCTATTGTCACACTTGTTTTAATTTTGTTTGACTATCAATTGTTCCTGTAATGTGGTGTTTTAATAAAGAGTTTTATCTATCTAATAAAATGCATTTGCTCGTAGAACTGACAACCGATGGGGAAGAAAGGTTCTCGAGTGGCGACCACGAACCGGAAGACGCAGTGTAGGCCGGGCCCCTACTCGGTGGACCGACGATCTGGTGAAAGCCGTGGGGAGCCGATGAATACAGCAGGCGAGCAGCGCTCAAAGTGGCGCTCTCTGGGGGAGGCCCATGTTCAGCAGTGGATGACTTTAGGCTGTTGATGATGATGATGAAAATGAATTTATATCAAATACTCGGACAACTTAAAGAAAGAAAAGCACTTACTAACGTGCGTTTAAGTGCGTTTTTGTGTAATGAATATATCAACAGGGTATTTAATTTAATCCCTACATATAATAAATGTGAAGTATGCTTTGGAACACACACATAATTATAACCAATGTAATTTATCCCATAGGTTCTATTATTCAAAAAATATCGCTTGCGCGATGCAGGACCGCGGCTTTTTGCCCTTTTTCCATACATTATGAAATTTTATTTGTATCAGCGCCATCTAGGGACAGTGATGTGTCGTTGTTTGTTTGTTATGACTGAACGCCGTAAATACTGAACTGATTTTCATGCAAGTTTCACTAATATGCTTAGAAATAACCGGCGCTTGAAATAGGATATATTAAAATTGAAATTTCATTAATTTTTTTGGTCATAATTATTAAGTTTTCATTACGAAACGAAACTGAATTATAAACAACATGGCCGCTTCATGGTGAGATGGTGAGGTTATTTTTGGTCACTGACGGTAACTTTATGTCAGCTATCTGGTGCCTAGCAGTTTATCTGGAGGCACAGATTAAAGAAAAAAATCTCTGTGTAGGATATGACCAAAAAGTAATAATTATAACCGCTACTCTAAGAGGTAGGTAGGTACAATAAGTAATTGAGAACTTAACCTTCTTTGCTACCTATCTATTTTATAGTTTTTCTATTTATGCCTTTACAGGTTGTATAACTTGTATGGCGTTTTAGGAGTAAATAGATACGTACCAAAAGATAATATATTAATGCTTACATAATTTAAATTTTTATTAAATCTTTCGAATTAAAAGGTTCTGGCTTGTGGATTTAAAAATAAAGCCATTTTTTAATTCCTATGTAATGCAGGTAGGAAATATACTATGCAGAACAAAGACTACACTGACACACGTAACCTATTCAGAAGCATGAGACTGCACAGCATAAGATGTGGCTGCTTCCAAATACCGGAGGCTGTCGCGCGTAAACGTTACTGCTGCCCAAGTACCATAAAGTTACCATATGTCTGGACAAACCTAACCTAGGCTTAAGGCATATTTTTACCGAATGTAAGTTGCGGTGGTGCGTGGCAGCCATCGGTGGTTGTGGACGGTGGCCGGTCTGCATCGGGCTAAGTACCTATAACTATTACTATAGGTAATGTAGTCCACGCGTGGCAACGCCGCGGGCAGCAGCTAGTTAACAATAAGACTGGTCACCTATAGAAGATTTGGGATAAAACAGGATTTAATTAAACAAATAATATTATCCAGACAGGCGAGATTTACCTACAGACAATGCTGTCTGCCGCGTTGGAGAGGTTTTTATAATAAATCACAATAGCATTACATTTAGTATTCACAAAATAACATAGGTGCATTTTCAGTTAAAATTGATTTGATGTCGAATACTGTAATAGTAGGAATATTCTTTTAGCCATTATCAAATAAACGCTATGTTACCAGTAGAATTAAGTTGTCAGCGACAAAGCCCATTAAAAAAAGAAAGAAACGTTACTTTTATTGAGTTTGATGAGTATGAGCTTTAAGAGTTAGCTGTTCTTTCGATAAAACTACACGTTAAACCTCATTAAACATTTTCTGTCTATTGAAAGACGATGTTTTTCGATAACAAATAGTTAGCATTAAAAATTTACCTTGCTAAAGCATTAACAGTCGAGTTTGAAAAAAACCGCACTTAGGGTCGATTTTGAGAGACATCCAGTAATATATATTTGTCTTTTGTTTCAGAGCGCCTCAACGTTCTATACGAAAGGAACTGGACCAGACTTGTGCACGAACAGCTGAGAAAGTTCGAGATATCAATAGTAGCGGCTGCGAGGCAGTCTGAAGCCCAGGCGCCAGAGCTCGCTCTTGACTCCAAGTGGACCTTCTCCGGAGCTTTGGTTTACTGTATCACGCTTATTACTACTATAGGTAAGGAGTTCTCAATATATCAAGATTTGTGCGTGTGAACTTTTCAATTAACTTAAAAAGTGAATTTCGCCAAATTGCAGTTGTCTGTTTGTTCTTTGCTGCTGTCAATATGGCAGTTCAATATTTCGTCACTATCATTGGTATGTTAACACAAGTTAGTTTTTTACGGTACTTGTGAAGAAGGTTTGCATCTTGTGAGGTCACAGCTGAGTCAATTAAATGAAGGTTTTCACCTGGCGAGCTCACGGGTGAGTCAAGTGAATAAATAAATAAATAAATAAATAAATATGTGTGGACATTTCACACAGCGCCATCTAGCCCCAAACTAAGCATAGCTTGTACTATGGGAACCAGATAACTGATGTAATACTTAGATACTTTTTGTTTGTAAATACATACATAGAATACAATATAACACCCAGACACAGAACAAACATCGATGTTCATCACACAAATGTTTGTCCCGAGTGGGAATCGAACCCACAACCTACAGATCAGAAGGCAGGGTTACTACCAACTGAGCTATCAGGCCAGTCAAAGGTGAAGGTGAAGGTTTTTACTTCGCAAGGTCACCGCTGAGTCAATCGAATGAAGATTTTTACATCGCAAGGTCACCGCTGAGTCAATCGAATGAAGGGGTTTACTTTGCGAGGTTACGGCTGAGTCAATTGAATGAAGGTTTTTACCTCGCGAGGTCACAGCTGAGTCAATTGAATGAAGGTTTTGACCAATTTGAGACTTGTGTAGGATTTGACCAATCAATTATTTGATGAGTACAACTACTATTTGGCACATAGAGCGCAATTCTAAAAAGGCTATAACTTAGTGATCCTCATTGCAGCCGCTATATTTAGTACTTAGCCTTTATACACGACTGCTATGTAATCGTGAACGGCGACGGCATTCACCTGTTTGCTCTAGACCTCTCTACAAGTGAAGCTACAGTTTTATTTGCCTGATAATATATTATATTTGTTGGTAAAGGCATACCTACATTAGTCTTTAGTCCAAGTACAGGGGGCGTACCGTGAGCTCTTAGCGCGATTCAAAACAGAGCATATACTAGCTCGCTTGTCAAAATCCCCATACAAAAAAAAACAAAACGATCCAATATAGGCTCTGTTTTGAATCGCGCTAAGAGCTCACGGTACGTCCCCAGGTTTGCATGTTCAAAGTGGTTGTATAGTTATCGCCTTGTAGTGCGCTTGTTAATTACTAATCCAGAGTCCAAGCCTTGGTGTTAACACCGCGTAGTATTACCACATACTGTGTCACCGTCATTTACTAGATTACTACTAAGTTTCTATGGATATCGAATCAATATCAGATGTATCAGATACACAATAATTTCAAATCGTACAAAATTTAAAAACTGCTATGCAACACTTATTGAAAATAATACAGAACTCACGCTGTCATCATAATAAAGAACATTGAGGACCGTGATATTACACTAATATTTAGTTAGGTAGGTACCTACCTATTTTTATTTGCTCAAAGGATTTCACCAAGCGCGATAATTTAACGAGTTCTCTCTTCAAACCGACACTCGCAAATATTTAAATTAATAATTTAAATTTCAATTGTTTAATTGACGTCGCGAAGGAGTTGGAGGTGTTTACAAATTCGAAATTGCCGAGTTTGAAAGGTTGACACTGGTCTTGGCAGGTGAAGCGAGGACGGTGGACGGCAAATAATGGATTTCAATTAACGAACTGAATGTCCAGGTTTAATTTAAGCTCGGTGAAGCTTTGAATAGGTTCCTTAGAAGATAGAATAAGGGTCCTCCCTGGCATTATTGGGATTTAGTGCGGATAAAAATGTAATGGTCATTAAAAACCAAATTACATGGAACCAGCATTATTTCATAAAAAGTTGGTGATATAGGACAATTAGCGAAAGGGTCCGTATGAGGTAGTGACCATAATTTGCGAATGAGACGCCTTGTGAAACGTCTTCTGTAATGGAGATTTTGTCGGGTCCTTTAAAAACTTCGGTAATATTTGCATCTAAACTCTCAACGTGATAATAGCACACAGTAGTCAAATGCGTACAATCTATAACAATGCATTTAGCCAAAAATATGCACTCCACGGAAAACCCTCCATAATCTACTTATCATCTCATAAATCATACAAATTCTGTCCTAAAAAAATTATTCGTATATATTTGTGCCTTCTGCTTCTTTTTCCTTTCTCCTCCCCTCACTCATGATTCCAATTTTAATTTACCTATTTCAAAACGTGTCGGTAACCATTTTCCACCACTTTATTACGTGAAAGCACTGCCTTGGCTGATGGTAGGGTTTTATACCTTACTGTTGTACTCCATTTTCCTCTTACCCTTCAATTCCTTTCAAAATCAGAACTTGAAGGAACTCTCAAACCTAATTACTTACTTCCAGGCTATGGTAACGTTTCACCACGCACGGCTGCTGGTCGCGCAGCCACCGTTGCGTATGCAGCTGCTGGAGTTCCCCTCACTCTGGCATGTCTAGCTGGACTGGGAGCATCTCTAGCCAGGCTAGCCAGGCTGGCCTGGCTGAAAGCTACGAAAAGAAAAGTGCCTAGTACTTGGAGGAAGGATGGGGAGGTAAGAATATACTCCTAGACTACTATCAGGTGGATCTTTTGAGCTGGTGATATTGTTTGCATAAAAAATAGGATGTACTTGATCTAAAGTAGGCAGAGCCATGAAATGAAATTCTATTGGAATAATTGGTTCACATTTCACATCTTGAAAGGTACAAATGGTTGATAACTTATCGAAAACAAAAATTACGCTATATTTCTCATGCTTACTCAAAGAGAGTACTCCTAATCTGATCATGCCCGCTGCAATGTAGGGTGAAGAAGTAACACAAGTGCGACAAGAAGATGTTTTATTAAAGGTATTAAAAAATGGTAGTACCATGTTTTAATAGTTGTACCAGCGTTTGTTCTAAATTTTACACGGCTCAGTGAAATGGACTACTTGCAGAATGTTTCATGGAACAGCTGATTGGCCTGCAATAGAAATATTTTTGTCCATAGCATGAAAACCACCTTCAACTGCATGAGCAGCAGCGCCTTCTGCCCCAGCCGACGGAACACAACCAGTACACGTCCTTCCCACCCCGGAACCATCCCGGCACGGTCCGGGCCCGCGCCGGCGACAGAGGTCAATACTCGCAAGTATTCGAGCGGGCTCCAGTCAGCCCGCGCGCGGCGACGCTCGGACGCGTCAAGCGCACTGCCTTGGCTGATGGTAAGGTTTTATACCTTACTGTTTTACTTCACTTTCCTCTTACCCTTCAATTCTTTTCAACATCTGAGCACTTCTTAGTTTTCAGTTTTCTTTCTAGGGAGATAATTTGATCTTTAGTTTCCACCATATATCCAGCTTTCTTCTATAACTACTTCTCGTCTTAGAAAATTTCTCCTTTGCATAAAAACGCGAAGGAATTTGTGACGGGATTAGCCTTGACGTCAAATAGGAAAATTAAAATACTTAATATAAAATATAATACGGAGTTTTAGGTAACTATTGCCAATAATTTGGTCTCAACTTTCTGCTGAAGTTATAATAAGGTTTAGTTATTTGGTTCAGTTATCTCATTGAAGTTGTGCAGGTATAGGTTTAATCTCATCTAGATAAAAATGAACTTGAAACTCATCTCTTTGATACGTATATAAAAGGGAAATTGATGTAAAATGCTTCGTTGCTTACACAAAAAAAGTTCGAGAAAACTTTGAGCCGTAATAATGCTAACTAATTTTTTATTTTTACTAGAGCCTCACACGTCGTCGTCACTCCAAACGCAGACGCTTGATAGGAAGAAGACGGTTGGGACTAAATGCCTGGCTACAGTTCATGGTCCATCCCGCGGGAGAGGTAGAGGACCAATGCAGAGGCCGAGAGGAGCAGTCATAGAGCAGCTGATTGCTGAAGAGTGCGGCGAGCTGCCGAGCAGGAGTCAAGAGGATTTGGATGACTCTGAAGATCCTGATGAAGCGTGAGTATTGTAAAGTGTGCACTTAAAGATTGTGTTATGTCGTTTTCTTCGTTAAAAAGTATACTAACAATGAGGCTACATAATAATAAATAATTTGGTACAAGCAAAGTACTTTTATTCTTTGAACTGACTACTATATCCAACTACTAACTAAATACAACTAAGCTGTAAGTACTCTTACTAAGTACAAAGAACATTTTGCACTGTATACTGGCGCGCTTACCTATCATCATCATCATCATTAACAGCCTGAAGACGTCCACTGCTGAACATAGGCCTCCCCCAGAGCACGCCACCTTGAGTGGCTGCTCGCCTCCTGCATCCATCGGCTCCCCGCGGCTTTCACCAGGTCGTCGGTCCACCGAGTGGGGGGCCGGCCTACGCTGCGTCTTCCGGTTCGTGGTCGCCACTCGAGAACCTTTCTTCCCCACCGGTTGTCAGTTCTACGAGCGATGTGGCCTGCCCATTGCCACTTCAACTTACTAACTCTAAGAGCTATATCGGTCACTTTAGTTCTCCTGCGGATCTCCTCGTTCCGGAGCTTATCTCGCAGGGAAACACCGAGCATAGCTCGCTCCATAGCTCGCTGCGCGACTTTGAGCTTACTAATGAGGCCAACAGTAAGAGACCATGTCTCAGTTCCATAAGTCATCACTGGCAACACACACTGATTGAAAACTTTCGTTTTTAGGCTCTGCGGTATTTTGGACGAAAAGATAGGTCGAAGCTTCCCGAACGCTGCCCAGCCGAGTTGGATTCTTCGCGCCACCTCTTTGTCGAAGTTGGACCTACCTAATTGGACAATCTGTCCTAGGTAGACATACTTGTCGACAACTTCGAGAGTATCGTTCCCAACAATTACCGGTATAGGTAGAACATGAGCATTAGACATGATCTTTGTCTTGTCCATATTCATCTTAAGACCAACCTGCTGGGAGACTCTACTGAGGTCATTGAGCATGGTGCTAAGGTCCTCGAGCGCTTACCTATATAGATATACAATTCACATTTACCCCATAACTTCATATATTTTAATTCTTTTTCCTATTTACATTTTCCTCGGCTTCGAACATTTTCTCTTATTTATTACGCCCATATAATAATGACATACAAAAAATATGATCCTTCTTATTTTCTTTCACCTTATCTCAAACAGAATCTCTTCAAATATACACAATTTTATTGTTACAGAATTTGTCCCCACGACACGCCGTCACGAGTGCCTTTGATTTGGAATGAAGAGAGCCACAAGACCAAGAGCTGTGCTGTCCCTGGCAGCAATGCTTCCACCAGCGTCCAACACCACAACCATGGAATCGAGCATTGTCATATCCCCGTCAGCATTATTCTCTTCCTTCTTCTTGCATACATCTGCGTAGGAGCTGCCATATTCTCCGCCTGGGAAAACTGGAGCTTCCTCGACGCTGCTTATTTCTGTTTCATTGCCTTAGCAACTATAGGGTTTGGAGACTTTGTACCAACTAGCTTCATATCGTCCAAGCACAGTACGGAGAGCTCTAGAAGCGAGTACGTGCAGATGATCGCGTGCTGTGCTTATTTGGTGTTTGGACTCATACTGATAGCGATGTCGTTCACGTTGCTACAAGATGAAGTCGTGAGCAGGTGTTCGCAGTTAGCCAATAGCTTGGGGCTGTCGCGGCAATGACAGTACGAGAAGAGCGATTGTAGCTCAACAGACAATCATCTTAGGATGTTATGATTGTTATTGTAGGAAGCAAGCATTGATCCACGTAAACTTCTTCCAAGGATCCCCTATCGGTACTTACTTATTATTCTTAAACAATGTAATCGACATTATCATTGTTAAAATTAAAAATTATTTTCTCATATCTACACAATGTAACTGATAGTTTTTAAACGGCAAAATTTGAAACTTTTTACGGAATTTGTACTCGGAAGTGAATTGAAGTTTGTGATGTAAATATTGTATAAATCTATTTATAAAAGCAAGGCTGAAATTGTAATGAAACAATAAAATTGTGTTAAATGGATTTTGTCTTTCGTTTTAATGAGTAATGTCCAGAGATGTTTTATTAAGAGCCAATAGGAAAGAGGATGAAATAATCCTTAGGATAAAATTACATGGATGGCTTCAGTCCTGATTCTCATCCTTGTTAAATCTATGCCGGGATTATGTACGGTCGGCAAGCCAACTTGAATTCCACGCCCTTTACCATGGACATGGACCCACGTCACACGATTTTTTAAGTCTTTGCTTCTTTCGGTGGTTATTCTACAATTAGTGCTAGAGGTAATAAGCTTTAGTAGTTGCAGTAATTCCTTGTTAATGCCGTAAAGGTTGCTTATATTAAGGTCGTTAAACGCGCATGTCGCTCTGCATTTATTTTACGACTGCAAGCCCTGTCTAAAGAAACAACACAACAAAACACAAAGTAACCATTGAAATTATCGTAAAAGTAACAAGTGACCATTTTGGGTAAAAAGGGCTCTATTGTATCGTAAATTTAAACTATGATGCAAAGCTATTATGTGAATGAGCGGTAGAAGAGGTGTTTCATTATATATGCCTTTTTAATGTTTCAATGCTGTGAAGCTGTAGGTACCTATCTTTACAGTGTCACACCAGTGACACCAGTCGTCAAAAGCAGAAGGTAAATGTCACCTGGCATGTCTGGGGGGCAAGCTTTGGCTTGGTCTCTTGCCAGGAGATGATGATTGAGAAAATTACGTCCATTATAGGAGAGTGAACCCTATGAAAAGTAATGACTGATCTGACAATCCTATAGCACGGCTACGATAGGATCATCCGGGCCACCCAGGACGAGTGTCGGGCAGCGACAGGGGATTATCTGCCTTGTGGTAATGTCACCTTTCATGATCCACCTGCTTTACAAATCAAACACAGGCTTTATTTAAATTCAGAATTTAGTAGATTCGCTGCATTCATTCATCAGCCGCTAATAGGTATCTCCCATAAACCCATTTATGGCCGGCTTTTATATTTAGTGCCCAAAGTAGGGTTTTAACCCTACTTTGGGCACTAAATATAAAAGCTTCTATAATTTTCAGTTAAAACAGAAAATGTTTGTAATGTTTAGTTCATCTTAGCTGGGGTTAGCACTTACAAGAAAACTTTTGCAAAAAGGTGACAAAATCACTTTTCCCATATAGGAGGATGAAAAGCAGAGGGTGCCACATGGTACCAAAATTATTTAACCTCAAGCGATGTACTTTGAATCACTCGCTAGGATTCTACTCTAAAATCTTTCGCTTAGCTCTGGATTCAAACAATCGCTCTCGCCCTAAATAAATTATTTTTTAGTCCCTTGTGACAGAATCTGCTATTATTGTATTGGTAACTCGCTCTCAAAGCGACAGATTTACCAAACCTTACCAAGCCTCAAAACTATGGGTTCATTTTTAAAAGATTTTTCTTCATTGTATTCAACAGCCTTTTCGTATACCATGGTTTGTTGATGGTAGAATAAGTAGATCTTACATCACATTAGCTCATAGATTACGTTCTGGCCACTACCCATCTAATAAATTTGGGTTTTTAATGAAAAAAGTTAACTCACCTAACTGTGAAGTATGTGGTACTGTGGAAGATGTCCATCACTTATTGATGGAATGCAATAGGCTTGGTATGGAAAGGGAGTCACTTATGCATAAACATAATTTGAGCAAATATGACGTCGGTTCATACATTACATTATTAGCGAATCCTACTACCAATGCTGCAATTTCATTATTTGATATCATAAGTGAGACGCTTTCTTGTTGCTGATAAATACTATACGTGTAAACTAGGTTAGGGTACGATGGGGCTGGCATACCAGAATGTGTAAAACCCCCAAAACAAATAAAGATTAAAAAAAAAAACAATATTACAAAGTTTACGTATAGCAAGTTAATCTCTACTGACGAAGCTATCAGCATATCGCTTTCGGTTACAATAACCAAGTCTGATAAGGCTTTGTTGAAGCCATAAGTGGCAACATTGCGCAGTCCTCCGGGGGCTGAATAAGATTTTATCTTTATTTAACCCCATATTCTAGACGTTAAGCCATTGATTCCCATTGTCATTAGTAAGATAACAATCGTTAAATCGTTGAGTTTGCGTGATATGTCATTTTATAGAATTACTGTGAATGTCGGAACATCTTTTAGTTGTAAATAAATTATTATGCAGCGTGTTGGCGTTCTACAGGAACACAGTGATAATAAACAATGAAAAAAATTCTTGACATGAGAAAGAGTCATTATAAACAGCCTGAAGACGTCCACTGCTGAACATAAGCCTCCCCCAGAGAGCGCCACTTTGAGCAGCTGCTCGCCTCTTGCATCTATCGACTCCCCGTGGCGTTACATCGTCGGTAGGGGGCCGGCCTTCGCTGCGTCTTCCGGTTCGCGGTCACCACTCGAGAACCTTTCTTCCCCATCGGTTTTCAGAAAAGAACGAAAGAATGAAAGAGTATCTTTCATTAAATAAATACTTAATCTACCTATTACAATTTATTATAATCGCCAATCACCATGCGATTTTATTTTTTTATGGTTATGGTTATGGTTATGGTTATGGTTATGGAGAGCATGTTAAGGTACCTGCATAAAATATATATATTATTATATAAAAATACTAGCAGACCCACCCCGGCTTTGCGTGGATTATTTAAGCCCAGGGACGTCCTGCAAAAAAAATTAAAATTGGCCCATTCTCTAAAGAGGAGTTTAGGGACATACATAGTGTTTTTACTTCTTACTCGGTATAATACTTAAGAGAAAACTGAATTTTTATAGAGCATTAACATTATTATTCGTTATTAATTTAGTGAGCAGCCGTTTCTAGGAATTCTGCCTTAGTTATCGTTAGATAGTTTTGTTGGCTTTATTGGCTCACACACCGTGAAGATAAATTTGGAGGTTAATAAAGTACCCTTTACATAAAATATGACGGACTGTGTGCTAAAAATATCTGATTTAACTATGACACCTATATAAACACTCATCAACAGCCTGAAGACTGAACATAGGCCTCCCCCACTGAGCACCACTTTGAGCGGCTGCCTGTCTCCTGCATCCACTTAGTAGGGGGCCGGCCTACCTTAATATTCTAACCCCATTAATAGAAGCATAATACAAGTTATACGAATAACGAAAACAACTAAACAAGTCTTGGTAAATCAAGCCGAAAGGCGGAAAAACCGCAAATTGTTTCGTTTAGCCCTGATCTACGAAGAGCACACAAAGACAGATAGCTCGAAAATCCATTTGTCTTGAAAGAGACGGGACACCGTAAAAACGGTGATCGATGTATGTAGCAAACACAGCTACACCTGTTTTAGAGTAGTTGGGTATCAATCTTGTAGATGGCCTAGACAGGATAAGAATAATGAAGGGTTAAAGACATCATAAAGTTTTTTTTTTTACCAACCCAAGCAGTAGTGTGCAAGCACTACTGTGTTCCGGTTTGAAGGGCATTGTAGCTAGTGAAATTACTGGGCAAATAAGACTTTATGACTTGATTTCACAGCCTCGTGATCTTATTACTAGACTGTGTGATGTCTCAGGATGACGTGCACAGTACAGTGTCACGCGAAACTTTATTATTTTAAAGTTTCGAGTGTCACTGCAACGGTTATGGGCGGCCGTGTCGCTTAACATCAGGTGAACGCCTAGCTCATCACGTCATTCATTCTCTTAAAAAAAACGAACATAAACTTTTCTGAATAAATAAGGTCATCGTCATCATCATCAACAGCCTAAAGACGTCCACTGCTGAACATAGAACATATAACTCCAGCATCCATTGGCTCCCCGCGGCTTTTACCAGATCGTCAGTCCACCTAATGGGGGGCTCGCCTGCGCTGCATCTTTTGGTTCGTGGTCGCCACTCGAGAACTTTTCTCCCCCATTGGTTGCCAGTTCTACAAGCGATGTGGCCTGCTCATTGCCATTTCAACTTGTTAATTCTAAGAGCTATATCGGTCACTTTAGTTCTCCTGCGGATCTCCTTATTTCGGATCTCATCGCACAGAGAAACACCGAGCATAGCTCTGTCCATAGCTCGTTTCGCGACTTTGAGCATACTAACAGTAAGAGACCGCGTCTTAGTGCCATAAGTCATCACTGGCAACACACACTGATTGAAAACCTTTGTTTTCTGGCTCTGCGGAATTTTGGACAATAAGATTTATATCGAAGTTTCCCGAACGCTGCGAGTTGGATTCTTTGTGCAACCTCTTTGTCGAAGTTGGACCTACCTAATTGGACAGTCTCTCCTAGGTAGACATAATTCGTCGAAAACTTCAAGAGAATAATGTAAAGATAAATACTTAAAAACTTTTTTGTATTTACATAGCAGATTTTTTGACAATGACCTGATCAGAACCGCGGTGATCCGTTGGATGCAAGAGGTAAGCCGGTTAAAGTGGTGCTCTATGGGGGAGACCTATATTCAGAATTGGCCGTCTTCCGACTGATGCTGAACACATTTTTGTTGGTAGAAACGATGGGCCATCATTACTGCTTCCAAAATGTTTTATTTTAGCAGAACCTCTATTATAGGATGGTTTAAAAGCAAGCGTACATATTTGGGCTAAAAAAAATTAAAAGGCTTACCATAAAAAAAGGAACAAAGTCACTAAACAACTCCAAAGTTTCATAACTTCGAAAAAACATCGTCAAAAACTTCACAATTATGTATTAATTGACAAAAAACTCGCGTTTTCGCACAAAAAAGTACTAAGTTACCCCTTGTCTGCTTTCCCAAGAGTATACTAATGAATTCCATTGTCAAAGCGCAAACACCAGCTCATTTTCTATTCCCATTTCGACAGCCCTAACGCTCCACTTGTATACACAGAGTACCAAACTGCAGTGTTTAAAAATTCCTTTCTGTTTTCGTTGTTGCAGTTTTCGGAGAATTTAGTTTACTCTATGTTTATAGGGATGAGATGTTTCAGAAGACCTTGTTAAAAGCGGTGTCTTTTGTAATTTCGCTAAAAGGGACTGGCTTGGGTCGAGTGGGGCATCTATATGTTAATTGTGATTTTGTACACCTTTACCCATGGTAATGGCGGGCACACATGTGCGGAATTAACCATGAAGGGACGACGATACTCGTTTTTGTTTTAACAAGGCTGTTTTTTTTCTTCGTCGAGTTTTGTATTCAATTCAGGTTGTTCTGACTTAATGGAAATACCGGTGGGCGTTTGTTGAAGGCTGCGGAGCAAAGTGTTTACTTGAGTGGCAGCCCTAAAATACACTTTCCAGACAGTTTGCAAGTACTGAAAATTGTTTGTAAGCATTGTAGCATTTTTATCGGTAAAATATTTAAAACGCGTAGTCCTGTAGGAGTTTACTAAAATGTTGATGCTTTTGAGTATTGTAAAATGTTTGTATAAAAACCTAGTCATGTAATTATATGTTGAAGCGCTATGCTGGATTACATATTATAAATAAATATTTTAAAATATTCCCCTCCGTATGATAAGCGTCCAAAGTGGCGTTTTACGGGGGATGCTTATGTTCAACAGTAGACGTCTTCCAGCTGATGATGATGATTATGATGATGAAATATTCTAATAATAATTATACTCGAGTACAGTACAGGGTTATTTTCAATGTACCTAACACTTAACTCATAATATTATCACTGAAACAAACGTCGTTGTTCTACAACTTTAGATTAAGTGGGAACGTTACACTAGCGCGGGAAATTCAAATTTTCTTGTGCTCTTTTGCCAATAGTTAATAGCTTAATTACTCAACGTGTTTACATGAAAACTAATTTTGCGCAAATAAATATAGTGTATCAATAAATTATAATTAAAAGTATCTCCTAGATATCATTGTTTAGCGACAAATGGCAATAAACAATTTTCTTCTTAGTTTTTCAGTCTATTGCCATTTGTCGCTAAACCAATGATATGTAGATAGATAGATAGATAGATAAACTCTTTATTGTACACACCAAACATTAAAATAAAAAGTTACAAAGAATAAATTGATTCACAAAAGTGGGGAACAATGGGCGACCTTATCGCTAAGAGCGATCTCTTCCAGGCAACCTTTGGATGGAGAGGATTGATCAAATTCGTAAATGTAGGTGATTTTTTTAATTGTAATTTATTGATACACTATATTTATTTGCGCAAAATTAGTTTTCATGTAAACACGTTGAGTAATTAAGCTATTATTGGCAAAAGAATGCAAGAAAATATGAATTTCTCGCGCTCGTGTGGTGTTCCACCTTAACCTAATAATAATTAATTTTTTTATTTTGACGTTTCACATACCATAAATCATAATAATGAAATAAAATATTAAGCCATGAAATCTGTATTATTGCTTAACACGAGAAAAAATATTACAGATTTGAACTTTAATTCAAACCTGTAATATTTTTTAACCCATTACATTAGAGAATAAAATATGATTATAAAGATTTAAAAAACTTAGAACAAATGTTGTTTATTGTTTGTTTGTTGGTGTTTGAAAAGGTTAGAAAAAGATTATCACGGTCATCGTTCATCCCTCGAAAGAAACCAACACGTTCAAGAACCGCGTTTATATAAGGCCATCGTAATTTTGAAAGATCAAGCCACACTAGTCTAGCGTAATGTACGGAAAGAACCCAGACTAGGATTAATAAACATATCCTAGGTCTGTGAGAAAAAAAAGTATAGTAGGTAGGTACCTAGCATGAAAACTAAATTTTCAATATAAAAACCCTCGAATACCTAAAAACACAACAACAAGACAACTAAAAAAAAATTTTCGTTTGGGTTTGGAAGCTACAATGCCTCAGATACCTCTACCTGTACCTCTACCGCGTATTTAGGTAATTAACATCGCCTTCCATCTTGCACGTGCTAATTTATAAGTCCGTGAGTATATACAATTTATAAGAGCGAGCAAGATAGCATACGATCACCATCGCCATCAGACTTACACAATAAGGCCCTTTGCGAAGAGAGTGTGAACAGGGTGTGGACCGACGATCTGGTCAAAACCGAGGTGGGCCGATGGATGCAAGATGCAAGCAGCTGCTCAAAGTGGTGCCTATTTTCAGCAGTGGACATCTTAAGTCTTTCTTTTGACGATAAATCCTACCCTGCACTTATCAAAGATATGAAGTTAGCTGATTTATAAAAATGTAGTGTCAGAAACTCACAGCATAAAAATCCCAGCCCGGTTTAAAAACTCTTCAGGCCGTATATATATATCTGGCAGTAAAGGCAGACCTATTAGTATTAATAAAGCAAACGTTCGGTCTCATTAAAGTTGGCACTAGTCACGGATCTGAATCAATGGAAGCGCCTTACTGTACTGAGCAATAGATCTACCAATGCTTCAAACAAGATACAAGCTTTTTTGTACAGTTACCCTCCACTGCCTCTGTTTAATTGGGTTGTTTCTTGTGTTACGATGGGGATGGGGAAAATTGTTACTACACACTATCCACTACAAATCCATAAGTTACCTACCTACTTAAAAGGACCATCCTGGTATTAAATGTTATTGCCGTCGTTCTGCTCTCCACACGTATGATAAAGACAATAGAGCCCATAAGTGAACTTACCTACATTTTAGCGTTTCGGGTGCCATCGGTTTTCACCGTCTATAACCTAACAAAAATTGTGATTTTGATGTCAATCGTTTGATAGATTATAATCTATGCTTGTACGTTTTGATTTTATTGAAAATTATGTGTCATGTAAGTCGTGTTCTAGTTGCAACTTCTTTTCTCCGTCATAGTTATGACGCAAAAAATTCGTAACTTTAGGTGGCTACAAATACAAAGATATTGTAAAAACTTTAAAAAGGAAGACGTACTACCATTGTTTTTTACTGGGTAGACAACTCATAAAAAAATCATCAAAATCGGATAACATTTAGAGGTAGAAAAGCGTTGGCACTATTTGTATGGACAAGAGGGGGTTATAAGCTTCTCTTAATTGCCAACTCTAGATTTCTTCCAAATAAAATTATAATTTTGTAAAGTCTGGACTGCCTCTGTGGATTAGTGTTTGAGCAGGGTGGCTCATGACTCTGAGGGGGCAGGTTAAGACCAGTATTTGTGCACGACGCAAATACTTGGTACTATGTTTGAGAGTGTTGTGGGAGTGGGACTATGGTCCACGTAGTTCCTGATGGGTCCCTGAAAAACAGGAAATCTTAGTTAGGGCTTAGTATGTATGTTATTTATGTATGTGATCGTTGGGTTTTATTAGAAGTAAAAAAGGCGTTTTACACCGCGCTTGGTTCACACCGCGGTGTACATCATCCTCTGCTATTATATAACGCTTGGGCGATTCGCACCGCGGTGTGAACCGCCCATGTATTGTCTGTCGACTGTCGAGAAAACTATTATTAACTCTTGGTCTTCCAAAAAAGAAACAAATATAACGTAAGGCGTAAAATCCTTTCAAAATCAGTATGCTTCTTATGTTTCGAAACGTCTAGCAAAATGTATCACATTAAGTCTTCTAATCATAATCATCATTATCAACAGCCTGAATACGTCTACTGCTGAACATAGGCCTTCCCCACCGAGCGCCACTTTGAGCGGCTGCTTGTCTCTTACATCCATCGGCTCGCCGCGGTTTTCACCAGGTCGTCGGTCTACCGAGTGGCGGGCCGGACAATGCTGCGTCTTCTGGTTCGTAGACACCAATCGAGAACCTTTCTTCGTCCCCATCAGTTGTCAGTTCTACGAGCTGCCTATTGCCATTTCAACTTGCTAATTCTAACAGCTTTATCGGTCACTTTAGTTATCCTGCAGATCTCCTCGTTTCGTTGCGTCTTCTAGTTTGATATAACTCTACGCTCATAACTCTCTCGACGTCTGACGGCCATTCAGGCCTCCTCCCTCTAATGCCTAGTATATTGATAATTGCTTTGCATATTTCATTTCCTCGGCTTTGATAAACAGTAGGTCTCATTGCTTTGGAAATTACAAAAATAGAACTGTTTTTTCTTAATGCTAGCTCCAGAAAATAAAATAGTTTGAATAATTTATTTTTGGTACATGTGATTTATCTATTTCCAATGGTTTAATATAAAATAGAGCTTTAAATGGACCCCAAGTCTACTAATTAAATTGCAATGCTTTAAAATCGTCCTTTTTAACAGTCTTAATGAACAACCAGTCAAAAAAAACTCCCAATTGCAGAACAATAATTACTTTTACTAGATGGTAGGACTTTTATGCAAAGTTCGTCTAGGTAGGTACCACCGCTTTGGCAGTTATTCTGCCGCCAAGCAGTAGTGTGCACGCACTACTGTGTTCTGGTTTGAAGGGTATTGTAGCTAGTGAAATTACTGGGCAAAGACTTAAGAACTGATCTCACAGTCTAAAAAAAGGTTTTTAGACTGTGTGATGTCTCAAGATGACGTACGCAGTGCGCGGTGTCACGCGAAACTTTAGAGTTCCGAGTGACACTGCAATCTGTTATGGGCGGTCGTGTCGCTTAACACCAGGTGAACGACAAGCTCGTCACGCCATTCGATTACATAAAAAAAAACAATGCAAATATTTTCGCGACCCTTATTCCAAACCAGATAAGCAAAATAAATAATAAACATGATAAACCACATTGACTCTGAAAAAATAGAGAACATGAGAAATGAGGAGAAATCAAGCCTACCTAGTATAAAAAAACTAAGATAACTTTAAGACTGATGCCACTGGGAGCAATGATCTTCTTTTCCCAATAATTGCAAATGAAGCGGTAGTTCGTTAGCCTTTAATCGTCATTCCTGAGGGATCGAGGCCGAACGGCGTAATTAACTAGCATTATAGTCTTCTGTGCACGAAGTAAGTAACCAGTGGACGGATTAAAAAGTCTTTGATCGAAACTGGTTACGTACAAGGACGAAAAAGTCTTCGTTCGTAACTGGTTCCGAAGCTCCGGTTTCGTAGACGGCCGAAGCGGGAGAACGTACTTAACATACTTTTATTAATTATTTTGTCATAACGTGTCAATTTTAACGTAGATCCACCTACCTATATGTGTATACGCGTGAAATAGCAAGCGTGTCCTCGTATAAAAATGAGTCGCCAGTATAAGTTGGAGCAGAGGAAAATAAACTACCTACTCTAAATTTGTCTTTGATTGGTCAAAAAGTTAGAAATATCGTAACTAATAAAACTATTATGATTTAAAATGATTGATGTATGCATGCCACAGGAAATGCGTTGTTGCGCTTTCTTACGTTTTTCGATAGGCGGCGTGTCTGTGGCTGTGTATACATACCACTAGTTGCATAAAATTTAATATTCGAAGTTATGATTATACACTAAGAATAGCGTGTTTTTGATGACACAAGTGAAGTGGTATTAGCTGCCAAATGGGTTAATAATCTTTGCTATGTGAAACCCTGCCTGTGTCTACGAAGAGTACGATCATTCCATTACGTCTCTGGTACCTTGAGGAGTAGTGTCCTGATAGCATACAAGTTTTGCGTGACACTTTCATTTATAGGGTAAGCGTGATGGTTTTTATCACGAGCACGTATCGCATGTTTTGTCAACTAATTAAAAATTAAAGATCCCACAAAAAAGTATTTTCTTTAAAAACGAGTAGATTGTGACTTTTGAAGAAACATGTACATTTGCTTATTAAGTTTTTCTTTATTTATGAACTTTTGTATCTTTTCTTTTAAAACAACATTAGCAATCAGTGCACTACTTAAAAGACATACTTACGAGTGCTATTGTAACGTATGTACGCTAATCCATCACTAGCCATGAATTGACACTGATGCGGCAATAGTGACCTTTCAAACCATTATAATAACATTTAATATAGGTAGTCCCGAAACAGCTCAATAACTCATTGGGTGGCGCAAAAGTAAAGACCCTATTTGGTTCAGCTATAACATTTTTTCTAAATTAGAAAACTAGATTTAGGTTTTTTTAAATGTATATTTGTGCCATTAAATTTCGTACCATTAGGATTTAAAGATGATGTCTTTTAAATGGTGACCTCCAGAGTTGATACACATTTGAGCCCTATTTATGACATTTTGCATAACTTGCCGTAACACTTCCTGCGATATGTTCGTTATTTCTTGACGAATGTTTTCTTTTAGAGCTGCGAGAGTCTGTGGCTTGTTCACATACACCCGAGATTTCAAAAAACCCCAAAGAAAGAAGTCTGGACTGGTCAGATCGGGTGATCTTGCAGGCCAAGGCAAATCGCCAAAACGAGAGATAACTCGGCTTGGAAAAGCGTCCCTCACTAAGTCCATAGTGTCGCGCGCTGTGTGTGCCGTAGCGCCGTCTTGTTGAAACCAGATGTGCTCCAGCCCCAATTCGTCCAAACTGGGTATCAAAAACTCACGTAACATGGTTCTGTAGCGTTCTCCAGTGACAGTTATCGCATTGCCTCCAGCGTCTTCGAAAAAATAGGGTCCGATCACTCTGTCAACACAGATGCCACACCATACAGTAACTTTTAGTGGGTGTAGAGGTGTTTCTTGAATAATGCGCGGATTATCAGTGCCCCAGAACCGAGTATTCTGCTTATTGACATGCCCTGAGAGATGGAAATGCGCTTCGTCACTCATAACCAATTTTGAAGGAAAATCATCTTGCAAAATGTCATAAATAGGGCTCAAATGTGTATCAACTCTGGAGGTCACCATTTAAAAGACATCATCTTTAAATCCTAATGGTACGAAATTTAATGGCACAAATATACATTTAAAAAAACCTAAATCTAGTTTTCTAATTTAGAAAAAATGTTATAGCTGAACCAAATAGGGTCTTTACTTTTGCGCCACCCAGTACATCCAATAACTCAAACCCGAAGGTAAACACGGTAAAAGAGATAATTACGGACAGACTTCCCACTATGGAAGCA
This sequence comes from Ennomos quercinarius, assembly GCA_910589525.2. Classification (NCBI taxonomy): domain Eukaryota; kingdom Metazoa; phylum Arthropoda; class Insecta; order Lepidoptera; family Geometridae; genus Ennomos; species Ennomos quercinarius. The sequence continues at coordinate 4,672,121 of OU342502.1, forward strand.
GGTAACATGCGAACACATCAATCACCTATTCATTCTACGGACTAAATAGACGAGTCATCTTTTCACCCACAACTTTGCCGCTTACCCTGCAAGAGTTTATTGGAACAAAATAGGTTCTATAGCAACCAAAATAAGGTTGATTTTGTTAGATTAATGTGGATGAAAGTAAAGAATAAGTTGGGAAAACTGTTTGAAAACTTCTCGGGTTAGTCGAAAAGGAGTTTGGGAAAAATAGTCGGCGGACATGCTAAATGAATTGAATACATAGGGTAGTTCCCATCTGTTCTAATATTTGTTCTACCAGTAGAACAAGTAGGAAAAAAAATCACGTCTGTTACCCCTTACCCATCGTTTTCTGAAAGGACATGATGTTATAGTTTATCTGATGCTGCTTATAGCTGCATAAAATGCATAGTCTCATTATCTCGTGCAGAAAACTCCATTTGGCAAGCAATATCTCACAATGCTTAAACATGCTAAAACATTTGAAAAAGCTACATTTTGCATCAAAATCTTTACACTCAATACTTAAGGCGCTTAATAAGGCGAAAGCCAGGTACCTACGTGATGTAAGGTAATTTGGATTAAATTAATACTACTACTGCTCTACTACTTACTTTAAATAAGCTGGATATAATTTGTGAATATATTTGCCGCATTATAATTTTAATGTCTATTTAATATTATATTAAAAGGCCAATTATTGTATAAATCTGCGATACTATCTTCATTGGATAATGAAAAAATATCTATCTTTAAATTTATCTTATCTTATATTGAAGTTTTAATTTCGTCCATAAAGATAGATAGATAGATAGCAACAACACATTATAGGAACAATTAAATTAAAAATTAGTAATTAAATTTATTCAAATTACAAGCTGAGGTATTTACTGCAAAATATCATTTGTAACCTATAATTTCCCGCGATAATATGCCGCTGTTTTTGAACTAACGTTTGCATACACCCCTTTCAACACTTTGTCAACAAACCTCCATCCCAACCTTAGGAACCCTGCTCGGATATCCACACAATCCCACATTCAAGTGAAATCGAAGGACACATTTCCCCGACCCTGCATTCCACAGTTCCACACGTACACTCCCTTTTTCCGTATGACCGTGTGTGAAATAGCGATACCTTTTTGTAATGCTTTGTGAAATACTTCACAGAGAAAGTGTTTTGGTGCTATTTGCTTTTGGTGATCGTTCTTATAAAAGGTTTACATCGTGTTGACACATATGAAGAAATAGTTACTATACCTTGTATTTTATTAATGGTTTTTTGACAGCTCGACGACTGACAAATTAGGGATGTCCTAAAGATCCTCGAAAGTGATACCATTCCGATTGTACTATTATCATTAATCGAATTAGGTACGTAAACGTAATAATCGATACGGTAAATGCACATTTTCATTTAGTTTTGATGAATTCCAAACAGTACAATATGGTTTGCATGAAGTTTTAACGTAAATAATACGAAACTTCATGGGCGTGAACTGTCAAAAAACCATTCATAAAATGGACAAGGTATAGGTGGCGCATCAACACCTTTCGGTGCTGTTGCGATGCAGAAACACATTGCCTTTATGACGCAGAATGCAGTGCGGACTTCGTAACATATTAAACATTTTTGAACTTCAGTTCGTTGCTACCTATAAATCCTTCTAGCAAGAAGTATTATCATCATTCTATCATCTTGCAAGAACATTAAATTTTTGCGATATCAACAAAGTTCCAGAAAACAAGAACCACATCCACTGCATAGGCCTATTACATACCTACTGCCTATACTAAAGCTTTTGCGAGTCTCCATAATAAGTTATATTCTTCAACCTGAAGACGTCCGCTGCTAAACATAGGCCTCCCCCAAAATGCCCCACTTTGAGCGGCTGCTTGCCCCCTGCATCCATCGGCTCCTCGCGGTTCTGGTCAGGTTCTCAGCCACCTAGTGGGTGGCAAGCCTACGCTGCCTCTTCTTGTTTGCGGTCGCCACTCGAGAACTTTTCTTCCCCGTCGAATATTATATGGTCGTATATACTCGCAGTAATTTAAATATACCTCCACTATTCTATCTTATATTTGTACACTATTTTCTATGTCACTATCGAGTACGCGCTCCATTTCTCCACGGCTCGACCGATGCAAACACCTAATACTAGCTTAAGTTAGCCCCTGGTTTACTTGTTGAGAATATTTGTGGGTTCAATTCCAGTTCGTGATTCAAATTTCTTTTATATTAAATAATGACTCTTTAGATTTATAAGTATTGAGTCGTGGAAATTACTTGAAACTCGGTTTATGCGCACTTTCTTTCCCTGCACTTGTAATTGTGGAAAAAGCTTCCAGCACCAGCGGTCTTTCCCTTGAGCTACAATAAGCAGCATTTGAAAAGAAGGATCAAAAGAGTAGGGATTATTACAGGGTAAGTCACACTGTTACTGGCACCTCTACTGTTACAGATGTCCATAGAGTTCTTAGAGTATAGACTAAAGTAACCTTCCCATCCTGTGCGGGTAACATGAGCTGTACAAATCGCCAAACTCGTCTCTCGAGAAAGCGTTTGACCAATTATAAGACAGCAAAATGTTTATGACGTGATCTGCGTGATCATTCATTGGTTCGTTTTCTCGATAAAAAAGATATGACGATATCCACAGCTCGAGTTGCCTTACCCATGCAGGAGGGCCGTATAAGTACTTGTATGGTATCAACGATGAAACACTAGTTAAAGGAAGAACTCAAAGTCTTGAACACAAACGCAAGGTCGGCGGTCTGTCGGTCTTCTATCGGTTACATTTTGGAGAGTGTGCGCATGCTCTTCATCAGCTTATTCCGTCATCCCCTTTCCACCATAGAACTACAAGGCTTGGTGATTCTTCACATACGTCGTAGTAGACTACGACGTAAGGATGTAAAGAATCACCAAGCGCACCACAAGTCCGCACTAAGAGTTTGGTGAGTCATTCATAGTCCGAAAGGCCAAGGGATGGAATGCTCTTCTAGCAACAGTGTCTCCTTTTGGGTATAACCTAGGTCTTTTCAATTCAGGAGTCAATTGGCATCTCATGGGCAAACGTGTCCACCTTAGTCAACTCCGTCACTTACCTTCAAGTGAGTTGTTGTCAAACATATGCACATTTTAGCATAAAGAAATGTTACGTATATACGGACAGATGGAATGTTGTCTTGATATTGTAGTAAGAAAAGTTGTCGACTACAGTTACTCTATAAATTGTGCAACACGTTCCTTCTGCATTCGCTGAATGCTCAATGGCATATTTTATTAGTGAGATTATACGACCGATTTATGGAGACACTATTTTATATTTTGTTTTTGGTTTTATTTGATTTTAATCTTTGTATAAAATGTGTAATATTAGACTTTCCTCAAGGTTAATAATACAATTTTCCAGTTTTTCCACGAGATCTCTTATCTTTCGGGTATATTAAGTATCCTGTATAGATCTTGGTAAGTGTAAGGGATCCATGTGTAAAGACGGGGCTGTAACATTTCGCCATATTTACTAGTCCTAGTAATAATTTTTGCGTGGCTACTTTTTAACCATATTTTAGTTGATCTAAAAACAACAAAAAAATCATGTCATCATCATCATCATCAACAGCCTGAAGACGTTCACTGCTGAACATAAGCCTCCCCCATAGAGTGCCACTTTGAGCAGCTGATTGCCTGTTGCACCCATCGGCTCCTCGCGGTTTTTGATTAGATTTGTGGTCTACCTATTAGTGGGGGGCCAGCCTACGCTGCGTCTTCCGGTTCGTGGCCACCACTCGAGAACCCTTCTTCCCCATCGATTATCAGTAGAAGATACCATCATGTAACAAAACAAAATATTAAGTTAGAGGAACATTTAATATACGACATACTACGACAAACACACATTAATAAATGAAATATCATCATCATCATCAGCAGCCTGAAGACGTCCACTGCCGAACGTAAGCCTCCCCTACAGAGCGCCTCTTTGAGTGGCTGCCTGCCTCCTGCATCCATCGACTCCCGCGGTTTTCCCCAGATCATCGGTCCACCTAGTGGTGTAATAAGTGAAGTATACAAACATACATATTGTAACCTCAATGCGACACGAATACTTTTAATTTTCCGCACCCTCGTCTCGCTCAAACTTTGATAATTTTATTAGACAAACTTTGTCAAAGTTCGCCGAAAAATAAAGTTGTTTATTAATATAATACGAGCCATCCCACGCTTCAAGTCGGCTTCGGCTCTTGACAGATTTCAGCCCAAGCTATAATAATATCGCCGAGGTTCTGAACTTTGTATAAATATTGGTTCTATACACTGCACGTGCACTGCTTAATAATATATTTTTATTTCTAATATTTTTTTAGTTGGTAAATAATATCAGACGCTCAAAGTCAAACTAAGGCCCGATTTTACCAAAGTAGAATGAGGTTTATTCCAAGTATAAGGCTACTCGTTACGTTCGGATACAGCTGATTGACAAATGAAATGACTCAAAAAAGACGCCATTTTGATTGTATCCAAGGAATAAGTCTTATTCCTTCACAAAATTGGTGGTTTAAGGGCTATATTCGTGTAACTCGGTTGTTCTCGGAAAGTTATACCTGGAATAAAATTTATTCTACTTTGGTAAAATCGGGCCTAAGACAAATAATTTGCAAATAGGCTATTTTTAACGCTTCGGCCGTCTACGAAACCGGCGGCGCTTCGTAACCAGTTACGAACGAAGACTTTTTCGGCCTTGTACGTAACCAGTTGCGATCAAAGATTTCGTAATATTTTTCCTAACCAGTTGCGATTGAAGACTTTTTTTTAACACTTATACAAGTAAATATCAGAATTTCTAAAATAATGGAATGATTGCAACATAGTTATGTTTAAAAAAGTTAAAATAATGAAGTACTTAATTTTACAATATGGCTAGTATAACGTTATTAAATTGAATAAAGAAAGTTCTTTTTTCTTTTTTATTAATTTTTTTTTTTTATTATTTCTTTGGTTCACAGTTTGGACGTAACACAATAGTAATATTTAACAAAAAAACACAGTAACATTCAGTGTCCGTCCTAAAATTAGTGAACACAGCATGCAACACTGGCCGTGCTAAATTGCCTAAAAAAATAAAAATAGAAGTTATAAAGTTACAAAGCCTATATAAATAAACATACAGTGAAACCACAAATCAGTACCAACTGCGTGTGGTAAAAAAAAATAAAAAATAACAACAGTAAAACATAAAAAAAACCATTACAATAAAATGATTAAGTACTATTCTTCATCCCTGTTTAAAATCACCTATTTATAGTTGGATCCACTAAATTATTTTTGAACAAAACATATCAACCAATAATCTAGCTTCTTTGATTGGGTGAATAAATTTTTTCGGTAATCGATTACAGCCAATCGAGGCCGCTAAATGGCTGTAACTAAATGAAATGTCTAGATGTAAATCTACTGAAAGTTTCAATCAAAAAATCGTGTATTAAAACTTGAAACCAAACATTTTCAATTGCAGCTACACCATTGAATTGAAACCCAGCCCTTACTATCGATACTTTTCAATATCCGCATTATAAATACTTAACACACAAAGGTAAGGAAATCGAAAACACCACAAAGATGTTCGCAGACCAAAGCTGTTGAAATATTAACGTCTGATTGCAAACCTAGCGGGCTGAAAGAGTTTCCGAATCGTTATCATTATAAATTAAAGGAGCAAGTTCTGCTGAGACCTCAGCATATTTTATTCATGGATGCGAAGTCGAAGGTAGTGGTACAAGCTAGCTTCATTATTGCATACGGTAAGTAAAACCTATTTTGTGATATTAAGTTTAGGTTTAGGTACTTCTTCATGCACGGCACGTATATGCCGACACACATCACTCATCATCAGCTGGAAGACGTCCACTGGTGAAAATAGGCTTCCCCCATAAAACGTCAATTAGACGCTTATCATAGGGGGGGATTCGCCATAATCACCACGCTTGGCAGGTGGCTTAATGATCGCAGAAATTTTCCCTGTAGTCACTTTCTGCAACTGTGAAGCAAAGATGACGATGAGGAAGGACGAGGGATGATGTGATTCACGACTTTTGATGGGTGCCAAAAAAGGTATAGAAAATAGCAAAAAAATATGAGGGAACTAGCGAAGAGCATAGTATGACTTTTTTGAAGATTCAGCGATCGCGTCTTCTCTTTGAGTTCTGGATTGCACGTTTTGACTATGCGGGCCTTATGCGCTCGACTGCTATTCACATCACAGTGGTGCTCTTGTAATTGTTTTTCTATCATTATGCAAATTATTGACATTTATTTATTAATGTTAGAGGTTCGTTTTTGCTCATGAAATTTCACATCAGCAAATGGTTGACATGAAATTTTGAGCATTGATTAAATTTAAGTAACGTTCGTTAGTAGCTTTGTTCATGAATCTTTATGTGACTATTATTGGAAAATATTTCATACAGACAAAAAGGTCAAAACGTTACTTAAGCCACAGAATAAATAGTACCTACAAGTATTTAAGCCTAAAGACAAGACTTACCTTAGAATAAGTAAGTAAGTAATGTACTTTAACGCAGAACCCTAAGGAAACCTTCTAAATTAATGGCTATTACTAGTTATTTCATTATACAAAAGACAATTATTATGAGCTCATGTTTAATACAAAATAGCTCCTTTGTGTAATTTTACTCGTTTAGTTACGAGTTTTATCTCTACAACCTTGTGTTTTGTTAATTTATGCCCTAACCGTTTGCCATAAAACTTGTTTTACATTGGAATATAAATTAAACTAACTTTTCATTTATTTGTTGAAATACTGATGTTTTATTAAAAGTTTCCTGTTGAAACGGAAATACTGTCCAATTGTTCAGCAGATATTTAAAATAATGAACTCTATTTTCATACAAATAAAGTTAGGACTACGTTAATTTGAAACTCAAATTCTAAAATATAATAAGTACATTATTTAGATTGACCATTTCAGTACTTTTAGATATGCAGTTAGTAGTTTCTATCTGGGTGTTGTGATGGGTCCTCTTGAATCTCTAGATACAGGCGGGGTAATTACGTAAAATTTGCAACAGCAATGTGACAGTAGTAGCAATGCGACAGCAGTAGCGAAACATACATTCTCGACACCACTAATGATGTATGACAGCAATCACCGCGAGATGTACGCCTGTCACAAACCTGTTGCGAGTTAGGTAATTAGGGGGAGGGAATCCTAGTTGAGATCCAAGATCTATGTGTGATCGTTGCAAGTCCCCGATCTCCAATGTTTGTGCGGAGTGGCTCAAAACATCGCTCACGCGTGTCGTGGCGTGTCCCGCCATTTGCTCGATATAGGATCTCATGGATGCCACAAGTAACGCAGTTACGTAGCCAAGTTCTGGCCGCAACTGCCTATATAACGATTTTTGCCATCGACACGCTAAGAAGAAGAAGAATTATTTATTCACAAGTTTTCATTGTTTTGTTTCTATACTAGTCTTATACTATCTGAGGAACCTAATAATTAATAGCAAAATTTCAAACTAAGCATACAATGTTCACTATTAATCACGTTGGAGTGAAATGCCTACTATAATGAAGGGTTCGTAATACCTTCCAGCCTGCTACAATAGTCCTTTCCTTTACACTAAGTAAGCCCTTCATTTATAAGTAGATACTATATAGATCTCAATAGTGACTACCCTGGTATAATTGATTAATTTATTTTTATATTTTTAATAAGTATTTATTTACAATAATTAATTGTGTTATTGATTTATTACTTATTTCTTTTTTTATGTTTAATTTAATATGGAATACTGAATGACTTGTAATTTTTATAATTATCAATAAAATATCATATCATATCATATCATATCCTAACACGTTGAACTTCAATTAAATTTTATTATTTGTAACTTTTTCTTCTTCATTTCTCTTTATTTCTTTCTCTTTTTTTAGGGAATCATGTTCGCGTCGGTGAAACAGCTTTCCGATTAGGCAATTTTTTTTAAATTAAATTAGTGACGTGACGAGCTAGTCGTTTGCTTGATATTAGGCGTCACGGCCGTATAGATTGCAATATCACTCGGAACTCTAAATTTATATAGTTTTGCGTGACACTGCACTGCGCACGTCATCCTGAGACTTCACACAGTATAGTAATAAGGTTACTGACTGTGTGATCAGATTATAAAGTCTCATTTGCCCAGTAATTTCACTAGCTACAATGCCCTTTAAACTGGGACACAGTACTGCTTACTTATTTATTTATTTATTTATTGTTAGGAAGACCAACAGCTTTTCTTACATAATAGAAATTTAAAGTAAGCACTAGGAAACCAATTACAGGTCCTCACGTCTAGCAATATAATAGCAATAGTGCTTACACACTACTGCTTGGCGGCAGAATAACTGGCAAAGCGGTGGTACCTACCTAGACGAACTTTAACCGTCCTACCATCTAGTATGCAATGATAACATAGGTATATGGACCCCGCTTTAAGTGTTATTAAAAGGGTCACTAAAATTTAGCACTTCACCTTTTCAGACCTCCACAACCGCAATAATAGTTGCTGGTTGAGAACTCCAACTAATGCCAGTTTCTTCTTTACAATTTCATAGTCGAGTCACACCGCGCACCGATGAAACCAAGGATGAAACTTACATAACAACAGTGCGATATGAACTTGCCTCTAACTCCCTAACTTGTTCCAAACTTTTTTCCAACAATGACGACGCTTGTTGTCGACGAATTTCGTTATGAATTTACTTCAGAGAATTGCAGAACTTTGCTCATATGCGACGGCATGTCTGGCATAGGAAATAAAGTAATTGCTGCATATGAAAACAGACCAAGTCAATTGGGGTTAGTATTAGATCGCGAAATGACCACATAGCCTAGCGCCTACATCGTAGGTCTACTTCATCGCCGAGAGACGAAGTGTCAAAATGACCATCTTGATATGACTAATATTTCTTAATATTACCACATCACTAAAACGCCTAGATCCCTATAAAGACTCCATCGTAAAACACACTTAACGCAGAAAGTGTAGGTAAAAGAAAGCCTGAGTCGCAAAAAGTCTACCTACTCCGTTCAGTCATGGTCAGATTAAATTATAAAATAAATAAAAATGCAGTTTCCAATAATATTGTGTTTTTACCGAATTAAAGAGCAGTTTTTAGTACCTACCCACCAACATAGTAGTTTAGTTGATCCCTTGCTTTCTAAATATTTTCTGATAGATCAACTCCAAGTTTGAGCACTCCTGGCTTAGACTGTTCAAACAGCGGCACATAATAATTATTGTAAAGGAACGCAAGTTACTACTAAGCCGGTTGAATTAGTCTAGCCGGCTAATTATTAACTCTACAAGATTCTAGCTCCTGTTTACAAGATTTGAATAAAATCTGTTGCTGCGAAAGATTGCATTTTGGATTGAATTTAACCTATTTTGATATGCACATAATTTTTTTTAATTAAGAAAAGAAAAGCAGCATTTGAATATATAAGAAATGATTTCTGAACACTCCTTTTATTTTAAGTATATTATTTTCTGCAATTTTTTTAAAACACGTGTTTTAAAAACATGAACAAAACAATGGATATAATTAAGGCTATTTTTTCGCTTTGGACAGATTTTGGTTTGAGCAGATTCTCGGTACAACAGATTCATTATGAGCCTGATATTATATATTAAGTAGTCACGCATATATAATAAAAAACAATTTCTTTTAATTATCAAAAAGCTTACATTTACATATACAATTATTTGACTTATAAATTATAAACTGAATAAAACAAAAAAAACATTGTTTTCGGTATTCGGTTTACAAAATTCACTATATATTTGTATCGTGTTTTGTTTTATTGAATGAATAGCTTTTACCTAAAATCACGCTTAAATTAATTCTACCAAACTTTAGTTTGAAACTATTGTCCGTCTGAAGTGAAGACGGAAATATTACAGTCCTCCTTTAGTTCTTATAAGACGTACGTAAAGGTTATATAGTTATTTCTGGCACTTATTTGGCACATCGAATCAGCGTTGCAATTCAACGAGGCAATGCTGCTAGCACGTTGGGTACGCTACCTACCGGTAGTGGGCTGGAGCATTTGGAATGTCTACAGACCATCGCTAGTATAAACTCCAAATGTTCTTTGTAGTAGATAGTGTAGCTAGTTTACTAGTTTTTATTAATGTAGTAGTTAGTTTAAAGAATAAAGCCACATTGCCCTTTTAAAAGTTACAATACACCTCACATATAGTATCACCACGAAAGTCGATGGATTCATTCAGATAGGATATATCCACCATCCCGGATAAGACAATTGCGGTAGATATGCATACGTACCTGTATAGGATATCCCCTTGTGCCGATATTAGTCCATTTGTCTGCCCTCAGTGCCATGGTCCACTGCCCTTTGATTGGCCCCGTCTTTTCATGTCCGATGGAAGCGATGGAGGGTGCTTATGGGTTAATCGTTGGATACTCACATGTTGAGGGGCCATTGTTGGTCGGCTTTTGTATGCCTACTGGAAATTTATTGATGTACTCTATGGTATTTTTTTGCGTGTGTCGTTGAATTTAGAGTATTGTCTATTGTCATTCCCTCGTAATCCGCCGTCTTTTGTATGAGAGATGGATGGACGAGTAGGTGAATTTTAAATAAATATGTATCTGTAGGAGGCCCTTAAATAAAACAAGGTAATGATGTAAGTAAATAAAATCCACAGTCTATATTTCACACGTTTTAAATATAAATAAGATACTGCTGCTGTACAAACTATACTACACGCTATAAACTTGTACGGTAAAATATCCCAACAACACTAAGCGATGTTGCACAAATGCCGAATCAAACTCAACTGCCGAATAAAAATGAAAAACCAGCAAACGTTCCTCCTGAGCCGCCATTTTTACCGGACACCAATTCGGTCACCAATGGCAGCTCAGCAGGCCTCTCATTGGTTGAATTAATTCGTTCAGAAACCAAAACTTCAAAAGTACGTTCTAAAACACGAATTAACAAACCAACTTAACGTATACTTAAAACTCGCGTCTGTATTGAGGAGGCGCTAGCGTCGCCTGCAGTTTTCTACATCAAAAATGAAGCTGAAGTTGCCAGGCGACAACATCCGGCCCTCCTGCGCACGCAGCCGACCACGGCTAGCGTTCATGCCTGGTGCAATTGCTGAGAACAAACATGTTAACATTAGAACCATAACAACTGCTTTCAACATTTTCTACTGTATTTCAATTCACCACATGTCATTATACTTGTGTAACAGGGGATTTTGTACGTAAATCTGTTGTTCCATCAGCGGTCAACAGATAACGTAGGCGCAAAGTCATCAAACATTATTGGTATTCTCTATGACGTTGACTGTTCCATCGGCGGTCAGTACACAAGAAAGACCAGTGACTTTCTCTAGGCGATGCCACATGACCACCCTAGATACATTTCACCACATGTACCTACTTTCAAATACTTGTGTTACAGGGAATTTTGTACGTAAACCTGTTGTTCCATCAGCGGTCAACAGATAACGCAGGTGCAAAGTCATCAATCATTATTGGTATTCTCTATGGCATTGACTGTTCCATCGGCGGTCAGTACACAAGAAAAACAAGTGGCTTTCTCTAGGCGATGCCTCAGGTCAACCCTAGATACAATTCACCACATGTACCTACTTTCAAATGAAAGACAAGTAACTTTCTCTAGGCGATGCCTTAGGCCAACCCTAGATACAATTCACCACATGTACTTTCAAATAAACGACAAGTGGCTTTCTCTAGGCGATGCCTTTGGCCAACCCTAGATACCATTCACCACATGTACTTACTTACACATTGTAATGTAATGGTTTCACAAGCCCACTGTCATGACAGCCATTACATCACATTTGCATTGCCTAAATACCAATAGTTGATCGAAGCAAATTGCACTTGACAGTAATAAATAGAGAAAAGATAACAGTTCCACAATATAAACCACACACAAAAGTACCTATTCAACCAAAAATGTTCAAATTCAATACTGCACATTAAATACCTGACAACATCCGTGTCATTCTTCTTTTGATTTAATACATACCACCTCCATTCCTCAAAATCTGTTAGACTTATCCATGGTTTTCATATTTTCAGTGCATGATGTACCTTCACATTGTTTTAAAGTACTCTCATCACCTGGCAAGTTCACGACTTTTACCGATCGTGTCTCAACACTTCTGCTATCTGGAATGGTCCTTTAAATACTGGCATTAGTTTGGTACTTTGTCACCACTAAATCACTTATGTCATAATCGTATGCTTACTTATGCGTTAAATCAACAGCATGTTTTTGTTTATTTGCCTTAATTTGTGTTCGAATACTTCACGGCAAAACGACCTAAATCAACGTAATTTGCCCTGGCTACCTTTCGACTATAACATATTGCTTTGAGACTAAACATCATCGTCTGCCATATTACAATATATCGTTTTATTTCAGACATTTTTTATGGTGCTCGGCAACTCCTGACTCTAATTATCTCTGACACAAATACTTGGATCTTGTAACTGGACAGCCTCTCTTCGCTATTTAGTAAACATTACGCTTTCATAACATACGGGAAAAAGAATAATAGCTAAATTCTTGTGTTAATAAAACCCATCAACATAACTATTCGCAAGTTTATATCTTGTTACAAGGATTCTGTTCACCAGAAGAATACATTATACCACGTAGGTACAATTCAGATTTGAAAAGCATAACAAATACTATTTGTAATAATTTAAATGATAAATGTAAATAATGTAACGAATTGTAATGATTAAAATTTTTATTAATCACTATAGTTTTATCTAGACAATTATTTATACTTAATCGGCGTTGTACTGCCACACAAAAATTTTTACGTTACACTTAGGTGAAATGGAAGATAATGCTGTCTAGCATTCAGTTTGTCTATGTACCTACATTTGTTATCTGTAAAACTAAGCATTTTCTATCTATCTATCTACTGACATGATAGTGTAATTTATTTAACAACTATTTTAATAATCTGACTAAAATCTTTAATACATTTGATTGTTTTATTGATTCCATTAATTTATTGTTTTAAATTTTGTTTATTTTACAATTTTTTTTTAATGGTGTATATAATATGGGTTTTCTAACTGAAATAAATAAATAATAATAATAACTAACGTTAAACGGCACTAGTATCCCAAAAACATTTTTTTTTTAATCTGTGTATTGTAGTGAAATTAATGATAGTAAAATTGGTGGTTTTGGAGAAATTGCCAGTAAGTTTTGCACCATCTGCATAATGTCCTACTTGCACACGTCATAAATTTATAACCTTCGGAAGCGTTCCCAGAACAGCTATTTATTAATTAACACAATAAGGGGGAAAATATGTCTGATCCAAATAACTACCGTCCCATAGCCTAGCTAAGAGCAATGCTTATTAGATGGAATCATGGAACTCTTTCTTGACATTGTTTATACTAAGGATAAAGTTTGATGAGCCAGACACCTACAAATTCCTTGGAATTAACAGGAACAGTCATTTGAATTGGAGAAACCATGTTTACTAAAAGGTTGAAATGTCATGTTTTTGTTCTGAAGAAACTCAGGCAAACTGTCAATTGAAGCAGCATCACAGCTTGCCATGGGCAATCAAATGGTTCCTCTATTCTCAGTTATTATTTGATAAAGTAGGGCAACTCAGTTGAAGTAGATATAATGGTGTTTAAGAAACAGCTAAGTGACTGGAAGCAAAATTTTTCTAGAGCTGTTATTCAAAACAGTAACAGTAGCAGTTCAGTTATTGTTCAGTCCAATAATTTATGTTAGATATCTACTTATTTAACCATCTGACATAAGATTGTTCTGTAATGTAACAATAATAAACTGTTAAAAATTAAATTTAACCACTATCACAGTATCTGTACACCGGAAACGGTAGAATATTTGGAACACAAAAAGTGTATTATCCACACAACACAAAATCCTAATAAATACATTATAATAGACTTTTGTTTTCATTTGAGTTTGTAACATGTGGTAAGAAAAATATTTGTTTCTTGCACACCTGCTTACAGACTGAATACACGTATTCACTTACTATAAAATTTTGTATGCATTAGTGTAGTAAACCTTTTTAATTTAAAAAACTGTAACCACTTCGTCACATTCTAAAATGTTTTATCACCAATAGAACCTAAAATGTCTGATAATATAATCTCTTGTTGATCAAAAGATAACCTCAATCTGTCGTTAATGCAAACTTTCTGTTGAAAGTAAAATTCATTAAACTCATAAAGCATTTGATTTTCACTAGGCTTAACATGCCTCTGTTCTTTTATCATGTAGTACATCATTATGATTCATTTTAGAAAGTATCTATCAAAGTATTTCGCCACTACTTCAACATCCACGTGGTCCAACGAGCGTTATTTTGTTTTAAAACGCAACGTACTGTATTTACCAATGATGCGCAATATTTGAAAATAATATTTGAAAAGCTTGACACTTAATCACAAGATGAGTCGTTGACCATTGACCATCCAAATGTATGGGCGTCAAAGCCTCGAGTACATTAATCCACATCTGTATAACGTATAAATTAAGAAGTCAATACGAAAGTTTTACATTTTGACTTACTGCGGGTAATGTGTATCGCTTACGTCTCACTTTCCTGCGTCGTTTGTCTTCGCTGCTAAACGGCGCTGAGGAGGACAACCTTATGGTGACAGGATAAAACTTGGCATCTGTGGCTTCCTGGCAAGGCGTGGGATAGATCGCACTTCTGATGTAGGACGCCCTTAAATAAAACAAGGTAATGATGTAAGTAAATAAAATCCACAGTCTATATTTCACACGTTTTAAATATAAATAAGATACTGCTGCTGTACAAACTATACTACACGCTATAAACTTGTGCGGTAAAATATCCTAACAACACTAAGCGATGTTGCACGAATGCCGAATCAAACTCAACTGCCGAATAAAAATGAAAACCAGCAAACGTTCCTCCTGAGCCGCCATTTTTACCGGACACCAGTTCGGTCACCAATGGCAGCTCAGCAGGCCTCTCATTGGTTGAATTAATTCGTTCAGAAACCAAAACTTCAAAAGTACGTTCTAAAACACGAATTAACAAACCAACTTAACGTATACTTAAAACTCGCGTCTGTATTGAGGAGGCGCTAGCGTCGCCTGCAGTTTTCTACATCAAAAATGAAGCTGAAGTTGCCAGGCGACAACATATCCGACCACTCATGATAATTTTAATACTAAAATAGGCGAATTTTATCCATGATCAAACCAAAGTTTCTTTGGTTCGATCATGTATTCGCCTACTTTTCACTAGGTCTATTTAGATGGAGAGAGTTTCTCGGTTCGACGATACGATTATCGAAAGAACACAAAAAATGTCTTAGTCTAAACATTCACGATTTTCGCATTTCTAGTCGGACGACAATTGCCTCGCAATTTAATATTGGTTGTCTCCATCTAAACAGACCCTCCAAACAAGAATCGTATTTCGAAGTTTTGTGCCAGTCGAGTCGCTACCATGCAAAAAATAGTCTATTTTAATATGGTCCCCTGGGTAATATTGTATCCCACTTTACATGTATGATACATGACCCTTTTGTAAATACAGTAACGACTTTTTTGTATTGCTGAAATGAATCAATTGCTGGGGTTTTGCTGAATAGGTAATTTTATCATTTAAAGTCTAAGGAACTTTGGCTTGATTACGCTTTACATTTTTTTATAGACATTAGCTGCTACTTTGTGTAAGTAATCTCATTAACCTTAATTTAATAGCACCCTTTCAACTAAATTAAAAGTCTAAATAGTTTCATCCGTTTCGGAGCTACAAAATGGGTCACACTTACACAGATACGCAAACACGGCATGTGCCATTATAGCGTCGGGCGTTAAAAATTAGGCTTTTACAGATAGTCCTTACTTATTAAAACATCTATGTCAGTATGACAAAAAGGTAGCAATCTGTTCTGACGAGCCTATCCCAATCGAATTCCGAACACATTGCCGTGATGTTTAATAGTAGAACCAGTAGAGCGTAGAAATAATGGGATACCCTCAATCATTGACGTCGTGTTATTGCTGGCAGATTGAGGCATTCTATAGTTTCACCTGTCTAAGAGTGGTTTAGTCAGTGCACAGATAACCCCTAATAGATACCGCATGAAAGACTACGACCGCGCACCACGCATTGGCGTAAGTGGTTCTATATAAATCGCCGCTTCGCAGCACGGCCTTAGTTTCAACCAATTATTAGAGTTCATTAACCCGCAACCCGCGCCTTTCTCCAGTTTTGGTGAGCTAGGATTCGAACAAAAATCCCGTAATGCGGTATCTATTGGGGGTTATCTGTGAGTCAGTGACGTTTAACTGTTTTTTTTTTACATCAGGCAGGATTGATGGCTGTAACTCATTTTGTATGACCGGCCCGGTGACGCTGTAAAGGTCAGTAGAGACCAACAGAACTAGCCTGTTCAAAAAAAACCTCATTTGTTAAAGCATATATAGACCTACGTTTGGCCATCAACTCGCCTGACAGTAAGCGATGCTGTGGTCGAAGATACAACATACAAACTTAGAAGGTAACTATTCACTCTAACCTTGAAGCCACTCGCTTTTAAATCGTTCGCTTTATATCATAAACTAATTGACCCGCCCCAGCTTTGCACGGGTTAATTAGTTTTACGTTCTACCTACTCCTTGGGGGCTCCATCTCTGACCGTCTGTAAGCTGTCACTAAGCGTCAGATACTAAAGTAGTTTTTTTTTAATTTGTAGTTTTTTGTTTCCTTTCGATAGACTTGGCTGGAAGAAATTCGGTCGAAATAACCCCCGACATTGTGTTGCATGTATATCTCTTCACTGTTGGATATCATCATCAACAGCCTGAAGACGTCCAATGCTGAACATAGGCCTCCCCCAGAGAGCGTCACTTTGAGCGGCTGCTCGCCTCCTACATCCATCGGCTCCTAGCGGTTTTCACCAGTTCGTTGGTCCGCCTAGGGCAGAGCCGGCCAACGCTGTGTCTTCCGGTTTGTGGTTGCCACTCGAGAACCTTTCTTCCCTATCGGTTGTCAGTTCTACGAGCGATGTAGCTTGCCGATTGCCATTTCAACTAATTCTAAGAGCTATATCGTTCACTTTAGTTCTCCTGCGGATTTGTTCATTTCGGATCAAATCTCTTGGATAAAAAGGTTGAGTACTCTTGGAAATCTTTCAGTGGTACAAGTTAGCTCCAGAAGGCAGATTATGTTTTGTTACGCTACGGCGTAGCTCGTAGCGCTCGTAGCGTAGCATACTCTACGGGCTAATAATAATGGCGGAGTGCGGAAGTTTGTGTGTGTGTGTTTGTGTGAATAATTGTTACCAATACTCTCCGTAACCAATGAACCTAATTTGATGAAATTTGGAATGCGGATAGCTTAGACGCTGGATTGACACATAGGATACTTTTATCGTAGTAGTTAGAATATAAGGCACCCAATGACAGCCAATGGGGAAGAAAGGTTCTCAAGTGGCGATCACAAAACCAGAAGACGTAGCGTGAGCCAGCCCGCCACTAGGTGGATCGAAGATCTGGTGAAAACCGAGGGGAGCCGATGGCTGCAGGAGCCGAGCAGCGGCTCAAAGTGGCGCTCTTTGGGAGGCCTATAATAAGCAGTAGATGTCTTCAGGCTATTGATGATGATGACGATGTTGATGATGATGATGATGAAATTATAATTTTCAGTAACAGTAATAATTAGAAGTTCTGGCTTAGAAGTTTCATGGTTCTAATGATACACGTGCGGATACGTTATCTCACTTCCACTTTTGTGATTTGTGTAGTCTCGAATGAATGTAGTCCTCTCTTTCTCTCTCTCTCTCTCTCCCTCTTTTTCTCTCTTTCAACCAATTCAGTAAACTTGATTAGAAAAACACAGATATTTG
This sequence comes from Ennomos quercinarius, assembly GCA_910589525.2. Taxonomy (NCBI): domain Eukaryota; kingdom Metazoa; phylum Arthropoda; class Insecta; order Lepidoptera; family Geometridae; genus Ennomos; species Ennomos quercinarius. Next base: position 4,690,104 of record OU342502.1, read on the forward strand.
AACTGAATACTTTATCAAAACAATTTCAATGAACGCACCGTACACGAATATTTCGACGGCAAAAACGAACACAGGGAGGAGTGGTTTGTTACTGCCAATACTTATTGGAATCGTTGGAGGTTTCAATTGTTTCGCTGCAAAAAACTCTTCAATCGCGAACACCACGAGTGAATATAATGGAAAATACTTACTTACCTGTAAGGGCCTGTTCACATGGCACCGGTTTCAGACCCAATTTTGCAGCCCAGTTTTCCATCCGGATTGTTGAGCGAGCGTGAAGCGCGAGCAAAGCGTCTCCGTTTCAGCTTGGGCAAAAATGGTTTCATATGTTCAGCGGAGCATAGGCCCCCACTAGATGGACCGACGACCAGGTGAAAAAACCGCGGGGAGCCAATGAATGCAGGAGGCAAGCAGCTGCTCAAAGTGGCGCTCTGTGGGGGAGGCCTATATTCAGCAGTGGACGTCTTCAGGCTTCTGATGATGATGATGATGTCCTGCGGATGTTCGTCCTCCTCTAAAAGTTGTATTCCACAACTGATGCTCGACAAATTTTGTGAGCAGGTTCAATAATTACATGGATTCATTTTACAGATTCAGTTTTTGAAAATTTTTGAAAATGGTATGGTGTTGAGAACTTAAAAATTAATTTTTCAGTTTCATTGTGCACTCACAGAGCCTAAACCTAGTAAGTTTTGGCGGAATTACAACAGATATTTATGTATAATTGTGTATATATCTAAGATGAATACGAAGTCACGCTTGAGTCAATCAAATTTCGGGTAGAACGATTTGTTTGAAGGCACGGTCTATTTTTATCTAACGGCCTGGAAACCCGGCCATGTTAGAACCACCTCGTATGAATTGCCTCTTACTTTGAGTAGGGATGGGATAAGACTAAATTATTCATGCTCAGTTGGGAATTTTGGTAATTTTTTGTCTAGCTTAACATTTGCCATTCAGCAGAAGATAACTGTTATAGATAGAAACTAAGAAAAAAAATGAAATCCGTAAGTTTTAAATTACTGTTCAAGCGTCATTTTTTCCTGCTGTGTGGTTCATGAGTAAACTCGTGACCAAAAACTTGCTTGTATCGACAACGTTGCTTGAGTTTTTATTTAATCTGATTTTAGGTGCTTTTGATCACTTTATGACATTGGATCCTGTGGAAAGTTTGTGGATTGAAGTGGCATATATAAATAATGTTAATTCTTTAATCCACTCAGTGTGAATTTAAGAGGAGCCAAAGGTATTCGCGGAGTAACATGTGGAGCCAAGCTGTGGACCTAACCAAGTGTCGAGTGGTGTGGGTATGTCATCCCCTGACTCAGTTGAAATAAATAATACAAAAAATACTGATTGAATAAATTTTAATGTACAGCTAACCTTGACGTTTGACTTATTGGATTTGATGATGACACTTCGTACTATTTGCTAAACTCGTGTACAAACACTAATATAACTACGGTTTATAATTCAAATCAATTTAGACGAAATGTGACTCAACTTATCGATAACGTAGCCAACCCTAAAGATCGAGTCGTATTTCTTTCATTGCTCCCATCGATTAAAGGATTATTGTATCTCCTCCGCTAAGCTTCGCCAGATTAGAGATAGGATACTCCAAATTTGTGTTTTTGTTAAAGTCTGTTTTTGTTTGAGGTATCAATTACTCGTGTAATTTTACACCAACGTTTTGTAATCGTTGATTTGTTTTCTCTCATTTTTGATTTATAATTATGTAATTGTTTTAGAAAATTGTTTTCTTTTACAATAATACCCCGGCACATAATATCTAAATGGTGCGCACTACAGTGTCACTTGAAACTTTGTATTTTAAAGTTCTGAGTGTCACTGCAAATGGGTTGCCACGACACTTAACGTTAAGCTTAGACGAGATTGGAATTTAATGATTCTAAAAAATATCTAAAGAATCCCCATTTGATATTGAGGTCGGCTCCCAATCTAACCTGTAGCGACAAGGCCAGAATTACACTGCCATCTGACCTCGCAACCCATAAGGAACCAGTAACAGGAATGGTTAGACCAGGCGTCAGATTTTATCAGGACTACCCGTAACAATTGCCATAGATGTTCTTATGATAACCGGGACCGACGGTTTAATGTGCTCTCCGGACACGGAGCGATGGTATCGAAAAGTGCACATAACTTACTAGATAAGTCATTGGTGCAGGGCCGAGGATCAAACTCGGTGCCGTAAGATTGCAAAGCGCACACGCTACCGCTTTGCCACCATTGGCTTATGTAGTTCTAGCACGTATTTCAAAATATTTCTAAAGGCTATGTCCCATTTAGTAAATTGGCGGGTAGAGGCCGGTTTGTTAACGCACCGCGAATTCCTGAATGCCTGATGATACAATCTGCGCAGTGGGCAGTGCCAGTGACATGGATAGAAACGACATTATCTGCCGAGAGATATAAGGGTTGGATTGAATTTTAGGTGCTCCTGGACGCAATGTCAACTATGGATTAATATTAATCTTGATTCATAATATTTATATCTTGTGCCTAACGAATTCAGTTCTTGGCTAGTTATCTGGGATAAAAGTATTGTTTTATATCCCGGTCCGCTGGTCTACCATAAATCTATTAAACATTATATATGCATGGTTGTAATTTCTCCTTTTTATGTTACATATATCCGAATGTAAACGTATATAGGTACACTTATTACGCTGTCGCTTTGCCGTCCACGCGCCCGTTTATCAGTCGATCCACTCAAAAATGGTACAGGTCTTAAAAAAAGTTAGACCTTTTTGACAATATATAGTTTGTAGAATTGAGTCGGAAAAGAGTTTTTTTTTATCAATTTTTCATTGACAAGTGCAACTTGCGTTACAGCGATTTTTATAAAAGTACTTATCTTAATTTACATATTATTTACTTCCTCGCCTAGTATTTCTATTTTCATATCATGTATCACCTACCAAGTACGTTTGTGTATCACGTTTTGAACAGATTATATTATGAAACATAAAATTATTGTGAAATTCTCAGTACAATAGTGCACCTGCATTTCAGTCTCTGGAACTCCTATAAACAAGCTTAAGTCTTCACAAAGCGCAACAGCTCGACCACCGGTCAGTTAAAATCACAATTTACATTCATTCAACGCAAACTCACTACTGGACTGGCAGTTTCTATAGATTGTATACAAACGTTGGTGTACCTATAAATATATTGTGCACAAACGTGCCGTAAAATATGTACGACAGAAGTTAAGCTTCGGTGAACAGGATTTGCGAATTTGCTAATAAATAAAAACTGGCTAAAATGTAATATGATTAATCAAAATAAAGATAAAGTTTCTATAGTAAAAAAAAACCTTATAAAAGACTGCTTGCTGAACTTTAAAAATGAGCGTTACGTGCATAAAAAAACTTTTAAGCACTTTAACATTAGGCGACATTTGTCCTACGACCTTGTTGCCCGACACCAATACTACGTTTCGGGCGAGATCGCGCGGGACATCGCCCGACATCGCAGGCTATGGGGCTACATCTACGTGTCGCGGGACCTGCCGCGGTCTACTGACCTTGTCGCCTGGCCTTGTCACTTAGTGGCTTTACTTCTCAGGCATAATATTCCACAACATTATTGCAAAAGCATTTTACTGCACACACTCTTTGGGGATTTCCAGCATCTTGAAGCTTATCCAAATGTCCCCGTTTATTTAATTCATACATGTATCACGAAATGGGCAAATGAAAAAAATAGACTAATAGTGACATAGGCGATTATCTACTTAGTCCAACCGCTCATTTAAAATGTCGTTTAGGCACAACGTGATTTAGGCACACTGCGTTTTAGATAAGCAGCGAGGAAACGGTTTTGACTATAATTAAAAAAGTATATCAATGTATGTAAAAAATTAAACTTGTTAACAGCTGTAAATTCTCATCCTACGCATCATGTGTGCCTGAATCAGTTATCGCTGTAGTTTAGCTTCTGTTTGTATTTGTGTTTACAGTACGTGTAAACTGTAGACGGTATACAGGCTTCGTTATCTGCGAAGCAAGTTGTCACCACTTCCTACCCAGTGTTGGAACGGAATAGATTGCTGTGCTAGTGTTCAGGTGGAGTTAGGAAAGTTGTTCCACGGAATAATGTATAATTGGACAGATCGGGAGAAATATTATGTAGTTACGTTTGAGTAAAGTAGAGTGTTGAAACAAATGTTATAACCACTGTAAAATGTAATTTTTGAATAATGTAGATTGAGAATTTACTAGGTGGTAGAACTTTTCTGCAAGGTTCGTCTAGGTAGGTACCACCGCTTTGCCAGTTATTCTGCCGCCAAGCAGTAGTGTGCAAGCACTACTGTGTTCCGGTTTGATGGGCATTGTAGCTATTGAAATTACTGGGCCTGTGTGAAGTCTCAGGATGACGTGCACAGTGCAGTGTCACGCAAAACTATATTAATTTAGAGTTCCGAGTGATACTGCAATCTGTTATGGGGAGCTGTGACGCTTAACATCAGGAGAACGACTAGCTCATCACGTCATTCATTCACATAAAAAAAAGTCTTTCCACGTAGCAACAACGTAGAGCATTTTAAAAGGAGACTTACAAATGCGTTTCTGTAGGTAGTTTTAGTGTATTCACTATTCTAGACTAATTGACTGTGTTGAAAATTTAAATTAACTCAATTTATTTCTATCACTACTATATAAAAGCTCACTAACATGCCTAGTCTTGCCTATGCTCTATACTCAAGCAGTTTTTGCTTCTATAAAAATATGGCCTCAAATCTCCAGCGTACCTACTCAACCCCTTCATAACGCGGCATCGTCGATTAGACGATGCTTCACAGGTCATTAAGTTCTTTCGGACCGCGGCCACCTATCCTGGGGTTATGTGGATACATAGTGAGTTATGTGATGTGAAGTGACCTGAGACCGTCTCTTCCTGCCATTTACTTGAGGGCTGTAAAAGTGTTTTTAGTGTGTACATTTTATTGAATGTTTTAACTTTTTTACAGGAGATTAATGTATTGGAGAAACTAACGTGAGTAGTATTTTCATAACTACAACCAGTAAACGGCTAGCACCCACGTAATTTTAGTCGAGTAACTCGATTAATGTGTTTACATGAAATAGCATTTGACCAGGCTTGAACACATTCATCAACAGCTTGAAGACGTCCACTGCTGAACATAAAACTCCCCCTACAGAGCGCCATTAGAGCGGCTGGTCGCCTCTTGTATCCATCAGCTCCTCGCGGTTTACACCAGATCGTCGGTCACACACATATCTAGTACATACCTAGTACACACATGTATAGACATATATTTAGTAATCGAATCAACCAAGTTACACATATTTAAAATTGCTCTGTTCTTAATTTAAGTATAGGTACATTTGGCTTAATCACATTCAGTTGGAATCATCATCTTAAAAAATTTCATCATCATCATCACCAACCTGAAAACGTCCATTGCTGAACATAAGCCTTCCCCGTACAGCACCATATTGAGTGGCTGCTTGCCACCTGCATCCATCCGCTCCCCGCAGTTCTAACCAGGCTTTCCAGGGCTGTGACTTCCGATTCGTGGTCGCCACTCGAGAACCTTTCTTTCCCATTGGTTGTCAGTTCTACGAGCGATGTGGCCCGCCTACTGCCACTTCAACTTGCTAATGCTAAAAGCTATATCGGTGACTTTAGTTCTCTTTGTTTTTTATGTAACGGAACGACGTGACGAGCTAGTCATTTGCCTGATGTTAAGCGTCACAGCTGCCCATAACAGATTGCACTTGTATCACTGGGAACTCTAAATTAATACAGTTTTACGTGACACTGCACTGCGCATGTCATATTAAGACTTCACACAGTATATTAATAAGATTACTAGACTATGTGATCAGATCATAAAGTCTCATTTGCCTAGTAATTTCACTAGCTACATTGTAAATCTCTAAGCATCGTTCACCATAACAACCAGGAAGCAAAGGCACTAAGTAATAACGCGCCCGTCACACTCAGCAATGTTTGCAAGAAGATTGCAAGCGCTTGTTAGCAAAAACGCTTCGTAAGCCGACTACACGCTTGATTAGATTTTAATCAGAGTTTATTGGTGGCTACGGTTTGTGAAGCATTTTGATACAGTGCTTGGGAGTTCGCGGAAGTCATGTTTTATCGATTAAGAAAATGATAGAGTTTAAAAGAAACGGCTGGTCGCAATATAGCTTTAAATTCGCTTGTTCTATGATGGGACTGCTGGAATGCTAGAGTTCTTTCTCCTAGTAGTTTTTTTGGTCGAAATGGAAGTTTTTTTTTTTATTGTTTATAGGCAAAGCATTTGACCACTGTCTCACCTGGTGGAAAGCGATGACGCAGTCTACGATGGAACATGCTTGCCTAGAAGATACCTGTTCACTCTCGTCTTGAAGACACCTGTGTGCCATTCTAACCATAAGTAGGTACCTATGTAACATACCTACGTAGTAGCGGCCTATGTCATGCTGTGGGTGGATTAACACAGGTTGATTATGGTAGTGGTGATATGGTGAATCATAAGATAACATCATCAGATAATGATGATTATTTATGGTGGTGACTATGGTGATGGTGATGGTGACGGTGATGGTGATGATGGTCTTGATTGTGATGGTGATGGTGGTGGTGATAGTGATGGTGGTGGTGGTGATGATGATGACGACGATAATTAGTATGATTATGGTGATCATGATGATAGGTCGATCGTAGAAACTGCTCTTTTGTAAGCGTCATGACAGCTTAAATGAAATAATATAGACAGCAGTTTTTTTAATCCAGAATCATTAGAGAATACTATTTTTTAAATTAGCATTTGGCGGTAAAATCAAAACCAAAATCAAATAATTTATTGAAAACAGGCTATGCACTTCTACAAATCTAAATTAGTTACAGTATTTTGATTTCAAAATACTGTAACTAATTTAAATTTTCAAAGCATATTATAAAATTACAAAAATATTCAAACAGAGAAACAAGCCGATGTTTTCATGAGCATCAGTGACGTCGCCTATGGACACCTGTTACACCAGGGGAGCAGCCCATAGGTTACCCTTCACCTAGCTTTATTTAAGCATCTCGTTTGTAGAACCCCTTGTTGTAGCTCAACCGCGGAACCGGGAACTCCTTCTGTGTCTTTCATATAGGTTCAGCTGACGTCGATTCCCAGAACGTAAAGATCCTTCCACGTTGAATTCCTTCCTCGTGTGAGTTCTTGCATATCGATCACGCTTTACTTTGAGTACTTTGAGTTTACGTGACAGAAATGATCTCCAGGAGCGGACTGTGCGAGAGTTCCACGAGTCCTCAAAATACCTACATCGGATCTTTCGGCGATATTCTTTGTAAAATATTTCCTGATTATATCACAAACGGATTGAAATCGCTATACTTCTTGTACCCGTTTATTTATATTAAATCCGCTAAATTGTTATAAATGATCTCAATTACTTGTTAATTTCCTAAAACACCAATCTTGAAATTCAATTCAGCGTCTGGAATTTAATCACAAATTCCGAATCTTCTCACAATTTTCCTTTAATTTAGGGATGTGGTATAAGTCCGGTTATTTTGCAAAACTATCCAACGTTACGTCACATTGGCCCTCATTTTGTGTTGTTTCGAACAAACAGCAGAAGAGACTGTTCCTTGGATAAAAAAAAGAATCTTGCTAAAAGATTAAAAGCTATAATGCCAGCTCTTAACTCAAGTCTTGGAGAAAAACTAATAACAAAGAAACGCACAGTCCATGTCGCTCCGCCATTACATTGATCAACATTGACTGAGTCTTATTTATTATATATTTACTTAATAGTTTTACACAAAGTAGGTAAGCACTGCAAAGAGAAGACATAAAATGTTTGCGTACCCGAATAGGCTGCCACTTTAGTTCGGCACGATATTACGAGATATGGTCATAAACCAGAAGAGGTGGAGGTTGAAAATAAAGCGAGTGCAAGTGTTTAACCGGTCCCACTATCGATCACAAGATTTATGCCGGGTACTTTGACTTAATACGAAGACAAAATACCTATGTCCTTTCTGACGAAGTAGCCTACGAACTTACTTGAGAATCCATGGCCATGCGGGTAGATGTAGTCAGCTGGTCTTCTCCTGGTTTGGTGTGGTGATGCCTCGGTGGTATTTCTATAGGTTCCTAGTTCTGTCTTTCCCTCTAGCTAAGAATGAGATATCCGTCGCGAAGGGGACCACGACAAACTGTCCACCAACTTCTAGAGCTTTTCAGCGTCTGCTTTACAGAGCGCTGGCACGTACTGCTTCTCAAGCTGCGCAGCTCACAGGCAATCATATTTTACTTTTCGGGTGTTTCCAAAGGCGCATAACGGATAACAAAGCTGTTTAAGTTGAAATTGCGACCCTGTATGTGCGCGGGGGCGAGGGTGAGCGAACATATTACCTATTGCCAACATAAAGGCTAGTATAGGTGAGTGCCCAATGTCGTCAGCCAAGACGAGACTACCAAAAATGAAAGAAGGGTCTTGTCACTTTGTGTCACATTCAGAAATATAATATGTCTAATAAACGCTTTCCTTCCTTACTTTTTGGGATTGGTAAGTAGTTAGAAATTTTTAGGCCGCCCGAAGTTTTTGACGAAACGAATGTAATCAATCAAAAACCGGCTAAAACTTTCCGGCAAAGATTGATCACTAATCCCTACCTCAAATTTAAATGCAGTCTAATTAAGGGCAGCTTAAAGGCTATAACATTGTTAATTCTCAAATCGTTTCAAAACTTTGAAGGCACCAAATGTGGCATTTAACTACGTTAATTAATTTTTAATCAGGATCTATAGACGGGCCGAGATTGAGTTTGTTCCACGTTTTACGAAACTTCATCTAGTCGAGAAGATGCCTTGATCGATGTTCTATCAAATTTGTTGGAGGGTTCATCTCGAAGCGTTAAAACGAAACAATTACAAATATTATGTTTCGCGTTACCGGTGCATTTTTATCATGTCATTTTAGACATAAATACTTTTTTATTACATTTTTGTGGACATCACTGTTTGAATTATCCGTTTGCCCCCTTTTTAAACTTTTATTTTTTCAGTGAGATTGCGGTTTCATTTTACTTTTACGAGCATTTCTATGGGGCATGAAATGTGTTACCATAACATTATTCATCATCATCATCATCATTATCAACAGCCTGAAGACGTCCACTGCTGAACATAGGCCTCCCCCGCAGAGCGCGACTTTGAGCGGTTGCTTGCCTTCTGTATCCATCGGCTCGCCGTCGTTTTGACCAGATCGTCAGTCCACCTAGTGGGGGGCTGGCTAAGCATTATTGATAAATAAATAAATAGCTAAATTCTCTCCATGAATAAACGTGCCTTTGGTGTTTTATTAGGTGAAATTATTTGTTCTCAACAACTTAATTTTTTTTTTTTTTTTTTTTTATGTGATTGAATGACGTGACGAGCTAGTCGTTCACCTGATGTTAAGTGACACGGCCGCCCATAACAGTTGCAGTGTCACCCGGAACTTTAAAACAATAGTTTCGCGCGACACTGCACTGCGCACGTCATCCTGAGACATCACCCAGTCTAATAATCAGATTACTAGACTGAGTGATCAGATCATAAAGTCTCATTTGCCCAGTAATTTCACTAGCTACAATGCCCTACAATAACATATAAGATTAATAATATCTAACACAAAATATAAAGACTAAAACTAAATTAAATCTACTATTTACTAACTTGTGTCTAATTACTACATACATGCTCAAAAGAGTCAAAATCTCTGCACCCTAGTATAAAATGTAATTTTACTATTACGATCTCCTTAGTTTAATAAAGTCTCTTTTGCACATGCTGAGAGACGTTAATACCTCCCTGGATGTAACAATCTGACTAAATTAACTAATTAGTCGAAAAATGGTCGCTCTTTTGCTGCAATTTGGCTTTAGTTAGTCGTTCCAACGTGGCAATTTGGCTTAAGTTATTTCATATAAGGTGCTATAACGGTCTTGTGAAACTAGTAAATTGACTCCTACTCAGATGTTATCTAAAAACATGATAATATCAGTTTCCTGCCTTAATGCTTTAGAAGTTTTATATGTAGCACTAGCTACTGCCTGCGGCTTCGCACGCCTAAACTATAAGTAGGTTTATCGCGATCTAGAGTATCCTAAGGTCCTTTATTTTAAATGTATGACGTTATATACGAATCTCATTTGCCCAGTAATTTAACTAGCCACAGGCCCTTTAAATCGGAGCGCACTTAGTGTTTTGCTTGCATAGTACTTCTTGGCAAATTAAAATCAAAATATGCATATGCATAGGTACGGTACATTATGACAATGCGACTTTTTATCGCTATAGTGTGGGGGAGCAGAGTACAAGCGCACCAAATATCGCTTACGTTAGCCGCACCCCTCCTGTCCTTCTGAGTTGTCTCTTTACCACCAACAGCAACTTTACGTGCATATATTCGATAAAAGATTTACCGCGTAATAAATGAAAGTATGTACCTACAATCGCGACTAACTAGGCGACTACTAAATAGGCGACTGGCCTGTTAGCTCAGTTGGTAGTAGCTCTGCCTTCTGAACTATAGGTTGTGGGTTCGATTCCTACCCAGGACAAACATTTGTGTGATGAACATCGATGTTTGTTCTGTGTCTGGGTGTTATATTGTATTCTATGTATGTATTTACAAACAAAAAAGCATCTAAGTATTGTATTAGTTATCTGGTTCCCATAGTAAAAGCTATGCTTAGTTTGGGGCTAGATGGCGCTGCGTGACATGTCCGACCCATATTTATATTATATTTATCATATTTATAATGACTCCTCCGCAACCTGAATAAATAAGTGTAGCTGGCCAGGCACGCACTACTCGACAGTGGTGACCCCAACCCCCTCAAACCGACCCCCATCATCAATTAGTTTTGTTTGGAATCCGTTTTTAAAATGATATGGTTGTCGTGGTCCATCTCGTGGACGATTAGGGGTCATCCAATCACGTGAGGTTTTAAGGTGACGAGTAGAGCCAGATAAGCAGGTCCAAATCCGTTCAAAGACACATCAACCTTAACGTCGTAGTCTTAAATATCAATTCAGTCTGCACTTCAGCGCACCGCTTACGACAAAGACAACGCATGTAATTGCTGATTTTGACGGTGTTTAATAATTATCTATTTTTATATAGTATTTTTCAAAGTTTTTAAGTCATCACGACATCTGAATGTTTGTCGGGAATACACTAATTTTTTCGGTAGAAGCTCAGAAAAATGGGAACATTCAAGTAATTTGAGGGAGATAGATAGATAGATAAATTCTTTATTGTACACACCAAAAGGTTTTGGATTATTATCTATAGAGCTATATTTATCAATCTTGTATTTGAGGTCATCACAAACGACTTAATGAAATGAATTACATGATATATTAAATTCAAAGCTCCACAGTTTTTAATTACGCCAGGAAACGTACCAAAAAAACAACTTGTTTGCTCTACTCGTCGCCTTAAGACTACTACTGCTACGGCACTGATTTTTGACAAATAAGTTATGAAATTAATATAAGACCTATTTACATATACAGCTTCATGCCTAACCCCAAGTTACGAAAGTTACACGCAACGTTCAGTAGATGCTTGATCAAACCTTAATCAACGTCAGGGCTGCCAAACGCACGGTCGAGACTGTGTGCTATGGGCTGCCACATGCCACGAGTGTTTGCCAGTTGTTTGTTGACTATGTTTGAGGTGAGTTTTAAACAGGAGCTTATAGGTCGGCGGGGAGCGTCGCTTCAAACTTAATTTTGTGTCTCGACAGATTACATCAGTGACCAGAATTAAGAAATTCATAAGAACAGCGAAACTAATGGTCGGTGGTGGATAACTTGGCGTACTTATATGTTGGTAAGCATAAACTGGCGACCCAATAGGAGGTTTTCTGACAGCCAAATTTAAAAAAAAATAGTTAATAAAAATCCGTTACATGGCGTTGACGAGACATAACATGAACAATTATCACTACCATGTCTGTGGTTCTGAAGATTTATGCCACAGATTAGAGAAAAAAACAATACTGTGCCAACCATGTCTCGTCAGCGCCATCTATCTTTGGCTGTAGAACTACGTTCCGTCCAGCTGTCAGAAAATCCCCTATTAGAGCAAAACAGTCATGTTACAACCATAGACTAGTATTGGTATTATATAAGGTTACAACACAATGGTACGGTCTGGCGCGTGGGCTGTGACTACGTGGTCCACCAGCCGCATCAGTGTGTTATTAACGTTTATGTTAAGCGTCCTTTTAGTACAATAGTATGCTGAGAAACCAAGTATAAAAAGGCAAAACATTTACACTTTGGTATTTAATGACACAAGTACTACATAATAATAATTGACCTAGCGAACGAAGCGAGTGAAAGTCTCTGCTTCAATTCGTGTTTTTTGCTTTCCTCTGCTTGGATGTACGTGCTCGTATACAGGTTGCATCTTGACGAAACTTGGTAGGTATGCATGCTCTACAGATCCAGGGATATTTTTTGTGGTCGGCGATTTTTGATTGCTGGGATATTTCCCCAATAGGGGAAGTTTGCTGCCAGCTGATTTTGATAATATTTGGAAATAACATTCGGTACCCAATTCCAAACAAGTAGGTATACCCAATATGAGCACAATTAGTCAAGAGGTTGTCAAAATATAAGGTCGTAAGATCTGAGTTTGGGTCCGGAATATTCGTATGTAATGTATAAGTATTTGGCAAGTAGGTACATCATTTTGTAGAACTGACTACCAATGTGGGTGAAAAGTAGTGGAGTGGCAACCGCGAATTGGAAGATGCTCCGTAAGCCGCAGCCCCCACTGGGATGGACCGGCTATAATATGTTCAAACCCACGGGGAGCCGATGGATGCAAGAGGAAAGCAGCTGGTCAAAGTATGGCGCTCTATGGGGGAGGTATATGCTCAGCAGTGGACGTCTTCAGGCTGTTGATGATGATGATGCTAGTACAACAAAAAACACTTCTCCCCAAATTGTTCCAATAAAAATTGTGTTTGCGAGGTTTACTATCCGCAGAACTACTACCGTAATTATTAAAATGTTGCAAATGCTATTTTCTTTGAACGAGTGTCACTTTTACTTTGTCAAAAGTTTTGAAAATGTCGTTCAAAACAAATTATCGCAAGTTTTTTTTTAAAGCTCAGTGAGCCTTTTCGGCAATTACGTTAATTTTAAAATTTGTGTTTTTTTGGTCTAATTGGACCGCGTGCTGCCCATCCGTTTGGACATAATATTCCCCTACGTTATTGGCAACTAAATACCTATAAAATACCTTATTTATAGGTACAGTTTTAATCCACACGCTATCCTGAAATAGGGGAAAAATCACCCAATATTTGGGAAAAATATTTAAGCTCGTTTATCTTCATCAGAAATTAGATGTTGCTCGTGTCAGATTATCTTTTTCCCGCTCTTGGCAGTAAAAAATATTTCGCAGCAAGATTAATTGAAGGGAATCAATTGGGTGACGATGTCTTTGCCTAAATTGCTGGATGGCATCATACGTATATTAATAAAACATATTTATTAAGAATATGTTTTAGTATACTTATGTGAAAATAAATAGGTTAATTTTTAAATTTACATTGCAAATAATGTAAAAAATTAATAGTAAATAAAAATCATGATTTATTATATTACATGTAATTGCATGTAATATTAAACTGAATAAAATTTTAGTATGTAATTAACTACAAAATTTATTGGAACTTGATCCTGTTTGAATTATTCCAGTCGCACTTTACACAATATCATAGTAATTCATTCTAGTACTATTATTTATTCTGTGGTACTACTACTTCCGATATAGCTCTTAGAGTTAGTAAGTTGAAGTGGCAATGGGCAGGCCACATCGCTCGTAGAACTGACAACCGATGGGGAAGAACGGTTCTCGAGTGGCGACCACGAACCGGAAGACGCAGCGTAGGCCGGCCCCCCACTCGGTGGACCGACGACCTGGTGAAAGCCGCGGGGAGCCGATGGATGCAGGAGGCGAGCAGCCGCTCAAGGTGGCGTGCTCTGGGGGAGGCCTATGTTCAGCAGTGGACGTCTTCAGGCTGTTGATGATGATGATGATGACTACTACTTCAAATATACAAATCGGTAACTATTGTTGAGCTAACAAAATTGATAATCAAAAAAAATTTATAGTGTTTTTTCTTGATCTATTTAATTTTTTTTAACATGCGTTTTTCAATATTTCTATAAAAATAAGACTGCAAAAATGAAGTAAAAACGGCCGCTGATAGCGGGAGATCATCCAACTATAATAAAATGATTAGCCCCCCACCCCACTATCAGCGGGGTGGGGGGCTAATAATTTTACTGGGGGATACTTTAGAATTTTACAACATTTTTGCAGTCTTATTTATATAGAAATATCGTTAAACGCCTAGTGTTAAAACATTTAAATAGATCAAGAAAAAAGCACTTACAGTTTGTGTATAGAAAATCTGTGTATCCTCAAAATTAAAAGTAAGCATTTTGAAGAAGATGAAACACTGATTATTTTCAATACATCCTCCAACTCTTACTTCACGGAAGCTGTATAAAAACAAAGCAATTCTAAAACATTAAACCGAGTTGGAAATGCATAAAATCTCATTACTGAAGCATAGAAGTTATCCACAATAACAATGCGTTTAAACATAATTAAAGTTGGTGCACTCGATAGTGATGGGATGAGAAGTATCGATAAATGTAGAATACATATTGAAATGTATATTTAGGTTGGAAGTATCGATATAAGGTAGAATGCAATATTTATAATAGGTTAGATTGTGATTGTGACGTCTCCGTACCTAATACTAGATTTCATTGTGGGAAAGTTATTTGGGATTTAAAGAACCAACTGCTCAACTAAATGATTAAAAACAGTGCAGCCGTTGTGAATGTACATCCCAGAGGCCAGTGGCAACTACATGACCTATCTACTCTTAATAACCATTTATAGTCATTGTTGGTGACGACGACTCGGTGTTTCCGATGAAAAGTAAATAAAGTGCGATATAAAAGGAACGAAAGAAAGCTTGTAAAGCAGCGAAAATCAAATAATAATAAAAAATTTACATAGAAAAATTAATGCGACATATATTTCCTTGTCAACCTAAAGTCTGTCTATTCTAGACAACTAAATAAAACTAAAATAAAGGAGGTTAAACTCCGACCTCCGTGTCGCTCACACTCATAATAATAATAACATACACGTCTAATAAGTGTGAGCTTACCATTGGTGCACATTTTTTTTTACTTTCTTTGTCCACCTCATTTTATCATGATAGCAAGGATAAGCATAATATATCAGCATCTGAATCTTAGAACAATTATATTCAGCTTTGTTTTAAAGTTACGTGTCCCATCCCTAAATCCGAAGCGCAGTTGCGACCACAGTCGAGTCCTATTGTGTACAACGTATTGTTGATTTTATAATTGTTGGGGTTGCTGCAATTTTTTTTTTACTTAAGTATTTAGGGTGGATTCGACCAAATGAGAGTAAGGGTTATACTTAGAATAAATCGCCAGTTGTCCGAGAGTAAACCAATTTCACATTTTACCATCTACACTCAAGCCTATTCGAGAATTATAACTTATACTACCTTTTTCGGTGGAATAATAAATTATTCCGAGAATAGTTTAATGGCGGTAGCGCGCCATATAATTCCAATTCTTACTTACCTGCACTATAATACGACAAAGTTGCGTTGATATGACATAAGCTTGAATACCGTGGCGATGTAGAACAATAACTGTTAGCTGGGTAATAGTTTCGTTCATCGTTCATTCCGCTATTAGCGTATAAGCATAGCTATACTTTGTATTGCATGGTAAAACGACTAATGAATTATTCCAGTTTAAGATCGTAGAATAGAGTTATTCTGGTATAGTTACTCGCGCATAAATCTATGTTTGGTCAAATCCACCCTTAGTAATACAATGTGCATTGTTGAAAAATTGTAGGTATTAGGTAGCTCACAGAGCACAAAAAGTGCACTACATAGAGACGAATTTATAGCAGTTCGTGCTGACAGTGAGCGCAAGGTGATCATAGGACACTAAAGAGTATCCTATGATCACCCAGGTGATCATAGTGGAATAGACCCATAGCGAATGGAGAATGGACACTAGGAAGTGGACGAATTAGGATTTGAAGGATGATAATCTAGAAAAAGACGTTGTAGGGGTGGACATGATAGGAAGAGGACAATTTTGGAAATGGACTTTAGAAGTGGCCCAAACCGACCAGATGGGGTGTTATTAGGGTTCCGTAGCCGTACCCAAAGGGTAAAACGGACCCTATTACTAAGACTCCGCTATCTGTCTGTCTGTCTGACCGTCTGTCCGCCCCTGTCCATCTGTCCGTCGGTTCGTCTGTCCGTCCGTCCGTCCGTCCATCCGTATAACATTATTTTTGATTTTTTGCTCGTATTTATAGATAATGGTACGGAACCCTTCGTGAGAGAGTCCGACTCGCACTTGGCCGATTATTATAGATAATGGTACGGAACCCTTCGTGCGCGAGTCCGACTCGTACTTGGGCGGTTATTTATGTAACAACAATTTGGAAGGGAGAATTCTGGCTTCTATAAGAAGAACAATTAAAGAATCCACAGTTCTCCCTTCTCAAAATTGAAATGAGCCTTTTTCCAATCTTTTACGCATCTGTTTCTAATTATTTTAATGCCGATGTATGCAGGAGGCGAGCAGCCGCTCTAAGTGGCGCTCTCTGGGGGAGGCCTATGACCAGACGTCTTCAGGCTGTTGATGATGATCATTATTTTCACTACGTAGTATCTAATTGTTCTGTAATATAGAATAGAAACAAAACAACCCACTAATTAAAAATTACATAAAGCGTTCTGCCTTTATGCATATCTGCAGTAACCTGAACTAAACCTTATCAGCTTAATAATTAGAGTGAGTTTTCTTTAGTAAGTACAGTTAACAATACAGGTCCAATTAGCAGGGTAGAATTGCGAGGTGTGACTTTATTGTATTAATACTATGTGAGCTTGCAACTATGGAGTATTTTATACATTTTATTCTGTTACTGTATATTCGACTCTACTGTTATATAGCACAATCCCTCTTGCTTGTAGAAAGTTAAATCTATTTCAATGGAAATTATATTTTCACCTCACGAGCTCGGAAAGATTCTGTTTATCTTATAAAGATCTGAGTGCAAAAGTGCATTTTAACGGCTAGCGTGAAAAGAGTTTTAATATTAAAATCTTTCTATTTAATAATTTTCTATACCACCATGTCCACTGAAAATGCATTAATACTCATCACAGACAAAGTAGGGGATACCACGATACTTACTTCTCGTCAGTGCGCAAGATGGTTAAATCCTCAATTCTTGAGCGCCAACATTATATAAAAAGTTGCACTGGCCAGCACGATGACTGCATGAAAAACACTAAGTAATTGCATCATTTTCGTTGCTATAGTGAGGTGAAAAGTTGTGTTTCCTTGAATCACGTGCTTGCTCAGGTTTTAATACAAGTTTACTCGTAAGTACCAGTATCAAGTACAACAGGCATGTATTATCAACTAAGACACAATATCTGGATGGTAAGTGGTCATCGTCGCATATAGACATCAGCAACACCGGGGGTGTTGAGGATGCGATTCCAACCCCTACTACTCTTTTGAAACCCTTTCTTTATTAGCTAAGAGAATTTTACACATAATAAAGAATTTGAACCATTGTATATTAATCCACGTTGTGTGTAACTTTGTGATAAGATAGAGGATCGAGGTCGTTCCACATGCCAAGGCCAATGCAGAAAAAAAGGAACAGCGGGTTTTTTTTATAATTTATAGGCAATTTGACCACAGTCTCACCTGGGCCCTAATTCTGTATGAAAACTCAGATTCCACACGATACGAAACCACGTCGTTATCGTGTCTTGTTCAAATCGTGTCACAGCATTAGAAATATCTTCACTTTACATTATGTTATTTTTATCTTGAATAAATATTGATATATTAAGTGGTGGTAACTTTTGACGTGTTGATGTTTCGGAACGTGTCTCAGTGGAACATTATGATTTTTGAAATGAAAAAAAAAAACCAAGAAGTAAGGAATCGTAAAGTGGTCATACAGAATTAGGGTCCTGATGGTAAGTGATGACGCGGCATACGGTGGTGCATGGTTGCCTAGAAGATACCTGTTCACTCTTGACTTGAAGACACCCAGGTTATATTTAGCTAAAAACAAGGATGACGGCAGGGTATTTCACTTATTGTATGCACTATAAAGTTTGATGTGAAACGCTTAGTACGGGCTGTAGGAAAATTAACCATAAGGATGCCAATTTTTAGTTCGTTTTGTTTTCTTTATGATTAAATATTCTATTAAAATTATAATTAACGGTTTATCAATAATTATTAACGCATGCAAACTTGTTTCATAAAGCAAATCTAATATGTTTTCATTTCAGACATTATTGAACATCAAAACGTTATCAAATATCACACTTAAACCGGCTATACCGTTTTACAGCTTCATTATAAAACACAGCTTTGGAAATTGACAATTAAGGCAAGTTTAGATTGGCAAAATTACTATCAATACTATCCATTTAATATTAATACAAAGGTTCTATAGGAATAGGTTACTGGCAACAAAAAAATCATAACTATTTCCATTTGATTGATACAGACACAGTAACTAAGTTTAGAGCAAAATCGGAGAGTTGAGCAAATTTTATTTAAATGTCCGTAATTCTTATTAAAAAAAATCGTAGGTAGGTAGGTAGAGTGTGAATCAAAATTAAAGGCGGCTGTCAAATGCGCTGCAAGCCCCCTGCACGCCGCGCACACTGCTTACCTCTTCCCATCATCATCATCATCATTAACAGCCTGAAGACGTCCACTGCTGAACATACCACTTCCCGCGCACATCTAATTTCTGCTACTGCGCAGCGATTTGCACTAATTTTACAGCCGCCATTGAGTTTGAATCGTACTCTAACCTAGTTTGTATCTTAATATTAGGATACCCTATATAGTTAGGCTACTTTTTATATTGGAAAATCATACCACGTACCCTAGGATAGGTAGGTGCATGATTATCTCATCAACAGTCTGAGACGTCCACTGCTGAACATAGGTCTCAACCACAGCAAACCACTTTGAGCAGCTGCGTGCCTCCTGTATCCATCGGCTCCCCGCGGTTTTACCAGGTCGTCCACTGAGTGGAGGCCGGACTACGCTGCGTCTTCCCGTTCGTGGTTCATGATTATGTACCTATATTAAAATGTTTTTTTATTTGACATTACTTTAGTCACAGAATCTTTAGTTGAATATTAAAAAACCTTAGATGCGTACCTATCTACTTATGTTGCTGCCCGTACTTCATCCTAAACCTCCCAGTGACATAAATCCGATGATGGACTGACACGGCAGTAAACCTTCCGTTAGATTTACGGTATTGCTCTTATGCGACTTCTCATGTATGATATCTCCATTGATTTCCCGTTTCAGTTATTGTGCTGTATCTGTAGATACAAATGTATGAGAGAAATTGGTTGTTTATGATTGCAATTTCCACTTGAATCTCCTAGCTTAGTACAGGGGACTGTACACAGCGAATTTGATTTCCTTTTTAGATGGACCCTATTACTAAGGCTCCGCTGTCCGCCCGTCTGTCTGTCTAACTGTCTGCCTGTTTATCACCAGGCTGTATCTCATGAACCGTGATAGTTAAACAGTTGTCACAGATGATGTATTTCTGTTGCCGCTTTAACAAAAAATACTAAAAAACAGAGTAAAATAAATAATTTAGGGGATCCCATACAACAAACGTGTTGTTTTGCTCGTTTTTATAGATAATGGTACGGAACCCTTCGTGCACGAGTCTGACTCGCACTTGACCGGTTTTATTTTAACAGCTTTTCCTATAGGCAGTCAAGTGTTCAAAAAAAGTGTCGTGAATTTATTAAATTGTTCCTATTTTTCGACATTATGTCGGGTGTCTTTTCTTTAATGTTTTTTTATATGTTTGGACATTTCACACAGCGCTATCTAGCCCCAAACTACTACTGTATGGTAACCAGATAACTGACAGAATACTTGTTTGAATGTTTGTCCCGGGTGGAAATCGAACCCACACAACCTATAAAGAAGGCAGAGCTACTATCAACTGAGCTAGGCCAGTCAAATTATTTTTGCGCGTGATTGGAAGTCAGCGTTTATAACTTTTATAATTATGTTAGTAGGGTAATTCCTAGTAATTCCTAAAATGTAGGGATTAGTAGGGGATCAGTAGGGATCATTATGAATTATTAGGGGTAAGTCCGTAGGTACTTACTCCTACTAATTGAAAAAAATGATGGGGAATGATGTGGTTAAAGGTGAACCTGTCCCAAATGAACCCTGCTTATCCCTATAAGTAGGGATTAATAGAGATTGCTTTACCTTTAACCACATTTCGACTGACGTTTTTTGACAATGTGGTATGTTTATGGAATCTTTATCCCGATTCATTACTAAGACAAGTTAAAGAACCGTTACTTTGCCGACAAAAGATCAGTCCTCAGAATAATCAGAAACTGTCTTAGAGAGATCTTTTTAATAAAAGAAATTAATCGGCTTTCACTAAGTCTCGACGCTAATTAAGATTAATCTTTTCAGGCACTTTTCTTACGTTTTTTAATTTAATATTTGCGTTTCTGGTGATCTGTGGATCTTAATACTGTGGCGTATAAAGCTTTAGGCTTAACTACAAATAAATTATACGTTACATAACATAATAATTAACTGCTTTTTATCAGGCGAAATGTGTCACTCATCACGAAAAAGAAAAAACTTCCACTGAGAACTAACTATCCAAAAAAATATATCTCGTATCAGTAGGGTTAGCACGGCCGGTAGACAATACTGCAATGTCTTTCTCCTGATTTACTCCAAGCAAGTATGAAGAAAGTGACGTAAAACGGAGAAAGACAATTTTGTCTACCATCCATGCTGGTCCAGTTTACACATAGGTATTATACTTCAAACCAATATGTAGATTTATTGACACTTTAAATGGAAACCGGCAAAATACTTGGGTGCACCGTTTCTATCCTCAGGTTGCCTGAAAGAGATCAGTTTTAGTGATAAGGCCGTCGATTTTTTTACCTATTCTGAGTACCTATGGTAATGTCATTTTCTATTAATATCGGTATTATCAAAAAAAAACTATTCTAAAATATATTCGTAGCTTCCAAGACACCGACTCCATAAAAATAAACGACTAAAAATAAAAGTCTAGAGAGAAAGAAAAGTAGAAAAAAATGCCATCAGTTGATTTACACAGCGTATCTTTAGCAAAAATCTTTTTACAGACTCACAGCTCACAGAGAAAGCACAATGGTGCAGCATTCTTGGATAGAAATACTTTATTTGAGCTGTAGAAAGCTGAACTGAACCTCGAGATGAGACAGGCTTAGTTTACTGTGACTTTTGTAGAAATAAAATTCTTATTCTGAACGCGGGCGATAAAGACCTGCACTGACGTCCCGCTTGGGGTGATTTTTGCATTACCCCTGCCAGCTCATTTACCTTATTCAACCTAACTCCTTGGGATATTGGAGCACAGTCTTGGGCCGCTGTTCCATGATGGTGATCATGGTGGTGGGTGATTAATATGGATTAGGCCAAACATGGTCCTCTTCTTCTCGTGATCAGCCCTGGTGTCAGAATTTTTAGGCCACCCAAAGGCTTCTGACTTAGCTTAACGTCTATTGTCTTACGACAACACGGGGACCTGAGGCTTAATGTGCCCTCCGAAGCGCAGTAGCGCTCAGTTGTAAATACCACTTTTTGTTGCGGTCACCCATCAAAGTAGTAATGATAAGTCATTTCCGAGTTTGTTCGCATTGAAACCTCAGAGCGTTTTGAAAGGTTGTAAGGTTCTGAAACTGCTAAATGGATTTTAAAAACCTTCCCCTGATTTATTAAATTAATCAGTGGAAGGTTAAAATTCTAAAAACTGTACCTACTACAGTTAACTAACTCATTTATAACAATACAGTTGTGGCAGATTTCAAAACAACCTGTTTATTAAAACAGTCATTTCACCGCCAGTTCTCATCAAAGGAAAACATTAGATTCAAGCGTTTATAGAAAAAAGGGGAGAGAGCAAATAGAAAAAGAGAAAATTAAAAATCTTTGCCCGGAAAGTCGTCGGGGTAGATTCTGGTTTACTGTCATTAGAAAGTTTGGGCGACTACAGATGGCAGTCGCTCGTGTAATTCTGGTAGCTCGCCGCTAAGGTTACATTGGGAGCCGACACCAATAACAAATGGGGAAAGGCAAAGAGGATGATTATGAGATTCAAATACGCGAGTTAGCGAAATACACCTCAAAGAAAACTCGATATGAAATGAATGCCGTTTGCCCGTCGCGGTTTGAACATCATAATGAAGTGCCCCACAAAAGAAGCTCAATTAGTTTTTCAATGAGCCCCAGTGGGGAAAGAATCTTTATTTTTAATTGGTTTCGGGAAATGCCGGTGAGGCCGTTTGCCTTTTTTAATATTTACTGAGTTAATGAGCTTACCTAGGTATAATTATGTAATGAGCGTTTCAATAAGCACAAAAATATAACTCATTTCCCTGTTGCAGTATCTCATCATCATCATCATCATCAACAGCCTGAAGACGTCCACTGTTGAACATAAGCCTCCCCCACGGAGGGCCACTTTGAGCGGCTGCTTGCTCCTGCATCCATCGGCTCCCCGCGGTTTTCACTAGGTTGTCGTTCCACCGACTGGGGCCTGTCCTACGCTACGTCGCCCGGTTCGTGAGTGCCACTCGAGAACATTTCTTGCCCATCGGATGTCAGTTCTACGAGCGATGTGGCTTGCCCTTTGCCCTTTCACTTGCTAATTCTAAGAGCTATATCGGTCACTATAGTTCTTCTGCGGATCTCCTCGTTTCGGATCTTATCAGTATCTAAGTTGGGTAAAACAAAAGAGCAGAAGAAACTTGCTCTTCACTGCAGTTCCTTTTAAAAGGAAAATCTAAAAGCTGCGCTAAATACTATAATGCTATCTCTAGACACCCCTATTCCAGAGTCAATATGCATTAGTTATATAAGAAGATCGTGAATAAAAACCGAAGCGAAAATGCGAAACAAAGTTGTGAGTGGTGAATGCAGGCTTTGTGGCCAGCCCTACCTATATACATTACGCGCATCTGCAGGGATGTATTACTGAATCGTTCGACATTTGGGCCTTCTTATTTTCATCTTGAACGTTCAAGATGAAATTAAGTACGCTCAAATGTCGATCGAATCTTTTGACATTTGGGACGCTGTAAAAGTTGGTAGAGATTTGCGAATCCGCGGAACGTCAAAAGTAGGAGGCCACACTAGCCCAAAGTACTGAATAATTAATTTACAAAGGTACTCCAGGGCACTCCTCTAGGATGCCTAGACAAACTAGAAGAGTGAATTATAGTGGAAGTCGCAGTCGTTCTAGCTAACTTACTTCTGTTTTATTATAATCATCAAGAAACTGATTTTATTTGAAAAAAATGAACAAGGACAAAATGGCATTTCTTCAGGGATGCACACTTTTTTTATACTCTGTGCCCAAAGCCACTTTATAATGAAAAATCACAAACAATCTGCAAATTAAACTGGATCAAACACGGGTCACGACTTAAAATTCCTAAACTGGTAATTCAAAAACACTAATGAACAAATAATACCATTGGGGGGGGGGGGGGGGGGTAAATATTAATTAGGTATTCTTTTCCGCACACAGCGCCATATAGCCCCAAACTAAGCATAGCTTGTACTACAGATAACTGATACAATACTTAGATACTTTTTTGTTTGTAAATACATACATAGAATATAATATAACACCTAGACACAGAGCAAACATCGATGTTCATCACAAAAATGTTTGTCCTAGGTGGGAATCGAACCAACAACCTATACTTCAGAAGGCAGAGCTACTTACTGAGCTATCAGGCCAGTCAAAAAACGTGTAATTTTTTTACGCGAAATTATTGTGTGTCACTTTAAGAATGCCGCGGGGAGCCGATGGATGCAGGAGGCGAGCAGCCGCTCAAGGTGGCGTGCTCTGGGGGAGGCCTATGTTCAGCAGTGGACGTCTTCAGGCTGTTAATGATGATGACTTTAAGAATACACCCACCAGTGTTTAACTTTTTTGCTCAGACTTTTGTACTGAACGTGCACAAAGAGGGGTATTTTAGGAATGATGAATGAGAGCAGAGAGATTAGCGGGACTGTTAAAAATGTCTTGGATGCACTCGAACTATTTTGTTACTGTTTTTGAAGAATATGTTTGTTAAAATAGAAAAACGTAGATACTTATAATCTATACTTACATATTATTTTGTGCTTTTTAAACAGTATATAAACAGAACTAATGCAGTTTAAGGTAGGTACATTAAAAAGGCCCGAACGAACAGAGCTCCCGTGCAAGCACTACTGTGTTCCGGTTTAAAGGGCATTGTAGCTAGTGAAATTACTGGGCAAATGAGACTTTATGATCTGATCACTCAGTCCAGTAATTTTATTACTAAACTGTGTGTAGTCTCAGGATGACGTGCGCAGTGCAGTGGCACGCAAAATATTAATTTAGAATTCCGAGTGATACTGCAACCTGTTATGGGCAACCGTGACGCTAAACATCAGACGAATGACTAGTTTGTCACTATCATTTACATAAAAAATATACTTGTAGGCCCACGAGAAAACACCCAAATGTTTATAATATCTTAACTATGTCTTAGTCAATCGTGTTTAAATGTCTAAATTGTGGACGAACTCATTATTTCTCAATTCATCAATGATTTTTGAACGAATATTTTCTTTGTACGTACCTATAGAACCAATTAATAGCAAAACGAGCAGTCTACTATTACCTATATTACTATATTAAATATTCAAGACTGAATAGTTTTTGATGGACATAGAATACTACAGCTAGATCATCCTTAAAAGCCTAGACTACCGACAATAATTTATAGTGCCTAGTGACACTCTTCAACATCTTACACCTAGTACTGCGGTATAATCATTATTGATATCGTTATATCATCAATCAATAATAATCAAAAAGAAAAAGATAACAATAATAATCGTTCATAAGTTTCAAATATCTGCCAACCGCAGTAATGACACACGAACCGAAGGTTTAATTTTGTTTTGTTGTAATTTTTATTTATTTTTATGTAATGTATAATAATTAATGTGACTGTATCTTTAATGTATTTGTAATTTATATGAGTTAACTTACTCGAAATAAACAATTAAATAAATAATAATCATAATTTTCTAATTTTCTTTCTATCCACCAATCCGAGGCAGAGTCAAATAGTTTATATGCAATTTTTTTTATAAAAAGTAAACGTCAGTATAATATAATCTAGCATTAAGTATCATTATTCGACTGGCCTGTTAGCTCGGTTGGTAGTAGCTCTGCCTTCTGAACTATAGGTTGTGGGTTCGATTCCCATCCAGGACAAACATTTGCGTGATGAACATCGATGTTTTCTGTGTCTGGGTCTTATACTGTATTCTATGTATGTATTTACAAACAAAAAAGTATCTAAGTATTTCTAACGGTTATCTGGTTCCTATAGCCACTGGCTATAAGCCAGGGCTGGGCAGGGCATTCTGGTTAAAAGCTATGCTTAGTTTGGGGCTAGATGGCACTGTGTAAATGTCCAAACAAATTCATTTATTATTGGCGTTTCTAGAATCTTTATAGCTTACTCCAACAAAGAAGCGGAAACCAATAGAAGTTGTAAGATCTCAGCGGTCAGCGAAACTGCTGACGGCTATATTCCGAACAGCAATTAAACATCGTCGTTATAATTAAAAAACTTTCAGCGTTTTGAGTGAGATCAATGGAGATACTTTGGAAACAGATGTGCCTTTAGATGAAATAGCTATATCTGTGTCTCGCGGGATTACCTGACGCGTGATGGGCAAGTTTCCGGGTTTTCAAGTCTTAACATACGTCTAAGTAGGTAGCAGGTATATAATCTTGATGCATAATGATCTCATTATAGTGATGTTTGTTTGGTGTTCTCAAGTCATCGGTGTCGATAAGGTGTCTCGATCCAATTAAAAAAAAATATTATTTTTTATTATATTGGTGTGCAGTACAGTGTGAGAATTGGACCACCCCGTCTCTTCCCGTGGGAACCATAGGAGCCGCCTAATGGAATATCCAAAGAATGGGCAGCAGCATTCTCCTATAGCTACATTAAAATCTTCTGCGATCACCAAGCCGCCTGCCACGCGTAGTGGTTATGGCAAATTCCTGCTATGAAACGCGTTCATAGTAGCGTTTTTATGGGGAGGCTTATGTTCAGCAGTGGACGGCTTTAGACTGTTGATGTGATGTTTATATTATTATGTGATTCATTTATTCTTATGGCAGTTATACGTCACTAAACCACCCGCTAGGGGAAGAGGGAGAAATGTCACTACGCTGAACGTAATGCACATACATTCAATACACCTCAGTTATTTCGTTTTATTCGCTGATCAGCCGAGGCTTCATCCCTCTCCATAGATTGTATAAAAAACAAAAGTTTTTTGTCTGATGTAAATGGATCAGGCTTTTACCCAAATGGAATCTAGCTTTTGTTTGTCAGAATTGAGTTTCTTTTTACTTCAAAAATGGCAGCCGTTTTATACTTGAAGAGATTTAAGCTTCAGCTACACCTGCGCGTCTGCATTTGAAGCGGCAGCGTCAACAACGCTAAAGTATGCGGCACCCATCGCTGCCCGTGGCGATCATGGTGTGGTCGTCCACGAACACGAGCAGCGATGGGTACTGAACGGCTGACGCAACTTGACCCGCAGGTGAGATGCTTAAGAACTACTCTAAAAGCCAAGCTTTGATTAATTTATGGGTATTAGAGAAGACTTAAATTAAACTGAATACCTTAATTACTCGTCATCATTATCATCTTCATCACTAGTTGGTAGACCTAGACACCCATTGTTGAATATAGATAGGCGTCCTCCCCACTCACTCCCCTTGGCCTTTTTTCTTTTTGACAGCCCAACGTGACGCCATTTTTTGGTGGGCACTCGGGCCGCCCTGCTCGCCACTTTCCGAATAAAATGCCACTGAACAGCCGGCCTTTTGCACCCAACGGCTCTCTGCGATTACAAGTCGTAGGTCCTCATTATTGTTATGTATAAATAATGTACAGACCTCATTATCATCAACCTGAAGACGTCAACTATTGAACATTTTTTTACCTAAGATAGGCCAGTATTTGACCACTGTTTGTGCCACCGCGTCGTCACAGATGGTACACTGAGAAAAATGATTTCGGTACTTCATTAAATGTTAACATGAAGAATAATATTTTATTCCGACGCCTACAATATTATCATGCGCATGAAGAAATATAAGTCAGTCAAATCAATTTACGGTTCATCACTACTAGTTTAAGGGCATTTAATGATTGGTTATCATTATTGTTTATCATTTAAAACTTAAGTTACATAATATTGAATTGTCGGTTCTAACGTGGTGTTTTATCGAGAAGATCACGACAATTTGAAATTTTGTCCTGATATAGATGTAAGCACGACAATTTATAAATAAAATACCTTGCATGAATCCGTAAGTTAATAGAAAATATCATATTTCATGATAAACTATCGTGACAGTGTGATTTCATGACAAACTTTCGTGACAGGCACAATAGAATACATTTTAACGGATTTTGAAAAGGAATGTGTTAAGTGCATATTAGTCATTATCAACAGCATGAAGTCGTCCACTGCTAAACATAGGCCTCCCCCACGCCACTTTGAGTGGCTGCTTGCTTCGTGCATCCATCGACTCCCCAGGGTTTTAACCAGATTGCCGGTCCACCTAGCACGGGCCTGCCTACGCTGCGTCTTCCGGTTCGTGGTCGCCACTCGAGAACCTTTCTTCCCCATCAGTTGTCAGTTTTACGAGCGATGTGGCCTGCCCATTGCCATTTCAACTTGCTAATTCTAAGGGCTATTTTAGTAATATAGACCAATATCGAAGTATTTACTTGAGGCTGTGTAAACTAGATGGCGTTAGTAGAAAAGTTAGCACGCGGTGGTGTTTTGTTCGTAGCAATTAAGTAGCTTTTGTTAAATGCACAGTTTTATAAGAGTTTTTGGTATCTTGGAATACCAACAAACTATTATAGATGGTCATTGCATCATATGAGTTTACCATGAGTATATATGAGGAAGCTCGTTAAACTGCAATGACCGTAATGAAAAATATTATTAAATTTCGTATACCGTCATTAGGAAATATCTTCATACTATTGTGATGTACAGACCAATATAACATCGAAATAATGACTTCGTACCATTACTTCTACAATTTCTATCATTCCTATCATGATGTCTCGTCATTACCGTTTGAAGTGTTCAAAGAGTTCGTCATGATAATTTGTCATGACGCGTAACGATAAAACATGAGTATACAGCACTTAGCAATATCGTGCTGTTTTCTGATGTTTAATGGTGACGTCTGTTCATGATAGTTTTTTATGATTTACATACAAATTGTTAGGAAGAACTCTTGGTCCCTTTTTGTCGGGAATACGGATAAAATTGCCGGAATTCCTTTCAAATTGTTCGTAATTCATGAAAGTATTTTTCTCAGTGTAAGTGACGACGATGGAGCATGCATGCTTAGAAGATACCAATTCACTCACATAAATGCTTCTCCCGTAGAGCGCCATCACTTTGAGCAGCTTCTTGCTTCCTGCACCCAACGGCTCTGCGCCGTTTTGAGTTATAAATATCGGTTTATACCCAAAGGAAGTAATTATATGCCTTTAGTGTGGGACGCTACTTGCGTCGATACTATGGCGCCGTCATCTTCCCGAGACACAAGTTAGGGCCGGCAACGCGGCTAATTCGGCTGAGCTGCTAAAACGGCTCAAATATAGTAATCTCGGTAGGGTTACATATTTGAGCCGTTTAGTGTTGAGACCCTGGGTCTGTGGGTCCGTGGTATTTAAAAAATATAATATGATAAAATTCGCAGTTTGACAAATTGAGCTGTGCAATGGCAGCTTTTCCCTCAGGATCCAACAGTCTCTATTTGTCTTGCAAAGCAAACATCCATCTGTTGCGTTTGTAACGAAATGAGCCACGGTGACCTTTATTTGGGACATTTACATCCACTTTATTTGCAGAGAGAAACATTTTAATGTTGAAATGTTTTTTTCATCACAGTTGCTCGTAAAGTGGCTCTTATTCCACTGATTTTAGGATCATAATCTAAGAAATTTCCGACGCGTGCTTTTTACTTTACACCACACACGTTATATTAAATATGATAACCCGATTCAGTTATGTTCGCTGCAAGTTATACGTTCATTTTCGTCGTTTCGTTTCGTTCCAGTTCCGGTTTCGGTTCCTGTTTCTGTTTCTGTTTCGGTTCCTGTTTCTGTTTCGGTTTCTGTTTCTGTTCCGGCTCCGGCTCCGGTTTCGGTGTCGGTTTCGGTTTCTGTTTCGGTTTTGGCTCCGGCTCCGGTTTCGGTTTCGCTTCCGGTGTCAGCTTCGGTTTCGGTTTCTGTTTCGGTGTCTGCTTCTGCTTCTGGTTCTGTTTCTGTTTCTGTTTCGGTTCCGGCTCCGGCTCCGGCTCCGGTTTCGGTGATCAACACGGTTTTTCTCTAACG
Organism: Ennomos quercinarius; assembly: GCA_910589525.2. Lineage (NCBI taxonomy): Eukaryota > Metazoa > Arthropoda > Insecta > Lepidoptera > Geometridae > Ennomos > Ennomos quercinarius. Next base: position 4,719,828 of record OU342502.1, read on the forward strand.
GCGCGTGAAAATAAGAAGCCTGCACGATATTTTTCATAAAGTTAATTTATAATACAACTCTGTTTTTTCCTCGCAACTGTGATGAACGTCGTATGGCATGCATGTGCGGTGATCATTACACTCTCGGCTCCCATTACATTTTCAAAAATTCAGTGTTCTCGGCCGAATTCAGACGCAAGCCGCCTAACCATTTCAGACCGAGCAGTAGCAATAGGACACCAAAGGCTAAAAACAACAATAACTACAATGATGTAATATAATGATTAATTAATTACTGTCCAATGTTTTGATCAGTAAAATAGTAATCGAAAAGGTGAATACCTGAATTACACTTTTAACAATTAAAATTGCTTCTTTTTATAAGTTCTTTAGTATAAGCAGTGTATTTTTACATTAGTAAATAAAAACATTTTAATTCCAGAAATAGATAGTTAGGAAAACTCTTTATTAATACCACGCATACTAAAAAAACTAAAAATAATATGTTACCTATAGCTATTATTTTTTAAACTTAGTAGTTTTTAGTATGCATCAGTAAATACGCAAGTATTGCATTACAATTACAAATACCTAATACAATTAGATCAACACGTACATCAACTGATCGTGCGTGGCACCGTTTCAGCGGGATTACATGGCAATACCAGCTAAGCTTTACTGTATAGTGTCTGTAGTAAACTGGCTGGACCATGTCTGTACATTGACCTATTATAAACTAAGACAGGAAGAGACAGCAATATCGTCTGCTTAGCGTAATCAACTTGTAGGAGCCCAAAGATTATAAAGCCCGTTGATAGCTCGTGAACATAATTTCTCGTACAAACACGACTCACCTGCGCGGGCAGGGGGCGAGGTAACAAAACGAGACAAAGCTATACGAAATTACAAAGAACAGAGTAGGATGAAACAAAAGACATCAACAGGTTCCCATGATTTATTAGAAATTCATAGTATTTATTAGAAATTGAGTGGATGAAATACATCACTAATTTTCGTATGAGGGGAAGTTGTATCATTGGTCAACTGGATTTATAGTCAACTAGCTGCGCCCCGCGGCTTCACCCGCGGAGAAAAAGTAGCCTATGTGTTAATCCAGTACATAAGCTATCTATATTCCAAGTTTCATCCAAATCCGTCCAGCCGTTTGAGCGTGAAGGAGTAACAAACATACACACATACACACAAACACACATACACACATACAAACTTTCAGCTTTATAATATTAGTGTGATGTGATGTAGGAGCCATAGATGCTCAATGTATGTTGTAGGTAATAGCAGTACAAAGTAAAACAGAAATACACTCAGGTGCTTTCCAAGTATCCATTGCAGACGTTGAAGTTTAGTATAAAGTTTAAATTGAATCCGGTAAAATTGAGAAGAGAAAGAAAACAATGAAGAAGAGGTATCTGTATCAATTATAGGTAAGTATAATATCTACCTCTACATTATTTACAGTATTAGATGCCATATCACTTTATAAACTTTCTTAGTAACATACGCATTTAGGGGTTTGAATTCGTTAACCTTAAGTCAGTTTTTAAAATATATGCTGTATGCAAGGGATTATTAAGAGAAGAGTATACCCCCCCTCTTCTCGATAAAAAAGCACCAACCATCCAATCCCAAATATTAAATATTAATATCCAATTTTGATGTGTTTTATATGTTGTATACACAGTAAAAAACTACCCTCGTATGTATTCCTTTTTTATGTTTTCACAATACGCGTCATATGCGTGTTCCTATCTATGGTGCGGGGGACTCCAAGGAAAACTACGATTTTCACGATCAAATAAATATATCATTAAAACTGTAAAATACATATCTACTGATATAACTAAATAATAAAGACCAACTATGACATGACATGACATAGTGGTGGAGAGACGACTGAAGAGGCCAGAGCCGCGCGGTCGCCGCGTGCCACATTTCTGCCGCGTTAGCCTTCTGTGCCCCTATACCTTCGTGTTTATAGCCACCTAAAGCGCAGATTACTGAGTCTGTTATTTCGCAATCTAAAGTAACAAATTTTTGGCGACAAAATTATCACGAAGATAAGTAGTTGTAACTAGAACACGTAAACATATTATCAAAAAAATCAAGACGTACAAGCATAGATTATAATCTACCCAAACGATTGACATCAAAATGAAAAGATTTCGTCAAGATTTAGAAGGTGAAAACCGTTTTCGCCCGAAACGCTAAAATAAAGGTAAATTCACTCACGGGCTCTATTGTCTCTATAATACGTGCGTATAGCAGAGCGATAGCAATAACGTTTTCATAAACAAGGACGGTGTTCCTAGTAATTCTGAAATACTACTGTTGATAAGTATATATAATGCAAGTATAGAATTTATTAAACAAAAGTCTAAACTACGACCACACTACTATAAAATTAACAATATAATACAAAACTACCCTAATATGCTAAATAATATTAAAACAAAAACCTAATCTAACAAACCACTACCAGTAGGCAACGTGCCCAATATGCTGGCAGCATTGCCACGCTGAATGGCAATGCTCAACCTTTGGCCGAAGTAGAGGCCAGCATTTTGGTCACGTGTTGCCTCGACCAGACGTTTGGAAAGGTCTTTGAAAATTTGGTGAGCACTCGATCCCCAAGGCCCAAGCGTCTCAACCCCAAAAGGCGCAAATATAAAACCGCTATCAAGGTTACTGTATTTGCGCCTTTTTAGGTGCTCAGCAGAATCCGCCACCGCACCAGCCTTATTTTGTGTTCCGGGAAGATGTGACAGCGCAAGGGTGTCCACACATGTAGCGTCCCACACCAACGGCCGCCCCATCTTCCATGGAATTAAAGTCATTCCATCGGGTCTTTTACCATCATCGCGTACGAGGCCATTAGGCTCCAAAATAGCCACGCAGTTGGCGCTGGTAAAAGCCCGACGAATTACATCGTTAAGACTAGCGTGGCGAGGGATCCTCCCGGCACTTTGGACGCAGGAAAGGCCAAGGTGACCGAGCTGGTCGACAGCACAGCCACACTGGCAGCGGTGTGGAGCAGAACACGAAGCGCCCAAACGGAGAGATGCTGCAATTCTGAAATATGACGAATCCAAAAGTGTACCAGTATTTGGCGATGGGAGAGCTTGTAGCCACTCCGCAGCGGCTAAGAGGCGGGCACGATCTGCGAAGCTTAAGCACGTATGGACAAGTTTATTCCGTACTTGCTCGCAGAGCGGCCCGTCTCAGAGCCTCTGTGAGGAAAGATATTTGGGGACCTCTGTGTTAGGGCAGGCTACTTACTTACTTGGTACTTGGTGCGCGGGTTGTTTTCCGCAACTAGGCCGCACAGCGGCCCTTTTTGCGTGATGAGGTGGCGCACTCAATCAAGCCACCCGATGTCCTCCAGGAAGGCCAACAGTCCTCCGATGTCGGCGCTAGCCTCCTGGGTAGTTCTGGGCGCTCCGAGGAACGCCGCTCGCTGCAAGGCCACGCTACGCACGCTACGTTAGGGCAGGCTAACAACCATGCGTTTCTGGCCTCGCCAAGTTATTTCTATGTTTTCTAGCAATGTGGCGAGAATTTTATTGGTCAAATTTTGAGTACTATGTACTGAGGACAGAAAAGCAGGAAGAGCGACACCAGAGATCGACCGGATACCAAGCCCTCCCATTCGCACAGGAAGTGAAGCCTGTAACCACTCTCGATCATGTAAATTTATGTTCAAAATAGTTTCTAAGTGCTCTTTACGATGTTGTCTAATCTGAGAAGAAGTTCAGTATGTTTCCAGAGTTGACAACATCGTAAAATATATGTAAATTTAGGGACAAAAAGACAATACCGAATTATGGTAAAAGCCATGTGGGTATTAATTTTGGATAAGCGTTCCATAAATATATAATTACATAAATAAAATACTTATAATAAACAACGGTGTTTCTGCAATATATTATTTATTAATTTAGGCGTACTTTCCCTGAAAATCTTTTTTGAATAAACAGTCAATTTACTTATTCGGATCATAGAGCCAGACGGAGTCAAAATAATTCAATTCTTTGAATTCAGTGCTAAGATGTTTTTTAAGTCAAAAACAAGTCGTGTAAAAAACCTATAAGATAAAATTGAGTCAGGCGTTAACTAAATTGAGTTAAATGGAGTCAATATAACAAGATTTACAGTTTTACACGCACCTTAGTTACTGAACTAAGCTTGTTTAAAAAACAACTACGTAAGTACATTTGATATACTGTCTAGACGGGCACCAAATGGATAAAAATGAAGCCTATTTCTTTTAAAATGTGATGATATTGCATACTAAACTAAAGTTGTGTTAAATGTAGTTTAATTTTGATATTAAATTTCTGCAGCTTTAGTGTTACGGTTAATGCCGTTGCTTAAAAAAAGTTTTAACTTGAAAGTCTAAAATTAAAATAGCAGCGGTAAATTAATTATTAAAGCGTTAATTAAAACACACAAAATAGCCTACAGATATACCTTATTTGGTTTTTTTTTAAATATATATTTTGGCTCCACACATAGTGTATTTAGCCAGTGTCAAGTTTTGTAATTTTTCGTCGTATTATGGAAATTTTCACTTAAAGTCAAGTCATAGTCACAGTCAGAGTAGTCATAGTCTAGTCTAAGTTATAATCCAGTCTAAGGCATGCCCTAGTAAAGTGGTGGCATCTTTACTAGAGGCTTCTATGGAATTTTGGAAGCAACACGAAAAACCACGTTTCACTACATTATATCACTTGCCCACACTCATGCTCGTAATTCAGCACTTAATGCGTAAAACACCACCAATTTTAAACATTAACACTGGAAAAAGCATAAGTTTTGTAAAATAATACAATGCACCGACGTGAACTTTTCCGCGTTCCCGCCAAAACTCCTTATTTAGTTTTAATCAAAATAAAATACATATCTGTTCGCGCCTCCTTGCTCTATAGAAGAAACTCCTTCCATCCCATATGCCAAAACAAAAGAGACAGGAAAAAACCACGTTATTCAACAGTCTATGTAACCTAATATCGTTTATAAAAAGGTACTCTGTGACTAATATGTGAAAAAGCCTAAAACTAAATAAATATGCTACTATTAAACTACCAAAAATTCATTATTTGTTCCTGCGTGAACAAAATCTATTCATATAAAGCCGATGACTGAACACTATAAACTACTCAAGATTATTTCGTTTGTTATGTACCTAGTTATTAAAAAAAAAAGCAAGCAATGAATATTTTATTAATAACGTTCAATCAAAACACTTCATAAGTAGGTAGGTACAGATAAAAGAGTTCGTTATACCGTAACACAAAAGAAATATGAGTTGTTAAATTAACATCCCGCAAATGACGAGCACTCAAAGAACTCGTTACCTGGCTACGTGTTTTTACATTTTCATATGAGAAAACATTTATCATTGTTACCACTCTCGAAAGGAACATAACTAGAAATGATTTCATTAACTCATATAGAATAACCTACATAATGGAACTGCTGGAAACAAGCGACTATTTTATTTTACATTTTACACTTCGGAGAGAGCTACGCTCGGTGTTTCCCTGCAAGACAAGATCTGTAATGAGGAGATCCGCAGGAGAACTAAAGTGACCTATATTATTAGAAAGTTAAGGTAATAAATATTTTTTTTACAACTAAATAGGCCCGCCATTGACCGCAATCTCACCTGGTGGGAAGTGACGATGCGATCTACGATGGTACATGCTTGCCTAGAAGATACCTATTCGCTCGCGACTTGAAGAGCTCCAGATTGTACTTATCGGGAAACGAAGACGCTGGTAAAGTATTCCATTCCTTGGCTGCTCGGATTATAAATGTCGAGTCGAACCGCTTTGTGCAAGTTGAAGGAATATCAACCATAAATGGATGGTATGTACATTGTACAGCTACATCTTGTTAGAAAAAAATAAATAAGAATAAGAAGACGCAGCATAGGCCGGCCCCTTATAGTATACATAAGCACTTACTTATGTATAATCTAATAAGGGCGGCCCCCACTAGGACTGACTTACAACTTGCAACCGATGATATAAAAAAATACATCCTAAATGAAAAATGTACGAATGAGCATTCTCATCTCATGACACTGTTACGATCTCATGCCGTGAAAAATTTATGCCGGGCGTAACGCAATATTTCACGTTCCGTTGCGGTTTCGGAACGTTTTCGACCGGGTTCCCGGTTTAGAATGCCCTCTGGGGACATGCTGCAGTGTATCTATGGATTTGCTTCCGTTTTAGTATATACGCGGGATTGTATTGTTTAAACAGGCTTGGTATTTAAAAAAAAATTATGTTTTTGATAAAAGTTTGTATTGTATTTTTATTTTGATTAGACGTCTATAAATTCGGTTTTTTTTTTATTCTTCTTTTAAATAAATATTCCTAGTTTTTTTATATGTTATAGTCTTACGTTTGCACAGCATCATATTTCACCTGATTGATGTTAAGTGATAATGTGCCAGGTACTTAATTTTTTTTCTGTTAATGTGATTATTGTTATTTGTTATTAAATTTGTAGTATTTGCCTGTATCAAATGGTAAAATACTGACATGCACCGAGTGGCTGAAATCACAGATTATAAAGAAAATACATTTTCTATGTACGAGTAGTATACGTTCGATTTACCACCCCTATTCATTTGCCACTCAAAGTGATGCTCTATGGAGGAGGCCTATATATGTACAGCAGTGGATGTCTTCAAGCTGATGATGATTCATTTGCTAAGCCAAATGTAAAAAAAAAAACTAGGCATCGACACTATTACAAAATACATTTTTTTATGCGATTGAATGACGTGACGAGCTAGCCGTTCACATAACGCACATAGAGCTCTAAAACCAAATCAAATCTGTTTCTAAAGCTCCCTACGTGTTTCATCAATGCTATACAAAAGTTATATCACTTCATAACTCAGCCAGTTGCGACTAGGCGCAAAAAGTCTCGTATTTGAAAAGCGTACTAAATTACTCGCTCGATCTCCGAGCAGAAAAATTATTCGCCTGCATCGTATGCAAGGTTTGAAGCTAAAGTATAGTTAAAGACAGTATGTAAAGTAGCGTTAAAAAATTTGAAAATGTCATGAATGGATTTTAATACTGCCGTGGCGTAAAGATTGAAACATACTGACGCGGTTAACAATGACAGATCGCCGCGGTCAGCTGCCATTAGCTACGCGGTGTGGTAGCTCGCGACGCATGTGCCCTCACAAAGCGAATTAAGCGGCTCACTGTTTGCCTACGGTTTGCTACCCTATACCTACCTATATGTCAAGTGCTCCATAAAGTGAATAATACTGTACGCAGTGTTTCGCTTGCAAATTCAGACAGTGAGCGGTCGGTTCGCGGCAAAATTACGCGCGCTAACTGCTCCAGCCAGCGGCGAAGTTCGCTCGCTTCGCCCGACAAAGCATCGAAGTAAGAAGTATAGTTTGCTTGTCAAGCGTTGGCCTAGCGCTTTACACCTAATTTGCTACTGTTTACCGTTTATTCGACACTTGGTTTGCACGCTCCGCCAATCAGATTCAGTCAGCAGACGGACAGTCAGCCGCTCATACTGTTTGCCTAATGAGGACACAGTCTAAAGTAAATGCATGAGCTTATGTACTAGAACAACAAACGCGATGTATCACGCTCAAGCGTTTCAAACTACTCTGAAACTGCAATCAACAAGGATTGAGATTCGATATTACGTGCAAATAAAAATAAACTGAGGGAGAGAATCACAGGCCTTTCGGTAGTAGGCATGAATGGTCAGTGAAAGAAATGTTCAGTTTTGAATAGATATACTGGGATATTGGCTCTGAATGGGTCATTTCATCGCAGTTTTGCTCTTTCCACAGACCTAGAATTTTTTCGTTACTCTCAAAAGACTCACTAAGCGTGGGAGCGAGAAGTACAAATCAACTACACACCCGAGAGAAAAAGAGATAAAGACATAATGGCGGATGTGTCATTATTTTGGGCAAGTACTAGCATGAGAAGGGCACATAAGAGCATAATCTGTTTCACGACGAAAAGCATATTGATCATGTATCCATAATTCTGTTATCAAAGTGCAAATAACAATTTCTGCGGCTTTTAAATCTTATTCCGTAAGGGAATGCGATGTTACATAACATACTAACCCGAACAAATACACGTATTACAGCAAATTTACCACAAATTTTATTACATTAATAACAGTCATATTTTGTTGTATGGCGGAATCGCTCGAGGACCTTAGCACCATGCTCAACGACCTCAGTAGAGTCTCCCAGCAGGTTGGTCTTAAGATGAATATGGACAAGACAAAGATCATGTCTAATGCTCATGTTCCACCTATACCGGTAATTGTTGGGAACGATACTCTCGAAGTTGTCGACAAGTATGTCTACCTAGGACAGATTGTCCAATTAGGTAGGTCCAACTTCGACAAAGAGGTGGCGCGAAGAATCCAACTCGGCTGGGCAGCGTTCGGGAAGCTTCGTCCTATCTTTTCGTCCAAAATACCGCAGAGCCTGAAAACGAAAGTTTTCAATCAGTGTGTGTTGCCAGTGATGACTTATGGAACTGAGACATGGTCTCTTACTGTTGGCCTCATTAGTAAGCTCAAAGTCGCGCAGCGAGCTATGGAGCGAGCTATGCTCGGTGTTTCCCTGCGAGATAAGCTCCGGAACGAGGAGATCCGCAGGAGAACTAAAGTGACCGATATAGCTCTTAGAGTTAGTAAGTTGAAGTGGCAATGGGCAGGCCACATCGCTCGTAGAACTGACAACCGATGGGGAACAAAGGTTCTCGAGTGGCGACCACGAACCGGAAGACGCAGCGTAGGCCGGCCCCCCACTCGGTGGACCGACGACCTGGTGAAAGCCGCGGGGAGCCGATGGATGCAGGAGGCGAGCAGCCGCTCAAGGTGGCGTGCTCTGGGGGAGGCCTATGTTCAGCAGTGGACGTCTTCAGGCTGTTGATGATGATGATGATGATGATATTTTGTTAATTTCGGTGTGGTACCTGGATGCAAGGAAACGGCAATACCTACGTTTAAGCTTTGAAAATTACAAGTACTAACCACTATAACAAGATACTTTTCAACTATAGTTAACTGGCTCCGGTGTACTCGAGTTTATACTAGTTGGAATTGCACTAATGTCACCAAACATTGCATCTCGCGAACTCTGGCTGGGACTTAGACTGAACACTCAAACCGAGATTGAGTGCGATCCGCCACAAAGCATCCGAGACGGGTGAGTTGTAAGTACTTAAAGGTTTGGACATACCAAGCACAGTATACCAGTGAAAACTAGACGAACAGGTTGAATTATCTCCTAAGACTAAGCGAGATCACACTAATTTACTAGGTGGTAGGACTTTTCAAAGTTGCGTCTAGCTAGGTGTGCAAGCGCTACTGTGTTCCAGTCTGAAGGACGATGTAGCTAGTGAAATTACTGAGCAAATGAGACTTTATGACCTGATATCACAGTCTAGTAATATAATAATTACACTTTGAGTTGTAGAGTTCCGTGTGGTACTCGCGTCCGTGACGCTTAATATCAGGCAAACGACTAGCTCGTCACGTCATTAAAATACATGGAAGCATTCTCATAATAGCACCAATTTTAATAGCACTTGTTTTATTATAACCATTCTTTCTTTAAAAAAAGAAGAGGAGGAGTTTGGATTTAGGGTACCTACATTAAATTGTGTCCTACTTTCAAATAGTTAATTTTGTCATGATCAAAATGGGTAAACGTTGCGTCGAAACTTCGAAAAGAATTACCAAAGGATCAGAGCTACAGTTATTTAAAAGTGGGACTACGAAGTAATGCGACTAAGAAGTAAATATTGCGATTTGTGAACAGATCATTCAAAGTGTCTTCTTTTGTGCCATATCTCAATTATTATTTTATGTTACAAATAAATATGTTTCCTATCTTTCTTTCTTAAGTAAAAATAATTTTGATTGCTGATCGGACTACATAATTCAAGCCCTGCGCCCACTGTGTTCAGAACTTTAGTTTCCATCTTGTTGAATTTAATCTTGTAATATGGGTATGTCAGTCGTAATAAGACTTGAAGCAGTGTTTTAACAACTGTGTGTTGGGAGAAATGCTGCATTCCATATAGTGTGCAAATTGTATTAACTCAGACAAAGAAAAGAGCTTGTATTTACATGTGCCATAGACATTCCAGGTTCTGTACCTACTTTTGATCATTACTGGTAATATTTTTATCATTGGACATTTTTATCGTTGGACATTTTTATTATTGGACATTTTTCTTTTTGGACATTCTTCGTGTAAATCATTTAAGGTGAAAGTGATTACATGAAAACTAATTTTGCGCATATCAATATAATGTATAAATAAATTACAATTAAAAATATCACCTACTTATCATTGGTTTAGCGACAAATGGCAATAGACTGAAAAACTAAGAAGAAAATTGTTTATTGCCATTTGTCGCTAAACCAATGATATCTAGGAGATACTTTTCATTGTAATTTGTTGATACATTCTATTTATTTCCGCAAAATTAGTTTTCATGTAATCACGTTGAGTAATTAAGCTATTATTGGCAAAAGAACGCAAGAAAATTTGAATTTCCCGTGCTAGTGTAACGTTCCCCCTTAACTTGGTAATCTATACATATAATAAAACTGTAGAGATAAAAAAATCTGTAATTGCAAGATATCAAGAAAAAAATGACACAGGTTGGCTTAAAATTAGCCGCTGATCACGTTAAGCCACTTTTTAAACACTTTGTCTGTTTGTTTGTTTGTTTGTTTGTTTGTTTGTTATGACTGAACTCCTAAAATACTGAATGGATTTTCATGCGGTTTTCACTAATATGCTTAGAAATAACCAGCGCTTAACATAGGATATATTAAAATTGATATATCGTTACAAAAAATTGATGACAATTATTGAGATTTCATTACGAAAAGAATCGGAGTTTTAAACAACATGGCCGATTGATTTTCTTAATTGTTTTCAAACTGGAAGGCACCTGTGAAGCTTATGTAATGTCATCTGTCACATGTCAAAAAACAATTTTAGTGATGTGTAGGCCAATATTCGGTTCGATAATTAACGATTATTTTAGATACATAATACCGATTAACGATTATTTTTAGACACATATCATATAATCATGATATCTATCTTAGGTAGACCTACCTACCTTAGAGTGCGTGGTAAATAATATATTATTCCTATTGTTGAAATTAGAGGAAACACAAGTACACGTGGGTGGGGTATAAAACGTAGGTGTCGATTTAGATGATAAGATTTTATTGAGGAAATCAAACCCTTGACGTATTGTCATCGGAATTGTGTATCAAGTATCGTCAAGATTCGCTGAAAACTATGACCTGTACGCGAGTCGTACATCCAATTCCGGACAGACGAAAGCAAAAGTTGCGAGTTGAAACCAGACTAGCAATGGATGAGTGCTTATTTGTGGAAATTCGATCTCACGGTATCTTTTTTAATTTCAAACCATCGATTTTTCTTTTAAATACCGATTTTCCAGGTAATTTTTGCCGAATATTTTTATTACAGTTGGCAACACCGTATTTTGTGCCCACGCTATTTAGCAATAAAAGTAATCCAAACGATTTATCATTTTGTTTTCGATTATTCTTCGATTGTAGTTATCGTTGATGTCCCGCCCCGATGGTCAAGTGTCATTATTCAATAGTTGTCGCGAAATGCGATTATTAAGCAAAGAGGTGAGTGAATCGATTCTGAGTTTTAGGTTATCTGTGCTGGTAACATTGTATGGGGAAAAAAGGCGGGAGTGGTGCCTTGGGGATTATTAAGGAGAGATAGCGAAGCAGAGATGAAGTAAAATGATATTAGCGCAAGGAAATTTGGTGTAGCAATGAATAACCTCAACGAAACAATCACGTGAGGTAATTGCTAATAACTCTGGCTAGGCTGGGTAAGTGATTCAAAGATTACTTGTGATCAAAGACTTAACTGGTGATGACCGTTTAACTTGTAATGTGAGTGTTATTGAAAGGGAAATAAAGAGGAATTAGAATGAGTTTTATATGGTGGTAAGGGTGGGTCAAATGGGGAAGGCTGACGTGGACCCTCCTTCGGGACCTTCGGGTCCTGAAGGCTTAAGGTGAGGAGAAGCAAGTTCGCATCTGATAATGACTTAACTCGTTGGTGAGAGGATCCGACCACTTAGCTGTGGCTCTCGGTGATTTCATGGTATCAAAGGCGACTCTCACCTAATAAGTAAAAGTAAGAATTGTGTCCTCTATTCCTTTCAATGATGATCTGTATTATTTCATTTGTGGCGTACATTACACCTTACCTATAATTGAACCTTAGGCAGGCATGATAGTGTGGAGACGTATTCGTCATGTCATGCCCAACTTCGCTACAATAGTAGAACGTAATTTTGCAAGCAACGAATTTAATATTTTATTTATATCTTTTTTATTGAAAAGTGAGTTAAAAGCGAATTAGTTGCCTTCATTCCATTTCTTGTATATTTTACTGTTCCTTTTAGTAATTTTTCTTAAACATTAGCATTAAATTTTCCCCACAAAATAGAAATGTTGAATGTTTTGTATGACGTCACCTGTTTTGCTTACATAACAATTTACGTTCTATCAACCTGTCACAAGTTAAATAGATACTTATACCAACAAATATTAAGTAGTGTGAAAGCAGATTTTTTTTTATTTTGGCATTAGACAACATTTGTATTTAGCCAATGATACGAAATATTTTATGAAAAATGTTTTAAAAGGGTACTTAGATGTAGGTAAGTATAACTATACATTAGGATAGCACAATATATAGGATAGGTAAGATCCTCGAATTAGCAGCATGGCCGTGTAACGTTCAGTTTTGATTTCTTCTTCTTCTTTTACGTAGGTAAATGATTTTTAAAGGTTTTAATAGTTAAAATATTTTAGGTCTGTGGGCTTCTCAATGAACAAACTGAGCGGTTATATTCTCTTTAGGACAAACTACAGGTTAGAGCAAAATATTATTGGTTACTCGATTGCTCCAAGAAGGTTAATTATTAAAAGGTCTTTGAAAGTGGGCGTCTTCAGGATGTCGTTGTTGATGATGATGATGATGATAGCCGTATTTGAGTTAATTGATCATAGATATCAATTTCAGCTTAATTCTTTCCGTTATTTCTAAAATAAGTAATGGTCTCGACAAATTCTTAGAAAGACAAACACACGGACAACAAAGTCATCTTACCTATAAGGGTTCCTTTATTTCAAAACTGTTACGGAACCCTAAAAATGAAACGTTCTTTGCAAAAGCGAATCTGATTAGAGCTTTGTACACATGTTATTTTCTCACTCTCACCACTATGTTGAAAGTGCAGTGGGAATGAGATAACCTGAAAATGAAAAATAGCGGCCGTAATATAAATGTCGACTCTTTTTACAGTGGCGTACGTAAGTATTTGTGATTTCTAATTAGTATTAACAAAATTAATTATGTACGCATCGTACAGGTAAATACAATACTCCAGCTATAAAGTATGTATTTTATAAACTTATTGTTGACACTAGCTAAATACTCAATTCGTATCGACCCAAACTTAAGAAAGTAAAAAAAAATGTGGTGAATGCTACAAAGATACTCTTTGAGAACGAAAAGCGCGCGGATATAAAAACTGACCAATGTGTGTTTGTTTTGTATTTTTCTAAACTGCCTAAATAATAGGTATGGTACTTATGTAGGTATACCTACTACCTAAACAAAATTCACTGGAACCTCTTATGAAGACTTGAACGGTTTTTATGGTGAATACACAAGAACATCTGTTGAAGTGAAAATGACAAGGAAAAGATCGCCCGTATCACTGGTATGTAGGTATACCATATTATAGAACTTTTATTAGTTAGATGCCTAGACCTATCGTATATTTAAAAAAAGTAACGTCTAAGTATAAGGTAGATCCAAGTAGGTACATATTTAATTAAATATTGTACCTATGATTTGCAGTTTCTAACCCACTATTTTATCAATGTGTAGGTGATCTGATGACACGTGAAAAGCCATACTTACCTACTACCCAAACAACATTTATACACGTGTGCCACCTAATCTGACAATACGTGCTGAACTCCGAAAAGATTTAGTGGATTTTGTTGTTTGGTATATAGGAAATGCATGAACTAAGCTATTATTAGACTACCTAAACGTAGAAATAACACAATACAAGCGTGCGAAGCCGCGGGCAAAAGCTAGTGTAAAAATAAAAATGTTCGTAAGTTGTCAAATTGATTCATTTAGAGTGTTGCAAGCACCGTCACATTTATTATCCGCCTTGTAGTACAGTTTCGGCCAATAAAAAGTGTCGCACCTTTTTGTTCTCTAAGTTTCCATTTTTTGCACCGTTTTGTTGTTTTTGTTAATCATGTGAGTAGGTATAAAGACCAAGCACTTTTGAATAATTAAATATTTGTTGACATTTCACACAACGCCATCTAGCCCCAAACTAAGCTTAGCTTGTACTATGGGAACCAGATAACTGATAAAATACATCGATACTTTTTTTTGTTTGAAAATACAAACGTAGAATACAATATAACACCCATACAAAACAAATACCTAAAAAACCTTTGTTAATCACACAAATGTTTGTCCTAGGTAGGAACTGAACCCACAACCTATAGTTCAGAAGGCAGGGCTACTACCAACTGAGCTATAAGGCCAGTCAATGTAATAATAAGAATGTAATAATAGCTCTAATTAATAGTTTGATGAGTGTTTTTTTTAGAAATCAGAAACAGTGTTTAGCTATCATCTAATAAGAACGTAGCGTAGGTAGGTAAACAAATACCTGTTATTAATAAGTCTACTTAATCAATTTTACTTTGAAATTGAGTCTAATAGTAAACAAAATAACACGAATGAACAAAAACATAAACCTCAAATGTCTGAATGGCACAGGTTTAAAATGCTTTCCGTGTCATACGTAATTTTCTCACATAAATATAATGTTTGAGTTGAAAGCCCGAAGCCACGAGAAAGTAGCATTAGCAATAAGGAACGTGTGTTCTGTAGATTTGCTGAATTAGTTCAATTATACTGTAATTATGTGAATTTATTTTTGATTAAATTTAGCATAATGAATATTAATAGGTGAAATGACATTGAATAAGTTTGCCTACCTCATGCGTAAAGTGAATTCGCCATTGTGCAACGCGTGTGGTTTAGAGGAGGACGCATACCATATTTTAATAGAATGTGTCCAAAATAAAGGACCTAGACGGCTTGTTTTCGACAATGATAACAGTTCCATTGGATTGTGTACTTCATATTTGGCCTACCCAATGTCGGAAAAAATCAATGTAATATTAGCATTAGTTAAGTTTGGGCTAAAAAACCGACAGTAAGTAATATTTTTAATAGATGTATGTAATAAACTGTACCCTACAGAGCGGCATATTCGCATAAGCGAAAAAGCCCTTTAAATATAGAAAAAAAAAAAGGTGAAATGTATCATGTATCGTGAGTGATGCTAATTTTGTACTAATTATGTAAGTAAGTTAAGTAAGATAAGTAGTTAAGTGTGTACTAAGTCTGGACTATGTTGAAATTGTAACAAGAAGACTCAAAACTTGGGTCTTTTTGGTCTTGGATCTCTGTGGAAGACGCATAGAAAGCGAGAATATCTATGAAGATATTGGTTCTTAAAGCTATTTTTACAGTGGTTAGTTGGCTTCCACTAGCACTGGTCGCGTATCCTTGCTACGGAGCGCTATAATAACCGAGCTTTTAATCGCGATAAGCGGGGACCCGGCCGCATAGGCCGGGATCTATCTTGCGCAATGGAAAACGAACCTTATTGCGAAGAGAATTCAATTCAGGATGGCGTAAGGAATAGTGACGTAAACAACAGTTTGGATGAAGTGGAATGCAGTGAATTTACACAAAATAGTATGGAGACGGATGATGTTACTAGACCTGGTAAGAGGACATTTCAGGACATTCAAGACCGTTCCTCGGATGAGGGATGGTTTACAGTCGGCAGAGGACGTAAAAGTATAAGAAGATCTAGTCAGCCTGAGATTATGGAAAAAATACAAGTGTGTGTGACATGCTCAGAAGCTCTGCCTCAATGTTTTGCTTTTGGGCGTTTATTAAAGGAGAATAACTTACACGGGGTTATTCAATCAAAACGTATCCACACATATAAGATGTTATTAACATTTAAAGATGACAAGACTGCTGATGAGTTTATCGAGTGCCGGGCACTCAAAAACCTCGGGTGGAGAAGTCAAAGAACATCTGAAGTTGGAGTATCATACGGAGTGATTAAGAATATTGAGTTGGAAGTGCCGGATGAGGATATAATCAAAAACCTGTCCAGCGAGATCGAGATAATATCTGCTAAGAGACTAGATAGAAGAGATAACGAAGGATCTTCTAATTCTGGTTGGGTGAAGTCTGAATCCGTGCGCCTCGGGTTCAGTGGTTCTATGCTCCCGTCTCATATTTTCACAAATGGATTGAGAGTTAAGGTTGAGCAGTACGTATTTCCGGTAACGCAATGTTCCCGATGCTGGAAATTTGGCCATGTACTAACGCTATGCCCGTCTAAAAAAATAGTTTGTCCTAAATGCTCAAAAGCCCATGCAAACTGCGAAAAAACTTCATTTAGGTGTGTAAATTGTACAGAAAATCATATGGCTATGCAAAAAGTATGCCCTATCTTTAAAAAGGAAAGAAAGTTGAGAGAACTTATGTCCGAATTTAACTGTACTTATAGACAGGCGTTGAATATGTATGTTCCGCCTTCCCCAGTTCCGGAAAGAGATTTAAGCCCTGCCCCAGGTCCTGCGTTCCCGGCGCTGTCAACTCAAAAGCCAGTGTCGGCGTCTGCTACCGTCACTATCGATCCAGAAAACAGTGGAAGGTTGGCGTCAGATCTGTTCAAGTCTCCTGTAGATGATAGCTCGTTTAAGGTATCGCAAAGTCGTAAGAAACAAAAGAAGCAGAGACAGGTGCCCCGTGCACCCACACCTATTCCCCCCACTCTGCCGATGGAGTCAGATGGGAGCAGTAACAACATGTGCACAGGCGCGGATAGATTGAACAATAGTGAGCCTTCTCATAGTAGCTCTAATGCAGCTAGATCTAAAGAGTTTAGTTTCTTAAGACTTCTAACGCAATTTAAAAACATTTTACTAAGCAAGGAATCGTTAGCGGACAAAATTAGACAGGCTGTCTCAGTTTTATGCGAGTGGATTATCACTAAAATGAACAACGTTTCCGGAAGTTCTTTAATGTCAACGTTGATGAACGTTGTCATTAATGACTATGGATAGCGACACCATTAATATTAACGTAAATATCATACAGTGGCATTGCCAGAGTGTTAGACCTAAATCGATATCTTTACAATCATTACTTTCACAGGAAAAAAATCATATTGCAACTCTCTCGGAAACCTGGCTGGAAAATGACTCTTACATTAATATTAATGGCTACGATACCTATAGGCTAGATAGGGCGGATGGGTACGGTGGCGTCGCTATCATAACTCATAAATCTGTAAAATCTTTTTTATGCCAGTCCTGTAGTCCGAACCCAGGTATAGAACTCTTACACATTAAGATAACCAATTGTCAGCATATTGAGAATGTTATTTCGATTTACTGTCCTTCTACGGTTCAGACAACACAGAATGACTGGGACTATGTATTTTCTCTATGCGATAGTAAATGTCTGATATTGGGCGACTTTAACGCTCACCATCTGAATTGGTCAGGTAGAACTGATCAAAGAGGGTCTCAACTATTTGACAGTATGCTTGATCACAATTTTATAACCTTGAATAACGGCGAACCAACTAGAATAAGACTTGTCAATGGGATTTTGCAACAATCATCCCCTGATGTATCCTTTGTTTCATCTGACCTGGGTACCCTATTGTGTTGGAAGGTAACAAATGAATCACTTGGTAGTGATCATTTGATAATTAAAATATCGGGAAATTTGAATTTAAGCCGTAGTATTATTAGGAAAAGAAACTTTAGACATAGCGATTGGCAATCGTATTCAGCATTTCTTGAAAATTCGTTTTCTAGTACTCTTAGTCCCTCTGATCCCCAACACGCTTATAATATGTTCGAACATACATTACAATTAGCTGCTAATAAATTTATTCCATATATTAGAATCCCACAGTATTTTACTAATAAATTTTCCCCAAAGTCTTATTGGAACCCAGATATGTCAAAGGCAGTAGCTGCGCGTAGACTAGCGCTGGCGAACTTTAGGTATTGTTCATCGCCCGATAATCTAGATGCATTAAAATCTAAAATCAGTGAAGCACAGAGAATCATACGTCTAGGTAGATGTCGGTCTTTTGAAGGTTTTTGCTCGTCTATCGATGAAAACGCTTCATCTTCTGACCTATGGCGGAAAATGAAGTGGATAAAAGGTCACCGTACTAAGTCTTTTAGTCGCGGTATAGACAAGAGTAAGGCTGAAAAGCTTTTAAACGATCTAACTCCTGATTATGCGTGTCCTCCTCAACCACAGTTTCAGTCAAGTAACCCACTTTTGGAAGCGGATATAACATTGCAAGAATTAATTAACTCCATTAAAAAAAATGACACCGCTCCTGGCACTGATGATATATCCTTTTCAATGATAAGATATCTTCCAATGAGCGGTAAAATCATTCTACTATCATTATATAACATATTTTTCCAAACCGGTTTCGTCCCACAACAATGGCGCGAAGTCAAAATTGTACCTATTCCCAAACCAGGCAGAGATATTAAATCCCATTCCTCACTCCGACCTATATCCCTAATTTCTTGTGTATGCAAAATTCTTCACTCGATTATCAATAAAAGATTAGAATGGTACTTGGAAAATCAATCTATGTTCCCTGAGAATATGACTGGTTTCCGTAAGGCACGTTCATGTTATGATAACCTCACACGTTTAGTCTCGCAGATACAAATAGGTTTTTCTAGGGATTTATTTACCATCTCTTGTTTTGTAGATATTGACAACGCGTACAACAATTTAGATGTGACTGGATTGTTAAAATTTTTGACCATTTGGGCGTAGGTTCAAGGATTTGCCGATATCTGTGGTCATACCTAACTGATAGGAGGCTAAAAATCGCTGTTGATGGTTGTGACCTGGTTAGATACTCTGGACGTGGCCTGGGTCAAGGAGACCCTTTGTCCCCATTACTCTTTAACATTGCAACCTTAGAAGTATGTAAACAAATACAAAATGTGGGTATTTCTCAATATGCCGATGATTTTGCGCTTTATACATCAAATAGTAATATGGCTTATGCAATTCGAGACCTACAGCATGCGTGTCAACATTTAAATTCAATTTTAAACAATTTAGGATTATTTATTTCAACCACAAAAAGCAAATTATGTGTATTTAAAAAGGGAGGTTTTAGAGGTATCGTTGATCTAAAAATTAATGACATTTCTTTACCTACGGTTGATTGTTATAAGTACTTGGGCTTATGGTTGGATAGTTCGCTCCGATGGGCTCCAAACATATTAATGAGACGGCTCAATATGTGTCCAGATTGATAAATTTAATTAAAGTATTATCTGGATCAGGATGGGGCATCCATCAAAGGCATCTAAGACGATTATACATTGCTATAATACGTAGCAGATTAGACTATGCCAGCTTTTTGTATGATAACAGTTGTAAGACAAACTTATTTAAACTAGATAGGATCCAAAATCAGGCACTTCGCGTGATTGGTGGCTATATTAAAAGCACGCCAATACACGTCATGGAAAGCGACCTACACATTCCCCCTCTTAATATTCGTAGAAAATACTTAGCAGCAAAATTTTTTCTTAGATCTAAATCCATATCTAATAACATTACAATTAACGTATTGCAAGAACTTTCCAATAATATTCGATCTCGCTATTGGCTTAACAAAAAACCCCCGTTACTAGTATCTATATACTCCGACTTAAATTTGGTACCTATAGACAATGGTAGTCGTCTTCAGATGTTTTCGATGGCAACTTGGGTTGGTAATATTAGCTTATTGCAGGTAGTATCTGATTCTATCCCAGGAATTGAGCGCGCTAAGCGATTTTATTTTAACCACACATTAAAAAGTTTATGTATAATGTTCATTAATCAACAATATGGAAATTGTTATAAAATCTTCACAGATGGATCCAAAGAAGGAAAAAAAGGAGGCGCTGCTTTTTTGGATTCCGAACAAGATTGTCATATTAAGATCAAGATTGATTCTGATATTTCAATTATGCATATAGAATTAATAGCTATAGCAGAAGCCTTATCCTATTGTCATACAGTGAATGCTGATAACATTGTCATTCTTACAGACTCCAAAAGCTCTCTGCAACATTTGGCTCGGTGTACCTCGCACGGGCGAGGCATACCGATTGCCTTCCGTATATTAGAATCAATCTTGAGTTTACAATCAATGAATAAAAATATATATTTACAATGGATACCATCACATATTCAACTTAGAGAAAACGATCAGGTGGATATATTGGCTAAGCAAGCAATTGAAGACGGTATTTTGTTTAACATAGTCCCTTTGTTCTCCGATTACGTTAAATTAGTTAAAGAGCGCTGTCGTATGCTATGGCAGGAGTACTTTGATTTGCGATCTAAAGAAAAAGGTATTTGGTATCGAACTATCCAGCCAGAAATCACCACCTACCCATGGATAGATAACAATGTTCTGAACCGGCAATTGTTAGTGACTGCTCTCAGGATTCGCTCCGCACACATTCCGTCAAAGAAGTTTGCATACCTTATGAGGAAAGCACCGTCCCCTAATTGTGTTGAGTGTGGGGTCATTGAGGATGTCCAACACCTGTTGATGGAGTGTGTGCGGAATGAGACGTATAGAAGATCATGGATCGGTAAAAATAGATTCGATGTCGGATATTACAATAGTTTACTAGCTTCGCTTTTATCAATTAAGGCCATAGTGTTATATAAGTTAGTAGAATTAGGTCTAAAATTATAGTGCAATAACTGTGATTTTTTCCAATTGGGCGGTGTGGTCGCTCAGCGACAAAGCCCATTAAATAAATTAAAAAAAAAAAAAAAAAAAAAAAAAAAAGCTATTTTAAAAAAGAAAATAGAACTTACTTACTAAAGTAAGTGTGATAAAGTTGTTAATTCTCGAATTAAAATGGAAACAAATAAAACTCTGTAATTAATTTTACTATAATATTGTTTATTAAAGGGATATGTACCATGTAATTTATTTCTTTCGAGTTGCCGATATTTCGGTACTGTTGCAAGCACCGTGATCGGACGAACCCGAAAAGTTTTATTTGTTTCCTAAAATCTATTAAAACTCCGTGATAAAAACAAAATCAAGATATATTTTTCTCTGACAACTGATAACGTCTAAGATAACGTCATGATAAGACCACAGATCAGTAATATGTAGCTACATCTATCAAGATAAATAAAATGGTTTTCTTGATAAACATTATGATTTGCTATTAATTACGAGAGCAGATATCTACGGCTCTGTACAATGGATAACAGACAAAGCAGAGGAAGTAGCTTAGCTGATTACGAGGTTGATGTCGACGATAGTTATGAAGAAGCCCATATAGAATGGAGTAACCTGATCTTCTTACCTTTCCACCCGACCTTCAAATTATTTGTGCTGTCGTGCGTCGTTGTGAAGACTTGTTTAGTAAGTACCTACATATTTTACTTAGAAGTACGTAAACTGTGCGCTTTCAGTAAATCGTCTGCCAGTCTGCTACCAAATAATCCTCTTCTTCATTTTCAAGAGCCTGAAGACGTCCACTGCTAAACATAGGCTTTCCCCACAGAGCGCCTCCTGCATCCATCGGCTTGATGATGATGATGATGATGATAGCATTTGACCACTGTCACACCTGATGGTAAGTGATGACTCGACCTACGGTGACGCATGATTGCCTAGAAGATACCTGTTCACTCTCGTCTTGAAGACACCCAGATCATAGTTAGCTGGAAACAAGGACGCCGGCA
The DNA here is from genome assembly GCA_910589525.2 of Ennomos quercinarius. NCBI lineage: Eukaryota > Metazoa > Arthropoda > Insecta > Lepidoptera > Geometridae > Ennomos > Ennomos quercinarius. The sequence continues at coordinate 4,741,834 of OU342502.1, forward strand.
AGGTGTTCCACTCATTGGCTGTTCGCACTATAAAGTGAATAGCAAAAAGCTTAGTGCCAGTTGATGGTTTTTCATGCATATATGGATGTCGTGTTTTTGTGCGCCTTGATGTCTGGTCAAAGGAGGGAGATGAAGGAAAAAGATCGTGTAATTCCTTCGCACACTCTTCAAAATGCAGTCTATAAAAAACCGAAAAAGTAGCAACTCTACGACGGCGCTCTAAACTGTGGAGCTTAGCTTCCACAAACGCATCATTACCAATGAGTCAATTGGCTTGTCTCCGAATGGAGTCCAATGCTTCGAGCTGGTATTTAGCCGAACCATCCCAGAGATGGCTACAGTATTAAATACAGGATTACATTGTGGTAAATCTAATACAGCATGGTGTTTGTGGATTTTTATTGCTCAGTGCTCACTTGGCTATTTACCACCCACAAAACTTATGAATCTGTCGCCCCGCACTTACGGACGTTTTCCAGCAACCTCATTTGAGAGAGTAGATCCGGCTGATCTTTGATACTGCAACTGCAACTGTTATGGGCGGCCGTGTTGCTTAACATCAGGTGAATGACTAGCTCGTCACGTCATTCAATCGCATAAAAAAAAAATTAAAAAAAAAAAAAAATTTGAGATCTTCAAATGTCACGTGAAATGTATATAATATAGGCGTCACCATTGTACACTATGTATATAAATAAAATTTGTAGTTTGGTATTTTTCCCAGAATCAGTTTTACCCAAGCGTACCGTAGTGCCATTTTTGGGTGTGATCAAAGGTCTATTATTAATTTATTTTATAAAATTCAATACTTCCAGGGTCCAATACAAGCTGTGTATCCAATCGTGTACTGCTGGCACTCAATGGACAATAATGATTTTTTATATTTTATTAAGATTTATTATTGGTATTTCTGTGATATGATATATGTCGTCGACACGTTCCTTCATATTGTGCACAGGTAAATTTTAGATAACGGTGTTTGTGGGATAATAACAATTAATATAACTAAATAACGATCACGACATTGGTTGGTTGTGTGTTTTCATAATAATTATAATTTGTTTACGGGGGCATTTTTTGGACACGCAAAATATATTATGGTCAAGCATACCTTCACCATACCATACATACCTAGATATCCCCAGATTACTACACATAACGTAGGTACCTAAACCTACATACATAATTGTTTATTCGTTTATTAAATTTTCTTATATTTACATTTTTTACAATATTCTTATTTATTATTATAAAATTTAAATTATTTTTACAGGCAAGTGACAGATAAAGCATTGAGACGCGAATTTCTTCCAAAATCTGGGTTATTGCTTCTAGCCGATATTGTGGCAATCATACCTTTCTACAGGTTAATTGCCAACGACGACTGCCCAGAGTTGAAAATCTGGCCGAATATTCTATCCTTCACAGAGTTTATTATGTAAGTAGATATTAAATTCAGTAGGATCACAGCTAACTGGCTCTCTATATGATTGAGACTAGTTTAATACTTATATACTTATTTCAAATATCTTGAAGTAACATACTTCGCTAAATTATTGCAAATTATTTTGTTGCCTAATGAGTGGGTATGTATTATTTCAGAATATACAGGGTGTCAAGCTACTACTCCCTGTTAACTACACATTCATTTTGGAACTTGATGATTGGATTTACTATGATACTAATAATTACACTAAACTGTATTAATTGCTTTTGGCTACTCCTTACTTTTCATGGGCTTTGCAAGAACTGCAAGGGTAATAACTATGATTGGAGAAATAATGTACTTTACAAGGTAGGTTTATCACCAATTATTACGTACTAGCAGCGCCCCGCGGTTCCACCCGCGTTCCTACAGGAACCGTTCCCGTTATTGAGATAAAAAGTAGCCTATGTTTTAATCTAGGGTATAAGCTACCTCCATACCAAATTTCATTCAAATCCGTCCAGCTGTTAGAGCGTGAAAGAGTAACAAACATACACACATACACACAAACTTTCGCCTTTATAATATTAGTGTGATTAGTGTGATTACACTGAAAAAGAAATTCTGACGAAAGCAAGAAATTAATATTTCTTCAACGCGGCAGCTAGAATAGGCACCTTTTTCTGCAAGAAAAGAAAAATAATTAGTAGAAAAGAAACAACACGTCTGGACACGTTTAAAAAAACGTTTTTGATTTTTTTATTAGACTTTGGGTATTTTTTATCTGTAATTATGTTCTCGTTGATGAGGCGAAAAGTTGTATGTGCAACTCGAGAGCAAAGTTTTTTGCATCTGGTGCCTTCGAACTCTTTGCTTGTTTGGGATTCAACATCAGCACTCCAAGCAAAAATCAACTTTGCTCTTTTGTTACACAAATAACTATTTCACACTTCCATCATTATTTATAAGTGCAGTAAAATGAGACAGCAATAGAAATGTTTGCTCTATTCAGATCTTTTCTGTATCTAAAGGGTGTTAGAGATACATAATTAGGACTTCATGATAGCCGAGTTTACAATTGATAGTGAAGACAGATATGAAAATTAGTGACTCTCGATAGATGTAAATTTCATTAATGAAATTATTCTAAATTTCAGATCAATGAAACTGAATACAGTACCTATGCTTATGGTATGGTATTTATTGTTTCATACACAGTAAATAGACATATAGATGACTCAAGACCTGTAGCATTATCTGAATTCTTGTCTATTATGATCTTTTCCGTCATGGGTTACGTACTACTAATATGCTTACTTTTGCCAAAAGTTTTCGCTGAGTCAGTATTGCGACTTAGAAGAATTTACGCTGGTTATCCGCATGTTAAAAGATTGGTTGAAGAAACTCAGAGAAGGAATCCTTTATCAATATCTTATAAGAGCGTAGAAGACTTCTACAAAGCGATATGGAAGAAACGCAGCGGCATTACTGTTATTCCAGAAGTCATTGCGGAGCTTCCAAGATACATGCGAATTGAAATTAAAAAAGATTTAAACTGGCCTTTATTTTACCATAGTCCGATTCTTAGAAAAACCGGAGATACTTTTCAGAGGTGGCTTTGCGAGTATATTACACAGGAGTTCAAATTACCTGGACAAAAATTCTTTGCTGGACCACAGTCCCAGACGCACTTGTGCTACCTGAAGACCGGAGTAGTGCAAATTCTGTCAGGAGATGAAGGCATAACTCCTATTCTATCTCTGACAAGTGGGACTATTTTTGGCGATATCAGTTTCCTTGTACCTCCTCTAAAAAGAAAAGTTATCATCAAATGTCTTACTTACTGCGAAATCATCTTTTTATCACGGCATGATTACATAAAAGGATTACACAAATATCCAGAAACACGCAAACTAGTGCTGAAATTAGCAAATGACAGATTACAACACGCTAAAACTCTGTATAATTGCAAACAACTAGTGAGAGGCGTTGACAGAGCAGAAGATGAAGGAATTTTTTGGGTCAAAAGGCGTTGGTGGGAAATTTCAGAGGCTTTAACACAGTGGAAGAAAAAAAGTAAAAAAGATCAGAAAAGATTTGAATTACCACCTGAAGATGCTGTCTATCATTGTGCCAAATATATTGGTCAGCTAGTTCTTTGCACAGATGCGCAGTTGTTAACCAAATCGCTCTTTGCAAGTATTAGCTTTCCTTGGCTTCTTTTGCCTAATTCCACCTTTCACGTGGCATGGCGAAAAATTGTCCTGGTGACTGTTGCTCTCGTATTGTTTATTTATCCTCCTAATATTACCAGAAAACAAGTGCCATATTGGTTCATGGTGTTCCGAGTTTGGACAGATTTAGTATACATCATGGACGTTTGTATATCTCTACTGACCGTGCCTACGCAACAAGAAAATGCTACAGTTAATTTTGCTTCAGTCATGTTTGCACGAGTTAAGACTTTAACGTTCAATTTGGATGTGCTTGCATGTTTATGGATTGAGTGTTTGACATACTTGTTTGCGAAACCCGAGTATTACTGGGTAGTTCAGTTTAACAGACTCATTAAAATATACATCCTTTTTTTTGGCGGATATAATCAATGGGACGTGAGAAAGAATCCTATGATAAATGTACTAATCAGGGTTGGTTTAAGTCAATTTAGTTATATGTACATTGCTGCCTACGTGGTTTATGTATTAGACCAATTCAGCGAACCTAAAGCTATAACCACAGCCTATTTCTATGGAGGTGACTGTGTTGAAACTGAAACTGAACACTGTGATGCAGCAAATGTTCACGTCCTGGGCGTTGGTATATCGTGGGCTATGGAATGCATGTTCTACTCCGAACACTTGCCACTAACGATTACGGACACTCTCATTGAATTTGTTCAATGTTTATTTGCGTATTTAATGGGCATATACTGTAAAGCAACTTTTATATCAGCGCTTTATCTAAGATATCGAGAAACGGCAAATTTTCAAAACTTCGTCTTGAATTTAAAAAGATACTATCGTTATTATAAAATTCATCATGATCTGATGAGACGCTTAAATAGATATGTGGTGTGCCATTGGAAGTATTATGAAGGTTCTGATATTATGCACCCCAGCGTTTTGAAGAATGAACCTTATGAAATGTATTGGAAGGTTCAAGGTGAAGTGGCAGAGAGAATAATCGGTGAATCAAATGCGTTCGTAGGAGCGGATCCTGCGCTTATCAGAGACCTTGCGTTTGCTGCAAAATTTTTGATACTGCCGAAAAGCTCCACGTTGTTTTTGTTTGGCGTACAGTGTAAAAATGTCACATGGATTGTGCAAGTAAGTGTACCTATTTTTCTTTTATTTGGCTCACGATTAGCATACTTATTTAGCCACTGGTCATGTTTATAATGAAATTCGTTAGTAATTGAGACTACTAATAAAATCGTTATAGGCAAGGCACGTTATTATGTAGTCAAAAATATATACTGCTATACATGAATCTAGGAATCCTTAGTAAAACAATGCTGTTAAATTTGTGTTAATCTAACGGAGTTATTGAGAGACATTTTGTATTGTTTTGTGTTAGTCCGCATTTGTGGATACAATTCATAATTTTTACAGTCTAAAACATACAGTGTGCTAGATATAATATCATAGAAACTAACGTGAGTAGTATTCATAACTAAACAACTAGCAACCGGCTAACACTCACGTAATTTAGTCGAACGAACTCGACCGGTGTTCAGGCAATAACGATGCCCATCTTCATGGTTGATACGGGAAACTGACTTACCCGCTGAGTACATCGATTGGATGAGGTACTGTCTGAAGAGTGGTTACTTCTTGTGGCGCGGTGACTTCTACTTGCAAGTCGAAGGCGTGGCAATGGGTTCCCCAATAGCTCCAGTGGTGGCTAATATATTTATGGAGTGGTTTGAGGGTGTGGCATTGTCAACTACCGTTGTTAGGCCACGTTTATGGTGGCGTTATGTTGATGATGTGTTTGCTATTATCGCCAGGGATGCACTTTGTGATTTTACCTCACATCTCAATACTGTGCATGCGAACATCTCTTTTACAGTTGAGGAGGAGAGGGAAGGAGAGCTACCGTTTTTGGATGTTCGTGTCATTCGGGGACCTGGCGGGGCACTGTCACATACCGTATACCGGAAACCAACGCACACGGATCGTTACTTGCGGGCTGACTCTCATCATCACCCCTCACATTTAGCTTCTGTGCCGAGAACGTTGATTAACCGTGCGTTAAGCCTCTGCGACCCACAGTACGTCGGTGTTGAGCTGGAACACGTACAGGGGGTGCTGGAAAATAACGGGTATAATTGGCGGCAATGTTCTCGATTGGCGGGTGGAAGCGAACGTAGGCGGCCTGCCACCGTGGAACGTTCTCCTGTTTATTTGCCGTTTGTAAAAGGAATAACGGACAAAATCGGATACCTGCTACAACGGAAATATGGGATTAAGACTTTATTCCGCGCACACATTCAACTTCGGCAGATGTTGCGTTCGCCCAAGGACCGGGAGCCACTGAACGTCCCTGGAGTGTACAGGGTACCTTGTGATTGTGGGGAGAGTTATATTGGGGAAACACGTCGCAACATCGCGACCAGGCTGGCGGAACACGTTAGGAGTGTTAAGAACTTGGACACGGAGAAGTCCGCTGTTGCAGAGCATGCCCTTATCGAGGGGACGAGCCATTTCATTCGGTTTGATAAGGCCTCCGTACTAGCGAAGGAGAAGTTTTTCGTGCCGCGGAAAATACGTGAGGCCATTGAGATTGCTCGTCACCCGAACTTTAATCGGGACCGTGGTTGGGCTCTGCCGCCTGCGTGGAAGCCGGTTCTTAATGTTGCCTCGGCGAGTGTGGAACCTTTTGTGCGTGAAGCTGATACGATCGGTGTAGTGTGTGACGTCCCTACGCGCTGGGTTGACGTTTGTGATTGTGACATTGACACTGACTTACGCGTGTGCGCCGCTGCTTCAACAACTGAGCACCTGTCACCGCGGTCTGCGTCCCCCGCACCGCCCTCGCAGCGGGCGACGCGGGCCCTGGTCCGCAGTCAGCTCAGAGCCGCCGCCGTGGCCGCGCATACTCCATGAAGATGGGCATCGTTATTGCCTGAACACCGGTCGAGTTCGTTCGACTAAATTACGTGAGTGTTAGCCGGTTGCTAGTTGTTTAGTGTGCTAGATGTTTTAGTGTTTCAGTAGGTTTTGGCTTTTTTGCACTATTAGACAGTTTTGATATTTTTTTTATATGTGGACGTTTACAAAATAAACCATTGAACCTTAGATTTTCCGATAATTATGTTTTTTTTTATGTAAATGAATGACTTGATGAGCTAGTCGTTCGCCTGATGTTAAGCGTCACAGCTGCCCATAACAGATTGCAGTATCACTCGGAACTAAATTAATATAGTTTTGCGTGACACTGCACTGCGCACGTCATCCTGAGACCTCACACAGTATAGTAATAAGATTACTAGACTGTGTGATCAGATTAAAAGTCTCATTTGCCCAGTAATTTCACTAGCTACAACGCCCTTCAAACCGGAATACAATAGTGCTTGCACACTACTGCTTGACGGCAGAATAACTGGTAAAGTGGTGGTACCTACCTAGACGAACTTTGCAGAAAAATCCTACCACCTAGTAAATATAACCGTATATTTACACAAGTACAAACAACATTATTAATATAAACTTTTTTAAATGTAATAAAAAGTTTCTGTACCTCAGACAAGATGCAATCATTTTAAGTTTCCTTTGTTGGTTACAAATACTATAAATAACGAGAATTTGTGATATCTCACAGACTAAATATGTGCGTGTGCTGTGCCACCAAGACTTTGAAATGAAAGACTTTAATAATAATGTAATTGCCCGCTTTTTTAGTTTAAAAAGGTTCTCTAAATTAATAGGAATTAGGAATGCTTGTAATTTTGTCATGTTGTGTATACATGTTTAGGGACATTTTCTGGTGGATTTTTTTTTTGAAACTTGTACCATGATTATTTTTACTTTAAAAATTGAAAGTGTTCTGTTTTGTGTACCGAATAAATAAATAAATTGGTTATGCCATGTTAATTAAAGAATTATAAGATGCACTGAAGCTTTTATTTTTAGGCAGTCATGTCGCTTATCGTCAAGTGAAGATCGACTGCAATAGCTCGTCACGTTATTAGTATACATAAAAATAATTTCCATTGTCAAATATTACAATTTATTATTTTCGAGGGTCACGTTAAATGTGAGTACCACAGCGACGACGGCGAAATACTTAAAGTTTTTTATGATTCTGGATACATGCTGTCTGTAAGCTCTGTCTTCCTAGGCAAAGCATCTTTGAGGACTTACACTGCTTGTACTGATGTTGAAGTGAGTGCAAATTTTTTATTTTAGTATTTTTTAACACTGTCATGACTATAATTAGAAGAAAAATTGTTGAACAGTCATTAGGCGCAAATATAATCCGTACATTATCATCATCGGTCAGAAGACGTTTATACTGCTAAACATTTAAGCTTTCATAGAACGCCACTTTTAGGCTATTTGACTCTTCCATTCAATCATAATAATTAAGGTAAAATATGACTCAAGACTCACACTCCAATAGAGTGTGAGTCAAGAGTGATATTCCACATAGGAACATGAATCAAGATTCATGTTCCTATGTCTGAGTGTCGTCATCTTAGTTTTCAAGGAAATTTTTCCATGTTCTATGGACCTGAGATATTTAGCGTTCTTGGCCATCCCTGTTCGTCTACGCACTCCCAACTAACATGAGCTAGAAACCCAATGCTTGGTGCTTGGTGATGCTAGAAAGCCAATGTCAATTCTCCTGAAGTAAAAGGAACCTATTTCCTAGAAGTCGACTATAACACTGACAAATAATTATGCGTTAGGTTTAGGTGTTGATTCAAGGTTTTCATCAACTATGTAGTTTGCTATGATGCCTCATTCAAGATGCAGGTGGATTCGTTTAAATAAATTTGCTCTAATATAGCTAAAAAGTATTCTGTCTTATAAAGAACTGCCTGTTGTTTCTGGCTTTATTAACTGAAAAACGGCTTCCTCTAAGAAACATGTTATTTTTCAGATACTCTACATAAAAATAGAAGATTTCTTTAAAATAATAAAACAGTATCCAAACGAATGGTCGCATTTGGACAGATGCATCTCTGAATTCGCACCAATTTTCGATGAAATGTTTTTGTCTTATGTGAAGAAACATAGAGACGTATGTTGATTAGTGCTTACGAATATTATTTTAAAATTATGTATAGGTACTTATTATTAAAATAAAAATGTATATGTATTGTACATCAGTTCCCCAACTTTGTGAGTTTTAATTGTTTGTTTAAAAAATTACTTGCCTTAAATTTTGAGTGCAAATATTTCGAAGACTCAAACAGCAGATGTTTTCACGGAAACTATGGTTTTATTTTTAATAGATAAACACACTTCGACAGTTATCACAGAATCACCGAACGTAGCTTTTTAATCCAAGGAGTATTTATTTAGGATTTAATCATGTTAGCTTCGCACGCGTTTGTATTTTTTAAGGGAGTAATTTTTTTTAAAGTTGAAATTAGGGTTCATTTCGGCGTGTATATGTAAATCAGGCCCGGGTCAGCTTTAGTACCGATGTCTCCACGAAACGCTCGTGTCACACGCATTCCGACATTTTCTTTGCATCAAGTGACTTCTATAATGTCAAAAGTCAATTGTGTTGTTGTCATGGAAATTATGTACATAACACAACCTAATTAATCGGTATAATTCGTAGTTTTTCTGGCTTTTTGTGTATAATTTCAAATTAATATATCATTATCATCATCTTCTTTGCCTTTTTCCCATTTCGCATTTGTTATTGAGGTCGGCTCCCAAGCTCCCAGTCTAATCTGTAGCGGCAAGCTACCAGAATTACACGAGCGACTACAGGATCGGACCGTGAGTTTGCCTAATTCTCAGCTGTTCTTGTTTTTCGTTAATCCTGATAGTTTCAGGTTTCGCACATTTATAAGTAAATCTAGATAAGACCCGTTAAATTTCAGTGGGGGCTGGGGGCCCTTTATCTCCACGGCGCGCTGGGCTGAAGCTCAAATTGCCCTTATACAAGATCTGGCCCTGAGCGACTGCCATCTGATCTCACAACCCATAAGGAACCAGTAACAAGGATGGTTAGACCTGGTATCAGATTCTATCAGGCGTCTGACTACCCGTAACGATTGCCATAGATGGTCTTATGACAACCGGGACCGACGGCTCTCGGAGGCACGGATGGCATCGAAAACTGCACATAACTTACTAGATAAATCATCGGTGCAAGGCCGAGGATCGAACCTGGTGCCGTAAGATTGCGAAGTGCACATGTTACTGCTCTGCTACCATCGCTCTTACTTCAAATTATATACCAATTATCTTAATCAGTTGAGCATGGGCAGTGACTATGGTTATTGATCAACACTATGGCGACGCGAAAATGTCATGTTGAAGCTTGCAACTAATAAAACTCATCGCCTGTTAAGTATCCCAAGGGACGATAAATAACGAGAATCATGGTTGTCTTTTCTGATTCCTACAAATACTGAGCTCAGTGGCCTGTCTTAGTGAACAAACGTGTTCGCCAAAATCACTTTGATATACCCCCAATTTGATGGGATGGGTAACCGTCTTCTGCATGGATATCCTTGTTCACTGCAAATGAAGTGTTGCACGGGATTCCCTTGAGCTTATCTGGTGAGTAAACTCAATTTGAATAGCAAAAATAAATAATTAAAATAAAAATGGTTTCAACCCAAAAAATGGCCTAAAAATGGCAGTAAAAATACAAAGCTTAGGCTAAGAAATAAAAATAAATAAAAGCTATTTCAGTCTCATTTGTTTCATTTAATCCTTATTAGCGGGTGCTTCATCTTCCTGTAGTATTAAAATGTAATAGGTTAAAATAATAATAATAACTTCCTATGTAACTTCCATGTCGATATTTTTTTGGCGTGGCGCGTCACTATGGTATCGATATCGATATTTGAATATGGAGCTAGGTACATCACTATGGCGACACCAGCGTTTCGTGGAGACACGGGAACTAATTGTCGATCATATAGAGCTGTCCTATCTGTCTTTGACTAGTATAGTAGATATCTGTGATGTAAATATACAACAGTTTGAGTATGTCAGATTATATTTTTTACTTGACGTCTGAAAAAACAAAAGTTTTAAAATTCACAGTACCAAAACCGGTTGCGAGATCGCATATTCCACGCTAGAAGATCCACTATGGCTGCTAAGAAGCTCTTTGCCGAGCATTTAGAAAACTTAGAAAAACCTGCTATGCCCATAGAGTACGACTATTGGACTGAACCAGAATCTGAGTAAGTCATCAACTTAAAAGAGTGTCTCACGAAAAAAGTTCCGCGGCATAAAATAGAACTAATTTTTACAGATTGACAGTGTGACTATTTGTAGCAAATTTTTGCAATTTTTTTGGGAGATGGTGTAAACGTTTTAAATAAAAATATGTTTTATTATTTTCCATCTCCCCTTATTAGAAGATTAATGTTTTAGAAATAACGGGCTGATACATGGACCGGTTTATATCTACAGCAAGTGATAGCGAAACATTGGATAGCAGTTATAGTTTAATAACCAGTGGTTTTAACCAGATCATCGGTCCACCTAGAGGGGGCTGGCCTACGCTGCGTCTTCCGGTTCGTGGTTTGCAATCGCAATCACACGGGAACCAATGGATGCAAGAGGCAAGCAGCCGCTCAAAGTGGCGCTCTATGGGGGAGACCTATGTAATATAGATCCGATAGATCTTCAAGCTGTTGATGATGATGATGATGATGACCATAATTATACAATTAGAATTTGAAATGTTTTTATTTTTTCTACCGTTACGTTTCGTAACTGTATTTTACGGATCTCCGTTATTTATATTGAAATTTTGGGGAGTCTAAAGTAGAGGTTAGCAACATTCCATCGTGCGACTGTGGCGACGAGTCTGTGAACATCTTTCGTGAGACGAACTCTATCATAGATATTCTGTCAAAATTTTACATTACCATATAACTAGAAACATTTTTCATGTGTGTGATAATTTATTTTCAATGATAAAATCTAAACGGGATTTAAAAACAAACTCAATTTATAAGTTGTTTTTTTTCTGATTCTACTTTGCGACGTACCTAAATATTTTAATGTGTAAGAAATTGCGTGAAACTACAAAGTACTTCCGTCTTCCAGAGTTGTAAGGTGTTGTTTTTTATAAAAAAAACGCGAGAGCTTGCGTTAAAAATCTTAAAAATAACTAAATAAATTAAACATAATGAATCGTTATCTATAATTATTTTGATATTTTTTCTTCTTTCCTCCGTTTTCCTGTTCTTTTCTTTTAATGTTTCCTCTTTTTTCATCATGGTCCCTATATATTTATATCTATATTTTATTTGTTTCACTATTGTAAAATATTTTAATGTCTTTACAGTGTGGTTCAGTACTGGCTAATATTCAGAATGCTCGTGGCCATTGTTTCTATAACAGTTTCTAGCATTCAAGGTATTGTATATTGAATAATTAATGCCCGTCGGCACTAAATTTTGACAGCTCGTACTTACCTTTTAAGGCTAAGTTCACATGCGCGAATCGGCGTATCTCCGCGAAGTTGGAGCGTTCACATGACGGCATTTGTATGCGTCATGTGAACGCCAGTGCATATCGAGTTCGTATTTATCGCCACGCGATACCATTGTTTATTGTACCGCGCGGTTAGCCGTTCCGCGCGATACCACGCGGTCATGTGAACTTAGCCTTATAGGATGTACCCGAATGTTTTGTAAAATAGGTACATCATAGAGGGATAAGTGCGAACTTAGGAACTGTCAAACTTAGTTCAGATGACCATATTTATATAGTTAAACAGCTAAAATATAATCTGTGTTTTTGTTGTGTAAATATAGAGGTAGATACCAACATTTGCTTAATATAAGTACTTAATTTTCCAGAACGTGAGAGCGGAGTAGACCCAATACCCGCGATGTTCTAGTTCCTTCTTTTTTGCCTTTTTTACGATGCTGATTTTTTTTTGATGATTCTAGTGCAATATGAGTAATACTACTAATACTGAACTCAAATCATCGTTCTACATCTCTAGTATTGAACCTGTTTAAAACCACAGGTGGTACAATACTTATTTTTCTTATAAAAGTATCTACGTACAAAATAAATGAGTATAAGGGCCTATGTCCAGCAGTGGTAAGCTGTAAGCGGTAAGCTGATGATGATGATGAGTATAAGAGCGATATAATTTTAAATTCTGGTTTTCAGGGGGTAGCGGTGCTATTATTAGAAGGTCCCTAATCCTGGTCGGTTCGTTTTGCGACTGTGTCGCGTGGATAGATATGATTTTAAAACTATTTGTTAGTATGTTTACATACGTAAGTATTAGAATATACCTCCACCAGGAAATTTTTAGTGGTTTGTTTTATCAATTAAATTACTTACAAATTTGTCAGCTAACATCAGAAGAAAATTGCCAAGCGCAAGCCTATATAGATAGGCTATATGTACCTATAGTAATTTCGGCGTGATGCTGAGCCAAGATACAGACAGATAAAAATGATTAAATATAGTTTTGGGTTCAGCATCGATAATAGGGAAAAAGAATCAAAATATCTTCAATATACAGAATTGGACGTGTTAGTTTTATTGTAAGTGTAGACTTATACTCATAATGAAACTTAATACTTAAGTATAGACCTAAATAAAACTGTAACACGTCCAATTCTGTACATTGAAAATATTTTGAATTTTTTTTTGGAGGCCATTTTTAAGTAATTTTTAATATCGATGCTGAAACCAAACCTATTTTTTTTTGTCTGTCTGTCTGTCTGTATCTTGGCTAGGTATCACACAAACTACTTAATGGATTCATACTATGCTTATCTTTGATAAATGGTTATAATATATTTTATGGAGAACAAAGTGGAGCGAAGCTCGTGCGTCAACTCGAGAGATTGGCTTTCATCTGTCCAAAAGTACGCACTCACGTACAGAATTACAGATCGTATTTTCAACTAATCTTGACGAATTTTGGTATACTGATTTAATAATTTCGTATAATCTTTTGTCGTCGATAATTTTTTGCTCGCAACTTCTACGGTTCGCAGAACTATAAATTCACTGACAAATCATTGTTGTCTCTATTAGCTTGCCTACTACGACAAACGTGGCGTTTTGGTATTTGACAAGCAGAGTAGCGTTCTCCATTACCTCACCCGAGGCTTTATCCTTGATCTCATTGGGGCAGTGCAGTGGTATGAACTTATAAGGTCAGTGCATATAATAACCTACCTGTCCCCAGCGTCGAACTGGCTACAGAATCAGGGTAGTGGTTGCCATCCTTGTCAAATTCTATACTTATTCATTTGATTATCTACCACTTGGTATCTAGCCATGTCTTGGATTTGTGTTCAATACAACATAGGTTACAGCGTTTAGAAGTTAAGGTGGCACGTTTCACTAGCGCGGCAAATTCAAATTTTCTTGCGTTTTTTTGCCATTAATAGCTTACTTACTAAACTTGATTAGGTACATTGAAACTGATTTAACGTAAAGAAATAGAATGTATTAACAAATTACGATTAAAAGTATCTCCTAGATATCATTGGTTTAGCGACTTTTCAGGGCTCTCATGTCAACTCGCATAAATGAGCATGAAGCTTTGATGATCAACACCGTCGGCAAAACTGCGCATCTATATATTATTACTGGCTATTTTGACTATATATCTGATTCGCCGACGGTGAACGGTGCTTACATTGTGGTAAGTTTTTTTACCTTCGTATGTCTCTTTAAATCATTGACGAATGATGATGAATCGTATAAGTACACCTGTCTACGTACCTCTTTCAATTGTTTATTTGGTTTCCTCAATGTTGTTTACAGGTGTTCATTTTCTTGTATCATTGTGGACCCTGTCGTCCACGCAAAATTAAAAAAGAGGTGGATATTTATCATCATTTCTTTTCTCAGACTCTTACAAAGGAGGAATTCCTCCATGCCAATGACCAAATCCATACAATGTAAACATAAAAGTGTCCCATTGACTGTGTGTTTGCTTGTGTGACTTTCACGCCGACAGAGCACGAAAAAAAAACGCTTCGCCCCCTGGTAGAGACACCCGTCCTGTGCTGAAAAGAAGCGCATAGCGCAACCTTATGTCAAGACATAATCGACGGTAGCAAAGAAAAAAAGACAACTGCATTTTGGCGAAAATCACTTTTTTACATACTTGAATTTAAAATTCTTTATTTTAACTGGATATATTTCATTTATGTAGATAGCCGTTTGTTTTTTGTTGCCATCGATATTATTTATGTCATCTGCCATAGTCAATTGTTTGTGTCAAATGTCAACAGGGCACCTCTATCTAGTGCGAAGCGTCATATTTTTTTATACTCTGTGTTCATGCCAAAACGACTGGACCAATGTGGATGAAATTTTGTATACGGGTAGCTTTAAATATTGCTAAGGTCAATAATATGAGACTTTTTCGGGAAGTTTAAGAGTTCCCGCGGAAGAACGGGTATAAGTTGCAGGGAAAGCTGCAGGACACCATTTAATAGTAATATTTTATACCCATGCCCAATTGCATTAAGGGGGAACGTTTCCTCAGCGCGGCAAATTCAAATTTTCTTGCGTTCTTTGGCCAATAATAGCTTAATTACTCAACGTGATTACATGAAAATTAATTTCGGAAAATAAATAGAATGTATCAACAAATTACGATTAAAAGTATCTCCTAGATATTAATGGTTTAGCGACAAATGGCAATAAACAATTTTCTTCTTAGTTTTTCAGTCTATTGCCATTTGTCGCTAAACCAATGATAAGTAGGTGATATTTTTAATTGTAATTTATTTATACATTATATTGATATGCGCAAAATTAGTTTTCATGTAATCACGTTGAGTAATTAAGCTATTATTGGCAAAAGAACGCAAGAAAATTTGAATTTGCCGTGCTAGTGTAACGTTCCACCTTAAAACTCGAATTCACCCCTGCGTTTGTTTTGATCTGCATTACAGATAATAAAATTTCAAATTATTTTGGTGCTCGTCATGCTTGTGGCTAGCCAGTATCTAATGAGCTACTGCGTTTCCTTTGAATTTAATCAGCATGGAGATATGGTAGATGCACTTTTACAGAACTCTTGCTGGCTTCCAAACATTTTTCATTTAGACCCACACCTTACCGGGCCGCAGTTGCATCTTGTAAGTATTTTATTGTAAGTTCCTTTAATATTCTAAAAACTGTAGGTGTACAAATGCATCATCGATGACACTAGATATTTTTGTAAGTGATTTTTTTGATACTATTAAAGTTTGAGGAACCAGGCATAATATGAAGGAATGGGCAGCTGCATTCTCCTCGGTACCTACATCAAAATTAATAATTTAATTTTGATTCATTTTGATTCATTTTCGTTCATTTTGATTCATTTTGATTCATTTTGATTCATTTTGATTCATTTTGATTCATTTTGATTCATTTTGATTCATTTTGATTCATTTTGATTCATTTTGATTCATTTTGATTCATTTTGATTCATTTTGATTCATTTTGATTCATTTTGATTCATTTTGATTCATTTTGATTCATTTTGATTCATTTTGATTCATTTTGATTCATTTTGATTCATTTTGATTCATTTTGATTCATTTTGATTCATTTTGATTCATTTTGATTCATTTTGATTCATTTTGATTCATTTTGATTCATTTTGATTCATTTTGATTCATTTTGATTCATTTTGATTTGTTTTGATTCATTTTGATTCATTTTGATTTGTTTTGATTCAATTTGATTCGTTTTGATTAGTTTCGATTCGTTTTGATTCGTTTGGATTCGTTCGATAGTGGAAAAAGTGTAGTTTTTTGTCTCACATCTACAAAGACCTTCTCAAAGCACCCGTAAACATCCAATTGCATTTGTTACAATCCCCACAGAAGCCTGTCTGATAATAGCTAACAATGTTGATGGGTCCTAACTCCTAAGAGATTTCATGGGTTCTTAATATTTCAGATTTACCTTGAGAGCCTGAATTTGGCACAAGGTGGTTTCATCGGAATGAATTTTGGAAGCTTTAGACTCAATTTTCGCAACATTGGGGTCGCAGTAGTATTTATTGTTTTGATGTTTAGCTTTTGGTTAGTAAATGAATACCTATTCTTTACTGGATTATGATGCTGGATCCAGGAGGCAAATAGCCACCCAAAGTGGCGCTCTGTGGGGGAGGCGTATGTTTAGCAGTGGACGTCTCCAGGCTGTTGATGATGATGATGATGATGATGAGCGGATTATGATATTTTACTGTTTTTTAATACATAATTACATGTATTTACTGCTCATTTTCTTTTACAACGCTTGATTACCGAACTCAAAGGTCTGCGTTATAGTGGTTTTGTTCTGTAATTATTTTAAAATAATCCTAATAAAAAAAATAAAAGAAAGATTCTAATTAAAATTGTTTTAGTTACATTGGTGTTTGACACAAATATTAAATTTCATTTCATTTCATTTTCATTTCATTTCATTTCATTTTCATTTCATTTCATTTCATTTCATTTCTAATAACACCTTACGCATTAATATATCAGCAAATCATTCACAATGCAAGCAATCTGGCAGTAAAATGCAATTTCTATTAAAATTAATCAGTGAAAAGACCTAACCGCTATTGTTTTTTTAAGCTTTGCAAAGTTTTTTATACTAGTTAGCTTGGTTAGACCACATTTTTCCTGATTAAGATCATCTAAAATGTGGTCGAAGGTTCTCGAGTGGCGACCACGAACCGTAAGACGCAGCGGCTGGGCCCAGTTGTTCGCTCGGTGGCCGACGATCTGGTGAAAGCCGATGGATGCAGGAAACGAGCAGCCGCTCCAAGTGGCGCTCTCTGGGGGAGGCCTATGTTCAGCAGTGGACGTCTACAGGCTGATGATGATGGATAAAAAATGGAGTCCAAATTCATGCAGTAAATGGCAAAAACAAACCAGCCGCTGCGCTGTGCAGGTATCACATCACACCATCAGCCTCCCCCATAGAGCGGCTGCTTGCCTCCTGAATCCATCAGCTCCCCGCGGTTCTGACCAGGTTGTCGGTCTACCTAGTGGGGGGCCAGCCTACGCTGCGCCTTCCTGTTCGTGGTCATCACTCGAGAACCACTTTTCTATTATTTCAGTTTTAAATACAAAATGAAAAAGTATATCTAGTGTATTTCCGCTAAAAACATACACACACACACCCCCACACACACATATACACACACACACACACACACACACACACACACACACACACACACACACACACACACACACACACACACACACACACACACACACACACACACACACACACACACACACACACTAGATATACTAGATATACTTTTTCATTTTGTATTTAAGATGAACTTCCGCGAAGTCACGCCTGAGTCAATCAATTATTATTTGAGTTTTATTATTACTGATACCTTTCATATTCAGGTTCGTAACATGTATCTCCCTCACGGTCCTGGTGTTGAATTCTCGAGGCAATACGCTATTTCAACATGGAGTTGGCCAGTTAAAGAATTTTCTTACTGAGGAACGAGTAAATAAAGATATAACCGAAAAGGCAGTTGCTCATTTCACATACTGGTGGGAGAGGTAAGATTTCATGTTATTATGTGCACAAAGAAAATTATTCCTAAAAATTAAATCAGTTCATAAATGACGGAGATTGACGTTGTCGTCTTTGAAGTTGGATGAAAACAAAAGTCTTAAGGTGAGGTGCACCGTCTTACTTTAGCAATGACAAACATCGACATTTCAGTTAAAGTACCGGTTAGGCATAAAATTCGTTGCACCTTCTGACAATTGGTGAATGACGTCATAACTTTAACTGGTAACCGTAACTGCCCACGCTTGGCTATTAGTGTTATAGTTTATGTTAAATGTTCGTCAGATGCATACAAACTTACATCACGTCCCTGCTCCGAGAAATAATCGCGGAATCTAGTAGTTCTGAAAGCTAAAGTGATGACCTGGTCAGCGTCAGGTATAGGAAAAGAAAAATGTTTTTTTTATGATTTAATTTTGACCGCAATCTCTCCTGATGCAAAGTGACGACGCGGTCTACGACAGTATATGCTTGCCTAGAAGATACCTATTCACTCGCGACTTGAAGAGCTCCAGATTGTACTTAGCAGGAAACAAAGACCCCGGTAAAGTATTCCATTCCTTCGCTGCTCGGATCAACGGCTGCTATAGGATCCTCTGGGTGGTCGCTCAAGACGTGTCTTGGGTGCCGACGACGGGGTGGCGAGTCTGTCATGTCTGTAGAGTAGCTTGATGCTTGGACTACGAGAGGGTTGGGGTGATAGGATGTGGTAGGGAGGTACCTAACCCATCCAATAAAAAATAACTATGCCGAGCCTTCTTGCTTAATTTTTGGGAACACCTCTGTCATGCTTGAGTGGTGAATCATAATGATAAAATATTCATCGTCATCATCATCCGCCTGAAGACTTTCACTGCTGCTCCCCCAGAGCGCGCCACCTTGAGCGGCTGCTCGTCTCCTGCATCCATCGGCTCTCCACCAATGATACTCCCCACGGTTTTCACCAGATCGTCGATCCACCGAGTGGGGGGGCGGCCTACGCTGCGACTTCCGGTTCGCGGTCGCCACTCGAGAACCATTCTTTCCCATCGGTTGAATCCTATCCCTTCCCATCCCATTCCATCGGGTCGATAAAATATTATGATAACGTAATTTAATTTTACAGGGATATAGACAGTAAAATTTGGTAAATGACAGCGCATCAAAGAGTATATAATTTACTTCGTCAGTGCATATCGAGTTCGTTTTTTAGTATTGCCCTATTTAAAAACGTTTCCAGCCATGCATCTAGGGTAAATAAGGTCTCATTTGACTTGTAACCCTGTTAACTTTAACTATGCCAGTGAATACGCTGGTGCAACGCATTTCGCAGTAACTGCTAAAGTGTAACATAATGTACCTACCTACAAGAAACCCACACTTGGTAACTGGCTCCTGTAACACAGGGTCTACCCTAGTATAGGAGCTAGTTGTTAGTTTTAATCTTGTTGTTAATCTTTACCTACTGCAAGATAATATTTATTTAACTATAACTATATATAGCTACTAATCTCTGTTTTGTGCAACTTTAGGTTAAGTTTTTAATGGCAAATAAATAAATTATTATTATTATATTTATATGATAAAGTTAGCGTCACTGTTATTGTCACTTTAACTACTATTCTGGTGCAACCCAGCCTTAGGGATGTGACAAACTGATATGTACAGACCGTTCACCGTAACTTGTCCCCTGACGTACTTATATTATTTAAAAATATGCAAGTAAAACATATTAATCTGTGGTGGGCACATACAAGTTTAGATAATGCTTACATATTACTTTACATTTACGATAATACTTGCATATTTTTAAATAATATAAATACATCAGGGGACAACTTATGGGGAACGGTCTATAAATTGCTGAGACATTGGTTTTCAGGCATCAATACCATAATTATTTAATAACTAGCAGCGCTCCGCGGTTCCACCCGCGTTCCTACAGGAACCGTTCCTGTTTTCGGGATGAAAAGTAAAGTTTTAATCCAGGGTATAAGCTACCTCCATACCAAATTTCATCCAAATCCGTCCAGCTGTTACAGCGTGAAAGAGTAACAAACATACACACATACACACATACGCACAAACTTTCGCCTTTATAATATTATTAAGTGTGATGTGATGTGATATTTAACAGATTATATTGCATGACTCAAGTATAACACTATTTATTTTGCCGTTATAGAACAAAAGGAATAAATATACAACATCTTACTAACGAACGCATTGGAGTTGTATTTCGACAAGACTTGAGCTATTATTTCTTTAAAAAGTAAGTACCTACCTACCTGTTGTTTAATACATACAAATTGTTCAAAATCAGAAATCAGGAATATCACAGCTCTTAGACTCATTTTAAGGTGGAACGTTACACTAACGCGGCAAATTCAAATTTTCTTGCGTTCTTTTGCCAATAATAGCTTAATTACTCAACGTGATTACATGAAAACTTATTGCACAAATACCTAACTATTTTAATGATCCTTTCCCAAAATGTTCCAACATATTCAGTATGTTGAACATTTTGGGAAAGTATTGATTCCGGGAAAGATCCCGGAATCTACGTTAAGTAAATCTTTTCATCCCATCACTGTCTCATAAATAGCAATACAAGATTCCTATACATTTGAATAAGTACCTCATGGTCTTATAATTTCAACTTAATTTATGAATTGTCTAAGACCTTATACTTACGTAGTAACATATTTATTAATAAACCTACCATCTGGAGCTCTTCAAGTCACGAGTGAATCATCTAGGCAAGCATGTAGCATCATAGATCGCATCGACACTTCCCATCAGGTGAGATAGTGGACAAATGCGGGCCTATTTAGTTGTAAAAAACAAAACTCGGTAGCTTATTTTATTGATTCGTTCATTATAGTGAACGAATGCTAGCTCGTGTTCGTCGTGACATTCTTATGAAGTCTTGAGTTAGTAGTAAATAATTCCTATTCTTCTTTCAGGACGTTCTTATCTTTAGACACTTTATTGCAAGGTGGAGAAAATCTTGGCCGCCAATTGGCCAGTGCGAGTAAGCAAATCTACATCTTGCCTAATGAAGAAGTCGTAAGAGAAATGGACTTGACTTTTTCGGTCTACGTGGTCCACAAAGGGAAAATTGTCATCAGCAAAGATGGAGAAAAAGTGGTTGTTCTGGGAATGGTATGAACATAAATCGTAATCATTGGTTTGGGTGGCTGGACACGCAAATAAAACTAGTAGCAAGTAAACGTCGCGCTCTGAAGCCACTGGTGCCTCATAGAGCTCACCAAACTCCAAACCTACATTTAAATCAATATGAAGTCACTTTCTACTCGTTTAATTGCAAACATATGATATATATACTTATTGATTTTGTTTTTATATAATCTGGGGTTTTTAAATTATAAAAATATGAAGCAAACTTGAAAAAGTTCACACTTCTGTAGAGTCCATGACTCGAGTTTTTGGTTGTGGTTTCGAACTGATGCCTGACCCGGCTTAATCTCTCGATTTGCACCTTCTCATCTGTTAACAAACATTAAAAAAAATATCTCTGTGCCCACAAATTTCGATCAAATGAACCGCTCTAGTTGTTGAATGCTGCGGGTTTTGAAGACCTTGAGGAGATGAGGAGTCCTTCAAAACCGGTACGGAAGCTTTTGGAAGCAGTTGGAATACAAGCATAGAGCGACTTATAGATAACATCAAAAAAGAATAACATCGACAACAACAACTATCGTATCTCGAACTTTTTTGTCGGCCTATCAATAATACTAGGACTAGGTGGTAGGACTTTTCTGCAAAGTTCGTCTAGGTAGGTACCACCGCTTTGCCAGTCATTCTGCCGCCAAGCAGTAGTGTGCAAGCACTGCTGTGTTCCGGTTTGAAGGGCATTGTAGCTAGTGAAATTACTGGGCAAATGAGACTTTATGATCTGATCTATCCCCCAGTCTAGTAATCTGATTACTAGACTGGGTGATGTCTCAGGATGACGTGCGCAGTGTAGTGTCACGCGAAACTTTATTGTTTTAAAGTTCCGGGTGACACTGCAACTGTTATGGGCGGCCGTGTCACTTAACATCAGGTGAACGACTTGCTCGTCACGTCATTCATTCACATAAAAAAAAAAAAAAAGAAAAAAAAAAAAAAAACTGCTACTTCTCTAGGGTACTAATTGTAATAATAACCAAAATATCAATAGCACATTTCTTCCCGTGGGTGCCATAAGAGCCGGCTAAGGGAATATTCAGAGAAAGGGCACAGCAGCATTTTCATTCATTAAAATCTTTTGAGATTACCAAGACGCCTACACTGAGCGTGGCGTGGTTGGAGCGTCCAAAGTGGCGTTTTATGGAGGAGCCCTACGTTCAGCAGTGGACGTCTTTCGGCTGATAATGAGTGTTATGTGTGTTTGAAGGGATCACTTTTCGGACAACTAACCGGAACTTCACCTCGTCCAGTTCGAATATCGGCTATGGCGGACGACTACGCAGATTTACTACAAATTAACATCCAGAACTTTCAAGATATAATAGGCGACGATGTAAGAACCATTTAATATATTTTTCATCACAGTTGCTCGTAAAGCGACTCTTATCACACCGCTTTTAGGGTTATGATTAAATATATTACACACGCGTACCTTTTACTGTACATTATCGCACTAGTGTTTTATGATGATATTCCTATTGTACACCAAAGAAACAGCGTAGATCAGAAATATGCCAAAAACCGTTTTAAACCTAGATGGCGCTGCAAAATGAGCCGGCTATAATTTGAGCGTAGATCAGAAATATGCCAAAAACCATTTTAACCTAGCCAGCCGTAGCGCCGTATAGCCCGCTCATTTTGCAGCGCCATCTAGATTTAAAATGGTTTTTAGCATATTTCTGATCAGCGCTGTTTTCTTGGTGTATTGGCATTCCTCTCCTCCTTGTTCCATGGTAATGGGGATATTTTGGTTAATTGTTTGCAGATCAGAGACATTATCCATAACAATCCACAATCTAAATTGGATTACATTGCTACGAAGAAACATTTTACGGAAAATCCTTATGAAACCATACGGTATATACTTCGAGGACGCAAGACTTTAAAGCTGCCGGTATGTATGCATTCATTATAATATATTATGATAATTATAAATATTATTTATAATCATTGACAACGTTTCAAACGTTTGATCACATATTTTTATTAGTTTCATTAAAAATGAAATGAAAAATAACAGACACGTATTTTTTAGGGTTCCGTATCCAAAGGGTATAATAGACGGTATTACTAAGGTCCCGCTGTCTGTCTGTCTGTCTGTCTGTCTGTTTCTCCGTCTGTCACCAGGCTGTATCTCACGAACCGTGATAGTTAGACAGTTGAAATTTTCACAGATGATGTATTTCTGTTGATGTGATGTGTTTCTATTTCTTTATTGATTAAGAAGTGTAATGCAATCAAAATTTTCATAAAATATTCAATGTACTTACCTATAATAAAACTGTCACAAAGTGCTGTCTGTAAAAGAGAAAATTTAGCTATCTTAACACTTATTACTATTGAATTTGTACAGAGTCCAAAAATACTTATTATATGAACAGCTAACCTAACACGGATGGTAGACAAAATTGCTTACCTATAATAAAACTGTCACAAAGTGCTGTCTGTAAAAGAGAAAATTTAGCTATCTTAACACTTATTACTATTGAATTTGTACAGAGTCCAAAAATACTTATTATATGAACAGCTAACCTAACACGGATGGTAGACAAAATTGCTTACCTATAATAAAACTGTCACAAAGTGCTGTCTGTAAAAGAGAAAATTTAGCTATCTTAACACTTATTACTATTGAATTTGTACAGAGTCCAAAAATACTTATTATATGAACAGCTAACCTAACACGGATGGTAGACAAAATTGCTTACCTATAATAAAACTGTCACAAAGTGCTGTCTGTAAAAGAGAAAATTTAGCTATCTTAACACTTATTACTATTGAATTTGTACAGAGTCCAAAAATACTTATTATATGAACAGCTAACCTAACACGGATGGTAGACAAAATTGCTTACCTATAATAAAACTGTCACAAAGTGCTGTCTGTAAAAGAGAAAATTTAGCTATCTTAACACTTAATACTATTGAATTTGTACAGAGTCCAAAAATACTTATTATATGAACAGCTAACCTAACACGGATGGTAGACAAAATTGCTTACCTATAATAAAACTGTCACAAAGTGCTGTCTGTAAAAGAGAAAATTTAGCTATCTTAACACTTATTACTATTGAATTTGTACAGAGTCCAAAAATACTTATTATATGAACAGCTAACCTAACACGGATGGTAGACAAAATTGCTTACCTATAATAAAACTGTCACAAAGTGCTGTCTGTAAAAGAGAAAATTTAGCTATCTTAACACTTAATACTATTGAATTTGTACAGAGTCCAAAAATACTTATTATATGAACAGCTAACCTAACACGGATGGTAGACAAAATTGCTTACCTATAATAAAACTGTCACAAAGTGCTGTCTGTAAAAGAGAAAATTTAGCTATCTTAACACTTAATACTATTGAATTTGTACAGAGTCCAAAAATACTTATTATATGAACAGCTGACCTAACACGGATGGTAGACAAAATTGCCTTTCCCCGTCTTATGTCACTTTCTTCATACTTGTTTACTTGTCAAGTGGAGTAAATCAGGGGAAAGACAATTTTGTCTACCGTCCGTGCTTGGGCAGCTGGAGAGAGAGAGAGAGACATGGCCACGGACCGCAGCTATAGCAATGCCTTAATTAATTTTTACCTTTAATTTCAGTGGATGCGTAAACCTATGGAATCTCGCCAGGGTAACTGGTACAGCCGGTGGCTGTACGTCGCATGGCTTATTGAGCCTTTCTGTTCAAGTTTCATTGTTATATTGTTGAAAACTTTGGAAAAACGATACTTATATGTGAGATGTTTATGGGTTTTAGGCTTATTTGACCTTCTTACCTTGGCAAATCTTGTATTTGAGTTTTTTACGGTATGTTGGTATATATCTAATTGTAGCATGAGCTAAAAAAAACTGTAGAAATAGACATAATAGGCTTATCAGCATAATCATCCTCTTTGCCTTTTCCCATTTGTTATTGGGGTCGGCTCCCAATCTAACCTGTAGCGGCAAGCTACCAGAATTACACGAGCGACTGCCATCTGACCTCGCAACCCATAAGGAACTAGTAACAGGGATGGTTAGACCAGGAGTCAGATTCTATCAGGCGTCTGACTACCCGTAAGAATTGCTATAGATGTTCTTATGACAACCGGGACCGACGGCTTAACGTGCTCTCCGAGGCACGGAGCGATGGTATCACAAAGTGCACATAACTTAATAGATAAGTCATTGGTGCAGGGCCGAGGATCGAACCCGGTGCCGTAAGATTGCGAAGCGCACATGTTACCGCTCGGCCACCATCGCTCCCACATAATAGGCTTATGTCGTGCTATATTTTTATTGCACAAATTAATAATATTCCTCAATAAATAAACAGTCGTGAATACAAAAAATAAATATCTCAAAAAATGATAAAGTTACAAGCATTTTAAAATACAGGAATGAAAAGAGTCAGGTCAAACGTGCAGTGACGTCAGTACGTTCTCCGTAATAGTACCTCATTACTAAGCTGTGGTAGCTTTACATACAATCTCTTCGGCATGTGACTTCACAACGTGCGTTTTCATAGTAACCGTGGGAAAACTCTCTTTTGCGAGAAAGGGACAGGCGATGCCTGCTCTAGAAACTTTAAAAGCTTATTACTTCTTGATTTATTTACCGATTTTACTATTTTTTTCAATTATTGCATTAATTTTTTACGTTCTTTACGAAAATAATATTAAGGTGTTAGTTTTTAATAGCAGGACACTAGCCTGTTATCTCTTTATCTCTTCTCTCGAGAAATGTTTCGGCCATAGAGATCTAGAAATTCACAAGCAGCGGCACGATAGAATGTCCTGTTAACTTCATTATCCATTACGTTATTAGAACTCAACATTCGAATCTGCTCGCCTCCTGCATCCATCTGCTCCTAATTTTTTGTTCATCATCATCATCACCATCATCATCATCATCATTAGCCTGAAGACGTCCACTGCTAAGCATAGGCCTCCTCCAGAGCGCCACTTTGAGTGGCTGCTCGCTTCCTGCATCCATCGGCTCGCCGATGAACAAAAAATATCATCCAATAGTACCATCAAAAAAAAACACGCAACAAAACACCTCAAAACAACGCGAAAGCCAAATATAACTTCTAAAATTCAAAAACCACGGTTCAAGAAAACAAACTAGGTGCCTGCCAGGTTCGTTAGTAAAGCGGGAGCATTGTAAACGGCTTACATATATACTGACTGCCACCTGATACTTTTAACCATAAAATGTGTTCTGTTTTTGCGCATACTGCTGTGATCAGGTCATAAACCTTATGTAGCGATTTCACTTCGTTTTCTCGAGAGAAGAGAGATAGAGGTTCTTGTGAGTACTAAATGTAGTCTGGACCTCTTCTTAGTTGATGCTACCCTGGTACCTAGTTCATTATTAGGAACAAGTACCTATCGTATAAGCCAAAAGATGATGAAGAATCGAACTCTTGAGTGTCACACTGGTGTGACAATGAAGAAAATTTTTCTGTTCCACACTGGTGTGACAAAATGGTGTGACGGTGAGTCTCCTCGACACGGCACGTGTGGCCAGGAGGTTTACGCGGTTGCAGCCCTGATCACCGGTAGCTTGGGTCCTGCCCCACTGCCGGTGGCATTCTAGGTTTAGGTTATTTATAGTATTTTTGTAATGTATTTTTATAACAATACAATATGTGGATTGCAGTTGACTCAACTAGCATTGTTCCGGTAGTCGTTTCGGCTATCGGTCTTATAGCGAAGAGCCTCGACCCCGGGGGGCTCTCGCTAGACGGTTGGGTCAAGGGTCAGATTCAGAAGGCAGTACTCCGCGACACGGCACGTATGGCCAGGAGGTTCACGAGGTTTCAGCCCTGACCCAGTGGTCACAGCGGGGGCCTTGCCGCGCTAATGGTGGCACTCTAGGTTTAGGTGTTTTTATAGTATTTTTGTAATGAAGATTTAATAAATGAGTAAATAATATTGCATTTACTTAAACAAAATTGTTTTTATCATTGCAGGTTGAGCTAGTTGTTGTTGAAAGAAAATGCGTCAATCGCATTATGGGGTACCGAAAACTGAAGCAGTTCAGTTTCTATGTGGATGTTATGAGCTTAATGCTACCATATTTTTCATTCATGTTTTATGATGACGTCAGTTTTCTTCACCAATTTAGATTGCTGAGGCTAAGACAACTGTACAACTTTCATACTCATTTTTGTAAAAGTTTTAAGGTTAGTAATACTTTTTTACACAAAACTAAGCGTGATGGTTTTTAAAAATGATTAATAAATAAATAAATAACGCCCAACGATCACGTACGTAGATCCTGGACACTAACTAGGACTCCTTGTATCTAGGGACCCAGGGACTACGAGGACCATGGTCCCAGAACACCCAAACACAAAACAAGTATTTGCGCGTTTTTTTCCATGTGCACAAATACTTGTCCTGTCACGGGATTTGAACTCGCTGCCTCTAGGTTATGAGCCGACCTGCTCAACCACTACCTGTCCGTTTTTAGAAATAAAAATAAAGAAATCTATTTAAAATTAGTTAACTCTAATATCTAAGGCACTTTCCCTCCAGGAATCGTTGGCTTAGTCCACAGAGCACAAAATTCGCCCCCAGATAGAGACAAAATTCTACATGAATTTCGACTCTATCTGGTTACGTAATGTCATTTTTTATTCCTACTCTATGGCTTAGTCCATCCTGTATATATACAAGAGATGATAATAATAGGTATTGGGATCCCCAGGGTCCTATTTCATAAACAAAAAATAATAATAAAACTACAAATGTTAGTCAAATACGCCAAACCTGCGTTTCATAATTATATAACAAACAATCACAACGTGACTGGTGATTGTCAGTCATATTCCATTTCACGCAATTCATAATAAACCTTCACTATTTTGATTTAGCGACTTGTGCGGGCTGTCATATTTTGTCACGAGAATTCTACAAATCGTGCGAATTCGTAAAATAATTTTCTCGTGATATTTAATATGACTGCTGAAGACTGGTTACTATATTTAACACACACAGCCTAGCCAGCATGAGTTTTACTCGCTACTTGTCCTCTGCGTTGCCGCGTCGTTCCGTGTTCGGTCAGCTATTATAAATAGCTACTTTTTCTACATGATAAGTATTTCACCACTATTCTTTTTTTAGAGTAAACTGCCGCCTGTTTTATTAAAAGTCACCGTTTTACTTTTAATTTTTCATGCAATGTCATGTGGATGGATTCTCGCCTCTTGCAGATGTAAGTCTCTCTTGATTTTTGAATCGGATCTGTGGTGAATGTAACGTAGGCCAGCACAGACTAATTTAACCAAAGAATTACGCAGCTTAGGTACACCAATTAGCTAAGACACACTTTATCAAAAAGGGATGGCGACACTCATGTGATTTGAGACCCAGCCTTTTCAATGAAGTACAGCACAGATATTTTTGCTAAAGTTCACATAATATATCCATAAAGCATCAAAAAAGCAAACTGAATTTAAGTTGCAGAAGTTTGGAAAATAATAATAATTGTGCTTACGTTAGTTTGTTAGTATACAACCTATACTATCTGAGTTTGAATTGGTATATTATCCCTAAAGGAGGTAATTCTACTCCCCAAGTTTCTTCTACGACTTTTTTAAATTAATAGTTTTTCATTGAACAAATGCCATATAAAGTTTACGTTTGAAGATAGCGCAGCTGGGTGGTTGAACTTCGTCCTTCACCGAATGCACTTAAATATACACTAGGATAAAATGTACACTAGTGCGTATAAGATATATATTTAATATTACAATAAAGACCTTTGAAAATTGAATTGAATTGAATGCACTTAAATGAGTTTAGCGACCTGTGTTTAGAAATGAGCTTACAGTATCTTGTTAACTCTCGCAGCAATCGCACGTGCAATTTTGTGAGTGGATTTATTTATTTAGTATGGAGGTTTGGAAACACGCAGTTTCAAGTGAGGATCTCACAACTTGTGGGGGATAACATACCAATTCAAACTCAACTTGTATGTGCTTATCATAACTCTAGTACGAAACATGGCCATATAATGTAGTACTATTATTTACTAGGTATATGATCGAAGCCTTTAGTCTATACTCTAAGCATTTGAGAGTAATGAAAATGTTCTTGGTCTGTGAATACGATAACCAAAAACAAAATAAATGACAGTAACAAAAAGCATTACGTAGCTTAGTGATTTTTTTTTGGCGGGAATGCGGAAAAGTTCATGTCGTTGCATTGTATTATGTTTCAAAACTCGCTCTTTTTCCAGTGGGTAGTGGTGGCGTTTTACGCACATGAGACACAAGTGACACACAAGTACAAGTGACAAACAAGTGATACAATGACACACAGATGATGATGGTACAAGTGATATAATGTGGTGAAACGTGGTTTTTCGTGTTGCTTCCAAAATTCCATAGAAGCTTCTAATAAAGTTGCCACCACTTTACTAGGGCATGACTTAGACTGGACTGAGACTACCTGACTTAGACTGGACTATGACTACCCAGATTGTGACTAAGACTTACTTTACGTGAAATATTCTATCTCTATGAAAAATTACAATACTTGACACTGGCTAAATACACTGTGTGTGGAGCCAAAATATAAGAGAGAAATAAAAGCTTAGTGATTTTTTCATATTGTTTCAGCTGGGAAATTTCAATTCCGGGTTAGTCCTATCTCTGAAACAACGAAAAGCAAAATAGATGATCATGAGTGGGTTCGTGCTGGTAACAGAGATGGAGGTAATCTATATTATAACTAATAAAATATAAATGATATGTTGTTCGTTGGTATGCGCACCACTTGACAATTTGTCTATTTTTCATTAAAAATATTTGTCATAGTTCGACCTAGGGTTTTCATTAGTCTAGGTTAGAATAGGTATTTAAGTACTTATTGAAAACTAAAAAAGGTTTTCAATTTTATGGGGGACACAGAATGTTCCACTTTCTATGGGTTTGGACCTTCGAGATTTTTATAAATGCTCGTAGGTTTGGACAGAATGTTTAACGTCCGTAGGGTCAGCTGGTTCTAAATAACTAATATGAAATCTAATTTATGTTCATCATCATCATCATCATCACCAACATCCTAAAGACGTCCAATGCTGAACATAGGCCTCACCCACAGAGCGCCACTTTGAGTATGTTACCTCCTGCATCCATCGGCTCCCCGCAGTTTTAACTCAAAGTGGCGCTCTCTGAAGGAGGCCTATGTTCAGCAGTAGACGTCTTCAGGGTGTTGATGATGATCATGATGATTATTCATTATAGACACTCCAAAAATACTGTTTTCTAATAATTAGGCTTCTATATGCAGTCTATTATACTTCGTTGCTACATCTGCAGAGATTAAGTTTACCAGGAACTCCGTTTCCTGATATACTGCGTCATCACACAGTTTAGAGCATATAGATCTAAAAAAAGTTAAGTTCAAACATTACTTCGTTCGTTCCGTCACTCAGTTGTCATCGACATCTGTCTGCTAGCTTTATTCGTGTTTCGCACACTGAGGACTGACTAAAGGATAGTCGAATTGGAGGAGGAGATGAGTAGGTTACGCTGGGATGTTATGGGATTGTCAGAAGTCCGAAGACAGGGACAGGACACGACAACTCTAAATTCCGGTAACTTCTTCTTCCATCGGGACCGAGACAGAGACCAACTCTTCCAAGATGGTGTCGGGTTTCTCGTTTTTCGTCAACAACGTGATCAAAGTTGACTGTGTGTCGGCCAGGGTAGCATACCTGGTACTCAGAATAACCAAACGGTATTCGTTGAAGGTCATACAGGTATACGCGCCGACCTCGGCACACTCAGACGATGAAGTAGTAGCTTCCAGAGCTTAGAGCACCGTCGTAAAGTTGCCAGCCTATCAGTGTTCTACTGGTTACATTTCGGAGAGTGTGCTGCGGAGCTACACAATCTAATTCCACAATCTCCATTTCACCATCGGATGAAAAGACATACAGCTACACGCCATCCATTTATGGTTGATATTCCTTCGATTCGCACAGAGCTCTACTCGTATTTCTGTTTTAGGCTGTTACAAAGCTTTGAGGAATCATGATAAATTAAAATCAGACGACGATTATTTCGCTGTGGTACCGAAGGATTGGAACAATGACTACATTATTGCTGTCACGTATATTGTGCTCACTCACATACAAACATCTGTTCAGGCTGTAAGTTTATATTTTACTGACCCGCCCCGGCTTCGCATGGGTTAATTCGTTTACACCTTATCTCATTCTAAGGGAAGAGAGATGGAAGAGGGAAAAAGATAAGGTAAAAGGATGAATGGATGAAACGGCGAATTTTCACTTTCATCCATTCTTCCTTTTCTCTTATCTTTTCCCCCCTCCCATCTCTCTTTGCCATAGTACAGGATAGGAGTAGCTTTGGACCTAGTACAATAAAAGCACTATTAAAAAAAACCTACATAGTGCGTGATAGTGCATAGGTAAATAAATACATTTTTAAATGGGCAAAGTGCCTTGAAATTTTTAACTAAGTACTGCAATAATAAGGACTACAATCGTACTAGCCGCGATGACCTGCCGGTCCAAATGCTCTAGCCCACTACCGGTAGTATTTCCTCGTTGAATTGCAATGCTGATTCGGTGTTTCAAATAAGTGCCAGCACTTTGGTCACGCGTTACATCGACCAGGCGCTCTGATAAACTTTGATGATGAGCTCTGTTTTCCAAAGACCCAGAGATGAGAACATAGTTTTGCTTGATTTTCCATAAGTAAATTCAGTTATTAAATATCTTCCAAACTATCGCAATACGGGAGTGAGATGGTGGGTCTGCGTATACAGCAGCCTTAATATACCTATCGTGGAAAATTTTGCTGCCCATTCCCTGGATATTCCCTTATAACCGGTTCTTTCAGCACCTACGGGAAGAGATGGGCGTTACGAACTTGATAACACTGATAGGTATATATTTGGTTCTTCTCCTCAGGTTATACTTGTATTTATCCAAGAGATGTACTACCACGTTGTGATCACCTTCTTTATCTACAATATCAACATATGGCTTATCAGCGCAATGATTAGCTTTGTGTATACGAGGTTCCGAGAGTTATACCAGTATGACTACAACGTCAATAACTTGGTCACTTATCTGGAACATAGTGGCTTGTCTAGTGAGCTTCTTGATAACGTTAAAAATTATACGTCGCAGTTGTGGAAGAGGCAGAAAGGTGATGGTTTTAATGTATTTTTATAAGTTTGTTATTGGTCCACAACACATCTTTAGGTGCTCCAGCAATGGTATTAATCAGCCCAGCGGTTAATGTAAAGAGTATTGTCCAGGACAGGACCTTCTTGTTCGATGGTATGCGCATCATTTGAGAAAGCTGGACTGACTTGGCTATTTTGGTTTAAAATGTTCGTAACAGAACAAACTAGTTTTTCATCAAAAAAAATTGTAAGTAAGTATACCTAAGTTTCCCTTAAATTCCGGATAAAGCTTTTCTATTAGGTTTTTCTCACAGTTGTTTTTTTCTGTAGTTTTTGTATGAACTCAAGTTCATAAATCACCTGGACAAATTCCCTATATCGGTTCAGCTAGTTACATATAGTTACATAATATAAACAACATGCCTGCCATGACTGTATGTTTTAATAAAGGTTATGATATATACTACCTACATACAAAAAAATCCAAAAGCCATTATTATTTCTATTCCTACGTGAAATTGTCATATTGTTTACACATCTTCTGGCTCACAATGGGAATTTTATTGCCTTATAATAAAAATATTAGACTAAATAACCAATGCATATTATGTTTGTCTGCCTGACGGTGTAAGCTTGATCTAGTACATTTCACATTGTACCAACGCGAGTGTGTCATAATAATAATAGTGTGCGTAATATTTTAAAAGAAACCACTGAGAGAGCACTGATTACTGCCTCTGGCATTTTGGTCCAATACTCGGTTGGGAACTTTTTTTCGTGATTTGATTTTTCTAGGGAGATTTAGTTTCTAGTTATTCTTCTAGCTATCCGTGCTTCGGAGGGCACGTTAAACCGTCGGTCCCGGCTGTTGTCGTATGACAATAGTGGTTAAGCCAAGTCAGATGCCCTTGGGCAGCCTAAAAATTCTGACACCATGGCTGACCACGACTCTTGCTTACACGACAAGAAGAAGAAGACCTATTCTTCTTCATAATATAGGTATAGGTTTAGTAGGGCTGCTAAGATTGTAGGTAATGGTCATGAAGTTTACTTAATACATCACCTAAGATGCCGCAGCTGCATCGCCTTGGTTCTAACAAGTGTATTGTCTGCAGGCAACTGGTTGCCGGAGCTGGCTCAGCAAGCGCCCATGTGTCTCCGCGAAGACCTGATGTGTGCCCTTTACATCCACCACCTTGAGACACCGCCATTGTTTCGTGACCTACCGCATTACTTCCGGAGGCAACTCGCAGCAAGGCTGAAAAGGATTGTCATATTCCCTCGTGAGTATTCATTATGTTTTATGCATAAGCGTACCTCACACATTTAACCTGTCACGTGATTTATTGACTCAATCAATCAAATTGCATCGTGCGGAGGCGTGTTGCAACTCCCATCCAACAATTGAATGTGGAATCGTCCGGTCCAGCAATTGATATATTGAATCAACTAATTGAAACCAACGTAGCGACGTGGGGAGCGCGGTTGAATGCATTAATGCGATCTGGAGCTCAATTGTATTTAATAATGTACTCAATGCCATATAATAGAGTACATTTTTATACTGAAGTCTCACTGCTCCTGAGTCGCGCCCGGGGGTTGACTCAACTTGAAGTTGATTCAACTTAAAGCAAAACGACTCCGCATGATGCGGTTTGACTGGTTGAGTCGACAAATCGGGTGACAGATTAAATGGTGTGTAGAACACGGTAAACTGCAATCTCAACAGATCGCGTGATAGATCGAATTGACGGATTGAGTGGTGCGTAGACTACTAAACTTATATCTATACTTGTTTTATTATCACAGAAAAATGCATCGTCAAAGAAGGAGACATTTTCCCTTGCATGTATTTTATACATGAAGGAGAAGTTGAGAAATGGTACTTTGACCCTAAAAGGTATGCTACTATGATGAATGAAATTCTTCTCAAATCCATTTTAAAATTACCTGGTACTGCTGTTTTCAGCGTTACTCAGAATCGGCTTAGATTTATGGTTACCACTTTTGTAAATTACTATATCCATTTTTTAAATGAGTTTCCTGCTTGATCTCCCAATCATTTTTTTCCGGTTGAATCCCCTGCGGTAAATATTTGAATTGTAAGGATATCAAAAACATTCAGATGTGAGCAAATATAGTTCACCGCTTTAGTATCTATTTCTTAAACAGTAGGGTTAGCACGGCCGGTAGACAAAACTGTCTTTCCCCTGTTTTACTCCAAGCAAGTATGAAGAAAGTGACGTAAAACGGGGAAAGACAATTTTGTCTACCGTCCATGCTAACCCAGCTGATGGGGTTCCGAATTAGAAAAATTGGTGTTATCTTATTAGACTGAGTAAATTAAAACTTTTTTTTTAAGCGGAGAAAGTAGAATGATGTCGCTGTTAAACACAAATGGATATTTCGGCCAATTACCTGGGCTGTTTCCAAACTTTGCGTTCCAATTCACGTACTACAGTCGCACGGTAAGTCAATCACTATTGTTAATTTTACTAGGACTGTTCTGTAAGATTCAAAGTCGGTACTGATGGGTTTTGTATTCAGCAGTCAAGTTTGTTCTGGTTTGAAGGGCATTGTAGCTAAATAGTGAAATTACTAAGCAAAAGTGACTTTATGAACTGATTTCATTATACTATAATCTTATTGGGTACAGACTAGAGGCCTTACTTATAAACGCTGCTTAAAATTAGTCAATGCTTAAAACCTTTTGTCAACTATTGGCTGATTTGAAATGTCACGCGCGAAAACGAGATAGAACATTTTAAACACTGTAAGACCCTATATGGCTGATGTCTCCGGTTGATTTGCGCATTATAGTGTCACGTGAAACTTAATAATTTAGAATACAAAGTGGCACTGCAACTGTTTGGGCGACCGTGGTGCTTAACATTACGCGAATGACTAGCACTAAGCCATTAGTTCTCTTTTTTTAATAATCACCTACTACTTACCCGAATACCTAGGTATTCAAATACGGGCTGAGTATAAGACCCGTATCCTGTAATACAGAACGATGTTCAGTCTTGAATCGGTACTCAAGTTGATACATCATTATATCATTAATTTGGTATAATGGATGAAATGCGCCGATCGACTATAACTGAGCGTCGTCTGTTAGGTATACGGGCATTATTTACCTACGCTTTCCAATAATAATGGCGCTGTAATATCTCTGTCTCCAGGTAGTAGACATGGTGTATTTGAACCTGCGCGATTGGCAAGACCTTTTGGACGGCTACCCGACGGTTAAACGCAATTTGTACACTTTGGCTAAGCAACTGAAGAAGGAGTTTGGGCACTTTGGAAAATAATGTTTATATGAAAGTAGAGTTCGCACAGTAAAATGTATTTCTGTTTATTTAACCGTAGAGTTTAATTAGTAATTACTTACATATGAGCCCCTTTAATTAGCATTGTATAGCAGGATAAAAGTTATTTTGTGTATTGTTTCGAGTTTTGATTAGACAAGATAAAACAAGATAGAACACTGAGATAGCCTCAACTGGTATGTAGTGCATAAAAAAGGGGATAAAATGAAATCAAAATCGGAAGAATATGATTTGTATAGTTTCATATTTAGTTATTCAAAACAGACCTTACGTCGCTCTCTCTCTAACTTGACCCATAGGAAATTGTGTGCATAGCACCTAATTTAAGTGAACCACTTTTAAAGTGCTCTCCTCCTATAGCTAGTGTCTTTCCCCTGTTTACGGTTGTATACACATTGTTACGCAATTACGCAAGGAGTAGGTGACGGTTTCCATTAGAAACTGGATTGACACCTTATTTATTTCCAGACACCTGCAAGGAAATTAAAAAGATTGCAGTATATAGGTATGCCTACTCCAACCTCACTTTTTAGCTAAGTGTTTTTAGATTAACTAATATTGTCTTTCTTAATATGTTTTTAGGTAGTTGGCTTCGTACAGAGTGAGGGGCTACCGTGGTGTGGCGACACTACGGGGGTCGCGAAATATAAGAAATAAGAAACCCTCGCGTCCATATAGTGAAATGACCGGTGTGGGCGCAACCAACGACTGCTCCTAGCATTTAGTCAGCCATAAATACAAATTTTTCTAATCGTAACGCCCACACTGATAGGCTGCATATTATATTTCAAATCCCTTGAAAATTTCGTGCATTGACCTTTTAGTGGACTGCAGCGACTCTCAACCTATTTTTATGGTGGGTCGCTTTATATTTTCAAATCCTCTAAGAAACTCGACATTGAAACATGTCAAAACAGGTTTAGCGCCGCTGATTGAACTTGTCTCGCGCACTTCCTTGTACCACGAAACGCAGTAGACACGTAAACGACAGTGAAGCGATGCATAATTGTATGGAAAGCTATACTGTCGCTTTTTTTAACTTAGTACCGGGGGGGCATTGCACGAGTTTCTCTGGAGATTCGCAACATACTATAGTATAGGCACAGATAATATAACACTATACTAGAGGTACAGTTTCCATTGTTTATAACCTCTGGAAATCACGCCTCCCTCCTTCCGATACACTTTACATTTTGACGCCTCCGCACTAGTCACCACGTGATCGCTCTGAACGAAGCCTAAGTGTATAAGATTTAGAATAATAACATTCTTCTAAATTTATAATTATTATTCCATTAAATACTTGTTAGTTCTTTAATATAACTGTTTTCATTATGGAGTCCGCAAAAACTTTAGTGTCTTTACCCGACTGCGAAGGAAGGGTTATGTTGTATTAATTATTAAGTTACGCATGTCGCACATTTCGTCTGATGCAATTGACGATGACTTGGTATTACCATCGTCATTTTCTTACAGAATATACATCATCATCACCATTACAATAATCTAGAATATCATCTTACTTCAAGGATACAACACATCTGCCACGGCCTTGCACAATGCACGTGGCTCTTCAACGCGTTATACAACGCAACAACAAACAAAGCAACGCATGTAATGTTGTGACGTTTACCCCACTGCTGGGTGTAGGTAGAGGTACCAGTATTCTTAACTGTTCCAATACTTCTAGTCGACCTGTGTTCATTACCTGCTCAAGAAAGCATTAATATGGTAATCACCGCTTTTCCGCAATAAAAACTTGCGCAAGTCCTTAAAAACCGGGAAACAAGGTCTTCACTTGATATCCGCAAAAATATTCCCCAACACAATTAGTTTCCACCTGAACGGCCAACCGTACTGAATATCGTTAACTTGGAGCTTTTCGAGGGTTTTCGCAATTCTATAGAATTTAATTCTTTGCTGGCAATGTAAATTGAGACAGAAGACAAGTTTAAAAGGCGCTCAAGTGGTGAGTTTGATATCATTATCATCATCATAGCAATCATCTTCATTATCATCTCATCATCATCATCAACAATAACGTCTGAAGACATCCACTGCTAAACATAGGCCTCCCCCACAGAGCGCCATGAGCGGCTCCTTGCCTTGGCTCCTGCATCCATCGGCTCCCCGTGATTTTAACCAGATCGTCAGTCCACCGAGTGGGAGGCCGGCCTACGCCGCGTCTTCCGTTTCGTGGTCGTCACTCGAGAACCTTTCGTCCCCATAGGTTGTCAGTTCTACGAGCGATGTGGACTGCCCATTGCCATCTCACCTCATCATCAGCACAAAAATAAAAAGGATTGAATTGAATTTTGCACTCGTTCGGGCATTGCCCGTGGTCCACCTGCTCAGTTCACCTAGGTGGACCACGGGCACTTTGATATGGTAAAATGTATGTGCTTATTATCCAGAATTTGCACTAAACTGAATCAGCCCTAAACAGAATCTGCCCTACACCCAAAAAGGTAATAAGAAGAGGGGTGATTCCTTGTGGCCAAAATAGGTTCCTAAACTGATTTGGCCAAGGTTAGTCACTATCTAAGTATATAACTACTTGTTCTACCATAGAAAGATTAATTAAAAATCACATCTGTTCTACCAATAGTGATCTATTGGTAGAGCAGCAAAAATTTAGGAGAGCCGAAAACTAAAGATGATGATGATGATGATGATGATGATGATGAAAAGCTTTGTAACCTTTGTCGCGATATATATTTTACAGCAATGAGAATAAAGTATTTAAAGCTAATGCTTAGATACTGATTTAAAAGTAGGCTGTGCATCCTCTCCACTGTGCCTCTGAAACAATTTGAGATAATTCGACTTTGAATATCTTATCCAAATAATATTGTGCTATTATCGCTTTTTTATCAACCCCCAGTGAGAAGTCTTCTTTACGGCTCCGTTTACATCTCCAATTTAGGAGAAGCTATATTGAATATTTTTCCGGTATTAGATTGGATTAGAAATGGGTATAAACTGAATTAATGTGTTAGGATTTATACTTTGTGTATTCATTATCTTTTTGGCTTTGTTTCGTTTGGTTTTTATGCTTTTCAATGCATGTACTTTTTTCTTAATAATAATGGTGAATAATTGAACCGTTTATTTTTACTGACCTCAAAAAACTAGGTGGTTCTATGTTCTTCTGTATGTATTTTTTATGTAAGTAAATATGTTCATTGATAGTTACAGAAATTGTGAACTAATTTTCAATGATTCTTTTTTATTATGTAGAGTATTATACTCCTACAGAGTGGTCCTACATTAATTTGGTGAGAATCTGATAATGAGTAGGTACGAAACAAAAACTGGAAACTCAACTTTAATAGATTCCCTGCTTGGCGAGAAAACTTAGCTATGCCAAATAATGCTTATAACTGTTTCCTATCAGTAGAAGTTTTAATTAATTTAACACTTAGTTACAGAATAATAGCTACAATATCTTTATCAATATTTCAGGTGTCGCGTTCTAGCTTAAAATTATTTCCTTAACAGCAATCCTCCGTGAATTCATTGCTATATCCCCTATACAAGGTACTCCAGTATCTCATCTCCGGCTAATCCAACTAATCGAATTTCCGCATAAAATATGTCGGCGGATAAACGCGATCGTTGGCTGCAATCTTCTTATTAATTCTATGCTATGAGGTACAAATTAAACCCAATGGTGAAGCGGACCGTGTTACTGCTGGTGCAAGTTATAAGAGAGAAGAAATATAATATTGAAATTGAAAAATAAATATATGCTTTTAAAAACTTTAGCTAGGTAGTGTGTTTGCCAGTGTAATGACTACTGAGAACGTGCATGCTGTAAAGTTATTTTCGTTCATAAAGTAAATAATGACACCCAGATAATAAGATTGTTCATAAAATTTATTACCTGAGTGTTTTTAAGGCCAGAGTACATAGGTATCTTCTAGATTTAAATGCTTCATCTTCGGTCAAACCGTTGCTTACTATCAGGCGATTGGTAGTGAAACGTAAATCCCTAAAAAAGTTACATCGGCAATTTTTCTTTACCTACTTAAAAAAACCTGTGTTTGATAACTAAGCAGGCAAAACTGTTACAATATTATTATGTTCACATTTGTTTTATGATTTCAGGAATATTCCTTTTTTGTGCTACTTAATATTTCGATTTTCTTGAAGTCGCCGTCACTCGAAACTTGTACCAACTGAAAATATTTCCTTATTTTCTATAGGATGTATTCTACTTAATTAAACGTAGAATTTATATCTGTAACAAAGCTTTTGTAGCAAAATTTGATAAAAGGTAGGGTAGGTAGGGCTTTCTTAGAAAATTTAGCAACCAACTGTTTTGATTTAAACCAATTTGTAAGATTTCTTTCGAACTTTTGTTAGGAATATTATACACGGTGGAATTTAATTGGTTCTTTTCCTTAAATGTATGTACTCAGCCCATGCTATAGAATAATCGTACAAGGTGCAGACAAAAAAAAATAAAAAAATTAATGCCTCTTTACATAACTGGATAACAGCTGAAATGTCTATTTAACGCTACACACAGCACGGGCACCGGCTAGCGGCTGAGCGCTTTATAAATGTTTCGTAGATAGGTAATAAAACAAAAACACCTGCGCTACCCGTCCCGCTCTCACAGACAAAAAACAACGCGAGTGCGGCTTATCTCCTATCTTTGCTAATAAAGACTCCTAATTATCCCTTCATACTTATCGGGCTTAGGACCGTCAGAATTACTTACCTACTAAGAAAATCAGCTACGAACAAAAGGGTACGGCAGGAACTTGTGGATCCCTGATGCAATGTGCTCGTAAAGTGTCCAAGTGCTGTGGCTGTGCGTACATCCGCCTAGCCTCTGCTAAGATGTAGCTTGACAGCGTATAAAAACGCACCATGTCCAACCACTCAACATTTGAATTATTGTAATGTCGATTCATGGTCCAAAATCGCGATGCGCGCGTAAATGGGACACAAGTTGTGCCCCTGGAAGTTTTTGACCGACTGCCCTATTTTCTGGTAGACTGGTACTTGTTTTCGGAAGCGGCCCGCGCGCATATCCGCTGCATAAAAGAAAGGGGTGGGGTATTCTTTTTGTGCTATTGGTCACCGCAGGCGGCGCCGGCCGCGGCGGTTGCTGTTTGAGCCAGTATTCAGTCGGGCGTTTTATTACGTTGTACTATTATCTATTCCGTGCTTTTGTTCAATTTTGCAGGGCTTTTCTTTAGAATTTGAATTCGCAGTAATTTGATAATACCTAGATTTAAGTTTTAAATCCATAGTTTTAGTTATATAGGAGCGTTCTATAGCATGGACTGAGTACGTACATTGAAGGAAAAGAACCAATTAAATTCCACCGTGTATATCATTGTTCACTTTCATTTTTGTCTTAATTTTTTAAGGTTCTTTTTGTAGTTCACCGGTATTATAAGGTTCAATCCATATTGCTGCTCATGCATTGCCCCATGCCATTAGGCGAAGCGGCTAAGAGCTATTCACAATAGTATTTGATATACTTAGTTAAGTCATCATCGTCATCATCATCATCATCATCAACAGCCTTAAGACGTCCACTGCTGAGGATAGGCCTACCCCCCAAAGCGCCACTTTGTGCGGCTGCTTGCTTCCTGCATCCATCGGCCTTGCTTATATATATATCCTTGCTTATACATAGTCTAAGTACCGATCACTAAAATGAACAAAAGTTAACTATTTACTTATTGCAACCTCCTGAAAAGCAAACACTGAAACTGTATCCGTGGCAGTTAACAAATATGGCGAACATCCCTGTGTTTATCGCGTAAATGTTTCCTTGTCTTACACGGATGCAGTTATAACAGGTGGACCAAAAGAAGTCACCCGATGTTGTTTGGCTCTTACTTTTTTCCTAAATGAAAAACTCGATTCTGTTTTTTGATTATGTTTATTTTGGTCAAGTCGAGAAGATGATATCGGCCAAA
This sequence comes from Ennomos quercinarius, assembly GCA_910589525.2. NCBI lineage: Eukaryota > Metazoa > Arthropoda > Insecta > Lepidoptera > Geometridae > Ennomos > Ennomos quercinarius. The sequence continues at coordinate 4,783,609 of OU342502.1, forward strand.
TCGGCGCCGTCACAATTGATTGCTATACGGGCTCGTTTTATAAATAACTTACTTACTATTATCCCTCCAGTCAGTTTGGTCCACTTCTTAGAATTATATTCTCTGGTGAAACTCCCCGCGGTTCTGACCAGGTCGTCGGTCTACCTAGTGGGGGGCTGGCCTACGCTGCGTCTTCCGGTTCGTGGTCGCCACTCGAGAACCTTTCTTCCCCATCGGCTGTCAGTTCTACATGCGATGTGGCCTGCCCAGTGCCACTTCAACTTGCCAATTCTAAAAGTTATATCAGTGACTTTAGGTCTCTTGCGGATCTCCTCATTTCAGATCTTGTCTCGCAAGGATACTCCGAGCATACGAAATACGAGCCAATGTATAGTAAAATACCCTCCGAAGCACGGTAGTGTTTAGTTGTAAGCCATTTGATGGTAGCGGTCACCTAGCCATCGTAGCAAACGTTAACTTTACTTATCAATCAGAAGGACGACTAGTCAAGCTTCGCTTTGAGTAAGTACTAGAAGTTGCACAACGGTCTAATAAGCGGCTGGCGCGCGTTTTGTCATACTCGAGTCCGTTGCCACACACACTTCACCGAACAAATTGTGTTTGTACCCGTTTATTCAACGTTTTCAACAGTTACATTCTATACTATTTTGCTGAGATTACCAGACGGTTACCGCTGCTATGTTTTGGGTAAACATTTGTGTTGTACTTGTGACCACTACTATTGGTCAAGTTGTTGCAACGGCAAGGGTCAGAGCAGGGAAACAGGTGGTAATCATTTCTTATACTAATTTTAACGAATTAGTTAATTTGTACTGTATCATGGTAGTAAGTAGGTACTCAACAAAGTGTGTTTAATATCAAATAAGATTCAGTATAGATTCTATGTCGCATTCTCCAAAACGAAACTTTATCATTAGAGAAATCAATCAACTTTACAGGCATTTTTGTATTGTGTATTTGTCAGTTACGTCTGCCAGTATCACAAAATAAATACACGTATTATAAATTCGATGTAAATGCTTTTAACGTAGTCTACTTTCTCATCATTTTCACAAAGTCATATTTTTTTGTTTTTAAGTTTTCCACTGCTTAACATCAGCCTCCCTCCCCAGAGTGCCTTCAGCTGCTTGCCTCTATTGCATCCAATGGTTCCCCGCAGTTTTGACCAGGTCATCAACCCTAATGGGGGGCTGGCCTGATGCGTCTTTCAGTTTGTGGTCGCCACTCGAGAACCTTTTCCCCTGTCGGTTGTTGATTGAGTTTCCCATGGTAGAGGCTAACGTACTTTGAGTGCAAGACGTAATATTGTTTGTGATGAAAGAAGTTTTTTTTAATCTGCTTGGTTGTTGTAACTGAGAATTTTAAGCTTATTAAAGTGAAAAAGAGAAAACAAAATGTTTCTCATTTCTTTTGGCTCGTCCCAAAAACATGATTCGTCCAAGCCAAAAACTTAATTTTATACATTTTTCAGAATACATTAATACTTGTTAAACTACGGACTACTTGAAAATAAAACCACTTTCGAAAAGCAAATTATTTTTTCCCTATAGACTTAGTTGTAAATAGGGCGAATTCTGTGGTTTATAGCTTCTTAGTAGCTTTTTTTCTCTAAGTTGTGGATCTGTGTGGTGTCTCAGGATGGCGTGCGCAGTGTGCAGTGTCACGCGAAACTTTAGTTTGGAGTTCCGAGTGACACTGCAATCTGTTATAGGCGGCCGTGTCGCTTAACACCAGGCAAATGACTAGCTCGACACGACATTCATTTATATATAAAAAAAAAAAACTCTATTTCAAGCTCGATTGATTTGGCCGACTTAACAGGTAGAATAGATGTGCTACAAAACCAAAACCCAAACCCTTACCAGAAAATTTTCATCTTCGAGGTGGCTATAAATGTCTTGGATAATTTATTGCAGCAGTTTTACGAGCGAAGTGGTTAATAAAAAGAACCATTTCAATTATCAGATTTTTTATAGACGGTTATATTTTCCTGCGTATTGTCTATTATTTTTATGGGGGTGTTAAAATATGCAAGGTGATATATTTTTAGCTCACGCTTCCTGTATTTTTCCCTCTGGACGTATAAACAGTATTCACGTTTAATATTAAATTGTATCCAGAGAAATAACAATAATTTACTTAGATAAGTAACTTCCTTTTAGCTATAAATTTCAAGCTTATTAAAATACTATGGGTTTGTTAACTGCAGTAAACGAAATATCTGCTGCTTCCAGTATGGTGGTTGAAATTACATTTATACATAAAAAACGCAAGTGTTACTGAATTAAGATTTTTAGTTCATACTTGTATTGTGAACGGGTTTAAATCATACTCCAGAGCAAATATGCTAAAAACAAATGATTGTAGGACGATGCAATTGCAATTTAAATAGACTTTAAAAATATAAAATACTGTTAAAAGACAGCGTCAGTGCAACTGTTATGGGTGGCCGTGTCGCTTAACATCAGGTGAACGGCTAGCTCGTCATATCAATCAAACGCATAAAAAAAAAATTGCGGGTGTAATTTGTAGCGTATCTGTAGCACTCATACCGTAGCTGTAGCACTCAAATCGTAGCTGAGCATTCGTAGCGTGGTTATAACACTGAAATTGTAACCGTAGCACTCGTAGCGTAACTGTAGCACTCGTAGTATAGGGTACCCTCGTAACATAGCTCTCGTATATTGTAGATGTTTGTACAGTCGTAGCGTAGCGCTGCAATAGCACCCTAGCGTAGCTGTAGCACTCGTAGCATAACTGTAATACTCGCACCGTAGCATAATATTTCACCCTCGCAAAGTAGCTGTGGCACTCGTAGCGTACCTGTAGCACTTGTAGCTTAATAGCTGTAACCTAGCCTTAATAGCGGGCGTAACGAAAATCAACTTTGCTCAGAGCGGTCAAAGTTAAAAAAAACCGGCCAAGTGCGATTCGGACTCGCGCACGAAGGGTTCTGTACCTACCATTGTCTATAAAAATGACAAAAAAAAATATTTCTGTCGTATGGCTTCCTTAAATATTTTTTATTCTGTTTTTTAGTAATTGTTGTTATAGTGACAACAGAATTATAAACATCATTTGTGAAAATTTCAACTGTCTAATTATCACGGTTCAGATACAGCCTGGTTTTTGGTCCTTACGCGACCGGTGTCAGGAGTAGGTACCTAGTTTCAAAAGATGCTAATGAATTCAATTACACCCAGTATACCAAATGGAACTCGTGTTTTTTCTGAATAAAAAGACCGTTATGCTGGCTTCGGTGGTAAGCTTGCAACATTTTATTCCAATTGGAAAAGTTTAGTCATAGAATTTTCAGTCGCCAGGAATCAAAAGCAACTATAATTATAAATGTACACTATGTATGTGTATAAAGAAACGCAACATAAGCAAAGCTATCTAAAGGTCATTAGCCTATCATAAGTGACCTACAATTGGTGTGGTTGCATACGAAATGACTTGGCGACGGTTCCAGTGCCATCAGAAACTTGAGAATTGACTCGATGCCAGAAAACGAATGGAGTTTTATTACGGACTAGTTGACCCGCCTCAGCTGTGAGGTCCCGGCGTAAGAATAGGACCAACCCGTCTCTTCCCGTGGGTGCCGTAAGAGCCGGCTAAGGGAATATCCAGGGAATGGGCAGCAGCATTCGCCTCAGTACATTAAAATCTTCTGCGATCACCAAGCCGCCTGCCAAGCGAGGTGATTATGGCAAATCACCCCCTATGATAAGCGTCCAAAGTAACGTTTTATGCAGGAGGCCTATGTTCAGCAGTGGATATCTTCCGGCTGACGAAGTGAAAGTGACCCGCCCCGGCTTCGCACGGGATATTTTTACGTTCGAACCGTGTTCCCTATGACAGGATGAATATTAATAAATAGATAAATAATATACAAACAAAAAAGTTTTGCTTAAAACTTCCTTACTGCTTCACTTACATCCTTATTGATTCGTGCACCCGCACCCGCATTTGGCCGTTTTAGAAAACAAAGTATTCTAAATGTTATTTTGAAAAATTAGCTATCACCGTACCAAATTTCAGCATAATCCGTTCAGTACTTCCAGCGTGATGCGTGTTCAAAGGGACAGACAGACAGTTAAAAAACTTAAAACAATTATTTTTCTTTCTATATCGATAAATAAGTTAAATGCAATCAAAGTTTTAAAAAAATATTTAATGACTGTGCTGATGTTCCAGGATCTAATGACGTGCGCAGTGCAGCGTTACGCGAGCCATTATATTATTTAGAGTTCCCACACAGATTACTAAATATGTTACTATGCAAGTTCCGAGTGGCACTGTATATTGTTGTAGACGGCCGTAACGCATATGAACGCTACCTCGACATGTCATTCATTAATTTTAAAAATGAAAGTCTTATGCTAGCTGTTGTTTATGAGTTAAATAAAGTCTTGAACACAGACGCAAGGTTGCCAAACTGTCGGTCTCCTATCGGTTAAATTTTGGAGAGTATGCGTATGCCCTTCATCAACTCATTCCGTCATCCTCTTCCCATCATGGAACTACAAAGAATGGGATGCTCTTCCAGCAACAGTGTTTCCTCCTGGGTCTTTTCAAGTCGAGGAGTGAATTGGCATCTTGTGGGCAAATGTGGTCCACCTTAGGTAACTTCGTGACTTGCCATCAGGTGAGTTGTTGTCAAACATATGCCCATTTTAGCATAAAAAAGTACCTGATAATAATATTATTTTAAATGAAACAAATGCAAAGAAAAAAATTGACTGGGTAGGTAGGTACTTACCTACTTCTTTCTAATAGTAGCGATATTATAATAACATGAGCCCCTTGCAAAAATAAATGATTCTTATAACGAGATAAAGACCCAAACTGAAAGAAGTTAATTAAGTTCTTTTAACTGGAGAATAAAAAGGTCTCTTATTTTCTTTTGTTCATCGAGTCAATTTAGCCGGAGAAAAATGAAACGGCACACCGCTGGGACGATGAACTTTTGAGAGATTTAGTTTATGCATTCATCTCTTTAATATTGCATAGTTCAGCTTGCATAATAAGTTAGTGCCCAAACTGTTCTACGTTTGGTGATATTCAGTTATGAGCTTATTAAGTTTTTCGTTGGAGAGACTTGAAATGGCTGATGAAAATGAAATGTCATCAGTAAATTTAGCTTACAGCATATGTACTTAAAAAAAACAATTTAGTCGAAGTAATTTGGAATCGCAGTACCAATTAATTGTGGGTTTCATTATTATACTCATAAAACGCCTTAAAACTTGCTTTACCTGCACTTCAGAGTATGTTATCAATCCAAAATATTTTTATTAATCACCATTTCAACGATAAAATAGGTACACATCACTTAAAAATTGTAAGCTATGAGGAGGGAAAATATCGAAGAAATCTCTTAGCAGCTGCGAAAATAAAATTCAATTAATAGATTTAAATTAGTAGATGGTGTCATGATGATGATGATGATGTCCTCCTTGTCAGCTTTCGACAACAGCGGCCCTTTCATCTACTTCCTAGCATGAGCCCTAATGTGGCTCGCCATACCAAATTTGGTTTCAAATGTGCGAACACGTGCACCGTAGTAGAGTTGATCAGCGCTGTTGTGAGTATATAAGCGTAGGAGGGCTTGACGCGAGTTTTACGAACAAGGCGCTTTGCGTCCAGATCGAGAGTAGATTGTGTAACAAGAGACCAAAATAATGTATTTAAGGTGAAATTGATTATTTGAATCCAGAGTTAAGCGAAGGATTCTAGTGTAGAATCTTAAGCGTGGCGAGGGATTCAAAGTACGTCGCTCGAAGTTAAATAATTTTGGTACCGTGTGGCACACTCTACTTTTCCTCCCCCTCTATGAGAAAAGTGATTTTGTCACTGTTATTAAGTGCGCCAAAATGGCCCATTTTAGGCGCACTTATCGAGGAACCCTTCGCCTCTTTTCAAATAGATGGGACGAAAACAGAATAATAGACGCAGATCCTACAGATTTCCTTTTCATACAAAGTTTGTCTGGAAGAGATCGCTCTTAGCGATCGTCTATTGTAATAGTATACATTTCCTAAGCTTTTTATAATTTTTCTTATTTTATGGTGTAAGATAAAGATTTGATATATACATCTATCTATTGGTAAAAACAAAATCACATAAAAGCAGTTTTTATCTTCACAATACAGCAAATAAAACATCGAGGTTCGAACAAACAATTTATTCGATCTACAGGACATCCCAAAAGAAATCTCTTAAGCTAACTACAGACGTATTTCCAACACCGAAATAACGCGACGCACCCGAAGACATCCATGAAGAAAGAACGAAGATAAAATAAAATTCGACCTTGACGAAACACTTAATAAATAATAGTCAATATTTATAATAATTAAGTACAAGCACCCAATAACCTTGTATAGGTATACCTAAGTATAAAAATACACACAATAGTTCCCGTAGAGCAGTAAACCGCGCATTACATAGAAAGTATTTAGCAACACGATAATAATGAACTATTTATGAAACATCAATGATTGAGAAATTAAAAACAAAATAGCTATTCCAACTTTATTATTTTCCATGTACATATACACCATTCGTTGATGGCGTAGTGTAGGTTTCTAAGTTCCAAGCGTGATATAACGAAACACATACGAAACAACATTTCGTAATGAGCACTAATGCTCCATCCATTTAATTAAGATAATGTGAGCGCCTCTGCTCAGACGGTTTCTTGCTATGACTGTGGCTTTTTACGGTACTTGACAAAGATCAAAAAGACCACAATGAAAATCTGCTTTTATTTTTTTCTGTAGATGGGTCACATAGTTAAGTTATGTTTTATTCGTCTCGTAAACATACTAACATTATTTTATTCGGTTCTAACATCTAGCCGCAATTCATGCACATGAAGATGTTCTGGTGTTTTTAAAATATTTATAACCATTTCAGCTAGGTCACTATAAATTTCATCATATTTCGTTAGAGGAACTGCATTAAGACTTTCGCAAGGTTCAACGTCTATATGTGTGGTTTTTACGTTTGCGCTTAAATATGTGAACTCATGCCTTAATATTTCGTTAACAGATGACACTGCTGCTTTTGTAACAGTGAAAAGATCCTTGTTCAGATGATTCAGATTAAGGCAGTCACTTATTGTCATAATATGCCCACGGTTTTGATTCTCAACCATAAATCCTGCGCTCATTCTAATACAAGCTATTGTAGTTGACACATTCGTATCGACCAACTCCTTGAAATCTTTTAGTGTTCCTTTGACCAATGTACACTCTAAATCACTGCTTATAATATTTATTAGTACATCGATACTTCCGTTATACTTTACAACTTTTTTGAATACAGCTTCTACGGTTTCAACATTATGGACATCAAAATTGGTTATAATCAATTGTATTTTACTTGACTTTAAATGCTTCAATGCTTCTACAACATGTTTCAATTCGTCACTAGTTTTACACAATCCAATAACTGCCATACCCGCAGCTTCAAGTTTCTCAATAATATTGATTCCAATTTTATTTCCACTGTTAGTTATAACTGCAACTTTGTTGATCCAGTAGTTCATCTCTCTGCTTTTATTTTCAAATTTCAAGTAAATTTTAGATTCTAATGGTTTTATTTATAAACCAGTTTCATATCTTATAGATCTTGTTAACAAAAACAGTCGTTAAATTATGATGATATTTTAATGATGGGCAACATTATCGCCATCTGTGATTGTGGCAAAGATACCTACTTAATTGAAACACCATTAGTGGGAATTTGTGCGAATCAGCATTTGTATTTTTGAATTTATTATACGTATAAGTACTATTATAATATTTTGATATCTTATATACGGGTATTCTAATCTTTAAGAAATATGGTAGCAAGATAGTTCGTTTAAATATAGTTTTTAAGTTCGTGTGGTAGCAAAATTAGAAAAAGGGGTTTATAAGATAATAGGAATACCTAATCCCAATATTTTGAAAATCCCTTTTTCTAATTACGGACAATACCTACTTCAAAATGGGGGTTGAAACATTCAAAGCGAGACAATTGTCAAGTGAGTTATCAAAAGGGAGTTATAATTAATTGTAAGTACCTACATTTCAATGATCCAAAGTATGAAAAATCATATCGAATCGCGAGTATTGTGTACTATATTGAGCACACTGTTGTTCTTGCTTTACTTTGTCATTGTAAGTGCAGAGTAGTCAGCACTAGTGGGTACTTACAATCATTTCAGTTGTAAAATTCAGTATTTACGGAGGTGTTTTACGATCATCGTTTTATTTAAAGTTTTATAGCAAGGTTATCTGAAACATTTTACTTTATCACAATCAATAGCCATAAAACGTCTGCTATAAAAATACTTTAGGTACCCATTAGTAAATTTCGTTTAGGGCATGAAATATAATTTCCTTTATGTGGACACTAGGAGGTGATGTCAAAGTGATCATAACTGTATTGGAAACGTCTTGAACGGTCATGTGAGGATTTCTCTCAAAAAACTCATCATTGATGAACTTTACGCTACTATTTTTAAACAGGTCAGTTTTAACTATACCAGGTGAAATGCTGGTGACGTTTATGTTCCATTTCGCTTGTTGAAATTCTTTGTGTAAAATTTCATTAAAAGCGGTCATTGCTTTTTTAGATGCAATATACATATTTATCTTGGGTTTGGCAAACTTGGGCATATAATGACCGCAAATGCTGTTGATATTTATGATATGCCCTTTAACTCCTTTTTTTAGCATTGAATCCACTGCCAGACGAGTGCAAGCAATTAATCCATAAACGTTAACATTTACCACATCTATCATATTCTGTATGTCACTTGTACTAATAAGACCTTCTTTTCCTGTAGCAGCGTTGTTTATCAAAAGGTCAACGCCTCCATAAACTGCCACGATACCACCAAAAGCATTTTCCAAGTCTTCGTCATTGGAAATATCACATTTACATGGAACTAATTGGCCTTCAACTTTGCCCCAGTTTCGAGCGTTTTTGACCATCTGGTCTACTTTGTCTTCAGATGGCTCAAATCCAATGACTTTCATTCCAATCATTGCTAAATCTTTAGCTATTTGGGCTCCAATACCTTGACCAGCACCAGTAACGATCGCCACTTTATTTTTCCAGTTATCCATTGCTTGGTTGGTTTCTTTGCTGATTAGTATATGATCTGTTGGGTTTATCAAAGCTGTCTACTTTAAAAGACGCTATTTAGTATTTTTATGTCTTAGATCACATCCGCCAGATTACACATTCATACGATTGTTAACTTTTTCCACAGTACATTTCAAATCTTAGATTCGCGTGAGATTAAAATAAAGCATCCATCACTGGATATTTAAACCAAAACTTCTAGCTAAATCTATTTATTATAATGTCTATTAAATTACTAACGACGCTGATTGTTCTGATAATGTCAGATGAATCATAAAAGTAAACAAAACAATTGAATACCGCATGAGCTCTTTTGTAAGTAAAAATAATGAGGCTCTTATTTCAAGGTATTGACACAACGTATATTTTCCTGTATTCAGTGAGTGTAATGAAACATCTATTTGCGAATGCGAAGAGAACGGGGGAAATAGCCTACTCTCACTCAGGTGATTGGATCTAATCTATTGATCCCTTGTATTTCTGTTTCAATATGTTACTAAACTACATAGCTTAGTACTCTAGCTTTTATTTACCTACAAGTCCATATTTACAACATATACATACATATATACATTATATTACAATAGAAATAGTGTCACATTAATACCATTAATTTTATAGGTGTATTAGATACTTTAAGTAGGAGTTACTTATACACATTTTTTAATGTAAACGAATAACGTGACGAGCTAGTCATTTGTCTGATGTTAAGCGTTATGACCGCACAAAACAACACATGTCCGAAAGCATTAATGTTTTAAAATTTGGGACGAGTGTGGGTATGCAGGCAAAGTGGAAAGAACGCCAATGGCGTGTTGCATTGTCATCTACTAAAAGCTAATATCATTTCCCCCAAAATAACTTTACCAAATAAACGTTCCTGATTACGTAATGTCATAAAATTATCGTGAAATGCTACAATTCAACTCACTAGCGAAAAATATCTTTATCCGTTTACGTCAGCGCAAAAAAACGATCATTGTTCATGCTACAATGGCTTTCAGGCTTCAATAGACGTAAAATAAATTGATCGCAATTTATAGACTTTTCGCTCTACAGAAATTTGTCCAATCAATCGAGTATTCATTGTATCATTTAAGTTTATATTGCGAATTTGTATTACCTGGCTGAATTACAATTTATCATGCCCACCAAATTATATAATATAGTAATTTAAGTATCTACGATTTGTGAATAATTTTTCTTTTATACAAGCTCAATAAAGTGTGGTTTTTAGTATTCAAAATATAAAATTCAACAATTTAATATCATGCATGCCTCCATTGTCGAAGTGTCGTGACACAGTGGTCAAATATTAGCAAATCTATGATAAAGTATGTCTAAGTTAAAAAAATAGCATACTCATTCTACATTCAACCAACATCAAAAAGAATATTCTCAATTCGGTCAAGGCCATTTTTTAATGTAGGTATGTTCTCTCATATCTCCGTCATATTTTATGAACTGATTTAGAAAATTCTTTTATTATTTGAATGGAGATACTGGGTGGCGCAAAAGTAAAGACCCTATTTGGTTTAGCTATAACATTTTTTCTAAATTAGAAAACTAGATTTAGGTTTTTTTAAATGTATATTTGTGCCATTAAATTTCGTACCATTAGGATTTAAAGATGATGTCTTTTAAATGGTGACCTCCAGAGTTGATACACATTTGAGCCCTATTTATGACATTTTGCAAGATGATTTTCCTTCAAAATTGGTTATGAGTGACGAAGCGCATTTCCATCTCTCAGGGCATGTCAATAAGCAGAATACTCGGTTCTGGGGCACTGATAATCCGCGCATTATTCAAGAAACACCTCTACACCCACTAAAAGTTACTGTATGGTGTGGCATCTGTGTTGACAGAGTGATCGGACCCTATTTTTTCGAAGACGCTGGAGGCAATGCGATAACTGTCACTGGAGAACGCTACAGAACCATGTTACGTGAGTTTTTGATACCCAGTTTGGACGAATTGGGGCTGGAGCACATCTGGTTTCAACAAGACGGCGCTACGGCACACACAGCGCGCGACACTATGGACTTAGTGAGGGACGCTTTTCCAAGCCGAGTTATCTCTCGTTTTGGCGATTTGCCTTGGCCTGCAAGATCACCCGATCTGACCAGTCCAGACTTCTTTCTTTGGGGTTTTTTGAAATCTCGGGTGTATGTGAACAAGCCACAGACTCTCGCAGCTCTAAAAGAAAACATTCGTCAAGAAATAACGAACATATCGCAGGAAGTGTTACGGCAAGTTATGCAAAATGTCATAAATAGGGCTCAAATGTGTATCAACTCTGGAGGTCACCATTTAAAAGACATCATCTTTAAATCCTAATGGTACGAAATTTAATGGCACAAATATACATTTAAAAAAACCTAAATCTAGTTTTCTAATTTAGAAAAAATGTTATAGCTGAACCAAATAGGGTCTTTACTTTTGCGCCACCCAGTATAAGTAATTTCAGATTGGTCCCATAGAAGTTTCATAAAAATCGGTATAGTACTTTGGGTTTTAAATCAAAATATCTGAAAAAATATTTACATGATAAGTAATCCAAGTATTTCTCAGTATGAGTAAGCTCCAAGTCGCGCAGCGAGCTATGGAGAGAGCTATGCTCGGTGTTTCCCTGCGATATAAGCTCCGGAACGAGGAGATCCATAAGAGAACTAAAGTCACCGATATAGCTCTTAGAATTAGCAAGTTGAAGTAGCAGTGGACCGGCTATATCGCTCGTAGAACTGACAACCAATGGGGAAGAAAAGCTCTCGAGTGGCGACCACGAACTGAAAGACGCAGCGTAGGCCGAGGCCCCACTAGGTAAACTGACGACCTGGTTAGAACCGCGGGGAGCAGATGGACGTAGGAGGCATGCAGCCGCTCAAAGTTCCCCTATGGGGCAGGCCTTTGTTCAGCAGTGGACGTCGACGTTAAATCATTATCAGCCTAATGATTTAACTCCTTATTTTTCAATAGAAATTATATCATCACATCATCAACAACTGGCTTGCCATTTGATGTGTTTCAAAGCACGGTACCTAGCTTTCATACATTGCTGGCTCTATAAGACTCTATTTACACCCTTTCTAAATAGTTTATCTCAATCGCAAGCAATCTTTAGTTAACATACCTCGGGGCCGTATTACCCGAAAACGTATTACGTCGTGAATGGATGCGCTATGTACGTAATAGCGCGATCACTCACGGCTGATTGGATGCGATTTACTTGAGATTTGTCGAGATGCCTGAGTAGAGGAACGGGCTACATAAACGGTTTCGGTTTATGTGAGTTGTAGGTGTGTCTAGTGACAATTTTCGGGAACTTTTTTTTTGCTAGTTATGTACATGCTTACTTTTAAATCTGGTTGCGTAGACACGTCCAATACATTATTGGTCAAATCATAGAAGTCAGAACTTAGTTTGCCAATTAAAAAACTGGTGAAGACCTGAACTAGTCAAATAATTAACTAATACTAAACTGATTCGTCAAATCACAGACAAGTCCATAACTTAGTTTGTCAAATTAAAAACTGGTGAAGACCTAAATTAGTCAAATAATTAACTAAGTACTAAACCAGCATGTTCAAGAATCACAAAATTTGAGGACGTGTCATACACCAACCTGCACTTGGCCAGCGTGGTGTATTAAGGCCTACACTCTTTTCGGGGTATCGGTGGTGATAATTTGAATGACGAACCTTCACCATTATCATCATCATCATCATCATCATCAGCCTGAAGACGTCCACTGCTGAACATATGGTTCGTGGAAGATATAAATAATTCCAGTTAATTATTCCTTAGTTACCAACCTAAAAAAAAAAGAAAAGCAACATACGTACAATTGGCATCCATCCCATTTAAATAAACACCGCAGACATAAAAGTAATGCTGATGCTGAATGGACCACAACCGTAATGAAGTGAGACCGCAATAAGTGGGGTCGGGGGCGACTGCTAGTTTAATTTGAACTGAGGTTGTGTCGACCCTTCGGAGGTAATTGAGCTTATTAACTATGGAGGAAGGTAAAATTAAAGCTTTATATAACTGTTTAAATGTACCTAACCTACAGCGGGAAACTATGGTTGTACGTTATAATTTGAAAAATAATGAATAATTTTGTGGTGGGTAGGCATTCGCCTTAAATGAATTTAGGTTATCTGTGTAGTTAAAGAGAATATTATTATGTAGGTAGAGCGATGGTGGCCGAGCGGTAGCATGTGAGCTGCGCAATCTTACTTCACCGGGTTCGATCCTCGGCCCTGCACCAATGACTTATCTAGTAAGTTATGTGCAGTTTTCGATGCCATCGCTCCGTGCCTCGGAGAGTACGTTAAGCCGTCGGTCCCGGTTGTCACAAGAACATCTATGGCAATCTTCACAGGTAGTAAGAAGCCTGATAGAATCTGACGCCTATTATAGTCTAACCATCCCTGTTACTGCTGGTCCCTTATGGGTTGCGAGGTCAGATGGCAGTCGCTCGTGTAATTCTGGTAGCTTGCCGCTACAGGTTGAGAGTATAATCAGAGTGACCAAACAGTATAGACAACCATTATAAAATACATTTATACCACAACAAAAATATAAAATTATCTTCTAAAAACAATGGAACCAGTGGGATTTGAGCCCGCATCATCCAACTCACCAGATTACGCTATACTATAAAGTTAAAACAGGTCTCTTCACGCACAGAAAATCAAAAAATAATTTTGACTAACCTCGACGTTTCGACCAAGTTACATTGGCCGTGGTCACGAGAGGACCCCGCAAGCCTCTCCGGAGGTTACCGTCAGAATGGCGGGTCGCCTGGAGCATCTTGTACTGAGTGTATATTCAAAAATTGCTACCTATTTGCTACTATTTGCTACCTTACCTAAATAATTAATACCTATGATAAATTCTGAGATATTAGAAAATCAGAATGGCGGGTAATTATCTAGGAAATAGGTAGCAATTTTTTAATATACACTCAGTACAAGATGCTCCAGGCGACCTGCCATTCTTAGTTTCCATGGATTTTTTTACATTATGAATAGAATTTCTTCCTGTTTCCGTAATCACCCCACAGACATCTGCCAAGCAAGATATGTGTTGTGCTATCGCGCAAAAGTTGGTTTACTTCTTAGTTTATAATTTACGTTGGTATGTTGTAGGACTGGTACTCAAATCGGATACTGTTGATAGTTGTCGAGAACCATATGTCTGGACAAACCTAACCTAGGTTTAAGGCATATTTTTAGCGAATGTAAATTTGTTTTTCTGGTGGATAAATAAATATGTAAATAAAATAATAATTCTGAAGGTAACCCCCGGAGAGACCCGTTTTAACTTTATAATTTGAGTTCAAGTCGCGAAAGTTTAAAGTGTTACGCTATACTAACTAAACTATGGCTGCGAATATCAATAGGACTCCCTACATTTTTGCACAGGTATACATATAATATACCTAACAGGCTATTTAGTTAGCAGATATACAAAACATACGAGGAAGGGAGAATAGTATATTTAGCTAACATATTTAGAAACTATAACATCTGTAGAGACAGCTATAAAAATAACTAAATCCAACGAAAGCACCACGACCTTTCGCCTGATGTTCCCAACTACCCACACATGGTCTTTCAGCGCTCGCATTAGAATAAGCCAGGCGGACGTGAACATACGATGTTCGAATATGTACAGCAATAAATCAGCTCGTCCCGAGCCTCGACCGTTGTCCGCCGTCCGATCCCAGACGATCGTAACCGGTGCCTACTGTATCACGATGGTTATTTATCTTCTTACCTTTATTGCTACTTCAATATTCATATATGTATATCAACAACACACTCTAATATTATAAATGCAAAATTTAGCATGTGTGTATGTTTGTATCTCTTTCACGCTCTAACAGCTGGATGGATTGGAATGAAATTTGGTATGGTTGCCGTTCGCATTATAAAGGTCGAATCAAAATGCGTGTTCGGATAGGAAGAATGGCCACCATGACATTGTAATGGGTGACGAGATGTCATAATAGTGGAATGGAGATGAGGGAATTAAATCTTGCAATACCAATGCCCTATCACCGAAATTTTATGAAGAAGACCGATAGACTAGTAACTTTGCATTGATGATCGCGGCCTTGCAGCCAAACATTTTTAAATATTTTACTTCCATAAGAAGGCGAACCCTAAAAGAATCTGTAACGCATTGACAGAAATATAAAACGTTAAACTGTGTCGGGTCAAAACAGCAATATGAGAACCAACAGCCTTTCCGATTAACTTTGAAAATACCAAATGAATTTAAAGTTTTAATCATAAAACAATTTTATAATTAAATTTAGCTGTGCGCTCATTTATTCTATTAAGTACTTTATCATTGAATTCTACGTATAATTAGTTTTTAGTGATAATCGCTTACATTGAACCGTTTCGAATTTGGATAAATAATTAGGCTATCGAATTCCAATCCCTGGTCACGGAACCAATTATACAGTCCTCAAACATTGGCCCTATAATAATTATGTGTGCTGCGGGTACCGCTATAGTACATTTCTAATAGGTAACCATATTTTGTTTTTTTTTTGTTATGCACATATTATTATCGGATTTATCTTAAATTATTATAATGTCATGTTAATCGTAATGAAAATCTAAGAACATTAACTTTTGACTTTTATTAACGATCTTTTGTAGCGTCATCCATTGCATGATATTTTTTTAGGTCTAATTACTTACAAAGTAAAGGAAGAGTGGAAAGTTAAGTAATATAAAAAGAGGTAAGCTTTCGAAAAAACACAAGGTTGACAGTAATTAACAGAAACTAAATCTATGGATGGCATAGGTAAGTACAAGTAAGTTGGTACCTATCTATTGTGTAAGATACTACTATATACTATATACTATATACTACTATTACTATATACTATATATTATATTCTATATACTACTATTGAAAAAACTGTTGAACTATGTTTCTTGATATTCTCTCATAGATATTCACGAAATATAATTTAACGATTACAACCTGTAGGAAACTTATACTTATTTGTCTGTAAACTGATATTAATTAAATCCATTGTAACAATGGTTCTGGATGGTACAATAAAACTATCGTAACTCGTCCAACGTAAACGTGCAATGATGTCAATTCGTCCAACATTACTAGGGAATGCCATAACGTAAATAAGTGCTACGTATTATGTAGCATAATGGAGATGCTGCTAATACTTAGGGAAGAAAGCATAGGTAGTAGAACAGTTTCAAAACGTTAGTATTTATGTATGGACTAAAACTAAGTAGGTACAATTTATCCAAGAGCGGGTTCAAACGCGCTACCAAAATTGGCAGAAGTTGTATCAAGCCTATACCCAAGAATTTGGTAAATTTTAGCGTGATCCGGCTATTCTAGTATAATTAGTCTTGAACTGTCTGTTATACAAGTTTAGGTTATGGCACGGAGGTAGTTTAACGCTGATTATCCTTGCGGTGTGAAGGGACTCGCGAGGGAACGTGGTTAGACTTGCCCAGTCCAGCGTAATTGCGTTCAACTTGGGTATTCACGTTAAGGGTCATGTATTCTACCTCTACCGTAATAGATGCAGGGGTTGAAGTAAATGAATCGACAGTTTAGTTTACGCGCAGAAATTTTATTTTTCACGTGGGGGTTTTGCATTTAATCTATACGAAAAGTTTTGTTGTGATTTGTTTTTGTACTGTCAGTTGAATAAAGACGGAATTGTGACGGACCACATTAACCATGTTGAGAATGAAGTTCAGTTTATACTAAGTAGTTATATTTGATATAAATAGTTATCTAGTTGCTGCTATACGAGGCTACGCACGCGTCGTCAGCTAGGTACAGCTTATCGCGGTACCTACTTAGCGTCTGTCTCCTATCGCATCTTATTACCGTTTGGTAACCCTAATATGATTGAATAGAGGGGTAGATGATAATAATTGGTCCTATTCCAGTGTTAATCATCGGTTAACTAGTGAATAGTGAATGGGCAAACGTGCTCCACCTTGGACAACTTCGTGACTTACCATCAGGTGAGTCGTTGTCAGACGTATGACCATTTAAGCATAAAAAAAACTTGACAAAAACCCAGTCGTGTCTACCTCGTTAAGTGTCGTATGCTACCATATTACTAGCAAAATTCACAACAGCGGTGACACCATGTTTACTCAGACCGTTAGTGGACACTGTAAACAACAACCACCGTCCCCATGTCGTACACTTTAATGGTCCGACCACCTGTGTTTACTTTAAAGAACCAACGTTTATTGACAGGAGCAAGTGGGCACTGAAATAAAGGTTTTACAGAGTCGGAGAGATAGTATCGTGAATGGTTTTACTGAAAGATTTAGGAAGTATATGATATTATTAGTAGGAATACTTAATAATGCGCGTCGAAAAGTGAAATTCCTAAAATGTGTCTTAATAAGTCCGTAAACTATTTTAAAAGGTTAGGGTATCTACAAATTTTAATATAAAAAGATTGAAGAAACAACAGACTACTCAGTCTAAATATTAGGTTGATATTATTTACAATTAGATTAAAATATAATCAAAAGGAAAAAAATACTACCTAGGTACCTACCTACTTAATACCCAGTACCTACCTACTAATATAGGTGCACTTATTATTATAAGTAAAAATAATTTGCCACAGCTCGTCGCAAAAGCGTCGTAAAGGAATTCTTCGCTATCTTTGAAAACATCGCAATGCAAAACATGGTCCCACAAAGATCTGAAGCTCGAAACCAAACGTTTGAGCATATTTGCCATTCTTTATGTTTCCAAATGCATCTTAAGGTACAAATATTTTCTCTAAATTCATAGCAATTACACTTGGAGGTACACTTTCAGAATCAATAAAATTATTGATTCTGAAAGTGTACCTCCAAGTAAGTTTGTACTAATAGGTAGGTACCTACTTGTCGTGTTTTTGAGGTATACCAAATTTAGGCTTGGTAAGTACGTACTACAAATTACTTGGCTTGGAATCTCATTATTTGCTACAATGAAACTCGTTGCCATCTTCTGTGTTCCCTGAAACTTATAACCAGGGTGTCTTCAAGGGCAGAGTAAATAGGTCGAATATAATATTATAACAATCGAATTTAATTTCACGGCGTAGATACCAATACCATAGGTAACTAGGGTATAAGTAAGTAGGTACTTACTTCAGTATTACTTTGTGACCAACCTTTATTTTAATACCTTATTTCAGGTTTGATCTCATTCTCTTTGAAACATTCTGTTTTAGACAATATTTAAATTAAACTTCCAAAGGCTAGTTAAGTGAACGACTAAGGTAAGTACCTACTTACGTAGAGGTAGGTACCTACCTATTAATTCGCTGAAACTCAACCCTAATTGTATTTTGTAAAATATCACTTAAATTTTCTATTGCTATAGACCCCTATTAGTCTTCTTAGGTAAGTACCTGTTATAGCAAGAAATATTACTTTGATCCTTTATAATACCTGTTAATGGTCGTTCATTTTACAAGAATTAATATGCAATTTGCATGTTAATCGTCTATTCAACGTAAAATCTCAATTTTCGTCAAGATGAACTTTCATAGGATGTTAATGAAATTTCGTTTGAACTCCAAATGGTTTTGATGAATAAGTTCAGGTAAAATAATTGCTACAGTAAGAATAAGTAAGTACTTATTATTCTAAGTTTCTATACTTAGTGTAATTTTCAACTTCATGCCTTTTTTAATGTAAATGAGTGACGTGGCGAGCTAGTCGTTCACCTGATGCTAAGCGTCACGGCTGCCCATAACAGATTGCAGACTCGGAACTCTAAATTAATACAGTTTTGCGTGACACTGCACTGCGCACGTTATCCTGAGACTTCACACAGTATAGTAATAAGATTACTAGACTGGGTGATCGGATCATAAAGTCTCATTTGCCCAGTAATTTCACTAGCTACAATGCCCTTGAAACCGGAACACAGTATTGCTTGCACACTACTGCTTGGCGGCAGAATAACTGGCAAAGCGGTGGTACCTACCTAGACGAACTTTGCAGAAAAGTCCTACCACCTAAGTAAACCTACACGAGATATGATTAAGAATACCTATATGGACACCCATAGGTAGTATATATACCTACACACCTACCGGGTACTTATCTAATCTATCTATCTATACAGAAAAGTTTGATTCTTAAATTTTTTCAGGTCAGGTTATTATACTGATTTATATTTACTCCATCCGCCTCATCCGAGAGTCTGTCATCTAAAGAAACTGAAACCAAAGTTATAAGGCGTTTTTACTCGAACTAGCTATAAAATTATCATCTCGCGAAGTTTTTAACTTAGATTGGCTCCTTCTAAGAGTTTTTGTAACTTTGAAATTAATCCAAGGGAATTTGTTGTCATCTTTTCAGTAGGTACCCTGGTCTTTCAACCTTGAAATTAAGGCGAAAAATATAGGTAGGGATAATGTTGGCCTTTATAGTTTTATTTTTAGTTATTAGATTTACTACCTAAGTGCTTTTAAAACAAATTGGGCTAAATGATAGCTACATTGAAGAAAAGGCTAAAGAAAAGATGAAAACTGCTTTGAAGGCCTTTTAAAATGTTTTAGTAAAGGTTACGTAGAACAAACAACCTATACGTGTGGCCTATGAGTGAAAATACTGCCTAAGTATATATACTTATACGAATGAAAATTATATAATATATATATAACTATACACTCTATATATACTCTATACACTCTATTATATTATGCGTAGGTATACTTGCACATTTCACATCAAACTTCTATTTTATTTGTTGCGATTAAAAGAGAGCATAAATATTGCAACGATACCTACCTAAACATACATAATTAAGATCAGAGAATTTCACTCAACAGCCGCAACCCGTCTACTGCAGAACATAGGTTTCCCTCCCTTTCAGAACGCCACTTAGAACGCTAATGATAGGGGGGGATTTACGATAGGTAATCACCATGCTTGGCAGGAGGCTTGGTGATCGCAGTCGATTGTAATGAAGACTGAAGAGAATGCTGCTGCCCATTCCCTGTATATTCCCTTAGTCGGCCCTTACGGCACCCCCGGGTAGAAATAGGGTGGTCCTATACGCACACTGGGACCACACGGTTAAGCCACGCTTATCACTGACAATTAAGCCGTTACCTACCTAATCATAAGTACTGACGAAAACAATAAATACTCATAAAATTGCAAAATAAAGTAAAAATCTGAACGAAGTCAGGCAACACCAATTTGTGAACAATACGCTTCCCAATAACCACTTTTCAAACATCAATTTTGTGGGAAAATCGTGACATTGTTGACAAGACCGTAGCCTAACTCACGAGCAGCGAGGGAAATCTGTTATGTAGGTACTTACTTTGTTATATTCAAATTGGCATTTCATTCTGTAATCAAGTCAGCAGTCTACGTCTTTCTTGGCAACTATTTGAGCAACATCTATGCCAGCCAACCTACAATTTTCTCCTTTCCAATCTGCTTTATTATCGGATTTATTGTACCTATACCAAAGTATACCCGAAGCTTTGAAAACAACGACATCGTGCGTTGGGCAAATTGCCAAGAATAATTTTCTAACTAAAATTAAAAGCTAGCTTATATTTTACATATACCAGTACACCAGTGTACTGGTATGTGCTGGTGGTGGTGTGGGTGGTGGTATGTAGGTATGGGTGTAGGCCTACATTTATACACATTGCATATAATTTACTGGTATTTAAAGCCACAACTACAAATATTAAACGGCTAGCACTCACGTAATTTTAGTCGAACAAAAGAGCAGCGCAGAGCCGCCGCCGTGGCCGCGCATACTCCATGAAGATGGGCATCTTTATTGCCTGAACACCGGTCGAGTTTGTTCGACTAAAATTACGTGAGTGCTAGCCGTTTACTAGTTGTATAGTTATGAATACTACTCACGTTAGTTTCTATGATATTATGGTATTTAAGCCTCTTATAATTATAATTCTAATGTTATTATAAGTATTATGGTAAGTATAGATAAGTACTTTTAGTAATTATTGCCCATGATTTAATAGAAGTAGGTAACTTTAATCACCAGGAATTTGGAATTTATCTGATACGTCCATGATCACACCGCTCCGTCATCAATAACGTTATTTGGTTGAATAGTCAAAGCTACCGTTGAAAAATCTCATTTTAATATCAAATATTGGAAAGAAACTAAACGAGTCCCAGGTGCCAATCGGATTTTGCTTGTTACAGCGCACGGCAGGTATGAGATTTTGCTTTGAATGTATAGGTAAATCGGAAGAATGATTTGTTTTTGGTTTCATCTTTTTGTTTTGACTATAGATGGGTATACATAGACTAATTGTAGATCCACCGAGTCAAACGAAGAGTCCAACAATAAACATGAAGCCGTGGACACAAGAAGACAATGAGTAGGTACCTATAGAGGCTAAACGCTTACATTTTTGATACCTAATCCATTAGAATTTATAGTGCGAACAGCAAATATGTGGAATACCTTGCCGTCGTCCTTGTTTTCAGCAAATAACCTGGGTGTCTTCAAGTCAAGAGGTAACAGGTATCTTCTAGGCAAGCATGCATCACCGTAGGCCAAGTCATCACTTACCATCAGGTGTGATAGTGGTCAAATGGTATCATCAGCATGCCGCAAGACGTCCATTGCTGTTGAGCAATGCCTATTGTTGATAGGCCTCCCCAGAGAGCGCCACCTTGAGCGACTGCTCGCCTCCTGCATCCATCGGATCCCCGCGATTTTCACCAGATCGTCGGTCCACCTAGTGGGGGGCCGGCCTACGCTGCATCTTCCGGTTCGTGGTCGCCACTCGAGAACCTTTCTTCCCCATAGATTGTCAGTTCTACGAGCGATGTGGCCTGCGCATTGCCATTTAAACTTGCTAATTCTAAGAGCCAAATGCTATGCTTTTAAATTATTTAAAAACATGCTATCAACCTATAATGCGTACCTAGTTAGTTGGACAAACGACTCGCACCAATTAAGATAAATTGAGATACATAGTATAAGTCTCTTGAAGTGGTGGAATTTTGCATAGTTCCTAATTAAGACAATTTTCAGTCTTTCGTATCGACAATTGAGTCCTCATAAAATTCAATGTTAACAGCAATTAACTAAAGCTCCTACTCAATTCTCTCGGTTATTTGGTCGTGAACTCTTTGGATAACTTGCTTAATTTGTTTTGTTTCAACTAAATGACGGCACATCCAAATAATCACCAGCTTTTCTGATAAATTGGTCTTAACTTTACAAGTTGCCTAGACGTTTAACTTAATTACAATCTTAATGTTTTCAATATTAAAATGAATATTTAAAATGGACGGTTTAAAGAGTTCTTTTGAAAGGATGATAGCCCAGTTGGTGGTGTAGTCTACTTTTTTTTATATATTTAAATGAATGACGTGACGAGCTAGTGGTTCACCTGTAGGGTTAGCACGGCCAGTAGACAAAACTGTCTTTCCCCTGTTTTACTCCAAGCAAGTATGAAGAAAGTGACGTAAAACGGGGAAAGACAATTTTGTCTACTGTCCATGCTAACCCAGCTGGTGTTAAGCGTCACGGCGGCAGGTGGCGGCAGGTGTTTTAATGCTAAAATGGGCATACGTTTGACACCAACTTGCCTGATGGTAAGTGACGAAGCTGTCTAAGGTTCAGAGAGTATAAAGCACATAATTATCCGATTCATAAAGGCTCTAGGATTTGTTTGACAACGCCAGAGACGTATTCAGAGAAAGATTTGAGGGGGTAAAAAATAGATGATGTTACTATTGAAACAAGATTTTAATATGAAACTTAATAAAAAAAAAAATTTTTTTAATATTTGTATTTTTGTTGTTATAATTTATAGGCATAGCATAGAGTGAATGAGCCCATTCACTCTTGACTTAAAAAGACCCAGGTTATACCCAGGAGGAAACAGTTGCTGGGGGAGCATTCCATTCTTTAGCCTACTTGCGATCACCTGGAGCTTTCGGTGACAGAAAATATCGTAGACAAGTAATTACCAAGCATTACCAAGCTGCACCAGTGTATCACAGGGAATATTTTCCCTTGTGAGGATTTACGTACTCGCATACAGGACGCATTTTTAACGGATATTAACGAAACTTGGCATACAGGTTTTACAGGTGCAGAGATTTTATTAGTCATCGGCGATTTTCGATTGAAGATGGAGGGGTATTTCCCATTAAAAGAGGGAAAGTTTGCTGCGGTGCCATTTACCGGCCGATTTTGATACTAAAAAAAACAAATAAAAAGAAATATATATATATTTATTTCAATAAATAAATTAATTTGGTTGAAATAGTGGGCACTCAATTTAAAACCAAACAAAACAAAAAAAAAACAAAAACTAAAAACAAATTGAAAAAAAAAAACAGTCGCCAAAAAAGTTTCAAATAGTCACCATCAACAGCCTGATGGCTAGAAGCACCCAGGCAATGTTTCACGATAATGTTCCGCTGCCGTGTCGAAGTAGCGTGATTTCGAACCGTAGTGATTCGCAACTCAGTGATGTCGCGCTTTGATGATTCGAACCTCAGTTCTTCGCAGTAGCGTAGAGCACTCTGCATCCATCAGCTCTCCGCGGTTCTGACCAGGTCGTCGGTCCGCCTAGTGGGGGGCCGGCCTACGCTGCTACGCTGCTACGCTCGTGGTCGCCACGAACCGGAAGACAACGCCACAAGTCATGTTCACGTCTTGGTGACCAGTTAGTGCTACCTGGGGAGAGTTATTAAGTGCGAACAAGAGCTGTCAATCTTTAGTGCAGACGAGCATAAGATATGTATAAAACAGCTTAAGTGTATCTAGGTAGGTAGCTAGAGCTACAATACAAAATATGAAGTTTTAAACAAGCCATACCATAGTAACATAGCAATAGGTACCTACCAGTAGGTACATATTATACCTAATTAACACAGATGCAATTCTGATTGAATCATAAAACGTTCGTGAGTCTTCAAATTCATATGTTTTACGAGCACAATGTCTGGAGGTAATAAAGCTCTAGCTCGCAGGTGCAACTCCCAATGGATTCAAGAGGCTGTATGAAATGCTGAGAAACTTTTTTATGATTTTCTGATACTTTTCCGTTTACAGCGCTATTTGAAGAAGTCTTTTAGTCTTTAGTGCGACATCTTATATATTTAATGTAAAAATAAAGTTTGGAGTCCATAACTTACCTACTTGACATCTTATAAAGAAAAGAATTCATAATAACTTTGAAAACTTTATTAAGTTACTAACTTACGTACTGCTTACTGAAGAAAATGGGAAAGTTTAAACTAAATCCTATTAATTCATTATTATGACAATTTAAACATAAATAATAGTTAAAACATACCTAGTATAAGGAAATACGTCAATCTTTGCATACGTATACTATGAGGACTGATAAAAAATGTAATATGTATTTCACAGAATCGATAGTAGGTATTCATTTTGGTAGCAATGTAGGTCAGCAATTTACATATAATAGTAGAGTTGATTCATTTTCTTAGAAATTATTTTTAAATGAACATTCCTTGCAGAACTTCGCAACATCATGCGTGACAACCAATGCATCTTCGCGTGTAGTCATATCAGAAAAGTTATAAATTGACGGTAGAAATATAAAGTATCTTTATCACTAAATTAGAATATTTCGTACAAAATGACATTAAAATTGATTGAGGTCTGGGGTCATACTCTTTGCAAAACTTGGCAACATTATGGATGGCGACTGCTGCGCAAATGCGTTATCTTAGCAAATTCGTTGCGTAGACGCACGTCCATTAACTGTAGTAGTACCAGAAATTTTACACAAATATTGAGGATAATAATATACCTAGTATTTCTAATAGTATTGTTATAAGTAAGCACAAGAGATTTTTTTTATTGAGGATTTGGTCCATATTCCTTGCAGAGCTTGGCGACATGATGCGCGGCGACCGCAGCGCGACGCGGCAGCGTCGCAACATCGTCGCCTGTCGCTGGACGTACGTTGAACGCTTGCAGCCTACTGGTTCCCGCCATCATTCGGCCTACCACCCTATGAATGATGACAACAGCTGATGTTTAAAAGTGGATGATGATGATAAAATTGATGATGATGATCTATGAAACATTCCATTAACTAAACTCGCCTTAGTACCTAGTTACCTACCTACACTTTAAGTAAGTATAATAAAAAAGAACGTCACGATTGAGGACGATGACGATGATGATGATGATGATTATGATGGTGGTGGTGGTGGTGGTGGTGATGATGAACTAAGGAATATTATTGTTCAAAAACATTTGTAATAAAAAAATGGATTGAAACTAGTAGGTATGGGCTTCACTAAAAGGGCTTTCGATACCTACTTAATAATATTGAGTATGAAACGGTTCAGACTAAGACCAGCGATACACGTTCAATTTTATTGATCAATCTTTGTGATTGATCATTGTTATTGATCGTGTATGGTTGGTCAATGTTTTTTGGTTTACTGTATGGAGAAAACATTGACGGAAATGAACTCGTCAATTTTATTGATCAATAAAATTGAACGTGTATGGGCTGCCTAAGCAAAGCAAGACACAAACCTTAGGCATCAAACATCTCGTTTTCTAAATCGGGGATAAAAAGGTTGGAACAATAATCACGTGACTATATAAACAAAGACAATGAAATGTAAACAACGATGATAAAGTAGCCTATTTATACGTTACCTTATAGTACAAGGTGGTTTTAGGTCCGGCAGTAAAAAATCTATTTCGTAGTAGACAACTTGCATCGCCGGGCCATTGTCGTCTCTGACCACCAAGTTCTTGGAACATGACTCTCCTTTTCTTACGCTTACACATTTCGCTAAAATGCATACAATTTTGATATTAGGTGTACTTAATATCAACGCAAGCTGCGTTTTGTTTTGTGTGGACGATGATAAAATATTTAAATGTCATGAAAGTTGACCGGTTTTAGCACTGAGTAACAAATGAAGTTATCCGGTTTTGTGTTACAAAAAAAATCATTCAAATTGGGCTTTACCGGTTTCTACAGTAAATCCCCAACAAAATTTAACAAGTAATATCAATTCTGAATTATAAAAAGTTCAACCCGCTGAATACTTGACTCCCATGGTCGCGATATCGTGTCATCCAGTTATTCTGTTATTATGCAGAAGGCCGGTAATCAATTAATTAAAATTGACATAATCCTAGAAGTTCGCTTAGGTATAAGTTTTATAAGATAGCAACTGATGTGGACTTATTTGAAGACATAGCACTTAAGATGGCGGGTATACCAAACAAGGTGTTTTAAGGGACGTTTCCTGGCGTAATTAAAACACGTGGAGCTTTGAATTTAATATATCATGTAATTCATTTCATTAGCTCGTTTGTGATGCCCGCAAATACAAGATTAATAAATATAACTCTATAGAAAATAATCGCAATCCTCCCTCAAAAAATTTGAGAGTTCCCATTTTGCCGAGCTTCTACTGAATATATTTTTACAAAAACTAATTTAGTGTCTTCGTAACAAACAATCAGATGTCGTGATGACTTAATAACTTTGAAAAATACTATATACAAATAGATATTAATTAAAAACCGTCAAAATCAGTAATTTCGTGCGTTGTCTTTGTCGTAAGCGCCGCGCTGAAGTGTAGACTGAATTGATATTAAAGACTACGACGTTAAGGTTGATGTTTCTTTGAACGAATTTGGACCTGCTCATCTGGCTATACTCGTCACCTTAATGACCGTCACTTTCCATCAGGTGAGGTTGCGGTCAAATGCGGGCCTATTTGTATAAAAAAAGTCAAAAAGCTTAGAAGGAAAATAAATAAAAGCAAAATTAAAATATAGAAAACACAAACTACACAAACAAATTGAACTTCAGTAACTTACCAACGATTTCATAAAATATCAATACGCCAATCTCTTGCAAAGACTTGTGCCATTTGAGTACTTTCTCGACCGTACCGGAAAATGCCCTCGGCCCGCTTTTGTGTAGAGCCTGAGGGAAAATACTGTTCATAAACAATACTGCTAGGTATAACAACTTTAAAATTCACGTGTATTCACTCAAATTGTTGAGTAAACTAAAATGAATGGTAATCCAATTTGTCAAGTTCGGATGAATATGTTTGCATTAAAGAAGTTGCAGTAACAGTCAGGTTGCAGCTTGTCCGCGTGTCTACCTCAAAACTCCAGCACCTAAGCAGCATGAGCATGAGCTGTAGAGGACGGCATAATATCTCTTCTCTTAAGAAAGCGTTTGACCAATGATAACGGCACAAAAGGTTTATGGCTACATTTCGGTGTATGTGCAGCGGAGCTACACAACCTAACTCCACCATCTCCATTTCATCGGACGACAAGACGTACAGCTACACGCCATCCATTTATGGTTGATATTCCTTCGATTCGCACAAAGCGGTTTGACTCGCATCTATAATCCGAGCAGCCAAGGAATGGAATACTTTACCAGCGTCTTTGTTTCCCGATAAGTACAACCTGGAGCTCTTCAAGTCGCGAGTGAATAGGTATCTTCTAGGCAAGCATGTACCATCGTAGACCGCGTCATCACTTTCCATCAGGTGAGATTACGGTCAAATGGGGGTCTATTTACATATTTAAAAGTTGGCGTAGTCCACGTGATCGTTCATTAGTCAAACGCTTTCTCAAGAGAAGATAATATTATGTCGCTCATGCTACCCGTGCTGTTCTAATTATCAACAGCAGTTGAAATACTTGTGCTACAACGTAATAAACCTGTTGAAAAGCTAAATAACTGCCAGCGTTTTACAGCCAATTGTATAAAGTCATCTTGATGTTGAGATCATAAAATGCTTAAAGAGCTTTGTTGTGAAAAGGCTCACGGGTATTTTGGCTTGGTTTTATTGGGAATTGAAATCGGATGTGTGTTTAGGAATGCTACTCTGTTAGTACGCAAGTTCTACGTTTTGACCTTCTGTTTTGTCGTAATAATCAAATCAATCAAGTAAATGGCCTGTTCATAACATTAGGTGTCCAGACTGACTGGTTGAACAGTGAACATATTCATATGTGGTCATTACTCGATACTCATTCAAAATAAATAAAAAATACGTGCTTAATAGCGACTGTTTAGTCACTAATATCAACACTGTGTCCACAGGTCTCATCGTCATCATTTCAGCCCCTATCGATCCACCGCTGGATATAGGCCTCTTCTTTATCTCACCATTCTTCACGACCTGCCCCTGCTACATAGTCTACCTTGGATGATAACTGCCACACTTTCAGAGTCTTACATATTAGTGTTCTTTATAACATTCTGTTTAACCCATCTACTCCCCAATATTTGTAGGCTCGATTTGATTTTCTTTATCACTCCCATTCCAACTCTATGTCACTTAGGTCATCGGAAAACCTCCTTCTTAAGCCCCCGGTACGTCGTACCACGTTTTACCACCATTTCTTGACAGCCCAGGCGGTACGCCTGTGGAATGAACTCCCTATTACCATACGACGCGCTCAATCACTTTTTGTATTTAAGTCGCAAGTCAAAAATTTCTATTTCTCCAACTTAACTCCTAAATAAACGTTAACTGTTTCCTTTTAACTGTTATAAGTATATATTTATAATTATGTATTAATTATGAATTGTATGTAGGTGTATTTATTTTATTGTTATGTTTTTATGTATTAAGTATTAAAGTAGGTATATGTAGTACTTTTGTATATACTATTTATTTGCACCACCGTCCATGCTCGTAGTGTCTCATATCTCTGTCCATCCAAAGGTTGTCTGGAAGAGATCGCTCTTAGCGATAAGACCGCCCATTGTACCTATCTTATTATGCGATTCTTATTTCTATGTTATTATTATTTTGGTGTCAATAAAGAGTTATTGTATTGTATTGTATTGTATTGTAATTTCTTCTTTTGCAGTTTTTGGTGTTATCTTCATTATGTTTTTTTTTTTAATTACAGAATATTATGTGACCATGAATTATCAGTATTATAAGTATGATTTACACTGTTCAAACAGTCGTCGATGTATTCGAGTGAAATAAAATTCAACTTATAATATGAATAGGTAAGTTATTTCAAACAAGGAAAATAATTTTTGCAACTTTGCAACTTGCAAGCATGTACCATCGTAGACCGCGTCGTCACTTTCCATCAGGTGAGACTACGGTCAAATCGTCGCTTGTTTGACTAAGTGGCGTATCTGACATTTTTACGTATCTGAATTTTTTTTTTTTTTTTTTTTTTTTTAACGGGCAAATTGCCTTTATTACTCAAGCTAACTACTACAATAATAAAAACTAAACTAAACTAAACTAAGCTAAACTAAACTAAACTAGCTACACTACCTATTACAAAGAACACTTATGGACTGTATAATAGCCGCGATCTGAAATTTTAAATATAGCTTTTATCTACTTTCAAAGACGCGTCGAACTGTCTAATCAACTTATTTGTAGAAAAAATGTCAGATACACTCACTTACACCAGCGACGAAATGGGGCCTATTTAGTAATAAAAAAAATTGTATTATTTATCTTACCTACTATATCATAAAAATAAAAAATTGCCATTGCAATTTCGATGGCGAATTTTTCTTTATGCTGACCTAAAAGCAGCCTAAACGACAAAATAACGCTTCAATCTGCGCAAAATGACTTCAAAGCCAAGCGTACTGAAGTATAAATTATATGGCTGCTTAAGTAAGACACTTAACAGACTCTTATAAAGTTGAAAATCCGATTGCGCAAATAAGCGCTCATTGCGGGAAGTGCCGACAGCACCGGGTGCAATATCCGTAGCCTTTGTCCTGGAAAAAATCTTAGATCGAATGTTTCTTTTCCGACTTCTGACAGTTGAACCGATTATTTTAACCTTCTTTTTTCATTGTGTTGAGCTTCGTCCTGATTCAGGTATTCAATAAATAGTTTTAGTAGGACGTATTACGTACATTTCTCAATCAAAAATCAGCTAGAAGATAGTTTTTATTGTCTTCTAAGGGTTTTTTATTGTCTTCTAAGGGTGGGTTTTTTGATCCGTAGGTAACCAATGGTTAAAATCTCTAACAAATTCTAACCAATGGTCATAATTTGTTAGTTTTTAACCATTGGTCACTTCAACTCATCATCATAATCAACAACCTGAAGACGTCCACTTCTGAACATAAGCCTCCCTCAGAGCGCGCCACCTTAAGCGGCTGCTCGCATCTTGCATCCATCGGCTCCCCGCAGCTTTTACCAGATCGTCGGTCCACCGAGTGGGGGGACGGCCTACGCTCGTCTTCCGGTTCGTGGTCACTACTCGAGACCCTTTCTTCCCCATCGGTTGTCAGTTCTACGAGCGATGTAGCCTGCCCACTGCCATTACAACTTGCTAATTCTAATAGCTATATCCGTCACTTTAGTTCCCCTGTGGATCTCCTCGTTTCGGAGCTTATCTCGCAGGGAAACACCGAGCTTAGCACCTTAACTATCGACCAAAAAATCCACCCTAAAACGCTCCGTGATAGACCTGCGAATGCGAACCATAATCACCATTGGCAGACGTCTTGATAATCAGCGTGGTTTGTGCTAAGCTAGTTTATTTATTTATTTCGTTATGGAAGAATAACAGCTGTTATATCATTATGGATATTGAATTATAAAAAAAAAGCAATTTAATTGTCCTCACGAATATAATAGGGAAATGGCCAGTACCTATACCGTTTTTGGGACACACATGGAAGTAAAAGAAAGGGTTTTTCTAATTTTATCTCCTAATAGTATAAAAAAATATCACCTGAACTAATTGTTTGTTTATTTAGTTTTACACGTCAAACCAACTGAAACAATCTTGCTGAAATGTACACAGATTGCTTACAAAAATTAAAAGTTTTGATGATAAATGCTATAACAGAAATGCCAATTTGAAAAGTAAGTATTACCTAAGATTTAAGAAAATGTAGCAGCTCAGTAATTATGCATTTAACTCTTAATTAACCGCATTTAATTTCGTTTTAAGCAAGGTCAGGTTTAATATATCACTTGTCGGAAATTACAGAATAACATTGTAGGCAATACAGCAGCATAGTAATACCTATTTCATCATGTATGGATATTAACCTCACCGTGCTTAATCTTCCCATAAATCGTGCACCCTTTGTTTGATCTGCACAGAGAGCTTTTAGCTAAGCAAGCGCAAAATTACTGGTCATAAGCACACATCAAAAAGACAATAACTGTGATTTATGTGAGTGTGCATCAATTACGTTTTATCATTGTTTTTGCAGGTCCATTTGTGAGCTCAAAGAAGATTTATAGCCGAAAGGGATAATGTTTGATGCGTGAGGATAAACTTTGTATAAAGGTATATATACCTATAGATAAAATTATGTACTTTATTGGATCGCACTTCAATGCTCCGTACTATTGCATCTGGTAATGGCATACTCGCGTTATTTATGACTAGCCGACCCGCCCCGGCTTCGCGTGGGTTGATTAGTTTTACATCTTACCTCGGTGTAAAGGAAGAGAGAAGGAAGAGGAAAAAGACAAAGGAAAAGGGTGAATTCATCCTTTTCCCTTATCTTTCCCCCCCTCCTTTCTCTCTTTTCCATAGTACAGGATAGGAGTGGCTTTGGACCTAATACTGAAGGTTGAATGTATGTAATTTCTGAACCACAAAACCGACGTCCTTGAAATATTTACGAGACAATATTTAAAACACTCCCTTTTGAACAAAAAAAGAATGAATGATATCGGACCACGCGTTGATGAATTAAAAATAATAACACATTTTAATTTGCACCCTCTTTTCCGCGGGAACCGTGCTAAATTTCGGGATAAAAAGTATTCTATAGCCTACCTTGGAGTATGAAGTCAAATCATGCCAAGTTTCATTTGTATCCATTTAGTAGTTTTGGCGTGATGCTCAGCTAAGATACAGACAGACAGACAAAAATGTAAAAAGATATATTTTTGGCTTTAGTCAAAGACTTCTGTTACACGTTTTAGTATCGATTATAGAGAGCCCTCCAATAAAACCTTTCAAAATACCTTTAATGTACAGAATTGACCCTGTTACAGTTTTATTATAAGTATATATAGGAAGGCGAATGGTTAAAACATAAAATTGATGTGAAGAGTGTTCTCTATGCGGAATGCAAGCATGTGGCTTTTGCAAGCTGGTGAATTACCTTGTTTGCTGTTAAAATCCGCTTTAGATTCCCCCTTTTTTCTAGTATTGTGCGAGCTAAAATTGTAGGTAGTTTATTGTGTTATAGAAGAGTATTGTAGAGTATTGTTTAAAATTTTAAGTGATTTGATGTCGACTGAATGTTTTATACCTACTTATCTGGAGGTACCTACTAGGTATTTGCTTTACAATCTTTGGTATTTTGCCTTCTCATTACCTGCTTATCATTGGAATAGCTAGATATTAGCTGCTGTTTTATTTGTATCTTTGCCTATTTCAAATTTTATAAAGAGAAACAAAACACAAATTAACTATTCTAACGCTATACAGAATGCTTATACCTTCCTATTAGTAAAACGGGTTAGTGTTTGTGCGAAGATTCAAAAAGAGAGGTAAGGCCATGCCAACTTTTAAACATTTTGCTCAATTTCCATTCATATTTAAAGCTTATTTCCATTTTTATCTCTATATTTCATTCAATTTAATATGTAAGTATGTTTTTATCTACGCAATTTTTCATGAGCATATTTCCACAGAGTTATAAAACTACGAGTACGTGATGGTTCATAAAACGTGGATTACGAAACTGTCCAATAAAGATCGTGTTTTAATAAGAAAGGAATGAACTCGCGAGACGAGAGCTATTTCTACGTGATTTATGGTGATTTGGTCTGGTTATGATCTGGTAAAAATGAGCTTTGCTGAAAAGGCTAGTACTCTTGTGACAAACTGTGTTTAGGCCAATGCATGTTGCACTAAGTGGACGACGATCTAGTGAAAACCGCGGGAGCCGATGGATGTGGAGGCAAGCAGCCACTCAAAGTGGCGCTCTCTGGGGAAGGCCTATGTTCAGCAGTAGACATCTTCAGGCTGTTGAGGATGATGATGATGATGATGTTCCATGTTGTGTCTTGACTTTGACTTTTTGATTTTTTTGATTCTATATTTTCAAAATCTATAATTATACCCTCGTTTACTAACTAGGCTTGTGTTCGACAAGAAATTTTATATAGGGTAGCATAAGGTAGGGTGGGGTAATTACTATTACGCAAGTGTTACTAAAAAATAGGTCGTAGGTGCGGTGCTAGTAGATGGGTGGTAGGTGGGTAGGAGTAGGTAGGTAGGTAGGTAGTAAGTAGGTGGTAGGTAGTAAGTAGGTGGTTGGTAGGTAGGTGGGTAGGTGGGTAGCTTTTTTCTGCAGCATACATAATCAAAGTTATCACGATGTCAATAAAAAACGAGCTCAAGAAAGATAATTATATTGTAATGTCCTCTCACTCCGTGCTACCATTTAGTTTCCTTATATTTTGGCTCCACACATAGTGTATTTAGCCAGTGTCAAGTATTGTAATTATTCATCGTGCTAAAGAATATTTCACGTAAAGTCAAGTCTTAGTCACAGTTAGGTATAGTCCCATCTAAGCCATGCCCCAGTAAAGTGGTGGCAACTTTACTAGAAGCTTCCATGGAATTTTGGAAGCAACACGAAAAACCACGTTTCACCACTAATTATATCACTTGCCCACACTCATACTCACACTCATTCAGCACATAATACGTAAAACGCCACCAACTTTATACATTAACACTGGAAAAAGCACAAGATTTGAAAAATAATACAATGCAACGACGTGAACTTTTCCGCGTTCCCGCCAAAACCTCTGCTACCATTTTGTACCAAAGTTGTAGATTTAACTGAAGTGAGAATTTAAATAAATTCTCTTTATTGGCGTACGTAATGTGCAAAGGTTAAATGTTTTTACCTTAATTTTATCAGCACGGGTCATGATTTGATTCTGTATGTCGTTACTCAGCAAATCCAATTCATTCGGTTTCTTCTCAGGGACTAAAACAAAATGAAGCTTAATTTCATCTTGAGAATATTTTTTTTCTTATATTTTGGCTCCACACATAGTGTATTTAGCCAGTGTCAAGTATTGTAATTATTCATCGAGTTATGGAATATTTCACGTGTAAAGTCAAGTCTTCAAGTCTAAGTCACAGTCCAGTCTAAGTCAGGTAATCATAGTCCAGTCTAAGTCATACCCTAGTAAAGTGGTGGCGACTTTACTAGAAGCTTCTATGGAATTTTGGAAGCAACACGAAAAACCACGTTTCACTACATTATATCACTTGCCCACACTCATGCTTGTAATTCAGCACTTAATGCGTAAAACACCACCATTTTTTACCATTAACACTGGAAAAAGCACAAGTTTAGAAAAATAATACAATGAAACGACGTGAACTTTTTCGAGTTCCCGCCAAAACTCCCATCTTGAGAATTTGTTTTACTATTTGATTTGTAATATATAGTACAAGTCTAACAATGTATAAATATATATCACATGCATATATCCTGGACGCTAACTAAGATTCCCTGTGCTTAGGGTGTTTTATATAGGCGTGTACAAACTCATCAATGGGTAATAAACAATACAATGATTTTTACAAAAAGCGTAACTTTCTACGGGTGACCTTATCACGAACCCCATTACCAGCTACTAACTTTTTAGGGTTCCATACCCAAAGGGTAAAACGGACCCTATTACTTAGGCTCCGCTGTCTGTCTGTCTGTCTGTCACCAGGCTGTATCTCATGAGCCGTGATAGTTAGACAGTTGAAATTTTCACTAATGATGTATTTCTTTTGCCGCTATAACAATAAAAAACTGAATAAAATTAATATTTAAGGGAGCTCCCATCACACACAACAAACGTGACTTTTTTGCTCGTTTAAATAGTACTGCTACTCAACACTAGATGGCAGGGATAGATAATGGTACGGAACCCTTCGTGCGCGAGTCCGACTCGCACTTGGCCGGTTATTTATCTAACGTGAGTTGAGATAATTGATGTCAATGGAAGCTAGTTCCGAGGTCAATTTTATTAATTTTATTTGTAGTAAGTATTAGGAGGTATTAGGTTAAGAAATCATTTTACGTTTTTGAATGTAGGTTAATTTTTAGATAAGGAGTACCTAAACTCCAGTGTGGCAAACTGTATCTATAACTAATAGATCTTTTGCAAAAATTCACCAGATCACCAGATTATTCTACGCCAAAAAGTAGCAAGAAGTAGCTAAAAAACCGGCTACTACGAGTTGGGCTAGGCTCGTTTGGTTCTGTACACAATACTTAGGTACAAGACCAAATAAAATAGCCCCCTACTTTAATACAAGTCCCACTCGCATTTGCCAGTTTTTAGTATTAGGGCTGTAGCCTTATATAAGCTCTAAGTAGCCATTAGTCCAGAACTTTCCCTGACTGTAACGTAATGCGAGATAACTCATCACCCAAACAAGTTTCTATCACGTCTTCGCAGTGATAGATATACTTTTGTACTCATAACCCATTTGGGGCTATTTTAACTTAAAGTATCACAAAGTTCTTGCGGAAAGCTTACGTTTCCTCGAAAATACAAGGTAATGAGCTTGTTAGCCCGAGTGCAGGGGATTTCCTCACGGTACCCGTGATGCTTGCGCCTTTGACAAAACGGAAAATGTGAAGATTTCCTTATACATTATTTCAAAACTTTACTGTTTATTATCCGATGTTATCTATACTGAGCTTGTCTTGACATTTCTTTTGATTAAGTCTGATATTCAAGGTTTCATTGAAAAAGTTAAATGAAAGTATCAAAGTTCAGAGATGAAAATGTCTTTGCTCTTGCACCAATATAAGTTTTCCACTATAAAAAGTAGTTTTAGTGGAATAGTTGAAAGTTGGTTCAAAAGTTTGCTTTAATAAGAATCATTTTACACAATCTATAAAGGGATTTATGTAGGTAACTTTACAAAAGGGTTTTTTTAAACATGAATATCTACTTTCGAAGTCTACAACTTAGGTACACACCTAAATGATATGTAGGTACCTACGTAAATGTGTTTCGCCTAAGCAGTGATAGAAAGAAAGAAAGCCTACAGTACTTAACTATATAATCAAACAAAACATTTTCAAAAATTAAACAAAATTATAATGTGAAAATCTTACCCGAATTTGTTTGTTGTGGCGGCAAAATATTTTTGCGGTCTTGAACAATCATTGTGCGAGATTGTGGCTTTGCCATTGCAGTTGAACTATCAACTCTCGGGGATTCTATGTTAAAGTAACATAATGTTAAAGTTACAGCAGGTACCATAATAAGGGCCCATTCAGACGTGATG
Source organism: Ennomos quercinarius (assembly GCA_910589525.2). Taxonomy (NCBI): domain Eukaryota; kingdom Metazoa; phylum Arthropoda; class Insecta; order Lepidoptera; family Geometridae; genus Ennomos; species Ennomos quercinarius. Next base: position 4,820,086 of record OU342502.1, read on the forward strand.
GTTTCAACACCGTCCGGTTACTATCCGGGGCATGCCTACATAGTATGGAAACGAGTTGAAATCGTCTTGTGTGAATAGGTCCTAAGATCGGGTCCAGCTGGGTTCGCACTTAGCACGGACGATAGTCAAAATTGTCTTTCCTCATTTTATGTCACTTTCTTCATACTTGCTTACTTGTTAAGTGGAGTATAACAGGGGAAAGACACCTTGTCTGCCGTCCGTGCTAACTCCGCAGTAATTTAGAAATTACTTTTTCTTGTCCTATATATGCTATTATGTCATCAATTATATTATTATTATTAAAAATAGTAAAGTTACTGTCAATATTAGTTCAAATTAAAAAAATGAACCAGAAATTAAAATTAGATACCGTAAATTATAATCAAAAAACAAAATTTTTATTCAATCATCTCACAAAACTCCAAGCGCTCCGATGCAATCATTTTCCATACTATCCCCAAACTAATCACAAGAAGACCTTGGGTATGGGTCCACGAGATCATTGAACGCAGCGAGAGTTCGGGGTATGGGATATGGAGCCGCTCAAAGTAGTACTAGTTATATAGGGCAGGCCTATTATGTTCAGCGCTGGACGTCTTCAGGCAGATGAGATGATGCTGTTTAATCGGCGCTTTCATCCTTCCAATATTTATTTTTAAGTTATTACCTACCGCCACCGCTAGGGTCGACATACGGTAGCTCTTGCTATTCATCAGATTGGCCTCCTGGTTCCTGTAGTTACCTCATCATCATTAACAGCCTGAAGACGTCCACTGCTGAACATAGGCCTCCCCCAGAGCACGCCACCTTGAGCGGCTGCTCGCCTCCTGCATCCATCGGCTCCCCGCGGCCTACACCAGGTCGTCGGTCCACCGAGTGGGAGGCCGGCCTACGCTGCGTCTTCCGGTTCGTGGTCGCCACTGTAGTTACCTATTCTTTCGTAAAAGAGAACTAAACTCACCCTTCCTAACAGAAGCTTGCGGGGGAAAGCTCTTGTGCTTGTTACTATATATTCCACTGAAGCTACGATTCTGGTAGTCAGTCCCAAAACTAGAGTTAATTGGAGTGCCGTTCCTTTGTGCTTGTTGGCCTGGAAATACCAATAACAATTCGAGGGGTGTTCGAAACTAGACATTTGTAGAGACTGCTATTGGGACTGGCTAGGGTAATTTAAACTTTATCACGTTGTGTTAGGGTTTTGGGTAATAGATTTTCTTAATTGCCGTTATTCAAAAAAGTGAAGTCCGATTTAAATAATTAGTGTCTATTTTAAGGCTAATTTTATTAAGCTAATACTATAGCAGTAGCCTTTGGTTGCAGCCGTGGCTTTACTATAGTTAATTTGCTCCTTTCGCAAAATCGATTCTTAGTGGGCACTTTTTTTTATGTAAACGAATGATATGACGAGCTAGTCGTTCGCCTGGTGTTAAGCGTCACGGCCGCCCATTACAGATTGCAGTGTACTTATACAACATTGCAATCTGTCATGGGCGGCCTATAAGTACTGAAAATAAATAACTAACGCCCACTGATACATGTATCCTGGACTCTTTAAGATTCCCTGTATCTCCCTATAGTCCAGGATCTACCCACGAACTACGAGGACTATGGCCCGACCCGACACCCAGACACAGAACAAGTAGGTACCTATTTGTCCTTTTTTTCTTGTACACATAATATAGGTACCAGGCCTGTCGCAGGAATCGAACCTGCCACGGGTTTTGTGCCACAACCAATGATCCACACCAGAGGCTGTTTATTCGCTTATCGAAATATCTACTTAGTAGGTCTTACAGTTTTGAGACTTTTAAAAATAAGTAATAATTTTGTCTGTAAAAATAGGTATTATCTACTAAAACTCACCGAGTATGAAATGCGCGCTGTTATCGTTGTACCCCGATAAATACATAGGGTCGATCCCAGACACGTGACCTTGTGCGGGCAGCTAGATCCAAAATAAAAATGTATGCCTCTCGATAATAAACACGTGAAATTACGTTTCTACATTTACAATGCAGTGCTGTAATTCCTGCAGTTGGACAACTTCTACAAATGTTGACTTATTCCTTTGACTATCCGACCAATAGATTAGTGATTAGATAGTCAATAGGTTGGATAGTCAAGGACTTATTATGACCCTGCATGGCCAACGCATAGATCAATAATTTGTACTTAATACTTAACGTAGGTACTCAGAATAAGTACCGATTGAACCCCCGTACCTACATTCGTGATATATAAAGGCGCGATTCCACGGAACGCGGCAGACGGCAAACGGCAGCGGCAAACTACAGTCTGCCGCCACGCGTCAAAACGTGTCACAACCTGTCACCTGGGCCCTAATTCTATATGAAAACTCAAATTCCACACGATACGAAACCACGTCGTTATCGTGTCTTGTTCAAATCGTGTCACAGCATTAGAAATACCTTCTCTTTACATTATGTTATTTTTAATTTGAATAAATATTGATATATTAAGTGGTGGTAACTTTTGACGTGTTGATGTTTCGGAACGTGTCTCAGTGGAACATTATGATTTTTGACAGTTCAAATCGCGTCATTTCCAAATTCATTTCGCGCGGTTTTGTTTCCATTTCATAGAGAATAGATTATTGCAGATTTCTTATATAAGACAAGGAATTCGCGTGGTTTCGAAGCAAGGAATCGGAAATTGGTCATACAGAATTAGGGTCCTGTAGTTGCAGTCGTATATCGGAATCGATCTCATACAAATTAATAGGTACTGCAAAGTAATGCTGTCTGCCGAGGCGGCACATGCCCGCGCCGTCTGCCGCTGGTCTGTCGCGTTCCGCGGAATCGCACCTTTAGCCTTTCGGTACATAATTACACATCTTATGCCCGTCTGCCCAATTTGACAGCTTCTAAGTTGGACCTTATCTTTCTAGCCCCGCCCCGGTTTCTTTTGCCAACTCGTGTCAAGTCAACACACCAAACTGTACGCTCGTTGGTTGAAAACAGCCGATGATCAGCAGGCAACCAATGAGCGTTCAGTACTTGGTTAGGTAGATGTTAACCAAGTGTTTTTGTATGAAGTTGACCATCTGTTTATTTGTATAGGTAACTGGTAAAAGAGAATCGAAGCAGATGGGCCATCCTAAACCCGTGGTAAACTGTGGCTTGATTGCTTATCTAAGCTTCGTTTGAGCTTATTTTCTAAAATAAATAGAATTTCAGGCAAGGCAAAATAGTTATTTGTTTACAAGGTACCAATGGTAAAAAATCTTAGGTACCTAAATAATTCAATTTTTTTACCTACGGATCGAAAACTTATTAATTATATATATGTAATCACAATTATTTTTATTTACCTCGACATGTCAAGGTTAAGGCCAAACAAACTATGTGTTCAAATCGCGGAGAATTCAAGAAATACTAAGTTTGTACTTAGGTAGGTATAGTACCTACTTAAGTACTTACCAAAATGTTTTGTTTATACAAGGTGAGTTTGAATTGGTACGTTATCCTGAAAGGGGGGGGACTGGGACCATGATAGACCACATGTTGTGAGAGCCTTACTTAAAACTGCGTGTTTCCAAACCTCTGTACTAAAAAAATAATCCACTCACAAAATTGCACGTGCGATCGCTACGAGATTACTAAAATAAATAAGCAAATTCATTTCTAAACACAGGTCGTCAATCTCATTTAAATGCATTCGGTCAAGGACGAAGTTCAACCACCCAGCTGAGCTAGAGCTATCTTCGAACATAAACTTATGTATGGCATTTCTTCAATGAAAAACTATTAATTTAGAAAAGTCGTAGAAGAAACATTGTCTACCTTGGGGAGTAGATTTACTCCATTTTGGGATAATATACCAATTTAAACTCAAGAAGTATATAATGAGAAAATGTAAATACGTAGACACTTATTTTGTATGATTTCATGACATGAAACATAGATACAATTACAATAACATAAGTACTGCATGTTTAGTTGAATACTTACAACATTATGACTGTAACCATGCGCCTGCGCTATTTGAGGATGCATGTTATTCTGATGATTCATGCTATGAGTCATGCCATGCTGAGCGGCTATAGTAGAGTGTTGAGTTGACATGCCATGGTGAGCGGTCATGCCATGGTGTGGGCTCGCGCTATGCTGAGGGGTCATGCCATGCTGAAGGGCCATGCCATGCTGAGGGGCCATGCCATGCTGAGGAGCCATGCCATTCTGAGAGGCAATGCCATTCTGAGGGGTCATGCCATGCTGAACGCTCATCCCATGCTGGGGATTCATAGCCTGCATGTTAAGGGCAGAATTTCCTCGTTGAACATTTGGAAACTCAGATGCGAAAGGTCCACCCAAATAGATTGTCTCAGGCGGTCTGAAAGTTGGAGGATTTATTTAATTTACTTTATTTATGTATACCTACCACTCTACGTTGTCAGCCGCGGTGCAAGGCTTCTATGCCGGAAATTCTGTTTTTATTAATTTATTTTATTTATTTATGAATATCAAACTTACAACCTAATGAGTTTTAGTTTTTGTTAATTAGTTGGGTAGGCTATTTAAATTTTTATTTGAAATATCTTCCGGCATATAAAGTCAAAAAGAAATGCGAGGTGCGAGCCGCCCCTCGCAGCCTGCCGCTCTGGACCAAAGCCCCTCTTGGCCCTAGGGTAAATACTTACGCCCCTGCTACTACGCGACGACGAACGGCGACAGAACCGCGGTGAGCTGATGGATGCAAGAGACAAACAGCCGCACAAAGTGGCGCTCCATAATAATGCGGGAAGCCTATGTTCAGCAACCCTAGGTATGTGGATATGTCTTCGGGCAAGCTTCGGGCTGATGATAATGACTATTATATACCTTCCTACTTAATCTCTGCTTAAGTTAGGTCACTTTATTAGTTAAGTGACATAATTTAAGCAGAACTTATTTATACCTACTTAAATAGGTATAAGTTTGAGCTTAACTAGTAGTAGTAGTAAGAAGTTATAGTGTTCAAATTATCTTGGTGTATCTACTTAGGTAGATACAAGGTTAAGATAGGAGGATTAGGTGGACAAAGAGGCGGCATGAAGAATCCAACTCGGCTGGGCAGCATTCGGAAAGCTTCGTCCTATCTTTTCGTCCAAAATACCGCAGAGCCTGAAAACGAAAGTTTTCAATCAGTGTGTGTTGCCAGTGATGACTTATGGAACTGAGACATGGTCTCTTACAGTTGGCCTCGTTAGTAAGCTCAAAGTCGTGCAGCAAGCTATGGAGAGAGCTATGCTCAGTGTTTCCCTGCGAGATAAGCTCCGGAACGAGGAGATCCGCAGGAGAACTAAAGTGACCGATATAGCTCTTAGAATTAGTAAGTTGAAATGGCAATGGGCAGGCCACATCGCTCGTAGAACTGACAACCGATGGGGAAGAACGGTTCTCGAGTGGCGACCACGAACCGGAAGACGCAGCGTAGGCCGGCCCCCCACTCGGTGGGCCGACGATCTGGTGAAAGCCGCGGGGAGCCGATGGATGCAAGAGGCGAGCAGCCGCTCAAGGTGGCGCGCTCTGGGGGAAGCCTATGTTCAGCAGTGGGCGTCTTCAGGCTGTTAATGATGATGATGATGATGATGATGATGATGATGATGATGATCTACTTAGGTAAGTAAATTCAGTAGGTATTTACTAAGATAAGGTAAGTAAGTAAGTAGCTACTTACTTATTTAGAAAAAATCAATAAGTAAGTGTAAATGCCTATATATATATACTTACCTAGGTACCTGTAAATAAATTTAGTTATTTATTGGTCCTCTTTAGGTACTTACCTACCTAAACTAAAATTATAACACTACCACTTACATCATGTTACTTCCTCCATTCGCAGAATACGCTATCATTTGATTTCCCTGCGGATAGTCTGAAATATTTAAACTTATGAATTAATTTTACCTAGTAGGACAGGAGTGAACACTGAAGCACTGAACGCTCATAGATACGTTCACAGAATTCGCCCTATTTCCATATGTCGGTACGTTCATGATTATCTAATAATTAAGTTACGCACCTGCACCAATTCTCGGCTCTTTTATAACAAATCTGTCCATTCTTCTTACTGGAAATAGATACCTACTTATTTGTTTTTATTGAGAAACAATAGTTATGTCGGCATAAGTACGATATCGCTTTTAAATTAGGTAGGCAGATGGAACCGCAAGCTGCGATGCGAATTGCGATCGCGTAGCGAATTACGAGTCAGTTTAAAATTAAACTTGAATTTCAGATAAAATAAATTTTCCGCCTGGGAATTCCCAATATGATTTTCCCGCCTTTTGGTTTTTTTTTCATGGTGATTGACCTTGGCCCTTTGAATATCTACGAGTAGAACCGTAGTATTTGACGTCATTCATGGACAACAAGGAGAGCGCTATACATTCGGTAATAAGCAAAAAAAAGACGAACGTAATATTTTTGGTCCTTGTCACCGTTACCGGGTTTTTTATTTGGCTTCGTTTGATCTAAGCCAAACAGGTTAACATTTTTTTGAAATTGTTGTTTTTTGTGAAATAATCCTATTTAAATGGTGATCTAGGCAATAAATATTTGAGAAATAATGTGTGTGCAGTGGGTGGTTGCAGCATTTTAAGCAACAGAAGTCGCACTGAGGCGTAAATATGAAGGAATAAAATTTCACAAGTAAGTAGCCATTATTTTGTCTATTTTCCCTTTTTAGAAGTGTTTATTGTGAAATATATAAATACAGCTTTACATTTCATGTAATAACAAGTCCTCAGCTAAACAGAAAAACAGCTAAATGATTAATTAATGGATAAAATAACCATACTTAACCAAAAAATTTCTTTGTCAAGGTACTGCCAGCTTATGATTTTTAATTTCCCATAAAACCAGCTAGGGACCATGTTGATTTGCAAATATTCAAAAAAACTCTTTTGTAGGTATATTAGCTAATTATTTGCTTGATTTAACTTAGTTAGTAAAATATATCATTTTATATTTAAGGTCAGGTGGGGTAAGTGAAACATACTTGCACATCTATCCACTTTGTGAATTCTGCTAGGACGCTAATTTTTTTACACATAGAAAGCCTAAATCTGAAATGGCAAATGACGGCAATAAATACTTTTCAAGAAAATAATTTTTGAAAATTCAATTTGCGTGAACGAAACATCACTTCAAAAATGGTTCACGGTTTTGACAGAAACGTTCCGATTCAATATTCTGACGGTAGGTTGACATTGGCGTTTGACTATTTTGCAGTTGACTATATCGACAGTTTTGTTTTTATTATCTGTTACCCGCAGTCATCATATTAGGTACCTACTTATATAATAATAGCTGCCAGGTATCACTCTATTAGCGCAGAATCTCCATCTCTTTCTTTGGTTGCCGTATAAGAGCAGACTAAGGGACAATCCAGAGAATGGGCAGTAGCATTCTCCTTGGTACATTATAATCTTCTGCGATGACAAGCTACTTGCTAAGCGAGGTGATTATGGCAAACCTCCCTATAATCAGCGTCTAAAATGGCGTTTTATGGGCATGCCTGTGTTCAGCACTAGACGTTTTCCAGCTGTTGATGTGAAATACGTGATTTTCGCCCATGGGACATTTACAATGACATTTGTAATATAGTAGGTATTTGATTGATTGTATTACCTGTGTCGTCTGTGACTGCAAATACTAACCCCACATTACGCGCCGTTTCATGCATTATTTTCGTGTAAAAATGTACATAAACACTATTAAATTGCTTCATGGGTACAGCCAACTTGTGTTTTGTAAACTTAAAGATAGCTGATTTCTTTTTATTTTATGACCTAGCAGAAAGATTGTGTGACGCGTGTGCTAGAGCACTGAAACCATTTCGCCACATAGCATAGAGCTAAACTGCGTGATTTATTGATTACGATAGGGTTTCACTTAGGTACTCCTTCGTTTCGCTTACCCCACCTGACCTTACATTTTAGTTTTACTATAAAGAAGCAGTGAACACTGGTAAAGCGTAAATTCTAGGTATCAAGGTAAATTACTCTATAGATAGAGCTAACGAAATCGCCCATTATCTACCCAAAATTTTGGGAGACGTTCTTATTCAGGCAGCACCTCGTGTGGGAGCAAATCAAATCAAATCAAAAATACCAACCAAAAATAACAACTAGGCGGCCACGCGAAATAGATTTCTACTAGTGGGAAATTCTGTGCCTTGGCCACGTTCTCTGACGATCGCACAGAGCATCTTGTGTCAGCACCAACAAAGTACGCCTACCTACTCTGTGGTCACCACTCGCTCAGCGCTACGCAATGCGGTCGCGCGGTCGTGATGATGATTCTGTGCATATTTTAATGTAGGTACGTAGGTACCAATGATATTTTACCAAGCCACCTTGTGAGCCATGTCTTGTCAGCGCCATCTATCTTTTGTTGTAGAACTACGTCTCGTCAGTTGACAGAAAATCCCTTGAAAATCCTCACAAAATCCCCTATTCTGCCAATGTCAAGTGAGTAAAACACAGATGGAGTAAAACTGCAATTTTTTCGTTTCATTTGATGTGCTATCATCACAGAGATTTGTTTTTTTCTCTAATCTGTGGCTATCATAAATTAACGTAACATTGTAACATTGGCAAAATTGTGGTTAATACCTCACCACAAAGGCCATTAACCCTGTACCACAGATTAGAGGACAAAACAATTGACCATAGCATAGCGTTAGGGATGTTTCGATATCACCAAAGTATCGATACCTACTCATATGAGTAGTCCTCAAATGATGATTCGATACTACTCATATGAATACCATAAAAGTATCGATACATTTTTTTTATTATTTATCAATACCGAAAAAAATAAACAAATTTTACCTTATTGCAACAACGTTTTGTTGTTTCTTTGACTGAACTACATTTCAAGTGTTTTGGCGCGAAGAATCGGACATTCGAACTAGGCATGAAAATGATTGCTACTTTTAAATCATTGTAATATCATCATATGATTTATTTTTGTCACTGCGATTTCACCTGAGATTTTTTATATACCTAATGAATTTATGATCAAAGACGATTGGCGGTGCTTTATGAAATGGAATAGAGATATGATTTAGGAGCAACCTCGTGAAGTTGCGACCTGCTACATAATGATTACTAAGAAATCTAATGCTACTCTCTTAAGTTAAACAAGATCAAAGTTCACCGCTTCATCACAGGCACAATGTTTATAAAATTATACTCTACAGGTCTTAGTTTGTTTACTGAAACATAAACAAAATTATATGTTTTGATATTCACCGCTGATGCTATTCTCGTATTATAAAATCCAAAGCCACGATTCATTAAGTCTGATTATCACACTGCGATTTGCAGCTGAGTATGACAAAAAGTAGCAGTAGTGACTTATGAAAAATAGAATCATATGATTTTTCACCTGCTCCTTGTGAAATGATCCATGCCTAATTGGAACACTAAGGATGTGTTTAGGATATAATATTATTTGACAATTTGATATAAGTACTTTCTTTTCGGTACAAGTGTGTTTTTTTTGTGAGTATTAACCGTATTCAATGCTTTGAATTAAATTTACATTCGATCTGTTAAATTAAAAATGGGGTGATTTTAGCCCTAAGTATACATTAAAAAACACCCTTTTAGTCTACTTTACATGAAGTTAGGCCATACTATGTTTCTTTAAAGAAAAAATATATAAATTAATAATAATATTATTATGGCGAGATAAAGCTGCTTGGCATTGAATTTTTGGCCATTCTATCCTGTTTTGACTTAGTAGCATTGTTCGTTTTGATACTAGTGGGTACTTTATTTCTGATACCAAGTATCGAAAGAATGATTCGATCCTGTTCACAAACGCATTGGAGGATGTTTTCAAGCTCTTGGAGTGGAAAAGATCTGGCATCAACATAAATGGCGAGTACATCACTAACCTTCGTTTTGCCGATGATATAGTCATAATGGCGGAATTGCTCGAGGACCTTAGCACCATGCTCAACGACCTCAGTAGAGTCTCCCAGCAGGTTGGTCTTAAGATGAATATGGACAACACAAAGATCATGTCTAATGCTCATGTTCCACCTATACCGGCACTTGTTGGGAACGATACTCTCGAAGTTGTCGATAAGTATGTCTACCTAGGACAGACTGTCCAATTAGGTAGGTCCAACTTCGACAAAGAGGTGGCACGAAGAATCCAACTTGGCTGTAGGGCTAGCACGGCCGGTAGACAAAACTGTATTTCCCATGTTTTACTTCAAGCAAGTATGAAGAAAGTGACGTAAAACGGGGAAAGACAATTTTGTCTACCTTCCATGCTAACCCTGCTGGGCAGCGTTCGGGAAGGTTCGTCCAATATTTTCGTCCAAAATACCGCAGAGCCTGAAAACGAAAGTTTTCAATCAGTGTGTGTTGCCAGTGATGACTTATGGAACTGAGGCATAGTCTCTTACTGTTGGCCTCATTAGTAAGCTCAAAGTCGCGCAGCGAGCTATGGAGCGAGCTATGCTCGGTGTTTCCCTGCGAGATAAGATCCGGAACGATGATATCCGCAGGAGAACTAAAGTGACCGATATAGCTCTTAGAGTTAGTAAGTTGAAGTGGCAAGGCAATGGACAGGCCACATCGCTCGTAGAACTGACAACCGATGGGGAAGAAAAGTTCTCGAGTGGCAAACACGAACTGGAAGACGCAGCGTAGGCCGGCCCCCTACTCGGTGGACCGACGACCTGGTGAAAGCCGCCGGAAGCCGATGGATGCAGGAGGCGAGCAACCACTCAAGGTGGCGTGCTCTGGGGGAGGCCTATGTTCAGCAGTGGACGTCTTCAGGCTGTTAATGATGATGATGATGATTCGATGCTAAAAAACACTTGGTATCGAAAGAAAAGTATCGAGTACTTACTCGTATTTACTACTATCGGAACATCCCTAATCCCTACTTTTTTGATTTGGATTTGAACAGTTGAAGTTGGGGTTTTTTGGCACTGCCCACTGACCTCTATAATACACTTGTATTATAGAGGTCAGTGGGTTTTGGCGGGAACGCGGAAAAGTTCATGTTCGTTGCATTGTATTATTTTTCAAAACTTGTGCTTTTTCCAGTGTTAATGTTTAAAATTGGTGGCGTTTTACGCATCAAGTGCTGAATTACGAGCATGAGTGTGGGCAAGTGATATGTGGGGAAACGTGGCTTTTCGTGTTGCTTCCAAAATTCCATAGAGCTTTTAGTAAAGTTGCCACCACTTTACTGGGGCATGACTTAGACTGGACTATGACTGTGACTAAGACTTACATTACGTGGTGTATTCTATAGCACGATGAAAATTACAATACTTGACACTGGCTAAATACACTATGTGTGGAGCCAAAATACATGAAAAAAAAAAGATTTGAAGTTCAAAGTTGAAGTGAAGTTGAAACATTAGATTGGAAATAAAAATAAATCTGGAAAGTATTAATAAAGTTAATTATTTGTAAATACTTTTGCTAAAATGGAACTCCAAGACACATACTATAATAAATCAGAATACGTGGAAACAGTACGTAATATGTCGCTAGTTCTAACAGTCATGGTCGCTGCAGTTTAATTCTGCAGCTATAATAATAAAGTTAAAAAGGCTTGCTTTAATTTTTTAACGCTTATTTTTCAGGCTTCAGGCAACAAAGTGAGTAGACAGACAGTGCTCTGTGGATCCCAGAACATCGTATTACATGGGAAAGTAATCGTCCAAAGTGATGCAATTATTAGAGGAGACTTGGCCAATGTAAAAACGGGAAGGTTTTGTATAATCAGCAAAGGATCTGTTATACGTCCTCCTTTTAAAAAATTTAGCAAAGGGTAAGCATAAGTTTGCTTCTGAAATATGAGTGTGGGTATAAATCACAAGTTTAATTAAGATATTAAGTGGAACACCTTGCCAGCATCCTTTTTTCCAGCTAACTATGATCTGGGTGTCTTCAAGTCGAGAGTGAACAGGTATCTTCTAGGCAAGCATGTACCATCGTAGACTGCATCATCGCTTTCCATCAGGTCAAATGCTTAACTATAAACAATAAAAAAAAGAAAAAGATATAATAGGATTAGGATCTCAAGTCCTTTGGACTCTTGTTATCTATTTCTTCCACATTTACTTTATCAAAATACTGTCCATTCATTAACAATTATTATTTTGATGTTTCAGAGTTGCATTTTTCCCCCTTCAAATGGGTGACCATGTTTTTGTTGGTGAGAACACTGTTGTTAATGCAGCTGTTGTGGGCTCCTATGTGTATATTGGAAAGAATGTTGTCATAGTAAGTTGAATACTTACATAGAATATTTTGAGAAGTGAAGAATAAAAATAGCAGGAGATTATATTAGGCCACCATTAGAACTGCTTGGAAATTGTGACAATAATATATTATTCTGGATGAACCTCTCTTGGGTTAAACTAGGATGCTGTTACAAGTTAGGGGAAAGAAATTAAAGTTAATTTTTAAATAATGTTAAGCAATTACTTATTATTGGTAAAGATTTATATTGTCAATAAACCTGAAGTAGATTCTACCTAATAGATCCATTCACCATTACCAATACACAATATCACAATTTTTGCAATATCATTCAGATAAAATCCAAGAATGCAAAAAACAATTGTCTCTCATTAACTAATATTTAGTCTTTGGTATCAAAACTTAAAACTTTAATTTTTTGTTGCAAATAGGCTATTTTTAGCACTTTTCAAGTCAAAACTAGATAATGTATTAAAAAATAATAAAATTAAATTATTATACATATTTCTAGGTGGTAGGACATTTCTGCAAAGTTCGTCTAGGTAGGTACCACCGCTTTGCCAGTTATTCTGCCGCCAAGCAGTAGTGTGCAAGCACTACTGTGTTCCGGTTTGAAGGGCATTGTAGCTAGTGAAATTACTGGGCAAATGAGACTTTATGATCTGATCACTCAGTCTAGTAATCTGATTATTAGACTGGGTGATGTCTCAGGATGACGTGCGCAGTGCAGTGTCGCGCGAAACTATTGTTTTAAAGTTCCGGGTGACACTGCAACTGTTATGGGCGGCCGTGTCACTTAACATCAGGTGAACGACTAGCTCGTCACGTCATTCAATCACAAAAAAAAAAAAAAAAAATATTAAGCAAGCATAATTAAGCAAAATTACATAGAGCTTAATGTCAAAAATGTCAAAATATTATAATTATAACAAGCCTATTACAATAGGAGTTTGAAAAACAAAAGTTCTCTTTTCACAACAGGTGCAAGCAATCCGACACAATGTAGAATAGAAAACTCCAAACCGTAGTCTCGATTACATCTGTAAAGAAGAAGCTACAAGAAACTTAACAGTGTCATTTTTTGTTCCATTTTTTAAAAATGTGTTTATCATTATAATATTATCATTATAAGCATACCATAAACAATCAAAATTTACATTACAGGGCAGAAGGTGTGTGTTGAAAGACTGCTGTATGATTGAAGACAACTCTGTCCTTCCTGCAGAGACAGTGGTCCCTTCCTTTGCACGATACTCGGGCAGCCCCGCACGCCTCATCACCACATTGCCCGAAGCCATGCCTGACTTGATGACTGAGTTTACCAAAAGCTACTACCAACATTTCTTACCCACAACCGTGAATTAAATTTAGTTAAAAATGTTAAGTAATATATTTATTCAAAGCTTTTTTAATATACACTACAGTATATACCTACTGCTTTTTTGCATTACCTAATATATGTTAATAATTTTGCCATTTTATTCATTTTAATTTAGTCCCCTTTTAGATCAAGGTCAGCATACAGATTTGGTGCCTACTTATTTACGTAGGTCTACTATTATGTCTACTAATACAGTAGAATCCGTTTATTATGACTCCGCCTATATTGACCAACCGGTTATTATGACGTAATTACACTACGAAGTTTGGTTTTCATATAAAATTCTTTATAAAAAAAGTCGGATATAATGACTTCCCTTACAGTGACATGTCGCTTATTATGACCCATTTTTAATAAATTATGTCCGGATATAATGACAGACATGATTATTTACACCTTTGGTAATGTTCCTTGATTCCCGACGACGTTCGCCACATGGCTCGTTTATGTTTTGAATCTCAGTGAGTAATTGACACTTAAAACTCACGCATTGTTTTTCGTATGTCGTTTGTTTTTCATTGTATGTACTGTGAAAAAAATGTCATCTAAATGCCGTAAAGCATTTACGATTGATGAGAAAGGTGCAATAATATGCAGATTAGAAAATGGAGAATTAAACTCATCTCGCAAAGGATTTTGGCGTGGGTCATTCGACAATCTCAATGATTTGATTTAATATGTATGTATACATACTGGGGGTAATTTTGAAGGCTTTAGTTTTAGTTTTAGATAATTTTAAAAATATTTAAATTTAAGTGACAGTTCTAAATTAAATAGAACACAGATTAGAGAAAAAAACAATAAATAGGACGATTCCGACTTTACTTTCATACACCATTGAACTCACAGATGAAAAAAACTACTTAAATGTCGCTATAATCCACAGACCTAGAATTTTTTCGATGCTATAATCAGTGGTAGACCTACATCGATTTTAGTAAAAAGGTAACATTTCAGTACCTAGCGGTTATTTATTATATACTCCTTGTAAAAATCTGTCGTGACGTCGTCTGTGATCGTAACAAATTATATACTCTTTGATCGTAACGTCTATTTGTCAAATAATGTTTTGAATTCAAATATCAATTAATTTTCGCGGAAACGTGAAGAAATTACGGTAGTATGTACAACGGCTGGCAAGAAGGGGGATCTAAGAACAAACAAATTGCCTCTGGCTGAACGTCTGCCAACAATGAAGACCCCGTCATACAGACATCATCTTCGTCGTCCAGCCTGGCTCAGCCGAAGTGGGAGTAACACAACAGTCCCAAAACAACTCATAACTCCGCCACCGTTACGTACCTATAACGATAGACCATCACACGCAAAGAATTTGACCAGTTTACTGATTGATTAAGACCTTTGATTTTATATCAAAGAGTTACGTTGGATAATAGATGCAGAGTTTTAGCCTTTTTTATTCTGCTCACTCAAACAAAAACCTCTTACAGCCATAATTATATGAAAAGCAAGAAGAGAAAGGTAGCTTTTTCATTTAGAGCCTACAGGCTGGTTCGGTCCCGCACCAGCCACGCAGGCATCAGTGGTGGAGAATGGAAGGAACTTACCTACAGGAAGTCATAGTGAAATTGGCTGAAGCTATGCATGTGGCGGATCAACAGATAGCAGCAGCCACAGAATTCGCACTATTTACATAATTCTTTGGCAGCAGCCTTATAAACCCCTATCACGATTATAGTAGCTGGTGTTAGTGATAGCTAGCAAACAAAGTTTTATACTTGGAAGAATTCAGGCCAAAGCAAAATGCTACTTAGGAGGTAGTTTAAAAATGAATTAAATTTAATTGTTTGTTTTGAAGTGCAGTGCTACTCATAATGATTACAGCTGCTACCTAAGTGCAACAATTATTTTATAATAAAACTTTTGAAATTTATCTACTTTGTCTTATTTATAAGCCTTGTTGTGTTTTGAAATAAAATATGGACCCCGAATTCAAAATATCAAATTTCTTTCTTTTTTGTGTGCAAGTTGAACAGAAGTATTGGTGTCAACTGCTTTTACAAGTAAATATACAGGACTACATAGAAAAAGCTCACTTAGAATTTTAAGTTATTTTTAGGGAGGATCCAAAATGGTACTTGTTAAAATATACTAAAAACCAACTTAAAATTTTAAATGACAGTACTAAAAGTTTTTATGTCACTTAAAATGTGCCTTCAAATTAGCACATTCACCTAAAATCTTAAATTGATCAGATTTCGTTCAAATCATTCATTCATTTCGATTAAAATTTGAGTTTGAAGTTACTAAAATGACATAAAGTGGTGCCTTTAAATTACCATTTAGTTTTAAGTTTTTTAATGAGTCCTAAAACTAAAACTAAAGCCTTCAAAATTGGCCTCACTATGTTTCTCTATTAAAATACTTACGTAAACGCTTTGTATGACGTCCGCTTATTATGACGTGTTTGTCAATTCCTTTCGATGTCATAATAAACGGATTCTACTGTACCTACTTTACAGATTTCAACTTGACAACTTGACCTAGTTCCTAGGTTTGTTCCATGTCCCAAACTATTGATTACTGATTATGATTAACTACTTAGGCTGTTTTCACATTTAGGCGACTTTAGTAGCGCGACTGACTTATTTTGATGGTTTTTAATAAATATGTGTCTACATATTTACAGGTACCTAAGTACTTAATACTTTTCAAAATTATGAAGTCATCAAAACATGTGAATGTTCGTTGGGATACACTCATTCTTTCTGTAAAAATATGAGTAAAGGGAGGTTTGCGGTTTTTTTTCTATAGAGCTGAATATAAAAATCTTGTATTTTCGAACATCAGGGGTGCTTAAAGTTATGAATTACCTACATGATATATAAAATTCAAAGCTCCACATGCTCTAATTTCGCCAGGAAATGTGCCAAAAAGCACCTTAATTGTTTGTCCTACTCAGTTGGCCTTGGCGTAGGTACCGTAATTTCATGTCCTTTTACGTCTCGTGCGGTAGTTATAGTAGGTATGACAAACGTACCTACGAAAATATAAATAGGATGTGATGGATGATAATATTAAAAAACTATTAACAATAACTATACGGTGCCTAACCTATATATCTGTATCTATTCTTCTATATTTATAATAAATCCGTAACTTTCCCCAGTAGCATACACTTTCATTATTCATTTGTTCGTAGTGATGCTCCTTAGGGTAATACGAAATGCGAAAAAATAGCGCTTGCGAGATGAGATGCAGGATAAACATAAATTAAAAACTACCTAAGAGGAATAACGTATGTACTTAGCTTAGAAGTCTTTGCTAAGATGTTGCACTTTTAGTATTTTGCATTTTTTTAGATATAAATTATTAATCAGTTATGAAACCCACCACCGCCATCTAGCGGAAACGATGGTCTCTTTGTTTTTTTTTGTCTGTATCTGGGCTGAGCATCACGTCGAAACTACTGAATTTGGAGTTTTGGCGGGAACGCGGAAAAGTTCACGTCGGTGCATTGTATTATTTTACAAAACTTATGCTTTTTCCAGTGTTAATGTTTAAAATTGGTGGTGTTTTACGCATTAAGTGCTGAATTACGAGTAGGGCTTGTAATTCGAATATTCGAATGTTCGAATAGTGCGAATATTCGGTCATTTTCACTATTCGAATAATCAGGGAGGTAAAGTTCGAATATTCGAATAATTTTCAATTAACCTTGAAAGTAAGCTAAATGGAGTAAAAAATGACAGACAGCACTCTACAGTCAATAAGCGACGCGACAACGAGAATCAGAATGCGAATAGCATTATGTGATAGAGGTGGAAAAGGAAAGTACCTACCACCGGCCAAGTCTCGATTGAATCGAAGGCTTTTTCATAATCCACAGATGCTAGGCATAACGGCCGATTAAACTCTTTGGTCTTCTGTATTACCTGGCGTAGCGTATGGATGTGGTCTATGGTGCTAAAGCCTTTCCGGAAACTGGCTTGTTCGGGAGGCTAGAATTCATCAAACCTGCGTGCGAGACGATTCGTAATGACTCTCGAAAACAGCTTATACACATGACTCAAGAGCGAGATGGGCCTTTATTTTTTAATACGGTGATATCACCTTTTTTTTGATGAAGGGCGACACCACACTCTTGTGCCACGCCTCTGGCGTTGTACCTTCAAGGATGGCAGAATTAAATAACATTTGGAGGACTATATATAATTACCGATCTATCACTTGCTCTCAGAAGTTCGGTCGTAACTCCATCCCTTAGAGTATACATAAGCAAACCTCCATCCCCACCTGGCGCCTTGTTGTTTTAAGCTATTTGAGGGCCATTCTAATCTCGTATAGGCTGATGATATCTTCGGTATAGTGTCGGACTAAGTTGACTCTGATGTCCTGAGCTGTGTTAGTAGTGTGATTACGTGTCGAGGTGTATAACTGTCCATGGAAGTTCTCGATCTCTCTCAGAATCTCAGGCTTGGATGAAATGACACTACCTTTCTCGGTCCTTAGTTTTGTTATTTGGCTTTGCCCAATAGACGTATCCTTTGCGAACATTTTAGAGCCTTGGTTCCGCTCAATTACGGCCTCAATACGTGAAGTACTAAAGCAAGAAAATGCAAGTCGTGTCGCATGGAACTTCAGATTTGTCTATTGAGTTCACCGTAGCCTACCATTACAACTGAAAACTGCAGTTTCATTTCGCTCCAGCCTGCCATTCAAGAGTTTGTTCTGATAGTTTCTGCGTCTTTTTTCGGCGTTGGGTCTTGAAGAGCGTGGCTCAACAGCTTGGCTGGGCTTGAACAGCTTGGACAGTTTCCACCAACCCGTTGTTCAACTCGTCCACTGTGTTATATTCGGCTAGGCACTGGAAGGTACTTTGGAGTTTCAGCTGAAAGCCTTCAGGGTTTTGGATTTGGACGGTGCATAGACTTCACCAGTGTGACGTGACATTTCGGGAGGCTGCAGTTCATCAGATCAAGAGGCGATTCGTAAAGAATCTAGAAAACCACTTTTACCATGAAATCTGTGGCTCTATAATAATAATAATATAATGGCTCAAGAGCGAGATGTTGTAGTTCTATCCACATCTGTCGCTTTGTTGTTTTATTAATTTATTTGCGGCCATTCTAATCTCGTACAGGCTGATGCTCAGGATATCTTCGATATTGTGTAAGACTAACTTGGCTCTGGTGTTCTGAGTTATGTTTGTAGTGGAATTACGTATCGAGGTCTATGTACGAGCTGTCCATGGAAGTTCTCGACCTCCCTCAGAATTTGAGGCTTGGGTGAAATTACTGCCATTTCCGGTCTTCAGTTTTGTCATTTGGTTTTTCCTAATATACTTCTAAACACTTTAGAGCCTTCCGCTCAATTGTGGCAGTGAAGTATTAATAGCACGCAAATCAGGCCTCATGCAACTCCAGATTGGTCTATTACGAAGTTTTTGGTCTATTACGAAGTTTATGCAGTATGATTCTGTAATAATTCAAAATATTCGAATAATATTCGAATTATTCGAATACTTCCTGAAAAAAAAACCGAATATTCGAATATCTAAAATGTTCGAATAATTACAAGCCCTAATTACGAGCATGAGTGTGGGCAAGTGATATAATGTAGTAAAATGTGGTTTTTCGTGTTGCTTCCAAAATTCCATAGAAGCCTCTAGTAAAGTTGCCACCACTTTACTAGGGCATGCCTTAGACTGGATTATGACTTAGACTAGACTATGACTAATAAATAATGACTTTAAGTGAAAATTTCCATAATACGATGAAAAATTACAAAACTTGACACTGGCTAAATACACTAAGTGTGGAGCCAAAAAAAAAAAAAAAAAAAAAAAAACTATGGAATGAGTTCCAATGAAACTTGGCACGATTTGAGTTCCTAGTCCTACTACCTACTACCTACGAGGTAGGATGTAGGATACTTTTAATCCCGAAAATCAGCATGACTCAAAATTACATTTTCCAAATAATGCCTACCACCGCCATCTAGCGACGTAGAGTGGAAGCGTAGTATTGTACGTACCATTGACATAAATTCTACTGCTAATGATGAATATTAGTTCTGCGACTGCCCCAATAGATGGCTGAGTGTGACTTTGTGGGGTGAGTTCCGCTACTCAACGCTAGATGGCCTCGATCAGAGTTTTATTATTTCTTTGGAATAAATATATTTTCTTTATACATATTATTTGCATGCCACGGGCACTAATCACATAAGCACTAATCGAATAGGAAAAAACTTTTTAGTTCCTACATAAAAAGCTGGCTTCCCACGGTGCGTTCCCACGGTAGGTGCGGTGTGTCCGATCCGCGGCGAGTCGGTAACTTCAAAGGTCCGGTGCGAGTTCTCTTTCACTATTCATTTTGGAATAACTAAATGGCTTCGAATCGAATCTCAAGACGCGCACCGTTGGAAGAGCCTTGTGTGCGGTGCGTGGCCGTCCCTGTTCGTTGGCCGTGCGTGATGTCGTACGCAGTATCATGCACCATGGAAAGCCAGCTTAAGATAGCCAAGTCGCATGGAGTTTGGAAGTCCTCATCCTGTCGAAGGGAACAGAGAAGGGAAAAGGAAAAAGATAGGGGAAAAGGATGAATGGATGGGCCGGCGAAGGAAGGCAGGCTTCTCTTAATAGTCTCCATAATGTTGATTGATGAGTATAACGGAACGTATCTGTCTGTTTGATGACAAGACGCTCACAAGACGTAGGAACCGAACGTATATCCCGCTTTTCAACAGCAATACACACATTTGTAATCAATCTTGCTACCTTGTGATAAGGACTGTTCTTGAATAAAAAGACACCGTGCTACCATTTATCCCCCGAGTCTAATTGTCAATGTCATTGTCAAACAAATGTCAATTTTTCCAAATAGTTCATGATTTGTCGTCGTAGCGTAGGATTTTAACTGTTTCGTTTATTGTTTTAAATCAATAAAATAGTTGTTTTTTTATTGAATCATAAGTAGCAATAGTGTTAAATGCCTTGAAATATATTAATCGTGTTATTTTTAGTTATGGAATATCATTATTCGGATCTTTGTTTGCCGAATGAACCTATGATGTCGGGTGGGTATTATTTTGTAAGAAGGAATCGATACCTCAAACTTGTTGCTTGATCCTTTTCTTCCTACTTCCTACTTTAATTTCCTTGAGCCGAATCATGAAGTATGTACCTACTCGTGTGAAATAAACAAACAATGCACTTGTACAACTTAATCTGTTCTGATGAACTTTCATTTTCTAAGAAAGCAGCTGCAAAACGAATTTGAATATTTTGTTATTTGGTATCATATAATAATAATTCAAATAGACCATAACACTGGCAAGTGTGTTGTTCTTGTTAAAAACACTTTGTGGTTATCTGTAGACAGGGACCTAAATAAATCTTTCCAAGTTTGAATCACAATCTGTTCAAGTAGGAAAGTATTTATGTCTTTATCAGGTAATGGGTTGGCTTAGTTAATACCTAGGTAAATAGTACCAAGAATAATTTTCCCGTGACTAGGTGGGGTGGCAATTCACATTTATTAGCTGGCAGAGGTATAAATAGCAAAGGATCAGTGTCTATAATGACCCACCCGGTGATGCTGTAAAGGTTGGTAGAGACCAACAGCATTAGCCCATAAAAAAACAAAAAAAACTATAATGACATTCATTAGAAGATGCCCATATCTTGCAGTGGGCTTGCATGAGCTGATGACAAAGATTAATATGCTACAATATTGACCTAAGGAAGTAATGTCTTTTTCATAACTTGGGTGGCTTATGCCTGCCTGCACTAAAGTTTGACAGCTCTTTAGTTTGCACTTATCTTTAGGATGTACCCAATTGTGGTGCTGTAGGTATGTCATAGAGTGATGTGTGTGAACTAAAGAGCTGTCAAACTTTTGTGCAAACAGGCATTAGTGTTTGTTTGATGATACCTTACAACCAATTGACAGGCGAGCTTATAGAGGTTTATATGTGAGCAGGATGGGTTAAAAGGTAGTTTTTTTCTGGGTACTATTATAATACCGGAATATGAGTTTAAAGTTTCATAGCAAGACCATAAACTCAAGTGATGCATCAAATGTAAGGATTTTCTTTATAATCATTCTAACACATGTGAAATCTGACATTTACACACATGTGATATTCATCTTCGCTCCACTTTCTATGTTTGCCAAACGCCTTGGAGAATTGCTGATCCTAGCAACCTTCTATGTCCTAGCAATAGTCTATATAAATATAAATAAATAAATATAAATAAACTTACTACATAATAATAATAATAACTTTGAGAATGCATACTTTCAGCACAATATACGCCAGAGTTTTCGCCACAATATTTGATACCAAGTCATCAAGCGGAGTATGAAGCCAGGAGTAACATTCTTGTTGATGGAGGTGATAGATTTGGAGTTTCCGCAGTGGTGTTTGACAAGTATGAGGAACTAATATGGA
Source organism: Ennomos quercinarius (assembly GCA_910589525.2). Taxonomy (NCBI): domain Eukaryota; kingdom Metazoa; phylum Arthropoda; class Insecta; order Lepidoptera; family Geometridae; genus Ennomos; species Ennomos quercinarius. Next base: position 4,842,135 of record OU342502.1, read on the forward strand.
TGGGGAATCAGGGAGTAAGTAAGAAAATATGTTTTAAAACTTGCAGAACAGAAATACAGTCTCCCATCTTACTTGTTGGTAAGTTGCTATAAAGGTAAGAAAGTACACTGGTGTTGTAGAACTTATAGTAGGTATATTTATGCCAAATGTAATTTTTTTCTTACATATGTAATCATTTACAAAACTGCTCAATTTTATAAAAAGAACTCCTTACTGTTGATAAGAAATTTTTTTTGGACAGTTACCTTTTTATTCAGTCTGTAGTATGTTTTTTTATGCTTGAATGGGCTCACGTTTGACATCTCACCTGATGGAAAGCGATGATGCGGTCTGTGTTGGAGCACGTTTGCCCATGAGATGCCTATTCACTCTTGATTTGAAGAGACCCAGATTGTAATTTGTAGGAAACAAAGAAGCAGGAAGTGCATTCCACTCCTCAGCCGTGTGAATAATAAAAGAACTAGCAAAACGCTTAGTATTAGTAAAAATGCTGTCCATATAGTTGTAGTAGAAGTAAAACATGTTTTTTTATATTCATCCAGCAACGGCTTAACTGATTTGGATGATTTTGTTTATAACAGATTACTTACCAAGATCAACATGGAACTTCTTGGAAAATTGAAAACTTGGATAACAGTTTTATTGAACTGCTGTTGAGACCTAGGTTTAAACACCTCTATTGTATATATTATGCATTTTGGTTAAGTTTAGTCAAATCCAGTTGTTGGATTTCTATTACCATATGATTGACCTCTATCTAATTTACAAATGCCCAAAAAGCGTAGCAAATAAAATTTGTTTCCAGGGTCATGTAACCTCATATTACGGTCCTGGGATGCAGAAGTATACATCATTTCAAGTCCATGAATCTGAAGAAATCAGAGATATTGTAACACATGAAGAGGCTCTCTTCATACTCACAAAATCAATGTTACGGAAACAGATTCGAAGAGGATTACCAAAGCACACATACAAGTAAACTATGAATTCAGTTATTTACCTGGGAGCTTAAGTATTGATGTACAGACTACTTTATATTTATTGATACCGTTTTCAGATCTCAAAATATGACGGACATGCAATGCCTCTTCCAAGAAAGCCCCACCAAACTGCTTATGGGGGGTCATCAAGACAAGTTATTAGAACTTGATATTACGAAAATGGTAGAGACTGTTATTGTGAGTAAAATGTATTTTTGGCATATAAGACTTAACAAAAAAAAAGTAGTCCCTCCAGATCCAATGACCCCTGCAGAGATGATAAATAACACCTGTTGCAACAATACAATCAAGTCTGTAAATCTTTTTTATCTCTAACACATTACCTTTGAGGATAATGAACCAAAATGGTGAAATTCAAAATATTCTAAAACTAAAATCGACTTTGTAATGTCATAAAGAGTTATCCTTTTTTTAGCCTAAAAACTGACTGTAGGTATGCTAAAAGTTTGCCTTGGCTCTTGGTTTTAAATTTATTATATCTCTAAAAGTATCATTTAAAATACATATATGCTTAAACCTGCAAATGTTTACCTTTTTGAAAGGACTAACTTAAATGTTTCTGTTCCCAGCCAATACAAGAGGAAGGCTGCGCAGTTTTACGAAGCGGTGGTGGGTCGATAGTGGCATGCGGAAGTGCCATCGGTAACGTAACACTTCGGGATGTGAGAACCAATTCTGCCGAACAAACGTTCAGAGCGCACTCCGCTTGTCTCTCCGATTTGGATATGCAGGGAGATTTGCTGATCACCTGCGGATTTACAGAGTCGTGAGTACTTTCTTCTTTGATGTATGTCTTTTCATCAATGCCTAAGGTATTATTCATGATTTTTTATCTAAAGTTTTTATTTTATAATCTTACCTCCTATAGTGTAAGCGGGGCAGTAGCCGAATCGTACGTTATAGTATGGGATGTCCGCTACTTGCGAGGCAAGAAGGCTTGCACAAACGGCACTAGCGGTGCTTGGTCGGTACCTATAGCGTCACCGCCCTTACTGCTGCACTTCTTACCGGCGTTCTCGGGCCGAGCGGTTGCTTCCGCCGGTGATGGACACGTGGCATTACTGCATGTTAATAACGCACAGGAAGAGCAATCTGTATTTCAAGTGAGTCGCCTACTGTCTCCTACTACATCCTACTGTTTCGTACTGTATCCTACTGTGTTCTACTGTATCATACTGTACCCTTTTTTATCCTACTGCTTCGTACTGTTTCCCATTGTGCCCTACTGTATAGTAGAATGATACAGTAGGCTGTATCCTACTTTATCTTGCTGTATCATACTGTAGTACCCTACTGTAGCTCATAGCGAAGCACGACTAGCCGTTTCTAACCGATCGGTAAAGTTAAGCAACGGTTGCTGCGGTCACTACTATGATGGGCGACCGTTACAGTAAAAAGTGGTATTTACAACTGAGCGCTACCGTGCTTCGGAGGGCACGTTAAGCCGTCGGTCCCGGCTGTTGTCGTAAGACAATAGTCGTTAAACCAAGTCAGAAGCCTTTGGGTGGCCTAAAAATTCTAACACCAAGGCTGACCACTTGCCTACATGAGAAGAAGAAGAAGACCATACTGTATGATTCTAATCACACTTCACACTTGATGTTGTAAATGTTACAAGTTACACTTAGCTCTGATACAGGTGAATGGATTTTGTTGAAATTTGCCCTCTAAATAGATGATTTGATCTTGGAATAAGTAATGACACATTAAAGATAAAATCTGTCCATGTGGGTGAAACTGAAGGTAGCTATTGTAGGTATGGCACTAGGTAGCTTTTGCGGCTAACGATCCTATATATCGTAGTTGTGTGAATGAGGAGTTTTCTTTTAGGCATTGTCAGTTTAGATATATCATCATGAAGGCGTATATCAAAATATACGCCCTCTTTCGCATTGACTTTTTAAACTTTATCATGGCAGTGGCGTAATTCTTTTAGCCAACGTAAATAGTTTAAAAAAATACCAAATCCTCTTTGATCCACAGTCGTTGATCATACCACATTACTGTTTCCAAAACTGTCGCCAATGGCGTCAAGCGAGAGATAAATAATGCTAAAACGAGATTAGGAAAACTGCTCATTATTCAAGTGGATTCCATATCCGAAACTACAACCCCGAACAAAAAAAAGTCAAAATCGATTATGACAACCACTTAAAATAGATATTGAATCCATAGACTAGTATTGTATATCGAATCCATATAGCGTATTTAAAGAACACCATGTATTATTTATTTGTGTATGATTTGCTCTTATTTTTTCAGGTTGACACCCAAAACTCCCTTTGTACAGTGATGGATGTTTCTGCGTCTAGCCAAGCATTGGTGTTCGGCGACCAATCTGGCCACCTGAACCTGTTCTCGCCTCAGCATAATCATGAACCAGTGTTCAATAGCTTCTCAAGGTATGCGAGTTAACTGACCGAGAGACCGCGAGCCGTCTCCATTTCAGCTTGAGCAAAATGATTTCGTATATGTCTGTCAGGCAGTGGGGCCGTACCGTGAACTCTTAGCGCGATTCAAAACAGACCCTATACTGGATCGCTTGTCAAAAGCCACGCAAAAACAAAGCGATCCAAAATAGGCTCTATTTTGAATCGCGCTAAGAGCTCACAGTACGCTCCCAGGTCGCATATCTTAACCGATTCTCGTGAATTTTTGTGAGGTTCGATAATTATATAGATTTATGATTCTCGATTCTGTTTTTGTGAAATTTTCATAATGGCAGAGCCATGGGTGTTGAAAACGTTAAATGTAGTATTTCAGTTTTAAGCTCCATATACGCTGGCAGAACCGCGAGGTCTAAACAGCTCACAGAGCCACTAGTTAATATCATCATCAATATAGCATCAATAGCCTGAAGGCGTCCGCTGCTGAATACCTCAGGGCAGACCTCCCCCATAAAGCGCTAATTTGAGCGGCTGCTCGCCTCCTGCATCCATCGGCTCCCCGTGGCTTTCACCAGAAAGTCGGCCCACCGAGTGGGGGGCTGACCTGCGCAGCGTCTTCCGGTTCGTGGTCGCCACTCGAGAACCTTTCTTCCCCATCGGTTGTCAGTTCTACGAGCGATATGGCCTGCCCATTGCCATTTCAACTTGCTATGCCATTAGGCTAGTTAATATAGAGGTACATTATTTCTATACGATGTACTGCGTAGGTACCTAGAGGTCCTAAAGCGTTAGGTGTCGCTATCTCAAACGCCAGTCTCAAATGCCAGTCGCACGAGAGCCTTCGGTCAAGGTGAGGGAAAAGGGGAATTGGTTCAGAAATGGGCCTAAACTGCTAAAGAATAAGCCTCTTTACTATTCAGCCTTTTAGGTGAATTTCTGGAGTTGCCAGTTTTATTTTGGCTTTTACGCCAAACCTGCTCGTTTGGATGACATTTTGGTTTACTTACACTACGAAACTAACTGATTAGTCAATCTCCATCCACAGGGCGACAGAGTTTGCGCATCAAGTGGAACTCCCTACAACCAGTTTCAGCGACACTTCGTTCCAATTCTCTTCCGTTCCTCTCCCGAATTTGGCGAGCGGCAAACGGTGGTTCAACGAACTACCCCAGTCTTTCTACTGGACAGGATTTAGGTAGGTTACGATTTTAATATTCATCATCGTAACGTAGTGACTTTAAATATCTATAATAAATAATAAATCATCATTTCGTAGTATAATAAGTAATCTGTTCTATGAGATTCGCCATTAAAGAAAATATATGAAAAAAGCAGACATTTATATTGCCGTCTCACTCGTACTACACTTCAAGATAGTGGTGGAAGCGGGAAAACAATATCCTCTAGCCTTCGATAGAATTCTTTTTAACATTGGCTCGCCTAATCTAAGACTCGAGTCTTTAATAAAGCGTACATCGTTGATTTCGTACACGCACCAAAGAAACCGAACACTAAAATAAAACACGCGTATTTCTAACTGTAACTAGTAAACGGCTATCTTTCACGTAATTTTAGTCGTTTTGTTCTAGTTTTAGTTTCTATAATATTATACCCATATTTCTCTCTCATTTCTACTATACCTTGGACTTTAGGGAGAAGTGTTTTTCTTCTACCCTCATTCGTCAGCCGTTCCATTTCTTTTGCATTCATACCGGCCCTTACACAATCCAGCCCCTTTGGGCCTTCCTCTTCCATTCGTCAACGTACATATTCATCAATTTCTTGGTAATATGTATCGAATGCTTTGGAAATGTCAAAATATTTTCCAGGAAACCGACACCTGTTGACCCGGAAATACTGATATCAATGAAGATGCAGGGTCCCATTGGTTATGCCCCAAATCCAAAAACATCTCGACGGAATCAGGTACTTATTAGAATCTAATCTTTAATAATAATAACAGTAACATCTCGAGAGGCTCTCGCTAGACGGTTGGATCAAGGGTCAGATTCAGAAGGCAGCACTCCTTGACACGGCACGTATTGTCAGGAGGTTCCTCACTCTGCAGCCCTAACCACCGGTAGCTTGGGCCTTGCCCCGCTGCCGGCGGCACTCTAGGTTTAGGTTTTTTTATAGTATTTTTGTAATTTATTATAATAGGAATATTGTAAAAAAACTTAAATTTAAGAAAATTAAATAAATGAGGTGAATAACAGTAACATTTCAGTGAATTAACGTCATTTATAAAAAAAAATATTAGGTATTTATTCACTGGCAATCAAGTACAATAACAATATATCTACACCCTATTATAAAGCGAAAAGATTTGTATTTTTGTGTGTATGTTTGTAATGAATAAACTCGAAAACTACTGTGCCGATTTCAAAAATTCTTTCACCATTGGAAAGCTACATTCACCTTGAGTAACATAGGCTACACCACTACACGTGCGAAGCCGGGGCGAGCTGCTAGTATATTATATAACGTAATTAAATCTTTCAGATGCCATATGTAGAAGATAAATTAGAAGACTTGCATGCGAAATGTCATGAGCACAGACATATTGTCCAACCTATACCCAAGTACTATCTCAGTGTAAGTCAAAATATTATAATTTATTCTTGAAAAGATTGAGTAGTAATTTTTCGCTCAGTATTGTTGTGCTGGCCTGATAGCTCAGTTGGTAGTAGTTCTGCTTTCTATAGGTTGTGGGTTCGATTCCCACCCGGGACAAACATTTGTGCGATGAACATCGACGTTTGTTCTGTCTCTGGGTGTTATTTTGTATTCTATGTATGTATTTGCAAACAAAAAAGTATCTAAGTATTCTAGTTATCTGCTTCCCATAGTATAAGCTATGCTTAGTTTGGAGCTAGATGGCGCTGTGTGAAATGTCCATACATATTTATTTATTTTTTATTTTGTTTATTTACGTGTTACCTGTTTATGGACGATGAACATAGTTTTTAAAGTCATAAAAATATTTTGGAATGTCATTGTAAGTACCTACTTGAAAAAAACAAATGATAAAGGAAGTGACTCCCGTTTACCTGTTGTCAGTTCAAGGTGGTATGTACTATGTGGTAGGACTAATCTGCAAAGTTCGTCTACGTAGGTACCACCGCTTTGCCAGTTATTCTGCCGCCAAGCAGTAGTGTGCAAGCACTACTGTGTTCCGGTTTGAAGGGCTAGTGAAATTACTTTTTTATGCTGAAAAATAACTGCAAATGAGACTTTATGACCTCATCTTACAGTCTGGTAATATTTTACTACACTTTTTTAACAGTTTGGTATCCTTAACAGTTTATCTACTAGGAGCTGTTTAAACACACAAACACTACCTCGTGTACCTATTCTTATAAACCGCATAGCGCAGCTTGTTTAAAAGAAACTGAAATATTATCTTCCAATCAACCCATATTGTTGTATATTATGTTTGATTTACCTAATCTGGTACAGAAAGACGTGCGTGTCACCAAACACGGACCGAACGAAGAGCTCGACGCCCTGAACAAAACGGGCCTGCCGGGAATCGAAGCCACACTACCCAACTCGTACTGCAATGTTATGCTGCAGGTACGTTTCACCACTACACCATACCGCAACGGGAAAATACGGGGGCATAGTATTTGAATGAGACAACAGTCAATATTTCGTCTCATATGGCCAGATATAATATAGGCGGAAAATTATGCAGGCCGTATTATGGAAGGCAGTTCCATTCGTCCGATAAAGTGTGTAAGTATTATTAACCGAAAGCGTGATTTTTGTAAAAGCATTACTGACATTCTGGACCCTATAGGGCTCTTAGTGCCATTTATATAAGACTGCATGAGTAATAAATATTAACATAAGAATAGGCTAGTGTCCTGCTATTTTTTTATTGCAATAATATCCCTCAAAAATAAACAGTCGTGAAAACAAAAATTAAATATAGCATAAAATGACAGCCACAAGCATTTTAAAATACAGGAGTAGAAAGAGACAGCTCAAACATGCAGTGCTCTTGCTCCTTCATAGTACCTCATTACTACGCTGTGGTAGCTTTACATACAATCTCTTTGGCATGTGACTTCACAACGTGCGTTTTCATAGTAACTTTGGGGTATCTCCTGTTTTACGAGAAAGGGACAGGCGATGCCCCCTACCGAAACTTTAAAGCTTATTACTTCTTGGTTTATTTACCGATTTTACTTATTTTTTTCAATTATTGCATTCATTTTTAACCTACTTTACGAAAATAACATTTACCTGTTAATTTTTAATAGCAGAGGACTAGCCTATTGGTAACGATTACGAGACTTTCATAACCCTTGCGAACCTACTCCTTTTCCATTAAATAAGTAATAATGTCATAGATAAACAAAATAATAATAATTTGAAAATTTTATTTTAAACGTGTATTGAACTGATTTTTCTGTTCAATTCAAAATTTCTCTACTAAGATTTTTCAACCATAAGTAAATGTGTAAAGCTTGAAAATTGCTGGTCTGCAGGTTCGAATCCTGCTAACAACGCTAACTGATCTAACATAATACATTTTGCTGTGTAAGCAAACCATTGGCTATAATCTGTCAATTTAACTCCTATGCCTTCGAAATCCATCTCTTTATTGGTTGTCCTAAGAGATACCAAGCAGATAGAGCGTAGTCTTTCTATGAAAGTCTGGCAAAACTTTATTGCAGGTCCTTTATTACACGCATCCCGTTAAAGCCACACTATTGGCACATACTTGCGCCAAAGAGTTCTGTCTCAGCTGTGAATTAGGTACGTAAATAGATAATCAAGCTTTCCTGTATTTTAACATTTCTTTGTAGGTTCTTTAAGAACTATGTCATGACTTATCATTGTTGGTGTTTTGGGTGTAGTTGTGATAAGGTTTTAAAGGTATTCAGATTGACTAATTCGGCAAGATTAATTCAGAAAACTGCGGAGAGCCGATGGATGCAAGAGGCGAGCAGCCGCTCAAGGTGGCGCTCTCTAGGGGAGGCCTATGTTCAGCAGTGGACGTATTCAGGCTGTTGATGATGATGATGACTTCAGAAAACGGTTCGAATTAAATTGCTGAAGTAACCAAATTAGTGCGGAGCCTGTCAAAAATTTTCGCATTCATTATATTATTCAATAGTTTAAATAAAAAAAGTCCTATCTAACGTCAAACTTTTATTTCAGGTTTCTTATTTAGAATGCTTGATTCGTCTGGTGGGTCACCATGTAACGCTACGAATTTCCTTCGGGCGTTTCGTACTGTGCCAGAAGCGGCTGCACTGGGTCTTATATTACCTGACAGAGCGGCTGACCCGAGAGTTGATTTGATTGCATTAATACAGGTACTTATCGATGCTCAGTTTGTGTAACCATCTAGCCTAGCTGTGAAAAATAGTTTAGTAGTGAAGGACAGTAATTAGAAAAGCCTGAAGTCCCATCAGCCAGTGGTTTCCGCTAATGACGCTGTTGAGTTACTAAAACAACAGTCATGAAAAAACGCTGCAAATACTGCGTTTTCGTTCAGTTAATTTTTATTTTAGTCACTTGATGAGTGGTTAAGTCGAAACAACTTTTTCAAACTAGTACAACTAGTAAAATTAAAAAAGTTGTATCATTCAAAGGGGTATAAATTTGTTCAACAATGGTGGAGATCTTCCAGATGATGATGATGATGTTAATAAAGGGAGGTTTTCCTTTCAGAGCTGGAACCGTTTCATCCTACACCAGATGCACTACGAAATATTGGAAACGCGTAAGAAAGACAAGGAGCTGCACATTCTAGCGAACAGTCCTCCAAAAAACTCTGTACCCCCTCGGGTCGGCAACTTAACTAACAAAGTGTTAACTAACAGGAGCGGTGTACCTACGGCTCATATGAATGGAACTTGTGAGGAATACGCGTCTGAGATCGACTTTCTTGGGCCTACTGAGGATGGAAATGGTTTGAAGGAAGATGGTTGGATCAGTCGGGATGAAGGTTTGTATTTATAAGGAAACCGTTTGCAGACTTCTCGTCAGTTCTACATGTGACTGAGGTATATTTCTGTGGGTCAATGGAAGCACGGATCAGCTTTTAATTTAGTGAGTCACTTTAATTCATTTCAGTCAATTGATTTTTTCCGTTTTGTTTTTTGAGAATTTGATTAAACTTTTTTGTAATGAGGAAGATAGAGAAGTATCAAACTCTGTTTTTGAAGTTGGTCTGAAATGTTTGCTCTCAATGTTAAAACATTTTCCTGGTAAAGTTTAAGGGAAACTTTAACTACCTGTCTGCGTATTAACAAACTTATGAATACTTATCAAACTATGGTTTCACAAACACGGAGGCGATACTCGATACTCAAGTAATGATAGGTTATTGTAATTAATTGAGGCTATTAATATTTTAGTGTTGTGTTTCATGCAGTACATTATGGGATGACAAATGGCGGAGGTATGTCAAATTCTGAGTTTTACCATATTACTCGGAAAACAAGGAAGTACCGATTTAATCGATTTCCGTATTTCAGTATCATAATTATTACAGAACATCCACAGCATGGATGTATCACTCACAGTCATGATATATACTTAAAATAAAACTGTAACAGGTCCGATTCTGTACATTGAAGATATTCTGAAATTTTTTTTGGAGGGCTTACCATTGATTCTGAAGCCAAAAATGTAATTTTTTCATTTATGTCTGTCTCTCTGTCTGTTTGTCTTTACCTTAGTTGAGCATCACGCCGAAACTACTGGATGGATTCAAATGAAACTTGGTATGATTTGACTTCATATTACAAGGTACATAGGATACTTTTTATTCCGAAATTTAGCACGGTTCCCTCGCGAGAGGGGACGAAAATTAAAACTTAGTTGTAATTCATTAACGCATAGTCCGATTTCATTCAATCTTTTTTTGTTAGAAAGGAGGTACTTTAAATATTGCCCTGTAAATATTTCAAGGTCATCGGTTTTGTAGTTCAGAAATTACAGACATCCAACCTTCAGACATACACACAGGTCCATAGTCACTTCTATTAGGAGTGGCTCTGGACCTGTGCGTTCTTGCCCATAGTACAGGATAGGAGACTCCTATCCTCTATCCGAAAGAGCCTCTCAAACTACAAAAGAAAAACCAAAATTGGTATGCCACAGACATACGCACAGGTACATACGTTCACTATAACACCTCTATGTTTGGTTGGGGGTAAAATAGAAAAAACATAACCAAGAAGAAATAAAACCTATGTTATTGGCAACGATGAAATAAAGAATTAATAAAAATCAAAGCTGGATGCAAAATACAGTATAACATCAAAAATTTCTGAAAATTTTTGAGTGTAGCATGATGGAATCCGGTTATCATTTTGGCGGTCAGAGAGAATGGTCTATAGTATATTTTATAATGATAAAACTAATTTTCCATAACTTACTAGGCCCAATTTTGAAGGGTTTAGTTGACAGTCCTTAACTTACTAAAAATATATCCATCTCTTACATTGACAAGAACAGCAACAGTTTTAGGAGTTCTAGATCTGTCAACAGCCTTTAAAATTAGCCCCATTGTTCTACTACAAACATGTTTCAGTTCCCAACGATAACGAGTCAGTGCACAATCACCATAATCACGAAAACCATGAACTCAATCATCAGAGCGAGAAGGAAGAGTCTGAGGTCTCCCGACTCTTCGCGATCGGACGACATCAATTAAATAGATGTTTGAAGTGTAATAAAGAGGTAAGAGAGTTTTACTAGGTGGTAGGACTTTACTGGGAAGTTCGTCTAGGTAGGTACCACCGCTTTGCCAGTTATTCTGCCGCCAAGCAGTAGTGTGTAAGCACTATTGTGTTCCGATTTGAAGGGCATTGTAGTTAGTGAAATTACTGGGCAAATGAGACTTAAGAACAGATCTAGAAATCCTTTTTAGACTATGTGATGTCTCAAGATGACGTGCGCAGTGCGCAGTGTCACGCGAAACTTTAATTTAGATTTCCGAGTGACACTGCAATCTGTAATGGGCGGCCGTGACGATTAACACCAGGCGAACGACTAGCTCGTCACGTCATTCGTTTACATAAAAAAAAAACTCCGGGCCCCTTCTTTTTTCCTATATTTTCTTTCTTCCTTGGTTTGAGAATAGTACGAGCCAATCTCTACCCGAGCGTGCTGTAAGAGCCGGCTAAGAGAATAATTATCCAAAGAATGGGCAGCAGCGTTCTCCTCGGTACGTTCTTCGATTATCAAGGCAAGCGTGGTGATTACGGCATCCCTACTATTTTATGCGTCCAAATTGGCGTTTTATGGGGCCTGTGTTTAGAAGTGGACGTGTTCCTATAATGTTTTACGTTCCTCTGCTTTAGAATCTTTTTGTTTACAGGAAGGCCGAGAATCGATAGTGCTAGCTTGCGCTCTTCAGTACCCACCTGCCCCTTCAAGAGACGACAGCCGAGGCAGTTTCATAGACCTCGTCAGGGCTTCCCTATCTTCAAGAAGAAGTACCCCGGCTTGGTGCGAGCACTGTGGGAAGTTCACTCCAACCCTGCAAAGAGGGAGGCTTGTCAGGTGAGTTTGCACTCTATTTGGAGACGATAGGGTTTATAATTTATAATAGTTCACGATTGCGATGTGGAGGTTGTCAGGTGATATTGAACTTTAGTATCGTGATTATAGAAATTATAATTAATATTTGAGTTTTTATTGCGAAGTTCTAAGATCATTAAGCACTAATATTAAACTGTATTGTAGTCTAATTACGTTCGCAGATTACCTCCAATTCTAGCTATCAATTGCGGTGGAGTTACAGTAAGAGAAAAAGCGTATTGGGCTAAAGGAGCGCAAAAGGATATGGTAAATATACTGTCTTAACAAGCAATATTCTCCAAAGTGATAATGTATGGCATATAATTGAACTTCTTTGTATTGGTACCACATGTGATGTTTGGTTAGGATATAAAAATACTAAATAGATCTTCTACTGAAGAGTGGGAGACATTGACATTGTTTTTAAGTAATAGGGAAATTTATCCAGAGAACCGTACAAGAAGATATGATAGTTATAATTATGTGAATGAAACGGGGATATCATCATCATCGTCATCATCATCATCATCATCATCATCATCATCATCATCATCTTTAACAGCCTGAAGACGTCCACTGCTGAACATAGGCCTCCCCCAGAGAGCGCCAGTTTGAGCGGCTGCTCGCCTCCTGCATCCTTCAGCTCCCCGCGGCTCTCACCAAATTGTCGGTCCACTGAGTGGGGCCGGCCTACGCTGCGTCTTCCGGTTCGTGGTTGCCACCCGAGAACCTTTCTTCCCCATCGGTTGTCAGTTCTAAGAGCGATGTGGCCTGCCCATTGCCATTTGAACATGCTAATTCTAAGAGCTATATCGGTCACTTTAGTTTTCCTGCGAAACTCCTCATTCCGAATCTTATCTCGCAGGGAAACAGCGCGCATTGCTCTCTCCATCGCTCGTTGCGCGATAACATCATTTAAATATAAATAATGTGAGCCGTGTGATCCTGGTGTGAGAATACCACCCCATTTCTTCCCATGGGTGCCAAAAGAGCCGGCTAAGGGGATATCCAGGGAATGGGCAGCACCATTCTCCTCGGTACCTTAAAAACTGCGACCACCGAGACGCCTACCAAGCGTGGTGATTATTGCAAATCCTTCGTAAAGTTCCAAAGTGGCGTTTTATGTGGCAGGCCTATGTTCAGCAGTGGACTGCTCCGGCTTTTGATATGATGTGATGAATACTGTTGTGATTCGGTTCTTGTGATGATTCCAGTCAGAATCAAAGAGAGGCGCGAGCAACAAACCGTGTAGATACGGCTTGCATTGCGCACGACCTGGTTGTCACTTCAAGCACCCCGATAGGTATGTCTTTTGTACTAGTAATAAAGTCCAAAATTTAAACAACCCGACGTCCTATTGTCAACTCAAAAAGAGCTACAGCATGAGGTATAAAATTGACAAAATTACCTCTTCTCCCGAGAAAGCGTTTGTGACCAATGAACGATAACGCGGATCACGTCATGAACCTTTTGGTGCGTTTTCATTAGTCAAACGCTTTCTCGAGAGAAGAGTTATGTCGATTTTATAATTCAGATTCAGATGTTTATTGCTTCCATAGTGTATAGTTTCCATATCATCGCTCCGTGCCTCGGAGAGCACGTTAAGCCGTCGGTCCCGGTTGTCACAAGAACATCTATGGCAATCGTTACGGGTAGTCAGACACCTGATCTAACCAACCCTGTTACATCCTTATGGGTTGCGAGGTCAGATGGCAGTCGTATAATTCTGGTAGCTCGCCGCAACAGGTTAGATTGGGAGTCGACCCCAATAACAAATGGGAAAAGGCAAAGAGGAGGAGGAGGAGTGTACATAGGTGGAATAAGTATAAAATTAATTATCAAGTAGGTTCATTATGGCCCCCGTCGGGCGTAATAAATTTAGATAGAGGAGAACGACCGCACAAAAGAATCAATAATCATAATTGCCCTGCCTGGTGAACTTCAAACGGATGTACAGATTTTCTGGAATCACAGGTAAATACTGGATCAAGCCACTTTTCAAATATTATTGAGTCGTGGAAATCACATCGACTTGATTTCCACGCACTTTCTTGTCGTACACCTGTAAGATAGGTATTCACCGCGCATCGGTCTTTCCCCAAAGCTATAACAACAGAATTTTGAAGAGGGTTAGAAGAGGGGTACCATAGGCTATAAGAAACGCATTAGTGGCACGTGTAGAGTTACAGATATGTCTATAGACTACAGTGACCTTATAGAACATTAAAAAATATGACGTGTCGAGGGGCGAAGTGTCCTCTTTCCATCAGGAGGGCCGTATGCTTGCTTGCTACTTTTAGCATACAAAAAGAAAGATCAAAATCGGTTCTTCTGGTTGGGAGCTTCAATGCCATAGACAGACACACAGATAAGATAACAGAAGTGGAGTAACTAGGCACAATTCAGTGATGCCAGTAGCTACAATGCCTTCAAAATTCAGTTTACTAGGTGGTAGGACTCTTCTGCAATGTTCGTCTAGGTAGGTACCACCACTTTGCCAGTTATTCTGCCGCTAAGCAGTTGTGTGCAAGCACTACTGTGTTCCGGTTTGAAGGGCACTGTAGCTAGTGAAATTACTGGGCAAATGAGACTTTAAGAACTGATCTCACAGTCTAGAAAACTTTTTTAGACTGTGTGATGTCTCAGGATGACGTGCGCAGTGCGCATTGTCACGCGAAACTTAAATTTAAAGTTCCAAGTGACACTGCAATCTGTTATGGGCGGCCGTGTCGCTTAATACCAGGCGAACAACTAGCTCGTCACGTCATTCGTTTACATAAAAAAGTGAAGACTATTGTAATTGTCTTATTTATTTAACGCGAGTTTTTTATAATTAAGTACTAAAATAAAGATTTTTTTATTCAGGCCAAACACATCACCAGTTACCACGAAAATTCCTCCACAAGAATCGAACTGCGTGCTCCCATTGCATCTTGTTATTAGGCTACAGTCAGACGGAGACGTTATTGTTAATGATAAGGTGAGAATCGTCGACTAACCCTTGCAAATAAATTCTTAAACTGATTTTTTCCATGCCCATCTGCATTAACGATTGACAGCTCCTAAGTTCACACTTTTTCTCTAGCCCCCGGCTTCTAAAACGTTTGTCAAAGTCGTGTCAGGACATCACATGCACTGTACTCTACGCTCATTTGTTGAAGACAGCCGATGAGCGTTCAGGGGGCGTACCGTGAGCTCTTAGCGCGATTCAAAACAGAGCCTATATCCAAAATCCCCATACAAAAAAACAAAGCGATCCAATAGTTTTGAATCGCGGTAAAAACTCACGGTACGCCCCCAGTTCAGTTTTAGGTGTGTTGTAACACGAGTTTAATAAGCGAACGGGTACCCTTGCAAAGATATTTTAAATTCAAAGCGATTTGCATCCACATTTATCATGCGAACAGCCAAAGAGTGGAACGCTTTGCCCGGCGTCTGTATTTCCTGAAAACTACAATCTTGGAGTCTTCAAATCGAGAGTGAACAGATATCTTTTAGGCAAGCGCGTTACATCCTAGACCGCATCGTTACTTACCATCAGGTGAGATAGTGGTCAAGCGCAAGCCTAACAATCAATTAAAAAAAATTGTCGGTAACCACAGATAATATAATAATAGGTACTATATACCAGTACAGTAATTAAGGCTGGTAATCAATTTTTAACTGACGTCAGTCGTCATAATATGTGTATTTGCTATTGTTTGGGGTCATTTGGCAGTTAACGGGTTCATTTTGGCTTCTCTTTTACATTCCATCGTAGGTAGATTTAAGTGATGCCACTGACTATTGTTTGCATAAACATTTTCAGTTCGACCAATCACCGCCCGACCCACCAACCCCGAATCACAGGTTAGACTTGAAGCACAAAAAGAAGCAAGTGACCACGCAATCGGAAGAATACACGTTAACAGCGGCCGTCGTGTGTGTCGAAGACAACCCTAAACAGTTGGTGGCGTATGTGCAAACAGCGGGGAAGGAATCTGAACCCCATTGGCACATGTTTAATGACCTGTGGTGAGTAGACTCTTGAAAAATAGTGCATGCATCATCAGCTCTTGTTCCTTTCAGCATCGACCAGCACGGTTAGAATGAGCTGTATTGGCGTTTATGGGGGAGGTCTATGTTCAGCTCAGCAGTGGACGTCTTCCGGCTGGTCCACATGATTTCTGTTTTGCGTGAAAGGGACAGGCGAGGCCCCCTCCAGAAACTTTAAAAGCGTATTACTCAGTGATTTATTTACCGATTTTACTTATTTTCCAATTATTACTTTCATTTTAACGTACTTTATGAAAATGATATTTACTTGTTCATTTTTAATAGTAGGCAAATAGCATGTTAGAAGTTTATGTACAAAGCTGCCTAAAATAAACTAAAACATTTCGTCGTTTTAGTCCAGCTGGGTTAGCATGGATGGTAGACAAAATTGTCTTTCCCCGTTTTACGTCAATTTCTTCATACTTGCTTGGAGTAAAACAGGGGAAAGACAAGTTTTGTCTACCGGCCGTGCTAACCCTACAGGTGCCGATAGAGGAAGCTTAAGTTGAGAAGTAGTAGGCCTAGCCCAATTAATTTAACGGTATATTTATAACGCCACTGGAAAACTGGTTCTGCCTAAAGTTGCCATATTGTTTTCTCACTTCCACCACTGTTGCAAATATATTGGAAGTGAAATAGCAATATAAATGAGTTTTTTTTGCGAACTCTTCAGTGGCGTCAGTATTGTCTTAATTTTTTTTAGCAAATTTTTAGTGGCTTGGTGAGCTTACGGCGTTTTTCTCTTCCGCCTAAGAACGGCCGCCTTTGCTTTGGGTATAGCAATCGATATGTTTTAGCTTTAAGACGAAGGTGGTATAATAGGAAAGTATAACTCAGGAGCGCAACTGTTTAACTGAAGCGGTCTTTGTGTTCGTAGGCTAATAGCATCTTAGAAGTTTATGTATAAAACTGCCTAAAATGTAACATTCCGTCGTTTCAGCATAGTCCCAGTACCGATAGAGGAAGTGACAGGATTCGGTGCGTGGTGGAAATCTCCTTGCGTCTTGTTTTATACATCGCGGACCGGCGGTGGCAGCGCCTCATAGCCGATGCCTACGTATGGGCCTGAGCGAAAAATGTAAGTTAACATTTATTTTATTACAACCAAAGATTTTCTATTTCAAATTCACACGTAGAAAATACGACATGTCTTTTCCCAGACCGACAGAGATCAATGGCTTTAGAATTTTATTGGGGTTACCACGATTCTGTAGTACCTACAAACATTATTGAAAAAGATCTAAGTTCGTCTAGGTAGGTACCACCGCTTTACCAGTTATTCTGCCGCCAAGCAGTAGTGTGCAAGCACTACTGTGTTCCGGTTTGAAGGGCATTGTAGCCAGTGAAATTACTGGGCAAATGAGACTTTACGAACTGATCTCACAGTCTAGAAAACTTTTTTAGGCTGTGTGATGTCTCAGGATGACGTGCGCAGTGCGCATTGTCACGCGAAACTTTAATTTAAGGTTCCGAGTGACACTGCAACCTGTAATGGGCGGCCGTGACGCTTAACACCAGGCAAACGACTAGCTCGTCACGTCATTCGTTTACATAAAAAAAGATGTCCGAAATGATAAAGAAATTAATGTTAACGTTTTTTGTTTCAGCGTTTCGAGCCCATACGAGCCGTCAGGCGTATACTACCCGTTAACTCCCGAGGTACAGTACAGTTACTTCTCCTAATTCCCCTTTAATTTTAGGCTCAAAGTTCCATTTTAAGGCACAAAAATGCATTATTGAATTGTTGATAAGTGATAGGATTAGAATGAAAATTATTTTGTGAGACCACCAATACGGATGCGGGAGGCTAATGTATTCGACCAATCAGACGTGTTTAAAAAGTTGCTTATTGGTAGCAGTGTACAAGTCAGTGATTGGTCGATTGAAATTAACTAGTGCGTTATCTAGCTTCGTATTGGCGGTCTTAATCGCGTGAGATTGTAATTGTGTGATATAATACGTCCATGGTTTTGTAATGAGGGTAGATGTGAAGCTTTCGCCACGCCACAAATGGCCTAATTTTGGCTTGACGCCGAAAGTGATAGGAAAACAAATTTTGAAAAGATGGCTAACGAATAGAGTGACGTCGTCATAAAGCAATAATTGTTTTGAGAGAAGATTTTTAGAGAGAAACGGTCTGATTTATAACGAGATTTGAGTCTGGGCAGTATTTTATAGTGATATTATTTCTAGTATACCTATTCACAAGAATTTTAATTTATTTTTTTAATCATGTAACATTATTATTTATTATGGATAAACGGATAACCTGGGCTATGATTCCGTACATTGAGACTGCTCTCCTTTTCCTTCTCGGCCCAAACTTACTTGAAAGAAGAGGACAGAAGACATTAAACAGCTGGCAATCGGAAGCCTGAGTAGTCCTAGCCCAATTAATTTAACGGAGTATAGGTAACGCCACTGGGGACGCGGTTCTGCCTAAAGCTGCATTAATATTGTTCTCTCACTTCCACCACTATGCCGCAAGTATATTGGCAGTGAAATAGCAATATAAATGTGTGCTCTTTTCAGA
The DNA here is from genome assembly GCA_910589525.2 of Ennomos quercinarius. Lineage (NCBI taxonomy): Eukaryota > Metazoa > Arthropoda > Insecta > Lepidoptera > Geometridae > Ennomos > Ennomos quercinarius. Next base: position 4,860,641 of record OU342502.1, read on the forward strand.
ACTCTTCAGTGGCGTCAGTTTTTTATAATTTTTTAGCAAATTTTTAGTGGCGTGGTGAGCTTACGGCGTTTTTCTCTTCCGCCTATGAACGGCCGCCTTCGCTTTGGGTATAGCAATCGATATGTTTTAGCTTTAAGACGAAGGTGGTATAATAGGAAAGTATAACTCAGGAGCGCAACTGTTTAACTGAAGGGATCTTTGTGTTCGTAGGCTAATTTTTTTAAATCTTGGAGTCTCTTCGTGGTCAGATTTGATGTCCTACTAGGTCATAGCCTTGACGAGGCTTAAAGCAATAACTCAACGTCTTACCGCAATAATATCGGCCTACGGCTTAACGTGTCCTCAAGCTTGGAGATGCTTGGTTGGTGGTATTAGTGCCAGTCGTTGTCATTAACCCAATACTTTCCCACTGCAGGGACACGGGCTTTCTCTCACAGAGTGTCGGCCATAATCCACCACGCTGGCCAAGTGGTATAAGAGTCTGTTTTATCGTTGAATTGGTAACTGAATTTAACTCCCAAATGTAAAGTGTTGTCTCTTTTCCCCTCTTGAATTTTCACATGAGCGAGAATGTGAACTAAATAAAATGAAAACAGCATATTATGTTGCAAATAAACTTCCTGAAATAGGCCCAAACTTAGCTACTTTTAGTTACGCCGTTGCTCTACTGTTTAAAAAAGCGAAGTAATTAAAAAAAGTAGATTAAAACTATTGGATGTAAAATAACATACTCATTGTTTTTAAGAAATCTAAATCACACGCAATTATAAAACGCCAATGAACTGAATGACAAAATAGGTTTATTAAATTAATTTGTAAATATTAAATCAGAATATTCAAGACTATTAATAATTAAATTAGGTGCGAAGAACATTCCTTATAAGCCTTGTGCCTAAACCGAGACAGATGCGAAACATAATTACTTGTTGTTACTATATACACAGTATGGGCACTACGTAGAATCAACTGGATGTGACTTTTCCTGATAAACCACTTTGAACCACAGCGCTACAATATAATATTGCTTCTGGAAGGACCTTAACTCTTTTTTAACATGTCCGTCCTTTTCTGACCAATCCAACACGTTCTTGCTAAAAAAATAAATATAACAAGATGATTGTGTAAAGCTTACTAGGCTAGAAGGATGCCATTAATAATCAAAAAGTTACCATAAAGCACTTGGTTATGTAATTATAACACTTGAGTCATGACTAGATAGGCACGTCATACGTTTACATTTGGAAAAAGAGTTGTTAGGTACTTACTGAGTTGAATGATGTCGCATGGTGTCGATTCTACGTAGAACCCTTACTCATTTTATATTGAGACAAATGCAAAGCAATAACGATATGTTGCCTTCACAAGAGCATCAATTTTATCCGAGATATTTATAAAGAAATAAACGCGAAATATTTTTCTATTGTGTAGGTTAAGAAGATTTATTTATATTTTGGTTGTGATAACGTCTTCGAATCGCTGTGTTTTAGCGTTGAACAAAATGTGGAAAGATTATTGTGACATTTGTATCGCTTTTTGTACTCATTGTTGTATATCACTGTTCACTTACTTACCTCAGAGTGGGTTTTGGTTCGCAAAACCAGAAAATGCCAACCAGCCCTGCCAATCATTAACACGCTCTTACTCACTCGATAATAGAGTTGATAATTGTTTGTTACATGTAGTGAAACGAGATATCTATGGGTGTTGAAACCTCGATTGTTATAGTAGACAAAAATGCTCATCACTCAGTGTAACATAGCCAATTTTAGTCCTTAATTTTATATTGTTAAAAAGTTATGAATCGGTATATAACTTTTATTGTATAGGATGGCTTTAAACGGTTCATCCAAACCGATTCGAAATATTTTATGGTACCCATATCAGATCAATGCTCGCAAGGGTCACACATCATTATGCATTTCAAGTAATGGAAAATTGCTTGACTTTGTTATGAAGATATTTTGTCATAGTGATTAGTGAAATTAATTATGTTTAAGAAATCGAAGTGCAATTGGCGATACAATTTGTTACAATATCTGACACGATATAGAAAATCCATTTGTTACAAAATCAACAACTGATATAGAAAATGTCACAGTCTCTGCACGGGTTCTTGTCCGTTAGTAGACCAAAATTGCAATCAGGTTTGTTAGACCAAACTTTGAACTGATTAAATTATGAAAAGCGAAATTAGACGTGTCAATTCAATTAAAAAAATACTACCTAAATGTGTGAAATGCAAAACGTTTAAAGTATTTTTGGTCGTGATTTTGGTCTACTTAAGAGCATTTTTATAGAGCAACAGACTGCTTGTTATGACTCTTTCATTAGAGGAAGATAATTGATATTTTATTATAAAATAATTGAAAAATAAAACGAGAAAACTGTAATTTGGAAGTCCTCCTGTCCATATTGTCAGTGAATCTCAAGAAAACAATTTAGTGGAAAGCAAAATTTTTGGAGACTTATAATTTACCAGAAAATTTAAAGTTTTACTCGATTATGGATGGGGTGGCTTCGTAAATCTAAAGTGAGGAGACGCATTTCAGGTCTAAACCAATACATTTATTGATCTCTAAATTATACTGCTTAGACTGGTGGCTGGTTCAAAATAAAAATAAATATTTTACTATATTGTTTTATTTCAACACCAATAACGTAAAACTAATTATTCCTTTACCAACTTAATTAACAGACGTTACTTCTGATAACTTTAAACTTAAAGCATGCACGCACATGTAATAAAATTAATTCATTGCATAGATAGTTGAGTCACATAAAAAATATTTTTTCATATTTTATAGTTTAGTTGAACCGACAACAGTTTAATAAAATTAAAGAAATTGAACTATATAATACTGTGAAAGTTCTAGCGTATACAAAAAACAACTATAAAAAACGTTCTACTGTACTAGATGGTAGAGCTTTTCTGCAAAGTTCGTCTAGGTGGTGCCACCGCTTTGCCAGCTATTCTACCGCCAAGCAGTGTAGTGCAAGCCAAGTAGTGTGCAAGCACTACTGTGTTCCGGTTTGAATGCCACTGTAGCTAGTGGAAATTACTGGGCAAATGAGACTTTATGACCAGATCTCACAGTCTAGTAATCTGTGCTGATGTCTCAGGATGACGTGCGCAGTGCAGTGTCCTGTAAAACTACATTGAGTTCCAAGTGACACTGCAACTGTTATGGGTGGCCGTCTCGCTTAACATCAAGAAAACGACTAACTCGTCGCTTCATTAAAAAAAAACTAATGCACTCCATGCACCGCTCTGCTTATGTAGCCGATTTAGCTTATTTCCGATCACCCTCACGAACTGTGTCACTAAATCTCTTATTGTGCTCCTTTGCCATCTTCAGTTCGGCTTTATGATGCTCATCCAACACACAAGTTCTTTCATATCTATTTATGGCTACCTTTTTGATATTCTCGTATAGTGTTGGATAGCAAGCTATGGAACTGTCAAAGTCTTCTTTATCCAGTCGGAATAGCTCGCAATTGGTGACAGCAACTGCTGAGGCGGTTCTGATGCATCGTTTCATGACTAGGGCTATTTCTCCGAAGTAGTCTCCATCTTCGAGGTGGCAGATCTCGTTGCCGGATTCGGAGTAGATCGCGACTGAGCCTTTGTCGATGAAGTAGAGGCAATCTCCTAAAGAGAAATTATAAATTTCATTACCCATAGAATTTTTTCGATATTTAATAATTATAATAAGACTCATCATCGTCGGTCCACCGAGTGGGGGGCCGGCCTACGCTGCGTCTTCCGGTTCGTGGTCGCCACTCGAGAACCTTTCTTCCCCATCGGTTGTCAGTTCTACGAGCGATGTGGCCTGCCCATTGCCACTTCAACTTACTAACTCTAAGAGCTATATCGGTCACTTTAGTTCTCCTGCGGATCTCCTCGTTCCGGAGCTTATCTCGCAGGGAAACACCGAGCATAGCTCGCTCCATAGCTCGCTGCGCGACTTTGAGCTTACTAATGAGGCCAACAGTAAGAGACCATGTCTCAGTTCCATAAGTCATCACTGTATAATAAGACTATAAGTGCAATTTTACTCAGTTGTAGAGAATTATGGTAGTCTTAAAATTATATTATGAGAGAGATTATATTTACGGTTTTAGGCATAAGATTTACTGATTTATTTTTATTTATTAGGTACTGCATAAGTAGTAAGTGCACGCTTAAATTAAGTAGTTTTTGTGTTAAAAACAAAACTTAAGTAGGTAAGTATCACATAAAAAAAAATATTTATAAGTACTTAAGTTGAACTAATTAAAATAATTATTTCGTTTTATATTATCTGTGCCACTACTGTCATCAATTAGCTGTAGGTACCTACATAACTGTTTTATGAAATGAATGGCTAACAAGCAAGCTGCCCACCTGATGTTAAGTGGTCACCGCCGTCTATGGAAATCTGCAACACCGAGGGCATTGTCGGTGCGTTGCCTACCCTAAGGCTGCGTTTCCACCAGATATGTGCGAAGTAGCTGGGCGTTGCGAGGATGCGTAGTGCGGCTGTGAAACGGTGTGAGTGTTTCCACCGGAGATGTGCTAGGCCACTGAGCGGTGCGAGGATTCGTAGCGGCGCTGTGAAACGGTGCGCGGATGTGTAGCGAGCTCGTTTCTGATGCACGCGGGGTGGGGTGCGGTGGGAGCGGAGCGCGCGTGCCTCTGCCCACACAAAAACCCCAAAACCCCAAAACCCTTGCAATACATCCCTCGTACACATCCCTGGCACATTTTCCTCTTGTTTTGCATGTACAAAAACCTCGCTCCGCTGGGCCGTTTCCATTATTCTATTGGTTCTTGACAAACATCCCTCGCTACCACAGATAACCCCCAATGGATACCGCATGAAAGACGACCGCGCACCACGCATTGGCGTAAATGGTTCTATATAAATCGCCACTTCGCAGCGCGGCCTCAGGTTCGAACAAGTATTAGAGTTCATTATTAGGGCGTCACTCGAAACAGCCAATAATAGCGCATTGGCTCCAGTCCCCGCAACCCGCGCCTTCCGCCAGTTTTGGTGAGCTAGGATCCGAACAAAAATCCCGTAATGTGGTATCTATTGGGGGTTATCTGTGCTCGCTACACATCCTCGCACATTTTTGGTGGAAACGCAGCCGAGAGGACTATTTTAACACTGTTGTCAAAGTTCTCCGTACTGTATAAGTAATATAATCTTACCCACAGTATTAATCTTGAAAATAATATCTCCAGCGATAAAGATCACTATCTGCAGCTTCATTTCAATCTGCAGCAGTAACGCCCGAGGAAGCTGTTTCAGGAACTCCAGTTCTCTCACCAGCTGTCTGCCTGTATGCATTATGATATCTTCGCGAAGCTGACCCGTCACGCAGGCCAGCATTCTTGACTCCTACAAACGCAAGTTTAAACCGAATTATTCAAAGGTATGAAATAGTTTTGAAAATATTAAGTGTTAAAAGCATGAAGCACGTGAACCGGAACCGGAAGACGTAGCGTAGGCCGGCCCCCCACTCGGTGGGCCGACGACCTGGTGAAAACCGCGGGGAGCCGATGGATGCAGGAAGCAAGCAGCCGCTCAAAGTGGATCTTTGTGGGGGAGGCCTATGTTCAGCAGTGGACGTCTTCCGGCTGTTGATGATGATGACGTGCTGCTGTTAATTTTGGAGTCCAAGTCCAACATATTTCACGTCGCTAGCCATCGTTGTCACATGACAAGTGGGGCGTTAAAAATCAGAGTGGCAAGAATAGGCTAGTTGCGTGAATAGGCTATTAAAAATGAAGTAGTAAATATTATTTTCATAAAGTAGGTTAAAAATGAATGCAATAACTGAAATAATAAGTAAAATCGGTAAATAAATCACGGAGCAATACGCTTTCAAAGTTTTTAGAGGGGCCATCACCTGTCCCTTGCTCTCAGAATAGAGCATCTCCACAGCTACTATAAAAACACGTGATTGTGACGTCACATGTCAAAGAGATTGTATGTAAAGCTACCACAGTAATAATATGGGATACTTTTTATCCCGGAAGTGGTTCTGGGATACATTATATATAATTATTTGTCCAGTTTAAATACACATAAACATATTTGATTAACAAGTTGACACAAGATTTTGTACTATGTAGAGTAGACGTACCGCAAAGAAATGTGATTGGAACCGAATAGCGTAAAACTTGAGTATCTTCTCTTTTATTCTCGGTGGGAACTTCTTCTGGTTCATTAATGTTTGCACTTGCTTCGTCATGGTGTAATATTTGGCTTTTGCTGATTCGCTCCCGAATAGTGAGACGATGTATTTCAAAACACAGTGATACACTAGGAGCTGTAAAAGTCAATGAGCCATTTTAATTGTCCGTATCTCAGAAAAAGCTCTTGAACACACAAACACTCAAAACAAAACAAACACTCAAAACACTCTGGACACACACACACTAAACACTCGTGGTTTTAATGCTGTTTATCTATAATCTATAACACCTATAACAATACTATAAAGAAGAAAGATTTGATTGTTTGTTTTAATTTTTGTTTGTTTGCATTGAATAGGCTCCGAAACTACTGAACCGTGTTGAAAAATTTTTTCACTGTTGGTAAGCTACACTATCTGGCTGTCACTCACTGGCCTGATAGCTCAGTTGGTAGTAACCCTGCTTTCTGATCTGTAGGTTGTGGATTCGATTCCCACTCGGAACAAACATTTGTGTGATGGACATGGATGTTTGCTCTGTGTCTGGGTTATATTGTATATTTTATGTATGTATTTACAAACAAAAAGTATCTAAGTAGGTATTATATCAGCCATCCCATAGTACAAGCTATGCTTAGTTTGGGGCTAGATGGCGCTGTGTGAAATGTCCACACATATTTATTTATATATATAAAAAATTAGGTATCATTACTAAAATTCCATTAATTTACATTATTGGAATTTTAGTACTGATCCCTAATTTTTTTAAGGTGTAACAAAATCATCTAAAATATTCTTTACATCGCGTGCGCTACGAAAACTATTATACCCTTGCGAAGCCGGGACGATCCGCTAGTTATTTATACTGCTAGACCCACGTTCGATCTAACAGATTACTTATGTTAATACAACCTTATGACAAAATATGAGCTCTTTGACAATAAACCTTGGCATGCAAGGGCTCTAAGTGTAAGGACCTTGGTCGTCGATCGATGCTAAGATCTATAAATACGGGTCTGGTGGGACGGTATTAAACATAATATAACAGCCCAAAAAATATGAATTTAGATTCATTTTAGGTTGCCAAAAGATTGCAGTTTCAGTGTGGTTGAGTTTGTATGAAAATCGATAAAAATAGGTTACTCGCATTTAGGTTTAGGTAGGCATCTATCGGGGATTGGTAACAAAAAGTGTTTAGAGAACTAGAATTCGCAGTGGGCGAGACTTAGTCGAAACTATGGTAGTAATAAAAAATCTCACCTTAGCAATTAGCCAGGCTACGATAAAAAAGTTTTCATAACACCCGTGCTGTTCAATTAAAGTAATATTAGAGTTTTTTCTCAACATTCCCACTGAAACATATTACATACACTTACTAGACTTATTATTGTTAAGTGTCAACTTCATTTAGAAAATCCAGAATTGAAAAGTATAGGCATTAAGTACTGATATGTTCCACTTTATTAATTGCATATTTTGTTTTAGTCGCCTAAAGTGGCAGTGTCCCCTGCGCCCCCCCCCCCCCCCTCCCCTCCCCTGAATCCGCGCCTCACTGAGGATGTGTTTTTGATCCGTAGCTAACGTTACCAATGGTCAAAAATTGTGAGAATTTTTAGTCATTGGTTACCAACCACAGAATATAATTGTACAATAGCAAAAAACCCACCCTTACAGTGGAGACCGCGAATCGGCAAACGTACCTACACTGTTAGGCCCCCATACACGTTCAATTTTATTTATCAATAAAATTGACGAGACCACTTAATCCGTCAATGTTTTCTCTATACTGTAAACCTAAAAAACCCCCACACCTATAACCACCTATTAACACCTGTATGTAATGTATAATAATGGTTGCAATAAATTATTGAGTATTGTGTAAAAACATTGACCAATACTAACCCTGCACGATCAATAAAACTGACCAATCACAAAGATTGATCAAAAAAGTTGAACGTGTATGCGGGCCTTATAGGACGCCGTATAACTCGATCTATGTTCAGTAGTAAATGGTAGTAATAAAATGCTTGTTTATTAGCGCAGAGAAGACGTTGGTTCCTATGATCCAACGTTTTCTCTGTCTGCGCCAAATAACTAAAACACGTAATCGTTGACATGTTTTTAAATAAACAAACGCTAAGTATCTATCTAACTTACCAGCTCTGTCGAGGCTATACGTGAATCTGATGACAGAGTCCACGTGCCATATCTTTCCAATAGAAATCCACGAGCAGTTCCTTGGGCTTACAGGGTTGAAAGTGCCTTCCTTCATATACTCCACAGCGAATTGGAAGAATATATTCCAGGTGAGGTAAGTTAGTATCAAAACGAATATCTCGATTAAAGTCTTGTTGAAGATCTGTAGGCCATATTTTACTTCGGATTGTATTTTGTACAAAGCAGTAAGCGTGACGAATAAGTACCTACTGTTTTAGCGCTGTCAAATTTCTGTTGTTTTCATCGTCATCGTCATCAGCCTGATACTTTCCCACTTCTGGGACACGGGTCTTCTCTCACGTAGAATGGAGAAAGTATAGGCCAAAATTCACTATGCTGGGTACGGATTGGTAGACGACTAATCATGTCCTCGATTTTTGTGATTCTTGAACATGCCGGTTTCCTCACGATGTATTCCTTTACCGTTGTAAGAGTCCCTCTTACAACGGTAAAGGAATACAATGTGCAATTCCGCACTTGAAGTCTTTGGGAGCGGGATTTGAACCTGGCTGCGTCAGTTTGAAAGGTTACCGCTAAATCACAGTCGTTGTTATCGTTGTCATTCATTTTTTGAATTAAGTAAGTTTATTTTAAATGCTAATTAGTATTATATTTATTCTTTGACTGGCACGTTAGCTCAGTTAGTAGTAGCTCTGCCTTTTTTTTATGCATGAATGGGCTCACGTTTGACAACATGTCACCTGATGGAAAGCGATGATGCGGTCTATGTTGGAGCACGCCTTCTGAACTATATAGGTTGTGAGTGTGATTCCCATTCAGGACAAACATTTGTGTGATGAAAATAGGTGTTTGTTCTGTGTCTGGGTACTATATTGTATTCTATGTATGTATTTACAAAACAAATAGTATATAAGTATTTCTATTAGTTATCTGGCTCCCACAGTACAAGCTATGCTTAGTTTGGGGCTAGATGGTGATGTGTGACATGTCCACACACACATATATATATATATATATATATATTTGGTCCATTAGTAATACACATCCGAGTCAATACTCCATGGAAGACGAAGCGTGGGACGGTTCACTCGAGAATGACTTAGTGAGAGTCGTGAAAAGCGCTTAACAGTTTGATCTGCAATTGACGACTAAGATAATAACGTAAAACTACAGCCGTTAGCCAAAGTCTGAAACCTTCGGGCAAATTAAAAATTCTGACTCCAAGAAAGGAACCAGGCCAAAGGGACCAGACGAAAAGAAGGAAGATGATTCCAGTAAAAAGAAAACTAGGTAAGTACTCACCCCCATCCTTAAAACAGTCAACACATTATCAAGATAAACTACTATTATGGGTACCCTTAACAGCTTCATAGACATAAGTATCAGTTGTGGGTAAACATTCTCTATTTCTGTAAATGCAGGCACGAAGCAGAATGCGGACATGAGATCAACCAGCAGCCAACTCCTAGCATACTTGAAGGCAATCTTCTTTAAGTCTAACACTATGTATTGGTAGGTGTTTCCATCAATATAGCCCGTGACGAAGTTTAGAACTATGTTCATTACGTATATGACATCGAACAGGTACATTACTAGCATGCGTTGGTGCTGAAAACGATAAAATGTCCATACTTCATTTATTTTTTGGCCGTGCAAGTTTCAAGCAAACGAAGTCTGCTTCAACTTGCAAAATTTTCTATCATCTGTCCTGCCGGATAGTATGTTGGTACTCGCTTACAAGTCGTAAGTATTTTTCAACAAATCTTGATGAAACTTGGTAGATATATTTTTTTAATTCTATGAGATAATTATCTTTTATATATAATATAAAAATCAATTGCTGTTCGTTAGTCTCGCTAAAACTCGAGAACGGCTGAACGGATTTATAGATAGATAGATAGAAAATTCTTTATTGCACGAACAACAATAGTAGGTACATAGGCGAACTTAATGCTATAGAGCGTTATCTTCCAGTTAACCCCGGTGTATTGTGGAATTGTTTTGTTTATTTATCTTATCTTGGTATTGAAATGTTCGTGGAGGTCTAGGGAAGGTTTAAAAGGTGAGAAAAATTTGAATAATTGCCGGGAAAACCCTAAAAACAGCCCTTTTCTTTTCCCCATATAAAGCCAGTACAAAGTCTGCCGGGTCAGCTAGTATAATATAATGTAGGCTCTTCAATTTTCAAATTGTAGGCGTATTTCCGCCAAAAAGGAATGTAGGTATGCCAAATAATGTACTGATCCCCAAGCACTCCGCATTGAGATGGAATTACAGTAGGTACCACAATCATGACGCACAGTAAAAGCTTGTGCTCGCGAGGTCTGCTGTTCGCACTTTCAGGACTACCTACGACCTACTAGTTTTAGTAGTATCAAAACAATTTTTTTTAGTTTCCCTGGTACACAGTTTCGCATAGAATTATAATACACTAGGTGGCAGGTAGGACTTTTCTGTAGTGCGTCTACGTAGATACCACCGCTTTGCCAGTTATCCTGCCGCCAAGCACTAGTGTGTTCTGGTTTGAAGGGCGCTGTAGCTAGTGAAATTACTGGGCAAATGAGACCTTATGATCTAATCACACAGTCTAGTAATCTTATTACTATACTGTGTGAAGTCTCAGGATAACGTGCGCAGTGCAGTGTCACGCAAAACTAAATTTAGAGTTCCGAGTGATACTGCAATCTGTAATGGGCAGCCGTGACGTTTAACATCAGGCGAATGACTAGCTCGTCACGTCCATTATTTACATAAAAACAAAATCTGTGGTTTCACTTAGTCTATTCGTTTCGTCTAGTTACTAATAAATAACATTAGTTAGTCCATAGCCTTTTCCGACCTTATAGAGAATAGAGGAATAGGGATTTATTGTTATGACAATTGAATCTACAAGCAAATAATTTAATTATTCTTAAAACATTAATAATAGCAGGTTATAATTACAGTATTCTGCGGAAATGTTGTGCTGACGTGGACAGCCAATGCCACGTTAGATGAAACCAACCCAATTAAGAAAAACGCTTCGCACCATATTCGTATTTTGCTGAACGGATGTATCGACAACGGATAATACTTGTACTGGCGGTACCTCTCTGCACATAAAGCTGCGTAAGACCTGCAAAACGGTAGAAGTTTATGTTTATGCAAAATAGCTAGTTCACACAATCTACAGTCAAGTCACGAAGAATCCAACTCAGCTGGGCAGCGTTCGGGAAGCTTCGAGCTATCTTTTCGCTCAAAATACGCTAGAGCCTGAAAACAAAGGTTTTCAATCAGTGTGTGTTGCCAGTGATGACTTATGGAACTGAAACGTGGTCTCTTACTGTTGGCCTCATTAGTAAAAAATCAAAGTCGCGCAACGATGGTGAGAGCTATGCTCGGTGTTTCCCTGCGAGATAAGATCCGGAATGAGGAGATCCTCAGGAGAACTAAAGTGACCGATATAGCTCTTAGAATTAGCAAGTTGAAATGGCAATGGGCATCAGGCCACATCGCTCGTAGAACTGACAACCGATGGGAAAGAAACGTTCCACGTATGGCGACCACGACCAGAACGCAGCGTAGGCCGGCCCCCACTAGGTAGACCGACAACCTGCTGAAAACTGCGGGGAGCCGATGGATGCAGGAGGCGAGCAGCCGCTCAAAGTGGCGCTCTCTGGGGGAGGTCTATCTTGGCAGTGGACATTGGAGCAGTGGACGTCTTCAGGTTGTTGATTATGATGATGATGATGACAGTCGAGTACCTAATTCATGGAAATCGCTGACAATTACCATAATACTGTTATGTTATTATTAAGGTCGCATATTACCCCGGGAACTAATCATCATCATCAGACTGAAGACGTCCACTGCTGAACATAGGCCTCCCCCAAAGAGCGCCACCTTGAGCGGCTGCTTGCCTCCTGCATCCATCGGCTCCCCGCGGTTCCGACCAGGTCGTCGGTCCACCTAGTGGGGGGGGCGGCCTACGCTGCGTCTTCCAGTTCGTGGTCGCCACTCGTTCTCATGCGGATCTCCTCATTTCGGATCTTATCTCGCATGGAAACCCCGAGCATAGCTCTCTCCATAGCTCGCTGCGTGACTTTGAGCTTACTCATAAGGCCAACAGTAAGAGACCACGTCTCAGTTCCATAAGTCATCACTGGCAACACACACTGGTTGAAAACTTTCGTTTTCAGGCTTTGCGGTATTTTAGACGAAAAGATGGAACGAAGCTTCCCGAACGCTGCCCACCCGAGTTGGATTCTTCGTCCGACCTCTTTGTCGAAGTTGGATCTACCTACTAACGTGCGCAGTGCAGTGTCACGCGAAACTTTATTGTTTTAAAATTCCGAGTGACACTGCAACTGTTATGGGCATCCGTGTCGCTTAACACCAGGTGAACGACTAGCTCAATCGCATTAAAAAAAAAAACTGGATAATCTGCCTTAGGTAGACATATTTGTCTCCAACTTCGAGAGTATCGTTCCCAACAATTACCGGTATAGGTGGAATATGAGCATTAGACATGATTTTCGTCTTATCCATATTCATCTTAAGACCAACCTGTGTGGGAGACTTTACTAAGGTCGTTGAGCATGGTGCTAAGGTCCTCGAGCGACTCCGCCATTATGACTATATCATCGGCAAAACGAAGGTTAGTGATGTACTCGCCATTAATGTTGATGCCAGATCTTTTCCACTCCAAGAGCTTGAAAACGTCCTCCAGCAGGAACTAATACGACAATACAAGTATGGTCCTACAAAACCTAGACACAACAAGTTACAAAGCTTTTTCCAGCTGTGCACAAATAATTGTCCTATCGCGGGAATCGAACCTGCACCTTCCGGATTCCAGCCAACGTGCTCATTGCTCAACCACCACATCATAACGGCTGTCAATATGTTTGGACAGACGTTTGATCACCAACAGTACCTAAGGGATGGAGCTTCTGAAGATTTATTTATTTACTTATACGCAGAACAGTAGCATCGCACGTAAATCTGCAGGTTTCAAGTTCCAAGAAACTTATAAATTCATAAATAAATAAATAAATAAATAAATAACGCCCAATGATCACATACACAGATTCTGGACCCTAACTAGGATTACCTGTATATAGGGACCCAGGAATTACGAAGACCCTATGGTCTTCCTAGGTGGGACCATTCCACAACACCCAAACACAGAACAAGTATTTGCGCTCTTTATTTCCTGTGCACAAATACTTGGTCCTGCTGCGGGAATCGAACCCGCCGCCTCCGGGTTATGAGCCGTCCTGCTCAACCACCACACCACGGAGGCCGTCAAATAAGCACTTACATTCCTTGTAAGTTCTTATCTTTAATAGTCCCACTGCATATAAGTATGTTATACATAGGTATGTACTTTACTTACCGAAGTACTGGCAAAATGTTGAAGTCTACAATAACTAAACGTGGTAAGCTAAACATGGAAAGCTGCTCGTGGTATTAGCATTATTCTGACTCACCTATACAGGTTTTGGGCTCTTATATCTCCCATATGGACCGCGGTTAAGTTAAGAACGCACTTCCTTAAGGCACCACACTTTATTTGGGAAGGGTTCAGCTTGTTTGCAGGAAGGTAGCACTGGTGCGCGCTAAAGTATTCATGGCGAGGCGCTTCGTGCTGACAACTTTTGTTTCCTTCTTTCGTGAAACTGACTTTGCGTTTTATCTTGCATGTTGAGCTACTGGGTTTGGTTTTAAAATCTTTTTCCATAGTTAATTATAAACGCTACGTTCTATGTAGCAAACCCAGTATCATACGCCTTAACAAAATTATAATAATTCGATCTGCCCAAATCTGCGCCAGAAATTTTTTGGATAAATTAACAATCACAGATCTAGCTACATATTACCACCATATTACTGATCTGTGTCACAGATGTCGTAAACTATATTGTCAAAGAGTATGTAACGCTACGCTATATCTACACCACTATTATAAAGAGGAAAGATTTGTGTGTATGTTTGTAATGAATAAACTCAAAAACTGCTGTGCCGATTTCAAAAATTCTTTCACCATTGGAAGCTATATTATATAGCTATAGGTGAGTAACATAGGCTACACCACTACACGTGCGAAGCCGGGGCGAGCCGCTAGTATTGTATAATTCTAAAGACCGAGAATATTTTCGTTACATTATAATAGTTCGATCCAAATCAGCAAAGCAGAACAGCAAAGAGTCGACTTCTCCCTATATAAAAAAGTACTCTGGGGACTTGATGAGTCTGGCAAAGGGCAAAGCTAATTCTGTGCGAGTATGAAAACTAACGCTACGCTAGAAAATTTTCGTACTATACCTACTCTGTGGATAACAAAGTTGTAATAAAACCACAGATCACTAATATGTAGCTAAAACTATCACGAAGTTCGTGATAGTTTTAGTGAAATTTTCTAGCGTAGCGTTAGCTTTCATACTCTTTGCACAGAATTACCTTTGTCCAGCTTTGCCTGACTCATCAAGTCCACAGAGTACTTTTTCGTGACACGAACTACTTGGAATACCATTTTATTAGACTAGGAATAAAAGAATAATATGAGGAGGTAGCGAATTCCATTTTTCATGGTAATAAAGTGAAATAATAAATTAATGCTTGCTATAAATAATTTAATTTCCTATCTAATTATTACGTTTTATTTAACAAAAAATAAATTAAGTAATTCTATAGTCTTGTCCACTTGGTTTTGATTTAGGCCGCGCCGTTGTCTGATGGCTGAGCGTTAGCTTATATGGCTATGGCTGAGCGAAACTAATTAACAAAATAGATTCTCAAGCTTCTCATGTTAAATCTCAATTGCAGACCATGGCACTGTAGTCACACTCCCAGCTTTCCATGAATCAGCACAGTTCTTCGAACACAATGCTGCACTTAGTACTACTTCTTGGATGCTATCAATCAAGATTAGTTTCCTGAAAAGGTAAGAAAATGATCAACTGTAGATTCTAAATTAAGTTTACCAATGGACCAACCAAACCAATAGACTTAAGACGATGAATGTGTAATGCATTGTAATATTAGAAAGCAATACCCAATCAATTTACCCTGGGTCCGTGGGGACCGGGAGCTCATCGCGATTTCCAAAGTTTATCAGAGCGCCTGGTTGATGCGACGCGTGACCAAAATGCTGGCACTTATTTGGCTCAACGAATCAGCATTGCAATTCAACGAGGCAATGCTGCCAGCATGTTGGGTACGCTACCCACCGGTAGTGGGCTGGAGTATTTGAACTGTCTATAAGCCATCGCGGCTAGTAAGTATACAGTCCAAATGTTCTTTGTAGTGGATAGTGTAGCTATTAGTTTATATTATTGTAGGTAGTAGTTAGTTTAAAGAATAAAGGCAAATTGCCCGTAAAAAAAAATTACCCGATGGTGAATTCGTAGTGGACGTAATCAAACACGGGCTCCTTGCAGCTGGCATTCTCACATCTCGACGCTGGTCCATTGACTAGATCTTCTTTTACAAATCTTGGCAAAAAATTGAAATGCTCTCTAATAATATCTCCAGGTACGTAATAACAATCCTTTTTACGACTGTGCTCGTTGATTTCATTATTGATATTGAAATTATCGAAATTATTTTGTATATTTGCTAGGTTGTTATTCTCGGAGTTGTAGCAATATTTTGCAGCATCTGAATAGATACTATGGTATGCTGTAGACATTGTTTTAGCTGCTTGACTTAATCTTTGATAGAAGGTTCGTTTACTGAGCTCTAATAAGCTAGGAGGACTATTGCTTCCATGTTCAAGTGTGTTGGTGTATTGAGGAGGGCAGTCGACGTCGAATTCCCATTCTTTTGAGTCTTGGCAAAGTTTGAGTCGGCATCTTCGACCATATGTGTTTC
Organism: Ennomos quercinarius; assembly: GCA_910589525.2. Taxonomy (NCBI): domain Eukaryota; kingdom Metazoa; phylum Arthropoda; class Insecta; order Lepidoptera; family Geometridae; genus Ennomos; species Ennomos quercinarius. The sequence goes on from OU342502.1 coordinate 4,876,856, forward strand.
CAGTATTTGTTATGTTCAGGCACCTGAAAAACTATAAGTTTCTTCACCAAATTCATAAATTCAAGGACTACAATCTTGGAGTCTTCAAATCGAGAGTGAAAGGTATCTTCTAGGCAAGCGCATTACATCCTAGACCGCATCGTCACTTAACATCAGGTGAGATAGTGGTCAAGCGCAAGCCTATCAAACAACAAAAAAAACATTTATTTTCGCTTTATTTCATTTCATGCTGACTGTCTGCTTAAATTTGAACTTGAAGCTGTGCAGTGTGCAACCTACGACTAAATTGGCCTGAACAAATAAATTGCATCTCTCTAAGGCTTCGATCGCTTTATTTACAAGGTTCTTTTTGTGTTTAATTTCTTGTAATTTGGTACCCAAATCAATCTAAAATAAGTACAACTGTTTACTTATTGTGAATTTACTGTTTTTTTTATTAGGTATCAAAATAACGTAGAAATTTACTAAATAAACACTGCGGCGGTGACGTTGACACATACAAGAAGATTTGAAGAGTACCAGCAGTAGAGCCATCTACCTAATGATAAGGTACATGGCTCTTATGCTTCCTCTACCTAACGCTTGACACATCAAAGCTTGATTTTGTCAGAGTTTATGCGCATATTTTCTAATAATAGTAATATATAATGTGAAAAATCTACGCCTACATCTCTCCGGGGGTTAAGCAAGTTTAAACCGAGACTGCTAACTCCCAAATTAATGCCATACGCTTCATGCAAGTGTAAATATATCACACAGCCTTGGCTTACCCGAATTCCTTATATAAGTATCCAAATAACTTCAGTTAAACTACGATATACGCTCAACAACTTAGGGGAATCCCAATTTACCTAAATCTGTAGTTACCTAGGCAGTAGGCACTGCTTATTACTTTAGTTATTCGCAAGTAGTTTGCGAAACTGTTGACGCGAAATGGAATCCTTTGACAGTTATTTAGCTTCTCTCAAACTGCTTTTCGTACACATTGACGCAGGAATTTACAATCTTGAAAGTATACGACGTTTAGATGCCAATTAAACAAGTGATGTTGTGATTATGTGTAATTAATGCGTAATATATACTTAGCATGGCCGTAGGCAGGGGGGGGGGGGGTTTTTGGGGGTTCAAACCCCCCCCGAAATCTGCACCGGTCCAAGGGCAGAGCAAGAATGTTTGAATTGCCATACATATTTTCTGAAATACAATAAGGCAAACATAAAAATTTCCGCGCTCGCTGCGCTCGCGCTTTTTAAGTTCCTGCTGTATTTTGTTATAATAGTATGCGCGTTTGCACTGACTGACATGTAATTTATGTTTGAATTACCATACGTGTTTTTTGAAATACAATACAGTGAAAAAAAAAATTATTCATATTTCACTTTGTTATATAGCAAGCGCGTTTATACTGACTGATATGTAATTCATGTTTGAATTACCATACATGTTTTCTCAAATGTAATACGGCAAATATATAAACTTTTGCGCTCGCTTCGCTCGCGCTTTTAATATTTCTACTGTATTTTGTCACATAGCAAGAGCGTTTGTACTGATTGATATATAATTCATGTTTGAATTGACATACGTGTTTTCTGAAATACAATACGGCAAATATGGAATTTTTCGCGCTCGCTTCGCGCGTTTAATATTTGTACTGTAAGTGTTTACTATTAGTGATTTAACGTAAACTGTAATGCAAATTATGTAATGTGAAAGCCGAAAGACTCTCGCTCTATATGTTGACCCAGGACCGGCGTTAATCATCTAATGACAGATTCTTACTGGAAAAATTACTACGACACCTTATTACGACACCGTACTTTTCGACACCGTTTAAAAAAACACATTTATGAGTTTGCTTCTTAAACACATAGGTAGGTACTTAGATGTATGGACAGCTGATAAAATTGTTATAAAATCTATTTTACCGCTTGCGTGCTGCGAAAGATTTCATCAGCTCTCCATTACGAGTAGGTAGGTATAAGAAGCAACCAGCCCACTAGGTGAACCGACGACCTAGTCAGAACCGCGAGGAGGCGAATGCCGATGGATGCAGGAGGCAAGCAGCCACTCAAAGTGGCGCTGTTGCTAGGGGGTCTATGTTGAGCAGTGGACGTTTTCAGACTGATGTTGATGATGATGATGATGATAAGAAGCAAATGTTTTTTAACTGTGCGTGTAGGTATATAATTATGATAATCAAACTGAACCCCCCCCCCCGAAGTGAATTTCTGGCTACGGCCCTGATACTTAGTCACTCTATAGACTAGCTGCTACCTTTCTTATTTATTTACTTATAATTAATTATTATGTATAGTATGTATAATTTAGTATGTAATTCCATGCAGTGTGTAGGTGGTGCTTTAAGGTGTTCACTACGTTTCAATTGTACTATTTTTAATAACGCCTACCCATGAGGGAGGACCTTTAATTGGCTTCGTTTTTATAATTGAATATCTATATTATTATATCAACTGGTCTTCCAAAATGAAATAAATAAATAAATAGATGTCCGTTATAATCCTGTTTTAAAAAGAACCAGTTTATGGCAAAGTGCGTAGGTACTCCTTTAAATTCATTGCGCGTATTATGTACTGACAGCACCATATCTTCCATGTAAAGTATTGGTTACAAAGTTTTGACTCGGCACTCAACAAAAAAATGCAAACCAATGTCAGTATTAAATACAATAATTACTTTTTTGAAAGGTAAACTTTCTGTTAATCATAAAGTAAACTAATTTATACGATCCTTTAGGACTTTTGGCACCGCAGTTTTCTGCACTTTGTGTAAAGCTACTCAGCTGCTTCCCATTTTCATTGTACAATGTAGTTAAGTATCGTTATAACTTACGCAATATTGAGACTTCTAGTTTGCTGGTTCCTGAACATATGGTACCAGAGGGAGTAGGGCAGGCTTTTCAGTTGATGGTTCCGCCAAAACCTTAGTTCGCAGTGATGATAGTTGTAGACAGGCCGCTGTGGCAGCCATTTCAACTTGTTATCTGAAATGTTAAGGCCCATAATAAGTAGGTATAATAGATGTCGTCGTAAATACAGTAAAATATAATTTTAATGAACCTGTTTTAATACAAATAATGTCAGATTAGGGGTCGCTAGTGCAGCCCTTATATATATTTTTATATTTAAGCAAGTAGTTTTAAATATTGTTGTCAATTAATTTTTATGCAAAACGTATACTTATTGCTGTTTTAATGAAAAAATCTGATGTAAAACTAGGAAGTTACATGATTCAGTGATGTGGTTTGAGATACAAAAGTAGAGCCAGAGATTCCTAATTTTCTTCCTATTTCATTTTTTTCTATACCCAATTACCCATGCTTACCTTCTTATAGGTATTATAATACCTCGCTATACTGAATAATATCACCATATTTATAGTATGTACCGAATATCTAGCTACATAATTATTACTGATCTGTGCCGAATATCAAAAAACAATAAAAAAAAAAACAACAAAAAAAAACAAATAACAAAAAAAAACATACCAAAAATCGAACAAAAATAAAACACGAGTTTTGGCGGGAACGTGAAAAAGTTCACGTCGTTGCATTGTATTATTTCACAAAACTTATGCTTTTTCTAGTGTTAATGTTTAAAATTAGTGGCATTTTACGCATTAAGTGCTGAATTACGAGTATAAGTGTTGGCAAGTGATATAATGTAGTGAAACGTGGTTTTTCGTGTTGCTTCCAAAATTCCATAGAAGCCTCTAGTAAAGTTGCCACTACTTTACTAGGACATGACTTAGACTGGATTATGACTACCAGACTTAGACTGGACTATGACTACCCTGACTGACTGTGACTAAGACTTGACTTTACATGAAATATTTCATAATACGATGAAAAACTACAATACTTGACACTGGCTAAATACACTATGTGTGGAGCCAAAATATAAGAAAAAAAAAAAAAAAAAAACACAAAAACGTATCAAAATACTTCATATATAATCATTGCGAGTTCCTTACCATAGACCTAGGATGTACCTATAGTCAATTGATTTTTTGTCTAATCTGTGGATGTACCGAAAATATTCTAAGAATATCTTGTTTTAAAAAGGTCTTATTACAAAATTACGTGCCCAGGATCTGTAATCGTATTTAACTAGCGGTTAGAGGAACAACAGCGGTAGTTTGCTGTACTAACACACGCCCCAGTTAGTGATCGTAAAGTTAGACAGACGCAGGTTAGGTCTGGTAAGGCGGCATTTAGATGGTACCATGCGATTTAAGTTGACTATAGAAGAGAAAATTTAGAAAACTGCATTACGTCGTTTTAATATAAATAAAACTACTACAACTTTTATAGGCTTCGCCGCTGACATATTTAGGATGTACGTATTAGGTATTATTTTAATATTTACTTTTGAACTTCTTCATTACTTACAAATTTCATTCATCCAATTTCATTTCATTTTCATTGCTCTGCAAATTAGGACGGAAAAATAATTTCTTTTTTTTTAATACACAAATATCACATACCTAGGGACTTAGAAACTACGCGGACCGTGGGCTCACAACACCCAGAATATTTGCGCTTTTTTATGCGCAAATATTTGTCCTATTGCGGGAATCAATCCTACCGCCTGACTTGGTCACCACCACACCATAGAGGCTGTCATTTGTAATCAAGAATTGTGAAAGTAAAATAAAAGCTACGTACATATTACTCGTATGCTACGTGTGGTAGGCTCTTATACCTTTTTTTGGATGTGGTAATTCGGTGCCTACATGTCCGAACTATTGACCCCTTTTTATACACTTGCTGTACTTACTACCTAAATAAACAAAAACAAGCCAAAACATAACCGTATATATATATGATTATTAACAAAAAAAGGTCAAAACTAGGTAGGTAAAAAATACATGTAGGCACTTTACTTACCTAACTATTATTGTCTACTTTATAGTAGGTACCTAGCTAAAAAAAACATGTAGTAATTGATAAGTAAGTAAAATCGGTAAATAAATCACGGAGTAATACGCTTTTCATGATTTAGGGTTAGCACGGCCGGTAGACAAAACTGTCTTTCCCCCGTTTTACTCCATGCAAGTATGAAGAAAGTGACGTAAAACGAGGAAAGACAATTTTGTCTACCGTCCGTGCTAACCCAGTCGTCTGCCCCCTTCTCGCAAAACAGAGATCGTGTGGAGTTTCTTCAAGCTACTATGTATGAAGGCATAATTTCCAAATAGATTGTACTTACGTATAGAGCAAGCGGTTATTATCTCTATGCGCAGAGCTACTGAGCTACTATAGAGGTACCACAGCTTAGTAATGAGTTACTTGAAAGACTGATAACTGACGTCACTGCGTGTTGAAGCTGTTTCTATTCCTGTATTTTAAAATGCTTCAAACTATTTAGTAATTTTTTGAGATATTTAAATTATTGTTACCACCAATTTCTATTTATTTATTTTATTCGTCGGCCCCTACCGTTGTCCGAAAGCTCCCTTAGTTCGTTTGATAACAAACTAGTGGATAATAAATCAACATAGCTTCCTCATGGATCGCTCTGACCCAATTCGGGTGATGGTAACTGCTAATCTATAATTAGATCAATTGATTTTATGCGCTTTATCTGCTTGCAGTGAGTGGAAATTGAAACATAATATTATATCAATAAGATAAAAAAAAATAGAAACCAAAACGTCCGCGGATAGTTTTAACCACAGATAATATAATACTATCACAGATAATATAAGTTTTAAGTAACAGGCTGACTATCATTGCATTCATAATGTTATCAACATAATTTAACTAATAATGAGGAGCTATATTTAAAAAAAAGAAATGGTATTTTATGTATGACCCAATAGATGGCGCCAGTTGTGGTTTTACCAAAATCTGTCACTGTCACTGTTCCAAGCATAGACCACAGGTTATAGGAAATGTGTCACGATACTGACTGACAACTCTAAATTGTAGGCCTAGCACGAATATTTGCGTAAAAGTAAGTGTATCGTTAACGTAAGCCATTTGTATGGCATTTGATCAGCGCCCCTGCCGGGCGTAAAACGAATCAAAATTTGGTAGCACAAAGGGTTTTGGTTACTATCGTATCGCCTTCGTAGCGCCGCGTAACGCTAACGTTAGACAATTTGTATGTATGAAAACGCGAGCACGAATATTGCTTTGACGTAAACTCGAAGGCAGGCTATCGTAGTGTCATCGTAAACTTACGAAGGTTTACTCACTTGGAATTTGTTCTATAGAGTATTTCGATGGTTGTAAAATTTGCTTCGTCCTACCACCTAGCGTCGCCCTGCGTAAGTGTACGGTAAACTCGATACGTTAACCGTACGATTTATTGAAATATTCGTGTTAGGCCTACTGTTTCGATTGTTTTATTTTCGTTGCGCGATAGCTCGGCTTAATTTTCGTTTATCTGTCTCGCAGTTCTGCTGTACTTCAATTTACTTAAGAAGAATGCACCACAGACTACTTAGAAGATACTACAGACAATGTACTCGTGGTCCACTCAACTGAATTTGACATTTCTTTGTAGGTAGTCTAAGCGTTTTCTTAAATTTAAACTACTCTGTGATTTGAAAGGTTTAAACTATGTACTTACAGCGACATCTAAGAAAAGAAGCGGAACTAGCGTTTAAAATAAAAAGCCTCATTGTAATGTCATTCCAACAATTTTTGACCCAATCAAATCCCGTGAATTAAGATAATATAAAATACCTACCTGTAGAGAGACTCATAAGTATAATTATATTTATTAGCTTGGGAGCGATACTATATCTACCTAATACTCTGTTATTTTTACAAAACTCTAAGAGCTAGATATTCTTATAATATCTTTGAAGCTGTGCTGCACCAATTCTTTTCTCTGTATGGAGTTAGTTATACTCGTAGGTAAATATCGAGCCTTTGAGATTTTGTAAATTTTATAAGTACTGACGTGTGCGCTGCATTTTAAAGTATAGTACTACAAAGGCTTGGAAATATGATTGAGTATAAAAAGAGTAATGTGACGCTTACACATTATTTTTGGTTGATACGATATTTTGTGTCCTCGGATTATTATAAGCCTCTCTTGTTTTATTGGTCATAACTTTGTAAGGAGCACTAAAAACCTTAACAACTGCTGTAATTCCGTTATAAACAGTCAAAAACCACTCACGTTACCCCAGATTTAAAATTTAGAATAATCTGAATCGATTCTTAATCCATCACAATAAGTTTTATTTTTGGTTGGGAAAATTACCTATCTGAGCATGTTACTGAATGTAGGTACTGAGGATTTGTGCATCGATCCCAGTTTTTACCCAAACTCTGACGCGAATTACCTAACTCCGTAAGTCCAACCTTAACAAACAAAACGTATATGCAAGATACAATAAGTCTACTTGCAATTTTTAAAACTTTTAGAAATTAGGAAAATTAATCTACCATTAGGTATTAACGTTTATTGTATAAAACTTGCCGAGAATTATTTTTCCTGCTTGTTCTATTGGTAGAACATATTACATGTTTTCTATCACTTTTTGTGTTGGTAGATCAACTAAGACTTATTTTTCCTACTTGTTCTACTGGTAGGACAAATAGTAGAACAGATGGGAACTACCCGTGTCAATCTGGGACACTTTAGTATTTTTATTTTCAGACTATAACGAGTACTTATCTAAATGATAAGATTTACGGCCTTTTCCATTTCTCCTTTTCGTTCCTATAGATATTTTCTAGACACAAAACTTTCGTATGAAAATATGAACATAAACAAAGAAAATCCTATAAATAACGGAACAGGTTCCATTTGGCGCACTCCGCTTTGTAAACACTAATGAATACGCTGATAAATATTTCAATAGCTCATTATCAAAGAAAATTCGTTTTCAAGTAGATTTCAAAGATCATTATTAGCTGAAGTGCGTATTGGAGAATTTATTCTAAAGGTCATACTCCTAAGTGATGTGCCTAAAAGTTCAAAACTGTTTGAAAATTATTTCTAAGGCCCCCCATAAACGATCAATTTTATTGATCAGTCTTTGTGATTGATCAATTTTATTGATCGTGTCGGGTTAGTATTGGTCAATGTTTTTCGGTTTACAGTATGGTGAAAACATTGACGGAAGTAGTCCCGTCAATTTTATTGATCAATAAAAATGAACGTGTACGGCCCACCTAAGGAGACTATTCACGAGCATTTTCTAAAAAACGCTGCTTGTACCTAGTGGCATTAGCATGGAACAAGGAGGAGAGAAATGCCAATACACCAAGAAAACAGCGTAGATCAAAAACATGCCTAAAACTAGATGGCGTTGCAAAATGAGCGGGTTATAAGTAGAGCGCAGGTCAGTAATGTGCCAAAAAACCGTTTTAAACCTAGCCCGCCGTAGCTACCCGTATAGTTTGTCCATTTTGCAGTGCCATCCAGGTTTAAAACGGTTTTTTAGCATATTTCTGATCTGCGCTCGACGTCTAACCCGCTCATTTTGCAACGCCATCTAGTTTTAGGCATATTTTTGATCTACGGTATTTTCTTGGTGTATTGGCATTCCTCTCCTCTTTGTTCCATGCTAGTAGGTAGGTATAAATAAAAAAACTTGCCAGCTTTTTTACGCGGTAGGTACGAATTAGTATTTTAGCATAGTTTATGTTTAGAAACGAGGACAAGGTAATTTCTATATTTAAGTGCCAATGGCCATGAAAAGTATGAGAGTTGGAACAAAGCGTTACGCGAGAAGGAGTAAACACAACATAATCATTTTATTATAATTACTTTGTGTAGGGAAGATTAGTTTCTTTGTGGTTGGTGGTTTTAACTCTCTATCAAGATTGAAATAGCCAAAGATAAAACAAGAAGTAAAACACTGAGGAGCTATTCCACTGTGATGCAGTGTTTATTACTTAGAGGTTATTGTTAAGTGTTTAGTATGCGATGAAAACCATTAACTACTGTGTTATCTAACGTGGAACTAAGGCTGCTTGTCCACCGCCTGCCGATACCGACCCGACAACGGTAACGAGATGGGAGAGAGATATACATTGCTAGTAGTGTATGTCTGGCTACTTCGGCGATACGTACATTACTAGCAATGTACTTCGATTACGGCATCTCGTTCTCGGGTGACGGCTCGGTGACGGTGCGGTGGACAAGCGGTCTAAGGGTGGGTTTTTTTTTTGATCCGCAGTGAAGGTAACCAATTATTAAAAATGCTAACAAAGTCTAACCAATGGTCAATATTTGTTAGAGATTTTGACAAATGGTTACCATTGGGCTCCTTGTTACAAACCTAAAATCCATAAAATAAATGGTCATCGTCATCATCATCTTCATCATCATCAGTCTGAAGACGTCTACTGCTGAACATATACATCCCTCATAGAGCGCCACTGTGAGCGGCTGTTTGCCACTTCTTGCTTTTCATGGGAGAGGGGTGGAGGGGGGTTGCCGTAATCACCATGCTTGATACCCCTAACCACCACAGGTACCTAATCATAATCATATTCATAAACTTCAACAACCTACAAATGCCATAGAAATAAAATATTTCAGATTCGTGTTTCGAACTCGAGTCGTTCGGTCGGTCGGTTTTCGATACGATGAGTTTTCGAACTGACGACCCATCAACAAAAAATTTCGCAACAGCGTGCGTCGCACCAGCGTTTTTCGCAACTACATAGGACTCCCACCTTAACTATGGATCAAAATACCTACCCTTAGTAGAAAGTTAGGTACCTATATCTAAGTCTTTGTACGAAATCCAAGGAAGCTTTTACACAAACATCTCCATTCTCCAATAATAAGTAAACAAAATTACCACAAACCGATAGATACCGCAGAAACCTCAGCTCTGACAATCTCAAAGGTAGTTCCGTCAGTTCATTCTCATCCAAAATCAAAAACTTCAGATTTTTCACTTCACCTATCTCATTAGGAATTCTCTTTAGTCTGTTCCCACTTACATCTAGACATTTCAGACATTTCAAGTTCGATATTTCTTTTGGTAACTCGGATATATCATTTCCACTTATGTATAAGCTCTCAAGATGCACAAGCATACCAATATCGTTTGGCACTTTAGATATTAAGTTTTCCTTTAGATAGAGGTCTGTTATTCCCGATTCTTCGCCTTTTAACTCTTGGATAGGGAATTCTGTCAGTCCTCTATAGTTCCAATGTAGGACAGAACTGGGCAAAATTTCTTCGTAATTCATGTTTGCTTCTTCAGTATATTTTAGTCCATCATTTGCGGTTATTTTATCACTTTGTATGTCACTATCATGTATCGTTTTATCACTTGATAAACATTATAAATTACCACTCGCACAAAGTTAAATCTAAACAAACCTGTTTGTTTGTTCGTTCACTATACGAGCACTCTTTATTCCCGTTTCAACAAGACTGCATCTTACACTGGCGTCTCGAAGATATTTTTAAAACTATAACAAGGTTAGCTATAATTTCTTTCGTTCAATTCATTTCGATGTAGTGTTAGATAAAAGCTTTTCATAATAAAGCAAAGTACCTACGGTGAATTTTACAGCTTCTTTATAACAATGGTTATACAAGAAACTTCTTTCGAAAACGTCTAACGAAACGTCTTTCAAGAAACTTAAAGCGTGCATATGAGCACAACACGTATTATTATAGTTATGATTTTGATTTCAGAAATTATAATTATTAGGTATGTTTCTTTTGACCTTCTCAAAGGCTGTTTGTAGCTCAGCTTATATATTATAAACTTACTCGTGGAATTGAATTCACATAAAATATTTATTTCAAAAACATATGCAAAGAACATTATCAAGAATTCTGTGACGTGTTGTATTTTGTTTTTATATATTGGGAAAGCCAATAAAATGTCTGATATCTTCAATAATGTAGATGGTTGCGTATTTGGCACGTAGCCAATATTCGCAGCATGAGCTATGTCAGGTCGAGGACATTTGGTACCTTATAATTATATAATGAACACAGAAGTTATTTTGGAATTTAAACAATACCTAAGCACCAGAAGACACAGCGTAGGCCGGCCCCCCACTAGGTGGACCGACGATCTGGTCAAAACCACGGGAGCCGATGGATGCACGATCAAGCAGCCGCTCAAAATGGCTCTATGGGGAAGTCCTATGTTCAGCAGTAGACGTCTTCAAGCTGATGATGATGATCAGTAATCACATATTATTGTTTTTACACTATCAGCGCTCCCACTAATATGTTTATAGCCCCAAGCTAGAGTGGTTTCACTCACAGTGAAATTGTATGCAGTTTCTTTGTGGAAAATGTACCTAATATTCCGAGATTTATTCATATGACACTGTATTTGTAGTGCTTACACTGTAACTGTCTACGTACACAATCTGTATGCAGTGTCTAAAAACTGTATACCTAAATCAAAATCATAAAAAATAGGCTTTTGCTGTACCTTTGCCGCTAGGCATTCACCTGGTGGCATGGTCCTCGTAGTTCATGGGTCACTATATTCCCTAGTTAGTAATCCTAGTTATGTACCTGTGATAGTTTTAGAGCTATTATGCTTTCGCGAATATGCCGCTCTGTAATAGATAATAAACGTTTCGTTTCATCAAATCTTACCATCCATCCCTCCATCACCTTGACATAGATCACCTACTTACATCAAAAATTTATATTTAAGTAGGTACTACAGATTTATTAGCTAAACAAAATAAAACAAAATATATTTATTAATTTTATTTAAGGATTTTGGTAACTACGTTAAAATTGCAATAGTTAAACATGCAAAAGGTGCTCTAAATACGAAGGTACAAATATTGATCACACATTTTGTGATAAATTCATAGATATACAAGTATATATCACATTCTTACCTAATGCTGCGTCACCTGCAAATGTTTTTAACAACATTACACAAAAACATCGAAACAAAGGGGCGTGGCCATACACATTTGTCTATGCTTACCTACACTACCTAAGTACACTACTTATAGTGGTGCCTAGACATGGCATAGACAAATGTGTATGGCTCTTTATTTAGATGTTCTTGTGTAGTGTTTCGAAAAAACACGAAGAGGAAACGCGGCTTAAAATATATACCTACATAAAATAGATTCAGACTTTTCAGTATAATAGTTTGATCGAAATGTTTGAGTTATTTTTTTTTTTGATAAAAGCAGACCTAACAATAGAAAAATTCATGCATTCAGCACAAAGTATAGGACAGTAATAGTCTATTAAGTATAACATTTATAACAATATTAAAATACGTTATGTTTACCATTTCATGGGTTTAAGTACCTACACTAATTTATTTATAGTGCGAGAGCCCACTGCACAAATACCTACGTCATCGGGTACCCCAATTAGATCGTTATCCGACACCTAAATATGTAAAAAAAAAACAGGTCTGCCAGTGCCGATCTTGCCGGGTCACGGAAATAATTGAAATTTTTGTGGTATTTTTTTTGTCAAAATTACGTCATAAAGTACCCAAATAAAAGTGCTGGCAACAGTTAACATTGACTAATTATGTAAAAAAAAATTGGTCTGCCATTGCGCACCCTGCCGGAAGTACCTGGCAGACCTTTAAGGATGTGCCCTTCACACCCTTTACCTACCTCAGCGAATACCCCAATGAAACCTATGCCCAATAATAGCCAAGATGCCCCTGGTAATAGATTAAAAGGTCTGCCAGGTCTAAACTTGGCGAATCTTAGTATTCAAGGCATTTGAAGTTGGTGGAGTTGGATTATTTCCATGATCCGGCAGGATCGGAACTGGCAAACCTGTTTTTTACATGTTTAAGTGTCGGTTAACGATCTAAAGATAGCCTATTGGGTACCCGATGACGTAGATATTTTTGCAGTGGGCTCTCGCACCATTAGGTATTATTATTTAAAAAACATTTTATTAGAGCCATCTATGTTTGAAATATTATTCATGCTGAATATTAAACAAACATTGTTGAGAAACATTTGTAATAATTGCTGCAACAAATCATGGTATCCAGAAAGCTGGATTTATTACATGAAGCATCACAGGATTATCGAACTCGTCCGTTCACAAATAGGTACTATACAATGAGATCAATAATAAATCGTGAACAAAATTTAAACATCATACTTATAAAGAACGCCATCTACCGGCCGCTTTGTCTAACCATAAACTCAAACCTACGCCATCTTTTGACGAATTCCAACAACTTTTAATATCTGCGAATGATTCTAACACGCCGTCCTTTGCCGTCACTTTCATCGTCACTGTCGAATGAAGTTTGCTTGTGGCCCAGCATCAGGGCCTGGACTTCAGGGTTTAGAGGAAGAACTGGGAATGAAGAGCGACGTACCATTGCAGAGGGGCGCGCTCCTGAGACACAAAAAGAAACTGTTAGGTTCTGGAATTAAATAAAAAACATTTATATTGTACCACAGTAGACTAAATAGTAGTACGTAGGTACAAGGGGCGTACCGTGAGCTCTTAGCGCGATTCAAAACGGAGCCTTTACTGGATTGCTTGTCAAAATCCCCATAATTCCACTCAGGGTATTCGCACACATGATGGGTAAAGTCACGTCGCCTAATTGCGAGGTATGTGACAAACCAGAAGACGTGTATCACGTACTGATGGAGTGTGTCCGAAACCAGGCAGAAAGGCGAAGAGTTTTTGAGGACCTTGGTGTTTGTGTGTACAGTGTGGGTTTCCTGCAGCACATCTTGTCGTGTCCGACCTCTAAAGAGGCCCAAATGATTTACGAGCTGGCGACACCCTGTCTCCAGCCCGTAAGTCATACTTAAATTACTTGTATATACTATATGTTTGTTGTATATTTTATTTTTAAGTAGTGTGTTTATTAGGTTACGATGGGGCTGGCATAAACGCTGTTTAAAAGCCCCTTAAAAAAAATAGATTAAAAAAAAAAAAAACCCCATACAAAAAAAAACAAAGTGATCCAATACAGGCTCTGTTTTGAATCGCGCTAAGAGCTCACGGTACGCTCCCAGGTCACACAGGTGCATGGTCTAAGAGGCAAGTGTTTAGGCTGTAAAGAGGAGTCATATACCAGCCCATTCAGTAGCGCTGGTGAAGTGTCGCCTCGCCGTTGTACTGCTTTCTATTGTACTGACAGTATAATTACTTACTGAATATATTACCTACATCAGAAAAGTTCCTTTACCGATCACTGTTACAGAATATTAAAGAGGATTTGGGGATCAAATGAGATTCTCTCGAAAGCTTATTGTTAATTTGCTTAAGCCAATTTATACTACCAGAGAATTTAACGTAATCTCACTCAAATACGTTAGAATATTCACTAAAACCCAACTTTAACATGACTACAGAATATGTTACGTATTAGAAAAGAAAAATAGATTCATACGGACATACTTAAAAAAATTAAATTACTTGTATAGTTAAAACCTTAGAAACTGAATAGACTGAAGCATAGAGAGATCATCAAAACGATATTATATTTGTACTGCTCATACGTTTCGCTACGTCAGTGGCGAAGAAAAGAAACAAACATAATAGTAATTAGCTACGCTTGCGATAAGCACCGTACCATTTTTTTGACTAGAGTCGACTGGTTTTTTCTATATAAATCTGTCAGATTCATTCACATCAAAGTGTCCAAATCACATATAAAGTGTCCAATAAAGTGGTACGCTTGACACATAATCAAGTGCTTTAGTCTATACTCTTAGGTTAAAAACCTAAACCCAATGCCTCTTGCAATCTTTTTTGTTTTTCTTTCATTATGACAATTTACTAACATCCAACTCCAGCCATTACTGATAACCATTATCTTCTTCTATATAATATCTATACATATATTAAAATTGTACCTAACTCGGCTAAATCTGTATTATTTTTTGCCCATGTTCAGCAGTAGACGTCTTCAGACTGTTGATGATGATGATGATGATGATGATATCGGGCTAATACGAGCTATGTTACTCAAGAGTAGGCAATTCTAATCGGCTTACAAATTCACAGCGTTAATTCTGATAGGTACAACATAATATTAGCATTATGAGGCTTTGATCAACCATTTAAACAATAATCGGGTTCATTAAACTGTAACTTCAACTGGCAACAGGTTCAGTACAAAGGTATTGTGTTTTGAGTTTATGTAATCCGATTAAGCACAATAATATTGTGTATTGAGACGATTGGGTAGAAATAGGTAGATAATATTAGTAGCTACTGATGTTTTGGGATATTGTACCTATGTATAGGTACTAGTATAGTATTATATTATCTGTGGTATAGGTAACTTATGAACTTCTGTTCTATGTAGTTAGTTGTAATATTTAGATACCCACTGTTTTTGGTTGTGATAAATAAATAACGCCCAACGCATCACGTACATATAGATCCTGGACCCTAACTAGAATTCCCTGTAGGGACCCAGGAACTACGAGGACCATGGTCCCACAATACCCGGACACAGAACAAGTATTTGCGCTTTTTTTCTGTGCACAATACTTGTCTTGTCGCGGGAATCGAACCCACCGCCTCCGGGTCGACTCCGGAGCCGACTTGCTCAACCACCACACCACGGGGCTGTCAGGTTGTAATTTATTATTCAAATATATTTACTTAATTCAAATTCAAATTAATTTATTTGTAAGAATGTAGGTATTAAAATTTTTTTGTTAATAACCGCAACATTGCGAGAGTGGTTAGGCATACACTTGCAACGTTTTAGGCTTAGAATAAGTACTTACAGAACCCCAGTACATTCGCGAAATGAAAGCCGTTTAATTGGTGCCATATATTCGCGTGGTCATATCTGTGTGAAGAGCTCCCAGAAAATTATTTTGAATGACAATTGCGCGGTGAAATCGTGTCACAACCCATCATAAAATCAGCATAAGAGTTCTGGTGTGACTTTCCACAGATAAGCTATTAATTTTCTTGCTTAAATCGTCTAAAATACCAAAAAAGTAGCGTAGTACGTTATGAGAAGGCGTTGTTTGGAGACTTACCTTTTACTTATAGGTAGGTACTTGGAGGGGCGTGTAAATAGCCCACTCCGCTTTAGGTTCCAAAATCAGTGTTCTTACAGCCTATGATAAAAATTAAATATGGCCGAACACTAAACCGCGATAGGTGACAAGAACGTTTTGATGAACGACTAAAACTAACATCAAAGAAGTGAAGCAACCCACGTACCTTAGCCAACCAGCTCTCACCAGGAACTCGAAGATGCGAATCACAGCAGAACACCGTCCCCAAACAGATCAAGCCCGAGATCGTGGGGCCGCCGGCCGGCGTTTTTCAGATCCGAAGAAAATCCTGGTTATTCTGATAGTTCGGCAGTAACTAGGAATACACCACAGTAGGACTGTCTAGCACTCAAATCACAGCACCTTTAGTCACTTTTTCGTCAGTTATTAGGTAACCAAAAGAATTTTCACACAAAACAGCGTATCGCTTTCACGGGACTTGGAACGAGAAGAGGTCGCCATTGTCCGAATTGACATTAGGGCATATGCTTTAACCAATCAGCGGTTAGTTAATTATTGCGGTTAGCGGAACTGCTAACGCCATCTATGGAGTCCATATAGGAAACTCGAAGGCTTCGGATAATGGGCGCGACATTCCAATATTATTAATCTTAGGTCGTTCATCAAAGAAATTAATACCAATATTGGAAATAAATATTATTCATTAGAAAATAAATGAAAATTCATGTTGGAAATTAAATATAATAAACATTGTCTTTAAAAGCCTTAGCGCTTAACCATGCACCCCGCCTTGGAAGGTCGCAAGATCTTTCAAAAGGAAAAAAATAAAGTTATACATTAGTTTGCGTTAAGTTATACTAGTTTCGTTATAAAACGGAAGGATATATGTTTTCAAAGAACTCATGACTGATCAGAAACGGAAACGAATTATAGATATTAATATGACAATTGGATGGTAGACTATAAACTAAATTTAGCAATTGTACATTTTATTAGGTTTATTGTGTCGGTATCGGATATAGTTTGGTAACAGCGCGTTTGAAGTTACCGAATTTAGTCCTCACCATAGCGACTCGAACCGTATTATCTGAACCCTTAAAGACTTCAGTTATGACTCCTAAAGGCCAGTGTAGAGGAGCTAAATCATCCTGTCCTACTAATACGACGGTTCCGATTTCAATTTGTCTGTCAGGAGTCGTCCACTTCTGTCTGACCTGCAGCGAGTGCAAGTACTCAAGCCGCCATTTCTTCCAAAAAGATTGGACCATGCTGTCCAGCAACTGTTTGCGCTGTACTAAGTTGACACGTTGATGAGACAAGTCGGTGGCGGGTAAGTATTGTAGTGGAGTAGACATTAAGAAATGAGCGGGGGTTACAATTTCAGGGTGTGGATCGGAGGATATCACACACAGAGGGCGAGAGTTCAAGATGCACTCGATTTGAGCGAGTACAGTCTGTAACTCTTCGTATGTCAAAAGCTGACTGCCTATAGAACGATAGAGGTTCGTTTTCAGGCTGCGAATGTTACTCTCCCACATACCTCCAAAATGGGGAGCTCTAGGCGGAATCATTTTCCACTCTATGCGGCGGGTGCTTAACTCATATAAGAGTGAAGTATTGAAGTTGGAGCTTGCCAGGAAGCTATACAGCTGATCTAATTGGGCCTTGGCACCAATGAAATTCGTCGCGTTGTCCGAATACAGACAAGCAACTGGTCCACGTCGAGAAATAAAACGCTTGAAAGCGGCCAGGAACTCCTGACACTGAGCGACGCGGTTACTGACAAAAACAGACCACCGATGCGGAGAAGAATGTATCCACGACAAGGCTATGGTGGAATCCGAAAAGGCGTAAATTCCTGCAATAGGAACACGCGAAGCGTATGCATCGTGAACAGTTTTGACCAGTTTGGACATGAGTACTGCAGCGCATAACTCAAGGCGGGCGAGAGTGGTGACCTTGGTCGGTGAAACCTTAGATTTTGCACAAAGTAAGCGAACACTGGTGCCAGAGGAGTAAGTACAGTGTGCATAGACCACACAGCCATACCCATTCATGCTGGCGTCGCAGAAAGCGACAAGGTGTAACACACAGTCAATGTAGACGCCTACATGACGTGGAATGCGCACGGTACTAAGTAAGGGAAATTCCTGTATTAAAGCGGCGAAGCGAACCACGACGCTCTCGGGAGCGGGATCGTCCCAGCCACAGTTGCTCAACCATAGTTCTTTAATGAGCAGTTTGGCGTAAAGTATTACGGGTGCAACCACGCCGAGAACGTCGAACAGACGAGCAACGATCGACAGTATGTTTCGTTTAGTGCATTTGTCTGTGACTGGAGCGGAAGTGAAGAAAAAATTATCTTCAATAGGGTCCCACGACAGACCTAAGACCTTTGAAGCGTTATTCTCAGCATCGAATTCGAGGGATTTGCGGTGCGAATCAGGCAGGCTGTTTAAAAGCACTGGAGAATTACTGGACCACTTTACCAGCTCAAAATCGCCTGATTGGAACATCTTAATGAGATCTCGTGCCAATTGCATAGCAGTGTCTTCATTATGAGCAGAATAAACTAGATCGTCCATGTATAGACAAGTTTCTGCAATCTTAGCTGCGTCAGGGAAAAATGGACTCATGTCGGTTGCCAGCTGGCGCACAGTACGCATGGCTATATAGGGGCTCGACTTAAGACCGAAAGGTAAGCGGTTGAAAGCGTATGTGCGCACTGGTTCGTTCTCATTGAATCGAAACAAGATGCGCAAGTACTTTCGCTGGTCAACAGGTACACCAATGCGTAAGTACATTTGCTTTATATCGGCGTTCATGGCTACCGGAAACAACCGAAACTGCAAAAGCAATAGAAAAAGATCGCTTTGTAAATTTGGACCATTATGAATGACGTCATTCAAAGAGAGGCCAGTATGTGACCGAGCGTTTGCATCCAAAACTATTCGCGGCATCGGCTTATCAGCTCGAACAACGGCATGGTGCGGAATATAATACCCGGAATCTGAGGTTTCGGAAACATCAACTAAACTAAGGTAACCGTTATCAATGTAATCTTGAATAACTTTACTGTAATTTTCCCTTAAGTTTTGTGAATGGCGAAATTTTCTTTCTAGCGAGATGAAACGGCGGTAAGCAACAGCGTGTGTGTTGCCAAGTTCCGATGGATGCTTTTTAAATGGCAACGCCACAGTATACCGACCCTCATCGTCGCGGGTAACTGAAGACGTGAAAATATTTTCGCATTCCGTCTCCTCCGGTGATAATAATCGCATTGTAGGAACTTCCTCAAGCTCCCAAAACCTTTGCACTAGTTCATTTAGAGCTAAAGCAGTAAAAGAGGCGGTAGGTATCAACGCGTCGTTCCGCGGAAAATCACCCATCAGGACATATCCGAATGTGGTCAAGAGCGCAGGTGGGGCATGGCCACCCAGATCTACTTTATTTCCCAGGTAAATATACGGGAAAAGTTGAGCGCCTATTACAACATCAATGTCCCCGGGGATATTCCAGTTCAAATCAGCGAGCGGTAAGTTTTGAAAATCTATATTCATGTTACACTCAATAAATTGTGACGGTAACTGATCAGTAATACACTCCACGACTAGTGCGTGTATGTTGTATTTCTGGTCGGGGTATACGCGGGATTCAATATCCAAATGAACGTAACCGATGATTGGGCGTGAAGTTGAACCAACACCTTTGACAAAGGAGTTACTCAAAGGTATTATAGATAAGTTTAATGTGCGACAACAGTCTGTGGTAATTAGATTATTTTGCGAGCCGTTATCAATAAGGCATCTAACCACAGATTTCTGCCCCGTACTACCATTAGGTCGCGCGTACACTTGAGCTGTCGACAATAATACGGTTGACTTCGGTTTCATTTCGGCCGAAAGTAAAACCGCAGTACTATGCGATGGGGGTGCAACAGTAGTGCAAGGCGCGAACGTAGTGGGGGACCTTAGCGAAGCAGTAGCGACAGGAGTATTAGAGATCATAAGCGTGTTGGGGGATCCATCCACAGTTGGGGGGATCATCGCAGAAGGGGGGGCGAGCGTCATAGCGTGTCTATAAACATCAGGGGGCCCATCTACAGTCATGGGGACAAGCGTAGAAGAGGGGATCAGCGGTATCGGCGACATATGCGCATTGGGGGACCCACCCACAGTAGGGGGGACAAGCGTATTCGAGGCAGCGAGCGTAGCGGAAAATGCGGGCGTTGAATGGGACAAACCTCTATTCGGGGGGACATCTACCGTGTGGGGAATGTGTGGAGCGAAAAATGGGGGCACTGTAGGGGACG
This sequence comes from Ennomos quercinarius, assembly GCA_910589525.2. Lineage (NCBI taxonomy): Eukaryota > Metazoa > Arthropoda > Insecta > Lepidoptera > Geometridae > Ennomos > Ennomos quercinarius. Next base: position 4,897,096 of record OU342502.1, read on the forward strand.
AACCTCTATTAGTGGGGACACCTACCCGGGGGGCAAGCGAAGCAGAAAATGTGGGCACCGTAGAGGACGAACCCATAGTAGGGGACGTGCACGGTGGCAACATTGGTACTTCGCCCTCAACCCGAGCGACGTGCGTGCGGGAAGTGTTCCTATTAATCTTATTGTCAAAGTGCAATAAAGTATGGTGCCGTTTTTTACACAACTCACACACTGATGATGAATTACAATTCGTTAAGTTATGCATTACACTTAAGCAATTCACACATCCACGCTTTGATTTAATAAAATCGTATCGAGATTTAGCATCACGCGATCCCTTAAACTGCGTGCAGTTATAAAGTTGAGTGTGGCTGCTATCATTGCAAAACACACAGCACGTGGCATCTGCGGTAGGTACTAGTCCGTCGCTAGCGACAAAAGCCTTGTAGGTATGCGAGCCCGTGCGAGCTTCACGTGACGTAATAGCGGCCGGCGGTTTGTTATTTACGTTTCGCTGGCTTACGTACGACGAAGACGGATTCAAACGCTCTAAAATCTTAGCCTGATCCTGAACAAAAGATATCAGCTGTTTAGTGGTAGGTATTTCAACGTCTCGAATTGATAACTCGAAACTCTGAACCGTTTGCATATCTATCTTTCTTAAAGCACAGTGCAAAAAAATGAAATCAGTAAGATCCGGTATAGCTAATTGTTTTAAAGCGGACATAGAAGCTGAATATTTTTCTATAAACATATCTAAGCTATTAGCATTGTGCGAGCATCCGTTTATATCCAGGATATTATTCAAATAGTGTGTGCCTAAAGCGCGCTTATCTTGGTATTTTTTAACCAAGCTATCCCAAATTATTCTATAGGTATCGCCTGTCGGAACTATTCCGGCGGTCACCTTCAATGCGTTGTGAGTTAATTTACCGACCAAGTAATGCACACGCTGTGAATCAGACAGCTGATCATTGTTATGAACATTCGCTTTAAATGATTCATAAAACGCGGGCCAATTTTCCGAACGACCGTCAAAACTTAATAAGTTTATTGGGGGTAAGTTAATGTGCGAATTCACGGCCTTCGGTTGTCTGTCACTAAGTGATGGCAAAATAACGGGATTAATTATTTTATTACGGATGCGTTTGACTTTATTATACAAATCCTCGAAGGCGTCTAAACAAGCGTAGTCAACGCGTGCTTCGGGATTCAATTGCAGCTTTTTTTGATTTATTTCATCGATAATTCGCTCAAACTTATCATGTAACTCGTCTACCGTTTCCGACTCAGTCATGAAGTTCTCATTAGACCTAGAAGTCGATTCAAACGACGTTATAGTTTTAGCGAGATTATAAACACGATTCATTCGTTTAAAATGCAATTCCCTCTTTTGCTCTAAAAGAGCCAACAAAGTTTCCTCACTAGGTTGAACTTGCGTCATGATGACTAACTGTAGGTACTTAGAACCAAAAATGAAATTACTATTGAAAGAATTCACAATTAGCGGGAAACTAAGTTCGCGGCTACGGAACACAAATAGCGGTGAAATTATAACTTAATAGCGTTTCATGTACAACTTTATTTGAACGAGATATTACCAATTATTACGTAAATCTATATCAAATAATGTGACTTTTTTTAGAATAGGTATTAGAATTTTACCAAAAAGTTTACGTAAAATCTATTTAACCAAAAATTAAATTGCGAATGAATTTTACCAAAAATTACGTAAAATTTATATATATATCACTGGAAAGATCCGTGACTCGATAGGACCAAAATATTATGGAGGGGCGTGTAAATAGCCCACTCCGCTTTAGGTTCCAAAATCAGTGTTCTTACAGCCTATGATAAAAATTAAATATGGCCGAACACTAAACCGCGATAGGTGACAAGAACGTTTTGATGAACGACTAAAACTAACATCAAAGAAGTGAAGCAACCCACGTACCTTAGCCAACCAGCTCTCACCAGGAACTCGAAGATGCGAATCACAGCAGAACACCGTCCCCAAACAGATCAAGCCCGAGATCGTGGGGCCGCCGGCCGGCGTTTTTCAGATCCGAAGAAAATCCTGGTTATTCTGATAGTTCGGCAGTAACTAGGAATACACCACAGTAGGACTGTCTAGCACTCAAATCACAGCACCTTTAGTCACTTTTTCGTCAGTTATTAGGTCACCAAAAGAATTTTCACACAAAACAGCGTATCGCTTTCACGGGACTTGGAACGAGAAGAGGTCGCCATTGTCCGAATTGACATTAGGGCATATGCTTTAACCAATCAGCGGTTAGTTAATTATTGCGGTTAGCGGAACTGCTAACGCCATCTATAGAGTCCATATAGGAAACTCGAAGGCTTCGGATAATGGGCGCGACATTCCAATATTATTAATCTTAGGTCGTTCATCAAAGAAATTAATACCAATATTGGAAATAAATATTATTCATTAGAAAATAAATGAAAATTCATGTTGGAAATTAAATATAATAAACATTGTCTTTAAAAGCCTTAGCGCTTAACCAGTACTTATTCTAAGGTTTTAGGCATTTAGAAATACTTAGATTAGACGATTTCAAAGGTACCTATTAGGTTTAAGGCACACAAAATGTTTGTAAGGTATATTCTACTATCCATATCCACATTAAAAACATGCAGTAAGTGTGTAGGTATGGGTTAGGTTTTTATGTAGGTACGCTGGTATAAAAGTGAGAATATAATCAATTTTAATAGGTAATGCACGATGAAAGTGCACACATGCAAAGTTTGTAAATTAAATATATATGGGCACAACAAATACATTATACATACATACATATTAAGTTTAAGGTATAGGTACAAGCTTCTGACACACACACTGGAACTACATAAGTTGCATCAAACACTACAAAAGTGTGAAAAACATCAATTACCTGAAAGTATTTCTCAGTCGTCAGACAGACCTTGTTATGAAACAGAATAGAAAACGTTGAAAGAAGAGATAGTTTTAAATATATTTTATAAACATTCAGATTTTGTAAAAAAACATTTATTACCATAGAATAAGGTTGATAACAACACAACCAACAATTAAGGTATGTTATACAGACAAAGATGACAGTGTGTAATCTTTCATCCCAATTCTACGGTATTTCGTTAAAAAAATAGACTTGCATGTCTTACTCACAATACATATCGATCAAGTATCCACTGACTTCACAAAATTAAATATAAATACACAGTATAAACATACCAAACAGCTTAGCCACAGATAGACGCTTCACAAGCTTTGGTTCACCCACATCACCGACCGATGCTGGTGCTGATTCACCTTGAGCCTTCTTCTCACTTAGATAGGAATTCGTTGAATCTCCTCTCGTAACAGGTCTACTTTCACGCCTGCTATTCTTATTTTCATCAGAGCTGACCAGCGATTCGGCTATCTGAAACAACTGCAGTCCAAACTTGCTCGATTCTCGCCGCAAAGTCTTCTTATTAGCAAACTCTGCTAACGATTGACGCCTTTCTCCATCTGGGTTGAGCTTTCTCCTTGCTCTTTCTTCTTCTTTAACTTTGAGCACATCCAGCACAGCATTCAAGACGAGTATGATTAGGAAGACGGTGATTCCTATGACTGTGATAGTGTTGTTATCAGCGCTCATGGCTGGAATCCGGTTTTTCTTTGGCAATTTCTTTGTCAGTATGTCAACAACGCCACACGTGTTTTTGACTGGAATGACTTTATTTACCTCCCGCAGCGTTCCAATGCTCTTTGATATGGCTTCTGGTATTTCCGGAGCTAGATTTTCTGTCTTGTCCGGCACTACAGTCGTCTGTTCATAACGTTTCAAGAACCACATCTGAACATTGTAGAAGCAGTAAATTATGACGAAGAATATAAAAAGGAGAATCTTACGTTCGCCCATGTTTACATCGCAAAAGCACTGGTTTGTTTTGACACGGCACCGCGCTTGCGTGTGATGCTATTCCCGTACGAAACGATATTGTTTTAACGATTTCCGAAGCCCGGAAAAGATTAATGGTATTTCTTTGAAGAAAAAACGCATTGATTTGTGTTTAGTGTTTCGCGTTTGACTGGCGGTGGAGTGTCTCGCTTGGTGTTGATGTAAGCCCTTCTGCGCATGTGCAAACTGGGCTATAGTAGTCAGGGTCGAATTTGTTTGTGTTGCTGGGTGTAGGCACCCGGGCTAGACCGCTCTATCGGAGCAATTTTCATATAATACTTGGTACATTTCTAAACTTTGTAATTGTTATAGGTTTCCTAAATCCCACCTAATACCTAAGCAAAACTTAATTCAATCAGATCACATCGAAGTTTTGTGTCATGTAGGTCATATAGTAAGTCAAGTACCTACTTAATTAAAACATATGATCATACGCCCGTCTGTATTAAAGTAGGTACCTTTTCTATTTTGTGATTAAAGTTAGATAGCTCCTAAGTTTGCACTTATCATTTATTGACATACCACCTTTTTTTTTGAGGTGGCGAAATGCCCTTGTACTTCCCTGCCACCACGGGGGTGATGGCAGGGGGTATGTGGGACTTGAACCCACTAAAACCTCCCCGTGATCCGTCCGCCACCGGGATGGGGCGAGATAGGGTCGCGTTAGCATTCACTATCTTTGACATACCACCTACTCCAAAGCATTTGGGTAGGTATGTCCCAGAGGAATAAGTCCGAACTTGGAGCAGTACGTAGTAGTAGACGGGCATTAATGGTTTTTTTATAGAGTGGTTAGTAGTTGTTGTACCATCATCAACAGCCTGAAGACGTCTACTGCTGAACATAGGCCTCACCCAGAGCGCGCCGCCTTGAGTGGCTGCTCGCCTCCTGCATCCATCGGCTCCCCGCGGCTTTCACCAGATCATCGGTCCACCAAGTGGGGGGCTGGCCTACGCTGCGTCTTCCGGTTCGTGGTCACCACTCGAGAACCTTTTTTCCCCATCGGTTGTCAGTTCTACGAGCGATGTGTTGTATATAGTTGTAGGTATTTAGCTTCTTTTATTGCAGCTGCAAATGACAACAGTCATGACTACGGCAATAATGAAGAGTTGATAATTTTCCTTTTTTTTAAATAATTTACAGGTAGGTATAGCATTTGCCGCTGTCTCACCTGGGCCACAATTCTGTATGAAAACACAGATTCCACACGATACAGAAACCACGTCGTTATCGTGTCTTGTTCAAATCGTGTCACACCAAGGAATCGTCAATTTTTGTATTCTGTATAATCTAAGACAAATTATCTATGACAGGTTTTGGATACCTCGAGTGCGTTCCGAATTAGAACTAAAGGATTTCTCATCCCAAAACCACTAAAAAAATAAAATAAAGGAATGGCTTATATTTATGTGATATAACGAAGCCATGGGTAATTATTAAAAATTGACAGAAAAACTTTAGAAATACCTTCACTTTACATTAAAATTAGTTTTATTTTCAATAATTAATATTGGCATAAGTGGTGGTAACTTTTAACGGGTCGATGTTTCGGAACGCGCCTGAATGGAACATATGATTTTTGACAGTTCAAATCGCGCCAATCCCAGTTAATTCCACATTCATTTCGCGCGGTTTCGTTCTCATTTCATAGAGAATAGATTTTTGCAGATTTCTTATGTAAGACAAGGAATTCGCGTGGTTTCGAAGCAAGGAATCGTAAATTGGTCATACAGAATTAGGGTCCTGATGGTAAGTGGTGACGCGGCCTACGGTGGTGCATGCTTGCCTAGAAGATACCTGTTCACTCTTGACCTGAAGACACCCATGTTATAGTTAGTTATTATTATTAGTTCTATACCATAACCACAGTTGAAATACAGCAGCATTTTCATATTGTGCACTAAATGATAGCACAAGCTTGCACCCTCTCGATAGATAACGCTTTTAATAAATGTTATCTTCTTATCACAGGTTTTATTGATATGTCAGAAACGGCACATATTTTTATAGAAAATAAATATGTAGTATAATTATAAATTAGACACCAATATATTTTTACGTCTATGATACAAATTGTATTTTCTGTTTGTGGTTCGAAATAGGATTTCACTCGTACATTAGCGAAAGCTGTTTATTTATTCGCAAATAGTACGATATTTGTACCAATTGCATTTTCTAGCCACCTGCGCGGTTGCTCCGTGCTTTAATTGTGAAATAGCGGACGTACCAAAGGAGCTTAGGGGGCGGAGGGCGCGCGAGAACCTTTTATAATTATTTTCTTGCTAATTTTGGTTGCTTTTCAGGTTAACATTTAAAAATAAATGTAACCAACATAAATAAATAAATATTTGTGGATATTTCACACAGCGCCATCTAATCCAAAACTAAGCAAAGCTTGTATTGTACTATGGCAACCAGATAACTGATACAATACTAGATACTTTATATTGTTTACGGGATATTTAGGTACCATGATCACGGCATAATGGAAGTTTAAAATCTTACATGATAATAAAGTTAAGGTCATATAATTTTATTGCAAATATACTTTTTTTTAGTATTTAATTTCATTTCATTTATTCATCATTTTGGCACCAAAGTACACTTATGACCGTCAAAAAGTTACATTAATAATTATATTAGTTTAAGATTAATAACATTGATTAAAATAATCATAATAAAATAAATTTTAAGAAAAAACAACAAGGTTTAAAACGAAATAAATTAAATTTAGCAATATTAATAATTAAAATACAAATCTATAAATTAAGTCATCATACTAAATATCCGTGTCAATGCGTTGCCACGAAGCTTTGTCAGCAAGATAGTCACCAATACTGTAATAGGTTTTTTGCATTAAAATGTTCTTCAGACTTATTATAGTTATTAAACTTAGTTATGCTTTATACACGGTGACATTTAATTGGTTCTTTTCCTTAAATGTATGTACTCAGCCCATGCTATAGAATAATCGTACAAGGTGCAATTAAAAAATAAAATAAAAAATTAATGCCTTTTTACATAACTGGATATCAGCCGAAATGTCTATTTAACGCTACACACAGCACGGGCACCGGCTGCTGAGCGCTTTGTAAATGTTTCGTAGGTAGGTAATAAAACAAAAACACCTGCGCTACCCGTCCCGCTCTCACACAGACAAAAAACAACGCGAGTGCGGCTTATCTCTTATCTTTGCTAAAAAAGACTCCCAATTTTCCCTTCATACTTTATCGGGCTTAGGACCGTCAGAATTACTTACCTACTAAGAAAATCAGCTACGAACAAAAGGGTACGTTAGGAACTTGTGGATCCCTGATGCCATGTGCTCGTAAAGTGTCCAAGTGCTGTGGCTGTGCGTACATCCACCTAGCCTCTGCTAAGTTGTAGCTTGACAGCGTATAAAAACGCACCATGTCCAACCACCCAACATTTGAATAACTGTAATGTCAATCCATTGTCCAAAATCGCGATGCGCGCGCGTAAACGGGACACAAGTTTTGCCCCTGGAAGTTTTTGACCGACTGACCTATTTTCTGGTAGACTGGTACTTGTTTTCGGAAGCGGCCCGCGCGCATATCCGCTGCACAAAAGAAAGGGGCGGGGTATCTTTTTGTGCTATTGGTCACCGCGGGCGGCGCCGGCGCGGCGGTCGCTGTTTGAACCAGTATTCGGTCGGGCGTTTTATTACGTTGTACTATTATCTATTCCGTGCCTTTGTTCAATGTCGCAGGGCTTTTCTTTAGAATTTGAATTCGCAGTAATTTGATAATGTTAGTAAAGCCTTTTTGATAGCAGTATTTAAATTAAAAATAATTTATGTTCTCTGTCTACCTTTTGATACCTGCCTATGTACGTCACTTTAATAGAAAACTTTACAGCATACAGAGTTGTTTTACTATTTATCTTTTATTCTCTACTCTCATATTTAGATGTTATTTATTGCCGCCACTTCCACACTCTGCTGCGAGGGCCGTAACCCTAACATTGGTTACGGGCCCAGGACGGAAGGCGAAAATTATAGCATTGTAGTGAGTGTCATTGCTGAAAAATAATTTGCTAAAAAGATTGTGCTGAAGTGCTGAAGAAAACATTGAGCTGAGGTAATTTTATTGAATGGTTAAAATGGCTACAACAAGAATGATTGAAGTTTTAACCAGAGAAAATTACGAGAGCTGGCAAGTACAAGCAGAGGCTTTACTGATCAAGAATGATGCATTTGGGTATGTGGATGGTAGTAAACAAAAACCAACGGAGGAAAGAGCAGCGCAGGCATGGATTGTTGGAGATTCCAAGGCGAGAGCTGACTTAATCCTGAGTATGTCTCCTGGTGAGTTACGGCATGTAAGAGGGTGCAAAACGTCCAGAGAGGTATGGTTAAAGCTAGAATCCATATATGCATCAAAAGGACCAGCGAAAAAGGCTACTTTGTTGAAAAGGTTGACGATGATGAGATTCACCGAGCCTGGCGACTTTTACGAACATATTTCAACATTTTTTGATATAAAGGATAAACTGAGTGCAATGGATGTAGAAATTCATGATGACCTATTTTCGATAATGTTACTCTATAGTCTTCCTACAGAGTTTGATAATTTTCGATGTGCAATAGAGTCCCGAGATGAAATTCCAAATCCTGAAACTCTGAAAATCAAAATCGTTGAAGAGTACTGTTCGAGGCACAAATCTGAAGAAAAAGCAATGATCGCGAAAGAGAATTTGAGAAAAAAGAAGTTTAATAAACAACGGGAAACATTCAAGTTTAAATGTTTCAAATGCCATAAAGTTGGACATAAAGCATCAGAATGCACGGAAAACAAAGAAAAAGATTCTGCAAAGTACGTTGTAGATAGTGATACATGTAAAACATCTTTTGATACCAGTTTTGATTCTTTTAATTGTGTTACAGATCAATGTAATGGTGTGTACAGCGGAAATGGAAACTGGATCTTAGATAGCGGGTGTACATCACATCTATGTAAGGACGTAAACAAATTTGTGGAGGGTTTGTTACCGTCATCAAGTCAATTAAATTTAGCTTCCAACTTGACCACAAAAGTTGAAGGTAAAGGTATGGTCACACTGTCTGCATATAAAGGTGAGTCCAAAACAAATGTTCAATTGCCAGACACATTGTACGTTCCCGATCTGCGATGTAACCTAATTTCAGTGGCAAGGATTACAGATAAAGGTTATACTGTAATGTTTACTAAGGATGAGGCCATAGTAAAAATTGTCATGGGGAAATTGTAGTAGTTGCGGATCGTAAAAGTAATTTATATTACGTTAGGGAACGGAATGAATCTGCATCAGTAGTGTCGGAGGATAATGTGTGGTTGTGGCATGAACGAATGGGACACTTAAATGCAAGGGATTTATTAAGAGTTTTGACCAAAGCTGGTATAAAAACTCAGAGGATAAATGAGCATGAGCTGCATGACTGTGACGTGTGTGCGAGAGGGAAAATGAGTTCGTTACCATTTTCAAAATCAAACGGACCCTGTAATGAGGTTTTGAGGATTGTACATTCAGATGTGGTCGGACCTTTTAATACGCAGGCAATAGGCGGCGCTAAATATTTCGTTACTTTTATCGACGATAGTACACGTTGGTGTGAAGTGTACCTATTGAAACAAAAAAGTTCCGTTTTTACTGTTTTTAAAATTTACAAAAATTATGTTGAAAACGTAACGGGTAAAAAGATAAAATATTTGCAATCCGACAACGGAGGTGAATATTGCAATCGAGAGTTTGATGAATATTTGAAGAACGAAGGTATCGGTAGAAGATTGACAGCTCCTCGGACTCCTCAGCAAAACGGAGTTGCTGAGAGGATGAATAGGACATTAGTCGAAATGGCGAGATGCATGCTTATATCCTCAGGTCTTTCGGCGGGTTTTTGGGCAGATGCTGTGGTGACGGCTTGTCATATAAGAAACCGATGTCCATCGAATGCTCTTGGAGGAGACATACCGTATGAAAAATGGTATGGCAGACCTGTCAAGTTACATTACCTACAGAAGTTCGGAACTAAGGTACATGTTTTAAATAAAGAACCAAATAAAAGTAAGTTGGCAGAAAGGAGTCAAGAAGGTGTTTTTGTTGGTTATCCAAGAGATGTTAAGGGATATAGAGTTTTGATTCCTACCGACAAGAAAATCGTAATATCGAGAGATGTTAGATTTCATCAAAGCGGAAATCGTTTGGAAGATAATTTGATAAAAGATCCGCTAAACATTGAAAAATGTGTTTCTCCTTTGAAAATGCAACCTACATATGCGGAAATAGAGATTACTTCGGCAGAAGTTTCTGATCGTAATTCTGATGAAGTAGGACCCGATGGTGAGGATACTTGTGTGGATTCTTGTATTGAATCAACGATGCCATTAATGCCAAATATCGAATCACACTGTGATGTTCTTCAAAGTGGTGATATGGGACCGGATATAAGGCATGAGGAACCAGAAAAGATATACAAGAGAGCTCCAGGGAGACCACGCCTAGATAAAAGTGGTACGGGTCGTCCGAAGAAAATTTACAAATTGATTGAAGTAACTTCAGAAAGAGAAGAAGAGTTACCACAACATCCGTGTGAGGGCGAAGGTGTATCGTCAGATCCCGATGAGTTTACCGACTGTCAAGATTTTGCAGGTGCTACAGAAGTTACATTAAAACAAGCCCTTTCTAGTAATGAGAGGTATGGATGGGAACAGGCTATCTTATCCGAAGTCAAAAGTTTACTGAAGAATGGAACTTGGGATATTGTTAAGAAACCGGCAAATCGTGACATTGTTGGATGTCGCTATGTTTTAACTACAAAGTTAAATCCAGATAAAACTGAAAAGAAGAAAGCTAGATTAGTAGCACAAGGATTTAGCCAAAGGTATGGTATTGATTATCATAGTACATTTGCTCCTGTGGCGAGACTTGAATCAGTGAGACTGTTAGTTGCTCTTTCAGTGGAAATGGACATGGAAATTCATCAATTAGACATAAATACAGCGTATTTAAATGGAATTTTGGAAGAAGAAATTTACATGAAAATTCCTCAATTGCTTAAGAATTGTCTTTTGAACATTTCAGGAAACCAGAGTGAAGACTTAACTGTTAGAGACAAAGCCGAAAAGATGTTAAAGGATCTTGAAGCCGGAGGAGATGTTTGCCGATTAAAAAAGGCATTGTACGGATTGAAACAGGCGGGGCGGCAATGGAACATAATGCTGGATCAAAAACTTATTAAAATGAAATTCAAGGCTTCCATAAATGAACCTTGTTTGTATTTTAAGGAGGAGAATGGAACAAAACTTTTTGTTTTGGTCTATGTTGATGACATTTTGATAGCATGTAACAAAAGAGTTCACATTGACGACTTTAAGAAAGAATTATCCAAAGAGTTTGAACTAAAAGACTTTGGACATGCCAAATATATTCTCGGTATTGACATTGTCAGAGATAAAGGTGTCATTACGTTGTCACAAACGAAATATATTTGGAAATTATTACAGGATTATGGAATGGAAAAATGCAAGGAATCTGTTGCAATTCCATTGTGTCCGAATGAAAAATTAATATACTCCAAAAGTGAAATTGATGTGTCTGTTGTGAATAATACACAAGGTGGATATAGAGAGCTCATAGGAAGCTTGATGTACCTGGCAACGGGAAGTCGACCAGATATTATGAATTGTGTAGTAAAATTAGCACAAGTCAATGAAAATCCGAATGACATGAGCTGGAATTTCGCAAAGCGTGTGTTGCGATATTTGAAGAGAACACACGATTACGGACTTTCGTTTAAAAAGACTGGTGAGTCAATGATAGGATACTCAGATTCGGACTGGGGAGGTTGTGAACTAGATCGACGTTCATATTCCGGATATGCTTTCATTTTAGGTGGTGCGTGCGTTTCGTGGAAATCACAGAAACAAAGATGTGTCTCAACTTCTTCTTGTGAGTCAGAGTACGTTAGCCTATCACAATGCATGAAAGAAGCGGTTTATCTGAACAGTCTGCTTACTGAAATTGGGTTACTCAGGTATGCTAGAATTACTTTATATGCAGACAATCAGGGTGCTATCGCGCTAGCTAAGGATCCAGTTCTCCATTCTCGTTGTAAGCACATAGACATAAGGTACCATTTTATTAGAGATGTGTTAAAGAATAATAAGGACATTTCTTTAAGATACATTTCTACAAATGATATGACGGCTGATATATTAACGAAAGCCTTGCCTAAGTGCAAACATTATAGATGCATGGTAGGGTTAGGGCTTAAAGATAATATATGTGTAACTTAGGGGGTACGTTGAATAGGCCTTGAGAGCATAAATTAAGGGGGCGTGTTAGTAAAGCCTTTTTGATAGCAGTATTTAAATTAAAAATAATTTATGTTCTCTGTCTACCTTTTGATACCTGCCTATGTACGTCACTTTAATAGAAAACTTTACAGCATACAGAGTTGTTTTACTATTTATCTTTTATTCTCTACTCTCATATTTAGATGTTATTTATTGCCGCCACTTCCACACTCTGCTGCGAGGGCCGTAACCCTAACATATAATACCTAGATTTAAGTTTTAAATCCATAGTTTTAGTTATATAGGAGCGTTCTATAGCATGGACTGAGTACGTACATTTAAGGAAAAGAACCAATTAAATGTCACCGTGTATATATCGGTACTTTAGTACTGAATGGAATCTTTAAAAGTCATTGTTCCCAAATCTGAATCTGTGTTTATTTTTAAACCATTTCTTTCTAATTTACTACAACTGAAAGTTTATTTGATTGCTTACTTTTTTTTATAACGGGCCAATTGCCTTTATTTTTCAAGCTAACTACTACAATAATAAAAACTAAACTAAGCTAAACTAAACTAAACTAGCTACACTACCTACTACAAAGAACACTTATGGACTGTATAATAGCCGCGATGGCCTATAGACAGTCCAAGTGCTCCAGCCCACTACCGGTAGGTAGCGTACCCAACATGCTGGCCGCATTGCCACGTTGAATTGCAATGCTGATGCGTTGGGCCAAATAAGTGCCAGCATTTTGGTCACACGTCACGTTTGCTTACTTAGTTATTTTATCTGACGACAACGCGACAACGTGTATACCTATAGCTTGTATTGCGGGCCATAACACCCCCTTTTGGCAAGTTCTGAATACCCATACGCAACTATCAACTATGAATACCTACGCTCGATTTGCAGTCGGGATGCGCTCAAATATTATAATAGAAATATGTGATGCACAATGCACAATGTTTGTACCTACAACCTAAATTAAATTATTGACCTATGTAAATAGGGCAAATTCTGTGGTAACATGTTGGTTGACCAAAAACATGGTTGACTTAAAACGTTTGACTTTTAGGAATTTAACTTTTGCCTAATAGAAGTTTCTTTAGGTACCTACTCGTGAGTCAAGAACACTTTTTCATATTATCATACTTTATTATTTATTTATTTATTTAACCATCAGAAAAAAAACAAACTTACATTCGGTAAAAATATGCCTTAAACCTAGGTTAGGTTTGTCCAGACATATGGTTCTCGACAACTATCAACAGTATCCGATTTGAGTACTAGTCCTACAACATACCAACGTAAATTATAAACTATAAAGTAAACAAACTTTTGCGCGATAGCACAACACATATCTTGGCAGATGTCTTAAATCTTTGCAGTCCTGTAGGTGGATATATAAAAAAACGTTGTAACGTAAAGTACGTAAGAAAAGTAAGTAGTACGTATGAAAAGCAAAAAAAGACCAGCTTTAAATGCTTTAGCATTCCAGAATATTTGAAATGGCGTATTTTTTTGCAAAACAGCTTCCAATATCGCTATACAGTTAGGGAGATGCAATCCAGAAAGATTTCCATTTCTCGCTTCGTCGCATCCGGGTGCACATTAAAATATGCAACTGCTGGTATTCTGCATCGTGTAGCTTTATTTCATGATTTAGTTGCGATGGCTTAAATGGCTTAAAATTTATATACGTAACTATAATACCCTACCATGACCTATATTATGTCTTCTTTGGTAATACAGGATAGTTTTATCTCACAGAGCGGTCTTTGTTGGTATTTTGCTGAAGCAGTTCGAATTAATCGATCCAATAAAACAATGAAAATAATTAAAAGTTGTAAGTACCTAGGTAAGTAAGTACTATTTCATCATAATTATCATCAACAGCCTGAAGACGTCCACTGCTGAACATAGGCCTCCCGAGCGCGCCACCTTGAGCGGCTGCTCGCCTCCTGCATCCATCGGCTCCCTGCGGCTTTCACCAGATTGTCGATCCACCGAGTGGGAGGTGGGGGGGAAGTATTACTTACTTTTAATATAACTTTGATTAGATATACCTATACTACCCATCATAAAGTTACTTTACTAGGTGATGTCGCACTTTGGTTGCACCAGCGTGCCTACCTAGTCAGACGCACCGCAGCGCAGTTCTGTCGCACAATAGTGAATCGCACCTCAGTATATCGCACCAGGCCTAGGACACCCCATGCTTAGTATGAGCATGTAGGTACATGGTACAACGGTTATACCTACACGTAGGTACCCTCTCACAAACTTCGTTTCAGCTAGGCTGAAAGTGCATATGATTTGCCGTCCTTCTTTGCTTGATAGACTATTCGACACACCAACTAAAGGTAATAGCTTATTTGAATAGCTCGTGTTGTTGACTGTCATCATCATCAACAGCCTGAAGTGAAGACGTCCACTGCTGAACATAGGCCTGCCTCACAGAGCGCCACTTTGAGCGGCTGCTTGACTGCATCCATCAGCTCCCCGCGGTTTTCACCAGGTCGTCGGTCCATCGAGTGGGGGGCCGGCCTACGCAGCGTCTTCCGGTTCGTGGTCGCCACTCGAGAACCTTTCTTCCCCATCGGTTGTCAGTTCTACGAGCGATGTGGCCTGCCCATTGCCATTTCAACTTGCTAATTCTAAGAGCTATACCGGTCACTTTAGTTCTCCTGTGGATCTCCTCATTCCGGAGCTTATCTCGCAGGGAAACACCGAGTAATAGCTCTCTCCATAGCTTGCTGCGCGACTTTGAGCTTACTAATGAGGGCAACAGTAAGAGACCATGTCTCAGTTCCATAACTCATCACTGGCAATACACATTGATTAAAAACTTTCGTTTTCAGGCTCTGCGGTATTTTGGACGAAAAGATAGGACGAAGCTTCCCGAACGCTGCCCAGCCGAGTTGGATTCTTCGTGCCACCTCTTTATCAAAGTTGGACCTACCTAATTGGACAGTCTGTCCAAAATAATAAAATATAACTTTTATGATGCAGCTGTCCGAGGTCAATAACCTACCTACCTACTTCTTTTAGCGTTTTCTAAGAAAAGGGGTCTTGACTTCAGACTTTCAGACAGACATACACCGAAGTTCTAAAACCGGTACGGATCCTTATAAACATAAAGCGAGATAAATAGATACCCACTACAACAATACTTATCCCGTACAATAGAAATGGATTTCTTAGTAACGAACTGGGAAAATTATACGCTGGACAAGTAAGTACCAGGCATGGAAATCATTGCTACATTAAAATCATTGTCATTTCATAATAGACACTGCAACTGTTATGGGCGGCCGTATCACTTAACATCAGGTGAACGACTTGCTCGTCACGTCATTCAATCACATAAAAAAAAAAAAAAAAAAAAAGATTTCACCTGTGATTTTTCACAGACTGTGATTTTTCATATGTCTAATGAATTTATGATCAGTGGCGGTTGGCGGTGCTTTAAATGGAACAGAGGTGTGATGTAGGAGCAACCTAGCGGAGTTGCGACCTGCTGAAAATGATTACTAAGAAATCTAACGCTACTCTCCAGATCAAAGTTCACCGCTACATCACAAGCACAGTGTTTATAAAATTATACTCTACAGGTCTCAGTTTGTTAACTGATGCATAAACAAAACTATATGTATGTTTTGATATTCACCGCTGATGTGCTACTCTCGCACGATTCATTAAGTGTGATTATCACACAGTGATTTGTAACAGTGTGTGACAAAAAGTAGCAGAGTGATTTATGAAAATTAAATCATATGATTTTTCACTTGCTCCTTATGAAATAACTCATGCCTAGTAACTACCTACAAAGCTCTCCTCCCCACAGACTAACTTAAAAGACGTAAGTACTTAAAGTTCGTAAGACTACTTACTAACGTATTTATCGAAGCAGGGTTTCCACGGATTCCATAAAATATCTTCAATAGCATCACCATTGAATACTCTCCAATTTCCTTATCCTTCAGTAAAACGCTGAATGGCCAATCTCGATGGCTGAACGAAGCTATGTAAAGCGGTTTACAACTAGTATACTCACCTGGCTTTGTACTAAGTTTAACTTGTGGTTTAACGCTTATTATGTAGGTTAGTTTACGGATGGACATAGATTTCACTGCGTTTTTAGAAAGCTGGTTGTATTTTGGATGGATCTTAGCTTTTTCAACGGACAAAATACCCTTAGTACCTCCATATTCTTTATTATAATTATACTACCTTCACACTAACGCTAAGTACCTACTAATTAGTACTAGCTAGTAGCTACTACACCTGTTAAAAAAACTTAGACTGCCCAAATTCTGACGCCCGACACCGAAAAAGAACGAAGACAGAAACATTTGGGTATAGGTCCTAAGTACCTGGCCGCACTGACCTACATAAATAGACTTATAGACAGTCCGAAATATACGTAAGTACCTAATATAGGTAGGTACATAGATTAGAGAAATACAATGATACTCTGTGGGTACTTATAGGTATAGAATACGTCATTTACTTACACACGTCTACCTCTTACAATTTGTATGGTGGTTGTTTAGCGTCCAACTCCACGGGTTTTCTTTTCCCATTTGAATTTGAACGCGTTCTTAATGAGCCCCAATTGAATTCTAATATTACTTTACTATATTACCGCCCCGGATCTCAATTTCAGTTTTATTGAATCTCCGACGGACGCCGCGCCGTTTGCAAATGTTATTGAATTTATACAGATTTCGTGGAACACTCGGAATTCGATTGCTGCAGGTATTTTCGCGCCTTTAGAAATCGACTGAAGCATTTTCGTGAAGTTGATTGCTAATTGAAATTTGGAGGCGTTTTATTTTTTCTAGAGTGCGACAAAATAAAAGGCAGTGTGTTTAAAAATGAAACAAAGCACTCATAAACTGTTTGTTTAGGCAAATTTTTGCTAAATCCAGTTCTATTAGACTATTAATTTGACTTTCCTTGCCTATAAATTAACAGTAGGTACTTATGTGACGCCACATGCATAAGAGATCATAAGTCTTAATTAATTAGTAGAGCTACCATTCAGGAAGTCCCCCCACTAGGTGGACCGACGACCTGGCCAGAACCGCGGGGAGCCGATTCATGCTGAAGGCAACAGCCGCTCAAAGTGGCGCTCTTTGGAGGAAGCCTATGTTCAGCAGTGGACGTCTTCAGGCTGATGATGATGAGGAGGAGAGAAGGCCCGTAGCCCTTATCCCAGCAGTGGGAAAGTTTTGGGCTGATGACAAGGTCTCAGTTCGGGATGAACTACATGTCTAATAAATAACACTTTGAGGGCCTAGAACACAATTGTTGCAAGAAAGTTTGTGCTCGCGAGGTCTAGCCTCTAGGTACTTTGGTAGGTACCTAGTACTTGCAGGACTTACTTAGTTATTATGTACCTACTATACGTAGATATAGGTACCTAGGCTAAACTATAAGCTTTTGATTATCGATAAGCTCCAGAAACACGCTTCGAATTGTAATTAGCTACGTTCTATTTTCTCACGAACCAATAAAGACATATTGCGCTACCAAGAATCAGTTAATTCCGTAATCCACGGGAATGTCTCACGTAGGCACTAGACGCGTGAGCCTGAATTTACAATGCGAAGACATATATCCAAAACTTTGCCTTTTCTGTCTGTATGTATAACTTAGGAATGACTTCATAGCTTAGTTGGTATTAGCTCTGCCTTCTGAACTGTACGTTGTGTGTTCGATTCTCATTCATGACAATCATTTGGATTAGTTATCTGGCTCCCATAGTACAAGCTTTGGTTAGTTTTGCGGCTAGAATGGGGCTGTGGTACTATATTTATTTAATAATGAATGACTAAAGTGACCGATATAGCTCTTAGAATTAGCAAGTTGAAATGGCAATGGGTAGGCCACATGGCTCGTAGAACTGACAACCGATGGGGAAGAAAGCTTCTTGAGTGGCGACCACGAACCGGAAGGGGCAGCGTAGGACCGTCCACTAGATGGACCGACGATCTGGTGAAATGCAGGAGGCAAGCAGCCGCTCAAAGTGGCGCTCTCTGGGGGAAGCGTATGTTCAGCAGTGGACGACTTCAGGCTGCGTTGATGATGATAATGATGAATAATTACTAAAATTTATTTTAAGTATCAGCTGATTTTCATAGTTTCAATTTAACTGCAAACCACGCTACGATTTACTAAAGTCTTGAGAGTTGAGTTTAGTATTGTGTAGGCGACCGCGGGACCAGCTAGTTTACAATATGAGAGCTTAGCAATAGTTAATTTTGGGCTTCAGAGCTTCAGACTAATCCCGCCGTGTTGCGAAGAAGGCTCTCGGGCGGGGAGCTCTAAATTTATCGTTTTAATTTTGCACGGTCAATTAGTTGAATGAAATACGAAAGTTAAACTACACTATAGTATACTTAATTGTTTTTTATTAAATGTTTATAATGTTATATGGCAGCCAGGCCGCGAGAGGCTCGCTCCTCTTCGCTCCCGCCTCATATTAGTCTTCAACCTATCACCCTACTACTATGAAATGAAATGAAATGAAATGAAATTAACTTTATTCCTAACATATAACACACAATATCGCATAAGTAACATTAATACAAGGACAAAATAAACTTTCAATACACACTCCTATGCGATACTGCGCGATGTCAGGAATAGGTCCCGGCTCAGCATACAACTAAGGCTGCAAATAACATCCTCAGTCACTGATTTTCAGCCGGAACCCATGCCATGACATCACGGACGCAGCACACATTATACTACTACAAAGTACAAAATTACAATTTACAAACATAATAGCAAAATAAATAAAACTTAAAACACACAGCAAAGAGTACACAAGAACAAAGAAGAAAAAAAAATGTGATGAGTTTAATACATTTAACACTTTCTTACTGGCAGCCCAGAGTGGCCGTCATGTAGCTGTCAATGCCAAAACATTGACACATGGCAGCTATTACTACTCCTACTTACTACTATTGCTTACTACTATTACTATACTCATCATGTCTCTCAATTTCGTTACAAACTCAAGTGGCTCCCTATACGTTTTTGCCGGAATACTCATATCTTATCTCTTCTCTATAATATATTGTTTAATCCTTCTACTCCCCATTATTTGAAGGAACGATTCGAGTTTCTTTATAATTCCCACTCTAGTACTATGTATCTCAGGTCATCAGAAAACCTTCTTCTCAAGCCACCTGTTCGTTGTACGACATTCTACGACCACTCTTTCACTGCTCAGGCTGTACGCTTGTGGAATGAACTTCCTCTCAACATTCGAAAAGCTCAATCACTCACTGCAGCCTTTAAGACCCAAATTAAGCACTTCTATCTCTCTAGCTTGACTCCGAAGTAATCCTTTACTGTTTCCTTATTAGTGATATAATTATGTATTATTTATGTAGTATATATGTAAGTATTTGTATTGTGTAATAGTAAGTATTGTTTATGGAGTCTATTATTTTATATTTATTTTAGTATGTATATTATAGTAACTTTTATTTTAAAACACCACCGTCCATGCTCATTCATGTATCTCTGTCCATCCAAAGGTTGTCTGGAAGAGATCGCTTTTTAGCGATAAGACCGCCCATTGTACCTTGTAATTTGTTTTGTGTAATTTGTTTTATTTTTTCATATCCCGATCGGTCACACTTTTTTACTTACACGTTTAAATGTACAGTCAGCCAAAAAAAACATCAATCACAGTGATCAAAGCTTATGTAACTAGCTTATGCCCGCAGCTTTGCCCGCGTGGACTATCGCTCAGAAATCGTTTATTTTTCCGTAGTTACTGTACATAAGGTAGATAATTCCACAGGAAATAATATAAGAAATAGTGAGTGTAGGTATTTTTGTTGAAAGAAAAATGCGCTTTTCTGTTCGATTGGCTCACAGCTATGATTAGTTAGTTAGTTATTAGTTAATTTCATTTTCATCATCAGCCTGAATACTTCCACTGCTGCTGATCCCTCCCCCATCCTTCCCCATAGAGAGCCACTTTTTTTTTTTTTTAAATTTATTTTATGGGCTTTGTCGCTGTGCGACCACATCGCCCAGTAAGAAAATGCAGACCACAAAAAATTACAATATTATTTGATTAAGCCCAAATCTGTTAATTTATATAATAAAAGGGCCTGATACGACATAGGACAACTTAAGGAACTATTACAAAATAGAGAGCCACTTTGATCGGCTACTTTGCCTGTAGCATCCAAAGGCTCCCCGCGGTTTTGACCATATCTTCGGTCCACCTAATTGGGGGTCAGTCTACACTACACTGTGTCTTCCAGTTCGGCGAGCATGGTGTTAATTTGAATAATGTAACTTGATTATTATTAGCATATTTTGTGACAAAGCCTGTTTTGCAAACTGAAGAGAACCTGTATGTACTAATTGCGTAGTCGTCGGGTTAGTTAATAAGTTATAAAATGAGTTGGCCTTGACTTACACACGTTACCTTCTTAACTATCCTTAAAAGATTATGTAAGAAGCAGCGTATTCGAATAAGCCAATAAAGGAACTTTACTGTATTAGGTTTCAGTTTCCATACGGCTTGTGAGACCCCAAATATCATACATAATCAAAGTCAAAAGACGAACTGTTTTTTTAATTTAGTGGAAATGATAAATAAGGATCATTTAAATGTAGGTATAGGGTAAAACCGGGATATATGCCCCACATTTTGAAGAGTCCTTGTAACTTTAAATCTATGAATTTATCGGGAAAAATTCCTATGATAATGGCTAGTCTAATCTTTTATCTTACATTAAGATCTAAATTTGGTGACCTATAAATTACTGATTGTGCACAATTTAAGTTTTCCCAGACCCTTTTTATTTTGGGGATAGGCGCCTACCTATATGGCTAGGTGCCCCACCATGAAAATGACCAGGAGGATAGGTGCCTGTACTGTGGGCTAGTAGCCTTACAAAAGAAAATACTTTATAAGCACTATTAAACATGTTTTTTGTATTCTATTTTCAATATGACTAATTAAATAATAAATTTTAGCATACATTTTGTTTAAGAAATAATCAACTAAGTATTTATTTTTAATATAAACACCACAATTAAAATTGGTAATTATTTGAATATTTCAAATAATCAACACACGTAAGATAAATTGCTGTCCATTTATTCTACACTAGCTGACCCATCCCGGCTTCGCATGGGTTTATAACTTTTACACTCTAACCCTGTTAAAGAGAAGAAGGAATGGAGAAAGATAAAAGTAGAGGGAAAAGATGAATAGATTAGACGAAGGGAGGCAAGTAGCTTTCATAATTTTCCCCTATTTTTTCTGTCTCCCATTTACCTGCCTGCCTCCGCCATCTGATCTATTAATCCTTTCTTTTATCTTTTCCTTCTCCCTTCACTTTTCCTGTGAACAGAATATGCATAATATGCTTAGCGATGGATACGTTATCTAAGTACCTATATGCTCTGCACTGTGGAAACTGGCTGGTCATTTTTCAAGATATTGAAACTATTATTTTCTTACCATTATTGATTGTTTTTTTTACTGTTTAATAAATCATAAATGAACAAATAAACAAATATTGCGTAAAGATTTCTTCACTTTTGCTTCGTGCAACCCGCACTTGGCCATTTTTTTAACACTAAGTATTTTAAATACTATTCTAAAACATTTGCTACGATCACTCCAAGGTTCTTCAAAATCCGTCTAGTAGTTTCAGCGTGATGCGGGTTCAAAGGGACAGACAGACAGACAAAAAAGAAAAAAAATGTTTTACATACTTATTGGAAATGTAAATAATTTGTCTTTTTGTGATACTCGACCTTCAGTTACTGTTAAATATGTATCTATGAAAACAAAACAAATACATAAAAACATTTCAAAAATATGTTGACATTATCGGTGGTCGATAGATGCACCCTAAGGGCACCTATACCACCAAAAAATTGGGGCAACTATCCTTTTCTATATGGATAGATGCTCTTTTATTTTTAAATTAAACTAGATACATTAGAACAATTATTGACACGTAGGCGTGTACTCAATAAACCAATGTGTTGATAAAATAAAACTTGAATGGACTATAAGTACTGATTAGAAAGTTATGTAACATTAAATACTCGCGTTTAAAACTTTGACGCGATTTTGGCATTCGCCGCGGAGATGATCGCACATACGATCGAGGTGCGTCTATTTTGGAAGGGTGTCAGCGATAAATTCCATATTCGGGATTTTTCACATTCTATATTTTCCGATTTCTTAAAAATACGCAATCTTATTAGTCCAAATTCTTAAATTTACAAATTCTGAATTTTCCGCATTCTTTGTTTTCCTAATTAGAAATTGGACAAATTCTTAATTTTCCTAACAAGTACAGTTTCATACACAAAGCAAAATTAATGGAACATAAACATATATTCCTGTAATAATCTATTATAGACACAGAATTCGCCCTATTTGCACAGGAAGTCTATGATTATAGGTACCTAACCTACCTATTACCTATTTTCACCTACTATTTACATAATTATAATAAACCTGTAGTCCATAGGTCAACATGCAGAAAAGTATGTATATCTACAAACCCTCTTTCGTAAAATATAATGCCCCAGTATGAGCATGAGGACATGTATAATTGTATATTACACCTACAGTAGGCATACCTAGCTACTATGAGCATTGCCCGTGGTCCAGCTGCTCAGTTCACCTGGTTAAACCACGGGCACTTTTGAGTTAGCCCATACCAGCCGCAGTTAATAGTACATTACTGCAGCGCCTGGCAACAGGGGCATTAATGGACGAACGTGTAAATGTGGGCACACACATACGTAAGTCCATCAATGGCTAGTTGTGACCATGGCTTGTATACTTTTCTCAAATAATGCGCGGAAATGAAAACTATCATCTATTCTCATCTATTTCCATCTATTCCCATCTATTATCATCAATTCTCACCAATTCTCATCATTTTTCATCTATTCTCATAAGTTCTCATCTATTTTCATCAATTTTCATCAATCCTCATCTATTATCCTCAATTCTCATCTATTCTATTTGCAAGGAACCTTGGAAGACTTTTTATCAATTTTAAATTACACGACAGATATGAGTTTTGTATGAAATTTATTTGGACGCTAAACCACGACAAATATGGATTTTCATACAACTTTTGCCGGCCGCTGCTCGCCAGTACAGCAATTTCGATTTATCTCGAAGAAGGTTGTCAAAATAACATTTCCAAGCACGTTTGAAAAAAAAAATAAAGAAACATTTTTATCACGATTGTACTTCCATATGGAAAATTCAGAACATGGAATTTTACGAATTTGTAAAATTAAGAATGTGTAAATTTAGTAATGTGGAAAATTCCGAATATGAAAAAAGCAGATTTTGGAAAAATAATAATGTGGATAATACTAGAATATGGAAAATTAATAATTCGGAAAGATACGCTGACATCTTTGGAAGACGTTCTGCAGGGACCCGAGATGTGTGTCGTCTACGCTCCTTATTTAACCCATAAATTTACTGTTGCGATTTTGGGAAGTTAGGTTTTTTGATAACGGGGCACATATCCCACTGAGGCATGTATCCCGTTTTTACCCTATACTAGTTACTAGACCTACCTCTTTAAATGACTGCCATTGTCTACCTACTCTTTTTAGCTGTTACATTTTGATAAATTAAACAGGCTGTTACTTAAATCAAATATACTATAGATACACATACAGTCTCTATGAAAATCAAACTTCAAACCCCCGCGCCAGTGCTTATACTTATACACAGCTATATACCTCTCCAACTAATATAAAATAGTCCACAAGCGGTTGTTTCCTTTTAATAATGAAAAATAGCACCCCGTAATAGCGTTGTAAAACAATAATATGTGAGTTACATCACTTTCAGACACGACTGAGAGCAACACCAAGGCATATGCCTTGTTCAAACGGTGCTGTTTTCGAGACCGCGATCGTGGATCTGTCCTATATTTCATCGCAGGGCTGTTACATAACTTTTCGGTTTCCTCAAACAGTCCTCAATAATTACCTATATGCAATTAAATTTTGTATACAATAGGACTTCACTTAGAAATACTTAAATATATTATTATGTAAAATGTAGGCGTTCTATTAATATTGAAAGATAATGTCACGGTCCTTAAATTGCAAACCGCATTTCGAAGTACAATTTGAGGTCAGGCAGCGAGGCAAAGGGGTCAAGTAGATATGAAGGTGAGTATTATTAGGCTGGTAAGTATGTCTCCAATAAAATATTTTGATCGCAAAAAATTTGCTTGGTCACATTGTTGATGCGGAATTTTAGACCTTATAAACACGACTAAATAGGAGCTTAGAGCCTAGAACAGTGAACTTTAATAAAGGTAGATAATTACCCTAATTTAAAAATAAAAAAAAATCATTATTATTGCCTTATATCTCATGAATTGATGCCGTATCGTGAAATTCTATAGATTTCCAAGAATATGATTGTTATTGGCCTAATTACGCCGCGCGCCCCCGAAGTGATTTTGCGTTGTATGAATATCAGGTAGAACATTATTACTAAGTATATACATATTTATTTGGATACATGACTTGCAAGATTAGCAAATTGAAATGGCAGCGGGCAGGCCGTACCGCGCGCCGAACCAACTACAACCGTTGGGGAAGAAAGGTTCTCGAGTGGCAACCGGAAGATGCAGCTTAGGGCAGCCCCATTAGGAGGCCCCACTAGGTGGACCAACAGGGACCAACCACGGGGAGCCGTAGGATGCAAGAAACAAGCAGTTAGTCAAAGTGGTACCCTATGGGGAGGCCTATATGTTCAGCAATGGACGTTTGTCGGCTAATGATAGTTTATAGAAAAAAAAACCTATCTGGCAATGGTGGAGGAGCAACTTTTGAATTTCTGAGACAGAGAGAGCATCCACCGGTCCTTCTCTCTAAAAAAAATCGTGTTAAGCTACTTTCAAGCTACGATACAATCACAGATATCTAGTATACTAGGATACAATTTTATTATGTTAGTATATACTTGTGTGTTATGTGACGTCGGACGTTGCAAACCACAGAGCAAGAAAAAAAAGCATCATGTGGCGCACACCATAGAATTTGTTTGTATAGGAGAAGACCCAGGCGCCGCGCGCGAGCTACCCGCCCATGGAAGCTCTATAATTTGTATGGAGGGCACAAATAAAGCACAATATCAGAAAAGGGGGAAGCGGTGAACAGATCGCTAATACCGTCGATAGATTAGATAGTCTAAGATCCCACCGTAAAATTAGGAAATAAAAATATAATTTAAATCTGACAATGAAAATGAAAGAACATTATTTGCAAAAGCAACTCCGTCAACACGTCAAGGTTTTTCAAATCATTTTGGCACAATATTTAACTGGCACATATTTAAAAAAAAATCTCACAAGAAAATAAACTGCGCTACGCCCAAACATCTAAAGAAGCTCGCGTTTACCGGAAGCATTATAAATCACGGCATACAAAAGCGGTGGCTTTACATAAAAACCCATTGTTTTCTCAGAATGTCATAGCCAAACCCTGTGAAAAACAGTAACGGAACATCGACTACTCCATAACCCACGTTTGTGTAGAAATACTCGTATGTCCGTAACGATTGATTTTGCCACCATGACTCAGGATTTTCATTATCGTAGTTATTATTTGTACCTATTGTATAATAGTTTTGGCCGCAAGGAAATGCCAGGCCATGCCTACGGCGCACGACGACCGCACGCCCTCTCAACGCTAAGTAATCCTATCCTGGTCACATCATCAGTGGCCTTTAAGTCTATTACAGACTATTTAAGCAGTGTGTAATAGATTTGCAAGACACTTTTTTTGACGGCTATAAGCACCTAAGCTAATACGAGAGGCACGTGCGTCATGCAGCCGTGTGTAGTAACTTCGCTGTAGTCATATAAAGTAAATTACTTTCTTTACTTTATGGCTATCGAGCTGTTTTTTTCTCACAAGCTTGTCAAACCAGGCCGCATCATGTAGCTTGGCCTTCGTCTTATTTGGTTGCAGGTTTAACACTGGTTTAGTAAGGCTATAGTTTTATTTGGGTCTGGAGCTAGGTTCAAGGTAAGATTTAACGTTATTTAGTAAACCATAATTTAATAAATTTTCAAAAAAAAAACATATTTTTTAAAATAAATCATAACGTATAGACAGATTATAATCTATTCAAACGATTGACCCCCAAAACAAAAGGTTTTGTTAAGATTTAGAGGGTGAAAACCATTTTGTGCCGAAACGCTAAAATGGAGGGAAATTCACTCAAGGGCTCTATTGTCTCTATCATACGTGCAGATAGCAAAGCGACGGCAATAAAATTTTCAAATACCAGGATGGTCCTCAAGTAGGACTGTAAATGTACAACTTTAGAAACTGCCTCCTATTTATAGATATTGCAGCCAAGCCACCGTTAGATACAATACGGCTTTGTGTATCAAAATGTTTTCACCAGTTTTATGACTTCGGTTATTTATAGATGTTTGTAAGAAAGCGGATAAATTAATCTTGAGAGGTGATTATGAAGTTTCAGCCTTGTGGTAAAATAATTATTTGGCATCTATGCTTAAAATAATTGTTCCAGCCCGAGATGATATTCTTTGCATTTATTGAATTTTATTCATCATCATCAACAGCCTAAAGACCTTTACTGCTGAACATATAGGCCTCCCCCACAGAGCGCCACTTTGAACCACTCGCCTCCTGCATCCAACGGCTCTGCGCGGTTTTAACCAGATCGTTGATCCTCCGAAAGGGGGGGCCGGCCTACGCTGCGTCTACCGGTTTGTGATCGGCCGCCACTCCTTTCTTCCCCATCGGTTGTCAGATCTACGAGCGAAGTGGCCTGCCCATTGCCATTTCAACTTGCTAATTCTTCACTTGTATCGCTGTCTTAGCAGTTACTTATGTAGAGTCAGATTAACCTTCTTCCTTGTCCCTCAACTGCATTGGCTCCATTGGTTCATCTCCTTGAACTGTAATGGGTCTCATCAACTATTATATCAACACACGTGTTGATTAAGTTCTTATCCTTGAAAGTGACTTAACCATTAACATTAAAAATCATGCTAAATTTATTGAAGATCATAGGTCACGTAAGAATTTATTTTAATCCAACAACTATTTGA
This sequence comes from Ennomos quercinarius, assembly GCA_910589525.2. Classification (NCBI taxonomy): domain Eukaryota; kingdom Metazoa; phylum Arthropoda; class Insecta; order Lepidoptera; family Geometridae; genus Ennomos; species Ennomos quercinarius. The sequence goes on from OU342502.1 coordinate 4,924,463, forward strand.
TTTTAAAGGTCACTTGAAATCTCTGGTCCCTACATAATTTAAAACATATAATACTGAATAGAAATACCTACACAATATAATGGAATACAATATAATGCTAATATAATTTTGTAATCTTCCACAAGTTCATGCCATATTAGTACAAGTGTTTATATAAAAACAAAGAAATCTTAAACCTTCATACTTCAGTGAGAACTTAAGATTGATGTTGGTGTAGATAATTTTGTGACGGAAAATAAATATGAGTATACACAAAATACAAAAAAGGTTACATCTAATGAAATCTAAATGAAGAAAATTATAGCTGCTTCATTTTATAGTTATTTTTTATGCTAAAATAGTCATACGTTTGACAAACATCTCTGACCTGATGGAAAGGGACTAATGTTGTTTAAGGTGGAGCACGTTTGCCTATGTGAAGCCCATTCACTCTTGACTCAAGAGTACTACCCTGGGGTGACTTATAATAAATCACCCCAGGGTAGTAATCCTAATTATAATAAGCTAGATGCGTGCTACTAAAAATGAACAAGTAAATATTGTTTTCATAAAGTAGGTTAAAAATGAATGAAATCATTGAAAAAATAAGTAAAATCGGTAAATAAATCACGGAGTAATAAGCTTTTAAAGTTTCTGGAAAGGGCATCACCTGTCCCTTTCTCGAAAAACGGAGCATCCCCACAGTTACTATGAAAACACGTGATTGTGACATCACATTCCAAAGAGATTGTATGTAAAGCTACCACAGCTTAGTAATGAGGTACTATGAAGGACCAAATTCTGACGTCAATGTATGTTTGAGCTGTCTCTTTCTATTCTTGTATTTTAAAATGCTTCTAACTTTGTCATTTTTTGAGATACTTATTTAATTTTTGTTTTTACGACTGCTTTTTTTTGAGGAATATTTTTAATTTATGCTTAAACATACACCACCACTACACACCACTGCTACTATAGCACTATCGTCTACGATACATACGTACGTACGTTGACGCAGTCATGGAAAGTGATGACGCAGTAGACTGCGTCATCACTTTCCATGACTGCGTTAAGACAGTGGTCAAATGCTTTGCCTGTAAAGATTTTTTTTAATAATTTATAGGCATAGCATTTGAGCACTGTCTCACCTGATGGTAAGTGATGACGCGGCCTACGGTGGTGCATGCTTGCCTAGAAGATACCTGTTCACTCCTGACTAGAAGACTCCCAGGTTATAGTTAGCTGGGAACAAGGACGACGGCAGATTATTCCACTCATTTGCTGTACGTGCTATAAAGTTGGATGCGAAACGCTTAGTGCGGGCTGTAGGAATATTGACGATATAAAGATGCCGAGTTTCTGTGCGCCTTGTAGTGCGATGAAAGAATGGAGGTGAAGGAATTAGTTCGTGTAATTCCATCGCACAATCTCCAAAACGCAGCCTATAAAATACCGATAAGCTGGCAACTTTTCGTTGGTGCCCCAAGCTCTGGAGATTAGCTTCGACCAACGCATCGTTACCTATGAACCTGTTGGCTCGTCTCTGAATAGGGTCCAAGAGTGGTGGGGTCATTCCATAAACCAACGTCATGTTCCATAAAAAGTTCACCACGATAGCCCAGATTTATTTTTAACTTGTATATGCAAAAAAGTTTTTAGTTTATAACATTTTGCTCTGATGGGTTCCATTGCAAAGAGGCGTGAGACAGGGAGACGTTATTTCTCCGAAACTGTTCACAAACTAATTGGAGGATGTTTTCAAGCTCTTGGAGTGGAAAAGATCTGGCATCAACATAAATGGCGAGTACATCACTAACCTTCGTTTTGCCGATGATATAGTCATAATGGCGGAATCGCTCGAGGACCTTAGCACCATGCTCAACGACCTCAGTAGAGTCTCCCAGCAGGTTGGTCTTAAGATGAATATGGACAAGACAAAGATCATGTCTAATGCTCATGTTCCACCTATACCGGTAATTGTTGGGAACGATACTCTCGAAGTTGTCGACAAGTATGTCTACCTAGGACAGATTGTCCAATTAGGTAGGTCCAACTTCGACAAAGAGGTGGCGCGAAGAATCCAACTCGGCTGGGCAGCGTTCGGGAAGCTTCGTCCTATCTTTTCGTCCAAAATACCGCAGAGCCTGAAAACGAAAGTTTTCAATCAGTGTGTGTTGCCAGTGATGACTTATGGAACTGAGACATGGTCTCTTACTGTTGGCCTCATTAGTAAGCTCAAAGTCGCGCAGCGAGCTATGGAGCGAGCTATGCTCGGTGTTTCCCTGCGAGATAAGCTCCGGAACGAGGAGATCCGCAGGAGAACTAAAGTGACCGATATAGCTCTTAGAGTTAGTAAGTTGAAGTGGCAATGGGCAGGCCACATCGCTCGTAGAACTGACAACCGATGGGGAAGAAAGGTTCTCGAGTGGCGACCACGAACCGGAAGACGCCGCGTAGGCCGGCCCCCCACTCGGTGGACCGACGACCTGGTGAAAGCCGCGGGGAGCCGATGGATGCAGGAGGCGAGCAGCCGCTCAAGGTGGCGTGCTCTGGGGGAGGCCTATGTTCAGCAGTGGACGTCTTCAGGCTGTTGATGATGATGATGATGATGATGGGTGACCGCTACAGCAAAAAGTGGTATTTACAACTGAGCGCTACCGTGCTTCGGAGGGCACGTTAACCCGGCGGTTCCGGCTGTTGTCGTAAGACAATAGTCGCTAAGCCAAGTCAGAAGCCTTTGGGTGGTCTAGAAATTCTGACACCAGGGCTGACCACTTGCCTACACGAGAAGAAGAAATTTATAATTAACCATGCCTTATCAGTTAACTCAGATATAATTAATTTTACTTTTTTTCTCTCTTGGTGTTAACTTTGGCTCTACCAATGCTTCCCAAATGTCCGGGCAAGACCTGAGAATTGAATTCGATAGACGTAGGTATAATAATTGTAATAAGAAAGATGTGTTTTGTAAAGGCTAGCTGGTAGACAAGTTATAAATCAAAGCAAAGTGTTGTCGTGTGGTGTACCTATAAACTTTTTAAGGTCATTGGTGCATTAGAACGATGATTCAATTCCGACTTTGGTTTGTTTTGATATTATGTAGGCACCTACCTAGTCTCTAATATATAAAAGGCTTTGTCCTGACTGACTAACAGTCAACGTACAGCCCAAACCCCTAGACGCAGAAACTTGAAATTTGGAGGATGGCTTTCTTTTATGACGTAGGCGCGTGCTAAAAATGGATTTTTGAAAATTCAACCCCTAAATGAGTGAAAACAGTAAAAAAACGGTTTTATGAAAACCCTACACATGGTACTTTTAGTTTTTCGATATTCCCCTTTAAGGGGATGAAATAAGTAGTTAAAGTTTGTATGGAAACTCCGTTAGATTATCACGGGTGGTGTATTTCAACATTTTTTTTTCGCTTTAATGTCAAGTGTAGGTAAACTATCAAAAATCTCTTATTTCATCACTTCCTCTTACAATGTTCCCATGAGAGGTCATTGCACGAGGCCACTTTAAGGCCCCCCATACACGTTCAATTTTATTGATCAATCTTTGTGATTGATTATTTTTATTGATCGTGTAGGGTTAGTAATGGTCAATGTTTTTCCGTTTACAGTATGGAGAAAACATTGACGGAAGTGGTCTCGTCAATTTAATTGATTAATAAAATTGAACGTGTATGGGGGTCCTAAAACGAATATAATAAGTAACCTACTTATTTATGACGCTTTTTACACTGCTCCCAAAAATAATTTTATTCCGGAAAAACAAACGGTTCGTAAACGATAATCCACGTGAGCGATGCCGCGGGCATAAGCTATATAGTTTATCATAAAATTTCAATAAATCAGTGAATGGAGAATTTGGAAAAAAAAGTAATACGATATTAGAAAACTTTGGTTTGTTCAGACATGTCATTTGTTTGTGTTTGTTCATGTTTGTTCACTAAGGCGTGGGGCCAATACCCCAAAGGCAACCCTGGGGTGCGAGCCTTGGCTTATATAAATAAATAAAATAAAAATAAAACTTTATTAGTTCGCACCGTGGTAGTAAGGGAGGTAGGTACATCAACTTGTAGTGTAGTAACAAAAGTTGTTGTGTATTTACAAACAATGTAACTACCTCAGTCGAAGCACTGTCCTTCACACTATGTTGAACCTGGAGGTATAGTGAGGTGACAGGAATCTCTTCTGGAGACAATGTACACACGTTAATACGTGTGTAATGTAATCATTACAGCAACTGGTCTTGCTTTGCAAATTAGACTTAAGAACTGATCTTTATTAGACTGTGTGATGTCTCAGGATAACGTGCGCAGTCCGCAGGGTCACGCGTTTAGATTTCCGAGTGACACTGTAATCGGCGGCCGTGATGCTTAACACCAGGCGAACGACTAGCTCGTCACGTCATTCGTTTATATATAAAAAAAACTATACGTTAATAATAGCAGAGATAGCAAATCAACGAGAAGACTATGTAATTAGTAAGGCCCCAGGTACTCGTATCTGACATTATCAAACTTGTCAAAATACCTGGTAATTCACTAAAAGTTGGATGATTCGGCCTTGGAATGTTAATAAGGTCCCGGGTTTTACGTTCACCTACTCGCGCGGCATAAATTAAAGTAAATATCACATAGATAGGTTATTATTAGGCATCACCGGGCTGCGTATCGTCAATGAATAGACAGTGGAACAGAAATGTTGTTCACAGTCGAAGCTCCGGAGCTTTCTTTCCTGCGTTGTGCTTTGCTTGCTCTTGCAGGGTTAGAATGAGCTATAAAAGTCGACGTATCAATATATCTTCTCTCGAGAAAACTGTTTTCATCACAGTTGCTCGTAAAGTGGCTTTTATCACACCGCTTTTAGGGTCATAATCCGAGATATTTCCCACGCGTACTTTTTACTTTACATTACCGCACTCGTATTTTATGATGATAACCAGATTCAGTTAAGTTTGTAACTCACTGCAAGTTATAAATTAAATGAAATGGCCCACCCAGGCTTCGCACGGGCTAATTAGTTTTATGCCTTATCTCAGTCTAAAGGAAGAGAGAAGGGACGGGGGGAAAAGATAAGGGAAAAGGATGAATGGACCAAGGTGAATGGCACCAGCACCTGCCTCCATTCGCCATTTTATCCATTCATCCTATTCCCTTATCTTTTCCCCCCTCCTTTCTCTCTTTCCCATAGTACAGGATAGGAGTGGCTTTGGACCTAATACTGAAAATTGGATGTGTGTAATTTCTGAACCTTTCTAACAAAAAAAGAATGAATTAAATTGGACCACGCGTTATTGAATTACAAACAAGTATATATTTTTAATTTCATCCCCTCTCCCGCGGGAACCGTGCTGAATTTCGGGCTTAAAAGTATCCTATAGTTCCATATATGTTATAGTTATTTTTCCTCGTAATATGAACTCAAATTGTGCCAAGATTCATTTGAATCCATTCAGTAGTTTCGGCGCGGCGTGATGCTCAGCCAAGATACAGACAGACAGACAGACATACAAAAATGAAATAAAAATATAGTTTTGGCTTCAGTATCGATTACAGAGAGCCCTCCAACAATATTTTTCAAAATATCTTCTATGTACAGAACTGTTCCAGTTTTATAATAAGTATAGATAGATATAGATTATTATAGAAGAATACTTAATTTACCCGGGTTATAATGGATTCGCATTGCCATTTCAACTTGCTAATTCTAAGAGCTGTATCGGTCACTTTAGTTCACTTGCAGATCTCCACATTACGAACCTTATCTCGCAGGAAAACACATAGCATAGCTCTCTCCATGGCCATATCGCTCGTAGAACTGACAACTCATGGGGAAGAAAGGTTCTCGAGTGGTGACCACGAACTGGAAGACGCAGCGTAGGCCAGCCCCCCACACGGTGGACCGACGATCTGATGAAAACCGCGGAGAGCCGATGGATGCAGGAGTCGAGCTGCCACTGAAAGTGGCGCCCTGTGGGGGAGGCCTATGTTCAGCAGTGGGCGTCTTCAGCCTGTTGATGATGATAATGATGATACAGATTCAATATTAAGTATGTACTAGCAAAGAGTTTTTATGCGGTTAAAATATATAGGTAGATATACATTTTCTTGAAAAATACCACAGACTGTATCTCACTATTCAAACAGTTTGATATATATATTTATTTAAAACTAGTCGACCCACCCCGGCTTCGCACGGGTTGTGCTATATAGTGTGGAGATTCTTTGCATACTTGGCTGGGGTGCTGGACTTGCGTCCTTCACTAATACACAGGCCTAGGTCACCATGGCTTTTGTGGTTTGGTATTATGCTGTCCATCATCACTGCTTTAGTATTATACCTCAAGCTCAAATAACATTTGCATTCTTGTCTGGAGGAAAGAATCTTGAATAATCTTTGAATAGGTCATCAAGATGATACAAATGTAAAAAAAAAGAATAATTCAGTGCACGATCTAGGTATATAAACGCAACTTTGCATGGCTTATTCAGGTTGTCTGTCAGCTGTGATCAACAAAAATGGTCAGTCTTTATTTTTAAATATTATGTAATTCATATTATTATATTTAGTGACAAGTAGAATAATTAGTGTTATTATCTCATTCACGTTTACCAATGAAATAGCTTTAATTAAAACGTAAAACGTATTATTGTATTTTGTATTATTATCAGCTTATAATAAGTATGAAGTTGTTATCTTTCTTTGGGTGTACTGTTTGTATTGGTTTAAATACCATTAGGAAAAAAACACTTAAAAATAATTCTCCACACTCTGCGACTTCAAGGAGATGGATTAGCTCGGGTGGATCCTGCTAAGGGTAATGCACAATACATCAAAAGTGGGACGTCTGTGCTGGACTTATCACCATGTAGAATATTAATAAAAAGAGGTAAAATGCTTGCATCACCAATTTTAATTTTATATTGTTTGGGTTTCAGAAATTTCTGATTGTCCTTTCGGTTGCTTTGGCGTGCGTAGCCGCCGATGTCTCCCACTTGAAGGATGAATATCACGCGCCTATTGTTAAATCTGCCTACGACATCAGCCCCGAGGGTGCCTACCAGTATGCTTACGAAACCGGTAATGGGATCTCCGCTCAAGCTCAAGGTGCAGTTGAGAACCCCAATAGTGTAAGTGTGATTCAATTGCTAATTGGTGATAACCGTCATTTGTATTTCGACCTATTTCAAAATTCGAAATTTAAATTTTTAATGCACGTTCATTGTCATCCATTAATTCTTTTCTATCTTTTTGCCTCCCCCTTTTTTCTTTCATTGAACTTTATAGGTGTATGATGACTATAGCGCTAGCTAAGGCCCAAGTCTTACTTATACTTGCACAGAGCGCTGAAAAGTTTAAATTTAAATGGTTATGTCTAAAAGCGAATGTAACACACGTTACGTCACATCTAGCTCGTCACGTCATTCGTTACCATACAAAAAAAATATAAATATTTTGTGATAGGTATTCAATTAAAATATTAGATTAGTCAAATATTTATTACATATTATATTTAAAAACTTTAAAACTGAAATATAAAACTAAAAATAACAATTTAAAGAAATCTTGAACTATTATTTTACATTATAATCTTCAATTAAAAATCAACACCACATAAGCTTAAAAGTTGAAGAGAACTTGAAATCTCGGAAACAACTAAGAAGTAGGTATGTATGTATCTACTGCCACAAGATAAGTAAGTACAGGTACGTAGTACTATTACGTATTCTGTAGTACAAGGCACTGTCACAAAAGACAGTATTTTGTGTTTTTTTTTTTATTTTTTTTGTTTTTTTTTTTGTTTTTTTTTTTTTGTTTTTTTTTTTTTGTTTTTTTTTTTATTATTTTTTTTTATTTTTTTATTCACTCAATTATTTACAATTCTAATTCCAGTTTTAAGCCTACGTTTTTTACAATATCTCTATAAAAAGGAATTTACAAAAATATTATTAAAAACCGACACCTAGAGTGCCGCCGGCAGCGGGGCAGGACCCAAGCTACCGGTGGTTAGGGCTGCAGAGTGAGGAACAGTATTATTATTATTAAAGGATTAGGTAGTCTATAACATCTATAACAATATTATAAAGAGGAAAGATTTGATTGTTTGTTTGTTTGTTTGCATTGAATAGGCTCCGAAGCTACCGAACCGATTTGAAAAATTCTTTCACTGTTAGGAAGCTACACTATCCCTGGATGACATAGCGTCGGTGCGCCTGCCAAAACCGTTATGTGTATTTATGTTTTTTCCGCTAAGTTGTTTTAAAATTGAATTTTGCATCGACTACAAAAACAACTATGTGTTATTTCCTTCTAGAAATCGATAATAAATAATATTTTTTTCCACCATACTGACTTTTTAATTAATTGATAAGTCTTTCAATCATTAAATAAACCAGTTTTTTGTCTCCCCTGAAAACTTCACTAAACACACATAGAGGTTTTGGCAAGCGCAACGACGGTAGGCAATATCATATTTTCAAAAAAAAATAGGGATCCTTACTAAAATTCCAATAATGTAACCCAAGGTGTGAAAAAAATACCTAAAATACTTTTTACATCGCGTGCGCTGTGAAAATTATTATACCCGTGCGAAGCCGGGGCGAGCCGCTAGTATCTTATATGCGTGTAGAATTTAGACGCGAAGCAAGTGTCAAGGTTATTTAATTAGAATTATGTTAATGGTGTGTAAATTTAAAGGAATACTTCGAAATAATAACGATATAATATACGATCATTGAATAGAAGCCTCGCGCTCGCCTCAACTTCATCCCGCCGTTGTTAGCACGCGCAAAGCACGTGCATGCGTCTATCGCATTTATAAAACGTGGTAGGCAAGGGATCGTCCATTACTCACGTGAGGTTCGAAAGGGAGGAGGCGGTACAGAAAAAAATCACGAAACATCACCAGGGGGGAGGTACAAGAGATATCACGAGTACCTATTTATTTTTTCCTTGAACGCGAGTTTTCTTATTCAAAAACGGCGCCTGATTTGACTCGCCGTACATAGCCAAGCAACGATATGGCCGCCTTAATTTCCCAGAATTAATTAGATTAATCAGGTATTAATCTATTTTAATTGTATTATAATAATTTCTTTAAAATTCGGAATATTTAAAAAAAATATATCGAAATTTAAAACAAAACTGCGCACCAATAAAATACACGTGATTTTGGCTAGGGGAGGGGGCTTAAGTCTAAAACCTCACTATGGTCAATATCACACCATGGGGGGTTAAAAAGTCGCTAAAAAATTCACCAGACTTATGGACGACCCCTATCTAGACGCGATCAAATTAACTATCTATAAACATATTTCTGAAGCACCTGCCTCCATTCACCGTTTCATCCATTCATCCTTTTCCTTTATCTTATCCCCCCTCCCTTCTCTCTTCCTTTAGAATGAAATAAGGGCTAAAACTAATCCGTGCGAAGCAGGGGCGGTTTTGCTAGTGACATATAATAAGACTGTAACTGGGCTAAATCTATACATTGAATATTTATTGAATATTTTGATTGGATTACAATAGCAATAAATTTTTTCGTGGGCAAAACGCTCATATCGCACCTTTACAATCGCAGTAAATTTTTTCGTGGGCAAAACCCTCATATCGCACCTTTACAATCGCAGTAAATTTTTCCGTGGGCAAAACCCTCATATCGCACGTTTACAATCGCAGTAAATTTTTTCGTGGGCAAAACGCTCATATCGCACCTTTACAATTGCAGTAAAATTTCCGTGGGCAAAATGCTCATATCTCACCTTCTCACGGATAATGGCACTTTACCCCTAACATCTCATGCTTCCAAATATTTGGGCTTTATCATTTTGTTTTACACTGATCCCATTAATATAATTATTATTATGTTGGTATATTTTGCGCTTACAGGAATACCCATCCCTCAAAGTTGCGGGTGGTTTCAAGTACACCGCCCCCGACGGAACTCCCGTAGAAACTTCATATACCGCTGACGCCAATGGATACAATGCAGTTGTAAGTGGTGGTTTATTAAAAAAATTTTTGATAGTTTATGCTCATGTTAGGCTTAATGAGCTATGGAGAGAGCTATGCTCGGTGTTTCCCTGCGAGATAAGATCCGAAAGGAGGAGATCTGCACGAGAACTAAAGTGACTAAATAGAACTAACAACCGATGGGGAATAAAAGTTCTCAAGTGGCGACCACGAACTGGAAGACGCAGCGTAGGCCGGCCCTCCACTTGGTGGACCGACGACTTGGTCAGAACCGTAGGGATCCAATGGATGCGGGAGGCAAGCAGCCGCTCAAAGTGGTGCTCTGTGGGAGAGTCCTATGTTCAGCAGTGGACGTTTTAGTCTGTTTATAATGTTTTTTTAGGTTGATGGTATATAACGTGGAAAATGGCGTCTCGTTCAATTTGGAACAAGTGGATTTTACAACTACCACCAAACACAGACATGTTTCTTAGTAGATTTTAAAGTATGATGATGAAGATGACAGTGGTAATGATGATGACGACGTTAATTATAGTGATGATGATTTTATTAATATCCAGGAATCGGGCAGCAGCGTTCTTTTCGTCTGCGATCACCAAGCGTGGTGATTAAGGCAACCTCCCCTAATAAGCGTTGAAAGTGGCGTTTTATGGAGGAGGCCTAAGGAGGACATCTTCGGGCTGATGATGATACCTTCAAATTTGTCGTAACCATAACAATGCTTAATTTTGCTTAGGTACTAATAATTTATTTCTCTCTCCTTAGGGTAGCCACATTCCTGTCCCTCCCCCAATCCCTGAGGCAATCGCCAGGAGCCTTGCATACATCGCAGCGCACCCTCCAGCTGAGAAGCCCAACGCCGTCAGGGTTGGGCTTCAGTCCATATTAGGTTAAGCCATCTTCAACGATAAACTGATCTTTCTGCCGAGTAGTCAAAATATAAATTGTATAAAGTTAAACGTGGTTTTATTTCTCAAAAACACATTCGACATTGAGACATTCAAAAATTCCGGGCATTGCCCGTCACGTGGTCCACCTGCTCAGTTCAACTGGGTGGACCACGGGTACTTTTTCTTGCCCGTGGTCTACCTCAGTTCACCTGGGTAGACCACGGGCATATTTTGTTGCCCGTGATCCACCTTACAATTTATGTAATGCAACCTCTTGTCCCGTGTGGTCCCGGTTACGAATAGGACCACCCCATCTCTTCCCGTGGGTGCCGTAGAAGGCGGCTAAGGGAATATCCAGGGAATGGGTCGCAGCGTTCCCCTCGGTCTTGGTGGCAATCAATCTTCACCTACTGCGATCACCAAGCCGCCTGCCAAGCGTGGTGATTATGGCAAACCCCCCCCCCCTAATGACAAGCACAAATAAAAACGGCCCCCAGTCCCCGGCAGCTCTGCTATCCCGTGGCTACGGTAGCGGCCACGGTAACGGCAGGGCAAGGGGTGCGAAGAATCCCCGGCAGACGCCCGGCTACCAACCCCAACGACGACCCCTGGCCCTGGCAACACATAACGTGCGCACACTGAAGGCTGACGAAAGGATGGTCGAGCTAGAGGCGGAGATGGGTAAGTTACGCTGGGATGTAATGGGATTGTCAGAAGTCCGAAGACAGGGACAGGACACGATAATCCTAAATTCCGGTAACTTATTCTTCTACCGGGAGGGAGACCAACTCTCCCAAGGGGGTGTCGGGTTTCTCGTCCGCAAGTCTCTCGTCAACAACGTGGTCAAAGTCGACAGTGTGTCGGCCAGGGTAGCGTACCTGGTACTCCGAATAACCAAACGGTATTCGTTGAAGGTTATACAGGTATACGCGCCGACATCGGCACACTCAGACGATGAAGTAGAAGCTATGTATGAGGACATATCCGAAGCCATGCATACTTCCGAAACATACTTCACCGTTGTGATGGGAGACTTCAATGCGAAGTTGGGCACAAGGAATAGCGATGAGCTGAGAGTGGGGCCATTTGGATACGGGCAGCGGAACCCTCGAGGACAGAGGCTGGCTGACTTCATGGAGAAGGAGGGACTCTTTATGATGAACTCCTTCTACGAGAAGCGGCCATCCAGGAAGTGGACGTGGATAAGTCCCGACGGTTCCACTAAAAATGAGATAGACTTCATCATGACGACCAAGAAGCACATATTCGATGATGTCTCTGTGATCAGCAAGGTGAAAACCGGTAGCGATCACCGTATTGTTAGAGGCACATTGAATATCAATGTTAAGCTCGAAAGGTCACGTCTGGTGAAGTCTACGCTCCGTCCAAATCCTGTCCAAATCCAAAACCCCGAAGGCTTTCAGCTGGAACTCCAAAATCGCTTCCAGTGCCTAGCCGACTGTAACACAGTGGACGAGCTAAACGACGGGTTGGTGGAAACTGTCCAAGCTGTTGGATCGAAATTCTTTAAGACCCAACGCCGAAAGAAGACTCAAAAGCTCTCAGAAAAAACTCTTGAGCTAATGGCCGACCGGAGCGAAATGAAGCTGCAGTCTTCAGTTGATATGTCAGCCTACGGTGAACTCAATAGACGAATCTGGAGTTCCTTGCGACACGACTTGCGTGCTCTTAGTACTTCACGTATTGAGGCCGCAATTGAGCGGAACCAAGGCTCTAAAGTGTTCGCAAAGGATTCGTCTATTGGGCAACACCAAATGACAAAACTGAAGACCGAAAATGGTAGCGTCATTTCATCCAAGCCTGAGATTCTGAGAGAGATCGAGAACTTCTATGGACAGTTATGCACCTCGACACGTAAGCCCGCTACTAACACAGCTCAGGACATCAGAGCCAAGTTAGTCCGACACTATACCGAAGATATCCCGGACGTCAGCCTGTACGAGATTAGAATGGCCCTCAAACAGCTTAAAAACAACAAGGCACCAGGTGAAGATGGAATTACGACCGAACTTCTGAGAGCGGGTGGTAGACCGGTACTTTTAGTCCTCCAGAAGTTATTTAATTCTGTCATCCTTGAAGGTATAACGCCAGAGGCATGGCACAAGAGCGTGGTGGTGCTCTTCTTCAAAAAAGGCGATAACACCTTATTGAAGAACTATAGGCCCATCTCGCTCTTGAGTCATGTGTATAAGCTGTTTTCGAGAGTCATTACGAATCGTCTCGCACGCAGGTTTGATGAATTCCAGCCTCCCGAACAAGCCGGTTTCCGAAAAGGCTTTAGCACCATGGACCACATCCATACGCTGCGCCAGATTATACAGAAGACCGAAGAGTATAATCGGCCGTTATGCCTGGCGTTTGTGGACTATGAGAAAGCCTTCGATTCAATCGAGACTTGGGCGGTGCTGCAGTCCTTGCAGCGATGCCAAATTGACTATAGGTGTATCGAAGTTTTGAAGTGTTTGTACAGTAAGGCCACTATGTCAGTCCGACTACAGGACCAGAGTACGGAACAAATTCCATTGCAAAGAGGCGTGAGACAGGGAGACGTTATTTCTCCGAAACTGTTCACAAACGCATTGGAGGATGTTTTCAAGCTCTTGGAGTGGAAAAGATCTGGCATCAACATAAATGGCGAGTACATCACTAACCTTCGTTTTGCCGATGATATAGTCATAATGGCGGAATCGCTCGAGGACCTTAGCACCATGCTCAACGACCTCAGTAGAGTCTCCCAGCAGGTTGGTCTTAAGATGAATATGGACAAGACAAAGATCATGTCTAATGCTCATGTTCCACCTATACCGGTAATTGTTGGGAACGATACTCTCGAAGTTGTCGACAAGTATGTCTACCTAGGACAGATTGTCCAATTAGGTAGGTCCAACTTCGACAAAGAGGTGGCGCGAAGAATCCAACTCGGCTGGGCAGCGTTCGGGAAGCTTCGTCCTATCTTTTCGTCCAAAATACCGCAGAGCCTGAAAACGAAAGTTTTCAATCAGTGTGTGTTGCCAGTGATGACTTATGGAACTGAGACATGGTCTCTTACTGTTGGCCTCATTAGTAAGCTCAAAGTCGCGCAGCGAGCTATGGAGCGAGCTATGCTCGGTGTTTCCCTGCGAGATAAGCTCCGGAACGAGGAGATCCGCAGGAGAACTAAAGTGACCGATATAGCTCTTAGAGTTAGTAAGTTGAAGTGGCAATGGGCAGGCCACATCGCTCGTAGAACTGACAACCGATGGGGAAGAAAGGTTCTCGAGTGGCGACCACGAACCGGAAGACGCAGCGTAGGCCGGCCCCCCACTCGGTGGACCGACGACCTGGTGAAAGCCGCGGGGAGCCGATGGATGCAGGAGGCGAGCAGCCGCTCAAGGTGGCGTGCTCTGGGGGAGGCCTATGTTCAGCAGTGGACGTCTTCAGGCTGTTGATGATGATGATGAACCTCTTCGGTTGTTTATTTTTCCTAAAACTAAAATTGAAAATTCATTGCTCAATTGTTATATGACATTATTCGTAGTAAATAATACTTTAAACATTTTCCACATTTGTCAAAAATTAGACATCTGTCAAAAATAAAACATCTGTCAAAAATTAGACATCTGTCAAAAATTTGACATTTGTCAAAGATAAAAAATCTATCAAAAATAACACAACTGTCGGAAAACTCCAAACAGCGTTTAAAAACCAGTAAGGGGTCTTTTGGCGGAACGCGAAAAAGTTCACGTCGTTGCATTGTATTAATTTACAAAACTTATGCTTTTTCCAGTGTTAATGTTTAAAATTGGTGGAATTTACGCATTAAGTGCTGAATTACGAGCATGAGTATCGGCAAGTGGTTTAATGTAGTGAAACGTGGCTTTTCGTGTTGCTTCCAAAATTCCATAGAAGCCTCTAGTAAAGTTGCCACCACTTTACTAGGGCATGACTTAGACTGGATTATGACTACCTGACTTAGACTGGACTATGACTACCCTGACTGACGGTGACTAAGACTAATTTACGTGAAATATTTCATAATACGATGCAAAATGTAATACTTGACACTGGCTATTTAGCTCCACATAGTGTATTTACACTATGTGGAGCCAAAATATAAGAAGAAAAAAAAGTACCAGTAAGTCAAAAAAGATGGAGAAGAATAGCTTCCTTCTCACATAATGGCAAATGTCGCTCAACTAGAAGTGCGAGAATTGTGAATGTTTCTGACGAAGACTTTTTTTTGTGTTCTTTCGATAATCGCATCTTCGAGTCGAGAAACTCTCTCCATCTAAATGGGCCTTAATAGTGTTATTCTCGTACATGCGAAAGTTTTACGTGTGTTTGTTACGGCTCAGTATTCAAACAGCTGCTGTATATATTTTCAACCGACTTCAAAAAAGGGAGGCCCCGTTCTCAATTATTGTATTTTTTTTAATGTTTGTTACCTCAGACGTCCGTCATTTATTACATTACTTTTATATACAACGTGATGCTTCGTACACCGGTGTAATGTTAAAATGGTAATATCTTTTCAACATATTTGCTTAAAAAATGCACCTACATAGCCTGTATACATTGTTCGAAAGTTAAACATTACGCACCATACAACGGAGAGTGCGGTTAAATAGGTACTCTCACCTAAGTACCTATTTTACCGCATCCTTCGTTGTACCTATAGCGCAGTGCGTAACATTTACGGTTTTTTTTTAATTTCCATAAAAAATATATAAGAATTTCACCAAAGAGTTTCACATAACGAAAAAAAATAAGCTGAATGATCGAAGCTCCTTGGAAGCGTTTTTGTTCAATACGTTTGTCTCACTTTAATACTAAAGAGAAAATGAAACTAAAGATGTAGTTCTAATTTTCACCATACGCACATAGCGCCATTTGAATTGTAAATGCGCGCCATTTTAGCCCATTTTCATATTAGATTAGAAACATCAAAGATTGTTTGTTGCGATTTTCCCACTAATAAACAAAAGTTTGTTTCATCACCTATTGTACTGTTTTCTCGCAAATGTGTTGAAAAACGTTGTATGATTCACGTGCGGAAATTGGTTTCTACAAAATCGTGATCGTTGTTTCATTGATAATGCACAGTTTCTATGGAATTTGTCGTAGTTTTTTTGAACGGGCTAATGCTGTTGGTCTCTACCGACCTTTACAGCGTCACCAGGCGGGACGATATTTTTCGTACGCTGAGTGCCCTATATGGCAAAAATCTACATGAACTCCATAATGAATTCCTGTGATGAAATCGTTCCGTAGTGCGTACGATCTCGAATTTTATTATGTGTATAGATAAAAAATTGAGCCAATTTTGCCGCCTCCTAAAATGTGCTGTCCTAGGCTTCGGCCTACTCAGCCTGCTGCTAAATCCACCGCTGATCTTAATGCAGTTTGTTGTTGCCACTTGAGAACACAGAAGATTTAGTTATAGACACACACATCGATCGGGAGTCGCACGTATAAAAGTAAAATCTAAACTATCGCCATTCACGTATACCTATGCCCTTCGTGAAGTCAAAAACACTACTGACCTAAACCGTGACCCTGACCGTGGCACTGGCCACTTTGCGTGCGGTTCAGCTATATGGGGTTATCGGGGAAATAGCACAACAGGACAGTCTCTTTATTCAACAAAGAAACTAATTCGCATATTCATCATCATCATCATCAACAGCCTGATGTCGTCCATTGCTGAACATAGGCCTCCCCAGAGCGCGCCACCTTGAGTGGCTGCTCGCCTTCTGCATTCATCGACTCCCCGTGGCTTTCACCAGATCGTCGGTCCACTGAGTGGGGGCCGGCCTACACTGCGGCTTCCGGACAATTCCGGAATTTGGGTAATTCGCATATTAACCAACATTAAATAAACAGACAGTTACAAGCCCAAATTTGAAAAAAACTGATAATCTTGGCACTGCCTTGTAAATATCTATACATACAAATATAATATATATCCTAGAACTATGCAAAGGACATGACTTTTTTTGTATGGTCCTTGGGTGTTCATTCAGAGTCCATTAATCAGCGTACAGTGAATGTAAAGTGAGAGATCAATAACGATGGATATATAATAAAGTTAAAAAAAATTATTCACACCTCTAAAATATTTATATTTGGCTTCAAACAAAACGTAAAATATTCAATGTTTGCAACTCTGGAGTTGGCAAATTGAATGATTTACATTGTCTGTAGCTAGTCTTGAGGCAGGAAAGCACAACAAAAGCATTGCACAGCCCGTATTGTATGACCAGTAGAAATGTATTGCCCATACTTAGTGTGCATGGCTTCCAAATATTGGGCTGTACAATACAGGTGGTACAATATCTTATTCTTAATATTGCATGTGCAAAATTGCTACAGGCAGTAACGCACGACCCGGAATGTACAGCAGCAATCCGTCTACAAGCTTTGAAATACTGAGTACGTACATTATTTGGTCGTACAATCCTGGCTGTACAAAGCAGTAATTGTGATTTATGTTTATCAAGTACCTTCTGTGGTTTTCTAACTGGTATTACATTTCTATTGACGCAGTAAAATATAGTGTTGTAATATTGCAAATCTAAACTAGAGGTTTAAAAAAATCTAAAATCATTACGGAGTAACTTTATGTATAACGTATAACCCTGTATCATAGGCCATTATTATCATTTTGATTAATCGCAACTTATTTAACACCCACTTATAACCCTCTCCTTTATAATAATATGGAAAAATCCGCACGTGTACACAAAGCGAAAAAAAAACCTAGAAATATAAACCACTCAATACTGTTGTGAGAAGCCTCTTTAGGTAATCTATGTTACTGGCACTTTTATAATAGTTTATTTTTGTATTGACATTCGTTGTTTATCTTGACTACAAATATACACCAAGAAGCAGCAACATCTTTTTATTGAAAATATTATTTAATGCACTGCCTATATACCCCGTATATAACAAGTGGTTATGGGCTTTTGGGGATATCGATAGAAAATTAAGTTTTATTGATTTTAGGTAGTGTGAAACTATAATTTTCACGATAAATAGCGATTGTGGGATTTCGTATTTTCTTTGATCGGGAGCCGAAATAACGGGACGTATGCACAATGGCTGAAGACCTGTGTGGACTCAGCGGTATAAGAAAATTGAAAGGTACGTCCGACTACCCAGATTGGAAATTTCAAGTAAGAAATTTATTAGAAAACAGAAATTGGTGGCGAGTCATTGACTGCAATGATGACGATGTGATAGCGAGAAATGAGGACATCGATCGTAAAGCTAGAACCACAATCTGCTTGTTGCTGGAAGCTGAGTGCTTTACGCACGTATATGGTGCAAAGACAGCGAAGGAGACTTGGACTAATTTACAGAAGGCATATGAAGACAAGGGCTGGGGAAGAAGGATTTCATTACAACGCATGCTTTGGCAATGTAAGCTTGAAAATTTTGAGTCTATGGAGAGATACATAGCTAAAATTATGTTTTTATCGCAGCAGCTTGCTGATATTGACGCAAAGGTATCAGAAGACTGGATAATCTCCATATTGCTAAGCGGACTGACTGCCGAATATGGTCCGATGATCATGGCAATCGACAACAGCGGACAGGTAATGAAGCTTGAGCAGATCAAAGCTAAACTTCTTCAAGAAAGTAATCGCCGACGTGATTACGAAGGAGCAAGTTCTGAAAATGCACTTGTAGTTAAAAAGAATACCGAAAAGAAAGAGAAGGTATTGAAGTGCTTTAAATGCCATAAATTGGGGCATAAGGCCTCAGAATGTAAGAAAAAGGTCCAAGCTAACATATGTTGTGGAGCACAAGAGTTAGAAAAGACAAATGACGGCTGGTACGTTGATAGCTGTTGCTCAAACCATATGACCAATAATTCGAAGGCATTGGAAGATTATAAAACCGACAGAAGTGGTTTAAAGGTAAAAATCGCCAATGGAGAAGAGTTACCGGTACGAGGCAAAGGAACAATACATCTGAAAAGCAATGAAAGCATAGAATGCTCGTTGAGCAATGTTCTGCATATTCCGGAATTAACCATGAATTTGTTATCGGTGAGCAAACTTGTTGATAAGGGATTTTCTGTTAATTTTACCAAAGAAGGTTGCAGTATTAAAAACTCGTTGAACAACATCGTGGCAACTGGTCGTAACGTCAACGGGATTTACAAATTAAAAGAAAATGACAAGTCACCGACATGCAATCTGACATTGTCAAAACAAGATTGGCATAGAAGATTGGGACATATGAATTCAGATTATATGCGAATTTTAAAGAATATTGCGACTGGTCTCGAAAACATGGAGACAACAACGGATGTATCGTGTGTGCCATGCATTGGTGGTAAAATGAGCAAGCTACCGTTTCCGAAAACTGGTACGAGGGCGAACGATATCCTGGAAATCGTTCATACAGATTTGTGTGGCCCGATGGAAATTGCTTCATTCAGCGGATCAAGGTACATGTTATTATTTATTGACGATTACAGTCGGATGACGCACGTTTATTTTCTTAAACACAAGAGTGAAACTTTTACGAAATTTCAAAAGTATAAAGTTCGAGTCGAGAAAGAAACCGACAGGTCAATCAAATGTCTGAGATCGGACTGTGGTAAGGAGTACTGTAACAAGGCTTTTAATGATTTTCTGAAGTCGAATGGTATTCAACACCAGACGACGGTGCCCTATACACCCGAGCAGAACGGTGTAGCAGAAAGAGCGAATAGGACTATTATCGAAAAAGCACGAACTTTACTCATCGAAGCAAATTTGAGCAAAAAATACTGGGCCGAAGCTGTGAACACGGTTGTTTACTTAAAAAACCGTAGCCCAACTAAAGCAGTTAAAGACTGCGTACCTATACAAAAATGGTCGGGAAAGCCACTAGACGTTAGTCATTTGCGAACATTTGGATGTGCAGCGTACAATCTAGTCCCGAAACAAAAGCGACAAAAATTGGATGCAAAGGCAAAACCAATGATTTTTGTTGGATATCCTGAAGATAGTAAGGGGTATCGATTAATGGATTCTAAGACGGGCGAAATCATTGTTGGTAGAAATGTACAATTTTTAGAGAATGTTTTTCCTGGGGATAATGTAAATAGCGATAAGATTTGTAACTTTTTTCCTATTAATTTATTGTCCTGTTTTAGTGAAAGTGACGATGAATGGGAAGAATGTGTGTCTGATGCTGGTGGCGCAGGTGATGTAGGTGTGCGTATACCAGAGCGTGTACCTGCGGTGGTGACGGAGTGTGTCTCTGACAGTCTGCCTGCGACCATGAACGAGCGTATTTCTGTGACAGATGTGTGCGAACCTGCAGGGTTGGATCGCGAGTCTGTTGTTGCAGAGAGCTCGATTGAACAGCGTAATGACGAAAGGCGTTATCCTCGTCGAGATAGGAAACAAACAGAATTTTACAATTGTCTAACTATTGATTTGATTTCAGAGAGTGACCCTTTGACATTGACTGAGGTCATGACCCGACCAGATCGCGATTTATGGTTAGCCGCGATGAATGACGAGTTAGAATCATTGAAAGAAAATCAAACATGGATTCTTGTTGACCCTCCGCGTAATAAAAAGCCAATACGGAGTAAGTGGGTTTTTAGAATCAAACGAGACAGCGATGGCAAGGTGACAAAATATAAGGCACGTCTGGTCGCGAAAGGCTTTACACAGGTATGTGGTGTAGATTATAATGAAACTTTCGCGCCGGTTGTACGAAGCTCAACTTTACGCTTGCTGCTTTCGTTAGCTGCTCAGTATGATTGGCATGTTGATCACTGGGATGTGACAACGGCATTTTTATACGGGAGATTGAAAGAAGACATTTTTATGTTACAACCAGAAGGTGCGGTTGTAAAAGGTCAAGAGCACAAGGTTTGCAAACTGCAAAAATCTCTTTACGGCCTAAAACAAGCTTCACTAGCTTGGTTCAATGAGTTGAACAAAGAACTTATTGAGTTAGGCTTAGAGCAATCTGTAATAGAACCGTGCATGTTTTCAAAATTCGAACGCGATAAACGTATCGTAGTACTAATTTACGTTGACGATATTTTTGTTTTTTCGAATTGTAGAGAACAGATGGATAGATGTAGGGTTGGTTTATCTGCGAAATTTAAGATAAAAGACCTTGGTCCAGCTAGGCACGTTCTAGGTATGAGGATGCGCAGAGATAAAGGTTTAATTGTGTTAGACCAGAAACAATACATTCTGAAACTGTTACAAGAGTTTGGAATGTCGGACTGTAAGCCTGTGACAACTCCGATGGAAGTAGGACTTCAATTGGCGAAAGGTAACTCAGATAGTTGTAGCGATATACCCTATCAGAGTTTAGTGGGGGGGTTGAACTATCTAGCCAATTGTACTAGGCCCGACATAGCACATGTGGTAAGCGTGTTATCACAGTTTAACTCGTGCTACACTACGGAGCATTTTAGTCATGCGAAACGTGTGTTACGTTATTTAAAGTATACGCTCGATTTAGGCTTATGTTTCAGAAAGACTGATCATATGAGATTGCGAGGATTCGTAGATGCAAGCTGGGGAAGTTCATATGATAGAAAGTCTTACACTGGAATGTTGTTTAAGCTAGGTGATAGTGTGATCTGCTGGGAGAGTAAGAAACAACAGTGCGTTTCGCTTTCTTCCTGTGAATCTGAATACGTTGGGCTTTCTCAAGCAGCGAAAGAAGCAGTATATTTACGTAGTTTGCTTGCTAGTTTGAGAGAAGTGAATGTTGTGAATGAACCTGTCACTATTTATAACGACAACCAATCGTCACACATGATAGCTTGCAACAAAGTGAACCATAACAGGACGAAGCATATCGATATTAGGTATCACTTCATTCGTCAGGCGATAGAGAATGATCAGGTTAAAATTGAGTACATGCCAACAAATGAAATGGTTGCAGACATATTAACAAAGTGTCTGCATGGACCTAAGATGCGATATTTTTTAAACGACTTATGTTTACAAAATGTTACTGTAAAAGTAAGTAAGTAATATAGATTAAGGGCGCGTGTTGTGAGAAGCCTCTTTAGGTAATCTATGTTACTGGCACTTTTATAATAGTTTATTTTTGTATTGACATTCGTTGTTTATCTTGACTACAAATATACACCAAGAAGCAGCAACATCTTTTTATTGAAAATATTATTTAATGCACTGCCTATATACCCCGTATATAACAAGTAATACAATACGAAAACCATAATTATGTAAGTATTACTGACTTCCTAGCTCAAGTTACATTCTTCGAGTCTCTTCGTAATGTCAATAAAAGCATATTTAATAATAAACTTCTGACGTATATATAAAAATCATAAAACTGACATACCTACAGAAAAAACTTTTAATCAATAAAGTGTTCATTATGCGATTCAAGTTTATCTTAATGCCAAAATTATAAATTAAATAAACGAATAACTAATGATAATAATGAATAATAATAATTGTTATTATGCTGAATATTTTAATGACGATTATTATAGATGTTTTAAGTAGGTATTTATACTGTCCTCCTATTTTTAATAATAATATTGTAGTGCCCAACAGGTTTCACAATGATCTTGATTCTGAACTACACCATCTAATGTAACATTATGGTATGCAATAGACATTTTTTTTTGTTTTCTTTTCAATCTATACTTATTCTGAAATATGCCAACTTTCGACCATTGTTTAATTAATTTATTACAGGCAAGTACACTAACGTAAGTACATAAAATATAAATAACTTAGAGAAATTGTAAGTTCGCAGTGACCACACACTAAAAATATACCTTTACTATAGAGGAAGCGTCGATGTGGGAGACCTAATATCCTAAACATAGGTTAACTTAGTTAGGAGTTGGTGCTCAGACATGTATACCTACTCGAGTTTTGTTATACCCACTAATAGTGTGTCAATTCATACTGTCATCTACATGTAAGCCAAGTTATTCCTACCATCTATATATATAATACATATGTTTATTATGTTTAAGCTTTAAGAACATCAAATTGAAATGCTAGTTTTTTTAAATATGTATTCCTATTACATCTCTTTTAAGTGGGTAGGTAGGTAACCTAAATTCTTAAGTATAGTGAGTACCTACAATGTTTGGGTAGGTAGGCATATATTTATTCCCGTGGGGTAATTACGTAAAATTTGCAACAGCAATGCGATAGCAGTAGCGAAGCATACATTCTCGACACCACTAATGATGTATGACAGCAATCACCGCGAGATTTACGCCTGTTGCGAGTTAGGTAATAAGGGGGCGGATTTGAATTTGAATTTTACCTTTGCATCCCTCAAACTGTTGCAATTCAGATCTCGACTCGGCTCAGACTTGAAAACCAATGGGGAATGTTCAAAATTACTCGACATCCATTTTAATTTTAGGTTTTGAAAATCGCATCATCATTATCATCAACAGCCTGAAAACGTCTAGAGCTGAACATAGGCCTCCCCCAGAGAGCGCCACTTTGAGCGGCTTCTCGCCGCCTCCATCCATCGTGGCATCGGCTCGCAGAACTGACAACCGATGCACAAGAAAGGTTCTCGAGTTGCGACTACAAACTGGAAGACGCAGCATATGCTGGCCCCCCGCTCGGTGGAAACTGCGGGGAGCCGATAGATGCCGATGGAAAATCACATAATTCACCCTATTTACATAGGTTTAAAATATAGAGCAATCTAAATGACATGTCTTATAAATAAGCTAGTTGCACCCCGCGGTTTCACCCGCGGATAAAAAGTATCCTATGTGTTAATCCAGTGTACAAGCTATATAGTATCTACATTCTAAATTTCATCAAAATCGCTTGAGTCGAAATATGAAACTAATTTAATGTTTTTCGTTATATTCATAGTAATTATGTTAGAATTTTTTTAAAAGGCTATGCGCCTTTGTTGTTTAAACTAACTACTACAATAATAATTATTTTATAATGAGACATTTTATTTAAAAAAAAACACTACTTCCGCTTCTTTTCTAGATGGCGCTGTAAGTACATAGTTTAAACCTTTCAAACCACAGAAATGTCAAATTCAGTTGAGTGGACCACGAGTACATTGTCTGTAGGGGTCTGTAGTATCTCCTAAGTAGTCTGTGGTGCATTCTTATTAAGTAAATTGATGTACAGTAGATCTGCGAGATAGATAAACGTTAATGTTATGATCCAAAATAAAGCCAAGGTATCCCGCAATGAAACTAAAAAAACGAAAGAGTTTAGAGTTGTCAGTCAGTATCGTGACACATTTCCTATAACCTGTGGTCTATGCTTGAAACAGTGACAGTGACAGATTTTGGTAAAACCACAACTGGCGCCATCTATTGGATCATACATAAAACCCCATTTCTTTTTTTTAAATAAAACTCCTCATTAATCATTAAAATTTAGAAACTTCCCGTGTCTGATGACGGCACATTATGGCGTTCAGTAATTACTTTTGGCCATTGCCTGTACATTAAAAAAAAGTTATTCCATGTGCCAATGTCAATAATGTCACATTCACTTGCATTCCACAGATCTGTACCTGTTGCATTCACACACAGATTG
Source organism: Ennomos quercinarius (assembly GCA_910589525.2). Classification (NCBI taxonomy): domain Eukaryota; kingdom Metazoa; phylum Arthropoda; class Insecta; order Lepidoptera; family Geometridae; genus Ennomos; species Ennomos quercinarius. Next base: position 4,948,868 of record OU342502.1, read on the forward strand.
GAGAAAAAAACAATTCATTCACATTCACATCATATCTTTTTTTTCACTTATTTTTTTCATAGGCTCGGGCATTCTTCCATTTAGCTATGAGTGACGTCATCATAAGGTCAGATGAAGGTTGTTTAATTAAAGCCATAGAAATAGTAACAATGCGCAACTATTTTTTCATTTTAAGTTATAAAATAGTGATCAATAGCTAAGCTTATTCGAGTATTAATATAAATATAAATACGTGTGGACATTTCACACACCGCCATCTAGCCCCAAACTAAGCATAGCTTGTACTATGGGAACCAGATAACTGATAGAATACTTTGATACTTTTTGTTTGCAAATACATACATACACTTATGGAATACAATATATACACCCAGACACAGAACAAACACCTATGTTCATCAGCATCACACAAATGTTCCTCCTGAGTGGGAATCCCCAGGTAGCAAATCTTCGTCATAAAGACGTCTTTATCAGGTCATTCTGTGACGTAAGACATCCTACAATGACGTCTGAGAGTACCAGAAAAGTACGTACATTTATCACAGTCTCAAGACGTCATCTTAGGACGTGAAAATGACGACTATTAGAGACGGACTGATGACGTCTTTGCATGTCGTGTTTTTGACGTTCCTAAAAGACGTGCTCTGATTGTTCTTCTTATTCTTATTCTTATTCTCTATGGGGGCGATAAAGGCCTGCACTGACGTCCCACATAGGGTGTTTTGTGCATTTACCCCCTCTACCCTAGCCACCCTAACTCCTTAAAGTAGCGGAGAACGGGCTTGGGTCGCTGGCACAGCTGTTCCAGTAGTGATGGTGATGGTGACGATGACGCTAAAGCAGGTGAAGCAAAAATGGATGCGCTAGAGCATGGCAATGATGATGATGAAGATGATGATGATGGGTTTTCTTTATGATCTTTCAGATCAGATGGTTCATTGCGTAGACCCGTTTTGATTCGTATGTCTTCCGTAGCCGTACAGTGGAGTAGCACGTGCTCCACGGTTTCCTGTTCCTGCATGCAGCCCCGGCACAGGGGACTGTCCGTTGCTCCTATTTTATGCAGATGATAGTTGAGGTCGCAGTGACCAGTAATTATACTGACCATCAAGCGAAGATCCTGTCTTGTTAGCTTAAGTAGGTTGTTTACTAACAACCTTTCTGTTTAGGGACGGAAACGTAAGTTTTGCATGTCTGCAATCCAAAACGGATTGTCCCATAGCTTTTGTTGTTCCTTTTCTGTGTTTTTAGAAAGTAGATTTCGTACTTCCATCGCAGTAGGTTTGCACAATCTCGCCGCATCTTCACCAATTCGCTTCTTGGCTCCCTCTTTCGCCAGAAAGTCTGCCTTGATATTTCCTGGACATTGGCCGTGGCCTTTTGTCCATTTTACTTTGACTTTATATTTGTCTGACAAGTTCTGTAAGGTCGTGTGGCATTCTGCTACAACTCTGGTCCTGGTTGTAGGTTTTCTGAGTGCATAGATTACGGCCGCACTATCTGTTGCGAATAAAATCATTGCCCTCTTATGCTCGTCCGCCAAACTCGTTGTCGGTACATTTTTTGTTAAGACAGCTCTTGCTGCCAGCAGTAGGCCCATCGCCTCTGCCTGCAGTACGGTGGTTGTGTCGTTCAGGGCTTTCGATTCCATGATCTCCAATTCTGGAGAGTAGAAACCACATCCTGATCCTGAATTGTTTTTTGCACCGTCCGTGAACACGCTATACACGTTGTCTCGCGAGTGATCCTCCACGGCACCCTCCTCCGTAACCAAAAGCTCCCTCAATATCAATAAAGGTTGCCAGGCAGGACTGCTTGTTCTCCAGAGCAGATTCAATCTTGTGAACCACCTGGTGAAGTGCAGTTTCAGTGGATTTCCCAGATTGATAGGCATGTTGGTTATGGTGCACTGGTTTATCTTGAAGCGGTCCACTCCTGATGTATTTGTCGCATAGTCGTTCCAAAGTTTTCAGAAGAAACGAGCTCAGACTTATGGGTCTAAAAGTTGGATTTGTATAGTCTGACTTACCTGGTTTGGGTAGAAAGACTACCTTGACTTCCCTCCATGCCTTAGGAATGTACTTCCATGCTAAACATGCTCTAAAAATGGCGGCAAGGTAGGGTTTTATTTTGCTTAAGCTCCAGTGCAAAAGAGCCGGAAAAATCCCATCCATCCCCGCAGTCTTGAAGGGCTCAAAGGTGCTGACCGCCCATAAAAGAGCCTCTTCGGTGACGATGGAGTCTGCAAAATCCCAATCACCTCTACATGGCTCTTGCGTGATCGGAGTTTCCCAGCTGACCTCGCTGTCTAATTTGCATTCAGGGAAATGGGTTTCCAAAAGGAGCTCAAATTGTTCCTGATCAGTCTTTGTATACGAACCGTCTGGTTTCTTAAGTGTTCCTAGTTTTACATGAGTATTGCGCGATACCAATTTTCAAAGTCTAGCAGTCTCGCTTTCCGATTGTATCGAGTTGCTGTATTTCATCCACGAATTGTCTCGGCTCTCGTTTATTTTTACTTTGAGTTTGTGTCGGGTCTTTCTATACTCTTGCCAATCTATGTCTAGATCGGTGTTCATGGCTCTATTGAAATGGTGCCTCGTTAACTTCCTTAGTTTACTGAGTTTTTTGCTCCACCATTTATCTTTTTTATGCAGTATTTTGCTGTTTTCAGTTTTTAGAGGACATGCTTCCTCGTAACTGCTTTTTAAGGCATTTACTAAAGAGTCGATAGTGTCTTCTATTTGTTGCGGAGTGAGCTCATCTGTTGTCTCTACTGACGGTATTTCCGTCAGTGCTCTGTCAAGGTTAGCTCCGAAAAGGGATTTGTCGGTCTTTTTTGGGTTCCTGTAGGTTCGCTGTTTTTGCTCTCCTACATCCAAGGAAAATCTGATTCTCCGATGGTCCGCGCAAGAGATCTCGTCTATAGCCACCCGCCAATCGTTGATTGCTGCAGCGATATCATTAGTGGCCACTGTTATATCAATGATTGTCTTTGCCCAAGACGTCACGAAAGTTGGTTCAGCGCCACGATTTAATATGCTTAGGTTATGTCTTAACGTGAAGTCAAGTATATCCTTACCTCTCTCATTTGTGTCTGGACTCCCCCAGACTGTACAGTGAGCATTAGCGTCAATTCCTACGACACATTCAATACTATTAACTACACAAAAGTTCATTAGGTTTTCTAGTGCTGGGGGTGGCGCTTCCTCGGTGATATCCAGGTATGCCGATGCTACCAGGATTGTGCTGAGTCGTCCCTCCAAGCCAGTCTCTAGTTTAGCAACTGTTAGGTCATCGGTACACAAGTGTGTCACCAAAGAAGCTTTAAAAGGGTTTGGCACGTATATAAAAGTTCGCGTTTTGTGTTGCATCGGAGGGGTCAGTACAGTTCCCCGCAGGGCATCAAAACCACTCACCTTTCCACGACTTAAATAAGGTTCCTGGACCAGTGCTATTGTCCGCGGTTGCTCTTCAAGAGTACGGCGTAAAGCGGCGTAGCCTGTGACGCTGTGTTGGATGTTGGATTGTATGATGTTGACTTTAGTATGAACACCTATCCTTTGACTACTTCCTGCTTGAGTGGCGGTTTGATTACTATTTTTATCGTTTTTTTGCGTATCCATTTTTATATAACCTACACCTAACATACTGCAAATACTAATTTAGCGCGGTTCTGCAACCACTCTATTTTGCCATGGGATTGACGGTGGAAGATCCAGGCCGATCCGCATCCATGGACGACGCCGGCGAGACGATATTGAGGTTCATAATATCTCCTGCAATATCCTCTCCGCCGTCGCCGCCGACTTCTAGCAGACGGTCTACCTCTTCCTGCGTCCATCCCATGTCTTCGGTTGGCACCAGATCGACGCTCGCGTCAGAGACCGTTATCCCGCTTGCCCCACTAATAGTGGTGTTTGCAGGTCCCGCCTCCGCCGTTTTCGCCGCCACTGCTGCCCCCGTCTTAATGCCTTTTATCTTCACGTAGATTGACCCTAGAGTGTACTGCAGTCTAAAATCTACGCGTCTGAGTTTCTCAATGTCCTGAGGTAGTACACCCATAACGAGGACGTGGTTAAAAGATTCGCCCTTTTGTCGTACGACATGCGTAAAGATGGGCCATTTTAAAATATCTACACCGACGTCCCGGTTTAACTCGGCTAAGAATTCTCTTAGTATGTAGGGCCACTGTACGGGGTCCTCCTTATCCTCTCCGAAATCCGGGACGTATATGATGCCGGTATGATACCTAGGCAATTCGCTCTCCGGAATGAGTCTATACCCCCCCGACCCCTCCCACAGGCCAGGCAGTTGCTCGACCGTAGAGGAGAGCCACGAGAGCGTAAACTCATTCTTGGGTGTTACTCTGAGACAACCGCGGATTAGCCTAGGTAACTGCCAGAAAATCGGAAGTTTCCTCTCTTCAATAGGTTTGCTCCTGTTACTTTTAAAGAGCTGGTATTGCGCTTTCGTCAGTACTTTCCTTAGGAGAGTAGCTTGGTACTCGTCCATGTGTACCCCACCCCTGTCAACAACCACCATCCGGTGAATCTTGGCAGCGGTGGCGTACGAGGACGCCGTGCCTTCCCTCTCCTGTTCTACCCTCCTATCATTAGAACCAAGGGTTTCTCCACAAGGTATTGCCACAGCAACAGCGTTACCTCCCTCAAGACGCACCTTCTTCTCCGCTGTAACGCAGCCTGAGGGCGACACCTGATCTGAGCTGCGCTGACGCTTTGGCCCCCTGCTAAGATCCTCCCTTGTCTCCGTGTTATGCCCAGCTTCCGGGGTTGCCGTGGTACTAATGGCGTCGGCATCGGCAACTACACTGCCCTTCCGTCCCTTGCCTACACCTTTGCCCTTTGACAGGCCGGTCGCCGGTTGGGGTTTGGTCGGGTGGAGAGCCATGCTCGGTGCGGTCGACACCACAGCATCCTCAGATTCGGCATTTTTAGTTTGTTTCCTCAAATCGAGGTCTATGGTCTTGTTGGCATTCGCCGAGTGCAAGTGCCGCTCTACAGTCTGTGTCACCGCCGGCAAGCGCCCGCTCATCTTTTCAGGGGCGGCGCTGGGCCTGACTTGGATCAGCGTCCCCCCGCGCAACCCTCTCTCCTTTTCAGGGGAGATCGCTAACGGTTGGACTACCTTCGAGTAGCAACTCTTCTCCTCGGTAGCCTCCATGGCGCATGGCTGGTCGACGCGTGCCATGCACGCCACAACAGCCGGCGCTAACGCCAGCATGTTTGGCAGCTTCAGCACGCCTTCCCGCTCCTGGTGGTAGATAGCGTCTACCCGCTCAGCCTCGCGCCTCATGTGCTCTTTATGACTTTTACGGCGGTTTACACCACCGTCTAGGTTTAAATTTGGCGAGGCCACGACCAGCTTGCTCGGCCTGTCGCAACCTCGCCCGTTACCTCCTCCTTCCAACACAGCGCCTAGAGCAGCCGTTTCCGCTGCCGCCGCCACCGCCTCTTGCTTCTGCAGCCGCTTCTGCTGCCACCTCTTGCGTGTGTTGAAACGCGGTTTCCTCCTCTGCACTGGTCCAGGTTTCGTCGTCCCTCCAGTCTCCATTTCAGTCGGTCCAGTAGCATTAGCGTCCGGCGAGGCCTGGGACACCACCCCGCCGTCGCCTTCGGTCGCCAACTTAACACCGTCCGGCCCGGATACCAGAGGGCGCCGGGTGCTAGCCGGGTCGCATGGCATCACATTCTCATTTATACAACTTTCCATATTAGCTTTTTGATGTTCTGTGGAACAGAGGTGGTTAGTGGGTGCAAAAGCAATTGTGAAAGCGGTTGCCCAAGCCAACTTCCCCCTAGTATTTCGCACGTCACAGGTGAGGGGGCCATCATGAAACTGACTCTCCCACCCAAAACGCGCCGGCCACGGGCTGCCGAGAGGCGATGCAAAGACCGACACATCAACAGCTGCTATTGAAATGTTGACCTTTCCACCCCCTCAAGTGCCCTCCCTCTTTATCCGGGCTTGGGACCGGCACCAAGGGCCCAGCTATTGTGCTGCAGCGAAAGCGGATGATGTGCTAAGCCTAAACAGCGGGTGAAGTGCAATAGCTAGTTATGGTGGCGAGGTGCTCTGATCGTTGTATCAGGACTTATTAACGAATATTGATTGATGATAATTTTATATTATTGTTAGTATGACATTTCAAAAAGACCAGAGGATCCCATTTAAGGGGAGCGGGGGGTTTCTATAGGCAATTAAGCAGGAAGGAATGTTACATGCTTTGTAATCGTAAGTTATCTGTATATTTGATTTCGAGTTAGTATGGATTTACTTTCGTTTACAGAGAACGTAAAGTTCCTGCAGGCCTCATGCCTGCCTGGTGGGTGGCATTGGCATTGACACTACAGCAATGAGTCAATATTCGTGCGTGAAACGCTTGCGTGTGCTAACTGCATGCTGGTGCCATGTAGTTGTTTTGTGGATAGTTCCATCATTTGAAACTAGATGTCATGTTTAGCAATAAACTTAAATGACCTTAAAATGACGACATTGCGACGTACCCATGCGACGAGTTCCGCACGTCTTTAAAAGACCTTAAAATAACGACATTATGACGTACACATACGCCGAATTCCGTACCGACTCTAAAATGACCTTAAAATGACGTCTTTTTTCCGTCAATGACGACATTTTGCTACCTGGGTCGAACCCACAACCTATGGTTCAGAAGGCAGAACTACTTATATCAACTGAGCTAATAGGCCAGTCAAAATAGTACTCAAAATGGTTTTATAATTACAACAAATAAAAAATATTAACATTCCCCTTTTCCAATCCAGGCGTATTGATGTACCACCTTCCCCGTTTAATCTTTTAATATCAATTCATTACCTATATTCCAACGTCAGTATCATAATATTATTTATTTTTATAAGCTTAAAGTAATCATTAGTCTAAATCTAAAACTTTTTAGATTGGAGTCGTTTTAGCAATTTCACGCAAGCTACTATTTTCTATGCATTTATTATGCAGTGTCGTTGCACTGCACTCGTACACCATCATAATCATCATCAACAGTCTAAAGACTGCTGAATATTAGGCCAAACAGAGCGCCACTTTGAGTGGCTGCACGCGCCCTGCATCCATCAGCTCCTGACTCTATGTATCACGCTGATAATTATTACAAATGCGAAAGTTTGTGTGTGTGAAATAATACTAGCCAAGCAATTTCTAGGCAAGCATATACCATCGTAGACCGCATCGTCACTTTCCATCAGGTGAGATTGCGGTCAACTGCGGACCTATTTAGTTTTCTCGCCAAAGATTCTAATCTACATAATTAAATATTACGGATGTGGTCAAGCTAGCGATACCCTACAGATTTAGCCCACCGAGTTTACCTTGTAGACCGGCAAATCATCGAAGAGCTTCTTTGTTGCAAAATAATGTAAATGATCTTCCATATTCGGCTAAAGATCGCCCGGTATATAACAGCCCACAGTTATTTCACGATCACAGTTTCACGTCGTCTGCTACCTTTGACACACGATGGTGAGTTTATAAATTATTGTAACGTTTATTTGTATGAAGATTAAAGTTCATTATAATGAACCTGCCACTTGTTTGTGCTCTTGCTCTGGAAGTATTTGCAATCGGGATGAGTGTGAAATTCTTATAATTAAAAAAAAAATTAAAATGTGATTTCGGTTAGTGCTTTGTTTTCCGAGAAGTACTATCTGGAGCTCTTCAAGTCGCAAGTAAATAGGTATAGATATCTTTTAGACAAGCATGTACCATCGTAGACCGCGTTGTCACTTTCCATCAGGTGCGATTGCGGTCAAATACGAGCCTATTTAGTTAAAAAAAGTGCGTGTCTAACCCCCGGGTTCTGGTGCATACGTTTGTTAAAGTTAAGCTCCATGTCAACTTAAAAATACTGAACGCTCATTGGTTACCTGCTGATCATCGGCTATCGTCAACCAATAGTGTATAGGATTTGGTATGTTAGCATAAGTTTAACAAACGTATGAGAAATCGGGGATAAATGCTGTCTGCAGGTTTGTAAGCAAAGCTACTGTTTTTGTTGGATAAAAATACCTATCATGTGTAAGTTATTTGCAGATAGCTTGAACCAAGTACAAGCCGGATTCAAGCTTTCTGCAAAGAAATTTTTAATACTAAGTTCTCCCCTATACTTGCTCTAACTAGATATTCTTAGCTGGTAACTGTTTCATCCCACAAAGTCATCTACTTACTCCAATATTCACATCCGAAAATAGCAATTTTCCACATTGACCACTCCAATAAAGTTCATCTCCCCTAGAACACTTCCCCCATGACTTCTCCCGTAAAGTTCACTTCTAGAAAATATAAAAGAAATTCAAGTAGTTCACTTCTTGATCTGTTGTATTGTTATTTAGTTATATTCTATGTATTTTGATATTTATTTTGTAAAATTTTCTACGGTCACCTGGCAACTGATTCCTAACCCGTAAACCAATAGGACTCAGCTGAAAATCAGCGCCGCATGTCGAGCATGGTAGCACAATGCTAAGCTGAGTCATTTTCAACACCACAATATATTCTTTCCTACAATTTAAGGTTTTTTCATACTTATATTTTTTATTTTACTATATCATAAGATAAACTACATAAATGGAGTTTTAATGTGAGTGTTGAATAAAATATGCTTTTTTTCTTTCTATCATTCTTTAGAAATCCTTAGTCGCCATCCTCGCCCTTGTGGCCGTCGCTGCTGCAGATGTTTCTCACCTCACAAAAGGCGCCGATCAGGTTGCGGTTATTGAGCACCAAAATGCTGATGTAAGACCAGACGGCTTCGATTCCAGTTATAGGACCAGCAACGGCATTGCTGCACAGGAGAGCGGACAATTGCAGAAGATCGGTGTAAGTAACTTAAAACAAAACTGTCGAAGAATGAAAGAAGGTTCTTTTTTATCAAAATTTGTTAATCCATAAAGAGTTGGTTATCCCGAATTCGAAAATGTCTACAGTAACTATGCACATAAACTGCGTATTGAAACTGTCTAATCCATACATTTTTGTGTTTCTATGGGTTGCAACCAAGTTACATGATCGCCTAATAGGTACCACTAGAAGACGAACGACCACGAATATTATGATTGAATGACAGTCACTAATCAATGGCAAAAGTTTGTGTTCATAGAGATTCCAAGTCCATATAAATTAATATACGTAGGTACATAAAATAGAAAAATCGTAATCGGTCTCACCCCTACCATACAAACATAGTTTTGCATGCAGTAGGCACGACTTATGTATAAAAACTACATGCAATAATTAGTCAAGATTTATATACTTAAAAGAAGATAGTTAATTGATAATAATTTTAATATAAATTAATAAGAAAATTACATGCATGTCATTGTAATTATTAAATATAAAATAAAACTATCTAGATGGTCACAAGTTCCCAAAGGCTCGTTAGGCAGTACCTCTAAATACCAGTTTTTAACGAAAGTGACAGCTCAGACGTCTCAGACGCATTCAGGCTCTATGGATGGGCTCGTTATGACGCAACCATGCTTGTAGCTTTGATCATGTAGTTACATTAAATGTCATGCCTTGACCACAAATACTAAAAGCTGTCAAGGTCAACATCCAAATGAATAATAATTTTATTTTAATAGGTTAAAGTTTGAATACTACGATTATCTATGACATTTGAGGAGCATCAGCATGTGAACTTACTGTCAATTTATGATAATATATTTAAATCATAAACCTTGATATTTCGTGTAAGGTCACCATTACGTAATAGTGGAATTTTAATATTTTTCGGATCATTTTTATTTTTATAACATCTCAAATGATTCTTGACTTCGTAGAATGATAAATAATTACCTGAACTAGCTGCGCCCGCGGTTTCACTCGTGTGGAATATGGTCATCTATCAGGAACCAAACAATTTTTCGGGGTAAAGAGCATCCTACGTAGGTACACATATATTCCTACGGACCATATCAACATCCTGAAAATCTATGTAGTTTTGTTAATTGGTTATTTAATCCATCTACTTTTTTTAAATGCTAAAATGAGCGTTTACGTTTGACAACAACTCACCTGATGGCAAGTGACGAAGTTGTCTAAGGTGGAGCACGTTTGCCCATGAGATGCACATTCACTCTTGACTTTAAAAGACCCAGGTTATGAAGGAAGATAGACCTAGGAAGGAACACTGCTGCTGGAAGAGCATTCCATTCCTTGGCCGTTCGGAATATGAATGGCTCAGCATAACGCTTAGTGCGGACTTGCGGTACACTAACGACCCAAGGATGTGAAGAATCACCAAGCCTTGTAGTTCTATGATGGAAAGGGGATGATGCAATGAGTTTATGAAGGGCATGCGCACACTCTCCAAAATGTAACCGATAAAAGACCGACAGACCGACGATTGCTCACTTTATTATGTTTTCTTAGGCTTAGTGTACATAGGTATAGATAGGTAGTATAATTTAGATGTATGCTTAATTTACTTGTAAATAATTAAATTATGTGTGTTCCCTTTGTATATTGTAATTTTCTATTTTGATGAATATTTTTGGATTTTTTATGGGTTCATAGCCCGTTGTTTTTATTTAACCAACCAAACGAAATTTACGGCTAGTGTATATAAGATAGTGGATTTTGATACACGCATGTTAATAGCACCTACAAACCTACAAATCTACAGAAAGAGATATATATTAAATAACTTGCCTACTAACACGGAAAAATTTGTAATAAATAATTTTAAAATGATGTTTTATTTTTAATTACAGAGTGAAGAATTTATTGCGGTGCAGGGATCTAACTCTTACACCAGCCCCGAAGGTGAAAAAGTCGAAATCCTATACACTGCCGACGAAAACGGATACCACCCACAGGTTGGTATTTGGCACCATAAAAATACCTAAACAGAGTTATTTGTAATTCACCAAAACCATTTAAACTGATACTATAGTACTGATACCATTTAAACAAATAACTTTTGGCCTAAGTTTATTTTTTAAACTTGACATTTTTACCGTCAATTTTAAACTTTCCTTAAAAACTAAATTTTTATCTTTTCTGTGTGTTTGGCAATAATATATTGCACCAGTATCATCATTTTATTTTATTGCGGTGGAAAGTTTCACTAGTGCGGCAAATTCAAATTTTCTTGCGTTCTTTTGCCAATAGTAGCTTAATTACGAAATGGGATTACATGAAAACTGATTTAACGTAAATAAATAGAATGTATCAACAAATTACGATTAAAAGTATCTCCTAGATATCATTGGTTTAGCGACAAATGGCAATAAACAATTTTCTTCTTAGTTTTTCAGTCTATTGCCATTTGTCGCTAAACCAATGATATGTAGGTGATACTTTTAATTGTAATTTATTGATACATTCTATTATATTTATTTGCGCAAAAATAGTTTTCATGTATTCACGTTGAGTAATTAAGCTGTTATTGGCAAACAAACTCAAGAAAAATTGAATTTGCCGCGCTAGTGTAACGTTTCACCTTAAATATGTAGCATGTACACGTACAGTGCTAATTTATCTGTGCAGTTGAATACTCTCGTTGTCTTTTTCTAATGAGACCATTCCCTGCATAGTTAGAAAGAGATGACGAAAAATTCCCCTGAACAGAAAAATTGTTGGCACTGTTACCAATATTATCAAAATAGAGACATTTTTTTTAAAGTTTTAGGAGCAACAGTGGTTTGTTTAAGTGATTATGAATTATGGACTTGGAGTGGAAGATTCGTCTAAGATAATGGCCTAAAAAGTTTTAGGTGCATTAGAAACAACCCTGCATAGGAGATGGATATTTTATTTTTAGATTTGAAAGAAAGAATAAGAAAGAAAGAAGACAGAGGGAGAGAGAGAGAGAGAGAGTGTGAGAGAGAGAGAGAGAGAGAGAGCGAGAGGGGGAGAGAGAGAGATAGAGTGAGATAGTTTAGAAAAAAAAATTTTAGCGCAGGGGCTTGTACAGCTGGGTTTTATGCATAAGTTTCTATCATGGACGTATCAAATACTTTTCTATGTGTACTTTTATTTTCTTGTTTGTTTCAGGGCGCTCATCTCCCTACTCCTCCCCCTGCTGAACCAATCCCTGAGTACATTCAAAGGTCGCTCGCCTACATCGCAGCCCACCCCCCCCAGCCTGAGCTTGTCGCCAGGAAGTACTAAGCTATGTTAAGATACTTAAAAATAATTAAGCAATAAAAACCGTAAGCCGCAACTGCCATTATTTTAATATCTAGTCGCAAATGAAATAAAAAACAACGTTGTGAAGTTATTTAAACTATTATTTTATTATTTAACCTTATTTACCCATTCACTTTCTATCTTTGAACTATAGCTCCACCACCAGAACCTGCACTAGTTTGAATGTTATTTCAAAAAGGGGGTAAAATTGACATAAATCGACCTAATCTCATATTCAAAAGTATATACACCTTCGCACGGGTTTTTTGTTTTTCGCCTTAACCCTGTTCATGGGAAGAGGGAAGCAAAAGGGAAAAGATAGGGGAAAAGGATGCATGGATGGAACGTCGATAGAAGGGAGGCAGGCAGCACCTGCCTCTCTTCCCCTATCTTTATCCCTTTACCTTCTCGTGATGATAAGATCAATCAACGATCACAAACTTAAAAACGAACCCCCTTACTAATAAATACTCAGACTATACTAATTGTACTCAGTGTTTTGTCTTGTTTTATCTTTGCCCATTTCAAACTCAATAGAGAGAGACAAAACACTAAACAAATGTTTATTAGTAAGGGGGTGTGTGTGGTGTGATGTGCTATTCTATGTTTAGGGCTTAGTAAAAACAAATCTTGTAGTACTTCTCCACCTTTACCGAATGTATGCATTCCCGTAAGCAAATCCGGCGGCGATTCACGTAATTCCATTAACTGCACTTCGAGCCCCACTCAAAGCGGCCAACTTATCGAATTTGGCATTGGTACATAATAGGATTTCATCGGGCGTAGCGTAGGTGTTAAATTGTTAATGAATGGTAGATAGGTTATAGGAGTTTACGGTATTAAGGGAGTTTTGTTCGGATGGTGAATATATCGTCATCATCCAACAGCCTGATGATGTCCACTGCTGAACATAGGGCTCCCCACAGAGCGCCACTTTGAGCGGTGATCATACTTGGTTTTTACCCACCATGCCTCACGGCCGAGATCAATTATGTCAGTCAATAGGTATCTATCTATCTCTCTATCTATCTATATGGGTGGGTCTTTAAGTTTATATATAGGTAGAATTTGTGATACTGTAGGAATCATCCCGTTAGCCACATTTTCATATCTACCAAATGTCACTCGAGCTCTCAACAAGTTGATCTTCATTTTTGCAACGGCTACATTATTTTGTGATCGAAAAAAGTAATTTCATTTTATTACGGGACGTTGCTTTTTCCGTGCATTGCCGAAGCTGGTAAACGTATGTAAATGAAAATTTATTCGCATCCGCCTCATCCATTTCCTCAGTTTTGAAGACGTGTGCTAAGAAGTTGTGTTATTACATGCCTCGAATAGGGTTCATATTCATAATAGTAAATATGTGAAAGGAATCTTCTTAATCTCACGAGAGATTTGAGTGTGTTGGTGATTGTATATAGAATGTGAAGGTGATGCCGACAATGGTGGTACAATTGGTAACAACAATTTAATATTTTCCCACCAGTGGTGGACAAACGGTTGGGGAATTTCGGTCATAGTGACCGCAGTGTTTGCTGATTTCAGAGCTATTTTTGTAGGCGGTGCTAAGTGATCGTTGAAGTATGTGTAGGTATACCTATGTGTATGTACCAATACATATATACATGAACACACAGAGGGTACTCTCCAACACTCACATCCGACACATTGACAAAAGCAAAATACTGTATCAATGAAATAGCGAATCTGTTTCGAGCATACGCATTATATAGGCCTCGGATGCTATATGCAGCGTCCGACTTCAGCGTTTTCATTCCGATCGACGTCTGAAGGTTAGGCACAGCGTCAGCGGCCAATACATCTCATAGCGAACGATGACGTCTTGTTCACAAAAGTAGTCAACAAACAGTGCTCGCGTGTAGTCGTGTGATATAAAATGGATATAAATTCAACACTTTTGACGGCGCTTGTGTTACTTTGTACAATGCACATTTGACTGATTCAATAAATAATTCGTCATTTTCTTTATCAAATTGCGAAATTTTGTACTGACGCCAAATACGACGTTCACGCTGCAATGCTTCGAAATAACTAGAGACGCGGCCAAAAGCGTTTGAACGCTGCCTACGGCGTCCACACGCCAACGTCAGCGTGTGAAAGAGACCACAGCAGTACATTTTTATAGCATCATAAGCATAAGCATCGTGACGCGCCGTACGGCCGGCGCGGCGGCGTGACGCTGTACGCGGTCGACGGCGTTTATAGGAGACCATAGCCTTACCTATTTCTAAATAAATCTCACTAAAACCACAGGTACACCCAACATTAATGCCACTGGAGCAGTAGTGCTAGCAGCCTAGAGTCACACTCCGTTACTTTAAGGAGCTGGAATGGCTCGAGTAGATGCTGACAGGGGAAAATGCACAAATACTCCCCAAGTGGGACGTCAGTAAATAATTATATTAAATATTTGAAACATTTCACACAGCGCCATTTAGCCCGAATGGTTCTCGGCACGCCGCTCCCCACAAACGCTCTGCCCTTGTACAGGAGTTTCGTTACGCTGCTCGACAGAAATCCTATACATTGAGTCTTGTAACGCCGCGCCACGCCTCGTAGGTTTTCCCGTAACGACGCGCACGCCTATGTTTCAGTTCCGTAACGCCACCCTACAACTTAAGGGGCAGTCATCATCAAAATACATCCAATGCTGAACTTAGGCCTCTCCCACAGAGCGCCACTTTGAGTGGCTGCTTGCCTCCTGCATCCATCGGCTCGCCGTGGTTCTGAAAGTAAAGCTTGTACAATGGGAATCAGCTGGGCTAGCATGGATGGTAGACAAAATGGTCTTTCTTTCCCCCGATTTATGTCACTTTTTTGTACTTGCTTACTTGTCAAGTGGAGTAAAACAGGGGAAAGACAATTTTGTCTACCGTCTGTATACTTTTGCTTGTAAATACCTACATAAATAGGTAGAATACGACATAAGTAACACCCAGACACAGAAGAAACACTTAGATGTTCATCATACAAGTGTTTGTTCTAGGTGGGAATCGAACCCACAACCTACAGCTCAAACGGCAGGGCTACTACTAACTGAGCTATCAGGCTAGTCAAGGTAGTCAGTGCAGGCCTTATTACCCTCATACAGAAATTAAAAACCTGTTCTACTGATTTAGTTGCTGTATGTCACGAATAAAACATTTTTCTTTTTTTCTTTCTTCCTTTTTAAGGGTAGGTTTTTGATCTGTAGTTAAGGTAACCAATGGTTAAAACTTCATACAAATTTTGACCATGGTTAGAATTTGTTAGCATATATTTATGATTTTTATAGCAGTATCGCCTGCTTAGCGTAATCTACAGATTAATTTGTAAAGGAAAAATTTCAAACACGAACGCGACTTGAACCCGCATCCATCCGTCCCTAAAGCCGGGACATGCTTTACTTACGCTACCATTATCCGTTACGTTACCGTTTATCCTTCTTTACAGCATTTGTACGTATTGATGTAACTTGACCATGCTGGTTGGGATGATTCTCAAGAATTTCGCAATAGATGGCGCTGCCAACCCCGTAAGTTGGTTGTAAAAGGTGAAGGATAAATTTGGACACGAAACCACTTGTCACTTGTGGTAGCTTAAATAAAGCATATCCCGGCTTTAGGGACGGATGGATGTGGGTTCAAATCCCGTTCGTGATTCAAATTTTTCCTTTACAAATTAATTTGTTAGCATTTTTAACTAATGGTTATTTTAACTACGAATCAAAAAATCTGTCCTAAAACAGCGCTCTCAATTGATTGGGAGTCACGATGCATCCTAGGCATCCTAGCCTAACATTAAACAGCGGCTGCATACATCACGATCTGGTAATTTCACAGTTGTCGTCTCTCATCTCCGCCTCTATTACAGGGTACACCTGGGAACGAACACAGATAAGATCTCTAACTCATGTGACACTATTGCTGTTAGGGCCTTACTACTGGAAAACGAAATTATGCATCACCATCAAATTATAAGTAAGTAAGTTAGTGTAAACTAGCTGACCCGCCCCGGCTTTGCACGGGTTAATTAGTTTTACGCCTTATCTTACTCAGGAAGAGAGAAAAAAGGGAGAAAAAGATAAGGGAAAAGGATGAATGGATGAAACGGTAAATGCCTTCCTTCTTTCTTTCCTTTAGTACAGGATGGGAGTGGCTTTAGACCTAATACTGAAGGTTGGATGTCTGTGATTTCTGAACCACAAAACCGACGACCTTTAAATTTTTACGGCACTATATATAAAATACCCCCTATCTAAAAAAGAGAATGAATGAAATCGGATCACGCATTAATTAATTACAACTAAGTAAATATTTTTACTTTAATCCCCTTTCCCGAGGAAACCGTTCTGACCTTTAGGATAAAAAGTATCCTATAGCCTACCTCGTAATATGAACTCAAATCATGCCAAGTTTTATTTGGATCCATTCAGTAGTTTCGGCGTGATGCTCAGCCAAGATACAGAGAGACAGACAGACAGACATTGTGTCTTAACAACCTTGTATTTAGTATTGGGTAATTGTTACGAAAAGCACTTCAGCGTGGGTTTCTTACGTCTTTTGTTGTAATATCAGCAGGTAAGCTCTTGACGTCTACATGCACCAGTAATACCAATAATATCCGTCTGAGCGTCTTTTTAGAAATGCTATCAGGTTACCGTACGTATTGATATCAATATTGTTTTTGACTTAACAGTGCTTTTAAGCATTGAATATAGATACACCAAAGCGTGCTGGCCTTGTATATTTATTTGCAAGTTCATTGAAGTATACCAAAAACACGTTCTCAGAAAATGACTGAGCATTATTGCTGTTTTTCCACTGAACTAATAATGCGAGAGCCCATTTGCAAAAATACCTACGTCATCGGGTACCCCAGTCTCTCTTTATATCGTTAACGGACATCTAAATATGTAAAAAAAAATCAGGTCAATTCCGATCCTGCCGGGTCATGGAAATAATTGAAATTTTTTGACGTATTTTTTTCTGTCAAAATGTACCCGAATGAAAGTTCTGGCAACAGTTAACCATTGATTAATTATGTAAAAAAAAATGGTCTGCCATTGTGCACCCTGCCGGAAGTACCTGGCAGACCCCTAAGTATGTGCCCTTCACACTCTTTACCTACCTCAGGGAATACCTCAATGAAACCTACGCCCAATAATAGCCAAGATGCCCCTGATAATAGATTAAAAGGTTTGCCAGGTCTAAACTTGGCGAAACATAGTATTCAAGGCATTTGAAGTTGGTGGAGGTGGATTATTTCCATGACCCGGCAGGATCGGAACTGGCAGACCTGTTTTTTTTTACATGTTTAAGTGTCGGTTAACGATCTAAAGATAGCCTATTGGGGTACCCGATGACGTAGGTATTTTTGCAGTGGGCTCTCGCACCATAACGTTTCGTAGGCTGCAAGGTATTTGACAAAGGTATAAATTAAAAATTAATGTAGTTTTGTAGTAGGGGTGGAAAATGCAATAGGTACGTGATACGGTACAGCGTTACGCTAGGGACATTTACATTTAAGAAGATAAACTAAACGATTTATTGCGAGTACATAAACAGCTTTTAGCTAAGTGCATTGTTATAGATTGTTATGGCTTGGAATTTGCGAAACTTAAAGTTTGAGGAATATCTATAAATGAATAATATCGTCATCATCATCATCATCATCATAAACAGCCTGAAGATGTCCACTGCTGGACATAGGGCTCCACCAGAGAGCGGCACTTTGAGCGGCTGCTCACCTCCTGCATTCATCGGCTCCCCGCGGCGTTCACCAGATCGTCGGTCCACCTAATGAGGGGCTGGCCTACGCTGCGCCTTCCAATTCATGGTCTTCACTCAATGGCTATGAGTAGGCCACAATTTTCGTAGAAGTAACATCATCATCATCATCATCATTAACAGCCTGAAGACGTCCACTGCTGAACATAGGCCTCCCCCAGAGCGCGCCACGAGCGGCTGCTCGCCTTCCGCATCCATCGGCTCCCCGCGGCCTTCACCAGATCGTCGGTCCAACGAGTGCGGAGTCGGCCTACCCTGCGTCTCCCAGTTCGTGGTCGCCACTCGAGAACCTTTCTTCCCCATCGGTTGTCAGTTCTACGAGCGATGTGGCCTGCCCATTGCCATTTCAACTTACTAATTCTAAGAGCCATATCGGTCACATTAGTTCTCCTGCGGATCTCCTCGTTCCGGAGCTTATCTCGCAGAGAAACACCGAGCGTAGCTCTCTCCATAGCTCGCTGCGCGACTTTGAGCTCCCTAATGAGGCCAACAGAGACCATGTTTCAGTTCCATAAGTCATCACTGGCAACACACACTGATTGAAAACTTTCGCGGCTGGGTTTCGGCGGGAACCGAAGGCGCGCTTTTTCGAAAACCTAAAATATTTTAATTAATTTTTGCGATATAGTTCGGTAAACTTACCTGTTTTGTGATATGGAGGCGGACGGGGAGGAAGAGGATCGAATCCTTACCGATCCTTCTCCCCAACGTAACAAAAAAAGAAAAATTGTTGAGAGCGAAGTTTTGATGACTATGGGTGAGAAATATAAAAACTTTGTAAAACCTGGGTATTCTCGCAATTACCCAGACACCAGCACTGGATCTGAATTTCCAGTTTATATAGAGGCCTTAGATAGAGAGGAAAAAATAGGGAACAAAAACCCTCTGTCCCTGTCCAAAATTTTTAAAAACGTTAAGGGGATCCATGAGCAACGCAGGATTAATTCCCATAAAATAATGTTGGTGTTTAAGACAGCCTCGGTAGCTAATGATTTCCTAAAAAATAAATGCCTAGAAGAAAATGATTTGAAAGCATACATTCCAGCTATGTCAGTAGAAAGAATTGGTGTGATTCGATATATCCCAAGCGAAACCAGCAACGAAGAGTTGTTCAACAAGCTGTCGGCCGACCAGGAAATAGTAGAAGTAAGAAGATTTAAGAAAAGGACAGGGGATGAGATGGTACCCCTAACTACTATTTCCGTGACTTTTGTAGGTACTACATTACCTTCGTTTATATACCTGGATAACTGGAGGTACAGAGTATATGAATATGTCCCTCCAGTTATGCAGTGCTTCCGATGTATGAAATTTAACCATGCGGCGAAAATATGCAGGGGAGAGCAGGTGTGCTCACGATGTTCTGGAAGTCACAGTTACAAAGAGTGTAAAGATGAAGTTATCAAATGCATTAATTGCGGTGGGGCCCATTTGGCCATTTCAAGAGACTGTCCATTCAAACAAAATAAAATTGATAACAATAAAAAAACATATGCCAATGTAACCAAAATAGACAACAAAAACTTTCCAGCACTGTCTCCTCCGGCACCGGTGGCAGTAGCATCCACCTTGGTTGCTCAAAGATCTCCTTCTAATTCAACAACTGCTCAAAGAACTTCTGCAAATGTAGTAGCACGCCCGCCTAGGGTGAACACACCTGCTCAAAACGTAAGCCCGGCAAGTAAATTCAATGATCTCATTAATGATGAGAAACTAATAAATATTATTGTCAAAACTTTAATTTCGCTAGGGAATTCTAATTCCGCGACAACAACTTCCCACATTAGGGAAACTTTTTTAAAGAATTGCAGAACACAATGAGTAATCTTAGGATTGCTCTTCATAATATTCAAAGTATTAATAAGAAAAAACCATTATTGAAAACTTTTTTATTTAATAATAATATAGACATTTGTTTACTAAATGAAACTTGGCTCAAAAAGTCTTCTCCGTGTTTAAAAATCCCAGGTTATATTTACGTAGGCAAGAATGCCCTCAATGAACATGGTGGTGTGGGTATTTTGATTAAGGATACAATTAAATTCAAGCAAATTAAGACAAGTTTCTATCAAGATATCCAGAATATTGCTGTTTCTGTTGACACTGATCTAGGTCCTCTTGCTATACTTTGCGTCTACTGCCCACCTGAAAATGAAAATACAGGAAACAACATCAGAAAAAATATATTAGAAAAACTGATCAGGAATTTGCCTTCGCCCTATGTCATTTCAGGTGATTTCAATGCACATCATATCGCTTTTGGCTGTAATTCAACAAAAACAAGAGGAAGAGTTCTTTTTGAGATATTTGATGAATTTAATCTTTGCATTTTAAATAATGGTAGTCCCACAACTGTTAATAGCCCACTTTACAGTCCCTCAGCCATTGATGTCTCCGCTGTTAGTGCCAGCATTGCCCCACTTTGTAAATGGAAAGTTGGTGATAACACATTAGGTAGCTATCATTATCCTACTATAATCGAGTTAGCTACCTCAGCAGCTCATTATTACGTAAACAGCAATACTGAGAAGTTTGCATACGGTAAAGCAGACTGGACTAAATTTAATTTGGAGTCAGAAGATATATTCTCCAGTTTTAAACTTCATAACAATAATCCACTAGAGTCCTATGACCAGTTTTATGAAACGATTAACACCCTTAAATCTAACTGCATTCCAACACGCAAAATAGGCATAAAGATAAATAAAATCCCTGCTCCATGGTGGAATGAGACATGCACTGATGTTGTTCAGAAATCCCATGAAGCTCTAATTCTGTATAGAAATGATAGTACAATGGAGCACTTTATTAAATATAAGAAAGCAGATGCCCATAAAAAAAGAGTTTTATCTGAAACTAGTAGGAATAGCTGGATAGATATTTGTAATACATTCAACAGGTACACACCAAGTTCAAAAATCTGGGAGTACATTCGTAGGTTTAAGCGTATAAGCATTGCGAATCACTCAAAGTCTGATGAGTTTATACCTGGGTTTTTGAACAAACTGTCAGAGGTCTCTACTATACTTCCTGGTATAGACTTGGAAGTTATTTTTGCATCAAATAATGAGACTGTAGATGCTGACTTCTTTTTAAAGCCATTTGAGTGGAATGAACTATGTTGTGCTCTGGACTCTAGAAAAGACTCTACTCCAGGGTTAGATGACGTTCCTTACATAATCTTAAAAAGGTTACATGTGACAGCTAAAAAACTATTATTGAAATTATTGAATCAACTGTGGTCTCTACAACTAATACCGGAAGCATGGAAAACACAATGTGTAATACCAATTTTAAAACCAGATAAACCAGCAGATAACCCAAACTCATACAGACCTATATCATTGACCTCATGTGTGGGAAAGGTATTAGAACACATGGTTAAAGTTAGAATAGAATATTATGTTGAGAAAAACAATATCTTACCTCCATTTCAGTTTGGCTTTCGTAAAGGTAAAAGTTCTTCTGAAAGTTTTATCTCATTAATAGCCGATTTAAAGAAATCTCAGTTATCCCACAGTACCACGGCATGTGTATTTCTTGATGTCCAGGGAGCATATGACAATGTGGACCTTCACCAACTTGTGTTTGTTTTGGCGGAGTTAGGATTGCCTGGAAAATTAATAAAGTGGATTTTTAATTTATTTAATGAACGTAAATTGTATATTAAGCATAATAATGTTTTGCATGGTCCAAAATGGGTAAGCAAAGGCTTGATGCAAGGTTCATGTCTTTCACCGATTCTTTACAATTTGTTAACTTCATTAATTTTAAAATACATACATACTGATGTAAAAATTTTACAGTTTGCTGATGATATCTTACTATACCATTCTGATAAAAATTTCAATGTGATTAATAAAACATTAAATGACTCTCTAGAACAACTACATCATTATTACTCTAATGTTCTGAAATTAAATATTAATAGAGAAAAAAGTTCATGTTTGGTAGTAGGCAGTAATAAATCTAGAATAAAAGTTTTATATAACAATGAAATTATACCCAAGGTTAAAGAAAAGAAGTTCTTAGGAGTCATTTTAGATGACAAGCTAAATTTCCATAGTCATATAAATTATATAAGCAAAAATGCTCTAAAAGGTATTAATATTCTAAGATCATTAACTGGAACTTTTTGGGGATCTGACCCAAAAATATTGACCATGTTATATAAAAGCATTGTTAGAAGCCACTTTGATTATAGTTGTTTAGCTTATATCAATGCAAAACCTAATTTACTTAAAAAGTTAGATGTCATACAAAACATAGCCTTAAGAGTAATATCAGGTGCTATGAGGTCTACTCCAATTAATGCAATGGAAGTAGAAACCTGTATTGAACCCTTAGTAATAAGAAGACTAGGTATAGCAACAAAACAATGTGTTAAAGTTTTAGCTATTGAAAACTCATTAGTGTCTGAGAGGTTGTACTTACCACAAGAATTGTCTATGCATTTGCCAGAAGTAGAAATTGCTCCATCAATTGTAGTCTTGGGTACACTACCTGAAATGTGTACAATAATGGCTCAATCAAAAAATATTTGTAATAATATGTACCAAAGCCAAAACTGGCCAATGTATATGCATTCATTTGAAACACTGATATTAAACACCATTAAAATTGATTCTCGTAAAGTTCAAAATATCCATGAATTTAATGAGCATATGGCTGAAGTGAATGCATATAGAATATATACTGATGGCTCGAAATCTAGTAAGGGTGTCCATTCAGCTATATATGATCCTCAAAAATGCAAATCAAGATGTTTTAAAATTCATGATGAATGTAGTATTTTCACAGCAGAGGCCTATGCTATTTATTTGGCTTTGTTATATATTAAAAACATATCCACCTGTTGCCAGTTTATATTTATCTCTGACTCTCTTAGTGTTTTGGTTGCTCTTCAAACTACCAATCTTTCTTATAAGCAAAATTATGTTCTACTTATGATAAGGGATATGCTGTCTAAGCTACATTCAAACAACATAGTAATAGAATTTAAATGGGTACCATCTCACCAGGGAATTACAGGAAATGAAACAGTAGATAAAGTGGCATGTGGAGAATGGGATGAGGATCACAGAGACAATTTACGGATACCTTTCACTGACATGTTCTTCATTTTAAAACAGAAGAAACTCAATATATGGAATAATTACTGGATGTATGTAAGGCAAAGTAAAGGTCAATGGTATGCCAGCATTCAGAATAACCGTCCGACAAAGCCGTGGTATCATAGCAAATTACACCAGAACTACTACAGCAGAAAATTTACCTCTATAATAAATAGAATGAGATTTGGACATTGCCTCTCACCAGCTCACCTGCATAAACTCAAGATTGTTAATACAAAAGTCTGCCCTCACTGCAACAATGAAGATGCCACTTTGGAGCACATTCTACTTGAGTGTTCTGCTTTCAACATTCAGAGACTAGTAATGGTTTCCGAAATATTGGAGCTTGAAGATGAAGTTCCCCGCCGACTTCAAGATATCCTCGCATCACCTAAACTATTTCGAGCAGTCTTCAATTTTATTATACATTCTGTTGAAAAAATATAAAAACGAGGAAAATAATACAAAATTAAGTTAAGCCCGTCAAAAGTTCTATTTTGAATTTATTTAAAGCATAAACAAACCATTGTGAGCGTGAAGTGTCAAAATAGTGTCAGTGCCAAACAAGACGTGATTAAACTTCTAATGTTAACTTCAAGAGGCGGCCAAAAGGACTCTGTATCCAGGCCGGTTAACAAAAAAAAAAAAAAAAAAAAAAAAAGAAAACTTTCGCTTTCAGGCTCTGCGGTATTTTGGACGAAAAGATAGGACGAAGCTTCCCGAACGCTGCCCAGCCGAGTATTATATTTTAATACAAATAAAATTTATGTTATTCATGCCCGGGGAATCGATATATTTCCCTGTCTGTTTGTCCAACATTCCTTGAGTAAATGAAAAAAAGCAAGTAGAGCATAATTATCTAACAAGGATTTACAAAGAGGTAGGTCAACGTTAGAACAGACTTCTTTCCATCGGATTCGATTACATAGATGGTGCCGGTCACGCGAAACGAGCAGTAGCGAACGACAACACGAAATGAAACGAGCGGTACGTATCTGCTGAGCTTATTTAACACTACGCCCATTTCCGAGCAGTATCCTCCAGTTACGTCCCCTGAGGAGCAGGTAGAGCACGCCGGACAGTACACTACTCAAGACACCAATTACCACAACAGAACCGCTGCTGACGCCAACGAGAGTGGCCGCAAGTGGCCAAAGAGTATGTAATGCTACGCTAAGACAAGTAGCTAACATTCCCCGGTTTTTCATTCAAGTCGATGCTCCTGGCGCACTGAAACCTGAAAGAAAATAGCCCCAAGTTTCCGAAGCCAACACCCACCGTCCCACATGGGCGGCGGAAGAACAATGATTCTGACTTTAAGAACTAATAAAGAAAAGATTTTAGTGTGGTTAATTATTTTTATAATGACGTCTTACTATAATTATAATGATTTCTTTAAAAACGTACCAGGAATAATGTAAAGGGCTTAGTGATTCTAATTATAGGAGCGCTTAGTAGAGTGGACATACCTAGACGACTAGCATGACTGCATAGAAAGACAATCCAACCAAACCAAACGTTTTATGTAATCTCCAAATACTTATAAAACATAAAATGAAATGTGCTTCTGTTAACGAGTTTTCTAATAGAGACATTATCATTATAGTTATTATATGAATTTATTGTAACATGGCCGTGCGATCCCGGTTTGCGAATAGGACCGCCCCGTCACTTCTCGTAGGTGCCGTAAGAGCTAGTGAGGAATATCCAGGGAATGGGCAGCAACATTTTTCCCGGTACATTAAAATCTTCTGTGATCACTATCACCAAGCCCCCTGCCAAGCGTGGTGATTATGGCAAACCCTATGTGATAAGCGTCTAAAGTGGCGTTTTATAAGGGAGGCCTATGTTCAGCAGTGGACGTATTCTGGCTGATGACGTGTAATAATAAAGATATTATAGTCCTTAAAATTATAGCAACAAGTTTTCGCAGTTTTTCGCAGGCCAGTAAACATAGCTCAGTTGGGCCCAGTGAGTTGGAAGGAGCGGCTCAAATCCCGTTGGTTGCTAAAATTTTAAGGACCATGATATCTTTAGTGTGGTTTACACTTTAAAAATGCATTCCATGTGTAATTATCAAAAGAAGTATAGGCAAGAATCCCTACGAGTAGGGTTTTAGTAGAGGTTAGCTTTCTTTGATATAAGTTCCTAGTTGTTATGCATTGTTGGGAAGCTAATAAAATGGTTATGTTTTTAAAATAATCTGCAAGCCAAGTTTCATAACGTCTTCTTTTGTTTTTAAGGCATTTTAGTGGAAAAAAATCTCAAACAAATATTGAAATCATATCGTTTTTCATCCCACACTTTTAAATTTGGAACGATAATTGTTGTTTTAATATTTATAAATTATTTTGTTTTCTTAGGCTTAGTGTACATAGATTTAAATAATACCTAAATAAATTTAATTTTATTATAAAAAAAATATTTATATATAACCAGTATTTAATCTTTTTTATAAATCAGAAAAAAATGAGATTTAAATTAATACTTTTTTTTTAAATAAGTTATTTATGCTGCATTTTCGACTTATTTAAAAAAAAAAGCTAAAAACTTGATAACTCAAAATTGGTTCACTTTTGCTTAATACATTTATGGGGGTTAAAAATATCGCAAATAGTCACCCCTATCACCTCCTAACGGGAATACGTCGAATTACCAATAACCCTGTATATAAAGTAATAATGAATAAAGTAAATAAATAAAAATAAAAACTAAAGTTCAATTTTTCATCAAGATTATTCTGGTTGGGTTTTATTGTCGCTTTTACTCCGCTTCGCAGTCCTATTAGTTGCTCAGGTGTGATTGAACCTTCAAACGAGGACAATTCCGGCATAGAAATATTTCTTGCCGGGACATTTTTCTTCATTTCACCTTATTTGAATAACGAAAATGTATTTTACCTGAGCTTGGTTTACAAGTTAATTCCGCGGAAAAAGTTGGAAACGGGTACAATTAAAATTGTGGTATTTTACGACAAGAAATGTAATTTTAAGAAAACTTTCTCTTGATTTGGGTTTTTGGGAGATCCCTAATTAGTCTTTTACTAGCTTTTTATTTTAAAGCTCAACCGAACTTTTGCATTTTCGTTGTTCTGTACCGACAGTATACAGCTAGGTATATCACGGAAAATGTATAGAAAACTAAATTTAATATTTTAAGTTACTTAACGTCATTCATTAAGCGGGCGATAAGACCGCCCATTCTACTAAGCTTCGTAATGTTTTTTGTTATTGTCTTTAATTTTTAAATTGGTGTGCAATAAAGAGTTGTTGTATTGTATCATTATTCATTATGCTTTAAAAATGGCTTGTACTAGAATTTTATACTTTGAAGTAAAATATTTCTATAAAACATGTTCTTTAGCTAAGGTAGTCATTTTATTGGCAACCCCTTAATTCAAGGTGATATTATCTGGAGGGTCCATCAACGAGACAGCGTTTTTTACCCATTTAATTAAACTTTGGACATTTCACCCGGTTGCTCGGTGAGGCCGTTTTTATTAAAGAAACTTTTTCCATAAGTCACTTTATATAATTATATACCGTTAGGAGAGTGGTATAAAAACTATCAAATAAATTTATAGGTATTGCCAAGATGTCTTTATTTTTTCCACCTACAGATCTATATTCCGTAGGTACCTACTAAGTAAGTAGGTAGGTAGGTACTTCTTTAATGTTAATAAATGACGTGACGATCTAGTCGTTCACCTGATGTTAAGTGGCACGGCCGCCCATAACAACTCATACAATTATTATATTATAAGTAAGTATTAGGTGTAAATTCAAAAAGACGTAATCCCGGGTGGTGTGAGAATGGATTACCCCATCCTTCCCGTGCGGGTGCCGTAAAAGCCGTGCAAAGGAATATCCAGAGAATAAGCAGCAGCATTCTCCTCAAGCCGCCTGCCAAGCGTGGTGATTATGGAAAACCCCCTATGATAAGCGTCCAAAGTGGCGTTTTTATGGGGGAGACCTGGTGTTCAGCAGTGGAAGTCTTTCAGCTGTTGATGATTATAAAACAACTCAACTGATAGTAAGTGACGAAGTTGTCTAAGGTAGAGCACGTTTGCCCATGAGATGCCCGGTCACTCTTGACTTGAAAAGACCCAGGTTATACCCAGGAGGAAACACTGTTGCTGGAAGAGCATTCCATTCCTTGGCCATTATCTTTAACAACACCAACTTCGGATGCAGTCTATGCAGTATTCTAAAGCTCAGATGGTTAAATATTAATTGTACCAGGCAGACATAGCACAATAAAAAAATCAGGGACTTTTCTGAGGGAAAGAATTACCTACGTACAATAAAACCTATTTTATCTGCTACTAATATAACATTTAATAATTAATTTTATGCTCCTGCTCAAATATAATAAATACATTTTTACGAATTCATATTGTTTGTTAATATTATCGGCTCCACGATTCGTGTACCGTGTAACATAGTTGGTTACGTATACTACGTCAGAACCAGAGCGTGCACTCGTGCAGTGGGTGAACCGACTTTCGATCGTTCGATGTGGGTATGCTTAATACTTTATAAACTCGTGTAATATTTGATCTTTATTTTACTTACTGTAAATTCTATTCTTTTTTTCTCTCAATCAGACACAGCATTGTAATTATAATGAAACTAGGTATACTTCGGGTGTTTTGTGTTGTAGTGGGTATTTGGTATGGTTGTTCAGACTTAACTCTTGTTACTACAGAATAAAATTTGAATTGCTGTGTAGCATTATGTTGTGTATTGCAAGGCAACTTGCAATACACAACATAATGTTGAAATACCTACTCCAATATCGCAGCCGTCCGTGCTGGGCGCATGTCTGTGTCCTCACGGCTGCTGGGTTGGCATGAACGGTGGACAGGGTTGTCTTCCCCGTTTTACGTCACTTTCTTCATACTTGCTTTGGGTGAAACAGGAGAAGGACAGTTTTGTCTGCCGGCCGTGCTACCCTACAGGCCTTGTACTTATTTCCACGCACTTTTATTTCGGCTTACCCCAAACAGTATTTCGTAGTGTATGGTTGCCGGAAATATTTTTAGAATCTCTTGAGCAAATAATTCATGTTTTTTTTTTGTTGAATTGACATCTTTAATGGCCATTGAAATATTTTTTTTTTTGGGTAGGGGCTTATTTGTTAATTTTTGTTTATTCCTGTACTGTTACTACACAGGAGGAAGATATTGGCAGCTGTAACACAGGTACGACCTAGCACGGCTGCTAATGTTCCTCATGGGCTATACCTACTTATATTTGTTAGATTAATAAGATTTTGCAAAATAGGTATAAACTTTAATGTGTATTCTTTGGTAATAAACATAATTTTCATTTTTTCATTTTCAATAATTATTGTCTAAGTAAGTAGCTAGTAAGAAGCACTATAGTTAGGTTGTAAAACGTATTATGCAAAACGTAAGCAGTTACCTACTCTACATTGAGCTACAAATTTGATTTTGATTCTGCGGAAAGTTTACCGCAATTTCGTATAATCTTCTATTCAAGTAGATAAATAAATAAATAAACTTCTATTCACGCTACTTGCGTCGATACTGTGGCGCCGTCACACCTTCCCGAGACACACGTTGGGGCCGGCACTGCGGCTAATTCTGCTGAGCAGCTAAAACGGCGCAAATATAGTAATCTCGGTAGCGGTTACATATTTGAGCCGTTTGGTGTTGAGACCCTGGGTCCGTGGGGACCGGGAGCTTATCGCGTTTTCCAAAGTCAGAGCGCCTGGTCGATGCGACGCGTGACCAAAATGCTGGCACTTATTTGGCCCAACACATCAGCATTGCAATTCAACGTGGCAATGCGGCCAGCATGTTGGGTACGCTACCTACCGGTAGTGGGCTGGAGCACTTGGACTGTCTATAGGCCATCGCGGCTATTATACAGTCCATAAGTGTTCTTTGTAGTAGGTAGTGTAGCTAGTTTAGTTTAGTTTAGTTTTTATTATTGTAGTAGTTAGCTTGAGTAATAAAAGTAGATACAACCAAAGTATACATAATAGTACCTAGCGCGGAAACAACTTTGAGTGATTTTTTCCGTCAGCTAAAGTTTTGTGAAGTTTGCGAAAAGATTTATAAATATACTGTCATTGCATTTTCGATTTAAAACAATAACTTATTGTAATATACTTGCAGACACAAATAGTAAGGAATATTAAATAATAGGCAGTAAATAATAGGCAGCGGCTTTTAGCAACGGCTTCACAAAATGTAAAGTAAAACTTAAACAAAACCTTCCCGGACCTCACCGTAAAGTCCCATTTCCTGAAGCCTACTAGACAGATCCATGCGCTTTGAGGAAGTCACCAGTACGCATGCCCGATTACCATGGCGTCGACGAAATGACAGTTCTGACAACAAACGCAACGGGAAGGATTGTTTTTTTTCTATTTTCTCGAAAAATCATGTTTATCTCGATCTTATTGTGCACCATTTTTCATTAGTTTCCTTTTTTCGATTGTTTTAATAAAATATTGTGCAGATCAATGAACATTGTTTTTAGGTTAGTTTCTTGTGTTTACGGATTCCGTAGTTCCGTAGTAAATATTTCAAAACTTTAACGTGCAAGTTTGGTAGTGTTTATTTGTGTTGTGTAATATTTTTGGGGACGAGTACCAGGCTACCAGAAGCGGTGAAGAATTGAGGGGACTGCGTCACTCAAGCTGGCAAGGTATGTGAACTAACGTACTCCTGAATTCAGCTCAATGGAATATTATCCTTATAAAGCAAAGGGTCGTAACTGCTTGTTCTTCAAAACTGAACCGTATGGTGTAAACTGTAGGTTTATCAAATGGTGAGAAATAATGAATACGTGAAGGCTTTAACATTTTAATAATACGTATTAGGTGGCTAGCCTACTCATTACAGTTTTCGTGCTTAAATAGGTACCACAAATCCTATAAAAAGTACTTTTTTTTATAGGATCTGTGACATAGGATTCTTGATTGCTATTTAAGTTTTCTTGATCAGATGATAAGAAACGGGGCACTATGAAAATTAGGACTTAGATTCACCAAATCACAACGCTAAAACATACATTCGGGACTCGGTGGGATGTTTTTTTTGTTTTTTTTTTTTATAATAATGACGTGACGAGAGTCGAGACAGTCGTTCACCTGATGATAAGCGACACGGCCGATGCCCACAGCCCATAACACATTGACCTTGACCTCGAGCTCAAAACACTACGATATGTAATTTTTGATATAAGCACAAGTGACTTCTGGCACTCGCTGGCCGCTGCCGTGGCACGCTCGCTACGTTCGCTTCGCTCGCTCGGCTCGTGCATCGTGTGGTCACTGTTCACCCAACGCTTCCCTCGCTTCGCTCGTCGTCGCACCTATTTATGACTTTGCCCTAGACTAGTATCCTAGTATCTTTAGAGAACATACATTAATAAGAAAGCTACTTTTGCCTTCTAACTCAAAGGTCATTGACCTATTGAGTTGATGACCCTTACGAAATATTCTTCTTTTTATACCATCTATCGAACGGCACCATATAAAGTAGGGGTCATTCTAACATAAATATTTCGACCACCCGTTATTTTAAAAAAACTGTAGTTGATTGCAAGTGATTATAAGTTGATTATAAGTGTAACTAGATTTATTAAAGAAGATTTTTATAGGACTGTATATGCAAAAAAATAAACGTTTACTTACATTAAATTATAACTTAACTTTCTGACCTCACGCATTTATTATCGCAATCTTTTTGTTTAGTTCCCTAATTATTTACCCCATAAAGTTAGTAATATAGTAAGGGTACTATATTACTAACTTTATACATCTAAAAATATGGGAGAAAATAGGGATTTTCTCCCATATTTTTAGATGTAAATCTATAAAATCACGTTATAGGAAAAAGATTAGTGCCACTTCCAAGGATTGATTCCAACGACAAATCATAACAAACCTACAATATAGTCAGTTAATATGACTGACAGTCATTCGATTTGCTCGAATACTTTATGTGACTGAAACACGTACCTTATATGATTGCAGGTACATATCCATAAAATTGGGAAGAACATAAAAAAATATTTATCTTTTTTATCTACTTTTCTATTTTTTATTATTATCCGTAAGCAAGTTGGTAGTTTATAAAGTACCTAACACAAAAGAGAATTTAGAAAATCATGTTTTATGTAGTATCACTTTATTATTTTACTAGTTGACCCGCCCCGGCTTCGCACGGGTTAATTAGTTTAACGCCTTCACCCTGTTTTATGGGTAGCGAAGTTTATCCTAGAGGGAAGCGAAAGGGAAAAAGATAAAGGAATAAGATGAATGGATGGGCCTGCGAAGGAACGCAGGCTTATATTGCCGTTCCATCAATTCATCCTTTTTCCCTTCCCCTTCCATCTTTCCTTTGACAGGATGAGTATAAACAGAAAAAATATACAAACAAAAAACCTTGCATAAAAATTACATCCAAATTATTTTGTACAACCCGCACTTGCCGTTTTAGAAAATATAAAGTATTCTAAATGTTATTCTGAAAAATTAGCTATAAGTGTACCAAATTTCAGCGAAATTCGTTTAGTAGTTCCAGCGTGATGCGTGTTCAAAGAGACAAACAAACAGACAGCCATATAGAAAAAAAAAAACAAAAAAAAATGTTTCTACTTCTATATCGATAAAGAAGTGTAATGCAGTCAAAATATTTAATAAAAATTCAATGTGCAGATGCCCAGTCACAGTTTTATTATATGTATAGAATAGAATAGTGTATAGTATAGAAAAGCAGTAGTATCCAAAAGTACTATTTTTAGCGTTTTTGTTTTATCTATTTGTCTATGTGTTTATGTATAGATATGAAAGTTTATTACGTGGAAAACAATAAATGGATTTTTGCCATTTCCTGTATTTTTACTAATAAAAAAATGCTGTAAGTTTTTAGTTGTATTCTTTGGAGTTCTTAGCAAGTATTTAACTAATGTTTGTTTCATGAAACCACATCGACTAAATTGGTTGCTTCCCATTACGTGATATATTATTTTTAATGCTAAAATGGGCATAGTTTTGACAACAATTCACCTGATGGTAAGTGACGAAGTTGTTTAAGGTGGAGCACGTTTGTCCATGAGGTGTCCATTCACTCCTGACTTGAAAAGACCCAGGTTATACCCAGCAGGAAACACTGTTGCTGGAAGAGCATTCCATTCCTTGGCCGTTCAGACTATGAATGACACAGCAAAACGCTTAAATATTGTGGTAAAACGCTAGCCTAGTCACTCATGTAGAAAAACCGGTTCATCAAAAAGGTATTAAGGAGGTACACACATTTTTAAACAAGGTTGTCTGCACCTTACCACCACGCTGGACCAATTATTATCGCATATAACGCAGCGGCCGGAATGAACAGAACACACACACACACACACACACCCACCCACACACCCCTACACACACACACACACTCACACCCTTTCACAAAAAAATGCCTTTCTAGTCTATTCTATTGCCTTGCCTTCCTCACACCCTCTCACACACATTTTAACATTGATTGAATTACTTGGTTGTACCTGCTATTCCGGGGTCAGAATTTTATAAAACTTTTTTTCACATAGTACGGGCAAATACTTCCTGGTTCCATCTGCTTCACTTATTTTCCAATTTCAAGATTTTAAGGCTGTAATTTGTAGCAAAACACTTCAGCTATTTATGTATTGTGTGGTTCAAATGTTCGGTAACCGCCTAGGCCGTCGGTATTTTGCTGCGGTAACGCCTCGATGTAGAGCTGCCTGCTTAATTAAACTGCCTGAAATGTGGATAATAATATTAAGGGTTTAAGCTATTGCTATATAAATTACGCAATTGTTAATTTTGAATGATATGAGCGATAAACAAGCAAACGGACCGCCTGATGGAAAGCGATATACATAGCTTATGGACATCTGGCTGGGGGCGTAGTCGATGCGTTGCCACTTAATAATAATAAAATAGCATATTCAAAATCACATAATCAATTTATTTTTAAATTTATGTTTTCACAAGCTTATATTTTCAGGAGAACATTTTATTTTTAATGAGTCAAATACAGTAGGTATTTTTTTAAATTATATATGCCTGCTTGTATTTTTATCTACGTGTTTCGTTTTCACCACGACAAGGCCAGACCGTACAGAATGAAAAAAAAGCATTAAATTAATAACCGGCCAAGTGCAATGCAAGTCGGACTCGCGCACGAAGGGTCCCGTACCATTTATTTATTTATTTATTTATAAAAACGATAGTAAGCTTACAGTCAAATCTATCCCTGCCATCTAGTGTTGAGTAGCAGTACTATTTAAAGCAGCGCCATCTATGATTCATTTGGTAAACGAGTTGTTGTACGGGAGCCTCCTTAAATATTTATTTTATTCTGTTTTTTAATATTTGTAGTTATAGCAGCAACAGAAATATGATGTATTCTGTGAAAATTTCAACTGTCTAACTATCAAGGTTCATGAGATACAGTCTGGTGACAGACGGACAGACAGACAGACAGACAGCGGAGCCTTAGTAATAGGGTTCGTTTTACCCTTTGGGTAATGGAAGTCCACGCATATAAAAGCGCGTGCAGTATACAGTATACAGTATACTTTATCATTCTGATATTACATAACCTAATACCTAAAGACTCTAAAGGAAAGCCCACACAATCCCACGTGAACGCTAAACACCCTATTATGAGCATAGAAAAAACCTTCTTTCAACCCCAAAAACATGTTTACGTCGAAAATTCCTTGCCGTGGTAAATAGACGTGCGGCCTCCTCCTGAGATGTTTTTGCATGCAGGATAAACGTGTACGCAAGCTTTCATTAATTACACATTATGAATTCACCTCACAATGTAGACGTAGCCAGGGGTGGTTTGGTCTCGCTCGGTTACCCCGGCGACCATGCCATATAAAAAACCAGGGAAATTTGTACTAAGCTTTATGCTTTCGAATGAGTAATAGTATCTACAGATATTATAGATGTCGACACTGCCCCAATATTAAATAATGACATTAAAACTGTGGAGATAAATATTTTTCAAATAATATTTAGATACGTAGGTACCTTCTTAACTATAAAAAAAATTAAACCTATGCCAACTGCCTGAAAATCTGAATTATAGTGGAATTATTATGACATGAACATGGAACAATGACATTGTGAAAAAGCTATACATAGGTAATGTTATCCAAAAGAATAGTTTAGTTAACTATAAAAGTTTACTTTGGCAAACCTAATCCTAGCTGCCCCTTTGAAATCAAAACCTTACTATACGTGGAGTGCTTCTAGGGTAAATAATTCTGCTAAAATATGTCAACTTCCCAAAAGCTTTATTGTAGTAGGTAAACATTAAACGAAGAAAAAAAGAGAAAAAAAAGGCAAAAGGTGGCGAAATTGAAATTGGAAAGGGAAAAGGTGGCGCGAAAAATCCAACTCGGCAGGGCAGCGTTCGGGAAGCTTCGTCCTATCTTTTCGTCCAAAATACCGCAGAGCCTGAAAACGAAAGTTTTCAATCAGTGTGTGTTGCCAGTGATGACTTATGGAACTGAGACATGGTCTCTTACTGTTGGCCCATTAGTAAGCTCAAAGTCGCGCAGCGAGCTATGGAGCGAGCTATGCTCGGTGTTTCCCTGCGGGATAAGCTCCGGAACCAGGAGATCCGCAGGAGAACTAAAGTGACCGATATAGCTCTTAAAGTTAGTAAGTTGAAGTGGCAATGGGCAGGCCACATCGCTCGTAGAACTGACAACCGATGGGGAAGAAAGGTTCTCGAGTGGCGACCACGAACCGGAAGACGCAGCGTAGGCCGGCCCCCCACTCGGTGGACCGACGACCTGGTGAAAGCCGCGGGGAGCCGATGGATGCAGGAGGCGAGCAGCCGCTCAAGGTGGCGTGCTCTGGGGGAGGCCTATGTTCAGCAGTGGACGTCTTCAGGCTGTTAATGATGATGATGATGAAACATTAAACGTTCGTGAAAAAGTAAAAAATTACCTGAAGTTTTTTAGGTAATTCGTAATTGAGTTCCAAGGATAAAATACTTGCAATAAGAATCAGTTTGCAACTCAATAAAGCCGTCATCTTTAACCCATCCGTGCTTAAAGACAATTGACATAAAAACAAATATCTCTAATAAACATTGCATTTAAAATCAAATGAAGATAAGGAAATAGTCAAACTAATGCAAATATACAACAAGTTTTTTGGTAGAATAATTTTGTTAAGAATTATGATTTTATAGCAGTATCGCCTGCTTAGCGTAATCAACAGATTAATATGTACAGTATTATATTATCTGTGATATGTATAAGGAAAAAATAGGATATTATAACTAGAAAATGACCACCGTCTTTTTGTGGTCGCCACTCCAGATCCTTTCGTCAGAACAATATTATAGTCTCGTAATTTTCCACATCTTTTATTAGAAGTTTCTCAGTTTTGGAATGGCCCGTGAGAAGGCGCACTATGAGCATTTTGCTCACCCAAAACTTAATTGCGATTATTTAAGATGTTACTGACACCATGGTGTGTCAAGCGTCCAGGTATCTTCCTAACTATTCAACACTTCTCCTCTGATGCAAATGATGTGCCACTCAGTGCCGCCATGGTTGCGTGGTGATGACTTCATCACCACGACGCAAAATAAGCAAGTGCTTATTTTGCTCATCGCGACTTTCAGTTTCTTTTTTGTTTGTTATACGTCACGTTCATGTGTCATTCATTTTACGAAAGTTACACTTGTCAATATTATGATAGAACAGTATTTTTTTCTGACATTTGTTTTTTTTTTATATAGCTTATATCATAGCCTTTGGGCTCCTGTTTTAGAAGATTTCTTAGAAGATTCTTATTTGCATTGTAAACTGAATTTTAGTTACTTCATCATCAATCATCATCACCAGCCTCAGCAGAACACGTCCACTGCTGAACATCCCCTACAGAGCACCACTTTGAGCAGCTGTGCTTGCCGATGCCGATGGATACAGGAGGTGCCCTACGAATCTCATTCCCTAGAGAGTAATAATCTCCGCCCAAACAACATTATACCTACCCAGCGGGGTTAGCATGGACGGTAGACAAAATTGTCTTTCCCCGTTTTACGTCACTTTCTTCATACTTGCTTGGAGTAAAACAGGGGAAAGACAGTTTTGTCTACCGGCCGTGCTAACCCTACAGGATGCATTTACATTAATCCACGCGCTCTATTGATTTGTAATCTGTGCAATAGGATGGTGATTATGTAAATAAGAACAACAGATTAGTTGACAGTTATTGCCATGATAACATCGAAGTCTTAACTAATTATTTAATTTCTAAAGACAATTAATGGCTATAACATTATATAGCGATTTAAATTTTTGTGACTGAAAATAATGACGAAATGAAATGTATTACAAAAATATAAGCGGGTAGGTCCTACTCTTTTCTACAGTAATGATTTACATGTGAAGTCCTGAATGTGTTTTATTTCCTTCTTTCTTACATGGTACGTATAAATTGGCTTAAAGGTAGGAAAACAATGATACTGAAAATCAGAAACGAAGATTTCAGAGCTGTGTCTCTAATCTGCGAGTAATACCAATGAGATTATAGTTATAGGTACAATTTATGTAACGTTAATCTATCCGTGTGACATGGAGACGCCATTAGCGCTCGATGAACTAACGCTAGGTAATCGGTTCAACTGTTTTGCCTAAATGAGTTCAGAATAGAGTTTATTTTGTAACGAACAATGGATCAAATAGATATACCTATATGTAGATCGCATAAAAAGAGCTACAAATACGAGATTAAATAGAGCGTACAAAATCTTTATCAATTTATTAGTAAGCAAGATGTTTAACAAATAAGCCGCCATACTTAAAAAAGTTGCAGTCAGTTTTTATCATTCATAGTCACGGTATGACTAATGGATAATCTGCCGTCTAATGCGTCCATTAACCATTATCAGTCAGGACACTAGTATAGCGTTGCTTTTGACTTATGTCTGTTGGTGACTGCGTCAGTCAGAGTAACCACTATTAATTCGTATCAGTCATCCGTCAGTCACCCTAATTCATGAGAGATGTGACTGACGGTAAACAAGCGTATTGTAGATACCTTAGCCACAAAAACGCAAACGTATAAAATAGCATAGTTAGCTTCCATTATAATAACCGTAACTAATAACCATTAGCCAGTTTAAACATTATCCGGTGTCCTATTATTCCAAATAGGATATAACTCTACATACACTTATTCCTATTTTGTACCACATCTCGCAAAATACCAGTCACAGTGTAAGACAGAATCAAAACGTCGAGAAAGATAATAAATTTGATTCTTGGACACACACATCTGTTGAATGATAAACAAAATGGACTACCATGGTTGATTTTTTTTCACATCATACATCACACCTCACACTCACATACACAATTATACCCTTGTCTATATCCCATTTACATCTTCAAAAAACACAATGTTTAATATTAAAGAGTATCTTATCCCTATTTTTTCTCCAAATTTAAGCTATTTCGGTTCGGGGGTTTGGAACTTTTGTTTCCTACTTTTCTTGTAGTAAGGAATTTTACAGTCTAACTTTCAAGGAGAGCGTTGACATCTGTGTCACAGTCTGTACTGCTGCAGGTGTCATCAATTATTATTTTTGTTTATAATTTATTTGTTATTGGCTCTTAACAAAAAATGTTTGTCATTATAATAATATTATTGTCAGTTTTACCATAGCCACGGCCCGGACTGATGTTCATCAGTCACGATCGCTCACCATCAGTCATGATTTTCATATAGCGTTGATTGTAACTGATAGTGACTGACATCAGTCAAAATAATCGTGTAACTGTAAACTCCCTATCCACTACATCAATCATCTGCCAGTCACCGTAATAATTCATGAGCGATGAATAATAAATAATAAGGCGCAACGATCGATCTGGACACATCCCATCAACAAGTTCGCATTCTTGATAAAAAGTAACATCTCCTAATTGTGATGACTGTGGTGTTATAGAAGATGTACAGCATGTTCTTCTGGAGTGTGTCCGGAACGCAGTGTTTAGACGTACGCAGTTTGGTGCTGCAAGTGATATGGATGTCGGCAAATGCAATAGTATTTTGGTGGAGCCTGCGTCAGCCCATACGAAAATTTTGTTTAAATTGTTATCTATGGGCCTAAATAAGGACTAAAAGTGTAAGAATTAATGTTTTGATTTTTCTCACAGGGCGATGTGGTTGCTAAGCGACGAAGCCCTCCAAATAATAAAAAAAGGCGCAACGATCACATACATATACCCAAAATACTCAAAACAGGATTCCCTGTATGTAGGAGCCTAGGAACTACGAGGACCATGGTCCCACAACACCCACACACAGAACAAGTATTTGAGCTTGTGCACAAATACTTGTTGTGTTGCGGGAATCGAATGCCGACAAGCTCAATTGCTCAACCACCACACCACAGAGGCTCTTGACGGAATTGATTAACGTTGAAATGCTTTTAAAATGGAATCTATAAAGCAGTCACAAATTGTAAATAATACTTAGCTGCTTCTTCATTGTTTAACTTATACAATATGTTCTAGATTGCTTACAGTAAAATTAATGCCATTACTTCTGACTAAACTTCTGTTAAATGATTAAGACATTTATTAATTTGTATTATGTTTTCTCATGCGACGTGTTAATATAATTTAAACACTGACAAAACCAAGTTTGAAAAATGTTTTATTGGAAATTTTAGTCTCTACATGGTGAGTTTGAATTGGTATGTTATCCCGAAGAGAGGGACTGGGACCATGATAGCCCACAAGTTGAGAAAGCCTTACTTGAAACTGCGTGTTTCCAAATCTCCATACTAAAAAATAAACCCACTCACAAAATTGCACGTGCGAACGCTACGAGAGTTAACAAGATACTAAAATAAATAAACAAATTAATTTCTAAACACAGGTCGTCAAACTTAAGTGCATTCGGTCAAGGACGAAGTTCAACCACCCAGCTGCGCTAGGGCTATCTTCGAACATAAACATTACATGGCATTTCTTCAATGAAAAACTATTAACTTAGAAAAGTTGTAGGAGAAACATTGCCTACCTTGGGGACTAGATTTACCCCCTTTCGGGATAATATACCAATTCAAACTCAGATAGTACAAACCAACGTGCATACTGCTGCAGGTTTACGGATGCAGTATGCACGTTCCGTAGACTAATCTTTTTTTTTCGCAGGTTGAATAATGCCTTCGTCACGTGACGGGTGAAATTTGAATCGTGGTGGGTACGAATGAAAAGAATTACAGTAAGGATTGTCATTTTTTAATTGAATTTGTAGTTAGATATCACATGCTGTGGGTTTTATTCCACTGTGGCACCGTAACGTCTGATCGTTTCCCCGATATAGCATTACATATGCGTACGTTATACGGGGATGGTCGTTTCTCTCTTTATTTGCTTTTCATTTGCATACCTGATGAATAAGTGAAACGGTATAATAAACTTTGTACGTGTTATGGGGGGCAATTTGCGTAAATTGCTGACCTTTTTGGTACGTTTGTTATTATATTATTATCGGGTGGGGGATGGTTTATTGGATATGTTTTTGATGGAGTTTTTGTACTATCGGGGTTGGGATCTTACAGGGAAAAAGCAATGGAGAAGGTATTCTATTATTCGTATTCTTTTAGATACGCGAATTGCGTACAAGGCAGCAGACTCTCACGATGTCACGAATTAGCCACTTGTTCCCAAAAGTATAGGGCTATGAACCTTCAGTTAAAAGTAAACGCCTAATAAGGCTTTATGAAAACCCAAGTAAGACTAATAGACCAGGGTAGAAGCCTTGAAAAATAATAAAAAGTGAAAAAAAATAATAGTAGGATGAAACCCATTAGAAAAGGAGGGAAATATTATAAAAATGAAAGGAAAAATAATTTACGGGCGATCTGAGGTCGGGAAGGGGATGGGGGTGAGTTTTTAAGGGTAAAAAATGGTTTTTCTCGATTTCCGGCAAAACTAAAAGTCGTATCGAAAAAAGTCAAATGGCAAAGTTGTAGGTAATAAAAAGATCTAAAACTTTTGTATATACACTTTTTTCGCATAACCTCAAAATTTATGTGAAAAATCCAAAAAACCAAGTTTTTGGTTTTTTATTTTTATCTTTTACAAAAATTTTTTTTTTTAACGAAATTTGGTGAAAACTTACCTTTTTATGTCCCAAATACGCTGTAATTTATTTGATTAAAAATATTTATTTTTTCACCTTATTTTGAATTAATATCAAAAAAACACCCTAATTTTCAATCGAAAATTCACCCGTCAAAATATCAGCTTTTTTCAAAAAGTTGGTATGGTTTCTGTTCGTTGAAATCTCTACTTTCCGATGGTGAAAAAAAAAAATATGTTACTACAGTAAATCTTCTCAGAAAATGCAAAAAATCAAAAAAAATATTGAAGAAATAAATGTCAAAATGTATAAAATATATATTATAAATGTATTAAAAATGTATTAAATATATATGGAAATCGGCCAAAAGTTTGTTATTAAAAATACATTTACGATATATATTTTATAGATTTATAATATATTTTTTATGTACTTTGAAATATTTTTTTTTTTTCATGGGATTAACTAAATTTGTTTGTGCAAAATTAAGGAGATTATTATTTTTTTATCTTGTACTAAAATATCATTTAATTTCAAACAATGTTACGTTAAGCATACTATTTTTTAAAGAAAATATTACGATTTTTATGTTTGAGTTGATTGATACAGATAAAAATAGAGATAGTATTTACCTTCCTATGCAGATTCGAAAAGTTTTTTGTTTTTTTAAGTAAACTTGTCACAATTATCTTCAAGAAACTCAGCGTGCACATGTATTTTTATAAACGATGTTGTATACTGTACTGTATTTCGAATACTGGTTAGGCTAACGGTTGTAACAGCTGCTACGAAATATATAGTATATAATAGTAGGTATGTATGTAGTAAGACCCAGACCCGCCTAGCCCCTTCCCCACTTCTCCACGAAATACCTTTTGATGGGCTACAATTTTTCGTAGGTCACTCAGGTATATATAATTTATCTTTAAATAGTTATAAATAGGCATCTACGCATATAATTTAAAGAAGATTCGACAACTTTCTCCAAATATTGTAGATGTCTTATTAAATATTAATTTTATTAACTTATTTGTTTGTTAATTATAGTAGTATATTTTTATTTGCAATTTTTTTGTTATCAATGTCACATGTAATCTAACGTTTTTCGAGTAATTAAAGTGTAAATTTTAATAAATAGCTCAAAATTATTTATAATAATTGAAAAAAATTTTTCGAATTCAAGTTTTTTTAGATTTTTTGCATTTTCTGAGAAGATTTACTGTAGTAACATATTTTTTTTTTTCACCATCGGAAAGTAGAGATTTCAACGAACAGAAACCATACCAACTTTTTGAAAAAAGCTGATATTTTGACGGGTGAATTTTCGATTGAAAATTAGGGTGTTTTTTTGATATTAATTCAAAATAAGGTGAAAAAATAAATATTTTTATTCAAATAAATTACAGCGTATTTGGGACATAAAAAGGTAAGTTTTCACCAAATTTCGTTAAAAAAAAAAAATTTTTGTAAAAGATAAAAATAAAAAACCAAAAACTTGGTTTTTTGGATTTTTCACATAAATTTTGAGGTTACGTGAAAAAAGTGTATACACAAAAGTTTTAGATCTTTTTATTACCTACAACTTTGCCATTTGACTTTTTTCGATACGACTTTTAGTTTTGCCGGAAATCGAGAAAAACCATTTTTTACCCTTAAAAACTCATCTCCATCCCCTTCCCGACCTCAGATCGCCCGTAAATTATTTTTCCTTTCATTTTTATAATATTCCCCTCCTTTTCTAATGGGTTTCATCCTAATATTATTTTTTTTGGTTTTAAAAATTATCGACCCTGGTCTATAAACACAATGAGATTTGGAACAAATAAGACTTGGACACAATGAGACTTCGACCGAATATGGCTTGGTCAAATCGATAATAAACTTACCTATATTATTTTAAAAATAATTTGGAGTAAGTAAATAAGGTTATTGCATTTGTTGAGTTTATTTATTATTTGTTTTTTTATGTAATCAAATGACGTGACGAGCTAGTCGTTCACCTAGTGTTAGCATCACGGCTGCCCATAACAGTTGCAGTGTCACTCGGAACTTTAAAATAATAAAGTTTCGCGTGGCACTGCACTGCGCAGTGCGCAAGTCATCCTGAGACATTACACAGTCTAGTAGTAAGATGACGAGATTGTGTAATCAGGTCATAAAGTC
This sequence comes from Ennomos quercinarius, assembly GCA_910589525.2. Lineage (NCBI taxonomy): Eukaryota > Metazoa > Arthropoda > Insecta > Lepidoptera > Geometridae > Ennomos > Ennomos quercinarius. The sequence goes on from OU342502.1 coordinate 4,991,277, forward strand.
TCATTTGCCCAGTAATGCTACAATACCCTTCAAACCGGAACACAGTAGTGTTTGCACACTACTGCTTGGCGGCCGAATAACTGGCAAAGCGGAGGTACCTACCTAGACGAACTTTGCAGAAAAGTCCTACCACCTAGTAAAAAGTAAAAAAAAGTTGATAGAAAGTGACACTGACTTCGTAACTAAGCACCATTGTTTGTGGTAATTAAGTTATGGTTTGAAATTGCCGCAGAAGCCACTAACTAAGATTCAATTCAGTTATGGTATTATTGTAAGTCAGACAGGGGTGGACTATTTATGTTTATGGTCAAAAACTAAATATTATTATTTAAGGTTATGCCGTGCTTGTCAAGCCGCATGATATTATTTAAAAAATGTAACATCGTCAACAGTCTGAAGACGTCCGTCCACTGCTGAACATAAGCCTCCATTGACTATAAATCCAGTTGACCAATGATACAACTTCCCCTCATACGAAAATTAGTAGTTTATTTCAACTACTATGCTCATACAAATTGCGGGAACCCGTTGTCTTTTGTTCCATCCTGCTCTGTTCTTTGTAATTTCGTAAGCTTTTGTCTCGTTTTGTTACCTCGCCCCCTGCCGCGCAGGTGAGTCGAGTTTGTACGAGAAATTATGTTCACGAGCTATCAAAAGGCTTTATAATCTTTTTAAGCCTCCCACGCATAGCGCCACTTTGAGCGGCTGTTTGCCTTCTAAATCCATCGGCTCCCTGCGGCTTTGACCAGATCATCGGTCAACATAGTGGAGAGCTGGCCTACGGTGCACCTTCCGGTTCGTGGTCGCCACTCGAGTTGTTAGTTCGAGAAGCAATCTGGCCTGCCCATTGCCATTTCAAGCTGTTAAATTCTGAGATCTATATCAGTTACCTTAGTTCTCTTATATCCGGGGGATCTACTTATTAAAAAAAATGTGTCAAGTAGCACATAAATAGCAAACAGTCTCGTATTTCTAAGTTATGGTGGTTGTAAACGAAGTATATATATATAGCTTTCAGAGCACGTGGGTTTTCGCTTAATCATCATTGACTTTTGATGTGGTGGGTTTATCTACTTTGTTTTGTTTTGCACTTGGTTAGAAGTAATTTCTAGTTTTCGTTTTATGTTTACACTTTCCGCGACAAAAAGCCTGGTTACTTTCCATTGGTGGTAACACAAAATACATAAAAATAACCTTACTTTTGAATTTTTTAATAATTTCAAGTGGCTGAAATGAACTATCAGAAGTCGAGCCAAAATGACACTTGAGAGAATTTTCATAGACAACTTGGTTGAAAAATCTTAGAGTATGTAATTAAAATGCTGTTCTGTTCTGTTAGGGGTTTCTCCAGAGATGTTTATGAAAGTGAAAGGAGAATGATTCAACATTCAACCTCTATGGGACAGTTGAATTTGGGGGTTGGTTCACCCCACAGATCTGTACCTACCTGGCACAGGTATAGGTCTGTGGTTGACCCCCTTGACTATGAACTCCACTGTTACAGTTTTTGACAAAATTAGACATCTATGACGTAGGTACCTATTACAAGTGCGTCGTTAGGTACTACGTCATAGAGGGGGTGCAAACTTATAGGAGCTGTCAAACTTTAGTGCAAACGGCCGTGAGAGAAGCCATCTATAAGCCGCGTGACACGAGATAAACGACATTAGAATATAAGCCTAATCATCATCATCATCATCCTGAAGACGTCCACTGTTGAACATAGGCCTACTCCAGAGCGCGCCACCTTGAGCAGCTGCTCGCCTTCTGCATCCATCGGCTCCCCGCCTAAGCCTAAGCCTAATATCAAGCCCAAAACCAAAACCCATCTACACAATTGAATTGAAACAACGGCGAGCCATTACTCAATCCGCCGTATGAATTATTAAGGCTAATATACATTCAGCGATTCAGTCTGCCGTAATGATACGTCCGTCCTTTGGCTGAATAAATAATATCGGGTATTCACGATACGCCGTACTGCCGATTTGCACAGAATACACCACTCGTGATGCGGATAATGTTCGTGTTCGTATCGTGTGTCGGCTTATGTGCCACATTGATTGAATTAGATTTAGATGTTGACATAAACACAGACAGACATAAAGTTAATAATATAATTAGGTACTATGACTAGTGGCTCTGTGAGCTTCATATTTAAGTTTCAACACCCGTTTCTATGGGTCCGCCATTTAAAAGAAATTCGACAACTGAATATTAAAAGCATATTCCATATAATTATCGAGCCTGCTGTATGTAGTTGTCTGTATGTTAGAGCAGAGCGACGGCAATGATATTTTTAAATACCCGGACGGTCTTCTTAAATTGTGTACATAAGACAGTTAAATACCTTTTTAGCCATTTATTAGTCGTATAATTATTTGTTTGAGCATTTTATGTAAGTAATAAGAGGATGTATGGATTATGGCTAACCAATGGTGATCATACTTATTTTTTTTAAATATGTACACCAGCCTGAGGTATTTAAAAAAATAGCAGAACTCTTGAAGAGTCCCCGGAGGTCTAGCAAAGATCCCAGTCTAAAACGTTATCGCCTCACGCTAACTCTAAAATGTATGGGAATGACATTAGCTGCGGAAACGTTATCCGCACAGGAACTGTCATTCCCATACATGTTGGAGTAAGCGTGAGGCATTAGCGCCTCACGCTGGAATCTTTGCTAGACCCCCTGTACTCTTCAGGGACACTACAAGTTAAATAAAATTTATTGTCATCCTATCGGTAAGAGGTCGTAAATTAAAAAAAATCGTAAAATTCAAGTCACAATTTATTAAAACTGATCATAATCGATTGTCAGCAGTAATCTATAATCTATAACATCTATAACAATATTATAAAGATGAAAGATTTGATTGTTTGTTTGTTTGCATTGAATAGGCTTCGAAACTACTGAACCGATTTGAAAATTTCTTTCACTGTTGGAAAGCTACACTATCCCCGAGTGACATAGGCTATATTATATATCCAAAAATATAGGGATCCTTACTATAACTCCAATAATGTAACCCAAGGTGTAAAAAAATTACCTAAAATATTCTTTACATCGCGGCGCTGCGAAAATTATTATACCCGAGCGAAGCCGGGGCGAGCCGCTAGCACCTCATAAACCGACTCACACAATATGTGAGGCAATCACCAAACTGAATTGTGGTTCAGCACTTTAGTTCCATTTAGGGTAGCAAAAGGGGTATTAACTGTTCCATACTCCATATAATATTATCTTGGAATCTGATACACGAAGGGTAGCCGAGCCTAAAATATTACCTATGATTTGTACCGCACGCTGGCTCTTAAATTTTGGTCCAATGTGGAAAGTTCTGGCATAGGTAATACCAACTAATACATAAATGCTAGGCTAGATAGATACAGGCCACTACCTACAACAAAAAAAACATCGGACTGTATACTGGCCGCGCTGACCTATCATTATCATCATCATCATTAACAGCCTGAAGACGTCCACTGCTGAACATTGAGCGCCACTTAGAGCGGCTGCTCGCCTCCTGCATCCACCGGCTCCCCGCCGCTGACCTATAGACAGTCCAAATTCACCACTACTACGGTGTAGGTTTCATTGTTATTAATAACCAGGCAAGTGCGAGTCGGCCTCGCGCACGAAAGGTTCCGTACCATTATCTATAAAAACAAGCAAAAAAATCACGTTCGTTGCCCCATTAAAAATATTTATTTTAATCTGTTTTTTAGTATTTGTCGTTATAGCTGTAACAGAAATACATCATCTGTGATCATTTCAACTCTCTAACTATCATGGTTCATGAGATACAGCTTGGTGACAGACGGACAGACAGACAGCGGAGCCGAAGTAATAGGGTGGGTCCGTTTTACCCTTTGGGTACAGAACCCTAAGAATCACAACTTTACTAATTAAATTTAAGATTAATAATACATCACCAAAATTTCATAGTAAGATATTATATTACAAATGAAAACTGAAGAAATCCGCACAATGCAGTGTTTCAAAGCATATGGGTACCTCTACCTACATAGTTTAGAGTTGAAAATTACAGTGCCGATGTTAGGTGCCGGTGTAATGTGAGACAGTGCTGCAACTTACACATTATCTCACAAAGGTATTCCTATAGCCACATTGAGGGTAATTTTTTTAAATAAAGTATTACCTCATTACTGGTGGAATAAGTACAATCAGGGATTATATATATCGCTAAAAATGATATTTAATGACAAGTTTATTAGTGTAAGGGCTCACCGTTCAATAGTTAGTTTGGTTGTTGTTGGTGTTAAAGAGTTTTTTCTAATGGTTAACACCACACGACTGCGAGATTATATCATAAAGTCTCATTTGTCCAGTAATTTCACTACCTACAATGCCCTTCAAACCGGTACACAGTAGACGAACTTTGTAGTAAAGTCCTATTACCTATACTGCCGTCCTTATGAAAAATGCAGTTAAGTAGGTAATATATGTCTTCGAGACAAACGCGAAAACAATAGTTGCGAGAGTCGTCGAATTGATGAATTCTTACTTCCTGAGTTTATGAGTTCCAGGTGGAATTTTGATACGTGAGAAAAAACAAAATGTAGTTTTTTTTGGCGATTCCGAATATTTGTATCTAACTCAATTTTGCCAAAAACGTTAGTTACTGCGTTCTTCACTATGAGGGCAGTATAGCAAGGAAGGGATTCTTGATGTCAATAAATCCTTTTCTTAAGTTCTTTATTATTCTTTACACATCTACATAAACTTGTGTACTGTTGTAACAAATATACGTCCAACAGTCCAACAGTAGTGTCAACAAACGAAATGGTTAAAGTTTTTAAGAGCTTTAACGCAATCATAGCGCCGCGCGCGCCGTGTTGCTAACTCGCCGCAAATTTAAGTGGTCGACTGTACACAATCCTGATGCATTTATAATAAGTTTTGTTTGCGCTGAGGTATTAAATTTACAAGTTGCTTTCGCAAACCGCAGGATTAAGAGCGCTTTTGAATGTTGCTATAATTTAGAAACGTTGGAATTTTTGCGGGTTTCACCTGCTACAGTGAAATTGCTTCAAGAAGTGAGTTTTAAAACCATTTTTGTAGTCTGTTTTTCACATCGGCAATGATTCTTCGCAAGACAGTATTTTCTCTAGGAATATGAAAACTATACATACAAAAGATAAAGCTTCTAATTAATTTTCCGTTAATATAGAATTATAAAAAGTCATACAACCAGGACAAAATAAAGTTTCATAAATTAAGTGATATTAAAAATATATTTTTCCAAAACAGATTACGAGCTGACTCGTACAATCAAATTGCTGTTAAAATAACCGCAGCGCCGCTTTAAAGATTCATGGCAAATTCACAACACTTTATAATGCTGAAAAATATGTGTTTCGTTTTGTTTCTATACTTACTATACAACTAGCGGTCCGCCCCGGCTTTGCACGGGTATAATAGTTTTCGCAGCGCACGCGATGTATATATATAAAGAATATTTTAGGTAACATTTTTACATCTGGGTCACATTATTGGAGTTTTAGTAAGGATCCCTTATTTTTTGAAAGTATAATATTGCCTATGTCACTCGGGGAAAGTATAGCTTCCCAACAGTGAAATAATTTTTCAAATCAGTTCAGTAGTTTTGGAGCCTTTTCAATGCAAACAAACAAACAATCAAATCATTCCTCTTTATAATATTGGTATAGATAACCGCGCCCTTTTAAAAAACACGCAACAATCCCTTAAAAAAAATCACACATTCACCTAATCTACTTTATATACTATATGGAATTGAAAATCCAAGTTCTGAAATTGTATTGTAATCAACAGTATTCGATCACTGAATCGGCAAAATGCTCGTATATTTTTTTGTACGGGTGTCGCGTCATTTCGAAATCGCTACGCCCGAAAGAGCCAATATGAATTTAAATTGAAATTAAGTTCGGTGGAGAAGGGCGATTAAATATTTAAAATGTGCCGAGGCAATAGTTATTTTTGATGGCTGTAGGTAGGTATTTAAATTGTTTAAGTATTCACACTTCAGTTGCCAGTTGTTGTATTTTGGATAAGCATACCTAGAGCACTGAAATAAACATTATGTATCTACGAATATATATACGAATATAAGATTCTTCTAAAAATCAATAATGGTGCCTTTATATTAAATTTTGTTATAACATCATAATGTCGAGTAGTGTCGAGCGATGGTGGCCAAGCGGTAGCAGGTGCGCTTCGCAATCTTACGGCACCGGGTTCGATCCTCGGCCCTGCACCAACGAGTCTCATGACTTGTCGAGTAAGTTACGTGCAGTTTCCAATGCCATCGCTCCATGCCTCGGAGAGCACGTTAAGCTGTCAGTCCTGGTTGTCATATAGGAACATCAATGGCAATCGTCACGGGTAGTCAGACGCCTGATAGAATCTTACGCCTGATCTAACCATCCCTGTTACTGGTTCCTTATGGGTTGCGAGGGTCATATGACAGTCGCTCGTGTAATTCTGGTAGCTTGCGGCTACGGGTTAGATTGGGAGCCGACCCCAATAACAAATAGGAAAAGGCAAAGAGGATGATCATCATAATGTCGAGTACCTGTTGGCGACGCGATGATGAATCGTTGTTTCCGTAGTAGAAAAAATATAGTGCGATATGTATAAAAGGAAGCTTGTATTGCAGCGAAAATCAAATAATAATAAAAATTAAATATTTTACATATAAAACTTACACCTATTTAATACCTTTTTGATACTGAGACTGCAATTCAATTAAGCTATAAAAAGCTTATAGGTAATTCCTACTCAGCGTTTATACTGCTGCTGTGCATGTGCTGGGGGATCACAGTACTCGTAGTTCTTGGGTTCCTACAGGTGTTAGCGTTATGAAAAATAAACCGAAAGGATCTCAGGTGGTTCGTGCACGGAAGGTACAGAGGGCGCTGCAAGATAAAGTGGACGGAGCAAGACATTTATAGTCTATGGCGGGCACGCAGCACTGTTATAAACAGGGAGAAAAGTGGTAGAAGTAAAACTGGATAAAATAATTAATATATATATTGGCAAAAGAAGAGCTACCAGTGATTTGCTGAAGATATTGTCGCTTTATGCTGTTGTACTCTCTGAGGAATGGTAGTTAGATTAATAAAACATGTTGAATTACTAATTATTTGTTCGATATCACAGGGAAATTCTTGTTAGGATTCAGGATCTATGTATTGTGGGTGATCGTTGGGCGTTACTTATTTAAGGCAGCGTATAATGCCTTGAACTAGTATATAGGCATTTTATTAAGGGTCCAGCATGTATGAACTAATGTTGATTAACATTAAGTTACTGTTACTATAGTATTATTAATCAATATAAATCTGTAGTAAACATGAATCACAAATTTATTCTTATAGAGGTGCCATTTTATACTTCATTTCCGTCCTGTAGACGGGATTACAGCTCTGCAAGGCTCAGCCGGCTGTCCGCTCGATGCTGCGATAATGACGGATTGAGCCGGCTGTAAGCCGCCGATATTGAAATGTCTGCAACTGTTAATTTGGTTGTAAGTCCGCGTACCGTATATGGTTAGTTATGAAGGAAAAATCGATATTTTTGTATACTTAACATTACTAGACATTTTAAATTCATATTGGATTTTAACGAAAATTACGAAACCATTACCAGCATGGTGCTGCAAGATTAATTTTTTATTCAAATATTCTGTTATTTTTAGATAGAGCTTTTAAAAGTTTTATTTACTTATTTACGTGAGCGTTTGGCAGCTCTGGATCCGCAAGCTATTCCTGACTCGCTCCACTGCATCAGTTAGAAATAACTTAATTAACAATTAACAGCTGCCATTTTGCTGTCTAATGTGGGAACGACAATAAAGCTCACTTAATATAGACAGTTGTGTTTTGGAAGAATACTTAGATTTGCACTTTTTGTGGCCATCATTTTATTGTCCTAGGTCTGAGTAAGATTTTCACGCGATATATAAAACTTATGCAGTAGGTACGTACGAACGTCGGCTTGGACCGTTATCAGTATAAGAGGACCTATGGAAAGTTACGACCGTTCGAGCTAACCTACGGGGGTACGTCGACCTCGCCGGCGGGGTTGGTGTCTGATTGTGTTACGCTGGTACCCTATACCGGTACCGAAAGCGGTACCTGAGCCAGAAGGGCTAGACTGGTCCGGTGATACTAGCGCAGCCAAAACAACGGCTGTTATAGGATCATCCGGGTCGCGCAAGACGTGCCTTGGGCAGCGACAATAGGGTGGATATCATATTCAGGGCCGCACATAGTGCAATACGTAGCAGCGTAAAATAAAATTGTCGTCTGCTGTGTCCATATAATACACGCTGGCAGTACTAATAGTAAAAATTGTTCAAGATAAAACATATTTTGCCCAATATTTGCATAATAGCTAATAATAATAGATAAATAAACTCTTTATTGAAAACACCATATTACACGAACATTTAGAGCGACATCTTATAACTAAGTCACAATGGTACAAGATAAGTCCCCTACCCTCTGTCCCTTACCTATCTAGATCTACCTATCTATATCTGTCGCGACTCTATTATTCAATTGTGATTGCATGTGAGTGTTAGATTCGTCCCGACCGTACATAGTATTATATTTACCTTTTCGTAAAAATGGTGTAAGTTAATTAGGTACCTTTTATCCCAAAAAACCGCCGATTCACCTTGTAAATAAAATATTAATATTGTATTACCTGCCGTCCAAAATGAGTAAGAAATCCGCGATTGTAAATGTCTGCTTTCGAGTATTTTCTTTTAATTACACCGGACTTGAAAACGGAAAAGGTAATTTCATTACGGTCCCCGAAACGAAACACCCTCGCGGGATGGCTCTGGCTTTAAATCACAGTAAATTGAGGACACTTTTCTTCTAGCGTTTTCGGTTGGCGTAGTTTTTTTCCCTGGAAAAGTTTGAAGTTTTAATCAGATTTTGGTAAGACTGGGAAAACCATTATTTTTAGCTTTGAAATGATTAAGCAATTGCTTTTATGATGCCTATGCCTATGAAAATATTAATTTACTTAGTATCGTATGATTATGATTGGCTATACATTTAATATTACATTTACTCAACTGAATCATTTTATAATTATAACTTATTATTATATGTAAGGTAGGTATATTGAATATGTGATCATGCTACATAATGTGAACAAGGAAAAAGAAAATTTATTTAGGCATCAAACTAAAGCCCAAGTGATTAAATTTTTATGTAATTAATTATGTAAAAGTAAATCATGTAATCCTGCTTAACTGATATCTTGACGAGCAGAACGTTAATATCAATTTCTTAATTACCATGTTGTTAGTTTCTGCTAGCAAGCTATTCGCCTATTTAATTGACGTTGTAATGACTATAAGTATACCTAATTAGAAAAGAATAATTAGAAAAAGGATATCAACAAAGGTGACTACTTAGTGGACCCGCCCCGGCTTCGCACGGATTCATTAGTTTTACGTCTTAACCCTGTTTATGGGTAAGATGAAAGGGAAAGGGAAAAAGATAGAGGAAAAGGATGAATGGATGGCACGGCAACAGAAGGGAGGCAGATGAAGTGGGTAGGTAGGTAGAGCCGTTCTCAAGTACGTGACCAGGAGAAATAGGGATTCATTATTATACACCGTGGAATTGAATTCGATATTTTTCCGAAATGTATGTACTAAGTCCATGCTATAGAACAATATTGCAACGTAAAATTAAAAAATAAAAATAAAATAAATGCCTCAAATAATAATTCGCCGTTAGCCGAAATGTCTATTTCACACTACATGCTGCGGGCAAATGTTTCGTAGGCAGCTTAAACACCTGCGCCATCCTCCCCGCTGTCCCGGAGTGCCAAATTATTACATGTCGTAGGCCTTTTGTTAAGACTTTGAAATTGGACTAATTTTATAGTAACTAGTTTTACGTTTTACATTATACCTACATATTTTTCTGTTTAGCTATAAATAAACATTCTAAAGCATGGACTGAGTACATATATTTAAGGAAAATATCTAATTGAATTCCACGGTGTATATATTTATAATAAGGAGAAAGGTCTCCAACAAGAGTCTCACCTCAGTTTATCGAGACATTAATGCACCTAATTATCGCCTACGAGTCTGCGTCACTGATCTAATTACCCAACAGAGGGCGCGGCGTACATCACTGCTCTATAGTTAGCGCTCGCGTCAAAATGAATTATGGTCCTTCATTACGCCAAAGTGCTGCCTTAAAGTATCTAAAAAGATTCCATTATGTTACGGGAATAGCCGCCCGCCTCATTTATTAAGCTTGGCAAGCGCTTTTTTTCTCTCTCTTCTCAACAGATTAAGTTGCTAACGGATTTGTGTTTTGCAAGTTTATGAAAATGTTTTATCACTTAGTTAGTGGAGTGATGACTTTGTTTATCAGGCAAAGGGTGGGGAACGGATGGAATATTAAATATTATCTACTAATAATTAAAACGAAGCTATTTTTTGTCGCATTTTAATTTATATTTTTTTTTCTAGGTACATTTTTGTCTGTCACGTACTATATTTACAGCGGGAGGTCAACTTTGTGTCGTCGGTATCAGATGAAAGACGTACAGTTCTGAATAAACAGGTTGTTCCTGTCTGTCCCCTCGTGCTGCCCCCTTGAGGGGACCGACAAGAATAAAAATTCCTCTCTGTCCCCGAATTGTCACCGAATTCAAATTCGGGGACAAACAAGAATAAATATTTCCCAACTGTCCCTGAATCGTCCCTGAATTTAAATTCGCGGACAAACAAGAATATATATTTCCTGACTGTCCACGAAATTAAAATAGGCGATGAATCGACTTATATGGAAATTAAACGGGAGTCCTACTATTATGTATGTGTTGCGAAATGTTTTATAGGTTTTCACCCTAGTAGAAGCTTTTTCCCATTGGCTGCCTATATAGGTTATCCTATAGACCCTTACCATACGTAGGTATACCTATACCTACCTGTCTAATCAGGTATGTTAAGGATAAATACAGTCAAGTTATAACTAGTATTAAGGATAATATTGTCTACCTCTTCTATACCTATATTATGTTGAAATGATAAGAAATTAATTATTTTAAAAATTTGGGAAACCTAACTTTTTCCAACGTTAATTAGTTGCGCATGGATTAGGAAAAACCCAGTAACACGGGATAAGCAACGCATTAGGCCACAAACTCACCGAGATGCCATGGCGACGTCGCCGGCTGCGTATCCAGGCAATTCATGTTGAAATGTATGGCAGTTAACTTAGTTGGCAACGGTTTGGCAACATACATTTTAATACGAACTGTTTGTATGCGTGGCCGGCAGCGTCGCCAGGCGTCTCGGCGAGTTAGTGGCCTTAGTGGCATGACGTGCCAAGTCTAGTGTTACAGAAATCCATAGGCTATACGGTTACCTATTCACATCAGAAGGGCGGTATGCTTGTTTGCTACCTATAAAAAATACAAGATTTTTGTTTATGTAAACGAATGACGAGACGAGCTAGTCGTTCGCCTGGTGTTAAGCGTCACGGCCGCCCATTACAGATTGCAGTGTCACTCGGAAACCTAAATTAAAGTTTCGCGTGACACTGCGCACTGCGCACGTCATCTTGAGACATCACACAGTCTAAAAAAGATTTCTAGACTGTGAGATCAGTTCTTAAGTCTCATTTGCCCAGTAATTAATTAGCACTTGCAAATCCGGAGTGTGTCAGAAAGGAAACAAAATTTTCTATCTCACATTGTGGATTTCAATAGTAATATATATTAGTCTTGTAACACAATATTATACTGGGCAAGTCATTTTACAAGTTTTTTTTTTTTTATGTGATTGAATGACGTGACAAGCTAGTCGTTCACCTGATGTTAAGTGACACGGCCGCCCATAACAGTTGCAGTGTCACCCGGAACTTTAAAACAATAGTTTCGCGCGACACTGCACTGCGCACGTCATCCTGAGACATCACCCAGTCTAATAATCAGATTACTAGACTGAGTGATCAGATCATAAAGTCTCATTTGCCCAGTAATTTCACTAGCTACAATGCCCTTCAAACCGGAACACAGTAGTGCTTGCACACTACTGCTTGGCGGCAGAATAACTGGCAAAGCGGTGGTACCTACCTAGACGAACTTTGCAGAAAAGTCCTACCACCTAGTAAATAATAATTACATTCATAATTAGAGGAATAAAATAGAAAAATAAACAATTCGCAAATAAAATTAAAATAGAGATAATAATATTAAAATTAAATAGGACGACTGAAAAATAAAAGAACAATTAAAATTAAACTGAAAATGGAAAAAAAGTAAATTGAATAAAATTCCTTCCAAATATTAAAATTCAATACAAAAAATAGAATAGAATAAAGTAAGAGCACCGTACGTACCTACATGATTTTACATCGATTAATTGCTAAAACCATAATATCAGGCGTTTTAAAAGCTAGAAACAAACTGATGCATGGTGTCGTAAAACTGGAATCTGGTAAGCCGAGGCGGCCTACCCTTACACACTTTCCCTGTTTTTTAGTGATAACAACCCGTATCTTACACTTTTACGGCAGAACTCGGTTGAATGTTAAAAAACTCAGTCCCCTAGTCCTTGTTTAAGACTCGTAAAATACTTACCTTAACGAGCGTTAGATAACGAAGCGATAAGGCCGCCCTTAAAACCATAAAAAGTCGTGTTTAATATTTTTTCGATTGCTGTAAACTTGTAAATCTTTGATGTTTACGTGCAGTTAAGTTTATGATGGCATGTTTTTCGTAAATGGTATTTAAATATGTGATGGTAAAGTATCTATTTTAGATTATGGTTTTTCATAAACATCAAGAATCTTTCTTATATTAAACCTATTTCAAAAAAGGAGGTGTTTTTAAAATTTTTATTATTAAATTTGTTAAATTTATAATCCCCGTTATTTATAAATTTTGAACCCATTGGAAAATTTTGATCCCATAGCCATGACAGATTGGTTTCACACAAATTTTATCAAAATGGGTGCAATAGTTAAGTTTTTAAATAGAAATAAATGGACAAAACATATTAGATTATAGTATCATCCAAGCATTTTTCAGTATCATATTAAAGTCGGTTTAGCCCATTTTTTTGATTAGGATAAATATTTTTTGATTATTTAAGTATTTAAATTTAAAAAATAACCTAAAGCACACACGGGCATTTCAAGTGAATAATTAATGACTCTCCGATTCAGTTATTCGTAACTCTGACATGCCGACCTCAATGCAGAAGTTCCGAACAAATTTTAGTCTATCGGATTGAAGTTAAGAGTTTGCCATTGATATTGCGGATGCCGCAGCGGAAAAGGCAGTATTCTGAACTTGTGGATTCGTTTTTAACCTGAAACTTCAGAGTAAGCGTCACTGGGATGAAACACGAGGTACGATAGTACCTATTAATAGATAGATAGATAAGTTTATATGATAGATAAGTTTGTATAACTTTCTATTTGGTCTACCACTAAACCTGGTAATTTTCATAACTTTTTTATTTATTTTATTGACAGATCAATAAAATAAATAAAAAAGTTATGAAAATTATCATCATCATCAACAGCCTGCATACGTCCACTGCTGAACAAGGGCCTCCCCCAGAGAGCGCCACTTTGAGCGGCTGCTTGCCTCCTGCATTCATCGGCTCACCGCGGTTTTCGTCAGATCGTCGGTCCAACTAGTGAGGGGCCAGCCTACGCTGCGTCTTCCGGTTCGTGGTCGCCACTCAAGAACCTTACTTCCCCATCGGTTGTCAGTTCTACGAGCGATGTGGCCTGCCCATTGCCATTTCAACTTGCTAATTCTAAGAGTCTAAGAGTTATATCGGTCAGGTTATGAAAATAATTAAATATAAATTGTCGTACCTACGAAGTTCCGTTAGCAATAGAAAAAAAAATCATAGGTTATGCTAATGTTTTAAAACCTACTTCAAATAAGAGGAGGTTTTTAGATCTGCATCATTTATTAACCGATATAGGTTTTTTTTTGAAAGGACAAATTACATTCAGATGGGATCCATAGAAAGATAAAATCGGTGCAGTAGTTAGGTTTTTAAATCAAAATAACTCGTTCGTGATTCAAATTATTCCTTTAAAATATATTATTTATATTTGTGAACAGAATATAACCCTCAAGTAGTGTTTAGTTGTGCAGTTTAGTTGCGTCTATAGATATAGGACGGAGTTGCTCAGACTGCGCCCAAGCCGGACCGCTATTCACGTGGAAAGCTTCTCCCGCAAGTAAAGCTTTCCAATGCCCGAGTTGTGAAGGAAATAAATATCGTTATAAACTTGCGGTGGCTATTGAAAATGTTGTGTATAGAGGAGATTTTCAAACGCGAACGCTACTTGAAATTATTCTTGTTAAGAGGACCGTCCTGGTATTTGAAAATGTTATCGCCGTCGCTCTGCTCTCCAACACGTATGATAGAGACAATAGAGCCCATGGGCCATTTACCTACATTTTAGCGGTACGAGTGCCAACGGTTTTCACCCTCTAAAATTTAACAAAAACTTTTGATTTTGGCGTCAATCGTTTGAATAGATTATAATCCATGCCTGTACGTCATGTTTTTTTTTAAATATAATTCGTGTTCTAGATACAACTACTTTTCTTCATCATAATTTTGACGCCAAAATTCATAAATTTAGGTGGCTATAAATACGAGAGAAGATATGTTAAAAACTCAAAAAAGGAAGACGTACTGAGCATATTTTTTACTGGGTAGACAACATATTAAAAAAATCATCAAAATCGGATAACATTTAGAGGTGGAAAAGCGTTGGCACTTTTTGTATGGACAAGAATGTAAGGGGAGTATACGCTTCTCTTAATTGATTTGATGAGTGGTTTTGTAGTAAAAAAAATCTGTTGTCATGGTTAAGATCGTAATGCACAGACTAGATAATTGTAGTTATTTTTACACTTAATTTTGTTTTTATTGTTTTATGTTAAGGCTATACTCGTGGATCCACTATCTCGCTCACGCTTTGCGGTATTTTCGAAGATATAAAATAACTGAATTAACTGACAAAAAATCTCGCCAAACTATGTTCTCACGATTTGTTCAACAAAAATATCCAAACAAGATTTCATAAATAAGTACAAGTTTATTTTTTTTCTATGCTGTTTTTATGTATGAAAACTTGTTTGTATTAATATGATATTGTTGTTGAACATTTGTAACTTTATTCAAAAGAACATAGCTCAGCCAGATTTTTCGTAAGCAAATTCAGTTATTTAATATCTTCAAAAATATAGACCAAATTTTTTTAAATCTAACGCTTTGGTATTGATAATAACTCCAAAAAGTGGGATAACTTACTTAATCAACTGCTACAGTACAAAACTAAGTTAAAATAATGAAGTATTTAACTGCATTTAACTAATACATACAAGGTAAAAAAACTTTTAAACATATCTAAATCATTCGCGTCAACTACGTCAGGCGCCGCGCCGTAGCAATCTTCATAGATTTCAATAAAAAATATTTTAATTTTCACTCTTTACCCTTTAATAATCATCAATATATGATGTCACTACGATGTGACTATCATGCACTCAATTTATGCTAATGAATTAAATTGTATCCTTCATAGGAGCGTGACACTGCACTGCACACGTCATCCTAAACCATCAGCATGAGAGTGAGTTACTAGGCTGTAGGTACCTACTAGGCGTCAAGCGAAAGTTCATAGGTAGAGTATAGGAAGACCCAAATTTCCCGCAAAAATTGTGATCTCAATGTAACCTTACATGTCTGAAAATTACTAAGAAATATCCGTAACTGCTAAACTATGGAAGTCACAAAAAATGCAATGCACAGGGGTGTTTTGGGTCAGTACTCTGAGGGTGTTCTATTTCTAAACATTCGCTTGTAATAAATACGCTATTACTCGGGACACTGAATTATTCTACTTTTTTTATGAATGCCGCGATGAGCTATTCATTTGTCTGATGTTAATTATCTTCATCGACCTACATTTTTCGCAATTCGTAAGTCTCTATTTAGTCGATTAAGACAGTTTTCTATTCTAAGAACCTTTGCGGAATAGAGTTCCCCATGATTTTCATACATGCCGGTTTAGTTAAGCAGAGTTGAACCCGAAAGGTCCTGCAGTTGGTCGGTTCACTCTATGCCCCCGGCACCGAGTTAGTCAGAATACGGTATTGTTAGACAGCCATTCACGTGGGAGAATCTACGGCTCGCATGCACGTAGAGCGAGTTTGAGTTCGAGTACACGAGCTGTTGAAGTAAATATAAATATTGTTTTGTGCCTAGCCGTGAGTACAAGATATTGGTACGACTGTTTTCATGAAAGTTCTTCCCTTTTTACCGGAATTATTGAAATGGTTCACTTTTTTTATATTTTGGCCGCATATAGTGTTTTGTATTTAGCCAGTGTCAAGTATTGTAATTCTTGCAGTGTTATAGAATATTTCACGTAAAGTTAAGTCATAGTCACAGTCTGGGTAGTCACAGTTCAATATTAGTCAGGTAGTCATAGTTCAGTCCAATTCATGTCCTAGTAAAGTGGTGGCAACTTTAGTAGAAGCTTCTATGGAATTTTGGAAGCAACATGAAAAACCACGTTTCACCCAATGAGGTATAACATACATAGAAGTCTTTGGTTTCACCTCAAATTATATCATCTTGCCCAGACTCATGCTCGTAACTCAGTGTCTGTGTCGTCTGTGTCGTGTCTGTCATGGGTCTTAATTCCTACATTATCTTTTAAAAGACACCATCGTCAGCCTGAAGACGTCTGCTGCGGAACGTAGGAATCACCCATAGATTGCTACTTTGAGCAGCTCCTTACCTCCTACCATCGACTCCCCAGATTAAAAGACGTGTCCTGCTAACACAGGCCTGATAGCTCAGTTGGTAAGTAGCTCTGCCTTCTGAACTTGAGGCTGTGGGTTCAATTACCACCCAGGGCAAACATTTGTGTGATGGACATCGATGTTTGTTCTGTGTCTGGGTGTTATATTGTATTCTATGTATGTGATTACAAGCAAAAAAGTGTCATAGTATTCCATCAGTTATGTGGTTCCCATAGTACCTACAAGCTATGCTTTATAGTTTGGGGCTAGATGGCGCTGTGTGAAATGTCTATACATATATATTTAATTATACCTATTTAAAAAAAAATTATACCTCGGTTGTTATTAAGACGGTTGTTATTTTGACTATACTTATTATTAATTTTTATACCATAACTACGTACGGTCTATTTATTAAGCTAATTAGATGAAATGGAAAGTTAAAAATGTGGTCACGGTAATTACACGTTAATACGCAGTTTTAGTTTTCCATCTAATAATTATATCTACCAGATAAATAAATAATTAAAATACGCTCTTCTCGGTAGGTACTTAGGTTAGTTCTTAAATACCTTTACTTTCTAGAGTTTTTAATTTCACCTCTGTAGGTATACTTAAGTAAAAATATGCCAAAAACTGTTATAAAACTAGATGGCGCTGCAAAATGAACGGGCTATAAGTTGAGCGTAGATCAGAAATATGCCAAAAAAACCGTTTTAAACATAGATTGCACTGCAAAATGAGCGGGCTATACGGCTAGCTACGGCGGCCTAAGTTAAAACGTGTTTTTGGCAATTTTTCTGATCTACGCTGTTCTTGGTGCATTGGCATTCCACTCTTACTTGTTCCATGGTATTAGGTACTTCTTAGCAGAACACTGATGAAATGTAAGGTAGCCTTTCGTATCGTACATAATTATTTTAATAACAAACTTATTACTACAGTTGACAAACTTATTTTTAGGGTTCCATGGCCAAAGGGTAAAACGGACCCTATTACCGAGGCTCCACTGTCTGTCTATCAGGCTATATCTCATGAACCGTGATAGTTAGAGTTGAACATTTAAGGGTTAATCACGTTTGTTGCATGGACGCCCCCCCCCCCCCCCCCCCCCATACAACAAACGTGATTTTTTACTAATAAAGATAATGGTATGGAACCTTACGTGCGCGAGTCCGACTCACACTTGGCCGGTTTTGTTCTTTACTGCAGTTCTTTTACCGCGTCATCACTTACCATCAGATGAGACCGTGGCCAAATGTTAGCCTAACGTTGATAAAAAAAAACGACACGTAATTTAAATTTAATTTTCGCCTGTAATTATAACTTTACCTACTATCACTCAAATAACTTTGGTATATCGCAATCACAACAAAGTTTCTCTTCACACGTTAGTAACTTCACTGCAGTCTATTCGTCTTATTCAATAACTCAAACTACTAAGTTTGGAACTGGCTATCCAGCAACTAGGTTTTAGCAGCTAGACCAATGCAAATGAGGTCCTAACCGTGGCCCAAGTTGTAACGAATGAACTGGTAAACATTGAGTGCTTCCATTTAGTAACTTCATACTGGAGTTCGTTCAGTTTGTCTTAATTAATTATTTTAACGTAATTATATTATCCTGTCGTGAAGTTTATGGTTTGGGGTTTCGTTATGGTATAAGAAACCGAGTGCTGTTATTCATACTTAAGTAGTATAAATGCCACGAATTACCTTAATTTATAGTCATCATCATCCTGAAAGATGTCCACTGCAGAACATAGGTCTACAGAGTGCCGCTTTAAGCAGCTGCTTGCCTTCTGCATCCATCGGCTCTCCGCGGTTTTCACCAGATCGTCGGTCCACCTAGTTGGGGGCAGCCTTCGCTGCGTCTTCCAGTTCGTGGTCGCCACTCGAGAACCTTTCTTCCCCATCGGTTGTCACTTCTATGAGCGATGTGGCCTGCCCATTGCCATTTCAACTTGCTACGTGCTGCGTTCAGTGGATGGGGAGTCACACAAAACTAAGCCTTTTTTAACCGAGAGCCGAAATCAAAACCGTCTTCGTTTTAGCTTGGGCAAAAATGATTTCGTATACGGCTGTCCAGCCGATGTCCGGCTTTCTGACTGTTCTAAGTGCAAGTCGCACTTTTTAATCAATTCTCGTGAAATTTTGTGGGCAGGTTCGATAATTATAATAATATGGACTTATTTGACTGGCCTGTTAGCTCAGTTGGTAGTAGCTCTGCCTTCTGAACTATAGGCTGTGGGTTCGATTCCCACTCAGGACAAACGTTTGTGTGATGAACATTGATGTTTGTTCTGTGTCTGGGTGTTACATGTATCCTATGTATGTATTTACAAACAAAAAGTATCTAAATATTCTATCAGTTGTCTGGTTCCCATAGTACAAGCTATGCTTAGTTTGGGGCTAGATGGCGCTGTGTGAATTGTCCACACATTTTTTTTTTAATTGTCGAATCAGATTTTAGTTTTTTTTTTCAAAATGGCGAAGGCTGATGGTTGAAAACGTTATAGTTTTTCAGTTCTAATCTATACAACGACAGACGCGCTACAAGGTCTACAGCTCACAGAGCCACTATAATTAATATAGATAGATAAGTGTATAAGATGGAGGCAATAGTAGCAGCAAGCTATAGTCGTACAATAAAACCCCGTGGCCTAATGTCAACGCTCAAGGCCGTCGCGACGTGTACGTGAAAAATGTCTGGCATTAAACTGAGCCGTTTAATCCTAGATTTGCGCTAAAGTGCGTAACAACACAGTTTTATGACGAAAATATTTTATTATGGTGTCGTGTGGCATCATATTTTATCGTGAGGCTAGGTGGTTGTACAGAAATTTCACCTAGAATTCAGTTTTAGTGGATCATTTTGTTTTTGGTTTCTCTCACCTACAATTTAACATATTTTGAAAAACATGTTACGGTGTGCCTAAGCAACTAACAGGTCCAATTCTGTACATTGAAGATATTTAGAAAATTATTTTTGGAGGGGTTCCTGTTATCGATGCTGTAGCTAAAACTATTTTTTTTTTCATTTTTCTCTGATTGTCTGTTTGTATCTTGGCTGAGCATCACGCCAAAACTACTGAATGGATTCAAATTAAACTTGGTTGTTATGAGTTCATATTACGAGGTACGCTTTAGGATACTTTTAATCCCGAAATTCAGCAAGGTTCCCTCGGGAGAGGGGAACTAAGAATATGTCATCATCATCATTAACAGCCTGAAGACGTCCACTGCTGAACATAGGCCTCCCCCAGAGCACGCCACCTTGAGCGGCTGCTCGCCTCCTGCATCCATCGGCTCCCCGCGGCTTTCACCAGGTCGTCGGTCCACCGACCGATCGGCGCAGCCCAAGTAGAGTACTGTTTGACGGCCTCTGTGGTGTGGTGGCTGAGCAGGTGTGCTCATAACCCGGAGGCGGCGGGTTTGATTCCCGCGACAGGACAAGTATTTGTGCACGTGAAAAAAAAGCGCAAATACTTGTTCTGTGTCTGGGTGTTGTGGGACCATGGCCCTCGTAGTTCCTGGGTCCCTAGATACAGGGAATCGTAGTTAGGGTCCAGGATCTATGTATGTGATCGTTAGGCGTTATTTATTTATTATTTATTTATTGGGGGTTATCTGTGGGCCAGATACACAAAGCAGAATAGCAAACTCCGATCCGTAGCTTCGACTATATCTGTAAAGAAGAAGCTACAAGAAACTTTACAGTGACGTCATTTTTTATATCTACCTGCGCACTTTGTTAGTATCTTTATTGATCCATTTAACATTTGTAACGCGATTCTATTTAAATATCGAATACTCTATTACAATTTGGCTGATTAGCCAATTAGATAGACGTAGGTATAATGGAAAATGCCAGGGCATATTAAGTCTTATTGTAGGTAATGGTAAACAATGTTACTTAAAGAGAATGGCTAAGCTGAAATTCACATTGAGTCCTACAGCTAAGATTTTTGTAAACAGCCTTAAAATATGTTGTTAGTCCTCTAGTGACCTTTACAGCGCCACCGAGTGAGGAGTATAAGCTACGCTATGAGTTAGTAGTAAACGGCCGGGTCAAATGACCTTTGGCAATAATCATCGAATTTCCAGATATTATTCTGCTGTCTTCTTCTTTCAGCTTAATTACTCAGTGATAAAATTAATAGATCGCAATAATAGCTATTCATATCTATTTGAATCAACCTAGTTACAAAAACAAATTATGTTACCACTTCGTATCTACAAAGAGACGGCTTAATGAAATGCAGTAATTGATTCAATTTGACGGCGCGTCAACAATTCAAAAGAACAAAAGTCTCTATTATAATTTGAAAACAAAACAGAGTAAGTACTACGTACCAACTGTTAGGGTTCCGTACGAAAGGAATAATCGGAACCTTGGTAGCATAATTTTTTTAATGTATCTCACCTGTCTCTCCTATGAGTGGTGCTCATACACCCAATTCCCAAGTAGCCCAAAATTGTAATATCTATGGGATCTTGTTTAGCTTTTAGTCACCTTTTTATGCTTGGCATTAAGCCTACTATCATTTTAATAAATAATATTGGTTCTCTTTTGTATGCATAATCTGTGTAAATTGAAAACATGCTAATCCACGTTCGGTCGCAGCTATTGATGCGCCTGCACCGCCCTCTGTTAAAAGAGTCGATCGTTGCGCGTTCACCGCGCTCGCACCACAGTTTTAATTTCTGGTTAAATTACTCGAATACCAGTGAATGTAAGGGTTGATATATCCCTTCCTCCATACCGCAACACCCGCTTTCTTTTGAGATACAAACCGAATCAATAGACAGTGAAATAGTGCAGTGAAAAGTGTAAAAGGACTGCACCGCCCCGCATACAAACGCGGCGAATATATTTGGCTAAGGACTGCACCTGGACACTGGAATCTCTGCAAGACGACGCTGTATTTGTATGTACAATTTTTCATGGGTTTTGTGTCGAAATTGAGAACTAATCCCTCGTCAGGTCTTACAAGAATTTCTTCGCTTACCTCTGTCACCCGCACACCATAAAAAGAAATAGCCCCCACATCCGCGCGGTAGGAAATATCTTTTTCCCCCCAAATATATTTCCTTACAATTCAGCTAAATCATCAGGAAAAGTTTTCTGTTTTTTTTTTCTAAGCATCTCTACTTATTTGTCACCCAAAATATATCTAAAATTAGATACCACCTAACCAAGGGAGAAGGAAAGGAAGTGTCATTTTTGGCTTAGCATAAATGTGACTGATGTTTAGGTATATATCATAGATTTGTTTGAGGCGAGGATTTGAATTACCTACTTACAAATGGTTAGTGTTTTGTAAAATATCTTTTTTTTTTGAACGGGCTAATGCTGTTGGTCTCTACCGACCTTTACAGCGTCACCGTCATCTTTGTAGTCAGTATACGAACCACATATATAGTAAAAATTAAATCTATACCCACGTCATTCAGGATTATAAACATAACTTTAAATGCTATAGGTACCTCGTTAATTATTTATGTAAAAGTTTATACCTACCCAAAAAGTATGCTGGTGGGGAAAAACCATTACTTAATGCGCTATATTAGTAGTATGATAAATACTCAAAACTGCTGATGTGATAAAAAACAGCCAACATTAAACTAAAACAAAGGAAAGTTATGACACAATTTCTATTCAGATTTTACTAAAATTACACCCGGCTACCTCCATAAAAAACGCCCGAAAATGCCTATTCCCTAATCGTACATTATCGCCCCTAATATCCCTTTGTTCGAAGGTCAGTGACGAAGATCGTAGCCCTCGCAAAGTGACACACCTCTGCAAATGAAGCGGTTTATGAATAGACAGTTGATAATCTTAATAAATAACTTATTTTTATATAATTATGCGAAGGTTTTCCATAGAAATATTCTTATCTATACTAACTTGGAGTAGCTACCACATATTATGATTTAAAACAAAACTGGGCAAGTGTGAGTCGGATTTGTGCAATGAAGATTCTGTACACATTTCTGATAAGACCAAATAACTCCCTAAATTGAATAGTGGTTAAAAACCTTTATCGCAAATCCAGCTCAGTTAACACATTGATTCGGTTTATCTGGCTACTTACACCAGAATAGGTACTACAAATATCAATATTACAAAATTTTAATAGTTTTGGCTGTCGGTATTGCATTAAGGTTACCGATGACGCGATGACCTGTGATAAATGTGGGGAGGCGTTGGATGCAAAAGGCAAGCAGCTGCTCAAAGTGGCGTTCTATGGAAGGCCTATGTTTAGCAGTGAGATGTTTTCCAGCAATAATGATGATGATAATAATGATGACATTATGGTTCAGTTTAAATAATGATGGAAGATTGATTATTTTTATTTTGTCAGTACGGGACACTGTTGCTGTACTACTTTTACCATACATTGCAAAGATAATATTTGCTTGGTTATTTAAGTAGGTTATAGTTATAAGTAGCAAGTTAACACGTCTTGAGACTTCTTGCTCATTTGTTATGCCATCATCTGAAAGTGGTTCAGCTGGACAACTGTCTATAAACTTAAACTGCGTCCCGGCCTTTCGAAAGAGACGTAGGTACCCGGTAAATGACTACGGTGCCAATGAGACAATTGAGCCGTTGATTTAGAGGGTCGCTCTCGATAACCTGCAGGAAACAATAATGGACGAACCCTTGGTGTAGTTTGGTGGAAAATTTAGATGGCATTTCAGGAATTGGGTCGAATTCTTTCCAGTTTATCTGATGCAACAACGGTCGCATAGTATAGGAAGATTACAACTGGTTAGGGAGTTGAACAGCTTAAATTTAGGCTCATTGACGATGGTAAAATATTGATGACTATCAAACAAAATATAAATTATGTACCTATATCAGAATCATCATCAACAGCGTGAAGATGTCCACTGCTGAACATAGTCCTCCCCCAGAGTGCGCCACCTTGAGCAGCTGCTCGCCTCCTACATCCATCGGCTCCCCGCGGCTTTCACCAGATCGTCGGTCCACCGAGTGGGGGGCCGGCCTACGCTGCGTCTTCCGGTTCGTGGTTGTCACTCGAGAACCTTTCTTCCCCATCGGAACCTATCAGAATAGTTTATAATAATTCAGAGAGAATGCGAGCGAAGGGTTCAATTTACACTGCTGGTTGCTAAAGTTTTTGAAACCAAGTAATCGTACCTAATTCTTAAAAACAATTTTATATGTATTAGTTTTACATTTTCATAAAAATAGATAATCCAAAATACGATATATATTTACTGCATTCTTAACCTGAATATACATATTTTATGTTGTGGTTAATGTATGCAATAATGTTCATTCATTTATTCCCCAGCAAAAACATACCTGGAAATGAAATAAAACGAAATCAAGAACAATAGACATATAATTGGAGTAACTGAGGGAACAAATTTAATCAACTTATGGCTCAAAAAGGTCTACGCCGAGTTTTTGATGGGTACTTCACCAAAACAAAAGCGTGCAAATTGCTCGAATGTTACTCCACTTTTTCACAGACACCTCAATAAAATTTCATTACCAGTTCGAATATAACGCGATTGCTTTCTGAATAATTTATTTGTGTTATTCATAGCTTTGCAATGGCAACCCCTTAGAAACAAGTGCGAACTTCTTTATAAAGTTTTATTGTTTACAACGCTCTTTGAAAACTCGGGTGCTATTGTTTCCTTGAACTTTTTACTCGTTCCACTCTGCTCGTTTCTACGTTTTCTGTTTCGTTCCCTCCTGTTATTGCTTACTCAGCGGCGGCTTCCTTCCTGCTCTTTATTGGATTGATATCGGATTGTTTTTTTTTCTGTTCGGAAAATTGGCGCTGGCATTATTTTTGCAGTTGCCTTTTCGTACGACGCGTGGTGGTTGATGAGATTTCGAGGAATTGCTTCGTTTCATGAAATCATAACACCTTGTTGATTTCTTTTATTTTGATTCATGTTTCGATGTAATATCAAAGATTAATGAATAAATTAAATGCTACGCCTCATCTCAGGTATTTGTATAACAATAATTGTATTACTTGCGACAAGGTTGGATACACCTCCAGTACATAATTTCTATCAAGGGATCAAATGTGGTGATTGTTGTAAAAGAGGTTTTCGTACTAAGTTGCAACTAGGTAAATAAAAAAAAAAATAAAATAAATATGTGTGGACATTAAACACAACACACACATTGTTGTTTAAACATAGATGCTATCTCATCTGAATAACGTTTATCTTGTGTCTAATACATCATGTTATGACAAAATATGAATTATATACTTTTCTAACCAAATAATCATAATTTATATTCAAAATTATCAGCCTGAATACGTCCACTGCTAAACGTAGACCTCCCTCATAAAGCGCTACTTTGAACAGCTTCTTGCCTCCTGCATCCAACGGCTCCTCGCAGTTTTGACTTGGTCCATCTATTTAGGGGGGGGGGGGGGGGGGGCAACGGAACTTTTCTTCTTGCGAGTGATATGGTCTGCCTCCTGCCATTTCAGTCCTGCCAGTTCAGTTTCCTAGTTCTAAGAGCTATTGTTGCCTAAGTGACATGTTGCAAAGAAGTTCGTTTAGGTAGGTACCATCGCTTTGCCAGTTGGCATGGGCAGGTGTGACGCTTAACATCAGGCAACCGACTAGTTCGTCACGTCATCCATTTACATAAAAAATTGTGATGGGACCACCCGTTACTTGTGCGACAAAGCATTACCTAAATCGATAACACTTTCAGATGTAAAAAAAGAAGGAGAATAACCCATTAGTTTTTTATCACTCAGATTAGGTGCAATTTACACAATTTGTCGTGCGATAGATAGATACATTTCTTAAACGACAAGAAGAGCCGAGACGCAGGGCTAAGCGAAGTGAGAATGTGCGTACAGTGGACGTATTTCAGTTTGATAATGATGTTGACGATGACTGAAAAATGGGTAAGCTGCGGGTGGAACCGCGTGGCACCTTTAGTGAAAATATAACTTATCACAATACATTTTAGAAAAGGTTTGTGGTATCAAATGCACACAAATACTTATTCATTTGTTGGTTTAGGATACAGGAGAATCAATAAAACTATTTTATAAGTGCTGGTCAACTTGCAATTTTGTTGTTTTATTAAATTCCATTGCATACGAAAGGGAAGTCTGTTTTAGATTACGACATATCGATGAAGTTTTCTTTTTTATTTGGCAATTCACACTCGCATGCAAAATCCTCTTTTATTTACGGTTAAAAAACTTATGCTATTTTCCGAACGATAAACTTGCGTGAATTTGTATGGTGATAAAGATTTTAACGGTGTGCTGTATTGAAAAAAATAGTCGTAAATATCTGTCTGTACGGAGATTTTTTTTGCGTTTGTGATAGAATATTGTTTTTTCACGTATAT